>OX438796.1:3106120-5968174 GCA_949316475.1 Hypomecis punctinalis
CATCTTCGACTACGGTGTTGCTTACCATCAGGCAAACTGATGACAAAAGGCAGACTTACTCGTATTTGCAAAAAAAAATGTACAACTGGTTTATTTTGCGCCTGACTACATTTGTGACAAGACTGAAGCTTTCGATTAATACCTAGTTAACTCATGCGCTTTATTTACATTTTTTGTTGAAAGAATAATAGGTTTCAGATATTCATTTCATGGTTTTGTTTTTGATTTTATATGAACAGGGTCGTTCAGAAGCGGGGATTTATCACTAAAATAGCGTTAATTAGTCATCAACGAATATAATGAATAAATAATAAAAATGCGAACGTCATTACTGTGACGGTTGAACTATTCTTCAAATGTCAAGCAAATATTTTTTTAGAATTGCTGCAGTAAATACCAAGTAACTTTATTATATCCAATCTTTGCTTTTTCTTATATCCATGATTAGCACCCATCACTGCAACCTAAAGCGAACACCATTACGCGTTTCACGAAGCACAACGACGCTTTCATTCGGAAATGAAACTCCTCTCTCCTAACATAAAAGCCAATGTACATGGAAAACAATTTCCAGTCGTTTCGAAAGATCAAGTCACGTCGATATCGTTAAAAGTCTAGACAGAAGGCGATTCAATTTCTTATTTAGTTCGATTTTCTGTCTAAACGCCAATTGAATGGTACTAGATGATAGATTAAATTCGTTTGATGTTTTATTATAATTTGATGAGTATTTGTTTGACGTTGGTTGGTTGATTGCCCGAGGTGCTCTAAAGCTTGCACTAGATGTTATACAGTGTTGAAACTTGAAATGAATAATAATGCTACTGTAATAAATTTATTCAGCGTCTAAAAACAACTGTTTGATGTATTGAAAGTACTTAAGAGGATCGTGAATCGATCACTGATTTTGCGTTTTTATGGAACATCAACAAAATTTTCGGTAGGTATATTTTTGATAAAATTTACGTTTCGGGAGAAAACTCTTTTCACCCCTTAAATTGTAGAAAAATGTTGTTTTTGGTATCAATCACTTGATTAAGAAATGTTGCACACCTTACGTTCTTGTCAAAAATTTTTTTAGTATACTTTTCAGCAATTTTTTTTTGCGTAAAATGTTGTTTTTTAAAATAATAACTTTAAGGTCATTAATTAAATGTAACAACTAAGACCCTATCCCTAAGATCTTAGAGATTGAAATGCTGATTACATGAAAAATGTTAGATAACAACTTTTTGTTTTTGTATGGCTAAGTTCACGGTTCACACTATTTCAAGCCTTAGGTAAGTAGTTATCTAGTTTGGGTACATAAAAATCTTTTATATTCTTTCAGTATTATAAGATATTTATTTAGCCGCTGTATGATTAAAAGAGATTTAGATGCAATTAAAAGAGAGTTATCTGAAGTAAACTGGAGTTCTATTACAAATACTTGTGATGTAAATGAAGCGACCAATTTGTTTACAAAATGTCTGACAGATATTGTAGTTAAGCATACGCATGAGGTGCGACTAAGCAGAACACAACATAACCTTAAGCCTTGGATTACTCCAGGGATTATTCGTTGCATGAGACACAGGGATAGACTCCATCAGCGAGCAAAACTTGATCCTAATAATATTATTTTGCAAACTTCGTATAAAAGATATCAGAATTTTCTTGTAAGCCTCATACGCACACTCCGTCTTGAATATGATAGAAAAGAGTTAGAGAACAATAAAAGCAATCCGCGAGAGCTTTGGAAATCAATTAAATCTGTTTGTACCTTATCTACGCAAAAACAAACACAAACCGAATTATTATCGCTGCAAAATTCTAATAGCACGCAACATTCGCTTGACATATGTAACACTCATTTTGCAACTGTAGGTCAACGATTAGCAAACCAAATTCTTGAGGATACTGGTGAAACCCAAGAAAACTTGGCTAAATCTGTTAAAACCCTAAACTCACCTGCTGAATCATTCTTTATGAGTCCCACGGATCATGAAGAAGTGGATAAGTTGATAATGCAACTACAGAACGGAAAGTCACCGGGTATTGATGGTTTAACAAATACTCTTATAAAACACATTAAAAACGAAATTATAGCACCGTTAGTACACATATATAATCAAAGTTTCTCTAACGGAATTTTTCCGGACCTGTGGAAAGTTGCTTCAGTTAGCCCAATTTACAAGAGTGGTCCTAAAAGCAGCATAGAAAATTATAGGTCCATTTCACTTTTAACGGCCTTTTCAAAAATATTAGAAAAAATAGCTAATTTAAGACTAACTAGATTTTTAGATTTACATGGTATTATATCCGATAGACAATTTGGTTTCAGGAAGGGTAAATGCACAGAAGACGCAGTGTCGTTGCTAACATCTGTAGTGTCATCCAAACTAGATAAAAAACAAAAATGCGTTGCTGTGTTTTTGGATTTAGCGAAGGCGTTCGATTCTGTCTCAATACCAATACTCCTGCAGAAATTGTACAAATCAGGAATTAGAGGGATTGCTTCAAACTGGTTCAATAGCTATTTATCGCTACGTAAACAATGTGTAAAGATCGGAAATGTATCCAGTGGTACTCTTGGCATTGACTTCGGTGTACCACAAGGTAGCATTCTTGGGCCTACTTTGTTTAATTTATATATCAACGATATTCATGATATGCAACTGAAAAATGCAGAGGTCGTTTGCTATGGTGATGACACCGCGATTGTGTTCTACGGTTCTACATGGACCAATGCCCTAGGAAATGCTGAAGTTGGTATGGCAAGTGTCTCTGGGTGGCTTCAAAGAAATCTCTTGACGCTAAACACGAAAAAAACAGTTTATCTGTGTTTCCATAAAACTAACGCTTCTGCCCCCGACATACATACTAACCTGAAGCTTCATAAAGTCTCTTGTAGCGGAACAGTCTTATGTAACTGCGAAGCTCTGACCAGATTTAGGTCAACTAAATATTTGGGTGTTATTCTCGATGAAAACTTGAACTTCAAAAATCATTTGATTGCTCTTTCGTCTCGGGTACGCAAAGTTATTGGGATTGTGAAAATTTTACGTGACGTCGCACCTTCAGAGACACTGAAGTCGGTATACTACGCTTTATGCCAGTCTCTCTTAAATTATTGCATAACCTGCTGGGGAAGTGCCGCGGCGACCTTCATCATACTTCCTGAACGAGCTCAACGATCTGTACTCAAAGTGATGATGAATAAGCCGCTGAGATACACCACGGCTGACCTGTTCAGGGAGAGTGGTGTACTGAGCGTTAGACAGTTGTTTATTCTCAAAACGTCGCTCTCTGTTCATAAGTCCGTGCTTGCTGCCCGTGACGGTGGAGAAACGTCGCAAAAACGTTGTCGAAGATTGCCCTTTCCTCAAGTAAAAACTAGTTTCGCGCGTCGGTTTGGCCTTTTCATCAGATCTCATATATATAATGTCATTGATAGATACTGCAGTTTGAAGGATAAGTCAATTTACGAAGCCAAAAGAAACAGTATGTGGGTTTTTGTCGACTTTGGATCACAGAGAGACGGAGGACTTGCTAAAGATATTGTCTTAATCTTGTTAATTAATAGGAGTATTATTTAATGAAAAAATAATAATAATAATAATAAACTGAAACTACGTTGCACCTGATTATGTACTTATTTAATTTGTGTTTTTGAGCTTTGGTTTTTTTTTTTTTAGAGTAGTTGTAGTAAATTAATATGTTATGCTTAGCTTTATCATTTGTTTATTGTAATTTTTTTTTTCTGACTTGTAAATTTGTAAATTCTAATAGTGGTGTTAAATATATTAAATGTAAATATTACTTACATTTTTAATCGTATCAGGTTTCCCGCGATACAGGCCCAGCCTAGTGCGGGAACCGCTGTTTATCTAGCATTGTATAAAACTATCCATAAACATATGTTTTCTCTTAATAAAACTTCTCATGCACTTGTGTATCTTATGTTTATGTTAATAAATACATTTTCATTTTTTTTTTTTTTTTCATTTATAGTTAAAATTATTCTACATTATTAGGATCATACTAGTTCAAAATTAATACCGAAAATTCCTTTTATTTCATAAGGTATGCCTATTTAATTCTTCAAACTCTAGTCAAATACTGCGAATTGATTTTGACTTAAACCGCCTAATGCGATTGAATCTTTAACCGACTTACGTATAAACTCAAAATTAAAAACAACAAAAAATAAAGTAAGCTATTGACACGAAATTAATGAATGAATTAAAAAAAAGTGTGTGAATTATTTTCCGATTATTTATAAAGTAAAACCTAGTCATTAAGATAAAGTAAGAAAATCTACAAAAAAATGCGCCCTCGTCTCAGTGTCTCAACCATAAGAACGAGTGTATGAAAATACGTATATAAAGCACCCAGACGCGAAGCTCTTCACTTTCGTGTCCAACGGAAACCATCTTTCGCCGGCAAATTCACTTTTCCTGTCGTCGCCGAAGGAAACGAATTCAAGTCACCTCTACACCGTAATAATATTGTATTAAAGACCCTTAAGGCGAGATTCCTTTGTACCATTTCCGATGTGTGTAGTAATGATTCTGTTTTTATTTCGCTGTCCTTTTGAAGTCGTGTTTTCCTAGTACTCGTACTTTGAAGTGTAATAGAGAGCAGTATTTTTGTGTCTTCTAAAGGCTCAAAGGGGGTGCTTATGGAGACATTATTATATTGATAGCTGGATGTTTTTGGTTGTGGAAATTTATGGGTGATGGGAAAAATCAGAGGTAAAAATCTTCCTTGGTATGTTAAATAGATGAAATTTATCTAACTGTATTGTACTTAAGTATTTTTATGATTAGATTTATGTTTATAATAGTTACGAATTTTAGTAAGCAATAAGTAGGTATGACGAATAATTTGATAGTCATTTTTAATCATGTTAAAGTAATTTTGAACGTGTTACAAACATAAAAAAGAGAGTTTTAAAAATAATAAAGAGGCTGCTCTAACCTGTAATTTTTTTTAAAGATATCAGCTCATTTAATGACGAAAAAAACTCGGACAAATTCGAGTCAGGCTTGCACACCGAGAGTTCCGTACAAATCCAGAAAATTTCACAAAATTGGGAAGTAAGTTATTAAAATCTCTATACTATAATCATCGACAAAAAAGTTTTTTTTTCACCTTTCTATATCGAAAATTACACATTGCTAAAATAATATAAACCTGTTTTTTCATGTGCTAATGAAGCTTTTTTATATGATACCTTATGTAATACAATTTACTCACTTTGAATTTTGAACCTATTTTATCTTTTTTTTTTTTATCTGAATATAGGGACATATTTTTTGTGATATAAATAAAAATGTACAGTTTTCAGATTTATTCCTATATTTGTAAGTCCTGAGAGAATGTTTTTCGATAAATTTTATAGTCTAGGTCAACGGAAAGTACCCTTTAGGTTTTGATTTTTGTGAGTGTCGAAATATGTGTTTTTTTACGACATAAACTACTCTAACTTTTTATACGAAGTTTTTCTTTTACGCAACTGCAAGAGACTGTATACGTATATAGTTTAAATTTCAACTCGATATCGTTAAGCGTTCCCGAGATAGTCTTGACATACGGACAGGCGGACAACAAAGTAATCCTATAAGTGTTCCGGTTTTTCCTTTTGAGGTACGAAACCCTATAATTACCGAAGTCACAATGATGACGACATATAGGTATAACTTGCGACGTATCCACGCGCTTTGCGTGTTATCTACACATTTTAAATGCAGTATAAAATAGCCAAGATTGCCTTAGATGAGACCATTTCAATGCCCTTGCGGCAACCAAAACTGTAATAGATAGGTAAATTAGCTAAATTAGTTGTACCCATTTGGTAGTCTATTCAACTAAAGGCAATCAACTTTAGAAACTAAAATTTATAACTTCAACGTCAAAACTGCACTATAAAGAAAAGAAAAGAAAATCTATTCATTGCCGCATAAATGCATAGACGGGGGCTCGGACAAATTCATTTTTCTTGTTAGGAACGTCAGGCGTCAGGGTGTTCCGTAATCGAATCTGGGGCTCTTCACCGCGACTCCGCGGCTTCTGTGTGACCTGTTCAGAGAATTGTGAAATTTAATATTTTTGCTTGCTTTCGGGTTTTCGTCTCTCGTTGGGACGTTTGTACTTTATATCACAGGGAAAATTATTTGGAATTTTGACGATTATGTTTGACTTACGTTTCCAAAGGAGGGATGTTTTAAATATGACTTCTGCCTGCGTATTTTTACGTACGTTTATGGCACCATAGCTCTTTTGATAGAGATATTGATGATGATATATTGTAAAAAAAAACTGATGGATCTATATAGTAAGTAAGGTATGTTGCAACAGAGTTGAACGCAACCTGTCCATTTATCTATACAGGGTTATTGCTAATCGAATAGCATCTTTTTCTCATCTCAAAAAAAGGTTGTCCCATACGACGTATGGGCAGTTGTTTTTTTTTTAGTTTTGACAGAAGTCGCAGATAAAAAGTTGTTAGTTTTGATGTACAGAATAAGCCGCTAAAAGGATGCTAATTGATTACTACCTGTATACATTCATAGTTTGTTCTAAAACAAATAATCTCTACCTCTATAACAACTGTAACAACCATAGATAATGGTACCAAACCGTAGAGAAAAAGGCTGACTATCTTTTCAAGTCATCTCGCAAAAAGCAATACAGCCCGATAAGCCGCGTTACCAGCTCTGCTCAATAATTACCGCCTCGACCGACGAAGCGCACTTATTATTTCGCCGGCCGGAGGCGGACGGTCTTCTTTTTGTGCAGCGCTGGTTACTTCAAAGTAAGGCTCGGTGCGGTGGAAACTGCTTTGTAAATTATTTTATTTGTGTTATGTTTTCGAGACATAAATCTAATGTTTGAAAGTGGCTTAGATACAGCGCGATTGTGCTTGTTGAAATTCTGAATCCACCTTGGATTCTAGACGTCCTACATCAGCCATTAGTGTCTTTTGAAATATTTTTGTCGTTGAAACATTCTCATCACAAACTTTTATTGAAAGTATTTTTTTCTAAATTACAGGATTGGTCACATAGTAAAAGTTGTACATAATAATATTTTGTTTTTCAGTTTAATATCAAGCTTATAGCAAGTCAAATATATAAATTTATCAATATTAATTTATTATTAAACTGCGATACGAACATTCAACCAACCTCCAATAAACAGGAATCTTAGCCCTGACGAGACCTGTAATTTGTATGTTCTTATCAACCTCTAACAGACCTTGAGCCCCTCGGCTGGATAATTACCAGGCAAACCAAGAAGCCGTATCCACACCGCTATTATACAAATGACCAGTTAATACAGCCAGCTTTTAAACTTACTTAATACATAGGTACTTCCAAAACATTTTTATATACATCTAGCAAATATCTTAGCTCTGATGAGGTCTCTAATTTGCGTGTTCTTATCAACCTCTAACAGACCTTGAGCCCTTTGGCTGGATAGTTACCAAGCAAACCAAGAAGCCGTCTCCACACCGCCATTATCCAAATGACCAGTTAATACAGCCCAGCTTTTAATCTCACTTAATACATAGGTACATACTTCTAAAACTTTTTTATTTACACCTAGCAAGCATCTTAGCTCTGATGAGGTCTCTAATTTGCGTGTTCTTATCAACCTCTAACAGACCTTGAGCCCTTTGGCTGGATAATTACCAAGCAAACCAAGAAGCCGTCTCCACACCGCCATTATCCAAATGACCAGTTAATACAGCCCAGCTTTTAATCCGCCCTACAGTTCCTGAATATTACAATTTCAAACCAGCGGGCCTGGCGACATTGCGCTTACAAATTCTATGGAAAATAAGAAATCTGTGATTCGTTTGAAATGAAGATCTTCTTCTTCTGAGATTTTCTTGATTGAAATTGGCCATACTAATTTAGTTTACTTATCAAATCTTCTTCTTCTATTTTCTAAAATCGGATAATATTTAAACGTTAAACCATAGCTACCTCTCTTTTGTTTTCTCTGCTAACGAAAGGGAGAGTGATATTTTTTGGTTCAACTTTTTTTTTGTTCCTCTTGTACTTCCTCCAATATAAGTCGGAGACATTGTCAAGCTGAACATTTGCTTACGCAGTTTTTTGTTTTATTAATGAACGGCCAATTTTATTGCCTCATGAAGTTTTGTGTGAGCATAAATATGACATGCATATATAATTATACATTAGTTACACAATATAATAGGTACATAAAATATGTTACAAGAAATAATAACTTACGTTAGTTTAATTAAAATTAAAATTTTAAAGCACTAAGCCTAAAGTTAAACACTTACTGTTGTTACCACTACTAATTATACCTAGCATACAATATCTCTACAAATTTCTTTTTTTTTTCTTTTCCTTTTTTCTGTTATATTAATTTTTTTTTTTTTTTTTTTTTTTTTTTTTGTTTCAACTTACGTGCCAGGACCTATAACAGCTTATTGTTTTTGTGTGGACAAGTTGGCGCCGCACAATTGCCTTAAACCACTGGACCAAAGCTAACCTTAAATCGTTTCTAGGACATTTAGAGAAAGCTGACGTGTTAGATACTTGCAACATTCAGAAATTAATATTTCAAGCGAGCTAGCTTTCTACGCGTTAATAAGAAAAAGTTTTGTAAGAAATGATAGCAATAGCGCTAGAACAATTATTTATCATCAATCAACTCGAGCTTATTCTGCGCTCCATATTTCTGTGAATTGGACTCGTCCATCAAGCTGCAGGGAATTAAAAGATAGTTAGAAATATGATTTAATGATAGAGTGTTATGAATTACACTGATATTGTAGATGCTGGTGTCTAAGCATGTGTTTTTTAATTAATTATTACAATTACCTACTACCTGTATTTTTTAAGCAAGAGTGAATACTTAGATATCTTAAAAATCTACAAACTCCATATTTATTAAATTCAAAATTAAAAAATCGGCCAAGCGTGAGCCGGGCTCGCTTAAGAGTTCCGTACCGTATGGCTTCCATATTCCTCTTAATATTTTTTTTTCAATTCAATTATTTATTTTTGAAAGGATTATACAGCAATGTTAATATTAATATTTCAAGCATCTTCCTGTTGGCGTTATTAATATCAAGCAAAACGCTTTTAACTTTTTGTATCCCTTAAATATTCATTTTTATATGTTTTTGAAGTGAATATTTAACTAAATATTCTGGGATTATTTAAGCATCTACCTATCACCCTTACTAATATCAAGCGAAAAACGGCTTAAAATTCAAGTTTGTTGTATGAGAGACCATGTTAAATATTTTTTTGCTGTTTCTAGTACTTGTTGTTATAGCGGCAACAGAAATACGCCATCAATGAAAATTTTAACGTTCTAGCTATCACGGTTCATGAAATAGGTACAGCCAGGTGACAGACAGATAGACAAACGGACAGCGGAGTCTTAGTAATAGGGTTCCGTTTTTCCCCCTTGGGTACGGAACCCTAAAAATGAAGCGGATCGCTATTGCACCATGCGCTAATAGTTTGTTAATTCTTTTGACAAGATGTTTAATCTAATCACTGCTTTAGTTAGAAAACTTACTGATTGTCAAAAGATCAATCAAATAATTTCTGTTAAGTAAGTTTGACATTTCAACTATTAAAATAAAAAGTAGCCCAGTTGCATTATAATCCCACAGAGTCATCAGTATTTAAAATTGGTAGCATAGCATAACACGCGACTAAGAAGAAAGGTGTGCACATGTTCATGCAACGACATGTAAAATACAAACGTTTCGATTAGGACGTATTATAATGAGAGTGAACGTAGAGTTAATAATTTGCTTAACATGGGATTTACTCGTGGTGTGTTATATTTCTTCATGGGCCGTTATGAATAAGCTCAAAGTAGCTCAGTGCGCTAGTCTCGCTGCGAGATCGAATCAGGAATGAAGAGATTCGCAGATGAATCAAAGTTACCGACATAGCCGCTCGGCTATATCTGGACTAGTAAGTTGAAATGGCATTGGCAGGGCATATAGTTCCGAGAACTGACGGCCGATGAGGCAGTAAAGTTCTCGAATGGAGACCACGCATCGTCAAGCGCAGCGTAGGACGTCCGCCAACTAGGTGCTAACAAACATGGTCTGGTGAAATCAGGCCTTAATCAAAATGAGAGCCGTTTCCAAACAAACAAACAAATAAGTGTAAACAGGAATCACTCAATCCAAGGTACTATAACACTTCAATGAAGTCTGAGGCCTTTTTTTATTATACTTCCTCTATGGTGCTAATAACAAGAACATGTTACCCAAATGTAAGCTATCAGAAAACAATCGCAATCACTCACCGTCTATCGCGGGCTTATCTCCTATCCTACCATTGAATCTCACACGTTAGCGTTTTCGAAAACTTACCCAATGTTCACTGTGAGGGGTAGAACTCACTGAAGGAGTCACCCGATTTAACCGGAAGACGTAAAAGTTTGCGTCTTCCAAAAAAGAGCAGGTTCCTAAAAGGACCTATGTTCGTCTCTATGATTTTTTTGTGTATGTTCAACGATATTTTCGACGTTTGTGATTTGATTTTAAATAAATCTGTTTTTGTTTGGTACCTACCTAGATAATATTTCAAATATCTTCCTATTTACATTTTATCGAAATCGGCTAAGCAGTTTATGAAGAATTAATAATATTCATCAGTTCGACAATTGAATTCGGTTGTGCCATTTTTTGCAAAAATAATTATTAAAATAAACTGACTAGATAGTTCTTATAAAAATACCTACATATTACCCAAATGTAAGCCATCAGAAAACAATCGCAATCACTCAGCGCCTATCGCGGACTTATTCGTATCTCCTCTCCTACCATCGAATCTCACACGTTAGCGTTTTCGAAAACTTACCCAATGTTCACTATAAGGGATAGAACTCACTGAACTGAAGGTTTGGACCATTGTTCTTCTCTGAAATTAATTTTAGAATCATCATCATGATAGTTGCTCTGGCGCAAAGGTCTAATTGTGTAAGCGCTCTGACGTACGTTTTTTATTGACCGTTTTGTGATGTGGTTTAATTTTGCGGTTTAGCCTTCACTGCACATTTTTACGCCAATTGCGAGTAGCTTTTAATATTTTACTGTTCAACATAATTATGCTACTTTCAAGGGTTCTTTGGGCCATATCCATTACGTGGGCTGGCCTACTTACATGTTCATTTAAAGATTCTGACACCTACATCATCTTTCTTCTCCGGGCGTATGCATAATGAAACCAAGCCTTCACAATTGTAAGGCAAGCGTTATCCTATTTAGTGACCACAAATTATAAATAACTAAATTAAGGTGACGCATTGATAAACTATAGTTTCAAAATCGAGTACCGCGCCCCTTCACTCGGACAAAATTTTACGCGGTCTCACTTGACAGGATCACGCCAGAGCGGCGGGCGGCAACGCTGGGCTAGCGTACGTGGCGCTGCTAACGGCGCGGCGGCGGCACGCGTCAACTCAATTTGCCTAGAGCATAGATAATCATGGAGTCGCCTTGTCCTTAATCAACAATTTAAAAAAAAGGCAAAAATTATTTTGATCTTTTTAATGTTTTTTTTTTTCATACAATACAGGGTTATTTCAACTGCTGTTTTTAAACTTTCGCGATTTGAACACATTATTATTATATACTACGGGACTTATCGCGCTCTGAAATTACGAGATAAATAAATAACTCATCATCCCGACGTTTCGTCCGAGTTGCATCAACCGTGGTCAAGGGTAGACACTCCGTAGAATAGTGAGTCTACCCGTGACCCGCAACAAAATGTATGGAACAGCTTTTTTTTTTAATTTTGAGAAATGTTGCAGAACAAAAGTTGTTAGTTTTGAGAAATGTTGCAGAACAAAAGTTGTTAGTTTTGATGTACATATACAGAATAAACCTCTAAAAGGATGCTAATTGATTAGAAATAACCCTGTATACAAATTAATGTTGATTATGTACAGGTATCATAATCAATGAACTTATTTTTATCGTGCTTCACACACTTAGAAAAGGGTTTGGATGCCAGAAATAAAATATTTAGTTAATCGGTTTAAAATATAAATCATTTATTTACCGATATTTGGTAGGATAGGTGCGAGTGCGGTCTAGCACAGCTCTATAAGAACAGTGGTGAGGAATTCATAATAAGCATTAAAGTTGTAGAACAAAGGGGTATTTTACTATAATGTAAACGTCGTGAAGGAAAGAGAAACACTCACATACATTACATGTTAGAGTGAGATAGATTAGTTTTTGTATCATATTCCAACACGCCCCCTCAAAAATTAATCTATTTAAAAATCAATTCCTATTTTGATAACGAAATTTTATACAATTAAAATAACACAACACACCTTCCTACCTTGTCTGGGGATACATTCAAATTGGTTCAACATTTGTATTTTTACAATACAATATTTTTTTCTATTGAAATGGTAGCTGAATCATTTTCTTTCCCTTTTGAAATCACGTATTCTGGGTCACGAATTGGCCTGTTCCTTATGTGTCTAGGGTCAACCAACTCGGGAAGAAGACAATCATAGTAAAATTTAAGCAGTTTTGGCTCCATTATATCTGACCAAAATTTATCGTCTCTTTCTATGATTTCTATTTTCATTTTTTTGTCTCCATACCATATTCCAAGTAAGGCCTCCTGTTTTCTGCAAATATGTAACTGGCCTTGGACTTGAAAATACCAGTCTGATTTTTTGTTGACTACTATTTCGCCGTCTTTATTTTTTTTATAAAAATGCATCTTATTCTGTTCAATCGCCTCGTCTATACCCATTTTAAATGGTGCTATGGGACATTTTATTTCGACTATTTTGTTGTCATCGGTAATCCCATCAGGCGTTGCCCCCAAAAATGGATATTGCTCATCTATAAATAGACCGCATTTTCTAATTTTTGTGTCTACCATAACCGATAATTGTTCGATTGCAATTTTTTCGTGCTTTTTTCCGTGAGTTATTGATGACACGTTGTCAATATTTGGCTTGTAAAGTAAATTTTTTACTAAGTTTCGGCATGTATTCGACTCTTTTCTTTTTACAATTTTACCGAAGTTTGATGCAGTTAACATGCTTCGCCTTAATTCCAACCATTCTCCAGATTCACTTTGTAGTATAGTTCGTTTTTCTACGTCTTTTCGCTGTTCTTCGGTTTTCGTCAAATTCTGGATGAAGGTGTCTTTGGCCTTTTTTAATGTGTCGTCATCCAAGTCTGGCTTATCCACAATTTCTCCATAATCTAGATTTAATGTACGCGGCACCAAAGTACGATTTTTTTTCCTCTTGCAGTTTTGTTTTGTTCTATTCTTTTTTTCATTTACAGCTCTTTCGTATTTTGTAATAGTTTTTTTTGGGCTATTTCCATAAACATTACGGTGGACAGTCGACAGCAAGTTGCCGGTGTTAAAAGATATTACTGCACCAGAGCATCTTGCTTGGTAAGCTCTTCTTTGAGAATAATTTACCCTTTTTCCACCAACAAGTTTGGCAATGACTCCGTTAAATCTTTCCACTACATTACTGTCGACATCTTCAATTAAACTATGGGCTTTTTCAGCCAATCGTGCGACATGAGTTTTTATTTTTTGCCAAAGCAAACTCCCAAAAAACGGATTAGGAGCGTCTATTTGCATATGTTTTTTGCATAATAACTGGTTGCAAGTTTCATGAGAGTTAAACGCATGGCCAATAGATGCGTTTATATCTTTATATAAACCATCTGTATTTTGGCTCTCCTTGTGAAGTTTTATAGCGTCGCAAATATATTTCCTGGAGCGCATTATTTTCTCTTGTGTCAAATATTTCCTGTCTGTAACGTTGAAGTGAGTGTCTGAAGTAAGTTGCTGTAACTTATTGCAATAGTTCCTCAGTAAATGATTCCGACAGAAAATTTTTGACACTGTTAAGCCTGGGTGTGGCCGAGCATTTATTATTTTGGCATAGGTGCTACTGTCGCCATCAGCAATAAGTCGCGCGTATATTATACCGTGCATTTCAATGGATTGTTTAAACCCCTCAGTTATTATTTGGGATTCCATAGCAGTAGAAGCCCCTTCAAAGTTTTTATAACAGACATGTTCTTTGGGACTTTCTTTTTTGTTTTGAGCTCGGGCACAAATACAACAATACTTATTTTTGACACACATGTACAAAACTTGGCCAAAACGTCTGCCAATTATGGCTGCAGCACCCGATAATGCAGCATAGTTTGTTCTGTATGAGCGTTTGCTCCAACACCCATCTACAATGACATCAATCATGGGAATGCCATCTTTTGTAACCCTGCCTTCAATAACAGCTGCTTCTTTCTCTTTTTCTCCGGCTATTTTCATTTCCTCCCAGGCAGTTTCTTCCCAATCGTCACAAACATCGTCCTGCATTTTATTGTAAGTGTGTTCAGACATAATGGGTAATCCTACTGCTGCGGAAAACTGCTTCAGTTGCGCGTGACCACAACCTGCTGCCATTATTCCTGCAACAACATCTTTGTTTACATCAGCCAAAGATGATTTTATTTTGTTTTTATAATTACACATAGAGCAGACAAATGTAAATTCCGATTGTAATCCAATTCGATGTTCAGAAACTAATTTCATTGAGGCTAATCCGCAGTCAAACAGAGATTCATGTTGAGAGAGTTGTATTAGTTGTGATGTAAAATGATTAACATCTATTACTCGATGCCCCAAGTCGGGTATTTCTGTATGAATCTGAAATTTAAGCACATATTTTAGTATTTATTTAGTTTGAATTTCTTATTATGTAAACATGCCTTAGCTATAACAAAATCCTTACTGTAGTTTCAGAGGTACTTTCGAATATGTATGGAATATCTTCATTTTCAGGGTTTTGTTCCTTTAACTGAAACAAAATTACACAAGTTCAACTTGCAGACGAAGTAAAAAACGACATTTTCAAAATATAACCAAATCGACAACATCCTCTTTTTTGAAGTCGGTAAAAAGACAAGACAATAATCGCGATAGTTTAAAAAGGTACTTAAGTTTACCGTTTCCACCGAATCCTCTGATGTGGGCAACACATTTTGTAACTCTTCATTTTCAGGATTTGGTTCTTTTAACTGAAATTAAATTACTTACATTACTATTAAAGGAATTAGACATGTACAAAATGGAGTACAGTGGCGGAGGTATAGGTACTAACTACTCACTAAATACCTGGAAAATCTTTGTGATAAAGCAGGGAGAATAATTTTAATTTCGTTTATTTAAAAGAAGAAAAAATAATAACCCTATCGACAACTTCCTCTTTTTTGAAGTCGGTAAAAGACAATACTATAACCGTGATAATTTAAAAAAAGTGTTTAAATTTACCGTTTCCTCTGAATCCCCAGATGTCGGCAACACGTTGTGTAACTCTGCGTATGTTGGTGATATTTCTGGGTGGCTACAAAATAAAATGATGTAATTATATAATTATTAAAAAGTTAAAGCTAACACAATTATTTAGGTGATAGAACATCACCTAATAAATATCATTATTTTAGATAGGTTTCTAAAATATCAAGAGACGACTCCATAGCTTTTTGTTCTGATATTTGTTTCCTACAGTATGGTTAGTTTGTACAGACAAATCTTAGTAGGTACACACTTGAAAATAAAGAATAGACGGAGTATTATTACTAGATACTTTAAATTGATTGCTGACATGATAGATAGGTACTTGGCATGGACTCACTCTCTATCTACTGGCCCTGTTGAGGATGTGGATTGACAATCGTCAGGTTGCAGTTTCCGTTTTTTTGACCTAAAAAAATTGTAAATATAGGTAAATGCAGAAAAATTGAAGTACCTAGGTAGTAAGAATGTGATAATCCATAATCTGTAGACGAATGTGTATTTGCCAAATATAGACTTTATTATTAGGGCATTAGAGTGCAACTATTTATTGCAAGTTTATTATATATGTAATTCGACTTACCCAAACATTCCGTCATTTTTTTTAGGTTTTCTTTTTCGTTTTTGTAAAAACAATTCTTTCCGCTTATTTTTCCTCCCCATTTTCTATGCACACTTGTTCACTACTATTTACACACTACCAAATAAAAATACTACCTAACTTACTACCTACTATAATAATGTTCTAAAGCTACAATATAATATAGTACACTAAAGTCTAACTTATAATTTTGAAAATAATTCTGAAGTAAATTACTCGGTTGTCGTCGCACAGAGTACCTAGAAGACAATAACCAAAAACAAACAGCACGCATCTCGCGCCGTCCGTACTTTGCGGCGTTGCCAGCCCGACGCTGAGCGAATCATGCGCTCGTCGGAGTCGCAACGTCGCACCGGTACGGCGGCGGCGGCCCAGATAGTGCCGGATCAAATATTCTGAGCAAACACTGTAGAGTAAAAGCTAAACTAGAGTAGGCGCGAAGAGATTTGATTGAGTTTTTAATTAATTACTCATAATATACAATTTAAAAAAAAAAAATTCTCGGTTTATAATAAAGAAAAGGGATCTGGCTATTTTATTCGTAAAAAATAATGGGGTGTTGTCGCTGATAATTCTGAGCATTCGAATTACTAAAATTTTTTTGGTGAGCAATTTGTTTTATTTTTTTTTTAATAAAGCCGGTTACTTTTCAAAATTTTGTCCGGTTCATTCAATTTATTAAGATTTTCCCTTATCTATGACATTTTTTAAATTTGAATCGATATCATTCATCCTCTCACATCGCGCATTCAAAAGTACTCGTTTTTGCCGTTTTCGTGTTTCTCGGCCCGGTGCCTCGTCTTAATTAAGAAGTTAATATACTTCACGTAGTTCCAGACTTTCCACCATAAGCTACAGAAATATCGACATTTATAATACTTACTTGCTTTGCCGGAAAATATTTCCCAAATTATGTTTTTGAAAATAATAGCGAGGTCATTTTACAAAACAAACAAAGCTATTTTTCAAATGCGGTACAAGGTCAAGACCTAATCTCAACACATTTTTCGATGTCTCCTTTTTGATGTGAGAACGTCTAGTAAATCGATGAACGCTGGATGCACGCATGAAAAAGGATGTGCGTTACGCTCATTGTCAAGTTACGCTCACCACACGGGCGAGTAAAAGGGACAATCGGCTTGAGCGTTCGGTGCAATCATTTCATTAATGTTTTGTTATGACGTTGTCACGTGAAACTATCGTCCGTAAACCGACTTCACAGACAACCAATTTTTTATTAGATTAAAAATGTGCACCTCCCCTAAGAAAAGCTCGCCCGCCCGCGCCGCTTGCTAAGACCATAATCCTTATCTGAGCCCCTTTGGGCAGCGGTTAGCACCCTATCAATTGGACGACCACCCCCATAAATTGCTGTTCAGATAAAATACCACTTTCAATCACCGGACTTAAACTTTTGTTACGTGTATTTTTTCCGTGAGAAAATAATTTACAGTGTGACGTTTTCGAGATTAGAGATAGGGAGAGAAATGAGGGTACGGGACAATATGGCGGAATAGGCACAATTTCTTTGGTTTTCTTCTGAAACGAAACTGCTGGGAAAGCAAATTACTTGTTGAATTGAAGTTTTTTAATACTATAGTTTTTGTACGCTTTGGTAATCAATAACCATTAACATCATCAGCCTTTGATTACGCTCTGTCGGATAATAAACTCCTGTTACACTGTTACCATCCCTTTGTTGGAGTAGGTAATTCACCTCTTTTTCTTGCCGATTGCATTCATTTCCAGTGTACCACACGTTTGACAGTAGGAGCAAGTTTGAAATGGAAATGATCAGGTGAATGCGAATAACGGATGGCCGATGGGGCTGTAAAGTTCTCAAATAGATACCCAATACCTATCGCTAAGCGCAGCGTAGGATGAACAATGACTAACCCTCTTCGCACAAACGTCGTAGCGTTGGCGTATCGTAGTACGCGCGTAGGACGAGAGCAATACGAGCACATACATGCTCAAACAAGTCCGCACACGAGGCGTAGCGTAATCGCATCGTAGGAGGCACCGCTCCGTGTGCGGACTTGTTTGAACTTGTTCTCGTCCTACTATGATACGCCTACGCTACGACGCCGTGTGCGAAGGGCTTTAGTGTGTCGACAATATAACTAAGGTCGTTATTGGAAATCCATAAGGGAGGCCTCATCTCAGCAGTGGAAGTCCTACGGCTACGGATTCATCGCATTCTTGGACGGTTTCGATATCCCAAACTAGGCCACAACACTTGAAGAAATGCACCTCCTGCTTTATCCCGAAAATATGAAAGGAACATGTGGGAACCGCGGGCAAACCTAGTTGATGAGAAAAGACAACACTGTTTCAAGCACGAGTCTAATTTTCTATTCGGCTATCCCTATCCATTACGGGAATCTATTTGCGTTGCGGCTGATCCCGCTCGAGGGGAGTTATATTATTTCTCGTGATAATGCCGGTCCACACTGTGACGTGCGGCTACGGCGCGGGACTTGGGGCCTTATTGTGTAAGCGCTCTGACGTTCGGCATAGCTTTTTCTTCCTCTCGCTCTCGTAGCGTGAGTAACTGGCGCGAACAGGAGAATGAGCAAAGCTGAACGTCAGAGCAGTTACACAACGTTCGCTACGCTCTAACAGAGTGTGTGGTATGTACCTAGCTATTATGATTGCTCTATACATAATCCAAGAAATAAATAAATACTAAATACACAATAAAGCCCCAGATTGGTATAATTCCATCACCTCACCAGGCTTGCACAAATGCACAGCTCAAAGGGGATGAGCAAGTATATTTAGTTTCACTAAACTAAGCCAAAACGGGATGATTACTCGTAAGACGATCATTATGAACAACTGTCATTACAAGGCCAACCCGGAATTTTAGAAAAAATAGTATCCCATATATAATCCCATACAAATTGCAGATTTTTTTCCCAAATTCCGGATTGGCCCAATAGATAAAGTTGTTCATATATCATGGCCATAACCACCTCTTATCGGCTTACTACTGTATATGAAAATCGATGGTATGGTAAGCCGCCTATAAGAATGTTTTTTGAAGCTTCTTCTGCTTCGTCGAGACAATGGTTCAATGGCAAAAATAATCATATCAATAAATAATTAATTAATATAATTTTCTCCCAGTATTTCCCACTGCGACCCCGCAAGGTGTAAAGAGCCTTGTACAGATCTTCCATCGTGCAGGAGCTCGGACACTGTGACACGTAAGTAGGTGATCCATTTTCTGCTCAGAGGCACCGCAATCATATTGTACCCTTAGTGTCCGAAAATCCCCACTTGGCTAAGTTTACCCTGCAACCCACTTGGGTCCGGAGTCGTTTTAATTACTTCCACGTGGGTCGCGGGAGGTCGCTACCTGCTGGGAGCGATTCTGCTGGCTTTAGGAAGTCAGGAGGTAGTGTTAACAAGGATCCCCACAGTGTTAAGCGGGCTTCAATCGGATTAGCGTTTAGTGCATCAGTTTTATCAAGAAAACTGTTACGGCTCTTGAGTCGTCTATTTGGAGCAACGGCGTCAAACAATAATGTCTAGGGCCCGATTCCTGCTTCTTTTTTTCTGTTGAGCATGCGATTTCCTTGCGGACAGCGAGTGGGGCTATATCCGCTAGTGGGTATAACATGTTAGGGGAGTGAAATCTTGAGGCTGCCGCACGATAACAGGCTTGAGGCATCCTTTTATCGTGCGGCAAGTTTCGTTCAGGGCAGTATCCACTTGCTTGGCGTGAGCAGAGCGATGCCACGCATGCATATTCGCCGGCTTAACAACCGGGTGCCAGCCCTGACGTCCGGAGTACGTGTGGTGAGGCGCCCCAAGTTGTTGACGTTAGACGGGAAATCAAGTTATTGCGAGAGCCGACTTTTTGTTTTGTTTTGTTGCAGTGTTTTTATAGATGAGAGATCTATCTAGTGTTACCCCTAGATAAATTGGGTTGTTGCTGTGTTGAATGTCGAAGCGACGCCATTGAATTTTGAGTGTCCGCCCAGTTTGTCTGTTTTGGAGGTGAAATACACAAGACTGTGTTTTTGATGGGTTTCGCCTTAAAACGTTCTCATCATAGTATGTCCCAAGCTCTTCTAGGGCTCTTGTCAGGGTTGTTTCAGCTTCTTCAAAGGTACTTGACTGGGCGGTGAAGGCGAGGTCATCAGCATAAAGAAGTCTATTGGTGTGGTGGGCGTGGGGTTGGTCATTATTGTAGATATTGAAAAGAATTGGTACGAGGACACTACCTTGCGGTAGCCCATTTTTTTGACAGCGCCATCTACTTTTTTCTCCATTCAGGAGTACCTGAAAGCGGCGGTTCCGGAGCATTTCTCCCAGCATATCGATAAATTTTTGGTCATCTAACATCGAAGATAGTTTGGTGATCAGGCGTTTTATATTCACTGTGTTGTATGCAGCTGATAAATTAACCAAAACTACTCCGGTGACAAGATTATCTTCAAAGCCATTTTCGATATTTTGGGTGAAATTTAGGATCTGGATAGTGCATGATTTTCCCGGTCTAAATCCGGCTTGTTCTGGTATCAGTTCAGAGTCAATGTTTGGGATTAGGCGATTCAGCAGTAGTCTTTCAAACTGTTTGTTTGCTTCGTGGGTTTGTCAGTGTTTGACAGTCTTTAGGGAGCTTTCCCATTGAGTAGCAGTTGGTGTGCAACTTGGTTTGCAGTTACTTTACCGGGGTTGGATGGACCAGGTCAGTCATTGGTGAGCTTTTTTAGAGTGAACCAGGATTTTTTGCTGTTGTGTATCATGTCTATTTCAGTAACAGTTTTCATCTACTTTTTTGGCGGCTATCGCTGTGTTTAAGCATGTTTCTCCTTCTCGGGATAGTATTCCGTTTTTATGATTTTTATAAACTCGTCATAGTTTAAGGATGTTGGCTCAAGGCCATCTATTTTAGAATCTAGTTTTTGAGCGTATCGTTACCAGTGCACTTTGAGGAAGTCGACGCGATGTCTGAAAGGTGTTTCGGTCGGTTGCAGCGAAGAATGAAACTGACAGAGTAAGGGTCTATGTTGTGTATTCGGGATAGCATTACAGATATTTTTTTTTTACATAAGGTTCTGATATTTAAACTGACAAATCCGCATATTAAAGGATGCGAGTAGTTTGGGGTCGTGTATTAGAACAAAATCTTCAGCTTCTGTCCACTTTTTACTGCAGTTCCGTCAGCGTTTGTGTTCAGGTATCCCCAGGTCGCACTTTGGCTATTGAAATCACCAATTATTATTTTTGTCTCGGTTTCAAAAGTTGTCTGTTTTGTGGAATTGGAAAGGTTGATTGGGATATTTGTAGATTGATGTTACAGTGTAGTGTCCTGTGTCAATTGTTAGGGTTTCAATGCTATTTTAGGAGTTACATGAAGTGGAGTGGATTGAGATATCAGGTCTGGTGAAAATAGCACTGCCGTGTTCATTGTGTGGTATCTCGGCCGCCAGGATAAGGCCAGGTGTTCATGGCCCCGGTGGGTTTCTTGGATGCAAAGAATATCATATTTTGTGGTTCGATGTAGTTCCGATAGTATTACTACCTTACTTTCGGAGAATCCTTCGATATTGATTGAGACGACGGTAAGAGCCGCATCGGTTAACTTGAGTCCTGGATTTTTCTGGTGAAGGCTGGTAGTGTTGGCGCTTAGAAATGCCGTTAAGTTTGGCTCTGAGAAGAGCCGTTGTTGTGGGGCCCTAAGAAGGGCCGTTGTGGGGGGGTCCTGAGAAGGACCGTTTTGAACCATTGTGGTGAAAGGATTAGTCAATCAGCACTCGATGGGCTGATTGTCGAGGGTGGGCCGGGTATTTTCACAATCAAAGGTTCATATCATAATAACACCGCACGGGGAGATTCCTTTCTTCCACCCCTTTTTTGAAGCTAAAAAGTCGCATAAATACCATCCCTACATAGTCGACGTACCACCTGCTCGTACTAAGCGATTCGCTTCTTCCTTCCTAATGCGGACCGCCAGGGATTGGAATGCCCTGTCCCCGATATTGCTTCCTGACTATTACAATTTGAATATCTTCAAGTCAAGAGTGAATAGGTATCTTTTAGGTTTACATATTCCATCTTCGGCTACAACTTCGCTTTCCATCAGGCTAGTTGGTGGCCAAATGTAGCCCTATTCTACATAAAAAGCTATAGTTTTTATTTACCTTGAATGTGCGTGCGGCACAGTACCGGCACTGTGCCGCACGCAAACTGGACGCAGACACAATTAAATGAAGCGGGAATAATACGCGGCCCGGCTAGGGTAATTCTGTCAAATACTGCCTCTGCAATTCTGTAAAATACTGCCTCGGTGGCTAAGTGGTTAGTGACCCTAACTTCTGGGTCAAAGAGGCGTGGGTTCTATCCCGACCCAGCTCAAATATTTATGTGATGAATGTGTTTTCTCTGTGTCTGGGTGTTATTTAGTAACTATCTATATAAGTATGTATTTAAAAATAAGTATATGTAGTATATCAGTCTCTGGCAGCCATATCATAAGCTTTGCCTAGTTTGGGGTCATAGACTGTATGTAAGATGTCTCAAAATATTTATTTATTTAATGTATGGAGCTCGGCTGTAGCGGCGTCATACTGTCGTGCCGCCTACGCACGCAGCAAAATCATTACAATCACACCAATCCGCACCATGTGAACCAACCCCCAGCCTTCAAATGGTGGCATAATTTCCAACTTTTATATCCACTTGAGGAGTTAATTCAATTTTATTTACGTTCCGTGAGATATGAGTCGGTTAATGTAGCGCGTCATTGTGGGGGAGTTTTTGCCTGTTTATTTGGTGTTTTAAAGGCGTTATAAAATGGAATTTCCTTATGAGAGGCTGGTGTTTTAGGAGAAGTAAGTACTAAAATTTATATGATGGAGTGTTGCAGGGAACAGTTGCAAACCATTTTGACAAATATTATTCCTTTTGAAAATATTGAGAAAAGGTCCTTGATCAAAAAAACTTACTAATTTGTGATCTTTCTTTACATTTCAAAATAAAAAAAGACAAACCAGCGTTACAACCACTAGACCACCATGAAACCAATTGATAAACGAATAATCCAATCTTAGAAAAGGATTTATAAAACAGCAATTTCATATTCAAAGTCGCAATTATTACTAAAGATCGATTTATAATTAAGTGCTCTTGCTGAAAATTTGAATAAGATTGAACCAATTTTAATAATTCTAACAGAAATCGATTAATCCATTCTTAGATACCATAAATTTTCAAAGCGATTTCTATTAAGTTAGCAATAAACGTTATTAGTTTTTCGATTACCCACCGGCGAACGTAACTTAATCTAGTATTTTAGATAGCAATCGTATAGAATAAAATATATTGTAATAGAATAAGCTGATTACTCGTTGCAATTTAGAGGTAAAGAAAGATAAAAATGTTATTTTTGAACCGGATTTTTGTGAGTGTTTCTTTATTGTACCAAAGAAGATATAATAATACTACGTAGACTTGTACTTCTAAGTGTGCTCCTGATTTTTTTTAACTGATAACGAGTTTTGATAACATTATTATTAGATTAATTAAAATTTATACATTAAACTATGTGGGGTGGGGACTGCCTAATAAACACGTGAGTCGTATGCACCCAGACAGATGGGCAAAGGTCTCAACGGAGTGGGTTCCTCTGTCCAGTCGACCCCGAGGCCGTCCTCCAACACGATGGCGCGACGAAATCGAGGGGTTTAAAAAGGATTGGACGGAGGTAGCACAGAACAGAAAGGAATGGAAGGAATTGGGGGAGACCTTTGCCCAGCAGTGGGACAGTACAGGTTAAATAAAAATAATAATAACAATGGCTAAAACTAAACCTAGTCAAATAACCCGCCACTAATTGTTCCCCTATATTCAGAATACTAAACAATCACGAACAAAAAACACATTGAAATGTAGCTAGTACTCACCGTAATTATAAAACAAAAGAGCTACAATAAAATTGATTCATTCGGGAGCAAGGTACGATGTTACACATAGGTCGAATATAGACAGGGATTCTTATTCAGTGTGGATCTATAGGCCTTGCACTGACGGCCCGTATGAGATCTTATATGCTTTTCCTTCTCCAGGGTCTACCTGAGCCTACTCAGCTATTTAAAATAACCGATCGTGTCTCTGGGCTTCTGCTATATCTGCTTCAGTGTCATGGATGCGAAGGTAACAATGTTACAAAAAATAAGATTTCAGTTCAAATATAAATGTACCTAGATAATAAACTATTATAAAAGTTACTCAACGTCTATAAATATCAAGTCCACATATCTCTTTTCTACGATTTAACTTGGAATTCTAAATCCCACGCCCTTTAACCCCTATTCTAGAAACCTCGAGAAACAGTAAATACGTTTCAGTTACGACACTAAATCTCAGTTTTATTTACATTTTTCTCATTTCTACTTTTACTTGATCGGCTTTGGACACGGATGTAAGAGAGAGAAGGAATTTGGTTAAAGCCAATGGCATAAAGGGCATGATGACTGGGTAACAAACAAACAAACAATATCTTTATTGTACACCATATAACAGATACATTAATTTAGATTTTTTCAGATGTTGTACAACGGCGGCCTTATCGCCTTTGGCGATTTCTACCAGGCAACCTTTGGATGGACTGGAGAAAAATTAAATAATAGGAATACGGTCGGCGGTGTATACATACTGTGACAAATATTATACTTATATATCTTATAAATATACTAATAACGTGTAAAAATACATATAAAATACATAAATATATACATATATATAAATACATAATTTATACCAATTATAACTAGCACAAGGAGAGGTAATATTGATAAACTAGATTTTTAAATATAGGGAGGGATTTAGCCTGTCTGATAGCAACAGGCAGTTCGTTCCACAGCAGGACAGCTCGCAAAGTAAAGGATTTGGTGTAGGATAGGTTGGAGTGGGAGGATTGGAATTTTAGTTTCAGCGCACGGGCGGACCTCAAAGAATTGGAGTGACCCTGAATGAATTCAAAGCGTTCTTTGAGGTACATAGGAGTCAAAATCATTATTATAACTAGTCCGTTACTTAGATTATCAAAAAATATTGAAAACATATTTTTTCTTTTGTCAATCAAACAAGAAATGGCAATGACAAACCTTGTCAAAGTGGGGGTCGTGACATCACCTCTCTTGTGACGTCACGCGGAACTTTGACGGACTATATCTTCATCAATTTTTGTTTAATTGACAAAAAAATTAAATAAAAATTAAAATTGTAGGTCCCGGTTGTTTTGACCGCTGAGCCATGTCAGAGGCTTTCAGGCGGCCTAAAAGCTCTGACACCAGGGCTAGCTACCCGGCCTATACGAACTTACTTACTTTATTGACAAAAGAAAAAATACGTGTCTAGTATTTTTTATAGACTATCTGACGGATTAATTGTTATTTTAGTCATCATGTCTATTCTTTTTATTAGCAATAAATGGACATAAGGTTCAGATCTAGGTTCATGTTTAAATTTTACCTTACATGGCGTTAACTCCGTTTACATCGAATATAAAATATGGCATAGATAAATTACTTCTTGGCAAGGTTTGTCTTAACAAAACACGCGTGTTTCATGTCTTAGGTAAATTTTGTTATAAAGTGTTTTTTTTTTGTAAAATTAGGTCAAAATTAGTTTAATTTTTCTTAATAATATGACTATCATCATAAATAAAATATTCTTATCAAAACTCACGAAAGTAGGATGTTACACACGTTATTACCTTTTTATGTAAAGAGTAATAAGGTTCCGAAAATCCTGATTACAATTAAAAAGTGCAGAACACGGCAATATCTATTATAATATAGCTCACAAGATATAAACAATGTTTTATTTAAACTGTTCTTTAAATCTAATGTCAGTCCAGTCTTTTCCTAAAACCGTAGGACGCGTCAAGAAGTAAGTAATTTACAGAACTTTATGCCCAATCCTCTTTATTTCTTACATCCATGACTGAGAATGCTAAAAAGTTTCAATGGACGTCAGAATAGAGATTTATTTTAAAGATCCAGACTCAATGTCAATGTTATCTTGATAGAGGTTTTGGTTGAGCTAAAATACGAGTTAAAGCCAGTTTTCTTTGAGTAAATATATTTTTAAATTTTTTGTACAATTAAAACTGGTAAGTATATTTTATTGCAATCAAATTGTAATGTTTGATTTTAGTCATATTTTTTATTATAAATAAAATATACTTAGTAAATTATAGACTATTTCAATTGAATTAAATTGACTTTTAAACACATAGAAATTAATCCCACCTTTGAGAAATCCATGACGTCAGATATATTGATAACAGTTTCCTGCAAGATATTGCTGTTAGAGATAAAGCCGCCAAATACTGCAATGGCTTTTTTTTCTTCTCCTGTATATGTATTTTTAGTATTGGACAGTAAATAGATCATCTATCAATACAGACTCAATTACAAAGAGACAAACTTACAAAACTACGTTTTTAATCGTATGATAAAATTATCTTTTCGCTAGACGTGTCTCCAAAACAAATAAATAGCTCAATACCAGTCATAAAAACAACATGCGACGTAATTTACTTTTACACAATATTTTAGGTAGTACCTAAGACCCAAACTCCACCGAAAGAAGTGGAGATGTGCGGAGCTGCAGTGCTATCATCATCAGCCGTAAGACGTCCATTGTCGGACATAGGCCTCCCCTATCTATTTTCAACAAGCCCGCTTGGAAAGCGGCTTGCATTCAGCGCGTTTCTGCTGTCTTAATTATACCGTCGGTCCACTTAGTCGGTGGACGGTCTACGCTACGCTTGGCGGTACGTGGTCTCCATTTGAAAACTTTACAGCCACAATTACTAATATTATTCAAAACACAGATTTGGGCTACTTTGAAACAAAATTGCGTTGATTTTCGAAAGGTCAGTAATATTTTTTTAAGAAATTGATATTTCGAAGGACTCACTCAAATTTTCCGGGATAGCAGTACCCTAAGTGGTCATTTGTGTTATTTTCTAGCTTCATACCAAATTTCGTTAAAATTAATTTACCTCAGCCCCATCAGCCATCCGTTTCCCAAACTATGCGTCCTGACCACAGCCATTTAATCTTGCTAATCTTGCTTTGTCGGAAACTTTAGTTCATCTGCAGATCTCTTCATTACTGATTCGATCTCACAGAGAGACTCCGAGCATAGCCCTCTCTCTAGCGCGTTGGGCTATCTTGAGCTTTTTCATGAGGAATACAGTAAAAGACAAAGTTTCAGTTTCACATGGTCATCACTGGCATCATTTGTAATTCGAAAATCCATTGCAGAAATGGTCACACGTGCTGGGATAAAAATTAAATAACAATCATTCTCACGCTGATGTTATTTTCGATCAAGTAAATATGGCATGAATGGTACTAAAATCTTGGTAGAATGACAGGTAGACCAGACCTGCGGCAGACTGTGCGTGCGTCTACGGAATAAACTTCATAGAAAGACATAAAAACTATTAGAGTTGCGACATTACTCGTCTATTGCTGCGTGCAGCCGGCAAAAAAAAATTCAGTTGTTTTTCTTAGTACAGTGCAACCCCAACCTACACTAAACCTGTAAAAAAGCTGTAGATAAAGCTGAAAAACTGCTAATTTCTACTAAAAAATAAATTTAAAGTCACATCTAAAAGAAATCTACAGTTTTTCTTTTTGAGGCCTAAACTAAAACTGAAAAGATATCAAAATATCGATCTACAGTTTAAGTAAAGTAAAGTAAATTTTTATTGCTTCAACTGTGTCGGTACATAGGTGTAACAAATGGTTGGTCTCAACAGTTTGTCTTAGCGGACATGCAATAGTATAATAATTAAGTTATAACACTACCCAACGACTTAAATATAAAGATATGTACGATTTGCGTTTCCTACATCTATTAGTAATAATATAGTAATAAACTTTTCTTAGGTATTTACAACATTAGAAATATTTATATATATATATATTACACTATATTTTCGAGATCGTCTATTTAGGAAATATATTATTTTAAAATTCCTACTTCTATACAAAATCTTATTTCTATATACAATAAAAATACTGAGATACTCATCAATTTTTCTTGGGTATTTACGACATAAGAAATATTTTTTCTTTATATCTTTAGTTACACTATATTCTCGAAATCGTCTATTGATCTAAACTTTAGATTTAGATACTCTGCCGTAGTAAGCCAGTAGTCAGGCTCGTTTTAACAGGTTTAGGTAAAGTTCACAGACCACAGTCCAAATAGCGTCATGAGGCCACCGCCCGTATATGGACTCTCCACTAAGGTACTGAGTTTTAAAGGATCGTATTATATTGGACTCAAGAGGAATTTTTTAAGTAAACATTGAATTACTGGGACACTTTATTTTGTTGTTTTTAACACTTTATTTTAACAAAATTGAGTTTCCTACTAACTAAGTTAAATATTTATATATATATTATCCACGCTTAAGTTAAATATTCTTCCTGAATTCAATAAAAAAAAATCCGTTCCGTCTTTGTCACTCAAATAGCCCACATACGGTGTGTAGATAGCAAGTTCGTATATGTGGCTAGTACTGGTGCAGAAGTTTTTCAACCGCTTGAAAATCTCTGACTATTAATTCAACACAACTTAACGGTTAAAAAAACTACAATGTAACGAGTACTCAGTTAAAAATTCTACCCGCGGATAGTGGATAATGAACCTGTTAAAGTCGTGAGGTTGTAGATCGAAATCCCGGTCCCGACACACCGGACTGCTGGATTTGCTTAAAAACGCTCTTCATATCTTTGCGCTCCTAGTAGAGTCTGCTCCTTACACAATATTTCGGGTAGTAAACCAGGATGATAACAGCCAAAGGTCAGGTAAGAATTATGGCCGCGGTATTTTATTACAGGTTGTAAAACGTCTCGTTATGGCGGACAAAATAACATTATCTATTCCGTGTTCCAGATTTCATACGTAACTTTTATGAAATTCGCATTTAAATGGCTACTTTTTGACTTACATTTTGATATGCTAATTGTATAGTTTTATCGTCATTATTTAACAAAAATCAGAAAACGTTCAAATATGTATGTAGTCGTCGTCGTTTCAGCCATAAGATGTCCACTGTTGGACATAGACCTTCCTTATACCTGGATCTCCCATAAGACCGGTTTGTAGCGGCTTGCATACAACTGTATCTTGCAGTCTCAATGAAGTTGAATCATCTCTCCATCTAGTGGTCTGTTAGATTGCACTCGCTGGTACGTGATCTTTACTTGAGAACTTTTTGACCCCAACAAAGACATCGGAGTTTAGATTAAAGTTTATTTAACAAAATGAATATTTATATTTCGCTAAAAATGGCATGACCGACCGTTACACAGAAATTTGACATACAGAATAGAAATTCGCGGATAGTTCGCACGGATCGATGTAGCTATTTACACATTATTGATGATTTATCGAAAATGGCTCAGCCGATATCGATTAAATTTAAATGATTTCTAGAAAGCATACACTTTCTAAAAACAGAATTATTGCAATCGTACAAAAACAATTTATAAACAGGGTTACAGGCTAATTCGACCTATTCCCGTTAAGAGTGTGTAGTTTACTGCGTTGCTGACTGATTTGATTATGAAACACCATATTATCCTAAGTTTTCAGTTTTCGAGATATTTGAATTGAAATACCCCTAATTTGAATGACCTATTCCCTTAGTCTTTCTTTCTTTCTTAGTCTTTCTGAATTTAACTCTGTTAAAATTTTGTATAATTTTCTGAATTTAATTCTGTTAAAAAGTCTCAAAGCCGAATTTCAAGTCGACGCATATATATATATATATATGCTTATACTATATCTATTATATAAAAGGCTTCCCTGAGTGACTGACTGACAGACAGCCTACAGCCCAAACCCCTTAAGATATGAGCTTGAAATTTGGAATATAGGTACATTGAACGACGTAATGGAGCACTAAGGACGAAAATTTTGAACTTTCGACCTCTAAAGGGGTAAAACGGGCCCTTTTCGTTTGTGTGTAACTTTTTATTCCCTGTACCGATTGACTTAAAACTTTGTATACATGCTTTTCAAACAAAATAAAAGTTACATTTTTTCCTGTTTTTCCGAATTTTCCTCATCTAAGGGGTCAAATAAGGTCCCAAAGTTGGTGAAAAAAGCGTCAATTACATCGAACCAGCTGAACGGTTATGGTTGAAAATTGGTATGAAGGAAGCACTCAGCATGTTTTAATACAGGAACTAATAAATCCAGGAAAATCTATAAGGTTCCTTAGGGATACGCAAAATTAATAAGTTTAGGCTACAGCCCAAACCGCTGAAGATATGAGCTTGAAATTTGGGATATAGGTACATTGAACGACGTAATGGAGCACTAAGGACGAAAATTTTGAACTTTCGACCTCTAAGGGGGTAAAATGGGCCCTCTTCGTTTGTATGTAACTTTTTATTCCCTGTACCGATTGACTTGAAACTTTATATACATGCTTTCCAAACAAAATAAAAGTCAAGTTTTTCCTGTTTTTCCGAATTTTCCTCATCTAAGGGGTCAAATAAGGTCCCAAAGTTGGTGAAAAAAGCGTCAATTACATCGAACCAGCTGAACGGTTATGGTTGAAAATTGGTATGAAGGAAGCACTCAGCATGTTTTAATACAGAAACTAATAAAATCCAGGAAAATCTATAAGGTTCCTTAGGGATACGCAAAATTAATAAGTTTAGGCTACAGCCCAAACCGCTGTAGATACGAGCTTGAAATTTGGAATATACGTACATCGTACGACATAATGAAGCACTAAGGATGAAAAACGTACCCAACTCTAACTTACGGGGTAAAACAGGCCCTTTTTGTTTGCATATAACTTCTTATTCCCTGTACCGATTGACATGAAACTTTGTATAGATGCTTTTGAGACTAAATAAAAAATATGGCTGTACCTGTTTTCTAAATTTTCCTTAAAAAAATCCTTAGGGGTCAGATACGTCCCTTCAAACCCTTCAAAAACTTCAATGCGTTTTTTTAAATAATGTAGTATCTAGGATTATGATAATGATAGTTTATCTTTAAATGGGGCAAAATGGGTCCCCAAAAGTTTACGATTTTTTTTTATTTTGTGAGCCAATAGTCTTAAGCTTAGCGCACATATGGATCAATATAAGTATTTTACTATGGGATCAACCCTGACAAGCGAAAATTACCTACATTTTCCTACATTTTTGTCGCGGGTCGATGAACTTTTTGTGTTGAACAGCTGATTTTATTCACGTGCTTTTGGGGTTGGTACCATTGTAAAAGTTAATCAAATTATGAGTATAATAGCATCCTAGAATATGCCTGACTAGAATTCAAAAAAAAATCAAAATCAAAAATCAATTTATTTCAAAACTTTGTACAAACATGGATAGTGCAGCCATAGCCATACAAACTAGGTGAGTTCACACCTGTGTTTTGATGGATAGCCTTCCCTAGAGTGAAGCTTATTATTGTACAGATGATGATGTATACAAGATATATTACAACTAGACAAATTTTGTTTTAGTTTTACATTTTGCAAATTTATAAATGTTAACAATTAAAATGTATTCATGAAATTATCTGAGAGAAAATTCTAGTCATAATAATGTTAGTAAAAAGAAATAATACATATTTTATTGTTTCATTCGTAAAAAGGTATTTGAGTTTATAAAGTATTTGACTTGTTTAATTAATTATTCATTACAAACAAAGCATCTATCTATGTAAAGTCCATTTTTAAAATAATATATTAATTATGCAGCGTGTGTGTGTGTGTGTGTGTGTGTGTGTGTGTGTGTGTGTGTGTGTGTGTGTGTGTGTGTGTGTGTGTGTGTGTTTGTGGATTTCATTGCCAGTCAAGGTTAAGTGCAAAGTTTTGCTGCTCGATGGGTCTCAGGAGAGCCTCAGTCTCTTCATAGGATATACTTTTGAGCCATTCCACTAGCATAAACTTACAGTTTGCCGATGAAAGAGGGTATATATTTAGATGTTTATTTGCTCGGTTATACAGCAAGCTACCATTTCTTTCAAACTGGCGCCCTGTAAGATCAAGTCTATGAGGCCTATAATCACAAACACTATGGCCTTTGCGCTTGTCATAATAGCTGAAATCGAAACAAATCTGAGCGTGCTTACGGAGAATCGTTTGTTGTAGAGTTGGCGAACCGTCAAGACTGAGCATTCGCTATATAGTAGGTTGGTAGGATATTTTATAGGTTTTTGCGTCATGACTTTGAGAACCGCTCTCTGCGCCACCTCAAGTCGCTTTAGGTCTGTGGTATATGTACCACCCCACACAGTGATGCAGTAGGAGATAATTGACTGTACCAAGGCAAAGTACACGGTTTTGAGGAGGTCAAAAGAAGCAACTGTTCTTAGTCTTTTAAAAACACTCATTACCCTTCTCACTCGTGGAATTAAAGCCTGAATTTGTCCGTTCCAGCTCAGGGTGCTATCCATGACTACGCCCAGGTATTTTTGTTCACATGTTCTTGTTAGGTGCATACATGTACACGACCCAGCTGTTTGATCATCACCGCAGCTGTGGGCTCTAATAGTGAAACCTGAAGAAGGTTGTGATCGAAAGTTGGCTGTGAATACTACATATTTAGTTTTCTCGATATTTAATGTTAATAAATGTTCTGCCAGCCATTTCATCACTGCTTTTAATACCTTCTCCGCATTTTTTTGTGTTTCTTCCCAGGTTTCACCGTGGACCAGTATAGCTATATCGTCTGCGTATGTAAAGATCTTACAGTTTTCTAAAGCCAGTTTGCATAGACCATTTATGTAATCGAGGAAAAGAGTTGGTCCCACCACACTACCTTGAGGGACACCATGAGTTATTATTTCATTTGAACTGACGTAATCGTCAATTTTTACCGATTGTGTTCTTCCCGTAAGGTAGTCCTCGTACATCTCAAATGCAAGTCCTCGAATTCCGTCGTCTTCCATCTGTTGAAGTAAGATGGGGATAGAGACAGTGTCAAATGCTTTTGACAGGTCCAAAAACATGCACAGAACTTTCTTTTTCGAGTCCAGTAGTTGTACAATATTACTTGTCAGATCAAGCACTGCATCTTCGGTCGTCTTTCCTTTACGGAAACCGTATTGATTACTAGCAAGTACTTTGTTCTTTTCAAAAAATTCAACTAATCTCTTATTCAGAATTTTTTCAAGTATTTTAGACATAGCAGTAAGCACTGAGATAGGCCTATAATTATTTACATTGTCTCTATCACCAGTCTTGTAGATGGGATGGATAAGAGCTTTTTTAAAGGCTCGAGGGAAGACTCCGCTTGAGATGCAGAGGTTAAACACATGAGCTAGTGGAGGTGTTAAATAGACACTAGCATACTTTAAAACGCTAGCTGGGATATTATCCCAGCCAACAGCACAATCAGCTCTAAGACCTTTAATAATAGTATCCACTTCCCCATAGTCTGTAGGAAGCAAAGCCATGGAGTTCACTAATTTCTTTGAACTTCTAATCGCATCAAAATCTATTGCTAAATTTTTATTTGTTTGAGTGACTTTTTTTGCCAATTCACCACCTATCTCAGCAAAAAAACTGTTTACCGAGTCTATAGTTTTCTGAGGATCATCTTTTCCATCAAGCAAGTCCGATGCTGAAGATGATTTTGGAACAATACCGGCGATGTGTTTTATGGCTTTCCAGGTGGCTCTTGGATTTCGTTTCGCCCTTTCAAGTTCATGGCGCTCATGAGCGTACTTCAGCTTACGGAGCAAATTAGTACAGAAGTTGCGGTAACGACAGTAAACTAGTTTAAGAATCATGTCATCAGGCCTTTTTTTAACTTTCATGTGTAATTTGTCTCTATGTCTTATGCATCTAAGAGCCCCTGGTGTTACCCAAGGCTTAATGATCCTTTTAGTATGTGAAAATTTGATCAATCTTGTGTGATTTTGGATGACTGATGAAATAATTGAAATCAATTTATCCGTAGCAGCATTAGCATCATCACAGTTGTATATGGTTGTAAAATCTGTTTTTGATAAGTCTGACGTAATAGAAGTATAGTCGAGGCGTCGATTTACTTGCTTTTCTTTTTTGGTGGGTTTTGAACAAGTCATATAAAAGAGGATAGGCGCATGGTCGGTTATGAGAGAAGAGGCAAGTACAAGAGTAGTAGCATTTACATTATCAGCTATTAATAAAACATGGTCTATGCAATTCCCTTCTCTAGTTGGAAAATTATGTGCAGGAAGAAGTCCATGCTGCGCAGTAATATTTAAGTAATCATCGACAGATGCAGTGTCGGGATTTAAGACTTGTGTGCCATTTTTTCATTTGCCTGGAAAATTAAATTTCTAATGACTTAATGAAACATGTCGAATACCTGTACCGGCCTTAATTAATAGTGCACTACTGAAAATAGGTACTACGGATAGCACTACGGATAATAGAAACAGGTGGGTCTTAAGATGAACATGGACAAGACGAAAGTCATGTGTAATTCCCATGTTTTACATACCCCGATTTCTGTTGGAAACTCGGTTCTTGAAGTCGTTGACTCGTACGTCTACCTAGGACAAGTAGTCCAGTTAGGTAGGTCCGACTTCAACAAAGAGGCCAATCGACGAATTCAACTCGGCTGGGCAGCGTTTGGAAAAGTGCGTAGTGTCTTCTCGTCCGACATACCTCAGTGCCTCAAGTCGAAAGTTTTCGACCAGTGTGTGTTGCCAGTGATGACTTATGGCACAGAAACGTGGTCTCTCACTATGGGCCTTATTAGTAAGCTCCAAGTAGCCCAACGAGCTATGGAGAGGGCTATGCTTGGAGTCTCTCTGCGAGATCGAATCATTAATGAGGAGATCCGTAGAAGAACCAAAGTTACCGACATAGCCCAACGGATTGGCAAGTTGAAATGGCAATGGGCAGGGCACATAGCGCGGAGGGCTGATGACCGTTGGGGTCGAAAAGTTCTCGAGTGGAGACCATGTACCGGCAAGCGCAGCGTAGGACGTCCACCCACAAGGTGGACGGATGACCTCATTAAGACCGCAGGATCACGCTGGATACAAGCCGCTTCCAACCGGTCTTATTGGAGATCCATAGGGAAGGCCTATGTCCAGCAGTGGACGTCCTGCGGCTGATGGATGACTGAAAATAGGCCTATCCGCGAAGGGTAATTGGGCCATATCCATCACGCCGGCCAAGCATGGGTTGTTGAATTCACATACGACATTGATTTTTTCTACGTACGTACAGGTTGCCTCAATGTTTTCCAGCAAAGAAAAGTGAAATTTCTTACATAGTTACTCATACAATTATTATTATTGGCTCCCTCGGTGGCTCAGTAGTTGACCCTGGCTCCTGGGTCAAAGAGGCGTGGGTTTGATTCCCAGGGCAAATATTTATGTGATGTTCATATGTGTTTGCTCTGTGTCTGAGTGTTATTAATGTATTTTTATTTATTTATTTAACACTTTATTGCACACTATTTGTACAAAAGGAGGACTTAACGCTAAACAGCATTATCTGCCAGTCAACCTACATGTATAAATAAATAAATAAATATATCTTTATTGTACACAGAAACACAGTACAGAAACTATACAATATGCTGTACAATGGCGGCCTTATCGCCTTTGGCGATTTCTACCAGGCAACCTTTGGATGGACTGGAATTATTCTAAAAATAGGAGTATGGTCGGTGGTGTATACAATACAGTACATACATTGAAATACATGTATATGTAGTATATCAGTCTCTGCCAGCCAAATCACAAACTTTGCTTAGTTTGGGATCAGAGACCGTGTGTGACATGTCCTCCAATATTTATTTTATATATTTATTTATTATTGAGTTAATTTCAGAAATTCGGCAATTTATCATCCAAAAATTCACGTATGTACTCTGTAATAAGCTTTAGATACAAGTAAATTAAATAACCAAATACTGAGACAATTCAGGCTAAACCGTAGGCATTATTTTGCAAGTAATACAATAATAGGCCCAACAACAACATAAAAAGTGTTCTCTCTATCGAATGCTTAAAGTGAAAATGAAACAGATATAACTATGATAATTAGCTATTATAATTACGATGGCGCCTTCATAATCGAGCCTAATGCGGGCTTAACCACGAGCTACTATTATTTTAAGTAAGTGCCAAGAAAACGCGGGCCTAACTGTGGGTTTTTATCATTTTAAGCAGTTACGAAAATAACGCGGGCCAGACCGTGGGCTATTATCATTACAAGCAATACAAAAACGCAGGCTAACGGCATGCTATTATAATTTTAAGGATTTATTAAGACAACACGGGCCAGACCGCGAACTATTAGATATTATTATAAGCAAATGCCAAGTTAACGCGGGTTGAACCGCGGGCTGTTATTTTAATTAAGTAAGTATTAAAACAACGTGGGCCAAACTGTGGGTTATTATCTTTGTAAGTACCTAATTATTAACACAACGCGAGCTAAACCGCGGGCTTTTATCATTTTGAGCAAGTACTAAGACAATACGGGCCAGACCATGGGCTATTATCATTGTAAGTAATACGACAATGCAGGCCAAACGGCGAGCTTTTATAATTTTAAGCAAGTATTAAGACATCGCAGTCCATGCTGCGTGCTATAAATAAGCAACTGCGTGCAAGTACTAACAATACGCGGGCCAAACCGTGATCTATTATCATTATAGGCAAATACTGTTACAATTTTAACCAAACCGTGGGCATTATCCTTGCAAGTAATTTTAAGCAAGTATTAAGACAACGCGGGCCAAATTGCGGACTATTAGATATTATTATAAGCATGTACAAAGACAACGTAGATCAAACCGCGGGCTCTTTTCATTTTAAGTAAGTACCTATGTACTAAGACAACGCGGGCGAAGCCGCGGGTTTTAAGCTAGTATATATATATACGCGTCGACTTGAGTACCTCTTCCGTTTTTTCGTCGGTCAAAAACCGCGATCCGGAGATCAACACCATTTAAGAGCAAAACAGATACATCGGACATCACAGCTGCTATAAATTAAAAAAAAAAAACGGGCATAAGACTGTGCATTAAATTACTTTTGTCCAAAGCAAAATAGCCATTATAAACAAATCCCAGAGTTCCAGTCTGATTACAATCCTACCGGCCACCCGTTAAATCCAAGGATTTGCATTCGCCTCCTCTTATCAAAGATTCAGACCTTTTTATGTAAATATAATGAATACATTTATAAATTCGCGACCCTCCAGATTTGCATGGTGACACCACTCCGAAGGTATGCGAGCTTAGACTCACTGCTAGGAGTTTGCATAATTTCAACGAGGATAGAAGAATAATGAGACTAGGTTTTAGAAAGAGCTTTTTACTTTGATACGAAAGGAGTATTTTTATTTTAGTCTACGTTTTAGGGATATTTAACTAGGTGCAATTAAAAACGCTGTGAATATAAAATTTGTACCTACTTTCCCTCAATATCGTAATGTAAACCTTAATTGATCTACTGATGGACATAAGATTCTCGTTCAAAACATAATTCTTTCCTATCCTTAAATCATCATACTAATACTATAAATCTGAAAAGTTTGTTGGTTTGTTCCTCTTTCACGCAGCAACGGAGCAATAGATAGACTTGATTTTCCGCATGGATATATATAGTTCAAGGGCCGGAAAGTGACATAGGCTACTTTTTATTTCGAAAAAATAAAAGGTTCCTGTGGGATAGCACAAAAGTCAAAATACCACGCGGACGGAGCCGCGGTCAAAAGCTAGTATTTATACAATGTGTTCGTCTACCGGTGTCGGAGCCTTAAGCGGTGACATATATGGCAAATTTTTATTAACTTTTACTGTGGGGTCAACTCTGAAAAAGCAAAAAAAACAGCTATTCCATACTTTTTGTCAAAAGTCTACAAAAAATCGTATGGAACAGCAGTTTTTTTTACGTTTTCAGAGTTGGTCTCATAGTAAAAGTTGTTCAAAATTTGTCATAGATGTCACCGCTTAAGGCTCCGACAAACAAACAAACAATATCTTTATTGTACACCATATAACAGATACATTAATGTAGATTTTTTCAGGTGTTGTACAATGGCGGCCTTGTCGCCTTTGGCGATTTCTACCAGGCAACCTTTGGATGGACTGGAGAAAAATTAAATAATAGGAATACGGTCGGCGGTGTATACATACTATCACCGGTAGACAAACACATTGTATATGTATTAAATAGATAAGAGCGCGGTCTCTACAGTGTTTCTAATAAAAAAACTGACATATTGAAATAATTTTCATTACAAAACTAGATTGAGATAGAAACAACCCGAAGAACTACTTAGCATTGAGGAAGCGAATTTCTTGCAAAATACTTCCGTCACACGTCGAGCTATGTTTTGCTGATACAACCTGAGACAATTCCGCTTATAAATTTTGCCCAGTCATAGTTCCCACATCAAAAATTACCAAAATCTAGCCTATTCAAACAAACCCCCTTTGCCTAAACCCACATCAGAAGGTAAGTGGAGGCATGCTGAGTATGCGGACCCTCTCAATCAAGAATCATAAATTCAGCCTAGTATAGTACGACCACGATATTTTTGCACACGAGCAATCTGTCGAAACTTAAATTGTCCACCAATTTTTGTCACTTTTGTTTTAAAGATGCTATAGTGGCGTCATTGTGCAGATTTTTGGAAGAGGTGGTTTTACTAGGCCTGCTTTGTATTCCGCCGCGTTTCGACCTGTCACTCGTGCATTTACTTACTGTGTCATATTTTAGTGGGAGAAAGGTAATTCGATGATGTTCCGTAAAAAGATCAGGGAGAAATGTTAGTGCGTGAAGTTTTTCGTACGATTGTGCTTGTGAGCAGAATTTGTAGGTACTTTTGGAATGTGTTTTGTATATTTATAAATAGTTTACACGCTAAGCTCAGAGCAAATAAAAACATCAAGAGGGAACGTCGTTGAACATTCAAGTGAAGACGGTTTTTTTATACATTTGTGAGTGCGTCACTGCCGCGCCGCCATAGTTCGACTGACAAGCCAAGGCGTAGTTTCCTTGTACGTTGATGTGTGTATTAGTCCGTACCCGGCGAGGCGTAGTTTTGGTAGGCCTCACTTGTTTGTTCACAACATTCTCTCTTGATTTTTTCATTTGCTCTGAGACGCTAAGTAGGTATAATCACTGTTATCATCATTTATACATTTTTGACGTGAATTTGTCTTTAAAATTGCTTCTATAGAAGGAGGCAAATCAAAAACGAATGATAATAAAATCGGGGGAAACATTTTGCTGTTGCAACTTCATTTCTACAAATTTTATCCTTGATTAAATTACTTCATTGGATAGCTAAATGATTAAATAATTAATTATACCAAGTGAAGACAGTGACGCATCGCGCGGAGTGGAGCGGGAGGCGCCGATAATTTGAGGTCAATTTTCTACCAAAAACGTATTCAAGTACAACGCATGGTTGTGTCCATAACTATAACCATTATCCAACCATATTTAATTATTTTACTGTTAATATTATTATACATAGGTCTCGCTCAAATTCACATTTAAATATGTACGGTATTTCACAACACAGGCTTTTCGGTGAAGGAAAATGAACGGCAAGGAACTTGCTTACGTCCATATAATAAATTCGACGACATATGTGTATCTATCAACCTGCAATGGGCCAGCGTGGTGGATGTGGCCTAATAGCTCTCTTTGGGTAGGCCTACGTTTTGCAGTAGATTATTCAAAAAGGTGCAGGTACACATTTTTTGTTGAAAGTCTGTTTACCTTAATACCTACATGATGTTGTATGTCAGTTGTTCTATGACTTTCTATGCTGTGCTTCTCGACGCAATGTATCCATTCAGACTAATACGCAACTGAAAATAGCACGCTTGTCTAGAAAAAGTGGAACATGCTAAAATTGAATCTGTACAAATTGGCTTGGATTCATCATAGTCTAAGAATTAAATTAACTATACAATCTTAATCATCATCTTATTAATATCTGATTATTTTTTACAAGATAAACGTGATATATACAGTGTATTACAAATAATTTATTTGCCCATTCTTTCCATATCTGTTCTGTAGTCATTAGTAGATAGCTTTAACGGTGTCTGCCCAACATTACATACCATAATTATCAGGCAAAAAAATACCTATTGAAAAGTATGAGACCATGCCGATCGTTCTGTCACCGATCAGAGCGTTTCGACACCGGCAAAATATTCTCCATCCATCCATCCATAAGCCATATGACGTCCAGTGCTGAGCATAGGCCTCCCAAATGGACCGGTTGGAAACGGCTTGCATCCAGCGTGATTCTGCGGTCTTGATGAACGCCTATTTAATGACCTAAGTTGTAGAGGACAGAGAGGTAGAGTGTATCATGCTGTTTTCAGTGCCTAATAAATTCCTTGCACGACGATAATAAATAAAAAATATTTGGGGACATCTTACACACGGCCTCTGACCCCAAACTAAGCAAAACTTGTAATATGGCTACCAGAGACTGATATTCTACTTATAAACATTTTTAAATACATATTTAAATAGATAGTAACTAAATAACACCCAGACACTGAGCGAACACCTATTTTCATCACAAATACTTGTCCAGGTTAGGGATCGAACCCACGCCTCAAGTTAGGGTCACTAACCACAGAGCCACCGAGGCAGTCAACTAAAGTATTTTTTTGTTTATGGTTTCTATAGTAATATTGTTTATGGTTTGTGTTTTGTACCTAGACTTGTTTAGGGAAACGTCCTTTTTGTTTTTAAAAACTAATTTTAATTGAATATTAATTAATTATACAAGACAAGTGTGTCACGCAGTGACCAAGAGCAGAATGATCAAATAAAATGTTAATTAAATCTAGAGCTTAGTCTACGCGCTGGGTGGCCGGGAGTCGCTGTGTCAGCATCCGGTGGTCTCATAATCACGCCATATTGCGTGGGTGTCTAGACATGGGCTTGAGATACCTACGGCGAGACAAATATGCCATGACCAGTGGCTGTCGACATGACTACCTACGCAAGGATGTTGTTTTTTGTAATACATCCATAATTGTACGTTAAAGTGGGTAGTTGTCTAAATTAGAGGATTTGTTTTAAATCAACAAAGAGTTTGCAATTGTATCAAAGCTAAATAGATTTGCGAGAGCCTCGCGTGCTTCCATTGCCTCTGTTACGAGAGTAATGTCGGGCCACTTGGATTTCAACAATAATTTCTCTGCTGTTCTGCTAAATTTCAACGCCAATTACTCTAGAATTTTCAATTAAATTTAAATTAGAACGTTCTGTGAATTTATGTTATAGTTTTTCTACTCTATAGTGCTGAATTTTATTCTGTAATACTTTGCTCGAGAAGTATTTGCCGTATATGTAATATCTTTGAAAATACAAATAGAATTAATTTATAGTTACAATTATTTTTTGTTTGTTTCATTTTGTTTCGTTTTTCTCTTTTTCCTTAAGACCTTTGAAGCCAGTTTGCTTCAAAGGTCTCTGGATGATTAAATTTCTTTTTATGTAGTCGTTTTAGTTAAGTATGTAAATAAATAAATAAATATATGTTTATTGTACACAGAAACATAGTACACAATGTACAATATGCTGTACAATGACGGCCTTATCGCCTTTGGCGATTTCTACCAGGCAACCTTTGGATGGACTGGATTATGTACCTAGTATTGTATTTGGTTTTATGCAAGTAATGGCACCTGCCCTAATAACATTGTTAATTGTTATTCGAAGTAGTTACTTTAGATGTTGTTAATGTGTTTTATGCTCTCGGTTAATTTCGAGTTTACCTTTTGAAAATTCTGAGTTCTATTAAGCAATTAGGTATTCATGAAAGTAAATTAGCTATAAACTAACAAATAATTTTGTGGTCCTAACTGATCAAAAGATATCAGAATTTTCAAACTCGTGAAATTAATATGATAAAATTCATCAAATTACGATAGTTTGTAAAAGCAAACTTGTGTAAAGTTTGAGCGAGTCATAAGCCTTTGAGATGCGTCATTAACTGTTTCAACAAAGGGGAGCCTGTTCTCAAGGGGACAACTTCAATATTTAATTGGAAATAGCCTTTTTGGGGCTAGCTTTGACGTTGTTTGCTAAAGACTATAGACTTAGATATAAAAATATACTAAGAGGTAAAACTGAGTTCGAATGATACGATAACATTTAAATAAGTATAGGGTGTTTTTGTAGACGATAGACATAATCCGGAATATCGATGCACTTATTTTTTTATTTCTTAATTTCTAAGTTTTTTACAAAATAAAACCACAAAAACTAGGGTACCGTTGGGAGCGGGGCAGGGCCTAAGCTACCAGTGGTTGGGGCTACAGAGAGAGGAACCTCCTGACAGTTCGCGCCGTGTTCAGGATGACCGCCTTCTGCATCTGACCCTTGACCCAACCGTCAAAGAGCCTCTTAAGATGGCGGTCGGGACTGTTGGCTATTAAGCAGTCTACCAAAATGACTATCAGGTGAATGATCGCCGAGTCCACATCCTGCATGGCGGTAACCTTGTGAGCGAATTTAAGGTACTTGCTGAGCTTGTCCTTCTCGGCCTTCATTGTACTCAATTTTACGACCATTAATTTACACTTACCCTGAAATCGTGAAACAAAAATAGCTTTCCCACACAGTTTGTTAATGATCCGCCCGAAGGTATTTAATATTTCTAAATGGTTTTAAAACAACTGAAATCTACAATTTATTGTGTTTTCAAACTACGGTATAGCTCAAATTTTAAGGCCATCCGCAGTCACTCATCCTAAGACTGACCGTGCCGAACATAACTTAACTTCTATGATCGCTGACAAACACCAAGTCAAACTACGCTATAAGAGTTATTTCGGCGTTAGTCTCCCAGTATAAGATGATTATTATAATAAGTACACTGATATCCTGAATATGTTCTCTGTCCACACTTACACGCCGTATACTCATGCTCAAAGATAGAATACTACCATCTTAGATAAAGAAACGATTTTTAGATGTCGACACATTAGTTTGTTGGGGTGGCATAAGGGATCACAATAAGACAAGATACTCTACAAGAGTCTGACGGAGTTCGTAATAGTCCGAGTCTCTCTTAGTGTAATTTATTAATTGACCGACGAATCGGAGAAGGTACTCAATTCGACGCGTATTTTTGTTGTGTGTAACCACGCATAACTTTTTACATAGTGTTCCGATTTTGATAAATATTTTTTATTGCAAAGAGTATATTCGAAGTTGGTCCCATTTAAATTTAATCGAAATCACTGAGCTATTTTTGATGAATCAACAATAATTTGAAAAATGCTACATCGATCCGAGCGAACTTATCGCGAATTCTGTACACGGTTGAATTCGGTTATGTCAATTTTTGCGAAAAATAATTATGAATAATAACAGTTCATATACCAAATCATACCAATACATTGTGTGATATTTTTCTCATGTAAAACATCTAGATCACGAACTACTTCTGTGTTATATCTATCGTATTCTATCGAGCTGAAATATTAGTATAAAGACAGTTTTACTTTGATATCTAAAAATTATAAATAAAAAATGCAATGCCACGAGAAATCGCAGGTGTCGTTACAAAGGTACAGAGATAGACCTTCACGAGGCATCTTTATGTCTCTTTTTATTGGTCTTCTCGAGAATTGAGCTTAACGATGGCAATTCTCTTCTAATGTATTCTTTGCAAAAATGATAAGCTGAGGTTAGAGCGAAATGAAGCTGGAGATTTAAACGAGTTTTATCAGAAAGATAAATGTGAATACAGAGTCGTAATAAATAAAGGCTTTTATGAACTAAAATCAGTTCAACAGTTAAGACGCTATTGAAACGCCTACGCTAGGATTAACATTTTTTTTAGTGACCTATAAAATAAAAGTAATAGAATCGATTAAATATTTTAATTTTGTTGGGTGTTACAGAGAAAGTAGTCAAAACTTAAAGAAAATAATCATGTGTTAGATTATATGATTATTCCATATTAATTTACACAAAAATTACAAATGAAAGTTAGGAAATTGAGACTAAATAGACGATCAACAAAAAAAGAAGGATCTCTTTTTTGGAAGTCAGTAAAAATGCGCTGATAGCTCTGAAACAACAACAACAAACAACTCTAGTCCAAGTTTTATCCTCTAATCTATGTGCTTGCACAAGCTCGAATGCTTCATTTTGGCCAAACCTGTTAAGATTTAGATAGTACAATTTTGCTAAATATTTTCAAAATCGTTTTATTAGTAGCGCTACAGCCAACTTACTCCTTATTGAGAGAACTTCTCTTCCAATTAAGAATCGACGACAGAAAATAATAAAAAAACATAGAACCCTGGGTTACCACCTTGGTTACCAAACTTGTTTCGTAAAATTTGTTGCAAAATGTGACCTGAAGTTAGGAATCAACATCAGGACAGTAAAAAAAAATTGGGATGCTTCGATCAATACGTCTGCTCCTTCGAGGAAATATCTACGGAGCCACAGTCCCTAAGTGAGAGTAGTAAAAAAAATATCCGAGCGTCGTCATACACACCGACTTAGATATTTACATTATAATAGTTCACAATAACCCGATTTCTCGAATCTCGACGTTATATCATCTAATTAGTGCTTGTAACCGAGTATTTTGGAATCGTGCGGCGTTGTAATCGGCTTGCAATCGCCTTAAAACTAACTAAAAAGCCTGCCTACTACGTAGCTTAGGCAGAGTTTTGACTTGGACACTTTTTTGATCGATTGTGACTCTATAGATATTTGCTCGAAGGTTTGCTCGGTCAAATATATGATTTAGGTACAGTATAAAGCTGTAAGTATTATGACGCGATTTTTAAATATTTTGTTCAAGTATTTTCGTGTAAATGTTGTAAAACGTTGTACGGTAACGTTGTTCGTTTTAATTTTTACGATCACAGCCGTGTATGGCCTTAGGGTACATCAAATATCAATTAGCTTCGGCGCTTCAACAAATTTTGTTCGAAATAAGCGGCACAGGGAAATTTAATACACTACGTTAACATTTTATTGAGAATATTGTAAATATTACCTAGGTACCGTTAAAAGTTTATTGCCACCAAAATAAATTTCACGTTTTCGAAAATCGAGTTGTACTTTTTAATTTCATCGAGTGCAAAAAGTGGCACAGAAACCAAAAACATGATGCTACAAAGATACTACAAATCTAGCATCGAAATAATATTGCATCATAATGTAAACTAAATACAAGCTTATATTGTACACTTATACTTTGAACTAAAAACGTCTCGCTAAAAATACAAGATTATTTTCAATGTTTGATAATGACATATCAAACATTGAAAATAATCTGATAAATAGTATCCAGAACTATTTTATATAATACTAGCTTTTACCGGCCGGCCGACCGGCGGTATTGATGATATCGTCGAGATAGTCGACCCACCTTGCTGCCGCGCCGCACATAGCTGAGCGCTCTCACCTATTCAAGTACCCTAGTTGACCAGCTCGGTCACCACCGTCTTTCTTGCTGAAGAAGCGCTGGTCAAATTGGTTGCCACACCATTGTAAACGATGTCGTACGCAGGGCTTTTGCGACCGCCAATATCGTAGCCGTACTCGAACCGAATGGGTTTGCGCGTGGTAATGGCAAAAGGCCTGACGGTATGAAGCTGGTCCCAGGGAAGTGTAGATAACCCTTAGTATGGGACGCGACTTGCGTCGATACTTTGGCGCCGTCAAATCTTTTCGAGACTCAGAGTAGAACTGGAGCGGTGGCCGATTTGGTGGAGCAGCACAAATGGCGCAAATATGCTAACCTCGACAGTGGTTACATATTTGAGCGGTTTGAAATTGAAATATTGTGCTCGTGGTGGCCGGGAGCTCATCTTGCACTTGGGAGGCACTTGCTCTATAAAAAATCAAGTTCTTTGCACTTCGTTGTTACTGTTCAAACCTAACCCGACATCAAAATACTTATAAATGCTTCTGTTGATTAAGATAAGGTTAGAGTGTACCCGCCTATGGGTTCCCGCCTTATCGTGGCGGGGGAACATAGTAGCCGAGGCTTATGGGTGGCGCATGAATCCCAGGTAGACCCGCTTCTCTGGTTTTTTTTTTTTTGAGACAGCTGAGTAGACGGCGCTCGAGGTCTCCCGATTCTTTTTGGTCTTTTCCCCCTAGGCAGTTTAGAAGTTTGCACTCGAGGTTGGGCCCCTTTTCTGGGGTTTTTAACTATATCAACTAAGAGGCTGGCCGGCAAGTTGCGTGCCTCATGAGGGGTGCCGCAACTGAGCCGGCTGCACTTTTATTACTGTTCAATCCTAACCAAAATAACTTAGTGTCAAGATACCCATACTCATGCCATACTACTCCTAAAAACCAAGTCGATCCGTTTCTTCATATATTAGCATGGATTCTGTACCATAAAGGTAGAATAAAGATATGTTTAACCTCTTATGGTGGTATATTTAAAAATATTTTTAATGTTAGACGAAATGGCGGCCCAATATTAAACGTCATTGTAATATGTAGCATGGCAAAGAGAAAACTATTTTGTCCAATTTTAATGTCAGTTGTCATTGTCAATCCATACTTTATTTCCTCTTCGAGGAGCTATAATGGTGGAGAGACAATTTGTCCCTTTGCTATGCTAAGCGAGACATTTATAAAAGTCTGCAGTCAATGTATGTCACCTGTCATCAAATTACTTTTTGTCAATCCGTATTAGGCCCAATCAACTCAATTATGAACGCGCCATCGTAAATTTAATAGCAACGTAACATTTTGTCCTATCCTACGGGAATTATGCAATTTCCGGGATAAAATGTAGCCTATGTCCTTTCTCAGGCTCTAGACTATCTGTGTACCAAATTTCATTGAGATCGGTTCAGTAGTTTTGGCGTGAAAGCGCGACAGACAGACAGACAGACAGACAGACAGACAGAGTTACTTTCGCATTTATAATATTAGTAAGGATTCATAAATACTGTACTGTACTATATCAGCCTTTTCAACAGTCCACTACAGGACGTAGGCCTACCCAAGAAGGGTGATTAGGCCATATCCACCACGCTGGCCCAGTGCGGGTTGGTGGATTCACATGAGCCATAGAATTTCTTCTACTGGCGTATGCAGGTTGCCTCACGATGTTTTCTTTCACCGAAAAGCCAGTGGTGTGAAATTCATTACATAAATTCCAAAGAACTCATTAGTACGGGACCGAGGATTTGAACCCACGACCTCACGATTGTAAGGCGGGTATTACCTCTAGACCACTACGGCTAATAAGATAATATTCATAAGTATATCCGCAAAACAGTTACAAAATTTTAATCAACATGCGGAAATCGATACATATCCTACTAATATTTTAAACGTGAAAGTTTGTATGTATGGATGTTTGTTCCTCCTTCACGCAAAAACTACTGAATGGATTGAGATGAAACTTTGCAATAGTAATGTCTATACATCAAAATAACACATAAGCTATAATTAATAAAGATACCTATTGCGTAAAACAAAGTTCGCCGGGTTAGCTAACATTTCACTAAACCTCTGAAACTAAAAAAATAAATAACAAAACAGAATGGTTCTGGAATAACACGTGACTGCAACATGGCGGAAAAAATGGCGACTTTTTGATTTGTCCACGAGACGGATCCGCGCCGCGGGCGGAATGCTAATGAATTGATTCCGAAATCGCTTGCAAATAACATGGAATAAACGATATTACTTACGAGCTAAAAAGTTTTAAAATATAAGTGAGACAATCAAACAAAAACACTTCAAATTTTGCTATTTGTTCGTAAAATGGAGCGGTAGATATTTGGATCATTTGTCGACACAGTCAATGTGCCATTCAAATAAAAAATAACCGGACAAGTGCGAGTCAGGCTCGCACACCGAGGGTTCCGTACAAATCCAGAAAATTTCACAAAATTGGTAAGTAAGTTGTTAAAATCTCTATGCTCTGATAACAAAGTTTTCTTTTTTTTCACTTTTCTCGTCATACATCGAAAATTACACATTGTTAAAATAACTAAAAACCTGTTTTAGCATGTGCTAATGGAGTTCTTTTATATGATACCTTGCATGACACGATTTACTCACTTTGAATTTTGAACCCATATTTTGTGAATTTTCAGGACCTATTTTTTGTGATTTAAATAAAAATGTACAGTTTTCAGATTTATTCCTATATATGTACTTTGAGTCAATGCTTCTCGCCAAATTTCATAGTTCTAAGTCAACGGGAAGTACCCTGTAGGTTTTGATTTTTGTGAGTGCGAAATATGCGGTTTTTTACGACATAAACGGCTCTAACTTTTTTAAACGATAACTGATAAGTTTTTCTTTTATACAACTGCAAGAGACCCAAAAATATATGTATACAGTTTAAATTTCAACTTATCGAGTTGAATTCTTTACGCGTTCCCGAGATAAAGAGTCTTGACATATACACAGACGGACAGACGGACAACGAAGTGATCTTATAAGGGTTCCGTTTTTTCTATTTGAGGTACGGAACCCTAAAAAAACAATGGCTTGTACTTTGGGAGTGCTGGCAGAACTGAAAACTTGAATATACATATAGTACTGTCATTATGTGGTAAAACACAATATCACTCACGCACAGTCGCGCAATCGCCTTGCGCATCTTAAACGAAACAGCAAGAGCAGGCATATATATAGCACATATTTTTGCCGCGCGTTAAAAAAAAAGGGGAATATTACGTACTTCCTCAACTACGCTGCGCCGGCGCGCGGCGGTTTACTCTCAATCCCTCTAACGATCACATTCCAAAAAGTGCACAACGCAGCTAAAGAATTTTTCACTTCAAAAAATGACATACCAGTCGTCTCATTTGCCATAATATATGGCATTAATAGTGCCACTATAACAGTTCCGCAACACATTGAAGTTCTAATTAAGTCTCCGACTGATTTTCTCGTTTTCTATGGTATCTAATGTTCAACAAAGGCACATACACATATTTGTTCTTGAATACGAGGTAAACAAATCAAAACTTTCAATAAAACTATGTTTAAATCGTTTAACCCTAACTTTATTCAAGCATTGTGGCACAAAAAGTATTTAATAAATTTCCACAAAACTAAAAAGCACTTCTAAAATCAATGTTGCCAGTAACAAAACAGCCTGTGCCGCAGGAATGTCCAAATACAAGGTTTTTGATGTCGAGAGTCAGCGTGCTATGAATATTCATTTATCGATGACTTTTCGAAAAAACTCCGGAATGGAAATATCGGTTCGTGGATTACTGTGGCTTAAATGTAAAATGGATAAAACAAGGTAATTTTTTACGCTAATCCCTTGTACAATACTGGATTGGGAGCCACTGACTGTAAAGTATTTTTAACTGAGCAGTGGTTTAGTTGTTTTTGGTTTAGTTTTAGACCGAGCTGTACAGTTTTGGATTGTCTAGATTTCATTTAAAAACTAACAAAAACTGTTTAACTTTTTAGGCGCTATTAATTTTTATATATTATTTTTTTACATTATTTCATCCTTTTATCCTAAGGTCAGGGTAATCAAACGACGTCCGTGTTTTTCATGTATGATGTATATTTTCCATTTTATACATGAGTAAATGAGTTAAGTACATTTTCCATTTTCACATGATGAGTATATTTATGAGTTACATAACTCTACTATTCAAACCGTTGTATAATTACTTAAAATATTACATGCCTTTTGAACAGGCACACTGGAAACACTGGACGTCGTTTGATTACCCTGACCTTAGGATAAAAGGTCAGAAGTGGGATTGAATATTGCTATAACATACATAAGTTTAAATTCCGCTGATCTTAGTGGCTTTTATTTTTAGTTTTCATAAATAAATTCCAAAAATTTAAAAATTAAGTAAAAAATGTAATAAAAATGGCCAGCGGATCGGCAAATCGGTTGAAATAGCAGTAGGCAGGGCACTTAGCACGGAGAACAGATGACCGATGGGGTTGAAAAAGTTCTCGTGCGAAGACCACGTACCGGAAAGAGCAGCGTAGGACTTCCTCCTACAGGGTAGACGCACCTCAAGTACGCAAGATTACGCTGGATGCAAGCCGCTATCAACGGGTCTTATTGGAGATCTTTTGGGGAGGCCTATATCCAGCAGTGGACGTCCTATGATTCAAACGATGACGACGTATTAAGAATTATTTTTGTGTAGTCTTAACAATATTCTGTTAAGCAACTCATTTTTTTGTTGTCTAAGTTACTGATACATGAAACGAGGTAACGTTATCAAATATAATCAAGTTAGATTGCAAGTTGCTCCACTTGCATCTTTCCAATGGCCACCCGGGCAATTTCTGAAGCTGTAAGGTCTAATGGGCCAAGACGGAACGTCCATTCCAGTCTACCCGTGACCACGGCCGATGCAACTCGGTCAAAACTGATGAGCTATTTATTTATCTCGTAATTTTAGTGCGCGGTTAGTCCCGTAGTATATAATAGTAATAAGACGGAACGTCTACGGCCGTCACAAAGACGCTACAATGTCCAGTTTGTTTGCGATGGGATATAATACTTGTAAAAAATAAAGTTATGAATACCGTTGTAATTTTTTTGTTAACTGTATGTAGTACCAAGGAAGATATTTTATAAGACATTCATAATATATTTTGTTAGTTCTTCCTCCTAACACGAATCTTTATAAGCACACTCGTGCCTACTAACTCCTCGAGAACCGGTACACGCGTTCCCTCTACATAGAATTCACTGGCCCACTTGATACTACTCATTTTCTTATATGTAGAATAAGTCTACATTAGGCCACCAACTCGCCCGATGGAAAACAAAGTTGTAGCCAAAAATGGAGTATGTAGACTTAGGAGATACCTATTCACTTTTGACTTGAAGATATCCAAATTGTAATTGTCAGGAAACAATGACGGATGTCCGCATTATGAAGAGAGAAGCGAATCGCTTAGTAAGAGCAGGTGGTACGTCGACTATAGGGATGGCGCCAATCCAATCCCTCCTGTTTCTCTGTGCACCTCGCTATGTGTAGCATTGCGTTTTTACCAAGGGCGCTGTACAAAAAGTTTGTAGCCACAGAAACTATTGCAAATCCCATTCTCTAACCCCTCTGATACATAAAACGGGGTGACGTAATCAAGTGTAACCAGGTTTAGATATCGGTTAGGTTGCAAGTTGCTCCACTTGCAGCGTTCCCAATGGCCACCCGAGCAATTGCTGAAGCTGTTAAGGCTAATGGGCCGAGGCGTTACAGCATAACATCTACGGTCGTCACAGAGACGCTACAATGTCCGGTTTACTTGCCGGGGAATTTAATATTATTTTAACCAGCTTCTAAAGAGCAAGTAAAGCAACTAAACAGTATACGACTTATCAAATAATATTACACGTGAGACATTTTTTTAAATGATAATTTGGAAAGAATATTAGTAAACCGTTGCAACAGAAACAATAAAACTATCATACGAATAGCTTTATCGGGAAATATGTACATACAGAACATATCACTTAAGAATCGCATGTAACATTTTGTTACATAATTTAAAAATATGTTGCAATAAATGACTGAGTTTTGAAAGTTATCAGTAACGCAAATCTTATTTGTGTTACAAAATTCTCTGAAAAAAAAAAACCTAAGGATAAAATTTATATCTATTTCTTCAATTTGAAAAAAACAGAACCAAAAGGTATCTACAAAATTTTATGCTATTTGGTCAAACTATTTCGGAACCCAATGATCTTGCTAATTAAAACGCTTATATTCACCCTTCGAGCAAATATCTACAGAGCCAAAGTCCTTAAGTAAAGGTAGTAAAAAAATGTCCGAGCGCCGTCATACATACCGACTTAAATATTCACATTTAATAATAATTCACAATGACCCTTTTTCTCGAATATAGACATTATATTACCTAATTAGTACCAACTAGCTTGTAACCGAGCACTTTGGCATCGCGCGGCGTGATAGTCGGCTTGGAATCGCCTTACGATTAACTAATAAGCCTGCCCACTATGTAGCTTGGGCAGAGGTTTGGGTCGGATACTTTTTTTGCATGATTCTGACTCTATAGATATTTGCTCGAAGTATTCACCATTAGAAAAATAGAAAATACATTTTAATATTCACAACAAATTAAGCCACAAACGAAGACAAAGAACAGAATCTTCCAAACTCAATACGTACAGAAAATTCCGAAAAGCGAATATTAAAGGAAACAAAACATAAAAAGTCGCCTTCTTTTTAATTAGATTCCACGTCGCCTTGTTTTCTATTCTTGTTTTTTGTTTATCCGCTTTCACCTCTTAAATTACTTCTCTTAACGGCGCTTTAATGAGTAAAGTTTCAAGTGGCATTCGAGGTAGATGAGATTTTTTGCATTAGATATTATGATTACACTTGTAAGTGTTTTTTAACAGAATCTAATTCTTGCCTGGGGCATTATTTTTATCTCTCATACGGCTAGGAGCGTATACTTAAATTGACGTACCACTCTATTTTTGACCGACGAACCACTGGAGAAGGTATACAATTCGAAGAGTATATATATATTTTACGCATAACTTTTTTATAGTAGTTCGATTTCAATAATTATTTTTTTATTGGAAATAATATACTTCGAAATTGGTCCCACTTAAATTTTATCGAAATCAGCTGAGCCATTTTTGATTAATCAACAATAATGTGAAAAATGCAACAAAAATGGAAAAATACCTCCTTCGGTGGTTCGTCGGTCAAAAAGTCAAAAAGAATGCCCTGGACTTTTTGAATCAAATAACAAACCTGAAAAAAGTTTTGATTTCGACCGGTTCAAAGTACACCTTTGTTTTATAGAGAAACAGTGGGTCTGGATAGATGATCAAATTAAAACTTCAAGTAAACCTTAGACGCTAGCCGCTTCCAGCAGCATTAAAATTTAAATTGGCAAATAAATAAAAACTTAAGCAACAAAAATAGTTAATCATATAACTTGGGGTGGAATTGAAACATTCGTCGATTTATCTATAATTATACTCTATTTTTGGTAACCTATGTTTTCAAACGATGATTGTGAACAAAAGAAAAAAGAAATTACTCCACTAAATTGGCAACATTGAATAGAAAAAATTCATTCAGAAACATGTTAGTCAGAAAACCCTTAAATTTTCTGTTGAAAAAAAAATATTTCATAAGGAACAAAGGTACAACTACAATTAAAACTATTAATAACTTCAGTATTAGATATATAACAATCAAAACCAAATCAGAGCTCATTCATCATTTTTATCACTATTTGTAGGCATTTGAAGTTCGATCTAAAAGTATCCCAAGAATATATGCCTCAGGCTGAACACGAGCAAAAAACTAAAATGTCACAGTATTTTATGTGACTTGGAAAAACTTTCTATTGAGGATTTTTCTATGAATAACTTACATTATGGCCACGAAAGTTGGGGCCTGAAAAGTTTTCGGGAGAGCTCAATTTGCGTATCTTCATGAAAATATATGAAAAAATAACGTGATTTTTTTCTATATTTACTGTGTGAGTACTTCTTGGGTTATTTTTTGTAAATAGAAGGAAATGATAAAATTCTCAGTAATATTTTGAATTGTACAGTTGAATTTTAAATAGGTATACTTATTAATATTAGCGTGAGTGTGTTAGTTGGAGATGTTATGAATGAAGTTAAATTATTTGGATTATCATATTGTTACGAGATGGGTTCTTGGATAGTCAGTTAAAGCGCCGATTAATCACTTTGCACTTTATTGCACACAATCACTTCACAAAAATCACAAAAACACACAACACAACTGGTTCGCACAAACACTTCACACTGGCACTGATATTCACACAAACTAGTCACTTCACAATCACTGGTATCGCACGAGATGTTATCGCTTCGACGGTAAACGAACAACAACTGATCCACAAGGGTCGGCCGGCGTATTTATATCCGTTATTTCCTACAGTCTCGAACCTACGAGATATTTCGCAACATTACTCGATCTTAATAAACGCTATTGTGTTAACAAGTAAACAACTTGAAAGTTCGAGAATCTCTATTGTTTTTCAAATACGTAAACACCAAACAAATAAACTCAAGTCATAAAGCCATAAAACCGAATACAAAAGGCACTAATAAAAACACAATAAAGCTTCACAGAACAATAGAGCTTCCCAGAACCGGATCACGTACACACCGCAGATTACATCATAGTTACTCCATACCTACAACGGGCGTCTACTGCGTTACAATATTAAGTATAGTTAAACAATATAATTCATATAGAGTCAGCGATCACCGAAACAACGTACAACACCCATCTAAATACTGACCATCGACTTGGCATTTTTTCTTTGATACTGACCAGTATTTAGATGGGTGACCGCGGGTGGCAGCTTCCAACTGAGCGCTACCGTGGCTCGGGTGAAATCGTCATCGTTTTGTGTTAATCGTCGTCAATATGAAGAAAATTTTAATCGTGAAAATCTTACAATTCAAAAGACTGCATGCGGGAGGATATAATAATTTATTTATCAATTGAGGATATTATCATTATCATTGATATGTACAGGATATCGACCCAACCTGACAAAGAATGAAATAAACTTAAACTAAAATAACTCTACAACAAGAGTTGTTTTTCAGTTATTGACATCGTTAGAAGATTTAGGAGTCGTGAGATTTAGGAATATCATATATTTAAATTTGTCACTAAAATCAAATTAAATTATGGAGCGCTGATCAGAATGCTGGCATCTACTTTGGCCTTAAGCTGAGCAATGCTGTTCAGCGAGGCAATATCAACAGCATTCTGACCACGTTATATTCTGTGACAAGGTTTCTAGAATAGCTTTATTTAGATTTTACTTTAAATTGTGTTTTTAGTATATTTTTTTTAAACTATTTAGGTAGCTGTAAGTAATACTTTTTCAATGTTATTAAAATTTGTGCAATTAAATTATAATTAACATATAATATCTTAGTAACCAAAATAACGCAATGATTAAAAATAATACAATTATGCGATTCCTAAATTTATATTTTTATGACGCGTATATACTTATTATTATGTTGTAGTAGACTTATTTATTGTCAATACATATTCAGCATCGATAATACAAAACTATCGATACAAATTAAAAACAAAGAACCACTATTAATTCTACGATATCTTGCAACTAAAAACGATATTTACCAATTAACAAACTTGTACAGAGAATTTCAACGCTTCGCTGTTACGAAGAGTGCTACGAAGCTACGGGATTGCTACGATAAGCTCTACTAATGCTACGCTCTACGGCGCAGTCTACGCAGTGCTACGAAACTAATTTATCGCGCGTTCAGTTAACTGGCGTTGTCTTCGTTGCACTGACTGAAATTTACTCTAGAATTTAGATTAAACTAGCTATAATATAAAACGTAATATTTGTTTATTAATAACATAAAGTTGCAGCAGATATTAAATTGTTTACTAAACAAATTACAAAATAAATTAAACCATTTGTTATAATTGTCAACTGTTAAAATTGGCATACTTAATTATAACTATGTTAAATTGCTTACGAGTCTTTATAAACCTATTAAGAGAGTTTAAAATTGCAGTGATAAATTAATAGTAAATTATTAATTAGTCGGTATAGACTACAGCAACACTTGTGGTTGCAAATGTTTGAACCGAGAGCCGTAAAATATATTAATTGTTGTTTAAGTGACATACAAAACATACTGGGAATTATTTCAAAGATTTTGAGTTATGCACTTGTCTTAGTTGTTAATTAAAATATTGAAGGCGTTAACTTCAAACGCTGACAATATATTGTCAGAAACCCTACATTTGTAAGATTTTTTTAAAGTTTAAAATAATTAAAAAATCATCCTATTATATTTTACTACACAACGATGGAACAACTATTGAAGCCGTTAAAATATTTCTTATCCATATCAACAAGTAAGCAATAAGAATCAAAGATAATAGTGATTTTTTTTTTCAAACTATACAAATTTGTACAGTTTATATTACCTTAACATCTTGTTGTTGTGTTAGCCTGTCGTATCCCACTGCTGGGCAAAGGCCTCCCTCCGATCTTTCCAGATTTGACAAATTTCCAGTAAAAACCGAATCTCTTGTAACTTTTCTTGAAGTTTTTAAAGACGAATCAAGTCATTGCGCAGCAATAAAATTGTTATGTCAGCTAAGCAAGTGCTTCTCGAGCGCAGCTTCATAGACCTAGAAGTATTTTTCGGTTTATACTTTATTTTTAAATAGAACCTACTTTTATCCACAAATAATATCACTCATTTTGATCGTCCATCTACTCCCTATACAATAAAGTTCGGCAAAACTCCAGTAAAAAGCAAATCCCTTTTAAATCCACCAGAATCCAACAGTGGACATCTAATTATACAGTCGTTACGACTCCGCCGATTTTAAGCTTAATCGCCGATTTACTGACCAACACATCTTTACCTTCAAATAGGAGCTCTACTATCGCATTATCTGTACAATATCAAGCAATGTCTAAAGTCATTTTTAGTACAACACTTTGCCACTGGTAAGTAAAAGTTGGTCGTTTTATGTAGTCAGTACGTTGATGTGCTCAATACCTCGATTTAGTTGCTCAATACGGATTAAGGTGGTGGATAAATGTAAGCGAAATTCATAATAATAATAATAATAATAAATCATTTATTCTTGCGCATGTGGGTACAACTGAGATCTTACAAATAATAAAAAAGAGTCTCCATATCCGACCTTTCGGCATGCAAAGAAATCGTTAGACAAATAATACATTTTCAAAAAAGTAGTATTAACAAATTGATTGCATATAGAACGAGTTCACACAGTAGATATCTGCACAAATACAATTAAACAATATGATTATAATTTTAGCCTAAAGCATGTCAAAGATAATATTCTCATTCATAATGTTAGTAATAAAATAATGTAATGTCAAGTTGGGATTTTTGTCAAAAACTAATAGGTAAGTCAATAATTAAAATTTAAAAATTTGTCATTCAAGTATTCGTCAACATCATAATAAGCTTTCTCTTGTAGAAAACATTTCAGTTTATATTTGAAGACATGAGTCGATTTTATCTCAATTAAAGTTCTGGGTAGATGATTATAAATTAGAGGAAGCATACATATAACACTATTGTTTAGTAATGCTGTTTGATTATAAGGCATTGCCAATTTTTGTTTATGACGTTGTGACAGTAAATTGCTATATAGATGTAAATTGTTCCGTACAAACATTATACATTCAAATATGTAAAGGCAGGGCAGGGTTAAAATTTTGAGACGCTGAAAGTGAGGCTTGCAAGTGTCCCTTTGTTTTAACTTACAAATAGCCCTAATACACTTTTTTTGCGCCTTAAAAGCATCTTCGCATTTTGTACTGTTGCCCCAGAATATTATGCCGTACCTGAGTGATGACGAGACATAGCCATTGTATGCTGCGAGAACAGTAGAGTCATTGACGGATTTTGAGAGCATGTATAGTCCGTATGAATATTGATTCAATTTGTTTACCACGGTACCTACATGATTTTTCCAATTTAGATGGCAGTCAATATTTAGTCCTAAAAATTTTGTAATGTCAATAGATTCTATTTGATGTCCTGAGTAAATAATGTCCAGATTGTCCAATTTATTAATTTTATTTCTAAATGTCATTATGTATGTCTTAGTAAGATTAATTTTCAAATTGTGCAATGTCAACCACTCGATTATATTATTCAATGTCCTGTTTATTTCATTTTGAATTCAGGTGTTATTTGACCTTTTTTGAATGCTCCAGTTTCTCTGATTGCAGGGGATTGCCTTGATTGCTGAGTTAATGGATTTAGTAACGGAATTGTTTTGATGCGTAATTATGTATGATGCGGTATGGGATTTTAAGAGAGTAGTGTCTAACACGAGGTTGCCGTAGTTACTACCATTTTTTTCCTATATTACTACTAGTCCAAGATCCCATCGCAAGAACATTCCGCTCATAGCGTACACGGCTTAAACAAATTTACGTAATTATATGAATAGGAGAATATCTAGAAATGCAAGCAATGTGACCGCAAGTATCTGAAGTTTAATAATGTTTAGTTAATTTATAGGAAAACATATCCTTTGTTTGTTTTGTGTATAAATGTATTGAATAGCAGAATACAACATAAACTAGGTTTCATTGACCTTACATACTATATTGATTAGGGTGATTCATATTAGACCAAAAAAAATTTTTTTTGTTTAAATTTGAGTCTCAACCTCTTAAAATGATCTACTCCCTTAGAAAACAAGCTGTTATTTTTTTTTTTTTTAAATTATGTTTAGGGGTCGCTACCGTCAATTGAAAATTATCAAGTTCAGTCAAAAACATAACTTTTAATTAAAAGTTCTTAACCTATCAGAAACAGTATTTTTATAAAAAACAAAACTAAATATTAACTTAAAAACATCACAAATGTTTATATTAAAATAAAAAACAATCAGTTTTACATTAAATCAGCCTTATTTACATAATAAGGGTTTTTCTGCCTGTAATCCTTAACTAACAACATTAAGTACTGTTTCTGCTCCTCATTGTTTGTGTGTAATTTACATTGAGAATTTATTTTTTCATTGGTAATTTATTATACTCTTCCATCAATGCGACACCCCTTTTAGGCCATGTCGTTAACGATTCTCATATTTTGTACAATTTCTTTAGCTGACTTGTAGCTTTCTTCTTCTTCCCATATCTCGGGATCTTTTTGTAAAAATTCTGATGAAACACCAGTTATTTCAAAGAATTTCCTCGTGGTTTTCGACACAAAATCTTCGATGTTTTTATTTACGATTGCTTCAAATTCTAAAGTAATTCTTTTAGGGCGACTTTCTAACCCTTCCTTGTCAAGTGCTAAAATCATTTGTCGTTTTGTTTCAAAAGAAATTCGATCATCAAAAAATGCCAAAGCAATCAGTTCTTCAGACAAATACCAAAGGTGGCCTAGCATCTTCTTTATAGCTACTTTGGACAAAGTTTGGTTATATTCTTCAAATCCTATTAAGTCTTTTAACATTTGCAGATCATTTTCAGAAGCCATACAAGATACTGCAGCTGTAAACCAATATTTATCGTAAACACGTACGACAAATATACAAATATTTGTGAGTGATTTTGTTTCTTTGATTGTGATCTTAAGCTGGTGTTTAAAAAGATACATTTTCAATGCATATATAGCTTTTCTCATCCAACGTGCACGATGAATTCCAGCAGGGGACTTAAAGGAAATACCTGTTTTAGGAATACCTCCTAAAAATATGATGATTAAATGCAGCAGCTCCTAGAAATCATCGCGAGGCTGGAATTGTTGCAATTGATTGTTAGCAAAAGCAATCATGTCTGCTGCGATGTTTTCAACACAACTCCAAGTGGATTGTTCAGATACAGCAGTTTGGAAGTCTTCCTGATTAACTTTTAGCCAGTAGTTTTTAAATCCTTTGAAATTCAATATTTCTGGTCCACTCGAAGGTCTCATGGCTGAAACTACGACAGCTTCAATTACAATTTGGTAAACAGGCCCCGTTGATTCGATGCTGTTGTATCGAAGCACATACATTTAATTTTTTCCGTAAACCGCCATGACAAAATTGATTCAAAAATGGCCGATGCCATTGTTTCGCCTTTACTATCGGGAAGCTTTGCAACGGCTAGGAGTTGATCAACTCCTTTTCCGGATACCAGGATTGGTAGGCGATCAACAGTTTCGCGCCCAGTTATATCTGAATCTTTCCATCCCAGTGTATGGTAAGCGTGGTTTGGGGTTGAAATGCGTCAATTAACCATATTTCAGTCTTTTTTCGTGTATTTATGAAGTCATCTTGCATAGAAAATCACAACAATAAACACAATTATTGTTAGGTCAATTTCGCGCACGTACGAATGCGCCCACGCTAGAGCTTGCACTAATTTGGCAGTGTGTAGTCAAACGCAAACCTATTCGAAATAAAAAAAAAAAAAAAAAAAAAAAATTTGATGCCACTTGATAGTAGTTAGTGTGGGCCGTGGGGGCGGGGGTGACAAGGAAAGGGGGGAGGGGGCGACGCATTAAGTGTTTTTTTTACATCTTTGGTTTGTATTTATCTCGTAAAGTGATTAAAAGTAAGGTAAGTTCAACTTCATAAAATGCGCAAAATAGATAAAAAATTTAAAACTTTGAAGATCGGTAGCGACCCCTCAAAGTTAAATTAAAAAATCGAAAAAAAATACTACTTCAATTTTAGATATGTAGATCACTTTTAGGGGTTGAGACTTGAAAAAATAAAAAAAACATTGATGGTTGCCTTGCGAAATGTGGTCGCCAGTATTTTGATAAAAAATGTTTGATTATTTTTCGACAACACTTTTCATTTACTTGTTTTTTAGATACGAGTACATTACGAATCTTAGAATATATCTGTACAGGGTTGCTTAACGAATTGTAATTTCTAATTTTTGTAATTTTCCTACATTTTATTTTCCAAATTTCGCTAAGAAACCTTGTATATGAACGGGATGTTCTTGCGGTGGGATCTCGGAATATACATTATTGTCACTTCCTCTTCGTCGTGTCTATGATCCCTAACCTTTACATGATTGTTACTTTAAAAATCGTTTTTATTAAACACATAGCGATGACAGAAATATTAGGACTTATTGAAATTTCATGCAAAATTGTTGTAAAATATTTTCACAGCACTTTTATGTTACTCGCTAATAAAAAATTCCGAATGGTTTTATCACGAATTGGAGAGGTGAAGTAACCTTACAATATGAGGTCATTGATATTGAAATACTCAATTTTCTATCAATTATTGCATATAATTGATCTTAATTACAATTTTAACAATTTACACTGATAAAAGATAAGAAGCACTTAAGCGTATCTCTAATAATTATGGCAACGTCGTGAACAAAACTTAATTTAAATTTTTGATCTTATATATTTTTTAATTTAGTTTTAGAAAATATTTCAAGCTCCTGGAGATGTATGTAGCAAACATGCCTGCATTTGGACCACGTAGAGGACTATAGTCTACTTCTTTTGTACAAGTTCTCTACCATATTTCGGTAATCAGCCTCAGTTTCCCGCGATACAAGCTAGCCCTAGTGCGGGGACTATTGTCAATCTGGATCTGTACACATTTTAAGGAAAATAAGTATTTTTATTATTGTATTTTTGCACTACAAAAATGTAGTTCAATACAAAACCAAAGCCGAAAAGTTTTATGCCAAAAACAATGGCGATTTTTGCTTAAAATTTCCATTAAAACACAATGACGTAAGTCGGATAGCACGATAATTAAAAGTAGCCGTAAACGCCCATCAATATCGGAATGCCTCGAGGGCACTCATTTTATTCTTAGAAAAAAATTCACAAATCTGACTTGATGGAAAAAGAAGGATCGCGGCAATGAACTGTTACTTTCTTTTGTAAGGAGTGGGCTATTGAAAACATAGTAAAAAAAACGTTACCGAATTATTTGGCAGGGTACTTAGTTATAAGTTTAACTTGTGTCGTTTTTTGTGTTTTGTTTCAGTCATATCTATCCCTCCATCCATCAACCATAACCTTACCTTTAGAAATTAAGCGTTCACCTTCCTTGAACGTTTTCAAACAACTTGTGGAAGCTCACTATCTGAAATCATAATGCTACTTGTTCCTTTCGCTACTATTTTATAACGTATGTAGAGTATAATTATATTTATACATTATATCGTATAAGTATATTTAAAATTTAGATTGAATTAAGTATATTTTATAAGCCGTGGTGGTCTAGTGGTAGTAACACCCGACCTGCAATCGTGAGGTCGTAGGTTCAAATCCCGATCCCGTACCAATTAGTTTCTTTGGAACTTATGTACGGAATTTCACATCATTGGCTTTTCGGTGAAGGAAAACATCGTGAGGCAACCTACATACGGCCGTAGAAGAAATTTAATGGCGTATGTGAATCCACCAACCCGCACTGGGCCAGCGTGGTGGATATGGCCCAATCACCTTTCGTGGGTAGGCCTACGTCCTGCAGTGGACTATTAAAAAAAAGGCTGGTACAAGTATATTTAGTTTATTATTTACAGGTGTTTTCTTTGTCAATATCTATTTAACTACCACTATTTCTTGTTTTTGTCGGTTCTTATTCGTGCAAGGTTGACTGGACGAAATCGCCATGGGTGATAAGGTCGCCACTTTATAATTATATTTTTTGTCGTATATGTGTAAATAGTGTTTATTTTTCAAATTGTGGCTGTAAATAAAGAGTTTTGTCTGTCTGTCATATCCGTTCACTGCTGGACATAGGCCTTCCCTATGGATCTCCAATAAAACCAGTTGGTAGTGGCTTGCATCCAGCGCAATCCTGCGGTCTTATTATGATCCGTCCACCTTGTGGGTGGTCGTCCTACGCTGCGCTTGCCGGTACGTGGTCATCACTCGAAAACTTTTCGACCCCATCGGTCATCAGTCTATGTGCCCCGCCCACTGCCATTTCAACTTTCCAATCCACTGGGCTATGTCGGTCACTTTGGTTGTATATTGTCACATGACACGACGGACTTAGCAAATGGCGACGAAAGTTTTCTATTGGAGTGGACACCAGTCCACTCACAATGTAGACCAATGACCTCATTAATACCGCAGGATTGCACTAGATACAAGCTTTCAATCGTTTTACTGGAAATCTATAAGGAAGGCTTATGCCTAGTCCTGGAAGTTTTATGACTAAGGTGTATAGAAAGACAAGACATCGAAATATTCTGAGCGCATATTCAGTTACTTATTTATATCCATAATTAATAAATAAATATTTCGGGATAACTTACACACGGCCTCTGACCTCAAACTAAGCAAAGCTTGTGATATGGCTGCCACAGACTGATATACTACGTATACATATTTTTAAATACATTTAGATAGTAACTAAATAACACCCAGACACAGAGCAAACACCTATGTTCGTCACATAAATATAATTGCCCTGGGTGGGGATCGAAATCACGCCTCTTTGACCCAGAAGTTAGGGTCACTAACCTCTGAGCCACCGAGGCAGTAATTGTGTGTTAGTTTTTTAAAGTAAATAAAAATAAAAATATGTCATATTAAATTTGATACTTTGGAATATTTATCCAAAGTATCAAAGGTGACGTCCACAAGTGGTATATTATTCAGAGAAAAATCGAACCAAGATGGTATATACATCATTTGAAAGCTTGTTTTATGGGCTTCCCAAAAATATTTAATTTATATTTTTTCACCCATCCAATTTTTTTTAAATGCGAGGAATAAATTGTATGTAAAATAACAATACAGCTTATTTTTTCTAGTTTAGCAATAATAAAGTGCTCCTATCGTTATTTTACTTGCATTCGTAGCTGATTCTTCCACAATCATCTCTTAATTTGCTAAACTTAAAAATTATAACCTACCAGTGTGACCAGTTAGTAGGTACAATGTGACAAATAAACACTTAAAAACTGTGTCTAATTAGTAAACATACTTCTATTTAACAATTTGGAGGTTACTTAATCAGGGTTGCTAGAGATATACTACCTATTGAGCCAAATATATTTATTTATCCTATTAAATTCAAAATTAAATAAGAAAAAATCGGAGGGCTCTTTTTTGTTTTTAACAGTTGTAATAGACTCAGAAAAATATGAGCTTTCTCGAAATGTAACGAGTGTTGTGGTTAGAATTTTTGATTATTATTATACCAGCCTCCATACATTTTGTGGACATGTCCTTTAATATGGCATATTTTCCTACTTCGGTCATTTTCGTCAGGCATCTTGCCGTCTCTAGAAAAACATTTCATTGATCGCAACAAAAACTTTTTCTATTACGAGAGCTATTTAACGAAAATATTTTAAGTGAGACAAAAATTGAAAAAAGGACTTCGTTATGAGAATCGCCTTGTTTGTACTTTTGACTTTTGCTTGCTTGAGCCAAATTATGGAAGTATTTCTTATATTCTGTGAAAACCTGTCAATTAGAGAGATTTATTTGTATTAGCCGATTTTTGTCTTTTTACTTTATATTTCTTTCGATAAAAAAAGGCCTCCCTTAAAGATAATCAATATAATGATCTGGCATCCAACGTGATCCTGCTGTTTCGATATTTATGCTCAAAACAGACGCGGCTTACGGACGCGAATGACAGCCGCGAGCTAGACTATGAAAGTACACTGAGCCGTGCACACTATCGGACATAAGTCGCGGACGTCACCTTCGGACGACCTTGAGCGTTCGGACGTCCTAGAGCGATCTGGCACACCGGATGTCTTAAGACTGTGCACATTGCTATGTCGCGGCTGTCAGTCGCGTCCGTCAGCCGCGTCCGATAGTATGTTTCCGGCTTTAAGATCGTCTTGTCCATCTAGTAGGTGGGGTGGACGTCCTACGCTGCTCTACGTTTAGTGTAGTGAATTATTGCCAACTAGAGAACTAAAACTTCTAGAGAATTATTGCTAACGTTTATAGAGAAACTTAAAATAAATAGTCTACCTCAACACTAAAGCTCATCAAAATCGTTAGAGTCATATACGAAATCCAAATGTTGTACAACAAACAAAATAAATTAAATTAAATTAAATTAAATTAAAATTCATTTATTGAGCTTATAACACGGCAAAACCAATTACATTATAGCTCACTTAATATCTAATTATACATAATGTCAAGAAATAATAAATGATAATGATAAATATACATACAAGAATTGTTCGTTTAAACCTTTAAATAAATTAATCCAAGTAATGTTAGGATTTCTTATTGACATCTGACAAAAGAGGTTCTATTCAAAGCCTCGTGTCAATAAATAAAGTGTTTTTAACACAACCAATTTTTTTCTCAAAATTTCTACTGTGGATGGTCTAATTCACAGAACAGAACAACTTGCTCATTATGTCGTAGTAGTTTATGTAGTTTTAAGCTCGCAACATATTATCGGACGCGGCTGACGGACGCAACTGACAGCCGCGACTTAGCAATGTGCACAGTCTTAAAACATCCGGTGTGCCAGATCGCTCTCGCACGTCCAAACGCTCAAGGTCGTCCGAAGGTGACGTCCGCGACTTATGTCCGATAGTGTGCACGGCTCAGTGTATTTTCATAGTCTAGGTCGCGGCTGTCAGTCGCGTCCGTAAGTTGCGTCCGAACGTTTCGAGCTTTAGCCTATGTAAGTAGTGTTGTATTTTATTGTAATTAATAAAGGCACTTGCCATATAAAAAAATCTAAATTAATTTTCGAGAAATGTTTCGGGAAAGGTTAATTTATTCATCCGCGGTTATACTAACGGAAAATTAAGTCATAGAAACAAATTCTCCGTAGTTTTAATATTTGGGGCAAGTAAATTAATTATTTTCTTTTATGTCCGGGAACAATGGGAATTGTTAATGAATGTCGGCGATTCTCGTTTGCTTTTTCTTTTTTTTCTTTTATTGCGAACTCATTTGGTGTTTGAAGAGGTTTGTACACTGGAAAATTGACCACAGAAAAAAAAACATTAAATTTAAATGACTTAAAATTTAAAATTATCCTGTGATTGTAGATTTTTCTACTAATTTAGGAGCTTAAGTATATTTTTATTTTTTTCCTTAATTATTTATCTATCTTCATAATTTTTCTCCAATATATATAGATCAATACAGAGATCTTTATCGCAGCACTAATTTTGTCACCAGATGGCTTAGAATAAAGCTGGAAACATACTATCAGATGCGGCTTACGGACGCGACTGACAGCCGTGACTGATAGGTATCCATAGACTATGAAAGTACACTGAGCCGTGCAAACTATCAGACATAAGTCGCAGACGTCACCTTCGGACGACCTTGAGCGTTCGGACGTCCGAGAGCGATCTGGCACACCGGATGTTTTAAGACTGTGCACATTGCTAAGTCGCGGCTGTCAGTCGCGTCCGATAGTATGTTTCCGGCTTAAACCACGAAAAAAATTCTTTTCAACGTGTGAAAATGTGACAGATATTTACTTTACCATAACTCTGTCTCGTTCTGACAGGTAGAAATAATTATGTCGTGGTGCGTTACCACCTACATGGTACTTGTCGTTGACATAGAACTATGAAATTTAGCAAAAAGCATTGTCTCAGAGTAGACAAGTCAATTGACATTGACAAGAGTAGAGACTGCCTCGGTGGCTCAGTGGTTAGTGACTCTAACTTCTTGATCAAAGAGGCGTGGGTTCGATCCCCACCCAGGGAAAATATTTCTGTGATGAACATAAGTGTTTGCTCTGTGTTTGGGTGTTATTTAGTTACTATCTATATAAGTATGTATTTAAAAAATAAGTATATGTAGTATATCAGTCTCTGGCAGCCAAATCACAAGCTTTGATTAGTTTGGGGTCAGAGGCCGTGTGTAAGATGTCCCAAAATATTTATTTATTTACTGATTCTTAAAAAAAAATGTAATTGTTTCATACAAAAATATCGTTCACCCGCGACAAAATGTATGGAACAGCTGATTTTTTTTTTAGTTTTGACAAAAGTCGTAGAACAAAAGTTGTTAGTTTTGATGTACAGAATAAGCCCCTAAGAGGATGCTAATTGATTAGAAATTACCATGTATATTATTTATTGCGTATATGGGTAATACAATATGGTAAGTTTATAACAATCTGCCGCCATATTCTACCAATTTGGCATGCAATAATAAGATCAGTGTACAATTTTATAAGCTTAAAACGAAACCGCAAAACATTATAAAATTTATAGAACAACTATAAATTTATTTACCAACAATATAATTATTTTCCGCAAAAAATGGCATGCCCGATATGCATGCATATTAAAAGTCGCAGAACAAAAGTTGTTAATTTTGATGTACAGATTAAGCTCTTGGAAGGATGCTCATTGATTAGAAATAACCCTGCATATGACTACGAATATGTCTGTAATACTATATATGGTTTATTCCTAAAGTGTAGTGTAAAACATCTTTAACAGCGCTATCTTGGCGGTCCGGAGCCCAAAAGTCTGATGAATTGCAAATGATACCGCTGTTCTCCCTCTTGTAAATAATATTTTTAAGTATTCTTTTGATTGTGGCCACCGCAGACGTAGAGTTCTAAGAAATAACTGTATAATAAGTTCTTGAAACTTGGATCTTTACGTGTAAGAAAACATTTTCTATCTAGGGCGTCTAGATTGGAGACTTTCAAATTAATTTGCAACTTTGGATGTTTTTGTTTGTTACAAAACAAAATGTTTTAAAAGATAAAGGTGACAGTAAAACGTTTCTTTTATTTTGATGTTTTTATTTTTCTTGTATGTACTTAATATTAGAATTTTTTCGTTACCCTCTGCCCTGGGTCTTTTAGATTAGTTTTGTTTTAGTAATATAAGTTTTAGTATTTAGTATTAGTTTTTATTTTAAGTAGGTTAATTTTAATAGTTATAGTTTATGAAACGTCATCTAAAAAAAGCTACACGCTAGGATCACCTCCGGTTTTACAGTTGTCCTGTGATCCAAGGAAAAAAATACCTAAAACAATTTTAGCTCTATTCCGAAATAATAAATTGTATTACTAAGTTCTTATCTTTTTGTATTATCACTAATTATCTAGTAAATTATTTTAAATATATTGTACAGCAGTGTTTGTTATCGAACTCCTCCTAAACGTTATATTTTTGTATACGTTTTGTTGGTTTGAGAATAGGACTTTGGCTACTTTTTGTACCCTTAAATGATAAAAACGTATGCCAGGTCAGATAGTACTTTGAATTTTAATAGTTTGACATAATTTTCAGGACAAAATATTATATTTTTATTACTTGTACCTCAAGATAGAAATGCAATATAATATAATGAGCACTTATCCTAGCTTCACATTTACGTTCCCTAAAAAGCCCCTGATATCAAATTCCGCTCATAAATCCGAAATAACTCATTGAATCTGGACCGGGATTTCAAACCATGACCTTACGATTGTAAAGCAAGCATTAGCTTATAAACTAGCCTATAAGTAAGTTCGTATAGGCCGGGTGCTAGCCCTGTAGTCAGAGTTTTAAAGCCGCCTGAAAGCCTATGACATGGCCAAACTGTTAAAACCACCGGGGCCTACAATTTAACGTGTCAACCGAGCCACGGTAGCGCTTAGTTGTAAATGCACCCGCGGTCACCCATCCAAAGACTGGCCGTGCTGGACGTTGCTTAACTTCGATGATCGCTAGCAAACACCTAGTCAAACTACGCTACGAGCGATACCTAAATGATAAAGTGATACGATAAACGTTTGAAAAACAGGAATTTCACAACGGTTCACATGAGATACAGCCTGGTGACAGACAGACGGACAGCGGAGTCTTAGTAATAGGGTCCCGTTTTTATTCTTTTGAGTACGGAACCCTAAAATAGATAAAAGTTATAAAAGATCGCCAAATGCGATCGAAACTATAGTAGCACGTCTATCTACGTTTATTACGCTCGTAGCGTAGTATGACTAGGTGTTTGCTAGCGATCGTCGAAGTTAAGCAACGTCCAGCACGGTCAGTGTTTGGATGGGTGACCGCGGATGGCATTTAAAACTAAGCGCTACCGTGGCTCCGATGATACGTTAAATTGTAGGCTCCGGTTGTTTTGACTAGCCATGTCAGAAGCCTTCAGGCGGCTTTTAAACTCTGACAATAGGGCTAGGCACCTGGTGACAGACAGACGGACAGCGGAGTCTTAGTAATATGGTCCCGTTTTCACCCTTTTGGGTATGGAACTCTAAAAAAATTGATAAAAGTTAGAAAAGATCGCCAAATGTGATCGAAACTATAGGAGCACATCTACTTACTTAGTTAAATGTGCGTAATACCTGTATTACTGACTACACTATTCATGTACACACACAGTATCACACACGTGTTTCTCCTCGGCAAACCTTGACTCTAAAGAGCTCATGTGTATTGTCGAGGTGATTCACACACCCATTGGATACACTAAACATTACCTGCCCCTCCCCCAATCCTATTTCTAACCATTATTTGTTTAATTATATATTTTTTTAATTTCGCCTTTTTCATGTCAAGGTCGAAAGTAAGTTTATGTATAGTCTTATCTTTTATATATCATCATTATGTAATTTCACGACTCGTCCGGCGGAGAGTATTGTTATATCCATAACACAGGTTCAATCCTAGCTTGGGTAAAAATATATCTCAATCTGGAATTCGATTATGTAAATATGATTTTGATTACTTAATGACATACGATGTAAGTAATCACGTAATAAAATTTCATTTCATTAAAATTTAATTAAAATGAGTAAAAACCTCGCTAGTTTCCATAGTCAAATACAAAGTTACTTTATCTATCTTTCCTCTATTTCTGTTGGAGCCGACCGACAGAGGTCACTCAGGCAATCATTAAGAGATGAAATGGCTCGCCTTTCATTTTTATCGTCTCTCTAATGAATAGCGAATGGCTATGAAATAAATTTCGACAGATCGTATTTTTCGTGGATTGTAATTGCTTTCTGATACAAATTTTAATGATCTCCGAAAACATTAGATGAGATAGAACGATACTAATTTGAGAAGAATATTATCTCGTTTCTAGATTTTTTTAAACATTTTAAGAGGCAGTGAAAATTTGAAATCCTCATTTATAACAGACTCAATTCTTCCTAACTTTTAATCAGAGTAAAATAAATTCAAATCAATTTTTATTATTACAGTCTTAAAAGAATTAGAATTTTGAGTTATATGTACAATTACAAATATATATATGACGGGAGAGCTCCCGGGACCCGTCATCATGTGGGTCCAAAATGTCAGGAACGCCGAAATTAATAATGCGCTGTGTAGTTTACACGTTTATTCTCTAGTTTTAATCGAATGAAGTTAATTTTACAGCAGGATTGCTACGATAATTTAAAATTATGGAAACGTGGAAAGTTCGACACAGCAACCTTTTCAAAACTACGTGTCAGTTCCAGTCCCAGATCTCAACTGCCGGCATCCACCGAACGAACCGAACAAATCTCTTCCGCCATAGATCCTCATAGCAAATAAAAAAATCACAAGTGAGGCCGACCAAAACTACGCCTCGCCGTGTAAAGACAATTACACACACATCAACGTACAATGAAACTACGCTTTGGCTTGTCGGTCGAACTATGGCGACGCAGCAGTGACGCACTCACACATGTATAAAAAACCGGCTTCACTTGACTGTTCAACGACGTTCCCTCTTGATTTTTTTATTTACTCTGAGCATAGATAAACCAGAAATGAGTGAACCAAGTACTCGAAGCCGTAGTTGTTATTTCCATACCACAGGCTGTGTCGACCTCACCCAAATGACAGTTGTTACTCAACGCTTAAACGACAGTTGACATTTGACGTTGAAATGACAGCTCTCACTTGACGCTTAAATGACAGATGACACTTAACGTTTCCAACTATGCTATGTCTATTATTAATACTAGATGTCGCTGATCCACTATCCGACATACATGTCGCAGGCAATTTGTATGATTCCGCCGTTTACATACATTGTCAGTTTAAAAATGCTCGCAGTTATGTAAAATACCGAAGGCAAAATGTATTTTGCCGTGATATTATATATTATGCCTAAACATTTGATTGACAATCGAAACGCCGTATACATAATGCCGCGGCAAATTAAAGTATTTAGTTCTGTTTCTTTCCACGCGCGTCGCTGTTGATCAAAACAAACAAAATGGCGTCAAGTAGTGGTTTTATGACCAAAGAAAATATTGAAAATACTAAGTGTACAAAAGACTTTTCGCAAAATACTTGTGATTTTAAAGTTTAATTATTATTGTGAATTAAAAAAAAGTTACGATTCTTAAACGAAAGCAATAAACACGCCGTGTAAAACTTACAAGGTTTTTCGGTACTTAAAAATGCTAAGGTGTCCATAGAATCTGGTGTTTCGAGGACTCCTGAAATTTACAGGAATCTTCCGATTGTATGTAACAATCGGAAGATTCCTGATCGACCATCGTTAAAAAATGGTCAGAGGATACAAATGGAGGCTAACCTGAACAATTGAAGTCGAATTACTCTAGATAAGTGCTTAAATTATGTTGGTTAGTTAATGTTAGAGTATACTATACATATATAACGGAAGGTCCTAAACTCGTAATAAGGACATAATTATTGTTTCTGGCGCTTCGCCGGCCGCTGCCGCGGCACGCCCGCTTCGCTCGCTCGGCTCGCGCGTGGTTTTCACTGTTCAAAACTAACCTAACCTACAAACCTTATGTTAGTCTGGCCTAATGTCACTAAGTTTGGTCCACTGGCGTATCCTGGCGTAAAAGTCAAGGGGTCTTGGAGTCAAGGTCAGTATTTCCCCACCCTTATAGTACACATCCCATCGCATTCCGAAGGTCGGTTTAGGCTCATTGCCCCCTTTCGTACACACCAACCGTTAAACAAACTATATATCGAGATTATACACAATCTGATTGAATTGATTTGTCTGAAATGTGTTTTGTCATGGTCACCCTAAAACTACAACCGACGTTAAAAATATTACAATTGATCGAGTTGTAATTTCGCCTTCGGCATTTTACATAACTGCGAGCGTTTTTAAACTGACGACGCCGTATATAAACGGCGGAATCATACAAATTGCCTGCGACATATATATGTAGTAACTAACTTCAATTTATCTAATTTACTATGTTATTCCTAATTTTGAATAGCTACTTCACAGGTGCGCAAATATTACCACTGATAAATTAAAATGTTTTACTTGAGAATATTCTCAGACACTTACGAGTATAATAAGATTTACCATTTCAATTTGAATAAAAAAAAATAGTTTACGGCCGAATCTTAACGAAAAAAAGATACAAAAAAGCATTGTTGAATCAATAACAAGCCGAACGCTGAAGCTAATCGTGCCTCTCTATCGCTTGATTTGCGCTCTCGCTCGGCTTAGGCAAAACGTGACACTTTTTCGTACGTACCGCCGGCGTTCAACGAAATTGCAAACGGTTTAGGATTTTCTTTATCGTAGTGTGAGAACGACATACCCACGTGTTACACACATATCACGGTGTTTAAAAATATGCTATTCGTTCGTTTCAGCCAGAGGACGTCCACTGCTGGACATAGGCCTCCCCTAATGATCTCCACTAAGACCGGTTAGTAGCGGCTAGCATCCAGCGCAATCCTGTGGTCTTAAAAGTTCTCGAGTGGAGACCACGTACCGGCAAGCGCAGCGTAGGACGTTCACCCATAAGGTGTACGGATGACTTCATAATATTAAAATTATCTAACCAAGCTTTCAGAAAACGGGCGCATGTACCGGTTATGAAGAAAAATAGTAATTGTATGTTAATTTTGTCCGATACCGGGCGGCACGTTAATATCTCGGTTAATCCGGGTAATAGCGGATAATCTGCGATGTAGCGGGCCGGGCCGTAAGCCTGCGTAATTGTACTTGTGAGGGCTTGTGTTGTGACGTAGAACGCTGCTAAACGTACCTACCTATTTATGATAAAGATATTGTACCATATAAGAGCGGTTTCAAATTAGCGTATTTTTCTGCGCGTATACGGCAGTTTCGGCATACGCGTTTACACACTCGTTACATTACGCGCTTCGAAAAACCAGACTCGTGTGAACGGGCGTATTTTGGCGTGTTCGCTCGAACCAGTATTGGTGTCAGTATACGAGCTTAGAAGTGTGTCAACGTTCGTACGAGATGCACGTATGCTAAAAGACGCGCCTACATGCGCTTCCAAAAACGAGCTTATACGCGCGTATAAAACGCTAGTCTGAAACCTCTCTAACAGTATACTAGTAGAGGTGATATTACACTGTTGAGTATAAGCATGCCTTCGAAGGGCGATTGGTCCGGTGAGTTGCGGTTGGGTAGACTCATATCCATCATTTTTTTCTAGACATATGTAGGTTTCCACGCGATATTTTAATTTACCAGAAAGCTTTAAAACAAGTAAGTAAATTCCAAATAACTTGATTAATGGTGTGTAACTGTGACTTATCACACAATAGGCTAGAGGACTAAAAAATTATAAGTCCGTCAAAAAGATTTTCAAAAAATATTACACGCGTATTTTTTTCATTTGTCAATTAAACAAATATTGATAAAATATATCCCATTACAGCGAAACGTCATGACTAGATTACAAAAGTAAACTTTTGATAGAGATGTGACGTCACAAGCCTCCACTCCAGAACTCTGGCAAGGTCATATATGTTTGTCATTTACTGTTTGAAAATTAATAAGATAAACTAAAACTATTGTGTACATACTAGATAAATACTTAAATTAAATGTGAAAAGCCGTGGTGGCCTAGAGGTAGTGACACCCGCCTTGCAATCGTGAGGTCGTGGGTTCAAATCCCGGTCCCGTACCAATGAGTTCTTTGGAATATATGTACGGAATTTCACACCATTGGCTTTTCGGTGAAGGAAAACATCGTGAGGCAACCTGCATACTTCCGTAGAAGAAATTCGATGGCGTATGTGAATCCACCAACCCGCACTGGGCCAGCGTGGTGGATATGGCCCAATCACCCTTCGGGGTAGGCCTACGTCCTGCAGTGGACTATTAAAAGGCTGATACAGATACAGATACAGAAATGTGAATTAGTACCCAGACAAGAAAATCTTAACCCTGGGCACTAACTTCCAACTAACTTCTTCCAACGAATTATAATTATTATTTATTGGAGATAGGGGAGTGTGGACAGCAGCAGTGGACATCCTATGCCTGAAACGAACGATATTTTTTTTATCCAGTCATCACGCCTATTCATAAGCATAGCGTTCTCATAGCGATCTCCCAGCACTCTAAGACCAATATGTACTTCATCACTTACTTCATTTAAGACGTAGACATTAGACTACTAGATGTACTCGTAGATCTCTCCCATATAATTATATCCAATAAAACCGATTACAAACGGTTTGCATTTCGCAAGATTTTGCGGTAATAGTTACGTATATAGTAGGTAATTTTTAATTTATGCCGCAACTTGCTCTCCACAAACTTAGGTATACAAGTAATAACTCCCGCGAGTTACCGTTTGGTCGAAGTTGGTGCAGTTTGACGGCTCGTGTGCATACTGCCTAATGACTGCTCATGACTTGTACGGCCCGACTGCACGGTTGTGTAAATCTGTGGTTAATTTAAACAGAAAGCAATGGTTTGCACTTCGGAAGTGTCGACAGAAGTGAAAACTTGAACATATAAAGTACTATCATATACATATGTGGCAAAAAACAACATATCACACACGCACACTCGCGCAATTCCCCGCGCCATCTTACGAATTTTCGATGAGGTCACGTGTCAAGACGCGAGTTCAATATTTTTTACCCATCCCAAAAAGTGAACGACGCCGCCGCTAAAAAGTTTTCGCTTCAAAAATAAACCACAACTTTTGATGAATTTTATGTATCAGATGAAGATACTCAGGATACCAAGGACGGCTCATAGGACTAACGTATCGATACTAAAACAGCTCAAGGTCACGACCAGCCCCCCTACCGCCTAAAGCAATAGCAATCGTAATAGCAATCGTTTATGACTTCATTTTAGTCATTTGGCACCGCCTATGTGACGTTAGCCATCTAAGTTGTTCATTCAACGATTGCTTTCGCAATCCGCGCAAAGCAATTGATGGCTAACGTCACATAGGCGGTGCCAAATGACTAAAATTAAGTCATAAACGATTGCTATTACGATTGCTATTGCTTAGGCGGTAGGGGGGCAGACTCTCGACCATCTGTCTTAAACGTGTCCTTGACTACTTCGGCCACATTGCAAAAAAAAAGACGATTATCTTGAGAAATTGATGGTCACAGGGAAAGTCGACGGCAAGCGATCACAAGGTCGTAGTCCGATGCGTTGGTCCGATCAAATTAGCACCACGCTTGATTCGTCAGTTTATGAGGCGCTGCGTGTTGCTGAGGACAGAGGACGATAGAGAAACATCGTGGAAGAGAAGCTAATGGGAGGTGGAGGTCACAACCTTCAGACATGAGGAATAGGACTCGAGGAACATGAGGAATAGGCGAGAATAGGAGGAGAATAATTTATTACGGCTGTGAAAATTGGTGGCTAGTTGAAAAAAATTGGTTTTGATTATATTTTTGAAACATATATATTTTAGTCGTAAAATATTAACGTAAGTAATTTAAACAACGTGATGTTCACTGGAAACCAGCCGACACCTGTCCAATACATAGCAACTTTTTATGTTTCGTGAAAAACAGATCAGAATCAGTTATGACATTATCAATTTATACCTCCCACAACTTTTTATGTCAAGCAAAAAAAAACAGTTATGGTCATTGGTTTCTTATATATTTGTCACATTTTTGTAATATGATGTAATTTTGTTGTAAGCGCATACTAGAGTAGCAAAATATTTTCAAAATGTTCTATTAAAAGAGGCTCGCCATCAAAGTTTTCTTACAAATTTAACGGTATTATTTATTCTTTTTGAAGTTATTTAAGCATCACGATAATGTACGAGTACGTTGCAGTAAACATTTCATTTCATTTGTATAAATTTAGCTACCAAGAATACTATGAAATTTAAAAAAGATAAGCCAAAAACCTTTTTAAAGTCACGAATAAATCTCTAATTGTAGAGCAGCAAACTCAGGTCATTCATAACCAAGCACTGATAGCCACCGCTCGACAACTCAAGTCCGGCTAAACACTAGTTAAGTCTAATTGCCTAACTTTTGATTTATCGCGTGGTGAAACCGGTCGTTTGTGCTACACTCACTGTACTAAGTTAACTAAGTTACAAGTGCAGCCGTTTACGGAGTACCAAGTTAGCGCGAAGTTCAACCTGAACTCTGGATGTCTAACTTCATTATAACTAGGAGGGAATTGAAAAATTGTATAATAAGTAGAAAAACTGCTTAGGAGCAGCTTGCATTTAGCATGTTCCGTCTATCCAACTTAGGTGGGCATTTTATTTGTACATCTTGGTAGGTAGTTTCTGGTTTTATTGAATATCTGAAAGACGCATTATATGTTTAGCAAAGTACGGCGTCTTTCATATTGGGTTCCCTGAGAAATTTACTATAAAACAATATTTTTTATAGCAAAGCATATTAAGTCAAAAATAATAAAAATACACATTACAAAATACAAAAAATAAAGAGTTTATTAAAATGGTTAAATTAACACTTAGCTAACCGAATATGTTTAAATTAATAATAACTCATCTTCGATACACTATAAGTTACCTATTTCGTATTTCAATTATATAGGTACCTACTCTCAGGGCGCCACCCCGAGTGGGTTCCCGCCTTGTCGTGGCGGGGGGGCTTAGTAACCGTGGCTTATGGGCGGTCACGGTGAAGCTAAGAGGAACCCGGGATGGTCGGGCGGCGAGTGTGCCGCTGCCTATCCATCCTGCCAGCAGCGGTCTTAACGGGCGCCGTCAACGTGTTGGCGGAGGCGGTGGAGCTGCGGGGGAAGAGGAGTGTCGGTATCGCGATTGCTGCACTCCCTATCCTCTGCAGCCGTAGTAGCAGGTAAATATTTTTGCGAAGGCTACTTATTTACTAAATCTCTAAACTAAAAAGATACCTAGGTACATAAAATACCTCTCATACTTGAAAATTACCTAAGGACGGAAATAATTCTCGGTGAGATAAAGTTGCTCCCAAGGGATGGGGTAAAAATTCCGCAGGAAAACTCGTGATGCGCCGTATTTTTAAGTGTTCAGTTATTTATCTGAGATATAGCGATGGACTGACAATTCTTACATCCTTACTTATATAACCGAAACCGAAAGTCGTTCTGTTGGTCTGCTTTTTTAAACATTGAAAAAGTAATAGCAAAATGTTTATTAATTTATTTATTTTTTGCGGCAAACCTAGTGACGATTTACTCGCTGCTGTGGGCCGAGAGCTTATGAAGTTGGTTGTTACTCTTTGGTCAAAAAATACCTACTTACTAATTTTTACTCGTAAACAAAACGATCCGCCATTTTAGCTGCACATAAATGAACATAGAATGAGCCACATATTATTTATTTATACCAATCTTATAAAGAGGAAAGATTTGATTGTTTGTTTGTGTCCGAAACCACTGAACCAATTTGAAAAATTATTTTACTGTTGGAAAGCTACACTATTCCCGGTGAACATAATTTAAATATTAAATAATTATGTCAAAATGACGACTACTCCTACTCTCTTTGTTTTAATATATGGTTGATACTTTGTATAGATGGATTTTTATTTTCTATTGATAAAGTCGGAAGTTCAGGAAACAATCCCTGATCCAATGGGGCTACGGATATTAAAATTCCCCGTGGACCCGGTAATGGGTCAACCCACCGGGATCACTGATAACGACTCGTAAAATATATGCTACATATGTAGAGATTGGTCCAGGGCCTTCTAGACTAAGTGCAATCGACAACATTTATCTTCGAGTTTCCTTTTGCTCGTTTGTGTGTTCTAGTAATTGAAACGAGCAGGATAAATAATGGGTTTTGTGTATCAAAATTATTATCGTTAACTATACTGGGTACTCGATAGAAAAGTCATAAAAGGTCTTAAAACTGTAGTGACGATTTTGATAAATTTTCAGTTTTCAAGTGAATATCGAATCGTATTTAAAATATTTTATTGTGAAAGTAACAACCAAAAATGTGACTCAATCACAATAATATTTCAGCTGAATAATTATATCTTTAGAAGAAAAAGCTCTATAATTAGGTAAGTTCGTATATGCCGAGGAGCTAGCCCTGGTGTCAGAGTTAATAAGCCGCCAGAAGCCAGCTCTCAAGCGGCATTTTCGCCCCCGTTTCTGAGGATCCAGCTTACCTCATATTGAATTGTGTGTGTTTTTAGTTTATGTCATAAAATCTCTGTGTCCTTTGAATCGATGAGGTTATTAGTCCTGAATCGATCACGATTGTTCGGGTCGCTTTGATTGGGTCGCGAGCCGCAGGAAAGTGATTCGATCGTTCATCCTGCGTCACTGACCCGATCACTTACATTCCACTCGGTCACCTATCGCAGGTCAGCCACGCTGTTTGTTTGACTCACACCCGCTATCATCGACTTGGCATTTTTTCATTCCTCCCGCTGTGATGAGTAGTTGCCAAACTAATTTGGACTTAAAGTTTTACAAAATATGATAGGTATCTGTTTCTTTGTATCGGGTTAATCAAACGACACGAACTTAACAGACGCGCAGACGGATCGATCAAACGACACTAACTTTACGAACGCGCAGTGGTTTCGATCAAATGATCGGGTTGTTTCAGTAGTGGGTCGGTCGCGACCCGGGTAGTAAAACACGATCGACACAGTACTAAAGGTTATTTAGATTCTGTAGTCCAATTTTTGCGCAATACTTAACTAAAATGAATAATTAAAGCTTAGGAGTACGACGCATTGCAAACCCTAATGCGGCATTTTTGCCCCTGTCTCTGGGGGGAAACCTTACCTCGCTGAATTATCCTCGTCTCGGGATATCTCTCGAACGAGATGTTATATTTTAACTTTTTTGCCTCTTCGTCGTGGTGAGGAGAAAATGTGTGGATATTTTTACATCTTAAGAACCTAGTTATGGGAGAATAGATAATTTTTATTCCTATCATAAGCGACTATATTTTTTTCTCTACGTCTAAAATATTTGCGAATTACGATAAATATAAAGAATAAAAAGGTAAATAAAAAGAATACGTGTTACAGTTGTAGATTACTTCAAAGCTATGGATACAAAACATTTTATTATTTACTCGCTTAACCTAGAATGACACTATACTGTTAATATTCAATTTTATCTACAAACACTGGCATTTTTACTACCGTCTGTTGTATTAACCATAAAATAAATTGTTTAAAATAGGTATTAAATAATATATACTAATAGCAAAATGCCTTTAAAATAGTTAAAATTCCTGTGATTATTTAAGTATATTGTGGCCTGAAGACTTTAAAAACTAGTAAAATGATCTAGGTATCTCCAATAAAATTTGGTGACCATAGGATAGTTTGAGGACAGACTTATTTCTCTCACCCATTAAAATTGAGTGAGTCAGTTTGGCGGTAAGAAATAACGTTAAAACAGTCAAATATAATATCACATCCTAAAAGCACTCTTCTGCTAATAAAATCTGTTACAAACTAAAATATCCGCAAATTTCCAAAACCGCCTCGCACGAATTCCGAGGTTTTCCTAATGAAATAACCACTGAAAAGTAAGCTAAGTAATGTGTTTGAGCATTAAAGTAGCGGTTAAAAGGCCCATTCCCAGGACCAAGCGGAATACAGACGTAAGCGACCACAGAGCACTGCATACTGCCTGAGCGTTGCACACGGACCTTTCTAATTACCGATTTTCAAAAAAGAGGAGGTACTATGTTCGTCGGAATGTTTTTTTTTCTGTACACGGTGGAAGTCGGTGTTGCGATTTTTTGCGAAAAATAATTATTTTCCTTTTGAACTAGTCTAAAAATGCATAATCTCCAATAAAATATTTTTTATCGAAAAATAGCCTATCTGATTTAAATAAACTTAAAAAAAAATCTTCTTTATTTATTTTGGAATACTACGGTTATGTTTGATCTGTAATGGTTCTGATGTCGACCCGCCGTGTTGCACAGAGGATGTTAATTAACGAAGAGAAAATGTTCATCAAATAACCGACTGTTCCACAGTGCAATGCTATGGAACTTCTAGTCTAAGGGAACATATCTCGAGTATAAACTACGATTCGACCGCTTGTTACGACAACGTGGTCACACAACGTTCTTACCCAATCTCGTAGGAGTGAATAGAGTTACATGTCCAATCTTCCAGAGATCTCTTTTTAGGTGGACATTTGTCCAGGCAGAGGCAAGTTAAGATTCAAGATCCTTTATTTGTCAGAAACATGATAATGTAAACAACATACAAAGTCGCATACAGATTTTCAGACAGTAGATAACGCATGTTCTTGCTTATCCTGGTGTACAAATGTATAAAGCAGAGTTACACGTTTAAAAAAAACAATATAAGCAAAATTTTAAAATAATAATGTTAAAACTCTGACCAAATAAAAAAATCAAGTTAGAATGTTGTGAACAGACAAGTGAACAACACGTGCAAGGAAACTACGCTACTTGGCTTGTCATGGCTGGCACTATGGCGACCACAGATGGTGACGCAACACTGACGCAATCACCACAAGTATGAAAAAATAATGCCCTATAATGATTAAAATTTTGCAGTAAAATTCGCACTTCATGGCACTACCAATTTAATTTAAAATTGCGCGACACCCCTGGTGGGGCAGATTTCACTGGTCTAAAAAGTGAGTGGAATCTGCCCCACCAATATGAGACGAGTGGAGCAGATTCCACTCCAAAAAATGCAGGAGTGTAATCTGCCCCACCAGTAGTGGGGCCGCTTTGGTGGGGCAGAGTGGAAGTACTCATACTAGGTGATAATAGCACACAAATATTTACCTAAGGCATACTATTACATATTCACTGTTGTTCTATACTTACTTTCATACTAAATTTATATTATTATTATTAACCAACGCATGCTTCTAGATATTAATATTTTTAAAATACGTTTATTTTTTACATTTTCACAAAGCCATTATTTCTTTAACTCGAGACTAATCATCGCAACACAGGGTATCCTACAGCGATTTAGGGTATTAAGTAGTATTCGAAAATTCGAAGATCATGCCAATCAAGTTCAATAATATTCAATATCTATAAATTGTTATTAAGTCACTTTTGTTACCGATTACTATGTTAAGAATAATACTATTGGCTACAAATAAATTATTGTTTATTAATTTAATAGTTAAAATAACGTCAAGTAAAAAGTCAAATTATATCAAATCATAATGTTATAAACCGCAGAGTTATAAACCAATTTAATAACTTTAATCCTATTATTTATTGCAACTTAGATTTGTACAGTATGTTATTATATTCATCATAATCCCAAAAGAATATTTACAATATAAATGTCACAAATTATAAAAAATAAATGAAAGTCAAACAGATAAGTATGTTAAACTTAATACTAACATGATTGTTACGTGTCGTAACCAGTCGCCTTATTCTATCTCCTACGATGCGGTCCGTCGCGAGCCATCCCGCACCCAAATGTCACCATCAGACTGGCTGCGTTACCTCGTTGGATTGCTAGGGATATTTGTTGCGTGAGGAAAAATCCCGATCTGGGATCACGTCCCTTCTCTTTCAAGCGGCGCCCCAACTCTGTGACAAATTTGATGGCATCAGAGCTCCAGGAACCCGCCGTCTCCACAGCAAACGGGACAAACTCGTATGTGGATTCGAAGTTACCGTATTTGAGACGCTTGCCCCTGGGGGCCGCTTCCACTCCCGCGCCGGTCACCTGCTGTGTACCGACGAGGTGACAGGAGGCGAAAGTATAATGTAAGTGAGGATTTAATTAAATAAATGTCAATCAAATCTAAATAAATGCTTATGAAACACCTGCTAGTGAACGATATAACGTTACGTTCATGATGCTGTTGGTTTATTAGGCCAAAATCCAGTCAATACTTCGGGCCAAATTTGCCCGTCTGCACAGACCTACCGTGACACACTAGTTCCCGTAATTATCTTGGCCTGTAGCCAGAGTTGCCGAATAGAGATACGGTTGTAAGGCGCTTCATTATGCCGTCGTGACCTAAAATCTAAATTGCACTCATTCCAATCCAACTTTCAATTCCATTTAGCCAATTTTTAAGATTATGTAAATTATTTAACGGTGAAATTGAGGTAAAGTTATCCTCAGTTTAATTTTGGTAGCTATAACAGATTTTATTTGCCATAGAAAGTATAATTCTATTGCTTTGATGTTTTATTTTTTAGACTTTCCTATAGTAGGGGAGCCGAAGAGGGGATTTCGGGACATACTAAAGCACGGCAGATTACATACAGGGGTATCCCCCTTGTACCTGATTAAGTACCTCCACCCAATATGAGCCCCATATACATGGCCGCCAGTCAAGGATAAAAGATCATATTAGTAAAATAAAACAATCATCAGAACACGTCAGATTAATGCAGGGTGAGTTAATTACATGCTTAAAAGTGTATATTCAACTAAACTGACAATTTTGAGAGTAACGTAAAATGGGCGGAAGGGTACAAACTTGTATCTCAACATTCTTGAGCATGGCTATTTTTGTTGTTTTTAAACTTTCGCGATTTGAACACTTTATTATTATACGGGTAGTTTACCCGTGACTACGGTCGATGCAACTCGGCCGAAACGTCGGGATGATGAGGTATTTATTTATCTCGTAATTTTAGTGCGCGATTAGTCCCGTAGTATATAATAATAATGGCTATTTTTTATTTTAATATACGTACAGTATTAAAAATACGTAGGACATGGACGCTATTAATATTTGACGCGTTGGAGTATGTTCATACAACAGTTTTTTTTTTTAATATTTAAATCCATAGCTGTTCCCCCCACCTTTGAAAAGGTTACGTTTTATACTTTTTTTTGCAACCCAATCGGTCTCTATAATGCTCGAGTAAATCCAATTTAGCATCGTCAGCTCCCCTACCACTATTTCCTATTTAGTTATCATATTTTATGCAAATGCATGACTTCAAGTAGCCATTAATTAATAAACTAATATATGAGTAAAAGCTCACTGAGTTTAGCAAAAAGGAATTAATATTATCAGCCTTTTTATACGAGGGGAAATCTACGTAAGATACCCAGCTGCTTCGGGGTACCTACAGCCGAGTTATGTGGGATTGCGCCCACTAAAACTCCCTCGGTGGCCTGATACTGTGCTGTCTTGGAGGCTCCGGGATCTCCAGGAGAACGCAACGGAGCTCACAACACTTTTCTATTGACGTCCTGCTATTGGCGCATACAGACATACGACAACGTGGCCACTCACCGTTGTCGTCCTCGTGCCCGTTAGAGTGGACGGCTGGAGCCCCACCTGCAACCATCCGCTAGCCCAGAAGCCCCCTTTTAGTAGGCTTTTACTACAGGCAGGGGATACCGATGCCGTATTCTATTGCCCCGGCATCAGGGCCAAATATTATTAGCCCGGGAAATAATATTGCTTTCAAACTGCTCTAAAAACAAAACTGATATTTTTTGTTTTTAAATAAATAATTAGTAAGTTATCTTAATGATTGACAAAAAAATGCTAAGAATTAATTGCAATACGTTTTCTCATTCAAAAGCTGTCAAAGTATTTTAGATTGCAGAAAACAATAGGTATTCTCAGAAGCAGTAGCGCAAAAATACTGCAGTAAAACTTGTGTACTAATTCAATCAGTTGATTAAATGAAAGGTTCTCATCATCCTTTTGCAACAGAACTACAGCAGAAGCAATATTCTACTATGTAGGCGTACAAAAGAGTGGGCGCGTAGTGCATTGCGATCATTGTCTTATAAATAGATTTTTAAAAGGACCTGGTGAATGAGCTGCATGGGCGCTTGTATACGTCCATTTTTTTTCACCCGACAACGGATCGTGTTTTTCACCGGATTCGCGGTGGTGTATGGCTTATACCTAGTCAGGTCATAAGTATTGTCACAAAGTTTATTGAATTCGAATTTCGAATTGTTCATGAAAATAAAAAGTATGCTTTTTAGAATTTTACTCATTTTTAAATATGGAGTGGACGCTTAAAGAAGACCGTGTTGCAGTTATTGCGTTGCATCGTTGCGGTTACGCACCAATTCAAATTTTTGACATACTGAAAAATTTGAATATAACCAAAAGATTCGTTTATCGTACCATCAAACGATATAATGAAGACTCTAGTGTAGATGACAGGTCAAGAAGTGGTCGCCCTCGGTCTGTTAGGACTCCAGCTGTGATAAAAGCTGTGACGGCGCGAATTCAAAGAAATCCCAAACGTAAGCAGAAACTGTTGGCCCTTCAGATGAGGTTAAGCAGAACCACGGTGAAAAGGGTGTTAAATGAAGACTTAGGGCTTCGGGCATATCGAAAAAAAACAGGACATCGTTTAAATGCTCGTCTAATGGACCTGAGACTGAAGAGATGCCGCGCTTTGTTGAAGCGGTACGCGGGAAAAAAATATCGGGAAATTATTTTTTCGGATGAAAAAATTTTTACCGTATAAGAGAGCTACAACAAACAAAATTATAAGGTGTACGCACACAGTAGTGAAAAAGCGAGCAACCGTATTCCGCGTGTCCAACGAGGTCATTTTCCATCCTCGCTCATGGTATGGTTGGGAGTTTCTTATTGGGGCTTAACAGAGGTACATTTTTGTGAGAAAGGTGTAAAAACGAATGCAGTTGTGTATCAAAATACAGTCGTGACGAACCTTGTGGAACCTGTTTCTCATACCATGTTAAATAACAGGCACTGGGTATTCCAACAAGATTCGGCGCCAGCTCATAGAGCGAAGAGCACATAAGACTGGCTGGTGGCGCGTGAAATCGACTTCATCCGGCACGAAGACTGGCCCTCCTCCAGTCCAGATTTGCGTCCGTTAGATTACAAGATATGGCAACATTTGAAGGAAAAGACGTTCTCAAACCCTCATCCCAATTTGGAGTCACTCAAGACATCCTTGATTAAGGCAGCCGCCGATATTGACATGGACCTCGTTCGTGCTGCGATAGACGACTGGCCGCGCAGATTGAAGGCCTGTATTCAAAATAACGAGGTCATTTTGAATAAACTTTATTGTCTTTTTATACTATATATAACGGGAATGAACTCACGTGTGGGGATAGTCGTAACGACTATAGTTTCGGTCGCATTCGGCGACCTTTCTCAAGTTGGCGAGTGCTAGCACGCGGAGCCGTCTCGCAATGCACAGTCCGAGACGGCTCCGCGTGCTAGCACTCGCCAACTTGAGAAAGGTCGCCGAATGCGACCGAAACTATAGTCGTTACGACTATCCCCACACGTGAGTTCATTCCCGTTATATATAGTATAAAATGTGTGAAAACCACGTTAATTTCCATAGTAAAACTTTATTGTCATAAGAATATATGTTTTGTTAAGTTTATTTTGGTATATAAATGGTTACATAATGAATAAACTTTTTTTAATTATTTTATATTAAACATGTGACAGAATTTATGACCTGACTGTGCAATAATGAACTAATTTCCGGTGCCTCTTGTGTAGAGGCACCGGACATTGGTCCGGCGAACAAATCAAACAATCCGTTTATTGACATATTATTTAAGCGCTCTTATGATGACAAACAATTAAATATACTAGAAATACAGTTCAGTGAAACATACCCGCAGTTTAACCTAAAGAAAAAGTTTAGCTATGATTTGGCACACATACTACACATAGGCAGCTAAAACACAATCAAATGACAGTGAAGTATGATCTTAATTTAAAACGTTTTAAAGAATGGATGAATCCATGTACTTGTATTTTGGCTATTGAGACTTTGACTGCTTATCTGTTTAATTTTTCAATCACTATTTTTGTACATAACAAATCACTGTTTTGTGATTTTAGTATGCCGTTAAAAATCAGGTAACTTACTCATATGCAATGTAGTACGATGGTATTAATTTACGAAATATTTTCTCAGGGCTAGTATGTTATAAATGCGAGGTCTATAATAGCCCATTACATATTATGAATAAATCTAATGCTTTCTTAGTAGAGTGATAGGTACGAAATAAATGTAAAATTTGTAAAAACTCTGGAAGTTATACTAAAGAAAACACCGGTTTTACTCACGTATAATATCGTGGCCAGGCCGCTGGTAACCCGACCGGTTTCGGAGTAATTAGTACTCCTTCAGTGCGCGTGCGACAGTGGACGGGAGCACGCGTATTCTCTGACGAAGTAGTACTAATTACTCCGAAACCGGTCGGGTTACCAGCGGCCCGGCCGCGATATTATACGTGAGTAAAAATCGGTGTTTTCTTTAGTATAATGAATTCTCACGCGAGTTTTAATGAAGTGTCTGGAAGTTATGTTGGTACTTACGTTTTGTAGCTATTTGATTTACCACCTCTAACTTACATGGTTCTAATACTGCAATGATACTGTGGTATAACTGCAGAAACGTAAAAATAATACCAACCCTAGAGATTCTGTAAACGTGTAGTGTAGGTGTATAGCACTCCTATTCATCGCTATGGGCTATCACTAACGAACTGCGCACTTGCAATGCGCAATGCATTTTATTCTGAGGCGAGTACGTATCAGTTTTTCCAACATGCTTATACTCTATCATTTTGTTAGAATATTGAATACTTCGTTTTTACAAGGGTTCACTATGTATAGTATTATAATCAAAACAAAAGTAAGGTAAAGTTTATCAAATAAAAACATCTCTACTTTATACTGCAGTTTTCATGTAACCTTTTTAATAGTCTGTAATCGATGATGATGATGATATGATATGATGACGAGATGTTAGTCAACAACTCGACACGACGGACTATGTGCGCGTAAATTCAATGCAGTTTTTTTAATTATTGGTACCAACAATCAACTTGGCATTTTTCATGCTATATTGATGGTACAAATTTATTATCGGTAACTTTCTTTTTGTGATAAACATTTCAAATATTGACGCGTTCGCAGGATTTGAACCTGCGTCTCTCTGGGATTCCGGCCCAGATGCTTTGTTCAATTAAGCTAGAAACGCTGTCTGCGAAGACGTCGAATTAGTGAAGTGTTTATCATTTTTACCAACTACTACAGTGTTGGAAGCGCCATCAGTGAGAACTGCTTTAAACCAGTCAGTCACTTAATGTAAAATTATTAGAACTTTTTACCATTAACGAGAAATGGCGCATTGCTTAATCAATGAAATGATTTTTATCGTGCTTCACACACTAGGTGTATAGAAACTTTCTTTTTGTGATAAACATTTCAAAAATTGACGCATTCGCAGGATTTGAACCTGCATCTCTCGGGATTCCGGCCTAGATGCTTTGTCCAATTAAGCTAGAAACGCTGTCTGCGAAAACGTCGAATCAGTGAAAGTGTCACTAATTCGACTTCTTCGCTAAATGTTTATCACAAAAATAAAGTTTCTATACACCTAGTGTGTGAAGCACGATAAAAATCATTTCATTTATTATTGGAATACAGCGTAATTTCAATCAACAGTTATTTTTATTGCATAAGTGCAAGCAAGCTAAAAAAATAGTGCGTGAAGTCCCTCCACACGGAAGAAGTGAAACTTCGTAATGTGAAAATGAAAATAATAAAGGGTAGAAATTGATTTATACTGAAATTATATTGTTTCTTTAAGACAAACTTTACATTGCTTACAATTCACAATTGATCGCATCAGTGCTTTCATACCCCTTCCATGGTAGCGTTAAACGTTTAATGCAACCTTGTTGGAAGTTCATTAGAAGTTTCACTTCAATATGTGAGAATTAATTTCAATGTGTTTCATAATAGTTAATCGCATAGCCGTAGAACACAAAATCGACCACCACACAGAGTATCACGTAGAATAAATTATCTACCTACTTAATCACACTGCACAAAGTACAGGCAAATTTAAATCACATAACAACCGCAAATCCATTAATGAAGTAAATCGCCGCATAATAAACAGAAAGAACGAATTTCAAAACATAATAACTCGAATTAACAATTCAATAATCATAAAAGATCAAAGAATATAAAATCAAGAAGAATAAAACGCGAGCGTTGCGCGTGGCAATGGCTCGAAGCAACGCAATTATGTCTGATTTATTTAATTACAGCCTTAATTCCAACTGAAAAGGGATGAGATTAGGCCCGACAGAGTTTGAGGAAAACAGTAGGTTAATTTGCGGGCAGGACACGAATTGAGAAAATTTTATTTTAAGAAAATTTAGAACTCAGACCAAAAAAAAAATCAAGACAAAACGTCGTGAACAAACAAGTGAGGCCAGTTTTTTATACATGTGGTGAGTACGTCAGTGTTGCGCCGCCATAGCTCGACTGACGAGCCAAGGCGTAGTTTTGTTGTTTGTGTTTGTGTGTGTAATTGTGTCTGTACACGGCGAGGCTTAGTTTTAGCTTTACTTGGTTGTTTATCAACATCCTGTCTTGATTTTTTATTTGGTCTGAGTATGGAAATGGCTGCGTTAAAATTTGAAAATGTCTCAACTGTTGTTGCATTTGGAGTATATACTTGGTGAAGACGTGGTTGTCTAGAAGTAGTGACCTAGCCTTACAATCGTAAAGTCGTGGATTCAAATCCCGGCCCCGTACCAACGAGCTCTTTGGAATTTATGTACGGAATTTCACACCACTGGCTTTTCGGTGAAGGAAAACATCGTGAGGCAATCTGCATACGTCCTTAGAAGAAATTCGATGGCGTATGTGAATCCACCAACCCGCACTGGGCCAACGTGGTGGATATGGCCCAATCACTCTTCGAGGTTAGGCCTACATCCTACAGTGGACTATTAAAAAGGCTGGTACAGTACTTTTTGCTATTTTTTAAATCATTCTGATGACGAGTTTGAATGCAGGCACCTACTATGTGTAATTTTAGCACACGCGTCTTTATGAATGAATTATCAAAATTCATTATTTGCTGAAGAAATGAACAGGATAATGTTACACATATTGCAATTTATAAGTACGTTTTATGTATTCGTTTCAATGCAACAACACAAAGTTTGTCTAAATAGCTTAATACCTAACCAAAACAGAATTATTAAAATCGGCTCAAAATTAGTGGAGTAATCGCGCAACATAAAAAAAAAACATTCAGATGAAATAAGAACCTCTTTATTCGAAATCGATTAGAGTAAAAAACTACTTACTCATATGTGACATCACTACACTGTGGCATCACGCCTTACATTTAAAGGGGTTACTTCACCGCCCGGCTCACGACTTAACCCTTCGAAAGCTCAGGCTTTTCTGACCCTAAAGGCAATAAAAATTAAGCTTAGTTCAACAATTACGGGCACAAACAATAGTGAGAACTTAATTGTCCGGGTTGAGCCGGGTTTTTTTATCCTGAGCTTAGAGTAATCCGGTTTTTACTATAGGCTTAGGAATGTGTTTACTGCTTTGAAACTTGTTCTATTTTTAAGTTGGAGTGTACCTTAGATTTAACGTGAAGTTAGTTTGATGTTGTAGTTTTGGTGATATTAGAAGTGTGTGAGCTCCTTGTTTACGGCCGCTTTTTCACCGCACAACGGACCGTCAATAGACAAATACTTACATTTTTCGCCGGATGGATCTCCGGTGCTTGAACACACGTTCATTGTTCTCCATTTACCAGCGCGAATCTAGTGAAAAAGACGGTCTGTTGTACAATGAAATAAATTACCGCGAACAAGTGCTCTAACATTTAAATTTTTGAGACTGTTATCTATAAAAATACTTTTGGCTTGAACTTTACGGACTTATTAACTATCAATTTTGCACAGGTTCATCAAAATAGAATACTGTTGTATTCTAAAAGCCCGGGTTAAAAATCAATGAGACTGTTAAATGGTCTCATTTTTTTTCATTGGAAAATTACCAAAAACAGACCCCAGGGTCTGTGCCTTTTGTTAACTAAAATATTCAATTATTCTATTATACTGTACAAAAAGAGTTAGTTAGTGGTAAATGGTCTCATTTGGTATTATCTAAGTACAAATTTTATCTTTTATAGTTAGATACTCTTAGGACACAAGCAATTCAATTATATAAAATGTTGATTTCAGGAAATTTGTTTGAACCTAACATTACCTATATAAAAACATTAGGTTTTATTTTCTAACTGAAATCTCCATTTTAAATAGCGTTTTAAGTCTCATTTAACCCATTTCATCTAAATGCTACATTCAATTCAAACAAGCGATCTGATAACCTAGTGCTTTAGCTTGTGGTTTTTCCTGTGCAAGGCTGCCAACCAGAAATCTTCCGAGATTGGGCATGTTGTAACAATCTTGTAGAGACTCTGTGCATTGAACTTTTTGCTTTAAATCACAACCATATCATCATCTACAGCTTTTGTTATCACGATATAGGCTTCTTACCATACAAGTGCTTTGGTCCTGTACTAATCGTGTCTTAGTTTGATTCGCGATTTCAACAATATCCACGACTAATTACGGTGCCGGACTAACGCTTTGCTTAACTTGCTCTAACAGCTCTCTCTATCTTTAGCTCTGTTACAACTTTACTAAAGTTAAAACTTACTTTAGTGAAAACTAAAACTGTAATCACTGCACTTAGCCTAACAACGTCAATAATTAGATAATTATTACCAATTTAGCACCACAAATCACTTATTCAAATGCGCTCCCGCACCATTACAGTCTGCAATGTTTCGTAAATATGCATTTTGCTGTGTTTTTGTATTTGCTACATGTAAAACTTCCGGCTAAAAGGGAATGTCTCTCTCTAGATCTCTATGCTGCCAACCTTTTAAAGCCCTGGACAGTCGCCATATCAGACAAGAAGATTTTTATTCGTTTACGTAAAACTTAATAGGCAGGATATGATACAAAATTTCAAAACTATGCTTATTGTAAAGTAAGAGAACGCTTAAATGTTACTGCTATGAATAGACAAAACTACTTAATTTTTTTAGAATACGTTTTTGGCATTTTCTTTGTAAAAATTGTAATGCAGTTAGTGATACTTATATAACCAAGTACGATAGCTAAAAATATATACCTGTTATGAATCAAGCTTCTATTATTTACTAAGCATGTCTTTCATAGCTTCAACAGTCGCAAGTATCATTTCAAGAAGAAAAGGAAAATATCTTTGAGACATCAAAAATCCTGAAGTTTTTCGAGAAATTCTTGCCGACTTATGGGTCCCAAAGCTCAATGCTACGGCCAAAGTAGGCACATAATAGAATACCACGAAATTCCTTCATAAAAGATTATTTTCAGTGAGAGCCCCACGGCACCTTTTTCGATATACCCACAATCGACAATTCAAGGACAAAACAGACCCTAGAACACAGTAGCCAGGCTCTTACGTTTTAAACCGTAATTACTGTTCTTACAATTAACTATACAGGGTTATTCAGAACTAATGCTGAAAGAAGGTAATTCAAATCATCATTATAAACAACTTTCACTATGGGCCCACCCGGAATTCGAGAAAAAAAAATCTGTTTCGTACATTGTGTTGATTCCAAATTGCAATTTTGTATAGAACTTTGTTTTTTTTTTTGTCTAAAGCCGGATTGGCCCTATTGTAAAAGTTGTTCATAATGATGCTCTTAATTACCTTCTTTCAGCTTAAGAAAGAGCGAGCAGGTAACCCCTTAGACCTGAAAAAACTCTGTCAGGGTCCTGTTTCTTCTGGCCTGCCTTGGTAATTGAGTTATCCCTACAAACTAAACCGACAAAATATTGTATCAAAACTTTGTTGTTCATATGCCAATCGTAAATTAGTGTATTGCTACATAGTTTCTAGTGCTAAAAGAAGATAAAGTGGTCACAGGTGTCTAACGTGTACCGTGCATTCATAAAATGAAAGAAAAACGCAAAGTAGTGTCTACATTTGTGGCAGTGGCGACATGTTCATTTGTAAGGGTACTTAGAGTTAAAACTCTAAGCACTGACCTGTTAGATAAATAAATACATACCTACATAGATAATTATACTCCTTATTGATTCACATTCACGCACACATAAAACAAAAAAATAGATGCTAAAACATGTAAAGCAACCGGCGGCCTTATCACTGAAAGTGATATTTTACAAGCTCTTATTTAACTTGCAATATATGTATGTAAGTATGTAAGTTCGGGTGGAATCTTGTAAGCTAAACTTGACCAACTTCCCGTTTTTCGATTAAGCTGAAATTTTGCACGCATATGTAAATTGCGTGACAAGGCAAAATTATGGTACCCTGGAGCTGATCTGATGACGGAGTTGGAAGGTGGCCATAGGTACTCCAGTACAATATATGATAGACCCGTCGTGTTTGGGCTCGTTTAACTTGTCTTGGCTGGCACTTTGCTGCTACATGACATCCAAGATCTCAAAAGCTTGTATTAAAAGTTATATTTTTATAACAATTTATTGCAGACTATAATGGGCGTTAATCAACAGATTGTTTCAATATACATAAAAATACAAACCAGCAGAGATTGAGATGTATTGTAATATACTAGTACTGGCCATGCAAATAAAGAACTGTAGCCTGGATTTCTACGACCACCACAATGTCTTTTATCTGGAGATTACTAGCCAAACGTATTTATTTCCCTCTTATTGTGTGTGTATCACATCACACTTGAATATCATATCAGAGGCCTTCAGTCGGCTTAAAACCTCTGACACCAGGGCTAACGGCCTATACGAACTTACTTGAATGTCAGGAATTGCATTACTAATTTGATACTGACTGAACTGTATCTAAAAGGGAAATTAAAAGAAAGAGAGGACGTACGGTTTGTATATGGAAGCCGCCCCAAGTGAGACGCGTGGGATGCGTGGGCGTCGCGTCGGTCGCTCGTGTGGGGGTCTCTTGATGAATTTTTTTATCATTGTTATGTTGGTGTTGGTAACTCCTTCTTTATATGGAGTATGCTTTTAGCTGATTATTTAGGTATTTATAATTTGTGCGTCACGCGGGTCACATGCGTGGCTTGGAGAAACTGTTTGGAGGGAAGACGGATGGAAAGGGTACTTACTACCTTACAACTTTTTTATACTGTTTGTATTAACAATTTCTGACCGTTAATGGTTGCTCGGTAGAAATAGCTGTATTATATAAAGCCACCATTTAGTCACCTATTTTGTATTGTTTGACCCTGTATTTTTGTAATTCGGTTATCTAAAAAGGTGTTACTAATTCAATTGATTGTCGTATTAGGTTTCGCTGGGAAACTCGTAGGCAGAAATTTAAAATCACAAAAAGAACACTTGTTTTAATACAAAACATGTAATAGCGCTCATAGCGAAGTTCGACAAGGTGTTTGTAAGCGATCATCGAAGTTAAGCAACGTTCAGCACGGTCAGTCTTTGGATGGGTGACCGCGGATGGCATTTTCGACTGAGCGCTACCACGGCTCGGAAGACACGTTAAATTGTAGGCTCCGGTTGCTTTAACCGCTTAGTCATGAGAGGCTTTAAGAGGGTTTAAAAACTCTAAAACCAGGGCTAGCCATCCGACCTATACGAACTCACATGTATTCGTATGAACATCGAAATCTGTCTCCCGTTCCACAAGCAGGGACAAGAGAGCCGCACGTTTGAGGGCCTCAAGGGCTACTCGGGGTCTGCAGTTGATAATCCGGCCCTTTGAGCCGCTACTTGTTGTGTTCTTGTTACGATTCCACTGAAATATGGTTTTGTGTTGCCGAATTTTGGGCGCGGGGGGTCACTGATCTCGAGAAATATCGATACTTACATGAAAGCTTGACGTCATCATGTATCCTAAAAATCCATAGTAAGTAAATAAGGTGGTCATGTAGCCCTATTCTATAAAAAGAAAAAAAAATAAGTTCGTATACGCTTGCAACTTCTTGAACATGCAGATGCAAAGTATCTCTACATCGCCACGAACAATTGTAAATGCTCTACGGCGTAGCATATTGCTACGCGTGTAAATTTTGAATTCAACATTTTTGAAATAAACAAAGTTAAAATAGTAAGTTATAGTTGGTGTTTGGATGTACGCGAAGGTAATTTTTGATTTATGCGTATCTTGTTTTAATTATAATTGTAAAATTAATTTATTGTATTTAAGGCCGTGAAAAAATAATTCCAATAGTCGACATTTTTTGCATAAATTGACAAGCAATGAAATAAGAATTTTATTCGTGACCTTTAAGTAGGTATATACGTTTATAAAGGCCGGATGTTATTATCAGTTTTTAAGTTGCAAGTAAGCCTTTTGTTTGGCTATATATGTTTAAAATAATCGGGACCCACAATTTAAAGTGTCTTATTAAAAAAAAAAACAAATTCAAAAAGTATTTATATATGAAAAGCACATCAAGTTTTCGGACGCTCTAGTTGCCAAACTGGGTGTGGAGAACCCGAGTTTTGGAAACTAGTTCCTACTCATATCATGTTGTGTACATATTTATTTAGAATTATGCTTTTATTTTGAACATTAAAATTAGAAAATTAAAAGAAGTATGTAGTACAGATTTGACATTGATTATGATATTTTAAGAAATAATATTATATAAAACAATGCATAAGGTATATAATTCATTAAATTGTAACAAAATAAATGAATAATATAATTATTGTGTTAATTTGGTTTAGTGTTGTCCACACAATAATGTTTAAATATAGAGGTACGCTTAAAGTTTGGTATAGTAAAATATTATTTCAAGTTCTGATAATAATATAAATAAGTCAATTTTTTGTATGTATGTACTAAATGGATACCGAGTCCTCTTTCACGCAGCAACAAAGCAACGGATTAACTTGATTTTTGGTATGGATATAGCTCAGAGCAAATAAAAAATCAAGAGGGAACGTCGTTGAACAGTCAAGTGAGGCGGGTTTTTTAAACATATGTGAGTGCGTTGGTGTTGCGCCGCCATTTTTCGACTGACAAGCTAAGGCGTAGTTTCGTTCTACGTGGATGTGTGTGTAATTGTCTGTATACGGCGAGGCGTAGTTTTGGTTGGCGTCACTTGTTTGTTCACAACATTCTCTCTTGATTTTTTTATTTGCTCTGAGGGACATAGTTAAAAAAACTGAAAGTAACACAAGTTACTTTTTATCCCGAAAATATAAAAGATTTTAATGGAATAGCACAAAAATTTAAATATTTTTATCTGCAGGCAAAAACTAGTAGAATTATAACACTAGCACCGCCACCGGTCTCATTGCCATGTTCCGCCTGCCGCGGTGGTGCAGCGCGAGCGGCATGTTCGCCGCAGGCCGCGCGCCCGGCTGGCAGGCGCTGCTGCGGGCGCGCTCGGCCGCCACTCGCACGACTCTGTGCTGCTCCCTTAACTCCCTGGTGGCGGCGCTACGAGAATGGGACTCCAGTCCCTTACATAAGACTTGGAGAGCATACCACGCTCCCATTACATAGATCATTTAAATTTTTATATTCAATTATTTAAATTATTTTCAATTATTTTCGATTATTTTCAGTTATTACTATTGTATAATTTTTAATATCATTCTTGTATTGTAAATTTTAATTTTGTAATGTTTAGTTCTATATATTTTGTGATGTGATGAGTAATGTTTTATAATTTGTAATTTGTTTTTAATGGATACGTCCATGTCTGTCCAGTCTGGATAATAAACATTTTCATTTCATTTTCATTTTATTTCATTGCCAAACATAACCAACGTATCTCAAATTCTATACTAAATTGTACCTCGTATTTCGCAATGTACTCCGAATATGTTGGTTTCTGATGAACACGCTCGCATGATATTAACACGAGTTTATTGTACACGTATCGGTTGAACTCGGTTGTTGATGCTGTTAGTGCTGCTACACATAAAATCGAGCTGGCACAGTTCAATTCAATTCAATTCAATTCTTTATTGGTATAAAACTAAGTAAAATGACAGTGTTTAATACTAAAGCGTTACTTATTCTTAATTTACCTACTTTTATGTTGTTTTTTTTATTACTTTTATGTGGTATTTATTTATCTCGTAATTTTAGTGCGCGATTAGTCCCGTCGTATATAATAATTACTCGTACCTAGTTTAGTTTAGTTAGTCGAACGACAAAGCCAACCCGAAACAGTTACTATACCGGGTACATTCGGCATCGCTCGGCTTTCGCTGATCAAAACCATATAACTAAAGTAATAGTAATCGTACTAAAATAGCAAGAGATATAATATATACATCTCTTTCACCCGCTTTAAATATCAAACTTAAGAGGCTTTAGAAAAAGATGCACGTACATCCGAACTTAAGTAATTTCGATGGGTTTCACAAGCATTGAGCTAATTTGGCTGTCCGAATTCAATAAAGGTAAAAGGTAGGAAGATTAAATGATCAGAGATTTGAACCTTCTGCTGGAACTAGAGGGTTCAAATTTACGATCATATCGCAAAAGACAAAGTGGAACCAACTTTTAAACATTTTGACATTCTAACTTGTGATTTTGACGTATGCCAACAGACAATGCGTTTCTTTTGTTCCACTCACTCTCGCGTAAACTGTATAACCAGATATGAATAAGACAGCTGTAACGTAGTTTTTATTTGAACAAAATTTAGTAAGTATTCTATTAAGTACTTTAGTTCTAATTCTATGAACAAAACCAACCCGAAACTGTTACTATATTAGGTACTTTCGGCATTACTCGGCTTGTGCTGACCGAAACCGATAGGGTAGTTCCTGCGAGTCCAATCGCTACAATTCGACTTATTCGCCCGTCACGGTTCTTTAGCGCATTGCAACATTCCCGAATACTCATCAGATATATTCGGTTTGGTTTCGGTACATTTCATTATAGTTAGATATCTATTGGAAGTTAGAAGTCGACAGCAGTTTAGTAGTTGCTTATTTATATAAATATAGATATGTTAGATATTTAGAAATACATACATATGAGGTAGATATTATTATAGAACATAGATATCATAGTAAGGTACAAGAAATAGATAAAACTTAGATATTTATTTCTATAAAAAAAAAAAAATTTTAGTTAACGCAAAATATGTTTTACAAAAAGTAGATAGAAAAAGTTGATAACTAAGTGTTAACTTAGTACATATACGTTTAGCAGCTAGATAATGTTTTGTAGAATGCAAAAAACAAAAGGCAATTTTTACTCACTTTTTTACATTTTTTTGGTGTTACTGCCAGCGCCCACCGATGTCGGCTCGCTTAATTGTATAGCAAGATTTACACACTAACTTACGTCTATGAATAACTGAGCGTTATTATAATATGTTAACCAGCTAATATAAATATATTAAGCATAGTAAGCGAGATACGTTTATGATCAACTTGATTTACAAATCACGGGCTAACAGTTCCGAAGTCTGTATAATAGTATTCGTTTACTTTTTTTAAGAGTTTATAATTATGTTTATCACTGGTTCATAATAATTTGTAGCTTTTGAGTTATTAATGGTTATGAATAAAGACTAGCCAAAAAGTTGCGAAAATACGAATTCCGAAGATTGACTACAGCTGCATATTTTTTTGTAATATTTATTTTAATAATTTAGTCTAAATACTTTCATGATTGTTCTCAAAAAAATTATTGTGTATTACCTCAGAGCAAATAAAAAAATCAAGAGAGAATGTTGTGAACAAACAAGTGAAGCCAACCAAAATTACGCTTCGCCGTGTACAGACAATTACACACACATCCACGTACAACGAAACTACGCCTTGGCTTGTCAGTCGAACTATGGCGGCGCAACACCGACGTACTCACACATGTTTAAAAAACCGGCCTCACCTGACTGTTCAACGACATTCCCTCTTGATTTTTTTATTTGCTCTGAGTGTATTACTTACAATATTTGAAAATATTATAAAAAAATAAAAATAAACATTTTAATTGAACTGTGATCCTTCAAAGTCAACATCAATCAGTTGTATTATCACTTAGAAACGACATAAGTATAATAAATAATTAAACACAGAATAGGCCCTATTACATAGAAACTTACCTGCCCAGCCATAAAAATTAGTTCTTGTCTTCACAAATTGTAAAAGACTTTTTCAACAAAGTATAAACTCATAAGCAACATTATTTTACTGTATTTCAGCTTAAAAGTTGGAAACTTTGAGCCCAATTATGTACAAAGTTCATAAAACCGATATAAGTTATTTTACAAAAATAAATTCTTCTAGAGATTGCTCTTCCTCTGATAATGGAGTATTTTGGTAATTTATCAAATAATTACAACATTAATATTTTTATAACAAGGTAATTGATTTTATTAATTTAAACAAAGTAAATGTAGTTATCCAGTGGAGACTACGTACCGGCAAGCGCAGCGTAGGTGGACGTCCTACGTCCTACGGATGACCTCATCAAGACCGCAGGATCGCGCTGGATGCAAGTCGCTTCCAACCGGTCTTATTGGAGATCCATAGGGGTGGCCTATGTCCAGCAGTGGACTTCTTATGGCTGATGGACGGATGGATGAAATGTAGTACACATATCTACTGCTATATAAATATCAATTACTTTATTAATTATTCTTAGACCACAGAAGGTGATTTTGCAGCTTGTATGTAGCATTGAAATTTGCCAATTGACATGTTGTTTTTTTTTTTCTGACCAATTTATTACCTATTTATAATGCGTTAATTATTTAGTTTTTATTTAGCGCTAACAAGATGGGCAGACGATATTGTAAAAACGGCTGGCTCAAGATGGTAACAAACTGTTCAGGACAGAGGACGCTGGAGTTCCTTGGAGGAGGCCTTCACCCGCGGAGGGGTTCTTACTAAAATAGAAAACTAGGATTAAATTAGCTCATGTAATTTTTTTGTAGTAAGAAATAAAAAAAGCTTTAAAATAATCTTTCCAAAGAGCAGCAGAGCGCTCGATGCTGGGTCTCAAACTTAAAGACAAAGTAAGAAACGCAGAAATCAGGCGAAAAACTAGAGCCATAGACGCAGTATCGATGCTCTGTAGGCTCGAATGGAAATGGGCTGGTCACACCGCCCGAGCAACAGACGGAAGATGGAGTGAACGAATTATCCACTGGCGACAGCACAAGACCGCGAATAATGGCACAGCATGGAGGAGGCCTTTACCCAGACATGGGCGCCCTAAACCTTATAAATTAATTAATTAAGTACCTGCCTACACATAAATTGAAAAAAAATTGTAATCTTATATGTAACTTTTTAATGTTTAAATGGAAATAAAGGCATTTTTTTATTTTATTTAGGTATTTAGTTCAATAGGTTTGTTTCATTTCTGTTAGTTCACTATTATTTATTATGATATGTTTTATTGGGATGTATTTAAATTTTTACTTTTGTAATTTTGGATGTTTTGCATAATTAGTGTTTGACGTGTAACATATATATATATTAAATAAACTGAAACTGAAATTAATTCAAAGGTCGGTAGCTCAAAGATCATTGTTTAAATTTTCCATGGCGTTCTTGAAAAATGATTAATATTTTCTACAAAGAAAATGCATGCTCTAAGTTTATCAGCAGCTTGCATAACAATATAAGTTATACTTATCTCTATCCAGCCACTTGTGTTCGAATATGCACCTTATATTACGTTAGTACCTTCTCTGGGAGCATGAGTAGTCCAGGAGCTGAGACAGTAATTGAAAAAATTGTTCATTTTATACAAACCTTTGACTGCCTCCGTGTCTTAGGGATTAGTAACCGTGACTTCTAGATCAAAGAGGCGTGGGTTCGATTCCCACCAAAGGCAAGCATGTATGTGATCAATTTAAGTGTTTGCTTTGTCTTTGGATGTTATTATTAAAAATATGTATAATATGTAGTAAATATCAGTATCTGGCAGCCATATCACATGCTATTTTTAGTTTGGGGTCAGAGAACGAGTGTAAGATGTCCCTTAATGTTTAATTATTTAACCAATGCTGTCAGCTCTGTGATAATTGAAAGTAACTTTGAAGATTGAAGTGTCTGTACGACTGTACGTGTGTCTAACTAAAGCTTGGTATCTTCCAAAACGAATAGATCAATTTTGATGCGATATTTTTCGTTTGAAAACTAATTTTACTGTATCTCATAGGTTTACCGTTATCGTAAGAATCATCTGTAGAAAAACAGGTTTACCTAATTTAGGTATTTTATGTACCATCCATACCAGATTAAAAACGACTTTCATTCAGCACTTGTTCTTGCAGTCTTGATCAAATTGTTTATCGCTCCAATTTTTTTTACTTCTTAGCTATACTCGTATATTAGTAACAATTGTTACTCCTAATTTTGCATCAGTTATTAATACCCTTACTTCCTTACTAATACCATAGACAAAAATTTTTGTCTATGCTAATACTAAAAATCCGAAAGTGTGTTTGTTGGTATGTTTCTGTTACACGCAGCAACAAATTAACTTGATTTTGGCATGGTCATAGTTTAAAAGACGGAAAGTGACATATGCTTATTTTTATCCCACAATTTTTATCCGGTGGAATATCATAAAAATTAACATACCATGCCAGCGAAACCGTGGGCAAAAACTAGTCTAAATAAAAAAAAACCGGATAGGTGCGAGTCAGGCTCACACACCGAGGGTACCGTACAAATCCAGAAAATTTCACAATATTGGGAAGTAAGTTGTTCAAATCTCTATACTATATCATCGACAAAAAGTTTTGTTTTTCTATTACTTTTCTCGTCGTACATTAAAAAGCACACATTGTTAAAATAATTAAAAATCTGTTTTAGCATGTACTAATGAAGCTCTTTTATATGATACCTTGTAAGGTATCATATAAAAGAGCTTCATTTCAAAGTCAGTTAATCGTAACATGTATGTTACGATTAACTGACTTTGAACTTTGAACCCATATTTTGTAAATCTGGGCCCTATTTTTTTGTGATTTAAATAAAAATGTACAGTTTTCAGATTTACTCGTATTCCTATATGTGAACTCTGAGACAATGCTTCTCGCCAAATTTCATAGTTATATATCAACGGGAAGTACCCTGTAGGTATTGATTTTTGTGAGTGTCGAAATATGCGTTTTTTACGACATAAACGGCTCTAACTTTTTTATACGGTAACTGAGAACTTTTTCTTTTACACAACCGCAAGAAACTATAGATATAAGTATGTAGTTTAAATTTCAACTCTATATCTTTACGTGTTCCCGAGATAAAGAGTCTTGACATACACACATACACACAGACGGACAGACGGACAACAAAGTGATCCTATAAGGGTTCCTTTTTTTCCTTTTGAGGTACGGAACCCTAAAATGGGAATAAGCTTTCTTAATTACCTACCTACCTATTATTTTTCGCGAACTAATAAGATGTATCAAACATTGTGACTCACGGTAATATGATGTAGTATGTGCTTTCCCCCACGAGTTTGTCACGTGCTGCTGACAGTTTTGGCATCAAAGCACTGTATTTAATCTGGCGGCTGTCTCCTCGCTCACAAATAAGCTATTATGCAGCGGAACTATGCTATTACGATAGCAGCTGCTGCTGGCATTGGCAGGTAATAGAGACTACAATACTATAACACTAGGGGAAACACTTGTGTAGAAGTAGTCTTCGTTTCATATAAAATTTCATACGTTTTGGAGGCGATTTGCTTTGTAGGTCTATCTTATTGTATTTTTATATTTGCTGTATTGTTAGGCTTGTTTGATTGTATTATACAGAATTTCTTCCTTTTTTAGATTCATTGACTTTGTAAATGTTAACAATGCCGTTGGTGAAATAATAAGATATTCGTAAACAATTTTACTATGAAACCAAAAGCTATTTGACTAATTTTTGGAAACCGTTTTAAATTATTCGTTAGTATATAATAAGCACACAACATTTATATTTCCGAGAGATCTAATGTATTAACAATGAAAATCAAGTGTTAAAGAATAGATATTCAAGATCCCGCCAAAACGACATTCTGTAATGGTGCTGGTCTGTGATGTCACACACTAGTAAATAAAATTAGTTAATACTAGTTAATACGCTAGTTCACATCTAAAAATTGACAAAAAATACTTTGAAAGTAACTTACAGATACAATAATATTACTCCAAAAACACAAAACACAAATTACACAATCAACAATCAATCGATAAATTTTTGTTTACTAGCATGTAACGTCACCAGAGTTGCCGTTTCCAGAGTTTCTTAGAGCGTTCACGTCACAGATAAAATATCAAAATATATCGTTGTTTATTTCGTGCAATTTGCGAAAATTAGATATATATTTTAGTTTAAATATAGTGAAATTTGTCTTTTTTTCAGGCTATTATTTTTATGGATTACCATAATCAATAGTATATTTTCAATGTTGTCGAATAGCCTATTAGAAAAATACCATTTTTTTTTATCCCTAGAAAAAAGTATAACTTTAAAGGTAAAAATTTGAATCAGTTCAAAATTCAAAGTAAATTGTTCGTAATAACATTTTAATCACACAGTAGCGTTCCTAGCATATTTTGACTTGCTGACTGCTAGCGATCACCGAAGTTAAGCACCGTTCGTCACGGTCAATCTTCGGATGGGTAACCGCGGGTGGTATTTACAACTGAGCGCTATCATGGCTCGGACTACTCGTTAAATTGTAGGTCCCGGTTGTTTCAACCTTTTGGTCATTAGGAGGTTTCAGGCAATTTAAAAACTCTAAGCTTATCTACCCTACCTATAAGTAAGTAAGTAAGTAAGTAAGTTCGTATAGGCCGGGTGGCTAGCCCTGGTGTCAGAGTTTTTAGGCCACCTGAAGGCCTCTGACATGGCTAAACGGTTAAAACAACCGGGACCTACAATTTAACGTGTCATCCGAGCCACGGTAGCGCTCAGTTGGGAAATGCCACCCGCGGTCACCCATCCAAATACTGACCGTGCGGAACGTTGCTTAATTTCGGTATTACCCTACCTATAGGTAGGTATGAATTTAATGTTGTCACACAATAGGCTATTTGACTAGTTTTTGGAGATTGTTTTAAATTATTCGTTAGTACATAATAAGCACACTAAATGTATATTTCCGAAATTAATTATAATTAATATTGAAACGACATTCTGTAATGGCGCTGGTCTTTGACGTTACACACTTGTAAATTAACGTTAGTTTATACTAACGCTAGTTACTAACTACTACTAACACATCTAAAAACTGACAAAAAAATACTTTGAAAGTAACTTACAGATCCAATAATATTACTAAACATATTACGCAAACAACAGTCAATCGAGAAATTCTTGTTTACTATCATGGACGTCACCAGAGTTGCCGCCCTTCTTAGAGCGTTCACGTCACAGATAAAATATCGAAAAAATATCGTATTTTATTTCGTGCGATTTGCGAATAATATTGAATAGAATACATGCTTAATTTTACGTTTTATCATTATTAGAACTATAATATTGATCACGTATTCAAGTTTTGTTGATGATGTTAGTAGATGTTAGTGTTTAGTAGTAAAAAGCCCTAAGGGGAAAGAAATAAAATAGGAAAGAAAAGTACTTAGAAACTATAGGTCTAGCTCAGTACTTTAGCTCTTGAATCGTTCTAGTTTCACGCGTAACAGTAAAATCAATCAAAACAATAACAAAAGAAACATTCAAGCCAGCCACGTATTAAAATATATGGGGCTGTCCCACTGCAACGCACAGAGAAGCTAAGCTAGTTTTTTTACTCTTTGCGAGAATATGTATCTTCTTTGCAACCTACTAGCACGCTACGGGCAAATGACATCATTTCTAAATACATATAGCTGATCACGCAGCTGGGAATCGTTTTTAGGGTTCCGTACCTCAAACGGAAATAATGGTACCATCACTTTGTTGTCCGTCTGTCCGTCTGTGTGTATGTCAAGACTTTATCTCGGGAACGCGTAAAAATATCGAGTTGAAACTTTAACTGTATACGTATATCTATGGTTTCTTGCAGTAGTGTATAAGAAAAACTTCTCAGTTATCATTTAAAAAAGTTAGAGCCGTTTATGTCGTAAAAAAACGCATATTTTGCACTCACGAAAATCAAAACCTACAGAGTAGTTTCCTTTGACATAGAACTATGAAATTTAGCGAGAAGCATTGTCTTGGAGTTTACATATAGAAATAAATCTGAAAACTGTACATTTTTATTTAAATCACAAAAAATAAGCCCTAGATTCACAAAATATGGGTTCAAAATTCAAAGTGAGTAAATCGTATCATGTAAGGCATCGTATACAAGAGCTTCATTAGCACATGCTAAAACAAGTGTTTAATTATTTTAACGCGTGACCAAAATGCTGGTGTTTATTTGGCTCAACGTATAAGCATTGCCATTCAGCGTGGCAATGCTGCCAGCATGCTAGGCACGCTGCCAACTGGCAGTGGGCTTGAGCACTTGGATTATCTTTAGACCTTCAAGGGTCTGTGGATAATCCAATTGCTTTCTATGTAGTAGTAGTGTAGTATTGTCATTTTTAATAAACAAAAAAAAAAAAAAATTTTAATAATTGATGTATGACGAGAAAAGTGAAAATAATAAATATAGTTAAAAAAAACCCTAAAAAACATCAATTTCTTAAATTCGTATCACGTAAGGTGTCATATAAAAGAGCTTCATTAGCACATGCTAAAACAGGTTTTTAATTATTATAACAATGTGTAATTTTCGATGTATGACGAGAAAAGTGAAAATAATTAATATAATTAAAAAAAAACTAAAAAACACGCTTGGCATTCATAAATTTCTAAAATATTTTTTATTTTATTTTTATTAATGCATAATGCACTGGTCTTGGATAGGCACAGTTCAAAGAAAATCTGATCGCTCAAATTAGGTCGAAATCGTATTCAAAGGGGTTGGTTACAAGGAAGCAAAGATACAGGTGAAACTAAAAAAAGCGTGTTAAAAAAAATTGTCGATGAAATAGTACAGAGACTTTAACAATTTACTTTCCAATTTTGTGAAATTTTCTGTATTTGTTCGGAACCCTCGGCGTGCAAGCCTGACACGCACTTGTCCGGTTTTTTGAACTTTGAACGCCTCGGACGTATACTTAACTTTACGGATGACTTTGTTTTTCAAAATTTATCCAAAATTTCACGTAAAACTTGGCAATTTTAAAAGCAATCTTTCACTGCAAGAGGGGAAGTCGTGAAATGGAACGATAGTTAAAAAATTCTATCAAAACGAATATGGAGAATGGTTTTCGAACTGCCACTCTCAAAGTTCCATATAGAGCCCATTTCACGAAAGAAGTCTCGCAGATGCAGCAGCTCAATCGCATGACCGATCTATCGAAGTCCGATATTCTAAGGTTATAACTAATAAACTAATTTAATTAATTAATTAATTAATAACTAAGGTAATAACTAATTTTCCGTGGGACTTCTTTAATGAAAAAGACTTTATATTTCTAGGACGTTCGAACTTCAAAAACGGTCCCCTAAACTATGCACGTACTATACGAAAGCATGCGTAACTCTACAAAGCATTTGATGTAAATCAGTGGTGCATTTCAGTTTATACTTAGTCGTGGGTGGATTAATATTCGAGCATAATGTGCTGTAGTGGAAAAACACTTTTTCAAAAAACTAACAAAATGAACTGCGTCGCACGCTCATGAATATGTGTGCACACAACACAGTGAACAGCAGCGGGACAGCAGTGGGACAGCACCTTTAAACTAAACCAGGAAAACTTCACCAAATAAAAACCAAACTTCCCTTTCGTTTTCCGACTACTTTCGCGCGTTAAAAACATTTACCCCATTACGTACAGTTTTACGATACAAAACTCATTACAAAAGAAAGGTTTTAATAGTTCACGCTTTTTTACCAGTCTTTGTGCCCGGCGGCGGAAAAACGAATTTTTCTGCGCAAGTTTTGCTCCATTCACTAAAAACGCTTTTTGCTAACTGTGACGCAGACATCAAAGAATTCTGCTACACTTCGCGCCCGCAAAAGTGTAAGCTTTAGAAATTCTCAAGTTCGTCAAGTTTGAGAACCGTGCTAGAACTTGTGGCTCGTCGATACGGAAGTTGTGAAATTCAATTTGAAATAAAGTTGGTTAAACAACGCAGACTTGTTTGGTTTGACAGGAAAATAATCCTATTTGCGGATAGAGTGGGAAGTTTTAGGAGTTAACTATCTTTGACCACTTAGCACCAGGTAAGGTAAGTATGATGTGATCACTGCTAAGCCTCTCTGTTAAAAAGAAAATTATTTAATTTTTTATTAACGGAAAAAAATAAAGCCTATAGTAGAGGTTAAAATAGTATAATTTCTGTAATATTATTTTCTTGCTTGTATTGTAGCGTGTTTATTATTCTTATTTTGTTATTTGTACTAGCGATAGTAAGCTGGCCGTATCCTCCATAGAAAAAAGAAGCAGCTACAAGTTTTTTATGGTTAAGCCAAGGTTGAACATTTGAAGACATGATCAACACCAAATAGCGGAGTATAGTAGCCGGCAAACAACTTGAACGTTAAACCATAACTACTTAACTTACGTTCAACTTACGTGCCGGGACATATACGCCGTCAACGCCTTAATAGGACATAACTGACATTTGAACTAATTTTCAATGAAATGAACTAAATGTCACATTTGCGGCTCCGCAAAATGGTGGACTGATACTGACCTGACTTCAAGACAACACTAGCACGTGGATTCTTATTTTTAACCAAGACAAATTACTAAATTTATTTATAACATTAATGGCTTACTCACATCAGGCATAAAATTGGCCACGGACTGTATTCACACTTCTTTACGAAATAGAACACTTTGAAGTTGCGTTTGTGTGTTGGTGGTGTGTAAATATGCTCGATGTTTGTTTCTATGTGTGATTAACGTATTATACACATTTCGAGATGTGCTTTTGAGGATTCTTTGAGTATGCTTCACTGTATGAGCTTTGTCGTGAAATTAGGTCTCGTTGATGTGATATGAATGTAATTAGGTTGAGATATTTTAGGTCATGGTCTTAATTGAATTCTTAAGGATAATATAGGAAAATGTACCTTCGGTTGTTTATACAGGGTTACAGAGTACGTCGACCTATTCCCGTTAAGGGTGTGTAGATTACTTTATTTCTGACTAATTTGACTATAAAATACACTATCCTAAATTAAAAAAAAGAACAGATATTTGAAATTGGTATTTATATTAATCCCAATGTTCGGCTATATATCAGCTCAGATATTTTGAAACGCGTAAGTCGTATTATTTTTAAATGATTTCTACATGTAATATAATGTTTTATGACCTCACTCACTACCCAATATTGTCCGTAAAAATTAACTTTTTATAAAAAGTATTTGAATTCAAATATCTCGAAAACTGTGAGATTTAGGATATGGTGTTTCATAGTCAAATCAGTCAGAAACGTAGTAAACTACACACGCTTAACGGGAATAGGTCGACTTAGCCTGTAACCCTGTAATATTTATTTGTTGTTAACGGATTATTAATATATTATTTAAAAAAAATATTTAACAGAGTGTAGTGAAAATAAGTGACATTTATTATTATTTTATCTATTTTGTAAAATTAAGTTTTATAAATGTATAATAATTGTAATATTTATAATTGTGATTTTTTTAATGCCTTTAAACTTGTTTGCCTACAACAAGATAGCGGAAATACACTAATATTTATTGAAAACAAAGATTTGAAGATGAATTTCCGCAAAGTATTCTTGACTGCCTCGGTGGCTCAGTGGGGTTCCGGGTTCTGTGAAAAGCCAAAAAATTTTACAAAATTGCGAATTAAGTTGATAAAAACTCTATACTATAATAATCGACAATTTTTTTTTTCACTTTTCTCGTCATTCATCGAAAATTAAACATTGTTAAAATAATTAAAAACCTGTTTCAGTATGTGGTAATGAAGTTCTTTTATATGATACCTTACATGATACGACTTACTCACTTTGAATTTTGAACCCATATTTTGTGAATTTTGAGGCCCTATTTTTTTGTGATTTGAATAAAAATGTACAGTTTTCAGATTTATTCATATATGTGTACTTTGAGAAAATGTTTTTCCCCAAATTTCATAGTTCTATCTCAACGGGAAGTACCCTGTAAGTTTTGATATATGTGAGTGTCGAAATATGAGGTTTTTAACGTCATAAACGGCTCTAACTTTTTGAAACGATAACTGAGAAGTTTTTCTTTTACACAACTGCAAGAAACCATAGATATACGTATACAGTTTAAATTTCAACTCGATATCTTTACGCGTTCCTGAGATAAATAGTCTTGACATACACACAGACGGACAGACGGACAACAAAGTGATCCTATAAGGGTTCCGTATTTTCCGTTAGAGGTGCGGAACCCTAAAAATTGCGAAATGTCCGAACTGTATGTGCTTATAGATTATCTTAGTATTGAAAAACAACAGTTTAACAACTGTAATAAGTTTGCGCCCTGAGACATAATTATGCATTCACTAAACAGTTAAAACATCCGTAACCTACAATTTAACCTGTCATCCGAGTCACGACAGCGCTTAATTGCTTTCGCCACCTTCGGTCACCCATCCGATGCCTGCTGTCTCGGACGTTGCTAATGTTCGGTGACCGCTATGAAATACGTTTCATACGTTTCAATCAAACTACGCTATGAGTGCTACTTCTCATTAATTTAGTTCGACAACATTGTGAGTGAAACCGCACGACTCAACAAGATGATGCTCGCTTGATAAATTTAGACTTTGTTGGGATGTCGACGAATTCGGAAGCTAACAAAATATTTTAGGTCCTAGAGTATGAAATTTCGGCCTTTGGGTCACATTTTCAGGACTATATTAACAACCACTTTTTGCCCCTTTTGTGGGTTTCAAAGTGAGTTAGGGATAAGCAAAAAGGGGTCATGAAAGAAGTTTTTATGTTGCCTAAAATATTGAATTTGAGGCTTTCATTAGGGTTTATTCAGGCAGGAAAAAATCTAACTCATGCTTGATATTGCGCGTGGGAGTCGTGATGGTAAGCAGGATTTTGGTTTTATTAGTTGGGAAAGTACTCGTAGGCTAACCAGTGATTTTTATTTTAGACTAGTTTTTACCCGCGGCTTCGCCCGCATGATATTTTGATTTTTGACGCAATATCATTATAATTTATAGCCTATGTGTTATTCTGATATATAAGCTATATTACTGCAAAGTTTCATCTCAATCCGTTCAGTAGTTTTTGCGCGAAAGAGTAACAAACATCCATACATCTATCCTAACAAAATTTTGCGTTTATAATAGTAGTAGGATTTTAGATATAGTGCTAATTATGAAAGCTAATATGCTGTCTTCAAGACTTTTTTTGTTTTTATATTAAAATTACAATTTTCAAGGCTTATTTCTAGTTGTTCTATGGAGTTAACTTGTTACGAACCTTCTTTTGAAACAAATAAAACTTATTTCTCTCTTTTCAACATTACTCTCTCATTACGATCTTATCTCAATATTTTTTTATTTTTAAAATATTTTGTATGTTTTTTACTGTCTATTATTATTCTACATAAGTAGGTATAAAAATTCCAATTGCTTTTTATGTAGCAGATGTAAGTGGTGTCGTATTTTTTTAAGTTAAAAAAGGAACTATGTCAATGAGGAGAAAGGAAAATGTCTAATATACATATTTTATATTCTTGAACCAATTAAAAATATCAGTATACCCGTTATCACGATCGATGCAACTCGGTCAAAACGTCGGGATAGTATTTTAATGTCCGAGTGCTGACGTAGGTACTTTAAGAATAATGTACTGAGATGCCAAGAGTTTATAACATACTAGTTATTACCCGCGGCTTCGCCCGCACGATATTTTGATTTTTGACGCAATATCATTATAATTTATAGCCTATGTGTTATTCTGATATATAAGCTATATTATTACAAAGTTTCATCTCAATCCGTTCAGTAGTTTTTGCGTGAAAGAGTAACAAACATCGATCCATCCATCCATCCATCCTCACAAACTTTCGCATATATAATATTAGTAGTATTTACAATAATTAATTAAGTATGATCCTAAACTAGTTCTAACGCAATCGAAACTATGTTATCAGGGCAATACGTTGTGTTCAAATACTGACTCGATTTAAAAACGTCCCGATCGGTTCGGGAGACAATACAACCATTCGCTGGCCGGCACGGAGACGCGCCAATCTAATCAACATCGTGGTGTGGGCAGAGTGTATTAGAAACAGCGGATGAGGTAGCAAGAAAAAAAATAGTGCGTAGAGTCCCTCCGCGCGGAAGAAGTGAAACTTCGTAGTGTGGAAATGAACATAGGAAAGGGTAGAAATTGATTTTGGAACGTTGAACGTTTGACCCAACAGTGCTTTCATACCCCCTCCATGGTATGATCCCTCCATGGTAGCATTAAATGTTTAACGCAACCTTGTTAAAAGTCCCATAAGAAGTTTACTTCAATAATACTCGTTTTTCTAGACAATTTTGATATAACACAATCCTTGATCATTGAGACTTGATTTTAAAAGCATTTTAAAAGCTTTGATCATTTTTTTGATGCAGCTGATGAGGCAGCGGGTATCATATTTCTAGACTATATTGATAGCACAATAGACTTGATTTTGAATTTATTTTGACAGTTATTAACATGTTTTTCGAAGCGCTTCAGGAAGTTTAAAACGTACTGTACTGTGCCAGCCTTTTTAACAGTCCACTGTAGAACATAAATCTACCCTCGAAGGATGATTGGTCCACGTCCTCAAAAGTGTAAGGCGGATTTTATTACCTCTAGGCCACCACGGTTCAGCAGGCCCCTTATGCAACAATATTCTTTGATAACTTCATTAAAATTGAATAATTTGACAAAATTCTTTAAACAGGTTTTACAAAAATTTAAAACAATAGCCTATTTTACCATCCCATCGATCTTACTAGGAAAACTAATAAGGTTTAGTTAAAATTCGCCTGACATAAAATCTCACAAGTAAATATGACTGATTCATCTTCACAGTTTTTGCAGAGTAGGTCTGAGCTTTAAATGGTTTTTATACACGAGATTCTTTTGCGTACAAAAAATAAGTCCAGCTCGAAAACCAATACATTGAAAAATACTATACCGTAAGTAAAATTATAATTACGATGCGATGTTAAGTGCTTGGCAATAAGTTACGTGATTTTTAATAATATTCTGAAGGTAATACTAAAAAAAACGAATTTTATTTGATGAATTTAGATCGTATTTTACACATCTTTAGTACCGTTTACCTGCCAAAGCCACGGTGACCCAAATTTCGTAATGGTCCATCGTTCTTACTGTGTGAGGAGCATGCGCAGACAAAATTTCAGCTTTTATAAAATAACGAAGGTCTGTGGTTCACGGGTTCTTGCTCTTTAGGTTTTACCCACTTCCGCTCTTCACTTAGACCAAGGCCGAGCGATCTTTGGACTCCATCCAAATACTAGAACTACCTCAGAGGTATATACTCGTATAAAATAGCGGTATACTTTACTGATTGCGACGCGCATGGCCGGTAGAAATAAAATAACTCGTTGAAATAGGCCATCAGAAAATATTTGAAAAGTTTATTTCGTTATTTCGGTAACTGAAATCGGCTAGTGATGCAGATTTTTATAGCTTTTACGATTAGTTTATATTTTATTTGTTTCCAGATACTAGCCATTTATTTTGGCAAATTAATAAGTGAGCCACAAGTCCTTATTCCGGGAGTGAACCTGTGTTTTCGGTTGTTTTAAGAGGCCAGTTAGGTACACAGACAGTTTGAAAACTGACACTACAGTGAGCAATTTTCAACCTACATACTTCAAAACTGAGGTTCTCTAGTTTTTTTTAAGTTACGGGATTATTTTGGCAATTATTTATGAATCAATTTTGATAATCCTTTTTCTGTTAAGTTATAAATCCTTCAATGAAATAGGTTGAGCGTTTATTGAAAAAATCATCGTTGGTAATCTATAATGTACAGCAATTCGAGCGAATTTATTTTTCCAATTTTGTACGAAAATTGCGATATGATTTTTGGCGAAAAATAAACATTTAGTCGAGAGTCAAATAGCTGTTCTTTTTTTGCTATTTTGACGTTGGTCTTATAGTAAAGTTCTTAATGATAAAGAGCAACATACCTATAAAAGTTTTTACATTTTGCAAAGCAGATTTTTTGATTTGGAAATCGATAATGATAAAGATACACACCATACCAGAAAAGCTTTGCCGAAAATTGAAATCTGTAGATATTAGACTAATTTCCTATAATTATCATTCATCCATCCATCAGCCAACGGACGTCCACTGCTAGACATAGGCCTTCCCTATGGATCTCCAATAAGACCGGTTGGAAGCGGCTTGCATCCAGCGCGATCCTGCGGTCTTAATGAGGTCATCCGTCCACCTTGTGGGTGGACGTCCTACGCTGCGCTTGCCGGTACGTGGTCTCCACTCGAGAACTTTTCGACTCCACCGGTCACCAGTCCTCTGCGCTATGTGCCCTGCCCATTGCCATTTCAACTTGCTAATCCGTTGGGATATGTCGGTAACTTTGGTTCTTCTACGGATCTCCTCATTCCTGATTCGATCCCGCAGAGAGACTCCGAGCATAGCCCTCTCCATAGCTCGTTGGGGTACTTGGAACTTACTAATTAGGCCCATAGTGAGAGAACACTCTGGTGGTCATGTGGTTTCTCACTATGAGCTTATAATTATATCTAGTAGTAATATGCGAATTACATTATAGTAGAAGCGCTTCAACACCACAACAAAGAGAATACTACCAAGCCAAGAAACGAGTACCTCCGTTCATCAATCACAACCGTTTTACAACCATCATTGAAGTTACAACCACTAACTTAGATAAGTTACAACTAGTTACAATTCCAACTATTCAACTATTTGAAGTTTCCCAATCAAACGTTAGTGATTGCTATCGGGTTTGATTGGACTGAGATGGGACGATTGACTAACTTGAATAGTTTACCGATGGGATTTGAATCGAGTTTTCTAAACTTTTATGCTTTAAACTAGCTGACCTGGCAAACTTTTTACCGCCAGAAACCATAAAAAGAACTTTACTTGTATGTCTATTTTTTTAAATTTTATGCAATTTTTTTTTCTTTTGTGAGAATTTTTCCCCGTCATGCGTCATAAGGTACCTTCCAAACAAAATTTTATACGTGGCCCCGCCAAAGCAAGCTACGCCACTGATATTTTCATATCATTACGTAATGTTAATATCATAGTTATTTAAATAGCGTAGCTAAATACTGGGAGAAAATCATTTAAACGTTGAATATCACCGATGCAACGAAGAAGAATTTGAATATAGTATACAATAGGTACATGTTACTCATACGTAGTTTTTATGATAGACAGAAAGTCTAATATACCTAGTTTAGACCGCATTTCGGCGATCTTTATCAGGATCTTCTTCTTTTAGAGTCTATTTTGCGTTCTAAAAATGTCAATAAATTTTTAAAATTATATTAAAAATTAAATTTTAATTATTTTAAATTATTTAAAAACAATCAGATGGTGTAGTAACTAAAGATATCTTGCTGTCTGTCATAAAAACCACGAGGAAGTAAAACCTGTACTATATTCTAGTTAAAATATATATAAAAACAATATTAATTCCACATTCCATATAATTAGTTTATTAACATTTATATATACAAGGCTTAGAGAGTAAAGTTTGTTAAATATTTAACAACATTAACAGAAAATAAAATATATACACCTACTTAGAAAATTAAACAAATAACCCGCCCCTCATCGTTCCTTGTGCAAAGGTGCCCATAACGCTTGCTGCATTGCCGCGTTGGATGGCAATGGACATTCTTTGCACCAGAAACGAGGTAGAACGGAAGTCACCTCCTCTTTCCATATTATCATTCCATCGCCAGGTTCCACAAGTATTAATTTTCTTTGTAAGCTATTTTGATATTTAGTGATAACCTGAGTACCACATTTTGTCAAGGTAAAATAGTTAAAAAGTGTGTATGAATGTGGTTTTATGAACTCATTTGCATTTTTAATTATTTGCTTCATTTTCTTACAGAATCCGCTGTGCCTCATACATATAATGTTAAATACGATCGAATTAAAAAACTAATGGATTAACATAGTAAAAGATCCGTAAAAGTTACGGTTGTTATTTATTCAAAACTCAGAACTACTGAGTTTTGAACTACTCCATTCAATTTTCATACTTGTACCATCAATGTGAGGTCCATAAATACTTATTGAAAACTTACAAGACAGAGCAGAATTCTATTTTGGCCGGCAGAACTACTTATCTTTATCTTTAAATTTATTTTGTTTAATACAAGTTTTTCTCTGAATTAAAGAAGTTATCAATAATTAATTAAACTACATCTTTAGTTTATTTTGAAGACTAGAAATGCTTCGCTCGCTCGGTTCATATGCTCATAGCCCGATACCCATCTCGGGAAATATACTGCTTCATTAACAAAGTGGCTAAAACACGACCTCGACTGCAAGGCAAAATAATAGTTCTCACCGCAAGCCAACATTCATTACTAGCAGAGGTAAAACGGAGATGTTATCGGAAGTTATCGACATGTAGGTATATTACTCTCGTTACGCCATGCACGTGTTTCTCAAATGCGCTCACAAACATAAATAACATTTTTATCTTTAAAAAATTATATACCTTTAGGTTAGGTACAGCTATATAAAGTACAACTTAGGTGTTGTATGATTTCGACTAAATAGGTATCTTCTGCGTAAGCGTGCTACACCTTAAAACGCATATCTGGCCAATATTAGGCATTAGGCAATACGTAGTCAAACGAAAACCTATTTAAAATGAATAAAAAGGTCTGCCGTAGAAATGTTGGCATGGGACTGTCTTATAGATTTTCAATAAAACTAGCTGGTAAGAAGCGGTTTCAAATTGGTTTTAAGCGGTTGGATGCGGCCAATAACCTTGTCGGTGGAAGTTCTTAGCCTGCTTTTGCCTGTACGTGGTCTCCATTCAAGGTTAAATCCAGGTCCTTCAATCAAGCAAGATCGTCTTCCTTCACCTGAATCATTTTTTCTGTGGCAGGGTACTACGGAACTCCTATTTTGTATTCGATTAATTTACAAAGTAAAATCGAAAGATATCGACACCCGTTCATTACGCGTCGCACGTACATATTTCTTAGTTCCAGTCACTGACACGGATAACATATTTCCCAGCTGTGAAAATAGCAAGACTTCATAAAAAGATATATCTGAGAACAATGCTAGAGTATCTGTGAAATGTGCCGTATGTGCAATTTAAGGATTTCGTTATGAAAAGTTTCACGTAAGGTATATTTTTTTTTCCAAAATGGAAAAAAATAATCTGCACTCGCCACTATAAAATAGAAGACAAAAAGTACCTACATACCAACTGTTATAGCTATTTTTTTTTTCTAAAATATGTATTGATCGCTTGAGTTTTCACTTCCACATAGGGAAAATTTGTACCAAACGTTTTATGGATATAGTTATACTCTGGCTTATTAAGACGTAAAAGTTAATATTGCTATTTAACAGCTGATCGCTGTAATCACAGGAAAATTCATATAAAATAAAATAAAATAAAATAGCCTTTATTTCCCAAATACGTTAACAAGTTCATAACAAATTTGAATCTTACATTTTTAATTTTAAGTATTTTATTTGGGCACCCGAATTCGGTAAAAGGCCTCCTCCATACTGTACAATGAATTACAATTTAGGGCATGTCTAGTCCAGATCGGGCCCGCTACTTCCACTATGTCATCGGACCATCTTTTTTTGGGGCGTCCGACTGGGCGCGCGCTCTCTCTCGGGCACCAGTGGATGATGCGTTCGCTCCATCTGTTGTCCGTAGTTCGCGCAACGTGTCCCACCCATTTCCATTTCAATTTACAGAGCATTTTTGTTGCATCCATGATTTTGGTCGTCTGTCTTATTTCTAAATTTTTTACTCTGTCTTTTAACTTCAGTCCTAGCATAGAACGCTCTGCAGCTCTTTGAAAAGTTGTAATCTTTTGTACCAGTTTTTTAGTCAATGCCCATGTTTGGAAACCATAAAGTAGAGTTGGTAATATTGAATTGTCCATCAACCTTTTTTTTAAATGAATAGGGATTTGACTTTTGAATATATCTTTGTGGGACCAATATTTCCGTCATGATGCCGCTATCCTTCTATCTATTTCTTTGGCGGTAGAGTCTTGGAAGGAAATAGTTTGTCCCAGGTATATGTATTCGTTGACATACTCTATGTTGCAGTCCTCCAGTTTTATAGGTTGTGAGCGTCCATTGGTCATAATTTTGGTTTTTGATAAATTCATATGAAGTCCGATTTTTTTGCTCTCTATGTTTAAAGTATTAATCATATGTTGTAGCTCATTGTGAGTTTCTGCCAAAATAACCACGTCGTCGGCGAATCGGAGGTGCGTGAGGTGTTCTCCATTGATGTTGATGCCATATTCCGACCAATCGAGTTTTCTAAATGTCGACTCTAGAATGGCCGTGAACGCTTTTGGAGAGATAGGATCACCTTGTCTTACCCCCTTCTTTATTGGAAACGGGAGGCCGGTAGTTTCTGTTCTCACTTTCGCTTTATTGTTATTGTAAAGATCTCGTAGTAATGCCACATATTTTTCGTCTACGCCTTGCTCTATCTAAGTCATGTTACTTGTATTTTTTTATTAAAAAGATCTTGTTTAATGCAAAAAAATAACTATTTAATTATGTAGATTTATTATCACATCATAAAATTACAACTTGCCTAAAACGCATATCCGACACTGTTCCTTTTGACGCAACTTCTCGAAATACTTGAGCTTGTTTGGCATCGGCGCTATAAAAACTGAGCCAAACTAAAAATAGATCCTGCTAAAACAAACTAAAAGTTTTCGAATAAATCACAGAATAGAGAGGCTGCTTTCGACGGAAGGAAAGTAACTTTGCCGGATCGGAACAGTACGGTTCCTAAAAAATAGAAAAATAACACAAGCTTTATTTCCTGAGGACGGTAAATAAGTTTTTATGCTCTATGGACAGGATTTCACCGAGTTCTCAGGGGCTAGTATAAGTTTATACGTACTGTACTGGACTGTACCAGTCTTTTTAATGTTAAAAAACTGGACAAGTGAGAGTTAGGCTCGCACATCGAGGGTTCCGTACAAACACGTTGTTGAAATAATTACAAACCTGTTTTAGCATGTGCTAATGAAGTTCTTTTATATGATAACTTACATGATACGATTTGAATTTTGAACCCATATTTTGTGAATTTTGAGGCACTAGTTTTTTGTGATTTAAGTAAAAATTTACAGTTTTCAGATTTATTCATATATGTGTACTCTGAGACAATGCTTCTCGCCAAATTTCATAGTTCTATGTCAACGGGAAGTACCCTGTAGGTTTTGATTTTTGTGAGTGCGAAATATGCGTTTTTTTACGACATAAACGGCTCTAACTTTTTTAAACAATAACTGAGAAGAAGACGGACAGACGGACAGATGGACAACAAAGTGATCCTATAAGGGTTCCGATTTTCCGTTTGAGATACGGAACCCTAAAAAACAATTTTAATTCAATAAAATAAATAATAATCCACTGCAGGACGTAGGCTTACTACCTACTACTACTACTACCCACGCTGGCTCAGTGCGGGTTGGTGAATTCACATACGCTATCGAATTTCTTGTTAGGATGTATGCAGGTTGCCTCACGATGTTTTCCTTCACGGAAAAGCTAGTGGTGCGAAATTCCGTACATGAATTCCAAAGAACTCATTAGTACAGGGATTCGAGCCCACGACTGGTTGTAAGGCGACTGTCACTACCACTAGGTCACTGAAGCTGACACGTTAAATTGTAGGTCCCGGTTATTTTGACCGTTTAGTCATGTCAGAAGCCTTCAGGCGGCCTAAAAACTCTGACACCAGGGCTAGCCACCCGGCCTATACGAACTTACTTACTGAGGCTTACGACACGGTTACGTAAACATTAACTATAGCAGTTATCGTTTGGCTTATTACTGCTGTATACAGTGCTCCTGGCGGGAACAATGAAGAACTAGCATAAAGGTATAAAATTAAAATGAATACGGTAATAGTTTTCGTTTTCTATGCAAACTCATACTAAGGCCCTGTACAAGTACAGTTGTGATAGAAATGAAATCAGATGGAGTAAAAATGAGTCTTTTGAAAACTCGCTCAACAAACAAAACTTTGTAACAGACTTTATACCGTGTTCTAGTTACATAAAAACAACAATAACATATTTAGTTACTTATTGTGCTCTAAATATTGCTATTTTTCGTGGTAATGAAGCTTGTATTTTGGATATTGCTAGTATGCTATATTTTTTTTGGTAATGATTTTTTTAAGATACTTATATTTTTATAGAAAGCACTAGACTCAGTAATGGGCGGGTTAAATGACGAAAATATGATGTAAATTTCTAATTATATCGTTTGATTTATTATTTTGTACTTATTGAAATCTAATAAATACAAGTGATTTTATTTGTTTTTTTTTATATTATGGGATAATTTAGTTAAATTTTCTAAAAACTCAAATAATTGTCCATAATGTAGTATAACTATCCAACAGACTGCATCATCATCTTCAGCTTATGTCGGCCAACTGGCGACATAAGGACTAACAGAGTTACTATAAGTTTTTCATAAAATCTTTTCGAAAAAAAAAAGGGTTCAGATCTTAATTGTAAACAAAATTTACCATAGTAACAACCTATCCAGAAAAAAAACTCTTTTACTTACTTACTCACTCTTAAACTTACACTTACTTTAAACTTACTTACTTACTCTTAAACTTACAATCGTGAGGTCGTGGGTTCAAATCCCCGGTCCCATACCAGTGAGTTCTTTGGAATTTATGTACGGGATTACACACCACTGGCTTTTCGGTGAAGGAAAACATCGTGAGGCAACCTGCATACGTTCGTAGAAGAAATTCGATGGCTTATGTGAATCCACCAACCCGCACTGGGCCAGCGTGGTGGATATGGCCCAAACACCCTTCGTAGGTAGGCCTACGTCCTGCAGTGGACTATTAAAAAGGCTGGTACAGTACAGTACCATAGTATCAACCTATACAGAAAAAACAATCTGTTGTTTCATTTATTTAGTAGAGTTTTTGTATATGACAGCCGATTTTTTATCCATTTGGGGTTGACTACATAGTATAAGTTATGCAAAAAAAAATACAAAATAATTTATTATCACAACAAATATACATTAGTTACAATTGCCAGGGGGCCTCAAACTCGGCTAAGCCTGTATCTTGAGGTCCGGTGTAGAATTGAGCAAGTAGTCTTTGTTGCGCGCGCTTTTCAAGTAATATTTAGAAATCATAACTAAAACAGAATACGGCTAAAACTCACGTTATAATTATACGGTCGATCCGCAGTCACCTAAACCCTAAAAAAAGCAAGTCGGGTCTACACACCAAACACTGACTTCATTGTTTGGTGTGTAGACCCGACTTGCTCAGCACAAGGAGTGCTATCGGAGATAAACGTGGATGAACATCCAGCCCCTGAGACCAGCAATAAAGCACGCGCTGCGCAGGCGCGTGCGGCAAGGGCAGCCGCGCGGGAGGCGCGGTCCATCGCCGCGCGGGCAGGCGCCGCAGACTTCAGTGCGCGCGCGCCGGTCGACGGAGGTGCGCGTATTCCCTGAGGATGGAGTTCTAAATACTCTGAAACTGGTTGGATTCCTTGCGGATCGATCGTATAATTATAACGTGAGTTTTAGCCGTATTCTGTTATAGTTATGATGAATACTCACGGTAGTTTTAATGAAGTGATATTTAGAAATTAACTACAGAAAAAAGTTGTTCCTAATGTTGGTCTGAATTTTGGTTTCGTACACTCTTTTTGAATATCAAGGAAACAAAAGTAAGTAATGGGTAACTGAAGACTGAGACAGTCACATTTGTTCTACTACTAGGTATCCCCAACCAAAAGTACAAAGAGCACGTACATAATAAGATTTCTTTTACGTCTACATTAGAGAAGTAATTTAACTCGGTTACTAGGGCATCGGGGGAACCCCCTAATGTTGTTAAGGAAACTTTTTATCACCCTCATTACCTTAGCTTTTTAGGGTTTCGTACCCAAAGGGTAAAAACGATTATATTACTAAGACTCCGTTGTCTGTCTGTCTTTCACCAGGCTATATCTCATGAGCAATAGATGGACAGTCAAAACTTTTACAGATGATTCAGATACAGATGATGATATTCGATCTATTCTATTGCTATACAACAAATGCTAGAAATATCGGAATTAAGGTGCAATAAGTTGACGGCACGAACTCATATTTGGCGTAGCTTAAATAAATTATATCTCAGGTGTCTTGTCTGAAGAAGAAATAGATTCGGCGATAAACAGTAGATATAGTGCGTGTGCACCCATTGCAATATAATTTTGTTTTTTTTTTATTTCAAATAGGTTTGCGTTTGACTACACACTGCCTGATGTTAAGCAGATATGCGGTCTAGGATGTAGCACGCTTACCTAGAAGATACCTATTTACTCGAGATTTGAAGACACCTACATTGTACGTTAACGGAAAGACAGACTCAGGCAAAGCGTTCCACATTCAGGCCGTTCGTATGAGGAATTTGGACTCAAAACGCTTGATTCTAACGCTTTTTGTTTTTATTTGTTTTAAAATACCTTTAATTGTTACCTAATACAGCTGCGTACTAAATGCGCGTAAGGTGTCCGCCGCAGTAAATTATGAAAAAAAAAACTATTGAATGGATTTCTTTAGGTACATAATAATTATTTGAACTAACGAATATATAAACTAGGCCGCTATTTTCACAAAAAATGATTCGGTTTAGTTCTTTTGTGTTTTTTGCATTCATAGTTTCCTAAAAAATTGAGATGTCCCAACTGACTTTTTTGAATGTATCAAAATTCAAATGTCCCAACGCTTATATCATTCGAGCGGAGATTTTTTTCACAGTATTAGCAAGAAGCATAGAAGCATTTAAGTGTGCGATTAGTCCCATAGTATATAATAATAATGTGTTCAAATCGCAAAAGTTTAAAAACAACACAAAAAGTATAGATTTTGTAAAGACAAATTGATATAAATCTTAGTTTTAGATATTCAACAGCAAACACGTGTGATTACCTACCTACGTTTGTATGGAGTGACGAGCGACCTGTTTACATTTAAAACAGAAAAACAGAATAAAAAATATTTAAGAGGGCTTGAGGGCTTTTTGGCGGGAACGCAGAAAAATCATGTCGCCTCATTGTATTATTTTGTTAAACTTGTGTTTTTATCAGTGATAATTAGTGAAAAATGGTGGTATTTTGTTGATTATGAGCTGATTTACGTGCATGAGTGTAGGCAAGTGATATAATGTGACGTTGTTCTTCCGTGTTGTTACCAAAACTCCATAGACGCCTCTAGTAAAGTCTCCACTGCTTTACTGAGGTATGACTTGGACTATGATTGAACTTGACCGCGACTTTATTGGACTATCACGAGACTACGACAGTGACTATTTTGATAAAATATTATCAAAAATTATTAAAACTTGACACTGGCAAATGCACAATAATGCGACGCCAAAACTAAGAAGAAGAAGAAGAAGTAGGCTTCTATACAACAAACTTGATTTTTGCTCGATGTCAATAACAGTAATAGGTAGACGTTTGAAATATTTACAGAATATCTAGTTGTATATTCAGTTAAAATATAAAATAAAATACATTTAGGGTACGGTACGGAACCTTTCGGACGAGAGTCTGACTCGCGCGCTCGTATATTTGATTTTTTACGTTACACCAAGTCTATTTAAACTTGGTTTAGTACCTGTTCGAATAATTTGATTGGTTCTTGATGGCTTTCTGGTTAAAGTAGAGTCGTAAAGTTTAAAGTTTTTTTCTGTATTCGCATCATTAAAAATATTTAATGGTACGATTTTTGTACGAAAATTTGTAATTTCTGTTGAAGTCTCAGAAATATTAATCAATTCTGCCTAAGATGTGGTCAAATACAAATCTGGTTTGGTTTTTTTTGTTTTTTGGATTCCTTGTAGGTTTGCGTTTGACTACATACTACCCGATGTTGAGCAGATATGCGGTCTAGGAAGTAGCACGCTTACCTAGAAGTACCTATTTACTAGGGATTTGAAGACACCCACGTTGCACTTTAGCGGGAAGACAGACCCAGGCAAAGAGTTCCACATTCTGGCTGTTCGTATAAGGAATGAGGATTCGAAACGCTTTGTTCTAACGGGCGAAATGTCCACCATAAAAGGGTGGCGCTTTGGTCGCGTCTGCCTAGCCGTACGATAGAAGAAAGAGGCAGGTGGGACCAGATCGTGCAACTCCTGAGCGCACTCTCCGAAGTAAGTCCGATAAAAGGCCGAGTAACACGCCACCTTACGTCGATGCTCAAGACTTTGCAGCTGCGACTTAGTCAAGGTGTCGTTGTCAATCAGCCTCCTGGCTCGCCGCTCAATCGACTCCAGAGCCTCCAGTTGATGTTTGGCAGAGCCATCCCAAAGGTGAGAGCAGTATTCCATGCAAGACCTAACTTGTGCTTTATAAAGGCTAAGTAGTTGCTCAGGTGTGAAATACCGTCTCACCTTAGAGAGAACACCAAGTTTAGCTACTGCTTCCCCTTGAAGATTGTTTGGAAGATTATATTATATTAGCCTTCAGTTCCCAGATTGGGTTATCCGTTTTTTCCTTCCAGCTCCACTCGTGTCTGTCTTGCACCAGGCGCGTCCAGGTGACCCCGGCGACGGCAGTGATGTCGTCCGCCCAGCGGCGGCGCGGGTGCCCTGGCGGGCAGAGCGCGTCGCTCGGGTACCAGTGGAGCATCCTCTCGCTCCATCGGTTGTCGCGCGTTCTTGCTGTGTGGTCCAAGATATTCATTACGCTGACACAAATATCGGTTACTTAGTGGACTCACATACGACATTAACATTTTGAATTTCTTCTACGGATGTATGTTCAATTAATTTAGTCTCACATAGGTACAATAATGCACACTTATGAATGTTAAGCAACTTTCTTCAACATCATTTATTACTAATACTACTACGTAGCGCTCATAGCGTAATTTGACTAGATGTTCGTTCATCAAAGTTAAGCCAGGTTCAGCACGGTCTTTAGATGGGTGAACGCAAGTGGATTTTACAACTGAGCACTACCGGTGGCTCGTATGACACGTTAAAATGTAGGTCCTGGTTATTTTAACCGTTAAGCCATGTCAGAGGCTTTTAGGCGGCCTATAAAGTCTGACACCAGGGCTAGCCACTCGGCCTATACGAACTTACTTATAGGCCGCGCCACACAAGTTGGCGGATGTGAAATTAACTTCAAGCTGCGCAATATCCAATCCTGACTGAAGCTCACATAAAGCCGCGCTTTGAATGGCTATTGCGCAGCGTAACATCCGCCAACTTGTGTGGTGCGGCCTATACCATCTTTCACTCATTTAGTTAACGAATTAAACAAGAAATATTATATGAAATAGACCAATCTCACAAAATACGAACATTTATCCCTATCTGTGATTAAAGTGGGAGCTAGCGAGTAACTGAACAGAAATCTTTTATTCAATAACATATGATTGGTATAATCCCTATACGGCCTTCAGATAAATCTCGTATGAGTTCCCACATCTTCGACTGTTTTATTAAACCGAACGTCGCAGCTGTCTCTGATGGATTATTCAGATCCAAGAACTGAGACTTCTTACTACTTGACAGACCGAGCGTTGAAAATGTCGCGTGGTAGCTTGTTTACTAAAAAAATATAATTAGTCCGCCAAATAGATTTATTTTTAAAATAATATTAGACACGTATTTTTTCTTTTGTCTCCTATAATTCGTATGAAAATTTCTTAACTTAGATAATTTAAGGACTTAGCAAAGAGGTTATATTTGTAAAATCGAATAAAACCTCCTAACATTGCACGGCAACGGCCATTTTAAATAGGTTTTAATAGATTTTAATGAATAAAACCTTTTTGGTGCCCATATCAGTTTGATTTTATAGAATAGAACCTCATTGCAATGCCCGTATTAGGCCATGATAAAGCTGGAAACATACTATCGGACGCGGCTTATGGACGCGACTGACAGCCGCGACCTAGACTATAAAAGTACACTAAGCCGTGCACACTATCGGACATATGTAAGTCGTGGACGTCACCTTCGGACGACCTTGAGCGTTCGGACGTCCGAGAGCGATCTGGCACACCGGATGTTTTAAGACTATGCACATTGCTAAGTCGCGGCTGTCAGTCGCATCCGTCAGCCGCGTCCGATAGTATATTTCCGGCTTAATCGAGATGTCATTCAAATCTCGGCAGCGCTAGTCGATTTAAAAATGTTTTTGGATGTCGTAGGTACTGACCGTAGGTTTGGTTTTTATTACAAGCTTCGGGCGTCCAAGTGCCAATACTCTCTTTCGAATTCCTCGCTAAAGTGCTATTTCTTGTCCAGTGCGTAATCTCAGTGCTGGCAGGTGAAACTCTACTAATAAACCGGGACTCAATAAAAGAAACGAGATGAATCTGAGCTCTTTGTTTTAACTGATGGGACTCACCGCTTGTATTTTAAACTGACTTCAAAATAGCAGGTTCTCAATTCGTATAAATGGTTTTTTTGCGTGTTACGTTTACGCGATTACCCCACGAAATATGAATCGATTTTGATGTTTTTTTTTTTCGTTTGGTAGATTACACTTCAAGGTTAGTCTTATTGTGTGCACGGTACTATTTTTGACGAAAAATAATTGTCAATCAAAAGTGTTTAACTTGTTGGCTAACTACATTTATTGATGTTTGATACAAATTAACACTGTATTTTTGTCGGCAAAATATGAGTACCTACTGTAGTGAATTATACTAATAAGTCCATTTTCATGTGTATTTGGTCACCATACAATATTTTACATTAGTTTCTTAAAATAATTATCACAGCTGTTCGTGTTAACTAAAAATATGTGCTTTCGCCACGAGGCGCAAACCGAGAATGATCTCATCGAAAGATTAATATTTTTACATCTCTTCAGTTTCTTTTCTCGTTTCCTGATTGGCTGTTTTAAAACTACGCCGGAAGCAGTTCTCATTGGTTAAAATGCAGCTGGTTGTTAAATCGGCTAATCATAAACCAGAGAAATGTTATCTTTACAAGTACTAGAAAATATCATTCGACATATACGAGTATACCTATTTAAAAACCAGATCAAAAACTGATGCAACGATTAAAAATCATGACACTATCATCAATATGAAATGTAAGGAAGAAATGCCAGATCGACGGTACCTCGCTAAAGTGCCATTTCTTGTCCAGTACGTAATCTCAGTGCTGCCAGGTAAAACTCCACTAATAAACCGGGACTCAATAAAAGAAACGAGACAGACAGACGAATTTGAGCTCTCTGTTTTAACTCTTGAGACATACTGTTCCTTTGTTTGTCAGTCAAAGGAAATGTTAAAATCTATTTGATTTGTGTGGTGTGCATCGTCCGAGTCATCAAATACCATCAACGTGTACCTAATAATGGTATATGTATAATAAACTATAAATTGACGAAAAGGTTCGGAACAAGCCGATATTAGGGGCTTGGGAGGTATGATAGGTTGGGTTTGGAAGGAGGAGACAAAATTGTCATTTTTCATAGAACTACGTGATAGCAATTATTAAAACGTTGAACCCATCGAAAGGCTAAAATTTAAACTAACTCTTCTATATGTACTGTTGGAAGGTAGACGAGAACCAGCCGGCGAATGATTTAAAAGGCGGTGCGCAAACGCCGCGCCGTCACTTTGCCTCGAGCCACCGTCGTGGAAACATCGTCCGACATTTCATTTCTCTTTCGTTAAATTGTGTCGAATCGCTGTCCGATTGTTTAACTTTTGATTATTTTTGTTGAATTATAATATTGTCAGAAGTAATTCGATGTTTTATTTTTGAAATAAAATCGGTTCAAGTATCCAAAATCAGAAGTGGGATAGAATCTACGTTTCACACGTTGTTCTATCTCACTACTCTGCCCACATTTTGCTGCAAAGAAATGTCGGATGTGATGGCCATCGAAATAGTAGTTTGCACAAAATCTAAATGAAGGTAGTTGCCTAAGAGCGAAACTAGGCGCGAGTTAATAGTGAAGTGAAGTGTTGGAGCAGTGCTTGATAGCTCATAGGGTGCGTCGAATTCCCGCAACCCGCAGGCCTCGCCGCCTGACCGGTGGGCATGCTGCTCTCAGCAGGCTTCGCACTTGTTCGGTGGGCATTGCTACCTGCCACCTTTGCGATGTCGGCTACTCAGCGGGAATCACCGTCATCAGCAAGCCTCATCGCGCTCAGCGGCGCGGCACTAAGCACCAAGAGAGGCTGGTGAACTGTTTGTGGCAGACAACGGTCAGGTACAAGTTCACGGTACCAGATTGCATTGTTGATGCAGTACACTTCTTCAGAATGTTGGTGAGAGCTATCCATTACTTTTACATTTTACGTTTATGCCCATGTTTACCAATGGCAAAATAGACCGTGCTAAGTACTAGACTACAGACTTTTTACGAATCGGGTTTTGTTTAAATTATGATTCAGGCCCTTGTGTAAACATTTATGACGGGTGAGTGATCGTACATGGGGTTATTTTATTGCGAACACGAGCTATTTTATCTGTAGCTAGACATCGCGATTGTTTTGTTCAGAGTCAGAAACACGACTCGAACAAAACTACCCTACTTGTCATTTTTTTTGCTGTGTAGGTTACGCATTAAACATTTTGTGAAAAATAATAATGTAGCCAAGTATGTGCCTTTAAATAGATGATGTGAAGTTCAACTCATAAGACAGGCATTGTTTTTTCGTGGTGAATTTGTCCGCCTTTCTGCGAAAGTCAACTGACATTATTTGACACTCATTTAAATCCTAAACGTGCTTATAGCCGGGATTCTAATGTAAAAATTGTTTTGGTGAAAAAAGATAACGCGTAGCATAAGCAACGTTGAATTTCGACGCAATATGATCAGCGTCGCAATGCCTTGAAGTGGTATTGGAATTTCGTAGTCTTGTGAAATAAGAAAACTTGTGAATTGTTTTAGTACTTAAAGAAAAAGCTGGTTTCGATAGATTGTTTTTAGATTTTGAATATGACTTGAGATAGGTACGGGGTTAGTCCCGTCAGATGTTTGTTGGGGAACTGTAAATTCTACTTTGTGTGATTTCGGAATGATTATTTTCTAGTGAAAGAAACTGAGCCTTTTAAAATAAAAGTCAAGGTCAGGTGTGACCGAGCTCTGATAAGATCTAAGTTCTATTTATGTAATTTTTCACATGTAGTCGAAGACAAAAGTAGCAGGCAAGTAAGGCAATCATTAAAGCCGGCAGTTGTGCGCTCTGATTGGTTTTATTTGAAAGTATGTACTTAGGGTTGTTTTTATCAAAAGTGTTATCTATGTAGTTGCCGTGACAAAGAAGAAAGAAGAAAGAGAGAGTAAGCTCAACTCTTTTTAAACGCTTCTTCTCTGTTTGTAGTTGTGACGCTGCAGCGTTTCCGATAAAACGCGGGAGTACGTCTCATCGAGGTCACTGAATGTGATGGAATGTGGTGGCCCAGTTGTGAGTGCTTAAATGTTTGATTTTGCGCTGGAAAAGGTAAAATGTTTGGTGACCTGTCGACTATAATAAGTCGTAGACTTGAACGTTTTACACCATCGCCCGGCAGTCGTGAAAGTTTTGGTGACAAGTGGTGTTGTTGATAACTTGTCAGGACTACACCCGATAGACATGGGTAGTAGCTAGATTTCTGAGTTTTGAAAACCTGATCGCAACACTAGTTTTTCAAAATAACCGGTTACATTCTTCTGGCAAGGCAAAAATTAATCTTAACTAGTCGAAATAACGGTGAAATTTAATTATCATGGCGCCATAAACAGAGAAAAAACTGGTTTTCTTAGAGCAAGCTAAATTTAACCTTCTCTAAAGAAAACTAAAGTTGATTCTTCACTAACTGTGTATGTAGCCGTGATTAGTTCTGGACCGTCGCCGCGTAGCCGTCGGTGTCGCGTGGGTTGCAACAAAACAGTTTGTTTTTAGTAACCAGAAAAGCCAAGACACGAGCGCGACACGGCGTAGCTAGGTTATTATGTGTAGCAGTTTTTCGACATTGCAAAGAGCAATTTTTCGGCTATGTAGCTAGAAACAGTTTTATAAAGTTGCTACGATACGTAACGCCCAGTCGCCCACCGCTAACACCCGATAAGCGATAACTTACAGATGCAAATAAAGATTTCTAATTTTAATATGATCTACTGTTCGTGCAATATTCATTTACTGGTACAATTTGTAGGGAGTACTGTACACTGATAAACTTGTAATGATCAAATAATGATCAAGTTTGTGCCCGATCAATTGAAGAGTATGAACGTAACCTGCCAAGTGTTTTATTACGTCTGTCTGTCTATAGAAGTACCTACGTTTAACAATGTGTTGCTATGTGAAATGTTTACTTTTTGTTAAAAGATACCTCTGATCCTTATTATTTTCATCTGCACTGTGTTAGCCTTTTGACGGTCCACTGCAGGATGACGGGCATACCCACGAAGGTTGATTTAAGGGTGATGTTCATCTATTTGAAGGGAAATGTGCCCCCGAACGATTAACGTAAAAGCTTTGCAATTGTTTCTGAGTTAGATGATTATTGAGAGACCTTGTTATTGACACGTTTTATGACCCTAGCAGCGGCTCAGTGGTGATGTTTTACGTTTCATAGTTCTAATTGTGTTTTCTCTGGTTTGTCTCAGATCGATCGGGATACGGTTTCACGTAGTGCCTCTGTCCCTGGGAAACGAGTAATGCCTCACGTCGTGCCTCTTACTGTTTCACGTAGTGCCTCTGTCCCTGGGAAACGAGTAATGCCTCACGTCGTGCCTCTTACTGTTTCACGTAGTGCCTCTGTCCCTGGGAAACGAGTAATGCCTCACGTCGTGCCTCTTACTGTTTCACGTAGTGCCTCTGTCCCTGGGAAACGAGTAATGCCTCACGTTGTGCCTCTTACTGTTTCACGTAGTGCCTCTGTCTCTGGGAAACGAGTATTGTCTCACGTCGTGCTTCTTACTCAGATACTGCTTCACTCCGTGTTTCTGCCCCTGAGAGCGAGTAAAGCATCAAGTCGTGCTTCTTGCTTGGTCGAGACAGGCTTCACACCGTGCTTCTGTCCTTGGGAGCAAGTAAAGCATGAAGTCTTGCTTCTTGCTTGCTCGGGACATGCTCTGCGCAAGCATCTGTCTCTGTGAGCGAGTAAAGCATCCAATCGTGCTGCTTACTTGCTCGGGATAGATAGATTTCACGCCGCCGCGCCGTAGCTCACTAGTTAAGTATACGCCTCTTGACATTTTTGCTGTTTTTGGCTAAGTAACGATTGTTTGTTTCTTTTTTAGTCATAACACAGGACACTTCAAACGTATTTCTTTCTTGGTTATTTAGTCGTAATCATAGTCATGGTTACAAAGTGCCTTTGATGAAATTTTGTTTTGCTGCCCTGATCCGGGTATCCGGGTGGATACTCTAAGAGTGAATTTTAATAAGATTTGACGAATCTGAACTGAGATTTATCCGTGACCATTACAAGAAATGTTTCTTGACAGACTTTGCAAGGCGATACTTGTAGACTTCAATTTTTTTTTCGGTTCAGTTTCATGTTTAATGATTGAATCTTTTTGAGCAAGAAAAACTTCATGTCTGGATAGTTTTTGGCTTGCCTTCAAGCCTTTTCTATGATTTCGTACATATGCAAATCGTTTTCACGTTCTGTACAGATGCTGACCTAGAAAAGGAAGAAACTACTTCGGCTGCGGCTGAGCTACAGCCACAAATTGAAGTCTAGCTGTTTCCGGTACCAGGGCTGTGAAAAGAAAATGAACAGGTTCCGTCTGGGTCTGCACGTCTGGGTTGCATAGAACTACCAAGATACTTCTACTCAAGCGTGGAATATGAACCCTCCGAGCCTGAGCACCATCTAAGCTTCGATGCCAATGCTTGAGACTGGCCTGCAGAGCTAAGGGAGACCGAGGACGGTCTCATTTATCAAGAAAGGCCGTGTTGGAAGGTAGACGAGAACCAGCCGGCGAATGATTTAAAAGGCGGTGCGCAAACGCCGCGCCGTCACTTTGCCTCGAGCCACCGTCGTGGAAACATCGACCGACATTTCATTTCTCTTTCGTTAAATTGTGTCAAATCGCTGTCCGATTGTTTAACTTTTGATTATTTTTGTTGAATTATAATTGTCAGAAGTAATTCGATGTTTTATTTTTGAAATAAAATCGGTTCAAGTATCCAAAAGTACATTAATAGTCTCATTCAAATATTTGAAAAACTTAACCAAGGATCTGTGTAATTTAAAAAATAATAAAAAATATAGCGATCTTATTCACGGCACCTGTATATCACAGGGTTATTTTTTTCTAAAAGTTTTTTTTCTTATACGTAATTCACGAGTACTTCTTACAAGATGGTTTTATAGAAAATTCATTAAAATTATAGAGCTGCGAGTCTTTGAAAATACTTTAGAAAGTATATATTTTCAGTCAAGCTCTATGCATTTTAAACTCTTTGATATTCGATGGATCATTATGGAAGAAGACCGATAGCTTCAGCTTTTAAAACCTAAGCTTGGTATGAATTATCGATGTGCATCCGTGGGGAGATTGATTGATGACTGCAAGAGGCCAAGTGGAAGTATCGGTAACTCCTCTAAGCTTAGTAAGTGCATTATTATGTGCGGTAAGTAGTAACTGCCTCGTATACGAGGCAGTTCAATACTTTTAAAACTATCCCAATATAATATTGAAAATGAAAACAGCGCCAGCTCCAAACTCCAAAAAATTTCTATTGCTTAAAACCGTCAGTACAAGTAAGTAAACTGAATGAATTGTTAAAAATTAAGTACTAGTCCGGTCAAATTAAACAATAACTCCATTGAAAAGCTACATAAATTCACAACAAGCTGAAAATTAATGAATTCGTCCAACATATTATAATTATAAATAAAATATGAAAGTTCCGCATCTTTCCCTGTATATTTTTTTTAATTCAAAATAAAGAGGTCAAAATAAGTGTTTCGCGATTTTCAGCAAAATAGTAAGTTTTAGCATAAAAATACTAGAGCAAAATTGTAGACCATAAAATGATCTATACAAATGCTCTAATATTGTTTGCCTGCGAGCCACTGTTTTTGAGATATAACGATTCAAAAAGTTGTAATCGTCAGAATAATATGCACACGTTTCCACGCCACCTACGAGGTGTACTTTGCGTGTTTTTTAGAATGCTGTTTTCCCAGTAGGTATACGTAGTAAATCAAAACTAAATTACTTATTTGAGCTATAGTTTTATTCGAAATCGTTAATTGTTCGCCACATTAATTTTTCAAACAAAACAACAGTGTGTCTCCACCAGTTATAGCTGCTTAACTTTCTCAATAAAATCGAAGTGAAATGAAATTCAGAATTTAGGAGTAAAGGTACGGAGGCGAGGTAATCGAGCCACGCGATATGACGACGAGATGCTAATTCTACCGATTTTTACCAATTTCTACCCATTTTTACCGATTTCTACCGTTTTTTCCGGCGTTTCCGAACGTACGGGAAATTTAATTTGGCATACAGGCCCCAAAATACTTTCAATCTTTTCTTCGGTTTCGAAAGTTATTGGCGAATGATAAGAGAGAGTTTGGAGTTTCTATGTGTAGGGAAATATTCAGGAACTTTTTTTCATAATGTAGATATTGTCGGATTCATAGAACTTATTTAGAAGTGGGAAAAGAGAGTCTGAATCGATGACAAATAAGCTTTATTTGATGTTTTGTTTTAAATATAGAAATACTTGATAAAATCTTGAGTTATCTTGAGGTTTCCTGGGCCGAACAACATATTATTGAAATGATTGGCTTTCTCTCCTATAATATACATAAACTTTTCTCTTAAATAATTTCGTCTATTGATAAAAATGACATAAATATTGGCAGTAATTAAGAAGAAATAAACGTTTAGATGGCAAAAAATTTCTATATTCTTAACCATGCTAAAATTAACTAAAACATAAAGATTGTTAATTACTTTTATAATTTTTCACGGAATTCCAAAAAGGTATCTCCTCCTTTCTCTGTTCTCTCTTTCTTTCTCTCTGTTCGTGTGTGTATGTTCTAGAGTCTGAATCCATGACAAATAAGTTTTATTTGATGTTTTGTTTTAAATATAGAAATACTTGATAAAATCTTGAGTTCTCTTGAGGTTTCCTGGGCCGAACAACATATTATTGAAATGATTGGCTTTCTCTCCTATAATATACATAAACTTTTCTCTTAAATAATTTCGTCTATTGATAAAAATGACATAAATATTGGCAGTAATTAAGAAGAAATAAACGTTTAGATGGCAAAAAATGTCTATATTCTTAACCATGCTAAAATTAACTAAAACATAAAGATTGTTAATTACTTTTATAATTTTTCACGGAATTCCAAAAAGGTATCTCCTCCTTTCTCTGTTCTCTCTTTCTTTCTCTCTGTTCGTGTGTGTATGTTCATCGATATTTTTGTCACTTTTGAACCAATTAAAAAAATATTAATTATTAAACCAGTTTTCTTTTTGTGGCGAAAAATAATTCATAATACCATGAAATATGATTATGAAAATTAATAATTTTATCACAAAACATTTTTCAGTATTTTAAATGTCTATAAAGATATCTACTTAGTCTACGTTATACCTAGAGTATAGTACATGTATACCTACTTCACGACAACAGATAGGTTTCAGTCAAAAGCTTAAAGCATAGACAGAGAAACATAATAAGCTATACTAGGTCCCACAAACAAACAAATTTAATATTTTGTGTGAATTGTGAACCAATTTGACAAAATATTAATTGCTAAACCGGTTATCCCTTTTTTGGCGAAAAATAATTATCAGTACCATGAAATAAGATTATGAAAACTTATTAATTTATTACTAAACATTTTTCAGTATTGTAAATGTTTAAAAAGATATGTAACCAGTCTACGTTATACCTAGTCCTGATCGGGAGCGTAGCGGTGGTGTTTTAGATTAATGCTATCAATAAAAAGTACGACTGATTTGGAAGTCATTTTCTTTATATTATCTAATCCTAACCTAACAGACTGAGTTGGAAGTCTGTTTCCTTACATGGTAACTTAACTAATGTCTTACAAAACTTATTCTAATTTTCTATAAATTTATCTAAACAAAAGAAGGAGTGGGCGCCGTTGCACTTTCACCCAGTGCAATAGAGTCTAATGCAACACGTACTATGGTAAAAGGATGCGTCGTCTATCGGATTGACTTCCTGATAGTGATGGTAACATAAATACCTACAGTCTAGTAGGCGTATGTATACCTACTTCACGAGAATAGACAGGTCTCATCCAAAAGCGAGCACAGACAGAGAAACATAATACTAGGTTCCCTACATCCCTACACCAGTACTTACGTTCTCGACACTTGTAAGCCTCACACATTACCAAATACCTATCACTCGCGTCCAACTTACGAGCCGTTGTTATGCTCCAACACGGACACGATAACACAAACGTGACGACTACTACCTAACCAAATTACATTAACCAAACTTACCTATACCCTTAAAACAACCCTATTACAATCATACAAAGTTCAAATTCACAAATCCAGGAGGTTTACTAACTTTGTCGATAAGTTAAACCAGATAGCCAAGACATTCTAGAACGTGCGATCTTAAATTAAAGTCGAATTTTCAACGAGATGAGAATATGGATGGAAAAATGCTTTTTCCCGTTATAGAGAAGGTGCTGCGGCTATTAAGTTGAGGAAACGTAGTGAAAAGGTGGGACTGTGAAATAATGTTCCGGTAAAGGAATAGCGGGTGTAATTAGAAAACGTGACAAAAGCTTCGTTTAGCGGTAGGATTGTAGTTTTGTTAAATAAAATGCTGTTTTTGAGAAGATTTTGATAGAAATCGGAAGTGTGTAAATATATGTCGGGATCTGAGAGTAATCGTCTCAATCACCCGCCATCGTTATTTGTGGGTCATTCATTGGTACAGCTCGCCGGCGGTCTCCAGTTGTCCATCTCACCAAAATAAACACTCTGTGCTACTGCAATGGGTGGTTTTATTGACCTAGTATAACTTCTTAATCAATTTAACAAGAATTATCGAGGATGAAAACAGATTTCAAAGTCAATGGATTTGCACGGGTGCAATCCGCCTCGCGCTCGCAATGGCATGACGTTTCTCCGTCATCTGTCAAAGTAATTTCATTCCGACACAAGCATGCAGTGTTGCCACGTGCGACCCCATTCGGGTGATACCCACTTTAAAATCATCACTATTACTTTCAACTAAAACCAGCTATGCTGTCTCACTCCGTCATATATATTGTGTTACTTATTTTGTAATAATATAAAAAAATATTATTTTAAGTTGATGGATGCAAATACCATACGCGCTTCTTTATCTATAAGGTCTGTTTCATAATAAGCCGAATATTTTTTGATTACGTAAAATTAGAAGTTAACTTGAGGGTTTGATATTAATTTCAACTCGATGAGACCTATAATGCACTGGCGATCACCAGTAGCAGTGACACCCTCCTGCCAATCGAGAGGTCGTGGGTTCAAATCCCGGTCCCATACCAATGAAATCTTTATAATTTACTAGCGACGCGCCCCGGCTTCGCACAGGTGTATCATGCAAATAAACCTTCCTCTTGAATCATTCTATCTATTAAAATAAACCGCATCAGAATTCGTTTCGTAGTTTTAAAGATATAAGCATACATAAGGACAGTCAGACAGGGAAGTGACTTTGTTTTATACTATGTTGTGATAGTGATAGTGATGTACGGAATTTCACATCACTGGCTTTTCCGTCAAAAAAAATATCGTGAGGCTACCTGTATACGTCCGTCGAAGAAATTCGATTGCGAATATGAACCCACCAACCCGCACTGTGCCAGCGTGGTGGATATGGCCCAATTACCCATCGTGAGTAGGCCTAAGTTCTGTATTAAAAAGGCTGGTACAGTACAAGGCCTAATAAGTATTACTACAGAACATGTTAGAACAATGCAATCATTCTAATAGGGTTTATCTGTTTTGAAGTAACTATTGAACCGTAACAAACAAAAAAAGCGGTAGCCTTTGGTAAAACTTATTTAATTTTCTTTTGTAATTATTCTCCCACTAAATGAGAGAAGGAGCATTTCTAATTTTTATTTCAACGCAAATGTGTACTTTATGTCTTTCAATTATCATAAATGCTCACCGCGTAGCCACAAATGTTGCTAAAAACTTGAGCTACAAAATATGAGCCAGACAACCTTGCAAGGTCCAACTTAATGAGCTGTCTCACCGCAAGAGTCGCTCTATGGCTATTCTCTAGCTAAATATAATTATAATTAACGGTCAAGGTGATGTCAGTGTAAATCAAGGTTTTTTTGAAGAAAGGAAGTGTATTGCGCATCTTTTAAAATCGTCTAAGAAAAAATGCAGATTTTCTCACAATGTTGCTACGTATTGAAAAGCACAAAGTATTAACACTAACTCACTTATTACGCGACTGTCAGCGATCACCGAAATTAAGTAACGTTCCGCACGGTCCCTATTTGGATGGGTGACCGCGGATGGCACTTTCCAACTGAGCACTACCGTGGCTCGGACGACACGTTAAATTGTAGGTCCCGGTTATTTTAACAGTTTAACCATGTCAGAGGCCTTCAAGCAGCCTAAAAACTCTGACATCAGGGTTATATGAACTTACTTATTACGTGCTATGCATTCTAGAGCATATTTTGTATCTAACCACATTTTGTCTGATGTGACAGAGGTATGTCGAACGAGAAGACGCTACGCAATTTTCCAAACGTTGCCCAGCCGAGTTGAATTCGGCGAATGGCCTCTTTATTGAAGTCGGACTTACCTAACTGGACTACTTGTCCTAGGTAGAGTCTCTCTGCGGGATTGAATCAGAAATGAGGAGATCTGTAGAAGAACCAAAGTTACCGACATAACCAAACGGATTAGCAAGTTAAAATGGCAATGGGTAGGGCACATAGCGCGGAGGACCGATGACCGGTGGAGTCGAAAAGTTTTCGAGTGGAGACCACGTACCGGCAAGCGCAGCGTAGGACGTCCACCCACAAGGTGGACGGATGACCTCATCAAGACCGCAGGATCGCGCTGGATGCAAGCCGCTTCCAACCGGTCTTATTGGAGATCCATAGGGGAGGTCTATGTCCAGCAGTGGACGTTCTTTGGCTGATGGAAGGATGGATGGATTGACAGAGGTATAATTGAGGACACACTTCCTATAAAAACGTCCAGTAAAGTACTTGGATTTGAAGTCATTTTCATTGAACTTTTCTGGATACACAGAATCAAATTAATTATTTTATTAATCTTGGCTGTTTGAACAAATAAACTTGAAACCCAAATACTTGGCTCAAATACGAGAAATATCCACCATAAGCAAGCAGGTCGAGCTTTGGTCGCGACTATCTTGCCGTAAAATAAAAAAAAACCGGACAAGTGCGAGTCAGGCTCGCACACCGAGGGTTCCATACAAATCCAGAAAATTTCACAAAATTGGGAGGTAAGTTGTTAAAATCTCTATCGTCTATCTCTATTATATCGTCGACAAAATAGTTTTTTTTTTTCACTTTTCTCGTCACTCATTAAAAATTACACATTGTTAAAATAATTAAAAATCTGTTTTAGCATGTGCTAATGAAGCTCTTTTATATGATACCTTACATGATACGATTTACTCACTTTGAATTTTTAACCCATATTTTGTGACCACCTACCTATTTTTTGTGATTTAAATAAATATGTACAGCTTTCAGATTTATTCCTATATGTGTACTCTAAGGCAATGCTTCTCGCCAAATTTCATAGTTCTATGTCAACGGGAAGTACCCTGTAGGTTTTGAGTTTTTTGCTCTAACTTTTTTGTACAGTAACTGAGAAGTTTTTCTTTTACACAACCGCAAGAATTCATAGATATACTCGTACGTATACAGTTTAAATTTCAACTCGATACCTTTACGTGTTTCCGAGTTAAAGAGTCTTGACATACACACAGACGGACAGACGGACAGACGGAACCCTAAAAATGGCAGGTGTTAAGTCGAGCGAGTCCTAAACCAAATTTCTGAAATATATTCGATAGTAAACTGACATATCCTAGCTTATAGTCGGTGGGACACGTGCTTTATTCCCTTATTTACCCTTTATTTACTAAACGGCAGTCAACTGTCATGAAGACGAGGGCCGACAACTAAGCAAATAAATCAACTTTTTGCCACTCTTCTGACTCAGAAAATACTGTAGTGTAAACTAGTTTTCTAGTTATTTTCGGAGAAAGTTTTAGTGTTTGTTCGTTAGTAGGACGATAAAAAAGTCTGGCTGGATTTAAAACGTGACTAGGGTAGAGTTTTTACAGTAAAATACTCATATTCGGGGTTGGAAAATGTATTTAACAATTTGGGCAAAAATATTTAACATTATTGCAGTTATAGCACGTCTTTAAATAGACATAATGATATTTTTCCGCGTAGGTAGGTAAATAACACACCGGCATTTGTGAGCAAAGCTTGTTTATTACTAACCACCGTACAGTACTCGATCGCTAGCTGCGACATTTGAAGGACGCGAAGATATTATATATGTACATCACTTTTCATTCTTCACTTTGCATTCTTTATAGATCTTTAAAAAGACAAATTGTTTAAAAACAGGAAATTTTTGAAATCTTAAGATTATTTAATGCAAAGGCGTGTTTAAATATTATATTATGATAGAATACTTACTGAGAGATTCATAGCTAAAATTGATTTATTAAATTGAATGATGATGATTAGTCATAACTGTAACTTTTTCATATCAACGCTACAAAGCCATCATCACCATCGGCCTTTGACAACTACTGCTGGGCATAGACCTCCTCTAGATTACAGAGAATATACTCTATAAGAATTTATTGAAGCAAAACTTATTTACAAAAGAATCTAAAGCACCGCAAAAATTTGTGGTATCAGCATTATACAGTTAGTTTCTACCAGTTCACTCAACTTACAGATCAAGTAAGCAAAAAATACTGGCAACTTCTTCGCTTCCGGATCCCAAAGGGTGTTGACAATAGTGTTTCTTTTTACATGACGGAGTATTTTCTGTTCGAGAACTGGTCCGTTTGAGTGATATATTGATAAAGTAGCTGCTTCCTGTGGTTGACCAGTATTATTTGGGAACTATCGTTTTTTTGGGATAATTGATTTGCTATGGCTTTATGTAGTAAATTTTAGTAGGTATTATACATCCTACTAATATTAATATACGTGAAAGTTTGTGAGGATGAATGGATGGATGTTTGTTACTCTTTCACGCAAAAACTACTGAATGGATTGAAATGAAACTTTGCAATAATACAGCTTATTTATCAGAATAACACAAAAGCTCAAAATTATAATGATATTGCGTCAAAAATCAAAATATCATGCGGGCGAAGCCGTGGATAATAACTATTTTAATAATCCTGCGTTCGCTTCAGATTTTTGAAATGCTTATCACAAAGATAACTCTTTGAAATAAAATCTAGTGTAAAAAGCACTCAAAACAAAATCATAATATTTTAATAATACTATTGGTTCTACCTTCAGTTTTTTTTTTTACAAAAATAATTATTTGGTACTCTATCTGCACTCTGAATGGACATTCCACTGATCTGATGGTGCCATCTCCCGGATTAAGTTGCTTAGTTCCACGTGTCAATCACCCTTAAATGATGACGATAATAATATAGACTCAAAGTTACGTGTTTCTTATTGTTTTGGCAAATGCTTGGGCTTTAAAGGCCGAAACACACACACGGCGGGCGCGAGTCGGGCGCGGGTCGGGCGCGGTGCGGGGCGGGAGTTCGGCGTGTCTATTAGTACCTGTTTCAATGGACGACAACACACAGAACGCGTGCGCGGGTCGGGCTCGGGGCGGGCCGAGCGCGGGAGCCGCGCGCCAGCCGCACCCGTCGCCCGCCACTACAGACAGAGCGCGGGATGCGCGGGTCGGGCGCCGTTGCATTCGTTAGATTTCGTCGTAATACAAGTATTCACCAACAAATGTTCACACAGAGAGCGTGCGCGGGTCGTGCTCAGCGCGTGTTGTGAATTCGTCAATGAGATTTTGTATTTTTTTACAATTTTGCTATGGATCTCAATGAAAAAATTATTGAAAGTATTCGTAAATATGCTTGTATGTACGAACCAAGGGACAACAAGTACAATAATGCTGTTCTGAAGGCAAGGATATGGCAGCAAATTGCAGATCAATTAAATGAGAGTAGTAAGTGTTTGAAGTAACGAAAAAGTAGTTCTTTTTCCGTGTCCGAATCCTCCGACATTTTCAATCACACTGAGTTTTCACAACAATCGATGCCGCTAACAAGGTACGTCGACCCGTCTCGCCACGCCACCGACCCGCGCCGTGCCCGCGCGATGTGTGTTGATAATAGAACAGCGCGTGTCACGCGAAGAACACGACCCGACCCGCGCCCGACCCGCGCCCGCCCGCGCCCTGTCTGTGTTTCGGCCTTAAATGTTCAAAAACAGTAAAGTCATCTACCGATAGTAGGTAAGAAATAAATATTGTTTTTCTATGTTCTAACACTATTTTAAATATTGTGATTTGTTTTTATTTGAATTTTACTCATAAATATTCGTCAAACTGTATTAATTAAAATATAGATGTTTCAATTGCCAACACTATAGATATACTTCAATTTTAAACAAATTATAGGCCCAATTTTAAAGGTTCCAACGTAAATTTAATAGCAACGTAAAATAATGTTCTCTCTATCAAATGCATGTCGTGAAAAAGAAACAGAGCTACTCTAAATTACTATTATAATTACGATGGCGCCTCTAAAATTGGACCTAATGTTTGTGTAATTTATATTAAATGATATCTAATTATTGCCATATGCAGTCGGTGTAATTAACATAATTACTCGTATAATGTTTATTTACGTTCCAAATCACAGCAATTCATGCAAAATATTCTATTCATATTAGCATACAATTTGATAATTTAAAACTCAGGTTTTTATTTTATCCAACGTACAAAACAAGTAAATCACATCTAAAAAAACCCACGAAGATCTCAATAATTGTTTGAATAGTAAACGAAAACTATTATCGTTTTTGTGTATATTCATTCACTTCTGAGCCATTAGTCCAGGTTTTGCGTACTTATACTTTCGCGTTTGCGTCTGGCTCCATGCATTTTGGTTAGTTCTTTCTCGTATCCGCCAGGGGCGCTGTACAAAAATGTATAGAGCCAAATGGAATCAGCTGTAGTTTCAATAAGCGTGTAAACCTGTACTTACTCTTCTGTTAACTTTTCTGGTTTCCGCCAGAAGCATTGTACAAAAATGTATAAAACTTCACGAAAACTGCTGTAGTTTCAGTGTACTAACGCATCAACAGTAGGAATTTTTCAATTTCAACAATATTCAATAAATAAATAAATATTTTGGGACATCTTACACACGGTTTCTGACCCCAAACTAAGCATAGCTTGTGATATAGCTGCCAGAGACTGATATACTACATATACTTATTTTTAATTACATACTTATATAGATAGTTACTAAATAACACCCAGACACAGAGCAAAGACTTATGTTCATCACATAAATATTTGGCCTGGGTGGGGATCAAACCCACGCGTCGTCGACCCAGAAGTTAGGGTCACATAATCATTTTTCATTCAAATGATGATTTCAATCATTTTCTATCGGACCTACATATAAATAAACTTTACAGTTCTAATTAGAACAAAATACGAATATATTAAAAATAACGAGTACATCCGAACCCCGACCTTATTATAACTTGTTAAAACTTTGTTAATTTCAAAAACTTTGAATTCAAAATTACACGCGTAGCAACATGCTACGGCGTAGAGGGTCTACAAGTGTTCGTAGCGATGTAGAGCTATTTTGCATCTGCAAGCTCTGCAAGTTGCAGAAGTTTGTTAGTTGTTCCAGTGTTTGAACCGTGAACAATTATTTCATGTGAATATCTGCAAATGTTGGAAATAGTAACTTTATTACGCGTTAATTAATTTAACTAGAGTGACGTGTAATTACAACTCATAAATCTAGTAAGTTGCCGCTGCATACTAAAGTATATTTTTGAACATTTTCTTGGTTTTTCTGTATCTTTTTATTGAATTATAACTATTAATTTTCAATGATACAATGATACAATGATTTGATTATTGACATTTATTTGTTTATTATTTGACAATAATTGCTTATTTATGACTATCTCTATCCGACATTTTCATTTAAATTGCTAATTTAAATTGATATAATTTTTATGGAGTAAAAAAGCAAATCTCATTTAATTTAATACGGATACGGAAACCCACCACTCCTAACAGCTGGGTTGGTTGGTCGGATTACACCACTCAAAGTATTTGCCTATAATGATAATAGGTCACGGTTTGGCCTGCATATTATTAGTACTGTCTTGATACTTGATTAAAATTATAAAAGCTTGCCGTTTGGCTTGCATTTTCGTATTACTTACAATGATAATAGCCCATGGTCTGGCCCGTGTTGTCTTAGTACTTGCTCAAAATTATAATAGCCCGCGGTTTGACCCGCGTTGTGTTAATAATTAGGTACTTAAAATGATAATAACCCACAGTTTGGTCCACGTTGTTTTATTACTAACTTGATTAAAATAACAGCCCGCGTTATCTTGGCATTTGCTTATAATAATATATAATAGTTCGCGGTTTGGCCCACGTTGTCTTAATAAATCCTTAAAATTATAATAACATGCCGTTAGCCTGCGTTGTTGTATTACTTGCAATGATAATAGCCCACGGTCTGGCCCGCGTTATTTTCGTAATTGCTTAAAATGATAAAAACCCACAGTTTGGCCCGCGTTTTCTTGGCACTTACTTAAAATAATAGTAGCTCGTGGTTAAGCCCAAATTAGACTCGATTATGAAGGCGCCATCGTAATTATAATAGCTAATTAGCATAATTATTTCTGTTTCTTTTTCACTTCAAGCATTCAATAGAGAAAACACTTGCTTATGTTGCTATTATATTTACCATGGCGCCTTCATAATTGAGCCTATTATCGTATTACTTGCAAGAATAATGCCTACTGTTTAGCCTGAATTGTATCAGTATTTGCCTAAAATGATAATAGCCCACGGATCGGCCTGTATTGTCTCAGTATTTGGTTATTTAATTTACTTGTATCTAAAGCTTATTACGGAGTATGTGAATTTTTGAATGATAAATTGCCGAATTTCTGAAATTAACTCAATAATAAATAAATATATAAGTAAAATAAATATTGGGGGACATCTCACACACGGTTTCTGACCCCAAACTAAGCAAAGCTTGTGATTTGGCTGGCAGCGACTGAAATACTACATATACATGTACCTGTAGGTTGACTGGCAGATAATGCTATTTAGCGTTAAGTTCTCCTTTTGTACAAATGGTGTGCAAGAAAGTGTTAAATAAATAAAAATACCAGACACAGAGCAAACACCTATGTTCATCACATAAATATTTGCCCTGGGTGGGAATCGAACCCACGCCTCTTTGACCCAGGAATCATGGTCACAAACTACTGAGCCACCGAGGCAGCCAATAATAATAATTGTATTAGTAACTATGTAAGGAATTTCACACTACAGGTTTTTAATTGATGGAAAACATTGAGGCAACCTATATATGTAGGTACGTTCGTAGAAAAAAAATCAATGTCGTTTGTTGATTCAGCAACCCGCGCTCATAATTTGATTAACTTTTACAATGGCATCAACCGCAAAATCACGTGATTAAAATAGTTGTTCAACACGTACTTTCTTACCACAAAAGTTTTACGCACGCATTAGACAATGTTTAACAGTACAAATTGCACGGCTAAACAGTGTTTAAGGCGTGTTTAAGTCTTTTGTGGTAAGGCGGAAAAAGTTAATCGACCCGCGACAAAATGTTTGAAAAATGTAGGTAATTTTCGCTTGTCAGGGTTGATCCCATAGTAAAAAATATGTATATTGATCCGTATGTGCGCTAAGTTTAAGACTATTGGCTCACAAAAAAAACGTAAATCGTAATCTATTGGGGACCCATTTTGCCCCATTTAATGATAAATCATTATCTTAATCTTATTCTAGATACTACATTATTTAAAAAAGCTCATTGAAGTTTGGGAACGTATCTGACCCCTAAGGATTTTTTTAAGAAAAATTCAAAAAACAGGTACACCCATATTTTTTAATTTAGTATCAAAAGCATCTATACAAAGTTTCGTGTCAATCGGTACAGGGAATAAAAAGTTACATGCAAACAAAAAGGGCCCGTTTTACCCCGTTAGTTAGAGTTGGGTACGTTTTTCATCCTTAGTGCTTCATTATGTCGTATGATGTACGTATATTCCAAATATCAAGTTTATATCCTCAGCGGTTTGGGCTGTAGTTTAAACTGATTAATTTTGGTTATCCCTAAGGAACCCTACAGATATTCCTGGATATTATTAGTTCCCGTATTGAAACATATCGTGTGCTTCCTTCATACCAGATTTCAACTATAACTGTTCAGCTGGTTGGATGTAATTAACGCTTTTTTCACCAACTTTGGGACCTTATTTGACCCCTTAGATAAGGGAAATTCGGAAAAACAGGAAAAAACGTAACTTTTATTTTGTTTGAAAAGCACGTAAACAAAGTTTCAAGTCAATCGGTACAGGGAATAAAAAGTTACATTCAAACGAAAAGGGCCCGTTTTACCCCCTTAGAGGTCGAAAGTTCAAAATTTTCGTCCTTAGTGCTCCATTACGTCGTTCAATGTACCTATATTCCAAATTTCAAGCTCATATCTTAATCGGTTTGGGCTGTAGGCTGTCTGTCAGTCAGTCACTCAGGGAAGCCTTTTATATAATAGAAGATGATTTATTTTATGTATATTCTTGGATTAATGATTGGTCGCGCGACCAATCATTAAAAGCAATAATCTAAGGATATATTATTGTTTTTCACGTTATTGTTAATGATTTCAAATGTACATTCATGACCTTTTTAAAATTGTATCTTAAGTACTTAATTGAAATAAATATATTTGAACTTTGAACATGAACCATTGGCAAAAAATATGAATTTCAGGGCTGATGATTAAATTGAACCAATAAATAGCCAAGTCACACAAAAAGATCATTTACATCTCTCATGTTCGGTAACTATGTTCTTATTACCTCCAAATGAGGCTTGTAGGTGACTAATTAGCGCTCTAGGGTAATAATATAGCTAGAAAAGCCCTAGGGCGGTAATCTACCTAGTAATTTACTATTATTCTTGTAATGCCGGTTTTTTTCTACTTACCTCACAATCGAGATGTAAAACAGAATAGTTAGCTCGGGTGCAAGCACCAATTGCACCCTCGAGCTATAAGACTCGAACTCGAACTATAACTATACACCCTATAACTAAATATCTCGGGCTGCAATTGATGCCTAACAGCCCTTGGCTACTAATATACTATTATTCTATTATTGACCCTCGAAAAAATATAAACATCTCTAAAAAACTGCACTTTACAAAGCATTTCGTTGTAAAGCAAAATATTCGCATTAATAAGTATAAGCTTGTAGGTATATTTTATAACTGCGTCAAGCCCAAGTTTGATCGCTTTCTCGCCAATCATGTGGCGATTTAACTCAGTGCAACTTGGAGTTTTTCTACTCTCCGCCATCTTTCGCTCTAAATCAGTTAGTCAGTACTTAAAGTAGATACATTTTTGTATGCATACTAGTAAGGCATTATCTAATACAGACAAAGTTATCTAGCCATAAATTTAAGCAGACTGTAAACTTTGGTAGTGATCAGAATTGTTCATCTATTGCCTCCAGTTTCATGCCGAAATTTCCAAAAAATATGGTTAGGAAAGTCTTGGCTAAATGGCAAAAAAAGTGCACAGATTATAATTATTTTTGAATTATAAACTGAAATCAATAGTAATTAAGTTATTTAAAAGGAATAACATACGCTTCCGTTATTTTACAATATCTTCATTGATTATCAAAAAAAATACTAAAATGAGTAGGTATTGAAGTGTAATTAAACTTTCAAAGTCCAATGACTCCAAAAGAAGTCACATCTGTACCATATCATATGTTCACGGAGAGTCGTGAAAGTTAGAGTTGGACAAGAGATGGAGGCATAATTTAAAAATATAATTGAATTTATTTATTTAATTGGACGTGTGAACGAGAACAAAAATTAAGAATCAGTCAAGTACAGTAGAATTAAGAACCTCCTTTCCGAAGTCGGTTAAAAATACAAGCAATAAAAATATACTTGATATCTTATGTACGGCAGTATACATACTACTTATTTATGGGCGCGGTCGTTTACATCTGATCAGTGGTTTTTGCCCCGAGCTGAGTTTGCTCCAACCTGGAACTTCTCAGCTGTTTGAGAAGAAAAAAATGTTGGTAACATTTTTCTTATGAAGTGCTGTTGATAGTATATTTAATAATACAAGTACGAGCTATACGTAGACAGCAATTTTGAGTTACTTACATCATTTTTTGTAAATATCCAGGTTTTTGAACAAAAGTATACCTCATAATATCTTTCTTTGTTTCCATTTTTGCATAATTACTTATACATAAATTACCTTTTTAGCACTTTCACTAGGCCCCATTTTGAAAGCGCCACCGTACTTATATTAGTAATTTAGAATAGTTCTGTTTAATTTTCACTTTAGGCATTCGATAGAGAAAACAGTTTTTACGTTGCTATTAAATTTAAGATGGCGGATTCATAATTGGGCCTAATGTCCAAGTAAAAAGTTATTAACTGTATTTGTACGTTCACCTACTATTTTGCTGTAGCTTGACAAAACTGAAAATATTGTACGGCGGCTTCTTTAAAATGTTCGGTAGCTTTGTTACTTAACCATACGTTCATGAGAATATTTTCTTTCTCGTTCATACATCCAATGAAATAAAAAAAAAACAATTTTATTTTTAAATTATTACTCCATCTGTTGTCCAACTCCAACTTTGTCCACAAATATTTGTGGACATATGATATGGTAAAGATGTGACTTCTTTTGGAGTCATTGGACAGTAAAGTTTTAATAATACACTTCAAGACCTACTCAATTTAGTAATATTTTTGATAATCAATGAATATATTTTAAAATAACGGAAAAGTATGTAATTACTGTCGCAATACTATAGCTAGAGTGTGGTGATGTGACCATAGCGCCCAATCAGGTTTTTATAAGTGCATTAATTATTGTACGCCCGAAATGGGCAGGCTGTCTGAACTTTAGTATTTGTTATAACATCTGGTGGTATGTACACAGCAGCGCAATGAATATTATTTCTATTTCTATTTTAGATGTAGCAAATCAGCTATACAAATTTTTTATATAAAATAAAAAAATACAATTTTCGACAAATTGTAAAGATTGATTTTCTCGATTTTTAAATTGGCTCCATATTAAAGGTTGGTCATAGTTACGACCTACCAAACTCCTAGAGTTTTGCGAAAAAAATTCTGGGCTCTCCGTATAAATAAAGTCAAAATTAGAAATGGAACAGTATTAATAAAATGATAATTTCAAAACTTTAATACTTATTGGAATCAAAAATGTCTACGTAATGAGAGTGCTAACACTAAAACAATAACCAGAAAGTTACCTTCTCCTTGGCAGTACATCAAAATAGTCACATTTTTACCAAACAATTTTCACATTTTTCCCCATTCACGTTTCTTTTGGAGAAAATTAGGGCGCTTTAGGTAAGTTATAGCCTATACATCCATATTTCGTTGGAACCATAGATGTAAGATATATAGAAGATAGATTATAAGGTCACCTGTCCTGGAGTGAGAGAGTAGATTATTCTAAAAAAGCTGGCGCCTTTCTTGAGAAACAATCCTGGTACAATGTATTTTCCGTCTTTGACCCAGTTCACAACGAATACAAAAAAATGGATGTCTGTGAAATTGATTTACGGACAATGATTTTACGTGATAATATTGTCATAATAAATATTGTTGAATCAACAACTGAAATAAGCTTAGACCAATCGTGCGTCTCTATCGCTTGTTCCGCGTTCTAGCTTGCAGATGGAACGTGACACTATTCGTGCGTGCAACTGGCGTCTATCAATCTACAAGACATTATCACGTCAATAATAATTATATAAGGCAGACAATTTGGTGCTTACTAAATTTACCTACGTCCGAATGAATACAAAAATAATTTTCAGTGTAATTTCCAGTCTTTAAAACATTATTTAAATATAGGGTTGCCATCTCTAACATTTGCCAACCAGGACAAGTTGCATGAAAACCCTGGATTTTAGAGTCCGAACCCCGGACATATCTACAGAGTAACAGAAGGTGAATTTTGCGAGTCGGAACCAGGACTACAACCTAAGTGCCTGTTCCCCGGACGCCTGTATAGTTTAGAACTATAACAAATCCGGGGAAACCCGGGAGGTTGCCATCGGTCTCTAATTAAATATGGTCTAATCCTACATTTTCTTCTATCCATGTTTGTTCGGAACCCGTTCGTCGCAATTATTGGCAGCTTCGATGGAGTCACGCGGAGCGCACCCGGCACCATCCACGTGATCCGCCCTTGATAAATAGCTGGAGGATAAAAAAGTTAGGATGTAGTTGGTGCTGCACGTGCTAATTTTCTGTTAGAGGGGAAAGAAAATATATTAAAAATTAATAATTTTGTGATATATACGTGACAACTAGATTTTCATTTATTATCATAGTAGTGGCATTACTTTAACATTCTAGTTGTCAGATCTCTATTGTAAAAGTGAGTCGTCCTTGATAAATTGCTGCAGGGTAAAAAAGTTAGGATGTAGTTGCTGTTTCACGTGCTAATTTTTTACGTCTGTTAGTGGGGAAAGAAAAGATGTTAAAATATAAAAATTTCGTGATATAAAACGTGACAACTAGATTTTCATTTATTGTCATAGTAGTGGCATTACTTTAACATTCTAGTTGTCAGATCTCTATGGTAAAAGTGAGTCGTCCTTGATAAATAGCTGCAGGATAAAAAAGTTAGGATGTAGTTGCTGCTTCACGTGTTAATTTTCCACGTCTGTTAGTGGGGAAAGAAAAGATATTACAAATTAAAAATCTCGTGATATAAAACGTGACAACTAGATTTTCATTTATTATCAAAGTAGTGGCATTACTTTAACATTCTAGTTGTCAGATGTCTATGGTAAAAGTGAGTCGTCCTTGATAAATAGCTGGAGGGTAAAAATTTAGGATGTAGTTGATGCTACACGTGTTAATTTTCTAGGTCTCCTTAGTGGGATCTCAGATCAAATAAAAAAATCAACTCAACTCAACAGAACGCCGTGAACAGAAAAAAGAGACCGGTTTTTTATACACGTGTGAGTGCGTCGGTGTTGCGCCGCCATAGTTCGACTGACGAGCCAAGGCTTAGTTTCGTTGTTCGTATACATGTGTGTAATCGTGTCTGTACAGGGCGAGGCCTAGTTTTACCGACCTCACTTGTTTGTTCACAACATTCTGTCTAGATTTTTTATTTGGTCTAAGAGTGGGACTCAAATGTTTGAAACTAAAGATTTCGTGATATAGAACGTGGCAACTAGATTTTCATTTATCATCATAGTGCGTCACTATAGCCATCTAGTTGTCTAAATCTCTATGGTAAAAATCTTGCATTATCCACCCTTGATAAATAGCCCCAGGATAAAAAAGTTTGGGTGTAGTTGCTGGTGCACGTGCTAATTTTGTACTACTTCAGTGATGTTAAAATAATCGAGATTTGAAATCAAAGATTTTTTCATGTACAACGTGACTTCAAATTATTCAAATTATTGTATTGGATTGCGTAGATATCTTCATATTCATATTTATTCATTGCTTAATATGGGTGTACAATGGTTGGTACTTACAGAATAATCGTACAAATAGTCCGCCATACTCAGCCTTTTGGCATGCAATATTTTATGTGAGAATAGGGTTCTATCGCTTACTAATTTACCTACATTTTACACATTCAGTTCAATACACCTTTACCTTAATAAAAACACCTTATAAAGTTTATGAAAAACAAAACAATTTTAGTCATGCAACTGTCAAATGTGAGAAATGTCAAAAAAATATTGAATGATTGCCATTGAGGCATCGCTTAAAAAACTGGAAACTATATTTTTAAGGCATGCCATTCATGTCACTTCTCTACTCTACACTATCTTATAAATAAAGCACGTGAAAATCAAGATGGGTAATTAGTAGTAATTAGTCAACGTACTACAGAGAGTTACCTTTTAAGTTTATACTGTATTGTAAATTGTTTCCGACTATTCAAAGGTGTGTCTGTGACACACATTCGCGAATTAAATAAACTGAAACTATGCTCAGAGTGTACGATATCGAATCAAGAATGAGGACAGCCGTAGATGAACAAAAATACTTATATAGCTTATCGAATTAGATCGAAATGGTATTGAAAGACACACATTGAAAGGCACATAAGTCTTAAATGGACGGTCAGACTGTAAAGTTCTCCAATAGACACCACGCACTATTCGCACGCATTCTACGCTGCGCTTGCGAATTTCCATCAACAAGGTCTACAGATGATCTGATCAATACCAAAGTAACATTTTGAATGTAAAGAAGGTGAAGGTGATAAGCTTCGGTTGCTTATTAAAATAAAAAGGCTACAAAGCTAAAGGCTAGAGTCTTTGTCATCATCACTGTATTGAACCGTAAAGAGAAGTACTAGTAGCTACGAGGAAGAACAAAAAAAGAACTGAAATAATCTACTTATTTTTAAAAAAACCGGACCAGTGCAAGTCAGGCTTGCACAAAAAAAATGCATGTAAAATGACCCCCTTATTAAAAAAATATATGTAATATAATAATCATCGATTTTTTTTTTACTTTTCTTGTCATACATTGAAAGTTAAACCTGTTTTAGCATGTGCTAATGAAGCTCTTATTTATGATACCCCACATGATATGATTTACTCACTTTGAATTTTGGGCCAAAATTGTTTGTATTTTTCTGTGATTTAATTAGAAATGTACAGTTTTCAGATTTATTCCTATATGTGTACTCTAAGACAAAAGAGCTATAACAGGTCGCCAACAGAATGAAAAATTTAGCATTTGCTTCGTATTGAAAATAAATCTACATATGATGTCTACATTTTTATTTTAATCAAAAACTGTGATCTGAAGTATCCTTTTTTTTATTTTTATTATTTTAACGGTAAAATTACATTACCTTTTCAGGTAATGTAATTTTACCGTTAAAATAATTTCACCTTGCGACAAGAGATATCCTATTTCAAAGCAAATAAGGCGTAAGTAGTCTTTTGATCCCATCTATTCGTAAACTATGATCAGTCCTTTATAAAATGTACAGCCAAATTTATCAGAACAAAAGATTTTTGTCTTGCTGTTCTCTGAACTTTAGTAACCTGTGTTTTTTTTTCTTGTTTTAAGACTTATTCTACCTACTAATAGTTGGTAAGAGCCATTTTTTGTAACAGCCCTGTAAAACGAAGAAAACGGGCCAAATGCGAGTCGAACTCGCGCACGGAGGGTTCCGTACCGTATCGGAGCTTCCCTATATTTTAATTTTTAATTTTGGAGTGAATAAACTAAATTTTTTGCGAATAAGTATTTCAAGTGTCTCATGTTTCATAATAAAGTTGTATGGGAGCCCGACTTTAAAACTCATATTAAATTTATTTAATCATTTATTTTCAAAGTAAATATAATACTTATTATCCTGTTAATATTTTAAGCGTAATTAATATTGATCAAAAACGACGATTATAATCAGGTTTGTTGTATGAAAGCTCCGTTTAAATATATGTTTTATTCTGTTTTTAATATTGTAATAGCGGCAACAGTAATGCATCATCTGCAACATAATAGGTCCTGTTTTTACCCTTTTGGTACGGAACTCTAAAAAGACAACTTCAACAGAAACAAATAAAGATTTTCAGGTCCGGAAAAAATAGCAAACTCAATTTCTGAACAAAACAAGCCTTTCAACATAATAAATCACGCGATAATTTTGACGTCCCCAGTCGACTCGAGCCGACTCCAGTCCATCTCTTCCCAGAAATCGAGCCATTTTTCCAGAAGTCAGTCGACTTGTTTTCTCCAGAGCTCTAATTAAAGTTATAGCGGGAAATTCGCGATCCCAAGCCATAAACTTCTGACCGCGAGGAAAATTAGAACAGCCGAATTAGCTTTATGACATGTTTTTCTCGACCTTTTTGCGGCGTCATTTTTTATATGTAATTCGTTGGACGCTGACCTTGGGATGTGAGGTTTTCTGATTGCTAGGAATTGTTTTAATTCTGGTTCGGTAAAAAGTATTACTGTGGATTAAAACCTAGATTGTTTTTCAAGCTTGAAATAATGCTAGTGTGATCCTGATTATAACAGTCGATTATCATTATCGTTTGCTTTCTCGATCAGCTTGTCTTTTACTTTTAAGACTAATCTTGAAATAGTGAAAAATAGCCTACCTTGTAGCTCCTAGTTCCACATAGAATGTCGACAAACATTCTGTATGAAACAGCTGAGTCATTTTGCTGTTTTACGATTGGCTCCGTTGTAAAATTTATTCATTGTGATGATATAATTCTGAAAGTTTTCTTTACATTTGCACGCACGCTTTATAAAGTGATAGCTTATAATATAAGTGTCTCGCACCTTGTTCTAGAACAGAAAAAGAGATTAAACCATTTGATCCACTTTTAATGTCAGTTTTCAATGTCCATCCCTACCCTGTGTGACAAAGTAGTATAAAAATAACGTGTAATGTGTATACAGGGTTATTTCTAATCAATTAGCATCCTTCTAGGGGCTTATTCTGTACATCAAAACTAACAACTTTTGTTCTACGACTTTCGTCAAAACTAAAAAAAAAATCAGCTGTTCCATACATTTTGTCGCGGGTAGACTATATTTTTCTATGGAACAACAAAATTATTTCTTGAGGTTTGACGAAAGTCGTAGAACAAAAGTTGTTAGTTTTGATGTACAGAATAAGCCCCTAGAAAGATGCTAATTGATTAGAAATAACCCTGTATTTGCCATGATAGAGGTGCTGGGTACAGCGAAGGCATCTCTACATACCTGTGTATATCTTATATACTTGCTCCTCCCACACTTTGAATTGTGCCACTCGTCCCGGTTTTGTTTGCCAGCCAGAATGTTACTAACCGACTTCTTAAAAGGAGAAGGTTTTGTGTCCGTCTGTATATGTACAGGGTGATTGGTAAACAATTAACATCCTTTTAGGGGCTTATTTTGTACATAAAAACTAACAAATTTTGTTCTGCGACGTTTGTCAAAACTCAAAATAAAAATTGTTGTTCTATACTCGTAGAAAAATGTGGTTCACCCGTGACAAAATATATGGAACAGCTGATTTTTTTTCGAGTTTTGACAAAAGTCGCAGAACAAAAGTTGTTAGTTTTGATGTACAGAATAAGCCCCTAAAAGGATGCTAATTGTTTACCAATCACCCTGTATATTTTTGCGAATTGTATTTTTGCCAAAAGTGAACTGATTTAAAAATGTGTATTTAGTTCTAAAGGATATTTATACTCCATAAAATATGCACTTACAATGATTCCATTTAAATTTTATCAAAATCAGCTAAGCTGTTTTTGAAAAATCAACAATAATGTAAAAAAAAAGTGTACATCAATTTGAGTAACTATTCAAATTCTGTTCACGATGGAAATTGGTTGTGCCATTTTTTGAATTATTTTACTTGTGTGATGATAAACTTCTGCGACTTTCTTTTGCACTTACACGTACACTTTATAAAGTGACTGCTAGCATAATGACCCACGCGCTGCGTAAACAAACTACCTCTCTACATATATAATGTTGGTCTCACATGCTTACTTCTCGCACTAGCTTCGCCCCTAATGAGGCCTAGATTACTCCATTCCGCTCCATCCCACACTTTGAACTTACTCGTCCCAGTTTTATTTGGCAGCCAGAATGATAAATGTTGTTTCATTAGTGGCCGGCGAGGCGAGGCAGGTACGGGACCAATATTTGCCTTTTTACCGCCATATTCGACCGAATAGGGTGTTATATCAAAGAAGACAATTAAATTGGGCCATATTTCCTTTTAAATAAAGGCAAGGAAGCGGGAAACGAGCAGCTTTGTATGCATTTATACTCGAAATTTTCGATATTCAGAACTTAAAAATATTGGACTACCTCGGTAATTATTTTATTCATATTTGAACAGGACACTGACAGATACAGACAGACAGATATAATTAAGAATTACAGCGGACGCAAAGTTCTAACTGGTTCTATTGACGATCTATGGGATAAGAGATATCTATGTCCAATAGTGAACGTTTTATGGTGTAGGTAAAATAAGTGTAGGTAAAATTAAAAACAACCGGACAAGTGCGAGTCAGGCTCGCACATCGAGGGTTCCGTACAAATCTAGAAAAATTCACAAAATTGGGAAGTAACTTGTTAAAATCTCTATACTACAACCTTCGAAATAAAAGTTTTTTTTTAGCTTTTCTTGTCTTACATTGTTAAAATAATCAAAAACTTGTTTTAGCATGTGCAAATAAAGTTCTTTTATACGATACCTTACATGATAAGATTTACTCACTTTGAATTTTGAACCCATATTTTGTCAATTTTGAGGCCCTATTTTTTATGATTTAAATAAAAATGTTCATTTTTCAGATTTATTCCTATATGTGTACTCTGAAAAAATGCTTCACGCCAAATTTCATAGTTCTATGTCGACGGGAAGTACCCTGTAGGTTTTGATTTTTTGTGGGTGTCGAAATATGCGGTTTTATACGACATAAACGGCTCTATCTTTTTGAAACGATAACTGAGAAGTTTTTCTTTTACACAAATGCAAGAAACTACAGATATACGTCTACAGTTTAAATTTCAACTCGATATCTTTACGCGTTTCCGAGATAAAGAGTCTTGACATACACACAGACCAGACGGACAGACGGACAACAAAGTGATCCTATAAGGGTTCCGTTTTTTCCGTTTGAGGTACGGAACCCTAAAAAAAAGTAGAATGATGTTCTACTACTAGGTCCTACGTCGACGGACGTCCTACGCTACGCTTGCTGGTACCTTTGCGACCCTATTCGTGAACATTCCTCCGAAATATGATTTCTCAAATATTTACAATATTTTATAGTATCGTATACACATGATGACTAGGTGAAAAATCATAAGGTACTAATAAAAAGTCCGTTAGTTAAATTACATTAAAAAAAATTGGACACGTAATTTTTGTTTTGTGAATCAAACAATAAATGACAGGGATATAAACCTTGTCAAAGTTCCGTAGTGAGGGCTCGTGACGTCACTTCGACATCAAAAGTCCATACTTTTGTATACATAATATTATTATATAGTCTAGTAGTGACGTTTCGCGGAACTTTAACAGGCTATCCTACTTCCTACTAATATTATAAACGCAAAAGTTTGTGAGTTTGTGAGGATGGATGGATGTTTGTTACTCTTTCACGCAAAAACTACTGAACGGATTGAGATAAAACTTTGCAATAATATAGCTTATATATCATAATGACACATAGGCTATGAATTATAATGATATTGCGTCATTTTTTTCATAATATAACGATAAGTGTTAAGTAAGATCTGAGAACTATGAGAAGCTATTCTAGAGTGCGCTTCAAGAAATGTCATAAAAAACACCAACTGTCGAATCGAACAACCGTCAAATCGTTTTTTGTTTTATTTTTTGGATTTTCAACCTCCTTTATTAAGGGTGGTAAGGTAGGGCCTCGGGTTTAAAAGATGGAACGTGACATAGTCTACTTTTATCCCAGATAAATAAAGGGTTCCCATGGGATAGCACAAAAATCAAAATATCTTGCGGATGAAGCCGCGGGTATGATTAATTGATAAATAAAAAATACGTTATTTTTTCACTGTCTATCTGACGTGTTAATATTATTTTTAGTCACCTAGCCTATTGTACGTTATAGAAATTGTATGCCACATTTTTCTTAATCTCACAGAGAAGCGCGGCAGACGCAATGGCGTCGGCCGAAGAGAAAATCCCATTACAGCCATAACGAAGTCGTCAATAAAGAATCACATTCGCACTTCAAGGGACCAAGCGGATTACAAGTGTAACTTCATTCGTGGGGGAAAAGTTACAAGCTCAGGGATTTTTAAAATAAAAAAAATTGTAAGTTTCTGAAAAAAAAAAACAAATATAATATGTTCTCTTAGAACCATCTTTAACGATGCCCGGCGTTTGAGATATACCTTCACTTTATTGTTTAAATTACGACTGGTTTTTTGTCTAAAGTGAAAAGTTAGGATTTGGCTACTAACAGCATTTTCGTTTCTTTACGTCGATAACTGGGAGCTACCCCATAAATACAGTCATTTTTAAGTATCTTAAATTGAGATCTATCATCTTGTATCATACAATTTGATAGATAAAGTGGACTTTGTGGCTTGGGAACGGACAAATGGACGGTCGGACCCAAAGCAGTTAGAAAGGTTTCTCGTTCTTCTACGGAATTCCGAAAATTGAGGAATTTACCTATAGCTTTAAGAGAGGTGTAATGACAAAATATCGCTTTAACTTTATGCTCTAACCCAAGACAGTCTAAAGGGGCATAATAAAAACTTTTTCGTATAAATAAATAATTCAATGGCACTGCGTTTGCGGCTGAAAGTCGTACGACGTTTTTGGATTAAATTTAATTTTACTTTTATGCGTAGCGGCCGCGAGTCAGTTTAAATTATTCAAAGGTTTCTTCTTCAACGGTAGTCTGGTAAGTCGCGTAGTTACGATGAATTGATGGTAGAGTTGTGCCGTGTAAGCCGTGATGGACAAGTGGTAATGACAACTGACATACAATCTTGAGGCCGTAGGTTCAAATCCCGGTCCCGTATCAATGGATTCCTTGGAATTTATGTACGGAATTTCATACCACTGGCTTTTCGGTGAAGGAAAACATTGAGAGCCAACCAGCATACGTCCATAGTTTGATGGCGTATGTGAATCTACCAAACCGCACTGGGCCAGCCTGGTGAATTCTTTTTTATACTGAAAAATAACACCAATTGACTAAAAAAAACAATAGCTCAATGTAAAAGAAAAAGTGATGAAAACAAAAATTCGGGGAGACTGGGGTAAAGAGTAATAGCTATGACACACTTTAAAAATATCATTATATTAAATAATAAAAACTGTAAAATGAATAAAAAACACAAGTTTTGTACAGGTCCTTTGTGACAACAACACGACATCTTCATTTGTAATGGGGTAATGGAGACTGGTAAGGAGTGAAGTTATGAAGAGAGGCGACGCGGCGGCGCCGGGCCGGATATCGGGCCCGCTACCCGCGGCTCTTCAACCCCTCTTGCACCGGATGTGGACGGTCAGCAACAAAAACAAACATTTATATATTTTTTATATCTCAACCTAGCGTTCGCCAGCGGCGTGATATTTTGATTTGTATGCTATCTACGAATCTATGACCTCTATGAACCTTTATTTTTTTCGGGATCAAAAGCAGTCGATGAGAATCTGTGGCTTTTAAACATGCAAAAAACAAGGTCGACGTCTCCCTCTGTTGATGTGTGAAATAATAACAAATAAACCAACAAACATACTTCCAGATTTATAATATTAGTAAGGATAACGGCAAACACAATATTAGTCGTCTACCGTAAAGATGGTCAAGCTGTTTGCTTCTGACTGTAGGTTTTTTTTTATGTAGAATAGAGCTACATTTGGCTACCAACATGCTTGATGGAAAGCAAAGTTGTAGCCGAAGATGGAGCATGTAGACCTAGAAGATACTTATTCACTCTTGACTTAAAGATATCAAAATTGTAATTGTCAGGAAACAATGACGGAGGCAGGGCATTCAAATCCCTAGCGGTCCGCATTATAAAGAAAGAATCGAATCGCTTAGTACGAGCAGGTGGTACGTCGACTATGTAGGGATGGTATTTATGCGACTTCTGACTTGTCCTTTTGTGAAAAGGAGACGAAGGAATCAGATCGTGGAGTTTGGGCGCACACTTGCCGAAATGGAGCCTATATAAAATTGCCACACACGCTACTCTACGCCTGATTAAAATCAAATAACAATAAAATTGCTCTCTTAAAAGTTCGTGTAAAAGAAATAGAACAAAATTATTTTCCGCAGTTAATTATTTTGTCTGCCATCAGTACTGGTACAGAACTCATTCAAAGATCCTCCGATGAGCTCACAAAAAGTTATTCGAAGGAAGCTAGCCAGCCATTTATTTTTATACGCAACTATTGTTTAGTAGTCTCTCATTTTGTAGTAGCGAGGGGCCTACTACACACTAGGTTTTCTTATTAAGTTAGTCGACTTTTTAGAGCATACTTTGGCCCACTATTTATGGTGGATTGACTAGGTCAAAGTGCGAAATTAAAATGTTAATGTGTTTTTCATCACATCTATTCGAAAAGGACTACCTTGGTTCGCCTTTAAGTGCGCCCAAAGGAGGTGTTTTCTATAAGGAACTTTATCAGTGCGAAGAAATTATCTTTGCCGCGCATTTTTTGAATTTGGAACAAATAAGTGCGACGGAATGATCTTTGCCGCGCACTTTTTGAATTTGGAAGTAATTGTAATGTTAGTGTTCAGCGCCAAGAAAATAAATGAAAAGAATTTAAATATAAGTTTTCATTTGTTTTATTATTAGATACCATTTAATTTCAATTTAGTTGTTACTCTAAGCTTTATTAAATAAGAGTACTATAGTAAAATATGAGGCACCTTTTGTTTTCTCATAGAGGTGATGAAAAGTAGAGTGTACCACTCGGGCGCAAAATATATTTTTGGCTCGGGCGACGTACTTTGAATCTCTCGCTACGTTCAGGATTCTACTAAAGAATCCCGAGCGTAGCGAGGGCTACTCTAGAATCCCTCACTTCGCTCTGGATTCAAAAAAGCGCCCTCGCCGTAAAAATATTATTTTACTCCCATATGATACAATCTACTGTTTGCCATTTAAAGATAAACTACGCATCTACAAGCCGGCCTGCACTCAACATGACAAGTTATTTGAGACAAGGTATTTTGAAGATGTTGCAATGGTATCAATTTAAATGGTATAAAATATTTCAAAGAAAGTAAAAAACATAGTACTAGAACTTTTGGACCTGTCAAAGTAAACGAAATTATGATACCTACGAAATCATAGATAAGTGCAACACCAGAAGCGTCACCAGATTAGGTATTTACCTAGTGAACGGGTACATGTAGGGGTGAAAAAATAAACATCTTAGAAAATCTTGCTCACAATTTTCTTGAAGCATCTTTGCAATTTTTTGAAGCGTCCTAATTACAGCATTCTGGAAAAGCTTTTCTTAGAGAAAATAAGGGGGATTATAGTAGGCCTCTTGGTTTTACGTCAGATGCCATTATCGTCATCGGAATTGTTATTTATTGCCGAGGCTTGTTTGTTTCTGAAGAATTTTGACCTTGAGATAGATTTATTTGGCAGGTTTTATTATAGAAGCCTCAGTCTTTTGTTTTACTTTTCTCTTGGTAGAAATTCCTTCACATTTTTATTACACGTGGGAGTATCGAAAAGACAGAAAAAGTATATTTACTATTGTATTCGATTCCGTTTTTTTTTTAATCGAATGAAGCGCAGCGTAAGTCATCTACCGACTAGAATAGGTGGAGGTAGAAGATCAAGACCGCAAGAATACACTGAATGCCAGCCGCAAACAAAACAATTTTATTGGAAATCTAAGTGTAGGGTTTTCTTAAATAGCCATAAAAAGAACTGTACTGTACTGTAGCAGCCTTTTTAATAGTCCTCTGCAGGACGTAAGCCTACCCACGTTGATTGGGCCGTATCCACCACGCTGGCCCAGTGCGGGTTGGTGGATTCACATACGCCATCGAATTTCTTCGTGGAACGTATGCAGATTGACTCACGATTTTTTTCTTCACCGGAAATTCCTAAAAACCGGTGGTGTGAAATTCCGTGGATAAATTCCAAAGAACTCATTGGTACAGGATTAGAATTTGAACCCACGACATAGGTACCTGCATACGTACAAGTACATATACGATCGTGCTTTTTTTCATTTTGATTTTCATACTAATTATTACACGCCTGTTTTAAGAGTCCACTAATGGTAGATAGGTACTATTTTAATTTAAACGTACAACGTTGTACATAGATGCAATAAACACCATTTATTCAAGGTTGTTCCTGTAGTAAAAGTAGTCTCAGAGTAAGTAACTAAATATGTAGAGTAGAGTAACTAACAGAGTAAGTATATAACTAACCTGTGTCCAAACAACACATTGTATAACACGTCCAGCTAGTCCAGCATGCGACCACGAAAAGCCACGAAAAGAACTCGTTTCGACGTGTAAAAAAGTGACAGATATATACTTTGCCATATCGCTGCTGCCTTGTTCTGACACTACGAAAGAAATATTTCGTGGCGCGCATTCTTGCCTGAAAAATGTTTTTTTTTTACTAAAATTACTTACTGATAAACAAGTTACATACTGAAGTATCAAATTCACAGCCACTGCACTAAAACTAAAAATGAGGTAGATTTATTTTTACATCATATTTTTGTAAAGCCCGGTTTACATCTCATGCATCGATTTTTTTTAGCTCGCGGCTCAGCACTATTCACGCTAAGCCGGGCGTGCAAATGCGGTGCAGTTTTAAATATATCTGGATTAATATCCTCGTTTTCAGCGCGTCTGAGAGCTGTATGTGTGGCAGTTTTTACACTGTAACGTAATTAACATTAGGTGCGTGATATCCTTTGTATTTTATACTGGACAACACAATAATCTGCGTAAGCACAACAAAATAATCGGAACAAAACTCTTAAGTGGTTTGATCAACAATATAGTACAGGTGTTATTCGCGCAATATTTTCTAGCAAATAGCATGGCATAAAAAGTAGGTACAGTAGGCTACACTACGCTACGAGCGCTACAGTACGCTACGAGCGCTACACTACGCTATGAGCGCTACACTACGTTACGAGCGCTACGCTACGCTACGAGTGCTACGGCATGCATGGCATTAACGGCCTTTAACCAGATCAAATACTGGCGCGTGATTTGGTCTCATATAACACAGACATATTAGGACTGCACAGTGCGCATCCACTATGTATGAGAATGTGTAGCAACGGATATTTTTGTTTATATTAATGCTCCACCTGCGTCTTAACGCGTTAATTACCCGTTATGTAAGGATTAATGCTGAAAGTCGTTTTCACGCGTTATCCACCATTACTTGCGTTAGTAAGTAAGTTCGTATATGCCGGGTGGCTAACCCTGGTGTCAGAGTTTTTAGGCCTCCTGAAGGCCTCTGACATGGCTTAAACAACCGGGACCTACAATTTATGTGTCATCCGAGCCACGATAGCGCCCAGTTGGAAAATGCCACTCGCGGTCACCCATCCAAATACTGACCGTGCGGAACGTTGCTTAATTTCGGTGATCGCTGACAAACATCTAGTCAAACTACGCTACATCGCTACCATTAACTATTATCGTCATCAGAAAAAACACAATTCCCAACAATATATTCTCTTGTTACAGTATCTACGTATCAGCTCGATGAGCGCATTGTGAGGCAGGTGGAACTGTAGCATTAGAACTAAAATTTATTGTTGGGAAAATTTACATCACCATGATCACTAAATCTCTCTATCGACTATACAGGGTTATTTCTAAACAATTAGCATCCTTTTAGGGGCTTATTTTGTACATCAAAACTAACAACATTTGTTCTACGACTTTTGTCAAAACGACAAAAAAAAATATCGTTCACCCTCGACAAAATGTATGGAACAGCTGTTTTTTTTAGTTTTGACAAAAATCGCAGAACAAAAGTTGTTAATTTTGATGTACAGAATAAGTCCCTAAAAAGATGCTAATTGATTAGAAATAACCCTTTATTATTATATACCTACTACAGGACTAATCGCGCACTAAAATTACGAGATAAATAACTCCTCACCCCGACGTTTCGGCCGAGTTGCATCGACCGTAGTCACGGGTAGACTGTCTGTCTGTCTCTCTGAGTCTACCCGTGACCACAGTCGATGCAACTCGGCCGAAACGTCGGGATGAGGAGGTATTTATTTATCTCGTAATTCTAGTGCGCGATTAGTCCCGTAGTACATAATAATAATGTATTCAAAACGCGAAAGTTTAGAAATAACCCTGTATGTCTACTAAAGCTCTTTTCAAATTTCTTGAGAAAATACGATATATTTCTGATAAGCCTTTCGGTGTAACCTACAGCTGCTTTATAAAGCGTAGCTCACATAATTGGCATCATACTACCTCGAGGCTCAAACCCAGCAATTAGTGGCACACAATACAGGCACGTACACTCAGCTGTATTGCTCAAAGGTACGACGGCACTTGAAAACTGCTCGCTTAAATTATTTAAATTCACTTGTAGGAAGACAAAGAGATGTAAAATGAAATAAGCTTTACTAATATGGATAAATTTAAAATGCGATTCCTATTTTTTATAGCGATGGATAAATACATGAATGTTGAATATGAATGATGATGAATAAAATTTTCTGTATTTCTGTAAATAAAACCGGATAAGTGCGAGTCAGGCTCGCGCACCGAGGGTTCCTTACAAATCTTGAAAATTCCACAAAATTGTTGTGTTGAAACTCTTATATACTCGTATACAAGAAAAATAGGATAAATAAATAATCATCGATTCCTATATGTGTACTCTAAGACAATGCTTCTTGCCAAATTTCATAGTCCTAGGTCAACTGGAAGTACCCTGTAGGTTTTGATTCCGTTTTGATTCCGTAGTAACGTAAATATCTTCTAAAGCTATTTGAAAAAGCTAATTAAGAATACTAATATGCCAACTTTTCACTCTCCTTAAACGCTGTTGTCAGCATTTATCGTGGCTCGGATGACACTTTAAATTGTTGGCACTATGGATTTGATGGTGTGCCCATCACGTCGGGGTCACCTCGATTACTTGTCGTCCATGTCGAGCAAGATGATGATAGGATAACATCTCGTAAAGGAGTACTCCACCGGGCGAGGTGTTGTGCCCGGGGATAGCTATACGACAGTGTGGTCTTGATATGGTTCGGCCGTCGCTGTAAATTTCGTTTGCGCGATGCAGACTCCGGCTTGTCATTGGCTGAGGCGCGGCGATACAGCTTGTGATTGGTTGGCGAACGGCGCGCAGCCAGTGCCATCTTGTAGCGAATGTAGTGAAGTTAGTCACTACAGCACCGGTTGTGCATGTCAGAGGCCTTCAGGCAGCTTAAAAAAAATGTCTCTCCCTTGAAAAAAGAAAACTAAATGGCATGAACAGATCGACCTATTATGTTGCGGTTCTTTTTGTTTTGTTTCAATTTATTGTTGTTTTATGGACTGAAGAAGTGAACCCGTAGATTATTATGATACTTAATGCATTATATTCTCGTTGATTACGAAAGTAAAATCTGTCATTATGCGTTAGAGTAACGACCCGGGTCTTCTTAAAGTGAGATGAGAGTCATTTTCAGCAGCGGAACATTCGAGCCGATAACACACACTACCTACTCACCTGACTGTACCTTATTCGAGCTTCAACCACTCTTTACACTTCGCACACAAACATGACCAAGACTGAAAGAAAACTCAACAACTTGAGAACATTCGTTAGAAAGGCAGTTACGGCGAGGCCTTAATAAGCCCTTTTGGTATTCACGGCGGATGTGAGGCCTCCGCGACAAATGTTGATGTCAGGCCTTTATTGTGAAACTTCCATGGGATTTGATAATGAGATTGGGTTTGCAAAGTTCGTCAATGGTTTTCGCGAGTTTTGCGGCGAGTTATTTTTTTGCGGAGAATTTTAATGAGTGTGTTGCGGTAACTTTAGTGAAGTCGTGATTATCTTAATAATAATACCTAAGTGCTTTTTTTATCGGCGGTTATAGCTTAGAAGTTTGACTGAGCTGTGGTATAAGGTTTTTTACGGATATTGAATAGGTAATATAACTGATCACAAAAGGTTTGTACCTATCTACAACTTCTACGAGTACGAGTATATCAGTACAGCGAGTTAGGGCTATCACCCAAAAACACTTCTGATATACTTACTTTCTATAACTATAACTAAGTACTTTCAGCCTTACGACAAGAGATTTAAACACGCTTTAAACACTGTTTAACCGCGCAATTTGCACTGTTAAACGTTGTCTAAAGCGTGCGTAAAACTTTTAGTAAGACGGTTAGTAGGTATTTAGGTAGATTTATCTTAATTAAAGTTCTAACGCTACATAGTCGAAAATAGTAACTCCGGATAGTGACTGTTTTACTAAATTATCTCTAACAAAATAGGTTTTGAAATATGAAATTATCGCGCGGTAGGCCGCGCATTTAATTTCGCTATGGAGAGGGCTATGCTCGGAGTCTCTCTGCGGGATCGAATCAGGAATAAGGAGATCCGTAGAAGAACCAAAGTTACCGACATAGCCCAGCGGATTGCCAAGTTGAAGTGGCAATGGACGGAGCACATAGCACGGAGGACTGATGACCGATGGGGTCGAAGAGTTCTCGAGTGGAGACCACGTACCGGCAACCGCAGCGTAGGACGCCCACCCACAAGGTAGACGGATGACCTCATTATGACCGCAGGATCGCGACAGATGCAAGCCGCTACGAACCGGTCTTATTGGAGATCTTTAGGGGAGACATATGTCCAGCAGCGGACGTCCTATGGCTGAAACAAACAAAAAAGAAAATTTACATTTAATTCGAATAATTCAGATTCAAATTTCTTCACCTTGGTCACATTAAACAAAGATATAATTCACTCAAACTCAATCAAAACAGCAATTTTTAATCACCACCGTAAAACACCGGAACAAGGGTGGGAGGACTAAAGGACTATGAGACAACAATTTCAATCAAAATAATCAGCTTTCTTGCCAATCATCTGTCCATTTTGTCAATCTCATAAATAGGTACCTACCTACTTAAATACATCAAAAGGAAATCTCCCGGAAATCGGAAGTAACACGACCAAAAATACAATTTAGCGTCGAATTCGCAACAACCCGGCTCCAATATTTACCTACGATGTCTACCAGGGCCGGATTGTCCAATGTGTAGCGTTGACAACTTCCGAGGGGCCTTCGGATCAGGCCTAAATCCAAGAAAATTTGAGTAAATATGTAGTCTATGTCTGCATGCTTCATCTTTGACTATAATGTCGCTTACAATCAGAAGAATGGATTGCACACAGGCCAAGCGCGAATTTATTCGCGATTGACTGACGAAAACCAATTATGCAATAGAATAAAATTATTAAACTCTTCGATTTTTTACAACGTCCTTACTGCCATGGTTTTGCCTTTGCTCCTAGCGTTTTAATAGTATTAAGTGTAGACCTGCCCTCGATGCAGGCCCAGAGCGTGTCGATGATTCACATAGTTAGGTACGTAAGTTACACACGTAGTCACACAGTTAGGTACATCTAAATTCGAATTTCTTCTACAGATGTATGCCAGTTGCTTCACTGTTTTTTCCTTCACTGTAAAAACGTAGTAGGTTTGTAAAACCGTACTGAACTTATTGATAGGATAGACGTACGGGACTGGATTCAAACCCACGCATCACGCTCGTAATGTAAGCGTTCTTCCATTAAGCCGCCGCGCACCGCAGCTTCTTTAAACTCTGTGCACGGAGTTTGTTTTTAGGATTCCGTACCTAAAGGGTAAAAACGGGACCCTATACTAAGACTCCTCTGTCCGTCTGTCTGTCTGTCGCCGGGCTGTATCTCATGAACCGTAATAGCTAGATAGTTGAAATTTTCACAGATGATGTATTTATGCTGCCGCTATAACAACAAATACTAAAAATAAAATTAAATGAGTATTTAAGAGAGGCTCCCATACATTTTTTTAACTGTTTAACCAGAATTTTTAATTCTTTTTGCTCAATATTAATAACGATTTTTATTTTTAGTAGACGCTTCAAATATTTACAAAATATTTAGTTGTATATTTACTTTAAAAATAAATAATTAAATAAAAATAAAATAAACATTTAGGGGGGCTCCTGTACAAAAAACGTGTTTTTTTTCTCGATGTTAATTACGGCAACCGGTAGATGCTTGAAATATTCATAGAATATTTAGTTGTATATTCAGTTCAAAAATAAATAATTAATAAAAAATGGCAGCATTGCCATTCAGCATGGCAATGCTGCCATCATGCTGGCCACGCTGCCAACTGGCAGTGGACTTGAACATTTGGATTATCTTTAGACCTTCAGGGGTTTGTGGATGATCCAATTACTTTATATGAAGTAGTAGTGTAAGTAGTTTTAGCATATAAAGTAGAATTGTATCTTATTGTAGTTAATAAAGGCCCTTGTGCCCGTTAAAAAAATAATAAATAAAATTTATTAGGGGGTCTCTCACATGGTACGGAACCCTTCGATCGCAAGTCCACTTGGCTGATTATTGATATTCGTATTACTGCTGCTTTTATCCGATACAGCAACAATTTCAGGTTTAAAGGGCCCCAAGGCGTGTTTTACCAAGGGGCATCTACATAGTCCGACTCTGCTCTGGACTGATTTAAACGGGGATTAATACGAGGTCCGTCATCCAGAAATATTGACTCTGATTTCTTTCAGCTCGTTTGACGGAATGTGATTGAAAAATCGTAATTGATTGCCTTGTTTGGTTACAGAGCGAGGGTGACCAGTCTTCGTGTAAAAGTGCCTACAAAATTAAAAGTGATAGTTGAGTGATCACATTGCAAAGAATTGGTCTAAGTTTCCTGTATAAAGTAGGTACACTGCATTAATAGTCTGCGTTTCCTGTAAAGTGCACGGGTATCTTTTAACTTATAAGGTATCTTTTAAATACTTAAATGTCAGTTTAATGTAAGCATCCCAGCCTAGTAAAAAACTAAACTTGACAGATTTCTTAAAGTTGGACTTATTTCTTTTTTAGGTTACACTTTGTTCTATTTGTCCCACGAAAATGTAGGACTCAACTCTAGTTGAGTTTCTAATTAAGTAAGTAAGTTCGTATAGCCCTGGCAGAGTTTTGAGAATGCCTTAATCTTCTAATTGATATTATACAATAGGTACAACTTACATACGCCTTTAAAAGAAATCCGATAGTGTATATGAATCCATCAACCCACCCTGGATTATAGCGTGGTGGATACGGCTCAAGTGAGTAGTGAGAGTAGACTTTTGTGAGTAGGCCTATGTTCAACAGTGGACTACTCCGGTTTAGAACTAAACAACACGCTACATACATTTAAAAAAAACATTACAATAGGCAATTTGGCAACATTGAAAATATACTATTGATTGTGGTAATCCATACAGATAATAGCCTAAAAAAGACATTCCACTTTATTTAAACTAAAAGTGTATATGAATCCATCAATAATTAATAAAAAATGGCAGTGAAAAAAAAAAAAAAAAAAAGTTGCTGTCAACGCATGTTGGCAGGATTTTTCTCGGCCCTTATTTTTCAGATTTTTCTGCTCTAGCGGGCCAAATTCTACTCCAATCTTTCCTTTTTTTCTTATTTTCTTTCGAGGTAATATTTGTAGAGCTAGAGATAGTCAAATAATTGTTTTCTATTGTGTTGTAATATTCGGTAGGTTTTTGACAGTCGCGGCTCATTGTTGTTTTCTTGTTTCCATGTCAACGCCATCCGAGTCTGCGCAGACCGCCCACGTCACGGTCTGACGTCCTGACGTCTCCACTTATAGAACCTAAGTTTATTTTTATTTATATTTGTAGTATAATTCTTGTTATTCATGGCATTTTGCGCCCCGGCCGGGCCAAATGCAGTTTCCCAATACGTTAATGTGTCGCAGGGGGACATGATTCAGTGCCTAGAGTGTTCCCAAGTGCGATTTTTTAAAGGACAGAAAGGCCTCAAAATTCACCGTACGCGGTGCCATAAAAATAGCCAAATTACACTTTCGGCCCCTATTGCAGGCTCTGATGGAGCCAGCAGCAGTCCCGTGAGCGCTGCTGCTCCTTCCAATCCGCTTTGGGAGGTTCTTAGCTCACTCAAAAGTTCTCTTCCTGTTTTAAAACGCATCCCGCGTGGTGCACGTTTTTCGGTTGCGCAGTGTTTATCTGCTGCTATTCGGAATGTTATTTCTAAAAATTCTTTAGTCGCCTGGGAACACCTCTTGACTTTTCCCTACGTTGTGCTTTACGTACATTCGGACCCAACAAACAAAAAATCCCTTACCACTAGGGTAAAGGAAAATTGCGTAAAGTACAGCGCATTGGAAGAGAACTCTTTAGATTTTGAAAGCATTATTCCGCCAACAAGGCAGAATAAACCAAATTCTAAAAAAACAGACGATTCGGTTACCATTAAAATAGTAGAGAGCAAAATTAGTGATGGCGATATCAAAGGCGCCGCACGAGTCCTGTTCTCCAGCGACACTATTGCCCCCCACACACCCGATACGGTCCAGTCACTCCGTGACAAGCATCCGCCGGCAGCATGTCTCCACCTGCCTGAGCCACCACACCCTGATGACGTTGTCATTGAAGTGTCAGCTCAGGAGATTGCAGCGGCCGTTTCTTCTTTTCGGAGCGGCTCAGCCGGAGGCCTAGATGGTCTCTCGCCTCAACATCTAAAAGATCTTCTATCTTTTAGCTCTGGTGAGGTGGCTGAGTCTCTCTTGAGAGAATTAACGGGTTTGGCAAATCTCATGTTATCTGGGCAGGTCAATGATGACGTTATCGAAGTCTTGTATGGCGCTAACCTATGCGCACTTGTCAAAAAAGATGGTGGCATCAGACCTATTGCTGTTGGCACCACATATCGTCGTCTCGCAGCCAAAGCCAGTTGTGGAAAAAAGGTTGCTCTTTTGAGTAGCCTTTTTCAACCAATACAGCTTGGCTTTGGTTCGCGGGGTGGATGTGAGGCTGCTGTTCATTCGCTTCGTACTTTTCTCGGTCAAAATTGTGGAGAGGTGTTGCTTAAGGTGGATGTCAAAAATGCTTTCAATTCGGTTAATCGAGACGCCTTGTTGGCACAGGTCAAAGACAAAATTCCCGATCTTTTCAATTTTCTTTGGCAATGCTACGGCAAACCCACTAAATTAATTTACAAAAATGATGTTTTGCTATCTTCCGTTGGCTGTCAACAAGGTGACCCTCTCGGACCAGCCATTTTCAGCCTGGCCATTCATCCAATTGTTCAACGTCTCCAATCTAAACTCAACGTTTGGTATCTGGATGACGGGACTTTGGGTGGCGATGCGAGCACAGTCCTACGTGATTTGGAAATTCTTATTGACGAGTTTCGTCAAATTGGTTTGGAGCTAAATTTTTCGAAATGCGAACTTTTCGTTTGCGACTCATGTCCGGATAAAGATTTGATACTTAACAAATTTAATGATTTGGCACCTAACATCAAATCGGTAGACAAGTGTTCTCTTCGCCTTCTAGGTTCGCCGATATTAGATGAGTCTTTTCCGTCTTTCGTTCAAGAAAAAATTCAAAATTTTTTGAGTGCCTCTGATAGGCTACTCAAAATTAACGCCCACATGGCTTTTACCATTATAAGATGTTGTCTTTTTGTTCCAAAATTTATGTACGCTTTACGATGTAGTCCATTGTGGAAACACAATGAGCTCCTTTTGAGCTTAGACGATGTTGTAAAGCAGTCCCTAGTATCGGTTTTGAATATTGACATGAGTGAAAGGGCGTGGCTACAAGCCTCCTTGCCTGTTAGGCTTGGAGGGTTAGGGGTCCGCCAAATTTCAAGTGTTGCTTTACCAGCTTTCTTGTCCTCCATTCATAGTACTCAGAACTTGATTGAAAAAATCCTCGCACCTTCTTTAGGCCATTCTGGCGTAGATGTAGCTCATTTGAATGAGGCAACGAATGCTTGGAGGGTCGCTTGCCCAAATACCGAGCTTCCAAAGACTTTATCGTCGCAGAGACTGTGGGATCGGCCGATCTGCGAACTAGCACGGAAATCTCTTCTAGACACGTGTCCTAGCGTCGCGGATCGCGCTCGTATCCTTGCAGTCTCTGTATGGGAGTCCGGTCTTTGGTTGCAAGCATTGCCCTCTTTCAATACTGGTAACCTTTTAGACCCAACTGCATTTCGTCTAGCTGTCAGCTTACGCTTGGGTGCAAGGTGTTGTGAAGCCCATCGCTGTCAGTGTGGTACTGCAGTTGACCAGCTCGGTCACCACGGTCTCTCTTGCTCAAGAAGCGCTGGTCGGATTGGACGCCACGCCAGCCTTAACGATGTCATACGCAGGGCTTTTGTCACCGCCAATATCGCAGCCGTACTCGAACCGAGTGGGTTGGCGCGTGGTGATGGCAAAAGGCCTGACGGCATGACGCTGGTCCCATGGAAGTGTGGACGGCCCTTAGTATGGGACGCAACTTGCGTCGATACTTTGGCACCGTCACATCTTCCTGAGACTCAGAGTAGGGCTGGAGCGGCGGCCAATTCGGCTGAGCAGCACAAGCGGCGCAAATATGCTAACCTCGGCAGTGGTTACATATTTGAGCCATTTGGAGTTGAGACTTTGGGTCCGTGGGGGCCGGGAGCTCATCTCGTTTTCAAAAGTCTTTCTGAGCGTCTGGTGGACGCGACGCGTGACCAAAATGCTGGTGTTTATTTGGCTCAACGTATAAGCATTGCCATTCAGCGTGGCAATGCTGCCAGCATGCTGGGCACGCTGCCAACTGGCAGTGGGCTTGAGCACTTGGATTATCTTTAGACCTTCAAGGGTCTGTGGATGATCCAATTGCTTTCTATGTAGTAGTAATGTAGTATTGTCATTATATTTTTTTTTTTTTTTTTTTTATTGTTTTTACATGTTGTTCCCTAACTTGATTAGGGGATTCAATCTTATTTTAATTATGACTAATTATTACTATTTGAGAAACCACTTTACATTTTTATCTATTGCTCTATGTCTATCATAATTGTTCTATCGTGGTCTTGATTAAATAAAGTTGATATTTACATATTGTAAAATATGTACATTCAACCTATATTATATATCTATTTATTTTGTTTAATCACTTTGTTACATATTTTTACGCAAAAATCGATAAACTTGTTTCTAACATCTTTGTCTCTAATTATTTCACATAAACTTTCGACCACTATTGACCAATTTATTTCCTGTTCTGTTTCGTAGCGCTCCTTTAAATAAACTGGGCATTCCACTAGAATGTGCAGGGGTGTTTGCTCTTTTTCAGGCTCACAGGTGCATGATGGGCTCTCCCTCAGTTTGAAACGATGTAAATATTGGGAGAACCCACCATGGCCTGTCATGACTTGCGTTAATGTACCTTCTGGCTTTATACTTCTTATGGTTCTATATGCCTCGATTGCATCGGGGAAAAATATCAAGGTTGTTGGAGTAGTTCTACCTACTTTATATCTCCGGTTCCACTCATCAAGCGTGCCCATGCGGATCTGTCGCTTGATGAATGAAACCGGACACTTATCATAATCTAATCTTGTTTCTGTCTCTAGGGCTGCTTCTTTTGCTAATTCATCTGCTCTCTCGTTCCCCTCGAGTCCCGTATGTGCTTTGACCCAAAAAAGTTCAACTTTTTTGTCTCGAAGTCGACACTCCCTTAATTTACTTCGAGTTTTGACTGCGAGAGGATGGAGAGAGCAGTTGTTCACTACAGCCTGCAGTGCTGATCTGGAGTCACTAAAGATAGCGAAAGTATTTTCAGGTCTTTCTAAGATTTCGCCCACGGCTTCCGATATCGCCAACATTTCCGCCTGGAAAACAGTGCAATAGGACGGCAGTTTTAATTTCAAGGATTTGATTTCAACAGAATTGTTCCATAAGGACAATGCTGCCCCGACTTTACCCCCAACTCTGCTGCCGTCCGTGAAGATCTGCACTGCACTATTGCTGCATTGTCTTTGTTGCTCCTTGTTTTCCAAACAAACGAACATGTTATCGGAATGCAGTGCGGGATGTGGGATACTTGTGAACGCAGTTCTTCGCTCGATTTTCCCCACTCCTAGTACCGGCTGGGACATGCCCCTCTTTGTCTCATATAGAGCGGCAGCCTCTTGTACTCTGAGGTCGAGTGGCAGTATTCCAGCCAATACCAGTGCTGAGTTTAGGGAAACCGTCCGATAAGCTTTACATAGCTTTTGAGCAAAGCTCCTTTGAACTGAGTTCAATTGCTTTTGTATATATCGCTTTTCAACCACTGGTGCCCAGGCTGCTGCTGCATACAGGATTATCGGTTCCACCACTGTGGTATATATTGCCCTGATTACTTCCGTGTGAAGACCCCAGCTAATTTTTGCGGCTCTGGACAGCTGTTTGTACACATTAAAAGCTTTCGTACATACACTGGCTATGTGAGTGTTAAATTTAAGCTTATCGTCTATGAGGAGTCCCAAAATTTTTATTTCCTTAGACAAAGCTATTGGTATCTCACTCATGCTCAACTGAGGGATGTCAAACTTCCGCTTTCGTGTTATGATCATTGCTTTTGTCTTTTGTGGTGCGAATCGCAACTTGTTTTTGACACCCCACCGCTGAACGTAGGCGAGGGTCCCATTTGCTCGTTGTTGAACCTGACTAGCTGTATCACCATCGAAGCACAAAACCACGTCATCGGCAAACGCTTGGCAATATTCGCCATGTGCTTTAAGTCCTTTTAATAGTGGATCAAGGAGAACGTTCCATAAAATGGGGCCGCTAATTGAACCTTGAACGCAGCCCTTCGTTGTTTCCTTGACAACCTCCTCGCCTGCATATACTACCCTCACTCTCCTGTTTTCCAGGTTACTATCCACCACCCGCCGGATGTTTACTGGGCACTTTTCCTCTGCCAGCCTCAACCTGATTGCTGGCCACCAAGCACTATCAAAGGCACCCTCTATGTCAAGCGATACAAGTATGATGAGCTTCTTTTGGTCTAGCTTCTTCTTGATATGTTTGACAAGATCATAGAGGGAGTCCTCTGTGCTCTTTTGTGGCATAAAGCCATACTGGTATGGGCTTATCTTTGGAATAATGTGCCATTTTATACGTCCTACTAACATTTTTTCCAGGATCTTTCCCATCACCGGCAACAAACCTATGGGCCTGTAGGATTTAGGCACCGTATAGTTATCTTTTCCAGGTTTTCTTAGTATCACCACGGTTGCCTCTTTCCAAACTCGTGGAAAATATCCCAGCTGTAGGCATTTGTTTACCAGTGACAGGAAAACATCAGGATACTGGTTTATTGCTTGCTTGCAAATATCTGCTGTGAATCCGTCTAACCCAGGAGCTTTTTTAGGGTTGAAGCTGTCGACTGCGTACTTCAATTCTACAGAGGTAAATGGAGGGTCATGGTATTCATCATCACCCTGCTCATTTACTTGATCAGCCTTTGCTCTAATTCCCTCATGCTCCTCATTTTCGTCTTCTCTTCTGTCTTCTGGATAGAATGTCTTGGCGAGTAGCTCCACAGATTCCTTTGGGCTCAGCACCTTTCCATTTGCCGATAGAGGCTGATCCTCATGCCGTTTTGCCGTTCTTCCTATTATGCGGTATATACCTTCCCACATTCCCTCTCTGTCTTGCTTTCTACAAAATTCTTTCCAACTATTAATTTGTGCATTTGTTACTTCTTGTTCATATTTTTCTTTAGCCTGCAAGTACTCATTTACTACTCTAGATCTTCGTATTGGTGCTGCACATCGGATCCTGCGTTTCCTGGTAGCCACTTCCTTCTTCAACTTGGCAAGTTCGTCTGACCACCACGGAAAGTTGGCTAGCTTATTTAAACTCAGTCTTGGTATACTAACGTTACATGCTTCGCTTATTGCATTTAAATATGTTTCTATTTTGTTATCTAATTCTGTTTTGTTTTCAATAATATCAAATTCTGTGCTATTTATTTTATTTGCTTCTAATAACTGGGCCAATTTCTTACGAAATTGGCTCCAGTTCGCTTTTTTAGTGTTATAAATTCTTGTGGTCCTTTTAATATTTATGCCTTTAGATTTCGTTAGTCGTATCTTAAACAGAATTGTGTTATGGTCCGATGTAGTTATCCCTTCATCAATGGTCCAGTCCTCTATCAGGTCGAGCAGGCCCGACGTACAGGCTGTGACATCAATAAAACTGCTGTATGTTATTCCGCCTCTTACCGTGAAATATGTCGGGACTGTGTTTGTATTGTCATTATATTATAATGGGATTATTATTAAAAAAAAAAAAAAAAAAACTAAAATATTATGTCTAATTTTCGCAAATCGTACGAAAGAAAATACAATATTTTTTTATCTGTGACGTGAATGCTTTAGGAAGGGCGGTAACTTTGGTGACGTCGTAAGCGAGAATTTCTCGATTGACTGTTGTTTATTTGTGTTTTCGGAGTACCTAATTATTGGATCTGTAAGTTAATTTTAAAGTATTTTTGTCAATTTTTAGATGTGAACTAGCGTATTTACTACTATTAACTAACGTTATGTACTAGTGTGTGACGTCACAGACCAGCGCCATTACAGAATGTCGTTTTGGCGGGATCTTGAATATCTATTCTTTAACACTTGATATTCATTGTTAATAGAGTAGATCTCTCGGAAATATAAATGTAGTGTGCTTATTATGTACTAACAAATAATTTATAACGATTTCCAAAATCGAATCAAATAGCCTATACAGGGTATCAAGCTAAAGCATTGACAAATGTTTCTTAAACTGAAGTGGATGAACGAACATTCGCCGGAGCGCGATACGCAAGCTTTTGCCATTTTACGATAAGTTCTTATCTTGAAATATGAGGGGAATCACCTATTAGCATTGCTAATATTTTATACGGTCGTAACAAATTGTTGTTGAGATGTTGCCACTGGGAGCAGCAGTAAATAAACCTTCAGAACAGAAAGACGGAAAACAATTATTGTAATTTTGAGTTGCGATGTGTGTATGGTATAAACTAAGTACAAGTGAGTTCGTTAAGGCCTAGGTACTTGGAAAGTTTGAAACATTGAAGAGTCTAATATCTTTCTTACCTTGTGTTTTGAACCACGTAGGTGCGATCACTAGAGAATTGCGATTATCAAGATCCAATTGCTTTTTATGTAGATACTTCTACGTATACGAGTATGTAGTTTTAACTTATGTCAGGACGTCAGTAGTATTGTATTTTGTTCTAGTTTATTAATTAGAACAAAGGGCGCTTTTGCATATAAAAAAAACACTAGAGATGTAATGTGCGAGTGAATAGAAAGCGAAAAACAAGAAACAAAAATTAAAAAGCCAATCAGCGGAGAATCAGCAATAGTTAGTTCACGTTAGATGTGAAAATATTCTACTGATAATGTTTTCCTCATTTCTCATTTTATTGGTGAAGTTAGGGTATACTCCCAACAGCCGCCACTAAAACGTCCCCCAGTGGTGGACGTTAAAACCAGTTATTATTTTTAGTGCCAACGTCCGACAGTGGCGGTCGTTCGGACGTAATTAAATATTATTTTATTTTGAATTGTTTGTTATTATAACCTTACTATATCAAATATACATTAGGTAAAAATTTTATCTTGTCCTAACGTCCACCACTGGGGGACGTTTTAGTGGCGGCCGTTGGGAGTATACCGAACTTTTCCTCATTATTATATTTAGGGACTATGAAAAAGCTTTAATAGCAGACTTATAGTAAAGAGGTTTAACATTTGGGCTACTATGAAACCTGGATAAACGAAACAAAATTTAGTGTTTGGCAGGTGTATTACCATGCTGAAATGGCAATTGGCAGGGCACATAGCTCGATGATGGCCGATGGGGCACTAAAGTTCTTGGATGGAGACCACGCACCGGCAAGCGCAGCGTAGGACGTCTACCGACCAGGTGGACCGACGATATTATTAAGACCGCAGGAACGCGCTAGGTGCTGGCTGCTTCCAACTGACCGCATTTTCAGGCTCCTATTGAGAACCTCTGGAGGTGCTCCATGACACCATTGCACCAATCTGTCGCCAGAACCGCTACCCATTGACGATGGAAAATTGCCACTTGGAAAACGTTGATTCAATAACCAGTCAACCAGTCAAGGCTTGATAAATGTGTGTATTTCAATAATACTTATGTGTAGGTAGGCGAGCCGGAATCAAACAGTATAAAAAATATTTCCAGTACAGACGGACTTCTAATAATTAATAGAGTCTGTACGTCTATTTTATGTTAGATCGGTGGTCGATTTGACGCTCCAAAAAGAAAAGAGCAGAAGTCAGCATTGTCAATGCTGAATGCATGTTTTGCACAATCAAAAACAGCCTATAATGAGACACTAGCGTCCAATTACCAATAACAGTATGGGCTATTATCTCGCTTAACAAACATAGGTAGTTACAACAGATATAACATTACGTGTAAACAAAATTGACTTGTACCCACTAACGTAGAAAGAATGTTCAACGGCCAAGTCACACAACATTAACTATAAAAATAAAGAAGTCGCAGTAAGGAACCTTAGACTTGGCACGACTTTGTCTAGATTTCATTACGTTTTAGAGATAAACGAGCGGCTTCATCGAGACTTGGCTAGTTATTTACAGAATGGTTTTGGTGGGATACAACTTATTATAAACACCTCTTTGTTTCTGGGGTTAACAAAGGTGTTATTTTCATATTGTTTTCTTGTGTCCATTATAATTCTATTTTCATACAGGCTAGTCTGTCCTCTGTCCAAAATAAGACGTTCTATAACAGAAATACTTAATGGTGTTTTGTTCATAAAGTTCCTTAGACCAAATAAAAAAATAAAGACAGAATGTTTGAACATGTGAGGCCAGCAAAACTACGTCTCCCCGTGTACAGACATAATCCTACTAATATTATAAACGTGAAAGTTTGTGAGGATGGATGGATGGATGGATGGATGGATGTATGGATGTTTGTTACTCTTTCACGCAAAAACTACTGAACGGATTGAGATGAAACTCTGCAATAATATAGCTTATATATCAGAATAACACATAGGCTATAAATTATAATGATATATTGCGTATGCGGGCGAAGCCGCGGGTAAAAACTAGTTACACATATACCTTCCTATAATAATACATCTACAACGAAACTACGCCTTGGTTTGTCGGTCGACCTATGATGGCGCAACACCGACGCACTCACCACATTTATAAAAACCGGCCTCACTTCTATTCACGACTTTCTGATTTTGATTTTAATATTTGGTCTGAGATAAAGTTCAAGTTTCAATACTGTCAAAAAAATGTACCAAAACTGTAGCTGCAGCGGCGCTTCCTAGTTTGTTTAGCAATCAATACATAAAGATAGGCCATAATCTCTCTTCCTTATAAAAGACGGAATTATGATGCCTCGTAAAAAATACGTGGAGAAAATCGGCGCTCGGGGACTATAATTTTGGGGCAAGTTTGACTACTGATGCAGGAGTGCCTTTTTGTTACATTATTTATGTGTATTGGGCTTTAGTTCGGTTGGTAGCTACTAATTTTCTTTCGTGTAGCTTTTGATCTCAAATAGGAAACGTAAATACATATTATATCGAGGTGGAAGTAATATTAGCTGTCAGATGAGTCTTTCGAACTTAGTATTCTTATTCATATTATATTCTAAATATAACGTTTCACAAAATAATTGGGTAGATGCGCTATTTTATTGTGATTCAGAATATAATTGAATGAGTAGAGTCTGGCCAACGAAAGCTGTCCACGTATTATTTTCAGAAGTTTTGAAATGGCAATAATTTAGGATTGTCAAAATTGACACTGACGTTTTGTACTACTGAAAACGAACTTGAACCATTCATAATACATGTTGGGGACAGTAGCAGTAGCAGCGAAGAAAGCAATGAAGCTGATTCAATATCAGGTGTAGAGTTTTTGGAATCCGATTTTAACTATGACTCATAGCTATTTGTACGGCTCCTCGGGGTCCTCGACTGTACATAAATAATGGATTATTAGAAAATAATAAAAAGACAGAATTAAAAGTAATCTTTTATTTGATATTCTTCATAATACATTCGAAAATTTCAACAACAGTTGCTAACAATACAAAATTTTTACAACTCGAAAAAAATGTACTTGCTGAAAAATAAATAGTATCAACTCCGTTTATGCAGTGTATAGCCAGGGTTAACAGCTCTTGATTTTTTAAAATTCCCGCCTTTTTTCTTGGACAGCTTTCGTTGGCCAGACTCTAACAGATCATCGGATTGACTTGATTTTACAAGCTTTTATTTAGTTTCATCTGTCCCGTTGTCTGTCGATCTGTAATCAAATTGTGCAAGTTAAAATGGATCAATTTCCCGTTTTCCGATTGAGCTGAAATTTTACATAAATATGTAAATTGCGTGACAATGCAATATTGAGGTCTTATACAGTCTTTCTGAGCGTCTGGTGGACGCGACGCGTGACCAAAATGCTGGTGTTTATTTGGCTCAACGTATAAGCATTGCCATTCAGCGTGGCAATGCTGCCAGCATGCTGGGCACGCTGCCAACTGGCACTGGGCTTGAGCACTTGGATTATCTTTAGACCTTCAAGGGTCTGTGGATGATCCAATTGCTTTCTATGTAGTAGTAATGTAGTATTGTCATTATATAAAAAAAAAAAATTGAGGTGAATTGGTGACATGGAGCTGATCTGATGATGGAGCTGAAAGGTGGTGTAAGGAACTTTGTAATGAAACGACACAATCTCATCGAGTTTGGGCTCATTTGAATCGTCTTGACAAGTTGTTTGTCTTTCAATGGTAACCAGCGTCTGATGATGGAGCTGGAAGGTGGTCCTAGGAACACTGTAACGAAACGACGCAAGCCCATGGATTTTCCGCTCGTTTGATACGTCTTGGCGAGTATTTGTTCAGTAAAAGATTTTTTTAAATTATTCTTGTTTATTATGACTGTATTTAAAATCAAAGAGTGTCATACGCTTCGTTTTATTTCGGAAAAAACATTGTTTCTGCGGAATAGGTACTTAGCGGATGAAGCTGCGGGAGTTACTAAATAACAGTTAAACCCCTTATTACAAATCAATTAAGTCCTTATTACATAGCAATTAAAGTCCAAATCGGTCCGCGGTCCGTCCGGCACGACGCCGGACCGCACTTCGCAATTTATTCAGTCCGCATAAAAGCGAAAACCAATTTAAATCCCTGAATTATTTTTACGTACATCGTTCAAATAACACGTTTTTGGAACAAACGGCTCGTGTCGACATGGTGATAGCAGATTCAATTCAATATGAATATTGGTATCGAGACTGTTTATGGAAACAATGAGTGCTTTGAAATGAGTATTTTTGAAGCTCAAATCAAAGTTCGAGCTTGACTTCAAGTGAGATTTTGATGAAATCTGTTTTCTTTTTGTGATAAACATTTCAAAAATTGACGCGTTCGCAGGATTTAAACCTGCATCTCTCTGGGATTCCGGCCCAGATGCTTTGTCCAAATTAAGCTACTCGTAGAACGCTATCTGCGAAAACGTCGAATCATTGAAAGTGGTTTATTATTTTACCAACTTACTACATTGTTGGAAGCGCCATCTTGTGAGAACTGCTTAAACCAGTTAGTCATTTAATGTGAAATTATTAGAACTTCTTACAATTAATTTTTGAAATGTTTATCACTAAAAGAAAGTTTCTATACACCTAGTGTGAGAAGCACGATAAAAATCATTTCATTGAAATCTGTTTTTTTGCAACTAGTTATTATGCGCAGCTTTTTGAACTTTGTACTTACTAAGCTACTGCCTGTACTGTACCAGCCCTTTTTAATTTTTTTTTTTGTTTATTCCGTATAGGTTTGCGTTTGCCTACATACTGCCTGATGTTGAGCAGATATGCGGTCTAGGGTGTAGCACGCTTACCTAGAAGATACCTATTTACTCGGGATTTGAAGATACGTTGTACTTAAGCGGGAAGACAGACCCAGGCAAAGTTTTCCACATTCTGGCTGTTCGTATGAGGAATGAGGATTCGAAACGCTTATTTCTAAAGCGTGAAATGTCCACCATAAAAAAGTGGCGCTTTGGTCGCGTCTGTCTAGCCGTACGATAGAAGAAAGGGGCAGGTGGGACCAGATTGTGCATCTACTGAGCGCACTCACCGAAGTGAAACCGATAAAAGGCCGATAAAACACACTACCTTTCGTCGATGCTCGAGACTTTGCAGCTGCGACTTAGTCAAGGTTTCGTTGTCAATCAGCCTCCTGGCTCGCCTCTCGATCGACTCCAGAGCCTCCAATTGATATTTGGCAAAGCCATCCCAAAGGTGAGAGCAGTATTATAAATCCTTTTTTTTAACTAGCCCACTGCAGGACGTAGGCGTATCCACGAAGGGTGATGGGCCATATCCACCACGCTGGCCCAGTGCGGGTGCCATTGAATTTCTTCTACGGAAGTATGCAGGTTGCCTTACGTTGTTTTTCCTTCATCGAAAAGCCAGTTGTGTGAAATTCCGTACATAAATTAGAAGGAATTCATTGGTACGGGACCGGGACTTGAAGCCACGACCTAACGATTGTAAGGCGTGTGTCATTACTACTAGACCACCACTGCTTACTACTAGCTACTACCTATGAAGCTAAACAAAATCATACCAATGTTTTCACATCACTGCTTTTCAGTAAAGAAAAACAAAGTGAGGCATTCTGCATACATCCGTAGAAGAAATTCGATAACATATTACCAATAACTGCACAGTAACTGATGCTAAATGTGCAGAAATTGTAGCCGTGAAAGTTAGATAGGTATCTACCTACGATAATACCTATTCTTTTCAATGAAAATATTTCACTCACTTTTAAGGTTTATGAAAAATTAACTGCGTTTGAATCAAAGAAAATCGAAATTATTTTATAGGTAAGTAGGTAGAAACTTTTTGATATCGAACATAAATACAAATAGTTTTTTTCCAACGGAACTTTCACCTCCCCTAACGACGATAATAAGCTGAAAATAGCAATGCCATAGCCAAAACATTCGCTACATTCCAAGAAAATGTTTATCTCTGTTTACAATAAAAAGGAAAAACATTTATATCCCTACATTTAATTAAAAGAAAACAAGTTCGCCCCAGATCAGGTGAAAGAACTCAATACAGGCGTTAAGAGCCCTTGTCTCCCAAATTAAGAGTACGAGTATCTCCGTCACGCGATCTCAGGAAATTTCCCTATTCCTCGGAACATGTTTTGCAAACGGATCTTTTAATAAACAAAATAAGATTCCGAATTGAAGACTAAGATGAAATTACAACGAAATACTGGAGCGTATGTACGAGTAGATCAGATTAATGATGCTCTCTTCAGAGCTAATTATATTCAGCGTAATTTTGTTTTAATTAGAAAAGGCTCAGCTCGGCTGATGTTAATTTTTCTCGATAGATCGTGTTCTTGGAAGAAGTAGGTAGGTAATTGTTCATTGTTTTTATAGACGTCTCTTTTTGACGGCTCCAACGTATACCAGTGTATCTGCCAAGATACACACTTATGCATCTGATGCATTTTTGAAATCTACGTAGGTACCTACCTATGTGATTCTATTTAGAAATAAATCTATTTTTGTTATCATAAAAATTTGGCCAGAAATTTAAGTAACTATTTTTTTCCCTATAATTCTCCGCTGAACAATCAGGAATCTACCAGTTACCTACAACTGCGCGGGAGATTTAGTGGCGCGGGCGGGGTAACTGCACGATATACGCAGTTCTTCGGCGGAGGTCCAGCAGCAATTCGCGCGCCGAATTTTGTGGAGAATGCGCTTTCATTCTTTTCGTCAATCATGTCAAGCAAGCGATCAAAATTTATTACAGAGTTAAAAAAGTCATGACAAATATCGAAATTCTAGAAAAGTTAACTGTTTTTTTATTTTTCTGTCGTTGTGTTTTTTGAAGTTTAGGGGTAAAAGTGTGTAACTACACGTGTACTTACTTTTACTTTGATTTCAGTAATTGATTATGTGTGTATCTAGGCATTTACATGTTTGTACGTTTTAAAGTCAATTTGTAAGTTCAATTTTAAGTATGTGGTAGGTATATAAAGAGTTTTATTTTTGAATACACAACTTTACTTACTTTTATGTGTGATAACACCAAAACTCACAACTTTCAGAGTACATTTTTTTCTTCTAAATAAATAAAATCCTATCATAATATAACAATTTACGAAGTTTCATTACTCTAGTTCATTTGAGGAAAAAGTTATGATGATTTTAAGTTTTAAAAATATTTAAATAATTCTCTACGGAAAAAAATGTTTTTGGAGATACACTGTATACGTAGGAGCCGTCGTTTTGCTCATATATTTCCTTTGTATTTTAGTCTAACGACCTTTAATTAGTATCTACTGAATTACCTTTGAATGATGATTTGGGCTATATCCGCCACGATAATTATTTCACAAATTACACAGCAGTGTGGGTTCGTGGCATCAATATTTAAAACAGAAAAAATGCCAAGTCGACGGTTAGTGAAAACTTCATCGAATTTCTGGACCTTTTCAAAACAGGATTCCTCGCGTCATTTTAGGCATATCGACTGATGTAGATGCGTTTTGGCTATCAAAATTGACCGACAGCGTTAACAATACAGTCTATTCAACCAAAACATTAAAAAATAACAATGTTTTTCAAAATGCTCGTAGAGCGGCGCTTGTTGGCAAGCATTAGCTGCCTAACCATAAATTGCAAATAGGCGGTTTGGGCGCGCCAACTATCTGTTCAGCGGTCAACATGGGAAAACAGCTATGGAATGTACATTTCCTACTTATAGCGTAGTGGTAACTGTGCCAGCATGTTTATAGTCCACTGCTAAAAACCTAGGCCAACCCATGAATGGAGATTTGGGCATTATCGATCACGCAGACTCAGTAGATGCTTATGTGCACTACTGAGGCATTGGTACCTACTATCAAGCTAAGCAAGTTGGCAAGTTGAAATGGTAGTTGCAGGGCACATAGCGCGGAGGATTGATAACATAAGAGGTCGAAAAGTTCTCGAGTGGAGACCACGGCAAGCGCAGCGTTGGACATCCACCCACAAGGTAGACGGATGACCTCATTAAGACCGCAGGATCGCGCTGGATGCAAACCGATTCCAACCGGTCTTATTGGAGATCCATAGGGGAGGCCTATGTCCAGCAGTGGACTTCTTATAGCTGATGGATGATCAAGCTATATAAGCACTCGTAGGTACTTTTCGCTTTTTATTAACACACTTTTATTAGTTTCACCTGTAAATTTGCTTGCTCGCTTGTTGACCTGCCTGACTCGCACTTGTCCGGTATTTTTTTTATTATAAATGCATTGCCATCGGTCTTTGATAGGTGTGCAAAGTTTAAAGAAAATCTGATCGCTCAAAGTAGGCCAAAATCGAGCTCAAGGGGGTTGCTTGAGCTCGATTTTGACCTACTCGCACACTGAGGCTCGCACACCGAGGGTTCCGTACATATCCAATAGCATGTGCTAATGAAGTTATTTTATATGATACCTTTCATGATACGATTTACTCACTTTGAATTTTGAACCCATATTTTGTGAATTTGAGGCCCTATTTTTTTGTGATTTAAATAAAAAATTACAGTTTTCAAATTTATTCCTATATGCGTACCTACCTACCTCGAAATATGCGGTTTTTTACGACATAAACGGCTCTAAATTTCTTAAACGATAAAGAGTCTTGACATACACACAGACGGACAGACGGACAACAAAGTAATCCTATAAGGGTTCCGTTTTTTCCGTTTGAGGTACGGACCCTAAAAATTAGCCCTTGCCACGAAATTATGATGATGAATGCATTTATTCGATTACTAAAAACTGAAAAATATAGTTTAAAAATAACTAAAAAACTAAAAGCGTGGGGTGCTCGATTGACGAAAAATTATGACACAAAACGCCCCACGCTTTTTTTTTAGTATTAATATTTTTCGTTTCACTTCTTACCTACTGTTGGTAGGTACAAAAAAAACTACCGATCGCTACTTATAATTCAAAATCACGAACATTTATACTTAGGAGCGATCTACTTTATTTTCACAAGTAGCTCATCTTTCTTTTCCATTAATCAAAGCTCAAAGCAAAGTCATAAACAACCGCACTACCAGAAGCCGACATAACATGCCATTAACGTGATATCTGCCCGGACATCATTAAAAACCCCATAAAGACATCGTATTAATATTTCGCCGTTCCCAAGCTCGTCAATAAATCATAATGAGTGCTTCTCTTATATATTTGTCAACGTTTATCCCGAGTTGGGCTGAAGTATGGCCAGCTATTAGCGGGACTCCATCTTGGGCCATTCAAGGCAGCGTTCTTGGGCCTATTTGTCGTCGAAGTCGTTGATAAATGGAAGTGTCTCGGCCACTGGAATTAACCAGTGGCATCGGGAAGGCGCCTTCGGAGGTACGTGGCGACGGTGGAATATACGGGGCAGAAATTCGGGAGGAAAGCTGAAGTTTTCAGAACTGCAAAATTTGTAAATGCAGATATTATAAGGAAGGTTCACGTAGTATTTAAGTACGTGGCGGCGGTGAAATATACGGGGCAGAAATTTGCTAGAAGAAGCTGCTTTTATCTGGAACATCTGTGGCTCTTCCATCAGAGCTTGACTCCACCCGTCCATCAGCCATAGGACGTTCACTGCTGGACATAGGCCTACCTTATAGATCTCCAATAAGACCGGTTGGTAGGTCGCATCCAGCGCGATAATGCGGTCTTAATAAGGTCATCCGTCCACCTTGTGGGTGGACGTCCTATGCTACCCTTGCCGGTGTGTGGTCTCCACTCAAGAGTTTTTCTACCCCACGATCAGAGCAGCGTGAGGATAGGGTTATCACCAGCTTATACCTAATATCATTGTCTCCAAGTTGTATGTATCGGAATATACCAGAGCTAGCCATCCGGCTTAATATTATACAAACTTACTTCAAAGAAAACAAGGAGCGAAAACAAAGCTACTCTATTTACGTTTTTTACACAAAATAGCCCCGTACATTCCACGCCCACATGCGAAAATAATATTCACCATCACGGCACCATAAACCACGCTATTATGCGCCTTACCACCCTCAACTTACCAGCCACTTTCCCTTACCCCCTCAGAGCATTACACGTCGCCATTATGAATGGTTATTGATGCGTTTTTTTATCGATGTTATGTACAGAGCTACCAACTTATCAGCTCAGTTCAATGGGAGCCACTATCGATCGAGTCTTTTATTCTTGATTTCATAGTTTGGGACGAAATTATCATCATCATTGCAGCCGCAGAACATTCCTTGATTTTTTTAAACCTATCGCAAGGGCCCTACAGCCTACACCCAATCCGTCCATCTTATGAGTTGACGTCCTGCTCAATTCGCTGCTCAAAAAATGATGATGTATTGTAATTATGTTATACAAATGTCATTAAGTATATGTAACATAATGTAAAATGTCATAATTACATCAATTTAATTATTTTAAAATACATAGCAGTTTTTGCTATGTAGGTACTATCTATCTATAATCCGATCGCTTAACTCAGTCCCCTTTGTCGTCTACCTCCGCGCCCCTGTACCCGCTAGGTCTGAGTTAACCGGTAGGTAGTACTAGGTAGGTAGGTACTTGAATACTTACGAACAAAATTCAGAATATTTTCAACAGTTCTGAACAGTTATTTATATTACTTTTGTAAAAAAAGACAACAAAAAAATAACGATACGAAATTATAATATCTAGATATAAAGATCAACAATTTTTACCATAGTGTTTTCCACAAGGTTTGTTTCAATTTTTTTTTTAATTTTAGTTCTTTAATTTCACCAACTGCACAAGATAACTTGGTAGGGTTGTAGCAGTACTTTATCTATAAGACCGCGTATGTAGAAGCTTTTAACGTTGATTTGTTGTAATACAAGGGTATTTACGGCGACCAGGAAGCGGAAAATACTTTATTGCTGTCTTGCTTTATTGCCTGTGACGTCGCAGTCGAAGTGTGTCAACAGCAGAGAGGTAGGGCTGTTAACTTGTAAAAAATACTTGTTATAGCCTTCGAGCAAATATCAATAGTCACAATCGTGCAAAAAAGTGTCAGAGCCAAAACCCTGCCCAAGCTACGTACTGTACTGTACTGTATCAGCCTTTTCAACAGTCCACTGCAGGACGTAGGCCTACCCACGAAGGGTGATTAGGCCATATCCACCACGCTGGCCCAGTGCGGGTTGGTGGATTCACAAACGCCATCGAATCTCTTCTACGGACGTATGCAGGTTGCCTCACGATGTTTTCCTTCACCGAAAAGCCAGTGGTGTGAATTTCCGTACATAAGTCAGGATTTTTGACCGACAAACGAACTGGGACTGGACTTCTCTTCGACGCGTATTTTTTTTTATGTATAAACACGCATAACTTTTTTCATAGTAGTCCGATTTTAATCTTTTTAGTGGAAAGAGTATACTTCGCTTCTTTGCTTCGGCGGAGCCATTTTTAATAAATCAACAAAATGCTACATCGATCTGTGCTAAATATTCGGGAATCCTGTACACAGTTGAAGTCGGTCATGCCATTTTTAGAAAAAATAAATATTTCACATTTTATGTTGTAAAAAAATGATTGTCTGTATAGTCGATTTAGGGACAATAATTTTACGTGATAACGTCATATAAGTCAAGACCGATCGTGCCTCTCTATCGGTTGTTCCGCGCTCTCGCTTGCACGCTCGGACAGGCGGAACGTGACAAGTCATGCTATTTCGTGCGTGCAGCCGGTTTTCATCGATTTTTATGACGTTATCACGTCAAAAAACATACTATTTATATATACTATTTATACTGGAATACAAGATTATTTTTTTCAAAAAATAATGCTAACATGACTTGCGAGTTTGAAACAAATCGGTCAAAAGCGAGTCAAGAAATAGGCTTATGAAGATTCAGTTAAAGAGATGTATCGCGAGAACTGTTGTTCGGAGAATTACTAGTATTCATACATATGATGCAAAAAAAAACGATTAATGTTTTATTCATTTATTTTGGTCCGTTAAAAAACCAACTATTTACATGATATATTTGATATTGTCTAAACTTCAACTATTTCATATTACAAATTGATCTAAAATTTCAGAAATCCTTACACACTCAGAGCAAATAAAAAAATCCAGAGGGAACGTCGTTGAACAGTCAAGTGAAGCCGGTTTTTTATACATGTGTGAGTGCGTCGCTGTTGGCCGCCATAGTTTGACTGACAAGCCAAGGCGTAGTTTCATAGTTACCTGGATGTGTGTGTAATTGTCTGTACACGGCGAGGCGTAGTTTTGGTTGGCTTCACTTGTTTGTTCACAACATTCTCTCTTGATTTTTTATTTGCTCTGAGCCTTACACAATAAAAAATAGGATATCCCTTAAATTACTTTGTGGTGAAATTAAATATTTGAATTAAAACATAGTCCCATACTTTAAAGTACTTTTTTTACAAATTGTGTTAACACTTTTTTACACAAGCATACAATAAAATATCACAAAACACAAGCAGTGGATTTGAAGTTAGCTTTTTTGAAAGAAAAATGGCCATCAATTTGTGAAACTTACAAGTTTTAATTTAGATTATCTACAAAAATATATTGTACTTTGTTTTTTCTGGTAACTGTGATATTTATTTTACTTTCTGTTCTTCAAATCCCAGCTTAAAAATGAGTTGCACCATCTTTGATTATGGTATATCTTCCAGATAAAATTGCAATATTTAAGTACAGATCTGTTCACTCACGAAGGCGCGCCCCTCCATATTTATTGAATGTAGTTGTACGACAGTGTAACCCTCTAACCTAAGTGATCATATTTTATATTGTTTTTACTGTCTGTACTATTAGCCTTTACACGCACACTAAGGTGTTGTGTACAAACGAGGTCTACGCGTATAAATGCAAACCAATAATTTACTGTGGAGGGGCGCGACTTCGTGAGTGAAACGGTCTGTACCTAGGTATAGGTCGAACCAATCTAAATAACATCTGTGAAGTTAGCTACAAGCTGCGCAAATCCCCATTATTTACCGCTCCTAATAAATTTTCTACTGCGCAACGACTCGTCACAACAACACAAACAAGTTTGATTCGCCAATAGCTAGATAGATACGTTTGGTATAAGCAGCATTTGTAAGCAGTTTTGACGATTTAAATTTTATTTGGTGAAAAAAAACTTATTTTTACCTGCAATATTTAATAAACAGTTGTCTGTGTTTTTTATCTGAGACTGTAAGTACAAAAACAAACTACGCTGTCAGCGAACATACAGTAAATAAAACAGAAACATTTTTCACACTAAGTAAGTATATGGAATAAAGTCAATTTTAACTGGAAGATCTCTAACTAACCTGAGATGGTGCAACCCAGGGTAACATTCACACGTGTCTATATTCTACAGTAGTTGCCGTAGCACGAGTCTTCAGTCTGTTGTCGATTGTCGCCTTGAGAGATACGAATGTTGGAGGATGATCCATCCGATTCCCACAGGCCTGGCGTCTCAATAATCTACAGGATAAAATTTAACTGTTAGTTGAAAAACTGAAGCTGACTGTATTCCTTCACATAAGTAAAATAGGAAAGTAATACAAAGTTTTAAAAGTAAGATAGCTATACTGGACTAGTGTGGTAAATATGGCCCTTCATTAGTAAGGCTATAGTCTGTAGTGGAATATTTACATGCCATTACTGTACAAATTGGCCATAATCATCATTATCAGCCGAAAGACGTCCTTTACTACATAAGCCTGCCCTATAGATTTCCAACAAACCCTAAACTTAGTCGTTGGACGTCCTACGCTGCACTTGCCGGTACGTGGTCTCTATTCGATAACTTTTTAGCCCTAATATCCGCCACCTGCGGATTAACAAGTTGAAAAGACTGTCATTTTTTGGCCCTCTCCAAAGCTTGTTGGGTTAGTAATCAACTATCAACGCAGCTGCAATGTCTTGAGCATCGTCGCAAGGTAGCGTGTTTGTCGGTCTTTTACCGGATACACTTCGGAGAGTGCGCCCAGGACTTGCACAATCTGGTCCCCCGCCCCTTTCTTCTATCGTACGGCTAGACGGACGCGACCAAAGCGCCACCCTTTTATGGTGGACATTCCGCGCGTTAGAACCAAGCGTTTCGAATCCTCATTCCTCATACGAACAGCCGGAATGTGGAATGCTTTGCCTGGGTCTGTCTTTCCGTTAAATCTTCTAGGTAAGCGTGCTACACCCTAGACCGCACATCTGCTTAACATCAGGCAGTGTGTAGTCAAACGCAAACCTATTCGAAATAAAAAAAAAAAAAAAACTATCTAAGGAAACGATAAAAATTGGTGCTTATCCTACCATAGGCGTGTCTCGACAAGCACTTGACAACTTATTTTATAATTATGACTATACACATTTCTTTGAATGCTGCATTTTGGAACAACCTGTAGGTACTTATGCAAAAGCTTTAAAAATAATCTCACCTTTTGTGTCAGTTCCTCAAAAGCCAAGTTGATTCCCTCTTGTGTTTTTGCGCTGCTCTCTATGAATAACATCCTATGTTTCTGTGCAAAAGCTTGGCCCCTTTCTCTGGGTACTGCTCTGGGCTAAAAAAAACAATGTATTTATTAATTTTATACATTTATCAAGCAGAATTTTTTGGTTACTGGGCAGGTTATAAAACTGAGTCCATAATTTGTCCTTTCTAATATTATAAATCTGAAAGTGTTTGTTGGTTTATTCCTCTTTCACGCAGCAACGGAGCAAGGGATTGACTTGATTTTTGGCAAGGTATTTATGTATGTAGTTTGAAAAATGGAGTGACATACTTTTATACCAGAAAAATAAAATTTGCCCATGGGACATTACAAAAAATAAAATACTACATAGGCGACGCCGCGGCCAGGAGCTAGTTCATAATAATATTTTACTCATATTTAGTGGCATTTACAACTGAGCATTGTGGCTTGGCTGGCACATTAAATTGAGGTTCTCGGTTGCTTTAATCATTTAGCTTTGCCAGAGGCTTTCAGGTGGCTTAAAACCCTGACACCAGGGCAGTTACAATCAAATTTACAACCAAGTTAGCTAACTTGGTTGTATTTTTGATTGTAACTTTTAGTACATTTTATCAAACTTTACTATTTAATAAAAAAAATAAAAAATATTGAAAACTCACAGCACGGCTTGAACTGGAGTGCCGCAAGGTGGCATTTCTGATCACATTTCTATAATTGACCATATCTAAAAACCTTTATTGAGACGTTTCCGGTCTTTTCCGTTTTAGAGCGTATATACAGGTTGTCCCAGCGTTTTTGGTACGACGCTGAGTTCTAAGACACCCTGTATAAACAAATAGTTAAGCTTTAAAAATTACCTGATCAATTTTGTTTCCGACAACTAAGCACACTATGTTCTTCTTGGTCGTATACACTTGTAGTTCCTCCGCCCATTCTTTTAACTTGTCTAATGTCTTTGGGTCTGACACATCGTACACTAATATAGCACCGTGCGCATCTCTGTAACAAACAACTTTGTGAAAATTTCATTGGAGTGTAAATATTTTGGCAAGAGTTCTGGAGGGGTTACCCCATACCGGCAAGCGCAGTGTAGGCTGATAGATTTTGGCAAATTAAATTCAAGAAAAATTTTGCCAAATTAATTGGCACAGGTCCAAGGCAGATGGCACAGCGAGAGAGGCCTCAATAGATGGGTAGATAAAGAAAGCTGTGATAGATAAAAAACCTCTATTTTTAGTAAAATAATAACATTCTATAGTATATAATTATAATATAATAATAAAAAAAAAAAAAAAAAATTAATAATGGTCTGAATCATCCCTACATCAGTTCTGAATAATACTGTATATTAGGTAAAGAGGACTGACCTGTAAAAACTGGAAGTCAAAGTCCTATACCGTTCCTGGCCTGCAGTGTCCCAAATCCCGAGTTTGACTTTGACTCCATTGACCTCCATCTCCTTATTGTTGTAGTCGACTCCGATTGTGGCGGGGAACTGTGGTTTGTAGTCACCTTTTGTGAATGCTAGGATTATACTGAAAACAGTCATGTTATAATAGACTCTTTGAATTTTTGTTTTGAAATTATATCTATATATGTGTATAATAATCAGCCAAGTGCGAGTCCGACTCACGCATGAAGGGTTCCATACTGTATGGCAGCCTCCCTTACTATTTTTCATTTTAATTATTTATTTTTCAAACAAATAAACATTTTGTGAATAAGTATATCAAGCATCTACTTGATCCAGTTATTAATATCGAGCAAAAAAAAACACGTTTCTTGTACAAGAGCCCCACTTAAATATTTATTTTATTTTAAATATTTATTCCTGAAGTTAATATTTATTATGTGAAAATTTTAAGCATCTACCTACATTTATTTATTTATTTTATTTTATTTGTTTATAGGCGAGCAGTGTATACTGATATGCCTATATCAAGCAGAGTCGAATTAAATTAGTATTTATCTGACAAAGAAACGTTTTCCTTCTTTATCCAAAGGTCCAGTCTATTCTTAAATGTGTTTATAGTTCTTGCTGAGATGACATTCTCAGGCAACCTATTCCAATTGTAGACAACTTTATTGCATAGTATGTGGTGTCCAGTGTTGGTTTCTGAAGGTGTAGGCTGCAAGAGAAACTTATGGCGTCTGCTATCGCGCATATTTTCCTTCAAGGTAAACATGTCGTGAATATCCGGAAGATTGTAGAAGCCATTGAGAATTTTGAAGTTACATGTTACATGTCACCGTTATTAATATAGAGCAAAAAATAATCATGTTACTTGTATGGGAGCCCCCTAAAATATTTATTTTAGTCTATATTTAGTATTTGTTGCTATAGCACCAACAGAAATAAAAACATCATCTGTGAAAATTTCAACATTCTAGCTATCACGATTCATGAGATACAGCCCAGTGACAGACAGACGGACAGCAGTCTTAGTAATAGGGTCCCGTTTTACCCTTTGAGTATGGTACCCTAAAAATGGTTGTTAGTCTTGCTTGAACTCCAGAATGGCTAAACAGATTTGGCTAATTTTGGTCTTGAAATATTTGTGGAAGTAAATGAAAGTACATGTAGAAGTTGTCATTGACATTTGACAGATGGTAGAACAAAGTTCACCGGGTCAGTTAGTATGTTAGTAGTTTAATATCATCTTACACAGTTTCTGATCCCAAACTAAGCAATGCTTGTAATATGATTGCGAGATACTGATATACTAACAATTAACAATTACTACCTAATGCATATTTTTAAATACATATGTACTTATAAAGATAGTAACATCCAGACACAGAGCAAACTCCCATGTTCATCAGAAACATGCTTGCCTTGGGGGGAAATCGAACCCACATCTCTTTGGCACACTATGAGTGGTTAGAGACCCTAGCGTCTCTAACCACTGAGCCACAGAGGCTGTCAATATAAAATGCTTAGTCATTTTTGTATATCATTTTGCTCCATTGTTGTAGCAGCGTGAACAATAAATGTTCTAATTTTACACAGAACACAGTTTAACCATGCAATTTGTACTGTTAAACATTGTCTAAGGCACTCTAAGGCGTGCATAAAATGTTTGTTGTAAGACGGCACATTTTAAATGTTCATCAGTAACCTTTGCTAGTTACCATAGTATTATTCTACGCATTATGCAGTCACTTTCTAAAGCTTACAAGTCAGAAAACTACTTGATAAAAGTTATATTGATTAATCATTGTACAACAAAAAAAATATAGGCCGTATAGTTCTAGTAGTTCTACACACAATGTCTAACATGTACATCGAACTGTTATTTAGATCAATATGCCAAGGTAGCAAGCTAACTTAGCATACAATGCTTGTATTGTTAATCTTTATAGGAAGAATAAAATTATAGGTATCCATCATAACATCAGGGATTTTATATTAGCAGTTTTGTTATAAAAAATATGAACGCAAGTAAAATTAAAGTCATGTTTCACAACTGAGTACCTAATTACAATCAGTATGACTCAACGATAGCACATGGAAATTTAGATCTACGCAGCTACATGCAATAAAGTACTTGGGGTCATACAAGTTGTTGGGTGGCAAAATGATACAATAACAAAGATAACTGACCTGGATTTCCCAACTCCACTCTCCCCTATCACTAGAATCTTTAATTTAGCGACGTAATCCATTTTATAAGACGAGATTACGCAAAAAAAGGTGTTTTCAATCCAAGAAGACTATGATGACTCTTCGTGACGTAAAAGCGGAAATCCTTGCAATTTTACTATTGAACACACACAAAAACGTTTAATAATACAACAACGCGATAATATGCATGGAAATTAACAAATATAAGCTCAGAAATCACAAAATATCTAATTTCACTGCTAATATTTCACACAAAAACAATGTTTTGGTTTTCGTAAATTGATAAATCTGACAGTGACAGTAATCAGAACTGACGTTACGAGAAAAAGACTGACGACTGTCGTTGATATAACTTTTTTTTCTATAATCTTGGCATCACAAGATATTAACAGGCTATAGGCCGAATCATGTCTCTTGGCTGCTGTGATGTTAGCTACGAATAGTCCAATTCTGACTGAAGGATTGGACTAGAGGAGGAGAAAAGTGAGGAAGGCTGACCCCATGTGAGATAATATAGCCAGGAAGAGAGAGAGAGAGAGAATCCGATCCTGACTAAAGCTAAATAACAGCTGCGCGAGAATTCAGTTATCCGCAGCTTATAGCTAACATCACAGCTGCCAAATTGGATGATTTGACCTGTAGGTATTCTTCAAAGACTTGTACTTTTTTTGATCAGAGGGGTTAGTCCAGGTTTACACGAAAATTGAAATTACACCTGTTTCCGTGTGACTCCTTACATTTTTGAACAGCGCCGCTGGCGGAAACGAGGAAAACTAACCAAATGTATGGAATGTGTATATCGACGCTTGAAAGGCAAAAATTACCAAGCGACAGTTTGGGCGATATTGAGTTATATATATCACTGAAATCAGAAAAAAATACTGCGTCGATTGGTCTTACTCTCACGGCGCTAGGACGAAGTTTGTTGTCGTTTGGTAACTTAAAAAAAGACACATTTTCACAGTTTTCGGCGTCCAAGCGACTAAAATTTTAATGATTTATGAATATTTTTCACATAGTGAGGATTAGATTTTTATAATTTACACTAAGTCATTTTTGCCTCGACTCTAAATAATGCATCTAAACATAAAGTATTTTCTGCCTTGCGAGTACCCAGGAATTAGCATTACTTAAGAATTTTTACCTGATTGTTGTTTTTCTCTCTCGTAATTTAAGACTGTTTAACACACCTTCAATAAACATTCTTTGTCATTTAGTACTTTTTACCTAAATATAATTTATTCAAAAATGTGAAGTAGTGAATATCTACCTGCCTAAAACAGGATATATTTTGTCGTTAAGTAATTTTCTACCCGCCGATTTTTTAAAAGTTTATGTTACTTAGATAACTATTTCTGATATGAGATTTCTCTAAAAGTGACCTTATGCATACAGCACCTTTTTTGTTTTGTCACTTATCCGCACTGTAAATCAGATTCTAAGTGGCTGTTGGTAACAAAATAACGATTACGTCTTCACCGAACTGTCGCTTAGACAACACGCATGCGTGCGTGCATGGTGCAAAGTGCTTAATCTCGTAGCTTGTTTGTGTACTCGGTAAGTGCATTATTAAGATTTTGTGACTTTATATTTATTGATTTTCAGATATGACTTTATATTAGATTATTAAATTTATATTTTACATTGATTTAAATCTATTGTTAAAAGTACATAAAAATCGAAAAAAGCGAGTAGATTGAAGCGAGATAGAAGCTTGGTAATTTGGTGTGTTTCAGTGTGTTTAGCATATGTAGACTTTGAGATAGCCATTGATTCGGTCAAGACATGGGCTGTGCTTGAGTCTATCCAGCGATGCCGCAAGTAGTCCAGCCTGTCTGGAGACAGATCAGTTCCTAAATTTACGGAAGACGGATAGGTTAGTCCTTCTGAGGAAAGACGGGCGCCCTGCGGACTCTCCCTCCGCGTACCGCCCTATAGTACTGCTGGATGAGGTGGACAAGTTGTTCAAATACGTGATAGCTGCTTGCCTCATCCAGTATCTTGATAGGATTGGTCCACACTTGTCCGACGAGCAATTTGGTTTCCGGGCAGGCCGGTCTACAATCGACGCTGTTAAACGTGTCAAAGCCCTCTCGGACGAGGCGGTGGCTCAAGGTCAAGTGTTGGTGGCGTGTCTCTAGACATCGCCAACGCATTTAATACACTGCCGTGGGTTTGTGTAGAGAACCTACGAAGAGGCTGCCAGTCTTGCGATGGCAACGGTGCAGGTGGTGGCTAGAAGGATAGTGAATCTGGGACTCCTAGTAGCGCTGAACAAGTCGGAGGCCCTGGTATTCCATGGCCCTCGACGAGCGCCGGAACCACTAGGGAGAGAATCGATTAAGGTGAAGCCTACGATGAAGTATCTAGGCCTACACCTCGATGAAAAGTGGAACTTTTGGGAGCATTTCGCCCAGTTAGTTCCTCGAATAATGGGTGCGGCTGGGTCACTTAAACGCCTTCTTCCTAATCTTGGGGAACCAATTGCCGCTAGTCGTTTTTTTTTATCTTGGAGTGGTGTGGTCGATGGCCTTGTACGGGGTGCTTATATGGGCGGACGCCCTAAACCGAGAAACGGTCGCTTTTCTAAAGTGACCACAATGCGCAATGGCCATCAGGGTAGTCAGAGGTTATCGCACTATTTCGTGTGACGCGACATGCCTTTTGGCTGGGTCACCTCAATGGGATTTAGAAGTGGAGGTAAATAAATAAATAATTTTATTTTCAGACAACACAGTAAATCGTTAAAACCAGTAAACACAAGGTACATGCGAACATACACGTGGCGCACGGAGCTCCGCCAACGCGGGCAGAATCCGGTACTCGCATGCATGCTCGAGGAGTGGAAGGAGGAGCTGGCCAAGCATACAGCTGGCAGCTGGACCGTCGAAGCTATACAGCCCGTCCTCGTTGACTGGCTGGACAGGGCGCATGGGTCGCTTATCTTCCGGCTCGTGCAACATTCGCAGGTGCTTTCTGGGCATGGATGCTTCGGAAAGTACTTGTGCCGCATAGCCGGAAGAGAACCGACAACAGAGTGCCACCACTGCGGCTGCGACGAGGATTTGGCGCAAAACACTTTGGAGGAGTGTTCAGCATGGGCAAATGAACGCCGAAGCCGCGTCGCAAGTGTAGGAACTGATCTCTCGCTTCCAGCATTGATTCAGTCAATGCTTGGTTGTGAGAGATCGTGGGAGACGGCCGTTTCCTTTTGCGAACAAGTTATGTTGCGCTTGTGTCGAAAGGAAACGGTGGAGCGTGAAAGGAAGAACTTCTCGGAACTCCCGATGCGCCGCTAAAGAACTGGGCGTCGGAGAAGGATTTTCCACGCTCTCCTTCAACCCCGTAACAGGTGGCTTGGGCAACGAATTCGAGGGAGTTCGTTGCCTGAAAAGCGTAGCCCGAGGGCTACGCTAGGAAGAGCGTGCGGTATTTCCCCGCGCCACTTAAGGAAAGACGGGTGAAAATCCACCCTTAAATAGGGCAAGGTCCTAGGGGGTCAGTGCTACTGGAGCCGCGAACGAGTGCGAAAGCGTCCCCGCAGCTCCAGCACATAGGCAGCAACATCTTAGGGTTTGTAGTGGGTACACCGATCAGTGGAACTCCCACATAACCACCCTGCTCCCCCGGCGGGGTGGTATCCATAAAATATTTCTTTGGAAAAAAAGGACAAGTAGTCCAGCTAGGTAAATCAAACTTCAAGAAGGAGGTCAATCGCTGAATCCAAATCGACTAGGCAGCGTTCGAAAAACCACATGACGTCTTTTCCTCCGATAAACCTCAGTGCTTCAAGACGAGAGTTGCAACAGTTGTGTGTTCCCGAAACGTGACCGTTTACTGTGGGCCTAATCGCAGCGTAGTCTTGATATGATTATGGGTCCACCTCCGAGATGAACGGAAGATCTCATCAAAACCGCAGCATCGTGCTGGAAGCAAGACGTTTCCAGCCGGTCTTATTGGAAATCTATAGGGGAGGCCTTAATCCAGCTGTGCAATGTCTTCAAAGACAACGACGACGACAAATTAATAGAAACAATAATTAACAATAAAATAGGTAATGATTTGACATGGTTGATTTTTATAATAAATATTTAGATAGGTTTTCTAGAAACCGATGTCAACTTTATAGTTTTAATTTTAAGTAGTTTTTATTGTGACAATATTTTTGATAGCATTTTTTTCATTCATCATCAGATGAGGTTCATACTTAGTAGAGAGTGATTGTAGATGACTACAAGGGCTGTTTAAGAATTGGTGATGACGATATCCGTTGAAAACTTTTGCAAAAGTTTCTAATGTAGTGTACAAACCTGAATTTTTGTTAGGTTGTTCCTTTTTGGAAGGTAAGTGTAGGACTTTTTGTCCTACACTTACCTTATTTAAATAGGACTATGGTTGAAATTGCCTGGCAGTAAAGTGGTTTATCTTTTTATTTCGATCATTTTACCTATGTGTTAAACATCTGTTTATTCTGGATGCATCATTTTGCTTCAAATATAATCATAAAATATTGGAGCTTAGTTAATTTTACATGTTTTATGATAAAATTTGGTTTTTGGTTAGTAATTTTTACCTGTTTGTGATTTTGATCAAAAATTTACTAACCGACACTATCTCTTAAATTATTGAGAAAAATCATATTTTTTAAATGACAGTTCATAAAGCTTTTAAATTTCATTTATAATCTATTAGAACCGAGTAGAAATGAGTAATAGAAAATTTTATATGATTTTTTTTCCAAAAAATAAAACTTTAAAATGCTCTGGTGTAAAGTTGCCAATATGTCGCTTGGTAATTATTGCCTTTCAACCGTCGATATTATTATATGGAAGCCTCACGCGAACGCGAAAGTTTAAGTACTTAGCCTATTTTAAACTGCGCACGCTGACCGAGGGCATACACTGTAATGAAATAAGTAGGTATTGCTATATATACCTACCTACCGAAGTACTTCTGGGTTGAACATTTTTCCAAGATAATTTTTGAGCAATTTAATGTGCAGTCATTTGCCGAATTTTAAATGATGCACTATACCTATACCTACAGCTGTTGACACCGGATATCAACCAAAGAAATTGCCTTGACCTAAATATTCACTTTCAATGGAAAGTAGGTATCCATGAAATGAAAATAGAATCTAGAGACATGTCATGGCGTCAATAGGGTTGCACTGTTCAATAGAAGTGTACTATCTAGGTCTCTATTCTTGGCTCTCGAGTCAATGCAGGGAGCGGACAAAACGGTTCTTTATTTCATTAGAATGCATTCACGGCACGGGCTATTGTGCCTCTCTTGAGGCAAGTGCACCGTGCAACCTCTTTTCTAAACATTTTCAGAGGGGAGAGTAAGATTTTGCATTTTGCTTTTAAAAATTAATAAGTTTTGAGCTCAGTGTTGCGGCTTATTTAGTGGATAAAAAGTGTTGGCGGGAAAGTAAAAAGTAACAATGGCACTGACTTGAACAGAAAGTAGATAGGTAAAATTGTTTTAGGTAAATTAGGTAACTATTTTACTATGGTAGCTAAGTCAAAAATTACAAACTGAATGTTAAATAACAAGAAGGGCTGTTAAAACTTAGCAAGAAATTAAAATATAAATTAAATTCATATAGATCAAAATAAATTAAAATATTACCTAAACCATATCATGTTAGGATTTAAAAAATTAACAATCTTGCCAAATAGGTATATCCATTATTAAAAACGGCTAATAAATAGCGCGCAAACCCCCCTTTTCAAGAGAATAACCCCAGCAATCACCGGCCGACGATATAAAAAACTGTTAATAAAACTTGTGAGTGCAGGTAAATTTCGTTGAGATTCGTTGAAAAATGCGACCTGTAAACAAACATCAACATCCGGACAGACGAAAGCAAAATCATTGTGCCGAAGCACAGACTATCGTTTCGATCAATTATCTTCGATGGCTAAATTCTTTTGACCAATCTTACATTGCAGTTTGAATGGAAGATACACAGGGAGCTGAATCAGCCATCGAGCAGTCCAGCGATCGAATGACCCGCTGAATGAATGAATGGAACGGCTGGCGCGGCAGCTCTAGCAGGTAGGGACTATTATTTTGATTGGTTAGGGTCCAGGGATTTGATACACACGGAGAACTAGTTTTAAATCACTTGTAACATTTTAGCTTAACATCATGCACCACCCTTTTTAGGTCGTTTTAGCATTCGGAAGTCCACTACTGGATATAGCAGGTAGGTATCCTCTATGGATTTTCAAAAAGACCAGCGTGATCCTGCGGTCATCTGACCACCTTGTGTGTAGACATCCTATGTTGCGCTGACTGGTATTATACCTAAGGTGTCGCGTTTCACGCGAGTCACCGTGAACAATTTGGTAAGTGTCACTGTCATTATGAATAAAGCTTGGCTTACACTGTGGCAACATTATCTTTTGACAATGGCAATGTCGGTAGGTTCGACAGAAGAAAAAAATGGGTGGGCGACAGACACAACGGCGCGGCGGAGGGTAAAGGCTCCTTTACACACAGGCGGTACGAGCGGTATAGCAAACGGGCGGGCATCTGTATTGTACTCAGAGCCGGATTTGCCTTAAGGCCGACTAGGCCCAGGCCTAGAGCGGCTAGGTTTTAGGGGCGGCCAGTACTTACGAGATCTTAACACATCACATCTAACGCAGCTCTCACAAATTACAACAGTTTTTAAATATTTGTTTTCTCCTACACGTACCGTACCTACAATGATCCTACAAAAATATGCCAAAAAAAGTGCTATCGGTTCAACCGTCCCAATCAGCGGGAGGTAATGAACAATCCTATCTTCTACACAGAGAAAACTTAAAATGGCATTTATGTCAAAAATTATAGAGTTTACGTTTCGATAGACCAAACATTATTCTGGTCAATGAATGCACAATGCACATGTACGGAAATAGTTTTAATACAAAAAAATATCCTTTTTTTGGGGGTTGCATTGTGCAATTCCCCAAGTTCACAACTTATTGTTTTAGGATGTTTTACGATATGCCCGCCGCCCGTATGATAATGACAATGAACTTCGCTCAAAATTGTGTTTCTTTTGTACCTCAAGTTATGAGTGTATTTGAGAGCTTTATACTTACATTGACACTAGTTTCTTTGAAACTATCGTTGGGTTAATACCTATAACTCACAATTATGGTAAATATGGGTGCGATTCAAATAAAACGAATATTTTCTTACTCTCATCATTATCTGAACTTTTACCAACAATTCTTTTACTAGAATAAAAATGTTTAAAAATATCTACTAAATAAACTTAATTCGAAGAAATCAGTGCGAGTTGATTTCAAATTCCAACATTTCTAACATTTGTTTTTAATGAACTTCACAAATGTTTGAACTTCACGGAAGTTAGGTACTTTCTACGTCACTCTTATCAAAATTAGTGCAGCAGCTAAATCTGTGTATGAAGAGGTATAAACATACCTGATGTTTATACCTCTTCATACACTTACCTATATGTTTCTACGATCATCTACATAATTACATTTTTACCAAAATCCTTACTCCTCTTTTTAGACAGTCGGATTAAAACGTAGGACTCGTCAAAACGTAAAAAAAAATATTTTGGCCGCTGGCTGCACTCGCGCAATATGTTTAAGCTAGTATTCAATCCTTACTTCTGGCTTTCCTAGTAACCATCGAAAATTCCTTGATAACATCCTTTCCTTTCACCCTTGAGAGAATCCTAAGAAGGAGAAAAAAAGGGGGCGGCTGGACTAACTGGCCTATGGCGGCCCAATGTGCTAGTCCGCCTCTGATTGTACTGGTTATATAAGAAGGGCTCACACAGGTCCGGTCGCGGTACTGCCGTACCGCCTTTTACCGCTCGTACCGCTCGTACCGCTCTACCGCTCGTACCGCCTGTGTTTGATGGAGCCTTAAGCACGGGAACAGGAGCGAGATGGTAACTCCGGTACGGTCTGAGGAGAAGACCTTGGTGAGACTGCGAAGTCTGGTGAGTACTTATTGAGATATTTATGTATCCTGTATGCGTGGATTATAGTATGGAACAACGGGAAGACCGTGGCAATGTCGTAAAGACGTGACTAAATAGTCCAATTTTATGTACCTTATACTGGACATTGGACAGGCAGTAGTTAGGACGATCGGTGTGCGCCCGTTCCAGCAGTCGGCCGGCACTGTTGACAACGTGCGCATGCTCCCCAAGTAGTATACCCGAACGGCGGTACAGGTGTGGGGCCACGGACATAATTATATCAGGCGTTGCTGATACAAGGCTGGGATCGATGATAGGCTACTGTACGGCGATTCGTGTGCGCACGCTCTTGCAGGCATCCGGCACTGTGAACAGCGTGCGCAGACATCTCACGGATATATACCAGGCGTTGCTGGTACGAGGCTGGGATATCGCCACGCGGCGATCGGCTACAGTTGGAGGTTCGGGTGGGACTAGGGGGGAACAGGTGGAGGTCCCCGTGGGGCAAAAGCCCCATGTCCAGCGGTATCTGGATCCCTGCCAGACCCCAGGAAAGGCTAAGCCTACATGTACAGCTCATAACTTACCCCGCAGTGACTGCGGTCGACTCATTGTTCCATCCCCAGGCTATATTTGTCGTGCAAATGACGGTGACAGTAACCTAGGCGGGATATTGTTAGTTACATCATAAGACGCACGACATAAGGTACGTGGTTTCTACCCGAGAAATTTCGACCCCATGCGCTATGTGCCATGCCCTCTTCCATTTCAACTTGACAATCCATTGGGCTAAATAGGTATCGTATCGGTAACGTTGGTTCTTTTACAGGTAAGTATTTTCATTTCTGGCTTGATTTCTCAGATACACTTCAAGCATAATCCTCTCTATGGCTCATTGGGCTGTACACCTACCTAATAAGGTCTATACTTTTTTAGTACGGGTTTGAAAATGGGATCAAAGTTTCCACAAGTTTAGCGGCCCGTGTGTTTCCTCCTCACGGGTACAGAATTCTGATAGTATTATGGGAGTTTTGAAGTCGGAAGTTTCTTGGGGTTCGGCTTCAGAATGCATGGGATTTGTCCAAATGATGGATATAATTTACATGATGGCTGTTCGGAGTTCGGAATGAGCGATCTAAGACAGGGTGCTGCTACCCTAGTAGGTATTATAAGTCGTAGGTACCTTGCTACGGAATCATCATTTTATTCATTTCAGCCGATAGAAGTAGGTATGTACAGCTGGAAGTAGGCCGCCCCTATAGGTTTCTAAATGGACCGATAGTAAGCGGTTAACATAGCCATCATGTCTAGGTACCTATTTAAAAATATACTTTGAGCTATTACCTTACACCTAGATAACAGCCGCTTAGCCTTCTAGGAATAAACATAGATACACATATAAAACTCATATAGAATTCATTAAGACAAAGTTATCAAGATTTACATATGCACTCTTTGAAATTAAAACCAGCACTGACATAAAAACAGCTATATCAGCTTATTATTTATTATGCAAAAGAAATGCATTAGGATCATTTCACAAATAGAAAATACTGACGGTGGTAGACCATTCTTCAAAAAATACAACATACTGCCCTTACCCTCCCTTTATATCCAGGAATTGTGCACATAGGTACGTATTTAAAACAACAACACATTTCTTAAAACAAAAGAAACCCATAATTTAAACACTACTTAGATATAAAGAACTTAAGTTTGCCATCATCTAGAATAAAAATGTTAAATGAAGGCCCATATTATATGGCAGTCAAAATATATAATAAACTACCAATCACCATACGAGATGAACAAAAAATTACATCATTTAATTCTAAATTAAAACAATTTTTAGTATTACATTGCTTTTATTCGTTAGATGAATACTTTGAAGAAACCACCTACACAAGTAATAAATAAGCTTATTGCCAAGTAGGTATTTATATTATTTGATTATTTGTATGACGATCTCTTAATCCTACTTAATATTATGAACGCAAAAGTTTGTGAGGATGGATGGATGGATGGATGGCTGGATGGATGGAGGGATGGATGGATGTATGGATGTTTGTTACTCTTTCACGCAAAAAACTACTGAACGGATTGAGATGAAACTTTGCAATAATATAGCTTATACATCAGAATAACACATAGGCTACATTTATGAAGATATTTTGTGAATTGTCCAAAATATTACGATAAATGTTGAGTAAGTAGGAAAAATCTGCCTTCTAGCTACTCTGCGAGCTACTCTAGCGTGCGCTGCAAGAATGTCAAAATAAACAACTGTCGATCGAATATCTGTCAAATCAATCGATGAGCAGTCCTTGGATATCATCATACTGATAATATATTATGTACCTATATATACCTATATTTAATATTATAAATCCGAAAAGTTTGTTCTTCTTTCACGCAGCAACGGAGCAACGGATTGACTTGATATTTGGCATAGATATAGTTCGAGGGCCGGAAAGTGACATGAGCTACTTGAATAAAAGGTTCCTGTGAGATAGCATAAATGTCTAAATCCACGCGGGCGGCGCCGCGGGTAGAAGCTAGTAGTTCTATAATTGCTTGCTACTATCTATGTAACTATTCTTAAACTTAGATTATAAGAATAAAATGTAATTATTTGATAAATATATTTAGAAGGATCCCTAGCAAGTTATAATTTTGCAATGCCCGACAAGGGCGACTAAGTTGTAAGCACATAATATCTTAATTAAGACCTCAAATGTAACACTTAGTGGCAATAAATAAATATGAATATGAAAAACATTTCTTTGAGCGACAACGGACATTGTGGCCTTTGGCCAATTACCATTGAAGCCAATTACTATGAAGCTACTACATGCTAAATTTAATAGCAATTTAGAATATTGTTCTCTCTTTCAAATGCGTACTTATAGTGAAAAAGAAACACTATCGAATATTAAATTTAGAATGGCGCCCCCACAATTGGCCACATTGTCTAGGTACGAGTAAAAGTTTAAGTTGAGCTTACTAATGTACTGTATCGGCCTTTTTTTCAATAGACCACTGCAGGACGTAGGCCTACCCACAAACGGTGTTTGGGCCATATCCACCACGCTGGCCCAGTGCGGGTTGGTGGATTCACATACGCCATCGAATTTCTTCTACGGACTTCGTATGCAGGTTGCCTCACGATATTTTTCTTCACCGAAAAGCCAATTGTGTTAAATTCCGTACATAATTATTATTACGGAATTTGAACCCACGACCTCACTAATGAGTAAGTGAATATTGTACACCTTTGCATCAGTAAGACCACCTTTTACTTTCAAACTTGAAATTCTGGGATTTACTTGAAATTATGAAAAAAATAATCACCGGTTCCATAGTATTATAAATAAAGGTGACACAATATTTGGAACAGCATTGTGACCAGTTGTATTTCTGTGAATTTAGTAAAGGATTTTTGGTAAATTCGGTCGTAATGATGTGTTCCCCACGAGCGCGTCTGCCCGAGGGAACCCAAATGCTGGTGTGGAGCTTGGTGTTTTCGTCTGAGGGGAAACTACAGGATCGCCGAAATTAAAACCTTTTATTTTCTTCACAAAACTTATATACACTGTTTTTATTGACAAGAAAGCGTCAAGCGCGAATCGCACTAATAATTTTGAATTTGGAATGTTTTGCCGAAAGAGTTTGTCAAATAAATAAAGAAGATCGTAGCCGTCGTGCACATTTCTCCCGCCGTGCAGTGTCCCTGTAGCCGGCGACGCTGCATCAATCTCGGTGCACGGCGGCTTCCGTCGGCAGTACTACGATCTTCTTGACAGGTCGTCTTAAGATACCTCCCGTGGTTCGCACGTCGACTACTCGCGTCACGCCGTCCGCACCGGGGTAGGTCGCTTCAACTATTCCTCGAGGCCATGTGTTGCGTGGTAGCGTGTTATCGACGACAATTACGATGTTGCCAATCTTGACGGCAGGCCCTCGGCTGTGGGGCTCCCGCCGGTTTTGAAGCTCTGGCAAATATTCGCGTACCCATCGATCCCAAAAAATGTCGGCGAGTCGTTGAGAAGCGCGCCAGTGCGCTCGGCTCATGAAGTCGTAGTCATCGAATGAGCCAGGCCTTGGTATCATTGCAGGGCCGCCTAGTATAAAATGATTTGGCGTTAGTGGAGCGGGGTCGTCTGGGCTCACAGACACATGCGTGAGCGGTCGGTTGTTGACGGTGAACTCCGCTTCTGTGAGCAGCGTATGAAACACTTCAACGCTCGGATGTCTTGGCTGTTGGGTGGCTGCGAGAGCTGTCTTTACGGCGCGTACCATTCGCTCCCAAGCGCCTCCCATAAAAGGAGCGCCGGGCGGGATAAAGCGCCAGCGGATTTGACGCTGTGACGCCTCTTCTTCAGTGGCTTCGTCAAGAGCTCGTCTCAGTTCACGGTCAGCACCACGTAGGTTTGCACCATTGTCCGACCAGATCTCTGTTGGGGTTCCTCGGCGAGCAATCATACTGCGGAGCGCCATAATTGCTGAACTAGTACTGAGCGATTCTGCCGGTTCAAGATGAATTCCTCGGGAAGTTAGGCAGGTATATATAGCTACATAATGTTTTTTCGTACTGCGTCCATGGGAAATATTGTACGGACCAAAATAGTCAAGTCCTATAAAGGTAAAACTTCGTTGATGATGCGCCAATCGAGTCAGAGGGTGATCGCCTGTAGATGGCTGCGGAGGCGTGTCCTTACGGATCCGGCATGGCAGACATTGGCGGATGACCATCTTTGCAACGGGTCGGATGCGCAGAATCCAATAAGATTGGCGACATTCACTTATGGTAGCTTCAACGCCGGCATGATGAAGACGTCGGTGCATGTAATCGATCAGTAGCTTAACCTCGTAGCGATTGCCATCTAGTATAGGCGGCGAGGTCATCACGCTGTCGGCCGCCGTCAAGTGGTCGATCCTACTCTTCAGTCGTAGTACTCCATCTATATAGGTTACCGCTAGGCGGTGAAGTCGGCTAGAGGCAGCGACTGATTTCCCAGCTCGTAGACTTTTCATATCAGAATGGAAAGCGCGCTCTTGACTCGCACGCCAAATTAAAATCTCAGCGCGGCGTATAGTGTCTGCATCGACTACGGCGTAGAGCGTTGTAGCTACACGGCTCGTTGACGTCACAGAGGCCTTTGTAGTTATAGCTTTCTTATTTTTCTCCCATGTCGGGTCTGCTTGTGGATTTTTCCTTGTTCGTTTAAAATAACTTCGTTCCTGCGGGCGCCGACAGAGGTCGATAAATTGTAACACACGAGCAGTAGTGCGCAGGTAACGCTCCCATTTTGAAAATCGTTCAGGGTTCGGCGTAGCTTCGTCGAATGCAGTCAATGTTTTAGTAAGCGTGGAGCAACGTTCCTCTCCTGTGTGATCAGGTGCGCATAGTGCACGCGCAGTGGGCCAGTTGTCCTCAGGCAGTGAAAGGAAGTCAGGACCTCTAAACCATCGATGTTCTGCAGTGAAGTTGTCAGGTACGTCTCGGGTCGCGTCATCAGCAATATTCAATTTGGTCGGTATCCATCGCCATTCACTAAGCGTAGTGTTCTCTTCTACGGCGGCTACGCGATGTGCTACGAACGGTCGGTAAGCGCGCGATCCGGTACGTAGCCAAGTCAGGACGGTAGCGCTGTCGGTCCAAAATATTTTCGAATCTGGCTTTCGGTCATGCTCTTCAATGACGGTCATGGCCATGCGGCTTCCCATGACTGCAGCTTGCAATTCTAGCCGCGGTATAGACATCAATTTGAGCGGCGCAACACGTGATTTCCCAAGGACGAGGGATTTTCTCACTTCACCGTCAGGCCCTTCAGCTCGCCAGTATAGTGCGGCTGAGTAAGACGACTCACTAGCGTCGACAAATGTGTGGAGTTGAAGCGTTACTGCGTCCGAGTAGCCGAGGTAGCATCGTGGTATAGTGACGTTTCGCAGGCGCTCGAGATTACTCAACCATGTCTTCCACTGTATGCTGAGGTCGATGTCGATTGGTGTGTCCCACGCTGTCCCTCGTCGGAAAATCTCACGTAAAATCTGACGTGATTTTCCAGTCACTGGTGCTATTAAGCCAAGCGGGTCGTAAATCGACATTATAATGCGCAAGGCCTGTCTCTTTGTAGGCGCGTCACTTCGTAACACCTCTTTAGGTATTTTCACCAAATCAAGGTTGAAACCTAGTACGTCGTCATTCGTCCTCCACACTAGGCCTAGTACACGCTCGTCGCCAGTCTTGTCTGTCAGAGTGACGTCAGTCGACGCGGCCATAGAACTCAGTTGCTTTAGGACATTTTCGTCGTTTGAGTTCCATTTTCTGAGATTAAAATGCGCTCTTTTATGAATATCTCGCACTTCAGCCGCAATCCTTTTTGTTTCTTCGGATGTTCGATAACTACCAAGGTAATCGTCCATGTAATGGTTTCGTACTATGGCATCTGCAGCCTCGGGAAATTGTTCGCGATGTCGTTCTGCATTTTCATTCTTTACATATATCGCTGTGGCCGGTGAGCTAGTCGCGCCGAAAATGACAGATTTCATACGAAATTGCGTCACAGGTCGGGCCGAATCCTCACGCCACAGGTAGCGGAGGGCGTCACGATCCTCTTCGAGAACTCCGACTTGCATGAACATTTCCGTTATGTCAGCGGAAACGGCGATGGCGTGTTGGCGAAACCTCATGAGGACTCCAGGTAGTGATTGGAGTAGATCTGGTCCCGTCAGGAGGAAATCGTTCAGGCACTTTCCTTTAGTCTTGGCGGCCGCATCGTGTACAACTCGCAATTTATTTGGTTTCATAGGATTGAGTACTGCGAAGTGCGGTAAGTACCAAGTTTTCCCGGCTGTAGTGGTCGGTGGCGCCACTTCCGCATAACCCTTGTCTATAAGTGCGGTCATCTGTTCGTGATATCGTCGTTTCATCTCTGGGTCGTGACTTAATTTTCTCTCTATAGATGTGAGACGATTGAGGGCAGATGCATAGTTGTCCGGCATACTAATGTTTTGGTCGCGCCAGAGGAGCGGTGTCTCAAAACGTCCATTAGGAAGACGTATCGTTCTCTCTTTCAATAAGCGCAACGCGCGTTGTTCTGGATCATTTATCGGCGTCTTTATAGCAACTGTGAGGCCCTCTACCGCGAAATAGTTGCGGAGGGCGTCGTCCATATTGTCTTCAGTGGTCATATGCGCCACAAAATGCACTCGTGTTTGTCTATCAGCGTGTACTCCATGAATAACCCAACCAAGAGGAGTCAGCGAGGCCACCGGTTGGTCGCGGCGTCCCGATCGCAATTCCTTTGTCGTTAGAAGGTGCCAGTTGTCTTGGCCAATAAGTATTTTTGGTGTTACGTGACCGGTGTCTAAGTTGTGTCGAAGTATCTCGAGGTGTGGGCATGATGTCAGTACGCTGTCTGGTACTCGTTGCGAACTCAGTCTCAGATCTCGTACAGTGCGGAGTTTTAGTTGTTGTGAGTCACTGTCGCGTCCGCGTAGAGTCAGTAGAACTCGACGTGAGTTTGAAGCGTCTACCTTTTTATTTCCAATCGCGGTGATATATAGCGGGTCGATTGGCCCGTCAGCGCCAACTTGCTTAGCGAGGTTTTCATCTATTAAAGATACAGTAGAGCCATCGTCTAATAAAGCCCATGTGTTGGCTTCTCCCGCCGGTCCTATTACTGTGACTGGCGCTATCTTTAGGTAAGCTGTCAAAGGAAGCTTCTTTGTCCATGTCGATGTGCAGATTTCTTCCTCCTTAGGTTTCTGTGCTTCCCTTTTGATATGGTGCAAAAGGTGATGGTGACTGAAACTGCACCCGTCAATATCGCATCGTCGCGTTTTACAATGGTGCTGTCGTTTCCTCAGTCGCAAGCAGCGGAAGCAGAGTTTGGCAGCCTTCGCTATGTCCCAGCGATCATCCGTTGTGGCTGCTTTGAACTCAGGGCAATCGGGTAGTGAGTGGCTCGCTTGACGGCACGCAACACAGGACCTCTCACCGGCCGCCTGCGTCGCGTATGTCCTCTGATTGTTCTGCCTGCGGTGGTCATCTCTAGCTGACGGCTCGGGTTCAGGTTGTGCGTATGGGCTGCACAACTCAGCTTCACGCTGAAGGAACCGTGTCAGTTTCATCAGGTCTGGTTCATCGGCTGGCTGTGTCGCGGCGAATTCAAACCATCGATATCGAAGCGTCGGCGGCAGTTTCTCCGAAGTCGCGGAGGTAATTATAGGGTTGTATAAATAATGCACTCTTTCCAGCGCCTTTAACGCGGCAACGATGTTGGAAACCTTACTCGCAAATATACAAATCTCTCTTGGGTTATCGGTGAGCTTTGGCAGGGCACGTAGTCTCTCGAGCTCAGTAATCGCGATAGCCTCGGGTCGGCCAAATCTAGACTCGAGCGTATTCATTATTTCCGCAGGCTCTGTATAGTGCAGGAGCAAGTTTTCTACCGCTTCGCGAGCTTTACCTTTAAGGCTGCGACGAAGTCGCGCTGTGTTTTCCGTCGCGGTGTAATTCGCAGCGGACTCGTTATAGGCCACCTTAAAAGATAGCCACTCTAAATGCGATCCTCCGTAGAATGGTAACTCGGCATAATATTTCGCTGACAAATTCGGTCCACCCTGACGAGCGGCTAGCGTGATAGCAGCAGCGAGCTCGGCGATGTCGGACTTAGGCACAGTCACAGGCGCTTTGCTCGGAGGCGACAGGTTAAGTGGTGGCGCCGCGGCTATGTCCAGAAAATTATCTTGCCGGGGCGGTGTTACCTCATGAAGCCAGGAATCAATACGCTGGATTTTACGCATACCGTCTTCGTCCGAGAGTGTGGTGCGCGCATCTTCTTCGTCGTCTACATGAGATTCAGCTTCCAGGGTGGCAATGCGGGCTGCAGCGAGCTCTGCTTGCAGTCGGATGTGGTCTTCTTTCGCCTTCGCGAGCTGCAGTTGGCGCTCCAAGCGTCTACTCGGACATTTTGAAGATGACACATTGGATACACGTGTATTTGAAACGGTTGCCGCTGGTTTTTGGAGTAAAGTTGACGGTGCGCCGCTGTCGTAGGTCGTGTCGACAGCCGTGACCGCCGGTGTCGCTAAGGCGGCGGGCTGTGTTGGGCGCGGCGCAATGTGAGAGGAGGGCGGCGGCGGTGCGCCCTGCGTCACTCTCACCATGCTTGATTCGGTGGCTTCAAGCTCTCCCGTATGTGGCGCGGGTGGTTCAACGTGGGAGGAGGGCGACGGCGGTGCACCCTGCGTCACTCCCGAGGTGCTCTCCCGAAGATTGCCGTCGACGTCGGTGCGACGTGCAAACTTTGCCTTCACGGAACGAGTCAACACCATCTCTAATCCGGCTATCGAAGGACCAAAATGTTCCCCACGAGCGCGTCTGCCCGAGGGAACCCAAATGCTGGTGTGGAGCTTGGTGTTTTCGTCTGAGGGGAAACTACAGGATCGCCGAAATTAAAACCTTTTATTTTCTTCACAAAACTTATATACACTGTTTTTTTTGACAAGAAAGCGTCAAGCGCGATTCGCACTAATAATTTTGAATTTGGAATGTTTTGCCGAAAGAGTTTGTCAAATAAATAAAGAAGATCGTAGCCGTCGTGCACATGATGAATAGGTTCAATTACTATATCCTAGAATTATTTTATGTCGTTAAAATTTGTAAAAAGGAATAAGTGTAGGTAACTATTAGGTAGGTACCTAGTCGGATCTCTTCAAGCACAAAGTAATAACACCACTCATAGCCTCTCAAACGTTTCAGGTCTAAGCTAGTGCACTTAATACATAATTTAGCTTAATTGCACTATCATCCAGGCATTCTAGCGAGCTGGCTAATGTGTTTACGTACATAGCTGATGCTGTGAAATGCAAAGCAGAATTAAGAGCGTATTGCGGTCTTGTGTGGTCTTACTAGGTGTATCTGTAGTCTTTCTAGACTATATTTTTTTTCCTATTTTTAACAAGAAGGAGGAGGTTCCATGTTCGTCTGTATTTATATTTATTTTGTGTATGTTCATCGATAATTTCGCCAATTGTGAACCGAATTGAAAAATTCTTTTTAGCTCGAAAGTGTATAATTCTGAGGTGGTCCCATTAAAATTTAAAAGAAATCGGCTGCGCCGTTTTTGAAAAATCAACAATAATGTAAACAATCGGACCGAAATATTCGAATTTTGAACACAATGGAAGGCAGTTTTACCAGTTTTTGCGAAAAATAATTATATTTTAATAATTTAGTCAGGAATCATAAATAATTAACCAGAAGTGAGGAGATCCGTGGATGAACCAAAGTAACAAAGAATCGACATTACCAACGTAGCCCAGCGGATTGGTAAGTTGGAATGGCAGTAGGCTGGGCACACAGCTCAAAGAATTAATTTCTGATGGGATATATGTTGGTACCTACCTTGGACATTGGACACTAAAAGTAAGGAAGCTTAGGTGGCCAGCTCTGCACCCCTAGCATGGCAAAGGCATATAACCATTTTATCCACTTTTGATGACATTTGTTAATGTCAATACCTACATACTTTGTTTCCACTCCGAGGGGATAAATTGGGAAAAAGACAATTTGTCCATTTGCCATGCTAGCGGTTTCTAAAAACAACTATGACCTACAATATCAAGTGTAGTGTCATCTAAGCCACGGTAGTGCACAGTTGTAAATGCCACTCGCTGTCACCCATCTGAAGATTAGCCGTGCCGAAAGTTGCTTGATTTTGAATGATTTCGGGGATCGCTGAGAAACCAAGTCAAACTACGCTATGAGCGCAGTAATCATGTAATCCATGGTTATGGATTACTTTAACACGCTCCTGGCGCAGTTGGTAGTACGTTTGTCATGAGGTCAAGGCTCAGTGAGTCAATTCCCGATCGTACAAATATTTAAGTGACAAAAAAAAATTCACCGTAATCGCAGACGTTGTACCATGCTTGAAAATAAGTGGTCGGCAAACAAAAGGACTGCAAAACATAGTCATAGTCATTTATTGCGTAATTGTTATTTACATGTAAATATATTGTCTACATTGATTTTTGTTTGTGTGGCCGCCATATTGAGACTGTTATATTAATGTAACAATGTCATTATAAAATTCATCATCAAACTAAATTGTAGCCCGTGGTTAAACAAAATAACAGCGATAATTGCAATATCTCTTTTTCTGAATATTCGTATTCGTTTTATCTGTCATAGGATCGATCAGAAGTCCTTCAGAATCCATAAAAGAACTTTGATTGTGCGCTCTATCACCGTAGTAACTAGATGTAACAGGGCATTTGGCATTTGCCGGCGCCGGAAAGTTCTCCGGCAGTTTTTTATTTTTTATTCAGTAACATAGAGCATATTGAAGATAACAGTAATAAGTTACTGCTTATGGCTGCCAAAATTGATTCGTTGAAGCCTATTTCTAACGGTAGGGTATTTCTCGCCTAAAACATTGAGCTTATAGAAAAGGATTTAAAAACGCGCACCACTACATGCCATCGGAGCTACATGTGGCGCTGTATTATATGAAAATTAAATGGTAAAAAGTAGATAGTCAAGATTTTAGGAGCGTCGCGATGGTGTTTTATTATTAACACTATCAATAAAAATTTTGAAGTCATTTACTTTATAATATTATCTAATCTAATCCTAACCTAACAGACTGAGTTGGAAGTCTGTTCCCTTAGATGGTAACTTAACTAATGCTTGACAAAACTTATCCTACTTTACACTACATTTATCTAAACAAAAGAAGGGGTGGGCGTCGATGCGCTTTCACCCTGCACAATAGAGGCTTGCGCACATGTGCAATGGTGGATGCGCCGTCGGTAGGGTTAACTATCTGACGGTGCTGATAACATAAATAGGTATATCTATAACATCATGACCTATTCCTTGCCCGCTTCCACGATAATGCTATTGTCACTTGAGGTAATTCTCAACCATTGAAACCAATGCACTTGATGATGATGCATTGTAACAGACTCAAGAAAGAAGTTTCAGTAAACTATATTCTGTTTTAATTAGGTGTACCTAAGTTTTTTAATAATAATATTTTGAATAAATATTTTTTTTATTATTAAGTATATTTATATTGAAACAAATCACCAATGTATGGAAAATCCAATGATTTGAAGTTACGAGTACCTTCATAAAAATCCGACAATAGCCACCGAATCAAGATATTTTTATCTCTTTCTAACTCGGGCCATATTAAATCGATGCATCTCTTTCAGATCTCGATCGACCACATTATACCTCCGGTATCTCTGTGACTAAATCAGTACATTTATAATTTAATTGTGTATCAGAGTTTGACTAGATATCTCATCTCTAGTCGTAAAACGGTACAACTTCGGATACTTAAAAATATTATCTACATAAAAATTGTATTTTACGATTGAAGTGCAGCTAGTATTATATGGAGGTTATTCGTAGAGCTTGTTGCTGTAAAAAGCTACGATCTGTATTTATATTGTTTCTAATTTTTGTGTTAACCCTTAAATGGATTTTGTCACTTCTATAGGATGTATATAAAAAACGCACACCGATACAAAATACACACGCGTTGCCGGCTCTAAGGCGGTGCTTGACGACTAACAGACTACCCTTTACTGACTTAGACGATTTTGGTATACTGGGTGTTCGAAAAATTAGAAGTGCACGCCATTTTTAAAATACAAAGCGTTGCGTCAGGTTTTGCTCCAGATAAAAATGATAGTTACGGTCACTTATTTTATTGTTTTAACTAATTATTACTGATTTTCGTATATTTGACAATTGAGTAATTATGTAGTTAAGTAGTTTGTAATTGAGCAGTTATCAAAATCATGATTGTAGCTTTTCCTTAAATGGCACATATACGAGTATGTGAATGTCACATAGAACGGACATTGCCCTAAAAGTGTAGTACCAAGTATTATTTGTATACGTCACTCAGAACGGACGTTGCCTTGAATGTATAGCAACAAGTAGTTCTTGTGTTTGTCATATAAAGCTGACATTGTCTGTTTATATTTTTTAATTTATAGATGAAAATGTCTTGGAGAGCCAAAAAAAAATGTTAGCCCCTATACCTTCTGAGGAATTTTATGATTCTGCGTTTATTTACCACAATTAAGCACTAAGTTTGAGCATAGTTTTTTTCAGACACCTCATTAGTTCAGACAAGTGATTTTTTCCAATTCAATTGAATTGAGTAGAAAATACATACTAAATCGTATTCTCTTCCCCTTGAAAGCGTGCGCAGTTACTTCTTTTATCGATTTCACCAAATTATTATCCTAAAAGGTTCACTTCAAGATGTGATTTCCATGCGTTTTTGGTCAGCCACATGTATTGAAAAATACAATCATTTTGTTATTTGACTATCGAATATAGGATATAAACTTTCCCCACGGCCCTACAGTCGTGGCGAGGTGTAATTTTCCCTGATTTTAATGTAAAATCGCTGGGATTCTTGACATTTTGTGGAAAACACACTTCATGTAATACCTCCTTCTAAAATGCTACTTGACTACTAAACCTTTACTAAATAGTTTACCCACGACTACCCGCACGTGGTGAGGCCCAATTATACACCATTTTCTCATTCAACCCCTTTTCTGAATAATAATAACTTGTTAAAAATGAAATCCCGCCGCAAATTACATCTCGCTTGTCTTCTGTTTGATGTTATTAAATACGGTAATCCTGCTTACTTGCGGGAGAGAATTAAGTGGATTTCTGATAGCAGGCACCGTTATCGCCGATTGTGTGCCCAGCAGTTGGCCATGCCGCCTTGTCGCACCGTCAATTTCAGGGGTAGCTTCCGGTATGCGGCGGCCAAATGCTGGAATAATCTGCCTCCACCTATTAGGGAGTTGAAGAGTCTCTACTCTTTCCGAGTACAATTGAAACGCTATCTTATTTCGAAACAACTTCAGCACGGATTGATAGTGTACGACCAGTCCTTTCTATAAATGACTCCGCTCTTTTTCTATGTTCTGGATATTTTTTGCTGGCAATTTATGTATTTTTGTTATTTTTTTCATTTTTGTGTTGTTCTTTTTCGTTACATAAATTTGTAGATTAATTATCATCATAATTATCACTGTTGTTTATATTGTGTTTGTATGTGAAAATATATATTTATTGCGTTTATTTCATGTTCTTTAACCTTAACGTTATTTTGTTTGATTTTCCTTTGTCTTAGCTTTTCACTGTTTGTCAAATAACTTTTCACTTATTTTATGTTTTTTTTGTTCCTACCCTCAAAAAAGGCTAACCTGAAAACCAGCGCTGAGTGTGCGGTTCCTACCTGCATTCAGCATAATGCTGAGGTGAGCCCTTTTCGACATTTCTAATTCTTTATTTGTATATCATTATTGTTTTTTTGTGTCTCTTGTATTTGTAATGTCGAATAAAGTTTTTTCAATTTCAATTCAATTTCAATTTCATTCATGACCTGAGAAAATATAATTTTAATTTTTGTACTTTTCTTCCTACAAGGTGTTGACATGGATTTATTCCATCCATTTCAGGGTGTTTAGGTGAGGCCGGCATGCTTGGGCATACCCCCAACCGGACTTACGGCTATTAGCCGCCTGGGCGTCGTTGGTACACCCAGTCGACTGGGCGACCACTTACCTATACGTGAGCCCTGCCAATACCCACATTTTCTTTTTAACCGGCGGCGCATGCAGGTGGGACGGTGCTGCCTACAGGTACCTCGTTCCTTTTTATTAACGTCGACCAACTGCTACATATTGGTGTCACCACAGAATGGATTAACCAATTTTCTATTAATAATTTAACCTTAGGGACAGAACTCGACCAAGCGACCCACCGTTTTAGTATTTTATTACTAAGAGTCAGACGGCTTCGCCGTCTGCATTCTACTTTAACTATTGTACCAATTTAATTTAGAATTTACCAATCCTTGGATCGCCAATTAATTTGGTGATTGGTAAGTTCACTGCTCTTTAGTTAATCATTGTAAAACAACCAAGCGACCCACCATTTTAGTATTTTATTACTTAGAGTCAGACGGTTTCACCGTCTGCATTCTACTTTAACCGTACACTGCTTTTTAATTAATAGTTGTAGGACAACCTGGGGGAAGTTGCCCACTAACAAAAAAAAAACCATGCCGGTGATGAACACTTGAATTTTATTTAATTACCTTAGTTGATAAGTGTAGGTATATCTCTTCACACCCCTTCAGAGGGAAGAAACCCTGCTACAGTATACAGTTTAAATTTCAACTCGATATCTTTACGCGTTCTCGAGATAAAGAGTCTTGACATACACACAGACGGACAACAAAGTGATCCTATAAGGGTCCCGTTTTTTCCTTTTGAGGTACGGAACCCTAAAAAGATCCTTTTTGGAAGTCGGTTAAAAATATCTTTCACCCTCCTCAAAATGTATGGATTAGTTGGTTATTTTTTCGAGTTTAGACAAAAGTCGCGGTTAGTTTTGAAGCTAATTGATTACCAATAACTCTGTATAGTCCACTATTTTAAGAGTTTATAGTGAATCAGTGTAAGTAGAAACCGACACTTTAAACTTTCTTAATCTAAGCTTCGCTAGCCATTTAAGCAATACGAGAATAAGAGAGAAAAGGGTTACAAAACACTAATAAAAATAGACTAGATGACTAAAAATTACTAGTTTGTAATTAACAACTTTAGTATTTTGTCAACTATGAAATCACAAAAGAAATATTAGCTGTTCCATACACGTTGAAGAAACTTACTGTCCTCACTCTGCTCGATTTCAGCAATGCGTTCAACACTGTTGATTTCGATATCCTTCTTGCTTTGTTCCGATCTATTAACATATCTCCTACAGCAGTTGACTGGTTTCATAGCTATTTGTACGGTCGCCGGCAACGAGTACGTGTTGAAGATACATTCTCTTCTTGGTGCGTTACTAGTGCTGGCGTCCCTCAAGGTGGTGTTCTTTCTCCTCTTTTATTTGCTATCTTCATTAATTCTATTACCTCTCACATCACATCTCTCTACCATCTCTATGCTGACGATCTGCAAGTTTACTCTCAAGCTTCAATTGATCGCTTAGACGAGGCTGTCACCGCAGTCAATGATGACCTATGCCGTATCGAATGTTGGAGTCGATCTCACGGGCTCACTATCAATCCCAGTAAGACTCAGGCCATCATCATCGGTAGCTCCAGGATGATTGCACGCATTGATCACACCTCTCTTAAGAAAGTTGTATTCAGCGGTATTACGATACCTTTTAGTACTGAGGTCAAAAATCTTGGTATCATTTTCGATAGCTCCTTTTCTTGGAATCCTCAAATTCAATCTGTTAAGCATAAGCTGTACGCTTCTTCTGCATCATTAAGAAGAATCCGCAATTTCCTTCCCACTGCCACCAAGGCTGCGTTAGCACAATCTCTTCTTCTCCCTATTTTGGACTACGCCGACGCCTGCTATCTCGACTTATCCCAGGAGCAATTTGTCAAGCTCGAGCGCCTTCAAAATCTTTGCATACGATTTATCTTCGGTCTTCGGAAATATGATCACATTACTCAATTCCGTAACAAGCTTAAGTGGCTCCCTATCCGTCTTCGCCGCGATACCCATATTCTTTCCCTTCTCTACAACGTTCTCTTTAAGCCTTCTTCTCCTTCGTATTTAAGCTCACGCTTCACTTTTCTCTGTGACACTCACTCTGTCAATCTTAGGTCATCTAGCAATCTTCTTCTATCAACTCCATCTCACAATACTGTCTTTTACGATTCTTCTTTCTGTGTCCGGGCTGTGGCTCTCTGGAATGACCTTCCGGTGACCATCAGGCGTGCGCAGAGCGTTGAATCTTTCAAGACTCAAGTCAAGGAACACTATCTTGCTAAGCAGTTTTAAAAACTGATATTACTTATCGCTTACGTTTTAACTATCTGTATTTATTTATGTATGTAAGTAGGTTTATTTTTATTGCATGTATTATAAGAAGTATTTGTGTATGCCTATTATTATGTAGTGTATTTTATTGTTTTTGGATATTTATAACTTTACTTTATTCATTTATGTTTACACCACCGTCCACGTCAATCACATGTTTCCACACAGTAGAGGTTGTCTGGAAGAAATCGCTTTTAGCGATAAGACCGCCTTTTGTACCATTCTTCTGTCGTTATTTCTTTTTCTGTAATGTTTTACTACTTGTGGTGTCAATAAAGTGTTTTTGTATTGTATTGTATTGTTGTTGAACATCTTTGACAACATGTTGACTATGTCATGTTTGGTTTCATTATAAAGTAGTTCATCTTGATGGTACTCCATTAGGCGCCTTTTATAGAGGTTATGTGTAAGTTATTTGTTAACGTGGTATATTTCTGGTGGAACTCTAAGGCTGGGCACAGACCGGCTACTGACCACAGCCACCTATGACTGCCCGTTACCGCTACTTCTATACATGTATCGTACATTACTGTAGCGAGTGGCCGCCACCGACCACACGTGTGCGCCGCGTTTTAACAAAATATTAGAGAAATCTTGTGAAATGCCCGTCTGCGCCGAGCCTAAATACCTAAATAATATTCATAAATATGACACACTCAATACTAAAATGAAATTATGTAAGTACATGTATTTATGTAATTTCAAAAACAATAGTGTAAAGTATAATATTTAGTCATAACACCTCTGCTGTAATACTTCTTTTATACCATGCAGATATACGTCGTCACGTCGAACAAGAACAAGAGAACCTGAAAGACGTTAGAGTTGTTCTTGAACGTATTGTTGAAGAAGATTTGCCAGAAAGGGCGCGGCCTGAACCAGTTCCCGTTCCAAAAGTACACCTAGTCCCAACAATATCGAAGCCAGTTCACGTTCCAGAAGGTAAACCGAAGGTGAAAAAACGCAAATCACAGAGAATCGCAACTCGGCAATGGCTAGCAGAAAAGCCAACCACCAGGAGCGGTGCCATGAACACAAGGAAACGCCCGCAAAGTCGAGTGACTGACGATGACAACATTCCATTAAATTTTATAGCCAGGGACACGAAATCAGAGAAGCCAGAAGCCAAAAAAGCTGGACTACCAATCAAAGGACAAATAACAGGTTTAAGAAAAACTATAAAGAAAAAATCATCGGAACAATCGCTAAGAGGACAAGCCCTCGCCAAGCCCTAAACCTCACCTCACGAATTGTTGAAGAAGATTTGCCAGAAAGGGCGCGACCTGAGCTAGTTCCCCGTTCCAGAAGTACACCTAGTCCCAACAATATCGAAGCCAGTTCACGTTCCAGAAGGTAAACCGAAGGTGAAAAAACGCACATCACAGAGAATCGCAACTCGGCAATGGCTAGCAGAAAAGCCAACCAGGAGCGGTGCCATGAACACAAGGAAACGCCCGCAAAGTCGAGTGACTGACGATGACAACATTCCATTAAATTTTCTCGCCAGGAATACGAAATCAGAGAAGCCAGAAGCCAAAAAAGCTGGACTACCAATCAAAGGACAAATAACAGGCTTAAGAAAAACTATAAAGAAAAAAATCATCGTAACAATCGCTAAGAGGACAAGCCCTCGCCAAGCCCTAAACCTCACCTCACGAAATATCCGAGCCTCGAAACGATTGAAGGGCAAAGAAATTGACATACCTGAAAAACTCAAAGAGGTCATAAAGGAAAGAAAAGAATATTTAACATAAGGATTGCTAAAAGAAAAAACCAGCACACGGAGCATGAAAACTCGGAAGAAATCTTGTGAAATGCCCGTCTGCGCCGAGCCTAAATACCTAAATAATATTCATAAATATGACACACTCAATACTAAAATGAAATTATGTACATGTATTTATGTAATTTCAAAAACAATAGTGTAAAGTATAATATTTTGTCATAACACCTCTGCTGTAATACTTCTATTATACCATGCAGATATATATGTCGTCACGTCGACTAGAACAAGAGAAACTGAATGACGTTCGAGTTGTTCTTGAACAAATTGTTGAAGAAGATTTGCCAGAAAGGGCGCGGCCTGAACCAGTTCCCGTTCCAAAAGTACACCTAATCCCCACAAAATCGAAGCCAGTTCACGTTCCAGAAGGCAAACCGAGGGTGAAAAAACGCAAATCGCAGAGAATCGCAACTCGGCAATGGCTTGCAGAAAAGCCAACCACCAGGAGCAGTGCCATGAACACAAGGAAACGCCCGCAAAGTCGAGTGACTGACGATGACAACATTCCATTAAATTTTCTTGCCAGGAATACGAAATCAGAGAAGCCAGAAGCCAAAAAAGCTGGACTACCAATCAAAGGACAAATAACAGGCTTAAGAAAAACTAAAAAGAAAAAGTCATCGGAACAATCGCTAAGAGGACAAGCCCTCGCCAAGCCCTAAACCTCACCTCACGAAACATCCGAGCCTCAAAACGATTGAAGGGCAAAGAAATTGACATACCTGAAAAACTCAAAGAGGTCATAAAGGAAAAAAAAGAATATTTAACATAAGGATTGCTAAAAGAAAAAACCAGCACACGGAGCATAAAAACTCTGAAGATATCTTGTGAAATGCCCGTCTGCGCCGAGCCTAAATACCTAAATAATATTCATAAATATGACACACTCAATACTAAAATGAAATTATGTAAGTACATGTATTTATGTAATTTCAAAAACAATAGTGTAAAGTATAATATTTAGTCATAACACCTCTGCTGTAATACTTCTATTATACCATGCAGATATATATGTCGTCACGTCGACTAGAACAAGAGAAACTGAATGACGTTCGAGTTGTTCTTGAAAGAATTGTTGAAGAAGATTTGCCAGAAAGGGCGCGGCCTGAACCAGTTCCCGTTCCAAAAGTACACCTAGTCCCAACAATATCGAAGCCAGTTCACGTTCCAGAAGGTAAACCGAAGGTGAAAAAACGCAAATCACAGAGAATCGCAACTCGGCAATGGCTTGCAGAAAAGCCAACCACCAGGAGCAGTGCCATGAACACAAGGAAACGCCCGCAAAGTCGAGTGACTGACGATGACAACATTCCATTAAATTTTCTTGCCAGGAATACGAAATCAGAGAAGCCAGAAGCCAAAAAAGCTGGACTACCAATCAAAGGACAAATAACAGGCTTAAGAAAAACTAAAAAGAAAAAGTCATCGGAACAATCGCTAAGAGGACAAGCCCTCGCCAAGCCCTAAACCTCACCTCACGAAACATCCGAGCCTCAAAACGATTGAAGGGCAAAGAAATTGACATACCTGAAAAACTCAAAGAGGTCATAAAGGAAAAAAAAGAATATTTAACATAAGGATTGCTAAAAGAAAAAACCAGCACACGGAGCATAAAAACTCTGAAGATATCTTGTGAAATGCCCGTCTGCGCCGAGCCTAAATACCTAAATAATATTCATAAATATGACACACTCAATACTAAAATGAAATTATGTAAGTACATGTATTTATGTAATTTCAAAAACAATAGTGTAAAGTATAATATTTAGTCATAACACCTCTGCTGTAATACTTCTATTATACCATGCAGATATATATGTCGTCACGTCGACTAGAACAAGAGAAACTGAATGACGTTCGAGTTGTTCTTAAAAGAATTGTTGAAGAAGATTTGCCAGAAAGGGCGCGGCCTGAACCAGTTCCCGTTCCAAAAGTACACCTAGTCCCAACAATATCGAAGCCAGTTCACGTTCCAGAAGGTAAACCGAAGGTGAAAAAATGCAAATCACAGAGAATCGCAACTCGGCAATGGCTTGCAGAAAAGCCAACCACCAGGAGCAGTGCCATGAACACAAGGAAACGCCCGCAACGTCGAGTGACTGACGATGACAACTTTCCATTAAAATTTTTCGCCAGGAACACGAAATCAGAGAAGCCAGAAGCCAAAAAAGCTGGACTACCAATCAAAGGACAAATAACAGGCTTAAAAAAAACTATAAAGAAAAAAATCATCGTAACAATCGCTAAGAGGACAAGCCCTCGCCAAGCCCCAAACCTCACCTCACGAAACATCCGAGCCTCGAAACGATTGAAGGGCAAAGAAATTGACATACCTGAAAAAATGAAAGAGGTCATAAAGGAAAAAAAGAATATTTAACATAAGGATAAACCAAAAGAAAAAACCAGCACACGGAGCATCAAAACTCTGAAGAAAACCTATCCAGCAGCATATCATCATCAACTAGTAAGCGGTAAGTTGACAAAGAAATAACAATCATTATAATTGGCATGATGACTGGGTAAAAAAAAACATTATTATCTTATCATTATTGTCTTTCAGTTTTATTACTTATTTTTTTAGTCATCTAGTCTATTTTTACCATAGTGTTTTGTAACCTTTTTCTCTCGTAATCTCGTATAGCTTAAATGGCTATCAAAGCTTAGATTGAAGACCCTTCATTTTCTGTGCTCTGGGCTTTGGCGGACACTGGCGTAGAGAAAATTATCTACGCCTGTGTATACCGATCACATAGCTGAGACCAGGAGACGACCAGACTCACCGAATACCTTAGTGAGGCGGCGGATGCTGCTCAGCTCAGCTACCCTTCGGCCCAATTAGTGATCCTGGGGGATTTTAATGGCCACCATAAAGAGTGGCTTCACCCATACCTGGACACAAACCATGCTGGGCTTGAGACGCGCAAGCTTGCCTTGACACTTGATTTCACCCAGCTGGTTCAAGGCGCCACACGGGTACCTGATGTTGACTCGCACACGGCCTACTGCTTGGACCTTCTGCTGACTACCGATCCAGACCGTTATTCAGTGGCGATCTCCCCACCGTTAGGTACATCTGACCACTGTCTGGTGAAATCTGTATCCGTCTACTCCCCATCAGACCCCAGTCCCAAAGGGTCACGGCGCGTGTGGCGGTACAAGTCAGCAGATTGGGATGAGATGCGGTGTTTTTTTGCTTCTTATCCTTGGCAGCCTGTTTGTTTTTCTTCCGATGATCCTTCTGCGTGCGCGGATGCCGTGACAGATGTGCTTCGTACCGCCATGGAATACTTCATCCCATTTTCGGACGTGCCTCTGTCTAGCAAGGCTCGGCCCTGGTTTGGGCCTGAATGTGGACGCGCCGAAGCGCAAAAGCATCAGGCATACCTGGCTTGGGTCGAAGCTCGAAACCGTAAGTTGAGGGACGTTCGTCTGAGGAAGAAGGCATACAATAGGGCTGCTAAGTCCTGCAAAAAGGTTATGCGGAGGGCTCGCTTTGACCACATTAGTCGAATAGGAAACAAGCTTGCTTCTTACCCTGCGGGTAGTAAGGCATTCTGGTCCCTAGCTAAATCGGTTGAAGCGAACTTCTGCCGCCCCTCACTGCCTCCGTTGCTGAAACCCAATGGTTCACTGGCCCATACCGCGGTGGAGAAAGCAAATTTATTTGCATCTCAATTTGCTGAGTCTTCGCGTCTAGACCCCGGTAGTGCGAGACCTCCAACTTTGCCAAACTGTGACACTGTAATGAGTGAAATACACATCCGGCAAAAGGAGGTCCTCAAAGTTCTCCGCAGTCTAGATGTGAACAAAGCCAGTGGCCCTGATGGTATTCCGGCCATTGTATTGAGGACTTGTGCGCCTGAGCTGTCGCCTGTGCTGACTCGCCTCTTTCGCCTATCTCTGAAGACAGGTCAAGTGCCCAAATCTTGGAAGCTTGCTAACGTGCAACCTGTACCCAAGAAGGGCAGCCGTGCCGACCCTGCCAACTACAGACTAATTTCGATCACGTCTATACTCTGTAAGAGTATGGAACGCGTTCTTAATAACAGACTCCTGGCCTACCTGGAAGCGAATGACTTACTCAGTGACCGCCAGTACGGCTTTCGTCGAAACCGGTCTACTGGGGACCTTCTAGCGTACGCCACACACATCTGGAGTGAGGTCATGGGGAAGCACGGGGAGGCGTTGGCTGTCTCTTTGGACATTTCCAAGGCTTTTGATAGGGTCTGGCACGAGAGCCTTATTGGCAAGCTTCCATCTTACGGCCTGCCTGCTGATTTCTGCACATGGATATCAGATTTATTGAGGAATCGGTCGATACGAGTTGTCGTTGATGGCTGCTCGTCAGACCAAATGGCTATCAATGCCGGTGTTCCTCAGGGGTCTGTGCTCTCTGCGACACTCTTCCTACTGCATATCAACGATCTCGTGTCGTCGCGTGTCTCCCGCTTTCCGTGATGTCTCTGTTCCGGTAACTGACAGCTTGGAAATATTAGCGCCACCCTTTTATGGTGGACATTCCGCGCGTTAGAACCAAGCGTTTCGAATCCTCATTCCTCATACGAACAGCCGGAATGTGGAATGCTTTGCCTGGGTCTGTCTTTCCGTTAAAGTAAAACGTGAGTGTCTTCAAATCCCGAGTAAATAGGTATCTTCTAGGTAAGCGTGCTACACCCTAGACCGCACATCTGCTTAACATCAGGCAGTGTGTAGTCAAACGCAAACCTATTCGAAATAAAAAAAAAAAAAAAAAATAAGAAAGTTTAGTGTCAAAGGTTTCTACTTACACGGATTCACTATAAACTCTTAAAAGAGTGGACTATACAGAGTTGTACAGTACAACTCTGTATAGTCCACTCTTTTAAGAGCTGTACTGTAACAGCCTGTTAATAGTCCACTGCAGGACGTAGGCCTACCCACGAAGGGTGATTGGGCCATATCCACCACACTGGCCCAGTGCGGGTTAGTGGATATACAGAGTTATTGGTAATGAATTACTCGTAGCATCAAAACTAACCACTTTTGTTCTGCGACTTTCGTCTAAACTCGAAAACATAATCAGCTTATCCATATATTTTGTGGAGGGTAAAATATATTTTTAACCGACTTCCAAAAAGGGAGAAGGTTCTATGTTCGTCTGTATGTATCTTTTTTGTGTATGCTTATCGATAATTTCGCCAATTGTGAACCGATTCGAATAATTCTTTTTTAATTAGAAAGGGTATACTCCCGAAGTATCATTATCCATTTAAATTTTACAGAAATCGACTGTTTTTCGGCGGTTTTACGATTTTTTGCGAAAAATAATATAATATAATAAATTCTATGGATCAACATTTTTGTATAATAATGTGTTCAAATCGCGAAAGTTTAAAAATTAGGCCATATTAAATCGATGCATCTCTTTCGGATCTCGATCGACCACATTATACCTCCGGTAAGTATCTCTGTGACTAAATCAGTACATTTATAACTTTATTGTGTATCAGAGTTTGACTAGGCACCTCATCTCTAGTCATAAAACGGTACAACTTCGGATACTTAAAAATATTATCTACGTAAAAATTGTCGTTTACGATTGAAGTGCAGCTAGTATTTTATGGCGGTTATTCGTAGAGCTTGTTGCTGTAAAAAGTTACGATCTGTATTTATATTGTTTCTAATTTTTGTATTTATAGCGCCCGTTTGGGGCTCTAGTATAGTAGGTATTTAGTTTTACTAACCTATTTAATATCAGTGCCGGTTGTTTATAACCAGCAATATGCTGAGTTGGGATCAGTTTCGTGGCAAAGCATTGGGTATGAATTGTTCTATTTTTTACTTGTTTTTCGTGTTTTGTTTCTGTGTACCTAATTTTTTGTCCCGAATAAAATTTTCTGTATTTCTGTATTTATTTCAATTTATAAATAAAACCTTAATATTAATTTGTAAATAAAACCAATTTTATAGAAGAGCTGTCTCGAAATTTCAAAAGCTACAGTTGTATCTCAGAATTCTAAATGGTGTAGTGACGTTTCGGACATATGATTTTCGGACACGTTGTCCGAACTGACTCTCAACTATTGTCTAATTGTGTGTAATTGTGGTTCAGTCAGCTATGGCTATTGGTCGTTACATCCTTGATGGTCTATCCATTCGTTTTGATTTCACTATGAGAATTATCGCGTGTTGCATTTGGCTAATTGATCGAGCGTAAGCGTATCTAGTCTCAAAAAAATGAGAAAGATTTCGATAATAATGGGCAAGATTATTTAGTATGACAATTCTAACAAGATTTGCGAATATAAACCAAATCGTGAGATCTACTGTTCGGAGAACTGGTAGTTCTATATGTTGTGTGCAGTGCAGTGTAAATAAATAATGTTGGCGTGTAAATAAATAAAAATGGTATAGAAAAAAATGACTCTAGCTACATTCGAAATATTACCTACCTATGCGTAAAATTGGCAAAATTTTAAATGATATGTGTATCCCTTATTATCACTACCGTTATGAAATATATTATAAGATAATTTTTAGAACATTATCTTATTATTTTATTACGTTTGTAAAACGGTACATAGAAGATTTATCACGTTTTCTCGGTCAACAACTCAATTCAGATTTACTTCCGCCCCATAAAATGGCCGGCCCAATTCTCACTACATAAACGTTTTGATATTATAATAAAACTGAATAGACGTATTACATCCGAGCCACAAAACCCGACGACGTTTTGAATGGCAATTTATACTATTTAATGCTGGACTGTGCTACAGGAAAATAGTGTTCAGTAAAGTTGCCAAAATCGAAAAGTAAGAAAAACTTAACAAAGATAATGCAAAAATATATCGCGCTTAGGGCATAACCTAAGATTACTTGGTTTGGTTGTTTTGAGAAATAATTTTCTTATTATTTTCTTTCATAACTATCTTCATTTAGAGGAATTTCATGTTTTCGGATCTCATTATCTCTTGAAATTGCTTTTTAAAATATGGCAGCGTAATATAAATCAAAATTAAAAAATACGATTTCACCCTGCGCATTTAGGTATTTGTTGAACATAATATTTCAATGGATTTTTGAGGGTATATACACAGTCTAGTCCCATTTTGCAAGATCTTCTTTCAAATTTTACTTTGAAAGTAGCGAATAATGTTTAAAACTCTTTGGACTTTTTGAACTTTGACTTTTCCAGGTTTTTGCTATGTAAGAAAACTGTCTTAAATTAAAATTATTTAATAATAAAAATAATTACTTTGCTGACTACAGATTTTTCACAAGAAGTCGTCTTTCAACGTTACGACTTGGAACTCTGGCAACTCGCCTGGCAGGTCAGTGAAAAATGTTCCTCCGATCTAGCACAGCCCTTACCTTAAATAACTCCAAAAATAAGCCCTTCAAACATTATTTTTGAAGATTACTCTCTTCCTACAAGAATTGCACTAGCACGTTACCGAATACAACATTGTCGTTCCATTTTGATAGACCATAGCACCGCGCGTTAAGGTTTCAAGTTATACGGTAATACGACCACGGGAACATTGTATTTTGGCAATACCAAGCTAACTTTTTCCACTTTCTACACCTTTATCTTAAGTGAAGAGAGTTTAAATTAGCATGTTTTGCATGTAGATAATAGTTTCACCGAATGCAGCGGACAGGGTGACAAAGTTGTAAACGTTTGTTGGTACAAAGTTGTAGTTTGGGGCGTAATTCTTTGAGGGTATTGTGCGGTGTACGGGTTATGAGTTCTGAGACGGGGATTCCGATTTGTACATGTTGTTTGGTGGTGGAGTAAAATTTAGATGGCTCGGTTTGCGGTATTCTAACTGAAATAAAAATAGTCTGATATAAAACGTCCACCTGCTAAGTGGATTGGTGACCTCATTAAAACCGCAAGATTGCACTGAATGCAAGGTGTTCAAGCGATTTGTACAGCGAACCAATTTTAGTTTTAACGAACGATAAGAGATGGCGCCACTATACAAATTAAAACGCGCAAACGTTTGTGTTCGGCAAATGGAAGGGTTTTTGTTAACGGTCGAATAAATTAAGCTTGTACCACTGGGTTGAGACTTTTATTACTACTCCCCTGAGGACACCTTCTAACAAGTAGCGAACTTGTACATGGTCCTTCGTAGCCGGAAGCGGCTTGAGGTTGAACCTGGGTTCGACGCGGATTTTCGGGATTCTGGAGTCAAGGAGGTCGCCCGGCGCGGAATCGGAGTGGTACCAGAGCGGCAGGCACCACAGAGACCGAAAAGGAGAGGATCACCGCGGAACGGACTCAAGGAGGATACAAAGTTTGTGAACATAGACTGTGAGTACTCTTTATTAACTGCGTAGATCAGGGACTTAGCTAAATTCAGTGAAGTGTTTATCATTTGGACTTGTAAAATTTAGTGAAGTGAGATTAGGGACTTAGAATAGTTTCAAGAAATCGTGACAGACGGGGAACCTACGCCCGATTTTCTAAATTGTGAAGGAATTCCCAAACACTTAGAATAATTTTTAATACTTTTCATCGACTTAGAAAATTTTGAAGAAGTTTGCATTGAACTTGAATTGATTGTCGATTGGTTTAGATAACACTTACCAACCGATAATATACAAAATGGATCTCATCAAAATTCAAGAAAATATACTTGCTCAAATTCAAAGGTCCAAAGTGAACCTGAAGAAAAGCCCAAAAGATCGGTTAACTAAGTATGCTATAGAAACAAGAATGCAAACTATAGAGAGTAAATGGGAAGAATTCACAAAGAATCATTATGCGATTGTTCGAGGAAATGATACAGAAGGAAGCGATTACATTGAAAACGATGTTTATGGAGAAGCGGAAGAGTTTTACATGGAGTTCAAGGCTGAATTATTAGAAATGTTAAATAAATTCGGGTCTAGTGCCAGCACTGCCAGCAGAACCCAACAATGTTCATTTGTAAAACTACCGAAAATTAGTATTCCAATCTTTTCTGGACAGTATACAGAGTGGATAACGTTTAGAGACCTCTTTGTTTCGCTTATTCATAACAATAACCAAATCGATAATGTTCAAAAGCATCAATATCTCAAAAGCCATTTAACAGGGGAAGCGGCTCACTTGATAGAACATATAACAATTACTAATGACAATTATGAGCAATGTTGGTTTTCGTTAAACAATAGGTATAACAATAAGCAGTATCTTGCTAATTGTATTTTAAAACTTTTAAAATTTTGTTTTTTTCAGTCAACGTAATATTCAATCAGAGTCTGCTTCAGCAATCAAACAATTGCTCGATAATACCACAAACATGTTGCATGGTCTTTCAAATTTAGGAATTGATACAAAATCTTGGGATTTAATTGTTATATACATTGTAAGCCTTAACCCACTTGTTACTAGCGTTTGATATACGGATCAATGAACAATAAAAAATATAAAACAAAACGTGGATAGTTTCAAATTTCTTTGTTTATTGTTTGTGATAGCTGAATGATCCCTTTGTCGAATAGACGTGGTTTGTTCTAGTTTGAGTTGCACGTATAAAATTTATAAGTGTTGATAAATCGTGTTTATTTGTCATGAGTATTTCGAGGTAATTAGATAATATTAATTGTATTTATATTAGGTAATTGTTGTAAATATATTAATATTTATAGTATTATCTTTAATATAAGTTTATATGTTTATTGATTCTCTAACAATTTATGTCACTTATTTGTCTATAAAGTTGATGTTCCGTATATCAAACGATAGTAATCTGTACTGCTATATAGCAGTTGTACCGTAAATATAATTATAATATATTTTAGAAGTTTAAACAGGTAACAAAATACAAATTACTCCGTAAATAAATAAAATATTTATTTTATTTTTTTAGGAACACCACTTTACGTAAGTAGGTATGTAGTAAGTACTTCAAAATAATTTACTCAGCATGTGTGTGATAGATTTCGAAACAAACTTTGGGGTGTAAAGAGACTTTACATTTTACACAAAAAAAACAGCATTTTTTATGGCACACAGAACATCGCAACTGTTCCGTTCTGTACTTCATTTTATTTGACCATCATAGCGTGAAGTTACTTGAAAATTTTTTGATATCCTCCTGGCTTGCCTGGCTTTCAAGCTGTACCTGTACCGTAAGATTCTAATGAAGATGTAGCGATGCTTCTTCGGATTCCGAGGTTGTCATACTCATAGGTTGATCAATTTGGATGTATCTATTTTGCTGTTGGGAAAGTTTTCTAGTTTTTACTAGTCTTACCTACATGAGAGGCGTAAATAGATCTGACCAAAATATTGGCTTATATCATACTTCCATTCGTGGCAAGAAATGGTACTTTTCCATTGATAATCAAGTATAGAACGGAACAGTTGCAATGTGCTGTGTGCAATAAAAATTATATATATATATTTTTTTGTAAAATGTAATGCTTCGTTACACCGAAAAGTTTTCTTGAAAACCTATCACACACAAGCTGAGTAAATTATTTTCAGGTACTTAATACTTACCTACCTAAGTAATTGGTGTTCCTAAAAAAAATAAACAATCATTTTTTTATTTATAGAGTAATTTGTATTTTATTACCTACCTAAACAGCTAAAATATATATTTTTAAAGTTTACGGTACATCTGCTTTATAGCAGTACATATTACTAGCGTTCCGTATATCAAACACCATTTTCCAGCTTTTCCGTAACACCTACAATTTTTTATTTATTTTTCCTCTTATAGTAAGCCTATAATTAGACCGAATACAAAAAATCTGAACGATCCTCCGAAAAAAGGGATATCCGTAACAACTGGGTTAAGTTGGATAATGAGTCTAGAAAATTCTGGAAAGCGAAAGTTAGTGAACTTATGATCAATTCGGACCAATTACCCAACTTAGAGCAATTTACGGAATTTTTGGAAAAGAGGTTTCATTCATTGGAATTTCTAGATCCTAAGTTGCAAAGTGTTAGAGGAAAACCTCAATCAAACAATGATAAATCGGTTGGCGGGCTTCATGCATTACATGTATCTCAAATATCTTGTGCTTTTTGTGAACGTGATCATAGAATAAGCAGCTGTAAAGAGTTCACAAACTTAACGGGTGATGACAGGCGTAACTTTGTTCAAGAGAACAGATTATGTTTTAATTGTATGGCAAACAATCATTCTGCGAGAAACTGTCGAAGCACAACCTCTTGTCAATTATGTCAAAGACGACATCATTCCCTTTTACATTCGAGCCAAGGTCCTCAGGCATCAGGCGACAGGAAATCAGTAGTAAAACTGCCACCAGATGCCGCTGGAATGGCACATGTGGCGCAAGTTTCAATACCATCAGAAGAGGAAACACCACCAAAGAGTACTTTTTTATCACAGTACATCAATACTCTTTGTTGGCAACAGCATTAGTAGATGCAGAATCAACAGTTGGATCAACATCACAGTTACGAGCTCTCATTGATCCAGCTTCTCATCTATCTTTTGTAACTGAAGCAAGTGTTCAGTTATTGGGATTAAAAATAACACACATTAAGGAGCATTTATCGGGATTAGGGGAAGAACCGTCAGTGACAGCGCGAGCTAAGACGGAGGTTATACTTCACTCCTCCCAGAATCCCCAATGTGTAATTCGAGTGGAAGCATACATTCTGGAAAAGCTAACAGGGCTATTACCACCGCGTAAAGTTGAAATCGAGTCATGGCCAAAATTGGACAATATCAAATTAGCTGATCCAGAATTTAACGTACCGAATAAGATTGACTTGTTACTTGGATCGGACGTTTACGGGTTGATAATAAAAGAAGGGTTGATAAAGGGTCCTTCGGGTTCCTTGTTAGCTCAAGAAACAATATTTGGATGGATTCTGTCAGGACGGAATAAGTCAGAACCTACCTCAGGAAATATGGTTAGCATGCACGTCTGCTCAGATGATCGTCTGAACTCATTTTGGGAGCTAGAAGAGCCACCAAAATCTACAAAAAAGGTTTTATCGGATGAAGAGGAGCACTATGAGGGTATATTTACATCGACTACGAAGCGGGATGAAAGTGATCGATACATAGTGAAACTGCCTTTTAAAGATGAAAATCCAAGTTGTATTAACGGACATTCTAGTGAAATTGCACTGAAGAGATTCTTGTCGCTGGAACGGAGGTTGGAGAAAGACTCACACCTGAAATCAGAATACAAGAAAACTTTGAAGAATATTTAATAATGAATCATACAGAAGCAATAGAATTCTACAAGCAAATGAACGGATTACTAAAAGAAAGAAGATAGATTGCGTGAATCCAAAGAAATGTTTTACTAACCTGGAAGAAAAACCGGCGTCAGTACACGTGGCAACTGCAAAGTTTTCATTATTAACCAAACTGTTGAGGGTAGCAGTCTTCTGTCGACGTATTTTGAAACATAAAAAGATTAGACATACAAAAAATAAATAAAGCATTAGATATTTTGATTATAAAATGTCAACAGCAATACTTTAATCAAGAAATAGAAAATTTAAAGAAGGAAAAAGAAGTTAAAAAGAAATTAATACTTACCTCATTTGTGCCAAGACTTTGGAGGCGTTGGTCCGAAGTGTACCTAACGCAATCTATGCATCGATACAAGTGGAAATTTAATACACCAGAGCCAGAGTTGGGAGATATCATGTTTGTGAAGGAAGACGGTTGGCCACCTGCTAGATGGCTTATGGGAAAAATCGTCGAAAAACACCCTGGCTTGGATCAGGTTACGCGTGTCGTCATCCATAAATGTAAGGATTCGTTGTTTAAACGCCCTGTATCGAAACATTGTGTCTTACCCACCACAGTATGATAAAAGAGGTTTTTTAGAATAGATTTTGTAATTTAGTGTTTATAGACTTGTTTAATGTTAGCATTCTTACAATATTGTGGTATACTTCATTTGTTGTGTACTTTAAGGACAGTCGTCCTTGGTGGGCGGTTATGTTCAAGCGATTTGTACAGCGAACCAATTTTAGTTTTAACGAACGAAGAGAAGAGCGCCACTATACAAATTAAAACGCGCAAACGTTTGTGTTCGGCAAATGGAAGGGTTTTTGTTAACGGTCGAATAAATTAAGCTTGTACCACTGGGTTGAGACTTTTATTACTACTCCCCTGAGGACACCTTCTAACGAACTTGTACACAAGGCGCTACCAATCGGTCTGATTGGAGATCTTTAGGCCCATGTCTAGCAGTGGGCGTCCAATGGCTGATGGATGGATGGTTAAAAAACGCAACTAGTTGTCAAACAAACAAAATAGCCACAAAACCTATGCTCGGTAAACAATTTACGTTTAGTTTTAAAGATTCACTGTTTTAAAACACTAAGAAAAGAACCGCTCGTGCCACTACTTAGAACTTACAAATACACTCATAGATTTTTAATCTTGTTTTAATAGATACCAGTCTTTATTTTAAAATATGGAAAGCCAAGATAGTCCAGGTGGCAGAGATTTAAAAATTTTCAAAAGCCTCTGATAATATATGATTAAACATCTGAACAACTGCGATCTACAAATATTCTGTATTTCGAGCTAAATGAGACAGGTAAATATTATTCAGATGGGTGACCATGCAACCTTTCTGAAGATTACCCGTGCTGATTATTATTATCTTTAGTTGACCTTAACTTCGATGATTGCTTATAAACACCTACTGTCAAACTACGCTATGAGCTCTACCATTTGAAAATGTGTACTCTCTTGTGTAAAATGGGCATTTTTTAAAGAAATGTACAAAAGCGTATGTAAATGGTTAGTCTCTTTAGCTAATTTAAAGAAAGGCCAGGAAAATCTAGACGGAAAATATTTTAATAAGACATCGGAATCCAAACTTTATTTTCACAAAATGAGGGTAGATTTAAGACTGGATGTAAATCAATGCCAAGAGTGCAGCGAGCTCGTCAAGACTTCGGTATACACGAGGTAATTAGAAAAGGGCAGATTGATAAGGATAACATTATTGTCTCAATTTTAACTTGACTTCCACTTCCACTAAATTAACTATTAAACAATGTACATGTCTACATTAAGGCTCCTTTACACACAGGCGGTACGAGCGGTATAGCAGACGGGCGGGCATCTGTATTGTACTGGTTATATAAGAAGGGCTCACACAGGTCCGGTCGCGGTACTGCCGTACATCCCTTTACCGTTCGTACCGCTCTACCGCTCGTACCGCCTGTGTTTGATGGAGCCTTTAAGAACACTAACCCCCTTTGCACACGGCGTCCTAGCGGAGGCGGCGTATCGTAATACGCGCATGGGACGTGAGCAATAAAAGCGCGTAGAAATCAAGAAATCAAGAAGCTTTCTTTGTTTCTTGTCAGCTGTGTAAATAGGTATACATGTTGGTGAATATTTTAGAGTATCAACTGCTACCCACTTGGGTATACAATAGGTACTGGGTGACTAGTAAACATTGAGCAACCTTTTGGGGGCTCTTATTATGTACATAAAACTAACAACTTTTGCTCTGCGCCTTTTGTCAAAATTAAAAAAAAATCAGCTGTTCCATACATTTGGTCGCGTGTGAACGATATTTTTCTATGGAACACCAATTTTTTTTTATGATGTAATTATTAAGAAATGTTTATTTATCATTATTATTATTTGTCATAAATTATTATGAAATGTCATGTCATCAATTCAAAATTATTATTTATATGAAATGTCGAGATTTTCGTCTATAAGAAATTTGTCAATTGCATAGAAGCATTTATCAAGTAAAAGTTTAGTTAAATTAAATTTGAATTTATTACATGTCAAATCTTTCATAACATCTGCTAAATTATTAAATAATTTAGTGCATATTACATAAATACTTTTGTCATAAAAATTCGTTTTAGAACTTTGGGGAGGTAACGCGTAATAGGCTTTACGGGTTCTACGTAGTTTCTGTGTTACTTTTTAGGGTTCCGTACCTCAAAAGGAAAAAAACGGAACTTTTTGAAAATTTTCGACCGCATAGTGTTTCTGTCTCTCCGGATTTTTTTAGTCATGTAGTTAGTGACTGTATCAGCCTGGGCTTTGTCGTTCCTGGGCTCAGAGACCACAAATGTATCCTTTTAAGCCCTCCCACAGCTCACAACTCGTCGTCTAATTCCCCTGCTCCACGGATTGTTATTCGCTTACGCCTAGCTGCTGTTGTCTAGCTCACGCCCTCGATATCCGAATTAGCGCTAGCTTTTAGAGCCCGCTGTGCAAGATTCTCGGATGTATCAGTCAGGGTATCTTCAAAGTTTCCATTACCAGCTAGTGGTGGATATTGAGTAGACACATTAGACGATGTCTCCTTGGCTTGACTCCGTGATTTTGTGCCTTTCTGCAACCCCGAGCTTGCCGCCTGATCCTGGTTATTTATTGGTGTGTTACGCTTCTCGCGAAGTTCATCATGCAAGGCCATTACTTCCGTCTCTAGCCTTATCATACTTTCCCGGCTATCTTTTAACTCAATCCTCAACTGAGTTACTTCTTCCTTCAGTATTTTCTCATTGATGCTTAACAACAAAATAAAAGAAAATGTCTATCTGCTCTTATTTATTCTGCCCAACAAGAAACATGGGCATCGGTCGCTGGGGTTTCGCGGTACGGATAGGGTTACCAATCTTTCGTGACAGCCAGGATATTGTATTAGAAGTATGTGGTATGATGGTAGAACGTAATAAATTTAGAAAGTTACATGTCATATCCATTTCATATCATATTTATATTATATTAAATAAACTTTATATAGGTAAAGTTCTACTACAACGAAAATTACAGGATTAAATTATTTGAAATAGTCATTTCGTGTGCTAACAATCCTTATATCATAGAATCCTTACATAATTGCCATTAATAGTAAATAAAATAAAGTTTTCCGGAAGAATTAGAAAATGTTGTCCCCTCTAAAGTAAGAATGGCATTCCCGAGGGTAACTTAAAATGCAAGTAAAATACTTTAGCTCATTGCGAATAGTTCTCTAGATTGTCATTAAGTTTATTTCCAACAGTTATTTTGTTGTCATGATTATTTACCGATTTCATAGGGGAAATAAACATTCTAGAAATAACCAGAGATCTGAAAACACATTATCATCATTTCAGACCTACAGAAATGAGCATTCGATGTTGGGCACTAGCATAATTTTCAGGTTTTAATGAAGTCCCACTTTATGGGTATGTACTAGACAATCTAGACACGCGGAAGCGTGTCCAGTCAATTACCATTTACCATATACCGGTACATGTTTTTTACTTTTTTTCACTTGCTTGTCTTACATGGATCCACCCAAAAGAATCCAGTTCATCAACCATCAGTCCCGCAAGCTAAAGCGTCCTTCCACCCTACTGTTACTTCACCTTGCTGATTTCTTGGAATTTATCAGTAACGTTGGTTATATTTCTTATTGATTGTTAGCTACCTTCGATTACTTTAGCTTCATCTCTCTAACCATTTCTGTAGTAGAAGTGTAGTATTTAATGTCTATATCTAAAAAGGTTAATTTAAATTTATTTATTTCATCTAACACGGTATTACACCAATTCTAATTATTGCTTATTTTTTTCAGCAATAGTCAAATCGTATTGCTGCTCATATGATGATCAAACTTTTTACTACTCGTAAGTACTAAAACTGAAAATCAATCTTAAAACAAAAACAAATTCCATAAGTGGTGGGCGTATTATTAAAAATCGGCCAAATGCGAGTCAGACTCGCGCACCAAAGATTTTGTATCGTGTTGGAGCCCCTGTAGCCCCAATCCTCTTGTCGTTATTAAAAGCGAGCAAAAACACGGAAAAAAATTACGTTTGGTGTATGGGAGCCCTTGAATATTAATTTTATTAATATTAACTGTAATTATTAACTGTTTTTCGTATTTGTTGTTAAAGCGGCATCAGAAATACATCATTTGTGAAAATTTCAGCTGTCTAGCTATCACGGTTTATGTGATACAGCCTGGTGACAGACAGACGAACAGACGGATGAGTGAGAGTGGAGTCTTAGTAATAGGGTCCCGTTTTTACGTTTCGCTTACGGAACCCTAAAAATGAGATTTTCGCGGGTGTAGAGTCTACGCCGTAGAGTATATTTATATTATCTCTATCTCTATGAGCTGTTAAAGTTTCGAGTCGGTTCCGTTCGTGTCGCTGACGCGGACGTTTCAACACAATTCCTTGCGAAAGCTTCCTCATAAGCCGAATATTCGGCACAACTACGTGACTGACTTAAAACATTGAATGTTGGACTTATAAACCAAAGGACGTGTATCAGCTCTATTTCTTGGTTCTGACTTCGTTGCTAAGATTTTAGGAATTTTGGAGAACATTTCTAGTAACAGTATGTAATTTAAGGGGCTTCTGGTTTTGCTTTGTTTTTCTTTTATTTACTTCTGTGATTTTATACATGTACATATAATTAAAAACTTGAAATTTTTACATAGATATCACATCAATTCCTGCAAATTATTCAAATTCTGTACACGGTGGAAGTCGGTGTTTTTTTTTGCGAAAAATAATTACGTTATTATTTTTTTCATAACGTTATAAGTAAATGCTGTATGTAGTCTATAAGACTAGGTCGTGGCCGTGCGCTTATACATGTCTAACAAAAGACGTGCCATGTTATCTACCTACGTAGTATGAGCGCGCGATCATAGTCATTTCTCTGCCCAAAGCATATACGTTCAACCATTCAGTATTCAGTAGGTGATGCGAGGAATAAAAATTCCATAGTCGCTTCGGAGCCCCGTAGATCACATAAAGTTATGGTTTACGATCGAGTGGGGCCGATGTGAACTCGATCGGCATTCGTGCTAATATTTGCGCTTAACTTCAGACTTTATACGCCACTTGGAGTTATCAAGTTAGGTAAAAAGGTGTGAGGAGGGTGCGGCTTGAAGGATATATTGGTAGGGGAAGGTTTGAATTTTATTGGGATTTGAATATGAGTTATTTTTAAATGACGGAAGTTTTTGGTCGTACATGTTTTGAATGGACTTTGGTGTTGCTTGTCACGCAAGTGGTAATTAATTAATATTTTACAATAATTATTTTTGCTTAAAACTGGCATAGCCGACTTCAACCATGTACTAAATTTCGTCATTTTGACATTAATGTTGATTTATCAAATATGGCTCAGCCGATTGCGCTACAATTTAAATGAGACTACCTTTAAAGTACAATCTATCTAAAAAAATATTAAAATAAAACCACTCTGTACAAGATTATGCGTGGTCAAACATAAAAAAAAATATAGGTACACGTAGACTTGTATACCTCTTCCGTTTCGTATGCTTAATAAAACATACTAGATAGGTATTAAAGTAATTACTAACAATGTATTCTCCTACTTTTATGAGACAAAAATCAGCTATGCTAAATGCTTGGATCAATTTTGTTCCAGATATATTCTCTAAAACAACTAAAACGACCAACTTTGAAATCGCAAACGAATTTTACTGTGAACAAAATTTTGTCCAAAATCCTGATATGGTTTAAAACTATGAATTTCCCTCTAACCGTAGTCAAACACGTTAATCTCATAGACTTAAACGAACCGTTCGACCTAAATCTCGAATCCCGAAATGCCTGGACATGAGCATTCCAAATTAGATATCGCGGACGTGGTAAATCCTACGGCTTCTGCTTAGTGCATACTAGATGTTACACCGTGGTTCCCTTTCTATGGCGTTGAATGAGCACCAATTCCTGCTAGACAAGACATAAAAATAAAATAAATTACTATGACTATGACTAAAAAATCGCTCATTCTGCTTCTTTTTCTTATTGAATAACGTGAAACACAAACTTCGTGTAAAAACAAAAGCCCATGTCAAGCTCACTCATGAGGCTTTTGTACTTATAATGCTGGTGCCGCACCTGTCTCAGTCTCCTTTGACGTCTCCCCCGGCGCCCCTGTACCGCGCAGGCGAGGACTAAGTTAAGTGGTAGGATTATACTACTTACCGTATTAGTTGAATTCATTTAGCGTTATTCAATTTTTCTATTTTGTATTTGCTATTTTTCACAATCGGCAAGCGCAGCATAGGGCAAGGTAGATAGATCACCTCATGATCGCGTTCAATGCAAGCCGCTATTATAGAGCAGGCCTATGTCCAGCAGCGGATGTCTTATAGCTGACGGATGGATGAATTTTATTCTTTCTAATACTCAATTCAATTCAAAATTCAAAATAATTAATTGTCACATGATACAAATTATACAACTTCTACATTGATACACTATTCCCCAAACTGGGTACAACAAAGCACCCGTATCTTGTATACTAACGAACCTCTACACTAAAAAACATAGCAAATAACTATGATTAATAAAACTGTTTATGAGTAATGCTTCATAGTCAATGTTAAACAGATTGGATAACATTTCAAGTTACTAAATTTCAATACGGAAAACATATGCATACGGAGGAACCCGCACGAATAAGTGCATGTAAAATTTTCATTTCACCATCCAACCTAGAACTAAATTTCAATTCAACTGTTTAACCGCTTAGTTTAAACGGAATAAACAAACACAAGGGGCAAAGTGAAATATGAAAGCCACACAAACTTTCCCATTTACAATATTAGTGTTATTCCAGAGTGGAATTAGATTAATGTTTGCTCTAGCAAATCTAGAGTCGTCACGGTTCTATCTTGCTAGAGCAGATGGTAGACACGTTCTGTCATGCAATGTACTCCTATCTTGGAATAACCTACACTGATGATAGTAGTATTGTAATATACAATACAATACTACTGACTATTTATGTTATTTATAATTATTCGTAAGAAATGATGACGTATGACATAGTAAAGTTGCGAAAGGAAAGGAAGTCTCTCTCTCGTCGCGCGAGTCACCTTGTCATACCAAGACATAGAGCTAATTACGGCAAAACAATGACTACCGTTGAAGGAGCACAACTCTTAAATAAATTACCCTCTAACATAAAACAATATTAGCTCACTGTACTGTACCAGCCTTTTTAATAGTCCACTGCAGGACGTAGGCCTACCCACGAAGGGTGATTGGGCCATATCCACCACGCTGGCCCAGTGCGGGTTGGTGGATTCACATACGCCATCGAATTTCTTCTAAGGACGTACGCAGGTTGCCTCACGATGTTTTCCTTCACCGAAAAGCCAGTGGTGTAAAATTCCGTACATAAATTCCAAAGAACTCATTGGTACGGGACCGGGGATTCGAACCCACGACCTCACGATTGTAAGGCGGGTGTCACTACCTCTTGACCACCACGGCTCTATTATTTATTAGCTCACTGCAAGCAATCAAAAATCAATTGGCTCAACATGATTATTATCTCTGAGACGTAAAATATACCATAGATGACAATAATCATACCAATATAAACAAGCTTGCTTCTTACCCTGCGGGTAGTAAGGCATTCTGGTCCCTAGCTAAATCGGTTGAAGCGAACTTCTGCCGCCCCTCACTGCCTCCGTTGCTGAAATCCAATGATTCACTGGCCCATACCGCGGTGGAGAAAGCAAATTTATTTGCATCTCAATTTGCTGAGTCTTCGCGTCTAGACCCCGGTAGTGCGAGACCTCCAACTTTGCCAAACTGTGACACTGTAATGAGTGAAATACACATCTGGCAAAAGGAGGTCCTCAAAGTTCTCCGCAGTCTAGATGTGAACAAAGCCAGTGGCCCTGATGGTATTCTGGCCATTGTATTGAGGACTTGTGCGCCTGAGCTGTCGCCTGTGCTGACTCGCCTCTTTCGCCTATCTCTGAAGACAGGTCAAGTGCCCAAATCTTGGAAGCTTGCTAACGTGCAACCTGTACCCAAGAAGGGCAGCCGTGCCGACCCTGCCAACTACAGACCAATTTCGATCACGTCTATACTCTGTAAGAGTATGGAACGTGTTCTTAATAACAGACTCCTGGCCTACCTGGAAGCGAATGACTTACTCAGTGACCGCCAGTACGGCTTTCGCCGAAACCGGTCTACTGGGGACCTTCTAGCGTACGCCACACACATCTGGAGTGAGGTCATGGAGAAGCACGGGGAGGCGTTGGCTGTCTCTTTGGACATTTCCAAGGCTTTTGATAGGGTCTGGCACGAGAGCCTTATTGGCAAGCTTCCATCTTACGGCCTGCCTGCTGATTTCTGCACATGGATATCAGATTTCTTGAGGAATCGGTCGATACGAGTTGTCGTTGATGGCTGCTCGTCAGACCAAATGGCTATCAATGCCGGTGTTCCTCAGGGGTCTGTGCTCTCTGCGACACTCTTCCTACTGCATATCAACGATCTGCTTAAGCCCGGGATCTTTGGGTACGCAGATGACAGTACAGTCGTGGAGAGCTACACATCCGATGCAAGAACCAGCGGGCCACAGATCGAGTTATACAGAGAGGCTATGGTTGAACGGCTCAACTTGAGTCTGCAGGCGGTATCCGACTGGGGTGATGCTAACCTGGTCAAGTTTAATGCCACAAAGACTCAGGGCTGTCTGTTTTCGGCCAAAAAGAGACCCTTTCAATTGTCTCCCGCTTTCCGTGATGTCTCCGTTCCGGTAACTGACAGCTTGGAACTATTAGGCGTTTCACTCTCATCTTCTCTTAACTTTGGCTCTTACATAGAGTCCAAAGCCCAATTAGCCTCCAAAAAACTTGGTGTTCTCTCTAAGGTGAGACGGTATTTCACACCTGAGCAACTGCTTTGTCTTTATAAAGCACAAGTCAGGTCTTGCATGGAATACTGCTCTCACCTTTGGGATGGCTCTGCCAAATATCAACTGGAGGCTCTGGAGTCGATTGAGAGGCGAGCCAGGAGGCTGATTGACAACGACACCTTGACTAAGACGCAGCTGCAAAGTCTTGAGCATCGTCGCAAGGTAGCGTGTTTGTCGGTCTTTTACCGGATACACTTCGGAGAGTGCGCCCAGGAGTTGCACAATCTGGTCCCCCCTGCCCCTTTTTTCTATCGTACGGCTAGACGGACGCGACCAAAGCGCCACCCTTTTATGGTGGACATTCCGCGCGTTAGAACCAAGCGTTTCGAATCCTCATTCCTCATACGAACAGCCGGAATGTGGAATGCTTTGCCTGGGTCTGTCTTTCCGTTAAAGTACAACGTGAGTGTCTTCAAATTCCCGAGTAAATAGGTATCTTCTAGGTAAGCGTGCTACACCCTAGACCGCACATCTGCTTAACATCAGGCAGTGTGTAGTCAAACGCAAACCTATTCGAAATAAAAAAAAAAAAAAAAAAAAAAAAAACAAATTTTATAAATTCAGGTAAAATAAAGTAGGTGCCCACTTAGTAGGTAAATTTTTTTGAAGTCAAGTCGGGCTATTTGTTTGTCTAGATTGTAATATTTATTGCTTTCTCACGAATTTTTGGTTGTTTATGTTTATATCTATGTACTGAGTGTGACGACGAAATTTTAAAATGTTTATTGAGTTATTTTTATGATGTAAGCGACAGAAATGTTCTGAATGATAAATAAAATTCTTTAATCCTATATTACTTCTGTGTAACCCTACTTTAACTGCAAAAACTAAAAAGGCCAAAAAGTATTTACTATTTCTATTAATTTAGCCGTTATCGTCCCACTGCTGAGACTGTAACATGTATAACAATTTTACCCATAACATAATTACAATAATACATTTACATACAATTTTTTTTACGCATATTATGTGTCTTAAACTACAATGAAGGAACACTCATCAAGTCCCACATAGTTAGTCCGTCTAAACAAGAGCTCCAAACCTGCACCGCATGTCACGCTCAGCTTGCACTCAGAACAATGCATGACAAGTTTAATTATTTGCGGAACGTTCGAGAAACGTGACGGTGATGGAACTTCTTCTCAGGGAAATTTGTCTTTGCAAATGAATACGAGAATAAACAAAACCAAAATGTTTAGGACTGTATAAGTGTATACTTACCTATATTTTGTACCATATAGCTCATAAATAAAATAAGCCATAGCCTTCAAATGGTACTATTCGGTACGTTGTTCATAATTATCTCTGAAATAAAAAGAGTCATCGTTTTTTACCGAAATCAAATTTAAGGCGAGCCACCAGTGAAGAAGCGGAGAAAAATGTTTTGCCAGATCAAATTTTTTAGGTATTTACTACTAAATATCCGTCTTGCAAAAAAATTATACGATATATTTAATGATATTATCTAAGTAATTTGCTAATTTGTTACACGATAGGGTGTACTTTACTCGATCATACAAAAATCCAAAAACAGCTTAATGTAAAAGTCTAAATCGAATTACTTAATAATAAAATTTCTGACTTTCCACATCATTTTTATATGGAAACTAGCTTAAAACCCGCGGCTTCGCCCGCGTTGTCTTAGTACATAGGTACTTACTTAAATTGAAAATAGCCCGCGGTGAGATCTACGTTGTCATTGTACATGCTTATAATAATATCTAATAGTCCGCGATTTGGCCCGCGTTGTCTTAATACTTGCTTAAAATTACTTGCAAGGATAATGCCCACGGTATGGTCAAAATTGAAACAGTATTTGCCTATAATGATAATAGGTCAGGGTTTGGCCCGCGTATTGTTAGTACTTGCTTAAGATGGTTATTTATAGCACGCAGCATGGACTGCGATGTCTTAATACTTGCTTAAAATTATAAAAGCTTGCCGTTTGGCCTGCATTGTCGTATTACTTACAATGATAATAGCCCATGGTCTGGCCCGTATTGTCTTAGTACTTGCTCAAAATGATAAAAGCCCGTGGTTTAGCTCGCGTTGTGTTAATAATTAGGTACTTACAATGATAATAACCCACAGTTTGGCCCATGTTGTTTTAATACTTACTTAATTAAATTAACAGCCCGCGGTTTAACCCGCGTTATCTTGGCATTTGCTTATAATAATATCTAATAGTTCGCGGTCTGGCCCGTGTTGTCTTAATAAATCCTTAAAATTATAATAGCATGCCGTTAGCCTGCGTTTTTGTATTACTTGTAATTATAATAGCCCACAGTCTGGCCCGCGTTATTTTCTTAACTGCTTAATATGATAAAAACCCACAGTTAAGCCCGCGTTTTCTTGGCACTTACTTAAAATAATAGTAGCTCGTGGTTAAGCCCGCATTAGGCTCGATTATGAAGGTGCCATTGTAATTATAATAGGTAATTATCATAATTATATCTGTTACATTTTCACTTTAAGCATTCGATAAAGAGAACACTTTTTAGGTTGTTATTATATTTACTATGGCGTCTTCATAACTGAGCCTATTATTGTATTACTTGCAAAATAATGCCTACGGTTTAGCCTGAATTGTCTCAGTATTTGGTTATTTAATTTACTTGTATCTAAAGCTAATTACGGAGTACGTGAATTTTTGGATGATAAATTGCCGAATTTCTGAAATTAACTCAATGATAAATAAATATATAAAATAAATATTGGGGGACATCTCACACACGGTCTCTGATCCCAAACTAAGCAAAGTTTGTGATTTGGCTGGCAGAGACTGATATACTACATATACATGTATTTCAATCTATGTACTGTATTGTATACACCACCGACCATACTCCTATTTTTAGAATAATTCCAGTCCATCCAAAGGTTGCCTGGTAGAAATCGCCAAAGGCGATAAGGCCGCCATTGTACAGCATATTGTATAGTTTCTGTACTGTGTTTCTGTGTACAATAAAGATATATTTATTTATTTATTAATACATGTAGGTTGACTGGCAGATAACGCTGTTTAGCGTTAAGTCCTCCTTTTGTGCAAATAGTGTGCAATAAAGTGTTAAATAAATAAATAAAAATACATTAATAACACTCAGACACAGAGCAAACACATATGAACATCACATAAATATTTGCCCTGGGAATCAAACCCACGCCTCTTTGACCCAGGAGTCAGGGTCAACCACTGAGCCACCGAGGGAGCCAATAATAATAATTGTATGAGTAACTATGTAAGAAATTTCACTTTTCTTTGTTGGAAAACATTGAGGCAACCTGTACGAACGTTGAAAAAATCAATGTCGCATGTGAATTCAGCAACCCATGCTCGGCCGGCGTGATGGATATGGCCCAATTACCCTTCGCGGATAGGCCTATTTTCAGTCATCCATCAGCCGCAGGACGTCCACTGCTGGACATAGGCCTTCCCTATGGATCTCCAATAAGACCGGTTGGAAGCGGCTTGTATCCAGCGCGATCCTGCGGTCTTAATGAGGTCATCCGTCCACCTTGTGGGTGGACGTCCTACGCTGCGCTTGCCGGTACGTGGTCTCCACTCGAGAACTTTTCGACCCCAACGGTCATCAGCCCTCCGCGCTATGTGCCCTGCCCATTGCCCTTTCAACTTGCCAATCCGTTGGGCTATGTCGGTAACTTTGGTTCTTCTACGGATCTCCTCATTAATGATTCGATCTCACAGAGAGACTCCAAACATAGCCCTCTCCATAGCTTGTTGGGCTACTTGGAGCTTACTAATAAGGCCCATAGTGAGAGACCACGTTTCTGTGCCATAAGTCATCACTGGCAACACACACTGGTCGAAAACTTTCGACTTGAGGCACTGAGGTATGTCGGACGAGAAGACACTACGCACTTTTCCGAACGCTGCCCAGCCGAGTTGAATTCGTCGATTGGCCTCTTTGTTGAAGTCGGACCTACCTAACTGGACTACTTGTCCTAGGTAGACGTACGAGTCAACGACTTCAAGAACCGAGTTTCCAACAGAAATCGGGGTAGGTAAAACATGGGAATTACACACGACTTTCGTCTTGTCCATGTTCATCTTAAGACCCACCTGTTTCTATTATCCGTAGTGCTATCCGTAGTACCTATTTTCAGTAGTGCACTATTAATTAAGGCCGGTACAGGTATTCGACATGTTTCATTAAGTCATTAGAAATTTAATTTTCCAGGCAAATGAAAAAATGGCACACAAGTCGTAATTCTAGTCAGGCATATTCTAGGATGCTATTATACTCATAATTTGATTAACTTTTACAATGGTACCAACCCCAAAAGCACGTGAATAAAATCAGCTGTTCAACACAAAAAGTTCATCGACCCGCGACAAAATGTATGGAAAATGTAGGTTATTTTCGCTTGTCAGAGTTGTTCCCATAGTAAAATACCTATATTGATCCATGTGCGCTAAGCTTAAGACTATTGGCTCACAAAATAAAAAAAAATCGTAAACTTTTGGGGACCCATTTTGCCCCATTTAAAGATAAACTATCATTATCATAATCCTAGATACTACATTATTTGAAAAAGCGCACTGAAGCTTTGGGACGTATCTGAACCCTAAGGATTTTTTTAAGGAAAATTTAGAAAACAGGTACAGCCATATTTTTTATTTAGTCTCAAAAGCATCTATACAAAGTTTCATGTCAATCGGTACAGGGAATAAGAAGTTACATGCAAACAAAAAGGGCCCGTTTTACCCCGTAAGTTAGAGTTGGGTACGTTTTTCATCCTTAGTGCTTCATTATGTCGTACGATGTACGTATATTCCAAATTTCAAGCTCGTATCTACAGCGGTTTGGGCTGTAGCCTAAACTTATTAATTTTGCGTATCCCTAAGGAACCTTATAGATTTTCCTGAATTTTATTAGTTCCTGTATTAAAACATGCTGTGTGCTTCCTTCATACCAATTTTCAACCATAACCGTTCAGCTGGTTCAATGTAATTGACGCTTTTTTCACCAACTTTGGGACCTTATTTGACCCCTTAGATGAAGAAAATTCGGAAAAACAAGAAAAAACGTGACTTATTTTGTTTGGAAAGCATGTATACAAAGTTTCAAGTCAATCGGTACAGGGAATAAAAAGTTACATACAAACGAAAAGGGCCCATTTTACCCCCTTAGAGGTCGAAAGTTCAAAATTTTCGTCCTTAATGCTCCATTACGTCGTTCAATGTACCTATATCCCAAATTTCAAGCTCATATCTTCAGCGGTTTGGGCTGTAGCCTAAACTTATTAATTTTGCGTATCCCTAAGGAACCTTATAGATTTTCCTGGATTTTATTAGTTCCTGTATTAAAACATGCTGAGTGCTTCCTTCATACCAATTTTCAACCATAACCGTTTAGCTGGTTCGATGTAATTGACGCTTTTTTCACCAACTTTGGGACCTTATTTGACCCCTTAGATGAGGAAAATTCGGAAAAACAAGAAAAAACGTAACTTTTATTTTGTTTGAAAAGCATGTATACAAAGTTTTAAGTCAATCGGTACGGGGAATAAAAAGTTACATACAAACGAAAAGGGCCTGTTTTACCCCCTTAGAGGTCGAAAGTTCAAAATTTTCGTCCTTAGTGCTCCATTACGTCGTTCAATGTACCTATATTCCAAATTTCAAGCTCATATCTTAAGCAGTTTGGGCTGTAGGCTGTCTGTCAGTCAGTCACTCAGGGAAGCCTTTTATATAATAGATGTTTCTCTTTAAATACTACAAAGAATCTGCTAAAATTTGGGTTCCAACTAAATTCCTATATTTTTGAGTTAAATATTTATCCCAAAGCTTGAATATTTCCCAGCGGTTTGACAAGACGCCGCGCCGCCCGCTACCCCGTCAGTTGCAATCGGGCGCTTGCCAACGCTAGACCTTTGCCAAATTTTCTCTGCCCATTCATACATCCAGGCGCGTGAGACGCGCGGGCGGCCCCCCACACCTCACCTCCTGAAATCCTAGTTTGCGCGAAAATGCCTCGCCTTAAACATGTTTTGCAAAACATAAGCAGCAGCGTTTAAATATTTTATTTAATGAAGGAACACTCATCAAGCCCCACATAATTACTTAGTCCGTCTAAACAATAGCTCCAAACTTGCACCGCACGTCACGCGCAGCTTGCACCCGGAACAATGCAAGATGAGTTTAATTATTTGCGAAATGTAACGGTGATGGGACTACTTCTTAGATGGAGGGAAATTTGTCTTTGCAGATGAATACGAGAATAAACAAAAGCAAAATATTTGATAGAGCATATTTACTGTACTGTACTGTACCAGCCTTTTTAATAGTCCACTGCAGGACGTAGGCCTACCCACGAAGGGTGATTGGGCCATATCCACCACGCTGGCCCAATGCGGGTTGGTGGATTCACATACGCCACCGAATTTCTTCTACGGACGTATGCAGGTTGCCTCACGATATTTTCCTTCACCGAAAAGCCAGTGGTGTGAAATTCCGTACATAAATTCCAAAGAACTCATTGGTACGGGACCGGGGAATTGAACCCACGACCTCACTATTGTAAGGCGTGTGTCACTACCTCTTGACCACCACGGCATTCTATTTACTGTACCTAATTGAAACCTACCACTAAACCACCGCCGTTTGTATCCGTGGTGATTGAGTGGTACAAACATACGCCTTATAATCGTGAAGCCGTGGGTGCAAATACCGGGATTTGAACCCATGGCTTCATCGAAAGACCAATGAGGTCTTATATATTATTAAGAGGATAATTTCACACCACAATTTTTTCTGTGAAAGAAAAATTCACGAGATATCATAATGAACCATTTAATGTAATGATTTTTTTACAAGATCAGCTGTTTATCTAGAGTAATGAACTTTTGTACCTATTTACTGCTTTATTTTACATGATTTTTGGGTGGAACCCACAGTGAAACCTTAACAGTAAAACTGTTTAAAATAAGTATCTACCACTCCAGAACTTGTCTTTCATTTCAAAAGTAATATTATGACTGTAATGTCTACCCGTACAATACAAGTAGCGTTTATAGCGTAGTTTAACTAGGTGTATGTAAGCAATCACCAAAATTTTTTGACAGCCTCGGTGGCTCAGTGCTTGGTGACCCTGACTTCTGGATCAAAGAGGCGTGGGTTCGATCCCCACGTAGAGCAAACATTTATGTGATGAACATAGGTGTCTGCTCTGTGTTCTCTTATTTAGGTACTACCTATATGAGTATGTTTTTAAAAATATGTATATGTAGTATATCAGTCTCTGGCAGCCATATCACAAGCTTTGCTTAGTTTGGGGTCAGAGACCGTGTGTAAAATGTCCCCTAATATTTATTTATTTAATTAAGCAACGTTCGGCAAGACTGCTAATACAACCTGCCCCCCTACCGCCTAAGCAATAGCAATCGTAATAACAATCGTTTATGATTTCATTTTAGACATTTGGCACCGCCTATGTGACGTTAGCCATCAATTGCTTTCTGCGGATTGCGAAAGCAATCGTTGAATGAACAACTTTGATGGCTAACGTCACATAGGCGGTGCCAAATGACTAAAATGAAGTCATAAACGATTGCTATTACGATTGCTATTGCTTGGGCGCTCTGAAAATCTGACACCAAGCCACCCGGCCTTTACGAACTTACTTTACCAGTACAACTTGAATTTGAAGTTTGGACTATATTGTAATCCAAACTCCGAATGCAAGTTTGTGAGTATCTCTATGCGCCACATCCGAACAGATTCTGATATTGAACTGCAAACACTCCAGCCTTGTTAGATAGATAGCGTGGATTTACAGCGAGTACGTCTTGCAGCGGATGTCGGTTGCAGCTGTATCTACATACTGCCGTTTAATTGTATTATATTCAAATATGGAGAATATAATTTATTAGAGAAATAGCGGCGAAGAGAATATCCTATTGAAAACACAAATCTGTAACAAAGAACTTTGACGTTTACACACTACACGTTCATGAACTTACCTTTTAATTCAATGCTGCAAATAGGTTCTTCGCTTTTTGTGGGTAGAAGTATGATCAACGATGCTTTATTAAAATTCCGATACGGTATTGCACATAAACCCAACTTGAAAAGGTGCCTTGACCAAGCCTACAGGCGAAGGAGAATTTATTTGCGCTGAAATAGTCAAATCGCGCCAGAATAAATATAGATTATAAAGTATAGATAAAGATATGCTAGATATGTAAGTTTGTGAGGAGTGGACAGATGCACGAAATTGTATACGATTTAGTATAAATATTGATAACTACTACACCTATATTTAGGCATCTTTGACACGTGAATGTGGGCGGTTAGCTTCATAAAGCGGGCAAATATACAAACATACATACAAGTGCCGATTCGTCCCAGTAGACTCTGAGACTAAGCGGGCAAGTTTTTTAAATGTTAGCAGGATTTTTACACATCTTACTTATTCGAATCACTTGAGTTTCACCTCAGCAAAACCACTGTAACAAGTAGTAATAGTGTACAGAAATCAGTACTCTACAACATTGTAATCCTCTAATGCAAACCGACCGTTTTCTATTACTTCAGACCGCTGAGATTTAGAGAGTTGTCTTCTCTTTACCCGACTCACAAGACACTTATACGTAGCAAATGCTCATATAACGCAAAATTCTTATTTACGAAACCAGTATTATGTTAAATCCTTCTTTATTTCACTGTTTTCGGATATAAGGTTTGAGCCACAATTTTGACCGTAATGCTAGACAACCAACGTAGGAAACCATGACTCGTTCACCGATCACTCTGTGAAAATATAGGTATTATTTATTGGACATATGAATACGTAATGCTCATAGGTACTTATTTATTGAGTTACATGTAAAAAAAATTGCATAGAAAGTAATATGATGTGTTCTGGGGTTATAAATGTTAAATGTTAAAGAGCATTATGTGTAGCTGTTATGACCTGAAAAAAACTGTTACAAGACTGCTTCATAGTACTACGAGAAGAAAATATTACCTGTGGTACTGCAGGTAGTAAAATATCCGTCATATTTTGTTTGTTTTTGTGGTTTTTGCCGCGTATGCAACCAATGTTCGCAACTGGTTGCGTACGAGGAGTATTTCCTCTTTGTAGGCAACTAGTTGCCAAGGAAGAATATTTTTTCCGCATACGCAACCAATGACTTTTTACATGTCATTACTAGACTACGGCGATAGACTAAAATCTCTAGTTCGTTAATCCCTCCTGGAACTACTGAATTTATGAATACGAAATGACAATTTGAATTTTATATTATCATAATAAATATAAAATTCGTAATATTTTGACCTTATCGTATATATTGTGACAACCTTAGCCTTATAAGTGATGACCTTTGAACCCATACTTACTGTGAATTGTGGTCAACCATTATTTTGTCCAAGCCAGAATTTATCAGGGACTAGCGAATATAGAGACATTTATTTTGAGCTCAAGTTACGCGTCGATTTCTGCCAGACATTTAAAGGTTAAGACCAAAAGCTAAAGGGCTAAGTGAATTTGTGTGTTTTGGGGTTAATAACATATTGGATTGTTTTAGGGCGCTTTCAGACTAGCGTTTTATAAGCGCGTATAAGCTAGTTTTTTAGAACAGCATATAGGTGCGTGTAGACGCGCCTTTTGGCATACGCGCAACTCGTACGAGCTTTGAGACGCTTCTAAGCTCGGATGAACTATTTGTAAACTGACACAACTCCACTACCGATTTTAAAAAACACGACGAAAACGGACACGATTACGGGAGTCTGGTTTTATGAAGAGCGCGTGGAAGCGAGTATGTCAAAACGACCGTATTACCTACTATACGCGCAGAAAAATACGCTTATCTGAAACCGCTCTTACGTTTAATTTACTCGGATGTAAATCTAACCTACGGAGAAAGTTTAAAATGCAATAAACGATTTCTAAGTTCTGATTCGGAACAAGATATCATTGTACCTACTCGACGCTATTACTAACTGTTCATCATAAGACCAACTCAAAATCTTTAAAAGAATAGCAATTCCATAGAAAAAGTTAATCGACTTTTGACAAAATATTGAAACAGCAATTTTATTACTCGATTTCGGGGTTGGTTAAAAAAAAAACATTATTAACGACGAGTAGCATGATATTTTCAGAATCAAATGGCGACTTTAACGATAAAATATCTTCTAGGTAACTGAATTACCGACATAGATGAGCAAGTTAGATGGCAGTACGCAGGGCACATAGCATAAACCTGAGCCGGACTGATAACCGATGTGGTCGCAATGTAATATATTAAGTCGAGACCACGTACCGCCAAGCGCAGCGTAGAACGTCCACCTACAATATGGACATATGACCGTATTCAATAAGACCGTAAAATTGCGCTTGTTACAAGCCGCTTCCAATCTGTCTTATTGGAGATCCATAAGAGAGCCCTATGCCCAGCAGTGGACGCTATTGCTGATGGTTGGATGGATGGAACCTTTGGATGGAAAGGATCTACCTAACCTCACCTAACACCTAAGATTTTTTTCCTGTCCCGGCGCATAGGCCGGGACCGCGAGCTATCTCTATTTTTGAATATGCAGGGTTTGTTATCTTTAATTATTATTCTAAAATAAATTTTTCAGAGGGTTTTACACACTTAAGTATATAGGTATACAAATCTAAAACTGTACAATAATATAAACCTTATAAAACTTTCCAATTTTAAGCTCAAACCACTGATTTTTTCGTTACTGATTTAAAAAACAAAACATTTTTGCAGCGGTTTCGACACTCTCGTATTGTTTCGTTAAATTCTTTTCATTGCCCTCAGTAAAACTTTTACGTTTTTGTCGTCCAAAACTGGTAAAGTTTTGCTTCGGTAGAGAATTTCAGAATAATGCTTATTTGGCTGACCAGAATTACAAGAAATTGATGTTTTATGCCATTTGTTAACAAAACTAAAAATATCTTTTAATCTCTCTTAATAATTAAAATAATAATTCTAAAATCAGTCACCCGCACGCCGCGGTCAAGGTCGGCTGTTTTTTGTTGTTGCGTCCGCGCCCCGGTAGTCGGGGTGCGTTGACGAATTAAACCGAACAAAATGTCGAATAAATTAAAATGTAACGTATGTAATATCATCATTGATGAGTTACTTTCCTACGTGCAAAATAAAATATCGGTAATTGACGAAACGACATTAAAAAGAATATGTGTGTCGGCGTTTACCAGTGACGAAATCAGTAATTCTAAGTCCTTATTATTTGAATCTCTGCATGTGGATCAGCGGAAAATCCACAGAAAACGGAAGGGGAAAGAAGAAAGAGACTTAGACGACATCGTGAGTGTTTTTAAAAGCACAGATCCTGACGTGATTCCTGTGTTCGTAGCGAGAGCTCTTGAAAAACTACCTCCTATTTTGTTTGATCACTTGGACTGCACGAAGCTATTAAAAGATATCACAAAATTAAATGCGGAGTTAGAAGAAGTTAAAAACAATTATGTTACAACTAAACAATTTGAAGAATTACGAGCCGATATGCATAACTTGAAACATGCATCACTGCCCCCATCGTTGAATCCGATCGGCTACGTAAACATGCGACGGGGCGCCTGGAACACGGACAGCGGCCCTGTCGGGATGACCCTGAGCCATAACTATACCTCAGACGAGCCTGACTTGCAACAATCTCAACTAAACAATCAACCTGATTACGGCGCACTCTCAAATTGTGATACGTCGATATTAGTTACTGAGAAACGAGATGATTCACATGGTGCAAAAAGTAAAATTGATGTCATGGTTTGCACTCCTTTAGCTCGGTATAGAGATATTTTACCGTGTGTGCCGGATAATAGGCCTGCGGAATCCGCATCGGCAGCAGAGTTGGCGGAGATAGCTTGCGAGCGTAGCGCGGAAGGACGGTCTACATCGTTGTCTCCGGCCCGAAACTCAAGTAATATGACGGACCAACGGCCATATAATGAACTGAAGCAACCTGAGCAACAATCGGTATTAACCAACGAAAATAAAAATGTTAATGATTGGCAGCAGGTACATAAACGGAAACGAAGGCCGAAGTATAGGTATTTGGGTGAGCGAGGAAAAGCAACTGTGTCGTTAACATCTTTTAAAGCTGCTGAGATAAAGGTACCGATATTTATCACAAATGTACATAATGAAACAAAGGAGGGCGATATTGTTGATTATATTAAAATAAAAACTGAAGAGAGGGTATTTTTGGAAAGAATAAATACTAAAAAAGCGTTAAATCACAAAGCTTTTAAATTTTACGTATCAGAATCGAAATTATCCCTTTTTCTAGATGAGAAAATATGGCCTAATGGAATAATTTTTAGACGCTTCGCGCATTATAAATATCGACGACCCGACAGAGTGTTGGAGACGGACGGCCCATTACCTTCAAATAATGGATAGGACGACTTATAGTTTTGCTAGCTACAACTGTAAAAACGTAAAAAGTGCCGTTAGCGACATTCGGCAATTATGTAACGACTGTGTGTTGATAGCACTACAGGAAACCTGGTTACTTCCGGAAGAGTTGGCATATCTCAACGAAATTGATAGTCGGTTTGCGTGCAACGGGACTTCAGCTATAGACTCGGGAGCTGGACTACTTCGCGGGAGAAAATACGGGGGGACGGCATTGTTGTGGAATACCAGGGTGTTTCCTGACGTCACCACGATAGCTTGCGATAATCCGCGCGTGTGTGCTATTCGAATTGTTACTGCTGCGACTCCAGTTATAGTAGCGTGTGTATATATGCCGACAAATAAATTGGATAATTTGACGATTTTTACTGACTGCATGGGAACCCTAAATGCTATTAGTAACGAATATGTTAATGAACCGATAATTTTTCTAGGAGACTATAATTCACACCCTGGTGAATTATTTTTTAAAGAATTAAATATATTGTGTGAACAGTTTGATTGGGTTCCTATTGATGTAATTAAGCTGGGGTTAACATCAAATACATTTACATATATTGATCAGGCGTGTGGCTCTAAGCGATGGCTAGATCATTGTGTTGTATCACAATCAGCTGTTGTCTCTGTGTGCAATGTGTATGTTAAGTATGATGTAGTTTGGTCGGATCATTTACCGCTTATTTGCGAATTCAATTTGGAATGTCTGACTCCAGTTAGAATGGGCCACAGTATAAGTACTAGTAAAATAGGATGGGGCGTTAGGTCCGCCGACCAAATTACACAATATCAAGTTGAATGTCATAAAAGACTTAGGATAATTGATTTTCCATCTGATTGTGAGAACTGTGCCGATCGATACTGTCATAATCCTACTCATAAGTTAGTAATTGATAAGTTGTACTCCGACATCGTGACTGCGTTATCACAAGCATCTGCGGAGGGGAGAGTAAGTGAGCGTAAACAGGTTAAAAACCGGTCTAAAAAAATCGTAGGATGGAATAAATACGTTAGTGAAAGCCATAGGGCGGCTAGGGCGAGTTTTCAGGATTGGTTACTGTATGGAAGCCCTAAAACTGGGGATATATACAGAAAAATGTGCGAAACTAGGAAAATATTTAAGTCACGTTTAAAGTGGTGCCAGAACCATCAAGAACAACTAAAAATGGACATGCTTGCTGCTAAGCACTGCGCTAAGGATTTTAGTGGTTTCTGGAAAAATACCAATAATCTGAAGACTCGGCCTGGTCTTCCTGTTAGTGTGGATGGTGCGAGTGACCGCAAGTTAATTGCAGATAAGTTCAAAGACAAGTTTTTTGTCAAATCACCGTTAGGTCCTTTAGTGTCTCAGTTGTCAAGCGGAGTGCCTGGAGAATGCGTGAATACTAGGATAAAGGCTAAAGACGTGTCTAGGGCTGTAGCGTCTATTTCCAAGGGAAAATCTCCCGGGCACGACGGCTTGAGCGTGGAGCATGTCCAGCACGCTGGACCTCATATGTCCAGAGTGCTGGCCTTGCTGTACAATCTGTGTATATCTCACTCATACCTTCCGGACGACATGATGAGAACTGTTGTTGTACCGGTGGTGAAAAACAAAAATGGTGACTTATCTGACATTTCTAACTATAGGCCTATATCTCTAGCCACGATTATTGCGAAATTATTTGACAGCATTCTTAATTCACAATTAGATAAATACCTAAAGTTACATAATAATCAGTTCGGTTTTCGACCGGGACTGTCTACAGAAACTGCAATATTGTGTTTGAAGAGTGCTGTCAAATACTATACTGAAAGAAATACGTCTGTTTACGCCTGCTTCCTTGACTTATCCCGTGCATTTGACCTCGTCTCTTACGACATTCTGTGGAAGAAGATGAGCGAATCCCTAGTACCGGATGAACTTATAAACATCTTTAAGTATTGGTATGGGAACCAGTCAAACAGGGTGAAGTGGTCGGGCGCGGTGTCGGAGGCGTATAGGTTGGAGTGCGGGGTGAGGCAGGGGGGTTTAACCTCACCCTCTATTTTCAATCTGTACATTAATGGACTGATTGAGGCGCTCAGCACACAACACATCGGTTGTCATTTAGACGGCGTTTGTTTTAACAATATTAGCTACGCGGACGATATGGTGTTGTTGAGCGCTTCAGTCTGTGGAATCAGGAAGCTTGTGAGTACTTGTGAGAGTTATGCTGCAGCTCACGGGCTAATGTATAATGTCAAAAAGAGCCAGTGTATGGTTTTTCAGGGCGGGCCGAGGAAAGTAACCGATATGCCATCTATAAAACTGAATGGTTCACCTCTCGAGAAGGTAGATGTTTTTAAATACTTAGGCCATATGGTTACATCTGCCCTGAAGGACGATGCGGACGTTGAGCGGGAGCGGAGGGCGATGGCGATCAGAGCGAATATGTTGGTCCGCAGGTTTGCTCGGTGCTCCGCCAAAGTTAAAATAACTCTTTTTAGAGCATATTGCAACTCGTTCTACACCTGCAGCCTGTGGTCTTATTTCACGCAGAAATCATACAGCGCCCTTCGCGTCCAATTCAATAACGCGTTTAGGATGTTGTTGGGGCTCCCTCGATATTGCAGTGCATCGGGTATGTTTGCCGAAGCTCGTGTAGATTGTTTCTATACAATCATGCGAAAGAGAGGCGCATCCCTGGTGCGGCGAGTGCGAGGGAGCACCAACGGCTTGCTGGCCGCGCTCGCCGAAAGGCTCGACTGCCCATACATACAGCACGCGTGTCTGTTACACCTTGCACACAGAGATTAAATAAGTCGTAGCCAGAATTCATTGATTTTTAATGTTGTTAAAATGGTGTAATTTTATTAGTAATTTTTAATGATAATTTTTAAATATGTTTCCGATTAATTTTATTGTATTTGTAATGTGACTGATTATGTGATTTTTAAACTTTTTTTTTTATTGTTGAGTCTTTGATACTTGAATAAATGATTATTTAATTTAATTTAATTTAATCTAGGAAACAGCATTTTTGCTCTTCGAAATCTGAGTGCAAAATCCGTTTTTATCCGCTGGAGGATAAAGTAAAATTTAATTTAAATATAACGGAACAATAGCTTTAAGTTCATTTTAAATAGCGCCTCTTAGTATAATTTCGAAGGACTAGGAGTGGTAGTGGCAACATTCCTGGGGTAACGTTTGTGACGAACGCTGTTGATTGGTTCCAAGGAGGTTTCAAGTGACATCGCATGATCGGCCGATGGGCGGGAAAATTCGATGAAGACATGTGAGATGTCACTTGTCAGATGTAAAAATTGACCTTGTTTGGAAGAGGTTGGGGTAAACTGTGTTTAGAACGGCTCGAGTGGTGATTCTTGATAGAACGGTGGCAGCGTGCGTTACGCTGCGGAACGCCATGTCCTTCGCTTAAAGTTTTCTCTATACGTTATCTTCTGTGAAATAAACTGATTGTTCGTGGCGTCGCATATATCTCCTTGTCCGCTAAACCCACGCCACACTAGAGCATTGCTGGGTCAGTGGTATAAAACATTACCACTTTGAAGCACCATAAATGATGCGGATCTTTTTATGAATTCGACAAATATACTATAATATCGTGTGCACCATGTTTGTAAATACAAAACATAATTAAACCAATTTACTTCTTCCTCCACGGTGCCGAATTTATCATACATACAACCTTTTTATTTAATTTCTGAAAAATTCAGACTCGGTACCTTCTTGATCTTCTTCTGCTTCTTCCTGGCTGTATTCCCATTTTAATTGGGGTCCGCCCTCCTAGTATTTTTGCGCCACTCCGCACGGTTGTGGGTTGTCTGTTCATTGATGTTTGTAATTTTCATGTCATTGTTAACGGTTTGCATCCAGATCATTGGTGGACGTCCACGGCCTTTTCTTCTCTCTTCAATGTTCATTACTCTCTTGGTCACATGGTCATCATATGTCCGTACCAGCGCAGGCGGTTTTCTCTAAGTTTTTCCTGTATCTGGGCGACTTTAAAAGTGCCACGGATATATTCATTTCTTATTTTATCCGTTCTAGAGACTCCCCCTGCCCAGCGTAACATTTTCATTTCTGTGCCATGGAATTTTGTTCATCAGGCTTTCTCATAGGCCAGCACTCAGATCCATAGAGTAAACCTGGTCTTACCGCTTTTTTATATACATTGCCCTTGATTTTAATCGGCATACGAGAGATATGTATTCAGTCTTCTGTCTACTGACTCTCAGTTCTCTCCTCTCCAATGACTTCTGCCACATCGTCTAATCTGATTGTGCTTCTGTTAGCGATTCGGCTATAAAAACTACGTCGTCAGCATACAGTAGTGACCACGGTGCAGGTTTTTGTATGTCTGCTGTGATAGTCCATTACCAGGTTGAACAGTATATATATTTCCCTCCTACCCGACGTAGCGTCGAGCATTCCCCTATCCGCCACCTGGGGACGCGCTCTCTTCTCGGGTGAGCCTTACACCTGGCTCACCCGAGAATTGGACCTTCTTGGTGTACCTACTCTATTTTTAATTTGCTTCGCGCGTGCCATTTTCTTTCACGTTATATTGTTATAATCTTATGTTAATACAAGAAACTAGAAAACAAATGAAATACCTAAAATTTGTGATTCTAGCGACGAAACAACAGAATTGACTGAAACTGTTAATAATGCGTAAATGAGCTTTCTTCCTCAATTATCACGTGGTAAGTATTTGAAGCAGTACGATATGTAGACGACTTTACTCATTTCCTCGCTGAGAGTTACGCTTACGTGTTGCACTCGAGTAGTATTACGAGTATTATATCTTCTTTGCTCGAGTGCAAAGATTGTTTACCTTGTGCTCTTTTGATTCTGTCGCTAACGCTCAGTATTCTAATTGTTGAATTTTGGAATGCTTCGCTTGCTCTGTCATCAAAATTGAGCATGCGGTTAAAAAGCAACTTTGCATCTTGTATAACAAATAACTTAACTCATACTCATATCTTACGCCGTTACGTGGTCTCCATTCGAAAAGAAACGACTGCATCGGCCACTTGCTCTGTAAATTATGTGCCTTACTCACTGCTACTTTGACTTGCTAATCCACAGACAGTTCTCAGTATTAAACTTTAATTCATCTACGAATCTTCTCATTCTTGATCGATCTCTCAGAGCAAGGCCCTCTCTATAGTACGTTAGAGTTACTAAAATACAGAAATGAAAGTTTAATTTGCGATAACGCTCTTTTTGACCGCCGAAACGGAGGAGATGGGTACTCAATTCGACGCATATATAAATGTTGTGTAACCACGCATAACTTTTTACGTAGTGGACCAATTTCGAGCATTTTTTATTTAAAAGCGTATACTTCAAAGTTGGTCCCATTTAAATTTTATCGAAATCAGCGGGGCCATTTTTGATAAATCAACAATAATGTGATAAATGCTATATCGATTCGTGCGTAATATTCGCGAATTTCGATTGAAGTCAGTCGTGCCATGTTTTGCAAAAAATAATTATAAGTAAAAAAAATAAACAAAGCAAACATTAAAAACTATTAATCATTCATTTTATTTTTGTTACAACCTGGTCCCACCTCAGCATATGCTGAGATAATAGACTCAAATAGTTATTTTCCTAGTGTGGAAAACACTATCCTCGCTTTGCGACGTGAAAGAGTGACAAACAGATCATCAAACACACTTTCTAATAATAACAATTTATTGACAGAACAGAAGTGACAGAGCATCAGTTTTCACTCGACGTTTTTGCTTTCGTCTGTCCGCATGTCAACTCTCTTCTATAGGTCACGTTTTTCAACGAATCTTGGCGACATGTTTATTTTGTTTTTGTTTATTTTTTTACTTCGCTGATTATTGATTAAGGAGGCACATCTCTCAAAAAGGGAGGAAATTTGCCGTAACACTACATATTTACAACAATATTTGGCAAGATTAAATATTTTTTATAAGCTTAATCGGTACCTATTTAACCCTAACAAGATTTAGCAAGATACGTGCCGCAAAGTCTGCTTTTCAGTTTTTCTATTCACCTGACTGAATGAAACTGATAGGGAAATCAAATTTTACAAATATAAAATGAACCAAAATCATAAAAAAGCAGAGCCAATTCAATCATGAACTGTGGACTTGAAAACATGTAAATCCGCAGAGACATCCAGGCCATTACAAAAAAAAAAAATATTTTCCTTTGTTTTAAACCTGTGTAATCATTCAAGTTTAAACAGATTACATTATTATCAGCATCCCGGAAGAGTACCAGCTCCCGCAAACAGAGTATCCTACCACCGGAGCTAGAGATTTTGATTGTTATCTATTTAGTTTATTTTGAATATGATACGCAATTTATAATAATAAAATTTTTGCTATGCTTGAGTCTCTGTGCAAGATCGATATGAAATAAAGAGATCCGTAGAATAACTAAAGTTACTGACATAGCCCAGCGGGTTGGCAAGTTGAAATGGCAGTGGGCAGGGCACATAGCACGAAGAACTGATGACAGATGGGGTCGAAAAGTTCTCGAGTAGAGACCACGTACCAACAAGTGCAGCGTAGAACGTCCATCCTCAAGGTGGGCGGATGACCTCGTCTAGACCGCAGGTTCGCGCTGGATGCGAACCGCTTCTAACCAGTCTTATTCGATCTATAGGGAAAGCCTATGTCCATTGGCTGAAACGACGAACGACGTCGACGTATTTATTTACTGTTCGTCAAACTGGTAACTTGGTAAGGATTAACAACTTTTTTGTACACTCAACCAAAAAATGAACTGAAGATTGGAAGCAGTCGCGCGGAACCGAGACATACAAAGAAATATAATAATATTTTAGGAACGACAAACGGTTAGGTATATCGAGCGAGCTTACTGAGGTAAATCTGGTCGCTGCGTGGGATCTAAGTACGGATCCGTAAGGATCAAAGCCTTACTTAACCAAAAAATAGGGCTGGGCCGTGAAAACACTTATAAATATCGATAAAAATATCTATTTATCGATAACTGGCTAGAGTCGATGATCAACTTAAACAAAAATCGTTTGTTCGTTCGTTTCAGCTATAGAAAATCCACTGTATAAGTAAGCTTCCCCTATCGGTTTCCAATAAGATTGGTTGGAAGCAGCTTGCATCGAGAACGTTCCTGCGGTCATAGCGTGGTCAGTCCAATTGGAGGGTATTGTATGCAATAAAGATTTTACCTGTATTTATGCATGAATTAGGAAATGACAAATCTCTAAGAATCAGACACTCTTATTGAAACGAATAAATAAGATTGATTTATATTTATTCAGCGTTACTTATTTTATTTATAAAAGAAATACAGAAGTATAATTAATTATTTTATATTTTTTTATTTCCAGGCTTGTTTCGGCCACGGCAAATGCGTAAATACTTCTTAGGTTACTTGATGGGTCCTCATGACTAAAGTAACCAATTTTAGCGCTGAAAGTACGAGAACAGGTGCTACAATTGAGGACACCATCAACGTAATTGTAAGGTATGTTTGCAGGCGGTCTGTTATTGAATTGTTCTATTTTCGCATCTAAATAGCGCCTTCATTGGTCTTCAAATGCGTAATTTTTTACTCTTATATTACACAATTATATGTTCGCTTTGTCTGTATGTTTAGATTATATCGATATTCAGATAAATCGATCTAAATTCGAGACTATCAGAAAGCTAGAGGTCCCAAATTCCGGTTTCTTTGTTTACTTAAGAAACCTATATGAAATTGAACAAGTTAATTCCCTTTACGATCGGATATCCAATAAAGGCTTACTTTGAAAGCAATATATTTTGCCTGCCCCGGTATCCTCAAGGATATTCAAAATGGTAGAATAGATTTTGAATAAGTACTTAGCGTGTAAGAATTTCGTTTGTTGTGTCAGCTGGGCAAGAAGAGGGGATCAAGGTCTATTATTGATAAAGACATAGTTTACATATCATTAAATATAATTTATAAACCTACGTAATGTACATTATTAATTTTTTTTTCGATTTATAAATTCATCAATTTTATATATTGTTCGTTCGATAAGCCAATTTTAAATTTGGTGAGTGCGCTCGTGACTTCTTCAGGTATGATGATGCCCACGAGTTTGTTGGATGTACGCGTGTTAGCGATACGGTGCTACTAGAATGAATTACTTGATACGATATACTCACTTCGAATTTTGAACCCATATTTTGTGAATTTTGAGGCCCAATTTTTTGTGATGCAAATAAAAATGTACAGTTTTCAGATTTATTCCTATATGTGTACTCTGAGACAATGCTTCTCGCCAAATTTCATAGTTCCATGTCAACCAACGGGAAGTACTTTATAGGTTTGGTTTTTGTGAGTATCGAAATATGCGATTTTTTACGAAATAAACGGCTCGAACTTTTTTAAACGATAAATGAGAAGTATTTCTTTTACACAACTGCAAGATACCATAGATATACGTATACTATTTAAATTTCAACTCGATATCTTTACGCGTTCCCGAGATAAAGAGTCTTGACATACACACAGACGGACAGACGGACAACAAAGCGATTCTATAAGGGTTCCGTTTTTTCCTTTTGAGGTACGGAACCCTAAAAATGAGCCCAGTTTTCCGGCAAATATAAATCTGGAAACCGTAAATGCTATGACCTGACAGCGTATTGGAATAGTAAATTGAAATAGCAGTGGACAGGGCACATATTTCATAGAACGAATTGCCTTTGGGTCTGTAAAGTACCTACTCGAATGGAGACCATGTTTGTAGGTACCGGCTGGCAGTCTTCTTATAGAGGAACTTGGGAACGCGCTGGGTGCCAGCCAATTTCAACCAGTCTATAAGAAAACTGTAGGAGAGGCCTATGTCCTCCAGTGGACGACCTTTAGCTGATAGTAGTGAACTGTTGATCATTCACTATTTCGTTCGTTTTTTTAATGTAAAATAGGTCTACATTTGGCCACCAACCCGTCTGATGGAAAGCGAAGTTGTAGCCGAAGATGGAGTATCTAGACCTAGAAGATACCTATTCTCTCTTGACTTGAAGAAATCCAAATCGTAATTGTAAGGAAACAATGACGGAGGCAGGACATTATAATCCCTGGTGGTCCGCATTATGAAGGAAGAAGCGATTCGCTTAGTACGAGCAGGTGGTACGTCGACTATGTAGGGATGGTATTTATGCGACTTCCGGCTTGTTCTGTTGTGAAAAGGAGATGAAGTGTAAGAACCCTAATCAATTTTAATATTTTATATTTTCAAAATTAATATTTTCTTACTTTTTATAAAATTCATTACGAGTATTTCCATCAAAACAATGTATTCTTAATTCATTTATTATCATATTTTGTAATTTCGTCTAAATTCTACATAATTTTGTATAACTTCAAATAAAATAATATTTCCGAGCAAACCCGACGCGCGAGGCTTGTTAAGCGAGTCGCTTGCCGCGCGAGCGCAGCCGCTATTGTTCTCTTCGGTTGAGATCGCCGACGCTCGGGCCGCTCGGGCTCGGCCGCCTCCAGTCCCAGCGCGACACTAGCTCCACGGCGTATGCACGCAACTTTCTAATATTTCGTTATCTTGATTCCCTTCATTTTGTGTCAGTTAAAAATTAAATTATTAATGTAAAATTGTAAATTATATTTGGATTATTTTATTTGGACAATACAGTGTGGAATTCTATACTGTGTGTGACTTTTATTTACCCATCGGAACATTCACGATAGGACTCCATAGAAGGAATCAGGTCGTGGAATTCTAGTGCACACTCGCCGAGATAGAGCCTATAGAAAATTGCCAAACACGCTACTTTACGTGTCTGTGTTCCAGGCTTTGCAGTTTATATGTTGAAAGATGCTTCACAAATTAGCCAGCCCTTACAGCTATTCTATCAATTTAATTTCCTTGAAAACAGCAGTTCTACTAAAAATGTTCCCGCGTTATTAAAGCGCTTAGCCCGGCCCGGCTGAGAGGTATTTAGTAGGGAGCGATCGATTCACATTTATACACGATCCCTTGTTTTACATACAGATAGTTTTGTGTTTCGGTTGCGTTAATGCGCCTGAATAATTATGTGAGGGCGAAACTATAGGTATTTGGGAGAGAGTAAAGTAATCTTTTAGTGTATATTGAGTACCAAAAAGTGTATGGTAGAGGTAAAATATAAATGTATATAAATCCTTGTTTTGAATAAATATTTAGTGTATATCCGCTCTGTCGTAGGCGTATAAGGTAAGGGTACCATTCAACAAACCAAATTATATCACAAACAAAATTAGTAATTAATCATTAAACTGTATCATGGTACGGCTATGGTAAGGTGAAGGTTACAAAAGTATCGTTTTCTATTCAATATGTATCGCTTTCGTGTCGATAACGTAGTTGCCACGTTTTTTGGTAGAGGATCAGGGATTGGGAACATATTTTGACCAGAGTCGTACCGCATGGGCCAATTCCGACTCGAAGTACTCTAGCGTGTGCGTTCTCACTCAGCGCTAATGGAACAGACTATATCCCAGGTCCATCAGATAACAAATCGTAGCTCTCTGGCACAACTGCTCAAGTGATTTTATTGGTGTTATAGTGTAGTTTTTATAATGAGAGCAGTGTCATGCAATTAATTTGCAATTTTGAAGTGAAACTTCTAATGCGACTTCCAACAAGGTTGCGTTAAACGTTTAACGCTACCATGGAGGGGGTTTGAAAGCACTGTTGCGTTAACGTGCAACGCTCCTGGGGAGGGGGAATAGTAACGAAGTTTCTCTTCTTCCACGCGGAGGGACTCCACGCACTGTTTTTTTCTTTATATGACATTGCCAAGTTAAAAAAATATGCTTTATGGTTTTACTTACTTATGTATAAACATCCGCATCATATTCGTATTGCCGTAGGCCTTAGTTTATAAAATTAATTTATATATTAACATAGTTTAGTGTGGGTTATCAGTGGCTCCCAGGCTTAAAAACTCAGATATCTGCCAGCTTTTGCAAGCTAACTTAAAGTTAAGCGCGGAAAACTGATCAGTTTAACTGACCGTGTATGGACACCTTAATGTTTGCTCTAAGTTCATTCAAAATACAGATTTATTCCAGAAATTATAACGGCATAATATGTAAGTAACCAGGGATGTTTGTAGCTAAATCCTCCAAGGTAGTAAATGTCTAACTAAATATAAGTATTTTTATTACGAAAAACACAGTCACAGTCAGCCAGCCTGTCACGCTGGTCAAATAAAGGCAGCTCCATTTTCCACAATGACCGTCTTGCAATTCTTAAGATTTATTATTATTATTTTTTTCTATTGCTTGTTTTGCTTTTGATGTTAAATATTATTTTTGTATTTCGAATTTGTAATTATGTTTTTTTTTATGATGTTTTTCTTTCTATTAATTTTGAAAGTTGTCTTCGCCTTTAAGTACTGTGACATTTGACTCTGTTTTTTTTACTATGTAAAGTAATTTTTTATGTGAATTTGATTATGTACATAGTGTAGGCGGACTAAATAAATAAATTTACTAATAAATAAATCTTAGGGGACAATCTTACACACGGTCTGACACACAAACTAAGCAAAGCTTGACATTATGGTTGCCAAAGACTAAAAGGTATACTACATAATTATTTATACATATTTTTAAATACATACTTATATAGATAATACCTAAATAACACCCAGATTATAATGATGATATGAAAGGTACGAAGTTATTGTAGACATCGATCCTCAAGTTATTTGGCTGTCTACCCGAAGCATCGATCAAATATCTCTATTACCGAATATTAAGCCGGCTGTGCGCGTCCTCGACATGTGTGTCGTTATTAGTTTAGCATGTCAAAGGCAGCGCACACACGCACCTGAGTTATCGGATTTCACGGGGGTTTTATCCAAACCATTGATATTTTGTGGAAGCCCCAGATATGGCATTGTCCTAGCGAATACATTGTGGTAGGCCCGTCGGCTGTGCTCGTTTTTGTTTCGGGTTTTGTGGCTTCGATTTGTATTTTTATTTCAAAACTAAGTTCGTTTTAACTTGGGCCGAAAAAAAAGGGTATTATAAAAGTTTGAAGTATGTTTTTGTATCTATAATTATGTCTGTGGCATGATGTTATATAACTCGCCATTAACCTGACTAATCTTGATGCGTTTTTATTTGTTTAAACCTTGATGAACGTGATACATTTTTTATTATCTTTCGCCTGGATTCAGCAAAAAAATCAATTTTAGTGTTCTTTACTTACAGATATCACTGAGTCAATAATCTGCTGAAGTATCAGAAAGACGTATCTTATGCCGTTGGCCGAGCGTTGCTGAGCGATGGCCAACGCCAACAATGCCAACATGTAGATAGCCTATTTGCCTTGACTTGCCATCGCTCGGTGTCGCTAGTGTTATTGGCCGAATGAAGACAAGCGCCAACGTGTGAAGATCTCGTTTGGCACAACTTGTTTTTGGTCGTCGTCGCCTCACTTTAGGTCGGTGTCAATTTGTGCACAAATCAAAGGCTCGTCTACCGTCGGCTAATATGGCCATTTCTGTGGTCAGCTCTAGCAGCTCTATAGACTCTCGTCAACATTGGTTGCTTCCATTGACGTTCGACGAACTAGTCGAACTTGTGGACATTAACACTTGCCGCACACTTATTTACCGACGCTCGCATTGGGCTACGTTTGGCCAACATGTATTACTCATACATCATAACAGGACGGCCATCCAGCCGTCGACCGGCCTAGATATAGCAGACTGACGCCTTGCGGTCCCACCTACGTGAGTTTCAGACAAACGAGTGGGAGGAGACAACCCTAGACCGGGATATGGCGTTTTATGGTGTCAGAAGTCAACACTCATTTTGAGTCACTATGTCAGAGGAAAAAGTCCACGAATAATAATAAAACCGGAACTCCAAATCAGCTAATTCTACACTTTAAGTAGCCTTACTCCAAACCCAAACCGTATTATGATACAAAATACTATGCGAATCGCTAAACTTCTAAGTTTACTAATAGATAAATTCAGTGTCTAGCTTAAATTGTAAGGAAAATAGAAATTGCTTTACGTGCATAATTGCTAGCAAGAAATACATCCAACTGGTGCCTTGCTGGACACCACCATTAAGACTCTTTTTTTAACGCATTACATTTTACTATCTGACTTAACTTTCATTCATAGGAGTAATGATTAAGTAAGTAGTTTTATTTGCTTTTAGTAGAAATACTAATGTGGCCTTATCCAGTGCCTCATCAATCATCGTCATAGAGTCAATCAGTGCATGTTCCTTGCGGTCCAGCAAGGGAGACGGACCGTTTAGCAGGCGGGCAGGTGTGAGTAACGAAGACACATACCTACCTAATTGGTCACGCTGTCGTAGTGTGATGCCCCTGAGCAATTAAAGATGGATAACGTCTTGCAACATGATGTTATGGCTAAGATACGCTGTACTACTGATGCCGTGTGGTCTAACCCGCTTCATGGAGTCGGTAACCATAATTCCTTTTTAGTCACTGACTCGCTACGCCAGAGGAGCAAGAAAGTAATCAATGTAACTGCGTTGGTTTTGCTAAAACTACTTGAGTTGACATATTTATGGTCTAACTAATCATCAATCAGTGCATTTTCCTTGCGTTTCAGTATGAGAACGGACCATTTAGCAGGCGGGCGGGTGTTAGAAACGTAGACATAATAATAATATGCTGTCGTGGTGTGATGTTCCCTAGTAACCAGAAATGTTAATGGTGCGTTGTAATATGATGTTATGGCCTGAATACGACATGGAGTTATGGACGACATTTTGTAATGTGCAGGGATTGCCTAGTAAAAACTATGGAGGACAGTTATGTTAAATTAAACCGAAGAATAATAAAAAAGTAAGTTTTTATAGCTCTGGCGTTTGCATTTTTTTAACTCTCCAAAGCCTCTGATTTGGCTAAATGGGTAAAATAACCGGGACTTATCTTCTGAGTCACGGCAGCGTGCAGTTGTAAATGCCACTTACGGTCACCCGAAGACTGACAGTGCCGGACGTTGCAGTACTTCGGTGATCTCAAATAAACACCTGGCTAGCCAAACTACGCTATGAGCGGTACAATAAGTAATTTAATAGGAAGCATATTATAGCACGAAGCGTCTCAATTAAAAACAAATAATGGTTAAAAATGGTACAGGACAAATTATACAGGGTCATAGGTATTAAACGCAAAACCTTTTAAGGGCGGGTCTAGTACATCTAGACAAACAACTTTTGAACTAAGACTTTTGAAAATTCGCAAAAAAAAATCGCTTCTCCATACATTTTGCCGCGCGTTTACGAACTTTTTGTATGAAAAAGCTGGTTGTTTTCTCCGTGATTTTTCAAAATTCTTGTCTTGTGTGCTATCTATCCAGGATCATAGGTATTAAACGCAAAACCTTTTAAGGGCGGGGCGGTTGGTTTGATTCACAGTAGGTACCTACTGTTAATCAATGTGGCTGTAAGTGCATTTGATGAGCTGGCAATTCTTAATTATGTAAAAAACAGCTCTATTATAGAACTGATAGCCCACTACAATAATGTATGCGTAAATAGCCACGAGACTGAATAAGGAGACGGAGAAAGTAAGGGCCCCATTTCCTACAGTAGAAGTTTTATGACGTACGAGTAAATACGAAATAATTACGACGCTTATTGATCCGCATATTATACGCCAAAATGTTTTATTTATAAACGTGGCAGATAAGGGCCATGTTTCGCTCAATTTTTAACTAATTCATCCCAACATCCATACACCGAGACCGATTCGCGCTGCGGTTTCCGCTGAATAATAGAAGCGGATACAAACAAATTTTCAGAATGAAATTTAATCCCACTCCGTCGCTGCGACAATCAAAGCCTATTCACGGTTAGAAATTGTTAGGTGTTTCGATACGATATCGTACCATGAAGGTTGATAAAAACTCTTATAACATACAAGATTTCAAAGTCAAAAGTCGTTATGAGCATCTGATGGACGCGACGCGTTACCAAAATGCTGGTATTTATTTGGCTCAGCGTATAAGTATTGCCATTCAGCGTAGAAATGCTGCTAGCACGCTGGACGCGCTGCCAACTGGCAGTGAGCTTGAGCATTCCGCACAGATACGTCAAACTTACAGCACCCCGTCGTTTTTGCATTGGGGGTTAAAAAGTTAAACATGCAGAATGAAACTGAAATCGTATCGGCGAGTTTCAATCCTCTAGCGATTGTTTTACAGAACAAAAGCTCGACACGTTAACGAATCCGATTTGTTTTGTTTGTTTCTGACTAAACATTATAAGGCCAGAAGGTATTTTAATTATCCCAAAAGGAATTTTCTAAAACAACGCCCTGTTGGAAAAAATAATATTCGAACTTTTCCCGTCGAGATGATTATAATTTAATTAAATATTTTGTACTTATCCCTATTTTGCCCTAGGATACTTTATAACTTGTGAATCGTCAAATTTATTTTGTTTAACAGTGAGTAAACAATTTTGTTACACTCAAATTCTCATTTAAGTATCAACGGTCTAAATGTTTTTGAGTAGAACAGATTAGAATTAGAACGGTCATGAAAAGTGTTTCGAAAATTTCAAAACAGTAAACAATAAATTTCCAATTACACGTATGTTAGTAAACATTCTAGCAGAGATTTTAAATACTTCAATATCTTTCTTTCTAATTTACCACCTTTTGTGCAAGTTACCTTGTAGAAGTAATAAGTTTTACAAAGGTTTAAATTTTGGATGTTTTTTTAGGGTTCCGTACTTCAAAAGGAAAAAACGGAACCCTTATAGGATCACTTTGTTGTCCGTTTGTCCGTCTGTCCGTCTGTGTGTATGTCAAGACTCTTTATCTCGGGAACGCGTAAAGATATCGAGTTGAAATTTAAACTGTATACGTATATCTATGATCTCTTACAGTTGTGTAAAGGAAAAACTTCTCAATTATCATATAAAGAAGTTAGAGCCGTTTATGTCGTAAAAAACCGCATATTTCGACACTTACAAAAATCAAAACCTACAGGGGTACTTCCCGTTGACACAGAACTATGAAATTTGGCGAGAAGCATTTTCTCAGAGTACAAATATAGGAATAAATCTGAAAACTGTAAATTTTTATTTAAATCACAAAAAATAGGGCTTCAAAATTCACAAAATATGGGTTTAAAATTCAAAATGCGTAAGTCGTATCATGTAAGGTATCACATAAAAGAGCTTCATTAGCACATGCTAAAACAGGTTTTTAATTATTTAAACAATTTTCGAGGAATGACAAGAAAAGTAAAAAAAAAACTTTTGTCGATGATGATGATGAGTATAGTGCCGGACAAGTGCGAGTCAGGCTCACACATCGAGGGTTCCGTACAAATCCAGAAAATTTCACAAAATTGGGAAGTAAGTTGTTAAAATCTCTATACTATAACCATCGACAAAAAAGTTTTTTTTTTCACTTTTCTCGTCATACATCGAAAATTACATATTGTTAAAATAATTAAAAACCTGTTTTAGCATGTGCTAACGAAGTTCTTTTATATGATACCTTACATGATACGATTTACTCACTTTGAATTTTGAACTCATTTTTTGTGAATTTTGAGGCCCTATTTATTGTGATTTAAATAAAAATGTACAGTTTTCAGATTACGAGTTTTTTACGACATAAACGGCACTAACTCTTTTAAACGATAACTGATAAGTTTTTCTTTTACACAACCGCAAGAGACCATAGATATATGTATACAGTTTAAATTTAAACTCGACATCTTGACGCGTTCCCGAGATAAAGAGACATACACACAAACGGACAGACGGACAACAAAGTGATCCTGTAAGCCTAAGGGTTCCGTTTTTCGTTTGAGGTACGGAACCCTAAAAATAATTATTGCAATGCTATTTTACAACGCAAATACTAAGATATATTCTGTAGGTATCCAGTTAATCTAATTCCTATAAGGGCGTGATTTGTATCTCGAAGTGGCGCCGCAGAATTGGTGCTTACTACCGCCGGCCGTTCGAGCTGCGCCATTCGTGGATACGTCTCTTCTCCCGTGCTGTCTAAGTTATGAGAGCTAATAGGTATATGTTTAATGGGGTATAAAAATTATAATTAAAATTAGTCATATTATAGTTATATAGGCAGACCCGGTGAACTTCGTACCACGAAATTTAATGCATTTAGCTAATCTTAATTTTTATTAGTGTTTTTTTGACGAAATGTAAACGATTACGAAAATAAACCACTTTTAAGTTTGACAGCTTTGATCCGAAACATAGGTCTCGTTGAATTTGTCCACTTTTGTAATGGTCTATAGACAACTTTTACGAAAAAAATCTCCTTTTAAGTTTGACAGCTGTCATCCGCAATATAAATCTTGTTGAGCTCTCTCACTTTTGTAAAGACAGCTATAGTCTAAAGTCGACATATACGGAGATACACCACTAAGTTTGATAGCTGTCATCCAAAATGTAGACCTCGTAGAGTTCTCTCTCACTTTTGTAAAGACAGCCATGGTCTAAAGTCAAGATTAAAGTTGTATTATTAATGACAAGGATAAATCTTGTCAAATTTGAGAGTGGGTGCTCATGACGTCACTAGCCGGTACCGGTACGGTACATTATGTTATGTAGTAGGTTAGTGATGTCACTTGGAACTTAAACGGGCTATATCTTCATAGATTTTCATTAAATTGTCAAAAGAAAAAAATACGTGTCTTCTTCTTCTTCTTTTCGAGTCAGCGATTCGATCATAAAATTTATATTTTTTATATTTTGTTATATGCTACGACATGGAGTTATGGACGACATTTTGTAATGTGCAGGGATTGCCTAGTAAAAACTATGGAGGACAGTTATGTTAAATTAAACCGAAGAATAATAAAAAAGTAAGTTTTTATAGCTCTGGCGTTTGCATTTTTTTAACTCTCCAAAGCCTCTGATTTGGCTAAATGGGTAAAATAACCGGGACTTATCTTCTGAGTCACGGCAGCGTGCAGTTGTAAATGCCACTTACGGTCACCCGAAGACTGACAGTGCCGGACGTTGCAGTACTTCGGTGATCTCAAATAAACACCTGGCTAGCCAAACTACGCTATGAGCGGTACAATAAGTAATTTAATAGGAAGCATATTATAGCACGAAGCGTCTCAATTAAAAACAAATAATGGTTAAAAATGGTACAGGACAAATTATACAGGGTCATAGGTATTAAACGCAAAACCTTTTAAGGGCGGGTCTAGTACATCTAGACAAACAACTTTTGAACTAAGACTTTTGAAAATTCGCAAAAAAAAATCGCTTCTCCATACATTTTGCCGCGCGTTTACGAACTTTTTGTATGAAAAAGCTGGTTGTTTTCTCCGTGATTTTTCAAAATTCTTGTCTTGTGTGCTATCTATCCAGGATCATAGGTATTAAACGCAAAACCTTTTAAGGGCGGGGCGGTTGGTTTGATTCACAGTAGGTACCTACTGTTAATCAATGTGGCTGTAAGTGCATTTGATGAGCTGGCAATTCTTAATTATGTAAAAAACAGCTCTATTATAGAACTGATAGCCCACTACAATAATGTATGCGTAAATAGCCACGAGACTGAATAAGGAGACGGAGAAAGTAAGGGCCCCATTTCCTACAGTAGAAGTTTTATGACGTACGAGTAAATACGAAATAATTACGACGCTTATTGATCCGCATATTATACGCCAAAATGTTTTATTTATAAACGTGGCAGATAAGGGCCATGTTTCGCTCAATTTTTAACTAATTCATCCCAACATCCATACACCGAGACCGATTCGCGCTGCGGTTTCCGCTGAATAATAGAAGCGGATACAAACAAATTTTCAGAATGAAATTTAATCCCACTCCGTCGCTGCGACAATCAAAGCCTATTCACGGTTAGAAATTGTTAGGTGTTTCGATACGATATCGTACCATGAAGGTTGATAAAAACTCTTATAACATACAAGATTTCAAAGTCAAAAGTCGTTATGAGCATCTGATGGACGCGACGCGTTACCAAAATGCTGGTATTTATTTGGCTCAGCGTATAAGTATTGCCATTCAGCGTAGAAATGCTGCTAGCACGCTGGACGCGCTGCCAACTGGCAGTGAGCTTGAGCATTCCGCACAGATACGTCAAACTTACAGCACCCCGTCGTTTTTGCATTGGGGGTTAAAAAGTTAAACATGCAGAATGAAACTGAAATCGTATCGGCGAGTTTCAATCCTCTAGCGATTGTTTTACAGAACAAAAGCTCGACACGTTAACGAATCCGATTTGTTTTGTTTGTTTCTGACTAAACATTATAAGGCCAGAAGGTATTTTAATTATCCCAAAAGGAATTTTCTAAAACAACGCCCTGTTGGAAAAAATAATATTCGAACTTTTCCCGTCGAGATGATTATAATTTAATTAAATATTTTGTACTTATCCCTATTTTGCCCTAGGATACTTTATAACTTGTGAATCGTCAAATTTATTTTGTTTAACAGTGAGTAAACAATTTTGTTACACTCAAATTCTCATTTAAGTATCAACGGTCTAAATGTTTTTGAGTAGAACAGATTAGAATTAGAACGGTCATGAAAAGTGTTTCGAAAATTTCAAAACAGTAAACAATAAATTTCCAATTACACGTATGTTAGTAAACATTCTAGCAGAGATTTTAAATACTTCAATATCTTTCTTTCTAATTTACCACCTTTTGTGCAAGTTACCTTGTAGAAGTAATAAGTTTTACAAAGGTTTAAATTTTGGATGTTTTTTTAGGGTTCCGTACTTCAAAAGGAAAAAACGGAACCCTTATAGGATCACTTTGTTGTCCGTTTGTCCGTCTGTCCGTCTGTCCGTCTGTGTGTATGTCAAGACTCTTTATCTCGGGAACGCGTAAAGATATCGAGTTGAAATTTAAACTGTATACGTATATCTATGATCTCTTACAGTTGTGTAAAGGAAAAACTTCTCAATTATCATATAAAGAAGTTAGAGCCGTTTATGTCGTAAAAAACCGCATATTTCGACACTTACAAAAATCAAAACCTACAGGGGTACTTCCCGTTGACACAGAACTATGAAATTTGGCGAGAAGCATTTTCTCAGAGTACAAATATAGGAATAAATCTGAAAACTGTAAATTTTTATTTAAATCACAAAAAATAGGGCTTCAAAATTCACAAAATATGGGTTTAAAATTCAAAATGCGTAAGTCGTATCATGTAAGGTATCACATAAAAGAGCTTCATTAGCACATGCTAAAACAGGTTTTTAATTATTTAAACAATTTTCGAGGAATGACAAGAAAAGTAAAAAAAAAACTTTTGTCGATGATGATGATGAGTATAGTGCCGGACAAGTGCGAGTCAGGCTCACACATCGAGGGTTCCGTACAAATCCAGAAAATTTCACAAAATTGGGAAGTAAGTTGTTAAAATCTCTATACTATAACCATCGACAAAAAAGTTTTTTTTTTCACTTTTCTCGTCATACATCGAAAATTACATATTGTTAAAATAATTAAAAACCTGTTTTAGCATGTGCTAACGAAGTTCTTTTATATGATACCTTACATGATACGATTTACTCACTTTGAATTTTGAACTCATTTTTTGTGAATTTTGAGGCCCTATTTATTGTGATTTAAATAAAAATGTACAGTTTTCAGATTACGAGTTTTTTACGACATAAACGGCACTAACTCTTTTAAACGATAACTGATAAGTTTTTCTTTTACACAACCGCAAGAGACCATAGATATATGTATACAGTTTAAATTTAAACTCGACATCTTGACGCGTTCCCGAGATAAAGAGACATACACACAAACGGACAGACGGACAACAAAGTGATCCTGTAAGCCTAAGGGTTCCGTTTTTCGTTTGAGGTACGGAACCCTAAAAATAATTATTGCAATGCTATTTTACAACGCAAATACTAAGATATATTCTGTAGGTATCCAGTTAATCTAATTCCTATAAGGGCGTGATTTGTATCTCGAAGTGGCGCCGCAGAATTGGTGCTTACTACCGCCGGTGGTTGCCAATCCATACCGTTCGAGCTGCGCCATTCGTGGATACGTCTCTTCTCCCGTGCTGTCTAAGTTATGAGAGCTAATAGGTATGTTTAATGGGGTATAAAAATTATAATTAAAATTAGTCATATTATAGTTATATAGGCAGACCCGGTGAACTTCGTACCACGAAATTTAATGCATTTAGCTAATCTTAATTTTTATTAGTGTTTTTTTGACGAAATGTAAACGATTACGAAAATAAACCACTTTTAAGTTTGACAGCTTTGATCCGAAACATAGGTCTCGTTGAATTTGTCCACTTTTGTAATGGTCTATAGACAACTTTTACGAAAAAAATCTCCTTTTAAGTTTGACAGCTGTCATCCGCAATATAAATCTTGTTGAGCTCTCTCACTTTTGTAAAGACAGCTATAGTCTAAAGTCGACATATACGGAGATACACCACTAAGTTTGATAGCTGTCATCCAAAATGTAGACCTCGTAGAGTTCTCTCTCACTTTTGTAAAGACAGCCATGGTCTAAAGTCAAGATTAAAGTTGTATTATTAATGACAAGGATAAATCTTGTCAAATTTGAGAGTGGGTGCTCATGACGTCACTAGCCGGTACCGGTACGGTACATTATGTTATGTAGTAGGTTAGTGATGTCACTTGGAACTTAAACGGGCTATATCTTCATAGATTTTCATTAAATTGTCAAAAGAAAAAAATACGTGTCTTCTTCTTCTTCTTTTCGAGTCAGCGATTCGATCATAAAATTTATATTTTTTATATTTTGTTATATGCTGTTCGACCAGTAAGAGGCCACAGAGACTACGTGTCTAATATTATTCGATAATCTATTTGACGGAATAATTATATTGTTTAGTAATTTTGATAAAATAATATTGCTCTCACTGGTTTCATTGAAGGCATTCCGTTGATAATAATTGCGGTCTAGTCTTCCAACCAATTACAGATTTTTATCTGGGTGCACGGCAGCGCACCTAATAAGTCATAACCAAGATAAACTTCTGATTTTCTCATCAGACATTAGTTTGTGTTCCTACAAGATTTAATTTTTGAAGAAAACATCTTTGCATCTTTCAACAAAAAACCAGTGTTGTAAAAAAATCTACAAACATTCCAAAAAAGCAATTTGTACGGGATCGAGATTCGAACCCTAGGCTTGTATGAGTTTCAGAAAGCAATTTCCACATTTTAGGCCCAATTATGAAGGCGCCATCGTAATTATATTAGCTAATTAGAATACTTCTGTTTCTTTTTCACTTTAGACATTCGATAGAGAGGACTTTTTTTACGATGCTATGAAATTTACGATGGTACCTTCATAGACATTAGTTTGTGTTCCTACAAGATTTAATTTTTGAAGAAAACATCTTTGCATCTTTCAACAAAAAACCAGTGTTGTAAAAAAAATCTACAAACATTCCAAAGAAGAAATTTGTACGGGATCGTTATTCGAACTCTAGGCTTGTATGAGTTTCAGAAAGCAATTTCCACATTTTAGGCTCAACTATGAAGGCGCCATCGTAATTATATTAGCTAATTAGAATACTTCTGTTTCTTTTTCACTTTAGGCATTCGATAGAGAGGACTTTTTTTACGATGCTATGAAATTTACGATGGTGCCTTCATAATTAGACCTACTTTATTGATAAGTCTTTGGTATGAAATTCTTTTCACTTGCACCACTGGAAAAGCATCGCGATGCAGCGTACCCAAATCGTTACACATTTGTTCGTGTAACACCTCTATTTATTCTAGCAGGCCATCGACTGTATCCAATCGGCGAGGTATCTTCTCTCTGTGAAATCCTTATTTTGTACCGTTGTCTTCAGAAAACTGTATGATACATTATACAGTGTTGCAAAGTGGTAGAGACGAAATTATGAAATCACAATCAAAAAAGATTGCAAGCAATTTTTTAAGGTGAATACTTCTTTATTGGCGTTGTGAACTTTTTGGGATGGGTCAAAATTGTTAAACTCGCGTCAGGAAATGACGTGACCTGATCGAAAATTCGTAAGACGGATCCCTCCGTTTTCACTTTTGCCGGCTTTTTTGTCAGTCCCAAGGAGTTCAAACTGTTGTTTTTTGGGGTTCCATAACTCAAACGAAAAAAACGGAACCCTTATATATGATCACTTTGTTGTCCGTCTGCCCGTCTGTCCGTCTGTGTGTATGTCAAGACTCTTTATCTCGGGAACGCGTAGAGATATCGAGTTGAAATTTAAACTGTATACGTATATCTATGGTCTCTTGTAGTTGTGTAAAAGAAAAACTTCTCAGTTATCGTTTTAAAAAGTTAGAGCCGTTTATGTCGTAAAAAATTGCATATTTCGCACTCACAAAAACCAAAACCTACAGGGTACTGCCCGTTGACGTAGAACTATGAAATTTGACGAGAAGCATTGTCTCAGAGTACATATATAGGAATAAATCTGAAAACTTTACAATTTTATTTAAATCATAAAAAATAGGGCCTGAAAATTCACAAAATATGGGTTCAAAATTCAAAGTGAGTAAATCGCATCATGTTAGGTATCATATAAAATAACTTCATTAGCACATGCTAAAAAAGGTTTTTAATTATTTTAACAACATGTTTGTACGGAACCCTCGATGTGCGAATCAGACTCGCACTTGTCCGGTTTTTTTTTTAATTCACGTGTCCAGATCGATCATGCCGAAACGTTCTCAACTGGATATCACCAACAACAATTGAACGAATAGTACATACAAACAAACTTTACCTACTACTATTTACTCGTATACAAAAATAAATTGGATCATCATATTGATTCATAAAATATTATTATAATTATATTATATTATTGGATTGATAAAATAATTAAGCTATGTACATAGACTAATGGTAGTTCCACTATCTCCAGAAGCCTACAACAAGGAACTCAACATAATATATCAAATAGCAGTGACGAATGGGTACAGCAAGCAAATGATAGACAGTTTAATCAGAAAGAAGAATAGAAACATGGCGAGATCTATGCTGTACCCATGCCCACCCGAAAGAATAACAAAATACGTCGGGAGTTTGACATATTTGGGAACTACGTCAGAAAAAATTGCAAAAATACTACGGAAAAATGATGTACATGTGGCATTTCGAACTAATCACAACACGAGACGAATGTGCAACGGAAAAGACTCCTTAGAGAAAAGCAAAAAATCAGGAGTATACAAGTTAACCTGCGATACATGTGACGCGGTTTACGTGGGACAAACTGGAAGAAGTTTTGATACCCGTTACAAAGAACACTTAGCTGCATGTAGAAACAATTACCCAGAGAAATCAAATTTTGCGAAACATTTACTGGAAACAAGCCACACTTTGGAAAACAACCACACTTTCCAAATTTTACATGTATGTGAAAAAGGTTTTCGCCTAAACGTTTTGGAGCATTTAGAGATAATGAAACATCAAAACAGAGACAACGAGCTGCTGAACGATCAAACTTCCGTCACATCCCCGTTGCTGCGATGCTTCATCGGTGAGTCAAGTATGACGCAATAACGTGATGACGCACCGTACACAGGCAGCGGGCGGTAGTATATAAGGGGTGACGGCGCGGCGCGGAGCCATTCTTGCGAGCGACCTCGAAGAGTCAACACGTCCTGAAGATGCCTCGTTGAGAGGCGAAACACGTGTCGAACAGAGTGTAGTGCAGTGAGAATAAGACACTAATAATAAACTCTGACACCAAGGCTAGCCACCCGGCCTATACGAACTTACTTAGTGAGAATAAGGATGTTATTTATTAGTGAAGTGTTTTCAATATTTTGTCATATTATTTTTAAAAGATTTTTACAATATTTATTAGTTGTTAACGGATTATTATTGTACTATTTTTAAAAATATATATAATATAGAGTGTAGTGAAAATAAGTGATATTTATTATTATTTTATTTTATCTATTTTGTAAAATTAAGTTTTTAAATGTTTAATTATTGTAATATTAGTAATTGTTTGTAATTTTTTTTTTTTTCCATAAATGTCCTTAATGCCCTTAAACTTATTTGCCTACAACAAGATAGCGGAAATACACTAAATATTAATTCAAAACATAGATTTGAATTGGATCATCCACAAGCCTAAAGATTTATCGATAATTTTAAGTAAGTTATGATATTAATTTTAAGTAGGTATATACCATCATTATGATTTAGAAAATATGAGCTAAATAAGTTACCTACTAAACTACTACTTACTAAGAATTATTTATTCAACTCTTTTGAAAACTAAGCTGAATTCCGCAAAGGAAATAATTTTCTATTTCAGTTAACTCTCCTATAATTTTCAATAGTTCAATCTTGCAACTAAGAAAGCCCGCAAAGTTTTCACTAAGATCTTTGAAATATAAACTAGGATTTGTGGAATACTTTTATTCCGGTAGTCATCAAAACTTCGAGACTGGAAGATGTTAAAGATTCAAGTTTTCTTCCGTAAACGAGTTACTCTGAAAGTATTATGTTGCTTACGCAAACTTAGCTTTAAGCGTTCCAGCAATTAAGTGGGTATAAAATCTTTGAAGTAAAATATACATTGACGAGAAAATTAATAAATGCTTTTCGAGTTGATTTAACACATGATAGGCATTTCACTCTCATCTTCTCTGAACTTTGGCTCTTACATAGAGTCCAAAGCCCAATTAGCCTCCAAAAAACTTGGTGTTCTCTCTAAGGTGAGACGGTATTTCACACCTGAGCAACTGCTTAGTCTTTATAAAGCTCAAGTCAGGTCTTGCATGGAATACTGCTCTCACCTTTGGGATGGCTCTGCCACATATCAACTGGAGGCTCTGGAGTCGATTGAGGCGAGCCAGGAGGCTGATTGACAACGACACCTTGACTAAGACGCAGCTGCAAAGTCTTGAGCATCGTCGCAAGGTAGCGTGTTTGTCGGTCTTTTACCGGATACACTTCGGAGAGTGCGCCCAGGAGTTGCACAATCTGGTCCCCCTTGCCCCTTTCTTCTATCGTACGGCTAGACGGACGCGACCAAAGCGCCACTCTTTTATGGTGGACATTCCGCGCGTTAGAACCAAGCGTTTCGAATCCTCATTCCTCATATGAACAGCCGGAATGTGGAATGCTTTGCCTGGGTCTGTCTTTCCGTTAAAGTACAACGTGAGCGTCTTCAAATCCCGAGTAAATAGGTATCTTCTAGGTAAGCGTGCTACACCCTAGACCGCACATCTGCTTAACATCAGGCAGTGTGTAGTAAAACGCAAACCTATTCGAAATAAAAAAAAAAAAGATTCAATACCTAAGGATGCATAAAGTGCTAAGAGAGGAAGCCTCCAGCTTAAAACTTTGACAATAGGCCATACGGGCTGAAACGTTTTAGATTCATTCAATCATGCTTTCAAATGCGAATTAGAAGACTTCGCATTTAATCGAGATTACATAGGAACTATGATTTAATAGTACATTATGACCACCTCGGGAGTATACCCTTACGAACTAGAAAATAATTTTTAATCGGTTCACAATTGGCGAAAATGTCGATGAACATACACAAAAAAGAATACATACAGACGAACATAGCACTTCCTCATTTTTAGAAGTCGGTAAAAAGCGCGGGTGACGGCGGCGGCGGATATTCGGCCCTCGGAGGAGATCCTGTGTAAATAAGTAAACAAGTTAAATTTTTTTATTTTTATTTATTTGTTCCGAATATAACATACATAGGTACCTACAAATAAAAGTACTGCCAAACAGCGAAGCGGTTTGTAGGCCGGATAGCTCTCACATTAGGTATATAACTTAGTATCTATGTACAAGCGGGTAGAAATACATTCCCTTGTTATTATAGGTACATGTGGGCAATGTAATGTAATTGTCAGTTATCTATTAACATATTTTGTTTTTATAATCTAAAGTTTGATACAAATGTTTGCTTTCTAAGGTGTTAATCTTCATCGCTTAATTTATCCAACATCAGTTTCTTTTAAATCGGACTACTATGAAAAAAGTTATGCGTAGTTATACATAAAAAAATATATATATTTACGCTTCGAATTGTATACCTCCTCGGAGGATCGTCGGTCAAAAAGTTTTTTGGGTATTTTTTATAAAGTGGAATCATCAATTTAATATTTGTTGAGATTCGGGATAAGTTGTAGAACAGTAATTGTTTGTTTCGATGTACAAAATATGCCCTTAAAATGATGTTAATTGATTATCAGTAGCCCTGTAAACATATTAATATTTTTTTTAATCGAAATATGAACCAACAATTTTTAATCTCCAGAACACACACCACAAGTGACAACCATCCCTTCCACGACACCGTCCCCCTATCTTACTTCCGCCAAATGTGCCAAGCCTTCTTCGGTAACAAGTAAGTAAACCTTACTACCAGCGACTGATTAAGAGTTCTGACCGCCCTAGACTAATTATGAAAACACTCCCCTCACTCAGTACAGCGTAACTTACCGTCACAAAATGCCCATACAAATCACGAGATCTACCCACAAATAGGCCTCTCGAACACCCTAAATATTTAATGGGAGCGCAACAAACAATTAGCGAACCTAATGTGCCTGACTATTCTCGGGTCATTACTAATTGCGTTACGGATTAGAACAAAAGGAAATAATTAAGGCTGCCGCTAATATGTGGCCCTGTTTGACCTATATGGCTTGAAATGACGTTAATGTCCCTAAACATCGTAATAGTGTATGTTATAGCCGCTGAATTAAGTGTTTTAGTGATATTCGGCTCTGGAAGAGCTCTATTCTTGAACCTTGCTTGCTATCCATTATGCATAAATAGGCACGAAACCAAGTAAGAGCAGGATAGGTAATTGAAAATCTATGTAATTGCAAGTAAATAATGTATTTACTAAGGCTTTACATTAATAACTACATTATTATATATGTTATAAACACTTACAATCTAAATTAACTTAATGTGCTATTTTTTAAGGAAGCACAGCATGCTTTTAACTTTACAGAACAATAAAGAATATTAGTAAAAATAAGATTGTACTAGTATTTTATAATCTTCAGGTAGTTTACTAGACTGAACTAATCCAAAAAATAAATTAAATTAAAATATTACATAATTTACAATCTATTTGGCCATTTCGGCCTGAATGGAATTCAAATTAATTATAAATTTAGACAAACTGTCTCCATATATATCCAAATTACGATTATGTTGTTATTCGTTAACGAGCCTACTTATTCTGGGAACTGGAGAGTTTGCGCCTAACACGGTTCTACGGAAGATAGGAGCGAAAGGAGTTATGGGTTTGCGCGGGTACCTAAATAATAAGATACGATTACCTGTAGGTATCAATCATTGAGTTCCGCAATTTTTCGTTATGAAATCGTGCGCATTAAACATTATAATTTTTTGTTTTTAAGCGATATCGCTTAAAAACAAAAAATTATAATGTTTAATGCGTCTAATCTAATATTAGAAGTTTCCTGAGTTGAAATTTTAAGACTACACCAAGACAAGAGCTAAAAAGTTTTAAATTATTTAGAACACGCTGTCAAATGCGTCTTAGCAGACATCGCATATGCGAAAAATGCAATCAGAATGTTGTCATCTCGAAGATATATGTCTGTATAATTATTATTCCTGTTCCTGTTTATTTTCACATAATGTTTTGCTACAGTTAATTTCGTATGAAACGAAAATATTTTATCATAAATATTTCAGTCAGTAGGCACTTTAATTAAAAAAATACTTGCCTCGGGCCTTTGATGAAGTCCGATAAGAAAACTACGGAATCCAAAAGAGCGTCGTGCTCTACCTTCATCAATAATATTACATTTAGCTACCTACGAAAGTGGAGGGGGCAATTCAATTTACCAATTACCTTAGATGTTGGGAGCCCTTCAGTTTTGGTTCTGTGAAAAACAGTAGACAAACTTATGTAAACACTGAAAAGTTGATATCATTTATCATGTATCTTTTTCATAATTTTTTAGGTATGGTACATCTGGATGTTTCCTCGTGGTCATACTAGTTTGTCATACCAGTATAACCACTAGGATATACATGTTCTCGTGGTCATATTCTACATTGGTAGAAGTATGTTGTCTTACACCATTTATTACGCTTTTTGGCAATTATGCTATGCTTATTTTTGACCGACGAACCACCGGAGGAGGTACCCAATTCGATGTGTATATTTTTTTATGTATAACCACGCATAATCTCATGTCATGTCAGGTCATGCTATTTTTTTGCAAAAAATAATTATTGAAATACTTAGGTACTGGTTTTCATTATCCAGTTTGTCACACAAACATCGTGTGACATTTTATTTTTTATATGCGTGTGTTTGTTTTTTTAAACAAACTAGGCCTACTATCATTGCTGTCATTCTGTCATAAACCACAGTGAACTATTAAAAAAAGCCCTTATGAGCCCTTATAAAAAAAAACCGCCCCAATAAATTACTATCAAACAGTTATGTTCATATGTATCCTGCTCTTGTTTGTCTCGTGCTTACTGAAGGGTCTCCAAACCGATAAACTAACAGCCCATAATGCATGAGAATCATTTGTCGTAGGTATATCTGAATAACTAATGAGTGGTTAAAAAACACTTGTAATAAATCTCCATCCATATCTTACTGGTTTGATGAAGATCTTGCCTGTACAGCCATGAGCTCAAGTTTAATGCTCCAAAACTCCTGACGCTGGTTACAACATTTGTAGAGGTTAGCATAATCTCATAATAATTACAATACCTGTAATAATACTTGTCAAAACGATTCTGTGCAAACCTCTGATACTGTTATTTCACCGTATTCTGGTCGCCGTAACGTTATTAAGTAAGGAAGAATCGCGACCAGACTGCGAATATCGGCTATATTTTATTTACTATCTTCGTATAGCATCTTGGGTTTTTGCTGAAGTTTCCTTTGCTCTCTGGTATATTTGGACCTGTTATATATCTAGAAATCAAGTGATAAGTAATAGACTGAGTTGGCAATCTTAACCTTGATGCTTTTAGGTCATTTGAAGGTCTGTAGCGTGGGTTGATGACATCAAAATTATCGAAAGGACATGTCCACAAAATGTATGGAGGCTGGTATTATACTAATCAAAAATTCTAACCACAACACTCGTTACATTTCGAGAAAGTTCATATTTTTCTGAGTCTATTACAACAGTTAAAAACAAAAAAGAGCCCTCCGATTTTTTAAAAAATAATTTTGAATTTATTAGTATAAATAAATATATTTGGCTCAATAGGTAGTTTAACTCTAGCAACCCTGATTAAGTAACCTCCAAATTGTTAAATAAAAGCATTTTTACCAATTAGACACACTTTTAAAGTGTTTTTTTGTCACATTGTACCTACTAACTGGTCACACTGGTAGGTTATAAGTTTTAATTTTAGCAAATTAAGTGATGTTTGTGAAAGAATCAGCTACGAATGCAAGTAAAATAACGATAGAAGTACTTTATCATTGCTAAAGTAATAAGCTGTATTGTTATTTTTCATACAATTTATTTTTCACAATTAAAAAAAATGGAGGGGTGAAGAATTCTAAATTAAATATTTTTGGGAAGCCCATAAAACAAGCTTTCAAATGATGTAAATATCATCTTGGTTCGATTTTTCTCTGAATAATATACCACTTGTGGACGTCACCTTTCCTTCAAAGGAATTAGAACTAGCCCGACGCTTAGCGTTTCGTTAGTAACGAATTGAGACAAAAGTAGAATGTAGCCCTCAAGGCATAGGTCATAATCATTATTATATCAGTTTTAAGCCACGCACTGCTGTACCTAGAGATTTTCAATGTCCATCTTTTAGCGTAGAAAGTCAATTAACAGTTCACCTACATATACCTACAACTTGAGGTAACTTTAGTTGGTCTATAGATCTCCCTATTCTTGATTAGTTTTGCAAAGAAAGGCTCTGAACATAACCCTCAGTACCTTATCGTGCAGGCAAATAGACAAGTTGTCCAAGTTTCCACCAGTTTGTCCCCTCAAAGAGTAAAGAGTAAGTAAAGTTAAAGTATGACTCAACTATTAACTATTTAAAATATCAACAGCCGACATTAAATGTGGATGTACAGTTTTCACAGGTTCACAGTTATTATTTACCTGTAACATTGAGTCGCTGTCTTTGTCAAGTCATAAAACACCATCACAGATTAGACAGAGACAGCGATAAATGTCAGAGGTAAAATAACTGTGAACGGGATTAAATTTGGGTGTAAAGGATTTGACACACTGGATGCGTTCTGCGGTCTACAGTCTGGTACAGTCGAACGCAGCTTGCATTATGTACATTAACAACGTTGTTGGTCTCTATATATTCTTATCCGGACAGCTGACCGATGGCCCTGACCGACAATTTTGTTTGTACATAATGCGAGCTGCATTTAATTCAAAGGTCAAATTGAATGCAGCCTGCATTATGTGCAAACAAATTTGTTGGTGAGGGTATTGGTCAGCTGTCTGTCATCAGTGCGCAGTGTAGCAAATCCTTTTTAATTTAATCTTATTAGGGGGGTTCTTGGGTTTAAAACTATCTCCCACCAAATAAATTGTGTCCAACCCTGAAACATAATTCCCACGTCCAATCTACCGGAGCTGATAACAAGAAATAACACCATAATGATGTGTAACGTGCCCTAAACAAACGGTTTTAATGTCGCCGCCATGTTGGCTCCGCCGTGTCAAACACGCGGCGCGAAGGATTATCTGGTAGCGAGAAAAAAATGACCAACCGGGGAATTTATTGGTGTTGATTTTGTAAATGTTCTTAAAATAAAACGAACATAAAATATTAGATAGGCCCTTAAGAAGATCGTGAATCGACAAGTGTTTTCGCGTTTTCTGTAGAACATGGATAAAATTTTCGATTCGAGAGAAAACTCTTTTGACCCCCTAAATTGTGACATAATGTTATGTTTTTGCTGTCAATCGCTTGAGTAAGAAATATTGCACGCTCGTATATCTATTTTTTTCAGAAAAGTTTTTAGTTTTGCGTAAAAATAAGACTTTTTAGAGGATTGTAACAGCTTTCTAAGGTCATGTAAAAACTAAGACGTATAATATCTATCTCTAGGTAGATACGAGCTTGTTTTTAGGGTTTCGTACCTCAAGAGGAAATAAAGCAACCCTTATAGGATCAATTTGTTGTCCGTCTGTCCGTATGCCAAGACTCTTTATCTCAGAAACGCGTAAAGATATAGAGTTGAAATTTAAACTATATACATATATCTGTGGTCTCTTGTACTGTACTAGCCTTTTTAATAGTCCAATGCAGGACGTAGGCCTACCCACGAAGGGTGATTGGGTCATATCCACCACGGTGGCCCAGTGCGGATTGGTGGATTCGCATACGCCATCGAATTTCTTCTACGGACGTATACAGGTTGCCTCACGATGTTTTCCTTCACCGAAAAGCCAATGTTGTGAAAATCCGTACATAAGTTCCAAAGAAACTAATTGGTACGGGATCGGGATTTGAACCCACGACCTCACGATTGCAGGTCGGGTGTTACTACCACTAGACCACCACGGCTTTTCTAACGTCTCTTGCAGTTGTCTAAAAGAGAAAATTCTCAGTTGTCGCATAAAAAAGTAAGAGCCGTATATCTCGTAAAAAATGCATATTTCAACACTCACAAAAATCTAAACCTACAGGGTACTTTCGGTTGGCCTATAACTATGAAATTTGGCAAAGAAGCATTGTCTTAGAGTACACTAGGTTTAAATCTGAAAACAACATTTTTATTTAAATCACAAAAAAATTAGGGCCTAGTTTCACAAAATATGGGTTCAAAATTCAAAGTGAGTAAGCCGTATCATGTAAGGTATCATCCAACAAAAATATTTTCATGTGAAATATAGCCAAGACCACAGCTCGCACTTTCAAAAAGTTGTCAGATCTTATGTACAGCCAAGCTTCTAACTCTACACGCCTTAAGTCTACAAGTCCTTACTTCACAAACTCTGCAGTTTCTTTTTGTAGATTATTTATTACAATAAGTACTTAAATCGATTTTAAGATCCGTTACTTCAAAACTTGCAGAAGTCTTATAACAAATTATCCCCCAGCTTTAAGGGTTGGGGGGTGATTTACTGAAAATCCTGAAGTACGTGTTTTATTATTTAAAACAAAGTGCCTTCATCAATATTCAGACGTCTAGCATCAAAATTTGGGACAGCCTCGTACAAACTTTCATCCTACAGTTTTAAGGATTGGGGGTGATTTATTAAAAACCGTGAAACACGTATTTTATTATTTGTAACAAAGAGTCTTTGTATCAATTTTCAGACCTCTAGCATGAAAATTAGTGAAAGTCTCATACAAACTTACATCCCCTAATTCGGGTTGGGGGTAAAAGTACGATGTTTTAGATTTTTTTCCTTTGTATATGCGTAATAGTCTACCTTGATGCCAAATATCAAGTTTCTAGGTCATCTGAAAGTGGGTTAGGTTTTTGGTCTATAAGTCAGTCAGTGAATCAGTCAATGAAACCTCGGCTGAATTTTGTATTTTAGGCTTGCTAAATAAATAGGCCAAATGTCATGTATTTAGGTTAAATCGTTTTCGAGTTATGAAGGGGTCAAAAGTGGCTCGAAATGGTTCGTGTAATATTACTCACGTCGCGTCGCCAGCTTTTTCTTAGTTTTGGCTGGACACGCTTCCGCGTGTCCAGATATAAAAGAGCTTCATAAGCACATGCTAAAACAGGTTTTTAATTATTTTAACAATGTGTAATTTTCGATGTATTACGAGAAAAGTGAAAAAAAAAGCTTTTTTGTCGATGATTATAGTTTAGAGATTTTAACAACTTACTTCCCAATTTTGTGAAATTTTCTGGATTTTTACGGAACCCTCGAAGTGCGAGCCTGACTCGCACTTGTCCGGTTTTTATTGTATGGTTAAGATGGCTCCTCACGAATGCTTTAAAGTTTGCAAGTCACTTACCGGCAAGCTCAGCGTGGGTCATCCACAGTCCAGGTGGACCGTTGGCATAGGCACTACCCGAGAAGCCGTTGGAGGCAAGTTTGCCAATAGTTTGTAGTGAAAATCCACAGCGGAGGTTTATGTCCTTAAAACTGGCGCGATCATAAAATGGCTGCCGATCACTCGAAAAGGGAAATGAACTGTTTGAGCACTCTCAGGCCATCTACGGTTCATTCCGAATATTAAATACTAGCGTTACTACAAAAAGGAACTCTCACATTACGGTTTAAAGCTGGTTTTTGAAAAATCGCACGGCGGGTTCTATTTGTCCCGGTAACGGCTTAGTAAAGATTAGTCATGGGATATACCTTATCCCGTTAACGTTCAAGTGGGTATTACGGTTGATTGATGGATGTATGGTCATCGAAATATGTAATTATGTATGTAGTTAGCGTATTATCGAATTGAAGTGGCTGCGCACAGCGCATACGAACTACCATTCCTATACTAGAACAAATGGCCGGTGTGACCGTAAAGTTCTCAAATGAAGATACGAATCGACTAGCGCACGTAGGATGCCCACCGAAAAGATGAACCGATGATCATAAATGTATTCGAGAATAATTGGTCAATACCATCTCTATACTGACTTATAAACCAAAATTGTTAGTAATTTTTTATCTGATCTTATAAAAACTGAAGGAATACTCCTTCAGTTTTTATGTCAGTTACGAATGTAAGCCGTTCCCAAGCGGTTTTATTGGAAATCCATAGGAAAGGCATAACAATCAACGTCCTATAGCGTATAATTATGATGATGATGACTAAAGAAAAATATTGCTGCCGATACCCATTTAGCAGAGAAATTCTATTTTTCTTTCAACATAACTCTTCATTATTAATTCCATCCTAAAATAACCCGTAAATTTCCTAGATCGCATTATCAACGGGCCCGCCTCGTATCTCGCACAAGTATATAATAAAGATACGGAACCCATTGCCATGTGGGTTGTAAAAGCTTACCGATCCCTAGAGAATTGTCCGATCAGAAATTAGATACTACGAGTATAATTACAATTACATACGAATACGTACATATTTCCTGAAACCCGCAGGGAGAATGGTTTATGAAACTTGTTCAGAGTGTTCGGTTAGGGACTTTCACGGATTCATATTTTTGTCTGCAAAGAATACACTTCAGAGTACGAGTTAAAGCCATTTGCTTATAAGAGTACAAATCAATTTATTAAATTGCCATTGAAAGCTTTACCACTGAAATAAATAAATAAATATTTTGGGACTTCTTACACACGGCCTCTGACCCCAAACTAAGCAAAGTTTGTGATATGGCTACCAGAGACCGATAAACTACATATACTTATTTTTAAATACATATTGATAGTAACCAAATAACACCCAGACACAGAGCAAACACTTATGTTCATCACATAAATATTTGCCCTGGGTGGGGATCAAACCTACGCCTCTTTGATCCAGAAGTTAGGGTCACTAACCACTGAGCCACCGAGGCAGTCACAAACTCGCAAATATAAAGACTTTAAGCGTATTAATTTTATAAACAAATGAGTATTAATATTGCTAGATTAAATAGAAATGTTTCAAACCACTAGTGAAGGTGAAGGAAAACATCGTGAGGTAACCTGCTGCATACGTCTGTATGCAGAAAGAATTCGATAGCGTATGTAATTTCACCAACCAGCACTAGACCAGCGTGATGAATATGGCCCTATCACGCTTCGTGGATAAGCTTACGTCCTGCAGTGTGCTATTAAAAAAAGTCAGGCACAAGTACAGATAAAAAGAAATATTGGATTCTGACTTTCACTACCAACATGCACTGGGCCAGCGTGGTGGATTTGGCCCAATCACGCTTCGTTGGTAGGCCTACGTCCTGTAGTGGGCTATTAAAAAAGGCTGGTACAGGTACAGATACATAGAAATATTGGGTTCAATTTGAAGGAATAGGGAATCACTTTTGTTATCAACAGCGAGATCAGATCAATAACAACGTGATTAGTTACAGAATTTAAAAAAAAAACATTTTATTATATATATTATATTGCATCTATTATTTTACTAGAGTATTTTACTAGCGTAGTTTGACTAGGTGTTTGTCAGCGATCACCGAAATTAAGCAACGTTCCGCACGGTCAGTATTTGGATGGGTGACCGCGGGTGGCATTTTCCAACTGAGCGCTACCGTGGCTCGGATGACACGTTAAATTGTAGGTCCCGGTTGTTTTAACCGTTTAGCCATGTCAGAGGCCTCCAGGCGGCCTAAAAACTCTGACACCAGGGCTAGCCACCCGGCCTATACGAACTTACTTACTTACTTACTAGAGTATTTTACAAGGCATTAAACTTATTGTCATAAAACTCATATTTTCCATCTTTTACCGAACATCCTGTTGACATAGGAAGTTCTCCCATGAAATTATCCGGGATAGCAATGTTTTCAGATAAGTGTACTACTTTGTTAATTAGATCGGATATGGGTCAAGAATAAATTAATAAAGAAGTTTTCCTACAGTACCTAATCTAACTCATAGATGAATATTAATTCTACGTTAAATTAATGTTTAATTAATATTTCTTTAATTTCGGTAGAAACATTTTTAAGTATTGTACAGGAAATAGAAAATATGTTGAGAACGTAGTTAACTGTGGAGTCATTTGCAAAATATACATATATTTTTAAATATAGATACTACATATTGCCTGAGTCATACGCAAAATATTCATAATCGTTGTCCAAAGAAAGAAAGAAATAAAAAACCGGACAAGTGCGAGTCAGGCTCGCACATCGAGGGTTTCGTACAAACACGATTATAAACTTGTTTTAACATAGCATTGCAAATGAGGTTCTTTAAAATGATACGTCACTCACTTTGAATTTGATCGGGTCAGGGATTGCACTGAAATTTTTACATTAAAACAACAAAGATACCTCGTACATCGACGGAGAAAGTTAATGCCGCGGGCTAACTTGACGCCAACGCCATCTAGTTTTGATATGAGTAAATACTGAGATTTAAACTGCTTTAAGAATTGATTTTATAACTTATTTGATTTGATTGCTATTAAGTTTGATGTTTTATATTTATACAATTATACATTTACATATAAATTTATATTTGAACTTATTTTCAGTTTAGACAGAATTTTGAACCAATTTTTTGTGAATTTTGAGGCCCTATATTTTGTGATGTAAATAAAAATGTACAGTTTTAAGATTTATTCCTATATGTCTACTCTGAGACAATGCTTCTCGCCAAGTTTCATAGTTCTATGTCAACGGGAAGTACCCTGTAGATTTTGATTTTTGTGAGTGCAAAATATACGGTTTTTTACGACATAAACGGCTCTAACTTTTTTATACGGTAACTGAGAAGCTTTTGTTTTACATAACTGCAAGAATTCATAGGTTTACGTATACAGTTTAAATTTCAACTCGATATCTTTACGCGTTCCGGAGATAAAGAGTCTTGACATACACACAGACGGACAGACGGACAGACGGACAGACGGACAGACGGACAGACGGACAGACGGACAGACGGACAGACGGACAGACGGACAGACGGACAGATGGACAGACGGACAGACGGACAGACGGACAACAAAGTGATCCTATAAGGGTTCCGTTTTTTCCGCTTGAGGTAAGGAACCCTAAAAAGAAAAAAGAAAGTGGTTTATTCCCAGTGTTACTACCAATCTTACTACCAGTAGTGAGAACGGTAAATGAATTATCGTTGTTACTACTGCAGTTTAAAGTAAATTTTTTTAACTTTTGCAGAAGAAACCGCTTGTTTTATGTGTACGAGTATTTTTAACTAATTTCAAAATTAATTATCTGAATCGCGTTGATCTATAAAAAGCCTATGTCTAGGAGTGGACAACTGGTGGTGCTATGGTCGGCAACCAAAAAAAGTAATGATTCATATTAAAACCGGGCAAGTGCGAGTCAGGCTCGCACATCGAGGGTTCCGTAAAAATCCAGAAAATTTCACAAAATTGGGAAGTAAGTTGTTAAAATCTCTATACCTTACATGATACGATTTACTCATTTTGAATTTTGAACCCATATTTTGTGAATTGTAATGTCCTATTTTACTGTGATTTAAATAAAAATGTACAGTTTTCAGATTTATTCCTATATGTGTACTCTGAGACAATGCTTCTCGCCAAATTTCATAGTTCTAGGTCTACGGGAAATACCGTGTAGGTTTTGATTTTTGTGAGTGTCGAAATATGCGGCTTTTTACGACACTAACAGCTCTAAATTTTTTAAATGATAACTGAGAAGTTTTTCTTTTACACAACTGCAAGATACCATAGATATACGTATACAGTTTAAATTTAAACTCGATATCTATACGCGTTACCGAGATAAATAGTCTTCACATACACACCGACGGACAGACGGACATACGGACAGACGGACATACGAACAGACGGACAACTAAGTGATACTATAAGGGTTCCCTTTTTTTTCGTTTTAGGTTCCAGCAAAGCCCTGTAGTCAAATCCAATACTACTCGTAGATATAGCAAGAACTTTTGTGTCAAAGACTAATAGCTGTGAGCATTACATGTTCCCAATCCATTATGGGTCCCGATGGCACTCGTTAATGGCACTTGAGCGTACTTCCACTGGGTTTGCTTGAGAAATTGTATTAAATGTACAATGTAAATGTAGATGTTCATCCCTGTAAACATAAGTTTTTGACCGACGAAACTGAGGAGGTACTCAATTCAACGCGAATTTTTTTTATGTGTTACCACGCATAACTTTTTACATAATAGTCCGATTTCAATAATTATTTTTAAATTGGAAAGAACATATTTTGAAATTGGTCTCATTAAAATTGTATCGAAATCGGCTGAGCCATTTTTGATAAATCAACAATAGTGTGAAATCGCGAATTCTGTACACGGTTGAAGTCGGTCACGCCATTTTTTGCAAAAAATAATTATTTGATAGCGTAAACAGGGCAAGTTTATGGTTTCGGTATTTTTAATGTATCTACAATACGTGGTCTTTAACCATTAAGTAAAGTACCTAACCAAAAGGAGTCGACATTGCAAAACGTACCCCTCTGCCAAAAGTACGCGACCGGCGGTCATGCTCTTTATATAAAAATATCTGGTTGCGCTTGTGTTGCGTTAATTTTCAGCTAGTGTAAGTTAATTACATTTGTGTGTGTGTAAACTTGCTTATATTTTGGTTTGTGTGCGTTTCTTCACCCCCCATTGACTGCCAAGTCAGTGGGGGGTGAATACTTCGGTGCTTAGGCGTGTCGACTCCTTTTGGTTAGGTACTTAATGTCTTTAACAGACCTCTGGGTATTATAATTATGTAAGCTCAAAGTAGCCCAACGTACATCGGTGCATCAATTCGAATGTTTTCAACCACTGTAAGTTACTATTAATGACCTGTGGCTTATTTGTTCTTTGGCATTATTATTGTTGGAATATTAAATTCTTGTGTATATATATTGATATGTATGTATGTATCTTATGTATATTTATGACTCTTTATTCAAGTGTATTCATTTTTGTTTCAATTAATTCGCCATTATTGTACACCCCGTCCCTTACCTTCCTCTATAATCCTTTCCTCTCTTAATCAGGTTGCCTGGAAGAAATCGCGCTAAGCGATAAGGCCGCCGGTTGTCGCACTATTTTAATTATATTGTATTCTTTTATTGTTATATTGTAAATTGTGTGAACAATAAAGCGTTTTTTATTCTATTCTATTCTATGGCTCATCAACGTGGCGTTTCACTAAAAGTAGCCAACGTGTTATTAAAAGTGCTATTTTTGTAGTACGTAAATAAATACATACTCGTATTAGGAAACATCTTACACACGGTGCCTTTTCACTCTGACGCCTAACTAAGCAACGCTTGTGATATGATTGAGCAAAAAACTTTTTTTTTCATTCAATATAGGTTTACGTTTGACTACATACTGCGTATGTTCATCTCAAAAATGCTTACCCTGGATTGGAATCAAACCCACGCTCCTTTGGCCCATATTGAATCAGGAATGAGGAGATTCGTTGGCGATCCAAAGTTTCCATCATGGTATCGGATTAGTAAGTTGAAAATGTAATAGGGATGTTTACTGGGTATGAAAATCATTATTATAATTAGTCCGTCAGTTAGATTATGGAAAAATATTGGACACGTATATTTTCTTTTGTCAATCAAACAATTAGTGACTAAGATAAACCTTGTCAAAGTTTGCGAGTGGAGGCTCGTGACGGCATTAGCCAGTACATTTCAAAGCGGTTAGTGACGTCACGCGGAACTTTAACAGGCTATATCTTCATCAATTTGTGTTAAATTGATAAAATAATAAATACGTGTCTAATATTTTTTGACAATCTATTTGACGGACTAGTTATATTTTTTTTAGTAAACATTGACAGTTTGCTAAACCGGGTAGACGACGGTACCGACAAGTCAAGACCACCTAAAGTAATTTGGTTACAGATATCTGTGGTAATTTGAAATGAAACTGACGTCGCCTGCATTTGCCACGGCCTTCCTCGACATGTTGTTGCCGACTGCCATGTTGAAACTCAAGAGACAAGAGCATGGTTTCAAATAGCGCTTATGCTATGGCTTCAGTGGCGTAACTATAGGGTGGCAGGGCTGGCAAAATGCCACGGGCCCCCGGACTAGAGGGGGCCCCGGCCTAAGAAACCGCAAACACAGAAATAGCCTAACATTTTGAACAAAATTTCCAAATTTTATTACCGTAATGAAAAAAACATTTTCGCGCTCGCTGCGCTAGCGCTTCGTACAGCTATAAATGTTTCCCTTACTCGCACCTTACAGCTTAAAATTTTGCCTTTACGGAATAAAACAACAAATTACATTAAATTACAACGTGTCATTTACATTACATTTTTACTGGAACGGGGCCCCAACTAAAAATTTGCCACGGGCCTCAGATGGTATAGTTACGCCACTGTATGGCTTTCAAAGTTTACAATTGTTTACCATTTTATACAAAGATATTAGAAGGTAATAGCTTTAAGAAGACGCTGAAGTCCTGGCTAATTTCAAAGGTATTTTACTCAACTAAAAAATACTTTGAAAATCACAAAGTATAATTGTCTTTGGCTTACCTAATTTATAAATTATTAATATATACCAACTCTTATTTGTAATTTTTTAATTTTGATTTATTAGGTAGGTAACTTTTAATTTTATAAGTGCATCATTTTACGCCCGAAATGGGCAGGCTGTTTGAACTTTTGTATTTCTTATAACATCTTCTTGTATATACACAGCAACGCAATAAAGATTATTTCTATTCTATTCTAGATAAAGGAGGGGTAAGTTATTTAAGCCGTGTTAAACCCTTATGCGCCCTATACTTTCCTGAAATAACATCTCAGCTGCTATCCCTCTGAGTGTTTCGTGTTTTATTGCGATACAAATTAAATCCACCTAACCACCATCACCACCTAATTGACATTACTAATAATTTTATTATTTAGACTAGCGACCCGCCCCGGTTTCGCACAGGTGTATTACTTATACAAATAAACCTTTCTCTTGAATCATATAATTATATCTATTAAAAAAACTCGCACCAAAATCCGTTGCGTAGTTTCAAAGATATAAGCATACATAGGGAAAGACAGGGAATCGACTTTGTTTATACTATGTAGTATTATATAAGCTTTCAAACAAAATAACCATGTCATAATGGATCATACGTTACAACTGTGAGGTGCAATAAGACACAAAAATAAATATTTTGACTTAGACAAAAATACATACGACACAAGATTATTTTTTATAAAAATTAGCATGACCGACTTCACCCGTGTACAGAATTCGCGAATATTTCGCACGGATCGATGTAGCATTTTTCACATTATTGTTGATTTATCAAAAATGGCTTAACCGATTTCGATAAAATTTAAATGGGACCAATTTAGAAGTATATTCTTCCCAACAAAAGAAAAATTATTGAAATCGCACTACTATAGAAAAAGTTATGCGTGGTTATACATAAAAAAAAAATACGCGTCGAATTGTATACCTCCTCCGGTGGTACGTCGGTCAAAAATACACAAAAATAGACATATCGAAAGCAGGATATTTTTGTCGGGGCTTAAAATATAACAGAAAATATTTAAAACAACAGACAAACATTCATTCCAACCAGTCTAATTTAGAAGTCTAATTACTTATGTAGTCGAGGAGCGATGTAGATTTTTACTACCCCATAAAAGTCATCAGAGCCGTAGCAATTACTAAGGCGGGATTGGCACTTGATAACGGTTGATATTTTAAATTGATCAATTACGTTAATTAATCCTTGAAAAGAGTTCTTGCCAAAATTTATAACCGATCCTGACATGTCACCACAGGTGTTAGCATGAGTTTATACCTACGCTTATACTAGGTACAGAAACTATATTAATTTCTATCTGGATGTACAAAGAAACATTTTTTTTATTTTCACTACTACTACATAGAAAGCAATTGGATCATCCACAGACCCTTGAAGGTCTAAAGATAATCCAAGTGCTCAAGCCCACTGCCAGTTGGAAGCGTGCCCAGCATGCTGGCAGCATTGCCACGCTGAATGGCAATGCTTATACGTTGAGCCAAATAAACACCAGCATTTTGGTCACGCGTCGCGTCCACCAGACGCTCAGAAAGACTTTTGAAAACGAGATAAGCTCCCGGCCCCCACGGACCCAAAGTCTCCAAATGGCTCAAATATGTAACCACTACCGAGGTTAGCATATTTGCGCCGCTTGTGCTGCTCAGCCGAATTGGCCGCCGCTCCAGCCCTACTCTGAGTCTCAGGAAGATGTGACGGTGCCAAAGTATCGACGCAAGTTGCGTCCCATACTAAGGGCCGTCCACACTTCCATGGGACCAGCGTCATGCCGTCAGGCCTTTTGCCATCACCACGCGCCAACCCACTCGGTTCGAGTACGGCTGCGATATTGGTTATCTTAACAAACAAACATGTTTGTTTGTTCGTTTAGCGCTCTGGTCTAGGCGGAAACGAAGAATAACTAACAAAAAAATGTATGTATGGAACCACATTCATAATTTAAGTTTTCTAAGAATTTCCGTATGTTATTTTTATTTTTTGTATTGATATGCTTCAAAATTAAATAAACGTATTATGTGAAAAAAAATAAGTTTGCTATGTTGAGAAAATTGTTTTTTTTTTTACTGACATACTGGAGGAGGTACTTTGTTCGTCTGGATATTTTTTTATGTTCATCAATATTTTCGCCAATTGTAAACCGATTTAAAAAACAAACCTTTATTATTTGCAAAAGGGTAAACTCCCAAAGTCATATTTACTTAAAATTTATCGAAAACTGCTGATACATTTTTGAAAAATCAACAATAATAAAGAAAATACCACATGGATTATATGTACATCGATTCGAGCGAACTATTCGAATTCTGTACACGGTGCTAATCGGTTATGTCATTTACGGCAAAAAAATATGGTTCAGTTTTATTTTATCAATAAAATGATTTAAAAACGGCTTTAAAGATTGAGGCACACTTTATTGTTAACAAGATTAAACTCTGAATTGTGTGACGGATAAAACGAAGGTTGCCCAAGGAAATTTTATTCTCTTGATAAAAAAGGTGGTCTTGAAATTTTTCAAATTGTTATCACCTTCATATTAGCTGTAGTCACTGGATATAAGTTTACTTGATACAGTACAGTACAGTTCGTTTGTTGCCAGTGGTCCTACCAGATGTAGTACTAGTAGGACCACGGGCAAGATTTTTTCCTTATAAAAGAAATCTTGACGTAGTTACGGTAAGTGCAGTGGCAGGGAGGTGCCACACGGGCGTTGACGCCGCGGCGCATAACCACGGCTGCACAGTTCCACCAATGAATCGTGTGCTTACCTTTTTTTCTGAACTCTTTGTAGTCTTGGGCTGGTGGCACACGGGCTTAGACACCGCGGCTGCACCGCCGCTGCACCCCGGCGGCACCGCGGCGGCGCGGTTTTTAAGCAACACTGATCGCCGCGTTGCAACGGCGGTGCAGCGTCGGTATCAACGCCCGTGTGGCACCAGCCTAAGATGAAAATAGTTCAGAAAAATACAAACAAACAAAACAAACACGCAAACAACAACACTTTATTAGACAACCACATTACATAAACAACAGATTATAAGGACAAAACAAAGCAATAGGTCTCTAATTGGCGGCCTTATCGCTTTAAGCGATTTCTTCTAGGCAACCAAGCGAAATAGACGGTAGACACACGATTCATAAGTGGAACTTATGTAGATGTTCTACACTGCGTTCTCTGGCATGTAATCTCCATCTGAAACTTTGCAGCTCCATCAGCAGTCAATTATTTATGCTATGCTACTGTCATTTCAATTTGATTAACAAGTTTTGAGAAACGATCGAATTAGCAAGTTAGCAGAGCCATGTTCAAGCTGAGTCGGTAATTTTGGTTAAAACTGCACCAACTTCCTTTAAGTTAAATGGAGCATGAGTGGTAAAATGATGATGATATGCATATTGACATAATTAATAAGTATACATACTTAATTAACTATACTACAAATAGAGCAATTGGATTATCCAGAGACCCTTGAAGATCTAAATATAATCCAAGTGCAAGGCGTTCAAACCAATAACCAGTTGGTTGTGTGCTCATGTGCCCAGCATGCTGGCAGTATTACAATATTAATTAATGTAAGGTGAATTTGAACACACTAATGACTTACTCAAACGAATTGCTAGGTACATAAAACATAACTGATTCAATAAATGACACATTAATGCTACACAATAGTAAGCCTTAAGGCACAAGATATAAGAATTACGATGTACAAGTGGTAGCACTCGGGTGCCTTTTGATTGGATATGACAGTAACAGAGTAGGGTGAAGTAGATTGCGTTACCAAATCAAATTGGTATTTACTGGACTAGTAGGCAGATACATATTAATAACTTTAGATTTACTTTCTTAGCTCACAGCATCGACCTTTGCATTTTTTCTGTTTTAAATTCTATATTGATACTTCACAGTATTTAACGTAATGTATAATTATTTTTGTTTGAATTCGAATTAATGACATAATTCAAATAATTTGCACGGATCGATGTAGTAATTTTTCACATTAATGTTGATTATCAAAAATGGCTCAGCTGATTTTAATAGAATTTAAACGATACTATTATTGAAGTATGATCAACCAAAAAAACCGGACAAGTGCGAGTCAGACTCGCACATTGAGGGTTCCGTACAAACACGTTGTTAAAATAATTAAAAACCTGTTTTAGCATGTCCTAATGAAGTTCTTTTATATGATACCTTACATGATACTCGTACGATTTACTCACTTTGATTTTTGAACCCATATTTTTTATCACTGAATATAAAAATATAATCAAGAGTTTCTGTATTTGTAAATATCAGAGCTATTTTGATAGAATCACGATCAATTCAAGCCAATTACAGTAATTTTGTTGAGGTAGGTACTTAGTTGAATTCGTTTTTTTTTCTTCATTGTCATAATTACTTTGTCGACTCCTTTCTTTATCACTGTATATAGATAAAATAGAAAATGAACAAACATTTCTGCATTTGTAATTATCAGAGCTATTTTGATAGAATCACGATCAATTCAAGCCAATTACAGTAATTTTGTTGAGGTAGGTTTTGTTGAATTCGTTTTTTTTCTTCATCGTCATAATTACTTTGTCGACTCCTTTCTTTATCACTGTATATAGGTAAAATAGAAAATGAACAAACATTTCTGCATTTGTAATTATCAGAGCTATTTTGATAGAATCACGATCAATTCAAGCCAATTACAGTAATTTTGTTGAGGTAGGTACTTAGTTGAATTCGTTTTTTTTTGTTCATCGTTATAATTACATTGTCGACTCCCTTCTTTATCACTGTATATAGGTAAAATAGAAAATGAACAAACATTTCTGCATTTGTAATTATCAGGAGCTTTTGATTTTGATAGAATCACGATCAATTCAAGCCAATTACAGTAATTTTGTTGAGGTAGGTACTTAGTTGAATTCGTTTTTTTCTTCATCGTCATAATTACTTTGTCGACTCCTTTCTTTATCACTGTATATAGGTAAAATAGAAAATGAACAAACATTTCTGCATTTATAATTATCAGGAGCTTTTGATTTTGATAGAATCACGATCAATTCAAGCCAATTACAGTAATTTTGTTGAGGTAGGTACTTAGTTGAATTCGTTTTTTTCTTCATCGTCATAATTACTTTGTCGACTCCTTTCTTTATCACTGTATATAGGTAAAATAGAAAATGAACAAACATTTCTGCATTTGTAATTATCAGAGCTATTTTGATAGAATCACGATCAATTCAAGCCAATTACAGTAATTTTGTTGAGGTAGGTACTTAGTTGAATTCGTTTTTTTCTTCATCGTCATAATTACTTTGTCGACTCCTTTCTTTATCACTGTATATAGTGTTACGGACAATCAGTCCATGAATGTATAGGTTAGTAATTTGAGAATGATTCAACGTGCAAATCGCACAGAATATGTAATAGTGTTTATTATATAAGTTACGACTATGTATGTAATGGACCATTAGTCCAAAAACGCGAAACAATCGCACTGAAAGTCCGAAATAAATTACGTAGTAGGACGTAGATTATGTAACAGTCCACAAAGAAACTACGTAGTAGGACATAGATTATGTAACAGTCCACAAAATATTACGCAGTATGATATAGATTATGTATCAGTGTCAAGTAAAAAGATGACGCAATATTGGAGTTTATCCTCAATCTATCTCCGTCTTTGGCGATGTCTCTTTCACACGAAGATTATGGCGAGACGGGAAGCCGGATATAGATTGCGTAACGGCAATTAGCACACTCCTGCCGACGCGTGCTAGCTGCCGCATTGTATTATGATTTAAAATAAGCTAAGGTTCCCACGTTTATTGTCGCGCGGTTACCTTTCATACCGTACGCATTGTTTTGCTTTGTATAGAATCAACCTGCACTTTCACACCTCTATTGTGGTTGGAACCTATTGTCTTAGGATTACCGCTGTACTCGCCAAATACCTACAGAAAAATAAATACAGTCCACTCGAAGAAGCCTTGTTTAAATTGGAGATCCCACGAATTAGGACCATCCCCAACAAATGTTTGGTCCTTTGCTCGCCGGATACTGGAACAGCAGCGAGTTTTCAAGCGAGTTTTCAAGAGAATACAACATCAAAAGGCTCAAGACCGAGATCGTCGTTTCGTCGAGAACGTTTGCCCCATGATTACGAGGGGACAAACAGCGCCGAGTCGTCGAGTCGTCGTGCGAGAAAGCCAACCACTACAGAAGAGGCTTTGTTCGTCGTGTGAAAAAGCCAACATCACAGGCTTATACTGAGATTATCAACGGGTGACTACGTCGTGAAAGACCGCCGTGGAAGACCGCCGTCGAGATCGCCGCCAAATTCGTCGGGTTACGTCGAGCATCGGGACGCCGCGCGCTGCTGCGTCGAATGCTGCACGTCGTTGCGTCGAGCGCCGCGCGCCGCTGCGTCAAGCGTGATATCGCCGCCGGATTTGGGCAGTATTACCGCGCCGGTACGTTCACAAGGAAAGCGGGCCGGACTGTAGGCAAGGCAGAGGCGGCTGGTCGTTCCTACCAGCTGCTGAGCCACCGCAGAACTTGTGTTCCACTGCCGGGCGGATCCCACCCTTCCTATCCCACACGTTCCATCCCTGAGGGAGCATATCCCGGCTTAACTGGGCCCTCCCAAAGGACTGTTAGGGACCGTTAGGCTATTAGTAGGGCTGTTAGGGGCATCAAGTGCCAGAAGTTATGCCAATTGAAAGGAGCCCGATCAAAACAAGATCGCACCAAGCAGAAAAGAAGCAAACAATGCAAGAATCACCAGCGTCTCCGTCTGATTTGGGACCGTCCACATCGAACGCACCCGTGGAACCACCCCAGACTATGCAACACCCGCTACCGGAGCGACAAACCGATCAACAAGATGTACCACGTGATAGACCAGTGGAGCGAGCCGCATCTGTTAGATCAATACACAGCGTCGAGGCACGGATAAGGCAACGAAAATTAGAAGCGGAAGAAAGCCTAGCCAACATAAGAAGAGATCAGTTGGAATTACAGGCACTTCTAATTAAGAAACGTCTCGCTGCCGACGTCGCGACCATACGCGAAGAAACGGACCGCGATAGCATAATCGCTGCCGCCGCCGCCGAGGACACGGACACTAGTCATCGGATAGACGAATGGTTACAACACAGTCGCACACGGGGGGAGCCACCACGGGGGGAGCCGCGCGAACCGAACATGAATCAACCGGAACTAGGGCACGTTAGATATCACTCGCCGCCGAGGAGAAACCAAGACGCGGTTGAACAAGAGCGATATCGTAGTTCGTATGAAGAAACGAGGAGACACCGATCGCCTACGCCTGGGAGGTCTCGAGACCGAGGGATCGACCGCTTAGCCGACGTATTAGAAAAAATGGTACGACAGCGAGCACCGCCGAGACAAGCGCAAGAACTACCTATCTTCAGCGGCGCTATCGGAGAATGGCTACCATTTAAAGCTGCAATGCGCGAATCTACGAAGATTCACAATTTCTCACCGGCTGAGAACTTAGCACGCATGCGGGCGTGTCTGAGAGGCGAAGCAAGACAGGCAGTGTCGGCGTTATCATATGCTGCAACAGATCCGTCGCAGATTATGAAAACATTAGAGCAATGCTACGGAAGGCCAGAAATGATAATCGATCAGGCGTTAAACGATATGCGTAAGTTACCACGCCTTAACCCGAATACAACGGCCGTAGAGCTTAATTCGTTCGCAATAAAGCTACAAAACATCGTCATGACCGTCGACAGCATTGATGAGCGGGGATATTTGCAGAATCCGATGCTAGCACGAGGAATAACAGAGAAACTGACGCCACATCTTAAATCGCGGTGGTGCGATTATGTGGAGGATAAAGGCAGTCGCTCAGAGCCTGAGATTATCACAATATCTAAGTTTCTCTTGAGAGAGGCCGAGCGAGCGATGCGCCACACATACTCGACGTCAGTGACATGTGCTACAACGGCGGCAAAAGCAGCAAATAACAATAAAAACACGAACGCGAACGTGACCCACAAGAAAGGCGCAAACGTATACGCGACCACTGATGCCACGCAGAGATCGGTCGAATGCATAGCCTGTGGCAATGAACACGCCACGCCGAGCTGTAAAAAGCTAGCATCAATGACCGTTCCGAAGCGATGGGAGTGGGCCAAGGAAACGCGCGTATGTTTTCAATGCCTTAACAGCAAACACAGGCGCAATAAATGCTCTGCACGGAAGTGCGGGACAGATGAGTGCCGAGAACCGCACCATGCACTTCTACATACAGCTAAAGAGCGATGCGCCACAGAACCCGTAATAGTTCAAGATGACGTAGCAACATCGGCTTCAACGCACCTTGCGGGAACGAACAAGCAGGTGCTATTGAAGGTATGCCCGATCACGCTAAAAGGGCTACACGGGATCGAAGTTAACACCTTTGCATTGCTTGACGAGGGATCGACGATCACGCTGATAGATGACGAGATCGCCACGATGATAGGAGCGAGGGGCCCGGTACGACCTCTACGCATCCATGGCGTTACATCTACTCAGAGGGAACCGGAAAGCCGCGTCGTCGAATTAAAGTTACGCGGTCGAAGCCGGAGTGATTATCACACAGTCAGAGCAAGGACGGTGTCTAACCTCGCGCTAGGTAGCCAGTCGATAGACGACGGCCTCCTAGACCATGAACATCTTCGCGAATTGAAACCAGAAGATGTATGCTACACGGACGGGACACCACACGTGCTAATAGGAGCCGACAACTGGCATTTAATTGTCACACGTAAATTGTTGACCGGGACAAAGAATCAACCGGCGGCATCACTAACACAGTTAGGATGGATAATACACGGCTCTACGCCTCGTAGCGTCGTAGCACAAGGTGAGACGGTACTACACGTGCGCACCGCCCAAGAAAATACGCGTAGCAGAATAACGCCGCCCAACGACGAGTTACACGAACTAGTAAAATCGCATTTTCACCTGGACGCGCTGGGCATCGAACGCAAAGTTAAGCCCAACGAAAATGAGGAACGCGCCATGGAGATTTTTGAGAAAACTGCGATATTAAAAAACAGACACTATGAAGTCGGATTGCCGTGGAAATTCGACGATGTATGCCTACCGCCCAGCTACGACATGGCGTTAAGTCGCTTGCGCGGGATCGAACGCAAGCTGGACAGATGCCCAGAACTTAGAGAGGCATACGCCGGGGAGATAAGCAAGCTAGTGCAAAAGGGTTACGCAACACAATGCGACGAAGACCACGGCAATAATCCACTCATGTGGTATTTACCGCATTTCGCGGTAACAAATCCCAACAAACCGGGGAAGGTCAGAATAGTGTTTGACGCGGCCGCCAAAGCAAATGGGACTTGTCTGAACGACATGCTCTTGGACGGACCGGACCTTCTCAAGGCGTTATACGGGATCCTAATACGCTTCAGAATGAAGCCGGTGGCCGTCGTAGCCGACATAAAAGAAATGTTTTTGCGCGTGAAGATACGCCGTGAGGATAGCGTAGCGCAACATTTCTTATGGCGCGGCGATGAACGTAAGAAGCCGCCACAGAAATACGTGATGCAATCAATGATTTTTGGAGCCCGAAGCTCACCATTTATGGCGCACAGCGTGCGTAACAAGAATGCGTCGATGTCGAAAGGTACGCATGCGCTCGCCTATCGCGCTATAACTGAAAATCATTACATGGACGACTGGGTCGATAGCTTCAATGACCAAGAGACAGCGATGCGCGTTATCAACGAAGTGCGCGAAGTGCATAGTAACGCAGGTTTCGAGATGGCAGGATGGCTATCGAACGAACCGGATATTTTAAGTTCGATTCCTGATGAGGACAAGGCGTCCGCCCCTAGAGAATTGGGACACAACGCACAAGGAAAAACCTTAGGCCTCATTTGGGTGCCGGACAGCGACGAACTCGCGTTTAACACCAACATGCACCGAGTGCCAGACGACGTAAAGGACGGCACGAGAACGCCGACAAAACGCGAGGTACTGGCCGCCGTCATGTCAATATATGACCCGCTATGTCTCCTGAGTGGCTATCTACTAGAAGGACGGTATCAAGTTCGCGAGCTTTGGAGACAACAAGTAGGCTGGGACGAACCGATACCGCTAGAGAACGCATGTGAGTTTCGAGATTGGCTACAGGATCTCGATAGCGTTAAGACGCTACGCTTACCGCGATGCTATGGGGAGCTAGGGAACGTCGTACAACGGGAACTACATGTATTTTGCGACGCAAGCGATCAAGCGTACGCATGTGCCATGTACTGGCGTTACCTAACAGACGACGGATCTGTGAGAATCGCTCTAGTAGCCGGTAAAGCGAAAGTGGCGCCACTCAAACCGCAGAGCATACCTCGGATGGAACTACAAGCGGCCTTGATCGGAGCCAGGCTAGCTGCCGAGGTAACGAAAGAACTGGGAGAATATGCGAGCCCGGTTACGTTCTGGAGTGACTCAAAAACTGTCCTCCATTGGATACGAAATGATGCCGTGCGATATACGCCATTTGTAGCTCATCGACTAGCAGAAATTGCGGAGCTAACGAAGACTAAACAATGGCGGTGGGTGCCATCGGCTCATAACGTCGCCGACGACGCGACCAGGCGTGGGAAAACGCGCCTAAAAAACGATGACAGGTGGTTTGTTGGACCGAAGTTCTTGTATGGACCACCCGAAAGCTGGCCTCGAGAGGAAGCGTCAGAACCGGACCATGAAGAGGTCCTAGCAAATCGTGCAGAGGACGAACCTCCTCTTATTATTATGACACGATTCTCGAAAATGGAACGATTAGTTCGAGCACTCGGATACGTGCTCTTATTTATCGATAAGTGTCGACACCGCGAGACAAAGTTGACGGCGCATCATTTGAAAACGGCCGAACTATTGTTGCTGAAGCAAGCGCAACAAGAAAGCTTCGCGACCGATGTAAAATACCTACAAAAGGGTAAAAACATTGAAAAGGGGAGCAGATTACGAACGCTCGATCCTATGCTCGATAATGACGGAATCCTGCGTTTACGCGGAAGAATACGCGCGGCCGCGATTCCGGAAGAGCGGAAAAATCCGCCGATTTTATGCGGAAAACACTATTTCACGAAATTGCTCATTCGGCGGGAGCATGCCGAGAATCATCACGCGGGACGCGAGACCATCGTTAATAACATAAGACAGCGTTATTGGGTACTACGCCTGAGACCCGCTGTAAGAACCACGTTGAGCGAGTGTACGAGATGCAAAATGCATAAAGGAAGACTACCAGCTCCGGTTAAAGGCGATTTACCTGAAGCACGCCTAAGTGCGTATACACGTCCGTTTTCCCGTTCAGGAATAGACTGCTTCGGTCCAATGAACGTGGTGATTGGCCGAAGACGTGAGAAACGATGGGGCATGTTGTTTACCTGCTTGGTGACCCGAGCGATCCTCATAGAATTACTCTCCAGTCTGAGTACGGACAGCGCAATTATGGCCTTAAGAAGAATGGCCGCGAGACGCGGCTGGAGTGAAATTTATTTTTCCGACAACGCAACGAATTTTCGGGGGAGCGAAATGGAGTTGAAAAAGGCATATGAAGAATGGATGCCTTCGCTCCGCGACTACGCGCTGAAGAAACGCGCGGACTGGCGATTCATTGATCCGGGCGCGCCAAATCAAGGCGGCGCATGGGAAAGAATGATACGCACAGTAAAGGACGCATTATACGTCACAATGAAGGAACGAGCGCCGAAAGAAGAGGTTCTACTCACAGTACTCACGGAAATCGAGTACACTGTGAATTCGCGCCCGTTACTACACGTGTCAACTGATGATGACGATGATGAAGCGCTAACGCCGAATCATTTTCTGCTCGGCTCAGGCAGCGCGATGCCTATCACTGGAGCATGTGACATAGCGGATAAACGTCAGTGGAGAGCTTCGCAAGCGCTGGCAGATATGTTTTGGAGACGATGGGTAAAAGAGTATTTACCAACTCTAACGCCAAGAGGCGAAACTCGATCGAAGTTTTATGAAAATGTAAAAGTCGGTGACCTCGTAATCATAGCCGACGGGCTTCTACCGCGAAATATGTGGCCACGCGGACGAGTCGTCGCTACGTATCCCGGGAAAGACGGCGTGGTGCGTAGCGTGGATGTGAAAACACGGGGCGGGATGTTTCGACGTCCAGCTCGAAGACTGCTTGTCCTTCCACTTGGCATAGCTTCGTAGAACTGCGCTGGGGGGAGAATTGTTACGGACAATCAGTCCATGAATGTATAGGTTAGTAATTTGAGAATGATTCAACGTGCAAATCGCACAGAATATGTAATAGTGTTTATTATATAAGTTACGACTATGTATGTAATGGACCATTAGTCCAAAAACGCGAAACAATCGCACTGAAAGTCCGAAATAAATTACGTAGTAGGACGTAGATTATGTAACAGTCCACAAAGAAACTACGTAGTAGGACATAGATTATGTAACAGTCCACAAAATATTACGCAGTATGATATAGATTATGTATCAGTGTCAAGTAAAAAGATGACGCAATATTGGAGTTTATCCTCAATCTATCTCCGTCTTTGGCGATGTCTCTTTCACACGAAGATTATGGCGAGACGGGAAGCCGGATATAGATTGCGTAACGGCAATTAGCACACTCCTGCCGACGCGTGCTAGCTGCCGCATTGTATTATGATTTAAAATAAGCTAAGGTTCCCACGTTTATTGTCGCGCGGTTACCTTTCATACCGTACGCATTGTTTTGCTTTGTATAGAATCAACCTGCACTTTCACACCTCTATTGTGGTTGGAACCTATTGTCTTAGGATTACCGCTGTACTCGCCAAATACCTACAGAAAAATAAATACAGTCCACTCGAAGAAGCCTTGTTTAAATTGGAGATCCCACGAATTAGGACCATCCCCAACATATAGGTAAAATAGAAAATGAACAAACATTTCTGCATTTGTAATTATCAGAGCTATTTTGATAGAATCACGATCAATTCAAGCCAATTACAGTAATTTTGTTGAGGTAGGTACTTAGTTGAATTCGTTTTTTTTCTTCATCGTCATAATTACTTTGTCGACTCCTTTCTTTATCACTGTATATAGGTAAAATAGAAAATGAACAAACATTTCTGCATTTGTAATTATCAGAGCTATTTTGATAGAATCACGATTAATTCAAGCCAATTACAGTAATTTTGTTGAGGTAGGTACTTAGTTGAGAGAGGGCGCCACTGTGCCACGGTTCACATCCTTCTCGTGTTTATATCATTTTTTAAAACTAAATAAGTGGTAAAAAGTGTAAACAGTGCAAGAAAATTATAAACAGTGCTTAAAATCACAAGGATCATATAAAATACTGAGTGAAAGAACTGTAAAACTGCGTGAAAAGTGTAAAAATACGTTGCAACAATAATGACTGTAACGACTTTGTAATCAGTTTAAATACAATTAATTGGACTTATCCAGTGCAAAATACTATTGTTCAGAGTGAATATTGTAAAAAGAGTACGAACAAATACGCAAAAGTGCCCATATAAAAAGTTACAATAAGCTATAACCTCAAAAGTGTCAATAAAAATAGTGACTTGTTTACTGGATCTGAGCTTGCGATTTGATCGCCGGGCATCACATTTTCACCATGGATGAAATAAAACAAATGTTAGTACAAATGCAACAAGATATGGCACAGCAAAAACAAGGTATGCTAGATATGAAGGAGGATATAAAAAACACAATAAACAATAACATAAACGAGAAATTCAACATTCTAGATCAAAAAAATGCTCTTTTGGAGAAAAAAATTGAAGAACAAAGTACAAAAATAAGCAACCTAGAAAGACAAATTGGATGCAAAAACCTGGTCTTGTTCGGAGTGGAAGAATGTGAAAAATCCTACCATGAATTGGAAGATATACTGATTGATATATTAAACAAGTACTTCAAACTCCCATATGATAGATCTCACATCGAAGCAATCAGAAGACTAGGAAAAAAAGGCGATAAAATCAGACCAATTATAATAACATTTGCTACAATGGGCTATAAACTTAAGGTTCTGAAAAACAAGTCGTGCCTGCAGAATACGTCATACTGTATAAAAGAATACTACCCCATAGAAATTCTGAACAAGCGTAAGGATTTACAAGCTCAACTACAGAAGGAAAAAGAAGCAGGCAATACTGCTTTTATTAAGTATGATAAACTTATAGTATTGACTAATAATAAGAGCAATCACCGCCAGCAAATAAGCAAGAGGAACCTGTCTGAATCGCCAGAGATAATACCACCACACTCTGGTAGCCAAAAAGCTCAACACAACAACAAACAACCACTGAAGAAAAATAAAGCTTCCAATATGAGAGATTATATAATTCAAAAACCGAAGCTGACCTACAATCAATCCGATACCCCGCAAAAACAAACACATACATCACAGACCAATATAGCATAGCCACAACAGACGGGCCCCCTACTCCCAACTCACCTCCCACCACGGCTGGTCACCGCGGGAGAGTCAGACCACAACCCTCCAAAGAAAATTTGTTCAAGAAACAAAATTTCAATTAATATTTGTACCCTCAACGTCAGATCCTTATCAACACCTGAAAAACTACTAGAACTGAAGACAGCTCTCAGTAACATAAAACATGATATACTGGGCCTGTGCGAGGTGCGCCGGCTAGGTGAAAACATAATAGAAGATGAAAACTATATTATATACTACATAGGACAAACAAAGGGTCTATATGGCGTAGGTTTCCTGATCAAAAGAGATTATAAAGAGAATATCATAAACTTTTCCGGGATATCTGAAAGAGTTTGCATGTTGGAAATAAACCTAATGGGCTTACACTTCGCAATTATACAGGCATATGCACCCACAGATGGCTCAACACAAGAAGACTTAGATAAATTCTACGCAGACTTAGAAGAGGCTCATGATTTGATCTCTACACAGTATATAATAGTCATGGGTGATTTCAACGCACAGATTGGCAAACCGAAGTGTTATGAGAGCAGAATAGCAGGCATTTACGGTTTTGGAAACAGGAGCAAGAGAGGAGAACGACTGGTTCAGTATGCATACGAACATAATCTGAAAATAATCAATACAATGTATAAATTAAAAGCTGACCAACGATGGACCTGGATTTCGCCTGATAAAAATACTAAAAATGAAATTGATTATATAACAACAACGAAACCTAAATTGTTCACAAAATTTGAAGTGCTAAATTCTTTCTCTTTTGGCACAGATCATAGACTTCTGAGAGCAACGTTAAGCTTAGATAAGGATAAACGGAGCAGAAGAAACTACACTAGTCCCAGAAACCCTTTAAAGACTGAGGATGAGATGGACAGTTATTTAAAAAGCTTAAATGAATTTATACCTGAACTAATAGAAAACCAGGAAAAATACAAAGTCATGGAATATTACAATAAAATAGAAAACTCTATATTAACAAGTCTAAAATATAAAAAACACTCAAGAAAAAGAAAAATTCTATCAAATAAAGCAATCCATTTAATGAAAAAAAGAAGCAAACTACAAAATAAGGGAAATCTCACTAAAAAGGATAAGGAAGAATTAAAAGAGCTATATAAAGAAACAAATAAAGAAATCAGAAAATGTTATGAAAACCACAGATTTCACATTCTTGAAAAATGTATAGAAAGCACAAGATCAGCTAAAAAGGCATACAAAGAACTAGACAAGTCAAAAAAATGGATTCCGTCCCTACAGCAGGGTTCTACAATTTGCAAATCTCGAAATGACATCATTAACACAGCTACAAAGTTCTATACAAGCCTTTATAGCTCTACACCAGGCTTAGTGGAAAATACAGATACAGAACAAAATCAACTAAGGAACACATTAACTGTACAAAATTTTACTGAAACTGAAATCCTAAAACAAATAAATAATTTAAAACCAGATAAGAGCCCAGGACCGGACAGTTTGAGGAATGAGTGCATAAAGATCGGTAGAACACTTTTATTAACACCTCTTACAATACTGTTCAATAAAATACTGGAAGAAGAAATTGTGCCAGGGCAATGGACAGAATCGGAAATAATTTTACTATATAAAAAGGGTGACCCTAAAGATATAGGAAACTACCGACCAATAAGCATAATGTCTTGCTTGTACAAACTCTTTGCATCCTGTTTACTACACAGAATATCCCCAAAAATAGACTCATGCCAACCAATAGAACAAGCGGGATTCAGAAGTGGATTTAGCACAACAGATCATATTCACACCGTAGACCAGGTCATCGAAAAGTATATAGAATATAGAAAACCGCTCTACATAGCTTTTGTTGACTATAAGAAAGCTTTCGATTCTATCTCGCATAATAGCATCTGGGAAGCATTAAACCAACAAAACATAAACGCAAAGTACATAAATATTATCAAAAACATATATGTTAATTGTACTAGTAGAGTCAGGCTAGATAGAGTGGGCACCAAGATCAGCATTAATCGAGGAGTCAGACAAGGCGACCCTATATCATCGAAAATTTTTATAGCTGTCTTACAAAGTATAATGGAAGATTTACCATGGTCAAAGCAAGGAATTAATGTGAATGGGAAATATCTAAGCCACCTACGCTTCGCAGACGATATCGTCGTGTTCTCTGAATGTCCATATAAGCTCAACACAATGATTAACGAACTTCAGACAGCTAGTGTTCAAGTAGGCCTGGAAATGAACTGAGGAAAAACCAAAATCATGACGAACAGCAAGATGACGCCAGTACTAGTTAACCAAGAGCCACTTGAGTACGTAGAAAGCTACATTTACCTTGGAAAACAAATTTCATTTAGAAAAGATCGAAACATAGAGGAAATAGACAGGAGAGTAGCTATTACATGGAAAAAGTACTGGGCACAAAAGGAGATTCTCAAATCGCAACTAACGATTAAATTGAAAAGAATAATTTTAGACACAACAATTTTACCCTGTCTAACCTATGGGTGCCAAACGTGGATTTATGATCACAAGGCAAGACACAAAATACAAACAACTCAAAGGGCAATGGAAAGGAGCTGTTTAAATATAAAACTGAGAGATAGAGTAAAAAACATAAACATTCGGAAAATGACCAAGGTAAAGGATGCTCTGCACTTCTCTCAAAGTCTCAAATGGAGATGGGCTGGCCATGTTGGGAGATACGGTGACAATAGATGGACAATTAACATCACAAAATGGAAAGGACCACATGGCGTGAGAAGTAGAGGTCGCCCGGGAGCCCGGTGGCAGGACGAGATTGTATCCGTTGCAGGAAGAGACTGGATGATCACTGCTAAAGATAAGGATAAATGGAATTCTTTGGGGGAGGCTTTTACCCTGAGGGGGTCCACATTAGAAGGAGATGAAATTGCATAAACTAACTAATCTAATCAATTCTTTGTGGAATTAAATAAAGCTTTTATTATTATTATTATTTTTTAGGTACTTAGTTGAATTCGTTTTTTTTCTTCATCGTCATAATTACTTTGTCGACTCCTTTCTTTATCACTGTATCAAATCAAATCAAAAATCAATTTATTTCAAAACTTTGTACAAACATGGATAGTGCAGCCATAGCCATACAAACTAGGTGAGTTCACACCTGTGTTTTGATGGATAGCCTTCCCTAGAGTGAAGCTTATTATTGTACAGATGATGATGTATACAAGATATATTACAACTAGACAAATTTTGTTTTAGTTTTACATTTTGCAAATTTATAAATGTTAACAATTAAAATGTATTCATAAAATTATCTGAGAGTCAAAATAATAATTTCATAATAATGTTAGTAAAAAAGAAATAATACATATTTTATTGATTCATTCGTAAAAGGTATTTGAGTTTATAAAGTATTTGACTTGTTTAATTAATTATTCATTACAAACAAAGCATCTATCTATGTAGAGTCCATTTTTAAACTAATATATTAATTATGCAGCGTGTGTGTGTGTGTGTGTGTGTGTGTGTGTGTGTGTGTGTGTGTGTGTGTGTGTGTGTGTGTGTGTGTGTTTGTGGATTTCATTGCCAGTCAAGGTTAAGTGCAAAGTTTTGCTGCTCGATGGGTCTCAGGAGAGCTTCAGTCTCTTCATAGGATATACTTTTGAGCCATTCCACTAGCATAAACTTACAGTTTGCCGATGAAAGAGGATGAAGAAATGAAAGATGAAGAGATATATACCTAGGTAAAATAGAAAATTAACAAACATTTCTACATTTGTAATTATCAGAGCTATTTTGATAGAATGACGATCAATTCAAGCCAATTACAGTAATTTTGTTGACGTAGGTACTTAGTTGAATTCGTTTTTTTTTCTTCATCGTCATAATTACTTTGTCGACTCCTTTCTTTATCACTGTATATAGGTAAAATAGAAAATGAACAAACATTTCTGCATTTGTAATTATCAGGAGCTTTTGATTTTGATAGAATCACGATCAATTCAAGCCAATCACAGTAATTTTGTTGAGGTAGGTACTTAGTTGAATTCGTTTTTTTTTCTTCATCGTTATAATTACATTGTCGACTCCCTTCTTTATTATCACTGTATATAGGTAAAATAGAAAATGAACAAACATTTCTGCATTTGTAATTATCAGAGCTATTTTGATAGAAACACGGTCGCGATTCGTCTATGTCAATTACAGTCATTTGTTGGGGTAACGAGCCGTGAGGACGACATTACTCGCGCGCTCCAATCGGACCATAATAGCTCATTCTCGATAATTACTAATGTAATCAATGGCTCAAAACGTTTTGAAATTTAACTATTGTATTAATACATAAATTGGAGATGTTATTTGAATAAATTATCGATTAAACAACAATTAAAATTGAGAGAGATGGTAGGTACTGAAAATGAAAAATTAAAATTTGGATAAATCAATATACTGTACGGTACTGTATCAGCCTTTAAAAGTCCGCTGCAGGTCGTAGGCCTACCTATGAAGGGCGATTGGGCCATATCTACCACGTTGGCCCAGTACGGGTTGGTGGACTCACATACGCCATCGAATTCCTTCTAGGGACATATAATATGCAGGTTTCCTCACGATGTTTTCCTTCACCGAAAAGCCAGTGAAAAGCTCATTAGTACGGGACCAGAATTTGAATTTACAATCTCACGATTGTAAAGAGAGTGTTACCACCACTAGACCACCGCGGCTTTTTTAGCCATATCTACTGTTAAATAAAGATCTCTTGTATCCTAATTAAGTTAATTGCCGGTTGGTGTGCTTTCTGGGTGATCTTGAGCTGTACTTGCCGATATGTGGACTCCATTTGCAAAACTTTGTATCCTGTCGATCATTAGAGTTATGTGCCTTGCTCACTGCTACTAAAGACTTTGTCAGCCACTTTGCATATTTTTTCTATAGCTTAGATCAAAATGCACCATGCGAACAATATAAATTCCTAAGTACTGAAACGGAAAGCTCACAGCACTAAGTATTTATTTATCCCCACTCCCAAGGTTGCCAAACACCATCTCAATACGAAATCAGCGTTCATTATCTTGCCTCTCACGTCACAACTCCGATCATCGACACCCCTAGTTTGCTGAGGCCAATGATTTAACAAATTGTTTACGAATCCGAAGCATTCTGGGCACGTCGCACTTTTGATATTCAACCTTAAAGGGTGCGGGTTTGTTATGAATTTATTATGAGCTTCGTTGGTGTAATTAAGATTTAGTTTGGCAAGTTTGTAGGTCAATAAATGTTTTCATTTTTTGCCTGCTTTGTATTCTGTGTTTTGAAATGCTTCATTCTATTAGAAAATAATGCCTGAAATGTTTGACTTGAATCAAAGTTTTGTTAACTGAGGCAGCGTTTTGAATTTTAAGTCAATTATAGCTTTCATCGATAAAATATTTATTTACATTTCTATCTAGAGACTATTCTACTCTATTAACGGATAGGTAAGAGGTATTATTTTGAAACTTTCGTGATTTGAGCACATTATACTACTATATTAATACGGGACTTATCGCGCAATAAAACATGAGATATATTAATTAAATACCTAATAAGCGTACTATTGCTGAACGGATCAAAGAACATATCGCAGCAGTCAAAAACCGCCAGATAGAGAAGTCTGCCATAGCCGAGCATTTGCTTGACGGAGGAACTAGTCATTGGATTGAGCTCCACGACCCGAAAGTACTACTCTCCACTGATCGACATTATTTCTCAAGAATAGTTCGTGAGGCTGTAGAAATTAAAAAACACCGTAATTTCAACCGAGAGGATGGTTTCAAACTATCGGTGTTGTGGAATCCTGTAGTCGACAAATGTAAACTGCATGGTGTAGGCATTAAGACCTTTACAGATACTGTCAGTGTGGTGTGTCGTGGTGACAATTTCAATTTGAGTGATACGGCGTCGCATTTAGTCTGCCCGTGACCACGGCCAATGCAACTTGGTCGAAACGTCAAGACATAAAGAAAAAAAGGTATTTAATTAATATATCTCATGTTTTATTGCGCGATAAGTCCCGTATTAATATAGTAGTATAAGGAAAAAGTATAATTACATTATCTTTCTTCATTCCAAGAACTTCTTCTATTTCTTCTTTAAAATAGTCCAGGGCTCTAATTTTTTTAAAATTTAGTATAAACTCCACGCTTGGCCACAGTAATCCATGTAACGAGATTAACTTACATGGCATTTGACTTGCAACAGAAATCGTCGGACCATTTACCTACTACATTAAAATCTCGTATTATAGCAGATAATTATATTTTTTTTATTCTGCAATGTTCTATTTTAACACACCCATTTTTCGATTCTGAATTTCGTTTCTAGCCTTAAACTTCTTCCATCACAATCTTACAGACCATTACCTATAACGGACCTCTCCAAATTCAAGAAACGTAGTCACAACATATTTTTGTTTTCCGCAACTGCAGTCCAATAACTCAAGTCGACGAAAAACGGAGTCGGTTCACAAGTGCACATTTTACTGCCCCTATTTGGGCCACTTTATATTCGTAGCACCGACATTAGAAGGAAGTGGGAGGTGCCTACTGCTGTATATTATCAGGCCATCGGATGCAATGTACTAGATTTTGGTTTTAGACTCTTCGCCAACTGAGAAATAACAATGGAATTATATGTTAGCCAAATTTAGACAGCCAGAAGCTTGATAATTTACTCACTTCTAAATAAGTTGACAAATAAACACTTTGCTGACTGAGAAATAACAATGGAATTAAATATTTGCCAAATTCAGACAACCGGAAGCTTGATAATTTAATCAATTCTAAATAAGTTGACAAATAAACTCTTTGCCAACTGAGAAATAACAATATAAATATATTTAAGCCAAATTTAGACAACCAGAAGTTTGATAATTTACTCACTTCTAATATGTTGACAAATAAACTCTTTGCCAACTGAGAAATAACAATGGAATTGTATTTTAGCCAAATTCAGACAACCAGAAGCTTGATAATTTACTTACTTCTAAATAAGTTGACAAATAAACTCTTTACTAACTGAGAAATAACAATAGAATTATATATTAGCCAAATTCAGACAACCAGAAGCTTGATAATTTACTCACTTCTAATTATGTTGACAAATAAACTCTTTGCTAACTGAAAAATAACAATGCAATTATATTTTAGCCAAATTCAGACAACCAGAAGCTTGATAATTTACTCACTTCTAAATAAGTTGACAAATAAGCTCTTTGCCAACTGATGAAATACGAGTACCTAACATCTGAAGTTATTAAACCAACTTTGAAAAAATCAGACGCTTGATTATCTGGTTATTATTCAACTGCTTCAAATAGGTTGACGACAAACTTAATTTGCTTCACAAGTGCAACTAAAGTAAAGCGGCCCAAGTAAGTGTCTTACTGCCCCCTACTTGGGCCACTTTTTATTCATAACACCGACATTAGAAGGAAAGTGCGAGGGGCCTACTACTGTACATTATTATAAGCATGGGCATATAATAATATACAGATATTTGGTTTTAGACTTTTAGCCAACTGAAAAATAATAGCGGAAGGTTATTTTAGCCAACTTATAACCGACTGAGAAATAAAAACAGAAAGATAAACTAACTCAAGAGATTACTTCATTAAAACTAGCGTGATGATTGATTATTAAAATTTAAATGAACACCGGATACAACTCAAGATTATATGAACGGTCGAGCCGCTATGCGTCCGACCGGTTTCAGAGTAGTTAGTACTCCTTCTTCAGGGAATAATGGTGTGTGGACGGAGGTTGTTCAGCACAAGATGTGCCATCGGAGGAAGAAGAAGCAGAAGAAAACCATCCAGCACCCGTAACGAGTAGCCGATCGCGCGCTGCGGAGGCGCGAGCGGCGAGGGCAGTGGTGCGGGAGGCGCGAGCCGCCGCCCAGCCCGGGCGTCCGTTGTCGGGGGCGCGCATATTCCCTGAAGAAGGAGTACTAACTACTCTGAAACCGGTCGGACGCATAGCGGCTCAACCGTTCAAATAATCGTGAGTTCTATCCGGTGTTCATATAAATTTTAATAACTCAAGAGAAGCAGCAGATTCTTAATTTGGTTATTATTTAACTGACTTCTAAATAAGTTGACAAGAAATAGGGTTAGGTTACAAGTGCGCATTTTACCTCCCCCTATTTGGACCACTTTATATTCGTAGCACCGACATTAGAAGGAAGTGGGAGGTGCCTACTGCTATACATTATTGGCACATCGGAAGTGAGGTGCTGGGCTTTGGTTTTAGGTGACAGGGGAATAACAAGTTTTCGTGAGAATGGGTTGTTCTAATCGACGTGATTGTCTTTAAGCATGTTTATATGCATGCCCGTAAGATCTAAGAAAAAAAATACTATATCAGTTTTTTTCAACAGATTTTTAAAAAAAGACTTTTTATTTGGCTGTGTTTTTGATAGGTGCTGAAAAATTGGTCCTTTATATTTATATATTTCAAATAATTGGTCCGTTTTTCAACAGATTTTTAATTTTAATTGATATCATTTGTGGTTGGTACGAGTATATGCTGTAATATTAATGTAATAAGCCGTGGTGGCCTAGAGGTAGTGACACCTGCCTTGCAATCTTGAGGTCGTGGGTTCAAATCCCGGTCCCGTACCAATGAGTTCTTTGGAATTTATGTACGGAATTTCACACCACTGGCTTTTCGGTGAAAGAAAACATCGTGAGGCAACCTGCATACTTCCGTAGAAGAAATTCGATGGCTAATGCGAATCCACCAATCCGCACTGGGTCAGCGTGGTGGATATGGCCCAATCACCCTTCGTGGGTAGGCCTACGTCCTGCAGTGGACTATTAAAAGGCTGATACAGTACAGTATATGCTGTAAAGTTGAATGTAACAAAGCGTTAAAACTATGTAAAGACCATTTATGAAATGAAAAAATAAAGTCCTACTAAATAAATCGGTCGGTAAAGACGTCGCCAGTTTTTATTTTATACACTAACAATTGAAACATATTTGAATTTGGATCCTTTTCGTGATTTCGCTAATATGAATAGCTAAGTAGCACTAAACATGTACTCGTAAGTAGGTACGAGTACCTACCTAATTACGAACGTTTTTCAAAATGTCTACCGTATCATTTCAAATCGTCACGCAACCACGCAGAGCAAAAATATACGACAGCGAGTCGCTCGCGGCGTATATCCAAAGGGCTTTCATAAAAGTGTATCCCAAGTAAGACGATATTAGGGACCTCGCACATGCGTGCGGAATTTCTATTAGGTAGCTAACAGCGCGTTTTGCTTTATGTTCTAAAATGGGTATATAATTTTGTTTTCTCGGCAATAAAGCAGATTTTTAAGTTATTGGAAGTAGTAGATATAAATTGTAGAATTACATGTCACTAAACAAAATTTTCTTTATCATTTACAATTGTAAGCGCTTTGCGTCCTGCGCGATCTTAAGAGTAAATATTTTCTATGTGCACGATCTTCAAACGAGGTGTTAAACAGGTCTGTCCAGAGCACAGATATCTGGTGGTCTAGAGGCTCTATTTTTCAACTAGGAACGTAAAGCCCATTACACGAAAGAAGTCTCGCAGTTGCAGCAGCACAATCGCATGGCCGGTCAATCAAAATCCGATGTTCTTAGATTTAAACGAGTTCTACTAATTTTCCGTGGGACTTATTTGGTGAAAAGGACTTTAGGCGGAACTTTAATAGTGACAATTCGAAAATCATTCGCCATATTTGTTTTCTTTTTAATAAACGTTCCATTTCACGATTTCCCCCGTTGCGGTATATGGTTTTTTTTTAATTGTCATATCCAGGTATTAAGTTTTGCGTGAAGTTGATAATTTTGAATAAATTTAGAGAAAAAAAACAAGTCGTCCATAATGATAAGTACGAGTATACGTCCCTAGGCGTTCGAATTTGAAAAATAGGGCCCCAGGTATCTGTCCATAAAATCACTTAATGTTAATGTTAATGACCTACACTGTGCTTGCTCATACATTGTCTCTATTCAAGAAACTTGTAGTCCTCCGAGCTATGTACCCTGCCTAAAGCCTACTATTATTTCAATTTTCTACAACAACTAAGCATATTTCGAGGGCTATAGCTACCCCCAATACGAATTTTTTAAATGGTTTTCCCTAATTTTCAGTTTGTTTAAAAAGAGGGATTTCCTTTCTCTTTAATTTTTGTTTTATAAAGGGTAAATCTCTTGTACATTACGAGAGATTGTAATGGTAGACGGTACGGTATATTTATGGCCTTAAGGTCGGGGTGGAAAAGATTTCAAAGGGGAATGGGTTTAAAATATAGCTCGGATCGGAGTATGAATAAAATAAGTCCATAAAGATGTGATTTACGTAAATTATGTAATTACGCGATGTTATTCCGTTGGGTTCATGAGTATAATTTAAACTTTGGATTCTCCCAACTGTAGATTTTGTAATAATATTATTGTCTCACATCAGGGTGCTGACTCTGTATCAACATGTCGTAACGCAATGTGCCTAAGTATTGATTTTAATTATTTTCATGACTGCTGTACAAAAAAATGTCTTAGTAATACTTAAAAAATACGCTATTTTATTTACATGTAGGTATTATTCTAAACATGAAAAGACGTGAAATAAATGGATAAATGCTAAATCATATATTTTTAACACAAATTTACAATTTCATAATCTCAAATTAATGATTGGTTTCTCTACGTAGCAATACCGATCATTTATCTAAGCTTATATGGATTGAACGGGTCCGTTTTTAAAAGGTGACGTCCACAAGTGGTATATTATTCAGAGAAAAATCGAACCAAGATGATATATACATCATTTGAAAGCTTGTTTTATGGGCTTCCCAAAAATATTTTATATATTTTTTATTATAAATATTAATTTAGTTTTTTTCACCCCTCTGTTTTATTTTAAATGTGAAAAATATATTGCATGAAAAATAACAATACAGTTTATTACTTTTTCTAGTTTAGCAATGATAAAGTGCTTCTATTGTTATTTTACTTGCATTCGTAGATGATTCTTTCACATTCATCATTTCTTAAAATTAAAAATTATAACTTAACAGTGTGACCAGTTAGTAGGTACAATGTGACAAAAAACACTTTTAAAGTGTGTCTAATTAGTAAATATGCTTTTATTTAACAATTTGCAGGTTACTTAATCAGGGTTGCTAGAGTTAAACTGCCTATTGAGCCAAATATATTTATTTATCCTAATAAATTCAAAATTAATTTTAAAAAAATCGGAGGGCTCTTTTTTGTTTTTAACTGTTGTAATAGACTAATAACTAATAGACTTTCTCGAAATGTAACGAATGTTGTATTTAGAATTTTTGATTATTATTATACCAGCCTCCATACATTTTGTGGATATGTCCTTTGACTTTATATTGTCAAAAAATGTTGGAATTTTTACAGCCCCATCTTAGATCACGGCGGTGCGGATGCGGACACAATACGAGATGAGGAGGGATCGTCAGACGCAAATCCTATCCAGTTACCTATTTATAGACGCAGCAATGTTTATCAGAGATAATGATGGGTCCGAGGCGGGAAAGGAAATCAACTGGAAGACTGGACGGGTTAAAGATGCTCGTAGGTTGCTTATTTCAGTGTCTATCTGTACGTTGTACCTTATACCTATGCGATTTCAAAAATGTACTAGTAATTAGTATTGTTACAACTATCAATAATCATGTTATGTTATTATGTACTATCAGAGTAAACTTCAACAGGCTTGATTTTTTTATATAGGTAAGTGAACTAGATTTTTATAAACGAAGTCGTTTGTTTACCAAGAATAAATAAATAAATTTACGTTCTTCTATATACCTACTTATTTATGGTACTGTGATTTGGAATTGTTAATTGTTATTACATATTAGGTATATTTTCCTTTACAAGTTTTTTTTTAAATGGTACACTGGCCACTAACAAAATTCAAAGTTACCAAATATCTGTTCCGCATACTCGCAACTGCCTTGGTTCAGACTTTTGAGATTTTTTAACCTTTTGAAACCCGTGGTTTTCAACTTAAAATAACATTGATCTACAGTGGCACCCTGACCTAGTTAGCATCCTTCTAGGGGCTTATTCTGTACATCAAAACTAACAACTTTTGTTCTACAACTTTCGTCAAAACTCAAAAAAAAATCAGCTGTTCCATACATTTTGTCGCGGGTGAACTATATTTTTCTATGGAACAACAAATATTTTTTTGAGTTTTGACGAAAGTCGTAGGACAAAAGTTGTTAGTTTTGATGTACAGAATAAGCCCCTTAGAGGATGCTAATTGATTATAAATAACCGTGCATAGGCGGCCTCTTTGACGTCATACTAAGTTTTCTTACCTCGAGAAAGCAGGAAGACACTAAATGCTAACTGCACAATAAGCGCTGTTTTTCGTTCAAGAATTAAACTATAATTTAAAAAAAAATATTTTAAAAAATCAACTCGTATCTATCAAGTCGCGGATGATATTTTTCTATGGAACAACAAATATTTTTTTGAGTTTTGACAAAAGTCGCTGAACTAAAGTTGTTAGTTTTGATGCACAGAATAAGCTTCTAAAAGGATACTAATTGGATAGAAGAAAAACCCTGTTTAATTTTATTATACAATAAACCAGTATTGGCGCGAGTCCGCGCACGCTTATCTTAACTCTCATTGTAATCTCAGATATTGATTTTCTCGTTAAAATCTCAGACATGGCTTCTCTCTCGAAATTTCATCTCAGATATAGTTTCGAAATCTTTGTCTTGTTGCAACTCCATGAAGTATAGTTTGTCTCATAAATATAGCACGTAGACATTCACGATTCGTATCGCAATAAACCAGTACCGGCGCAAGTCCGCGCACGTTTATGTAAACTCTGCACCCGATCGTAAAGATATTGCTCCGTCAATGGCAAACGAATACAAAGTTCCTACAAAAGATTTTGGGTTACTGTACACAGTTTTAAAACAAACTTTTGCTATACAGTTGCTTGAAATATTTTTATCGGGATAAGATAAAATGTTAGGTAATAACTTTGTCAAAATGGCATTCATGTGGCATAAAAACCGGGTCCAGACTCGTGGTTACACCGCTTTGTTACACCAGTGTGACTACGAGGAAACTTTTTTCCTCGTGCTTACACCGACTGGTGTAACCACGAGTAAACTAATAAAACGTAGGACTCGTGGTCACACTGCTAGTGTAGAGAAATAAAAACAAATCTGTAGGTACTATATAAGATGACCTTGTAAACCTAAAAATGGAGAATCAGGTTTGTACCGTTTTAATTCTGGTTAATATTCAATCGGTTTCAAGCCTTGGATGTAGGATTCGGCTTATACTTACATATACTTAACGAAAAAATATAGGTTCTTGAATGGTGATACACAGCAAAGAATCTCTAAAATAAGATTAGCAGATGATCTACCTAATAGGACCAATGAAACTCGCTGAGTTGCGGGCTTACATATTCCGCAGGTTACTTTACAATGTATTGCTGAAGAACTGAAGTGTTAAAATTTCACAACACTTTTCGGTAGGTAGGTACAAGTCTGGAGTATTTTTTAGGAATCCATACCTCAAACGGAAAAAATGGCACCCTTATAGGATCACTTTGTTGTCCGTCTGTCCGTCTGTGTGTATGTCAAGACTCTTTATCTCGGGAACGGGAAGGATATCGAGTTGAAAGGACATGTCCACAAAATGTATGGAGGCTGGTATAATAATAATCAAAAATTCTAACCACAACACTCGTTAAATTTTGAAAAAGTTCATATTTTTCTGAGTCTATTACAACAGTTAAAAACAAAAAAGAGCCCTCCGATTTTTTAAAAATTAATTTTGAATTTGTTAGGATAAATAAATATATTTGGCTCAATAGGTAGTTTATCTCAAGCAACCCTGATTAATTAACCTCCAAATTGTTAAACAAAAGCATTTTTACCAATTAGACACACTTTTAAAGTGTTTTTTTGTCACATTGTACCTACTAACTGGTCACACTGGTAGATCATAATTTTTAATTTTAGCAAATCAAGTGATGAATGTGGAAGAATCGGCTACAAACGCAAGTAAAATAACGATAGAAGTACTTTATCATCGCTAAACTAGAAAAAGTAACAAGCTCTATTGTTATTTTTCATACAATTTATTTTTCACATTTTAAAAAAAATGGAGGGGTGAAAAAATCTAAATTAAATATTTTTGGGAAGCCCATAAAACAAGCTTTCAAATGATGTACATATCGTCTTGGTTCGATTTTTCTCTGAATAATATACCACTTGTGGACGTCACCTTTAAACTGTATACGTATATTTATGGTCTCTTGCAGTTGTGTAAAAGAAAAACTTCTCAATTATCGTTTAAAATAGTTAGAGCCGTTTATGTCGTAATAAACTGCATATTTCGACACTCACAAAAATCAAAACCTACAGGGTACTTCCCGTTGACATAGAACTATGAAATTTGACGAGAAGCATTGTCTCAGAGTACACAAATAGGAATAAATCTGACAACTGTACATTTTTATTTAAATCACAAAATAGTAGGGCCTCAAAATTCACAAAATATGGGTTCAAAATTCAAAGTGAGTAAATCGTATCATGTAAGGTACCTACAAGTAAGTATCATATAAATGAGCTTCATTAGCACATGCTAAAACAGAATTTTAATTAATTTAACAATGTGTAATTTTCGATGTATGACGAAAAAAGTGAAAAAAAAAAACTTTTTTGTCGATGGTTATAGTATGGAGATTTTAACAACTTACTTCCCAATTTTGTGAAATTTTCTGGACTTTTACGGCACCCTCGATGTGCGAGCCTGACTCGCACTTGTCCTGTTTTTTTTCCAAATGCGGGCTTTCTTCTTTTAAGCTTTTACCACATTGCATAGACCATTAAAGTGATATCTATGAATATTATTCAATAAATCTATGTTCTTCATTAACCATTCATAGCCGAGAGTTAGACGCTCAGCATTCCGCCGTCCAATTTCACTTTGCGTTAGACAATACCGACTGCATTTGCCACGGTCATTTGAATATCAAAATTCAAACACCTATTTCGACACCATCGGTACTGTTTACTTTCCAACAGTTACTTAGTTTTGTTTTTCATAATAGTATTAGATTTTTATAATTATAATAGTAGATTGTATCATATGGGAGCAAAAGCACGCTTTTTTGAATCCACGAGCAAAGTGAGAGATTCTTTAGTAGAATCCTGAACGTAGCGAGGGATTCAAAGTACGTCGCCCGAGCCAAAAATATATTTTGCGCTCGAGTGGTACACTCTACTTTTCATTACCTCTATGAGAAAATAAAAGCGCCCCATATTTTATTGTATTATTATTATTTAATAAAACGTAGAATAACAAACATTTTTACACACATTTAAACACATTTAAATTAAACGGTATCTAATAATAAACAAAATGAAAACTTATATTTACATGTTTTTCATCCATTTTCTTGGCGCGGAACACTAACATTACAAATACTTCCAAATTCAAAAAGTGCGCGGCAAAGATCATTCCGTCGCACTTATTTGTTCCAAATTAAAAAAGTGCGCGGCAAAGTTAATTCCGTCGCACTTATAAAGTTCCTTATAGAAAACACCACCTTTGGGCGCACTTAAAAGCGAACCAAGTAGTCCTTTTCGAATAGATGTGATGAAAAGAAATTATTTTCCTTTGCACTGTCATTTTTACTTAGTCTGTACAGTTTTCGGCGAACCGTGCAGACCGTAAGATACAGTAGCGGCTGAAAAAATTTCGTTGTACCGATAAACGACAAACAGTGATTTCTACGTAATTCTATCGCTTCAAAATAATTCTTTATACAGGTATTGAACAAAGCTTAGTTGTTGGTCTGCACTAGAGTCATCACAAAATAAAAGGTCTGTTTGATAGTTGATTTTCTATTTTTGAGCGACTAACCACCGGAGGAGGTATGCAATTCGATGCGTATATATTTTTATGCAATGATGTTTAGTGTATTATACTTCAATGTTTTTATGTATAACTACGCATAACTTTTTTCATAGTAGTCCGATTTCAATAATTATTTTTTTTATTGGAAATGGTATACTTTGAAATTGATCCCTCAAAATCGGCTGAGCTATTTTTGATAAATCAACTATAATGTGAAAAACGCTACACCGATCCGTGCGAAATATAAATGCAAAAAATAATTATTACCTATCGAAATGTTCAATACAATCACATTTTTCATTGATGGGTACCGCCCACTCGGCAAAGTGCTGTTTATAACGATTTTTTCATACTATCAACATGATATGGTTACACCACTAGTTACGTCGCAAAGACAAATACTCGTATCAACGGGCCTATTATTTTGTGATGACTTATAGATGTAAGCCGCTTTCAATTCGTTCGGTTCGTTTGAAAATCTGTAGAGAAATCGTTCAACTGTATTGATGATGCTGAGATATTTCGCAGTTACTCTTTTTTTTTTTTTTTTTTTTATTTCGAATAGGTTTGCGTTTGACTACACACTGCCTGATGTAAAGCAGATGTGCGGTCTAGGGTGTAGCACGCTTACCTAGAAGATACCTATTTACTCGGGATTTGAAGACACTCACGTTGTACTTTAACGGAAAAACAGACCCAGGCAAAGCATTCCACATTCCGGCTGTTCGTATGAGGAATGAGGATTCGAAACGCTTGGTTCTAACGCGCGGAATGTCCACCATAAAAGGGTGGCGCTTTGGTCGCGTCCGTCTAGCCGTACGATAGAAAAAAGGGGCAGGGGGGACCAGATTGTGCAACTCCTGGGCGCACTCTCCGAAGTGTATCCGGTAAAAGACCGACAAACACGCTACCTTGCGACGATGCTCAAGACTTTGCAGCTGCGTCTTAGTCAAGGTGTCGTTGTCAATCAGCTTCCTGGCTCGCCTCTCAATCTACTCCAGAGCCTCCAGTTGATATTTGGCAGAGCCATCCCAAAGGTGAGAGCAGTATTCCATGCAAGACCTGACTTGTGCTTTATAAAGACAAAGCAGTTGCTCAGGTGTGAAATACCGTCTCACCTTAGAGAGAACACCAAGTTTTTTGGAGGCTAATTGGGCTTTGGACTCTATGTACTCAACTATAAAACTAGTAGATTTCCAAATTAGTTTGGAAAACTACTAGTTTTATAGTTGAGTAAGTTTAGACTTACTGTTTGATAAAATAATACAGTCAGAATTTTCAACATTGCCCATAATTTCAAGTTTTTTTTAATTTTCACCAGCATTGTGGTTTTGTAAAGACCCAGACCCCCTATACTTGTAGGAATAATCTAAATCAGTCAATTATTTCAGAACCCCGCTACTACCCCGTGTAACTACCCCTTGATCCCCTGCGCAGGGGATAAGTGGAATTTTGGTCCATAAATCCCCTTCCGCAATTCCGCAGGGGATTTTTGGACTTTTTGGACACAAATCCCCTTTCGCAATTCCGCAAGGGATTTTTGATTTTTTTTTTTGACTAAAGGTCTACAAATCCCCATAATCAATATTTACACACTTTTGAAATAAAATACCAGAACTTTGTTAGGTAAATAATCAAATCTTTTTTTTTTCTGTACATAATATACGAGAAAAGCGCAAAATTAAAAAAAAAATCTTTAGTAATTTTGTATTAGTGTTTATATAATTATGTAATCTCCCATACACATATTTCCAAATATAACATAATATTTGGAATAATTACATATCACAAGAATCTTATTTTGACTCATATTACCAAATATAACACAATATTTGGAATAATTAAATATCACAAAAAATTATATTTTCACACACATTTCCAAATATAATAATGATTATGACCCCTAGTATGAGTTTATGCTAGTGTTTCTCTTTAATTTGCAATCCTCTATTCTATGGTATGGGACGAATGCAGATTAAGAGCGGTTTCAATTTCAAACAAATTTGTGTAATTTAAGAACTGAAATAAACTCATATTCGGGGTGCTTGAGCTAGAAGGATATTTGCACCAAAATTAACAACTGTAATATACAAAATGTAGCATCGCAACTAACTAAATTTCACGGACTGACGAACTCTGGCGCTGCGGTAATGGCCGCCGAGTTAGTTGAATACTGCTAAATCCGGGCGGACTTTGTTTACTAGTATTAGCAGCACTAATCAAGAATTTTGCGCTTGCTTTCGACCGCAGCATACTCGGATACTGTAGTTCATCATCATCTTACGAGTAGCTATAGGATATCCACCCTGCTAGACGAACATTACGAATAGGTTTTCCGCAAAACCAGTTGAAAGTGAAATCATCCAACGCGTTCCTGCGTTCTTGATCAGCCTTGCTAGGATGCGCACGAAGTAATATTTCTTACGACGTGTCAGAATGAGACAGCTTTATGGCAAAGTATATATCTGTCACTTTTATACAAGTCGAAAAGGGTTCATTTCGTGGCTTTTCATGTTCGCATGCTGAACCAGCAGATGGTCTGAAAAGCTGAACGTCCTACACTGCTCTTGTTTGTAGGTACGTCTTCTCCATTTGAGCATTTGAATAATATGCCCAACCTATCTACTTCAACGTAACAATCCCTTTGGCTATATGTAGAACGTGAACGGCAAGCCGTAGTGATCTAGAGGTAATGACACTCGCCTTACAATCGTGAGATCGTGGGTTCAAATCCCGGTCCCGTAGCAATGAGTTCTTTGGGATTTATGTACGGAATTTCAAACCACTGGCTTTTCAGTGAAGGAAAACATCGTGAGGCAACCTGCATATGTCCGGAGAAGAATTTCAATGGCCTATGTGAATCCATCAACCCGCACTGGGCCAGCGTGGTGGATTTGGCCCAATCACAACCCAAAGGCCCACGTCCTGCAGTGGACTATTATAAGGCTGATACAGTACAGTAAACAGTACAGAACGTGATTATGGATCTATTTGATAAAATATAATTTCTATATGTCAGTTATCTTTCCCTCTATTTCTTTCTCATTGTCGTTTACTTAACTTGCTACTTCTTTTTAAGCATTAAAATAGCACAACAGACATAATATTTCTTAATGTGGCAGGCCAAAAAACATAACCTGAACCTAAGAGGAACAAAACCCTTCTCAGATCTATCATGTCAGGCCATATTCTGGTATGACAGCTGCTATCACAAAAACTGCCAACATTACACCAACGAAGACGAAATCCAATACAAATTCCCGCAAAAGATAGACAAACATACTACTTATGTGGGAAAATAAAAAGAAAACATCTGCAACATCTCAGAAAAGTGAGTTTCGTAAGCCCACCACATTTCCACAATATTGCTATCCCATCTCAATCAGTATACATGATACGCCTACACCGCTGGAATATTTCATGAGCCCCTTGAAAGGCACAAAAAACTATGCCTCAATGTAATACAAATTATTTCAAATTATGTCATAAAAATGTATGAGATTTATAACATTATTATTGTCGCTGAGTATCGCTGACGTCTTGCTGGACGGTGGCTACGAGACTTGAATATAAAATGGGGAATTTCTTACATAGTTTTTAACCCTCGATGTAAGGTAACTTCACTAGGTGTTCAGCTAGAGTCCGAATTAAACGCAACCGTGACTTGAATGTTACGTTAAATTGTAGGTGCAGGACGTTTTTACCGTTTAGTCATGTCAGATGCTTTCAATTGAATTAATAAACTCCAAAATCAGAACTCACCACTCAGGCAATACGAGCTTACCAAAATCCCTAACTGAAAACTATCAAATTGTTTAGCGCTATAAATACCATTTGAACCTTCAAGAGCCTACAAGGTAGTACTCTTGCCTTAGTATAGTCATATTGTTATATATATCTCGATTCTATCACGCAAAATTCTGAACTACAGATATATTTGTAAGTTTAATTAGTTGAACAAATTTTTTCTTAGAGGTATTTTTGTTACTTTGCATGTCGAAAGGCGGATTATGGCGAACTTCTTTCATTTTACAATACATTTGTAACCCATAATATGCAAGTATATAAATGAATTATGAAATACTTATTCGAATCTAAGAAGTCTATTCAAAATATTAAAGTAGTAAATATTAGTAGCTAAAAATTTTTGTTCGTATGATTGCTTGTTTCTATAGGTACGATATAAACTTCAGTATATCAGCTCCTCGACTACAATAATATAAGTGCCCCAAAACTCGCGACTTGCTCTATCTAAGGTCACAGAGATTTCAGAAGGATAACGCTGATGTCACTTAAGGCAATTAAGCCACAAAAACGTAAGGAAAATCTGGCCGTAACCAGCCAAAACTGTTAAATATGTATTTGAATCTTGTATAGTGCGTGCCACCAAAGATGAGACTTGACGAGCGTCAGTGGTGGGGGATCTTGCTCAGGTACAGTCGTGTACAAACTAATTATCCAGAGTTCGTATATCTATTAAACGTTTTTAAGCGTTTGTATATATCTATTATCCAGAATTTGTATATTTATTACAAACCAAAGTGGTTTCTCAAGTCTCATCTTTGGTGGCACGTAATTTGACGTTCCGCGTCGAAAAATAACAACAACAGCCAATATTTATCATGTCTCTTTATAACTCGTGCCATATTAAGCAAATTAAAACTATTATGGTAAGCGTACTTGGCATTGGTGTATACCTAGATTATGCCATAACTTACCGGAAAAATTCTAGAAATCATTTCAAACAAAATTTGGCTTAAAAAAATGTTAAAGAAACTGATTTTAGATAAGTTAAACGATGAAGATTAACACATTAGAAAGTAAACATTTGTATAAAATTTTAGATTATAAAAACAAAATTTGTTAATGGATAATTGATTACGACGTTGCACTTGCACGCGTCTACCTATAATAACACGGCAATGTATTACTATCCACTTGTGCATAGTTACTAAGTTATGTACCTAACGTGAGAGCTATCCTGCCTACAAACCGCTTCGCTGTTTGGCAGTACTTTTAATTGTACCTATGTATGTTATATTCAGGACAAATCAATAAAAAAGTCATATCTTTTAGATTTTCTCTACCATCCAAATTATCCCTCTGGTATGGTATTTCTGTGACAGGACATGATACAAGAACTAATGTGGCCACACCTTTAAGGAAGTTTTCCCAACGCGGCTATAACAATAGTGGTAACGAGGTGGCGTCCGATCCGTATCAACGAAATACATAGAGCAAACAGCGGACCCAAAAAGGGTCGCCGCCAACATGGCACATAATTTTCCTATGTTTGCATAATATTTATAACTAGACCTAAGTCAATAGTACCTATTCCAGCCGAGGGTTTTGATGAATTTGGATTTAGCATTTGCGACAAAGTTTTAGGCGGTCGGTGGAGTTAGGTTATTTTTTACGAGTAGGTATACATTTATAACACACTTTTAATTGGAAAGTAGCACACATCGTAGTTTGGCTAAGTGCTGGTCAGTGATCACCGAAATTATAAGCGACTTTCAGCACGGTCAGTCCATGGATGGGTGAATGCGGGTGACAACTACACGTGCACTACCGTGACTAGGAAGACACGTTAAATTGTAGGTTTCGGTTGTTTTAACCGTTTAGCCGTGTCAGAGCCTTAAGGCGGCTTAAAAGCTCTGACCCTCACCTATCCACCTGGCATATAGGAACTATTACTTATTTGAAAGTTCAAATAGTTCTGTTGTGTTGTACGTACGTAGGTTAACGTAATATTCAATATTTTTTTAAATGTTAGAAAAAAAAATATCGATTTCAAAAATTGACCATTTAAAATTGACAGTTGGAGGAAATAACCATCCTTAAAATTGCAGGTTCAACCTGGGCAAGATTATCAGAGAAACAAGATGAACACTCACAAGAAAGACATACCCAGCAATGTGCAATCGTAGCCTGAAAGTGATGTTAAAACTTGTAAATTTTCTGTCGTACGCTAAACTCTACTACTTAGATAAAAACCCAGTAAAAATGCAAAAATCCAGCTTTGCACTGCAGAAAGCACTCCAACATCATAAGCTCTTTGTGCCCAAAATGCTGCTGAAAAAAACGCTGAATAATTACATAACTTAGCTGTAAAGGCTGATAAAAAAGAACCATCAAGTATTAATGCTAATGCAAGATTATTTTGTACACAGTTTTGCTCAATTTTGCAGTTATAATTCCGTGTGTCATTGCCACGTAATAATAATACATGAACTTAATCTTAGACCTAGAAAAGCGATTTAATAAAATGCCAAGGACAGATTTTCTTGTTTATCATTCATTCAAATATCGACCTAACTGAGGATAACAAAAACAAGAATAACCTCTAGTTTTTAGAAGGCGGCAATTAGGCCACAGCCTAAGAGCCACTGAAGATCGATCTTTACCCATGAGATAGCTAGATGGACGTATTTTTTAAAGTAGTTATTGATTAATAAATATACCTATAGTATGATAGCTTGCCTATCGAAATGTGTACTGCTGTAACCTTATTATGTATTTTTTGACATTCACAAGTATTCATAATTGTATCTATGTTGAGAAATAAACGAAATGAAATGTTCATGGCTATGTTTAATTATAAATAAAATTTGTCATGAACGATTTCGAAGTCAAGCCTGTATGTATAAATAATGAGACCAATAACCACGACCTAAATAAAAAAATATCCTTGGTGAAGTCTGAAAAACTTACACATGTCATGGGTCCACTTGTGTACAAAAAATTGCCAGGCTCAATAATTTCAGCACCAACGCTGAACAGCTTCAAATTCCGCCTCCAGCGCTGGCTTATTGAGCACTCCTTTTACGATTTAAGTGAATTCTTCGATGATAAAATTATTGATTAATTAATTTATTTAATGTGATGAATGAAATTCAGTTTTATTGATTGTTTTTAATCGTTAATGATTTTTGTTATCTTTTGACTTGTAAATTGTTTTTTACCAAATACTTAAATGAATATGAATATGAATATGCTTAATTTAGTGATTAAATTACCTTTCTTGTTATACCAATTTTCATTGGTTATAAGATCGGTTTCGTATTCTTATTGACATATTTGTAAATAGTTGCTTGCCAGGTAGTATAATAAAATTAAGTAAGCAAAACTGCCAAGGTATATACTTTTCATTAAAAAGTTTTAGTTATAATAAAAAATACCGGCTACCTAAAGAGTAACGGTAAAAAAATATTATATCCAAAAAAATATTATCGAATTAAGGCAAGCTATCATGGGTATTTGTATCTAAATAACATTTCATAAAATATATGTCTCATCTGGTTATCAGATGGGTGAAAGTCGTTCTTCCACGTCTCTCACCCTACCAGGGAAGTCTCGTATTTAAAATCAATAACGCTTAAAATGTTACTTAGCAGTAAATCATAGCATATATATTGCAAAATTTGTAAAATCAAACTATAAGTGTACGAGTAAAAAACAACCAACTACTTACATGACCTATATTTTCCCTCTAGTTTCTATTCCACAATCGCTTTCCAAAAACCCTGAAAACTCCCTGAAAATCCATCAATGTTCCAGCAAAAGCGCATAAAACTTCCTCCATCGACTCATAAACCACTTTCAACGCCTAAATTCAATCTAGCCATCATAACTGTGAGCAATTGTCTAGCTTTTAGCAGAACTGAATTTGGCCGGCTAGTGGGCAACTTTAGGGGCGAGCGGACCAACTCTGGGGCTAACTTTGTCCCACTTCCGTGCTGCAGATGGTTAGCCTGTTATTCATATATTTATTACACTTTGGAAACCGTGAGTTTGGTGATATTAATATTTCAACATATCGGCTAAGAACACGTGCATACATGTAAGATGTGGTTTTGCACCCTGCTGTGCTTAATAGCTACATAATTGACTGCCTCGGTGGCTCAGTGGTTAGTGAACCTGACTTCTGGATCAAAGAGGCGTGGGTTCGATCCCCACCCAGGGCAAGCATTGTTTGCTCTGTGTCTGGGTGTTATTTAGGTACTATCTATATAAGTATGCATTTAATATATCTATATGTAGTATATCAGTCTCTGGCAACCATATCACAAGCTTTGCTTAGTTTGGGGTCAGAGACCGTGTAAGATATCCCCTAATATATTTTTTTTAATTTTACTCATTTTAGTAAACCGTTTTACCAGGGAATCGATATACCTATGACCGACACGGTAACCGGGAACGAGAAATATACGGAACAGGCCGTATTTTAGGTTAGCTCTGGTGTCAAAGTTTCTCAGCCACTCGAAGGCCTCTGACGTGGCTAGATTATCTTGATGGTTAAAACAACCGTGCCCACTATTTCAGTAGCATTCAAGTTTGAAAAGCCAGTCATAGTCACCCATCCAAAGGTTGACATTGTTTCTCATTGGTAATAATTATTCTGGAATACCTAGACTAGCCAGGCTATAAACACTACCTTAGATAATAAAATCTAGTATCGAGTGGCAAAATTGAAAAGTATTCTCTATTTCTCTTTTCAGTATTTAAGTGATGTTTCGTTCGTTTCAGCCATAGGACATCCACTGCTGGACATAGGCCTTCCCTAAAGATCTCCAATACATGATGTTGCCAGTAAATACATCGTTTTATCACCCTTAGAACGTCCACTTGTGCAATATGCATATATTGCAATATATTATTCTTCCCTACAGTTTCCCAATACGGTACCTAAGTTAAGAGTAGCTTATTATGGTTCGCGTTTTTCTACAGAACGATCAGAATACATTACTTTCAGAACTTTGATTAAAAAATTAGAAAGTTTTGGGCAAATTCGTCTTATCGATAATTATGTTCTACACTGTGCCCTAACGTAGGCTTCTTTCGAGAACTGTATGTACTTTGCCCTATCGGCAATCTGTTTTTTACGGCACTATTACACGGCATGGCAGCGTTTAGAAAAATCCGTGAAGTCTTCTCGTCTGACATACCTCAATGCCTAAAGTCGAAAATTTTCGACCAGTGTGTTTTGCCAGTGATAACTTAAGGCACGTGGCTAGTGGAAACGTGGTTTCTCACCAGTGTTCTTCCTGAGGCTGAAACGACTACTTATGATTCCGCTGGAATGCAACTTTGATTTGTCTACGATTGTTCTGGTTCCTAAATCGATCTTGCAAAAAGTTTCCGAGTATAGCCCGCCCTCTCAATAACTAACCATAGCTAATAAATCTAACAGTTACTAATAGACTAAGGTACAGAAATATTGCAGTAAACCTCATCCTACAACTATGCAGATGGAGTTAAGTCGGTGGAAGTTCCGAGGCGGGTTATCCCAGCACTTAATTATAAGTTGAACGTTTTCACGCTGCCAGCGCCGACAGTGTGGTCGCAACTTGGTGCGGTTACGGTAAGAGGTTTTTTTAGAGCTATTTACGAAGATCATTAAAATCTATAGTAGGTAATGTTCTTTATTCCTAACCTATTTATAAAAGAAACTTCTCAATTCAACGGTTTTTTTGTAAGTTATACGGTTACTCCGCCTTGTGGTTTGGTAGATAAAACTTCAGAAGTGGTCACATTTCAACTATATCGACATCAACAAAGCTTTTTCTTAAAATATTAACAATAATGTGAAAATGACTACATCGATCATACGTCGATCCATGCGAACTTTTAGAATTCTGTGCATATTTTTGGCGAAAACTGTAAAGAGTATGTTAAAAGTTATAAGCCACAGTGATATAATACTCTGCTCTTTTAAATAAATGAGTTTAGATATCAGTGTTTTGTAAGGGTCAAGGCTTATCTATAGACACAGATCAGGTCCCTATTTTTGAAACTGTACGTATGGGTAAATGGTCTCGATACTGAGTGAGAGCAGAAGCATTGTTAGTGCGACTGGGATAGAGAAGTTATAGTAAACCTTCACGATTCGGTTCTATAGACACAGATCAGGGTCCCTATTTTTGAAACTGTACGTATGTGTAAATGGTCTCGATACTGAGTGAGAGCATAAGCATTGTTAGTGCGACTGGGTTAGAGAAGTTATAGTAGACCTACACGATTCGTTTCTATCGGTTTTTAAAAATTGAGCTCCTGCTGTGTTTCTAAATTCTAATTCTTAACTGTACAGTACTAGCCTTTTTAATAGTCCACTGCAGGACGTAGGCCTACCCACGAAGTGATTGGGCCATATCCACCACGCTGGCCCAGTGCGGATTGGTGGATTCACATACGCCATCGAATTTCTTCTACGGACGTATGCAGGTTGCCTCACGATGTTTTCCTTCACCGAAAAGCCAGTGGTGTAAAATTCCGTACATAAATTCCAAGGAATTCATTGGTACGGGACCGGCGATTTGAACTCACGACCTAACGATTGTAAGGCGGGTGTCACTACCTCTTGACCACCATGGCCACATTTCACAATTTTTAACTACATGGATACATTTTTTAGAATTATTACACCTAGTCAGCTTTTTGGACAGTCGACATTCTCAGACAAATAATTATGAGCAAATAAATGTTCTATTTCGATTTATTACGAAAAGGTGACGTCCACAAGAGGTATATTATTCAGAGAAAATTCGAACCAAGATAATACATACATAATTTGAAAACTTGATTCATGGGCGTCTCAAAAATATTTAATTTAGATTTTTTGATGCCTCCATTTTTTTTTAATGTGAAAAATAAATTGTATGAAAAAATAATACAGCTATGTATTTTTTCGAGTTTATCAATAATACGGTGCTTCTATCGTTATTTTACTTGTATTTGTAGCTGATTCTTTAACATTCATGTCTTAATTTGCTAAAGTTAAAAAATATTTCCTACCAGTTAGTAGGTACAATGTGACAAATAAACACTTGGAAACTGTGTCTAATTGGTAAAATGCTTCTAGGAGGTTAATTAATCAAGGTTGATAGAGAGAAACTACTTATTGAGCCAAATATATTTATTTATCCTAATAGATTCAACATTAATTAAAAAAAACGGAGGGCTCTTTTTTGGTTTTGACTGATGTAATAGGCTCAGAAAAATATGAACTTTCTCGAAATGTAACAATTTTGATTATTATTATACCAGCCTCCATACATTTTGTGGACATGTCCTTTGGCGCAAAGTTATGCCTATAAATTAAAAACTGGCATTTCAACTTTTATAAACATTAACATTGTCTCGCATATCGCGCAAAAAATTCTTTTGTGTTTGTAAAACAATTTCAATTTAACACAAACCGTAAAATTGCTTTTGGCGAAAAATTCCAATAAGCGTTTTCGAATCAATCCCTAAGAAAGTCTGATATTAAATACTTACATTGACGCCCCGACGCTAAATATTGAACAAATTTTGAACAAATTTTCGCATCGGCAAGGTGTCGAGAATGCAAATTGTGTTTACACTCAGAATGTGCTTAAACTTAGAAACAGTAAAAACAGATGTGTTTTCTACGCATATATCTTGCGGAATGAAAACCAGAACAGAATGTTCAAAGCCGAAATAATAAAAAACCGGACAAGTACAAGTCAGGCTCGCACATCGAGGGTTCCGTACAAATCCAGAAAATTTCACACAATTGGGAAGAAGGTTGTTAAAATCTCTGTACCAACCATCGACAAAAAGTTTTTTTTTTTTCACTTTTCTTGTTATTTGTAGAATTGTAAATCGAAAATTGCACATTGTTAAAATAATTAAAAACCTGTTTTAGCGTGTGCTAATGAAGTTCTTTTATATGATACTTTACATGATAAGATTTACTCACTTTGAATTTTAAACCCATATTTTGTGAATTTTGAGGCCCTATTTTTTATGATTTAAATAAAAATATACAGTTTTCAGATTTTTTTCCTATATGTATACTCTGAGACAATGCTTCTCACAAAATGTCATAGTTCTATGTCAACGGGAAGTACCCTGTAGGTTTTGATTTTTATGAGTGTCGAAATATCCGGTATGCGGTTTTTACGACATAAACGGCTCTAACTTTTTTAAACGATAACTGAGAAGTTTTTTGTTTACACAACTGTAAGAAACCATAGATATACATATACAGTTTAAATTTTTAACTCGATAACTTTACGCGTTCCCGAGATAAAGAGTCTTGAAATACACACAGACGGACAGACGGACAACAAAGTGATCCTATAAGGGTTCTTTTTTTTTTTTCGTTTGAGCTACGGAACCCTAAAAAGGCTGGGATTCATATCTATTTTTAGGAGATACCCAATTTTTCATACAAATAAAATGATATGTATCTAAAAAAATAAAGAATGTTTATAATGGTCCCTAAATAAAACAATACGACTGAAATTAATGGATTTTAAAATACAAATAGCTATTCTGTATATCCTTAAGTATTAATCACACTATTGCCAAAATTTGCTAAGGAATAGTGTATTTGCACGTCCAATTTATAAATGTAAGCGTTTCTCATTGCTGGCAAGGTTATCGCCGCAGACTACTTCAGTATGTAGAATAATCAGTAGGAGATTTATTCAACACTTAGTGCAGACCTAATAGCGCATCTCTCTCTAGGTAGGTATCTATGAGCTCAAGTCACTGTCAATATTAGGTGAATTTTCTCCGATTAAATTCACTCGTCTTTTGACTTGTTTTTCAAAAATTTCGCGGAATCTACTAGTATCGTGTATTTCAAATTTTGCTTTTGTTGTGTATTGTGACTTAATTTTATATCTGAGTAGAAGATTGATGTCGAAGCTATTTTAGGAGTTTTCTTTTATAGAACATGAAAAGCGAATTCGTTGATTAATTTTTGTTTACTTCCATATTTTTAGATTTTTCCACTGTCTTTGTAAGGACGATCGACAGCTCAATTGTGTTTCTGACCAAGTAACCTATATTTTGAATGTTTTATTTGGTTTAACTCCAAGAAATATTGACCTGCCATAGCTATAGCTATTTTAATCTTGGTAAGAAGTTTACCTAAATATACATAAACAATTGTGATACTAGTACGTATTGGGTGGGTACGCTCACGATATCTAGTGCATTGACACTTTCTGATAAGGCTAATTTTGTTGATTGGAATGTTTATTTTGATTCGTGTAATTACGTGTACTGACATTTGATTACGCAGGCGGTCGTAAAATGATTCGTCAATCTCTAAACGTGTCATAAGCTTAGTTGGTATATGTAGAAGATAAAATCATCCAGCACCCGTCACGCCGCAAAGCCGCAAATTTCAGTGCGCCAGCGTCATTCGACAAGGGTGAACGTATTTCATGGTGAAGGTGTGGTGTAATTTTTACTTCCTCGCCGGTCGGACACGCGGCTCGACCGTGATAATAAAATAGTTCGTGAGTAAAAAACTGTTTTTACTGTTTATAGTCTACTACTGAACATAGACCTACTGACATCGGTCAATTGAGCTCTATCTACTGTACTGACTCAGCCAAAAGTTGCTGAATTCACATGTGTCATCAAATTTCTTCTCCAGACCTATGTTATGTACCTATGTTAGGTTAGGTATATGTTTACCGATTTTACTGAAAAAGATTGCTTTAAAAAAGATACAGATGTACAGAAAATGTTATTCGGAGCAAAACAATTAGACACACAGAAATAAAACATGGAAACACAAAAAAAATAAGATACATACTAAATAGTAAATACCTAAATCTTTGCCACGAAACTGATCCCTAATCAGCATTTAGCTGGTTGTATACAATCAGCTCTGATGAACAGATGCCCGCCCTCCAATTGTTGCACTGGTTCATTTTTTTTTCTTTTTACGTAATACATACTATGTATCATTGGTGTGAACAATTAAGAATGTTAATCTATATATCTTTCATGTAGACATTTAAAAAACTTTACTAGCACACCTGGCGCTTTAAACAATCAATAACCTTTGTAAAAATGTTCCATTTCAGCTGATGTAGTGAAGAAATAAAAGGGGAGAGAGTAATCCAGGAGCATGTGCCGCGAATGGTCAGCGAGATAAGCCACCTAATTTATAGCGTTTCAATACCCGCCAACAAGGAGCTGTGATGACTTGGAAGAGACTTGTTTAACCGATTCGTTGCGGCGGTCCTTTTAACAAATTTTTGCGGCGAACAAATATTTCGTGGCTCCACATTGGTGCACTACGCCAGGAACTTTGAGTGCACCACCGAGGAGCCGTTATATTCGCCATGAAATGTAATAAACGCTTTTCCACATGCTGTGGGTGTAGTTAGCACTCAAAACCATTTGTGTACATGGATACCTCAACCCAAAAGGAAAGGTGAATTTTGAAGCCCTATTTTATTGTGATTTAAATAAAAATGCTCAGTTTTCAGATTCATTCCTATATGTGTACTCTGAGACAATGCTTTTTGCCAAATTTCATAGTTCTATGTCAACGGGAAGTACCCTGTAGGTTTTGATTTTTGCGAGTGTCGAAATATGCGGTATTTTACGACATAAACAGCTCTAACTTCTTTATATGATAACTGAGAAGTTTTTTCTTTACACAACTGTAAGAAATCATAGATATACGTATACAGTTTAATTTCAACTCGATATCTGTACGCGTTTCCGAGATAAAGAGTCTTGACATACACACAGACGGACAACAAAGTGATCATATAAAGGTTCCATTTTTTCCTTTTGAGGTACGGAACCCTAAAAACAACAAATTCCATGTAGACATAATTTTACAGAATCTTATATTTAAAATAATTTTGTTACATATTTTGAACAAAATGACAAAATATTAGCCTCACTATTGATTTACGCATTCATAATAACATCAGTGTGAACAAACTTGTAGACTGCGTCTTATTACAGGACAGACATTAAAATACTTCTTGGATTTTTAGCCATGCAACATGCACTTTACGTGAAATAACAAAATTCTAGTAACTTCCATTAGTTTTATCATTATTTGCATTTAAAATTGTCTATAGTTATCAATAACGTCGATACGAGTAAGGGTGGGTTGCACCAAATTACTTTAACTTTAACCAAATTCTAACCAGGCGTAAAATCTCTGGTAACGTCAGATATTTTTGACGTAACTAGGGATTTTAACGATAACTAAACCCTAACCAGTCGTAAAAACTCTGGATACTTCAAATATTTTTGACGTAACCAGAGATTTTACGACTGGTCAGAGTTTGGTTATTGTTAAAGTAATTTGGTGCAACCCACCCTAAGTGATTCAAAATTGAAACAACAAGGTTTTAAAATTCAAACGTATTCAAAGAACGATAGAACCAATAAGGTAGCAAATGAAATCACTTCCTCTTTTTCTCACTGACACTAGAATCTGATCATTTGGAGCACCTTCTAGATGTTTTCGATCGTCGAACTGAGCTTTTCTCGGGGCGCCAGCAGATGTTGGGACTTTAGTTTCGTTCACGTGTATTCTTTTAGAAGTTATTCTGTGAGACACGTCTGAGAGCGAACATCTTTTTGTACCACTTGTGATTCTATGGATCGTTACATATTAAGGTTTAGGGACTTCGTTCTGCTGATTGAATAATGTAAGACGTTTTTGCTTGTTTGTAGTGTTGTTCACTCCAAAACGTAGATGTTTTTCACAGACCTATAATAGGGCTATCAAAAATATTATCTGTGGTCAATATACATAGTATGTTGAGCCTGAATTAAAGCTATTTTGGGGTTTGCCGTAAATCAATTAAATAGCGCATATACATTAAGTCAGTCAATTATTGAATATAAACATGACGTATGCATACCTATTAATCCCATCCATCAGCCATATGACGTCCACTACTGGACACAAGCCTCCCCTATGGATCTCCAATAAGACTGGTTGGAAGCGGCTTGCATTAAGCGCTTGCCGGTACGTGGTCTCCACTCGAATTTTTTTCATCAGTCATCAGTCCTCCGAGCTATGTGCGCTGTCTACTGCCATTTCAACTTGTCAGTCCGCTGGGCTATGTCGGTAAATTTGCTTCTTCTACGGATCTCTTCATTCCTGATTCGATCTCGCAGATAAATTCCGAGCATAGCCCTCTCCTACTCTCGTTCGTCACAAAAAACCCTAAACATTATTAAAAATATCATTACAAGGGAACGTGTTTAATACACCACAAAAATCCCTCAAAATGCACATTTCGAACATTACGCAATATTTATTTTCAGGGTACGTCCCGACAACTTCTAATGATGCCATTTACCAAGAGTTTAATTGCAAAGTTCGAGTTTGCCAACTTTTATCTCTTGGACCTTTTTTACACCCGAGAAGTTGCGATAAACTGATTAGTTGAGATAACTTTCTTGGAATTAATTGCTAGTTACTTACATTTCACTTAAGTGGGTTTTTCTTTGATATCGGATCAGCGTAAGCTTACTTAGGTGTACTTAGATTATATGAACTTTGGCTGTGGTTGAAGAGGGAATGTGGAGTTTTTTGCTGAATTTTTCATTACCAACTGTGTGGTGCATGATGCACGTTTGGTAAATATATTAGATAATAATTGTTTAAATGGATTACGCTCATTAAATAACTCTCAGAACAAGTAAAACTAGGTATGGTTACTTAAATGATAGGTGAACGCGCCCTTAGACAGGCAGTAGATGCAGCGCCGCCCATGTCGTGTGATCGCCTTTTGTAAATCTGTATCGCAGATAGTTCAGACCAGATAGTTACTCATATAAACACTTCACCAATTTGGCAAGGGCGTCAGGAGGCGAACTAGCTTAGTTGGCAAAGCGTCGGGCCGGTGATCTGAAGATGCAAGGTTCAAGTCCAGCGTCCGAGACTTTTTTTGGAATATTGGTCACAAAAATAACTTTTTCAGATAGTTCTTGAGATTATAATTAATTAAAAGCATTTTTAAAATTCAAATTCAAATTCTTTCAATTGTTCCGGGTGAGAAGGCGACTTCAAAAGCAAACGTCACAGAAAAACCCGCGATCACTTAAAATTTGCAGTTAAAAGATGTAGGTTTAGGGAGTACTTGGTGCCTTTGACCCAATATTCACCGCTCACCATGGGTACGGACTACTATTATTAATACATGTGTGGTCGTGCATCTAGGTTAGATACCAGCCGCTTGAATTTAGAATCTGTCCCGCTTGCTGGGATTGCTCTGGTAGCATCAACTGGTCCGGGGTATATGGATCTACAACATTTGCCACCCACTGAACTGAATGAATTCTTCTAACGAAGGACATGTTTCCCCAGAATTTTGTTTCCTTATTGTTTATCTATTTTGTCGTTTTGTTTTAAATGTTACAACTGGAAGTTTTTTCTTCTTCTTCCTTGAAGAGCCCCCCTACGAGCCTTCTAAGAAGCCACATTTGAAGGATTTGTTTAAGCCTGTCCATGATTTCGGTCACGTTCAATCATTGGTGATGAACCCTCAGTGTAACACTCCTTTTGGGTTCACGGATCATGATCGAATTTTTCCATAAATAAGTTGAAGTTACTATGTTAATGTTGGATCATTTGGTATTTAATGTGTGACTACAGGAGATTACAAGTTTTCATACATTCTGGCTTTTTGTTTTATTTATCTACGAATCGTAGCTGATTTGAAAATTAACTGTTTGTTCGGAAAATTATTAAATATATTTTTTTTTTCATTGAATGAAGTTGTGTCACCAGAAAAAATCCATCCTACGAGTATGTATAAATTCTGTGCTCAAATTCCAGTAGAAGTTTGATTTGTATGTAGACTGCATTAAATTTAACATTGAATTGAAGTGAATACAATGTTTTTTGGGTATAATGTCTTTTTTTATCTAAGGTGAGACTCGTTGTTGTACTTACAGCGTTTTAGACCCGCATTTTGAAGGAAATTCTCTTGTACAAATAAAAATTGTGACCCCTGGTCTATGTCCACAGAAACTATGTGGCTGTCCATTATCGACTACTATCACCACTAATGCAACATAAGTTGGCTAGGGTTTTTCAAAAATATAATACTTACAACTTGATTTTCCTATTTTTAGGGTTCCGTACCTCAAACGGAAAAATGAAACCCTTATAGGATCACTTTGTTGTCCGTCTGTCCACCTGTGTGTACGTCAAGACTCCTTATCTCGGGAACGCGTAAAGATATCGAATTGAAATTTAAACTGTATAGGTATATCTATGGTCTTTTGCAGCTGTGTAAAAGAAAAACTTCTCAGTTATCGTTTAAAAAAGTTTATGTCGTAAAAAACCGGACAAGTGCGAATCAGGCTCGCACATCAAGGTTCCGTACAAACACATTGTTAAAATAATTATAAACCTGTTTTAGCGTGTGCTAATGAAGTTGTTTTATATGAATTATATGATTTACATGATACGACCTTACATTAGACCTTACATGATACAATTTACTCCACTTTGAATTTTGAACCCATATTTTGTGAATTTTGAGACCCTATATTAAAAAAAAATGTCTTCATGTCCTGTGTCACCTATGTGTCACCTATCAATGTGAAATTTTCGATATCGTATGACGAGAAAAGTGATTTTTTTTTTGTCGATTGTTATAATAGTATAGATATTTTAACAACTTACATCCCAATTTTGAGAAATTTGCTGGATTTGTACGGAACCCTCGGTGTGCGAACCTGACTCGTACTTGTCCGGTTTTTTTTTCTAGAAACTGGTCTTTGTTGTTTTTGTTAATTATTAAATTTTCTATCTTACTGATTAGTATTTAATAATGCTCATTGTCTGCATTCTACAAAATTGTACAATGTTTTCAATGAAGATATGTCTTAAAATGTGTTGTTCCCATAGCTTGTGTTTCTCTATCTATCTTTGAAACTGTCACATATATCTATAGGATCCTAAGCATCATTGTTTACAGCTGCATTTTTAAGGAGCGTTAAATAAGTTCTTCAGTATGCAGTTTGAAATTTACCTCTAATTACTGAACCTATCCTATTTTGTACCGCAATTCAACCTACAATTTCATTACCGAAGATGTCTTTTAATCGCAATATCTTTGCTTGAATATATTACAGCTTTGCCATAGATGCTGAAACTTTTTAAGGATACTGCGAGTAAGTTAAGCGAACCCCCTAAGTTAAAATATACAATATTTAAAACCAAAAAAATATTAAGAAAAATTGATTCCAACAAACACAAGCTTAGTTTTCACTATCAATAGCAAAACACAACCCATTTTTCATCTACAAAGCTCCAACTCCAATAATACAACGTAATCCGAAGTTAGAGCTACTAATCCTGTGGAACAAACCGGGACCGGCCAGGTGCAATAAATCCCGGGCTAATCCTAGACGCTGGCGTTTAGGTCATAAAGATTACGGTTGCACCCATGATGTATGGTGGGACTTTTTACCGCAGCGATGACGAGGCTTTCTGAATAGACCGGGTTTTAGCTTATAATGTGCATTTTCTTTGGTTTTATTTTTGCTGCCGAAAAGTTAGGTTGCAAAACTATCGTCGCATTTTGACAACAACGATGTGATTTGAAGGCCTTGAGTTCCATTTCTCAGGTATGCATTTTAATATTTAACAAGGAATAATATACCTGATGGAATTAAGAGATAATAGTTGCTTAGCAGCATAACAGCATTGCAATATGCGCAATATCTTTTTTAGGCTTGCCTAAAACAGATATTGCGCACTATCTTGCTAGTGCGATAAGAAAATCCACATCATTTTCGAATTCCGCTGTATGTTTTTCAATTTAGTGTTTCCAAGTGATTTCTTCACGACTCTTTTTAGATTCATAGAATATAGCAAAATTATGCTAATTAGGCCCAAAAATTAATTTACTTTACTGTAAGTTTGAGACATTTCCATCATTCAAGTTTTCATCAGTACGTATTACTGATGAAAACTTTAATGATGCCTATTACAATATAGAAACAATGTTAACAACGGCCGTTACCGAATAAATCTTACAACTCGTTTCTGTGTCTGTCATAAACAAATTGGGGTGTTGGGTTTTTAAAAATAATTTATAAATATTTAAAAGCACATTTCCTAGTCCAGGAACCCAAACACACCAACCCCGGCCCCGTATAATCTGTTCGCAGTTCTCACCATACACGACGAATCGATAATGCAAATTTTATGTAAAGAGCCTGCGAGAGGGCAAATTTCGGTAGAAACCGGCAAACCAATCAGTGGCTCTTAATAATATGTATCAAATGTTTAGTTTACGCAGGTCTGCGTCCGTACTAATGGAATTTTAAGTAGATTGAAGCTGCAAATTTGGGGGATATGATAGGGTCGAAGAACTCTGAGAGTTTGGGAAACTTGGTCATCGGATTAATGACCTAAGGACACATAACTATTAGCTGATCATTGACCCATAGCTCGTTTAGGGCTACCTTCCTGATCATTGAAGTGAAGCTAAGGTCAGTACAGTTCTTCTTCGGAGTCTTCGGAGGTATCGATATCATTATTGTTAGGTGTAGGAGTTGAAGGACGACTATTGTTAGACATTAGCTCCTCCTGTAGGTTTCCAACAAGACCACTTGGAAGCGGTTTGAATCCATTGTATTCAAATTGTCTGGATTAACCCATAACCTTGGCGGCGGACCTCCCACAGTGCTTGCCGGTACATGGTCTTCATTCAAAATTTTAACGGTCCTCGCGGCCACCAGCTACAGCCTTGGCCAAAAGTATTAGGCACCCTGTATTTTTACTATTTTTTCTAAACTTATTTCACTTACCTTTTTGGCATTTTTAACAAAATTAGGTGTTAATTTAATCACATCAATAGAAAAGAAAGCTTGTTTACTTGTTAGAGTCCAGAACACAAGTGACCAAACATTGACTGACAAGAACCGATAAAAACGGAGTCCTTTGTTTTCGGTCACTTAGTCAGGTATTTTATGACTTAACAAAGAGCCGCTTAATATTCTAAGAAGTTATTTATGAACCCGGTAAGACATTTAAGATTAGCACTCAGTTATTGGTTAAGTAGTAAACATGCATTTTGATTTTTTATAGGTGCCTAATACTTTTGGCCAAGGCTGTATGTGCCTTACCCACTGCGACATAAGTTTGGTAATTCACTAGGTCTATATCAGTTACTTCACAAAGAGAGTCTCCGAGCACGGTCTTGGATAAGAGCATGCTCGGAGTCTCTCTCACGTTGGACTACTTTAATAGGTGCACTTCGAACGCAAAGGACAAATTGTTACAAAGCTAATTTTCGTGACTTTAGTAAATGATAGCTGCGAGTTATTTGGAACTTTTTCTATACAATTGTAAAAAAATGATATACAGCCACAGTAAAGATTAAATAAAACATCTAACGCTTAACTTGGCATAGTGCAAAAGTTTAATCCCAACAATTAGTTGGCAAAACCTAGTTGGGCAATTGTCACCGCCAAAATAAAGTTCGTTGCCGAATACTCTATTCCAAAACCAAGTCAATAATGCATTTATAAACAACTCTAAGCACAAATCTTTAAGGGTTAGTTTTCTACAAAAAGCTGGATGGTCTAAAGTGGTTGATTCGCTAACTCAGCTTAAGGGATTTCGGATTCCCACTTTGATGCTAAACAGAGGCGTTTTGAATTCGGTTTAAAGGAAAGTTAGTAAAACTATTTAATGAATAGTTTCTATAACATTTCGAGTTGAGCTTGAATAATTCAGTTTGAGATTTAGAAGGTTTCTGCGAAACTGCTCTTGTCAGTTTTGTAAAATTGCAATTTATTAAGTTACATTCGAAACATGCTAACAAAAAAAATTCATATTTGCATTTTATTATTCCTCCACTGAACTTAATAAAGAAGTTACTTTGTCTTTTTTAAGTCTTGTCGTCAATCATAAACTTACGTTAGTAGGCATATCAAGTAAGAGTACGCTAGGTATTAGCGACACCATCAAGGCGTACCTACCTACTTAAAAGCCTCCTAGAAGCAAGCTCCTTATTGTATGTAAAGGAAGTATCAAGGTTCGATTCATTTTAGCCATAGGACGTCCATAGGCCTCCCCTAAAGATCTCCAATAAGACCGGTTTGTAGCGTCTTGCATCCAGCGCGCTCCTGCGGTCTTAATAAGGTCATCCGTCCACCTTGTGGGTAGACTTCCTACGCTGAGCTTGGCGGTACGTGGTCTTCACTCGAGAGCTTTTCGAATCCATCAGTCATCAGTCCTCCGTGCTATGTGTCCAGTCCATTGCCATTTCAACTTCCCAATCCACTGGGCTATGTCGGTAACTTTGGTTCTTCTACGGATCTCCTCATTCTTGATTCGATCAGGCAGTGATCAAGGTTTGCAGTCAATGATTAAATAAATCAAACCTGGAGTCTATTTGGGTTGACTACCAAACAGTTAAAACAGGAAACTGACTGCATATGAGCGCTGAACCATGGCTACAAAAGTGGACATCGCTACCACTGACTTTATGAACGGAATAAGCGACGTATGGGACCGGGCGATGGCGTTTATGGGTCGTGTACAGCGATATCAAAGACCTGCGTATGCCTTTTTCACTTACTACAGCTTAATTTTTTTTAGATCTAAGCTCAGCTACATAGTCAAATACCTACTTGCTATTTCTATGGACCTGCTGACTAAAAAAAACGCACCATTCATCATTTATCCATCCATCAGTCGTCCACTGCTGTACAAAGGCCTCCCCAATGGATCTCCAATAAGACCAATGTTAATTGTTAATTTACACTTAACCTTTTAGGAGTGACTTCTGTATATCAAGATGAACAACGTTTACTATAAAACCAACTTCGAAATTGCGAAAAAAACTCAGTTGATTTGGTAGATAGACCGCATAGGTGAAACCATTTTTCGAGTGTCATAAATTTAAGAAGTTTATGACGAACTAAGAATAACCAATATCTCCACCACAGTAGTACAACATTAACACCAAAAACTTACACATGAGTAAGTCGGTAACTCAATGGACTATATCGAGTTAGTCCGTGTCAAACCGAAGCCAAGTTGGAGCCGTGCAAATTGACTGCGAACCAAATTTGAAACTCGCCGGCCCTTCGGCGACAACTTGTGAATATGCGTTGATTGTGCATCGAAGTTTGGACAGGGGCGCTTTGGCGAGTACGTGGTTCTGTAGGTAATTGGAATTTAATTTATAAATTTGAGTTAGGCTTTAAATAAAGATACACTGATGTTTCAAATTAGTAGCTTGGTGATTGCGTGACGTAAAGCAATAGACAAAACATGGTGAAATCGACTTTTCTTTTTATGCAACAAACATAGGACTATTCGTTATATTAATTGGCTTTGTTTTATAAAGACAAAAACTAACTTAAAAAATGGGCTGCTATTCTTTCTAGTTGTCAAAAAAACATGATTCTGCCACCCACGCTGCCTTAAAATGCAGGCTTGTTCAAATTTGAAGCTTACAATACACTAGACGGACAATTTAACACATGATTATGTTGGTAACTCGATGGACTATATCGAGTTAGGCCGTGTGAAACCGAAGCCCAGTTGGAGCCGTGCAAATTGACTGCGAACCGGATTTGAAACTCGCCGGCCCTTTGGCGAGAAATTGTGAATATGCGTTGATTGTGCATCGAAGTTTGGACAGGGGCGCTGGGTGAGCACGTGGTTCTGTAGGTTTATCGAAGTTTACCTTACATTCAAATTGAAAGTAACTCACATGGCCATTTTATCATTCATGTTGTAACAAACCTCAGGTGGTTTGTCGTCCACACCTGCAGGCCAATCGCACTAAAAATTACAGCTGAACCACAATTGAACTTTAACCGAACTTCAACTTTTTATCTATTAATTGAACTTTAACCGAACTTCAACTTTTTATCTATTTTCGTATCGCGCTAATGATTTTGACAAAAGTTGAAACGCAACTCAATCAGAGTTGGAACGTAACCGCTGTCAAACGAACGGTTGGTGTATGAAGTTTAGCGTGATACCGAATTCTTTAAAGCCGAATAGAAACTTAGCTACAATTGCAGCCGTACTTTAACTGAATTACAGACGGAACGCAGCTGTTTAAAATTACCGCGATTGGCCTGCTGAGTAATTAGGCATAGGAAGAAGGCATTCTAGTAGGTCAGGAGTCTCATTTGAATTTATCATATTTTCTAATATTATCCAAAGAAACTTTCCATTCAAATAATATTCAAACAAACAAACATTAAATAAACAATTAAATAAACATTTTAAAAAGCAACAAACTTCAATATAGATATATTAACTCTTTGCAGTACGCTTAGTAAAAAAAGTCATGATTTAACTAAGAGAATTATTCAAAGGGCAGTCGATGACGGAGAGTGTCAGGAATAGCTTACTCGGGAAAAAATATAATTACTTTAGCTTATAAAGTGATGTAAAACAGCGAGGATCACCTGCAGGAAAGAAAAAGAGGTTATTTAGGCAGGTTAGGCTAGGGGTTTGTTACAATGTAGTAGTAGTTTAAAAAAGGGGGTGTCTTCGGTCAACGCGAGTTTATTTTTTTTATTTTTTTGGCATCACTGACTGCCTACTTATCTTTAGTTTACAGAAACTTATTTAGTGGCCATGAATAGGTAGTTATAATTAACACACCTGAAAACCAAAATAGTGACCAGTTTTTGCAAAAAAGTGCGTTAACTGAAAAAGTAGGGAGAAAATCGGTCGATGTGTTTTTGTGCATACACTATTTTGTATTTTAGATGTACTATACCATACCTTTTTAATAGTTTACTTCAGGACGTAGGTCTACCCACGAAGGGTGATTTTAGATTCATTTTAGATGTATGTACCTCATAATCACTACCTATTCATGGCCACTAAATGAGTTAACCTAAAATGAGCGAATTTTCTGTAAATGACCTATATCACAAAAATATAATTTTCATGTGGTATTGTTTTTAAACTTTCGCGATTTGAACACATTATTATTTTATACTACGGGACTAATCGCGCACTAAAATTACGAGATAAATGAATACCTCCTCATCCCTAATCAATCATTTATCTCGTAATTTTAGTGCGCGATTAGTCCCGTAGTATAAAATAATAATTTCATGTGGTAGTTCTAGTATAAGTAATAAGTATGTAGTATTTATTCTGTTGAAGTTAATTAAAGCACTTCTCCCATTTTATTAAGAAACGAAGTCGTTGTAGCGCGTATTTTTATGTCTGAAGAGTATACAAAGGTAAGACTACTAAAATTCAACTACACGAATAACACCTATAAGTACCCACCAATTTAGGTATTCTTAGCATTTATGAATTTAGATCTTAAAAAACTTGTTGCTTTGCATGTTTTCTGGAAATATTACCATTCAACATATAGGTGTTACAGTAATGTTTGTGCACTGCCAATTCTATTTATATAGTAGGTATCTACTGAGTATTTAATTTACCTTTCATACCTGGTATAGCTACCGAATACGAATTGCTAGCTTCCATGTTTTTCTGATTAGATATAGTTTAAAACTTCGTGTAATTACTTTGACAACGTTGCTTAACAACGAGTTGCAGGTCGAAGGCGATAAATTACATTTGATACAAAATAAAGCTTTCAATGTTTCAGTTTTCTATTCCCACCCACGGATCCCCAGAATTCTACCCATACACAAGTGTCGTTGATTCCGGCGTGGAAACTTCTCGATTTAATTTATATACTTGTTTGGTTGCTCTTATCTTGTTGCCAACTACCGTTGTGTGCCGCCGCGCGGAAAACTCCGCTGGCTCGAATGATTAAGTTTTGAATAGGTTTGCGTTTGATATTTTTGTTGGTCATGTATCGGTTTGATGTAATGTTAAAGTTGGGCGACTTGGACTTGTTTAGTTATTCTGTAGTGGGGTTATTTCGTAGTCCGCTGAGGGTTCGTAGGTTGAGAGAACTCAGCGTTTTAATGGTGATAGTCATAGTCATTTATTGATAACACCACTGTTACAAGTCAAATTTTAAATATCATTAGCAATAATCTATTTCAATACATACAAAACACTTCATATACATCGTATATGAAATTAATGATTAGAATTATAATGTCATTGAGTATTGATTGAATGTCACAATAAATAATAAAACATATTATATCAAATAACAAATTAATCAAAACAAACTAACATTATATCAAATACAAATTAATCAATTAAACATGTTATTAAATATTACAATAATGAGTGAATGCATAATAGTTAAGTTGCGATATTTCTAAGCATGACATATTAAGTAGCAGGAAACCTGATTGAAACCACGTGATTGCACACTTAGCAGAGTCTTAGGTCTAGTAGTAGACATTTGTCGTCGTTTCAGCCATTGGAGGTCCACTGCTTGACATAGGCCTCCCCTATAGATCTCCAACAAGGCCGGTTAGAAGCGGCTCGCATCCAGCGCGAATATGCGGTCTTGAGGTCATCCGTCCACCTTATGGGTGGACGTCCTACGCTGCGCTTGCCGGTACGTGATCTCCACTCAAGAACTTTTCATTTTAGACATTTCTTAGACATTCTATGGCTTATAATAAGAATTTTTATTTATTAATGTTTTGAATATTTTTCGACAGCTCCTCGCTCGATGTCATGGTTTCGTTGGTATTTTCCGTTTATTCATATTTTCATTACCTACTAAAAAGTGTGAAAGATGATTTGAAAAAATAAAGTTGATGATGAGATGACGCATGACAAAGCGAAGTGGAAAAGGAAACAGTGTGTCGACTTGAGTGAGGGCAAACAGATGAATAGCGAGCTAAAATACATATTAAATATTATTTTAATGTTATCTTAGCAAAATTATTTTGCTCCCAACTTCAACTATACATCCAATTCAATTACAGATCAGAAAGGATTCGCTCGGCGCCAGACATTAATAAAGTTGATGGCTTGATGGTGTAAAACAAATTAAAATGCGTCCGCCTCAGTAATAAATTACATTGCAGCGACGGAGTTATATGAGATAGTGTGTGACGCTGACGATGCGTTCTGAAATTATTTATGTTGAGTTGAAAAATGCATTTGTAATTTCGTTTCTTTTTGCAATTTCAAAAGATATAATGCAAAAACATATCGAACTTAGGCCTGAATCAATTATTTGCTTGATTTGTTTGGAAAATGATAATTTCTATTATTATATTAATTTCTTTGTAAACAATCTTAATTTAAAGGAATTTTCTATTTTCGTTTCTTAACATCTTTTGACTTTTCTTGTAAAATATAGCAGCGTGATGGCGGCTTTCAACAAAAATCAAAATAGAAAAAATAAAATTCCAAAATAATTAAGCATGAAATAAATAACCTACCGTTGTTTTATTATGTGAATTTGTTAACCATATTTTAACGCTTTCGGGCTATTATACAAAGTCCTTAGCTTTCTCAATTAAGTTAATTTCCTTGCATTATTTGAGTAAACAGAAAAGTACTATTGCTATACAGGTTATTTCTAATCAATTAGCATCCTTTTAGGGGCTTATTTTGTACATCAAAACTAACAACTTTTGTTCAGCTACTTTTGCCAAAACTCAAAAAAAAATGGTGCTACCCGGTCCCGTACCAATAAGTTCTTTAGAAATTATGTACGGAATTTCACACCACAGGCTTTTCGGTGAAGGAAAACATCGTGAGGCAACCTGCATACGTCCGTAGAAGAAATTCGATGGCGTATGTGAATCCACCAACCCGCACTGGCCCGCGTGGTGGAAATGGCCCAATCACCTTTCGTGAGTAGGCCAACGTCCTGCAGTGGACTACTAAAAAGGATGGTACAGTACAGTACAGTACAACCCTGTATAAGCCGTGGCCGCAACTAGGCATTGATGAACTCAAGTACACACTTAAACTCACCCACGCCCATCAATGCCTCTGTTGTTGGTCGCTGCAGTAATGTACTATTTTGTAAATCCGTAGGGCAGGTCTAACTCTGGCGGTGGACACCCAACAGCTAACATAATGATGATAAATATTTCTCCTAGGGAGGTAAAAAGAAACACTCCAAAACACGCCACCTAACAACCGTAACCGTCAATATAAACGGATCCATTACCTCAAAAACGTCATCATAGCTACTTACCGCAGACTGGAGGGCGCTGCATAAAGAAGGGTTCACACTGGAAGCTTTTAAGGAGCTTACATTAGTCGCGAGCCGTCTCATCCCGCGCCCGAGCGATACCATCAACACTTTCCCGACATGCTGCGCTTTGTTGGTTAGGGATGGGCTTGCAGACGAATATTATCGATAATATGATTTTGATGTGTTTTCCACATTATCCTTTATCTTAAAAAGTTATATTTGTGATAAGCATTTCAAAAATCTGAATCAAACGCAGGATTCGACTGCCTCGAGTTAGCCCGATGCTCTAACCTGTCTAATATGGGTATCACAGGTTGCGCCGCCAACGCTATAAGTTGGTGGTAATGCTAAGCACTTCAAAAATATGGCGTTTACGTTGGATGCGGGCTAGCTCAGTTGGAAGAACAACGAGCTAGTGATCCGAAGGGATAGGTTAAAATCCTGCGTTCGCTTCAGATTTTTAAAATGCTTATCACAAAGATAACTCTTTGAAATTTTATCGATAGTTTGAGCAAAAAGTAGTCGATGAATCAATGTTCAGTTATTTTAAAAGAATAACGACAATGATGTAGTTTAATTTAAGAAAATATCGATAATCATGTGATTGGTAATAGTTCAATAATTCAGTTTCCGTTGTAACATCATAGTAATAATTAATATTAATATAGTATTACAGTTCATAAAGAAGCGTTCACACTGGAAGCTTTTAAGGAGTTTACATTATTTGCGAGCCGTCTCATCTCAAGCCCAAGTGATATCATCAACACTTTCCCGACGTGCTGCGCTTGGTTGAATTGGCGTGGGCTTGCAGACAAATATTATCAATAGTTTCAGCAAAAAGTTATCGATTACTCATTGTTCAGTTAATGGAAGGAAATATCGACAATGGTGTGATTGGTAATAGTTCAATGGTTCCGTTTCAGTTGAAACAGCAAAGTAATAAAGATTATTGTGTTACAGTTCATAAAGAAGCGTTCACACTGGAACTGGTTTTAAGGAGCTTACATTTGCCGTCTTATCCCGCGCCCGAGCGATACCATCGACACTTTCCCGACATGCTGCGCTTTGTTGAGTAGGGATGGGCTTGCAAACAAATATTATCGATAGTTTCAGCAAAAAGTTTTCGATTACTCATTGTTCAGTTAATGGAAGAAAATATCGATAATGATGTGATTGGTTTGATACCGTTCAATGGTTCAGTTTCAGTTGAAACAGCGAAGTAATAAATATTATGGTGTTACAGTTCATAAAGAAGTGTTCACACTGGAAGCTTTTAAGAAGCTTAAATTAGTCGTCAGCCGTCTCGAAAGTCGCCGCATTGTTTGGAGCGGGGCGGATGCCCACCTTCAAAAAGAGTCTTGGGCGATTCGCCCCGCGGTCCGAACCGCTTGTGGAGCGAAACGCCGCAATACTCGTCTCATCCCGCGCCCGAGCGCTACCATCAACTCTCCCTCAATCTTACGTCAGAATCTCATGCCAGTTTAATATTTTTTACCCATCCCAAAACGTGCACAACGCCGCTAAAGAAGTTTAGGTATACCTAAAAATAACTTTGAAAATGACTGGTTTGATCGTATCAAAACCTATTTATCGATATTTTCCACAGTCCAATGTTCCCATCCCTACAGCGCCGGGCAGGCAAGGTAAGTGTCGGGCTATCGCGATGCATCACTCGCTAAGCTGTGCCGGGACAATATTTACCGCTCAGAGCATTGAAGTTCTAATGTTTAGATACAATATAGACGAAGTACAAGGGACTATGATTAAAATCTATTTAACTATAGGATCCACGGTGAGGTAAGCGCAGCGCATCTCCCTTGCTATCCAGAGGCGCAACGCCGCGAGCATAATGGGCACATTTGGGCGGAATGCATTTTGCGGGGCTTGTTTGACTAGGCTAGGGATCTGTAGAACTCTGGTCAATATACTTCCTTTAATAGACATAATAGTGTTTTTGTACAACATTATCTAATTTTCTGTTGACATAATGACTCGAATAATGGATTTTTTATTTAGTTTTGATAAAAGTCGCACAACAGCAGTTGTGAGTTTTGATGTACAGAATAAGCCCCTAATAGGATGCTAAGTGATTATAAATAACCCTGTATAATTTTAACTATAATATTATTGTTTTATTTAGCATTGCCATTCAGTGTGGCAATACTGCCAGCATGCCTGTGCACGTCGATAATGGCAGTGGGTTTGAGGATTTAGATCTTCAAGAATCTATGGATAATCCAATTGCTTTTTTTCAGTAGTAGTTTCAGTATGTAGTGTTTGCTTAAATATGTAGGTACTAGTTTTTACCCGCAGCTTCGCCCGCATAAGCAATATATCATTATAATTTATAGCCTATGTGTTATTCTGATATATAAGCTATATTATTGCAAAGTTTCATCACAATCCGTTCATTAGTTTTTGCGTGAAAGAGTAACAAACATCCATCCATCCATCCATGTGAACATTGTATTTTGCTGTGGTAAGAAATTAACTGCCATTATTAGGCAGTTAATGTCTTATCCTGCACTTACCAAAATAATTTGTAAATTTCTTATAAGTAATTTTGTCTACAAATTGAATCTAGGTAAACAAGTATTGTTTTTAGATATTACGACGTTCAATTTCTAGAACGGAATGAAGCGTGGCTGAGTGAATTTCCGGCGTTTACCCTTCGTTTTCCTTGCGTTTTTTTCTTTCAAAACAGTGGCGAGTAAACTTATCTACCTATGGTGAAATATCATTGGGCCCAGAGGATCTGATTACAATAGAGGACACATGAAGCCTTCCACTCATGCTTTGTTTTGACCGCTTTTCCATTTCATGAGATTTGCGATAATGGGATAAGATTACTATCTACGTGTTTACACTTTGACCTAGTTGCGTAGTGACAGTTATCAATCTATGCCATAGACTATACCATAGATTCTATGGTATAGTGACCCCATAAAAGATCTATAAGTTTCATACAGATCTTTTATTACATAATATTGAATATATTTTACTTTAGGCAGTGATAATAGTGGTTGTGATAATACGGGACATCTCAAGACAAAGGTCACATCCCGTAAGCTATTATCAAAATATGTACCTACAGTCCTACATATTCCGTTTCAATTAAAGATTTGATTAATATAGATAGGTAGATAAACTCTTTATTGCACACCAAGAAATAAACACAAATAAGAAACAAAGATACATAAACAGTGTAAAAATGGGCGGCCTTATCGCTGATAGCGATCTCTGCCAGGCAACCTTAGGATAGAGAGGACAGAAAGCGTAAAAATAATGGACGGGGTGCGCATTAGTTAAAAATATAATTTAAATTATACAGCATAAACATATATACTAATAATATTGATATAAATACTTAAAATACCTAAAAATAAAGAAAACAATACATAAAAAAATCATAAAAGAAACCTGTGACAAATAATAAACTAATAATAATAAATTACAATATACTACTTACACACATACACATAAATAACAACAACAACATCAACATAGTTAAATAATTGACAATTTCTGTAGGTAATGATTTTTAACCTGATCTTTAAATACATTCAGTGATTGAGCTTTTCTGACAGTAACGTGCAAGGCATTCCATAACTGGACTGCCTAAAAGGCAAATGAACGGCCATAAAAAGTTTCACACCGTGCGGTAGCGGTCATAAGGGAAAGGTTATCCTGGGATCGGAGGGGAAGGGAATGAGCATCACGCCAGAAGGAAAAAGAGTCTTTAAGATAGCGTGGGGTAGAAGGACTATCTAGATAGAGTGTAATGAGGATTTAATTAGAATTAAATACAGGTATTACTCACACTTTACTAAATTGTAAGTAAAACCTGAGTTAAATTCTAATTAAAATGTGTAATAACTACGCAGTTTCCATTATCAAAGTGTAATAAGCTGTTTCATAAAATACTAGCGACCCGCCCCGGCTTCGCACACGTGTATTTTACATATAAACTTTCCCCTTGAATCACTCTATCTATTAAAAAATCGCATCCAAATCCGTTGCGTAGTTTTAAAGATATAAGCATACATGGGGACAGACAGCGGGAAGCGACTTTGCTTTATACTATGTAGTGATGATAGTGAAGTGATAATTACTGATATTTTTTTCCGAGCTAAAATGTAAATAAAACTTTGGATTTGAAATTATTATGGGGTAAGGTTTTGAAAGAAGGAGCACGATTTTAGGGGTGAGAGGGGGTGGGGAGTGGGGGAGGGGGAGCGGGAAGCCCCCCCCTGCAACTCCCCCCCGCCGGAGGCCCTTAGTTTTTGAGTAATAATTTTTTTAGTACTTAACCTCACTTTCGGCTATATCAGTATTTTTCACCTATTTTTTGTTTCACGCCTAATCTATCAAGGCGGTTTGATTCTGGCACTTCGCCGGCCGCTACCGCGGCACGCTCGCTTCGCTCGCTCGGCTCGTGCGTTGTTTGTCATGTTCTAACCTAACCTAACCTATTTTTTGTTTCACACCTAATCTATCAAGGCGGTTTGATTCTGGCACTTCGCCGGCCGCTACCGCGGCACGCTCGCTTCGCTCGCTCGGCTCGTGCGTTGTTTGTCATGTTCTAACCTAACCTAACCTATTTTTTGTTTTTCACCTAATCTATCAAAGCGGTTCGCTTCTGGCACTTTATTAGAAAAATCGTAGTATTTTGAAAGACCTAACTTGAAAAGTGCTAAAATTTTGCTAAATATACGTTTCGTTTTACGGGTTGAGAAGTAATTTGCGAAGTTTTTGCTAACCTCTAAATCGAATTTTTCAACATTTTGTAAAATTAATATACTTCAGCGCAACTCCGGCAGCCAGAATGCATAGGGACGATTGAAAAACACCCCCGTGACCTCCCCACAGTGTCACAATCCTCAGATTTGTGCTCCTTGTTTTAAAACCCAACCCATACAATATCACACTCGTACTCGCGTAAGGGCTCTACGCCATCTTAAGAATTTTCGATATGGTCACGCGTCCTGACGCTAGTTTAAAGCTCGAAACCTTGATACTATCGGACGCGGCTTACGGACGCGACTGACAGCCGCGACCTAGACTATGAAAGTACACTGAGCCGTGCACACTATCGGACATAAGTGGCGGACGTCACCTTCGGATGACCTTGAGCGTTCGGACGTCCGAGAGCGATCTGGCACACCAGGTGGGTGATTCTGTATGAAAACAACCACGTAACGCGCTCTAACGTGCTCTTTGTTTTTAAGAAATTAGTATGAAAATTATTTATTTTTCAAGTAGCATAACTTAAACTCGGTTTATACTTAATTTATTTTAACGTAATTTTTACACATATCAAACAGTTCTCCAAATGAAATTCAAGGAATTAAAAAACCGGACCAGTGCGAGTCAGGCTCGCACATCGAGGGTCCCGTACAAACACGTTAAAATAATTATAAACTTGTTTTAACATTGCAAATGAAGTTCGTTAAAATGATAGTCATTCACTCACTTTGAATTTGTTCGAGTCAGTAAATGGATTTAATTATTTGCATCTGAACAACATCTATCGAACGCATAGATACCTCGTACATCGGCAGAGAAAGTTAATGCCGCGGGCTAACTTGACGCCAACGCCATCTAGTTTTGATATGAGTAAATACTGAGATTGAAACTGTTGCTTTAAGAATTGATTTTATAACTTATTTGATTTGATTGCTATTAAGTTTGATGTTTTATATTTATACAATTATACATTTACAGATAAATTTATATTTGAACTTATTTTCAGTTTAGACAGAATTTTGAACCAATTTTTTGTGAATTTTGAGGCCCTATTTTTTGTGATGTAAATAAAAATGTACAGTTTTCAGATTTATTCCTATATGTGTACTCTGAGACAATGCTTTTCGCCAAATTTCATAGTTCTATGTCAACGGGAAGTACCCCGTAGGTTTTGATTTTTGTGAGTGCAAAATATGCGGTTTTTTACGACATAAACGGCTCTAACTTTTTTATACAGTAACTGAGAAGCTTTTCTTTTACACAACTGCAAGAATTCATAGGTTTACGTATATGGTTTAAATTTCAACTCGATGTCTTTACGCGTTCCCGAGATAAAGAGTCTTGACATACACACAGACGGACAGACGGACAACAAAGTGATCCTATAAGGGTTCCGTTTTTTCCGTTTGAGGTACGGAACCCTAAAAAATGACTTACCGCGTTACGTTACGTTTTGTCGATAGAGAATCAGGTCCCGGATGTCTTAAGACTGTGCACATTGCTAAGTCGCGGCTGTCAGTTGCGTCCGTAAGCCGCGTCCGATAGTATGTTTCCGGTTTCACAGGAATAATTTGGTATTTACAAAGGAAAAACCATACTTCCTTCACAATTAAAAAGAGAACAGCAAAGAAAAATCTTAAAAACAATCCAAACTTCCAAATTACTCAATTACTTATTATCAAGTTTGAAAGGTCGGACATGAGACAAAAACAATTTAAACTTAAACAAAAATTTATTTACAAAAATGTAAAAAGGAAGATCTCACGTCAAAGTTATAATATTATTTTTAACAGGCCGTATTACTTTGGCGAAGTTGCGTAATTTCGATTTAATTGGTTTGAATTTTAAATGTGGTATTTTTGTTGTATGTTGAGGTGTGTCTGTAGAAGTCATGTGGTGACGGTTTATCTGTCCTAATGATGAGAAGTGGTTATTTTCTTCTGCTGTCTTTCTCAGAAAAACTTCAAAGTTTGATAGCTTCATGCTATTTTTCTTGAGAGGAATGTTGTACTTTTTGGCTTTTTTCTGCTTGAAGAAATTTTTATTTCTTTTTGATTTATGTTTCTGCATCGTTTCTACGTGGATTTTATATAGGACTGATACGTTTTCTTTTTTGGCGAAGTGGTGAATTTGCTCGGCGTACTTTTGGAATTCTTTTGCTGGATTTGCTAAAGGGAGGTCTACAATGTCGAACTGTTTCGGTATGTTTGTCAATGTCGGTTGGGATGCGTGGTTCCATTCTGTGAACAATATTACAAGTTTTTCAAATATATTTTAAGGAGTTTCCACCTTGATATTTTTGGCTTTTTGTCATACGTAACCATGGGTTAAGTTGTTATCGTCTATGTATGGAAAAAAACTTTTCTTATACCATATTAATTCGTTTTTTTTTTAAATAAATGATGCAAGTCGTAACAGCTTGCTGTTTGTAATTTAAAATTAAAATGATATTACTCATAGACCAAAATCAAATATCTTGGTAGCTGTGAATAAATAAATGAACGGGGATATTTCACACACGGCCTCTGACCCCGAACTAAGCAAAGTAGTGATATGGCTGCCAGAGACTGATATACTACTTATACGTATTTTTAAATACATACTTATAAATTAAATCATACCTTCAAAATATCCTTGTGGTGAAACAAAACCTAGAACAGCCAGGCTGCCGAGCAAACCAACCGTACTAGCACACATCTTCACAAGATAATTACATCTAAATACTTGTCTCCCGTCGCAGGTGTTATATAGCGAGATTAAGGCTAAGAGAGGAATGAAAAACGTATCAAAGTCGTAAAGTTCTGAACAATGACGTTTGTTTCTTTGATAAGTTAACCCTACGATACTGCATTTATTCTTAAGTACAAAGGTATATCTCAATTTTTTAAGAATGTATAAGAGATATCCATAAAATACTTAGTTGATTTCATCCAAGTCTTGCATAATATTAAGCTAAGGCACTCTTCGATTTTAAAATTATATTAATGCAATAAATCATGTCCACTCGTCCACATATGTTTGTTACTGTGTGAAATAATAACAAACAAACATATCTTCGGATTTATAATTTTAGTAAATATTTTGTCATAATTATGGTATGTACCTACCTAATGGACATTATGACTTTATTTTACTAGGTACATTATTTCTTTGAACGATATCCATACTGTACATATTTATATTTAAACAAACACCATAAGAAGCGACGAAAGTACTCGTAAGTAGTAATTTTACTTACTTTTTATTGACTAGTAGTGACTATAGTTTGATATAGTGACAGTGATAATTATGTCACAAACTATATTATAATAACTACATTAATTATGTTTAAAAAAATACTAATATAAGAAACTCGTAGAAAAAATACACAAATCGCCAAAGAAATGTGACAACAAATAAACAGTACTTTTTTGGGCATGACTTCAACGTCGTTGTCACAGTAAAAGGTTATAGTAAAATTTCTTATAACAGCTAAGTGTTTAACTATCTATCCCTTCTTTTTAGGGTTCCGTACCTCAACAGGAAAAAACGGAAACCTTATAAGATCACTTTGTTGTCCGTCTGTCCGTCTGTGTGTATGTCAGGATTCTTTATCTCGGGAACGCGTAAAGATATCGAGTTGAAATTTAAATTGTATACGTATATCGTGGTGTGAACCACACCACACCACAGGCTTTTCGGTGAAGGAAAACATCGTGAGGCAACCTGCATATGTCCGTAGAAGAAATTCGATGGCATATGTGTATCCACCAACCCGCACTGGGCCCGCGTGGTGGATATGGCCCAATCACCCTTCGTGGGTAGGCCTACGTCCTGCAGTGGACTACTAAAAAGGCTGGTACAGTATACTGTACTGTATAAGTACGTATATCGATGAATTCTTGCTGTTGTGGAAAAAACAAGCTTCTCAGTTGTCGTTTAAAAAAGTTAGAGTCGTTTATGTCGTAAAAAACCGCATATTTCGACACTCACAAAAATCAAAATCTACAGGGTACTTCCCGTTGACATAGAACTATGAAATTTAGCGAGAAGCATTGTATTAGAGTACACATATAGGAATAAATCTGAAAACTGTACATTTTTATTTACATCACAAATAATTAGGGCCTCAAAATTCACAAAATATGGGCTCAAGTGGTATGGCTATTCTAAGTGAGTAAATCGTATCATGTAAGGTGTCATACAAAAGAACTTCATTAGCACATGCTAAAACAGGTTTTAATTTAATTTATTAATGAGTTTGTACGGAACCCTCGATGTGCGAGCCTGACTCACACTTGTCCGGTTTTTTATTTCTTTTATTACATAAACATTTTTTTCAACTCTACCAATAGCAATTTATTTCGGTTTCAAACTACACTGTTTCTGCGTTATAAATTAAGGTTTTTCACGTTATATATAACTGCATAAAATAAACAACAGAGTATTTTCCGCAGTCAGAATATATTTCATAAGTCCGAATAGAAAATATTGGAAAACTTCACAAACGATTGTTTTCCGGCTAATCCTATAACACTGCACTGCACCAAATGCATCTATACCGGGAATCAGTTTAGCTCAGTTGATTTTGTTGGGAAATCCAATTGTCCCTGATTTTAGTACTGTTTTGTTTGAAAAATATTGAATATTAATATAATTAGGTATGCATAGTCCATCACTCCTAGTTTACGAGTAGGAAGGTTTATAATCTAGCTTATTATACTGAGCAAGTTAATGTGATAGACTATGAGAATGGTGATAAAAAGTGACTTAGGTGTAAATTCAAAATAAATGTAACCAAATACACGTTATAATTATAAAATTTTAAAGGCGCGGTTCTACTGGGAAACGGTTACCTTAACTTTTTAAACAACATTTTCTCCTCCGGTCTTTTAAATTTGACCCTCTATACAACAACTACACACGCTGTTAATTTCAAGAAAATACTTACTAAACCTTAGGTACAAAGGTTAAATAAATCCAAAAACGTGTTTGTTAGTTTGTTACTCTTTCACACAGCAACAGAAAACGGATCGACTTTATTTTTGACGTGAATACAGTTAAAAGGTCGGAAAGTGACGTAAGCTTCAATTTATCTCGAATAAGTAGGCTATTTGACAACATCGAAAATATACTATTGATAGTGGTAATCCATACAGATAATAGCCTGAAAAAAACATTTCACTTTATTTGAACCAAAATATGCATATTTTCCGCAAATTGCACGAAATAAAATAGGACATTATGTTTATATTTTACCTGTGACAAAACGCTCTAAAATGGTGACGTCACATGCTAGTAAGCAAGAATTTCTCAATTGACTGTTGTTTGTGTAATTTATGTTTTTGAAGTTATATTATTAGATCTCTAAGTTACTTATAAAGTATCGTTTGTCAATTTTTGGATGTGAACTAGCGTATTTACTAGTATATAAACAACGTTAACATTAGCGTGTGACGTCACAGACCAGCGCCATTACAGAATGTCGTTTATGGCGGGATCTTGAATATCTATCCTTTAACACTGATTTTCATTGTTAATAGAGTAGATCTCTCGGAAATATAAATGTAGTGTGCTTATTATGTAGTAAAGAATAGTTTGAAACTATTTCCAAAAGGTAGTCAAATAGCGTAGGAGGTTTATATAGAATAAAACCAGTGATATTTAAAAACCCACCACCTTACATTATAATATTTGATATTTAACTCATTTAACCCTTAAACCAAGCTCTATCCGCTGCTCTTGGACCATCCAAATTATTCCATCAATAGTTTGAGCACGTCATGAATTTCAAATCGTCCAATATGATTACCATGGACCTGGATGGATTGTCGTGTACCTCCAAAGGAACGGGTAAACGGTGCTGTCAACGGTTCAATAGGCTTCAAGTGGAGTTTACACTCCGCGATGCCTTAAAGGATTTGTTCCGTTACCGGTATTAAAATAAATAAAAATTCTAACCAGATCAATGATTGCTGTTTTATAAAGAGCATTCAAAATGTAACTATTATCTGATAAAAACATATTTTTAAAGCCCTGCAATATTTAGAAAATCGATAATATATATTTGGGGTATGTAACGTGAAACGGAACGGATATCTCGTAAAGAAACACGCTAAACTGAAAAAACTCAAAGCCAATTTAAAAAAAAAAGTATAATAGAAATGTCAATGTCAAAGGAAATTGAATATTAATTTGATTTTAGATCAGTGTTGCCACCTTAGCCCTTTTGGAGCTAGATCTAGCACTGTTTACTGTAGGTGAACCCCTTGTATTTGTATTTGTTTATTCATTAGTGTAATGATTTAGCCCGGAAAGGGCTATCTAGCGCTTATTTGCCCTATTTATTTTCGTAGAAAATATTATTTAGAATTTCCAATATACTTTTATAAAATAACAATTTAAAAGAAATGCAGGGCTATATATTATTTTTTATTACTCCATGGAGCTTTCAAATTTAAGTACATTCCTAGAAAAATTAAATGATCTTGGTTAGAATTTTAATACCGAGTTCCTTGTAAATCAGGTACAACTCCTTTGGATTTATTTGAATTGCAGCGAACCCACAATTTATATGATAATATTTAAATGACAACGAATACAAGACACAGAATTAAGGGACTATTAGTCACAGTACACTTACGTCTTGCATAGCCTGCTATCGTTGGCCCATTTATTTAGTTATATAGTGTAGTTATTAACCATGTATTTAAAAATCCACTATATAGGACATCCACTGCTGGACATAGGTCTCTTTTATAGATCTCCAATAGGACCGGTTGGACATCCAGAGCGATCCTGCAGTCTCAATGAGCCCATCCGTCCAATTTGTGGGTGGACGTCATACGCTGCGATTGCCTGTACAAGAACTTTTCAACCCCATCGGTCATCATTCCTCCATGCTATGTACCCTGCCCAAATCCATTACTACTGGCCAATCCACTAGACTATGTCAGCAACTTTGGTTCAATGGATCTCCTCATTTCTTATTCGATCTCACAGAGAGACTCCGAACATAACCCTCTCCATAGCTTGTTGGGGCTAATAAGGCCCATAGTGAGAGACCACGTTTCTGTGCCATAAGTCATCACTGGCAACACACACTGGTCAAAAACTCGGTATTGTAGAGTATAGAGTATGTGCAAAAAGAGAACCGTCGTAGCGTTACGGTGAACTAATAATAATATTTTTATCAGCAGCCAAGGTACCGACTATACTTGGTAGACGAGGAACCTGATGAAAACCGGATTGGTGTCTACCAAGTATCAATTACTTTTAGTTGTTCTAGCCTGTCCAGAGCAGTGTTGAGTGTTGTCAACGTAACAAAATTAGTACCTCACCTACGACGCTTCTCTTTTTACACAAACTCTACGGTCATGGTATGGTACATTGTAGTAGGCAACTTTGTTCAGAATTTCAATTCGTTCAATAAGACTTATCTTAAACCTGAAGGTTGTTGTGTAGGTATTTTCAAAGGAACACCGGGTAAACGGCGCTATCTACGTTTCAATAGACTTTGAGTGGAGTCAACGTCTATTTCACAGCTCTGAATTGCCTTGAGATTGGAGTGATTTGAATTGTAGTTTTGTAGTGTACAGCGACACTTTCAAACATAAATCTAGCGAAATACTCGTATGTTTTTTTTTTAATTTTTGAGGTAATTTTATGTATTTTATGTGTATGTATTTATTAGTATGTATGTGTATGTTTTATAAGTACTGGTACTGTAACAGCCTTTTTAATAGTCCACTGCAAGACGTAGGCCTACCCACGAAGGGTGATTGGGCCATATCCACCACGCTGGCCCAGTGCTGGTTGGTGGATTCACATACCTACACCATCAAATTTCTTCTACGGACGTATACAAGTTGCCTCACGATGTTTTCCTTCACCGAAAAGCCAGTGGTGTGAAATTCCGAAGAACTCATTGGTACGGGACCGGGATTTGAACCCACGACCTCACGATTGTAAGGCCGGTATCATTACCACTAGGCCACCACGGCTTTATAAGTATGAATTTATTTTTGTTAACGCACATCCCCGTCTTTACTTGTTCTATATTCCTATTCCATCCAAAGGTTGCCTGACAGAGATCGCTTTTAGCGATAAGGCCGCCTCTTATTACACGCTGTGGTAATAATGTTTTTGTTAACTGTATTATTTGCGCTATTTGTGTTAACAATAAAGAATATCTATCTATCTATATTTTGCAAGTGTCCTTTTTAGCTTTTTTGCAAGCTTAGCCATAGATGATAAAAATAAGCGATGATGTGGTCGAAAATATAGCACACAGACCTTAAAGATATTCACTCTAACTACAACACGACAGATCATCTTTTTTGATCAACACTCTAGAGTTTGTGAAGTGTTTTTACCTATTTATTATTTACAATTTCAATAGTACAAATCGGTAAAACAATTATCAATTGTATAAATCATTTCAGCAAAAAGTTATCTTGAAACATACTTAACGGTATTCTTTAAATTAAACATATTTTACACAATAGATAGGTACAGTGAAATTCAACACCTTCATGCTTTTTGTATGTTGGTTAAAAACGGGCATATATCTTGAATTTTACGTCTTTTAATCTAGCACATGTACTTCAGGGTTAACCTATAGCAGCATTACTCGCGATAGCATTGTTATTTCACACCTGACTCATTGTGAACTTATCAATGGCAGAGACTAAATACCTAATCTGTAATCTCTAATCACAGCTGGGTTAGTTATCAATTTCTTAATATTTCAAACTCACACTTTCAATTTATTGATTTCTCAAGTATTATTCTTTTTTTGTCGTTTGAGTGTTAAAATAGTTTTTTTTTTTAAAGTGGCCTAGTGTGAAAATTGTTGTGTTATAACTCTGATGTCGTGAGTTCAAATCTTGTTTCCATAGCTAGGTACCAATAAACGCTATGTAATTTATGGATGTAGTAACAGTACTGTATTGGATTATCGATAAAGGAAATACGTATCGTAATGCAACTTACGTTATGTAGAAAACAATTCATGGGATTTGTAAATAAATAAACGTGTAAACAATTAATAGATCAATTAATAGTGTAATGCAGAATAGCACGCACTATTACTACAAGTATTTTTAACAGTAAGTATAAGTAAAGTACATTTTCCCGAGTTTTGAATGTTATTCAAATCTAGCTGCTTAATTGCTTTGTTACTACGTGAAACAAGCAAAGCCACAAATACTTTCAGATTTATAATAGTAGTGAGGATTAATTTATCAGCTGCATAATAAACATTTAGGGTGGGTTGCACCAAAATACTTTAACGTTAACCTAACTCTAACCAGGCGTAAAATCTCTGGTAACGTCAAACATTTTTGACGTAACTGGGGATTTTAACGATAACCAAACCCTAAACAGTCGTAAAAACTCTGGATATTTCAAATATTTTCGACATAACCAGAGGTTTTACGACTGATCAGGGTTTGGTTATTGTTAAAGTAATTTGGTGCAACCCACCCTAAAAATCACTAAACTATTACGTAGGTAATTAAAATCGTATGGGTTCATTTGCGTAGAAATTTTAATGAAATTTCAATCAAGGCTCTGAATCCAAAGATGAGTAATCCAAATAACGTGATTAGCAACTCAAAACAAGCATCCCGTCAGTCGCAAATTACACATAACGAAATTAAGTAACGGTTAAAATGTTATACAAATAACGCTTTCGTGTAGGGCTGTCACATACGGAAAGCAACGTAAAAGAAATAGGAATCTTTATCTAGGCACATAAGCTCTGGCCCTGATGCCACATGCCGCAATAGAATACGGCATCGGTATACCCTGCCTGTAGTAAGAGCCTACTAAAATGGGACCTCTAGGCTCGTGAATTGTTAGAGATGGGGCTCTTGCCATTCGATCAAACGGAGCCGAGGAGGACGACATGTGTGTGGTACCGTTATCGTAAAGGACTGTACTGTACAAGTCTAGGTAAGTTCAAGTCGTAATATAAAGTGCTGGGAGCACCGGTGTATTCCCTTAGAGATCCCGGAGCTCCCAAGAGCGCACAAAGGCTGGTCACCTAAGAGGTTTTAGTGGGTACGATCTGACATAACTCTGCTGCACCCCAAAGCAATCGGGTATCTTTCGAAAATTTTACCCTCACAAAAAAGGCACATATGCTCATTTAAGCTATTCAGTTAAACTTCCGATTTGGTTAGAGCTAACCGCCAAATGGGTAGGTCGTATTAGTAACGTGGTCGGTCTAACGTTATTTTCCAAATCCATTAATTTTCTGTCATTTAAGTTTTTTTTTTACAGTAGATATATAATAACAAATAATAATAATAAGATAACAAAAATCATAAATAAACCTAAACCTGGAGTGCCGCCGGCAGCGGGGCAGGGCCCAAGCTATCGGTGGTTGGGGAATCAATATGAAATGTACCTAAGTAGATATGTTCTAAAAGTACCACAAGGGAATCACTACTAGAGAAAAAATGCCAGGTCGATGGGCTGGGACTACAGAGGACGAACCTCCTGACACTGCACGCCGTGTCCAGGATGGCTGCTTTCTGCATTTGACCTCTGAAATCGTCTACTAAGAGTCCCTTAAGCCTCTCATCACATTTTTTTTATTACTAACGCTGGTTGGCGGCAGTGTGGTCTACTTTGACTGAAGGTTTTTTTGTATGTATGTTACTCGATTACTCCGCCATTTGTAAATCGATTTTAAAGATTTTTGGGTTTGATAGATCATACTTTATAGGTGTTTCTATTTAAGTTTTAAATACATCGTCTAAGTTGTTTTATAAAAATCAACGATGACGTAAAAAGTACTACGTACGACGATGATACATCGATCCGAGCGAACTATTTGTTGTGCCACTTTTAGCGAAAAATAATATTTTTTTAAGCAATGGATACAGTTTTATCAACCCTATCACTTTAACGTACGTCCGTTAATGCGTGTTGACATTTCACCCTCATTTCAACGCAAACAAATTTAAAGCCCGATACACACCGAGGAACGGGACTCGATAAACATTCTACGGTACTTATATCTCGTGTATCGCGGCTTTAATATTTGTGACGTAAGCGGTGATAATTTTAAATTTCTCTTCGTTGAAAAATTTAAAAAATAAATGTATTAATACGTTGAGAGGCATGATAAAGTGCCTGTTTGTTTGATCAAAACGCTGTGGTCAGCCGGTGAGAACACCTAGGTCCAGAGTGCGTCGGGCATCATAGAGGCGGGGGCGGCGACGGGATGGACGGGCGGCGAGTGTGCCGCTGCCTGTCTTACCTGCCAGCGGCCCTAAAGGGTGCCACCAACGTGTTGGTGGAGGCGGTGGGGCTGCAGGGGAAGAGGATGTATCGCGATGGCCGCTCTCCCTATCCTTTTCAGCCGTAGTGGCAGGCGCGGGGCCACTTTAATTGAACCGTTGCATCGGGACCAGGGCTGTTGGATACGGGTGCTGTCCGACGCCCAGTGCTGGTTGGTCCCAGGTGGTGGATGACGATGTGTGGCACATCGTAATTCTGACGGGAGCGCAAGCTCCGAGGAGGATCCCGGTTTGGGCCAGCGCTGTCGGGTGCCGCGGAGGAGTGCGAAAGCGTGTCCGTAGCCCCGACACCAAGCGCAGTGGTGGAACACCCAGGGGTTTTGGTGGGTATACCGTCCAGCAATGGGCGGGGACTCCCACATAACCACTCGCCTGCCCTTGAGGTGTGGTGGTATCTATAAAAGATTTCCCCTGGCTAGAAAAAAAGAGGTGCGCCGGTCATTGGTATAGGTATCACTCGTATTTGCCGCTCGTGGAGGCTCCTTCAATGCACGGCGAGGTAACGCGATTGCCTTTTTATCGTTAGGTTTTGGTTCAAATCCCATTACAGTATCAATTTCTCTAAATTAGCTAACAGCGTCAAGTGAACAAATACCTACGTCTGACCAGCGTAACTTTTAAAAGCAAACCAATTCAATAAATAACACCAACGATATCGTAGACATGGTGAAGTCGATGGAATAGTTCAGCACGATGCTCGAAGGCCTCAGTCGAATTTACCAACAGGTGGGTCTTAAGATGAACATGGACCAGACAAAGGTCATGTGTAATGCCCATGTTGCACCCATCCCAATATCGCTCAGGAACTCGCCGCGGTTCTTGAAGTTGTTGACTCGTATGTCTACCTAGGACAAGTAGTCCAGTTAGGTAGGTCCAACTTCAACAAAGAGGTCAATCGCCGAATCCAAGATAAAAATAATTTCTTTACCATTGGCTCAGAGCAAATAAAAAAATCAAGAGAGAATGTTGTGAACAAACAAGTGAAGCCAACCAAAACTACGCCTTGCCGTGTACATACACACATTCCGTACAACGAAACTACGCCTTAGCTTGACAGTCGAACTATGGCGGCGCAACACCGACGCACTCACACATGTATAAAAAACCGGCCTCACTTGACTGTTCAACGACGTTCCCTCTTGATTTTTTTATTTGCTATGAGACCATTGGCTATTCGGTTAATATTCCTCCTAAATTTCATCATAATTTGCTGCCGGCAGAAGATATATGAAAACTTTCTTTTTGTGATAAACATTTCAAAAATTGACGCGTTCGCAGGATTTGAAACTGCATCCTCTGGGACTCCGGCCCAGCATACCATACACCTAGTGTGTGAAGCACGATAAAAATAATTTCAGTAGATATATGTTTTTACTTCGAGGATTTTTTTGCTTTATCAGCCATCAGTCTTGCGTAATAAGTAGCCTGCCTACAGAAGTGTTAACTAGCTAACTCGCTGTTTGTCTATTGAAATAGATCTGTAATTGAGATTTGAACTTTTTGAACACAGAGATGCCAGAGGGATAATGTGGTCGATCGAGAAACTCTGAAAGAGATGCATATATTTAATATGGCATGAGTTAGATGGAGACATTACAAATATCATCAAAATAAGGTGAATGTTTTCGGTATTTAATGAGATAACGCCAGATCCCAATACTATATTTTTGACAGTTTTGCCAACATGTAAAGATTTGCCAAACATTTTTGTGGTTGAAAATTGCCTCAAGTGACAATAACAGCATCACTACATAGTATAAAACAAAGTCGCTTCCCGCTGTCTGTCCCCATGTATGCTTATATCTTTAAAACTATCCAACGGATTTTGATGCGTTTTTTTAAATAGATAGAGTGATTCATGAGGGTTATATGTATAATACACCTGTGCGAAGCCGGGGCGGGTCACTAGTCGCATTATAAATCTATTTTCTACAGATATTTGTGCGAGAAATAGATCTTTCATTTTCAAAAAATACAGCGATCTTTCAAGATTCAACATTCAACATTCTCCAAAAGTTTCCATAACCCAGACCATACGTCTACGTGACTTTGCTCTCAACTTCGACATACAAAAACAAGATTTCGACTGACCGTCTCCATAACTTCTGATCCCCTGGTACATATCGGACGCTGGTGGGCATCTAACTTATTTTATTGATTGAGTATTATGGTAGAGCTTTATTGAATTGAGATATTCGCTCAACTTTACTTATGTTAGCTTGGTAAAAAGTTTAATATGATTCGTTTATTTATGGTTTATTTTTACCGACTTCCAAAAAGAGGAGATACTATGTTCATCTGTATGTATTTGTTTGGGTATATTCATCGATTTTTTTAACAAGATATACTCCCGAGGTAGTCCCATTTAATTTTATTGCAATTAGCTGAGTAGTTTTTGATAAATCAACAATAATGTACCATAGATATCACATCGATTCGTGCAAACTATTCAAATTATATGTACAAAGTGGAAGTCGGTGGTGCCATTTAAAATTAAAAAAATATTATTATCAGCTACCACTCTTTGGTTACCAAAGTTTCCCGTGACGTCACGCCTAGTTACATTTTCAAAATAAAAGTGACGTCGCGAATCCCCACTCCTGAACCTTCATGCGCTTTATCTTTGTAATTTTTGTTTAATTGACAAAAGAAAATATAGGTGCTCAGTATTAAATTTGATAACTAAAGGACTGACCCACCTAAAGGATTATCTTTTGATTACACCGTCAACATATCTACTAAACTTCTCTTAATTCTGCCAAGCAACAGCTACTAGAATTTCAGGAAAGAAAAATTCCAGAAGTTGTAGCACAGCGCAAATAAGAAATAGTTAACTTATAGGAAGTTCTAGGAAAAATAATTCAAGCAGCCTTTGAAAGTTGTAGCGATATCGTAACTGAGAATTCGTCTAAAGCGTTTTGTAGAGCGAAAAATAACCTAGCTGGTACAAAATAAAAGTCGTAGGTATAACAAGCGCCAACACGAGTATTTTAAAACTATTTAATGGATAAAAAAGTGAAGTTAATTTAATGTATACTTACTAGCGAGAATAGCGTAGGAATTCCTTCCACAAATGAGACATAGTCTCAATGTGAATCCATAAAGATGATCGCAAGATGATATTTATACCTAGAAATAAATCTTTTTTTTTAATTTAAAAAGTCCAGCCATTGATACGAAGCGAAGCTTTGTTTAGTAAATAAATAAACATTCTTTATTTCAAATTTCTAAAACATTTCAGTAATAAATAACATTTCTATTACTTAATTAGCTAGAATAAGATAAAATTAATTTATATATCTGTTGCCGAACTAGGCCAGTGGCCTGTGTTTCGGCTTACAGCGCCCTCCCTTATTGCATTTACTCGTACTTTTAGCATAAAAAAAATATTTTGAATTTAGATTACAAATAAAATATAGATCGTGCTTTTATAAATAATTCAAATATAAATAAATATAGAATTTTGTATCATTAATAAAACTATTATGTATAAGCAAGCATGCAAATTTAATCTACACTAAGTAACATTAATTACCGATCTTACTATATATACAACAAAACCTACATTCTATATCTTTAAATACAGATGCATGGATTGGGCCTAATATAATTTTACAATTTTTTTTTTTTTTGTAATGGTCAATTAGAATACCTATAGTATTGTATACATTGCAATAGTGGACTTCATTTGACTGAAATGATGATGATGAAGATTTCCCTTTAGATAATTAATTATGTTTGATCTGTATACGGGGTCTCCAAATTTATTAGCAGCTAGTGCCCGCGGTTTTTCCCGCTTGTATTTTGATTTTGGTGATCCAATCCCATAGGAATCTTTTATTTTTCCGGGATAAAAGTTGCTTATGTCACTTTTTAATCTTTGAACTTAGCTTATGTCACTTTCAGATTTTTGAACTATATTTTCATACCAAAAATCAAGTCTATGCGTAGCTGTGTTGCTGCGTAAAATAGTGATAAACTAGTAAACCAACAGACGCTTTCGGATTTATAATATTGGAATTAGTAGGAAGTAAGAATGAAAGAAGAAAGAAAGAAAGTTTATTTACTAGAAGACTTACAATGAAGCACACAAGTTACAACGATGTTCAATACCATAGTTATGAGATTTAGCAGAGTGAATTCATGGTAAGGCAAGTATACAGTGGTGCAGTGAACCCCAAACTAAGCACGTGGCTTGTGTCTTGGGGCTCGAGTGCAATGTAACAGAAAGAATACATATATACCCAATGTGTTTTAAAATTTGGTAAAAGGAAATTAAATTAAAAAGACAACCAATAAATCCTGTGAAACGAATAAGGAAAGAATAAGGAAGTAAAGATAACATAGCATGTAGTTGTGATCGTCATAATGACTTACTTACTTTCACTGGAGAATCAAATTTGATCTCACAAAAAAATGCAGAACCTTGACAAAGTGTATGTACGAGCTGATTTTTGATTTTTATTTGCTGTTTTGGAGTTGGTCTTATAGTAAAAGTTAACCATAGCGATAAGCACAATTACATCTTAGTGACTTCGTAGTTATCCAGTATAACAACATTCCTATAATCCTAACTAATAATATAAATCTGAAAGTGTGTTTGTTGGTTTGTTACTCCTTCATGAAGCAAATGAAAGGATTGACTTGGGTTTTGGCATATATGTATTTAATGGTCGGGAACTGACATAAACTTCTTTTTCTCCCAGAAAAATAAAAGGTTCTCATGAGTCAAAAGCTCACGCGGGTGAAGCCGCGGGCATAACCTAGTATAATTTATACATTCACATAGTCATGAATAGTCATGATGGTCTAGAAGTACTGACACCACCTTACAATCGTGAGGACGTTGTTTCAAATCCCGGTCCTGTACGAATGCGTTCTTCGGAATTTATGTAGGTACGGAATTTTACACCGCTGGCTTTTCAGTGAAGGAAAACATCGTAAGGTAGCTAGCATACGTTCGTAGAAGATATTTGATGCCGTATGTGAATCCACCAACCCTCACTGGGTCAGCGTGGTTAATATGGCCCAATCACCCTTCATGGGTAGGCCTACGTCTTGCAGTGGATTATTAAAAAAGCTGGTACAGTACAGTATTCACATAGATGTGTTGTAAGAGATAACCAACCGCAAAATCAAATCGGTATTTCACACGAAGCGTTCTGGCGAAAGATTCGCTCGTTTTCCTAATGAAACGTCGAAATCCTCCCACATACACGAGAGTAGCGCAATTTGGCCAGTACGTGAATCAGCATGCAATGCATTTGGTTATAGTGCTATTTCAATAGGCTCAAAGCTGAAATTAGCTTACCTCCAGCTACAAATGTCGATGATGACTGTGATAAAGAAGTCATTGAGTAACATCTCTGTTTGTTTTATTTAAAATAGGTACAGTATAATTTGTTCTTTTACTTAGCAGAAATGAAGTGATTAAGTCCATTACTATGGACAATTTTTACTATGGGCCAACCTGAAGTTCGAGAAAAAAAAAACAGCTGTATCATACATTTTGTCGATCCTAGTTGCAATTTTTTTTTCTCGAATTTTGGGTTGGTCTCATAGTAAAAGTTGATCATAATTATGACCTTAATCACCCTCTTTCAGATTAGTACATGGCAAGCAGATAACCCTGTATAGTGTAAATATGAGTAAGTTTTTATAAGCCGGCCCTGGTGTCAGAGTTTTTAAGCCGCTTAAAGGGGAAATAGACGTCCTACGCCTGGTACTTCGAGCTAATATCTACAGAGACACAGTTCATAAGTGAAAGTAGTAAAGTAGTCATACATACCAACTTATCACATTGGATAATTCACAATGGCCTGTTTTCTCGAATCTCGACGTTATGTCACCTAATTAGTGCTTGTAGCCGAGTACTTTGGAATCGCTCGACGTTGTAGTTGGCTTACAGTCGCCTTACGACTAACTAAAAAGCCTGCCCACTACGTAGCTTGGGCAGAGTTTGGCTAGGACACTTTTTGCACGATTGTGACTCTATAAACCGGAAGTCCTGATATAATGATGAATAAATTAAACAAGGAATACCAAATGACTGAGTTCATTTTCACACAACGCTCTAGCCTACTGTTATATCTCTGCTGCTCCCAAATTTATAGAGAACACCCAACCCCCATTGTCAGATTTATTCTTCGCATTTAAATTGACGTAGAATTCCTCCAGCAAGAGATTTAGTGGCTTTATACCGTAGTGATCGGTTTTAAGCACATTTTTAATTTAGATGTATTAAAATTGTCTCGATCGTTTCAGCTTTTAAATAAAAACCTCCATGAGTCCTTTCATTAGTGTGACAGGTACAAACAAACACATTAAATTCGTCAATCAACTTCAAAACTTTCAATCAAATTTTAAATTTTTTTTAGGGTTCCGTACCTCAAACGGAAAATACGGAACCCTTATAGGACCACTTTGTTGTCTGTCTGTCCGTCTGTGTGTATGTCAAGACACTACGGGACTAATCGCGCAGCAAAGGATGCAAAAAATACGAAACTAGTTCAAAGCAAATATTAGAGGGAGAGCAAATTGAGAAGTATTTTATCCAAAAATATTTTAAAGCATTTTGTGGCTAGGTATAAATTGCACCCACATTTTATCCCACCCTCGCTTTGGTCCGTTTTGTATATTTCTGTTAACTTTCTAACTTATCTATTTTCACCCTTCAATCCATAAACCGAAAACGGGTGAAGTTGGGCCATGATCATCCATTCCCATCGATGGCTGCAATAATAATATTCGTTTATTTGTTTACGGACCGTTGGAGGGTTTATTTGCCAGGGTCGTACTTAAGGTAGGGTGTCCGATCCGGTGTAGGCAGGGACGTTTTATCAGAAACGCAATACGATTCGCATTCACTACATTCTGTCAGCTTTACGTGAGGCGCGAGGAAGGAGGTGTTCAATGAAGTTTCGACCTAATAGATATTGAAATAAAGTCCAAATGTTAACCAGTGACGGGTTTGTGGAACGGAACGAGCGAGAACAATGCAGCCCAGTTGCTGATAGTCCATTTTCGCCATAATTGCTTAGACGCTTTAGTTTTAAATTGTTCAATGAAATGTCTGGTGTCTCGTTCACATGTAGGTACAATTTTTCTTATACCATGACACAGGGGTACGCGCGCTAAATTTTTATCCAGTAGCTAAGTCCTCCAAGGCTGTAGGGGATTATGTTCAGTAATTGACGTGCTTCTGTTAAAAATCTGGAGCGAACTTAGTTGTCCTCCTCCTTGAGACGAATTTCTCATGTCTGAGTATCCGTGACTACCACTTCCTAAAAGTTTATCTTAAATCTCTTTTGTCTGTATTCAAGGTGTCCTTGGGAAAATAATAACGGTGGGTTTTCACATCATTTCGCATCAGCATTTTCGAAGGTTGCTCTCACGGGAGCTGGTTACCACCTAACATGCGCTGGGTGGCCGTGGTAGGATCAGGTTATTTGCCACCGCCTGAGATTCGTAATAGACCTTTGACGGCAGGTATGGTCCTTTCTGACCAACTCTCCTCGTTTTTCATTCAGTGTTGGGACCGGCAACGGTGGACTTAGTTGTAAGCACCTATTTATTAGGCAAAAATATAAAATATAGAAAAAAATTAAATACTAAATTAAAAAAATAAAATAAATCAAGAAAAAAGAAATACTATAGAAATGTAATATTGTGTTAAAGGAATATATGTCCAGCAGTGGTTGTCTTTAGCAAAAATATTTTATTGTAGGTATACTTATGTGCGGAAGCGTGCCCGTAGCCCCGACACCAGGCGCAGTGGAGGAACACCCAGGCGTTTTGGTTGGTATACCGTCCAGAGGCGGGACTCCCACATAACCACCCGCCTGCCCACGAGGTGTGGTGGTATCCATAAAAGACTTCCCCTGGTAAAAAAAAGGTATTCTTCTGGCAGTGTCAATGGTAGGTACTACGATACAAAATAGAGTGCAGTAAAAAGGTAGCCCCTCTTTTAGTCATTCTTAAATACGACCATGCTATCTGCTCATTCAAATGACAACTATCAGGCTTTCGACGAAAACAAGGCTATAGAGCACGAGGGCTTCCTTTGTGATGAGATTAAAAGTTGATTTAACTTGATCATGTTATTTGTTGAGCAAAAAACAAAACTATATAACTTTTTAGATAGCAAAAACTGCAATTTTTGCCGTGATCTTGATCAAAAGACAAAGTTGTATAGATAATATGAATAGTAACATTCTAGGGAAATATTTTTAAGTACTTAATTTTAACAATTATGAAACAATTGTTAGTGTAAACATATTTCACGTTACTATTTTTTCATTTTATCCGCTATATTTTTGTGCATAAATGACATATTTTTAGTTGGTAAAACGTAAGATTTTTGGCATCGTACCTATTCTACTAATAATTATAATTGTTACTGTAGTTCACCGCAGAACATAAGTAGGCCTGAACCATGAAAAGCAATTTGGCCATGTCCACTACACTGAGCCCGGTGCGGGTTGGTAGATTTTTTACCATTTACTACGTGCAGATTTTTTCATATTATTTCACATTTCTAAGTACGTGTAAAACTTTTTCTATATAGTCAACCAAAAAATATCTCATTTTCGAAAAGGTTTTACTAAACAGAGTTAAATCAAACTTCCAGGCAGTTATTCATTTAACCCTGAAACCGTAAAAAGTTGCCATAATTTGCGCTCACTTACACTCGCGTCAACTAAAGTAGCGCGTGGCTGAGCAATGTTCACACTGTGACTAATTTGACATCCATTATTTAATGTCATGGTAGAGAAATACAGAAGCTAAAAAGGACACTTGCAAAATATAGATAGACTAGCCGCCCGTCCCGGCTTTGCCCGGGTATGATTGGCTATACATATACTTACCACGTAATGTAGGTATGCGTCACACACATGCTAGACATACCGGATGAACTATTATGATGAGTTAAAACCTATCCAAATCGCGAGAGTTTCCGTAGTCTTAAACTGTTCGAAGTTTATGAAAATGAGATGGTAGGTACTGGCATATCTAAATAAAAGTGAGTTCGTATGTGTCGGGTGGCTGTACATAATATATAGCCCTGATTTCAGAAAATGACAATGATGAGAATGAAAGCGACGTTAAAATATTAGAAACCCACAGTCTATACATTCTACCTATGTAAGTTAGTTTCTTGATCTTGCCTTCACTCGAGAACTTTGAAAAACATTGGACATCAGTTCTACTTCTAGGAATTGTGTGCCCTACCTAAGGCCTCTTCAACTTGTTAACCCAAAGAGCTGTGATGGAAGGAATCGAAACGCTGGCATCCAACGTGTTCCGGACGTCACGACCAGATCTTAGATTCACGTGAAGACCTTCGCTACACTTGCCAATACATTGTCTACATTTGAAAACTTTAAGGTCCCATCGACAATTCGTTTCACATACTATGTGTAGGGGCGTAGCTACCGCAGTATCAGCCGTGTCAATAATACGGGGCTCCCGGGCTACAGGGGCCTTAACGTGTGTAAGCAAAACCTAGTAAAATGTTATCCACAATGTCACTTAATCTCGTGCTTCCCGAAAAAAAATCATCTCTTTTTTCCTGGGTTAAGCATTCTTCCAAAAGTTGTCCTAAGAGGCAGAAATGTTAAACAACTGAAATCGTCTTCAGCTAGACTTACTTAGCTGATATAGGTAATTATATTCTATTCATTATCAATTATCAATTTCCAGAAAAAAGGGCAAGAAAAGTGTATATTTCATTTGAATTGTTTGGCTAGCTCAATTTCTAGGAGGAAGTGACAACTTATAAATAACCGTCTTACCACAAAAGTTTTACGCAGGCTTTAGACTATGTTTAACAGTACAAATTGTACGGCTAAACAGTGTTTAAAGCGTGTTTAAATCTTTTGCGGTAAGGCGGTATATATTTATTTCAATTTAATGCAAGCATTTTTGTTTCTTTTGTGAGAAATGAGTGATTTGGGCTCCCCAACTAGGTATGTTTGATTCAGGGCTCCCCAAGGCACGCTACGCCACTGCATACCAATACCAATAAAACATTAAATGACACACTAATGGCGGAGATATATAACTGTGGTGGTCTAGTGGTAGTAACGCCTGTCCTACAATCGTGAGGTGGTGGTGGGTTCAAATCCCGATCCTGTATCAATGAGTTTCTTTGGAACTTATGTACGGAATTTCAAATCATTGACTTTTCGGCGAAGGAAAATATTGTGTGGCAATCTGCACCAACCCACACTGGGTCCTAGCACTGGTGGTGGATATGGCCCAAGCACCCTTCTCAATTCTCAATGACCCGTTTCCTCGAATCTCGACGTTATGTCACCTAATAAGTGCCTGTAACCGAGCACTTTGGCATCGCGCGGCGTTGTAGTCGGCTTGGAATCGCCTTACGACTATTTAAAAAGCCTGCCCACTACGTAGCTTGGGCAGGGTTTTGGCTCAGATAATTTTTTTCACGATTGTGACTCTATAGATATTTGCTCGAAGTGAATTTGTATTATGTACATTGTACAAAGTACATGAATTGCCAAGCGGGGTGAGCGGCGAAACGGAACTTTTATAATACTTACATTTTTGAACTCGTGATATCTTTGTAATAAAATGTCTGAATTAAATAATTTAAAAAGTTGCATAAAGCTATTGAAACAGTCTTGAATATGAAATAATTTATTTTGATAAGGATTAATACCAAGATACAAATTAAGATCCTTTTCTTGCGACGGTATTTCAATTAATTTTTAAGAATAAAAAAACAGTTATTACGGCTTAACTATAATAGTTAGATATATGCTGTCGCGACATTTTTTGTAAATCATGGTGTGTTTTATAAAGTCGTAGTACATTATTTTATTCCATCATCAATAGTTTTCGCAGCGCACGCGATGTAAAGAATATTTTAGGCATTTTTTTACACCTTGGGTAACATTATTATAGTTTTAATAGAGATCCTTATTTTTTTCTTGCAATTAAAATAGCCTATGTTACTCAGTGATAATGTAGCTTTCTAATGAAAAAAGAATTATTAAAATCGGTCCAGTACTTTTTGAGTTTATTCGTTACATACAAAAATACAAAAATACAAATCTTTCCTCTTTATAATATTAGTGTAGATAGTGTAGATTAGTGTAGATAGATATTCTTTATTGTTAACACAAATAGCGCAAATAATACAGTTAACAAAAACATTATTACCACAGCGTGTAATAAGAGGCGGCCTTATCGCTAAAAGCGATCTCTGTCAGGCAACCTTTGGATGGAATAGGAATATAGAACAAGTAAAGACGGGGATGTGCGTTAACAAAAATAAATTCATACTTATAAAGCCGTGGTGGTCTAGAGTTAGTGACACCCGCCTTACAATCGTGAGGTCGTGGATTCAAATCCTCAGTCCCGTACCAATGAGTTCTTTGGAATTTATGTACGGAATTGCACACCACTGGCTTTTCGGTGAAGGAAAACATCGTGAGGCAACCTGCATACGTCCGAAGAAGAAATTCGATGGCGTATGTGAATCCACCAACCCGCACTGGGCCAGCGTGGTGGATATCGCCCAAACACCCTTCGTGGGTAGGCCTACGTCCTGCAGTTGACTAATAAATAGGCTGGTACAATACGAAATGAAATGAAATGAAATGAAATGAAATGAAATGAAATGAAATGAAATGAAATGAAATGAAATGAAATGAAATGAAATGAAATGAAATGAAATGAAATGAAATGAAATGAAATGAAATGAAATGAAATGAAATGAAATGAAATGAAATGAAATGAAATGAAATGAAATGAAATGAAATGAAATGAAATGAAATGAAATGAAATGAAATGAAATGAAATGAAATGAAATGAAATGAAATGAAATGAAATGAAATGAAATGAAATGAAATGAAATGAAATGAAATGAAATGAAATGAAATGAAATGAAATGAAATGAAATGAAATGAAATGAAATGAAATGAAATGAAATGAAATGAAATGAAATGAAATGAAATGAAATGAAACGAAACGAAACGAAACGAAACGAAACGAAACGAAACGAAACGAAACGAAACGAAACGAAACGAAACGAAACGAAACGAAACGAAACGAAACGAAACGAAACGAAACGAAACGAAACGAAACGAAACGAAACGAAACGAAACGAAACGAAACGAAACGAAACGAAACGAAACGAAACGAAACGAAACGAAACGAAACGAAACGAAACGAAACGAAACGAAACGAAACGAAACGAAACGAAACGAAACGAAACGAAACGAAACGAAACGAAACGAAACGAAACGAAACGAAACGAAACGAAACGAAACGAAACGAAACGAAACGAAACGAAACGAAACGAAACGAAACGAAACGAAACGAAACGAAACGAAACGAAACGAAACGAAACGAAACGAAACGAAACGAAACGAAACGAAACGAAACGAAACGAAACGAAACGAAACGAAACGAAACGAAACGAAACGAAACGAAACGAAACGAAACGAAACGAAACGAAACGAAACGAAACGAAACGAAACGAAACGAAACGAAACGAAACGAAACGAAACGAAACGAAACGAAACGAAACGAAACGAAACGAAACGAAACGAAACGAAACGAAACGAAACGAAACGAAACGAAACGAAACGAAACGAAACGAAACGAAACGAAACGAAACGAAACGAAACGAAACGAAACGAAACGAAACGAAACGAAACGAAACGAAACGAAACGAAACGAAACGAAACGAAACGAAACGAAACGAAACGAAACGAAACGAAACGAAACGAAACGAAACGAAACGAAACGAAACGAAACGAAACGAAACGAAACGAAACGAAACGAAACGAAACGAAACGAAACGAAACGAAACGAAACGAAATGAAATGAAATGAAATTTATTTTACAAAAAATAGAGTACAATTAGGGTGTTAAATTTGTAAGATTTGTCCAATCTATTTTGCCATTCCTTGGCATGTGAAATATACGACAATGTCATAACTCATGATAAAGAAATATGTATACAAATCAAGTGTCAATTATGTCAAATTAAAAAAAAATTAAAAACTTAACTAAATAAAAAAGTGTTCAATAATGTCACAAAATTAAAATATTCAATACAGTACAGTACAGAGAAATACCTACCTGATAATCAGTATTTTTCGCAAAAAATTACACCACAGACTGACACTGAGTTTTATTTTTCAATTCGATTAGTTTTGACATCCATGTACATTGTACATTATTGTGGATTTATCAAAAATGGATCAGCCGATTTCGATAAAATTTAAATAGTTTCACCTCGGAAGTAAGTGTATCATTTCGAAATTAAAAGGATTTTTTAAAATCGGTTAACAATTGGTGTAAATATTGACGAACACATACACAAAAACCATACATCAAAATATGGTAATACCTCCTCCTCTTCCTTTTTGGAAGTCGGTAGAAATCATAGCTGAATGTCAGCTTATTTCATTACATCATTTATGTTATTTTCTTGTCAGGAATGAGTATATATTGTAAAAAATATATATATATTGTAAAATATTTTGGTAACTGTGCTAAATACAGGTCTAGACAATCTTTAAAATAATTTTAGAATACTTTACGAAGGTTATAGTAGACGAAAGTATGTAAGAATACTGAAAATGTATTTTTTACCGAGTTTCAAAGTTGAGAATTTCCTTAAGGTTTCATTCACTGGCGCACTTACCCTAAATACTTTTGTATTGAACCCTAGATTTCGCACTAGGCGGACCTGTGTCGCGAAATCTAGTGTCTTTCGTTTTATATTATATATATATTATATTATCCATGTATATATTTCATTTATGTATGTATAAAGCTATAACCACAGAAGTTAGGAAAGACTAAATTCCAGCGGATTAAAATTTTGTATTGGCAATAGGCAGGGCTCACACAGATGACAGATTACCGATGGCTTTAAAAAGTTTTTGAGTGGAGATCACGCCGGTAAACACAGCGTAAGTTGTCCACTAGCAGAGCCGACATAAAGACCGCAGCAAAACAGATATGTATATACGTAAAAGACAATTATAATCCAGATTTGCGGCAGCGTGTCTAGCCAAGATGAAGAAAAAAGAACTGGCAACGCTGCAGCCGTGTGTCATTACACAAACTATTTCTTAATATTGTCATTCTAAATTAACTTAACTTGGTTATGTATAAGTGCCTACTTGTTTAGATTTCATTCGTCTTGTTTTTGATACTTACGATTTCAAAACTGTTATAGCTGGAAAAGTGCAATTAGGGGGGAGGGCACTGTAAGCTGAAATACAGGTTTCGGCCTAGTTTGACAATAGATACCTATTTTGACTGCCTCGGTGGCTCAGTGGTTAGTGACCCTAACTTCTGGGTCAAGGAGGCGTGGGTTCGATCCCCACCCAGGGCAAATATTTATGTGATGAACATAAGTGTTTGCTCTGTGTCTGGGTGTTATTTAGTTACTACTATATATATAAGTATGTATTTAAATTATATGTAGTATATCAGTCTCTGGCAGCCACATCACAAGCTTTGCTTAGTTTGGGGTCAGAGACCGTGTGTAAGATGTCCCAAAATATTTATTTATTTATTAATAATTTTGTATTCAATTATTCTAGCTTAGTTAAGATGCATTACATAAGCATTGTTTTGGTCAAATAAATATGTATTAATTTATTTGTTATTTTATATTATATTTGTTTACTTCTGACCGCAGGATTATACTGGATGCAATCCCCTTCAAACCTTATTTTGGATGAAGGTTAACTTTTAATGGCTGAAATAAACAAATTAAAACAAAATCAGATCTTAAAGCCGACGTAGTGTGAACAGGAACCAAGATCGTGAGTCTGACTCGCAAGGGAGTTACGCCATTCCGTTCCATTAGAAAAATGGAAATTTATCCGCTCCAGAAAGTAATTTTCGATAAAACAATTTGTCGTAGCAACCGTTCCACACATCTGTGATCGGTTGGATTTTTTGTTCGCTTCGTTTGCACCGCTTTCGTTTGGTAAAGGTTGAGGGCATTACGGTGAGACGCTCGCTGGTTATTTTAAAGCATGTTGAAACCGCCGAAACGGTTAAATGAAACCAGGGAATTGTTTTGCAGAGAAAAATATGTGGAGAATAATTTCGAAATTGTTTCGAGTTTCTTAACTTTTAAATAAACGAGAATCGTTTTGTTCCTTCTATATACATTTTTACTTAATTACGTAGCCTATGCATGCGGTGATGATGACTAGCATTGTCATCTATTATGCTCTATGATGTGTGTCTTGTCTTCGTAAATTATCTAGATGTACTCCGAAATAGTCTTAGTTTAGGGCAGCCATTCTCAAAGTGTGTTCCGCGGACCCCTAGGGTTCCGCAAAGCCTCTGTAGGGGTTCCACGAGAATACTGAATTAATGAGAAAAAATAAAACAAAAATAAATTTCAGCGACTTAGAAAGGTTTCAAGATGACGTTTGAAGAATTTTGGCCAATATTACTGGGCTGCGCTTAATGGGGGCTTCTTTTGAGACATTGTACCGAAGAAACGAGTACAAACATTTTTTTTTGTTAAGGCGAGCCAGGAGGCTGATAGGCAACGAAACCTTGACTGAGTCGAAGCTGCAAAGTCTTGAGCATCGACGTAGGGTGGCGTGTCTGTCTGCCTACTATCGGATACACTTCGGTGAGTGCGCCCAGGAGTTGCACGATCTGGTCCCACCTGCCCCTTTCTTCTATCGTACGGCTAGACAGACGCGACCAAAGCGCCACCCTTTTATGGTGGACATCCCACGCGTTAGAACAAAGCGTTTTGAGTCCACATTCCTCATACGAACTGCCAGAATGTGGAACGCTTTGCCTAAGTCTGTCTTTCCGTTAAAGTACAATGTAGGTGTCTTCAAATCTCGAGTAAATAGGTATTTTCTAGGTAAGCGTGCTACATCCTAGACCGCATATCTGCTTTACATCAGGCAGTGTGTAGTCAAACGCAAACCTATTTGAAATAAAAAAAAAAAAAAAAATTTTAGGTCTCCGTCGAACATTTTGCTTTTCAAAAGGGTTCCGTCACAAAAAAAGTTTGAGAACCGCTGGTTTAGGGTGTTTTTATTCACAAGAGTGTAGGTATTACCTGGTATCAGATTATTTTGGTTGAATCGACGACTATTATATCTACCTAAATATTAAATTAATTAATTTTAATTTTACTGTTGAAAAAGCTTGATTTGATTAACTTGTAGTAAAATTTTGTGGGGGCTTGAGCTCGAAGCCTCTGGCATCAGCTCCATGTAATTTTTTTCCCGACTAGTGGTGCAAATACACCTCCGATCTATGGGTAGGATAAGAATATTAAAACTGTTTAACCATCACAAAAAAACGACGAATTCAATAAACATCTAATCACATCCAACCCTATCTCATCAGGCAGACAAGAAACTCGATCCAGTCAATAAGAAACTTTCGCACAAAGAATCACAATAACTTAAATAGAAAAATTTCAAAGAAAGTTCATTAAAACCTGAGACATCGATCTTGGGAAATGGGAAAGCGGGTAGAAGTAAAAAAGTCGAGGTAATCGGCAAAGTTTAACGAGGACTTGTCAACGGCTCCGGGCGAGTTGAGTGATTTTCAAAAGTTGCCTTTGGATTCAGTATACGGAAGGTCTGTTTTAAATGGTCAGCGGTGTAAGCGAGTTTATAGAAATTACTTACAGCAATATAATACAGGGTTATCTGCTTACCCTGTAGTGAGCCAAAATAAATGATTAGGACTGTAACAAATTTTACTATGGGGACAACCCTGAATTTGAAAAAAAAAAACCAGCATAAAATTCCATACAAAACTGCAACTTGAAATCGTAAACATTTATGAAACTGCTGCTTTTTTTTTCACGGATTTTGTTTTGGTTCCATAGTAAAAGTTGTTCATAATTATGGTCCGAATCACCTCCTTCCGGTTTAGTACACCATTACTAGATAGCCCTGTATAAATATTTTTTGTGATATTACTCTCTTTTACAGATTTAAAATCTCCCTTTATGAGCAATCCAGAGAAAATGTTTCTATTAAAACAATAAAAGTAAATGAAATTAAGCACGTACATAAAAACTAACTTGAATCCAGAAAACAGTAGGATTATAAAAACCTCGTCACCTATTTAATTTATTTTTATAGATTTTCGGCAGAGTCAGTGTCTGTACATGCCATTGTAAAGTGTAACGTTAAAGCTGGAAACATACTATCGGACGCGGCTGACGGACGCGACTGACAGCTGCGACTCAGCAGTGTGCACAGTCTTAAAACATCCGGCGCGCCAGATCGCTCTCGGACGTCCGAACGCTCAAGGTCGTCCGAAGGTGACGTCCGCGACTTATGTCCGATAGTGTGCATGGCTCAGTGTACTTTCATAGTCTAGATACCTATCAATCACGGCTGTCAGTCGCGTTCGTAACCCGCGTCCGATAGTATGTTTCGAGCTTTAACATCTAGGAGCTATAAAAAATATCAATATTGAGTCATGGCCTTTCATACTTGTAGCAAAGCAGTGAAAACTTTACTCGCAACTTCAATGGAGTTCTGATGATAAACAGTTACTTTGCTGATCATGATGATGAATGATGATTTTTTGAAGATTATGATTTCCAGGGCGTTTTCGTTCACGGCGACTGCGCAGTTTCTTCTTAGGTAACTTGAAGGGTCCTCACATGACTAAAGTAACCAATTTTAGCGATAAAAATTCAAGAACAGGTGCTATAAGCAAAGAAGATAAAATAATATGCTATAAGTGAGGACACCATCAAAGTAATTGGAAAGTATGTTTGCAGGCGGTCTGTTTTTAAGTTGTTCTCTATTCGAATCTAGATCGCGTCTTCGTTAGTCTTCAAATGCGTAAATATTTTTTGAAGCGATTGTCTCAACTCAGAACGATTGCTGGCTTGATCTTCAAATGTTGAGGGCTGTTTGCTGATCATAGTAAATCAACAGCTAGCGGCATAAAACGCGCCCTTTTCAAGAGTGTCCTCTGGATTCAGTTTACGTAATGACAGTAGGCTGAGAGTCGTTAAATCGCACCGATTTTATGTTTGTTCAAGTTTAAACCATTGCCGCCGGAGGTCGGAGTTAAAGCGCCATTTTTGGCGCGCTTTATTTATATTACTTTGACTTCTGTTGCCAATCCAATATCAAATGTCAATGTCATGCCTTTTTTTTCATTTTGGCGTCGTATATATTATGCATTAACCATTAGGTAAGTTCGTATAGGCCGGTTTGCTAGCCGCGTAGTCAGAGCTTTTAAGCCGCTTGGAGGTCTTTAACATGGTTAAATGGTTAAAACAACCGAGACCTACAGATTAACGTGTCAACGGTAGCTCGCAGTTGTAAATGCCACCGGCGGTCACCCATCCTAATACTGGACGCTAACGAACACCTAGTCAACGTATTCTATGGTTGCTATTATTGTCAAGTTTATATACAGGGTTATTTCTAATCAATTAGCATTCTTTTAGGGGCTTAGTCTGTACATCAAAACTAACAACTTTTGTCAAATCTCAAAAAAAGTTGTTGTTCCATAGAAAAATATCGTTTACCCTCGTAATACAAAATGTATGGAACAGCTGATTTGTTTTTGTGTTTTGACAAAAGTTGTTAGATTTTTTGATGTACAGAATAAGCTCCTAAAAGGATGCTAATTGATTAGAAATAACCCTCTATAGGTATATCAAAAATCATAAATCTTTTTTGACATAGAGTCAGTCAACGTTTAACTTTAGTCAAAAACATGTGATGATCAAGTCCAAGTTGGTCCAACAACTAACGTAATTTTAAGTTTTTTATCCATAGCTGATAGAGGTTGAAATTAAAGTTTCATTTTTAATACGCTTTCTTTGTATTACTTTAACCAAGCTAAGTACTTTGGCTAGATTAAACTAGCTTCTGTTTCTAATTATAATTTTCGTCTACCCATGGCTGCCTGAAAGAAATTACCGATCAAAAAGCCGCCATCTGGAAGTCTGTTTGTAACGTTTTGTTCTTGTAAGTTGTTCTTTTTAACCGACTTCCAAAAAAGAGGAGGTTCTATGTTCATTATGTACATAGGTATAAATATTTATTTGTACAATTATGTTTATCGATATTTTTGCCAACTGTGATCCGAATTTGAAAATTATTTTTTAGTTCTAGAGTATACTTCCGAGATCTCATTTAAAAGTAATCGAAATCGGCTCAGCCGTTTTTGAAAAATCAACAATAATGTTTTTTTTAAACTTTCGCGATTTGAACACATTTTTATTATATACTACGGGACTAATCGCGCATTTTTTTTTAATTTTAGTTATCTCGTTATTTTAGTGCGCGATTAGTCCCGTAGTATATAATAATAATCAACAATAATGTTAAAATTGTGTACAATTCAAGCGAACAATTCGAATTTTGTACACGATGGGATTGGTTGTATGATGAATGTAGTCAGTTTCGCCATTTTCTACGAAAAATAAACTATCACTTCATTAAAACTACCGTGAGTATTCATCATAAGTATAACAGAATACGGCTAAAACTCACGTTATAATTATACGGTTGATCCGCAAGGAATCCAACAAGTTTCAGAGTATTTAGAACTCCATCCTCAGGGAATACGCGCACCCCCGTCGACCGGCGCGCGTGCCGGTTTTAGCCGTATTCTGTTATACTTAAAAATAAACTATCTTGTAGTATTGTGATGTCTTATAACATTAAGTCTATTTTTCTATTAAAACTGTCTGCAAACTCTCAGACTTTAGAGATCTTTGTATAAACCTATCTCTTTGAACAGTTAATCGAAGGTTATTCCAGTTTAGGATTGCCTGTTGACCTTTAGTGGATTCTTAGATCTTCTTTTATCTAGTACCTTCAAAGGGATTACAGAAAACTGAATATTGAATTCTAGCAAATTGTTGCGAGAAAATAAAGCAGACATTAGGCCCAATTGTGAAGGCGCCATCGTAGTTATATTAGCAATTTATAATATATCTGTTCATTTTTCACTTTAGGCTTTCGATGGAGAGAACACTTTTTACATTGCTATTAATTTACGATGGCTCCTTCGTAATCGGCTTATTATCTACGAACAATATTTTACGACAGATAACAGAAGTAGCTAGAGCTAGATATTAACAATATATTGTCATATGTCATATGACTGCCTCGGTGGCTCAGTGGTTCGTAAACCTGACTTCTGGATCACAAGAGGCATGGGTTCGATCCCCACCCAAGGCAAGCATTTGTGTGATGAACATAGGTGTTTGCTCTGTGTCTGGGTGTTATTTAGGTAATATTTATATGAGTACCTATGTATTTAAAATATGTATATGTACAGCCATATCACTAGCTTTGTTTAGTTTGGGGCCAGAGACCATGTGTAAGATGTCCCCCAATATTTATTTATTAATTACTATAATTACTAGCTTTTGCCCGCGCTTACTTTGTAGCCTAACACTCACAAATAATGTGTCTTTCTATCAATAAAATAATTTTCATAATCCGTACCTACTGTAAATCCAGAGATTAGCCCTACAACCTCACAAATCACAATTTTATTATATTACTAATAGAGTTTGTGCAATAAGAGTAGCGTCGTATGAATTGTGGTTGCCCGTGTGCCATTTTACTAATTTTGTTACGTTGTCAACACTGCTCTGTCATTGCTAGTACAACTAAAAGTGTTTGATACTTGGTAGACACCAATTCGGTTTTCATAAGTACTCGCGTCTTCCAAGTAGTGTAAGTTCAGCGTAACGCCACGACAGCTCTCTTATTGCTATTTACCTATTGGGAATTAACCTTATAAGATTCATTTATAGGATTTGATTTAAACATACAAAGCAAGTCAAAATGTTTTAAATATTCTTGTTTAAACTGCATGCAATTTGCTTAGCATAAAAAATGCTAAGTTGATGCTCAGCATGCTTCAACCGGAGGATATCTGTTAGTCGATATACTTGGCATTTTTTATGGTTAGATAATTATATATGCCTTCCCTATAAATAGCTAATTAGACCGGTTGGAAGTGGGTTGCATTTAGCGCGATTCTGCAATCTTAATCGTTCGTCGTATAACTTGCTTAGCGCCATCCAATAATAAAATGCGAGTAAATATTTTTATCTCTCCATTCTTCTCTATAAAAAAAAACTTCGCGATTTTGGTTGATTTCATAGTAAAAGTTGGTCATGATAACAAGCACAACTATATCCCAAAGTGTTGCTAATGAATTCGATGTCACCATATATCGACGTCCACTGATGAACATAGGCCTCTCCAATGGATCTCCAATAAAACCGGTTGGAAGCGGCTTGCAACCAGCGCGATCTTGAAATCGTAGTGAGGTCATCCGTCCACCTTGTGGGTGGACATCCTACGCTGCGCTCGGGGATACGTGGTCTCCACTTGAGAACTTTTTGACCCCATCGTTCATAAGTCCTCAGCGCTATGTGCCCCCTGCCCACTGCCACTGCCCGTATATTTAAAGTTAAATGTGCGAAAATGTTGTTAGGTAGTTTCCATAATAGGTATAATCTCAAAACTGTGTGAAAACTTTCAAAATAAATACCTATCAAATATTTTTTACAATAAAATTACTATAGGTATAATAAAGTAGTCAAAGTACACAAGTGGTCTGCAAAAATAGCAGTTAATATCCAAGTTGTTCATCAAAAACTGCAACATTTTACCCCCAATTAAGCCAGTTATTTATGCATCGAGGAAAATTTAGCTGCTCCAATGTAGAAATTATTCTGGAGAACCAGAATTGCTAGAGTTGTGATTCATGTGGGATGGAAATAAGGAAAAGTTTTAAAATATTGAACGAATAAATTAACCACATGGGACCATAGTTGCCGGACGAAATAATGCAACTTAGTTTGGCTTTTTTATGACTGTACCTATGTGATGTATCAGCTTTTTACTGGTAAATCTAATGGCCTACATAAGTAGGATGAGTATACCATATTAACCTTTCTGGTTTAGTACTGGTAGATTATTTCATTTTTTTGACGTCATAACGTTTTATAAATCGATGAACACCGGCTGTACGCAGGAAAAAGTGTCACGTTCCGCTTATCCGAGCGTGCAAGCGAGAGCGCTGTGTAAGCGCTAGAGAGGCACGATCTCCCTAAGCGTTCATCTTTCTATGTATCTACCAATATCATTCTAAATGAAATATGGCACGTAACAACTTATTGATTGTCCAACACACTAACAAATCACCAAGCCTAAATAAAAAGATCTAGAAAAAAGGAAACAACGAAAATTTATTATTGTCTGAAAAGAAAATCTATTTCCTCCACCTATAATTTTTTACTACGCCTACTTACTACGAATTTACGATTCCTAAACCTATAATAAAATGGCACTACCGTTTCTTCCTTTGCAACCCGTTGAGCCGAACCAACAAAAGAAGGACTAAAACATTTTTCCGCTTGAACAAGCGCTTTTGTATGTCAATAGTAAAAATTTGCATGCTCCAGAATACGCCTACAAACGGTGTGCGAACATGGGCGGAAAGATCTAACAGTAAGGATCTTCGGGAGTGGTCAATACAATACATAGTTTTATAGTTCCTCATATTGCGGTTGGTAGTAACTCTGCTTTTTACCGACTTCCAACAAGAAGGAGGAATGTTCGTCTTTATGTATTTTTTTTGTTTATGTTATTCGATATTTTCGCCAATTGAGAACCGATCTAAAAACCTTTTTTAGTTCGAAAGAGTATACTTTCGAGGTAGTTTTACTTAAATTTTATTGAAATCGGCTGAGCCGTTTTTGATAAATCAACAATAATGTACATGTATGTCTCATTGATTCGTGCAAAATATTCGAATTCTGTGCACGGTGAAAAACGGTGTTGCAATTTTTCGCGAAAAATAATTACGAAGCAGGGGTTTTCTGAGTTTAATTCAAGGACGGCTAAAAATGTTCAATTGAAATTGATTGAATTCAAATATCTTTTCTGCGTCTGGGTGTCAGTTGTCCTGGTTTTATGTGAGTTCCGTGTTCCGATTTACCCTCGACTCAAAATATTGTGGGAAGTTATGAGTGTGAAGTGTTAATTTATAAGCTTGGATAGTGTGCACTGGACCTCGTATGTACGCACTCAAAATCCCTCTTGTATGCTTAAATAATATCAGTTATTCATTTCATATCATGTTCTCCGCTGTAAAAAGCACCGAAAGTAAAAATTAGGTCGATACTGATGGCCAACTGTGACTACTTTTTGGTGCCAACTTCCCCGATATTTATGGGCCTTTTGTGAAATGGTCAATCATGTGAAATAGTACGTACGCGCAGAGGTATCGATAAGTCAATGCAGCATACGACTGGACCCAGTGTTAACCGATATACCTAGAATATTGTCCATTTCCACAATAGCCATGACGACTAAAAATTAAAAAAAAAGATTATACACGTATTTTTTCATTTGTCAATTAAACAAAAATTGATGAAGATATAGCCCGTTAAAATTCCGGGTGACGTCACAAGTGTATAGACTTCTGTGAGAGAGGTGACGTCACTACCCCCACTCCGAAACTTTGACAAGGTTTATCTTGGTCATTTGTTGTTTGATTTACAAAAGATAAAATACGTGTCCAATTTTTTTTATAATCTAACACACAGACTAATTATATTAATTATTTTACCCAATCGTCATGCCTATTGCCCATACTGTGTATACTGTAGGGGTAGGAAACACGAGTTTGGCAAGCTCGTCGAGTGCCTTGTATCATTTTAAATGAGACTCTTAATCGCACCGTACTGGCTTTTTTAAACGCTCGTTACATGAAACCGGGCCGTGATTAATTTTTATTGGATTTTATATCACAATGGCGTATAAAAATAGCATTTTGAGGTAAAATTGCACGAGTGCCGCGTTGCGCAGGAGACTTTATTTTCATCCAACAGCCTGAAGATGATGATGTTATTAGGTTTTATTTATGTGCGTATGATTTGATATCTGATGTAGTTTCTATATCACCTAGTACAATTCCGATGCGCGATTTGTCTTGTTTTGATTTGTATGTTTATCCGGAGTGGCGTTAGCATTAAAATACAAAAATACAAAATAATTTATTTACCTACCAAAACTTTTACAAAAACCTTAATGATTAAATTAACAATGAATAATAATTTTACTTAAGAAAGTCATTTAAACTAAGGTTAATTTATGCAATTATGTAGTCAAACGCGACCCTATTCGAAATAAAAAAAAATGCAAATAAAATACATCTTCACCAAAGCAAAAAAAAAAAGGTTTCACAGTTTGATTGTGAGACCTGCACTAGTAACAAGTACTGTATAGCAGGGTTATCTCAAACAGTTCTAATGAGTTACCAGACTATTAGGCACACGAATTAGTTAAAAATATTAATAATATAATTAATTCTTTCAGAATTTTTATCATGCTTCGTATTGAATTCTACAGGTTCCATAAAGACGTATGAACATTTGAAATTTTATCTTAGAAAATGGAACACTACTTTGACTAATATTTATCTATCACTTAATTTGTTTTAGTTTGTAAATATAGTATTGGAGTTTGTTGTAATATATGATTTGATTTATAACATGTTTAATATTTTGAAAAATAAATATATGACAATAAACTTCAATTATCAGCTCCACGTAAGATTGCTTTGTAAAATAGAAGAAAATCCAAAAGATTGCTAAGAGCAATCGCAAGTGGCTCATATCTCACGCGAATTTTTGAAGTAGTCGGACCATTTTGACATTGACGTTCTACGCTATAAGTTTAGTTCTACCTAACAATCCACATAATATTAGGTACTTGGCAATGGGAATCAAGAATATATCCTACTAATATTATAAACTATTAACGCGAAAGTTTGTGAGGATGGATGGATGTATGGATGTTTGTTACTCTTTCACGCAAAAACTACTGAACGGATTGAGATGAAACTTTGCAATAATATAGCTTATATATCAGAATAACACATAATATAGATTATAATGATATTGCGTCAAAAATCAAAATAACATGCGGGCGAAGCCGCGGGTAAAAACTAGTCCTCTATATAACGCAAATTATGATGGACCTTGCACAGTTATTTTTCGCAAAAATCGCTATACCGACTTCCACCGTGAACATAGTTCAAATAGCTTACACAAATCAATGTGACATTCACGTACCTACATTATTATTGATTTTTAAAAAACGGCTCAGCCGATTTAAATAAAATTTAAATGGGACCACCTCAAAAGTTTGAACTGTATCTTTTGAACTTAAAGATATTTTTTTAAATCGGTTTACAATTGGCAAAAATATCTTTAATTACAATAAACTACATACTTACAGACAAACATGATACCTTCTCCTATTTGAAAGTTGGTAATTACTTTACCCTCTAAATAAAAGTAGCGGAATTATCTGACAATGGATACTTCACGGTGATATTTTAGCTAATGAAAACTGATGCCGGCCAGAATTCTGATGAGAGTGAAGAAAAAATAAATATAAACGATTTATATTCTGAAGGTGTAGAGAGCACCTTCAGTGGGTGGAATACAGTTGCAAAACTTCAAAATATTAAAATTTAATGAAAAAGTAATTGTCAGAATAAAAGTTTATGAGTCCATAAAATAAGAATTTCTACTGAAGTAGGTTCTAATTTATCGGTTTTTAATAGTCCACTGCTGAACATAGATATACCTACAAAAAGCGATTAAGCCATATCCACTACGCTAGCCCAGTTCGGGTTGGTAGATTGACATAGGGAGGTACACTATTCAGTTTCTCTCACGATGTTTACCTTCACCGAAAAGGCACCACTGTGTAAAAATCTATGTATTAGCTGCTTATACATTTATTTGAGCTCTGCTATGGACTTAATATCTAATATCCAAGGCATATCATCAAAATTGGTCGGAGCACAACAACATTTTAGCTGAGACGATCTGTTTTCACTAGTGCTCAGCTAACCTGCCTTATGGAAATAAATTATTCTACTCACATATAAATCACTCACTCATCACTTACTATTGGTATTGGTGGATCCATTGCTACACGATTTAGCTAAATAAAAATAAAACATTAAAAAAAAAAAAAAACGAAACAGTAGAATAAACATCCGTATTCAAAGTACCTACCTATAACTAAGCAGAAAGTTAAATATTGAATCAAAGTAAAAAATAGAACCTTTGTCACTGCTTAGATCATCTTACCGTAGATTTAGGCCATACTAAAGAAATATTCACAAATTGTGATGGACAGACAGACATTTTTTGTAAATGTGGCAGCAAACGCTAAGTGAAGAAGTGACGGAATGACAATGAATGAAGTTAATATCAATATTACCCAATATTTTCGAATTCTGTTTCTATTGAAGCACGTTATTTAGTCTTGAGGTGTGTTAACCCTTTGAACATCAAGTTGATTGAAACTAAGTGCTTTTCAGGCATTATGCTTGAGTGCCTTTCTCGAAACGATGTACAATACTTAGATGGTTAAAACCTAAAGCGTATTTAGTGGGTCCATGCCCTTCAATTGTGGTATTTAATAGCCTGTAATCTTGGAACTTGTAGAGCTCTTTTGTTCGAAATACTCGTGGTTAAGAAATTGTTGTTGTTATTTAAAAGGTGTAATAAACGGCACCAACATTTAAATCAAAATTCTTAGGTAGGATGATAAAGATATGACATCACTTGGGTATACACAATAAGGTTGAAAGTGTTTTTTTATCGATTGTGTAGTTACTTATTAATATAATAATAGATACGCAGCTCATTACATAGTCGAAATTGTTTTTTTATTTTGAAAAGTGTTAGATATTGTGAGAATTCTTTATTTTTTGTTTTCTGACTCTACTAAAAACGTTATAGACATAAGATGTCAATTGTCTACATCAATAATAATTAGTAAAATGAGGGCTAGATGTAGAGTGTAGTGTTTTTCAGATTTTTCTGCTCTAGCGGGCCAAATTCTACTCCAATCTTTCCTTTATTTTTATTTTCTTTCGAGGTAATATTTGTAGAGCTAGAGATAGTCAAATAATTGTTTTCTATTGTGTTGTAATATTCGGTAGGTTTTTGACAGTCGCGGCTCATTGTTGTTTTCTTGTTTCCATGTCAACGCCATCCGAGTCTGCGCAGACCGCCCACGTCACGGTCTGACGTCCTGACGTCTCCACTTATAGAACCTAAGTTTATTTTTATTTATATTTGTAGTATAATTCTTGTTACTCATGGCATTTTGCGCCCCGGCCGGGCCAAATGCAGTTTCCCAATACGTCAATGTGTCGCAGGGGGACATGATTCAGTGCCTAGAGTGTTCCCAAGTGCGATTTTTTAAAGGACAGAAAGGCCTCAAAATTCACCGTACGCGGTGCCATAAAAATAGCCAAATTACACTTTCGGCCCCTATTGCAGGCTCTGATGGAGCCAGCAGCAGTCCCATGAGCGCTGCTGCTCCTTCCAAACCGCTTTGGGAGGTTCTTAGCTCACTCAAAAGTTCTCTTCCTGTTTTAAAACGCATCCCGCGTGGTGCACGTTTTTCGGTTGCACAGTGTTTATCTGCTGCTGTTCGGAATGTTATTTCTAAAAATTCTTTAGACGCCTGGGAACACCTCTTGACTTTTCCCTACGTTGTGCTTTACGTACATTCGGACCCAACAAACAAAAAATCCCTTACCACTACGGTAAAGGAAAATTGCGTAAAGTACAGCGCATTGGAAGAGAACTCTTTAGATTTTGAAAGCATTATTCCGCCAACAAGGCAGAATAAACCAAATTCTAAAAAAACAGACGATTCTGTTACTATTAAAATAGTAGAGAGCAAAATTAGTGATGGCGATATCAAAGGCGCCGCACGAGTCCTGTTCTCCAGCGACACTATTGCCCCCCACACTCCCGATACGGTCCAGTCACTCCGTGACAAGCATCCGCCGGCAGCATGTCTCCACCTGCCTGAGCCACCACACCCTGATGACGTTGTCATTGAAGTGTCAGCTCAGGAGGTTGCAGCGGCCGTTTCTTCTTTTCGGAGCGGTTTAGCCGGAGGCCTAGATGGAATTAACGGTAATTAACGATCTTGAGAGAATTAACGGGTTTGGCAAATCTCATGTTATCTGGGCGGGTCAATGATGACGTCATCGAAGTCTTGTATGGCGCTAACCTATGCGCACTTGTCAAAAAAGATGGTGGCATCAGACCTATTGCTGTTGGCACCACATATCGTCGTCTTGCAGCCAAAGCCGGTTGTGGAAAAAAGGTTGCTCTTTTGAGTAGTCTTTTTCAACCAATACAGCTTGGCTTTGGTTCGCGGGGTGGATGTGAGGCTGCTGTTCATTCGCTTCGTACTTTTCTCGGTCAAAATTGTGGAGAGGTGTTGCTTAAGGTGGATGTCAAAAATGCTTTCAATTCGGTTAATCGAGACGCCTTGTTGGCACAGGTCAAAGACAAAATTCCCGATCTTTTCAATTTTCTTTGGCAATGCTACGGCAAACCCACTAAATTAATTTACAAAAATGAAGTTTTGCTATCTTCCGTTGGCTGTCAACAAGGTGACCCTCTCGGACCAGCCATTTTCAGCCTGGCCATTCATCCAATTGTTCAACGTCTCCAATCTAAACTCAACGTTTGGTATCTGGATGACGGGACTTTGGGTGGCGATGCGAGCACAGTCCTACGTGATTTGGAAATTCTTATTGACGAGTTTCGTCAAATTGGTTTGGAGCTAAATTTTTCGAAATGCGAACTTTTCGTTTGCGACTCATGTCCGGATAAAGATTTGATACTTAACAAATTTAATGATTTGGCACCTAACATCAAATCGGTAGACAAGTGTTCTCTTCGCCTTCTAGGTTCGCCGATATTAGATGAGTCTTTTCCGCCTTTCGTTCAAGAAAAAATTCAAAATTTTTTGAGTGCCTCTGATAGGCTACTCAAAATTAACGCCCACATGGCTTTTACCATTATAAGATGTTGTCTGTTTGTTCCAAAATTTATGTACGCTTTACGATGTAGTCCATTGTGGAAACACAATGAGCTCCTTTTGAGCTTAGACGATGTTGTAAAGCAGTCCCTAGTATCGGTTTTGAATATTGACATGAGTGAAAGGGCGTGGCTACAAGCCTCCTTGCCTGTTAGGCTTGGAGGGCTAGGGGTCCGCTAAATTTCAAGTGTTGCTTTACCAGCTTTCTTGTCCTCCATTCATAGTACTCAGAACTTGATTGAAAAAATCCTCGCACCTTCTTTAAGCCGTTCTGGCGTAGATGTAGCTCATTTGAATGAGGCAACGAATGCTTGGAGGGTCGCTTGCCCAAATACCGAGCTTCCAAAGACTTTATCGTCGCAGAGACTGTGGGATCGGCCGATCTGCGAACTAGCACGGAAATCTCTTCTAGATACGTGTCCTAGCGTCGCGGATCGCGCTCGTATCCTTGCAGTCTCTGTATGGGAGTCCGGTCTTTGGTTGCAAGCATTGCCCTCTTTCAATACTGGTAACCTTTTAGACCCAACTGCATTTCGTCTAGCTGTCAGCTTACGCTTGGGTGCAAGGTGTTGTGAGGCCCATCGCTGTCAGTGTGGTACTGCAGTTGACCAGCTCGGTCACCACGGTCTCTCTTGCTCAAGAAGCGCTGGTCGGATTGGACGCCACGCCAGCCTTAATGATGTCATACTCAGGGCTTTTGTCACCGCCAATATCGCAGCCGTACTCGAACCGAGTGGGTTGGCGCGTGGTGATGGCAAAAGGCCTGACGGCATGACGCTGGTCCCATGGAAGTGTGGTCGGCCCTTAGTATGGGACGCAACTTGCGTCGATACTTTGGCACCGTCACATCTTCCTGAGACTCAGAGTAGGGCTGGAGCGGCGGCCAATTCGGCTGAGCAGCACAAGCGGCGCAAATATGCTAACCTCGGTAGTGGTTACATATTTGAGCCATTTGGAGTTGAGACTTTGGGTCCGTGGGGGCCGGGAGCTCATTTCGTTTTCAAAAATCTTTCTGAGCGTCTGGTGGACGCGACGCGTGACCAAAATGCTGGTGTTTATTTGGCTCAACGTATAAGCATTGCCATTCAGCGTGGCAATGCTGCCAGCATGCTGGGCACGCTGCCAACTGGCAGTGGGCTTGAGCACTTGGATTATCTTTAGACCTTCAAGGGTCTGTGGATGATCCAATTGCTTTCTATGTAGTAGTAGTGTAGTATTGTTATTATAGAGTGTAGTTGTATTTGTTGTTAATATTTATAGAACCAGCCTCTAAATAGTCAATTTTTAGGGTTCCGTACCCATAGGGTATTATATAATAGGGTTTTTATTACTAAGACTCCCCTGTCCGTCTGTCCGGCCTTCTGTGTCACCAGTCTGTCTCATGAACGGTGATAGCTAGAACGTTGAAATTTTCACATTTTCACAGATGACGTGTTGTTGTTGTCGCTATAACTAAAAATAAGTACCTACTAAAATAAAATAAAAATATTTAAGGGGGCTCTCATACAAAATACAATAAAAAATATACAAAATCATTTATTAAGCATAATGTTTACATTAAACCTTAAAAGTAACTTAGAGCTAGACTTTAGAAATGCTAAGTAGAAGGTTTCAGGTTGATGGCAGGCCCTGCACTAGGAGAAAGCAGGGTCCAAAACATAAGAGATTACCAAATTAAGAGTATTGGTGCGACGTACTAAATTAAATTACTATTTTATTGGATAATTATACTCAATATAAAATTAAATTAAAAAGTGACAAAATAACACGAAAACGATTGTGTGTGTGTGTGTGTATGTGAGTGTGTGTGTGTGTAACCCCGCAATACACAAGATCTCATGAGAGTCAAGGTTTGCAGTGTGTGTACATGCGCGCTTGTGAGTGTGTTGTGTGTGCGTAGCTGAGAGCGTATGACTTCATGTCAGGTGGTAATTTTTAGTCATTTTTCGGTGTCGTCGTATGAAAGGTTGCTTAAGAACTTTATAAGGGCAGCTTTGCATTCTCTTAGTGTTTTAGAATACATGGAAATTTTTATGGTTTATGTATCTTATTGTAGATATAAGGAAATCAGAAAAATGGAAGACGTTGTGCAAAGGCAGATTTAGTCGGTGGTTCATTAGCTCGGAAGGGACGCCTTTTTGATGAGCTGGAGACAGTTTCACAAGACATTTTTCTATGAACAGCCAAACTAATCTTTAGTATATATAGTTGGCGAACAGTCAACATTTCTACTAAGGTGGAAAGGTCTTCCCTCGGGTGCCTATAGGGCAGCTTAAGCATCCATATAGCATACAACAAACATGAATTTCTTGACGTATTTCGCTCATTATTTTTAACGGCGGCGGCAGGTAAATGCTTGAAATATTCAGAGAATATTTAGATAAATGTTCACTTCAACAATAAATAGTAAAATTAAAATAAAATAAATATTTGAGGGGAGCCCATAAAAGAAACGTGATTTTCTTGCCTGATGTTAATAACGGCAACAGGATGACGCTTGAAATATTCTCAGAATATTAAGTTGTATATATCATTCATAAATAAATAATTAAATTAAATAAAATGTAGGGCTAGGGGGGCTTCTATATGATACAGAACCCTATGTGCGCAAGCCTGACTCGCACTCGGCCGATTATTCAACATAGATAAGATAACGTTTATTGTTTAAAACTGTGTACATAAAGGTGTTATATTATAATAAATTATGGACACAACAGTTTGTCCTAACGAACATACAATATTTGTTAATTTGTAATAGGTAGGTACGTATTGTCCTCTCTAAAATAGCAGCTAATATATTTTACAACCTACATAACACTTGGATAGACTATATCTACACTATTAAGTATCTTCAAACAAGAAACAAAATATATTTACTCGCAATCTCTATGAGAACATTTCTTTAGACAAAATTAACTACAATGGGCCATATCTTTGAAAAGAAAATTCTATAGCAGACTACTCTAGCAGTCTACTTTTACTAAACAATACCTAGCCATGCATGCTACTTCTACAAGTACTACGCTAACCTAAAGCCCCTCTCAGGGGATTTGCTCGCACTCATTTGAGCCCCTGAATAGCGAATAGCAATTTTAATACTCGCCATCACCGGCAGAGATTAACTTGCACTCTACGTACAGTTTACTTGCTTTACCGAGATTTTAAGGGGACAATTTTGTCATTATTGCTACCTACCTTAGTGCGTTACCTGTTATCCTTATAATAATTTTATAGATAAAATTTACCTATTTGCGCAGAATAAATAAAATAAATATACAAATATTTTTGGGATATCTTACACGCGGCCTCTGACCCCAAACTAAGCAAAGCTTGTGATATGGCTGCCAGAGACTGATATACTACATATACTTATTTTTAAAAACATACTCATATAGATAGTAACTATATAACACCCAGACACAGAGCAAACACTTCTGTTCATCACATAAATACTTGCCCTGGGTGGGGATCGAACCCACACCTCTTTGATCCAGAAGTTAAGGTCACTAACCACTGAGCCACCGAGGCAGTCATATCATATAATAGGTACTATAAATCCTTAAAAATTCTGTCAATGTAGTGTGTCGTGGTGACAATGTCAATTTAAGCGGTACGGCTTCGCATCTAGTCTGCCCGTAACCACGGCTAAAGCAACTTAGCCAAAACGTCGAGAAAAAGATGTATTTGATCATAAAATTATCTCATGATTCATTGATACGGTACGGTACACAACCTCTTAATAACAATTATGACAGTGTGATGTCAGTGGTCAATTCATAATTTACTAGTTAAGTTACTCAATTTCCGTAAATTGTTATTTTTCAGAGATTAATACTTCGTTAAACTTAGGCGAAAACTAACGTAGGTACCATGGTAAAAATGGTTTAAAAGTAAAAAAGTAAAAGTATATAATTAGCGGTCCTAGTATCAGTAGTTTAGGTAACAAAGAGTTTAGGTCTACATCCTGAATGTCTAAAACTGTCTTATTTATTTTTTTAATGTCTGCTCATTTTATACATTATTTCAACAAAAAGTTTTGATACTTAGTTACTTCAACAAAGGCAACTATTCAACAGAAAATATGAATCAGATTTGGAGTAGCTGAGCATAAATCCTACTAGTATCATGCATTTTTTGGCTATGCAGACCGTCACTGAGGACTGCATGTAATAAGAAAACAGTAACAATAACAATCAATAATGACATAAATCTAACCTAACTCTATTATTAATTTTATAGACGAAATGAGTTGATAGTAACTTCCTCAACGTATTACCTGAGAATTGCTATATAGCGTGGTAATGGCAGCCAGCATACTAGGTAGTACTGAGCTCGAAGCCAACTGGCAGTAGGCAGTAGTAGTAGTAGTAGGTAGGTAGTGAGTGTTTGGATTATCTTTCCTGCTCTCAAGGGTCTGGAAAGGATCCAATTGTTTTTTTTTTCTATTGTGTTTCTTAAGTGCCTATGTAGTTTTGTTGTATTTTCTTGTAGTTAACAAACGCCTCGCCTTATTGTGCATTTATGAGTATAACGCATTATCATCTCCATCATCAGTACTCATCTACATTTATAGCCTGCGTCATGCCCAAGTATAAATATAAAGTACTTAGCAATAAAAATCAAATCTACTCCAAGTTTAACGACTCGAGCCCGCGGAAATTTTATTTTTCATCGCTTCCATCGAGCCCCACACACGACATTTAAGATTCATTTCGTTTAATTCACCGCTAGATTAATGCATACCTCCCGTTTACTCAGTCAGATGAGATCCGTAAGACTCGAATGACGAGGCCTGCTCGCAGAACAAGAGCGTAGATAAAGGTATTCTAGATACAATTATACTCCATAAAATTTAACTTGATCTCTGCGACAGCTGTCAGAAAAATCACGCATATGAAGTCCTGATTGTCTTAATAGTACAGACAGTACCTGTCAATGTCAGACTTTATGGGCATGCCGATTAGTGATGGGCGACGAACGATCGTGACCACAGAGTTTTAGATAGAGTTTTGTTTAAAATATCGATAGTTTATACTAACGATATTTTAAATAAAACTTAATTTATCGTTTTATTGTATATTTTAATATCATAACATTTTTTACATGTGTAATTAAATTAAACCCAATTATATGTTACATTAGCATCGGTAATAGTGAAAAACGTCGATAAATACTATCGTTACATTATTATGAGTATTTAATTAATATCATAACATTATTTCCATGTGTACATATTTGATCTTAAATAATAGTACTCGTAAGTAAATAAAATCCAATTTCTCACCTTCAACTACTCATTCGATTTAATTACAACATTGTTTGAAAATCGATTTTTTCCACCACTATCTCAACTCTAAATATGTCAATCTTCTATGTCAATGTCACTGTCGAAGAGATCAAGTTAAATCTTATAGAGTATAGATTCAATCTAATATTTTTCGAACGATAGATGTGGCAACTTCAAACTTTTTGCATCAATTTAAACATTTTCAATATCGCGCGAAATTAATACAAAAATACAAAAAAAAAATACAAAATAATTTATTTTACCACAACTTTTACAAAAACCTTAATGATTAAATTAACAATGAATATAGTTTTTTTTTTATAAGGATTTACTATACTTATTATTTTACATATTATTTTAAAATTTAAACTAAGGTTAATTTATACAAATAAAGGACATTTTCACCAAAGCAAAAATAAGGTTTCACAGTTTCATTGTGAGACCTGCACTAGTAACAAGTACTGTATCGCAGGGCTCAAACAGTTCTAATGAGTTACCTGACTAAGCATATTGGTGTAGTATATAATTATATTTGTTTTTTTTTTTGGCATTCACAGATAATTACTGCCCGATGTAAGTTTACGTAAACTCATTTAGCGGCTATGAAAAGGTAATTTTAACAAGTTTAGTACACCTAGGGACCTAAATAATGGCCACCTTAGGCACAAAATTAGATACATCAACAAAAAAATCGAAAAAGCGTCAAATGAAAATCAGTTGACGCACTTGTGACAATGTAAAATTCTTAGACGTCTGGCTCTGTCTTGCATTGTGAATTCTTTATGAACGTCCCGCAAACTACCTACTTAATGATTTGATTGTTCAGCTTACCTGATTTTATTGCGGCAACTAGTGCCCACAGAAAAAGATATATTTGTAAACAAAATTTTATAAGATTACGTACTCGTAGGTACCCACACCTCAGCGCCATTGGATATTTTTCTTGGTATCTCTCGGGGGCCCAAGATACAGGCTAAGCCTAGTTTGGGGTCCACAGGTATTATCTTATTATATCCCATTGTTATGCATGAAAATAACATGTATACTTAATGTCGTTTTAAGTCAAATTAATTATTTTACTGTATTTTATGCATGCGTTTTGAAAATTAATGTAAATGAATTATGTAATTGTTATTTTTTGGTAATAAACTTATGTGTATGAATAAGGCCACTATTTTGGATTTTCGATGTAAGTACCTCGTAAACACTAGTTGAATTTCTATATACATACATTGAGCGGTTTATCTGTAAATGGCAAAAAACATGAAAATAAAATTTAATTTTGATCAGCCCTAAACTCTCAGAGCAAATAATAAAATCTATGGCGGCGCAACACCGACGCATGTGTTGAGTTTTGTTCAAAAATTTGCTTATTTTTAATGTGTGGTTTTTGGACGAAAACTACAGTTCGAAGGCGGAAGTCAACCACAGACTTTTAAAAAAGTAAATGCAGCAAGAAACTGGCTGTGGTTAGTTAATTAAAGAGGAAGTGGGCGGATATTTTTATAACATCGTGGTCAGAGACTAATACGGTTTTGGAGACCATTCTGGTCGAGCCGTCGGAGCGAAGAACAAGTCTAGATTAGTTATTTTTAGATCTTAAAGAACACTGTGATGGAAGAAATAAATCTGCAAAGCTTAATTGTAATAATATTGGTGTTTTTACTGCATCGAGTCCTCGGTTTCTCTAACACATGTATAAAAAACCGGCCTCATTTGACTGTTCAACGACGTTCCCTCTTGATTTTTTTATTTGCTCTGAGCCCTAAACTACCCTAATAGATTATGATGGTAGGAAATTAATTGCCTTGTTTTAGACAACCTGCTTCCGCTTCCAAGCGGGCATATTAGAAATCTATATGAACAGCCTGCAGGACATTCCACAGCTGATAAGTTAAAAGATTTTAGAAAATCAAACGACTGATGACGTCATAAGATACTTGTTATGATTATGATAAACATACGAGTACCTTGACCTGAAACTTTATATCACTTTCTCGACACTTACTTTATACAGAGTTATAACTATTGGTTATACTACGCCAAGGAAGTGACTCATACCATCATTGTGGACCACTTTTGGCACGTGCAACTCGGAATTTGAGAAAAAAATTCAGCTGTTTCTTCAGAAGAATTACAAGTAATAGAAGTATTGCTAAATTTTACTCATATGAAAACTACGGTACAACTGTCTTATTCATATAACAAAGCGTTTTGAGTACACATTCCTCATACGATCTGCCAGAATGTGGAACGCTTTGCCTAAGTCTGTCTTTCCGTTAAAGTAAAATGTAGGTGTCTTCAAATCTCGAATAAATAGGTATCTTCTAAGTAAGCGTGCTATATCCTAGACCGCATATTTGCTTTACATCAGGCAGCGTGTAGTCAAACGCAAACCTATTTGAAATTTAAAAAAAATCTCATAAAATTATTCTCATAAATTCTATTCTATTTTCTATGTCTGTCATCTCACCCTAGTTCTGATAGGGATGCTGCGAGCAAATAGTTTTGCAACTTGAATCAATTTGTGCTCCACATCTGGCGAAACGATCGTAGTAAGAAGATAATATGATAAGTTGGAGAATAAGCAAATAATTTTGTATTTTTACTTATATTTATTCTGTTTTGTATAAATAAGAGATAGATAGATAGATTAAGTCTTTATTGCTTACCAAGAAATAAACAAAAAGAAGAAACAAAGATACATAAACAGTGTAACAATGGGCGGCCTTATCGCTGATAGCGATCTCTGCCAGGCAACCTTAGGATGGAGAGGACAGAAAGCGTATAAAAAATGGACGGGGTGCGCATTAGTTAAAAATATAATTTAGATTATACATCATAACATACATACTAATAATATTGATATAAATACTTAAAATACGTAAAAATAAAGAAAACAATACATAAAAAAATCATAAAAGAAACCTATGACAAAAATTATAACAATTCAATAATAAGAGCAATTCAGAGTATTTGTATTGATGTTTATTATTACAGTATCATTTTTGATACATTACTAGCATGCCAAGCGTCACAAAACTACTCGTAAATTTTTATTTTTAACCGACTTAAAACAGATATATGGACGAAAATCCTCTTTTTTGGAAGTAGGTTAATAATGGCCATATTGATTCGAGCGAACTATTCCAATATAAGAATGATGATGATGATGATGATGATGATTCCAATATTGTACAATTCATGTCGGTTGTGTCATTTTTAGCGAAAATTTGTGATTCTAAATCAGACATCGTATGAAATCATGCGTAGCTTTCCACAAGCAACAAACAGCATGACTATTTTCTGAATAGGTAGGTACACTCGGGTAGGTAGGTTCAGACGTGCACAGAGCATTGAATCTTTCAAGGCCCAGGTTCAGAAACATTATCTCTTGAAGCTCTCTCTTGTGTATTTTTATGTATGTAAGTATGGTTATTTTTTTACTGTATGTATTATTATAATTTTTTTTATTTTTTATTATAAATTTCTTTGTTCCTCTGTGTAGGTAGCAGAGTCATATTGACAATTTCAAGTTTAACAACTTTACATTTCAGCCAGTCCTTGTCAGACACTGGGGGTATATCTGTAATTATATTACTGTTCATATACGCAGTGAATCAACGAGTTTTATTTCTTACTGTATGTATTATTAGAAGTATTTATGTATGGCTATTATTATGTAGTTTATTTTATTATTTTATTGCACTTTGTAGTAACTGTACCTATTATTTATTTTTAATTGTTTTTTTTTTACGTTTACACCACCGTCCTTGTCTATACGTACCTATACGTTTCCTTACATCCAAAGGAGGTTGTCTGGTAGAAATCGCTTTTAGCGATAAGACCACCTTTTGTGCCTTTTCTGTTTTTGTTTCTTCTATTGTCTTGGTGTCAATATAGTGTTGTTGTATTGTATTGTACACTAACTTTTCTTTTATAACAATGAAAAACTAATGATATTTCAAAAGTGGTATATTAAATTCAATGAATCTATCTTTATTGCATTAGAAAATGCAGGCGGATTTTTCTTATTCTTATTTGGCCTCATGCTTTTTACAATCTTACACACATCATGGATCTGGCCAGGTTCTATGGTGAACATTTAAACTTAAACACACGCGTGTAGATCCTACAATTTCCCAGTAGCACCTACTCATCCTATTTTATTACTAACCGAAGTTTGATCCGCATTTTCCTTCATAGGTTCATTTCTAGTAGCTCTCCAGCGTTTCACCTCGCTAAGTGACTTTCGATGGAACATATGGCCCGGTCGACCTTTTGAGGCGGTGTTGGGTGGTTTTTACATTTTTTCTTATAAAAATTCAGTTTCATGTAAGCGAATGTAAGGTAACCCCAGGGTTGTGAAAATTTGTAGAATGTAGGGGATCTGATGGAAGGTTTTGGGGTTTTTATTTTTGGTCTTTTGTTGGGAAATGATTTGTTCTTATTCCAGTATAGTTTGTTTACCACATAGTAGTATACCTACGTGTTATTTTTATTGCATTCAACAATACTTAAAGTTTCAGTATAATTGCGCAAACGATTTCTATTATATTAATATAAATTTATATTTGAGTTTTTTACAATATTTATTCATATCATTATTAACGTTTACATGTCATAATTATTACTATTTCATATCTACCTACTTAAGTTTTATACTATACTAACTAATGATACATAATTCAAGATAGAGTATAAATAAACGATCGCAATCTTACGCGCCTACGTCTTAATTTGCTGTATTCAAATACTTATATTCAATATTTATCATTGACGTTGTAAGGACACAAATCTAGAGTCACAAATCTCTTCTACAAACTAAAAATATAACTCTGCAGAACAAATAGTCAATTACATGCAAATGAGAACGAATGATACCAATCGGGTCCTTCGAGGAAAAGCTGTAAGAGCCATAATCGACAATCTTACACCACTGTGATTAAATTCTTATAAAGCCAGCCCCAACCACCGCAATCTACATCAAAATTTTATAATAACCATAAAGATTCCGATAACGCAAGACGTACATTCTTGAAGCCCATAAAATGAAATTGGACAAAAATTCCTACCAAATTTTCCGCTACAAGCAATACAACAAACAACTCGGATCGATACAGTCATAAAACGTTTTGATGGCTCAGATGATTAAATAGATAATCATAAAAAGAAAATGGTAACGGTCCCCAGACTCTGGGTCAATAAAATTTTTAATTGGACAGTCAGGAGGCAGTTCGTTTTCCACCCGATTGGTTTGTTTGAATCATCTTAATTTTATAGCGAGGTGATTTCGGAGAAAATTTTCTGTATAATGTAGTGGTCTAGGAGAAGGCGTCTTGAATACGGCTGGAATTTCAAATGAAGTTTTGGGAGAAAATATTGTTGTATCCACTTTTGGTTGGCTAACTTGGTAGGCACAAACGGCCTACTTAGCAAATTTTAGCAGACTTATTTAAATATGTAGCTATGCTTTTAGTCAAAAATATCCTTTTTTTTTAACGTTTATTGTAAGAATTTTTTTTGGATCGTTTTGCTTTACGGAATTTTGAACAAATTTTTTTCCAATACCCTAAATTAAAACGTAAGTTACTTACTATTAAATATATATTTATTATTATATCTATTGATGTCTTTAATTTATAAAACACAAGGATATATTAATTCTGTGGCATCACTGTATTATGATGTTTTTAATTATTTTAAAACTGTCACAAACATGGTAGCCGTCCATACCATACTATAAGTCCACTTATTGTTGGACTAACATATTTATTCTTTTGTTATTTTAGATTAGGAGTCATTTTGTTTCAATTAAGACATTACGTCAAAAATATAATAATTTAAAATCTCAAATATGCCCTAATAAATCAAGTAACCCGCTCTCTATGGTTCCTAGTGCAAAGGCCCATATTACTGACAGCATTACCGCGTTGAACAGTGATTGATATCCTTTGCACCAAGAGACTAAATTCAAAAATATACCTACTGATTTATAATTTACAGTTCTGTGTCTGACAAAAAGACGTTAAATGAAGCCATAGCCTCCTCAGCCATAAATCTGTAGATTTTTCATGACGTCAGCTAGAAATTTCAATAACTGTGCAGAGGTGCAGGTGATTCCACTGAAGCAAGGATGATTTTAAAGTAGAGACATTTGGAAAAAGTCGTAATTTAAAAGAAAAGTTAAATTGTTCTCGTTAGCTTTTCTCCATTATATTTAAATCAATAAATTCATTCTGAGCGTTTCGAAATTTGAGTAAGGGTTCAAACGATTTGATGAAAAAAGGTGAGTGACATTGCTCAAAGAAATCCTTGCGTTGTTTTAGCAGTGATAGAAGGCACATAGCCCAAAAAAACTGGCAGTTGTTGAGAATACATCTTACAATAAAGAATATAATATTGACTGGCCAATAAAGCGTAAGATCAACAGGAAAATATAACACACTGTTTCAAAATCTCAGAGCAAGGCAAAAATCCGATTAAAACCAAATAATATCCCAAGTTTTATATAATTTATTGAACAACCAAAATTCTGTAAGCATTGCTATTAACCAAAAAGCCAGCATTTTGAGCACGCTGTCAACTGCTGGTGATGAATGATGTCTACGCATCAACGCAACATCGAAGCCCGCCCGCTGGCCGCCACCGCGGCATCGTCGCCCCCGCGCGCCGCTTCGTACCCTTGGCTAGTTTATAAGGGCATGCGAGCGCCCGCTCGCTCTCTTTTTCCCTGCGACCACAGCGACGCTACAGCCTGCCTACAAGTATTAATATTTACTACTCGCTTGTCACTCGATTAATGTACTTTGCGTTACAACATTATATACAGTCCACTCATAACAGAGAAGTTTTTACTTTACCACCCCTACAATTAGGGATAGGGAATTAGGTCGTACTTATTTTCCCAAATGATGAATTTGAATAATAAAAAAAAATTATTAGGAGACATCTTACAGAACGGTCTCTGACCTCATACTAAGCATAGTTTGTGATATGGCTGCCAGACACTGATATACTACATAATACCTACCTATTTTTAAATACATGAAAATGAAAAAATGAAAATGTATTTATCAACATAAACATAAGATACACAAGTAAATGAGAAGTTTTATTAAGAGAAAACATATGTTTATGGATAGTTTTATACAATGCACTAGGCTGGGCCTGTATCGCGGGAAACCTGATACGATTTAAAATGTAAGTAATATTTACCTACATTTAATATATTCAACACCACTATTAGAATTTACAAATTTACAGGTAAGAAAAATAAACAATATTAAAAATTACAATAAACAAATCATAAATCTAAGCATAACTTATTAATTTACTACAACTACTCTCTGAAAAACCAAAGCTCGAAAACGCAAATTAAATAAGTACATAATCAGGTTCAGTGTAGTTTATTATTATTATTATTATTTATACATACTTACACCTATAGATAATACCGAAATAACACCCAGACTCTGAGCAAACACTTAATGTCATTGCAAATTTCAAACCTCCCATGTAACATTTTTCTTATAAAATAGATTTTAATTTTTTTTGCAAGATTCTTTTAGGAGCTATCGTTTGCAAAAAAAATGCTTACGTATAAATATCTGAACATTTTACTGACGCACGGTGCATTTATAAATTGCCTTATGTGACAGCCTACTAAGAACTGTTGATCAGTTATATTTGTTTTTCTCAAAATGTTACTTATTGCACATAAGAGATTTTAAATTTGCAACGACGCATGATTGTTTATCACATAATTATTTTCCCTGGATGGGAATCGAACAAACGCAATCTTTGACCTAGGAGTCAGGGTTACTAACCACTGAGCCACCGGGGCAGTCAATCCGCATTATCTTTAGACCTTCTGTGGGCTGTCGATAATAATTATTGCTTTTTTTGTGCAGTAGTGTTATTAAAATATTTTATTGTAGTTACTGAAAAGCCCGAATAACAAAAAAAATATACCTACATCAAATTTCATTTGACTTTGCATTGCGTATAACATTTTTAATCACTTCTCTCATTTTTAAACAAAAACAACAAACATCGCATTCGAAACACAATAACGAAAATTGACCGAATTTTCAGCAGAAAACATTTTTCGTACACATCTCGAATCTCGCTGCGATTCAAACATAAACTCACTGTGACAAAGTTAGTTATTCGTTCGTGTTATTAATTCAGAAAAGTTTTCGTATAAACAAACTGTTGCGATTGTGCCCCGGGAAAGTTTGAACCGTGTATGAGGTTATGAAATTTTGGGGAAAATGAGGTTCTTGCTGGTAACATTTTTAAATTTCCTTCTGAGTATTTTGTTGTCACTTTCAGTTTTCTTAAAATAAGTATGTTTAAACCGGGTGTTGAAAGTTACTAAACCACCTGAAGACGTCAGACATAGCTAAATGTTTAAAATTACCAGGATCCATTATGTTATAATATGTAATAGCGTGCAGCGTTTAATTTTGTAAAATGCGGTTACCCAGCCGAAATAACACCGTGCCAATTTAAATGTTACTTAACTACAATGGTCACTCACTGAGAAATATCTAGTGAAACTATATTAACATTTAATAGTCATACTTGAGGTTGCTGTTAAAAGTAGTAAATAAATCTAGTCATTTGAATCTTTCAAGGCCCAGGTTCAGCAACGTTATCTCTCAAAGCTCTGACTGATACACATATCACTCCTCGTTATTAATTTATTTGTAATATATTTACGTATAAGTATGTTTATTTTTATTGTATGTATTATTAGAAGTATTTGTGTATGGCTATTACTATGTATTTTATTGTTGATTAGGAATTTTTAGTAACTTTATTTCATTATTTTATTATTATTATTATTTTTTTGTTTTTACGTTTACACGTCTTTGTCGTCTTTATGTTTCCTCGCACTCAAGAGAGGTTGTCTGGAAGAAATCGCTTTTAGCGATAACACCGCCTTTTGTGCGTTTTCTGTCTTTGTTTCTTTTGTTATGTTTTCTTGTTGGTGTCCATAAAATGTTGTTGTATTGTATTGTCATTTATTAACATAAAATAAACAGTGCCCATTCGTTATATACGATTCCAATGTAACCCCTTTGAGCACTGTCTTGTATGCCTTTATGCCTTTATGCCCAACAGAGTCCGGAATATCATTAGAAACTCTCTGTACCTCATTCGCTAGTTGCCTTTAGCAACACTCCGAGAAACTTTGTACATCAGTGTGAAATCTTGTTCCCCACATTGTTATTTACCTCTTAGTAAAAATATTAAAAAAAACACTTCAACATTGATTAGAAAACAGTAAACATACAATTAGTCATCATCTACAATGGATTCATTTTGATCGTTCAACCGTGAACACAGGCGATTGTTTACAAGAACGGAACATAGTAACTCTAACTAATTACGAACGCAGTAAAGTTGATTGTGTCTCATTCATCTGAGCTCATTCATTGGAACACTGCATTTTCTCCACCAATCAGAGCTCGGATCCTGCATCGCGCAAACGATATTTTTCCACCGATTCACATGTTACAATGTGATGTTTACTGGAAGTCGGGAAGTCCGTTGTTACCATGAAGACTGGCAATGGCGAGTGCCGGACTCAAGGCTCGCTCTGACTGCAGATTGATCATTTACTTAATTAATAATTGGTAGAGCGGAATCTCTTAACAGTTTGGTTTATTAATGATTGAGCACTAGAATTCCCTCTTCTTCATCAAGTAGCAAGTTTGACTTCCTTTATGTTTCCTCAGTGAATTTTCTATCGGAGTTCCTGAATATTTATTTTTGATAGTCCCAGCACAGGCGTGTTCATCAAATATTTATAATATCCCTGCGCAATGTCAAATTTTGTCCTTATCTCACCGAATTTTCGTGCAGAATGCGAAATTAAGTCTGAAAATAGGAATTCCTTATGAAGTTTGTGTAAAAATAATTTTGTTGTAGGATTTAGGTCACGGCAAGAGGTTTTATTTGAGATCCGCGCCAAATTTTTCTTATTGTTTTGTAAGCGTGCCACTCATTATTTTCAAAGCGGAATTTGGGGTTTTGAAAATAAAAGTATTAAAGCTTATACTTTATACTAGCTTATATGCTTATATTGGGTTCATGTTTAAAGCTAGAGTTAGTCTAAGAGTGCTAAGACGACATGTTACGTTATCGGCTTCGAATTAAGTTGGTTGAGTGGATTTTGAAAAATTAACTATACTGTACCAGCCTTTTCGATAATCCACCATAGGACGTAGCCCTACCCACGAAGTGTGATAGATTAATGCTACCCAAGTCACGACTTCACATACATTCCTCTGGAACACTTTCAATGTCCATAAATATATTTAATAAATTGCCTAATGAATTAAAAACTGAAAAAAGGGACACAATATTTTTAAAAAACTTAAAACAATTTCCTATAACTAACTCTTATTATACATTAGACGAATTTTTAAATGAAAAACATTGACATTAATTATTGTATTTTTGACATTATTAATTATTTGACATTATAATGATTTCACTGAGATTCTATTTTGTGACTTTTAGTGGACATTTAAGCATTTTCTAACAATTTTGTGTTATTTAATTTTCACTAAAGTTAAATTAATATGACCTAATTATGGTAAGTACCTTCCTCTTTCCTGTTGTTGCTGCGCCCGACGGGGCCCATATGCCACTTTGTACCATTTATATTTTTTACCATCATTTCAATTTCAATTTATTTATTTCAATTAACACGGTATTAACACCAATTACGTTAATTAAATCATTATTATAAAACATTACAATTAGAAATCATGTACTTTATGGAAGCAGAATAAATGAATTATGAATTATTATGAGTGATTGGGCCATATCTTTCAGCTGGCCGTGTGTGGTGGATTCATTTACGCCATCGAATTTCTTCTACGGACTTCTACGCGAACCTATTCGAAATAAAAAAAAATTTAGGTTGCCTCACGATGTTTTCCTTCACTGAAAAGCCAGTGCAGTGGTGTCTAAGTTTTCGTACATAAATTCTACAAAAAATGACATAAATCTAAAAATAGCATACATTACTTTGATTGAACTATTTGAATATTGTACTATTGAAGTGGGCTATGCCATTTTTGGGAAAAATAATTATAATAATCGGCATAAGCCGGGCTATGAATTATAGATTTTGCATTACCATTTCATAAAAATATAGAAAACACTCTTATTTACACAGAATTAAGTTATTTTAGGAGTTTTTAGGCTTTTAAGCGCCTTAATTATTTTTTACAAAAAATGGCATGACCGACTTCATTAGAAATTTAATTCGAAACAGAATTCGTAAACATTTCGCACAGATTTTAATGCAGTTTGTTTTAATAGATAGAGTAATTTAAGAGAAATGTTTAAATGTATAATACACCTGTGCAAAGCCGGGGCATCGCTAGAACGCAAATATTACGCACGGATCGATGTAGCATTTTTCACATTATTGTAAATTTATCAAAAATGGCTCAGCCGCTTTCGATGAAATTTAAATGGGACCAATTTCAAAGTATACTCTTCCTAATAAAAAAATAATTGTCGAAATCTGACCACTATTTGTAAAAAAAAAACAAATATACGCGTCGAATTGAGTACCTCCTCCGTTTCGTCGGACAAAAACTCTGACACCAGGACTAGCCACACGGCCTAGACGAACTTACTTTTACACCCAATCTGCAAAGAGTCCACACCTAATCCGCTCATTCAACGCATCATAAACTAAGCTGCAATAACCCGGCTATTAACATAGGCGTACTAAGCAAATACGTCAAGACAATGTCGACACAAAGGGTTAACAGCGTCCTAGTAATAGGACGGACCTGACCAATTTACTCTAACGAGATTGCGTTTTAGTCATCAACTGGAGACGACGTTTCAGGAGTATTACAGTTGTACAATGTATATGGTATTCTGTAGATGTGTGTCACTACTTACCATACAAGCTTTAGTAGCTGGTGGGGTTGTGGAGTCTTTAAAAGCGGATTGAATCGGAAAGCGTAGCGTATTTATCTAGGAAATTAATTCTATCCTACTAATAATAATAAATGCGAAAGTTCGTAAGAATGTATGGATGGGAAAAACTACTGAATAGATTTTAATGAACCTTTACAATAAAATAGATTACTAGCCGCGGCTTCGCCCGCATGATATTTTGATATTTGTGCTATCCCATGGGAACCCTTTATTTATCCGGGATAAAAAGTAGACACTTTCAGTCTTTCAAACCCGAGGCCCTACCTTACCTCCCTTAATAAAGGGAGTGGAAAATAAAAAAAAATAAAAACGATTTGACGGTTGTTCGATTCGACAGTTGTTTTTTTTGACATTTCTTAAAGGGCACTCTAGAATAGCTCGCAGATAGCAGAATTTTTCCTACTTACTTAACACTTATCGTTATATTATGGAACATTTACGCAATATCATTATAATTTATAGCCTATGTTTTATTCTGATATATAAGCTACATTATTGCAAAGTTTCATCTCAATTCGTTCAGTAGTTTTTGCGTGAAAGAGTAACAAACATCCATCCATCCTCACAAGCTTTCGCGTTTATAATATTAGTAGGATACATCAAAATAACACAGGCTATCCTACTTCCTACTATATAATGCGGGCGGAGCCGCGGCAAAAGCTAGTAACATTATAAATGCGAAAATTTGTAAGGATGGATGTTTGTTACTCTTTCACGAAAAAACTGCTGAACGGATTGAGATGAAACTTTGCAATAATCTAGCTTATATACCCATCAGAATAACACATAATAGGCTGTAAATCATAATGATGTTGCGTAAATTTTCGATAATATAACGATAAGAAACATTGTGCTAGCTGCGAGCTATTCAAGAGTACGCTTCAGGAAATGTCAAAAAAAAACAACTGTCGAATCGAACAACCGTCAAATCGTTTATTTTTACGATTTTCCACCTCCTTTATTAAGGGTGGTAAGGTAGGGCCTCGGGTTTGAAAGACGGAAAGTGACATAGTCTACTTTTTATCCCGGAAAATACAGAGTGTGCTATCCTATGGGAAAATACAGAGTTCCCATAGGATAGCACAAAAATCAAAATATCATGCGGGCGAAGCCGCGGGTAAAAGCTAGTGTAAAATAATTGGATAAACTAAACCGTTTATCCAATTATTTTAGACTAGTGACTTTATTTAGTGAGATTATTTTAGTTTTGGTTTACAGTAAAGTTTGATTGCAATAAATAGTACAATAATATTATCTCAAGGAGCATATTGTCTTTTATACCATCAAAGTTTGTTGTTTTAGGTACATAAACAATACTTATTTACGTCGGCCAGCCTGTAAGTGGCAAAGTACACAGAAATAATATTTTCTAAAGCCGCTCTTTGTTGAGACGATACGATTGTGTGGTTTCGATACGATATTTGATCCAGTATTGTGTCAATAGTTAAAAAGATGTGTTGTTGCGATACGATATTTTAGTCAAAGTAGAACCAAGTCAAAAATATCGATATCGATATTTTGCTAGTAACATTTTTGGCACCACTACAAGAACTGTTGTCACTGCGTCATTTTGGCGTCAGCCAATTACAGCGGAGCTTACCTCTCCCCCCGCGTAAAATCGGTGACCTATTGTTTCAAAAAAAACGGGGCCCACGCGCTCTCCAGTCTCCTCCATGTATTATCTACATTGTCTAGAAAAAAAAATCTAGTATAAGATTTAGGTATAAATAAATGCTACTTAGGATTAATAATGCGTTACATAGCTGATTTAGGAACACTACTCAAGCCTAGTGCGACGTAAACCCTATGTCATTCACACTTGTGTGTTCAAGAAACATGTCCCTTTCAAGGCGGAATTACTCTCAGGCTAATAAACCTCTCTTACGGTAAATCTTTTCGGCAGAGCCGTAAAGTGCGACTTTACGATGCGTTTACCGCAAAATATACGGTATACGGTCGGGGAATGCCTCTTTTAAGCCGCAGCGCAATTAACCAGGTGCTAGGGGTTATGTTTATTGATATTTTTATGAAGGCTCGAGAAGTAATACTGAAGACGTTCCGGTGTTTAGGAAATTGTGGAGAGTTTTATTAATTAGGTTTTAATTGACTTATTATAAACAGCCGAAATAAGAACAGTTGTCAGTTTACTGCAGCAATTCATTTTTGTACCTACTTGAATATCACTGTTTCATGTATCTGTGCATCAGTTCATTTAAATATTTAGGTATACGTTAAGTAACTGTTTTTTTGACCGACGACCCACCGGAGGAGGTATACAATTCGACGCGTAAATATTTTTTTTTTTGTGTAACCACGTGTAACTTTTTTCATAGTAGTCCGATTTCAATAATTCTTTTTTTATTAGAAAGAGTATACTTCGGAATTGGTCCTATTTAAATGTTATCGAAATTGGCTGAGCCATTTTTGATAAATCATCAATAATGTTAAAAATGCTACATCGATCCGTGCGTAATATTTGCGTTATAGCGATGCGCCCCGGCTTTGCACAGGTGTATTATACATTGAAACATTTCTCTTAAATTAATCTATCTATTAAAATAAACTGCATTAAAATCCGTTGCGTAGTTTTAAAGATATAATCATACATAGGGACAGACAGCGGAAAGCGACTTTGTTTTATACTATGTATTGTAATGTTTCTGTTCAGGTGAAGTCGGCCACGCATTTTTTTCAAAAAATAATTATTTGTTGGTAACGCATTAAATTGAATTGATTTAAAAATGAAACCTGTAACTCTATTTATCCTTTGTTCTCGTTCATTGAATAGCAATTATTCTCCGATGATTTTGTTAGAAACAATTTCGCCAGAGACTTTGTAATAACCGGGACCAATAACTAATAATGATTCTAGAATCACTACAAAATATAATACTACTTACTTGAATTAAAAATACATTTTTAAATTGCTACTACATAAAAAGCAATTGGATTATCCACAGAAATTTGAAGGTCTACAAAATAAATCCAAATGCTTATGCTCACTGCCAGTTGGCAGCTTGCCCAGCGTGCTGGCAGCATTGCCACGCTGGTTGGCAATGCTTATACGTGGAGCTAAATAAACACCAGCAATTTGGGCACTCGTCGCGTCCACCAGACGCTCAGAAATATTTTTGAAAACTTCAATAAACAATACAACTTCTCATTACGTTTACTTACTACATTTGTCTATGTGTGTTAACTAGGTACCTATACCATTCTAACAATCACAACCATTTCAAACTAGTACATTTCCCATTCATCATAACATCAAATACCCTCGGGACAGATATTATCCATGGAAGTGACAAAATAGATAATACGAATCAACATTAAACGCGGCAAATCATAAATCATTGAAACGTAGGAATTGAAATGTGATTTTGTGTTAAATCAACAGCGCTTGTTGACATTAGACTTTGACTTCCATTATGAACTGTAGAATCAGTATCAAGGTTCAATAATGTATGTTAAATTATGGTGAAAAGATAAAATAACTTTATTGATATTAATAGAATATTACAAAAAAATTTGCATAATATTGATTTATTAATGTTTTATTTTAAAACCATCATCTTATAACCAATTATAAATAAAACATTTCACTTAGACAAGATCTCGCTTTGCTCGCTCGGCTCGTGCGTTGGTTGTCCTTGTCATATTCTAAACTAACCTACTTTTTGTTTCACACCTAATCAACAAAAGTGATTTGCTTCTGGCACTTCGCCGGCCGCTGCCGCGGTACGTTAATTAAACCAAATGAAACCTTGCCTTACAAACATTTTCTTACCACGAGCATATTTTGATTTATTTTGTTTTCGGGAAAATTTACAGCCGCGACATGTTTCTTTAAATATTTGTTAAATATTTTAAATATAATTGGAATTGCTTGTTAAACGACAGTTTATAAAATAAAAATGTGTCAAATGTTGGTTTTTTACTAAACATATTTTTTATTTAACCTGTACTATCCCACTGCTGGGCAAAGGTCTCTCCCGATTCCTTCCATTCCTTTCTGTTCTGTGCTACTTCCGTCCAATCCTTTTTAAACCTCTCGGTTATTAGTTTACAAAAAATAAAAATAATTGTTTGTCAAATCATACGATGTAGAATGTAACTTTGTGAAGTAATTATTTAGAGATGTAATCAATTTTTTAAATATTTTTGTGAAATAATCATTTAGCTACTCATGGGTTTCTCAAACGTTGGTTATTACATGCCAGTTTTGGAAAACAAGTTTGTGAAATGAACGGATACCATCAGATCTACATGGCAGTTTATCAAAGTTTTTGGTCACATTTTCTATTAATTTTTTTTTAATGTATAATACTTGTCTTTGCATGAGAAACATCACATGATAAAATTACAGCGGATCCTTTTTCAAGCCCTGTAACTGTGTAGATGTTACTTTATCCTATCCTGGAATGGTGGATGTTTGATTACGTTGACATAAAATGAAAATGAAAAATTCTCCGGAATACCTATTAGCTTACCTGAGCTGATAAAATGATATGGACGACTTACGCCGAGGAAAATTATCTAAACGTGATAATTTGGCACAGAATATTGCTGGAATTAGCAGTACAGTTCATTTATTTCTCAAATAGGTACAATAATGCCGTTTACGCCTACTCAAAATTTAATAGCAATCGTGCGCACTTCGGCGACTCACATTTTGTGATATTGTATTTTAAAAGGAACTTTTCACTTCGCCTTCGAACGTCACTGGACAAACATTTGTTTCCTTACCATCATCCAAAAAAATTTGTAAAAAGAAGCAATATACGCTGTGAAGGTTTTTGGGAATTTTATGTACGTCCATCCGGACTCAACATTTGTAGATGACAAAATACACGGAAACAAAACTTTATTAATTAGGCACAATAATGTAATGGTTTAAAGCAGTTCTCACAGATAGCGTTTCCAACAATGTAGCAGTTGGTAAAAATGATAAAACACTCACCAATTTGACGCTTTCGCAGACAGCGTTTCTAGCTTAATTGGACAAAGCATCTGGGCCGGAATCCCAGAGAGATGCAGGCTCAAATCCTGCGAACGCGTCAATTTTTTAAATGTTTACCACAAAAAGAAATATTACAACAAATTGAAAATTCGGTACATTACAATTAAAAACACAATATTAAAAAGTTATGATCAAATTTAAGATGTTAGAAATAGAAATAAAAAAATATCTGCAATAGCATCGTCAAAGATAACTACGAGAACACGATATAATATGATTGCCTGCCGACAACTGACACCAAAATTACCAACCAGCGATTATCACATTGACACTACCCTCTGCCTACTGCCCAGGCAGCAGTGGGCAGAGCGCATAATATATATATGACATGGAGGAAAATGGCCAATGCAAAAAAGGTCTCGGGTGGAGATTACATATTGGTGATATTTTTTTTAAAACCACTGAATTTCGTTGGTTTCAAAATTATTTTTTCTCAAGTTGTTAACATAACCTTTTATCATGAGATATCTATTTTTAATGTTAAGCTTGTTAACAATTTCAAAAGCTTGTTTCTACGTACTGTACAATATAAATCAAATCAACTAATTCATTAAAGTAAAAAAGAATATTTTTTTAAACGTCTGGTAAACAAAAGCTTAAAGTTTTATTGAGTACATTAAAAGTTTTACTAAGAAATTTATTTACGAACATAAAACAGTTTAAGAAGGCATAAATGTTCAAAAGTAATCTATAGTGCAAGGCAATTTTTTAAGCCGACAATGCGGTGGGGTGTGTGACTGCGTTTACACCGAATAGTAATAGAGAAGCATAGACATTGTTGGAAACCCAATAAAACAACGGATTGTACTCCGGGAATGCTGGCAGAAATGAAAACTTGAACCTTTAAAGTACTATAATTTATGTGGTAAAACTCGTGCAAAGGCCTTGCGGCGCTTAAACGAAACAGCAGCAGCAGACATACATTTTCGCCGCGCAGTAGAATGAGAGGGGGATTTAATTACTCTCTACGTCGCGCCGGCGGTCTACTCTCCCTCCGTCTTACGAATTTTCGTTTAAAAGCACACACACGCACACAAAGGGTCAGCGTGATGGACCTGACTGATATGACAGTTTTGTGCTATAGTGCACCAGTTCTTATCAAAGGTGTCAAGGTCTTCGCGCTCTCTCTTTTGGGGCCTGCCAAGTGGCCGAACCGAGTTGGAATGTCACTTGGTCGTGATTTTGGCACATAGCTCTTCCAGCTGCGGCTTACATAGCCGCCCCAGTTATAATACATGCCGTGTAATTTACATCAAGTTAATTGGTGTTTTACCTAAAGTATTGCTTGTAAAGACATTACATTTCGGTGTAACACACCAGGTTTTTCTCAAGTTTCCTCTTGATCACGTAAGACTCACAAACTGTAAGTTCTCGCGCCACTCCGTGAACTTTGCCGGCAGTCACTGTGTGTTTTCCGAAGACGTCATAATTCCTCCGAAGGCAGCGCGTATCGTGAGCACTTCAAACTTGCTTATTGAGTTACTAGATAGTGATTTATTGTGAAAGATCTGGCTTGAGTTTCAGTTTATTAAAGGAGAAAAAGGAATTTCTACTTCTTTATTTTTTCAAATTTATTGTAGCTTTTATAACAAAATAATATGTATTCCATTACATATTATGTGTATAGATATACACATGTATACATTCACGCATTCTATTTTTGGACAGTGTATAAACTTAAAATCTTTCACTTTGGTAAAATGACTTCTTTACCGACTTCCAAAAAGAAAGATGAATTTGAAAGAATTCAAATAGTTTGCACGAATCTATGTACATTATTGTTGATTTATCAAAAACGGCTCAGCCGGCTCAGCCTTTCGAACTAAACAAGAAATTTTAAAATCAGTTCACAATTGGCGAAACGATACACGGTGGAAGCCGATGTTGCGAATTTTTTCGAAAAACAATTGTGACTTATATTTAGAGGAAAGCATTTAGAAGGAACTTAGTTTTTTCTATATCTATTCCCAAATAAGAAAATACGTTAACCATGCAAAATCACGACATGACTACAACTTTGAAATCTGAGCCTTTTTTGTTTCGGCACAGACTTCAAATTTTTGCCTCAAATAAATGCAAATCTGAATGGATGACTCGCATTCAGCCTACGCAAAAACATATCCCGTCAGCTTAGACGCCACCAAAATAAAATAATCTAACATTTTTCGTACACTTTTTGTTCCTCACGAGTACACAAAACTTAAGTCCCTGCGTTGTTTGTCTCCGGTCTTGATAGGTGTGGGTTGACCACAATAACCCTATTAGCAGCACCTGCGTCTACAGACGAGTTTGTAAATTATTAGCAGAAAAAAGTTATTGTTAGAATCTATTAACAAAGACACTTTTAATGAAACTAGTCTCTTTTGTACAGTTCCAAAAAACATCTGCACTGAGACCTAACTTTGACGTCAGAATCAGAACCAAGCTATTTCTTCACAGCCTTCTGCTAATGCAAATCTGTATGGCTTACATTTACCCAAAATAAAAGCTACTCTTAACTTAGGCGTCAGCAACTAAGAACACTAAAAACATCATGCTACATATTTTGCACACTTCTCACTTTTGACTTCTGACAGACTTACGTTAAGTCACGTACAAAAAACTCAAGTCCCCACGTTGTTTGTCTCCAATCCTGTTAGGTGTGGGTTGACTACTATGATCCTATTGGCGCACCTGCGTTTAAAAACGAGCCACCAAATCCTCGCCAGCGGCCAGTTATTATAATAATCTAACGATTGATAAGTATACTGTACTGTACTGTACTGTATCAGCCTTTTAATAGTATACTGCAGGACGTAGGCCTACCCACGAAGGGTGATTGATAAGATTACTGAATAATTACTGAACGATTGATAAGTATATTGCATAGCAAAGAAAATATTTTTTCAACTTTGTAAAAATAAAATATCACTGCACTGAGATCTAAGTTTCAGGTCAAGACCATTATCTTTTTGGACAATTTTATGATTATACAGGGTTACTTCTAATCAATTAGCATCATTTTAGGAGCTTATTCTGTACATCAAAACTAACAACTTATGTTCAGGACCTTTTGTCAAAACTAAAAAAAAAAACCATTCTACCATAAAAAAATATCGTTCATCCGCGACAAAATGTATGCAACAACTGTTTTTTTGTTGAGTTTTGACAAAGATCGCAGAACAAAAGTTGTTAGTTTTGATGTACAGAATAAGCCTCTAATAGGATGCTAATTGATTAGAAATAACCCTGTATACTACGGGACTAATCGCGCACTAAAATTACGAGATAAATAAATACTTCATCATCCCAACGTTTAATTTATATAATAATAATGTGTTCAAATCGCGAAAGTTTAAAAACAACATTTTTACAAGTCAAGTTGCAAGTCTAGAAACTTAAAAAAAAATAAGTTCACTGTTGTGAATAACAACTTGCATATATATCAGCCAAAAGCCAAAATAAAAACACACCCTTTTGTCTCAGGCATCTAACATTTTTCACGAACTTTTTTGTTCCATAAGTGTATACAAAACTTAAGTCCCCAGTCTTGTTAGGTGTGGGTTGACCACAATAATCCTATTGGAGGCACCTGCGTCTACAAACGAGCCCGTAAATCCTCGCCAGCAGCCGGTTATTGTTATTAGCTGACAGACGCTTGATTCGGATTTGGGTTTGATGATATACAACTGTCCCTGACCGTTGCTTGACGACAGTTTCAATAAACACAGCTAGTACAGAGCATGGGGAAAACAAACGTACGCTTTTAGGGGCATTTTCCCTTTCGAACGGGATTATACTGGTTGACTTTGAATGTAGTAGTTGAATTCGAGAATGTTATGTACATAAATGGGTACTACTGGTAGTGATTTTTACTATTGGACGTGTAATAAAAATTGCTATTATGTATCTTACCTTAGTACTTTTGTAGGTACCGATATGTACGAATTGTACGACCTTTGGCCCTTACGCCGCCGGGGCACTAGAATACGGCTTCGGTATTTCCTGTCTCTAGTAAGAGCCTAATAAAAGGGGGCCTCTGGGCTCGCGGGAGGTCGGAGATGGGGCTCTAGCATCCATTCGAACGGGCCCGGGGAAGACGACATTAGTGTTTGGCCACGTTGTCGTATATTATGAGTGTATGCGTCAATGATTGATCGCAGGATGTTATTGAGAAAGTTTTGGGAGTTCCGGTGCGTTCCCCTGTAGATACCGGAGCTACCAAGGCAACTCAAAGGCAGGCCACCGAGGGAGTTTTAGTGGCTGCAATCACCACATAACTCAGCTGTACCCCGAAGCAGTCTTTTACTGCTGTACCTCGAAGATTTTCCCCTCGTTAAAAAGGTATAATTATGTATGACCTTATAATTGCAACCAAAATGTTTCGTAGAAAAATGATCTTTCAATACAATGGAGCATCATTAAGCAGACGACTTTTCATTCAAGAGCCGAGTTTATGAAACATAAAAAAAGTTTACTTTAGAAGTACCTATACTTTAGGATCATATTGGCGCGGCATACCTTGATGTGACAGGTGCTGATCCGTAACTACTTATAGGTCGGACATTTTAAAGTGAGTTGTTAGGGTAAAATAATTTATTTTTCTCACTTGCATCCCTTAAGCTTAAAGATCTCATTATAACTTTTAGAGCGTTTTATTTTTCGGACAACGTACCGTGTTTTCCACTGGATTCCTGGTGGTGGATGGTTTATAATGAATGTAGATTATTCATTTAAAGTATCCGTATATTGACGGGCCGGTGTCCAGTGAAAAAACCGGACAAGTGCGAGTCAGGCTCGCACATCGAGGGTTCCGTTTTAGCATGTGCTAATGAAGTTCTTTTATATGATACCTTACATGATACGATTTACTCACTTTGAATTTTGAACCCATATTTTGTGAATTTTGAGGCCCTATTTTTTTGATATTTTAATAAAAATGTTCAGTTTCCAGATTTATTCTTATATGTGTACTCTCAGACAATGCTTTTCGCCAAATTTCATAGTTCTACGTCAACGGGAAGTAACCTGTAGATTTTGATTTTTGTGAGTGCAAAATATGCGGTTTTTTACGACATAAACGGCTCTAACTTTTTCAAACGATAACTAAGAAGTTTTTCTTTTACACAACTGCAAGAGACCATAGTTTAAATTTCAACTCGATATTTTTACGCGTTCCCGAGATAAAGAGTCTTGACATACACACAGACGGACAACAAAGTGATCCTATAAAGGTTCCGTTATTTCCGTTTGAGATACGACCCTAAAAAACGAACTTAAATAAGCGCTCTTAGGGATTCTACAACTATTAAAATGCCTCTACTAAAGACAAAAATGCTAAGCATGCCATTAATGATAGCTACAAACACAATTCTGTCCTATTCTATTTCAGCACATAACTTCCCCAGTCTCCCTTCTCTCTAGTATCGCTTACCATCACGTCTAGACTCCCATTAAAAAGCATATCACAGACCTATTTAATTCCGCTCACACACACCACTCACATCTCATTTCACCCAAACACACTTTCATAACAAGTTTCCATCTCACCACATAACAAAAGTATAAAAACGTCCTCTAATAATTGAGCACTCAAAACTTAAAGCCACAAAGTCCTATCTCATACTGAGCTATATTGAGCCAGAGACTTTATCCAATTCTCTCCTTGTACGGCCAAGCACTTTGTTCTTTGAGGATAGATAGAGAACGCGTAGGGAATACTAAGTTGGTATATTGTACCTATCGGGAAAATAAGATACGTTAGAGAGAGTACCTCTATGGTGTTGAATTGAGAAAAGCTCTGATAGAATATGGAGGAATTTGTTTTGAGAAGCGAAGGAAATATCGGGAGATTGAAGAATCTATTGATCCACTTTCTAAGAAATTTCTTTGATCGTATTAACCCGGCGTGAATGAGGTGAAAAATTGTTACACTAGCTATGATGTGGGTATGACATACCCGAAAATATAAATTATATATTTTGATTACTGAAATGACCTTAACATTGAAAATATATTAATTGACATTAAGCTTAATAAGGTTATGTGAGAAAATAACACATTACTATAATTATAAAGTATTTAACACAGCTAACGCTAAAGCAGCAGGCAGGGTTTCTATATTTTAACTATGTTACGAGTATTATGAACAATAAAATTATATTGTATTATTTGGCCTTTTTTGGTTAAAATTTCCTTAAATGTTTATTTCTGAGAAGTTTGGGATATATACCCCAGGCTCATCTTTCTAATTCTCGACTTACGTACCTGATTTTTTTAGTTTCTGCTAGTGAAAAAACTAAAGCACATCCTGCTTATTTCATATATGTGTAATCTATAACTGGCTAAGTAGTTTCGTGTATTTGGGTTTCATTTCTGGTCAGTGTGGTAACATTTCCTATATTCAAAAAAGTTACCTTCCTAAAGTTCAAATAAATCAAAACCCAATTCAGAACACAAGTCCGTAATTCAAATCCCTCAAACCTCCCTCAAAATATCCAATTCCCACTTTTATGCCCCTAATTCTCTGTAATAATATCCCTCGTGTTGAAGTCATAAACAAACTCAAGCTTTCCTCAAATTGCGATTGGAAGCCAAAAAAAGGATCTCTTTCTCGTCAATAAAGTTCTGGTTAATATTCTAAATGAAAAAATTTGAACGAGTCATAGAAAATTCGTTGTGTCTAGAAGTTGTAGTTCCTAAATCGGCTCAAATCGTGTTTGTTTTAGATATATGATTCTATGATAAGGACGCTACGTATCGTGATCATATCTGTACTGTACTGTACCAGCCTTTTTTTAATAGTTTACTGCAGGACATAGGCCTACCCACGAAGGGCGATGGCGCCATATTCACCACGCTGGCCCAGTGGCGGTTGGTGGATCCACATACGCCATCAAATTTCTTCTACGGACGTATAAAGGTTGCACGATGTTTTCCTTCACTGAAAAGCCAGAGGTGTGAAATTCCGTACATACATTTCAAAGAACTCATTGGTACGAGACCGGGGATTTAAACCCACGACCTCACGATTGTAAGGCGGATGTCACAACCTCTAGACCAGCATGGTTTCATCATATCATCCTTAAGATATTAAGTACTTTACTAGATTTCGGCTTCTGTTATGGATTTTCAATAAGAATAAGCTAGGTAGAAGTGCTTCGCCTATTGATCTCTTTTACTAGTTGGATATAAATGAATAAGCACTAGCATCTTGCTGAGTGCTACTCAAGCGTGGAGCATTCCGTAAAATCCAGTCAATGTACCTACCATATTTGTATGTCGAATCCATAAAAGGATCCGCATCAGTTATGGTGATTCAATGTGGTATTTTATACCATCTGACCCAAGAATATAATTCAGTATGACGTGGCGTGGGTTAATCGGGCGAGGAGATAAATTGCGACGTCACGAACAATCAGTTTATTTCACAGAAGATTACATATGACTACAATTATAGAGAAAACTTTAAGCGAAGGTCTTGGCGTTCCGCAGCGTAACGCACGCTGCCACCATTTTGTCAAGAATCACAACTCGAGCCGTTCTAAACACAGTTCACCATAACCTCTCCGAACCAGCTCTCCTTCCGACTGACCCGAGACAACTCTCATGTCATCATCGCATTTTCCTTTGAACCAATCAGCAGCGTTTATTACAAGCGTTGTTGTAACTCACTTTTGTGTTGTTTTTTTTTTTAATGAAATCGCCTATGGAAAATTAATATATTGTGGCATTTACGAGTATATAGTGGATTTCGCTCCTCTTTGATGAAGTCTAGGCGTGATTTCGATGAAAAAACTCAACCAACCCACCAGTTCAAACGCAAACCTACAAAATATATTTTTTTTAATAATATTATGAAGCCAGAAAATTTAAAATAAAACTTTTATTCAAACTATATATTTACGCAGCTCCCAAAAGGAAGGAAGAACGTCCAGGTTTAATTAAAGGCGAGCTAATTCTCAAGTTTTGATGAATGCTATTCCACGGACACAACCCGCGCTCGAACACTGAATTTCAAATTTTGATTTGAATTAGTGATGAGTATTTGCAGATAGTTTGTATTTGGATAGATACTTTTCCGGATCATGTAGATTTGGAACTGTTTGTGTTTTACTTTCGATTATCTCGTTTTTGAACATTATTACCGCGTTATTTTTAACCCCCAAATAATGAGTATCTAAAACTTTAATTGTAACTAAAAGTGCGTTTGTGCGTGCGTGCATCTTAGGTGCGTGTGTAATTGCGTGCGTGTTGGCAGCGTGCTTGCGTTTTTGGATGCGCAAGTAGTAACATACTTGTGGCCGAGATAGCTTAAAGATTTGTATTTCACAAAACGTATTAATAACATTATGGAAAAAAGTTAGTAATTTAATAGAAACGGTTTATTAAATAGCCCTCTACAAAATGTAGAGATTTGAAATAACAATACAGGGTTATTTCTAATCAATTAGCATCCTTTTAGGGGCTCTATACATCAAAACTAACAACTTTTGTTCTACGACTTTTGTCGAAACTAAAAAAAAATCAGCTGTTCCATGGTCGCGGATGAACGATATTTTTCTATGGAACAACAAAACATTTTTTTGTTTATGACAAAAGTCGTAGAACAAAACTTGTTAGTTTAGATGCACAGAATAAGCCCCTAAAAGGATGCTAATTGATTAGAAATAACCCTGTATATTGTTATTTCAAATCTTTACATTTTGTAGAGGGCTATTTAATAAACCGTTTCTATTAAATAAAAGGATGCTAATTGATTAGAAATAACCCTATATATTAAGAACCTCTACCTTATTTTTATTCGGTATGAGGCAAAGGTACTGAGTGTCAAGTGGGAGATTCGCAAATCGAATTACTTTTACGTCGCGTTGACCGAGCGCGCCGAGCACACACGCGAGCACATTGACACACACGCTTGAATTAGCCAATCACAGACGTTGCCGCGCTCGTGTTCGATCGGTTTAGCGCTCGTTACATTACCGTAACAAATACTCGCACTTAGTTATTCAGTTTTCTGTACGTGACACAAGATGGCGCTGTGCCATTTCCATAGAAATCACATCAAACATTAACGCGATCGAGCTCGAGCAAAAATCTAGCACTTAGCCCTCTGTACTAACGTCACGCATACGATGTTTTGTGCATATCCCCCCTATCCAGTGACTAACCGACCCTGTTCAGTTCAGCTCCTTAAAATAATGGATAGTGGCCGTTGATACTACAGCCAGTCAAAACATTCTCTACTTGCATAGTAACTTGTATAAGTACTTAGGTACCTTAGGTTAACTTGCATAAGTCCGAGTAATTTCAGATTGGGAAATTGAAATTACAGTGTTGGATATCTGCAATTACAGTATTTTCATAAAAAATACAATATTTTCTAGGAAAAAATACAGCAGATTTTACAGTAGATACGGAAACAAACATTTTCAGATGTTTTCATTGACTTAGCGAACAAAGTGAGCGAAGTGTCTCAGTTTTAACTTCATCACTTTGCTTTTATCTATCTGGAAGGTGATTCTTCTCTACACCTTGCATTTTTCAACAAATTTTGACAAAACTTGGATAACTTCAGGTTCTATATGATAGTTTTGCAATTTAAAGGAGTAAAATGAGCTCTCTATTTATCAGTTGATTTCAATAAGATTTGACAAAATGGTTAAGGAGCTAAATATTTACAATGTTTGTATCAACCAAAACAATTCAAGAGAGTATCAAGTTATGGGCCTTTGAAGATTTAGATGCGGTTTCTTTTCTTGGTTTTATAAATATTTATTGATGTGTTAAACTCTGTAAATCCCAAAACCTTTATGTTTCTTTTGAATCCAATTCAGAATAACGATTCATTTATTAAAATGTTTTCTATACAATACAGAAAGGTGACGTCCACAAGTGGTATATTATTCAGAGAAAAATCGAACCAAGATGATATTATATACATCATTTAAAAGCTTATTGGCTTCCCAAAAATATTTAATTTAGATTTTTTCACCCCTCCAATTCTTTTTAAATGTGAAAAATAAATTGTATGAAAAATGAAAATACAGCTTATTATTTTTCTAGCTTAGCAACAATAAAGTGCTTCTATCGTTATTTTATTTCCATTAGTAGCTGATTCTTCCACATTCATCTCTTAACTTGCTAAAATTATAAATTATAACCTACCAGTGTGACCAGTTAGTAGGTACAATGTGACAAAAAAAAACACTTAAAAAGTGTGTCTAATTGGTAAAAATGCTTTTATTTAACAATTTGGAGGTTACTTAATCAGGGTTGCTAGAGATAAACTACCTATTGAGTCAAATATATTTATTTATCTTAACAAATTCTAAATCAATTTAAAAAAATCGGAGGGCTCTCTTTCGTTTTTAACTGTTGTAATAGACTCAAAAAAATATGAACTTTCTCGAAATGTAACGAGTGTTGTGGTTAGAATTTTTAATTATTATTATACCAGCCTCCATACATTGTGTGGACATGTCCTTTAAAGAGATTTTTTAAGAATAAATGTACAGTAAAAGAAACAATAAAAAAAATACAGAAAATCTGCTGTAATCACAGCAAATCCGGAAACAATAATAAGTCCAGAAAGTGATAGCTACGAAATGATGACGATAGAAAATGATCTAGGTCTATTATATTCTCTTATTTTTTTAACGGGCAAAAGTGCCTTTATTATCTACAATAAGATACAATACTACTTTATATGCTAAAACTACCTACACTACACAGACCCTTAAAGGTCTAAAGATAATCCAAATGCTCAAGCCCACTGCCAGTTGGCAGCGTGCCCAGCATGCTGGCAGCATCTTCTCTTTTCTTATTGTATCAACTCCAGACCTCACATGAACGACACCCACCTTTTGTAATTCAGTGTTCTTAGTGATTTCAGCACGAGTTACATCCATTCGTTTATTCACCGTCCTTGTTCTATTTAGAAATCCTTTGGAGCATAACGGTTTTGCAAATTACTTTTAGGCCGATGGGTGATTGCTATTTGAGTAAGAAAATTTGGTAGCGTGTTTGATGAAAACAGGGAAATAGAATGTGGGAGCAGTGATGTGAGAATTTAAGCTGTACTGTGTAAATTGATACCTTTATTCTACTCTTCTATGTTGTTCGTCTATTGGAATAGTTTTTTTTATTTTTTTATATATCCAAATAGTAATATATTTTTTATGATCGTTGAGCTATTGTTAGGTTTTAATGTGATTATGCTTAATTTAATGACATATTTTTGTGTTTCTTTTTTCGATATTGTATTTGTATTGAAAGACACGTCATGATCTCCTCATTCGATTTTTGATAGATCAGGTGAAAAACAGCTTACACTCACTCTCCCTAATTGCATCTCCGTCTCCATTAGTCACATTTTGATTTAATTTGGCAGATTTTTCATACTCGTTGGGAGATTTTTGTTTGTGTGAGTACCCACACTTTTGGCCAGACGTTCTACTCTTGCTTTCGGCATGGTATCCATTCAAAGAATTTAAAGCTTACTGGAAGCAACTAGAAATTATAGTTTGAGCTATCATGCCTACCCAATTAATCTTTGAGTTTCACATAATAATGTGCCCTGCTCATTTAGATCAACTTCATATTCTTTTTCGTAAAGTAAACATTATTGTTATTGTAAACCAATATATACTAAGCGCCACACAAATCGGCGGGTGAGAAGTTAGCCGCAGATGACACATCGCCGTGATTCGCTAATTATTGCGCATGTGTCGACAATACCGACACAAGTGGCGAAGTGTTGAGCATGGCGTAGGGAGCGCGCGGGAGGCATGAGGCTGGCGGGCGGGTGTGCCCCGGCGTCTTGTCTCTCTGGCTCCTGCGCATACCTATATTTCGGTATTTTCGCAGCGCTCTGCGCAAAACTTCCCATCCGCCAATTTGTGTGGCGCTTAGTGTAACTAGTAGTTTTCCGAACTATAGATCTCGCATTTCTGCCTATATCTCAACTCGCTCTTGACCAATTTGGTTTGACGGAAATACCATCCGGGGTAGGGCAATTTTTGATATTGAGGGGGGAGAAAGGGAGGCTACTAAAAATTGCCGACGACAAAAAAATTGTTAATATGTAAAATCTTTACACTAAGTTTTGTCAAGAATCGATGAAAAATGCGACATATTGACGAAAACGAACATCTGGACAGACTAAAGTAAAATCGCCGTGTCTAAAACGAACATCTAGACAGACTAAAGCAAAATCGCCGTGTTTAAAACGAACATCTGGACAGACTAAAGCAAAATCGCCGTGTCTAAAACGAACATCTGGACAGACTAAAGCAAAATCGCCGTGTTTAAAACGGAGACTTTCGTTTACGCTCGATCAATAATATACTTACAAAATATTTTATTGAAATATTATGTTGCCATATCATTAAATTTCTTATTGATAGATTTAATATTTGCGAAGAGCTTATCCTACATCGCCTTAATATCCCAAAAAACTTGAGCGTAAGTGATTGATGACAGTATTCTTCATAATATTTCCTCATAACTTAATTTTTTCGTGGCGTAAACCAAATTACTTTATATTAAGTATGCTTAATACTTGGTCTTGGAGTTTGAATAAAATGTTTGAAAGGTCAGCGTTGTTTACGCAAAAACAACATTTTAAAAGTAATATCCATCAGAGAATCATAACAAATACTCGCGGCACGCAAACATGTGCACGATGTGCCTACTTGCACCTTTGAGTCTTATTGATCATGCAGTTACTGTACTATAAGATATTTGTTTAATCTTATCAGCACCTACCTATTTATACCTCAGGCATACGTCTTCGCATAGCTATTTGGGTGGGTAACGGCTCGCATGCTAATAATTTCCACTATTTTTATATACGTTAGAGATGTTAATAGAATTCTACGAGGGAACCAATCTGTAAGTTTTATTATGCTAGTAAGTATACACGATTTGATTTTTAGGTATTGTAATCTTTTATCTATAGGTTAGTTGATTGTGAGTTGTTATCGTAATGTTTTAATATATGAATAAAACAATTTACAATTAAACTAGGTATTGTAAAAGGGTATAACATGCTGATACCTAGATTAGTTTTAAGTACTATTATTAATTTTTAACTAATTTTTAACTAATTTTTAACTGATATTTATATATACACATATTTTCATCTATGTATATTTTTTTTTCTCATATGCATTCTTCTTTTTTTGCACTCTGTTTGTATAAATATTAATTCTCAAAGCCGATTTAAGTTGTTTAGTGTTATTTATAATATTTATATTGCTGTTATATATACCTACATACATATTTGTAAACTTTAAGTAAGTACGTATTTAGTGGTTGAACTGGCTTGTTTTTTCTTTCCTTTATGTATCTTATTTTAGGAATAAGCCTGTTATTGGCTATATATACTAATCTGTATAATTGAGTTTAATGTAATTTTTTGTGCTGTTGGGCTGTAAATAAATAAATAAATATACTCCAAAGAAAAACGGACTCGCAAGCGCAGTGTAGGAAATCTGGCCAAAAATGGACAGATAGCCGTAAGATGGCCGGGTTGGGTGACCGCAGATGGCATTTACAATTAAGCGCTGCTGTGGATCAGCTGTGGATGTGATTTAGATCGAGAGTTCTGGATGTTTAAGCCTATTAAGTTATAAGCCTCTATGGCTTTGAAACTCTGGCATCAGGGCTAGACATTTGGCCTAGGTATATCTATGAAGCCGTGGTGGCCTAGAGGTATTGACACTCGCCTTGCAATCGTGGGGTCGTGGGTTCAAATCCAATTAGTTATTTGGAATTTATGTACGGAATTTAAACACCACTGGTTTTTCGGTGAAGGAAAACATCGTGAGGCAACCTGTATGCGTCCGTAGAAGAAATTCGATGGCGTAATGAGATTTCACCAACCCGCACTGGGCCAGCGTGGTGGATATGGCCCAATCACCCCGTCGTAGGTAGGCCTACGTCCTGCAGTGGACTAGTAAAAAGGGCTGGTACAGTTATATATCTATGAACTTACTTAGGTAGGATGGTAGCCATTACAAACCGTATGTATATAATGTTTAGTGCTGTAGGTACAATGTATTATAAATATAGAATATTCAACAGCATGATCTAACGTAGGCAACCTGCAGCTCGCGCAATTTGGTGGTCTTAATCAGGTAGTCTGTTAAAGTCAACATGGTTTTAAAGTTTACTGTACTGTGCCAGCCTTTTAAATAATCTATTACTGGACGAAGGCCTACCACGAAGGGTGTTTGAGCCAAATCCACTACGCTGTGCAGGTTGGTAGATTCACATACGCCATCGAATTTCTTCTACGTAAGTATGCAGGTTGCCTTATGATGTTTTTCCTTTACCAAAAAGCTTTTGACGAGAAATTCAGTCCAAAACTTATTGGGATTTGAACCCACGATCTCACGATCGTAAGGCAAGTTTTACAACCGCTAGACCACAACAACTGCTCTACGTTTACTCAGGTGCACGGTTTTGAACTAAAATGATCAAAATACTTACCATCCGCAGTTTAATTAAACCGTACTACACTCTAGAGAAGTAATAGAGATCGCGTGCTTCGTTCGCGTGTCCAAATATCGTTCAGCAAAATGCTCCTGCAATTACGGTGTTTCTCATTTCATTTGGATTTATCTGAGTGAATGAAGGAAGAATCGTGTACTTTTTTGAGAATAGCATCGTTATAAATACACCGGTTGAATCCACTATTTACTATAGTTTTATTTGTATTAAGCACAGATAATTTATTAACTACGATTGAATCAATAGGCGGATAGTTCTCAACGATACTGTTCTAATTTTTTTTTTGTTTTAGTAGAAACTAACTGACCCAGCGAACTTCGTTGCACCTAACAGTCGATTAACCTAGCCTAAGTTACTCCTTGTTACATCAGCTACCTGCCAATAAAACTCCCGTCAAAATCAGTCCAGCCATTTCAGAGATTAGTCTGAACAAACAGACAGAGAGACAGACAAAAATTGTAAAAAAAAAATTTGTTATTTTGTACCTATATGTACCATATATTATTATATTCATATGCATGTAGTAAAAACGGTTATTTCAATGTTACAAACAGACACTCCAATTTTATTTATTTGTATAGATATATGGATAACTCTCACGCTTGACGAAAGTAAGTTTGTAAACGTGAAACTCGTTCGGTACGATACTATAACATAATATGTCGTGAATGTAACGATGAAAATTGTGTTGAACAGAACCCAAGGTATAGGTGAGCATCATCAAGAATGTTATATTAAGTAGGTAACATAGGTGCTGACATCAAGTGGGAGATTTGCAAATCAAATTGAATTACTTTTACGTCGCGTTGACCGAGCGCGCCGTGCACACACGCGAGCACATTGACACACACGCTTGAGTTAGCCAATCACAGACGTTGCCACGCTCGTGTTCGATCGGTTTGACGCTCGTAAAAACCGTACAAAATACTCACACTTAGCTGCTCAGTTTTCTGTACGTGACCCAAGATGGCGCTGTGCCATTTCCATAGAAATCATATCAAACGTTAACGCGATCGAACTCGAACGAAAATCTCACAGTTAGCCCTAGGTATAGAGACAGTATGTAGTGAAACGCAAACCTATACGAAAATAAAACCTTTTTACCAGTAAACCCTGCTCAACACAGCGCTAGATAAATGCGCTAGGCAGAAAGGGGAGAGAATAAAACCGATATTATATTTAATTATATAGCCACTCTGTGAAATGAAGTTACCTCAAAATAATCTTGTCCTATAAAAATCTTTCATAAATGCAAACATTTACCGTAAAATATTAATATCAACTATAAAATTTCAATAAACTGACTCAATCCTTTTAGAAAATACAAATCCAGAAACTAAAGCGTGTCACGGTGACCTATGGGTCACCGTGACACGATTGTGATAGTAACGAGTCAGCATTTCCTGGGAGCGCTCGTTTGTCGAATGAAGTGTAACACCGCACGATTTATTGGTTTTAAAGATTTTACATTCAATCCATAAAGTGCCTTTATTTGGCTGCGGCAGAGTAATATTTTTGAATTTCAACGAATTTTCGGGCTTCCTGTTAATATGGGTGCATTTCAGTAGATATTGGATAAATTCTTTTATGGATTTTATTAATTACAGTAGAAATAACTGTATTTGTTAGGTTATAAATACACGTATGCGTAATCATGTCATTTATGTCATGTACAATTGTACATGGACAGTGGAGGCGTCCTTACTTAATATAATGTAATCAATCCAAAAGCGTACATTATTTGTTGGTTTCTCTTTCACGCGGCAACAGGAATAGAGAAAGGGTTATTTAGTTTTTTATTGTGTAGTTAAAGTTTCGGATAGTCCCGGAAAAATATTAGTTCCAATGGGATAGCACAAACTAAGGCGGTTGTTATTTTTTTTAAAGCAACAAAATTTTAATTAGTTAACATTTGTGTTATAACAAAGTTTTGGAAATATCACTAATTAATGTTATTAACAATTGTTTATGATCAGCTTTGTTCTTCATTTTGATCAACCTTCATTCTCTAGTGAGTATTACCAAAAATATATTAAATTCAAACCCAATAATTATGCTTGAAAGTGATTGTAGAAAATCATTTTAAACTTTACAACATTAGTTTGACGTGGTTATAGTTAAATACGTGTATTTGATGTTAAATAGGAATAGTTTCAAGTATTTTAATTACTGATAGCTCGAGTATTGCCAAGCATTATAATCAGAAAAACAATAACTCATAACACATTGTAACATAATATCTTCAATAAATTATTATGTCTATCTTTTATTTATTTTAGTACCTAACTACTGCACTTTACTGGTCTTTTACTTCTTTTTAAAATATTTTTTACGACGACATACTATGTGCACTAACTCAGTGCAGATTGTCGTATTCCCACTTGCTATAAATTTTCTTCCAACTTATTCAGATTTTATGTAATTTTAATTCACTGAAAAATCAATCAAAAAGGGGAATAATCCATAGAGATACAACGTGAATACGTTTTTTGTCGGTTTCCCATAACAGAAAATATTCGACCGGTGTTTAACTCGACCTTACATGGCGATCATTCTCTAACTCATTGGGTATTATCAAGGCTTTTTTTTACTTTTTTGGGTCAAAGAGGTGTGTGTGGGTTCGATTCCCACCCAGGGCAAGCATTTATGTGATGAGCATGAGTATTTTCTCAGTGTCTGGATGTTATTAGATGATACCTTTATAAGTATTTATTTAAAAATATGTAGGAATTTACAGTTTATCAGTCTCTAGCAGCCATATTACAAGCTATGCTTAGTTTGGGGTCAGAAACCGTGTGTAAGATGTCCCCTAATATTTATTTATTTATTATTTTACTGGGTAGTGCAAGGAAAATAGCCACTAAATAGTATCTAGCTGTTGACAAAGTCTAGTCTAGCTAGGCTTGATGTTTACCTTTGTATATGCAAAACGTTAAGACAGAGGAGCCATGCAACTTTTAAATACTTACAATCATTGTATTTATAAACGAAATCTCAACCTACTACGATATTCAAAACCCCGCTTGTTTTGAAATTCCATTCAATTCAAAATTGCCCGAAACAAAATTTAACAGCGCGATAAAAGATTTTTACACCGTTCTTAAATTTAATGGTCTGTAAGAGAGAAATGAAAATTTCAACCGCTGCATCTTACCACGCCCCGGCGATCGGGGATTTCTCTTGCAAGATATTATCTTTAATGCACCTTTTGGCCGTTCGAACTAACCAGAAGAAAGTGTCATAGTTGAATAGAGAAATACGGGTGGGATCGCGTTGTCGGTTCGAGGAATATCGGAGAATGGAAAAGTTGAATTTATTTTTTATGCTTTCGTGAGAGTTTTTATCGTTATTGTATCGGTTGTTAGTGATGATACTGATTTGGAAAAGATAACTGACGATCGTGTATCAGTCCTAAGAGCGCTTTTTTACCGGTTTGCGATGGTGTATGGTTTGTAAAGAACGCGTGTTGATACACCAGACATCTGGCGAAAAATGTAGGCATTTGTTTATTGACAATCCGGTGAAAAAACGGCTGTGAACAAGCGGTCTAATGCAATGATGAATGTATAAAATGACTTTAAATACAAAAAAAAGAAGCTATACTGAGACTTCAACTAGACTACGTAATACGTATGGAATTCCAAACAAAAAAGCTTTACACCGTTCAAACCCAACTTGCGTTTACTCCATTCACTGACCTGAAATCTTGATCTACCAACCTTTTACCAACATGGCTCATCGAATTAACTGTAGCAGTGATATTTTGCAGAAAACGTCATAAATGTGGTCGTTAAAGTTGCCAAATGCCACACACTGGGAAAAGCAACATAAAAACGTTCCCTTGTAAAGTGGACGTACTAGGTACAAATCTGATTCAAACTAAAAGATTGTGCTAGATGCAAGCTGCGTATAATCTGCCTATACCGCGGGATTAAATTTAATTTTTAGGGACGACTATGTTCAGATATACGGCTGATATAGATATTTAATGCAGACGTGATGCCTTGACTCACGCTGTTAGTGCGGCAAGCAATGGAATTTAAATAAATAAATGACGATAATTATAGTTAATAACTATAAACTATACTCAATTAACTTGATCTCTGCGAAAGTGACATTGACATAGAAGATTGACATTTTTAGAGTTGAGATAGTGGTGGAAAAATCGATTTTCCAACAATGTTGTAATGAAATCGAATGAGTAGTTGTAGGTGAGAAATTGGATTTTATTTACTTACTATTATTTAAGATCAAGTATGTACACATTTAAATAATGTTATGATAATTATTAATTAAATACTCATAATAATGTAACGATAGTATTTATCGACGTTTTTCACTATTATCGATGCTAATGTAACATATAATTTAATTACACATGTAAAAAATGTTATGATATTAAAATTTACAATAAAATTAATGATAAATTAAGTTTTATTTAAAATATCGTTGGTATAAACTATCGATATTTTAACTAAAACTCCGTGGTCACGATCATTCGTCGCCCATCACTAATCAGCATGCCCATAAAGTATGACATTGACAGGTACTGTCTGTACTATTAAGAAGTTCAGGACTTCATAGGCGTGATTTTTCTGACAGCTGTCGCAGAGATCAAGTTAAATTTTATAGAGTATAATAACTATCAAAACATTTGAGCACTTAATTCAACAATTGCATATTAGTTAAAAAAGAAAGCTCTCAAAATTTACAAAAATGCAGTCAATTTCGTTAATAAAATTTACCAAAACTACGATAAACCTATAACTATGAGTACGAGTAAGTATGCTTTATTCGTAAAATCTGCAGAAGAAAAACACAACCACCATTACTTCAACAGGATTTCACAAAAGCCTCAACCGCAAAACGCGTAGGCCAGCAATTCAAAAATAGCTACTATTGTACAAAACGGCGCAAGTAAAATGCTCGGGTCATCAGGACCGAATACCTGAAAAAAATGTGAAAAAGATTATTCAGCATCCATTCTGGGTACATTTTTGTTGACCACTGCGCACTGTTTAAAAATTTGCTTAAGTATTGTACATTATTTTAAGCTGATCCAATATACCGTATAAGATAATAAGCGTAGCTATCTCACATACCTTTTTGAACCGTAACGTTTTTGAACTTATATAGTGTTTTACAATATTGAATAATCGTAATAATAATTGTGTCACAAGATAAAAATAAACTCTGATGAACTTGTCTGGCATAGACAGCACTTATTATCTAAGAAAACAGTTTACGTACTTTAAATAAATAGACATCAGTTTTGATAAAAAAATCTGCTATTCTTGCACTGAAAAAGTCATTTAAATCATAATAGACTCTCTCTCTACTAACTCTCTAGTTCCAGTAGAAAATCACCACTCACGACAGTCATTGAAATAACAGTTATAAAAAAACTAATAAAAATACATATATGTATTTTTATTCGTTTATATGTATGTATGATGATGATATTTTGTATATATACATATATCAAGGTTTAAAAATCATCGTGCATCATCATCAGCCTGTGTCGACCCACTGATGGGTATAGGCCTTCTCTCTTGGGCTAATCTTATCAGGTTTAAAAATATTTAAACGAATTTATATTTTTTATTGTCTTGTAGCAAAATATATCAAGAGATAAAATATATCATCGACATTTGTATGTACCTACCTTAATTTCTACTTCACTATCGCAGTCTCACTTTTAATTGCCGCTATTCAACCAAAAATACCGCTATTTACCCAACAAAATACCGCTTCAAAAGCCAAATGGAGTCCTTGTCGATTAATTTAATTTCTCTTCTGAAAATTGTCGAATAATGGAGGGAGAAGAGCCTACGTTGTCCACTCATAAAAGCCATTTATGATTCATTTCGGCTCTTGAATAGTCGTTTACATTAACAATGTACTTTTCCGTTGATAACACAGTTGCTGGCGGTTTCAAATTGTGCTATGAATTATTTGTTGCAACTTTTATATTTCTTATAGAAGAAAATTATATATCCATATAGGATATATAATTTTCTTCTATAATGGAGCTGTAGCGATAAAAAATATTTTAAAGTCTATTATTATTTAAACTCATCCTACCTACCAATATGTCAATATGTTATTATTTTTATACTCGTTGACATTTTTAAACTGATAATTGCTGGCAATTCGGCGACATTCGCACGAAACTATAACTAGTCGCACTAAATTTTTTAATTTAGTGCAAAACTAGCAAAAAGCTATTCGGTGTTTTCTTCGAACTTAATTAAAACCGATTTTAGTCGTCCACATAACGAACTAAGTTAAGTAACGCCAGTTACGCCATCTAGTGTTGAGTAGCAATATTAGTTCGGAAAAAGTTCACTAGATGGCACAAAACATTAATTACTGTTTTTATTTTATCTGTGGCACATCTATAGCTGCCAAGGATTTAGTATTACATCCATGATAGCTGCTCCCAATATGTTGCCATATCGATAACAAGTGCTCTTTTATATTTTAAGTTTCATGTCATACTTAAAATCTGTTACGATGATTTTGATTTGATTTTACTCCAAAAACGGCGCAACTCGCTTTATTTTGGAATGAGACTTTTACATTATTTATTTCCGTGGAATGCACTAGCTTTTATATCTATGATATGATTATAGGTTTGAGATAAAATACTACTTGTTGGCTTTTATCGCAAATTTTGGTAAATTACTTTGGCAACACTTTTATTTACAATTAATTTTTCAGTTCATATTCACAAAATCTGCAAATTCTTCGCAAAGAGTTTTTAATATCACTATGTACGTTAGACTTTTACAAACATAATAAGAAACGCGCCAACAAAAAGCAAAGGGAGATCCATCGCTTGGAGCGATTCCACGCCAACAAGTAAGTAGATCTCTTGTTGATAAATCCTAAGTAGTCGCTAATTTTTTTTCAAGTTATTTGGATTTACAATAGTCTTTAATGAAACTTTTTCAGGTAATCAAGCAGACAAACAAGCTGGCGAGTTCTTGGCAAATCCGGCCAGTGAACTCAATGTTCTGCTGCAGCAGGGCGGTGCAGGAACCTTGAACCTCGTGGATGGTGCAGGAATGGCAGCATGTGTATGTTTTCAAATTGTTATTTCTTTAAAAACAATTCCAGTATCCCTTGTGTAACATACTACCTAAATGAATATCACAATATGGTTTTAATTTGATAAATATTGTCCAAAGGTATTACAACAGGTAATTTATTTATTTTTACATTCAATTAATAAAGCAAGTTACTTGAATAATCCTTATTAAAGGAAACATGTTAACTGCTAATATTTATACTGAATACGGTGATGGAAAACATCGTGAGGCAACCTGCATACCGGGATATAGTAGCATAGTCCGGAGAAGAATTTCAATGACATATGTGAATCCATCGACCCGCACTGGGCCAGCATGGTGGATGTGGTCCAATCACCCTTTGTGGGTTGGCCTACGTCCTGCAGTGGACTATTATAAGGCTGATACAGTACAGTACATACATATAGCATATATATATATAGCATTTAATAGTAGTACATATTATAGCAGTATATGTATAGGTACTATTAAATTAAATTAAGTAAAAATGAATGAAAATTTTTTTCACAGGGTTTACTGCCATTACCATCTGAGCAGACAATCGCTGCACTAAGTACATCAGGATAATGGGATCTTTCTACTAGGATACAACCTACAGCAAGACAACCTGCGGAGTCAGCCACAAGCCAGCCTGTAGCATGCCAGTTGGCACAAAGCCAGCCCACAGCGTGCCTGTATTCTGATCTGCCACAACCAAGTTGTGATAGATCCAGTTGGCCAAGATCAAATGTAGCATTAGTCCTTAGCTATTTTTTATGTATTTCTACATGGGTATCCAATGAAAGCACTTGTTAAGAGTAACTTGAAAAATAATGTGATGTCATTCTAAATCATACTAATATTGTGAATCCGTAAAGTTTGTTGGTTTGTTCCTCTTTCACACTGCAACAGAGCAACGGATCGACTTGAATTTTAGCATGGATATAGTTCAAGGGCTGGAAAGTGACATACGCTACTTTTTATCCCAAAAAAGTATGATGTTTGTGTAGGATAGCACAAAAGTCAAAATATAGCCACGGGAAAAAGCTATATAAATCATTTCTAGTAAATCAGTGTTCACCTGCTTAATATCTAATTCTTAGATAAAAGACAAAACTAATACAATTAATACAACTCGACAAACCTGGTGTGACAGATTCCACATAAAAAATGAAGGTGTAGAATCTGTACCACCAGTGGGGCACCTTAGTGCGGCAGAGGGTAATTCACCAGATAAATTGATTATTTATTTTTTTTATTTATTACACTACTGTTTAATTTATGTTGGAACAAATAATAAACCATTTAAGTACATTTTTATGACGTTTTTATTATCTAGTACCTAATTAAACTTTGGCATATCAATCTCTCAATCCCAATGGTCTCTCACTATGGGCCTTATTAGTAAGCTCCAAGTAGCCCAACAAGCTATAGAGAGGGCTATGCTCGGAGTCCCTCTGCGAGATCGAATCAGAAATGAGGAGATCCGTAGACGAACCAAAGTTACCGACATAGCCCAACGGATTGGCAAGTTGAAATGGCAATGGGCAGGGCACATAGCGCAGAGGGCTGGTGACCGATGGGGTCGAAAAGTTCTCGAGTGGAGACCACATACTGGCAAGCGCGGCATAGGACGTCCACCCACAAGGTGGACAGATGACCTCACTGGATGCAAGCCGCTTCCAACCAGTCTTATTGGAGATCCATAGGGGAGGCTTATGTCCAGCAAGAAATCTTGATCTCCATCATATCTCTTCTATTGCACCAAGTGCTGATTCAATTTGCTGCAGCTCGTCTTCCATACCATCCTCATTGTAATCTGCAATGTAATATACATTATGATTATACAGATAATTATCAATCTTTATAAGTTTCTGCTCTGCTAGCGGAGCAAGCACTAATCCTTTATCTATGAGTTTATTATTGTAAGGATCTATCTGACTGTTGGATAATTAGGTAAGTAAGGACTTATCAAATGGTTTGAATAAAAAGAGTTCTCTGTCATTGCAGTTTGTCAGCTGGCGTCATTGGGAATTTTATGATTTTAGGCCACAGTTGTGAGACGATTGCATTACTGTGGCCTCAAGACATTTGCTGATGGCTGGCTGGCTTAAGTCCAAGAAACTGTCTTGGCCAACAGCAGCCTGATAACTGCCTTGGGCAAAAAAGTGAATAGCACTAAGAATCCGCAACAAAATATGATTTTTGATTACAATACTCAGTTTGCTTATGCAGACATGCTGAATGGAAAACCATGACATACAATCTCTATAATTGTTTTGGCCTTCTCGAGATGTGCTTCTCAAATTAAGATCATTTATTAACTGTTGAGCTCCTGTCTTTGGAACTCTATACAGTTATTTCCTCTTCTATCAGAAAATAATTTGGAACTAGATGAACTACACAATTAAGTCTCACATGTTTAGTGAATCAAGCAAAAACAGGTTTTTGGGTTTTTTACTTACCCTTCCAATAGTTGCTGCCACAATAAATTCGTCCATATTTCAAGATTAATTGCGAAAATCGAAGATAAAACACATGCAACTTCCTCAAACTAATTTTAATCGCCATGTTTTTCGTGAAGACTAATTTGACATTTGACAACTAAATTTTAGACGTATATCACACTAAAATGTGGGCCGCCGAATGCACTTTGACCAAATTGAGTAACTAAAATCGATTTAGTCGATTCGACCTAAATTTAGTTTAATCGTGTAGACATCCGAATAGCAAAACCTAGTTTGACAGGACTAAACTTATTTTAGAGACAACTAAACTATAAATGTGTGTCGCCGAATTGCCATCAATGACATTGTTATTTTTCATGATACTGATACAATTTTAGTTTTGATTTGTATTCTAATAATTTTTTTTGTGTACCTAATGATAGTGATTTGGTAAAATTTAAAAAGTGTGCTTATTTATTTATAGTAAAAAATTAATTAAGTTGAACATTTAAAAATTGTAACTAGACGATTCCAAGTGCCTGTATTGTGTCTACGGAATAAAGAAATTTTGACTTTGACTTATTGATATAAAGGCTTAGCCTATGAAATAGTATTGCTAGATTTGAAACCAGATACATTCAATTACCAAGCAGTAGTGTGCATAACTATTTGTGTTTCAAATTAAGCACAATGTTTCCTGCAAAATTTCAGAGCGATATAAGATTTGCCATTTACTTAAGTAATGAGATCAGTGCACATCTAACCAGTTGGATACTTACTAGAAACTATGACGAAACAGAAGAACTGTTACAAATCAAGAAATAATTAATAAATAACTTAAAAATATATGTATTTTGGACATTTTAAGTACTAAGACATAACACATACACGCATGCACACACACACACATACAAATATTGAAATATGAAATATTTTTGGAAATTTTGTAAGTTAGTAAGTTTAGAGTAAATTGTAAATTTTAAAATGCTTTTTGTCAAAAATTGTTGAAGATAACCAAGATGTTACCATAGTATAGATATCGAAGAGCGGGGTCTTCTGACAAAGGTATTTTTATACCTAATAGAATGCCCCAATCTACAGTAATTTAAGGAATTATTGGTTACAGAAATATTTTTTTTTTTTAATTTATTTATTGACGTTCCTAATTTTTTTCTCTAGGGGACAGCTGCCTTGTTTTTTGCCCACCCCGCGACAAAAAATGTTTTCACTTTCAACTTACAAGTTTAGTCTACAAGGCCCATCCGTGGCTGTACCGTGCGGATTAATTGTAAGTCCGTATAGGTCGAGTGGCTAGGTGTCAGAGTCTTTAATCCGCCTGAAAGCCTCAGACATAGCTAAATGGTTAAAACAACCGGGACTAATTTAACGTGTCATCCGAGCCACTCCAGCGCACAGTTGGAAAAATGCCACCCGCGCCCCGCGGTCACACATCCAAATACTGACAGCGCGGAACATTGCATAATAGACTGGTGTTGAGAAAAATAAAAACCGGACAAGTGCGAGTCGGGCTCGCACACCGAGGGTTCCGTACAAATCCAGAACATTTCACAAAATTGGGAAGTAAGTTGTTAAAATCTTTGTACTATAACCATCGACAAAAAAGTTTTTTTTTTTCACTTTTCTCGTCGTACATCAAAAATTACACATTGTTAAAATAATTAAAAACCTGTTTTAGCATGTGCTAATGAAGTTATTTTATATGATACCTTACATGATACGATTTACTCACTTTGAATTTTGAACCCATATTTAGTGAATTTTGAGGCCCTATTTTTTGTGACTTAAATAAAAATGTACTGTTTTCAGATTTATTCCTATATGTGTACTTTGAGACAATGCTTCTTGCCAAATTTCATAGTTCTATGTCAACGAGAAATACCCTGTAGGTTTTGATATTTGTGAGTGTCGAAATATGCGGTTATTTACGACATAAACGGCTCTAACTTTTTAAACGATAACTGAGAAGTTTTTCTTTTACACACTGCAAGAAACTATAGATATACGTATACAGTTTAAATTTCAACTCGATATCTTTACGCGTTCCCGAGATAAAGAGTCTTGACATACACACAGACGGACAGACGGACAACAAAGTGATCCTATTAGGGTTCCGTTTTTTCCGTTTGAGGTACGGAACCCTAAAAATCGGTATGAAACGGTAGGTTGAAACGTGCAAAAAAATTTCGTTGATTTATTTCTAGAGGCTTGTACATCAAGTCACTCTAAATTCTCTAATTTCACCAGTTTTTCCACACAAAGGCACAGTTTTGTCTAATTAGGTATGCGAGCGCCGCGGCGAGCGCGTGATTCCATTTAATACTCGAGTAAAATTAAACACGTGTGATACACAAACAAACGTGACAAAACTTACGTGAAATTTGATTTTTCTCTAGCATTGCGAGAAATTTTTGATGAAAAATATTACGTAGAAATGACAGCGGAGAATTTTGTTCAAACAGGTAGAGCCGTTTTTTATTCCCTTTTGTAGATACAGTAGAGCATACTAATTATTTAGGTACGGTATACAGTACGTATTTCAGACAACATAACATCTTAAAATATTAGATGAGAAATCTTTGTTTTTTGATCAAGTTGATCGTCCGACGTTTCCCGCACGATTCCTGCATAATAAAGTAAGTACAGTTATATTAGAAATGAGCATTAATTAATCAATATTAATTCATCCTACTAATATTATAAACGCGAAAGTTTGTGAGTTTGTGAGGATGTATGGATGGATGGATGTTTGTTACTCTTTCACGCAATAACTACAAAACGGATTGAGATGAAACTTTGCAATAATATAGCTTATATATCAGAATAACACATAGGCTATAAATTATAATGATATTGCGTAAATGGTCCATAATTATAACGATAAGTGTTAAGTAGGAAAAAATCTGCAAGCTATTCTAGAGTGCGCTTTAAGAAATGTCAAAAAAAAAACAATTGTCGAATCGAACAACTGTCAATTTGTTTTTTTTTTCCTCCTTACCACCTTTATTGAGGGTGGTAAGGTAGGGCCTCGGGTTTAAAAGACGGAAAGTGACATAATTTATTTTTTATGCCGGATAAATAAAGGGTTCCCATGGGATAGCACAAAATCAAAATATCATGCGGGCGAAGCCGCGGGTAAAAACTAGTAAACTCATAAATGAATAACACAAACTCATTCATCTAAAAATAAATGACGTCACATTATGATACTAAAATGAATGGTGATTGGTGAATTTGAAATTATGACCAATCACGATAAGTCACTACGTCACTAAACCAAATAAATGGTTAATTATAAATGGTAGAATTGTATTTGTGCTAGGCTTATACTTTTCTGAAAAGTGTAATGTGTAAAAAGTGTCAGGAACTCCGCAGGCGCTTACGAGGGCAGTAAGTAGTAGCATCTTTCAGGCCGCGAAGACGACGGCGTTTAAAATCTGAAATGGGTATATAACAGTTAGAAACCGATAAATTGTATTGTTTTGTCCCAGTAATTTGTTTTTTATGTAATGTGGTTGTCTAATAAGGGGTTATTGTTTGTTTGTTTTTTTTTTTAATTCAGGTTCAGGTTTATGCAGGACTGTGTCTTCAGACCATCCAGACTTTAGAGATCCTGAGGGAGGCCAGCGTAGGCACTTCTCCAAAAGAAAAAAAAAACAAAATCAATCAAAACAATCCATCTTCGACTAAAAATGACTCTATACTAACTGAGTTAATGAGAAAAATTAGAATTACAAACTGATACTCAGATTTGTTTTACGAATGATAATAATCAAACGAGGTTTTTATCGGAAACATAGGAAAAGGTTAGTTTTCCTACAAGGGGAAATTTTACAAAAAGAAGGCCTACTGTGTTCTAGAAACTGTCAAGAGATAAAAAGGTACTTTGTGGTCAAGACAGTTGAAGTCAGCATTAATTCAGTTCACGACGCTCCAATAAACCGAGCAAACAGCGCCTTTCGGAGAACGCACGATCAACCTTCCGACATGCGTGAAATCTTCGCTGACATCCCAATACCGCCGATAAATAAGTAATATTAACGCGTATCAACCCTAGGCATTCGATTGGAGTGAGCATTTTATCAAATAAGGTACAATCACTGATTCTGTCATAAGACATTTGATGCTAGACGTAGGCCTTCCTTACAGTTTTCTTCTTAGATTGAAGTAAATATTTTATCGAATTTTATTATCATCACCGTTTTAGCCAAAACATATCTAGTGCTAGACAAAGTCTTTTTCTATAGTTTTCTAATTAGATATAAGCGGACGGCAGGAAGAGTGATTCTGGAGAATGATTTGGCAAAAACACCAACGACATTAATAAAACCTAAATGGCCCGGCCGAATCAGTACATTACCGTCAAGAATAATAAGTCAACACCAATTAGCTATATATCTATAGGTAGATTTGTTAAAAAGAGATAAGAATTACAACACTCACAAGAGAGAGCGAGAACACAACAAGCCCTTACCAGTTGTCATTTGCGGCGAGACCATCTGAGAATGTTGGGATAGCCGTTCCGGCATAAATTACATTATCGCCGGATAAAACGCAGTGATTGAATTTAAACAACTTTATATTATTTGAGTTTATTTTTTATTCTTGATAACATTATCTTTATAAACAAATGATACATAAATATAAAATAATATTACATTTAAAAGTTATGATACAGCTTAGCATTTTCTAAAATGTTTTTCTAATCATTGGTAACATTCAACCCGCCGTTTGTGACCTATATGTCTCAGAGACCAGCCCCCCTACCGCCTAAAGCAATAGCAATCGTAATAGCAATCGTTTATGACTTCATTTTAGTCATTTGGCACCGCCTATGTGACGTTAGCCATCAAAGTTGTTCATTCAACGATTGCTTTCGCAATCCGCGCAAAGCAATTGATGGCTAAGCAATTGTTTGCTGTCCAGTTATCATCTCACCTAGATTCCTGTACATTCTTTACCCATTTTTCACGAATGGCAACTTCTTTTGGGAATCTGCAATAAAAAAATGCATGCCAATAATTTTTTTTACGAAAACAGATTGGTAGTTATCCTTTTTCTCTAGACTGTTCTGTTTCGAATAAAATGTAAAAATAGGTAATACATTTCTTGTAGCTCTGACAAAATAATGAATATGTTGTCAAGTACGTGTTGAGACACGCGTATGATAGGCTTTCGTAGATGGGTGACGGTCATTTTTTCAACTTTGTCGGCCTATATCTCAAAAATAGTACATGCCACAAAAAATGTTATACAAACAAAAATGTTATATCCCCACTTTACATGTGTGGGAGCTACCCCTTAAATATATATTTTTGAAAATTTTAAGTATTAAAAATTGAGATCTATACGTAAACCTATCATAATATAAAGTTTCATGTAATTTGGTTCATAAATGTGGAAGTTATTAGGGTTTGTAATATTAGGACGGACGAACGGTCGGACGGACACAACGAAATTATAAAGGTTCCTCGTTTTACTACGGAACCCTAAAAAAAAGATAAATATGTATAAGTATGAAAAAAAAAAGATTATTTAAGTATGATAGAAAAAGAAACACAATGCTTTAAAAAGTGTAGAATTCTTCTTTTAACTTCACGCCAATAAGCTTGGCGCCCTTTAAGACACTAGGCCCCATTCATGTGTCCGTCAACCGAAATAAAATTATGCCGGATTGGCCGGACACGATCGCCACTCTAATGTTCTAACTTTCAGCTCTATGCTAAAAATCACAACTCATGCGTTCTTTGTCTCACGAACCGCAAGCGTATATATCTGTCTCTTATTTCATATGTTTGGCGGTCATCAGTCAATTTGTATTGTGAAAAAAACAATTTCTTTCAAAATACAGTGATTAAGTGGTGATAAATCAGTAAAGTACGCGTGAAATGTGATGCCTGAAGCTTTATGATGTATTTTGCTGCTGCTTTTGCACTTCGGGAAAGCACAAGAAGGCATTTTTTTCGGATGATTATATTGTGTATGGACGTATGTCACTATTCGCGGACGAACACCGAATGAAGCGGCAAGTGAGAGACGTCTCTCAGTTTTTGTAAAAAGTACATACTAAAACTTGGCGCGCGCTTAGGCCAGTCCATTTAGGTTTTATTAATGTCGTTGAAAAACACGGATAAATTGGGACGGAGATACGAAAATAAGAGCCATTTTTTAAAGAATGTCAACTGTATTGTAGAGACAGTCAGCGTCAGCATTAATTCAGTTCACGACGCTCCAATAAAGCTAGCAAACGGCGCCTTGCGGAGAACGCACGATCTACCTTCCGACATGCGTGAAATCTTCGCTGACATCCCAATAACGCCGATAAATAAGTAATGTTAGCGCGGGATTAACTCAAGCAGAGCATTGCAGTGATAATATATTCGATAATTGTATCGAATAACCACGCGTCATAGGACATATTTTGTTACTGGACATATGCCTTTCCCATAGTTCTCTAATTTACATTGGATTGAGCATTTTATGAAATTGTCATCATAGTTTCAGCCATGTGTCGTTCGTTGCTGGAAATAAGCCTTCCATTGTACTGTACTGTACCACCCTTTTTAATAGTCCACTGCAGGACGTAGGCCTACCCACGAAGGGTGATTGGGCTATATCCACCACGCTGGCCCAGTGCGGGTTGGTGGATTCACATACACCATCAAATTTCTTCTACGGACGTATGCAGGTTGCCTCACGATGTTTTCCTTTACCGAAAAGCCAGTGGTGTGACATTCCGTACATAAATTCCAAAGAATTCATTGGTACAGGATCGGGATTTGAACCTACGACCTTACGATCGTAAGGCGGGTGTTACTACCTCTATGCCACTACGGCTTACTCTTCTCTAATTAGACATATTACTACATGTCGTGATCCGACATTTGGACAGACGGATGCAAAATCACTGCGTCTGTAGGGTACCAAGTTAAGGAAAATGACAATCAAAGTCTAATACTATGTCACTGAAAACAACGGTAATAATTTTGGCATTTTGAAAAAATTACAAATTACAACTTTTTCAAAATGTCAGATTAATTTACCAAAATAGTTTTCAGAATCTACTTACAAAGGATAAATTCATGCAAACACCAGCCATTTTCAACAAAGTTATTATACTATCAATAAAGTCGAAGCAAAAACGAGCGAAGCCACGCTACGCCATACAAAAACTATGTTTAAAAGGTTCAAAGTTAAATTAAAAACTTTGGTCCGTTTTTGCTGGACGTCCGAGGGAACTTTGAGCCTGCTACGGTTCCACTACAGGCTATAGTCATTACTTCCTAGCAACTATCCTATGTTTGTAAAGGCATGTCTTCAGAATCCACTTTGATACGTATTTTCTTCTAGAAATCATAAAATCGTTATATAATAATATAATAATGTCACTTTATTTAATTCATCATCATTTACCTACCGAATGACTTTCACTAATAGATACAAGCCTCTCCTAATGATTGATGATTACTGTCCATGAACTTAGACACAGAGAGCTTTTACAAACAGAGGGATAATGTGGTTGATCGAAAAAATCTGAAGGAGAAGCATTGACTGCCTCGGTGGCTCAGTGGTTAGTGACCCTAACTTCTGGGTCAAAGAGGCGTGGGTTCGATCCCCACCCAGGGCAAATATTTATGTGATGAACATAAGTGTTTGTTCTGTGTCTGGGTGTTATTTCGTTACTCTCTATATAAGTATGTATTTAAAAATAAGTATATGTAGTATATCAGTCTCTGGCAGCCATGTCACAAGCTTTGCTTAGTTTGGGGTCAGAGGCCGTGTGTAAGATGTCCCGAAATATTTATTTATTTATTTATTATTGATTTAATATGGCATGAGTTAGAAAGAGCCACTCATTTTTGAAGGTCCCCATTCGCCCCGCATAGTTTGGAGCGGGGCCAATGGGACCGGACCTTCAAAAAGAGTCTTGGGCGATTCGCCCTGCGGGCCGAACAGCTCGCGGGGCGAAACGCCGCAGTACTCGACAAATATCTCGAACAAAATAAAAATCAAATCTCAATACAAATTTGACAGTTTTGACAGCAGCTTGGAAGATTTTCCATGCATTTTTGTGGTTGAGATTGTCCTCAAGCGACAACAGCGCTATCTCTCTGACTGTGGTAAATCTGTGTTAAACCAAAATAATTATCACAAGTACCTAATAGTAGTCATTGGACAATGCTGTATATACCTACAGCTGCTCTATTAATGTTCACAATAAGATCAGAACTCTACAGTACAAATAGGTGTTCAAGATTTTTTTTTATTGAAAATTTCCTAACCGTAGTCTCCAGGGTATATGCCCTTTGTTAAATAAAAATAATTATTTGATTTTACTGTACAAAGAGAGTTGGTATATGGTTAAATCTTAGTCTAAGTTATTCAGTCAATGCTGTTCATGATGAACATATAGACGTTTAAAAGCTGAACGCTCATTCCTGAGCTTTGCAAAACAACGGTCATTTATTATAATGAAATTTTTTTTTCATCACATCTATTCGAAAAGGAATACGTGGTTCGCCTTTAAGTGCGCCCAAAGGAGGTGTTTTCTATAAGGAACTTTGTAAGTGCGACGGAATTATCTTTGCCGCGCTCTTTTTGAATTTGGAACAAATAAGTGCGACGGAATGATCTTTGCCGCGCACTTTTTGAATTTGGAAGTATTGTAATGTTAGTGTTCAGTGCCAAGAAAATGAATGAAAAGAATGTAAATACATATAAGTTTTCATTTGTTTTTTTATTAGATACCATTTAATTTCAATTTAGTTGTTACTCTACGTTTTATAAAATAATAAAATATGAGGTGCCTTTTGTTTTCTCATAGAGGTGATGAAAAGTAGAGTGAACTACTCGGGCGTAAAATATATTTTTGGCTCGGGCGACGTACTTTGAATCCCTCGCTACGTTCAGGATTCTACTAAAGAATCCCTCTCTTCGCTCTGGATTCAAAAAAGCGCCCTCGCCGTAAAAATATTATTTTGCTCCCATATGATGGAATCTACTATAAGAGATAATTATATAATCTCTAGTATTTCTTTAGAAGTTTTGTATTAGCAATGTGAACTAAGGCTAACTTTGTCCGGTATCGGAAAACACGTCAAACGTTCGAGAGCTGTTTTTCTTCGACTCTCGGGCTTTGAAACTCGGGGCTTGTACTCCCGCCGATGCACGCCCAAGTGTGCGGAACTTCTGGACAATGTAGGTAAGTTATTATTTGAACTGTCTAAATGTCCTTTAATATTTTATCAGCCATGAACAGTTGTTGCAACCACACGAACCGATTATAATCAATAGAAAATATTTTTGAAAACATCAGTACAGCTCACTTAACCTTCCTATGCTCGCGTTGAATTTTGTAACACCTTTTTGCATGTCTGTAAGGCAACACTGGTCGCCGCGACGACGCGGCTGCACTGCCGCTGCACCGCGGCGGTGCAGCGGCGGCGCCGCCGCGACATCGCATCGCGGCGACACTGCCCGTCTGGCATCTCTCTAAACCCGCACACGGTATCACAGACCATAACATCGGAACCTATTTTTTATGATTAGTAGAACCTAAATAGGTAATTTTTTTATCAGTAGTTATAAAATTTAAAAAAAATAATTAACTCAATTAATCGTACAAATAATATATTTTTTTACTGAATTAATGCGAATTCATATTTCGTCAGTCTTACAGAACAATGCAGAGGAATAGAAAGGTTAAGACTTTATTAAGATTAAGATTTCTTGATCATTTCTACTAGGTACTTGGTATTAAATTTACGACAGCGCCTTGATATGTATATGTATCAGTCTTTTTTTTTAATAGTCCACTGCAGGACGAAGGCCTACCCAGGAAGGGTGATATTTGGGCGTAATATACCCAGTGTATAGTAGAGGCACCGGTCGTGGACATCTGAGTGTCATTTTTGGCCACTTTGTTTTTTTTTTGTATACACAATTCTAAGGTTAAAATATTTTTCAAAAAATTTTCAAACAATGTTTATAGTGTTACGTTGTTAACACATACCTAATCTATTTATGTAATAATTTTGACATGAAATTACCAATATTAGGACAGTGGCCACAACCGGTGCATCTATTAATAGGAACATACGACTATTCTTAAAACAAAAGAACTAATTGAGGTAGGAAACATAGACCCCGAAAGATATAGGGGTTACTCAAAAAAAACGTGTCCTAAGCCAACAGGGCATGAATCAGACAACCATTATAAACCACCTATACTTTGGATCCCACCCGAAGTTCGATAAATGAAAATAGCTGACAATACTCGGTATCAGCAAAACGTATGAACGACATTTTTTTTTTAATTGTTGGGTTGTCGTTTCTGTAAAATTTGTTCACAATGGTGATCATAATAACTTTATTTCAGCTTAGTACATTTTTAATTACCCTATATACTAATTGAAACCCATGAAGCCGTGGTGGTCTAGTGGTAATGATACCCGCCTTACAAACGTAAGCCTGTAAATTCTAATCCCCGTCCCGTACCAATGAAATCCTTGAAATTTTTGTACGGAATTTCACACCACTGGCATTTTGGTGAAGGAAAACATCGTGAAGCAACCTACATTATGTTCGTGGAAGTAATTCGATGGCGTATTTAAATCCACCAACCCGCACTGAGTCAGCGTGGTGGATATGGCCCAATCGCCCTTCGTGGTTAGTCCTATATACGTCCTGCAGTGGACTATTAAAAACGCTGGTACAGCGCAGTATAATACTAATTGAAAAATGTAAACTTATATAGTACCTACACGTCTACTATCGTGTTTGCTCATAAAAAAAAAGCAACACACCATATCCTTGTCAAAAACTTCTATTTTCTAATTAAACTACTAGACAGGGATGATTTACACAACAGTAATAAAAGCTACGTCTAAAAGAGCTTTAATACGATCCTAATGATATAATAACAAAGGATATTTCATTGCAGTTTTTAATCTGCCACCGCCATATGAAGCTCTTTGCTTCGGGCCGCTATATTGAATTCACTAGAGTAGCAGAGTGAGTACTGTGACTATGTTTCAAGAGAAAGTCAGGAAAATATCAAAGTTATAATCTAAAATGTAAAAATAAAAGGAGCTAAACGAAATGTCTGCTTCAATAATTTCATTTTCTTAGATACGCTTGATTCATCAACCAAATGTTATTTCAATATTATATTATAAAAAATCTGCAGTTTTAAACTAAAATTAAATTATTGTGTTTTCTTTCTAACTACATCACGTGACCAAAATGCTGGCCTCTATTTTGCCCAAAGGATCAGTATTGCTATCCAACGTGGCAATGGGGCCAGCATTTTGGGAACTGTGCCCGCTGGTAGTGGGCTTTTAGATTAGGGTTTTCATCGTCATCTATACATACATACTCATTTTTTAGTTCAAGTGTTTTTTTTTATTCTGTTAAGGTTTGTACATTAAGCGTAGTAGTTGTAATATATAGTCAAGTTTATGAAATGTTATTTAAGTTTTGTGTAAATAAATTATATGTTTTTCCACATTATAAGTACTACATCACAAAAGATTTATTGTAAAATGCAAAAAGTTAATGAAGTTTTGCAAAAATCATGTAAATCCGTCTATTTTATTTATCAAATAAGTTGTTATATTATTATTTGTTTTCAAATGGTTTAATAAATTTGAATTTATTTACTACAATGACTAAAATTAAATAAACTACTCAAAGAAGTTAAATCTCAACACAGCTCTAACTATGAAGGAAAATATATCAAAATGTCGTGTTTTCCTTCACTGAAAGCCAGTGCCGTTGAAATCCATACATAAGTAAAACTCATTGGTACACCCAGCTTAGCATACGATCACGAAAATAATTTTCTCTACGTATGAAAAAGTGACACAAATATACTTCACCATAGCTATATCTCGTTCTGACACGTCGGAAGAATTGTTTCGTGGTGCGTATTATTCTGGAATTCGACTGAAAACTTTACGCATACTATATAAGGAAAAAAAATATCTTATACTCTACCAAACATATTAATAAAGTACACAATTATAATTTATTATTAGGTTTCTACCTATATATACTGAGCGTCACACAAATTGATGGGTGGGAAGTGAGCCACAGATGACACTTCGCCGTGATTCGCTAATTATTGCGCATGCACAATGCCTATACAAATGGCGAAGTAGTGAGCTCGGGCGTAGGAAGCGCGCGGGAGGCATGAGGTTGGCGGGCGGGAGTGCCCCAGTGTTTTGTCTCTCTGGCTCCCGCGCGTGCCCATATTTCGGCTTTTGCGCAGAACGCTGCACATAACTTCCCATCCATCAATTTATGTGGCGCTCAGTATACCTACTTACTTTTTAGTGGCATGAAAATGTCTTCACACGTCCAAAAGTGTGGTCCTCGTAGGTACAGTCAAAGCTTTGGCATATCACAAAGGTTTCGAAGAGGCAGCGCGTTCTATTAACATAATTATGCTGCTTTAAGGGGTTTGCAGCTTTGCTGTGCTCTAAGTACGCTGATTTTAATTTCTTTTACGCCGTGTGATTTTTACTACTGTAATAACAGGTATTTTATCTGGTTGCGATAATGCTGATAAAATAATCAATTGTACGTATCGTGTGCTTCTTTAATATGTCAATTAAGATTGAATATTTTAGTTTGTGAAATAAACTCGTTGTTTTCTCAATAGAATAATTTAACTTTATCTAATTTAACTTTAAGATATTTTATTATTTTACATCATACTTACAATCCTTAGATTTCAACGACAGCTTGATATTATGTGTATGTACATAAAAAATTATAAAAAAAAAAACAAATGTAGGTATTTCTGTTTCACGAGATCAGACTGTCACAAGAGTATTCCTGCTCCATCTTCACATTGAAAGATCCTGATATGTTTTTAGCGTGCCTCTTACTTATGTTTTTTAGGTATGTAAGGTTTATATGACGAGTTATATTATCTACCGAGTATAACATATTATTGTAATTGGTTGTGTGTAGTATATTCAAAACAAAATCGTTGATATATTGTGGAGTAAAATGTTTAAGATAATGCAAGGTCGAACGTTTGGTATAACTATGTAGGTATCATGTGAATTTTAACGTATTAACGACAATTTTTTAATGTATGAAGGTTGTCTTATCAGCGTATTTTTCTGTGCGTATACGGTCATTTAGATTGTTTTAGACACGCATTACCAAGAAATTCATTCATTCATCTTGTGTCGATGGCTAGATTTTTAAATATTTTTTTTCGAAACTCTGCTCGGCCCACCTTGGACACGCAATAGCGTGACGAATCCTTCCACCACAATCATGGCTTATCCAATGGCCCTTCTTAGGGCCAACCAAACCCAAACCAAGAAATGATAACCATAACATATGTACACTTTAGAAAATACATAATATAGATTGTCTTTGAACCCGAATTAATAATAAAGTTAGGATTCCAAAAGGAATTCGAAATCCACAGTTAGACTATTATTAATATCGTCACCGTTGCGTTAAAGGCGACAATGAGATTCCATTTAGTCACATTATTTTTATGCTAAATTATCTTCTATGCCAACTATAATAGTAATCTATTTTGTCAGTGAAAAAATGTTTCTACAATTCTATATTTATTCTAGAGATAAGTTTCTGTGTAAATTGCTCAGCTTAGAGCTTAACGGGCTATTTAGTATAATTGAGATTCTAGGCTGCCTAATGACTCCTTTGTCAAAGGATAACTAGGCGACTAGATTAGGTAACCTATCAAAAGCACTAAGACTGAGGTGGCAAATTGTTACTAGGAATTGTAAATAATTATCTGTCTTAGTCAAGCGTTAAATTATGATAAAAGATATCTGGAACTCTGAAAACTATTAATGTACTAGATTTTAAAAAGATTTTTGCCAACTTCTAAAAAACGAACATATTCTCATTTAGTTATTTTTTTTAAATTTTAGTTTACAGTTTGTACGGAATTTCACACCACTGGCTTTTCGGTGAAGGAAAACATCGTGATGCAACTTGCATACGTCCGTAGAAGAAATTCGATGGCATATGTGAATCCACCAACCCGCATTGGGCCAGCGTGGTGGATATGGCCCAATCACCCTACGTCTAGTATTTGTAAGGTTAACATTTCTCTGGCTTGTGTTTGGCCGATTTAACAACGAGCCCGCATTTTAGCCAATAAGAACTGCTTCCGGCGTAGTTTTAAAACAGCCAATCAGAAAACGAGAAAACAAACTGAAGAGATGTAAAAATATTAATCTTTGGGTGAGGGCATTCTAGATTTGCGCCTCGAGGCGAAAGCACATATTCTTAGTCAATCCAAGTTGTGATAATTATTTAAGAAACTAATGTAAAATAGTTTATGGTGACCAAATACACATCATACTGGACTTATTAGTTTGATTTACCACAATACCTACGTATTGTGGTAGGCCTACGTCCTGCAGTGGACTATTAAAAAGGCTGGTACAGTACAGTACAGTACAGTTTTCCGTTAAAACATAATATATTCCGATCTTATTATGATATTGTTTGATAAATATGGCGGCCATACAAACAACAAATTGATTTACAAAGTCTGGCTACAGGCAATTATATCTTACTAGTTTTTACCCGCGGCTGAGCCCGCATACGCAATATATCATTATAATTTATAGCCTATGTGTTATTCTGATATATAAGCTATATTATTGCAAAGTTTCATCTCAATCCGTTCAGTAGTTTTTGCGTGAAAGAGTAACAAACATCCATACATCCATCCAACCATTCATCCATCCATCCTCACAAACTTTCGCGTTTATAATATTAGTAGGATTTTATAAATATTTTCTAAAAATTTGATACTTTTGACTGCACGTCAATGTTAGTTGATCTATGTTACTTTAGAAATAAATAAGGACTGTGTCACTATACATACGACCTTTTTCCGAAAGCCATTCTACACATCAGTATATTCTATGTAACCACGACTAAAACATCGATGTAGTTATTTGTAGTTACGAGTGTTATGAGCGGGAAGAGTTGAACTGGTTAGCTGACTGCCTCGGTGGGTCAGTGGTTAGTGACCCTAACCTCGGGATCAAAGAGGCGCGGGTTCGATACCCACCCAAGGCAAATATTTATTTGATGAACATAAGTGCTCTGTGTCTGGGTGTTATTTAGTTACTATCTATATAAGTATGTATTTAAAAAAAAATGTATATATGTAGTATATCAATCTCTGGCAACCATATCACAAGCTTTGCTTAGTTTGGGGTCAGAGGCTATGTGTAAGGTGTCTCAAAATATTTATTTATTTATTTATAGTTACTAAGTAAATAAGTAAGTAGGATCGTGTGGGCCGGCTGGCTAAATCTGGTGTCAGAGCTTTTAGGCCGCCTAAATGCCCCTGATATGGCTAAATGGTTAAAACAACCGTTAACTTACTTTACTTGATTAGTTTAGTTATCTCAAAAACTGTATTGTATTGAAGCAGCCTTAGCTTAAAGTTCCAGCCGTTGGTTTATTTTTTGCCAACGAGCTTTGGAGAGGGCTATGCTCAAAGTTTCTCTGAGAAATCGAATCAGAAACGAGGAGATTCGTAGAAGAACCAAAGTTACTAACGTAGTCCAGCGGATTGGCATGTTGAAACGGCAGTGGGCAGGGCACATAGCATGGAAGACTGATGACCGACATTTTTAAAAGTTCATTATCTTTTAGATTTAAATATAACGGGAAATATTTCAACTAATTTACTAGACATAACTACTATATTATGTAGGTAATTTTAACCGCGTTTCACCAAAGCGTGACGTGAGTGATTTCCCGTCAAAGGAGGATTAAAACCACCTGCGTGCTAAAACCACGTTAGTTTACATTATAAGTTAAAAACTGTTTACAGAATAATAAACACTTGTAAGAAATCCTGCTGTCCTGTTTCCGAAAACCTTCTAATTTTTACTGTTGATCGTTTCATCCAAACTCTATGTCAATAAATGATACTCGAATACCATCAGTTTTCGATTCACACACGCCATTTATTTATCAGCACTATTGTTATGGCGCACAGTCGAGTAGAAAATGGCGCCGAAAACAACATGTTTCATGGAAATGCTTATTGTTCACGTTGCTATTTTTATTGCCTTTATAAAATAAAATTCTGAAAAATACTGGTAACATTGCTATTTATATTGCCGTTATAAATAAAAAATCTGTTAGAATCAAAAAATGCCGGTCACTTTTAGCCACGTTTTTAATTACAGCGAAATATTTTGTAGTGCAGTTAGGTGTCTAACAATAAAATAAAAATATCACCTACATATTTAAAGGCTGATATTGAAAATTGATACAAGAAAAAAAAAACTTATGTCTTGTCTCATCATAATTTTGAATCGATAAAACTGAGTTATACTTATTTACCTATCCTTATCACCTCTTTTGACAACTTTCGACTTCGAAATACAGATTTTACTGAATTCTTACATTAGCCTTCAGATAAAAACTTCAATCAAAACTGGACAATTTTCTCTCAACAACGACAGTAGTGCTTAGTCTTTATAAAGCACAAGACAGGAATTGCACCGAACACTGCTCTCACCTTTAGGATATCAAATATCAACTGGAGACTGGAGTCGATTGAGAGGCGAGCCAGGAGGCTGATAGACAACGTCACCTTGACTAAGTCACAGCTGCAAAGTAAGGTAGCGTGTTTATCAGCCTTTTATCGGATACACATCGGAGAGTGCGCCCAGGAGTTGCACAATCTGGTCCCGCCTGCCCCTTTCTTCTATCGTACGGCTAGACAGACGCGACCAAAGCGCCACCCTTTTATGGTGGACATTCCGTTACAGCCAGAATGTGGAACGGTTTGCCTGGGTCTGTCTTCGCGCTAAAGTACAAAGTGGGTTTCTTCGAATCCCTAGTAAATAGGTATCTTATAGGTAAGCGTGCTACACCTTAGACCGCATATCTGCTTAACATCAAACAGTATGTAGTCAAACGCTAACCTATGTGGAATAAAAAAGTGGCAAACAAAACAAAAAATGTAATTCCGTAGAAGACTACATGCAATTATCCGCTACAGCAAAAGACTATACCTAGAGTTCCTGCGACACCACTGGTTTCTGGTATTTATTTATAAAAGACCTACTAGCTGACCTGGCAAACGTTTTAAGCCCCGGACGTAAAAACGACGGGGTGATATTTATGTGTCAGTACGTGTGTCTGTGAAATAATAGCTCCCGAAACGATGAACCAATTTTTTTTGTTATTTAGGTGAATTAGTTCAGTATTCTTAGATATGTTTCATCTAAACCGGTTCAGGTGGTTTGTCATGTACAAATAATCTCTCCCCGTTTCGGCTGATTTCTATAACAAACACAATAGCGCATGTATGTGTCGCCCGATGGCACTGTAGTCTGCTGCTGTAGCGTGAATTCAACTTTTAAAATATTTGCATGTTGATTAAAATATTTGCTTCCTATATTATAAAGTTGCACTATTATTCGTGGTTGTGGTGGGTGTGTTAATGCTGTTATAAAGCGGATAGCACACTTCCGCCGCAAAACCACAAGCGTTAAAACATATGTCCACGTATTTTGGTAGGTATTACTCAATTCAAATAAATATCAATGACTAGAAATGTCGTTTTACGTTAGTTTTTACTGAGCATTACGTTAGAGAACTTTATTTTGTAGGCTTGACTAAACAAGGTAAATCTAAATCTAATTTAGCAAGAAGACATGAGATGGTCGTTTCCATTTGTTACAATAATATATGTACTGTAACTGTACCAGCCTTTTTAATAGTTCACTGCAGGACGTAGGCCTACCCAAAAACGGTGTTTGGGCCATATCCACCACGCTGGCCCAGTGTGGGTTGGTGGATTCACATACGCCATAGAATCTCTTCTAATGTTCTTGTTCTTGTTTTTAATGTTCCTTAACCTTAACGTTATTTTGTTCGATTTTCCTTTGTCTTAGCTTTGCACTGTTTGTCAAATAACTTTTCACTTATTTCTTATTTTATGTTTTTTTGTTACAACCTACCCTCAAAAAGGGCTAACCTGAAAACCAGCGCTGAGTGTGCGGTTCCTACCTGCATTCAGCATAATGCTGAGGTGAGCTCTTTTCGACATTTCTAATTCTTTATTGTTTTTTTGAGCCTCTTGTATTTGTAATGTCGAATAAAGTTTTTTTAATTTCAATTTCAAAATCAATTCAATTTCTACGGACGTATCCAGGTTGCCTCACGATGTTTTCCTTCACCGAAAAGCCAGTGGTGTGAAAAATTTAATAAATAGTACCGAATTATTAATTAATTTATTGTAAAAGTGTTTCTAATAATTCTGTTTCGACGTTTCAGCCATGGACGTTTGGAAATCTTTAGAGGAGGCCTATGTCCAGCAGGGGGCTGGACATAGGCCTCCTCTAAAGATTTCCAATAAGACCGGTTGGTTGCGGCTTGCATCCAGCGCGATCCTGCGGTCCTAATGAGGTTATCCGTCCACCTTGTGGGTGGACGTCCTACGCTGCGCTGTGGACGTCCTAATAATTCTGTTTAGTACAAGTTTAATAATTGTTATTTTTGATGATTCGTAGGGTGTGGCATGTAGTATATTTTTGACCGACGAACCACCAGAGGAGGTATACAATTCGGCGCGTAAATTTATGTATAACCCCACATAACTTTTTCATAGTAGTCAGATTTCAATAATTCTTTTTTTATTGGAAAGAGTATACTTCTAAATTGGTCCCATTTAAATTTCATCGAAATCGGCTGAGTCATTTTTGATAAATCAACAATAATATGAAAAATGCTACATCGATCCGTGCGAAATATTCGCGAATTCTGTGCACGGGTGAAGTCGGTCATACAAATTTTTGCAAAAAATAATTGTTGTATAATAATGAATAATTATAATCTTCCTTACATAAAATAAATGTCATCATCTATCTGTCATCTATCTTTCTACATCTATCAATATGGCTCATTGTATGTTTTACTTATAAGCAATACATTAGTAAAAAAAAATTGTAGCGCATGATATGACAATTAAGAACCTACGTATATAAATAAAAAAAATAAAAAAATTGGGACATCTTACACACGGCCTCTGACCCCAAACTAAGCAAAGCTTGTGATATGGCTGCCAGAGACTGATATACTACATAATATATTTATTTTTAAATACGTACTTAAATAGATAGTAACAGACACAGAACAAACATTTATGTTTATCACATAAATATTTGCCCTGGTGGGGATCGAACCCACGCCTCTTTGATCCAGAAGTTAGGGTCACTAACCACTGAGCCACCGAGGCAGTCATTCAAATATTACACTCATTTGGATTAATACTATATAATAGCCAACCAAGTGACGCTGAATTTGCTTTAAGAAGAGTCCAGATATCCTCAAGACAATAGAGATATTCTAGAATATTACTGTACTCATTAAGATCAACTTTTACTTTGGGACCAAACCCGGAATTGCAAAAAAATAAGTATGTAATATACAGAGTTATTTCTAATCAATTAGCATCCTTCTAGGGGCTTATTCTGTTCATCAAAACTAACAACTTTTGTTCTACAACTTTGGTCAAAACTAAAAAAAAATCAGCTGTTCCATACGGGTCGCGGGTGAACGATATTTTTCTATGGAACAACAAACATTTTTTTTTTTACTTTTGACGAAAGTCGTAGAACAAAAGTTGTTAGTTTTGATGTACAAAATAAGCCCCTAGAAGGATGCTAATTGATTAGAAATAACCCTGTATATACGTACGATTATTTACATTGATTGATATTTGTGGTTAATTTTTTTCGCAGGTTTGGAGTTGGTCTCTTAGTTATCATTAAAGAAAATGTCATAACCACCTTATGAGTATGACCACGAGAACACATAATGTCTTCTTGGTCATACCAATATGACCACAAGAACATGTATGTCCTCGTGGTCATACTGGTTTGACAAATGACCACGAGGAAACACCCGATCATTCCCTATAAGTTACTTTAAACTGGTTCTTAAAAATATTTAGTCGTAATAATACGTAAAGATCCATCGGTTGTGCCCATCTTAATGGCATTTTGGCCACTATGAAATTAAGCGGCTCTGTGGAAAATTTTGCAATCCTTTTTTTTAGATAAATTTTCAGACTTTGACATTCACACAAACAACATTCATGGTAATTATTCTATACTACGGGACTAATCGCGCACTAAAATAACGAGATAAATAAATACCTCATCCCGACGTTTCGGCCGAGTTGCATCGACCGTCTCGGCCGGCCGGCGACGTTCCGTCGGGATGAGGAGGTATTTATTTATCTCGTAATTTTAGTGCGCGATTAGTCCCGTAGTATAAAATAATTATGTGTTCAAATCGCGAAAGTTTAAAAACAACAATATTCATAGTGTTATCTAGTTTATGATTTATAACCTTTAAATTTTGACATCAAATAGCCAAAACTGTGCCAGTGGCCACAACGGTGGATCTACTACTTTTAATAGGTGTGCTATGAAATAAAACAAGGGGTGTGACATATAATTTGTATTAAATCAACAATATCCTTAGTCTTTACAATTCTTTGGCGTAATCATCAGCTCGTTTAGGTACATATATTTAACTATAATTTAATTATTTTTAAATTCACATTTTTACCTGCCGACATAGCCTAAATAAACACCTACTTATTCCTAATTAATTTAGTAATATTTTATAATCATTTACATTTTCTTTTAGATTTCTTTTATGAATAAATCTATGTATTATTCGCCCATACAATGATTAAAACTATAGGTATTATTTGGCACTGTCGAAGTTTGGCTGCTGACCCTGGTGACGTCACTGTAACAAAGAAAAAAAGACATTTTAAAATCTTAAGAGTAACTAAAAGTTCTCGGGTGGAGCGTACCGGCAAGCGCAGCGTAGGACGTCCACCCACAAGGTGGACGGATGACCTTATTAGGACCGCAGGATCGCGCTGGATGCAAACCGCTATCAACCGGTCTTATTGGAAATCATTAGGGGAGGCCTATGTCCAGCAGTGGACGTCCTATGGCTGAAATGATGATGATGAAGAGTAACTAAAGAAATAACGCGGTCTTGTCTAAAGGAATAAGATTTCGGATACTTTCAGGTCATTCAGGTCACATTTGTTAAGTTAAACTGACTCTTCTCCATCAAACCTTGAAGTTGTCGGATAGAAAAAAATACACAATGTTCTCAAAACTACACAGTAGAGGATTCAATAACTCGAAACAGGTTTTAGGTACTTTTGGTAGGTTTGACTTTGTGTATATTTGATAAGCCATTTTTAATACCCATAGGACCTAGATGATAGAAGAGGTAGCCCTCTTCACCCTCCCTCCAGAGCTTTTTATTTATACGGCAAACAACGTTAGCTGGTTTAAGTACATTTTATATAAAGGTTATTGGTAATCAATAAGGATCCTTATAGGGGCTTATTCTGTACATCAAAACTAACAACGTTTGTTCTGCGAATTTTGTCAAAACTAAAAAAAAACCCAAAACAGCTGCTCCATACATTTTGTCGAGGGTGAAGGGTATTTTTGTTTGGAACAGCATTTTTATTTTTTTGTGATTGATAATTGTCGTTGTTATTTTGATGTACAGAATAAGCCCCTAAAAGGATGCTAATTGATTACCTATATAAAAATACCCCGTACAAAAATCTTATTATCAAACTCGTCCGAAACGACTAGATTGATTTTTTGTGTATTCTGGTAGATAGGCTATATATTTTTTCGTCCAAATTTTTTTAGATGGCAAAACAACTTTTATCGTGTCAGCTAGTAACTAAAATAATTTCCGCTTGTCACGGATGTTATTCTATACACTTTGCATTTGTGCTCATAAAAATTGCTCTTTGCCGTCAACAACATTAACATTTCTTCGAACATGCTCCTCCATACGTATTTATTATTAAAACAGTAACCGCCTGAAGCATCGAACGTGTTAAACTTGAAACATGACTCGGAAACGGCTGACGGATGTGTTAAGTACGTGCTTAACTAATGTTTAGTGTGGCTACAAAATGTTGTGCTACTATGTTTCTAACTCAACAGCTTAAATTGTTTATTTTAGTAGTTGTTACGTGTTTTGCACACGTTTGGAAAGGTTCACAGATGCAAAATTGAAAAGAAAAAAACAAAGTTCCCGACTTACAAAGGAATCTTGTGCAAAGGAGTTGTACCTGATTTACAAGGAACTCGGTATTAAAATTCTAACCAAGATCATTTAATTTTTCTAGGAATGTACTTAAATTTGAAAGCTCCATGGAGTAATAAAAAATAATATATAGCCCTGCATTTTTTTTTAAATTGTTATTTTATAAAAGTATATTGGAAATTCAAAATAATATTTTCTACGAAAATAAATAGGGTAAATAAGCGCTAGATAGTCCTTTCCGGGCTAAATCATTACACTAATGAATAAACAAATACAAATACAAGGGGTTCACCTACAGTAAACAGTGCTAGATCTAGCTCCAAAAGGGCTAAGGTGCCAACACTGATCGAAAATCAAATTAATATTCAATTTCCTTTGACATTGACATTTCTATTATTTTTTTTTTTTAAATTGGCTTTGAGTTTTTTCAGATTAGCGTGTTTCTTTACGAGATATCCGTTCCGTTTCACGTTACATACCCCAAATATATATTATCCATTTTCTAAATATTGCAGGGCTTTAAAAATATGTTTATATCAGATAATGATTACATTTTGAATGCTCTTTATAAAACGGCAATCATTGATCTGGTTAGAATTTTTATTTATTTTAATACCGGTAACGGAACAAATCCTTTAAGTTCGTATAGGCCTCAGAAGAAATAGGCTGTTTAAATGGCTGTCAGGCCGGCTGTCAGTTATTTATACATCAATATATAAATATTAGGGGACATGTTACACAGGGTCTCTGACCCCAAACTAAGCAAAGCTTGTGATATGGCTGCCAGAGACTGATATACTACATATAGATATTTTAAATGCATACTTATATAGATAGTACCTAAATAACACCAAGACACAGAGCAAACACTTATTTTCATCACAAAAATGCTTGCCCTGGGTTGGGATCGAACCCACGCCTCTTTGATCCAGAAGTCAGGTTCACTAACCACTGAGCCACCGAGGCAGTCTTCTTTCTTTATTTCTTCTAGATATAGACTATCTTCGGCTTTAGGTTTTAACAGTAATTATTGTTAAAACCTAGGGAAATGTAATTAATTACAAAATTAGTTCCCGGTTTAGATTGATAAATGATTTAATATTGCATACCAAGAAATAAAAAAAACGGTTTTTGGTTTCCTGATTTGTACGGATACGCTCTGCGCTTGCCCATTTTTAGGGTTCCGTACCTCAAACGGAAAAAAAACGAAACCCTTATAGGATCACTTTGTTGTCCATCTGTCCGTCTGTGTGTATGTCAAGACTCTTTATCTCGGGAACGCGTAAAGATATCGAATTGAAATTTAAACTGTATACGTATATCTATGGTTTCTTGCAGTTGTGTAAAAGAAAAACTTCTCAGTTATCGTTTAAAAAAGTTTTAAAGAGCCGTTTATGTCGTAAGAAACCGCATATTTCGACACTCACAAAAATCAAAACCTATAGGGTAGGTTCCCGTTGGCATAGAACTATGAAATTTGGCAAGAAGCATTGTCTCAGAGTACACATATAGGAATAAATCTAAAACCTGTACATTTTTATTTAAGTAACAAAAAATAGAGCCTCAAAATTCACAAAATATGGGTTCAAAATTCAAAGTGTTTAAATCGTATCATGTAAGGTATCATTTAAAAGAACTTCATTAGCACATGCTAAAACAGGTTTTTAATTATTTTACAAATGTGTAATCTTCGATGTTTTTGCGAGAAAAGTGAAAAAAATTAACTTTTTTGTCGATGGTTATAGTAAAGAGATTTTAACAACTTACTTCCCAATTTTGTGAAATTTTCGAGATTTGTACGGAACCCTCGATGTGTGAGCGTGACTCGCCCTTGTCCGGTTTTTTTATTATTTACTAGTTCTTACCCGTAGCTTAACCCCCGTGATATTTTGACTTTAGTGCTATCCGATAAGAAACTTTTATATTTCTCCCATAAGAACATTTTATATTTCTGGGACAAAAATTACCTATATCACTCTCCCACCATTGAATGCCAAAAATCAAGTCAATCCATCTCTCTGTTGCAGCGCAACGAGTAACAAACCAACAAAAATACTTTCAGATTTATACTATTAGCAAGAATTGTTTACCTTTTTACATGTGACGTATATTGAATATTAAATAAGCATCAGTTCTACAGCTAAGCGTTTTCAATATTTTAAATTCATGTTTGCAAGAGACAATCGGTTCCATTACAAAATCTCATCCAACTGCCTCTTGCAAAGTGATGCTCAGCAAGACAACGATCTTCAAGCAGAAAATTAAATACCGTTAACAAAATACAGTCTTTCAAAATTTCATAGGCTGAAAATTCGTAATCTTATTCCCTGTCACCCCTATAAAGGTACCAAATTGAATTGCCAAGGGCTTTCAAAAGCAAAATAGGGAAAGGCCTTTTAAATAGGGCTGTGCCGTAAAATCCTCGCCATTGTCAGGTGTTAAATCTTACGACAGGCCTGAGGTTGCCTCGTAAAATTGTTAAATATTCACTAGACAATTCCAGGAAATGATTTTAATGTTTTAATGTTTTAAAGGTTGGCTTCGTAGAGATGTTACAAGCTGTGGTTGTTATTGACAGGTATATTCAAAAATAGATGAACCATTTATATTTAACTCCGTCGTTATATCTTTGATATAATTTTACAGTGAAACCTCGATTATCCAGCTCGCAGTTACACGGAATCGCGATTATCCGGACTACTATCCGCGATTAACCTTCCTATACCCGCGCGTTGGTCTGTGAGACCGACGAAATATTATTTCGCATTTATTTTATATTCAAATAATGCACCGACTTTGCGCTGTTTGCTAGCTGCCACATTTGTTGATAGCTTCCCTTCAGTAAGCTGAACAAGCTTGTGCAAGTAGAGTGTGTTGGTGTATTTGGAGCCAATCGGTCCGTGAGACCGACGCGGGTATACGTGCAACAAAAAATGTGTATGAAATTTTTGTATGGATGAAAAATTAATTGGCATTTTTATAGTCTATAATCTTGATAGCTTCAATTCGAGTCTCAACTCTTAAGATACTGTACTGTACTGTACCAGCCTTTTTAATAGTCCACTGCAGAACGTAGGCCTACCCACGAAGGTGATTGGGCCATATCCACCACGCTGGCCCAGTGCAGGTTGGTGGATTCACATACGCCTTTGAATTTCTTCTACGGACGTATGCAGGATGCCTCATGATGTTTTTCTTCACCGATAAGCCAATGATGTGAAATTCCGTACATAAGTTCCAAAGAAACTCATTGGTCCTGATCGGGATTTGAACCCACGACCTCACGATTGCAGGTCGGGTGTTACTACCACTAGACCACCACGGCTTACTACCACTAGACCACCACGGCTTAAGGTACTAAACTGATTTTTTAGGAATACAGATTTGGTTAGTTTTTTCTACACTTGAACAAAAATTTGATATTTTTTAAGTCTGTTACGCGAACTATGAGAGACAGTAAAATAATAAATTATTTGTACGATTAATTAAATTTATTTTGTTATTAAATTATATAGCTACCGGAAAACAATATACCTATGTAGCTTCTATTGCTAATAATAAAAAAATAGGGACCCGAAGTTACGGTCTGTGACATCATGCGCGGGTATAGGTGTTACAAAATTTGACGCGGGTATAGTTAACAAAATTAATTTTTCAAATTTACCATACTAAGATGTACATGTCAGATGTTTCACAACCACCCCGCGCCCCGCTCTTTCTCTGCTCTTCGCGACTTGTTATTATTTTAGTTTCCAATAGTAATCCGCTGCAATATGTCACCAAACGATCTCTTAATTTAAAAAGTCGAAGTATAAACAAGTGGGGTTACCGCTTAAAGATAAAATAAATAATTTATTTATTCACTAAAAAGGGAGAAACTGGTCATGATTAAGCTAAGATTATAATGACAAACCGATTTTTTCATTAATTCGATTATCCGGATTTTCGATTATCCGAATGCGCAACGACACAAATTAGTTCGGTTAATCGACCTCTACTGTACCTGGAGTGACGAACGTACCATTTAAAATTAACTCTTTACTTATTATCTTTGATCTTTAATTTTGAATATAATTTATGTTTAGCATTGGAAGTCTAAATTAAAAAATCAAAATTTTAAAACAAATTAATAAATAAATATATAAAATAAATAAGTTAATAACTATTAAATAAATGAAGTAATTAGGAATCATTCTTTAAATGGAACTCATTGACGCTATTTTTTAACATTAGAATAATCAAAATAGTTATTCGAGTTATTTTACTAATGTAAAAATAGGTCTTATATTTGGAATCTATAAACCTATGTTTAGCAGTGGAAGTCTTACGTTGATATGAGTTTTTTTTATTTCTGCGTTTGGTTTGCGTTTGACTACACACTGCCTGATGTTAAGCAGATATGCGGTCTAGGATGTAAGACGCTTACCTAGAAGTTACCTATTTACTCGAGATTTGAAGACACCTACATTGTACTTTAGCGGGAAGACAGACCCAGGCAAAGCGTTCCACATTCTGGCTGTTCATATCAGTAATGAAGATTCGAAACGTTTGGTTCTAATGCGCGGGATGTCCACCATAAAAGGGTGGCGCTTTGGTCGCGTCTGTCTAGCCGTACGATAGAAGAAAGGGGCAGGTGGAACCAGATTGTATAACTCCTGGGCGCACTCTCCGAAGTGTATCCGATAGAAGGCTGATAGACATGCCACGCTACGTCGATGATGATATTGTATTGTAGTACTTTGTACTTAATCATAGGTATTGGCATAGTTATATCTCTATAACGTGCAGAAATTCAAAATTTGAAAACATTTGAACATCACTTCAGTTAATGCCTAGCTCTGAACCCTTTACAGAGCTATAAAACAAAGCAGAACTAAGTTTTATCTGCAGCCGTTCTAGTTTTACTACGACTTTTGCAACGTCTATTATACTGTATCAGCAACATTTTGTTTTTAAGGCAGAAGCACCCACGTGAGTCGTAACGATACAGATGGTATATGTAACAAGCTATATTGTCGCAACCCTTAGTAATGTCAGCAGGGTCAGCACTTTTCAAACTAATTTAGTATACGCTGCAATAGGACTACATAATTTTGTAGTTGCTGGATCAACTACAAAATATGTAGTCCTATTTGTATCCTTACCTCTACCACTGGTGGTTGATTCGTAGATTTTCATATGAATACTCTATCATTTATTATTAACCGACTTCCAAAAAGGAGGAGGTTCTATGTCCGTCTGTGTGTATTTTTTTTTTGTATGTTCTATATTCATCAATAATTTCTCCAATTGTGAACCGAATCAAAAAAAATCTTTTTTAGTTCGAAAATATATACTTCTATTTAAATTTTACAGAAAGTTTTTGAAAAATCGACAATAATGTAAACAATTCGAGTGAAATATTCGAATTTATGCTTCGAATTTAAGCATCATTAGCACATGCTGTTTTAGCATGTGCTAATGAAGCTCTTTTACATGATACCTTATATGATACGACTTACGGCACTTTGAATTTTAAACCCATATTTTGTGAATTTTGAAGCCCTATTTTTTGTGATTTAAATAAAAATGTATAGTTTTCAGATTTATTCCTTTATATGTACTCTGAGACGATGCTTCTCGCCAAATTTCATAGTTCTATGGCAACGGGAAGTACCCTGTAGGTTTTGATTTTTGTGAGTGTCGAAATATGCGGTTTTTTACGACATAAATGGCTCTAACTTCTTTGTATGATAACTGAAAAGTTTTTCCTTTACACAACTATATAAGAGATCATAGATATACGTATACAGTTTAAATTTCAACTCGATATCTTTACGCGTTCCCGAGATAAAGAGTCTTGACATACTCACAGACGGACAGACGGACAACAAAGTGATCCTATAAGGGTTCCGTTTTTTCCTTTTGAGTTATGGAACCCTAAAAATTATATCGGTTACCAAGATAACCGCTACGATTAAATACGTACGTTAGCATTTAAATAATATACCTGCATTAAACATGTAATTAATTTTAGTTAACGTAGAGTAGACATTCTAAAATAATTATCAATAAAATTGATACTTACTGTCCAAACATTTTCTGGCATAAAACTTGACATAAAATACTATCGCAACGCAATTAATCTGCAAAATGTGCAATTAAATAAATAACAAACATAAACACATAAACACAAAATAAAACGTTTATTGTTTTTAAAAATTAACACAAAGCAAGTTGTACACTAGATCCCACACTAGGCGACCTGTGTCGTGAAATCTAGGCTCTTCCGTATGGTACCAAAAACAAAATTACCCTTATAGTATACAAACTTAATTTAACATTCATAGTGCGCTGGGTCCCACACTAGGGTGACCTGTGTCGTAGGATCCAGGCTCCTTGCCAGAAGGGAAGGTAATACTTGTTTAGTGCTACATTTCAAATTGGGAAACTTACTAACATGATTTACCTAATTTTTTTTTTACGGAGAATACACGTAGGTAGGAACATAAATAACTCAGGAGACACAAGCTAAAAAATTCAAACCGATTATTAATATCTATTATATCAGAAACTACGCCCATAACCAATTTTGAATTACTTGCTACATGTTATGGATACCACTGTAAACAACTACAATAAATAATGTGTGTAGTGGGTAGAAGTACCAGGAGCAGAACCGCTAAGCGGGTCATTCTGCACCGATGTTATCACGAGTACAGCGCACGTTGAGCGATAAAATCACATTGGACAACGGTTCTCTGTGAGTAGTCATAAGTCATAGCTCTCAATGACTCAATGAGGGTTTGGTTCAGCTTTTTTTTAAAATTTCAATTTAGGTTTGCGTTTGACTACATACTGCCTGATCTTAAGCAGATATGCGGTCTAGTGTGTTATATGCTTACCTAGAATATATCTATTTACTCGGGATTTAAAGATTAGATTAGAGACGTCGTTTTTTCTGTAGGTACGTTTTCGTTATTGCTAATTAATAAGTTGTTACACCGAAAAGAGTAAAATTATAGAAACAGCTCGACTGTGGATATAACTGGAATAAAACTAAAAACAGCAGCACACCAATTAAAAAACATAAGGTAAAGTTAAAGAAATAATTCAAACTATTAAAATAATTACATACTTTTTTACTCTCTTTAGGAGTCATATGCTTAGCATATAACAATGTTGATTACTTACTACGTATAAAAATACAAATACTATTATTTTCCAGTTTCATCATCAATTCCCCCATCTTCAGTATTTTTAAATTCACTTTTTTTTTAAATTACAACTACACATTAATCGCTTATTGAAAAGCAGTAGGAATCAGAAGAAAACAATCAGCGGTCATCAATTTGAAAACAGCAAAACTACTGTTACAATAATAGGGTTGGTTGGTTCATTATATGGATGCCAAGAGCGGACAAACGTTAATTGCGGATCATTCGTATCTAGATGCAACTAGCCCAAAATATAGAAAAATATTATTTAATAATTTGTACAAAAGGAGGACAATTATCTGCCAGTCAACCCTCCGTGACAATGGGATATAACTAAGAACCATCTTGTTTGCATAAGTTGTATAACAAAAAAACTTTATCAAAATCGACCTGCCTGCAAAATGTGCACTAATCTTAAAGATTCTGAGTAGAGCAGGCATTCTGCAATAAAACCATTCAGGACAACGGTCCTCTGTGGGCAGCCACGAGTGAGTCAGTGCTGAACACGGATGGGAAAAGAAGAGGATTCGCTATAGGATCTAAAACCTGAAGTCAAGATGGCTTCATTGCTTTTGTTACTCCTACGGCGCTGCTCACAGCACTGAAAAACTTTTGTGTAATTTAATAACAATCGTCGTTTCAGTCCTAAGACATTCATTACTGGATAGAAGCCTCACCTTTAGATTTCCAATAAGACCTTGTAAGCGTCTTGCATTCAGCGCGATTTTGCTGTCTGGATGAGGTCATTCGTCCACTTTGTGGGTGGACATCCTATGCGCTTGCCGGTATGTGTTCTCCACCCTAGAAATTTTCTACATATCCCATCATTCCTTACTAATAATATAAATCCGAAAGTGTATTTGTTGGTTTTTTGGTTTGTTCCTCTGTCACGCAGGAACTGAGCAACGGATTGACTTGATTTTTGGCATGGATATAGTTTGTAAGACGAAAAGTGGCATAGGCTACTTTATATCCCGAAAATATAAAAGGTTCCTACGGGATAGCATAAAAATCAAACTATCACGCATGCGAATCCCCGGGCAAAATCTAGTTGGTCATAAGTTCTCCGTGCTAGTACCTTCCCTACTAACACTTAAATTTATTGTAATTAAATAAATATCAATACATATTTTGACATATGACTGGCCGGTCCTCTTCATATGGCGGGGAATTTCTTCAAGGCGGAGCTTATTTTATGAAGACGGCTGACGTTATATCCAATCCTTTCTCATACATCCATGGTACCGAGAGGAAATTGTCTGCTCAAATGAGACGGTGGCCATAACTCATCCAGCCCTCAATGGAGCTTTGGTTCCGTAATCTCATTACCACACTTCCGTTGTATTATTTCACTTTAGCGGGAATCCGCGTTTCAAAGAAAGTAATTATTTGTACCTATTTCGGTTCTGTAAGGCCTTTAGTGATGGATTATTTTGGACTTGAAAGAGTTGGTTTGGTTACAAAGTTGTCTTCTGAAATCTAGCAATTTTAGTTATGCCTACTATTTCTGTGATTATTATACTTTAAATACATTTTTTAACATTTTCTTGAAAGAGGTTTTAATAGTCAACATGAGTTTTGTACTCGTAGTTTTCTATTAATGGGCTATTGTAGTCTAGTGGTAGTAACACATAACACTCGCTTAAAATCTGCGAGGTCGTGGGTTCAAATGCCGGTCCCATACCAATGCTTTTTTTTGAAACTTATGTACGGAATGTCACATCATTTGCTTTGCGGTGAAGGAAAACATTGGGAGGCAACCTGCATATGTCTGTAGAAGAAATTCGATAGCTTAAGCAGAAATGCGAAAACAATGCATAATGAGTTAGTGCTTATAGAAACACAACGGCCTTTGGAAAGACGTAATCGGTGCGTTATGATTTTGCTCGGCTTTGTAAAATGTCATAACCATTGAATAAGAACAGTAATTGTAACCGTACTAAAATAGCAAATATATATCACTTTGTCCCATTTTAACTATGAAATTTAAAAGGTGTTAGAAAAAGATTCACATACAACCGAACTTACGTAATTTCGAAGAGTTTCACAAACTAGCATTGAGCTATCTCGGCTGTCCAAATTCAAAAAGGTAAAAAGTTCGAAGGTAAAATGATTAGAGATTTGAACATTCTAACTGGAACTAGAGGGTTCAAATTTCCGAAAAAGACAAAAGACTAAGTTTAACCAAATTTTTAACCATTTTGATATTCCAACTGGTGATTTTGGCGTATGCGACAGACATTGCGTTTCTTTTTTTGTTCCACTCACTCTCGTGTATGCTGTATGTAACCAGATATGAATACGACAGCTGTACCGTAGTTTTGAGTAAAATTTAGCAATACTTCTATTACTTGTAATTCTTCTGAGGTCACAACTGTCTCACAAACACGGTCCATAAAATCAAAATTAGGTAATTATTTGTTTTCAAACATTGCGTTTGTTTTTTTCTTCGCGCAAACTCTTTTGGTAATAAAGGAGTTTTTTTTTATTTACCATAACTAATATTAGATACAAATTCGATATTGTCTTTCTTCATTTGTTTCTTACACTTTAACTTAGCAACGGACATACGGATCGCCTTAATTTCGCATGGATACTTTGAAGATTAATGAGCACAAAAACTAGAAAATACCCAGGTAATGCTACGAGTAAACTAGGATCTACGAACGAGTTTTTGATAAATTTGTTTAAGTTTATCCTACTAATATTATAAACGGGAAAGTTTGTGAGTATGGATGGATGGATGGATGTTTGTTACTCTTTCACGCAAAAAACTACTGAACGGATTGAGATGAAACTTTGCAATAATATAGCTTATATATCACAATAACACATAGGCTATAAATTATAATGATGTTGCGTCAAAAATCAAAATATCATGCGGGCGAAGCCGCGGGTAAAAACTAGTTAATTATAAAATAGCCTCAGAGAAATAATACAACCGGTATTTTAATAATCTCCTCACAAATAGAGACCCACCCAGATACAGGCTCGAACTTTAAACAAACAATTTCTAATTTGGCGAACGTTTTAGAATACTATTAAGCCCTCCATCTGGCGCGTAATTTACAGGCCATTAATGTACAATTCTCGTCGTTTTGGCCTCAGCTCGGCCGAGCCCGGACACTATTTTGGACGTTTTAATGATGCTCTAGTGATTATGATCCAATGATGCTCGCCCGGCGTGTGAATAATCAGTGCTTGGCTGTGTAGTAACGCTTTATATTGCCTAGATTGCAGGGATGTGAGCTTCGTATTAAGTATGCTAAAAGGTTATTGTAGTCTTAATTATTAATAATTTTCATAATATTATCATCATAAATATTCTGTGTAAAACTGAAAAGCATTTTAATATATGGTGCATATGCGGTCCACACTTAAACCGCCATTCAATCTCAAAATACCTGTAAACTAATTTTTCTTCATCAAACTTTAAAGTTGTGAAATAATAATAAAATACACAATATTTTCAAAACTATACAGTAGGGCATTCAATAACTCGAAACTAAATTCAAAAAACTTCCAGAAATTAAATGCGAAGATACCGCTTTTTAGAACAAATTCATGATTTCTAAGAAAGATTATAGCATTTATGAGCACTTTTCTACACTCTTATATTTTTTTAATGTGTTAATTTATGTACATGAATTGAACTATAGCTTTCATCTATAAAATTTTGGAATAAGTGGTAATATTAATTTTATATCAAAAATCGGGCGTAACCGGGGTTGTATTGGTCTTCACCCGCCCATATGAAAAATTACGCTGATACTAATGGCGCTTTAACTGTGGAGCGGACACACACTGAACATTATTTTATCCTAAGCAAAGATTAAAAGATAAAATCTTACAAAATAAAGCTTGACTCAATCAACAATTTAAAAAAAAACGACAACAAATGCTTTTCAGTTTTACACAAAATATAATATGTTGATCAATCTAAAGATTTATCAAAAAAAAGGTTTTTTGGACATAATGTGCAAGCACTGTTCAAAGTTCACCTCTTTCTATTTTAAGATCACCATTTGCTGACTACATCGCAGCGGTTAAATATTCCCTGGACAAATTGTCTACTTCCCCTTTAACCCGGTCAATTTAGACCAAAAAATGAGAGTGAAGTTACATTAAGTCCCAACAAGCTGAATTTCAGTGAAATTGTTCAAAATATAATTATAAACAATGTCTAGAAGTTCCCCATCATTCCCCTGTAAGGAAAAAAATTTATTCAAGGTCAAAGGTCAAAAAAATGAGTTTTTCGCAATTTTCAGCAAAACGGTAAGTTTTATCATAAAAGTACCTGAGACAAAATTGTAGATCATAAAATTATCTATAAAAAATGTATCAATCTTTTTTTCTTACGAGCCACCGTTTCTGAGATATAACGATTCAAAAAGTTATAAAAGTTGTTATCGTCATAATATGCATGAGTACGCCACGTATATACATCTAGAGTTGTTATATTTTATATAATATATATATATATATATATTATATATTAAATGTTTAAATATTTTTCTATCGGTCATTGTAACTTATACTTACAATATAAAATATACATAAGTTTAACGAACAAGTTCATGTAATTTAAATAAATTGATGGGCGTAGATTTTGCTATATATTATATATTTTTAATCTGCCTTATATTTCAATATACCTTAGTTTCAGCTTGGTTATCTTGTGATGACAGATAATTTAATTGTTGTGTATTACTTTTGCTCACTTGAATCGAAAATAACTAATACTATTAATAATTGTGATGTGGCTATGGCTTTGGCAAAAAAGTAACTGTTTGGTCGTTGAGGAAAAGCTCAGCATCAATCAGATATATATTCATCAAAAAGTTTATTTACTTTTGTAAAGTGTCAAGGTCATGTACTATTTTTACACGCAATAACTGGCTGTGATACGACATCTGCATTTTACAGGAGGGGTAAAACAGCAGTTTTCAAAATGTTTGAAAAACAAGATTTAATTCAATGTGCTGAAGTTTTTAAAAAGAGTAATTCAACTCAACAAGAAGTTATTACCAACGGCATCCGCTTTCTTCTTTCTATGTACGGAGCTCCCAAAAAAACTACCTCTTTAGATAAGCATCGATATGCATGTTTCGTTAAAAATACTAAAAATAAAAAACAAGTTCAATTAGCTTGTCTTCCTCCAACCTCAGTTGCTGCTCACCAACATCTTTTTCGATTATATAACCAAGTTCAAGTGTGGCTTGGTTATCAGCTAGACCCTACAGACTGGGGTTGGAATTTGGTCAACAATATATTAGAGCCAGTTCAAACTTTACTTTCACCTGCGCCGGAAAAACTGCTGAACACTATTTTTTGCAACTGCAAAAAGGGATGCAGTGCTAAATGTGGTTGCAAAAAAGTCGGATTGTCTTGTTCTTTGGCATGCACAATTTGTCAAGGCCGGTCGTGCTTTAATATTGAATCACAAACAATGGAGGATTCGTTTGACTCCGACGAAGTATCATGCGATACTTCGCTATTGACGCAATTTACTTGCATCCAAAATGAAGATGATGAAGAAGCAGGAGAAGAAGAACAAGAAGAAGAACAAGAATTTGGAACTTACGAATAAGACGAATAAACTTCAACACTTTTTTTTAATTTACATCGCTTTTATCTTTCCCAATCTTTGAAAATTTCCGTTAAGTATTATGCATATGTTTTACATTAAACAGGATCACAACTGACCCGTGGTGTAGGCCTACTGGGGAAACCACGTTAAAAAACGCGCTAAGTACACTACCTCATAGGTGGCGTGGAAACGTGTGCATATTATGACGATAACAACTTTTATAACTTTTTGAATCGTTATATCTCAGAAACGGTGGCTCGTAAGAAAAAAAGGATTGATACATTTTTTATAGATAATTTTATGATCTACAATTTTGTCTCAGGTACTTTTATGATAAAATTTACTGTTTTGCTGAAAATCGCGAAAAACTCATTTTTTTGACCTTTGACCTTGAATAAAAAATTTTCCTTACAGGGGAATGATGGGGAACTTCTAGACATTGTTTATAGTTATGTTTTGAACAATTTCACAGAAATTCAGCTTGTTGGGACTTTATGTAACTTCGAATGTCTAAATTGACCGGGTTACTTCGCACCGAAGCGAAGTATTGTCGCACCCCGCTTCTACTTCGCGGGCCGCGCTAGAAATCGGCCATTAACTTCGAGTGCACCAGCCTACCTGCTGCTAGACACTCGGATTTGAGGCTTTTAGTACGAGATAACAGATAACAACCGTGGTGGTCTAGAGGTAGTGACACCCGCCTTACAATTTTGAGGTCGTGGGTTCAAATCCCCGATCCCGTACCATTGAGTTCTTTGGAATATGTACGGAATTTCACACCACTGGCTTTTCGGTGAAGGAAAACATCGTGAGGCAACCTGCATGCGTCCGTAGAAGAAATTCGATGGCGTATGTGAATCCACCAACCCGCGCTGGGCCAGCGTGGTGGATATGGCTCAAACACCCTTCGTGGGTAGGCCTACGTCCTGCAGTGGACTATTAAAAGGGCTGGTACAGTACAGTACAGTACAGTACGAGATAAATAAAAAAAACTGCTCAATCCTCACCTCTTTCTATTTTAGGATCACTATTTGCCGAATAGAGCGCGACGGTAGAGTCTTCCCTGTACAAGTCGCCGACTTTCCCCTCACACCGCAGTATTGGCGCGCCCCGCTCGTAGTGCGCGGGCCAAAGCTGGATTTGAACCATCAGCTCGGCGTACATCAGCCCGTCGGCAGCTGGGCGCACATCGTACTTGAGGCTCTTTGTACTCGAAATATCTTGGGTTACCTGTCGACAAGAAGAAAATAGTTTTTAATGTGAATACGTCTTAAAATTGCTTCTGCAGTTCTATGCGGAGGGCAAGTCAAAAAACAAATGATAACAAAATGGGTGGATTGGTTATACAACTTCATATCTATCATCATTATGAATTACACCATTGGATTGTTAAGGAAAAAAAAATCATTATGTCAAATTAGGACTGTGATGAATCGCACGATTTCGAGCGGGTAGTGCCGCCATCTTTGGGTCATTTTGCTTAAAAAGACAAACATACCTACACTTAGATCACGGAAATTATATATGTGGTTGCGATTAACTTGACACAATTAACAATGGCATATGAGACATTACAGGCCAATGCCCAACTGTGGGTCGTGATCACAGGCTCGTGATGGCGATTTTGGAACTTGGACAATCAAGTTGGGGAATCTCTAGATGAATACTGCGTCGAATCGATTAAACATCTGTGCCTGCTATAAAAAAAATATAATTGTGATATTAATCATTATTATTTTTTGCAAAAAATAGCATGACCGACTTCACCCGTGTACAGAGTTCGCGAATATTTCGCACGGATCCGTGTAACATTTTTCACATGATTGTTGATTTATCAAAAATGGCTCAACCGATTTCAATAAAATATAAATGTGACCAATTTCGAAGTATACTCTTTCCAATAAAAAAATAATTATTGAAATCGGACTACTACGAAAAAAATTATACGCACATAAAATATAATACGCGTCGAATTGTATACCCTCCGCCGGTGGTTCGTCGGTCAAAAATACTGTTTGTCATAGAATTATAATCGAGGAAAAACCTTAATTCGTGTCGTAACACCAAACTAGTGGCCATTTGACTTTTTAGCTATAGGATAGATAATATTTATGAACAAGAAAGTACGCAATACTTTACCGCATAAACACCACAAAGGAACCAATAAACGTCATGAGAAAATGAAAACTTTAAAGTAGGTATTTCGTTGAGAAACCAAGTGTGACCGCACAAATCCCAGTTGCAACATTGCGACTCTACATGTACAACGTTGTAAAATTAAACTTGGTGGCGGTCAATTCACAAAGTATAGTGCTTGCGCAAGTTATAACCACTAGTTTTCAGTTACAAACAGTGCTTTTACGAGGGTGTCAAAGCTTCAATGTTTATGAGCAATATTAGACATACATAGTCAGTTTTAAGCTGTGAACAACGGAATATTAGACGGTAGAAGAAGTGCCACAACGCAAAAAAAATGGTTTTCTAACAAATAAAAAATATTTTACATTGTTTGTGTTAACTTTGAACTAATGAGATGTCTTTACAATCATCATCTTAAGATTTCGTCATGATTAAACCTTGAATAAAATTCGAATTTTATTACAGCATTTTTTTTCTTATTAGTTTTATTTTTTATGTGTTTCGTGATTGTCGTAAAATATTTAGAAAAAGTAATAAAATTTTAAATAAATCAGATTTTTATATATATGACGCCTTTCAAGGGAATTAATAAGTTATTATTCGAAATATTGATACGTTGTCAATGTTAAACATGTTTTGTGATTTATTTCCATCCATATTAGATTTTTCCATCTAAAAAAATAAAAACAGCACAACATTATCTTAAAAGACAAATATAAATGGCTCGAAGTAAATATTTACTGCGCACTACTGAATCAAGTACACCAGAACTAATTTAACTATACCCAAGTGACAGTCGTCCCACTTTTGATGTAACGCGTCCATTCTAATTCATGATTATCCTATGGAAATCAGTGGGAATACGTTACATAGTGTATTTGCGGTTGGTTCGAGTACATTATTGCCTTGTTTACACCGACCGGCCCTGTTGGGAAAATAATATTGTGCCTCTGAAGTAAAATGTTATAAGTTTCAATGTATAAACAAATTTATTTAGTTTTAGCAGCGTATTAAACGGTTTCAAAAATATATACATACATATTTACATACATATTTTGGCACATCTTACACACTGCCTCTGACCCCAAATTAAGCAAGGCTTGTGATATGGCTGCCAGAGACTGATATACTACATATACTAATTTTTAAAATACATACCTATATAGATAGTAACTAAATAACACTCAAACACAGAGTAAACATCACATAAATATTTGTCCTGGGTGGGGATCGAACCCACGCCTCTTTGATCCAGAAGTTAGGGTCACTAACCACTGAGCCACCGAGGCAGTCGAGCCTATTTTTGAGTTTATTTTATTTCTAGCACTTACAAAATTCAACATTCAAAATTATTTATTGTCACAAGATACAAAATTTTATAAGTGTTATGCAGACATTTTGATAGTATTATTACCTAAAAATTAAAATTTTCAAAATTGTCCCCAAACTGGATACAATAAGACTAAAACACCCGTATTTTGGTGCCTAGGCATTCTCACAATGTGAATGTGACTAAAAAGTTTATTGAAATAAACCTTGGGTTAATTTTTCTTATTAAATTAGAATCAACATTAAGTAATAAAATTAAAAATACGAATACCTAATGTAAACATTACAATTATTTAAATTTAAGCGTATCTGGACTAAGTTTTTCACGTTTATCAGAAGCCTTTGAACGACTAAGTCTTTGATATTGACGCCACGGTTGGTATTATGTTTTATTCTATTGTGTTGATAGTTTCAGTGCAGAGCTAATAACAATTTGCAGTTAAATTAAATTTTAATAATTTAATACAACTTCACCATAAAATATATTACGTTTTGTTACCTTCAGAATATGCATTTAACATAAGTTATAATTATTTTTATTTGCTAACATTATGCTATTCATTTTCATGGAAAGTTGTGATTTCTGACTTGTATAATTTTACGCTGTATGCATAGAACAATTCAGTGCAATAGAGACTAATTGGTTGAGTGCACACAGTATAGTGACTATTATTATCTACCACGCCTCATTTAGTGTTTCTGCGTCAATCTATTGTTTGGACTACTATACTCGAAACTGAATACTGAAAATTAACCAGACATTTGCATAATTCCGACTATCACAAAATGAAATTAAAAATGTAGAAAACCCTCAACACAATTTTTACGCAAATCCCTACAGCAGAAAACAAAAGAGCTGATAACTTATAAACGACGGAACCGATCTTTATATTTTGGCATCAAATGGTTAATGTATTTGACAGTGTCAAGTATATTTTTTTTTAACGTTTATGATATTTTAGCAAAATAGTCACGTCATAGTTCAAAACAGTCGCAGTCAAGTCCAAAAGCATAGTCCAAGTCATACCTCAGTAAAGCAGAGAAGACTTTACTAGAGGCGTCTATGGAGTAGGTATTGGTAACAACACCAACAACATAAATACATAAACCATGTGATGACCATAGTTTATGTGTTTGATAGTGTCAAGTATATTTTTTTAACATATATGATGTTTTCTTAAAATAGTCACAGTCGTAGTCACGTCATAGTTCAAAACAGTCGCAGTCAAGTCCAAAAGGATAGTCCAAGTCATACCTCAGTAAAGCAGAGAAGACTTTACTAGAGGCGTCTATGGAGTAGGTATTGGTAACAACACGATACACCACACTATATCACTTGTCTACACTCATACACGTATTTCAGCTCACAAACAACGAAATACTAAAAATTTTTACTAATTATCACTGAAGTTTTACTAAATAATGGTGATTTTTCCGCACACCCGCCGAAAACTCCATTTTATCTTCATTCACAAACAGTTAACCAAAAACATCCAATCCGACTTATTCATAGAAACAGAAACAAGCAATGGAATCCAAATATCCGCAGATTAGCAAGCGCTATGACATCTGTCAGAGTGAAGTAAACAAATGGTTGTAGTTTGTTGCCGTTGACATGTTGAGAAAAATTTCTGAACGTCGTTTTATGTAATTTAGAGATATCTCTGTTTTATGCACATTGCAACTGTGGTTTTATGGAGTAGTCATAGATGTATTCCAAATCTTTGGGAGTAGTTTAGAAGTTTTTCGGTAGATTTGAGCTATTAATGTGGTAATTTTATAAACACTACATAATTAAAACCATGATTCGTAACACAAAACTGAATTATTTTTTTAGGAACTTTACTTTTTTTAGGAATTAATTGATTTTAATTAATTGATTTTAAATGTTGTAATTATTATTGTGTAATTTTATTAGTAATTTGTAATGATAATTTTTAAATATGTTTCCGATTAATTTTATTGTATTTGTAATGTGACTGATTATGTGATTTTTAAACTTTTTTTTATTGTTGAGTCTTTGATACTTGAATAAATGATTATTTAATTTAATTTACGACTTGAGTATAACAATCCTAATAGTGAAATCGATTCCGAACCGACGAAAAAGAAAACTACGCAGTTTTCTTTTTCGTCGTTACTGTGGTCCCGGTGAGTTGACCCATTACCGGGTCCCCGGGGAATTTTAATTACCCGTGGTCCCATAGACGAGGTTAATAATTAGATAGGCGATTTTTCAGTGAGTTAGTAGAAGTAGTTAAGTAGTTTGGTTTTTTTCAGAGAGTTAGTAGAAGTAGTTTGGCTTTTTCAGAGAGTTAGTAGAAGTAGTTTGGTTTTTTCAGATATTTAGTAGAAGTAGTTTGGATTTTTTCAGATAGTTAGTAGAAATAGTTTGTTTTTTTTCAGAGAGTTAATAGAAGTAGTTTGGCTTAGTCAGAGAGTTAGTAGAAGTAGTTTGGTTTTTTTCAGAGAGTTAGTAGAAGTAGTTTGTTTTTTTTCAGAGAGTTAGTAGAAGTAGGAAGTTTGTTTTTTTCAGAGAGTTAGTAGCCGCGCTACAGTCACGTGACAAAAACGTCTATAATTATGTGAAAGCGCTCAAATAGTAAAAGCTAAATATATACCTACTACTGAAATAGCACTAACTATTCACAGTAACAGAAACAAGCCGTGGAATTCAAATATTCGGAGATTCGCCTGCGCTATGACATCTGTCAGTGTGAAGTAAACAAATGACCGTAGTTTGGCGCCGTCGTCAGCCCTAATGGCGAGAACGATTCCTGCGTCGTTTGCATAGTTTGGCTTAGACGAGGTAATATTTTAGATAAACGATTTTTTAGAGAGTTAGTGAAATGTTAAATGACCGTATTGAATCTGTCAAAAGTTGACGTCTCTATTTCAATGTGAATATAGTAAATGATTTAAGGCAGCAATTTGTTTTTTTTTTAAAATTGCCTCAGCGGTTACCTTTCCCTTACAACAGGGCCTCAAAATCATCACTTTCCATAGAACACGAGAAGTTCATGTTATTTTACCAATTTTTTTCGACTTTTTCAATTTATTGACAAATATTTTAATATGCTGTGTACTATTAAATTAACCAATACTATATTGTAATTACTTGAATAATTACTAATTTATTAACGCTATTCTATTTTAATAAGTCTTGTTAAGGGAGCACAGATTTCCGAAATACAAGCTATGCTTAGTTTGGAGATCTGAAGCTCATTGTCATCATATGTTATTTATTTTAATGAGTCAATAAATGAATTTTGAATTTTCAAAAAAATGTGGTCAACTAAAAGTTTCGAATATTTATAAAAATCACAAATGAACAACTTTATACTACTTCAGCGCCGTCTCTATCTCGTTCTCTGCGACGGCTCGTTGACGGCGGCGGTGGACTAATGGTATATTATTTTATACAAACGTACTTTTAGATTACTAAACTTATTGTACACCCAGTACCTTTGATTATGTCCCTGTGTACATACCGAATTAGCCGAAGAAAACGGCCTAAAAAATCACTTAATTAAAACTACCGTGAGTATTCATCATAACTATAACATAATACGGCTAAAACTCACGTTATAATTATACGGTCGATCCGCAAGGAATCCGACCAGTTTCGAAGTATTTAGTACCCCATCCTCAGGGAATACGCGCACCCCCGTATAATTATAACGTGAGTTTTAGCCGTATTCTGTTATGGCCTAAAACATATAACTTTTTTATGTAGAACAGGGTTGCATTTGGCCACCAACTCGCCTGATTGAAAGCGAAGTTGAACAAAGACGGAGGCAGGGCATTCCAATCCCTGGCGGTCCACATTATGAAGAAATAAGCACATACAAATTTTTATAGCTACATAAATGTACGCGCACAATGTCAAAAATCTTAGCCATTTTCTTTGTGTTTGATGTATAGATTTGTCCATCCAGACAGATACATAATCAAAGCGCAGTACTATAATATCTTCCTTTAAAATTCTCATAATCCCAAGATTGCCCGGAAGAGATAGCTTTAAGCGATATAGTCAATAGTTGTAGCTTTAGTTTTAAGCTAGTGTATAATACTATACTTATTTTAATGCTACATTTAACTGTACTAATTTTAATCGATGCAAACAGAAAGTGTTTATGTACTTGAAGTTTACGAAAATATTAAAACAGCGAATAACGTACAATTAAGCTATCAATATTTGTACAGTACCAGCCTTTTTTAATAGTCTACTGCAGGACGTAGGCCTACCCATGAAGGTGGTTGGGCCATATCCACCACGCTGGCCCAGTGCGCGCTGGTGGATTCACATACGCCGTCGAATTTCTACGGACGTATGCAGGTTGCCTCACGATGTTTTCCTTCACCGATAAGCCAGTGGTGTGAAATTCCCTACATAAATTCCAACGAAGTCATTGGTACGAGACCACGACCTCACGATTATAAGGCGGGTGTCCCTACCTCTTAGCCTCGGCTTATCTCTATCTCTTATCAATATTTAACTAAATATAAATATTCCATTAAATTTCTCAACATTTTGCTCAAAACTTCATCTTAATCAGTCCTCACCACACTAACAATCCAAAATGCTAATATTATTGAATCAGCGGGTCCTAAAACATACTGTAGGAGATGAAAATTGCTAATATCAACACACCAACAATGTGTAAATACAGTTTCGCAGACTGTAGAAATACAGAGTTTGCATGGTTCCTGCCATTTTATTTGCCTTTTGCTCGAGTTCAACTCTCTGCGAGACTTGTTTTGATTAAATTGTAAGATTTTATCACAATTTCGCTGAATCTTTGGTCGACGGTCTAGTAGCAAAATTATATTTACGAATATCAAAGTTATTTCGGTTTTCGTTTCTCTTTGACGTTTATTTTAGATAACTGTTTAGATAAACACGTTTATTGACGAGTACGCGAAAAAATTTTATTTGAATTTTTTGGTCTAATAATATATATATATACTAAGAAGAAATATATAAAATTTGAAAAACTGCACTAGGACATAATTATTTATGTTTTGATTTTCTGTTGATTTATTTGCGTATCATCTATACATATTTAAGCAATCAGCAATAAACAATCACAGTTACTTGTAAAAGATTGTGGAATTATTTTTTTTTATTTCAAATAGGGTCGCGTTTGACTACACACTGCCTGATGTTAAGCAGATTTGCAGTCTAGGGTGTAGCACGCTTACCTAGAAGATACCTATTTACTCGGGATTTGAAGACACCCACGTTGTACTTTAACGGGAAGACAGACCCAGGCAAAGCGTTCCACATTCCGGCTGTTCGTATGAGGAATGAGGATTCGAAACGCTTGGTTCTAACGCGCGGAATGTCCACCATAAAAGGGTGGCGCTTTGGTCGCGTCTGTCTAGCCGTACGACAGATTTCATTTAGTGGGAAGGTGGAAACCAATTATGTCATTTTACTATTAAGCCGGAAAGAATACGGTGAAGATATCTGCTTTGTATCTGGCGCTTATAGCACCTCGATGCCTCGGTTTACCTATAGCCTGGGAGGTGAGCGACAAAAAATGCAAACATTTAAAAAACCTGAATCTTTGGTAGGTATTAGGTACATTACTATGATGGTGTACACTGTACAACAACACCCCGAAGTCAGTTAGCTCTTTTCTTAGCGTTTGGTGTAGCCTTTTTTAAATTTATATTAAATATTTAATACAAAACTTAAAAAACATTTCATAAACTATAACTATTAAAATTAACCTACTTAAAATAAAACTTAATACTAAACACTAAAACTTATATTACTAAAACTAGCTTAAAACCCGCGGCTTCGCCCGCGTTGTCTTAGTACCTAGGTACTTACTTAAAATGAAAATAGCCCGCGGTTTTATCTACGTTGTCTTTGTACTTGCTTATAATATAACATTACATTAACATTCAAATCATAGATCTTAATTATGTACCTACCTTTTTGAAATTTGATTATATTTTTGACATTGATTATATTATTGATTATTTATTTGATAATTTGATTGTGATTATTTTTGATGCATTATGTATAGGTACTTACTCAGAAATGTAATTTTTATTGAAAGACCAATTTTTACGATAATTATTACAGGTACAATCCCTTTTTTTTATGTATCTAATTAGAAATTCAATGTAATGACCTGTAACTATTGTTATCAATAAATTGATTATGACTATGATTAATAATATCTAATAGTCCACAATTTGGCCCGCGTTGTCTTAATACTTGCTTAAAATTACTTGCAAGGATAGTGCCCACGGTTTGGCCAAAATTGTAACAGTATTTGTCTTAATGATAATAGGTCACGGTTTGGCCTGCGTATTATTAGTACTTGCTTATGATGGTTATTTATAGCACGCAGCATGGACTGCGATGTCTTAATACTTGCTTAAAATTATAAAAGCTTGCCGTTCGGCCTGCATTGTCGTATTAATTACAATGATGATAGCCCATGGTCTGGCCCATGTTGTCTTAGCACTTGCTCAAAATGATAATAGCCCGCATAATTTGGTACTTAAAATGATAATAAACCACAGTTTGGCCCACGTTGTTTTAGTACTTACTTGATTAAAATAACAGACCGCGGTTCAACCCGCGTTATATTGGCATTTGCTTATAATAATATCTAATAGTTCGCGGTCTGTTGCGTTGTCTTAATAAATCCTTAAAATTATAATAGCGTGCCGTTAGCCTGTGTTGTTGTATTACTTGTAATGATAATAGCCCACGGTCTGGCCCGCGTTATTTTCGTAATTGCTTAAAATGATAAAAACCCACAGTTTGGCCAGCGTTTTCTTGGCACTTATTTAAAATAATAGTAGGTCGTGGTTAAGCCCGCATTAGGCTCGATTATGAAGACGCCATCGTAATTATAATAGCTAATTAGCATAATTATTTTTGTTTCTTTTTCACTTTGAGTATTCGATAGAGAGAACACTTTTTATGTTTAACGTTTACCATGGCGCTTTCATAATTGAGCATATTATCGTATTACTTGCAAGGATAATGCCTACGGTTTAGCCTGAATTTGCCTAAAATGATAATAGCCCACGGATTGGCCTGCATTGTCTCAGTATTTGGTTATTTAATTTACTTGTATCTAAAGTTTATTACAGAGTACGTACATTTTTGGATGATAAATTGCCGAATTTCTGAAATTAACTCAATCCTTACTAATATTATAAATGCGAAAGTAACTCTGTCTGTCTGTCTGTCTGTCTGTCTGTCGCGCTTTCACGCCAAAACTATTGAACCGATCTTAATGAAATTTGGTACACAGATAGTATAGAGCCTGAGAAAGGACATAGGCTACATTTTATCCCGAAAATTGCATAATTCCCGTAGGATAGGACAAAATCTATCGTTAGCGAAACTGTCACCTATCACAACTACGCTAAAAGGCCCAATTTTGAAGGCACCATCTTAATAACAGTTAATTAGACTATTTCTGTTTCTTTTTTACATTAGGCATTCGATAGAGAGAACACTTTTTACGTTGCTATTAAATTTACGATGACGCGTTCATAATTGGCTTGATTGGGCCTAATAAGGATTGACAAAACGTAATTAGATGACAGGTGACATACATTGACTGCAGACTTTTATAACCGTCTCGCTTAGCATAGCAAAGAGACAAATTGTCTTTCCACCATTATAGCTCCTCAAAGAGGAAATAAAGTATGGATCGACAATGACAACTGACATTAAAATTGGACAAAATAGTTTTCCTTTTGCCATGCTACATTATTACAATGACGTTTAATACTGGGCCGTCATTTCGTCTGACATTAAAACAATTTTTTAATATACCACCATTAGAGGTTAAACATATTTCTTTATTCTACCTTTATGGTACAGAATCCATGCTAATATACTAAGAAACGGATCGACTTGATTTTTAGAAGTAGTATGGTATGAGTATCCTGAAACTAAGGTTATTAACCTTGATTCTGAATTGTGACCTTGACACGAACATAAATTTTTGTTGGTTTGGTTAGGATTGAACAGTGATAAAAGTGCAGCCCGGCTCAGTTACGGCACTCCTCATTAGACACGCAACTTGCCGGTCAGCTTCTCAGCTGCTATAGTTAAAAACCCCAGAAAAGCGGCCCAACCTCGAGTGCAAACTTCTAAACTGCCTAGGGGGAAAAGACCAAAAAGAATCGGGAGACCTCGAGCGCCGCCTTTTCAGCTGTCTCAGAAAATAACCAGAGAAGCGGCTCTACCTGGTATTCCCGCGCCGCCAATAAGCCTCGGCTATTAAGTTCCCCCGCCACGACAAAACGGAAACCCATGGGCGGGTACATTCTAACCTTATCATAATCAACAGAAGCATTTATAAGTATAAGGTATTTTGATGGCGGGTTAGGTTTGAACAGTAACAACAAGGTGCAAGGTACTTGATTTTTTTATATAGCAAGTGCCTTTATTAACTACCACTAAATACAAGACTTAAAATGTAAAACTTCATAAACTACTACTACATATCAAGTAATTGGATCATCCACAGACCCTTGAAGGTCTAAAGATATTCTAAATGCTCGAGCCCACTGCCAGTTAGCAGCGTCCCAGCATGCTGGCAGCATTGCCAATCAGCTTGGCAATTCTGCTTATACGTTGATCCAAATAAACACCAGCATTTTGGTCACGCGGCGGGTACACCAGACGCTCAGAAAGACTTTGGAAAACAAGATGAGGTCCCGGCCACCACGCGCACAATGTCTCAATTTCAAACGGCTTAAATATGTAACCACTGCCGAGGTTAGCATATTTGCGCCGTTTGTGCTGCTCTGCCGAATCGGCCACCGCTCCAGCCTTACTCTGAGTCTTAGAAAGATGTGACGACGCCAAAGTATCGATGCAAGTCGCGTCCCATTCTAAGGGCCGTCTACACTTCCATGGGACCTGCTTCATACCGTCAGGCCTTTTGCCATCACCAAGCGTAAACCCATTCGGTTCAAGTACGGCTCTGCTATATTGGCGGTCGCAAAAGCCCTGCGTATGACATCGTTCACACTGGCGTGGCAACCAATTCGACCAGCGCTTCTTGAGCAAGAAAGACGGTGGTGACCGAGCTGGTCAACTGGGGTACTTGAATAGGTGAGAGCGCTCAGCTATGTGCGACGCGGCAGCAAGGTGGGTCGACTATCTCGACGATATCATTAATACCGCCGGCCGAGCCTGGTCACGACCGACAAAGAGCCGAAGCAGATGGCACTGCAAGAGAGAGGCCTATAGCCAACAGTGGGACAAAAAAAGGTGCGTATGATAACGATGATGAAACCAATTAGTTAAGATTAGCTGTTTTTTGGTTTTGAAATGATTATTTTCTACAATATTTGTGTACCGTTTCACATTGAATTGGGGCTAATATTTTGTGGCGCATTTACTATTTTTGTTACCATATTTTTTTGCCAAGATAAACACAAATTAAATTATATCGCGGGCGAAGCCGCGGGTAAAAGCTAGTAATAAATAAATATATAAAATAAATATTGGGGGACATCTCACACACGGTTTCTGACCCCAAAGTAAGCAAAGCTTGAGATTTGGCTGGCAGAGACTGATATACTACATATTATACATATACCTGAAAGTTGACTGGCTGATAATGATATTTAGCGTTAAGTCCTCCTTTTGTACAAATGGTGTGCAAGAAAGTATTAAATAAATAAAAATACATTAATTACACCCAGACACAGAGCAAACACATATGATCATCACATAAATATTTGCCCTGGGTAGGAATCGAACCCACGCCTCTTGGACCCAGGAGTCAGGGTCACATATCACTGAGCCACCGAGGAGCCAATAATAATAATTGTATGAGTAACTATGTAAGGAATTTCACACTACTGGCTTTTCATTGATGGAAAACATTGAGGCAACCTGTATAGGTACGTCCGTAGAGAAAAAATCAATGTCGTTTGTGGATTCAGCAACCCGCGCTCGGTCGGCGTGATGGATATGGCCTAATCACCCTTCGCGGGTAGGCCTATGTTCAGTAGTGCACTATTAATTAAGGCCGGTTCAGGTATTCGACATGTTTCATTAAGTCATTAGAAATTTAATTTTCCTTATCCATATCTTATTTTATTTGAGAAACACATAGTGTATATAGACGTCACTCGTCAGGCATGTTCTAGGATGATATTATACTCATCATTTGATTAACTTTACAATGGTATCAACCCCAAAATCAATGAATAAAATCAGCTGATCGACACAAAAAGTTCATCGACCTGCGACAAATGTATGGAAAATATAGGTAATTTTCGCTTGTCAGGGTTGATCCTATAGTAAAATACGTATATTGATCCGTATGTGCCCTAAGTTTAAGACTATTGGCTCACAAAATAAAAAAATCGTTAACTATTGGGGACCCATTTTGCCCCATTTAAGGATAAATCATTACCTTAATCCTTTTCTAGATACTACATTATTTAAAAAAGCGCATTGGAGTTTTGGGACGTATTTGACCCCTTAGGAATTTTTGAAAGGAAAATTCAGAAGAGAGGTAATTTTTTATTTAGTCTCAAAAGCATCTTTACAAAGTTTCATGTCAATCGGTACAGGGAATAAAAAGTTACATGCAAACAAAAAGGGCCCGTTTTACCCCGTAAGTTAGAGTTGGGTACGTTTTTCATCCTTAGTGCTTCATTATGTCGTACGATGTACATATATTCCAAATTTCAAGCTCATATCTTCAGCGGTTTGGGCTGTAGCCTAAACTTATTAATTTTGCGTATCCCTAAGGAACCTTATAGATTTTCCTGGATTTTATTAGTTCCTATATTAAAACATGCTGTATGCCTCCTTCATACCAATTTTCAACCATAACCGTTCAGCTGGTTCGATGTAATTGACGCTTTTTTCACCAACTTTGGGACCTTATTTGACCCCTTAGATGAGGAAAATTTGGAAAAACAGGAAAAAACGTAACTTTTATTTTATTTGAAAAACATGTATACAAAGTTTCAAATCAATCGGTACAGGGAATAAAAAGTTACATACAAACGAAAAGGGCCCGTTTTACCCCCTTAGAGGTCGAAAGTTCAAAATTTTCGTCCTTAGTGCTCCATTACGTCGTTCAATGTACATATATTCCAAATTTCAAGCTCATACCTTAAGCGGTTTGGGCTGTAGGCTGTCTGTCAGTCAGTCACTCAGGGAAGCCTTTTATATAATAGATAAAAATAAAACTAATCTAAAAGACCCGGGGCAGAGGGTAACGTGGCCAGAATGCTGGCGGCGTTGCCTCGTTGAATTGCTATACTTATTTTTTGACCAAAGTATATGTAGCCTTTTTGAATTTGTAAATAAATTATTTAAATAATATAACTTTTTGAATACAAGCGCTTGAGATCCTGAAATAATGTAGCATCAAAATGATAGCCAAGTCAAGTAAAACGAGCCCGAACACGACGGGTCTGTCTTGTTTAGTACAGGAGTTACTATGGCCACCTTCCGAATCTATCATAATATCAGCTCCGTGGTACCATAATATTGCATTGTCACTCTATATACATATCCATAGAAAATTTCAACTTAATCGAATACCGGGAAGTTAGTCAAGGTTAACTTGCAAGATTCCACCCAAACTTACAGACATTGTAAGTTAAATAAAATCCAATAAAAAAATTAAGTTACTATTTCTCTATCATTTTTATTACAAAGTAGCGACCCGCCCCGGCTTAGAACAAGTGTATTATATATATATATATATATATACTAATGTCAACATAAAATTATACACTGCAATACAAAAACACTAATATGTCTATTCAAGAGAGTTATTGACCAGAGTCAACAACTCCCTAGTCAAACAAGCCCCCACAAAGTGCATTCCGCCCAAATGTCCCCATTATGCTCGCGGCGTTGCCCCTCTGAATAGCAAGAGACATGTGCTGCGCTAAGTACGCCCCCGACCGCGGATCCTGTCCCCTCTCTCTGAGCCGCCGACCAAGATCGCGCACAAATGTTTTTGCATCGGAGCACCACGAACCCGCCGTCTCAACGGCAAACGGAACGAAGTCGTACGTCGATTCCATGCAGGAGTATTTGAGGCGTTTCCCTCGGGCCGCCGCCTCTGCACCCGCGCCTGCCGACACCTGGGTAGCTGGGATGTGACAAGAAGCAAATGTGCTTACACACGTCGCATCCCACACGAGGCAACGTCCCTTCTGCCATGGAATCAAGGTCAGACCATCCGGGCGCTTGCCATCAGAACGGCACAATCCGGGGGGCTCCAGGACACAAGGTACACCAGCTGATACCAGGGCACGCCTCAAAATATCATTAAGCGCGTGATGTCGAGGTCTTCGCCCGGCACAGCGCACGCACCCCAATCCATGATGGCCGTCTGAGTCTACAGTTGCACCACAAATGCATATATATATATATATATATATATATATATATATATATATATATATATAAACCTTCCTCTTGAATTACTCTATCTATTGAAAAAAACCGCATTAAAATCCGTTGCATAATTTTAAAGATATAAGCATACATAGGGTCAGACAGCGGGAAGCGACTTTGGTTTACTCTATGTACTAATTATAAGGCCAAATGGCAACGCGCTTCTCTACTACTTTTCTCATCAGTACAGAATATTCTGGGACTGGCTAAGCTTAATTATTTGTAGGATGAATTTAAATAACTGTTTTGAGTTTGTACGTAGGTAGGTACGTTTACCAAAGGATTGACAAGTTGAAATGGCAATAAGCAGGGCACATAGCGCGGAGGGCTGATGACCGTTGGGGTCGAAAAGTTCTCGAGTGGAGACCACGTACCGGCAGGACGTCCACCCACACGGTGGACGGATGACCTCATTAAGACCGCAGGATTGCGCTGGATGCAAGCCGCTTTCAACCGGTCTTATGAGAGATCCATAAGGGAGGCCTATGTCCAGCAGTGGACGTCTTTCGGCTGATGGATGGATGGATAGTTACGTTAGTTGTCCTTGGCATATCGTTTTAGGTATATGCTGAAAAGTTACTCAATCATTTAATAATTCATATCTTCCAGAGCTAAAAATGTGACGTCCACAGGTGGTATACTATTCAGAGAAAAATCGAACTAAGATGATATATACATCATTTGAAAGCTTGTTGTATGGGCTTCCCAAAAATATTATAGATTTTTTCACCCCTCCAATTTTTTTAAAATTAGAAACGTAAATAGTATTAAAAATAACAATACAGCTTATTATTTTTTTCTAGTTTAGCAATAATAAAGTGATTCTATCGTTATTTTACTTGCATTCGTAGCTGATTCTTCCACATTCATCTCATAATTTGCTAAAATTAAAAAATATAACCTACCAGTGTGACCAGTTAGTAGGTACAATGTGACAAAAAATCACTTAAAAAGTATGTCTAATTGGTAAAAATGATTTTATTTAACAATTTGGAGGTTACTTAATCAGGGCTGCTAGAGATAATTAAAGTACCTATTAAGCCAAAAATATTTATTTTTACTGATAAATTCAAAATTAATTTAAAAAAAAACAGGGCTCTTTTTTGGTTTTAACTGAAGTAATATACACAGAAAAAATATGAACTTTTTCGAAATGTGACGAGTGTTGTGGTTAGAATTTTTGATTATTATTATACCAGCCTCCATACATTTTGTGGACATGTCCTTTGATATATTACAACACTGTACCCTTCTAATCTCATCTCTATGTTCTTCTCGCAAACTAAAATACGTTTTTTTTTTCAAAACAGCAACAATAGCATCATGTATGGCCGATGATGTAACACTAGTCGAGCTTTGTCCAATGAAAATGGTTCGTTAGGCGCGATACGAGAACAAGACGTGCGTGGAATCACAAATGTCTTTCTACGACGGTTTTCGTGTTTTGGATTCTTACAAACATTGTGTTATGTTACATTAACATCAATAACTTTTCCTTTTAGAAGAGAGTTGCATTTGTTCTTACATGGTTGAGCTTAGGGCGGATATTAAGTCCACAATGGGTCACACTTATCAAAAGGCAGGTACAATATTTGCTTTGGTAGAGGCTTATAAAACACAATAAGTACATACCTACTACTACTTTTGTACTCCTAGAGAAGGCTTGGTTTTTTGTAGAATGCAGACATTTTTAAGTGTACAAGTATTCACCATAATGAACATTTGATTGATTTACTAAGAGATTAACCTATCGAAATCGCATAAAGAGGTAGGTTACAATTACGCAAAAGGCGGTTAGAAATAAGAAGAAAAATCTTCAGGGTTTCATACGGTTCGTGGACCTAGCATCCAACCAAAGTAAGATTAAATTTTCCGGGTCAGCTAATAAAACATTTCATGTCATACATTTTAACAAAGATACTCTTGATGATGATAGAGGTACTCTTGGTAAAAAATCTTAATATTTTCAAAGCAACATCTTGTACATTATCATTGTTTTAAAAAAACTTCTTAAATAAAACAATACATCCAGTTTTTATACAAGGCTATTGACAACAGTTTTTTTGTACAACACTGTGTAAAACGATCAAAAACTGGCAAGATATTTATAATTTAAAAAGTTATGTACATACTACGCTAGTTTGAGCCCCAGAAAAGATTGTAATTCATCAAAAAAACAATGATTGTATAAGAATGTTATGGTGTTTTTGTTTCTTTATAATTTACTACTCTTTCTACTACTCCAAACGACGTATTGTAATTTGCACACTCCATAAATCCTACCTCAAGCCAAAATAAATGATTGTCTGCTACAACTTAATTTCAATTACTGTGAATTAATCTCCATATTTCAGTAAACAATTTGAACATCAAATCAGTTCAGTTCATTTCATAATTGTGTAGATAATCCGTGCTCAAATAATCCATGTAAACTCTCGATAAATAATTGAATTCATTTACGAGTAGATAGCAAACTCAATACTCATAATATTATTTACGCAGACATGTAATACGAGTAGGTAGTAGATATAGATGGTAATTAGGAACGTTTTATTAGTGAAGTCGCTTATAAGCAACATTTATCACTTATTATCAATAGAGTAGTGGTTCAAGAAAGTTCGTTTCATCAGTTTTTTACTCTCCATCAAGAACAGATCCCTACGGATTCTGCTGCCATCTTTGGGATGGCTCGGCTAAGTATCAGCTCGAGGCCTAGGAATCGGTGGACGGGCGCGCTGTTCGGCTTACTGGTGAAGTTAGTAGCAAAAAAACTTCATAGCCTAGACCCTAGAGCAGAGTTCCGATTCTGTCCATTTTCTATAGGATCCGTCTAGGAGACTGTACATCTGAGCTAAACGACCTTATCCTACCATCCCCTTTTTATTACAGGACAATGAGGCCTTATTACCACCCTTATTACACTGTCGATTTTCCTTCGATACGTACAGAGCGGTTTGACTCAACACTTTTGATTCGTACCGCCAGGGATTGGAACAGTCTTCTAAATACTTTACAAAGTTCACTAAAATAACCGTATTATTTCTGCCCACTCCATATATTCGCACAAAATATCAACAGAATTTACGAATAAACTGGTTCCATAATATTCAGTACATATTACTAAGCCTAACTATTAACATTTAGCGGTAATATTTAGGCAAAGCGTAAAGTTCATGAGAATAAAGCCGTTCATTATGGACCGTTTGTGAGCGCCCCAGTTTTGGGACAATGTACAATAATACTTTTATCAAATTATAACTTTGGTATTTTGTGCTGGTTCCAAATGTTAACTATGAAATAGATTACAAGAAGTGCTTTACTGGAGATAGACTGAGACCTTTTCTTAAAGAAAGATAACAAAAAATATTTAAAATATAATATAATTTCAGTTTTTTAGTTGTTATTTGACTGCCTCAGTGGTTAGTGACCCTAACTTCTGGATCAAAGAGGCGTGTGTTTGATCCCTACCCAGAGCAAATATTTATGTGATGAACATAAGTGTTTGCTCTTTGTCTGGGTGTTATTTAGTTCCTATCTATAAAAGTATGTATTTAAAAAAAATAGTATATGTAGTATATCAGTCTCTGGCAGCCATATCACAAGCTTTGCTTAGTTTGGGGTCAAAGGCCGTGTATCTTACACACGTCCCTAAATATTTATTTATTTATTATTATTTATTCAGTAGGTTACAATTACGCAAAAGGCGGTTAGATATAAGAAGAAAAATTTTAAGGGTTCCATACGGTTCGTGGACCTGGCATCCAACCAAAGTAAGATTAAATTTTCCGGGTCAGCTAATAAAACATTTCATGTCATACATTTTAACAAAGATACTCTTGATGATGATAGAGGTACTCATGGTAAAAAATCTTAATATATTCTACGTAGTAGTATTTTCCAATAGAGGGTTTAATTGCGCCCGCTTGCACCCTTATATTAGCGTATCTGCTTGTGTAGAAGCCCTAACAAACACCATTGCAGCAAACAGTTCAAAATCGGCACATAATTGTTATAAAGTGCACCCTATTTACAGGGTGTAAGATGCACATTGCCTTATAATGTCAATAGTCAATTGTCTATGTTTATGTTACGTTTATATGCGGTTTGGTGTATACCAAACACATACATATAACTCTGTTAGAGTATAACAATATTGTGCGGAGCGATTTATTTCAGTTAGTTGTTTTGTGTTCGTCCAATAGATAATCGTTTAATGTGTATTAGCATTTCCTGATAAGTAGGTTCTTTAATACTTTTGCTAAATCGACTTCATCTTAAATTTTCTTTATTTACATGTATTGTGCACATAACACCTTTGACGTCTTGTAATTAAATAGAACGAGGAAATGATTAAAAAGGAGGAACACGCTGGACGCAAGTTGCTCCCAACCGTTCTTATTAAAATCTAATCCATAGGAGAAGTCGATTTCCAGCTGTAGACGCGTCTTCCAGCTGTGATGTAACTGGCCATACTATAAGACAATGTAGCTATACTAAAATAAATAAATTTATGCTTGACCATACAGCACGTATCCTTCTCGATTATTCTGAAAACCTACTTAATCCACGCCGCAGCTTCCGAGAGAGCACAGCGTATAAATACCGACCTAGAATCCAGTTATCCATCAAGAGAGAGAACAATAGCTCTAAGCCCGGTCTAGATTCGAAAATCTCTAGCTATTTGGGCTCGACACAGTATACAAAGGTCACAGTAGTAAAATTCAAAGTAAATTTCTCAATTATGAAGAGATATTATTACTTGGAATTTGGATACAAAAATATAAATGGTAAATTAGTTGAAACCTTTAAGTTATAAAATAGAGAATCAGGTGTCATAAGTACCTAACACAGACAATTTTATAAAAAAATAAATAGCATAAAACATCACTTCGTGTAAAACAAAGTCGCTTCCCGCTGTCTGTCCCCATGTATGCTTATATCTTTAAAACTACACAACGGATTTTGATGCAGTTTTTTTAATAGAAAGAGTGGATTCCAGGTGTTTAAATTGGAAATTACACATTGTTAAAATAAATTAAAACCTGCTTTAGCAAGTGCTAATGAAGTTCTTGTATATGATACCTCATATGATACGATTTACTCACTTTGAATTTTGAACCCATATTTTGTGAATTTTGAGGCCCTATTTTTTGTGATTTAAATAAAAATGTACAGTTTTTAGATTTATTCCTATATGTGTACTCTGAGGCAATGCTTCTCGCCAAGTTTCATAGTTCTATGTCAACGAGTTGATTTTTGTGAGTATGCAAATATGCGGTTTTTTACGACATAAACGGCTCTAACTTTTTGAAACGATAACTGAGAAATTTTTCTTTTGTTTTTCTTTTACACAACTGCAAGAGACCATAGATATACGTTTATAGTTTAAATTTCAACTCGATATCTTAAAGCGTTCCCGAGATAAAGAGTCTTGACATACACACAGACGGACAGACGGACAACAAAGTGATCCTATAAGGATTCCGTTTTTTTTTTTCCTTTTTAGGTACGATACCCTAAAAATGCTATCTATGAATTAAAATATGCTTTACGAAGCAATTATTGGTGACTGAGATAAAGTACTGATGAGACTTATTATAAGGACTAGCTGACCCGATGATCTTCATCTCTCCATCTGTCAACTGTCAATAACAACTTTTACAATCAGGAACATTTGGTATGGGAAAATTAAACTCACGTTTTTACTATTTTACTCTATATTATTATATTTTCTCACCGTTTAGACCTTTCCTTAATTTTCTCGGATATTTCAAGATCAAAATTAGCCAAATCGGTACAGCCATTCTCGAGTTTTAGCGAGACTAACAACCACGATTCATTTTTGACCGACGAACCACCGGAGGAGGTATACAATTCGACGCGTATATATATATTTTTTTATGTATAACCACGCATAAATTTTTTCATAGTAGTCCGATTTCAATAATTATTTTTTTATTGGAAAGAGTATACTTCGAAATTAGTCCTATTTAAATTTTATCGAAATCAGCAGAGCCATTTTGATAAATCAACAATAATGTGGAAAATGCTACATCGATCCGTGCGAAATATTCGCGAATTCTGTACACGGGTGAAGTCGGGTGAAGTCGGTCATGCTAATTTTTGCAAAAAAAAATCTTTTTACTAGCTTTTATTTAACTTGTAATGTAAGTACCTAAGTATGTAAGTTCAGTTCGTGTGGAATCTTGCAAGTTATACTTGACCAACTCCCGGTTTTCGATTAAGCTGAAATTTTGCACGCATTTGTATATTGTGTGACAATGCAATAATATGGTACTATGGAACTGATCTGGTGATGGAGTCGGAAGGTGGCCTTAGGAACTCCTGCACTTAACAAGATATACCCGTCGTGTTTGGGCTCGTTTTATTTGTTTTGGCTAGAACACTTTGCTGCTACATATCTACAGCCTTGGCCAAAAGTATTAGGCACCCTGTATTTTTACTCTATTTTCTAAACTTATTTCACTTCTTATTTGGTATTTTTAACACAACTAGGTGTCAATTTAATCACATCAACAGAAATGAAAGTTTGTTTACTAGTTAGAGTCCAGAACACAAGTGATCAAACATTGACTGATAAGAACCGATAAAAACAGAGTCTTTTGTTTTCGGTCACCAGGTTTTTTATGACCTTAACAAAGGGCCGCTTAATATTCTAAGAAGTTATTTATGACCTCGGTAAGTCATTTAAGATAAGCACTCAGTTATTGGTCAAGTAGTAACATCAATTTTGATTTTTTTAAAGGTGCCTAATACTTTTGGCCAAGGTTGTACAATTTCAAAAGCTTGTATTTTTTAAAAGTTACATTTTTATTCTAATTTGTTGTGTAATCAAAATCCCAAAAAGTTTCACCAGCAAAACCGACACTAGCGCCAATTAACTTCACAGAACAGAAGTGGAGCTACTGTTTGATTTTATACTGCGGCTAAGATCCGAGAGTGCATTAAAACTTAGCACTATAGAATTTGAGCTTCACCAAGTATAGAGTGAAAAGTACGCTCACCGTTGATAAAGTATATCCGAATGAAGTTGTCTGTTTATGCTCGCAAATTGAGTTTGTGCAACGTTTCGGTCTGAGTGAGTTACGGAGTAAGTTTCAGTTCTTTTGTGGAAAACTTTAAGCTTTTCACTGTTAAAACTATTTTAAGATATGGTATATTTTCTATTGGAGGATTTCACTGCGGCGACTTTTCTTGTGGAAATAACTAGGATTATGTGATTTTCAGAAATAAGCCGTGAGAGGTTTTTTATAAATGAAAAAGTTTGCGTTGGTAGATAACTGATTTGATTTAAGGCATTGGAGAGGTTTAAAACAAATCTTGTCATGTAAGATATTGTAAAATTCTGTACAAATATTTTTCATCGTTTTTAGGGTTCCGTACCTCAAAAGGAAAAAACGAAACCTTTATAGGATCACTTTGTTGTCATTCTGTCAAAAAGAGAAATTTTTTTTTTGATGACTATAGTATTGAGATTTTAAAAATTTACTTTCCAATTTTGTGAAATTTTCTGCATTTGTACGGAACCCTCGGTGTGCGAGCCTGACTCGCACTTGTCCGGTTTTATTTTATTTAATTTTTGTAATAACAAAGTAGTGTGTTATTATAACAAAAAAAAATAAAAGAAAAAGAAAGGTTGTTTTATTTTAGATTTTTAATCAGGCTATTTATATTATGTTATTGTTCGGAAAGCCGTGTACTGTAAATGTCTATGTAGGTAACGTATGCTTCCTCCATCTTAACTTCTTTGTAATGATTCAGGGGATTTAGATGAAATATCACATGGATGTTGCTAATACCCTGGCTTTAAGGGTTTAATAGAAGGCTGGAAGGGTTATACAGGATTACTTTTACCACAATTTTTTTCTTGAATTATAATTAAGTATGCAGTTTAGAGCAATGGATATACACGGAGTTTCTCAAAAAAAATCAAAATTCGTTTATTTGTTAGAATATTGTCTTACAATGTAGGTGTTAAAGAAACAATAGTGTCTCAAAATATTCTACCTTTACATGTGTACATATATTATAGAAAACATATGTAGATATTTGGCTTAACATTATTTATACATTTATTTTCTTAAGTGAGTCTTCTAAAAATTCATCAATAGTTATCAATATCGAACTTGTATAATGGTATCATAATTCAGTTCTTTAAAACAATTTGGCAATTTGTTGTATACATTAATGGCCGTACAATAAACATTATTACTATATACACACACCCTCTGTTGTGGTATATCCGACTTATATTTTCGTCGTTGCTGTCTATCTCTCCTATCAGCGCTACTATTTAACGGAAACACTGATTGGTGTCGTCGAACAAATAAGCACATTTCAAATATATATAGTGAAAAACAATGGTAAAATGTTATATTTTTTAGATAATGGTCTACATGGTGCCAGAAAATATGCTCTGATACATTTTTTTGAACTTTAAAAGCTTCCTCCCTATCCACAGAATTACCCCATATTATTAAACCATAACACAATAAAGATGACACATATTCATGATATGCACTACTTTGATTGACTTCGAGCTTAAATCGGAAATGAGGCAGTCTGTAGAAGAACCAAAGTGACCGACGTTGCTCAGCGCATAGACGAGTTGAAATGGTAGTGGACAGGGCACACAGAACGGAGAACCGATAATAGTCCAGATTTTGCGTAGTTTACTTAAAATTTCGCGTTCGCGTGTGGTATATAGAGCCATACGGAAACAGTTGTACTCGTAGTTTCAATTTACGTCTCTAATAGGGTCGAAAAGTTCTCGAGTGGCGACTACTTAAAGAGCTTGTGCTGTAGTTACTAGTAACCATGTAAAACGTAAATTATTTACTTTAATTTAATTATCCTTACTGTTATGATATTCAAAATCGGAAAATGTGTTTGTTGGTTTTCATCACATCTATTCGAAAAGGACTACTTGGTTCGCCCTTAAGTGTGCCCAAAGGTGGTGTTTTATATAAGAAACTTTATAAGTGCTCCGGAATTATCTTTGCCGCGCACTTTTTGAATTTGGAACAATTAAGTGCGACGGAATGATCTTTGCCGCGCACTTTTTGAATTTGGAAGTATTTGTAATGTTAGTGTTCAGCGCCAAGAAAATGAATGAAAAGAATGTAAATACATTTTTTTATTTTATTTTATTATTAGATACCATTTAATTTCAATTTAATTCTTACTCTACGTTTTATTAAATAATAATATTACAATAAAATATGAGGCGTCTTTTATTTTCTCATAGAGGTGATGAAAAGTAGAGTGTACCTACCACTTGGGCGCAAAATAGATTTTTGGCTCGGGCGACGTACTTCGAATCCCTCGCTACGTTCAGGATTCTACTAAAGAATCCCTCACTTCGCTCTGGATTCAAAAAAACGCCCTCGCCGTAAAAATATTATTTTGCTCCCATATGATACAATCTACTATTTTTAATCATCCACGTTGCGACAGAGCAACGAACATAGTTGATTTTTGGCATGGATGTAGTTTAAAAGTTGTAGAGTGATATAAGATAAGTACTTTTTATATCCGGAAAATAAACAGTTCCAGACTCAGACCACATAAAAAAATCAAGACAGAATGTTGAGAAACAAACAAACGAGTCCGGCACAACTACGCCTTGCTGTACACGTAACACGTACAACGAAACAACGCCTTGACTCGTTAGTCGAACTATGGCGGCGCAACACCCACGCACTCACCACATGTATTAAAAACTGCCCTCAGTTGTCCGTTTTCGACGTTCTGTCTTCATTTTATTTTATTTATTTACAGGCCAACAGTACAAAAATGTAATTAAACTTAATTGTACAAATATATATAAACATCCCATACCTAACAGGCCCAATTTTATAATTATTTATAAACAGAAAATAAAAAACAAGTCGATTCTACCACATCTAAGTATAAATATAGAAAATAAGAAATGTACAAACTAAATAAATTACTAGCGTAAAGATAAAATATTACAATACCTAATGATCAAGTCGTATCTCAAGAATGTTGTGTGTGAATGAAGTTATGATACCAACCGGTATAATAAAACTTGCAGATTAACCCTCGTCAAAATTCTATTAACATCTCGTATGTTAATATGTCGTATGTCTTGATTGCTTTTTTTTTTTGGTCTGAGCTGGCACAAAAATCAAAATACCACGCGGGCAAACCACGGGCAAACGCTAGTTCTGGAATAAAAATAACGAATGAGCGAGCAATAGGAGCTTAGAGCTTCCAGGCCCTTAATCCTAAGTAAGTAATTAATATCAACATTTTCCTGTAATTGATATTAAAAGTCCCGTTTATTGCCATTATTATGAAAGGTCAAACGAATATTCTGATTAACATGAAAAATGATAATTACGCTCTGAATCAGTTATTTTCAAAGTGGCTGATAATGCCCTTTTGTTAAATAAGGGCGTTTTATGGGCCCAATCCACGTTTACAAAATTTTGCGTTAGATGTATGTATGTATGGGAACGACATTGCAATCAAAAGCGGCCAATGTAGATCACATTGCATCTCTAACAATTGTAGTTAAAGTAGTTCTGCCAAGAAAATTATAGAGAAGTTGGTATTGAAAACAATTAAAATGTACTCGAACCGAGTGAACTCACGCGTGGTGATGGCAAAAGGCCTGACGGTATGACGCTGGTCCCATGGAAGTGTGGACGGCCCTTAGTATGGGACGCAACTTGCGTCGATACTTTGGCGCCGTCGCATCTTTCTGAGACTCAGAGTAGGGCTGGAGCGACGGCCAATTCGGCGGAGCAGCACAAGCGGCGCAAATATGCTAACCTCGGCAGTGGTTACATATTTGAGCCGTTTGGAGTTGAGACATTGGGTCCGTGGAGGCCGGGAGCTCATCTTGTTTTCAAAAGTATTTCTGAGCGTCTGGTGGACGCAACGCGTGACGTATAAGCATAGCCATTCAGCGTGGTAATGCTGCCAGCATGCTGGGCACGCTGCCAACTGGCAGTGGGCTTGAGTATTTGAATTATCTTTAGACCTTCAAGGGTCTATGGATGATCCAATTGCATGTCTTGTAGTAGTTTGTGTAGTTTTAAATTATGTCTTGTAGGTATTTAGTGGTAGTTAATAAAATTAAAATGTTATTATTACGAATCTTGATTTTTTTAAAAATTGTAAATAACTATTTCTAGCTAAATAATACGCATAACGCGCAAACAGATTGTACTTCGTAAGTATACAAGCACCTTAAAGGGCGACGCGCGAAGGGGCGCGTATTTTGTTTTGTTTGCGGTAGTCGTAAAGTTTGAGAACCTCTGTTCTAGATCATAGAGTGAATTACAATGAGGTATCGGTCTCAGTTTGCTCTTTATTGGAGTTTAATGGATGCGCATCTGTTTCCGAAGTTTTGTATAGATTATGGTAATGAAAAGCGGAATTTGATGAGGTTTCTTCTTTGTACTCTATGGTAAATAGTATTATAATGTTTCTGATAGTACTCGTATCTAGGACATTAGTTTGTTCTACTTCGGTTTTAGCGCAGAAAATAATCTTGTTAGAATATTCTAGTTAGTTTGTTAATCAAAGAAAGATATATTTATTAGATGATATATTCGTTTGATATGAAAATATGTCTGGAAAAGTAGAGTGGACTAAATCTTTGATCATAATATCATCTAAAAAAGAATAAAGAGATGGAATGTGGTCAAGAATCTAACTTCTTACGAACTTGAGAAATTTTAGGTAGTTTTTATTTTTATGCTTTTTAGTAAAGTCAGAAATGTAAAATGACGTGGACGTTTTCGTATGTACTGATATTCAGATAGCAATAATAAATTAATTGAATCGCAGGAGCGGCTTTGTGGTGAGCTGTTGGTGAGAGGTGACACCGCGAACCCCGATTCCCTGGGGCTAAATGAGACCCCTGACTCCCCTCTTGCCTTAACCGGCCGGCTTCGAGTGGAAATCGCAAGAGCTAAGAACCTAAGCTCCAGGGTGGACGTAGCGTCTAGTGAAAGCGCAGCACTCCTTTCGACACCTTAAACCGTCCACACCGATGTTGCTCCTCCGGCGCCAACTTACGGTAGCCCTTTAAGTGGATCGCAAGTCAACACCACCCGCTTCGAAATTTTGAACCGGTGCCGTACCTCATTCCATAGTCCAACTTTAAATGTAATTTAAAATTTCACCACAATAGCCCAATTTAGATATTTCAACACTTTCTTAATGTCATAGTGTGTATACAACGCTCGCCCGAGTTTGTTAACTTATATTAGATGGGTAGTAAACACAGTTAACGTTGGAACTACTGATGTAGAATTCTAGACTAATAGTAGTACTTACAAGCATATCATTAATGTAGAAGGTGAGGTCGGCCGGCGGCCGGCTGGGCCCTGAAGTGCAATTGGCCTTCAGCACATCTCCTGTGGTGTAGTAGTGCTGCTCGGTCTGCAGCATCGGTGAGGATGGGGGAAGATCTGTGGAAAGAAGTTTATCAGACTATCAGTTGCCTGCTCTATGGGCTGCTAATTTATTATTTTCTATAAAGCCAGAATACTACTAATACAACTCAAGATACAACAATTTTCTCGAGTTGTTGATAGATTATGACTTCACTTCTCGTAGGTAAATGATAAAAAAGTCTATGCTCGTTATATAGTAAATAAAATATGGCTTATTTGTATCACAGAGTCAGATATCTGTGATTTATATAAATAACAACCTTATTGGATATCGCATAGTCTGAGTGACAGAACAGAACGTAAAATAAAATAAAAAAGAATGACAGCATTTGTATCGGACTACAAGTAGGACTACCAATAGTAGTGGTCAGTAAGCTAAAAGCTATGACATGAAAAGTAGCCAATTAAAACCAAGACCTAGAATAAAGATTTAATTCTTACCAATAACTTCCATGGTATTAGAAACGATAGAGGTGGCGAAGGACGGCGCGTCCGCCGTCACCTCACAGCTGAAGTTGCCCGACAGGCCGAAGCTCACCCTCGTAAGCACCACTTGACTCTGGTTCGATCTCGCTAGCTGTTGACAAAACAACATGCAAATAAATTATGTTGGATATTCTACGACTGATATTATTAAATGATGAAATTACATTGTATTGAAAACAGTGATGCGGCGCTCAATTTTTGATCCAATAGAAACTAAGTGTGTTTATGAAACTCGCTGCCGCCTGCCCATCCTGCTTTCGCCGACTACGAATTCTAAACTTTCTAGATATTCTAAAACGTAATAAAAACTGCTTTGCAATCTGTTGAATAAAAAGGCGACTTTGATTTCTGTAGCAGGGTCACAGGGGTGGCCTATGTCCAGAAGTAAACTTCTTAAGGCTGTTATGATGACAAGTTTTTGGCCGACACGGTCAGAAGATATACCTAACTGGGACCACCAATAGCGTCACTAACAAAATCACCAGAAAGATCAATTCAGTCTAGATCAAGTACTGTACTGTACCAGTCTTTTTTAATAGTCCACTGCAGGACGTAGGCCTACCCACGAAGGGTGATTGGGCCATATCCACCACGCTGGCCCAGTGCGGGTTGGTGGATTCACATACGCCATCGAATTTCTTCTACGGACGTATTCAGGTTGCCTCACGATGTTTTCCTTCACCGAAAAGCCAGTGGTGTGAAATTCCGTACATAAATTCCAAAGAACTCATTGGTATGGGACTGGGGATTTGAACCCACGACCTCACGATTGTAAGGCGGGTGTCACTACCTCTTGACCACCACGGCTCAAGATCAAGTAATAAGGACATAAAGTCTAATCTTAACTTTCTTCTTTACCTGAGGATCTTTGTTAATTCTGCGAAAAATCTTTTTTCGTTCAGTTGACATACACACCCTAACAAAGACTATAATTGAACAAAAAGTAGCCAGAATCACGACACATTTTTCCTCGTAACACGACTCACGAAACTCCTAAGTCAACACAAGCTGCGCTAAGCCAAAAACGAATAGAAAAATACAACATCACAGTAATGGGACAAAAACTTCCAGCCAAAGGACTCCACTCAGAAAACAATCAGAGGGACATCTTTATCTGGATAACAGGCAATTGGCACATGCTTTATATCCCCGTCCCAAGCAGTAGTGTGTACATTTTTTCCTGGGAACAAGCCATCTTTCGCTGTCGGCGAGAGAGCAGATGTTCATATATTCAATCCTTTATCGTGGCCTCGAATCGTGGATACAACGCGAGCAGTAGCACATCTTCAGACTCTGGTTGGATGTAAATAGCTCAGAGATACAAAAGATTCAATGTTGACTGCCTCGATGGTTCAGTGGTTAGTGACCCTGACTTCTGGATCAAAGAGACGTGGGTTCGATCCCCACCCAGGGCTAGCATTTATGTGAAGAACATAAATGTTTGCCCTGTGTCTGGGTGTTATTTAGGTATCATCTATATAAGTATGTATTTAAAATATGTATATGTAGTATATCAGTCTCTGGCAGCCATATACAAGCTTTGATCAGTTTGGATCAGAGACCGTGTGTAAGATGTCCCCTAATATTTATTTATTTATTTTATTTAATGTGACTGGGATGGTACAATTGTAATCATAAACATTAATGTTATTGTTACATGAACATATGTATGTAGATTGTAGAGTTATCTATCTGGTTGCTTTGTATTAAACCAACGAAAGGAAACTAAGACCATCTTTATGAACAACTTTTACTGTACAAGTTACGATTTTTTTATTTTTTTATTTATTTCATGTAATCTACAGCGTTATCTAATATATAAATACAACTATAGTAATTAAAAATAAGGCCAAAACAATTTATATGGGACAACTGATTTTTTTCTTCGTACCCCAGGTTACCACCTAGCGCACAGGCTCGCGCGGCAGCCTCGGTGTCCAGATCGCGAGCGTTGGCTCCCGAGGCAGCCTCAGTAGTTTTGTTCAATTTACGCGAGGCCGCCTCGCGAGGCTGGCTGAGCCATCATAAGTCCGCGAGTATTCGAAATGGACAGTCGTGTATTTTCAGCTGCAGCTATTTTCCTAGCTGCTTATTGTTTAAAAAAACGAAAACAGTCACGTATCAAGAAAAAACCTAGACGCTTCTGGATTAGAAAAAATTATGAGCGTCTGCCCATGATATCAATATTATAGATAGAGACAAACACGGTAATAGACAAAACTTGAAGTAGCTTCGCGCGCGAGCCAGAACATAACCGTTCCCACCTAACACACAGCGCTCACTGAGGCACCTTTGAGCGCGTCAAGTTTACCGACAACAGATGGCTCGGGGCCGAGCCGTGCTCAGCCGAGCAAACGCGCGCCCGAGGCAGCCCGAGGCACGTCCACACCAGCCGAGGCATTTGGCTCGCGAGGCTGCCGCGCGAGCCTGTGCGCTAGGTGGGTACGCGGCTAATGACTAGCGTTGAAGAGTCTTCTTCCATTTAATAAAGTCCATTTCAAAAACTTGATGATAGAAATGCGAAACAAGGAGTTCATGCTAAAAGAAAAAAGGTTTCAATGCGGTTTAGCTTTAGATTATTATTTAATTTGTGATCTTTTAAGCCTCTTCGTCAGGTTTGATGAACATTTTTAATATGAGTGAGTATTTAAGAGGCCTAGAGTCCAATATTTGAAATTTCAAAATAATTTCAGACCTACGGAGAAGATAACAAGTTATGTTCTGCCGTTTACACAAGTATACATTTTCAATGCCTGTTTCTGCTATTATTTGGTTCACCATTTACGCATACCTACTGTTTGATTTATTTATAGAGCCCCTGTGTCTAATGTCTAATAAAAATCCATACTACAAATTTATTTCGTGTCTTGGAAATATCCATACTCTCTAAAAATGTAAGTAAGCTACTGTGCAAAGTATTTTAGAAGATTGCAGATAATAACGCAGCATTGTAACATAGCTTTCTCAGACTCTCATGTGAAAATCGACCCACTTTTTATAACTCAGTCAGTGGAAATGAAATGTTCATTCAATTTGATCATGGCATTCATTGGTAACGTAAATATTGTGCAGTTATTAATATGAAAAGGCAAACAATAAAATATACTCGTGTGTACATGTGATATTGTTAAGGGTAATAAAATGGGCATTGAAAATTTAGAGAATAGAGAATTAAACTTTTAGCTTTTATTATATAGTCTGTGTCGGCTGAAAATTTAAAATTGCCATCTATATTTGCTTTTATTGACTAAGTACCTATGACATGGGTAAAGTATAAAAGGTATATAAGAATAAATGTATTTCGTGACCACAATGTTGTTCCTTAAGCTAATATTACTTAAATAAACTAGAGTATTTATTACTTAAGATATTTAATTACATGCAATAATTAAATTCTATTATTAGTTAAATGAATATTTTGGGATATCTTACACACGGCCTCTGAACCCAAACTAAGCAAAGCTTGTGATATGGCTGCCAGAGACTAAATACTTATTTATAAATACATACTAATATAAATAGTAACTAAATAACACCCAGACACAGAGCAAACACTTATGTTCATCACATAAATATTTGCCCTGCGTGGGTATCTAACCCACGCCTCTTTGATCCAGAAGTTAGGGCCACTAACCACTGAGGCACTGAGGCAGTCAAGTATAATATATTTTTGACTTGTACTAATTCCAAAAGAAAATGGTACTTAACATTATAAAATAATCTTAACTGTGACTTTATTTATCAACAATCAGTAGGTTTATTAGCAACGTTTATCTGCTGTAGTGTACACTGTGTATCGATCATTATAACGAGTCAATGACTCATGTGAAAATCGACCCACTTTTTATAACTCAGTCAGTGGAAATGAAATGTTCATTCAATTTGATCATGGCATTCATTGGTAACGTAAGTATTGTGCAGTTATTAATATGAAAAGGCAAACAATAAAATATACTCGTGTGTACATGTGATATTGTTCAGGGTAATAAAATGGGCAATGAAAATTTATGTGTATTTAAAATCACATGGGTATTTCATACCAAGTCTTTGTTCTATAGTGTAACATTGCTTGATTTTTCGTAGTTTTTGTTTCATTGTGTATGTATTGTATATATTTAGAAATATGTAGTATATTAGTCTCTGGCAGCCATTATCACAAGCTTTGCTTAGTTTGGGGTCAGATACCATTTATGTAAGATGTTCCGTAATATTTATTTATTATAATTATTTATTTATTTATTGTAATCAAGGCCAGAAATATGCCATTTAGCATTTTATTTCGTATATCGAACTATTATGAATATGTTTACATTGAATTGCAGAGAATATGAGGACTAAAATACGGTGGATGATTTTGTGATACAAAAAGTCATAGAAACTGTTTTTTCTTATTAATAGTAGGTACGGTAGTTTAAATTATCAAATAAGATTTTGAATATAAACAAACTATCGAAAAGAGAATGTTAGGTCTAAAATATGGTGAAGGATTTTGTGGTAACTATGCCTACAAAAAGCAACTGTATGCTGAGTGCGCGTTTTGTCATAAACATGACGCGCTCTTCGACGAGCGCGTAAGCATGTAATTTGTATGAACTTGTTGTATGTCAAAAACGCGCCGCTAGTGGCGCTGCACATTTCTTCATACAAATTACATGCTTACGCACTCGCCGAAGAACGCGTCATGTTTACAACAAAACTCACCCTGAGCATACTGATTTATATTTCTTATTAATAGTAGGTACAGTAGCTTAAATTATTAAATAACGTTTCAAACATAAACAAACCATCGAATCCATCACAACTGAATTTGATACTAAAATAAATTTCAAACAAAATCACAAAACATCCAACCCACTATCTGCTACCATTAAATGATCAAATACAAATTATTTGTTTCATCGATAAAATCAGCAATTAAACCGAAACAATAATTCATTTAGGACAGCCGTAACGAATCGTAAATAAGCTCCGGTATAATCTGCATTGAGGTGGAAACACGCAGATTGTCTAGTCCATTTATTTGCATTTAAATGGTAGATATGTATTGATTAGAAGTTGAGAATACGCAGTTTAGCCGGTTGTGGAATATTTTATTTAATATTATTTATTTGAGTAGCGCTCATAGCAAATGTATAGAGCTTGCAGGTCAATATTGACAACTGAGCCCTGCCGTAGCTAGGACGGTTTCAACCGTTTAGCTATCAGAGAGCATCAGAGGCCTTATGGCGGTTTAAAACTAACTACAAGGCTAGCCACGAACTGAGCCAAACATTACAGTCTCATCAAATAAGTAAAGAACTGATGGGACTGTAATTAAATGCGCTGTGAAAATTGATATCTTTAATTCTCAGTATTCACCACGTTGACGTACAGTTTGTTCGCAGTTGTTTTACCTCTGAAGCCTGTCGCTGTGTCTCTGTATTCATAACACGGCATCATAGGTTAGACAAAGAGAGCGACAAATTTCAGAGGTAAAATAATAAACGGACTGACAACTGACTAACGAATAGAGCGTAAGCCAAAATCCCCGTTTTAAATACGGCGTTTTTGCTTTCGTCTGTCCAGATGTTGGTTTTCGTCTACATGACCCATTTTTCAACGAATCTGGACAAACTTGGTACTTAAGTACACAGGTTTTATATTTTGACAGTTTTTTTAGGGTTCCGTACCTCAAGCGGAAAAAACGGAACCCTTATAGGATCACTTTGTTGTCCGTCTGTCCGTCTGTGTGTATGTCAAGACTCTTTATCTTGGGAACTCGTAAATATATCGAGTTGAAATTTAAACTATATACGTAAACCTATGAATTCTTGCAGTTGTGTAAAAGAAAAGCTTCTCAGTTACCGTATAAAAAAGTCAGAGCCGTTTATGTCGTAAAAAACCGCATATTTTGCACTCACAAAAATCAAAACCTACAGGGTACTTCCCGTTGACATAGAACTATGAAATTTGGCCAGAAGCATTGTCTCAGAGTAGACATATAGGAATAAATCTGAAAACTGTACATTTTTATTTACATCACAAAATATAAGGCCTCAAAATTCACAAAAAAATGGTTCAAAATTCTGTCTAAACTGAAAATAAGTTCAAATATAAATTTAAATGTAAATGTATAATTGTATAAATATAAAACATCAAACTTAATAGCAATCAAATCAAATAAGTTATAAAATCAATTCTTAAAGCAGTTTAAATCTCAGTATTTACTCATAGCAAAACTAGATGGCGTTGGCGTCAAGTTAGCCCGCGGCATTAACTTTCTCCGTCGATGTACGAGGTATCTATGCGTTCGAGAGATGTTGTTATAAAGCAAACATTTAGATGCATTTCCTGACTCGACAGAATTCAAGTTGAGTGACGTGTCATTTTAAAGAACTTCATTTGCAATGCTAAAACAAGTTTATAATCGTGTTTGTACGGAACCCTCGATGTGCGAGCCTGACTCGCACTTGTCCGGTTTTTTTTATCGTCAGAGGTTTTTGTTAATTGGGATAGGTATATATTTCCCCCAAAAAGAGAGTAAATTTGCTGACGCATTATTTATTAGCCGATTTCAATAATATTTTGCAAAATTGTTTGGTATCTAAATCCTAACAAAGCTTGGGGCTGCGGGTATCAACAAACGACTTCTTTTTTTCATCATCTTTTTTCTGTTTCAAAGTATGAACTATGAGCGAGTCGAGATATACAGGGTTATTCCTTAGACATAACCCTGTATATAGGCTTATGAAGATTCAGTTAAAGAGACGTGTCGCAAGATCTACGGTTTAAAGAACTACTAGTATAAATAGGTATATTTTTATAGTCTGAGCTAGCCCTGTCAAAGCTTTTATATTGCCCTAAGACCAGTATGTCGTGTAAAACGAACATAAAATCGGATTACCAGCCAGATGTTTTTCCTTCAAGGAAACTCGTACCGGTTGCTTGTCGAATACCCCCATCACTTTAAGAACAGCTTCCCTTTTGAATTAATTAAATTCCTAGTTGTCGGGCCCTTAATTTAAAGGTCTGGCGCAAGTTACGGAGAGGGTATAAATATTAGGTTTTGTTAATTAAAGAATCTAGCACTCTGTAGGTCAAGATGAATTAAACTTTTGGCTTTTATTATGTAGTCTGTGTGGGCTGAAAATTTAAAATTGCCATCTATATTTTCTTTCATTGACTAAGTAACTATGACATGGGTGAAGTATAAAAGGTATATTTTTGACTTGTACTAATCCCAAAGGAAAATTGTACTCAACATTATAAAATAATCTTAACTTTAATTATCAACAATTAATAGGTTTATTAGCAACGTTTATCTGCTGTAGTTTACACAGTGTATCGATCATTATAACGATTCAATGGTGAACGTAGGCCTCCTCACGAAAATCTATTGGGTCATATCTACCATACCACACTGGGCCATAGTACGAGTAGATATGACGTTCATACAGGGTTACTGATAATCAATTAGCATCCTTTTAAGCATATTTTGTGCATCAAAATAAACATCTTTTGTTCTACGACTTCCAAAAATTTGCTTTCTTAACCTAAAATTAAAAAAAAATTATTTGACTGGTCTAAACATAGTTAACTCTATGTAGAAAAGTGCGCGCGCCGCCACCCGCGAAACTTTGACCTCAAAAAATCAAGATCATTTATTGTCAGCTGTGTTTACTTACATACATGGTGGTATAAATTTTAAAGAAGTGTCAACCGCTACCCTCTTAGGCATACAATATTAAGTACTAGTTTTTACCCGCGGCTTCGCCCGCATACACAATATATCATTATAATATATAGCCTATGTGTTATTCTGATATATAAGCTATATTATTGCAAAGTTTCATCTCAATCCGTTCAGTAGCTTTTGTGTGAAAGAGTAACAAACATCCATCCATCCATCCATCCATCCTCACAAACTTTCGCGTTTATAATATTAGAAGAATTGTTATTGTTGATAATATTAGTTTCTGTACATAACCATTTCTTATTATAAAAAACCTCACAGAAAATTAAAAAAATCAAGAGAGAATGTTGTGAACAAACAAGTGAGGCCGACCAAAACTATGCCTCGCCGTGTAAAGACAATCACACACACATCAACGTACAAGGAAACTACGCCTTGGCTTGTCAGTCGAACTATGGCGGCGCAGCAGTGACGCATGTATAAAAAACCGGCTTCACTTGACTGTTCAACGACGTTCCCTCTTGATTTTTTTATTTGCTCTGAGTAAAAAACATAAAGAAGATCTACGTCCGGACTTCCTGTCAAACGTCAATAGTTAAAACGTCAATTTTTCTCTTTCTGATTGTGTAATGGAATTGCCCTAACTACGAAAAAAACCTGCATACCTACACGACACAACATGGCGGATTAGTGTTGTTACTACCACACTACACTTATCGATTTCCCCGTAGCTATCGATAAAACTATCGACACAAATTAATTTAAGCCGAATCAAACATAATGGCAAACTTTTATTTAAAAAATGACAGATGTCAAGGTTGCAGCTGTCATATTCAAGAATCTACACTAGAATGGCAGGACGAGTTTTTTCAAGCAGGCATCATGCCTATTGTATCAAGAAGTCACACCGCAAAGGAAATGTCCACAAAATTTATGGAGGCTGGTATAATAATAATCAAAAAATTTAACCACAACACTCGTTACATTTCGAAAAAGTTCATACTTTTCTGAGTCTATTACATCAGTTAAAAACAAAAGAGTCCTGCAATTTTTTTTTAGTTAATTTTGAAATTATTAGGAATTATAAATATACTAGCTTTTACCCGCGGCTTCGCCCGCGTTATAATTTGATTTTGGCTTAGTTTATATCGATGCCTATCAATTTTAGTAAAATATTATATCAAAAAATATGCTAACAAAAATAGTAAGTGCGCCACAAAATATTCAAGCAAATAATAATTTCAAACCCAAAAAATAGTAAATCTCAACCAATTTGTTTCATCGTCGTTTTCATCCGCAGCATTCCTTATCCCACTGCTGGGTATAGGCCTCTTGCAGTGACATCTGCCTCGGCCCTTTACCGGTCGTGAGGTCGTGACCAGGTTCGACCGGCGGTATTGACGATATCGTCGAGATAGTCGACCCACCGTGCTGCCGCGCCGCACATAGCTGCGCTCCCTCACCTATTCAAGTACCCTAGTTGACCAGCTCGGTCACCACCGTCTTTCTTGCTCAAGAAGCGCTGGTAATTAGTTGCCACGCCATTGTGAACGATGTCATACGCAGGGCTTTTGCGACCGCCAATATCGCAGCCGTACTCAAACCGAATGGGTTTGCGCGTGGTGATGGCAAAAGACCTGACGGTATGAAGCTAGTCCTATGGAAGTGTAGACGGCCCTTAGTATGGAACGCGACTTGCGTCGATACTTTGGCGCCGTTACATCTTTCTGAGACTCAGAGTAGAGCTGGAGCGGTGGCCGATTCAGCGGAGCAGCACATACGGCGCAAAAATGCTAACCTCGGCAGTGGTTATATATTTGAGCCGTTTGAAATTGAGACATTGTGCGCGTGTTGGCCGGGAGCTCATCTTGTTTTCAAAAGTCTTTCTGAGCGTCTGGTATACCCGCGTGACCAAAATTCTGGTGTTTATTTGGCTCAACGTACTCGTATAAGCAGCATTGCCAAGCTGATTGGCAATGCTGCCAGCATGCTGGGCACGCTGCTAAATGGCAGTGGCCTCGAGCATTTAGAATATATTTAGACCTTCCAGGGTCTGTGGATGATCCAATTGCTTGATATGTAGTAGTTTATGAAGTTTTATTTAGTGGTAGTTAATAAAGGCACTTTCTATATAAAAAAAGTACCTTGCACCTTGTTGTTACTGTTCAAACCTAACCCGACATGAAAATACCTTATACTTATAAATGCTTCTGTTGATTATGATAAGATTAGAGTGTACCCGCCCATGGGTTCCCGTCTTGTCGTGGCGGGGGAAACTTAGTAGCCGAGGCTTATGGGCGGCGCGGGAATCCCAGGCAGAGCCGCTTCTCTGGTTTTTTTCTGAGACAGCTGAGAAGGCGGCGCTAGAGGTCTCCCGATGCTTTTTGGTCTTTTCCCCCTAGGCAGTTTAGAAGTTTGCACTCGAGGTTGGGCCGCTTTTCTGGGGTTGTTAACTATAGCAGCTGAGAAGCTGGCCGGCAAGTTGCGTGCCTCATGAGGAGTGCCGCAGCTGAGCCGGGCTACACTTTTATCACTGTTCAATCTTAACCAAACCAACAGAAATTTATGTTCGTGTCAAGGTTACAATTCAGAATCAAGGTTAATAACCTTAGTTTCAAGATACTCATACTCATGCCATACTACTTCTAAAAATCAAGTCGATCCGTTTCTTAGCATGGATTCTGTACCATAAAGGTAGAATAAAGAAATATGTTTAACCTCTAATGGTGGTATATTTAAAACTTTTTTTAATGTCAGACGAAATGACGGCCCAGTATTAAACGTCATTGTAATATATAGCATGGCAAAGGGAAAACTATTTAGTCCAATTTTAATGTCAGTTGTCATTGTTAATCCATACTTTATTTCCTCTTCGAGGAGCTATAATGGTGGAAAGACAATTTGTCTTTTTGATATGCTACGCGAGACGTTTATAAAAGTCTGCAATCAATGTATGTCACCTGTCATCTAATTACGTTTTGTCAATCAACCCAATTATGAACGCGCCATCGTAAATTTAATAGCAACGTAAAAAGTGTTCTCTCTATTGAATGCCCAAAGTAAAAAAGAAACAGAAATAGTCTAATTAACTGCTATAATTAAGATGGTGCCTTCAAAATTGGGCCTTTTAGCGTCGTTGTTTCGCTAACGATAGATTTTGTCCTATCCTACGGGAATTATGCAATTTTCGGGATAAAATGTATCCTTTTTCAGGCTCTAAACTATCTGTGTACCAAATTTCATTAAGATCGGTTTAGTAGCTTAGGCGTGAAAGCGCGACAGACAGACAGATAGACAGACAGACAGAGTTACTTTCGCATTTATAATATTAGTAAGGATAATATATTATCAGTATGATGATATCCAAGGACTGCTCATCGATTGATTTGACAGATATTCGATCGGCTGTTGTTTATTTTGACATTCTTGCAGCGCACGCTACAGTAGCTCGCAGATGGCAGATTTTTCCTACTTACTCAACATTTATCGTTATATTTTGGACAATTCACAAAATATCTTTGTAAATTGTAGCCTATGTGTTATTCTGATGTATAAGCTATATTATTGCAAAGTTTCATCTCAATCCGTTCAGTAGTTTTTGCGTGAAAGAGTAACAAACATCCATACATCCATCCATACATCCATCCATCCATCCATCCTCACAAACTTTGGCGTTTATAATATTAGTAGGATTCACAAAATATCTTTGTAAATTGTAGCCTATGTGTTATTCTGATGTATAAGCTATATTATTGCAAAGTTTCATCTCAATCCGTTCAGTAGTTTTTGCGTGAAAGAGTAACAAACATCCATACATCCATCCATACATCCATCCATCCATACATCCATCCATCCATCCATCCTCACAAACTTTCGCGTTTATAATATTAGTAGGATTTGGCTCAATAGGTAGTCTATCTCTATCAAACCTGATTAATTAATCTTCAAATTGTTAAAATAAAGTATTTTTACCAATTAGACACACTTTTAAGTGTCTTTTTGTCACATTGAACCTACTAACTGGTCACACTGGTAGGTTTAAAATTTTAATTTTAGCAAATTATGAGATGAATGTGGAAGAATCAGCTACAAATGCAAGTAAAATAACGATATAAGCTCTTTATTATTGTTAAAATAGAAAAAATAAAAAAAACTGTATTATTATTTTTCATACAATTTATTTTTCACATTTAAAAAAGATGCAAGGATGAAAATATCGAAATTAGATATTTTTGAGAAGCCCATAAAACAAGCTTTCAAATGATGTATATAATATATCATCTTGGTTAGATTTTTCTCTGAATAATATACCACTTGTGGACGTCTCTTTTAAACCCCACAAAAATATTTTCCCTAAAATAATAAGTTATTTCTACATTGCGAATTCATTTTCAATCTAATCAAATAATAGGTTAACCAAACTCATCAAGTTAATAAAGGAGTCCAAAACTTAGTGACCTGAAAACGAATGCGAGTCAAAGGTTAACGAGAACAAAACTCGTATATAATCAAATAATTGGAATGTTTGATTCATGTTTTAATAGAACACACGCGAGTTGCCAAAGACAAACGTTGCTAAATGTAGAAACAGTGCTACAATAGGCTATTTGACAACATTGAAAATATTCTATTAATTTTGATAATCCATACAGATAATAGCCTGAAAAAGACATAATATTTCACTTTATTTAATCTAAAAAATGTCTAATTTTCGCAAACCGAACATAATAAAATACGACATTTTTTTGATATTTTATCTGTGACGTAAACACTTTAAGAAGGGCGGCAATTCTGGTGACGTCACGTGCTGGTAAACGAGAATTTCTCGATTGACTGTTGTTTGTGTAATTTGTGTTTTGTGATTTCGGAGTAATATTATTGGATCTGTAAGTTACTTTTAGAGTATTTTTTGTTAATTTTTAGATGTGAACTAGCGCATTTACCAATATTAACTAACGTTATTTACTAGTGAGTGACGTCAAAGACCAGCGCCATTATAGAATGTCATTTTTGGTGGGATCTTGAATATCTATTCTTTAACACCGATTTTCATTGTTAATACAGTAGATCTCTCGGATATATAAATGTAGTGTGCTTAGTATGTACAAACGAATCATTTAAAATGATTTCCAAAAACTAGTCGAATACCCTATTTAAAATCTTGTATGATTGAAAGGTGCGGTTTTGCTGTGATGTGATACAAAAGGCGACAGTTTTAGAAATACAACAGCAACACTGTAACGCTTGACTAAAATTTAAAAAAGAAGCGGTAGAAGTCTATGTGATGGGCCTAATCAAACACTGGGATGTGAAGTTAGCTACTGCTAGTAAGCTGTGCAAAATCCGATCCCGATTGAAGTTCACATGTATACCTAATCAAACATTGTAATTTGACGATTCAAATTGCAATTGTAATGTCTACGGAATAAAGGAACTTTGTTTTGCCGGGTCTGCATTATTATCTTAATTATTTCATTGTCCTGTAAAAATGACTGTGCAATGTTGTCTATCAGCCTCCTGGCTCGCCTATCATTCGACTCCAGAAAATTTTATCGAAATCGGCTGAGCCATTTTTGATAAATCAACAATAATGAAAAATGAAAAATGCTACATCGATCCGTGCGAAATATTCGTAAATTCTGTACACGGTTGAATTCGGTCATGCCATTTTTGGCGAAAAATAGTTTTTAAACACTTGAGACGATAAATGTACATTGTATGGCCTATATAAATCCATCAACCCGCACTGGACCAGCGTGGTGGATATTGACCAATCACTCTTCGTGGGTAGGCTTATGTCCTGCAGTGGACTGTTAATAATAATAATAAAATATTAAATAATTCTTTATTATGCAAAATAACTTATTTCTAAAAACTTACACCTATTTTACAATTTAAGTATTATGGAGATTATTTTTTATTTAAACAGTAGGTGTGCACTGGAACCCACACTAGGGTGGCCTGTGTCGTGGGCTCCAGGCTCTTCCACAAATGTATTATTTACACAAGTTAATACAGATAAAGAATTTTGCAAATAGCTTATTCCTACAAAATAATACTAATTAGTGTATCCTCAAAGTCCACGTTAATGCAGCGAACCAACTCATGTATCAACCACCTTTGTTGAGCTTTCTAAGTGACAGTGCCTATCGACTCGGGTATAAATAACTGCGCGTGTGTTTGTTTTAAATTGTGGCAATAGGAATGCAGCAACGAAACGCACGACGAGGTGTCTGCGTGTGAGTGAGGTAATGTACATGATAATAACTGGTAGAATTGCCATTGTGTGAGTATGATAAGATGATGGCTGGGTGAGAAAAAGAATGACTGCGGCTAAGCGAAATTATAATTAGTGAAAAGGTGATGTAATTGTGAGTCAGTGAGGGATAAGTCACACCACATACATTTCTGTTCAAAGTTTGAGGATATACAAAATGCATTATAATTTTAAAGGGGTAGGTACGAGTAACATATTATTACGCTATGTATCATTGGTTAAAGAAATTATGTGTATAATGTTAATTTGGAGGCACGGTAGTACCCCCCGCCAATACAAGCATATCTAATTATGTCATAGAATAGTACTAATAAATAATGTTCGAGAATATTAGTTATTAATTAAAAATATAGATACATGGAAGGTCATAAGGGTATAATGTTATAATGTATATAGTAAAAGGAAAATATAATAAATGTAAATGTAATCTCTGGTAGTAAGGCTAGTTAAATCTTCTTTAGTTAGACATTAGTTTGATGTAGGAGTGGGTAAGTATTTGAGAGAGAGACTGTTAAAAAGGCTGATATAGGTAAATGTACAGGAATAGCGGAGAAAATAAGGCGCTGCCTAGCTAGCCCAGAGCGGGGTGACCGGCGACCACGCAACTTTTTTCTCATACTTACATTTTTAAACTCATGATATCTTATGAATTAAATGTTCGAATTGAATCATTTAAAAAATAGTGTAAAGGTATTGAAGCAGTCTTGAAAATAAAGTAGATTTTGATAAGGATTTGAATTAAGAGCATTTTCTTGCGGCAGCATTTCAATTATTTTTATAAAGAAAAGAACGCTTATTGTGGCTTAACTATAACAGTTAGACATATGGTGCTGCGACAATTTTTGTAAATAATGATGTGTTCTGCAAAGTTGTAGTACATTATTTTATTCTATCATCAATGGTTTTCGCAGGGCAAGCGATGTAAAGAATATTTTAGGTATTTTTTTTTACACTTTGGGTTACATTATTGGAGTTAAGTAAGGATCCCTAATTTTTTTGAAAATATATTAATAACCTATGTCACCCAAAGATGGTGAGGCTTTCTAACAGCAAAAGAATTGTTCAAATCGGTTCAGTAGTTTCGGAGCCTATTCGATGCAAACAAATAAACAAACAATCAAATCTTTCCTCTCTATGATATTGGTATAGATTATGTTGTTATTCTTGCACCATTATCTGAAGAGATAATCGATCTTTACGATTTTCTCTTAAAAATGGAGTATTTAGCAATTATATTATACTCCATATTTTGTATTTAGATAATTTAAATATTATATAAGTCGCCTCTGACAATTTCACTACATAATTGGTAGTGATGTGGTTAGCATTAACCATTTGGTTAATATTAACTGTCGATTGCACTCGACCTTGCATCACCCCCATTAAATACGCGGTACTACTAGTGAACATTAATTTTAATCGAATAGGATGAACTTCATATGTATAATTATTGATTAAAACGCTTTTATTAGGTCGACCTGTGTGTAACCTATGTAATGGAATGTAAGGAAACTAATTTAACCATCTTCCAACGGTCGTAACGTAATGAAAATTAGCCGCTGTATGTAGTTCTGATGACAATATAATAATATGGTACTGTCGAACTAATTTGATGATGGAGCTGGAAGATATGAACTGGAGCTTCATGACGGAAAATCGTATCATAGCTGTTTTGGATTTCCTAGAAAAGTCTTGTAATGAACTTTCACACCACTAGCTTTTCGGTGAAGGAAAACATCGTGAGGCAACCTGCATAAGTCCGTAGAAGAAATTCGATGGCGTATGTGAATCCACCAACACACACTGGGCCAGCGTGGTGGATATAGCCCAATCACCCTTCGTGGGTAGGCCTACATCCTGCAGTGGACTATAAAAAAAGGCTGGTACAGTTCAGGTACAAAACTTTGACCACGATTAGGTTTCAAGGTATGATGATGATGCCGGAAAGATAAGCACTAGCATTCCATGATGGAATATCGTATCATAGTCGTGTTTGCACTTCTGAGAAAGGCCACGTAATGGATTAAGCGTGTTTTTCTAGTGTTTTTGAAACTATTAATTTATTTATGGTATATGTACTCTACCAGCCTTTTTAATAGTCCACTGCAGGACGTAGGCCTACCCAGGAAGGGTGTTTGGGCCATATCCACCACGCTGGCCCAGTGCATGTTGGTGGATTCACATACGCCATCGAATTTCTTCTACGGACGTATGCAGGTTGCCTCACGATGTTTTCCTTCACCGAAAAGCCAGTGGTGTGAAATTCCGTACATAAATTCCAAAGAACTCATTGGTACGGGACCGGGAATTTGAAACCATGACCTCACGATTGTAAGGCGGGTGTCACTACATCTAGACCACCACGGTATATAGTTCTTATCAATGCATCGAACCTAATTTGCGCGATTCAAGCATTAACCTTAGTTATTTAATCGGCTACATAGATGGCGTTTGTCGCTTCAGTTTTAAGCAAAAACAAAAAGAAAGGACTTTCATCCAACGAATTATTTCCATCCTATCTAAATTTCATCTAAGGCGTATCAACTTGGTTATGTCTGAAAAAAAGTAAGGAAACCATTACACTTAAGTACCTACCTACTCCAAGACGTATGATAAGAACGTTAACATTTTTCTTTTCTTAACAACCAGTATCAAGAAAATACAACGCCGTTCAGCAAAATGTTACGATCCCATCCCTTGAGAGGAAAGAACTTAGGAACAGATTATGAAAATACAGAGAAACATATCTGAAAGTCCCAACACAGTAGTACTAGACAAGACAAGTCCAGACACAGACTTTTTTGTCTAGTATGGGGCCCGTAGTATGCTTTTCAAATTATTTGTAAGCAAATGTCACTTTCCCTTTCTTTTTAACACACTTCCAAAAAAGGAGGTACCTACTATGTACGTCGTTGACGAATTCTTGAGGAAAGCGTCGTGCCGCATGCATGTTTATAAACGGGCTTATTAATTATTGTTTTTTACTATTTTATTGTTACAATTTTTATTTTTTATTTTAATGTAAAAATGACATTACCTATCTAATGACGTAAAATTATTATTAAATGTACCTATGACAAATATGATAATATAATATAATGATTACGACATTAATTAAATAAAAATAGGAGAATGTAATATTATATAAATTAACGTTGCCACACCCTTATAGGGTCACATGTGTATAGCTTTTAAAACATGTTATTTAAGATCTACATGTAATACCACATATGTTGCAATAAAGATTGATTGATTGATTCGTCTGTATGTATTTTTTGTCTATGTTATATTTCCGCCAATTGCTAACAGATTTAAAAAAATATTTTTTAGTACGAAAGAGTATGTAATTTCGATTAAATTTTATAGAAATTGCCTGAGCCATTTGCAACAAAAATGTACATGGACGTCACATTGATTCGTGCAAATGATTCGGATTCTGTACACGGTGGAAGTTGGTGTAACGATATTTTGCGAAAAATATTTATTTGTAAGGTGTTTTATGAATGAATTTGTTTTAAATTAATGAAATCAGTTTTTTTTCTATAAGCACATTTTATCGCCAAATCTCCTGATAGAGAGCAAGTTGTGGTCGAAAATGAAACACAGAGACTTTTGAATGATATTCACTCTTGAGAGAAAAATTATATCTTAAATAAATCGCCTATAAAACTGCTTATGCATCAGATTCACGCTCATTCATCACAAAGTTGCATAACTTTAGTAACTAGTTGCCCTAATCCGAGTTCATAGTACAGCTATAAAAAGAAGACTCGTTACTGAAAAACATAAGCATATATGTTTAAGACACTTGTACAAAATCTACAAAAATAAATTGATTTTGCATTTTGATGCCATACATAAGGTAAATAACAAAGTTTTGAATCTAAAAAAGAACCCATTATTATTATTTACTACGGGACTAATCGCGCGCTAAAATTACGAGTAAAATAGATACCTCATCATCGCGACGTTTCGGCCGAGTTGCATCGACCGTGGTCACGAGTAAACTCACAGTCTGTCTACCCGTAACCACGGTCGATGCAACGTATTTATTTATCTCGTAATTTTAGAGCGCGATTAGTCCCGTAATATATAATAATAATGTGTTCAAATCGCGAAAGTTTAAAACAACAAATAAAACAGAACCCTTATAAATTACTTGCTGCCCGTCCCATCTTTGCCCAGGTACGATTGTTATAAGTAGCTGAAAACTTAAAGCACTCGAAAAGATAGTGATGACTACATTCGAATATGTTGTGTAGTTTGGAAGATTTAAGCAAATATACAGTAGACAAACACAGAAATAGCTGCTTTGCATTGTAATATGTAGTGATGATCCATAGTACAGACATTAAATACGAAGCTTTAAAAATCCCGTTCGTAGCCTTAAGACCATTAAGTACCTAACCAAAAGGACTCGACACTGCAAAGCGTACCCCTCTGCCAAAAGTACGCGACCGGCGGTCATGCTCTTTATATAAATACGTGTATATCGGTCTGGTTGCGCTTGTGTTGCGTTAATTCTCAGCTAGTGTTAGTTAATTGATAAAAGTTAATTAAGTAGATTAAAAAATTGTTAGCCGTGGTGGTCAAGAGATAGTGACACCCGCCTTACAATCGTGAGGTCGCGGGTTCAGATCCCCGCTCCCGTACTAATGTGTTCTTTGGAATTTATGTACGGAATTTCACACCACTAGCTTTTCGGTAAAGGAAAACATCGTGAGGCAACCTGCATACGTCCGTAGAAGGAATTCGATGGTGTATGTGGATCCACCAACCCGCACTGGGCCAGCGTGGTGGATATGGCCCAATCACCCTTCGTGGGTAGGCCTACGTCCTGCAGTGGACTATAAAAAAGGCTGTTACAGTACAGTACAGTTAGTTAGTTACATTTGTGTGCGTGTAATCTTGCTTATATTTTGGTTTGTGTGCGTTTCTTCACCCCCCACTGACTTGGCAGACTTCGGTGCTTAGGCGTGTCGACTCCTTTTGGTTAGGTACTTAATGCTTAAGACACTTCATTTTATACCCACCCATTTTAGGGCCTGTCCATCTGCCCTTCACAAATCTGCGCCTATGCGTTACCTTCATTACTTGCCGCTATAAAGCATCATCTACCCCATTTACCTCAGCATTACGGTTATAATAATAGCTAAGCGTAATTTAACAAAGAGAAAATCTTGAACCATTTATATTTTAAGCAAAACAACAGACCACATTTCGCTTCCACTAAATTGAACCGAGGTATTAAACGGATTCCACGCAATAAAGTGCGTATTTTAGCCCGGTCTCTGTTCAACAGGTAAAAATAATTGTAAGGACTTTGGGAAGAGTTATATTGCCGTAGAGGTTAAGGATAGAAGAACGTTAATCTATTTATAAAACCTTTTTGGAAGCATTAATCATCATTAAATAAATATAAACAAATATTAGGACACATCTTACACACGGTCTCTGACCCAAAACTAAGCAAAGCTTGTGATATGGCTGCCAGAGACTGATATATACTACATATACTTATTTTAGATACATACTTATATAGGTAGTGTCTAAATACACCCAGACACAGAGCAAACACCTATGTTCACCACATAAATGCTTGCCCTGGGTGGGGATCGAACCCACGCCTCTTTGATCCAGAAGTCAGGTTCACCAACCACTGAGCCACCGGAGCAGTTATTGTATTGCATAGTATCAAGCTAAAACGTTATTTATGTGGGTCTGTCTTCCAAACTTCGCAACTAATTTCAATGCCGTTTCCACTATAATTTAAAACATTTCTTCCGTAAGGTTTATAGCTATAATTTATTCGTATCCGAGCGAAGCTGGGATGGGCAGCTAGTAATGTCAAGCTATTTGCTCAACATCAATCACTATTACTACATTTTATCAAGAATTATAATATTTCTTTAATATTATAAAGCAAAACCGTAATTTCTATATGTCTGTCTGCCCGTATGCGTTTCCGCTTATATCTTACAAATTACACCACAGATTCGAATGCGATTTTCACTATCTTTTAGAATGTTTCAACGAAAAGGTTTGCAGCTTTAACAATCACATCTGGGCGAAGTCAGGACAAGCGGCTGGTAATTAATAATAGCCTCTACCTAACTGTAGTAAAAAAAAGCCAAGCATAATAATTTTTCTCAAAAAATCGCAACACCGACTTTCATCGTGTACAGAATTCGGAAAATTTGCACGAATCGATGTGACATCCATTTATATTTTTGTTGACTTATCAAAAACAGCTCACCCAATTTTAATGAAATTTAAATGAAACCATTTCAAAAATATATTGTTATGAACGAAAAAAGAATTTTCAAAATCGGTTCACAATTGGCGAAAATGTCTATGAACCTATAAAAAAAATACATACAGACGAACATAGTACCTCCTCTTTTTTGGAAGTCAGTAAAATAAAAACAGGTTTTCCTATGATTATTTTTATTGATCGCTTATAAAAGAAGTAATTTTCAGTGATAACTGTCTGTGAAACAAACAAGTTGTTTTATAACAAGACGCTTTCCATAAAAAAAAAATAGGTTAGAATCACTTTTGCGTACGTAACTTATCCTTTCTGAAATTGCTTCGTACAATATAGGTATTATACCCATTCCATCAATTTAGCTCAGTTGAAACTCCAGTAGGTACTAACACTTTATTAATTTCTCGTTCGGTGCCAGAACGTCGATTCCCCGTAAAATGTTTAATTTGCGTAATGCAAGTCTGATCAGCATCGAGCCAAATTAGCTTTGACATAACCTACTTCCACTCTGAGGCCAGTACTGCCGTCCGTAAGCTAAAAGCCGTTATCTACAAAAAGACATTTTGCAGTAAAAGGCTATTCCGATACGCTTACCGGAGCATGGTCTCTATTTAAGAACTTTACGACCCCGTCGACCAATTCAAAGTAATTTGCAAAGAAAATTCGTAAAATGCAACTACCATTTTTTTTTCAAATGTTCATTATTGTTTCTTGCACTAGATAAAGCGTACAAAAAAGGTGTAATGTACGGCTTCAAAATGAAAGACGAAGAGTTGATACAACATGGCGACAAAATGACTTTCCTCCATTAAAGACCTAAATAAATATAAATTAATAAGAATTTACGCTACGACTGGTGTTGTGTTCAAGGATACTATTAAGTTTGATTTCACATAATATACTAAACTTGATAATGAAAAAAGATATCCAAAATTTTAAAACACTGATAAATAGAATTAAATTTTAAATAGCATTTATAAAACACAATTTATTTGACAATATTTACAACAGAGAATATGTAAATTCCTCATATTTGATGGTTCATTTTATTGTATATCTCAAACTATAAAAGCTAACATAAATCTGAAAATAAAAATCGATAAAGATTAATTTTTCAGTAAGCCTATGTCAAAAAGTCAAAGTCGTCTACATGTCATATAGCGCCTTTTTAGCTTGCGGACGGCAGAGTAACGAGCCTGACGTACTAAAGAGACTTTAATTAGTACTGCTCTTGAAAGACTTCGCTAAGATTGGCTCTACGGAAGACTGCATAATTTATACTTGATCATGAAAAAATACTCTACTCTACCCCTAGTTTGCTAATTTCTGCCAAGACGGCTTTTTAGCGTATCACACGCCTGTATCACGCTTTTAACAGTTAAATATAATTTAGATTCAATTCAGAATTTTGCTACTTTAAATCGAATCAATGGGTTATGTTAGTAACAATAGAAGATATAGTATCTTCAAATTGCACATCATTATTAACACTTGTGAAACTTGTGAATTTAGTACGTAGCATATTATGTGTGAATTTTGTTGGAAAAATGTTGTGCTCTGTTGTGATTTGTATGACACGTTTAACCTTTTATATGCATGTCTGATGCCTTTATGCGGATTTAAAATTGTGACACCAGGACTGGCCAGTCACCAGTATAGTCACAAACTTCTTTACATACGAAAAATTATAACAGGGTTCGTCGATATTTATTAGCGGATATATTATCATGATATACATATATCACGATATGTATCAATTAATTTTTTTCTATCTAGTGAACTAAAAAAAAATTAAAGATTAAAGTTTACTGGCAACACGTAGCGAAAAACTATAATTCAGCATAATGTGATTGTTTCCTAACATGGCAACCTCATTTATAGTTGGGGAAATCCCCTTAAATTAAACCAGCACGGGTAGCTTTTTATTGAACTTCAAACCTTAACTTCATATAATATATTATAATAAATCATCCCAGTGTGAATGAGAACATCATAGAAGAGTCAGACGTTGACTGGGAGAGGGAGCCAGATGATGATATCCTACTCATAGATTGATGCTTATGGCCTTACCCTGAATGATTACTTATTTAGTTTTTTATAAATACATTAAAATTAGTTGATTTATCCCACAAACAAATTAAGATTATTAAAAGTAGGTATAGCTACTTGATTTTTAAGTGCTCTTTAAAATTTTATTTCCCAAATAAACACTAATCCTTTTATTACTATTTTTAATTATACATGTGGTAATTTGACTCCTACTTACTAAACTTAATGACTTATGTTATTTTAAAAAATCCTCTCACATTTTTAAGTAATCCAATTAATTTAATCCAATTACATAATTAAATTAGCTTCTTTTTCTTAGCCTGGATATATATCGTATATGTAAGTAAAAAAAAACCGGATTTTTGATTTTTATCATAAAAATCGGATTTTTTCGCACCCTGAATTATAATAATCAAAAAATGAAAAAGGAGAAATCTAACGTATCAGTTCAATTTTGATCAAATTGAAAATCACCCTGTAAAGACGACGACCCGTGTAATTTTTAATATTATCTCTTTTCTCAATAGTACAAAAATGTACTCTAAGCATAGAAAAAAAAGTGTGACTTAAATTGATATAGTATCATCTGACAATTATTATTTTTATCTTTGGATGCTCTACCATTTGACGTCTGAGATTTTTCTCCGTTTCTCCGAGCATATTTTCCATCGTTGGAGCTTTAACATCATCTGTAATAAATGTTTACGTCGGGAAATGAAGTTTAAGGAACGTAAAGTACCGATAGCGATGCTAATGCAAGCGTTGTGAGGAAGATAACGTAATGTGTGAGAGTGAGAGTTATGGAATTTATGAGTTTTTGTCTACTTAACTATTAAAAGAAATGCAACGTGTAAAAATAGCGTTTTTTGTTAATAAAAACCATAGACATTAATCGGCTTCTATAAATCCTTAGCATATATAGGAGATAGATTATTTTTCGTGTGACGTACGTTTTGAGTGAAATTCCCTTCATTCATGACCCGCTATGGATTGGATGTCTGACGATTCATCAGACAGGTGATCTGCCTATGGAATTATTGTCTGCTTCCTATTGAAAATCAGACATTAATTCAACCTGTCGCCATTACGAATAAATACGTGTCTTGCACCAATAACACTTTATTGAAATAGCATTTTTTTTCGAATATTACATTTTAGAGCTAATAAAATTACATAGCACGTAATCACAGACCGTGACCTTGTTACTGTCGTTTATCGACCACATTTATAAAAGATTTATTTTATAAATGTGATCGATAAACGACAGTAACAAGGTCACGGTCTGTGATTACGATAAATTTTAATAAAAAAAAAACAACGGGTTACTCTTTGTGAGTGCCGGCAGAATTGAAAACATGAACATACGAGTATAAAGTAATATAATTTATGTGATAAAATACAATATCACACACGCACACTCGCGCAAGTGGCCTACGCCTAAACAGCTTTTTTTTTTAATGACTATGAGCTGTTGGCCTCTGAGGCCTCTACAGCTTACCGGGCATGGGCGAGCGCAGAAGGCGGCTGAGCCCCAAGATTGGGTTAAGGGGTGACTAGCGCAAGGGCACCTTAGAAGGTACGGACCTCGGCTTGGGCCGTCACCCGGCGGGGGAGATCAGACTTGTCCGGGAACCCGAGAAGGGGTGTGCCCTGTGGCCCTAATAGGTTGAGCTGTTTGATTATTTGGAGAGAATCTAACCGATCTTCTAACAGATTCTGAGGGTCCTCGACCTCGCCGGCGGGGTCGGTGTCTGACTGTGTGCCTTTGGTAACCGGCGCCTATACCAAATACGGAATACTTCCTGTTACAGGGAGCTGTTGGATCGGTAAACGAAACCGCAGGAGCAGGCATACATTTTATACGCGCGGTAGAAAAAGAGGGGGATATTACTTCCTCTCCTACACCGCGCCGGTTTATTTTACCTCCGTCTTATAAATTTTCAATCCAGTCACGTGTCGTGACACGACTTTAACATTTTTTACCCATTCCAAGAAGTGCACAATGCCGCAACAGAAGTTTTCACAACAAAAAACTATACTTACATCGACATTAATCCCAGCGAACGGAAATATCTTCGTCGCGGGAGATTCCGTCGGCGAGTACCTATAGAACTCGTGGCGCCCTCTGTACCACTTCACGGAATACAGCGGCGCGTCGGTAAGCTCGTAGAGGCAGGCTAGCGTCGCGTCGCTCCCTCGCTGGACCACCGGCGGCGATATCCGCAGGTCTGTGGCTCTCAAGCCTCCTGCTGCTGAAAAGAAAGAAAACTTTGAGAACCAGATTTGAGTAGAAAATTACTTACTTTGTTATTTTACTTTTAAAGAACAAGCCATAGTGGCTTTAATGTAGTAATGCTTGCTTTAAAATTGTAGGTTAAATCCAAGTTCAGTACCAATAAGTTAGGAAGTTCGTATCATCGATTTGGCATTTTTTCTTTTCATATTGATGGTTTGTATAGGCTGGGTAACTATCCCTGGTGTAAGAGTTTTTGAGCCGCCTGAAGGCCTTTGACTTGGCTAAACGGTTAAGTCAACCGGGAATTTAGCGTGTCATGCGAGTAGCGTTCAGTTGTAAATGCCGTCCGTGGTCACCCATCCAAAGACTGACCGTGCCGAACGTTGCTTAACTGTGGTGATAGCTGACAAACACCTAGTCAAACTACGCTATGAACGCTACTAATTAATTATATGGAATTTATGTACGAATTTACACACTGATAGCTTTTTGGTGATACGTACGAGTTAGAACAAATTAAGTGGCAGATGAAAATCCAGTGTAGGTACACTGGGGCTTTATTTATGAACTGATAGCACGCTAAGACGTGGGCGTAATTGATCACGAGACCAAATAACAGCAAGAACGAGCATTGAAAAGGTGCTAGTGCGAATGCAATAGCATAGCATGCCATTACAACAGTGACTTTATTACTAAATTTAATTCCTGGAAAACTATTCGATTTTAACTATGATTTCCTTACTGAATTTTACTTTTCCTGGAAAACAATTCTAAAAATTTGCTAAAATATTTTCGTTCTAAAACTCGGTTCCCGTCATCGGGCATCAAAACTTCGTTCCAATTCCACTGTAACCGAAACAGGTGGAATTAAAACTCTTTGACCGCGACAGCGGACAAAGTTGGAATGGTGAGAATGTACTTTGTAACTGTGGTGACGGTAGAATTGGGCTAGGTAAACGAAGTTAGAACGGAACGAACGATACGAAGGTGGTACCGGTACTGATTACTCTGTAGCCGTTCTGCCTTGCTTGCTCTTTCTTTTAAAAGAAAAAATCTATGCTTGTGCGAATGGGAAAGCATAGCATGCGATTCTCTGCGAGCATTAAAATTACATTTACAATCGCATGCTAATCGTTTGCTCTCCATATAATAATACATAAATTATTATACAAATCAGAATAAAGAGGAAATCCGTAGGAGAACTAAACAATATCCCAACGGATTAGCAAGTTAAAGAAGTAGTGGGCAAGGCGGAAGGCGGAGAACTAGTGATCGTTGACTTCCAACGACTATGTATTGCTATGAGACATGGTTTTGGTCGTGGGCTCTAGTACTACTATAGACGCAAGAAGTATACAGTTGACAACACAAAAAGCTATGACTATGACTCTTCACAAATGCTCTTATGCTAAAATATTCTACATGTATCTAGTTCCGTGTGCTGTCACCACCTGCGGCCTCACTTTACTGATAATCCAACCGGTTTTATTGCAAATCTATGAGTGAAGCTTGTGTCCAACAGTGAACATTCTACGGTTGAAATGATGATCCATTAGATAAATTCTATACTCATAAAAGAGTGCTACTATTTAGACGCAAGATATATACGGTTGACAACACAAAAAGCTATGACTATGACTCTTCACAAATGCTCTTATGCTAAAATATTCTACATGTATCTAGTTCCGTGTGCTGTCACCACCTGCGGCCTCACTTTACGCGAACTTCGCAACAAAAGATAAAAGCGAGAGTCGGTCGAGCGAGAAATGTTTTGGAAGGGTTGCGAGACGAAAGGCCTCTCTGTTTTGTGTGCATTATTTTTCTTTTTATTTACTTTAGCTGTTTGAACTACTCGATACAGGGTTACAGGGTGGTAGAAGCTGATAAAGGAAACAATATTAGGCATAAAAGAAGCCTGTAAGCAACATTTAGTTATGACGAAGTCTGGATTAGTGAAGGTAGATGTTAAGTCAAATGTTATGGATAGTCATTTTATCAATATTAAATCCAAGTAAACTTTAACCTTACTATAATTGAATAAAGTAAAAGTTCAATCCCGTCTACAAGGAAGTAAGTGGGTCACTTTTGGGCGTGTTAAATCAATATCCACTGTTTATTTTGTATCAATGTCCGGCCCACAGATTTGGAGACACATGTATTCAATAAATAACTTTCACGGGAAATAACCAATTTATTCCCAAATTATGTAATATGACAATCTTCGAGCAAATATCTACAGAGCCACAGTCTTTAAGTGAAAGTGGTAAAGAAATGTCCGAGCGCTGTCATACATGCCGACATAGATATTTACATTAAATAATTCACAATGACCCGTTTTCTCGAATCTCGACGTTAAGTCACCTAATTAGTGCTTATAACCGAGCACTTTAGCATCGCGTGACGTTATAGTCGGTTTGAAATCGCCTTACGACTAACAAAAAAGCCTGCCCACTACGTAGCTTGGGTAGATTTTTGGCTCGATTGTGAGTCTATAGATATTTGCTCTAAGGTGACAGTTTAAATACACAACACAAAATCGTTAATTAAATTGTTTGAAGTACTCCAATGCTGAGCAAGCGTAGGTCTCATACTGGCTTAAAGTAAGCTATTAGACTTCACATATTATCACAAACACATGAAAATAATATTATGATATGTATAATTGTACATACTGATTTTATCACAATGTTTTTTTTTTGCTCCTTGAAAATAACAGTAACACACTACTTTGAAAAAGCATATGTGCCTCTTCAAACTCAAACCCAGGAACCATTGGATTAAAAACAAAATTGTTACCAAGCTTTTCTTATATACTTTCACCTTAAACGGTTTCTGACCCCAAGCTAAGCAAAGCTTGTGATATAACCACCAAAGACTACTAAAAGCCACTGAATCTTCTAAAAGTTAAAGAAACATATAAATCTGATCTTTATCTTAAGGAAAACCTTAAGTAATCTTCACCGGAAAAGTAGAACACAGAGTGACAAAGAAACATGTTACGCAACCCCGGTCAATACATATTTCTTTAAGTACACCAATCTCTGCATCATTTTCCTTACACGAGTAAGTAGGTGTGACCGAAAGATAAAGGAAAAAGGAAAGATAAGTAAGATTCGGTCACGCGTGAAAATATTTCAAGGCGATTTTGCTATGCGGTAACCGAACGACGAAATGGGGAATTGCGGGCATTTTTGCGTGATCGATATTTGATACGTTCGGTTTTGCGGGCATGTTGTTGACGCCGGATGCTGTTTTGTTTGTTGCGTAATATAGTGGAGCCAATATGACATGAGACAACGGAATTGAAAATCAAACTGGTCAGCAAGGGCCTCGCCTACTGCGATCCAACTGGTATACTTACCTACCTCATAGCGTAGTTCGACTATACTCCATAAAATTTAACTTGATCTCTGCGACAGCTGTCAGAAAAATCACGCCTGTGAAGTCCTGAATTTCTTAATAGTACAGACAGTACCTACCTGTCAATGTCATACTTTATGGGCATGCCGATTAGTGATGGGCGACGAATGATCGTGAGCAAAGAGTTTTAGATAGAGTTTTATTTAAAAAATCGATAGTTTATACTAACGATATTTTAAATAAAACTTAATTTATCATTAGTTTTATTGTATATTTTAATATCATAAGATTTTTTACATGTGTAATTAAAATAAACCCAATTATATGTTACATTAGCATCGATAATAGTAAAAAACGTCGATAAATACTACCGTTACATGATTAAGAGTATTTAAGTAATATCAGACCATTATTTACATGAGTACATACTTGATCTTAAATAATAGTAAGTAAATAAAATCCAATTTCTCTACTTCAACTACTCATTCGATTTCATTACAACATTGTTTCAAAATCGATTTTTTCCACCACTATCACAACTCTAAAAATGTCAATCTTCTATGTCAATGTCACTGTCGCAGAGATCAAGTTAAATTTTATAGAGTATAGGTGTCTGTCAGCGATCACCAAGGTTAAGCAACGTTCAGCACGGTCAGTCTTCGGATGGGTGACTGAGGGTACCATTTACAATTGAACTCTACCCTGGCTCGAATGAGACGTTAATATGTAAGTCCCTGAGTCCATTACCACATAGCGTAGTTTGACAAAGTGTCTGTCACCGATCACCAAGGTGAAGCAACCTTAAGCACGGTCAGCCTTCAGATGGTTGACCGAAGGTGGCATTAATAACTGAGCGCTGCTCTGGCTCGGATTAGTCGTTAATATGTAAGTCCCTTACCTCATAGCGTAGTTTGACTAGGTTTCTGTCAGTGATCACCAAGGATAAGCAACGTTCAGTACGGTCAGTGTTCAGATCAGTGACCAAAGGTGGCATTTACGAGTGAGCGCTGCCCTGGTTCCAATTGTTTTAACCATTTAGCCCTGTCAGAGGCCTTCAACCGGCTCAGAAACTATACAAATTTACCTTTTTTTAAGTACTTAGTACAAAGATTTCATAACTTGCCACGAAACGGAATTCAAACGACCAATAAGAAAATAGGTAACTATTTTTCACCAAAACTGGTCAAACTAACTTCCACCATGTACAAAATTCAAATGTTTCGCGAGGATCAATAATGTATCATCAATGTAGAAATTTTAGACTCAACCAATTCCGTATGAATATAAATGGGACAGTGCATATACTATATAGATCTAAGTATTTCACGATGGAACTGGCCCCGAAATTGCGAAAGAAAATCAGATGTGGCATATAAAAAGCCTAAAGCGACAAAATAAGTGGAATAGGTGATTTCATTCGATTGAGAGGTTGGTCCAGCAACAAAAGTTATTCATAATGATGAGTATACATTATATTATAACTCCAAAAATCCTTGCACTTTGTACGGAAACATTTTGAATATCAAAGGTGAATACACCAAAAATAATGATTCCAATTTTGATACAATTTTCAATCTCTATTATAATCTAAAGCAAAATCTCATGTTACTAGGGATATATTATTTCAATTTAATGGAATAATTTAACTTTAACTTAACTTAACTTTTCCAATATCAAATTACAGAATAGCTTCATGAGCTGAGCTACCTTGATAAAGGCAGGACTACATTGAATAATTTTACTATCGCTGCGTCCACGTCGAGGCCAACAAGAGAAATAAAAGTATCAAGACACTTTAAGATTTTCCTTGACTCTCATAATTTTGTTGCGACCCACGAAACCCGTATAAAAATATGTATAAAGCTATGTACTCGTATTCACTGAGCAACATTGTTACGGATACATAGAGTCTGAAATATCACTTATATGTTTCGGAAACTCTGCCGTCCACACAGTCAGTCACTAAACACGTAGTCTTTACAGAAAATAATTGTCTCTGACACATTATGATATGTTTCAGAAACACGATGATTTTGTTTCTGAAACAGAGTTTATAAACAATTATTGCTCAATAAATACGTGGTTTTAACAATTCATATTGTTTTCAACAATATGCGAATATGGCAATGAAAACCTAAGTCTGAATAGATCTGAAATCTGAAACTTGCATAAAATTCCTCAGGTAACCACTGTACCTATAACAGTATAACAAATCTTATATGAATGGTGGGATTGCTATGTAGTGTATGCTGTCATAACAGTAAAATGATCGTTTGCGTCGTTCTTTTACAATAAAAACAATATTAAAATATTACTTGTATCTTAAACTAAACGTATTGATCACCCTTCTGACCTAATTTTGAGGCAACAAACAGGGAAATTTTGTTTGTCAAAAAAACTCGTCTCTACTCGTTTTTGGCCTACGGCGCGGCAGCAAGCGCTACGCTTCTCCAGTATAAACCCTACCTAAGCTCCATACACCGCAAGGTGCTCGAAAACTTGTTTATTACTCTGTTTTGCGTCTCACCAGCCAACTTGGCAGATAAGTTCACCGATATCGGATTAGCTCAAGCTGATTATATTATCTAAATACAGAGAATAGTCTAGATAGCTACAACTTTTCTATGGTATGGCAGTTGCGAGGAATGGCTTCCGCTGGCTGTCACTGGTCAAGGTCTATTTGGTCAGCGGATTACGAAAGATAGATACATTATTTCGTTCTTTTCATAGAAAAAATATAAAATAGACTGTTATACCAGCTTTGCAAGATCTTTTCATGTACCTATCTACCTACTTAGTATTGGTTTCCATTTGACTACATTCTGCTTGATGTTAAGTAGATATGCGATCTAGGGTGTAGTACGCTTACCTACAAGATATTTTAAATTTAAAAACAGTTAATTATTTTAAATAGATTTGGTTATTCCTGATTTGTGCAGAAAGCGTTCTGATTTCAGATTTCTAATTTCAATAAAAAGATGTAGAATTTATCTCCTGAGACGTTTTTTCATTCAGGTATAATTTAAGTTTGTTTTACGGGAAGCAAGTAAGCGTGCTACATATTAGACATCGATCAAATAAGACATGTTCGAACGAGTAATTATTTTGTATGAAAAAGGATCGACAGACAGGCATTAAACACTTCATCTTTTCCTAATTCTGTTCCAATAGCTGAATCATTAAGTGTACTTGTATAAAAAAGCCGAAAAAGGCCTTACAATCGCCTCACAAAGAATCACTAACACATTCTCCAAAAAATTGAATAATAGATGTATCTAATCACCGCCGTCGCTTCGCACAAAAGGAGGAAAATCGTGGAAAAAATCTGACAAAGATAAATAAAGTTGCCCTAGTTCTGGCCCACTAATGAGATTACGGTACGGTTACTCCCGTAGTTACTGTTCTAATCTTCTAATGATGTCCGCATTCGCCTGAGATTTCACTGCGTAGGTTGTGAGAACTTTTCATTATATCTGCGCACTTTATCTGCGAGCACTGCTAATTGCTACCGTTTATAAAAAGTGTCCTGTTTTTCTTAATTGGAGAATATGGAGTAATTATCGCAGGTAATTGTCAAAGGCAGATTGTCAAAGGCAAACTTGGTGAAGCAATATTATGATGCAGGTTTGTTATTAACAACAAAACTGAAAAGCAACGTTACCTATAAAGTTGATACTAGTATAATACTAACGCAAAACGTGCACTGTGTGCTTATCAGCTCGAAAAGTGGTTGTGTGTAGGTGATTGTTTGTTTGTTTTCTGTATGATCCGACGTAAGTTTCATCCGATTTTATTTGTAACTCAAGACGCCACCAGGTATTGCGAACTTTGTTTGAATCACTTTTAGCTGTAATTCGAGTTCAAATTTGTCTTAATGAAGTTAGTGCACTATCACAAAGTGAGTTTAACTGTACGACATGGATTTTAATGATCTCATCATTTGATTGTATAATGCATGAGAAAGGAGTTCATGATGAAATATCTTGTGATAGTTTAAGTGACTAAAGCAAACTTGCTATCTCGACTTCAACTAGTGGTTTCTCATCAACAGAAAAAAAGGACGAGTTTTGTTTGATCTTAAAAAAAGTCAGTTCATAGATTGTCGCTTTGGTGGTGAAGAGAGCTAACCCACAAAATCAAGTTTTGAGATAATAAGCAATTAAGGGACAAGGGTCTTATAATATCTTCTAGACCATTGGTCCGATTTTGATGAAAATTGAGTCATAAGGAAAAATAAGCTTATTGAATCCCCATTTAAATATAATAATTGGTAATTATCTATGTAACTAATTTTACTAAAAATGTGGGTTGACCTCTGTTCACCACCAAAGCGACGAGATATAAGCCAGGTGGCTAGCCCTGGTGTTAAGCCGCCTGAAGGCCTCTAGCATGGCTAAACGGTTAAAACAACGGTTATTGGTTTGATCTTATAAAGCACTTATCGACGACATCCGGCATGCCGACGCTTACGTATTGAGGGTAAGACGACGAGTTTTGGATCACTTCGCAGCTATAGTTACCACTAAGATAGGCAGGCACTCGCATGTGAATCTCATTTGATCTTGTTTCGGGTTTCTTTTGATCTTATAAATCACTTTTTTAAATCTATTTTTATTTCCATAGAAGATTTTATCCGCACGATAATGCCTCCCTCGACGCACTATTTACATTTTACACTTATAGATATCTTACGCCACGCTTAATTTTAGTTTTAAATTTTAGTAATTACCTAGTTTAACTATTTTGTATAACACCCTGGCTCGTCGCGACGATCAAAATACTGTCCTTAGGCTGTGGGCATCTAAATCGTATTCGAGTAGAAATAAATCGCTCTCAGGTCCATTCCGGACACACTCCGCCAGTATGTGGGTGACATCTTCAACTGTGTGCACTCGGACCATATAGGAGTTTCAATTCAATCTTACCGTTGAGATGCGTAAAACTGTTCAGCACAATGTGTCCGGAACGAAGTCTAAAAGCAGTTATGGGTTCGATTCGGTGCATTATCTACTCCAACGAACCAGGGTGAACGAGGAAGGCCAGGTTGAATGGTTTTATACCAAATACCCTTGCTTCGTGACCTCTCATGTATTATTTCCACTTATTTCTACACTGCGCGCGGACAGTTAAAGTATGGTACAAAGTTTATCGGTTCACCATCCTTATATAAAACACTTACCGACGACATCCAGCCTGCCGACGCCGACGTATTGAGGGTAGGACGGCGAGTTCTGTATCACTTCGCAGCTGTAGTTACCAGTCAGGCTGGCCGGCACCCGTATTAACACGACATGAGTCTCATTTGATCTTAACCTCTGCAACAAATTGAAAATACCATTTATAAATCATCATATATTGACTGACTGTGGTGACTGGTTAGTGAACCTGACTTCTGGATCACAGAGGCGTGGGTTCGATCCCCCACCCAGGGTAATCATTTATGTGATGAACATAGGTTATTGCTCTGTGTCTGGGTGTTATTTAGGTATTATCTCTGGCAGCCATATCACAAGCTTTGCTTAGTTTGTGGTCAGAGACCGTGTGTAAGATGTCCCCCCAATATTTATTATTTATTTATATAGATAGAGCTCAAATCAATTTATTTTTAGCAGCTGTAGCGTGACATCGAATTTATATTATGCTTAAACTAGGTCTATGCAATGATCTTACATATACATTGAGATATATTTTTTTTTTATTTCGAATAGGTTTGCGTTTGACTACACACTGCCTGATGTAAAGCAGATGTGCGGTCTAGGGTGTAGCACGCTTACCTAGAAGATACCTATTTACTCGGGATTTGAAGACACCCACGTTGTACTTTAACGGGAAGACAGACCCAGGCAAAGCGTTCCACATTCCGGCTGTTCGTATGAGGATTCGAAACGCTTGGTTCTAACGCGCGGAATGTCCAACATAAAAGGGTGGCGGTTTGGTCGCGTCTGTCTAGCCGTACGATATGCAACTCCTGGGCGCACTCTCCGAAGTGTATCCGGTAGATGCGTTATACTCTGCCTAGCGTGGCGAACTCAAGTCAAGTTAATTAGCTTGAGTCAAGTCAGTCGCGCCTTGTCTTGCGCCGACGTTACATGCGTCATACGTAGAAGGAGAAACTTTATAGTGAACCTGTGTTTATCTCTTTATAACAGTTGGGTTTTAAGCACTGCCAATAAGTGATGGAAACAATGCTGCAAATATACAAAATACATATATTCTACATAAGTAGTTACAACAGAATTTAACCACATTTTATGGCTATTTTTAATGCGTATGACATCTCTATTTGTGAAAGCCATTGGGCCTATGTTTAAAAAAATATACTATGTATAAAACTTTGCAAATATGTAATTACTTATTGTGTATTCTTGTTGTTACGAAGGTGGGTGAGCTTTATCTTGTATGAAGTAATATAACACTAAACTATTAGTAGGTATATGTAGTATATCAGTCTCTGGCAGTCATATCACAAGCTTTGCTTAGTTTGGGGTCAGAGGCCGTGTGTTAGATGTCCCAAAATATTTATTTATTTATTTCATTAATACTTCTAGTTTAACCCCACGTGAGCTTAGTTAGATTTTCATTTATTTAATAAAATACTATACCTCTTCTTCTTGGTTATATCAAAGTCAAAGTTTACAAAAATCTATAAGATTTTTATAACAAGACCTACTCGTACCACAGTTCCCGTATTTCACGATCTGCGAGTTCAAAAGCATACTCGCAGATCCCAATAAATAGTTTTGAGAAGGAGCCAAGCTTCCAGCTCAGATCCAAACATATTGCGCCGCGGCTCGCTCTTGGCTCGAGCTGCTTCTGGCATTGAGCTGTATGACTTTAATCTCACAAGATGACGTATTGTCGAGAGCATTTCTGCTGAAAGTACATTTCGGGTAAATGATTCGGTTTCAAGAAGGTTTTGTCTGGATATTAGGTTTAAATTGATACGGTGAGGTTGATTTTACAGGTAGTTACTATTAAATTTGAGAGACATGTCAATTTTATTGTATAATTTATATATTGTGAACTGCAAAAAGTTGCATCCTCTCCTCGTCGTCATTGCCATATTAAGTCGTCCACTGCTAGACATAGGCTTCTCTTAAGGTATTTCCTTTCAAACTAAAAAAGAAGTTTTTGATTTGGTTCACTATTGGCGACAATATCGATGAACGTACAAAAAAAAAATACATACAGTAGATCCTCCTCTTTTATGGAAGTCGGTTAAAATGCTGAATTCCTCGTATCGTATAAAAAAGTCTTGTTTAAAAACTCTCAGTGGCGTGACCCTTGTGGTAGGGCTCACTAAGGTCGAATATCGGTAGATTATGCTACTAGGTATATAGGTATTAATACGGGACTTGTCGCGCAACTTGGTCGAAACGTCGGGAGAATAAGAAAAAGAAGTACGATATTTAATTAATAAATATCTCATTTTTTATTGCGCGATAAGTCCATATTAATATACTATTAAAACGTGCTCAAATCGCGAAAATTTAAAAATAACGAATATCCTCTTTGTGCGAATATCGGTAGAATTCTTGCGTCCCCAGGTACCACATTTTTAGGGTTCCGTACCTCAAATGGCAAAAACGGAACCCTTATAGGATCACTTTGTTGTCCGTCTGTCCGTCTGTCCGTCTGTGTGTATGTCAAGACTCTTTATCTCGGGAACGCGTAAAGATTTCGAGTTGAAATTTAAACTGTATATGTATATCTATGATCTCTTGCAGTTGTGTAAAAGAAAAACTTCTTAGTTATCGTTTAAAAAGTTAGAGCCGTTTATGTCGTAAAAAACAGCATATTTCGCACTCACAAAAATCAAAACCTTCAGGGTACTTCCCGTTGACATAGAACTATGAAATTTGGCGAGAAGCATTGTCTCAGAGTATAAATATAGGAATAAATCTGAAAACTGTACATATTTATTTCAATCACAAAAAAAATAGGGTCTTTAAATTCACAAAATATGGGTTCAAAATTCAAAGTGAGTAAATCGTATTATGTAAGGTATCATATAAAAGAACTTCATTAGCACATGCTAAAACAAGTTTTTAATTATTTTAATAACGTGTTTGTACGGAAACCTCGATGTGCGAGTCTGACTCGCACTTGTCCGGTTTTTTTCCTTTGGGTATCACTTGACAAATTAGACACCATAGCCCCGCAGGTCGTATAGGCAGGCCATAATGACGTTACGTCCTTTTTGACTCGAGACATCCTCCTCCTCCAGTCGATTTCCTCATGTCTGAGGGTCGTGACCACCACCTTCCACCAATCTCTCCCGGATGATTTTCTTCCACTCTTTCCGGTCCTCGGCGACATGCAGCGCGTCGTACACTGAGGAATCCAAAGTGGTGCGGATCTGATCGGACCAACGCATCGGACTGCGGCCTCGAAGACGTTTCCCCTCTACCTTGCCAGTAACCATTAGCTTCTCAAGGTTATCACCGTATTTTCTAGCAATATGGCCAAAGTATTCAAGAACGCGTTTAAGGCATATAGTTGATAGCCTAGTCTTGACCTTGAGCTGTTTCAATATTGATGCGTTGGTACGATGTGCTGTCCAAGGAATTCTTAGCATTCTTCTCCAGCACCACATTTCGAATGCGTCGACACGCCCGCGATCTGCTGCCTTGAGGGTCCACGTCTCAGCTCCATATAGGAAAATTGAAAAAACTAGAGTTCGAACTAGTCTTATTTTCGTATTTAGCTTAATTCCTCTGTTCTTCCATATCTTCTGAAGCAACAGACTCGAGACATACGAGTACATATAGTAAATATTTACTTGAAAACGATATAGCTTACCTACATTAACAGAACTCTTGCGTCTCTTGATACCACTTGATAGAATATACGCCATAGCTTCGTAGGTCGTATGGGCCTTATCAAACTTTATGGCGTGAACACGAGGCAAATCTTGACGCAGAAGCAAATTTGTTAATTGCAATGAAGTAGGAATCAAAGTTAATTGTCAATTGTGGGAGGAGATGAGATTTACGCTGCTTGCAGCAAATTTTACGGAATTTAATAAGTTCGATTCCGCTTGTAGCGGCGGGCCATTGTGACGTTACGTTCTTTTAGGACTAAGATTGTTCGTACTTATAGTTTAAATTGACTTAAATAATACAACTTACATCAACTTTAATTCCAGTAACGGGCGTGACCCTTGTGGTAGGGCTCTCTAAGGGCGAGTATCGGTAGAACTCTTGCGTCCCCCGGTACCACTTGACAGAGTAGACGCCATAGCCCCGCAGGTCGTATAGGCAGGCCATGGTGACGTTACGCCCTTTTTGGACCACTCGGGGCGAGATGCGGAGGTCCGCCGTACGGAGGCCCCCCGCTCCTGTGAACAAAGACATAGAGCATTTAGTAAATATAATAATTACATTGCGCAATAAATGGCACAACCGTCATCCACCGTGTACAGAAATCGAAATGATGTGACGTCCAAGTATATTATCGTTGATATTTTATGATTTCGATAAACTTTGAAAGAGACTACCTCAAGAGTATTGATGTTAAAAATAATATTTATTTTAATTCGATTCACAATTAACGAAAATATCAATGAACATACACAAAAAAATACATACAGACGAACAAAATAGCTCCTCTTTTTGAGTCAGTAAAAAATTGTGTATTTTTATTTTGAGACCTACAGTTGTATGGTTATTTATTTAACATTGCTTCTCGCCTAGTATTTACTAAATCTTATTTTACAATAATTAACAGAAAACTATACAAACAGAGAGTTAGTTTTTTCTTAGCTCAATTTAGTACAAATGGTATTGGCGCATTGCGTGAATGCCAACCTACAGATTACATTAATAGTTGGTGTGAATTGGTGAAAACATCTGTAGTGGTCACTTATGCCCAGAATTGAATGCCCTGTGACTGATATGATGACGACGACAGGTGGTTATTTCTGACTGCAGCTGTCCTCTTTACCATATTTACAAATTTAGATATCTATAAGTTTTTACTCATCATTATAAAATAATAAGATTTGGTCATATGTATTGGTATGGCCACGTCAGAAGTAGGATTGGATACTCTAACACCATTAATAACAAACAAACAAACTTACCACGAAATTAATTTTGCATATATGCATTTTTTGGAATTTGAGGTTTCTGAGACTATTATTTTTCCACAGATTTCTCATGATTTTGAGAATTTTACTGAAAAGCTGTGACTGTCAAGCGTTATTTACTTTTGGTCATAAAGATACACAATCATTTTTGCAATTAATGTTAATTCAACTTGTATTTACTTAGTAACTTGCATTTCCTTGTTTCAATCGCAGAGTATACCCCCGCCCCATTAACCCTACACCGTAAATACCCACAACAAACAAACATCCTACAACACAACTCAAAACTATTTAATTGCCAGTTCCATCAAGGGTCGCTAATTCTCAGAAGGTATTTGCAACAACCAAGATGTAGTTAGACATAAGCACATTACTTATCGTTAAAAAGGAAGCTCTATAGACAGAAGCTAGCTTTGATGTCAAAGACTTACACCGCCCATATGCCTCTGACATCGATTAGAATAGCCAGGGCTCAAAAAAGTTTAATTCAACCTACGTAGCGCTCAGTTGTAAATGCCACCCCCGATCACCGATCGGAAAACTGACCACGCCAAACGTAGTTTCACTTCGATGATCGGTGAAAAACCCCAAGTCCAGCTACGCACTTAAAATACCTGATATAGACTAAGATAAGTGAAAGAGCCTGCAGCCTACGACACAGGTCACCCTAATGTGGGCTGCAGTGCACATAATATTTTGTACGTTAATTTAGGATATATTTACTTGTGTATTTTGCTATTAACCAATATGTACATCGTTCATAAGTTTTTGGAAAAAAAAAACAAATTCAATTTCAAAAAAAAATGTGGCATGCAGATTAATGTTTTTTTTCCTCTTCCCTTAGATACGCAAGGATTCAAAACACAATATGTTAATTATAATTTCTATAATGATAAAAACTCAATTAACAAATATTTAAAGCTAAAACGTCCTGACAATTTACCCATAGCGGCAACTACTACATCAAAAAAACGCATTTTCATTACCTTGCTTACCCTACAAATACAGGGTTATTTCTAATAAATTGGCATCCTTTTAGGGGCTTATTCTGTACACCAAAACTAAGAACTTTTGTTCTGCGACTGCGAAAAAAATCAACTGTTCCATACATTTGGTCGCGGGTGAACGATATTTTTTATGAAACATCAATTTTTTTTGAGTTTTAAGAAAAGTCGCAGAACATAAGTTAATAGTTTTGATGTACAGAATACGCCCCTGAAAGGATGCTAATTGATTAGAAATAGCCCTGTAGAACAATTAAAAATGTGCGTTAGTGTCCTAAAACTCAAAATGGCCAACTAGTCTTTTTACAAACCCCAAAAGACCCGCACAGCTTCTCAAAACTATTTAATTGTTCGCCCATCGAGAGGCAACGTTGGCAGCCTGACAATAAGTCCTGTAGCCATTTATCTGCCCAAATTCAGTGCTAATAAATAACGTCACAGCCAAAAAGCCAACAAACAAAGCCACTTATATTCGGCATCATTAGCACTGTCCCTCTTATGGGCGTAGTCAGGATTTGCTTAGGGTGGGGAAACGGGAAATTCAGCTGAAATTTAGAAAGACTGGTTATATAACACAATAGATTTTTGGTACTTAATTAAATAGATTAGAAAATTATTAGATACTTATATAGATACTGGCTTTTCGGTGATTGAAAACATCGTGAGGCAACCTGCATACGTCCGTAGAAGAAATTCGATGGCGTATGTGAATCCTCCAACCCGCGCTGGGCCAGCGTGGTGGATATGGCCCAATCACCCTTCGTGGGTAGGCCTACGTCCTGCAGTGGACTATTAAAAAGGCTGGTACAGTACAGTACAGTACAGTATATAGATAACTTTTTAATGAATAACTATTTCACAGATATTACTAGATTATTAGAGTGCCTCGGTGGGCCAGTGACCTTGACTTCTGGTTCAAAGATGCGTGGATTCAATTCTCACCCAGGGTAAGCTTTTTGTGATGAACATAGATCCTTGCTCTGTGTCTGGGTGTAGTTATAAATATATATATAAGTAGGTATGTATTTAAAATAATACAACATCTGCCTCGGTGGCTCAGTGGTTAGTGACCCTAACTTCTGGATCAAAGAGGCGTGGGTTCGATCCCCACCCAGGGCAAATATTTATGTGATGAACATAAGTGTTTGCTCTGTGTCTGGGTGTTATTTAGTTACTATCTATATAAGTATATATTAAAATGAGTATATGTAGTATATCAATCTCTGGCAGCCATATCACAAGCTTTGCTTAGTTTGGGATCAGAGGCCGTGTGTAAGATGTCCCAAAAATATTTATTTATCTATTATTTTGTAAGTATCTGGCACCCGTATCATAAGCTTTGCTTAGTTTTGGGTCAGAGATCTAATGTCCCCTAATAGTTTTTCTGTTACACGCAAATTTTAGGTCTTCTAACTGAATTACTATATACCTACTTTGCGGATGTATAAAAGTGCATATTATTCTTTGTGTGACGTGTTATTATAAATGCTAAGAATAACTTTGCTTTGGTTTATTTATTTTTAAAATTTTGGATACCAGAGAAAAATGAAAAAGAAGATAAATACTGCGTTATAAAATTGTAAAAGACAGCCTCATTCATGACTCTAAAAGATGTTTTCAAGTCATATTTTTGAACGGGTATCTGATCTATTTTGTCCCTATCCTTTTCCCTATGGGATAAAGGGGGAAGAAGTCCCACCCTGACTACGCCCGCCCCCTACTGTCCCATGTTCAAGCTGGCCCGCATTTCACTAATACTTCCTTTGGGAAAAATAAGCCATCCCATACTTTTTGCGCAACGTGTTTATGGGCCTTGCGTTGTTAATGGCCTGTTGGATGGCAGTTGTCTATGTCGTTCCGTGGTCAAGCGTTAAGTTAAACATTTGGAAACTTTTGTGGTTACAAATAAATTGTCAAAATTTTACATTGCACCCAAGTGGTATCGTTAATTATTATTTTATGTATGTAAGTCTTTTATATTTTTAAAATGTTCATTCGTTTTGTAGTCTGTCAATAAAAAAAAAAAAAAAAACAAGTACATGTATTCCATTTTGTGCTGTCTCGAGTACCTACTTAATTATCATTAATTGTAATTAAATTAAATTTTAATTAAAATTATATTAACTAAATTGTAATTAGTTATAATCAAATTAATTAATGTCCACATAGTCTTATCTCATTTTAGTTTCTAACATTATTGATTAATTATTATATATTATTTAAAAAGTTAGTCGGGGCATTAGTCGGTACTTAGGTATACTGAGCGCCACACAAATTGAAGGATGGAAGTTAGCCGTAGATGACACTTCGCCGTGATTCGCTAATTATTGCGCATGTGTGCACAATGCCTATAAAAATGGCGAATTTGTGAGCTGGGGCGTAAGGAGCGCGCGGGAGGCATGAGGTTGGCGGGCGGGTGTGCCCCGGCGTTTCGTCTCTTCTGCTCCCGCGTGTACCCATATTTCAGCTTTTGCGCAGAACGCTGCATAACTTCCCATCCTTCAATTTGTGTGGCGCTCAGTATAGGTATGTGAATCTTTGATTTTAGAAAAAGTGAAGTCATCGGCTTCGGACATGTCAAGCAACGTTCGGCTCGATTAGTCTTCGGATAAATGACCGCGAGTGGCAATTACAACTGAGCACTACCGTGGCTCAGGTGACCACGTACCGTGACACGTTAACTTGTAGGCCCCGGTTGGTTTCAACCGTTTAGTCACATCAACTCTTCACCTGCAGGCGACTTACAAACTCTGACCAGCCCTAGCCACTCGGCTTCTATGAACTTACTTTATTACAACAGTTATTAAATTGTTTTAAAATTTGTAATACCCTGCACTTCAGAGCCTTCCTTCCTTTACGTCTGTCTATTACTTAGTCGTGTCTATTGTCGTCCATTGCAATTGCAGAAGATTGGGAGATAGTGGCAGGACAAGACCTAATGTTTCCACGCCATAGATGTACAATATTAGACGACGCTGTTCATCTCGTTTCAAAATTATAGTCATTTCAAAATGGTTATAAGTCAGTGTCAGTGTATTTATTCTGTACTACCTGGAAACATTTTGATTTTAATGTATGTAGTTTAATCTGTAAAAAACAACGAAACTTACAAATTCAAGTCAATTAACCCGCCCCTCATGGTTCCCAGTGAAAAGGTGCCCATAATGCTAGCAGCATTACCTCTGTAAAATCTGTAAAATATGAGTTTTCGGTTTATGATATAAAGAGTTATGTTATAAAGAGAATGTAATGTTACTTTTAACTGACTTTAAAAAAATATCCAAGTTGATATTGTAAATGTATTGATTATAAAATATTGAGTTATCAAATTATCTTATTTACTTCTTTTTCAAAATTATTTAATAAACAATTATATAGACGTCTTATAGAGACGCTGCCTCTATGAAGTGCGATTAGGTATACAACGTATACTGAGGCCATCGAGCAAATATCTATAGAGTAACAATTGTGCAAAATGTCCGAGCCAATACCCTGCCCAAGCTTCGGAGTGGGCAGGCTTTTCAGTTAGTCGTAAGGCGATCGCAAGCCGAGTACAACGCCGCGCGATGCCAAAGTCCTCGGTTCTAAGCACTAATTAGGTGACATAACGTGAAAATTCGAGAAAACGGATCATTGTGAATTATTTAATGTAAATATCTAAGTCGGTAATATGTATGACGGCGCTCAGACATTCTTTTACTACTTTTTCTTAGGGACTGTGGCTCTGTTAATATATATAATTATATTTTATTTATTTAAATTAATGGCCCACAGAATCCAGGGTCTGTGTCTTTTGTTAAGTAAGTTACAATTGAAAGAATGCGACTGTACAATAGAGAGGGGTTAGTTTAAATCTTAGTAAATATATTTTGCTCGAAGACTGATTTAGCTTTCATCCGCATTCCTACATATATAAATATAGAGAAATGAGAAGTTCCTCCTGATGATTCAATTCAAATCACATACCTACTTAATAAGCTTTACCTAACTTATTTTTTAAATTATGTCAACGTATAGTTGACTTGATACAAAATTACCATTTTGCCAATCCACAATAAATATCATCATCCGCAGCCACCCCGCAACCTTCTTTATATCAATCACAGATATCGATGCTGACATAATCAACCTCATTTACCTATGTGTCAATTGTGTCCACGTTCGACTTATTTGTCATTTGACATTGTCTAAATTATTTCCAAGTCCGTGGTACACTTTGGCCAGTTTAACCTAATACCAGAGCCCGGAAACCAGCCGAGGGACGGTAGATCTCTGCTGTCCTATAATTGTAGCTTTTAGCTTAAATTGCACCGGAAATGGAACCGAATTGCTTTAGTCAAGCTTTGAAGTCATTAATTATTGTAACTGTTATTATTATTAGACCGTATTATTGTGAGTTTGTGACCTACAAGAGTGACTTTGTACACCCGCGTCAAATTTTGTTACACTAAACCCACTCACGGTCTCACAGACCGTAACTTCGAGACCCTAATTTTATTGTTGGTAGAAGACGTTATATAGTTTAAAAAAATCCGGTAGCTATAAGATTTAATCACAAAATAAATTCAATTAGTCGTACAAGTAATTTATTATTTTACTGACAATCAGACTTCGCGTAACAGCTTTCAAAAATATCAAATTTTTGTTGACGAGAAGAAAAAACGAACTAAAATCTGTACTCCTATAAAACATTTTAGTACCTTATAAGTTTTGTAGCTAATAAAAATTAAGAACATAAAAAATAAAAATTAATCAATAATTCATCCAAAATTTTTTACCGTAATTTTTTTTTTTTGCCGTACTTGCACAAGTCCGTTCAGCGTTCTGAAGTGAAGCTAGCAACAAATGAGACAGCAAAGGCAGGCAAAGTCGGTGCATTGTTTGAATAAAAATAAATGCGAAATAATATTTCTTCGGTCTTATAGACCAACGCGCGGCTATAGCAAGGTTAAGATTGGGAGGTTGAGCTGGATGCAAGCCGCTCACAACCGGTTTTTTTTGGCTATCTATAAGGAAGGACTATATTGATATTTATCCACAAAACATTGTTTTTCTTTTTCACGATTTTAATGTTGCTCCTACAGTTAAAGGTTGATACATAATTTAGATGTGGGAACGTCTTATTGTGCGTAAGTAATCAGAAACTCAGTATTACAATTCCGCTTACAACTTACCGTTGTTTTTCTTTGTATTTTTGTTCAGAAAATAAAACAGTTTCGTTTTCTATTAATTTCCGAGAAAAGATATCCGAAACTTGCCGACAGGAAATTATTATCAAGGTAGCAAATTAAGTACGCAATAATTTAGGAGAAAATTGTACCTTTTTATGAGATTTAAGACAATGAGGAGGTATTTCTGCGAAGTAAACAATACCAGTACGGAATGTCGAGAAAATATTTTAATTATCACGTTCTTTTTATTTGAATAAAATTGTGCTTCTTTTTTGTTTAACTAGGTTGGAAGATCTACTTAATTTTAATGAAAAATATATTTCCTATTGTCTACAGTTATGAGTCATCGAAAAATTTTATTAAACACTAACATATAGGTATATATAAGTACTGTTTTATCTAAGTTAGTGGCGTGTAATACCTTAGAAGCAATAGATCTTGGATTCATTTATGTTCTAACAGATAACAAACATATGCCAAAAATCAAGAACCTAAGGTAACTACTAACGCTTAGGGTACGTAGTATTATTATATCTTCTTTGCTTAGGGTTAGTAGTTTTTATTTGTGTAGGACTTCCACCGAAGCAGGGCATCCAATAAGGTGGAGAGACGAATGAATAAACATTCTACTTGTACTCGTAAATACTAGTAATTTCTAAACGTTTTAATTAGAAAACTTATGAAAGAGGTTCTACGCTCAGTTGTTATTAAAATAATTGAAACGAAATGCACTCAAGCCATTCACTGAGCAACAATTGTGTATAATTCTGTTTCCAGAAACAAAATCATTGTCAATGTCATTGTGTTTCTGAAACATAATTATTTGTTTTGTTTTTAAACCACTACGTGTTTATCAGTATGTTTCGGTGTTGTTCCTGGAGACATCTACGTGATGTTTCAGAAACTGTGTATCCGAAACATTGTTGCTCAGTTAACACAAACATAGCTTTAAAATCCAATTCCTAAATAATTGCAACAAAATATTCCACGAAATTCATTGCAATCATCTCAAAGAAACTGAAATAAAGCTTGCGAAAAGATTGAAAAATCTTTTTAGCGAGTGGTACCTTTATCTTTTCCCGTCGACATCCCAACCGACCTTAACAAGACTACGGGATTTCTATTATATTTTCAAGTCCAATGCATTACAATGAGTTTTTCTTTCTCCGTATCATAACGTAAATGTTCACTGGAGAGTTCCGAGAAAAAACAATGAATATAAAAAGGTTTGCGTCGCGACCGTCGAGTTCAGTTTCGTTAAAGACACAGTTTTGTCCCTTCGTTTCTATTTTCTGTTATTTTAAACTGGTAATAGTTTCCTTTTGCTCTAGTAAATGCTTTGAGGAGAATTAATTTAAGGTTCTGAAGTTTAAAACTTTTTCGGAAATCAGCTTAGGTAAAAAAACATTTTTTTTGCCATTGCCTTGATTTTCAAACTACTGAGTAGGTAAAGTATTCAATTTTATTTGTTCAACACAGTTCAGGCACAGTTTTGTTTTCTGTGACTTGAAAATGGCAAAATAAAACTGTAGATTTTTTTTCGTATAATAAACTTAATAAAAAAAAATTCGGCAAAAACCCATTTTATGTACTGTGCTGTACTGTATCAGCCTTTTTTATAGTCCACTGACGGACGTAGGCCTACCCTCGAAGGGTGATTGGGCCATATCCACCGCGCTGGCCCAGTGCGGGTTGGTGGATTCACATACGCCATCGAATGTCTTCTACGGACGTATGCAGGTTGCCTCACGATGTTTTTCCTTCACCGAAAAGCCAGTAGTGTGAAATACCGTTAATATATATTTATAAATTCCATAAATTCCAAAGAACTCATTTGTAGGGGACCGAGATTTGAACCCACGACCTTACGATCGTAAGGCGGGTGTCACTACCTCTAGGCCACCACGGCTTCATTTTTATGTAATATCTTGCATTCCAAACTAATACCTTATAATTCCAAACTAATATTTTTTAGAATACTGAAAGTACATTGTTTTATTATTTGAGGTCTGAAACATCTGCACTAATCTTTTTGAGAAATACATACGTAAGAAAAATTACACTCATTACGAACTAATTCGCTAATTTTTTAATCAACTCAAATTGAATTTATTGAAATCTTGACGTGGTATCAAACATATTAAGACGAGTTTCTTAGTTTAATTTTCAAAATTCCATTCATTCAATTTGTTTATAATGTGATAATTTTGTTGTTCCATATTTTTATTATGAGGCAATTATGTATGATCCTTTTAAATATATACTTCAAGCTATTTGTGTATACTTCTTACCTACACCAAGTGTATACCTATATACACAAAGAAAATCTACGCGCAATGTAGCAACAATTCATCTTTATTTCCACTTCATATTTCAAGCGCCATAAAATTCAAAATCCGATAAAATCCTAACCGAGTATCATTCTACAAATGGAACAAGCGCATTACTGGTTCATAAACAAGAAACGCGAAAATAAAGCAATCAGTGCAATCGTGCGAGATGACGCGAAATAAGAGAAACAATGAGCCGTTTGAATTATTCTGAGAATGGATACAACAACTGTGTCTCTTTGTGAGATGGAGTAAGGTGGGGCCAAGTTCTTATCAGCGGCAGCGGATACAGAATATTTTTAACATCTTGTGTTATAAAAAGTCAATTTGCTCATCATGACAGCTTTTATCAAAAGATTTAAATCTTCGCGTTTCATGTTCAACTAAGTATTTATCGCAAGTTTGCAAGTAAGAGTTAATAATTCTGAACAGCAATCAGTACTAACACGCAAAATAACGCGAAATAAGAGGCACAATGACCTTTTTAAATTATTCTGAAAATGGTTAAAATATCTGAATTCTTTGTTAGATGACCTGGAGTGCCAGCGAGTTTTGTGCGATAGCGAAAAAAGTTTTTTATATTTTTAAATTACCAATGTCCCTTAATATCAATTTACTCATCAATACCTGTTAACAGTTATTATTTACCACTACTACAATATGTGCAGCGTTTCAGCCATAAAATGTTAATTGCCAAAAGCAGCTCTTGTATACTATGCTTGTATGCATATGCTGTCTTCGTTTGCATCGTGTATGGTTAATGTACGGTGGTATTACGAATGAAAAACCACTACCTGAACAACTCACTCCGACAAAACAATTCACCATGGATTGTAAAAAAATAAAATCCATGAGTCCTTGCGGGGCGAAACGCCGCAATACTCATTATTATTATATACTACGGGACTAATTGCGCACTAAAATTACGAGATAAATAAATACCTCATCATCCCAACGTTCCGGTAATAATGTGTTCAAATCGCGAAATTTTAAAAACAACAACCCATGAGTCATCCGTAACTACGCTCCGCTCTGTCTCGGGCGCTACCACGAAAAAGAAAACAAGTCCAAAGACAGAGAGAAATATTGCCACTTGTATGCGAGCAGGTGCGTTCACCAATAACGGATAAACAGTGTCTATATCCGTAAGGACTTATGGTTACGGGCCGAGTATTATGTGACTTGGAGCGTTTAGCAGCCGATTTATGTGGCTTTTCTTTTTTTTATAAACATCGAATGTTTATGGCAATAAAGACTCTAGCAGTTGCTTTGATAAATGGGATGAGGTGATGGAATTTGAAGTGTTTGTAATGAGAATTTAGAAAACTAGGGTTGATTTATTTGGCGATTGGGCCTTTTGCTCGTAAGCATCATGCTTTAGGAACATTTTTGTATTTATTTTATTCTCCGCGCTTGACTATGAACTTGCCTGATGGTAAAGCGCCATTGTGGTTGAAGATGAAGCACGGGTACCTACTTAGAAGATACCTATTTAATCTTGACTTTAAAAAACTTTCAAACAAATGGGAATAAATGTTATGCTTTACTGAACTAACAATTGTAAGTAGATACTAAAATTGTTACTGATTATATACTCCATGGAAACCAAAATCTATCTACTTCAATCACCGACATGGTTGAAATTGCAGGAAAGAACTGGATGACAACTGCTCAAGACAGAGAGAGAGAGTTGAAACGGGATGGAAGAGTCTTTTACCTAAAAGGGATCCATACATGAATTAAGAAACACTAACTAAATAAAAATACATAATAAACTTTTGTATGCTAAACTTATATACCTAACACTTAAGACACATTTGATTTGTAACGTATATTTATGGATGGAGAAAATAAAGCTTTTTACTTATTTATTTTATCTACTTCAATAGAATATACCCATCCAAAAATATGTCTTATTACGTCCTATTTAATCTTTCGATAAAATTAATTCAACAACAAATTCATTATTCACCCTACTAGGACAGTAATGTACGATTTACGTCCCTTGGGACACTAAATCCCATACAGCCTTGCTAAGGAGCGACGCACAATCGTAAAAAAAATAATCATTCGCGCAATAAACCGAAATGTGTCGCCGATATCGGGAAGGAAGATAACGAGGCGATGTTAGGAATAAATTCCGCGGCGATATAACATGTCTTTCTTAGGGCTGATGCTTTTTGTTGAGCGACAAAACTCGTGTTCGCTGTCAGAGTAAAGCAACGTACGCACTATGCGGATGCGGTTGCGGTCCAGCTGCTGCAATACGGGAAAATGTTTGAAAAAGCAGTTTAAATACGCACCATAGGAAAAGAAGATATAATAATACTAACGAGGCGATGTTAGAAACAAATTCCGCGGCAATATAACATGTCTTTCTTAGAGTTGATGCTTTTTGTTGGGCGACAAAACTCGGGTTCGCTGTTAGATTAAAGCCACATACGCACTATGCGGATGCGATTGCGGTCCAGCTGCTACAATACGGGAAAATGTTTGAAAGAGCAGTTTAAATACACACCATAGGAAAATAAGATAATACTAACGTAGCGATGCTAGGAACAAATTCCGCGGCAATGTACTCGTAACAGATAAAGATATCATTTATTGCTCTAAACTGTGTACACTAAGGTGTTATAAAATTATTTAGACACAACAGCTTATCCTAACGGACATGCAATAGTTTTACTTACAATATAAGGCTTCGTGTTTCCCTCTTACGCCTAGATGAACCTAATTCGGTCTTATATTTACATTCAAAATTAGACTATAAAATAATAATTATAACTAACCACAATAAGACATGCCTTGACATGCATTGACAACAACAACATGCCTTTCTTAGAGTTGATGCTTTTTGTTGGGCGACAAAACTCGTGTTCGCTGTTAGAGTAAAGCTACGTACGCACTATGCGGATGCGGTTGCGGTCCAGCTGCTGCAATACGGGAGAATGTTTAAAATTGCATACGACTATAGGCGAACGGTTGATTACTGAGTGCATTTAAAAACTGCAGTTTCATACATTTTTCTGAGATGCGGCAGCTGGGCCCTTCGAGCGCCGTCATACATACAGACTTAGATACTCGTATTTACATTCAATAATTCACAATGACCCGTTTTCTCGAACCTCGACGTTATGTCACCTAATTAGTGCTTATAACCGAGCACTTTGGTATCACGCGGCGTTGTAGTCGGATTGCGATCGCCTTACGACTAACTAAAAAGCCTGCCCACTACGTAGCTTGGGCATGGTTTTGGCTTAGACATTTTTTTGCAGATATTTGCTTGATGAAGTTTGACAACAAAAATACTCATCAATGTTTGCTCGACAGTGAATACGAAGCTTTAGGCCCGGGCCATAAGATTAGTGAGATGGTAGCAAGAATGGCAAGTCGTAAACAAAACAGCCATGTTATTTATGGTGTCATTTTCAATGTAGCGTTGTGGCAACATTACCAGTCAAACAATTTTACGATTGTATGAATAATTGCAGTAAACGTGGACTTAATTTGGATAGAAAAATGTCCATTCTTTTTCGCCTAAAATGTCATAACCGATTTTAACCGTCGTATACAGAAATGATTTTTATCGTGCTTCACACACTAGGTGTATAGAAACTTTCTTTTTGTGATAAACATTTCAAAAATTGACGCGTTTGCAGGATTTGAACCTGCATCTCTCTGGGATTCCGGCCCAGATGCTTTGTCCAATTAAGCTAGAAACGCTGTCTGCGAAAGCGTCGAATTAGTGAAAGTGTTTTATCATTTTTACCAACTACTTTGAAATGTTTATCACAAAAAGAAAGTCGTACACAGAATTCAAATAGTTTGTATAATTCAAATTTATTTATTTACAATAAATATAGAAGTATATAATATATATATAATAGAAGTAGTATCGATGTACAAAGTAATTTTCACATTAGTGTTGATTTTTCAAAAACCACTGATCCAACATTATGATAAAATTTAAATGGGACCACATTTGAAGTACCGACATAAGTTTGGTAAATCATTGTATATTGATTTACCAAACAAAAACAGAGTAATCAAAGTAGGTTTTCAATTGGTGGAGTAATTATACAAACAAAAAAACACTGAAGAATTAAGAACCTCATGTTTTTAAATATGTTATAAATGTCCCACAATATTTTTTTTTGCACATTGCTATTATAGTTTTAATAATACAACTGTTTAATTTATGTACCTAACTAGGCTACGATTAATTAGACGTAGGATACCCACAGGGTGAACTGACGTCCTCACTAAGATCGCGGAATCCCGTTGGACACAAACTGCTTCCAACCTTTTGCTTTCCTTCCGTCTTATTGGAAATCTGTAGGGGAGGCATGTGACCATCAGTGGACGTGCTAAACGAACGGCCGAAATTAAACAATGACGAAAGTGGTTCGATTTTAACGCCAATCGTCGTACTGTCGTCGAAATATCGAGATAGGGCTGTGATCTATCGCATTCGCATTAATCACGGATTTTATGGCCCGATCGTTAACTTTTATGACAACAATGGGATGGATAAGGTGGAGTTAAGTATATTTTTGTTGAAATTTTCTTGTAACTAACTAGGTATATAATATTTTAAATTATATTTAAAGTGATTCCATATTTAGTTATTCGAATATTCTTGAAATGGACGATAAACACCTAAAAAATCTACGGTAAAATAAAATAACCGCAGGGCTTGACCGTATTTCTAAAAGTTGATGAAATTAATATAAAAAAATTGCCGGGACAGTCGTGATGTATCTACCTTTAGAAAACGGAGAGACGGTAGTACTCATTAAAAGTATTGCCATGCAGCGTGGCAATGCTGCCAGCATGCTGGGCACGCCAACTGGCAGTGGGCTTGAGCATTTGGATTATCTTTAGACCTTCAAGGGTAGTAGTGTAGATAGTTTTAGCATATAAAGTAGTATTATATCTTATTTTAGTCAATAAAAGCACTTTGCTCAGTCTCATTAAAATAAATACTCATTTAGTATAATTTAGATATATAAAATGCGCATTTAAATCCTTAGACCATTTCTTTATAACCTTACCCATTTCACCTTTTTGTAATCATAGAAAGAAGACGTCCAAAGCTCACGCAATAGACCATTACCAAACAGTTATAAAAATATATCAATACAAGTATTTAGGTAGGTATTCTCCAACTTCAATAAGTGTGACTTTAATGCCAGTATTTAAGGTTTTTCAAAAAACGTACTTACATAATTTGAAAAAGCGATAAAGCAAAGCAATAGCCTTATTATTTACAAAAACTCTCATAAAAATCTCATTATGGCACTTTTCTCCCAATTCCTTAGAAGAACCAATAACGCTTCGTATCTACTTTGTATTAATGAGGCTATTATAATAAACGCCTCTCAGTAACTCAACTCAAGCATGTTGACTTTAAAATTACATATTTTAAGCGGAAAAGTGAAGATAAGAACATTTCTCGAGTAAACTGGGAAGTGTGAGTTGGGTTTTGTTGTATGGTTCCGTAGTCATAATTATATTGACATTAATAAAAAAAAACTGATACAAACTGATCTTTAAAAATTAATTGTTGCGTTTTATTGATTAATCTAATATTTCAAGAGTTATCGGCCGCGATAGAAAAACCGTTTTATTAAATAGGCCGTAAACCGTAAACAGTAAGTTTTACAAAAAAAGTTTACAACAAAAGATGTTAAATTTAATTTTCTACAATAATGATATCTGTGACTTTTGTCCTAAAGTGCATAATTTCTGAGATATCGGTATAAAATATTTTTTCTAGATGGCGCTTGAAGCTCCACCTGGATCTGTCTGCATTTTGTGAATTATGCTCAGTAAGTGATATTATAGAAACCAAAAAATTGGATGGGATATTTAGTGCAAAATTAAATTCTATTTTGCCGTTTGTTTCTTTTGTGCCGTAATGTGCCCAAAGCTGGTTTCAGCTTTGAGCTTGTGCCCAAAATGGTATCACAATGGATGACTAAAAATAGATATAATTATTCCTTCAGGTAGAATATTATTTGCCAAAAAATATTATAAACGCATAATCTAACTAACGGATTAGCTATAATATCTAGTGATTTTTTTACCATGTCATCGTGCCTACTTTCTAATTAACATAAATATGAGTTGGAAGCAGTTTGCATCCATCACATTTCTATGGAAATTATTTATGTGTTAAACTCGTACTTATTAAGAGGGTTGCATTTACAAGTAGGTATTATTGAAAACAATAATATCTATAGTCTTTCTGGCCTAGTTGATAATGATTGTACTTTCAAAACACGGGTTTTACATTAAATTTTCGGGCTTAGTAGATGCTTATGATAATAGAAAAATATATTTTCTATAGCTACGTATGTTATTTCTGTAATCATTATTTAATATTATATTAGTGTCTGTTTCGTCGTAACCTACTCGTAGTACTGCTAGACTGCCTCGGTAGCTCAGTGGCTAGTGAACCTAACTTCTGGATCAAAGAGGCGTAGATTCGATCCCCACCCAGGGCAAATATTTATGTGATGAACATAGGTGTTTGCTCTGTGTTTGGGTGTATTCAGTTACTATCTATATAAAGTATGTATTTAAAATATGTATATATAGTATATCAGTCTCTGGCAGCCATATCACAAGCTTTGCTTAGTTTGGGGTCAGAGACCGTGTGTAAGATGTCTCCCAATATTTAATTATTACTGTTATGTACCTACTACCATGATAAAGCTTAGGTAAACTACGTATATGTTTGTATCAGTACAAAACAAAAGAACAATACTTTAGTGACACCATAAAAAGATCAGAGAGGCTCAAATGAGGTTTGACCACTAAGAAAGATCTCATTAAGACAACCTTTGGTTCTAACTGTGAATAATAAATGTGTTCTATCCTGTAGGATACAATTGGGTTTTAACTAGCATTTTTTGTCGAGAACCCTAGAAGGTGTGTACATTTTCTTTCGAGGAACACATTAATCATAAACTTAGATGGAGCTTAAGTCTTTCAATTTGAACGCCCTCGCTTCCAAGAAAAACTGCTTTACTTCGAGTTAGCTCTCGGATGAAGGAATGTAGTTACACAGAAAACAATGATATAATGAAAATATTATTCTGGAATGTTTAAATTAAAGTGAAACTGTTGTTTTCTGGAAATCTAGAGAGATTATTAGACAAACCTGAATGTGAAGCATTCATGTTTGGCTTCACTGCATATCTAATACTGATAGTCCATCATAAGCTCCAATCTAGAAATGCTATATTTGCTTAGCAAAGAATAAAACTAAAAATAAAAAATATAAATAATAAAAATAAAACTAAACATAAACTGTCATAAGCATAGGTAATAATGTTTTTACTAAATGTAGCGTGTGTGTAATTTTTTCTTATGTTTGTGTTTGTAAAAATATTTTCATTTTCATATTTTTTTTCAAAGCTCCGCTCCACCCACTATAATATGTATAAGATATTATAATTATATACTACGTGGTCACGGGCGATGCAACTCAGCCGAAACGTCGGGATGAGGAGGTATTTATTTATCTCGTAATTTTAGTGCGCGATTAGTTCCGTAGTATATAATAATAATGTTTTTAAATTACAATACAATACAATACAACAACACTTTATTGACACCAACAAGAAAACATAACAAAAGAAACAAAGACAGAAAAGGCACAAAAGGCGGTCTTATCGCTAAAAGCGATTTCTTCCAGACAACCTCTCTTGGATGCGAGGAAACGTAAATACGACAAGGACGGTGTAAACGTAAAAACAAAATAATAATAATAAAATAATGAAAACCAAAAATTCCTAATCAACAATAAAATAAACTACATAATAATAGCCATACATAAATACTTCAAATAATACATACAATAAAAATAAACATACATATACGTAAATATATTACAAACAAATTAATAACGAGGAGTGATATGTGGATCAGTCAGAGAGAGCTTTGCGAGATAATGTTGCTGAACCTGGGCCTTGAAAGATCCAACGCTCTGTGCACGTCTGATAGTCACAGGAAGGTCATTCCAGAGCGCTACTGCTCGGACACTACAAGAAAAATCATAAAAAATAGTAGAATGAGATGGAGTGGAAAGAAGGAGATTGCTAGAAGATCTAAGATTGACAGAGTGAGTGTCACAGAGAAAAGTGAAGCGAGAGCGTAAATATGAAGGAGAAGAAGGTTTGAAGAGAATGTTGTAGAGAAGGGAAAGTATGTGAGTATCGCGGCGAAGACGGATGGGGAGCCACTTGAGCTTATTACGAAATTGGGAAATGTGGTCATATTTCCGGAGGCCGAAAATGAACCGTATACATAGATTTTGGAGACGCTCAAGCTTGTCGAATTGCTCTTGGGTTAAGTCAAGATAGCAAGCGTCGGCATAGTCTAAAATCGGAAGAAGAAGGGATTGTGCTAACGCAACTTTGGTAGCAGTGGGAAGAAAATTGCGAATTCTTCGTAATGATGCAGAAGAAGCGTATAACTTGCGAAAGTTTTACATTTAGTAAAAACATTAAATTAAATTGCGAAAGTTGAAAAACAACATGTATAAGATAACAAATGTAATTAATATTTTTTTTTACTCAGTGGACTCACGATCTCTCTGCTCATTACCAAACACTATTTTTGCTCTTTTTCGCTTTATTTGATTTTTTTTTGTCAATAATCATTAATTGTACAAGCCTTTGTTTAGCAATGAACTCTTAAAGGCTCGTACAATACAATAGAATTGATAGAAATAGGTATTTTTCACATTAATTTGTGTTTTATATGACTATAAGATTGTGGGCAATTAAAGCTTTAATAATTGCTTTACGCTCTGTGGTTCTACTCGTATCTGTCCGTACTCAGTCCATCAATAACTGTAATTTATTACCCATTTTAAAGTATTTTCTGTGTGTTTTCAACGTATAAATGTTTTGTTTCATTTTTTTAATTTTTAGGGTTCCGTACCTCAAAAGGAAATATCGGAACCTTTATAGGATTACTTTGTTATCCGTCTGTCCGTCTGTCCATCTGTCCGTCTGTGTGTATGTCAAGACTCTTTATCTCGAGAACGCGTATAGATATCGAGTTAATATTTAAACTGTATACGTATATCTATGATCTCTTGCAGTTGTGTAAAAGAAAAACTTCTCAGTTATTGTATAAAAGGTTAGAGCCGTTTATTTCCTAAAAAACCGCATATTTTGCACTCACAAAAATCAAACCCTACAGGGTAGTTCCCGTTGACATAGAACTATAAAATTTTGCGAGAAGCATTGTCTCAAAGTACACATATAGGAATAAATCTGAAAACTGTACATTTTTATTTAAATCACAAAAAATAGGGCCTCAAAATTCACAAAAAATGGGTTCAAAATTCAAAGTAAATGGTATCATATAAAAGAACTTCATTAGCACATGCTTAAACAGGTTTTAAATTATTTTAACATAACCCTCGATGTGCGACCCTGAATCGCACTTGTCCGGTTTTTTTTATCAAAGTTATGATACATAATTACACTATTTGAAGCATAGTACAATATTAATCTAGTAAATTTCTATAGACGGTGCGGTGGAAAATGAATATAGCAGTCATTATGAACCACTTTCAAAATTGAAAAAAAAATCGATTTTTGATTTTTAAAGGTTCTTTATTAGTCTGAAATTGCGTAGCGCTCGTAGCGTAGTTTGACTAGGTGTTTGTCAGCGATCACCGAAATTAAGCAACGTTCCGCGCGGTCGTATTTGGATGGGTGACCGCGGGTGGCATTTTCCAACTGAGCGCTACCGTGGCTCGGATGACACGTTAAATTGTAGGCCCCGGTTGTTTTAACCGTTTAGCCATATCAGAGGCCTTCAGGCGGCCTAAAAATTCTGACACCAGGGCTAGCCACCCGGCCTATACGAGCTTACTTACTTAGTCAGAAAGATATTTACAAAGAACGTACAAACTAGACCCAGCCAAAATAATTTGTAAACAATAGTACTACGCTAATGACTTTATCAGGCTAACAGCGCCTCTAAAAGTCTTTCAAAAACATTACTTTGTATGTTAAAAGAATAAGTTTATATCTATGAACTAAAGATTAAATTTAGACAAAAGATGAACATACACTCATTCTAGTAATGATCATTGAAATGCAAAAAAAAAACTGCTGTTCTATACAAAACGATAGTTTCAGCATTATTGACTTTACAATATGGAGCATCGGATTATTTGCAATTTGATGGTTAGTTTCCCATTAAAGTTCATATTAATGATTAGATGTAAACAATACCTAATTTTTTTTCTAACTTTGCAGAACAACACATAGTTGGTAATAAAATATACCCCATTTTTTGTTGATAGCCATCGTCAAGTATAAAAACCTTTTGAATGCAATATAATACGAAATAAGTTTTAATGTTATATGAATCAATTTATGTCCTAGCCTGGTGTCAGAGTTTTGAGGCCGCCTGAAGGCCTCTGACATAGCTAAACGGTTGAAACAACCGGGACCTACAATTTAACGTGCCATCCGAGCCACGGTAGCGCTCAGCTGGAAAATACCAGCCGCGGTCACCCATCCAAATACTGACCGTGCAGGACGTTGCTTAATGACGGCTTTGTTCTACAAAGTACATTTTTTAAAGCTTTATACTTCAGAGCATAAAATATGTTCTACGATAAGTTTCCTTTTTCCTTTAAAATTTCCCGATTAAGTACAGCAGAGGTGAACTGTCAACGGCAGGACTCTCGACTTAGTCGATACTTTATAAAAGGAATATGAAGGAGGAGGTGCTTCCGGATATTTCTTAGTTAGTTCTTTAGCGTCAAAGCTCTCTGAACTGTAGAATTGTCGTTTAGTATATTTTTAGTAATTAAGTATCCAATAAAGAAGTTTTCCAACCTTTGAAAGTTTTGGTAAACATAATGATTTTTCTTTTCATCTCATTTGGTCTTCTCTCTTTTTCTTTCTCATCAGTTTTGTATGACTAATTTTTGTCAGCTGCCATTTGAAGTACAAATATATCGAATTACTTTAAAAATAAGCTCCATTCACACAATATATCATCAAATGCATCAGATAAAAACTAGAATACAGGTTATATAAAATGGTAAACGTTTATAATTAAAGTGTAATTTAAGTTTTTTATTAAAAATATATAATATTAGCGATTTTATAGCTCTTTTGGTCACTGAATCGTGTAAAAATAAAATTTTAAAATGTAGCAGAACTCAACTTTTCAAATCAAGGGAAATAATTCTGAAGAGTGTATTATAGTTTGTCTCGCCACCATATCGTATAAAAATGAAACTTAAAATATAACAGTGTTTTTCCAAATATAGTTTCACTCTAGTAATTTGTTCCTACGAGATCCTTCTTTACTTAGGAAAACATATTTTAAAAACATAATAATCGGTCAAGGGTGAGTCGGAATTGCGCATGTAGGGTTCCGTACCGTATGGAAGCCTCCCCTAATGAATTTTATTTTAATTTAATTATTTATTTATGTAAGGGAATATTCAACTTAATATTTTGTGAATAATTCTAGTATCTTTCTGCTGCCGTTATTAATATCGTGCAACAAAAAACACGTTTCTTGTATGGTAGCCCCCTTAAATATTTATTTTTTCCGTATTTAGTATTATCTGTGAAAATGTCAACGTTCTAGCTATCACCGTTCACGAGATACAGCCTGGTGACAGACAGATCAATAGACGGACAGGGGAATCTTAGTGATAGGGTCTCGTTTTTACCCTTTGGGTACGGAATCCTAAAAACTTAACTTTACCAATTACATACGAGTAGATACTCTTTTATAAACTTCATTGTAGAAACCTTTACATGTGGTATGTCTTAGATTAATAATTGGTCTCGCTGGTCAAGCGTCAACCAATCATTAATCTAAGTGGTATATATTGTATTTTTATAAAATTTATATTCTAATCTAAATAACACACAAAATAGCAACCAATTCTACAAATATTTCAACCAATACTACAAACAAAATTTTCAAACGGACTAAAATCGATACTCGCATATCACGGCTCGAACTCAACATTACGTATCAGTGGATCTAAAAGGGCGAGGAGATGACTTTTCCATTGAAATATCCAGTCAAACGGCTCTAAATATCGTGCTCAGGCAACCGTGATACTTTACGTATGTGAAAAAGGCTTAGGATCAGTACAGATTGACGGAGTGCAGTTTACGAGTCTTATTTTTTTGGTGTGACGTTACGAGTACATAACCTATACGCGTATAGTTTAGTTTATTTATTCATGCAAGATATACGTACATGTGAATACAATCAGTGCTTAGCATAACTACTACTACTAGACTAATACTTATTGCTAATTCAGTAGATACGCAGTTCCTTCTTCGTTGTTACCCAATAATTCTGGTAATACTGTGCCAGCCTTTTCAATACAACCTTGGCCAAAAGTATTAGGCACCTTTAAAAAATCAAAATGCATGTTTACTTCTTAACCAATAACTAAGTGCTTATCTTAAATGACTTACCAGGGTCATAAATAACTTCTTAGAATATCAAGCGGCTCTTTGTTTAGGTCATAAACACCTGGTGACCGAAAACAAAGGATTCGGTTTTCTTTTGGTCTTATCAGTTATCAGTCAATGTTTGGTCACATGTGTTCTGGACTCTAACAAGTAAACATGCTTTCATTTCTGTTGATGTGATTAAATTGACACCTGATTTTGTTAAAAATGCCAAAAGGAGCGAAATTAATTTAGAAGATAGAGTGAAAATACAGGGTGCCTAATACTTTTAGCCAAGGATGTAGTCCATTGCAGGACGCAGGTCTACCCACGAAGGGTGGTTGGGCCATATCCACCACGCTGGCCCAGTGCTTGGTTGATTCACATACGCCATCGAATTTCTTCTATGGACCTGCATACGATTGTCTTCGATGTTTTTCTTCACCGAAAAGCCAAAAGTGTGAAATTCCGTACATACATTCCAAAGAACTCATTGGTACGGAACCGGGATTTGATCCACGACCTCACGATTGAAAGGCGGGTGTCACTACCTCTAAACCACCACGCCTTCGTAATTCTAATAGTTACAAAACATATTTTGAAGAAGGTGCAGACTTGAAAAGTCCAGAGTTAAAGTTCAGGCATTTAGAGTTAGAAGCATGATTCTGTACAAGATCTGATAATATTTTTTGACAATGCGAGCCAAAGTCTCGTCTTGGATATATCATACACCAAAATGTATGGTAGAATATTTTTTTCTACAGGTTTGCATTTGACACGTTGTGTCTGGTGTTAAACAGACCTGATTATTAATTGTGTATTTGCAAAATACGATATTAAAACCAATCTACCCGTTACCACAATCGATGCAACTCGGTTGAAACGTCGGCATAATGAGGTATTAAATTATCTCGTAATATTTATTTATTCATTTATTGAAAATATATACATAATTCAGTTAAAAACTAGATGAACTAAATATAAGGCATATATACACTGTATATACGCAGCAATAACTCGTACAAACTTAAATAGGTATTATTAAAACACTATTCTTATCATACAATATTACATACTTAACTTATGCACATAACACAATCACACAAGGTACAAAATTAATTGCATTGCTTATAATTTTAGACACCAATGATACATTTTTATTTATTATTATTTGAAGAGATTCGCGCCGTGCAGGAGTGAGCGAGACAGAAGTGAAATTGAGAAACGCACACATAGACATCAGGAGGACGGGTGCTATCGTGAAAGCGCTTCTACGTATGGTATACTTTTTTGTGGTAGGAATAAAGAGTGGTATTTAAACACTCTAGAGGTCTTTAAACACTGTTTAGAGCGCGAGTATAAAATAATAAGCTCTAATTGCGAAAGTTCAAAAACAATATTTTTTTTTATTTATTTTTTTATTTCGAATAGGTTTGCGTTTGACTACACACTGCTTGATGTTAAGCAGATGTGCGGTCTAGGGTGTAGCACGCTTACCTAGAAGATACCTATTTACTCGGGATTTGAAGACACTCACGTTGTACTTTAACGGGAAGACAGACCCAGGCAAAGCGTTCCACATTCCGGCTGTTCGTATGAGGAATGAGGATTCGAAACGCTTGGTTCTAACGCGCGGAATGTCCACCATAAAAGGGTGGCGCTTTGGTCGCGTCCGTTTAGCCGTACGATAGAAGAAAAGGGCAGGGGGGACCAGATTGTGCAACTCCTGGGCGCACTCTCCGAAGTGTATCCGGTAAAAGACCGACAAACACGCTACCTTGCGACGATGCTCAAGACTTTGCAGCTGCGTCTTAGTCAAGGTGTCGTTGTCAATCAGCCTCCTGGCTCGCCTCTCAATCGACTCCAGAGCCTCCAGTTGATATTTGGCAGAGCAGAGAGTGAATATACAATATTAAAGCACTTATAAAACTCACCCACCAATAAAACAGTTATCGAACCCGTCCAACAAGAGCGAGGCACTATAGCGTAAGAATTGTGGTTCATTCCACGAACAATAATGGAAACACAACTATTTAGCGCGCCATAATCGCTTTTCGGTGCGATTAAGCACGTAACAGAGCGATTACGCTGTAAAATGTGGTAAGTCTGATGTAAATTTGATGAAACTCGTCACTTGGATTACTCCGTGTGAAACCCGCCTTATGAGTTCACGTGTAAACTTGAAAAGACCTTAGATATTGGGATATATTAAAACATGTATTATTATCAAGATTCTAAATGGATTATTGCATCTTATTGGTATTTATTTTATATCAAAAACCGAATTTCCAAACAAGATTAAATTAAAAATTTAAAACACTCCACGCAATAAGAATCAAACGGCAATTGACAAAAGAGCTGATAACTTTGAAACAGCTGAACCAATTATGATGAAACATAGCCTTTTAGATAGATTTTTAAATAATATCGATATTGTGTGGGTCGTTTGTGATAAATCAACAATAATGTGCATGGATGTCACATCGATTCGTGCAAACTAATCAAATTCTGCCCTTGGAGGAAATTGGTTGTGCTATTACTTGGAAAAAATAATTATTTTAACTTTATTTGTAAAGTACAATTACGGTTTTTCAAAATCTAACTTCAAGACTGGAATAGTAACATATTTTCGGACCTTTTTCTCCAGTCGTAAGATCGAGAGTTCTCGAGTGGTCCCTAGAGACGGCCCGCGGTAGAGACAGGAATGTTATAAATCTTACTCTAGGTAGAGGTCTGTCAGGTTTTATACAGGTGTTATTTTCTTAGTGAATTCATTTTACTTGGGATTTGTCGCTTTGCTTTCTAGTGTATATATTGTATTTTATATTCGATTGCTCAAAAAGTATTACAGCTTCAGGTTTAGATGCAACACACACGTGATAAAAACTCACAGTATCAGAATAAATTTAAAATTCATTCAATTTATTCATAAAATATTTTATTTACATGTCAATACGAAGCCGCGGTGGTCTATTGGTAATGCCAGCCACCTTACAATCCTGAAGTCGTGGGCCCAAATCCCGGTCCTGTACCAATGAATTCTTCGGAATTTATGTACAGAATTTCACACCATTTTGTTGAAGGAAAACATCGTGAGGCAACCTGCATAAGTCTGTAGAAATTTGATGGCATATGTGAATCCACTAACCAGCACTGGGCCAGCGAAGTGGATATGGCCTATTTACTCTTCGTGGGTAGGTCTACGTCCAGTAGTGGACTATTGATAAAAAGGCTGGTACATTCAGGTTTTCATATTCACTATCTAGAAAACTAGTCAATTATTATGGAAATACAGTCTAACCAAGAGGTTTCGTCTACGAAAATAGAACGGAGAAACTCTACTTACATGACAATTTAAAGAGGCATGAAGAAAAATAGTCACTGTAATAATGTTCTTGAGTCCTGTACCGTTCTTTAAAAGTCAACTACTGAACACTATGCCTACCGTAGACAGATGCCTGCCATAAAATATGATAAGGCTATATTTAGCACGCTAGTTCAGGTTCGGGCTGGCAGATTCACAAATGTCATCGAACTCCTTGTCTAAAGGCAGATTTTAATCATATTTTACTTCACCGAAAAGCCAGCAGTGTGAAAATCCGAATATAAAAGGCAAACAACTCATCGATATGGAACCGGAATTTCGTAGTGGATTTTCTCCCATAGAACTCATAATCACGTTGAAACGTGAGTACTTTTACTGAGTTTTTATGTGATAACGTCTTAAAAATCGAAGAAACCGGCCACACACACGAAAAAGTGTCACGTTCCGCCTGAGTGTCACGTGCCGAGCTGGCACGATCACGACGACCTGCCTAAACACTCGTCTTGTTCCAGTTGTTAAATGTAAGAAACTCAATATTAAATTTCAGTTTCAATAATAATATGCTAACCTCGGTAGTGGTTACATATTTGAGCCGTTTGGAGTTGAGACATTGGGTCCGAGGGGGCCGGGAGCTCATCTTGTTTTCAAAAGTATTTCTGGTAGACGCGACGTGTGACCAAAATGCTGGTGTTTATTTGGCTCAACGTATAAGCATTGCCATTCAGCGTGGCAATGCTGCCAGTATGCTGGGTACGCTGCCAACTGGCAGTGGCTTGAGCATTAGAATTATCTTTAGACCTTCAAGGATCTGGGGATGATCCAATTACTTTCTATGTAGTAGTAGTGAACGTAGTTTTAGCATATTATAAAGTAGTATTTATCTCATTGTAGTTTCAATAATAGTGTTTCGTGTAGTTTTTTTATGACGTTGCCACGTAAAAATATCCGTTGTAAACCGACTCTATCGACAACCAATTTTTTACTGCTAGTGTACTGATTCCATTATGCGCAAGCTTAACACTTCGTATCTCTCACCTTGTTAGGTCGAATTCAATCCAGTCTAGAACACAAGCCTACATTCGAAGTTTAGGCTTCATGAATATCTAGCCTTTGATAACCAAGTCATGCCTATCAGAGCGATAGTCAAAGAGCATTGAGCGTCCATCGCGCGTCTATTGGCACTTCTGAACCGGTGACGTGGAACATTGCAGGGGATGGTTAGGGGACATTACGGAGAAATCGCTTTGTAAGGGATTAGACTAATAGCACAGTGTTCGAGTTACTAGCAGGTGCTATAGAGGAATGCAACGTTCAAAGCAAAACACTTTGAGAGTAATAATGGATCTTAGCTATTCAGGAGTAGGTTTCAATTTACTAGTGAATATAAAACGTAAAAAGAAAATCTATGTTGATTATTTGATATTTATTTTTTTCGAATGAAAATATACACCTCATTGGGGCCCTGGGGGCCTATTGTGTAAGCGCTCTGACTGTCGGCTTTGTTTTTCCTTCCACTCGCTCTCGTGGCGTGAGTAACTGGCGTAAGCAGGAAAAAAAGCGAATCCGAACGTCAAGCGCTTACACAATAAGGCCCCTGATATTATTATAAACTTCCTTCTTGAAAACAACATTTCATTCATTTTTCATTACTCTTAGCCAATTATTCATTACTCATAGAGCGTAATAAATCGGTTATTCATATGCGCTTTCAATCACTGAATTCCACAATGTAAAGGCTTTTTTTAACACATTATATTAATAGATTTATTTACTGAAAACATGTCAATATACAATTAATAAATAACACAATGATTACAACACGATATCAATAAAAACTAAGTACAAAATAAAATGTCAATATTAATATGAATAAATTAAATTAACGAAATACAATTTTTCTTGTCTGTAAATCTAACTAAGATGCCACGCGATATATCTATAAACTAGCGGACCCGGCGAACTTCAGCTACCTGCCGATAAAAGTGCCGTCAAAATCGGTCCAGCCATTTCAGAGACTAGCCTGAACAAACAGACAGACAGACAAAAATTGTAAAAAATGTTATTTTGGTGTATGCACTATATATAATTATATTCATATGCATGTAGTGAAAAACGGTTATTTCAATATTTCAAACACACTCCAATTTTATTTATTTGTATAGAATATAGCCTAGTGTTATTCTGATGTATTAGCATTATTATTGCAAAGTTTCATCTAAATCCGTTTAGTAGTGTTTGCGTGAAAGAGTAAAAAACATCCATACATACTCACAAACTTTCGCGTTTATAATATTAGTAGGATATATCTTGCGGATTATGATGATATGATATGATGTTTTGTTTCATATTAAAATCTCACTTATAGGATAAAAAAAAAATTTTCCTTTCGATCTCTAAGCATTTATCCATAAGAAAATTTTCAAAACCTCACAACATTTCACAGGGCAATTTCCCCAGTGCAGATTCTTCCCCTTTTTGCCAATCATCCTTTTTCTGAGGTAATAATAGATCGATGATATTCGAAAATTGTGCGGAAGGACCTGCACAAGATTGGCGCATATTTTACGAGTAAGCATAGTAGGAGGTATACTAGGTGGAGAGCTGACGCAGACATTAAATTAAATCTCATATTTGGCCTTCTCTTTTAAAGCCTTCGACATAGGGGAAGGTGTGCATGAAAGAGCCAGGACTTGAAGGAGCCACTCTAAATATTTCCGTTTATAATGTAATTTTAACCGGTTTCGTGGTTTTATTATGACTCAATACTTATTATTTGTCACTCACAAAAGTTAGACAGTTCGCTGACTCTTAATGGCGAAATAGGAGCACGCCGAAAAAATCCGGACCAAAAAGTAGGTTTTTTGTTCATAAACTTAGTGTTTTAACTAGTTTTCAGTGTAACTTACCCTTTAATAATTGTATAAATAATGTGATGCATTTATTTCGCCTCCATAATCAGATATTGTATTGAAACGGTGTCTTGCATGTTTCTTTAAATTTTATAGGTTATTTATTTTTTGGCAACTTGTTATGAAAGAGCCACCTAAAAATGTTATGAAAGAGCCGGCCTCTGGTGATTTGACATATACCTAAACATTGCCCTAACATTGGAAATAACAGAATTTTTTCTATCGAACAAGAAGATTTACTAGCAGATTACTTAAAAACTGCGTCCAAAATGTACGGACTGACAAGACATCAGGCAAAATAACTGGCATAAATGATTACGCTGTCGCTAACAAAGTTTGCCCAAAAAAGTGGGTAGTTGCTGAAATTGCTAGCGATGAGTGGTTAAGGGGATTTATGACTAGGCACAGCGATCTAAGAAGTAAACCAGAAAATACATTACTTTCTAGAGCCACAAGCATTACAAAACAAATGTCGAGACATTCTTTGACAATACCTAGTTTAAGTTCCCGCCATATATGATTTTAATACTGATGTAACAATGATGATGTTACATCAGTATTAAAAATCACTTTGGTGTCATTTCTTTTCTTTTTCCATACTTTTTCAATTTGAAATTGTACTTATTTAGTTGTGACTCTTTCATAAAATGTCGTGGCTCTTTCAATGCATGCATGTCTTGAAAGAGCTGAAGTTCGATATTTTTTTTATTGCAAATTTCTATATCTAAATGAAACTTTTATGCAACTAAGTTCTCTGTTACTTCTTCAGTAATACTAAAGGTATTAGTGTGCATATATTTTATAGTTCTATTCGAATACTGAATAGAGTTAGGTGTTAAAATCTAAAACTGGCTCTTTCATGCACACCTTCCCCTACTTAGAACTTGATAAATAAAGCTACATATTTACTTCTGTACCAGCCTTCTTTTCAATAGTCCACAGCAGGACGTAGGCGTACCCACGAACGGTGATTAGGGCATATTCAACACGCTGGCCCAGTGCGGCTTGGTAGGTATAAATGCCAAAGAACTCATTGGTACGGGATTATAAGGCGGGAGTCACTACCTCGTGACCGCCACGGCTATTTACAAAGGTGACGTCCACACGTGGTATATTATTCAGATAAAAATCGAACCAAGATGATATATACATCATTTGAAAGCCCAATTAATGGGCTTCTCAAAAATATTTAATTTAATTTTTTTCATCCATCCATTTTTTTTAAATGTGAATAATCAATTGTTTGAAAAGTAATAATACAGCCGTTTATTTTTTCTAGTTTCACGATAATAAAGTGCTTTTATCGTTATTTTACTTGTCGTCAAGTTTTTCGCACAGTTCTTTTCGTAAAGTTTTCATTTCTGCCTCTAACGTGTCTAATTTTTTCAACTGTTCTTTATTGTCCAGTACTTCACTTCTCAGCAACTCTATCTCTCGCTTAAGAATGCCTTCATTTGTGCTTAACATGCATACTGTCTTTAATTCGCGAACGACAGTCAGTATCTGCAGCATGGTCTCTTTACAAACACCATCAAGCGTGCTCTGCTCTACATTAGCTGCGGTAGCGGTTTGTCCTTCCTTTTGTTTTCCAATAGTAGATGCACTGAAACGACGATAATGATCCCAATAAATAAAAAAATCTTTTAATTGTAAATTCAATTGTCGAGAAGGCGAGTACCGAGGTAAAAAATAATAAAAATTATAAAAAAAAGTTTTGAAATCCAAGATGCAAATCGTTACCGTTTGATAAAAATCACAGAATCCAGTAGCCTACAAATACCGCCTCTTTTATTCCTTTCATTAATGTAAACTAAGCAAAGGATATGAAAGTGCATGTAAACACAGAGAGTAGTTCCCTACCGCAGAGAGTTGTTATTATTTATGCCTAAGGGATCGTTAGCTCTCTGAGTGTGTTTGTTTGTTCACGCTGAGATGAGCCACCTTTGCTATTAGCCGACGGACTAATGCGTTTCTGTTTATTAGAAAGCTTAGAAAGTATTGATGCAGATTCAGTTCTGTTTTAACTTGAAACAAGTTGTCAAAACCGTGTCAAAGAATCCGTAGATTGAAATTCTGGTGTTCAGGCCGCACTCTCTTTATTGAAGGCTTTGAAAATTTGCAAATCACATGAAAAGAGTTAACTTTTTTTAAAACAAAATTTTACAATACCACACACATTTTTTAGTGTGTGTGTGAAAAATATAATCCCGATTTGAAATGCATGAGACAATACGACTGCAAAATGACTGCCTCGGTGGCTCAGTGGCTAGTGACCCTAGCTACTGGGTCAAAGAGGCGTGGATTCGATCCCCACCCAGCGCAAGTATTTATGTGATGAACGTAGGTGTTTTCTCTGTGTCTGGATGTTATTTAGTTTCTATATAAGTATAAGTATGTATTTAAAAATATGTTTAAGTAGTATATCAGTCTCTGGCAGCCATATCACAGGCTTTGCTTAGTTTTGGGGTCAGAGCCGTGTGTGAAATGTCTCCTAATACTTATATATTTAATAATTACAGTTAAAATAATATTGAATATCGAAAAAATAACTGCCTATTTAACTAACATAATTATCATGAGTGCTTTCTCCTTTTTACATCTGTTAAGTTTAGTTCAAACAAAACAAACTTGTTCAGTGCCAGGACTACGAGTAAGACCTCGGACGTCACCAAAAACTACTATCAAATTTAGAGAAAATTTCCCATCATTTAAAATGCCCTTTACTCGGGCTTCCCACTAAGTCTGTAAAGAATCTTATAATAGGCATAACATCAATTTATAATTATGGCTTCCATAATTTACGGAAGCCATTTCCATTCCTTTCCCTCTTTTCCTGTAAGCAGGAATAAATGAAAAGGGAAGGAAAGCATTCGTTCATAACTCAAAGTGGCATGTTCCAATGCTCATAAAGTTATTTCTAAATGCACAGTACAAAGTGTGTATTCAAAATATTCGCAGCTACAAATCATGTGCCGGCTTTTTGAAGCTGTAAAGGCATTCTTTAAACAACGAGTGGAAAAAATCAGGGCAGCCCTTTAGGTGGCGCAAGTTACTAGCAAAGGCGGGGTTGAATTTTCGTTGTGTTTGAAGGCGATAGTTTAATTTTCAATAGATCAGCCATATAACGTGCACCTCCTGGCATAGACCTTCGGTATAGGTTTTCAATTAGAGATTTTTTTGGTGTAGAATAAGTCTACGTTTGGCCACCAACTCGCTTGATGGAAAGCGAAGTTGTAGCTGAAGATGGGCTATGTACACGTAGACCTAGAAGAGAGTTACTCACTCTTGACTTCAAGATATCCAAATTGTAATTGTTAGAAAGAAGAAGCGAATCGCTTAGTACGAAGTGGTACGTCGACTATGTAGAAATGATATTTATGCGACTCCCGGCATGTTCTGTTGTGAAAAAGAGATGAAAAAATAAGGTCGTGAAAGAGACAAGATCAGACTAACATCTGCAATTGTGAAAATAGACGAGGTTATGAAATTGTGTACGTAATAGCCTCGCTTATTTTTGCTACTATCATCATACAATTATTAGCTGTAAAAAAGTTGTGCTAATTTTGTCGAACAGAAATTATTGATTAGCAGATTCAAATAATCTAATCTAGTGCATCGTTGCACATAATGCTGCTGGAACCGGACCGGTGCGACTGGCGCCGACTTTAAAATGGCTGCCGAACCATTTGAAAAGGGGAATGAACTTTTATGCACTCTAAAGCCATCTACAGTTCATTCCGAACATTAAATACTAGTGTTACTACAAAAAGGAACTCTATTATTACGGTTTCAAGACGATTTTTGAAAAATCGCACCGTGGTTCCATGTGAAACTGGTAGCGGCTTAGTGAAGATTAGTCTTGGGTCAATCTGGAACCGGTAGCTTCCAAGTGGATAGAAGGAAAAAGAGTAAGGGTAAGACCACGTAGGATATTTTAGATCAGATCAAAGAAAAGGTAGATAGGTAAAGGCAGTAGGGATGTCATGTCATAAAGAGAGGTAATTACAATGGCGGATTTAGGGCTGAAGTATTGCGAGAATCGGAAGTTGCTCCACGGAAAAGAGCCACGCCCTTAAATTCTGAATGAGATTTAATTAATCCGCTCCATTGCTCTACCTTGTCCCACGCCCTAAGAAAGAAAGCGCGTGAAATACGTCAGTGAATCAGAGCCGGTGGCAGTGGAAGTGCCGAGAGAGGAATGCGTTAATAAGCCCTCAGGTATGTGAGGAGTGCGACTTGCTGCTATGAGAGAAATGTGCTGGGCTTTTTGGTTACCAACCTTTTTACCTAACTGCCTCACTCTAGCTGAGGTTTTTGAAAGAATTCAAGTTTTTGATGAATGTTAGTTAGGGCTTTTCATTGGGATTTGGCGTGATGTGTGTACAAAGAGTTCTTATTTTATTTTATAGTGTACCTATAATTTTGCTGGTGCTGTTAATTTTGTGTGAAAAGTATGGAAAAGTTACAGGAACTGTTATGCATGTATCCAGCAGGCTGTTTGTATAGGCCAGAATTTTAAAGCCTGACAATAAATTTTGTCATGTCTACTGGTTAAAACAACTAGAGTTTACCATTTATCATCTTACTCAAGCTCCAGTTTGAGTTCGGTTGAAAATACCACGCGCGGTCACCCATCTCAAAACTGACTATGTTGACCGTCGATTCACCTCAATGATCTCTAAAAACTATGTAGCTAAGCTATGTGTATGTAGGTTATGATTAAGACTAAGTAGCTAATCTACTATATGCAGGAAATAATTGAAATAAATTACCAAATCAATTTAATATATTCTTATTTATAAAAATACCATTACAAAAGCAAAACTACTAAAAAGAAGTAGGTACTATAATTTTAGATTTATTCGCCAACTGTTTGTTCACGACTGATCCGATTCCCCGTTCACAGACTCTGAATTATTTTAAAAAGAAATCTTTCTCATCAGATTTCGTCCAATAAATATCAAATTCACCCCAAGCAGGCCACATAAATCTGTTAAGAATTCATAAAAGAAAGTTACACAAGGAAAAATAATACCTATTTGCGTAAAGAGAAATCAGTAGGTCGTAAGGTTCTTTTGCCAAATTGAAAGTGATCATCCAATTTATTTGGAGTTCTGAAGGATACGAGATAGCAACGGTTCAAAATTAATCTGAAATCACTTGGCAACGGGATTTGAATGGGTCACAGTACTTGTTGAGTGGCAGAATGGAAACTTAGGACGAAACTCTGTCAAAGCGGAAAGACGCTAAGTGAAGTGAATCTGTGTTTTGTTCATTGCTGCCTTTTTGCGCCTTAAGTGTTTGATATGAATAAATGGAATTAGTTCAAGATAAGATATAAAAAAAGAATTTGGAATTAAACGGCAACGCTGCACCTGCTAACGAACCCAAAAATGATCAAACAAGGCATACCTACTCACTATAACATGCCATACGATGACCGTGCTAGGAGTATCCCTGGCACGGAAAACAAAACAACACAGTCTACTTTGCCCACTGCAACGTTTGTGCCGTCAACGTACGTTAACAATAATCGTCGAGAATATTTTGCCGTTGCTGAAATGCTCCGTGCATGGCATGCGACGGTGCTGATTGGCGACCTAATGGTACTAATCGGCGCACTAGGCGCTGCCATCGTTTCATACTTTTCATTACAAATAATACATATATTTTTATCCGACGCGTTTCTAGCACGAACATGGTATGAGTATTGAGTACGTTATAATATCTGACAAATCCTTAAAAACCCACTTAAGACACCTTTTAAAACAAAAATGCTACTATACGCTAGATAATTTTTTTGATGATAAATTGTAAAACTGAAATAAATTAAAAAACTTAATTATTAAGCTAGATACTAGATACTAATATGTAGTAGTTTTTAAGACTACATAAGATAAAAACTATCTATAGCCATCTCTAGCCAGATAAGTTACTAATAATAAACATAACAAACATAATTTTGTCATTAGAAATTGTAAACTGTTACCAAAATTACTGTTAGTGTTATTTTTGCTAGACTCTATTAAATGTTTTCTTTCCAAGTTTGTATTACACTGTTTAGCATAAATATTTAGCTAAGACTTTGCTATGCCCTATGAAACAGGGTGACATGTAACTAAGTTAATTAGTCTTATATTAAGATTTAATTATAACTTAATGTATGTGATCTTGCAAATAAATGAATTTTTAAAAAAAATAGGCAAACGTCTTTACAGTTCTAAGTAATGGTGTCCTGTATAATATAGATCTTTGTAGAGTTACTTCCAAAATAATCGGAAGTAAACGAGTGTATTGAACGAGTAATATTTCAAAGGTACGTCATAATTACAGTTAATCCATGCTCGCACTTACTCCTCTACTTTGCTTTACTGTGCTTCGCAGATAGGATTATCCATGTCAGCGCGGCTAAGCTAGCAGATTTGTACATCCCCCTTGCGCTGAGCTCTTAAACTATAAATAATATATAATTTCGACCTCACCTCTCAAGTTTCCGGGTACATTATTAATGAAGGTAGTGAGTAGAACACGTTATACACACTTCTGAGGGATAAGATTCTTAGAATATTTTCGTGAAACCTATTCGTTACGTTTGTGAACAAATATCTTTGTGTTGTGACTAAATTGGTTTTGATTTCCTTGGAATGAAATAATATCTCTATTTGGTGCTGGCTTATTTTCTTCTCGGTAAAAAGTATTTGTTGTGAATGTTATGATGATATATTATATCTATTATCGACCTACTTGTTATCAATTCTGTCAAATTTACCATCGACAAAAATGGTTTTTTTTCTTCACTTTTCTCGTCATACATTGAAAAAGACACATTGTTAAAATAATTTAAAACCTGTTTTAGCATGTGCTAATGAAGTTCTTTTATATGATACCTTACATGATACGATTTACTCACTTTGAATTTTGAACCCATATTTTGTGAGTTTCTGAAGCCCTATTTTTTATGATTTATATAAAAAATGTACAGTTTTCAGATTTATTCCTATATATGTACTCTAAGACAATGCTTTTCGCCAAATTTCATAGTTCTGTATCAACGGGAAGTATCCTGTAGGTTTTGATTTTTGTGAGTGTCGAAATATGCGGTTTTTTACGACATAAACGGCTCTAACTTTTTTCAACGATAACTGAGAAGTTTTTCTTTTACACAACTGCAAGAAACCATAGATATACGTATACAGTTTAAATTTTAACTCGATATCTTTACGCGTTCCCGAGATAAAGAGTCTTGACATACACACAGACGGACAGACGGACAACAAAGTGATCCTATAAGGGTTCCTTTTTTTCCGTTTTTAGGTACAGAAAAACCACATAAGGTAAAACTCAAATACGCAGCTGCTACACGCATAAAACGCAAAAACGCTTTTCGATTCCCACGAAACATTTTGCGGGTATCTTAAAAGGTACGATATTTAATAAAACCAATTTCCGGATTTACATTTTTCTCGGCAATCTGCATAGATTTCCGAAGGCTCTGATTTATGAAAGGGGTGGATTAACGACAGATCTATACGACAGTAAAATATGGAGCCACGGAAAAATGTGGAAATGGTGAAAAACGGTGCCGCTCTACGCTAGACGGATTGTATTGACGCGCTTGGAAAAGTTTCGTTATTTTTTTGCTGTAGATAGATACGAGTTTGACTATTTCGATACAATATACAGAGCTTGAAATCCAAACTATGGTACAGATCTGTTCATCCACGAAGGCGTACCCCTCCATATTTATTGAATTTATTAGTACGACAGTGTAACCCTCTAACCTAAGTGATCATATTTTATTTAAAAAAAATACTGTCTGTACTATTAGTCTCTACACGCACACTAAGGCGTTGTGTACAAACGAGGTCTACGCGTATAAATGCAAACCAATAATTTTCTTCTATGGTACGTTTGACTAGCGCTCATAGCGTAGTTTGACTAAGTGTTCGCTAGATTCTAATAATCGAATTTGAGCAACGCCAAAGAAGATATAATAATACTACGGCAACGCTCAGCACGATCAGTTTTTGGGTGGGTGACCGTGGGCGGTATTTACAACTGAGCGCTACCATAGCTCAGATGATACGTTAAATTGTAGGTAACGGCTGTTTTTTTACTCATCGCATGACGCGTTCTTCCTGCTACGAGTACCTGTGAACAAACTAAACACCCGAGAATCTTCTAGATGTATTCTGGACTTTTGAATATTTTTCTTTTCGTTAACATGACACATACCTAAATAATACGTATTTCTCTCTCTATAGTGTACGTGTTCTAATATAAAGCCATTCAATACTTGTACTTAAATACTAAAAAAATCAAATGAACAATATGTTTTATATGAGTTTACGTACTCGGTAAACTTTATTTACCTACAATGTATTGCAATGTACAGCTAGGATACAATTTACACTAATTTTCTTGTCTTATGGTTGTTTTAACAGTTTAGCTATGTCAGAAGCCTTCAGGCCTTCAGGCAGCTTAAAAACTGTAACATCGGGGCTAGCCATCCGGATTCCATATACGAACTTACTCATTCAGTTTCTTCATATTGTTAATGTTAATAAAGAGCGACAGTAAGCAAAGCTTTACTTCTTGAATTGTATCAAATGGTGTAGTGAATAAATTATATATGACTGCCTCGGTGGCTCAGTGGTTAATGACCCTAACTTCTGGATCAAAGAGGCGTGGGTTCAAGCCCCACCCAGGGCAAATATTTATGTGATGAACATATGTGTTTGCGCTGTCTGGGTGTTATTTAGTTACTTTCTATATAAGTATGTATTTAAAAATAAATATATGTAGTATATCAGTCTCTGGTAGCCATATCACAAGCTTTGCTTAGTTTGGGGTCAGAGGCCGTGTGTAAAATGTCCCAAAATGTTTAATTATTTATTTAATTAAGGATTAGTCAGAATTTGTCTCTGTAGTATGTATTTTACCACGGTGATCGGTTAAGAACGATTCGAGATATAGGCTTATGAAAATTTCAACAAACATATTATGTAAGTTATATTGTTTGAAGAACTACAGGTTATAATCATGTTGTACTTAATTTGCAACGATGAGTATATTTATGTAGTGTAACCAATGTTGTAAGGGTACAAAATAAAAGCGTGTAGTATTTTAAGCATAATACTATATACACAAAACAAACATCATTCAAAAGCCAGTAAAAGAATAAAAAATGTATACTGTATTTTTCTGCCAATCCATTTATAGTCAACTCGAATTGTTTTTAGTGCACGCGTTTCACTAAAACATTTTCGTTCCGCGTCTATAGAGACAAACGATTCTTTTCAAACCTGCAATTCCGTATCTAAAACTAGGTGTGGTCTAAATAACCAGAATTTTCTATTGGTTTTTCATCATATTTTTGGACAACATAAAATTGCTAGCAATTTCAGGTCAGCCACTTATACTCTATAAAATTTAACTTGATCTCTGCGACAGTTACATATTGACATATTTAGAGTTGAGATGGTGATGGAAAAAATCGATTTTCAAACAATGTTGTAATGAAATCGAATGAGTAGTTGGAGGTGAGAAATTGGATTTTATTTACTTACTATTATTTAAGATCAAGTATGTACACACGTAAATAATGTTTTGATATTAATTAAATACTCATAATAATGTAACGATAGTATTCATCGACGTTTTTCACTATTATCGATGCTAATTTAACATATAATTGGGTTTAATTTAATTACATATGTAAAAATGTTATGATATTAAAATATACAATAAAATAATGATAAATTAAGTTTTTTTTAAATATCGTCAGTATAAACTATCGATATTTTAATCAAAACCCTATCTAAAACTCTGTGGTCACGATCATTCGTCGCCCATCACTAATCGGCATGCCCATAAAGTATGACATTGACAGGTACTGTCTGTACTATTAAGAAATTCAGGACTTCATAGGCATGATTTTTCTGACAGCTGTTGCAGAGATCAAGTTAAATTTTATAGAGTATAAATAATAATTTGTCAAATATTTTTTTTTTGGTCAGCAAACTTTTATATGTTTCGCAAATTTTGAATCAAAGGGTAAGTTTAAAATAAACTATGTTTAATATTATACAACTTTTAGTTTTTCGTTTAAGGTGCCCTTTTCATCAATTTCTCAAAACTTTACTGCACAAAATAGTTATTTTTCCTGTGTCATCTAAACTCTATCTACTTAACTAATTGTTACAGTACACACTCATTATCACATATAAAAACAGGCTTTCTCTTAGTATCAAAAATTGTGTACATAAATTTACTGACTATTATTTGCCTTCATGAAATAATTTTAACTTGTTATAAGTAGATGTTATAAGTATTATACTCAGAGCAAATAAAAAAATCAAGAGAGAATGTTGTAAACAAAAAAGTGAGGCCGACCAAAAACAATCACACACACATCAACTTACAAGGAAACTACGCCTTGGCTTGTCAGTCGAACTATGGCGGCGCAGCAGTGACGCACTCACTCATGTATAAAAAACCGGCTTCACTTGACTGTTCAACGACGTTCCCTCTTGATTTTTCTATTTGCTCTGAGGTATTTTAAATTATTGCTATTGTGGATATATATACCTTTTAGAGAAAACAAAATAATTTATGACAGTAGTTCAATTAGGTGTTCCAACTATCCATGGAGTTATTTTTATTTCACAGATCAATAAACTTTTTAGATAAGACTCACGTACAGCAAACCATTTCACATCGTTCCATGCAATTCTGTATCTACGGATTTGCTTCCCATTCGATATGTACGTCACAAATAGAGCGCGATTCGAGTAAAACCGAGAAAAATGAATACAGCAAAGTCTGACATAGTTCCAGCCCAACAAGAGCTGAACTGTTCCAGTTTAAAAATATACCGACAGTGATTGACGCTTGTTGGAGAAACTTGGACTTTTTCTACCCGTTTAGAATACAGTGCCAAAAAGTACTGCGCTAACGTATCTTTGGGTACATTTAAATTTAGGAATAAAATGTTTTTGACCGGACGAACAAAGCGAGAGAGAGTAAATTTTTACTCAAAGTTTTTCTCCAGGTGTAGCTTCTCTCCTACAGGTCGTATTTCGTATCTTGACGATACTTAGTACACTAAGTAAGGAAGTTCGTTTAGGCCGGGTGGCTAGCCCAGGTGCTAGTTATTAGGCCACCTAAAAGCATCTATAATGTAGTAAATAAGTGCACTAGGTTCTATATAGGTAGGTATTTTTTTTTTCGAAAAAGGGGAAAATTTGCATGAGCTGATTTTGACAATATTTGGTATAATTATTTGGTATGTAAATTCTAACAAGATTTACGAGTATGAACAAATTCGATTGTCTATGATTTAAGTATCAAATAATCTAAATACTAGGGTGGGTCAAAAATTTTTTTCTTAACTTTTCAAAAGGCTCAGAAATAAAAAGGTGCCAAATGGTTAAGGTAACTTGTACTTATAGTTTGATTTCATTATTTTATTTAACTTTGCCTCCAGATTGTAAACGAAATTTCTGAAAAAGTACATATTTGATATCGAGTTTCAGATACTTTTTTCAAGTTATTGATATCCGATTACATACGTAATAGCACTTAATAACGATAAATAAAAACGTTTGTTTAGTTGAGTGTAAGAACAGAAGTGAGAAATAGGGAAGAGGTGATATTTTTGAAGAAACAATTGGCGCAAAGTTGATCTTAAAAACTTTTAAGTAGCACGTTGCGTAAATAGAGTGCGGTTATTTGTTTTCCTTCATTTCAAGATTGAAATACACTCCAAACCATTGAAAATGTCCCTTATGATTGATTTTTGTGATTTTAAAGAAAATATTTCGCCAAACTATAAAACCATGATGAATTTTGAGAGTAATTCTGACAAGAGGTAAAATACGAATAGAAAAGCCGACATAATTATGAAATCGAAGCCATTGTTATTGGAAAATTGTTAAAAAAATAAGCAAAATCTTCTTGTTGTAGAATAATACTAAAAAATTGAGGTAATTATGCAAATTTATTATTTAGTGTCTTTCGCATTCGCCTTTCGCAAATCTCACAAAAAAAATCTGAGTAAAAATTAATATAGTTTCGTCTTGGTAGTAACGTTGCGTTTGATATTTCTACCTGCAAAAGTAAAAATTTACTCAAATGTGCATACCTACCTGAAAAACAAAATAACCAGCAAGAGAATACTACTTCATAATAGATCAACAATTAGCTCGACAAATGATGATATTCAAGTGTTTTCGACTTTGACACAACCAAACAGATAACAACAAAACAATTTGAGCTAGCAAAGAAAAAATTGAATGTACGACTGCATTTCCGTTTAAATTAGCTAGAAAACTTCACTGAGCTATCAATTTTAAATCTATTACTGAAAATATCTCTAATTATTTGTTGAATAAGACGAAGAAGGAGTAATAAATTAATTATGTCTCCTTTGTCACATACCTACAAGCAAAGGAATTTAATAAAAGCAGTTACTCAAACTTTTGCTACTTTATGTAATAAATTAGCAAGAAAAACATGCATAAAAGCCTAAATAGATGCGAGAAAATCAATACCAAAATTTGACAACAAAAACGAATTTGTCACATACCTATTAACTCCTTCACTTTCATAAGAATTTTTTTATTTTTTCTGTTTTATTAATTATTTGCGATGTTATTCCATTAGTAAACTTAAATACTATTGATTTTAGATTCTATTTCAGAAATAATTATGATCAGTGTACTTTTTTTGCTATTCAGCTAAGACTTTCCTAACCACATTTTTTGGACATTTCGGCATGGAACTGGAGGCAGTAGATTCATTCTGATTACTACGAAACTTCACAGTCTGCTTACATTTCTGATTTGGCACCATATTTTCACAGTACCCGAAGTAAAGCTACTACTTTTTTTTTCTCCATACTTCAGTGACCCACACTACTAAACACCCACTCAATCAAAAATCGCCGACGACAAAAAACGATTAATATACTCGTTATAGGCATGATGAGTGGGTAAAAAAAAAGTCATTATAATTGGTTCGTGAGTTAGATTATCAAAAAATATTGGATACGTATTTTTTCTTTTGTCAATCGAACAACAAATGACAAAGATAAAACCTTTACAAAGTTTGGGAGTGGTGGTGTGACGTCATCTCTCTCCCAGAAGTTATTTGTTAAACGCTACGCGGAACTTTAACGGACTATATATTCGTCAATTTTTGATTAAATGATTAGAGAAAAAATACGTTTCAAATATTTTTTGATAGTCTATCTGACGGACTAATTATATTTTTAGGGTTCCGTACCACAAATGGAAAAAACGGAACCCTTATAGGATCACTTTCATAAAGCAAAGCATTATCACAGAGTAGACATCTATATTAATAATTTCGTCAAGGGGTACGGTAGACTCGATTGAAACTTTATCTGAATGATAAAACATAAAAAAATAATGATTTCGAGTCGACAACATAATATATCCGGAAAATTCGGTTATCGAGTATTTTAATAAATTATAACGGTGCTGACAAACAAAAACACGGTGTCCATATTGACACCGGATGACGGATGACATAACTTGAGAAGTGTTGCCAACACCACAAATAAAGAATCAGCTAAAATGGTGTTAAAATTGTGACAAAAAATGCTATAAAAACATGCTAAAAATTGTGATAACATTTTTCAATATGAAATGAAATATAACATAATTATAAAATTATTATTAATTAACAAAATATGTGTTTTAATCGACTATGACCTATTATTATGTTATCAGATAAAATCTAAGTATCTTGGTCTTCATCGACCACTAATGAGCTTGAAGACGAGGTTGAGTCATTGCTCAGACTGTATAACTCCCCTTGGTACCTACAGAGCGTAGTGCGTTCTCTGGAATTGCGTAAGACTAGCAGCATTTCCATGCCCCTTTTAAGTCGAATCTTATAAGTATAAAATAGCATTTAAAGTTTTTACCGACAAACAATTGCGTAGCTTTTTTTTAATACATTCATTTGACTAAAAGAAACCCGTTCAATTTCGTCATTTGAAAGTGGTAGCGTTAAAAACGATATTGCTGAGATAAATGCTGCAATTCTGCATGTAATTTTAATGGTAAAAAACTTATTGTACAATTATTTTACATGCTAAAAATATGACGTATGCTAAATTGCAAATAAATATGCTAAACAAGATGAAAATATGCTAAATTTAGCATAAAAATGCTAAATTGGCATCTGACTGAGCAGTGAAGTATTTTATGTTTTGGCGTCGCATTGTGGTGCATTTGCCAGTGTCAAGTATTAAGTTTTAATAATTTTTGATAATATTGTATCAAAATAGTCACTGTCGTAGTCACGTTAAGGTTTGAACCTTTGGTTAGTACCACAGATATCTAATATACTAGGTTAATACCTACTCGAAGGTTAGGTACCTACTTAATGTTTTCAATGATCCGAAACATAAAATAGGACAGAAGTGTAGGCTATTAATTTTGTGTATGTAGTAATCAGACTCCAGTGAAGAAGCAAAGGAAACAGGCTATATAAAGTACATCATAATATATCACCAACCGGCCTTATTGGAAATCTATGAGCCTTATGTCCAGCTGATTGATAGATAATCATAGAAAAAATAATACTTGCCATACCTAATCTTTAACGTTGACGTTGCCTTTCTTTTCGTTTTATCAGAATGTATTAATACATTTTCAGTACTTATTCATTTAGTTTTGAGCAATTACTTTGGGATATTGTTTACACCCATAATTCCAAAATTACCTATTTTTTAAAATGTATGTCTTTCATAATTGTTTTGCTTGACCTTCATCATTTTGTTATCAGCCTAATCTCCTTGCCATAGATGAAGGATAAGTTTTCGCTCAGAGCGAAGCGATCCTTCCTTCATCTATGCTCCTTGCATTTGGTAATCATTGTCATGATTGTAAAAAATTGATGCAGCGAAAAGCTCTTCGTAAAGATGGTGATCAAGTAAAATTATGATGAGTGTGTGTGTATTATAAGTCATATTTCACCCGAGCGAAGCCGGGTTGTCATCTAGTATAGGAATAAATCTGAAAACTGTACATTTTTATTTAAATCACAAAAAATAGGGCCTCAAAATTCAAAGTGAGATAGAGATTTCAACCACTTACTTTCCAATTTTGTGAAATTTTCTGGATTTGTACGGAACCCTCGGTGTGCGAGCCTGACTCGCACTTGTCCGGTTTTTTTTAGTTATCATGCCTATTATAAAACCTGTGTACTAGTTCGTCTAAATGCGTTGAATAATGCAACTTCTTAGTAAAAATCTACATCTAAAGAGACGAAAGCAAAATCTTCGAGTTTAAAGACCTTATATTTAGACAAATAGCTATAAAATACATTCGATTGTTTGGTATTTGAATTAATTTAGTCTATTTTCTCCAAATACAATATGCATATCAACTGTCTCGATTCAACTTGATTAGTTCGAATTTCAGCTTGTAACAATGTGTAGTAATTTCAGTCCGTCTGTCTATCAACAGCGAATTGGCCTGACTAGCAGACGTAATGATTAATAGCCTGATATATCGTCCTTTACGGATGTTATGTTGGTTAAGCCGGGAATACACATGACAGTAAAACGGGACAGTATCGGGCTTGCCAGCTGGCACAAACGAGTAACAGCGAGGGTATACATATGCAAGTTAAACTTGCAAGCGTCATTACATTCCCTTTGGTTACTGGTATGCCCTTAACACGGTAATGGTCACTAACAGTATTTTGACTCGGCCCTGTCCTTGAAAGAAAAAGCCCCGCGTGGCCGCGGAGTGAGTAACACGTGGTAGGGCTACCCATCTAGTAGACAAAATGCACGCTTACTGATTATAAACCCACAAGTTTATTAATTTTAATGAGGCGCTTTCCAAAAAAAAAATAGTTTCACAAAACTTCCTAGATGGCGTAATAGTCATATGAATTGATATGTCATATCAACTGGAATAGGGTGTGAGAGAGAAACCTATATTAAAGTCTCCAACACTTTACTGAGGTATGACTTGGACTACGTTTTGACTTGACCGCGACTTTATTGGACTATGACGTGACTATTATGATAAAATATTACTATACTCTATAAAATTTAACTTGATCTCTGCGACAGCTGTCAGAAAAATCACGCCTATGAAGTCCTGAATTTCTTAATAGTACAGACAGCACCTGTCAATGTGATACTTTGTGGGCATGCCGATTAGTGATGGGCGACGAATGATCGTGACCACAGAGTTTTAGATAGAGTTTTAATTAAAATATCGATAGTTTATTCTGACGATATTTTAAATAAAACTTTATTTATCATTAATTTTATTGTATATTTTAATATCATAACATTTTTTACGTGTGTAACTAAATTAAACCCAATTATATGTTACATTAGCATCGATAATAGTGAAAAACGTCGATAAATACTATCGTTACATTATTATGAGTATATAATCAATATCATAACATTATTTACATGTGTACATACTTAATCCTAAATAATAGTATGTAAATGAAATCCAATTTCTCACCTTCAACTACTCATTCGATTTCATTACAACATTGTTTGAAAATCGATTTTTTCCACCACTATCCCAACTCTGAAAATGTCAATCTTCTACTGTCGCAGAGATCAAGTTAAATTTTATAGAGTATAAAAACTATTCAATCTTAATACTTGATATTGGCAAATTCACAACAATGCGATGCCAAAACATAAATAAGAAGAAGAAGACATCTTGACAATGACAGTACAATTTTCATAGTCAAAGTATCGACGATTTCAAACTATTGTCGCCATCTATTGGATACTTTTATCGCAATTTTTTTTTTAGAAAACGCCTCATTGACATTAGGAATTAGTTAATTGTATATTTATGACATTTCCAGTTATTATTATTCAGATTTATGTGATAAATTGATGTAATTATTTGACATTATTATTTAAATTGACATTTCTTAACTTTTTTATAATTATTATATCTATTACACTATCGCATTAGTTTTAAATGGTAGCTTACTTAGTAATATACTTACATACTTAGTAATGGTAGCTGTAATTAATAAAATAAATAAATGAAAGTTTGTTCGTCACTACGGCGCATTTGCGACTGTTGGTATACCGAGTATATACCACACTCCGAAACGCATAGCTATGATTCGCGTTCCAATCGCTTGTTTGATGACGGGATTTATAGAATATACTCGTACGTAAGACCCCGCGACCCTTCCCTCATATTGCATGCCAGTAAATAAAATATCGGGCAAAAAAACTCGTATGCCATAAACAGGCATGCCATTTAACGTATACACAAACACATGCCAGTATTTTGCACGTTCAATGAGCTGGTAAATATGCCAGCTACTGGCATGTGTATCCCCAGCTTTATAGACCACTGAGAGCTGATTTGTCATGTACAATATTCTGTGATTGTAATGGCACTTAGATTTGGTCTCTTGATGCCTTTGTACTCGTACAGAAATAGCGCAAATAATTCGCTTTACAGAGTTCTATCACTTTTGATATTGTTCACTGAATTGATTAAATTGGCCAACCTGCGTCGGCCACCGTCGCTTCGTTTTGTACAGCTTCTATTAAAAAATAGTCTTACAAAGATACATTCGGGCCAGTCTCGATTAGGTGGTAAAATCAAATAGGTACAGATACAGATCTTTATTGGTGCTAAAGTACATAAAACACAAGTCACAAAAGTCATAGTAAATTTACGAGTATGTACGATATTTTATGTTGTAAGTACTTTCATATTCTTTCAAAGAATAGTACGCTTTACCGATCAGAAACCTTTTAAGCCTAATTTTGAAAATCGAGTTAGCAGCCGCATTTCTTAAGTCGTCGGGTAGTTTGTCATAAATATCGGGACCCTTCACGTACACCGACTTACCTGCTTTAGTGAGCTTATGTTCTGTTTTTTATTTATGTACATACTACGGAGCGAACCATCGCGATTTACATCTTTTGGAACTTGTGTTGGTTCGTGTGAACGAATACACTGACCTGGTAGATGAGTATAGACGGCACCGTTAGTATACCCAATTCTGTGAAATGCGATTTCGCCGAAACATACAACCGCACCCGCACTATCGCTTTAATAGCCCGCTTCTGCAATACGAGGACACGCTCGCGCTCAGCCGCATCTCCCCACAGTTCTGTCCCATACGTGAGTAAGGAGTGGACCGTGGCAAAGTAGCAGGCTCAGACGGCGTCCCTCGGTGCTGATTTAGCAAGCCGGCTCAGAGCAAAACAGGCTTGGCTCAAACGCGCACATTTTTTATTTATATGCACATCCCATTTTATTGCGCTGTCTACATGAAAACCGAGAAGTTTCACATTAGGTAGGTACTCGTTGCAGCGTCGTATCACCAACATTGACCACGGATCGGTTCTTGGGCTCTGTTTGATAGATTGAAGTGCATGAAACAAGTTTTGTCAAGGTTTAGAGCTAAGCCATTTATTTCGAACCAACTTACTTGTACCTACATCTACTATTCTAATGTATATTTGTCATAATGGCAAATATAATTACATTAAGGTTTTTTTGTGCACTGCTCAATATAAAACTCTCGAAGAGCTAGTGAGCCATATTCATTACCACGTTCACAAATTTGTCAATGAAACGATTCAGATATTAACGTCACCAAAGGACATGTCCACAAAATGTATGGAGGCTGGTATAATAATTATCAAAAATTCTAACCAGAACACTCGTTAAATTTCGAGAAAGTTTATATTTTTCTGAGTCTATTACATCTGTTATTTATTTGTTAGTTATCTGTTATTACATGTGAGTTTTTTTAAAATTAATTTTGAATCTATTATGACAAATCAATATATTTGGCTCAATAGGTAGTTTATCTCTAGCAACCCAGGTTAAGTAACCTCTATTATCGTTAAATGGAAGCATTATTACAAATTAGACACAGTTTTTAAGTGTTTTTGTCACATTGTACTTACCAACTGGTCACACCGGTAGGTTATAATTTTTATTATATTTTTTTATTTTAGCAAATTACGAGATGAATGTGGAAAAATCAGCTCCGAGAGCAAGTAAAATAACGATAGAAGCACTTTATTATTGCTAAACTAGAAAAAATACAAAGCTGTATTATTATTTTTCATACCATTTATTTTCCCCTTAAGAAAAAATGGAGGAATAGAAAAGTCAAAATTAAATATTTTTGAGAAGCTCATATATTAAGCTTTCAAACATTAAGTATCTAACCAAAAGGTGTCGACACGCCTAAGCACCGAAGTCTGCCAAGTCAGTGGGGGGTGAAGAAACGCACACTAACCAAAATTTAAGCAAGCTTACACGCACACAAATGTAATAAACTAACACTAGCTGAAAATTAACGCAACACAAGCGCAACCAGACCGATATATTTATATAAAGAGCATGACCGCTGGTCGCGTACTTTTGGCAGAGGGGTACGCTTTGTAGTGTCGACTCCTTTTGTTTAGGTACTTAATGCTATCAAATGATGTATATATCGTCCCATCTTGGTTCGATTTTTCTCTGAATAATATACCACGTGTGGACGTCACCTTTCTCCACCGAACGTATTTCTTTAGCATTATTCTTTTAACAAAATCCACTGTGATGAAAATTCATACATAAATTTCAAGTCCGCACCGAAAGATTCAATCAATGAAAAATTCGCTCAATAAAAGTCAATCTCAAAACGTAGAGCCATCCTGGCCGATAAAGCGGAAAAAGTAAAACACGAACAGACCACATCCATTGTTTGTGAAATCGCCCTTCGCCATACTCGATTCACTCTCCTATTGACGGGCTCGCCATTATTTTACACGAAAATAAATAAAATTTCTGGACCGTACCATAGTGAGAGGTGATTTTTCAATAAATTGAATTCTTTTGTCTCGTGGCGTTTTCATTTGCGGCCTATTTCAGTTTGTTTTGTTTAACGAGCTATAATAGTTAAGTGTATTAGGAAACTACCGCATGGTGTTTTAATCTGCAAACTTTATATGGGTGACCGCGAGTAGCACTTACGACTAAGCGCTGCCATGGCTCAGATGACAACACGTTAGATTCTCACCACAAAAGTTTTACGCACGCTTTAGACAATGTTTAACAGTACAAATGGTACGATTATACAGTTTTTAAAGCGTGTTTAATTTTTTTGTGGCAAGGCGGTTAGTCTCTATTATTTCAACCGTTTAGCTATGTCAGTGTAAGTACTTCAGAGGTCTTAATCTAGGTTTATAAGTATATTGAAGCTACAGCTATTTCCGTATGACTCCATACATTTATATGTAGCGTCCCTGGCGGAAACTAGGAAGAACTAACCAAAATGTATGGAACCTAACGCGAACTTGAAAGTTTAAGTAAACTATGCAAAACCAGTATGCTGAATGTGAGTTTTGTCGTAAACATGACGCGCTCTTCGGCGAGCGCGTAAGCATGTAATTTGTATGAAAAATGCACAGCGCCATTAGCGGAGCGTTTTTGAAACACAACAAGTTCATACAAATTACATGCTTACGCGCTCGCCGAAGAGCGCATCATGTTTACGACAAAACTCACACTCAGCATAGGACTAAGGGCTCAGGCGGCTTAAAAACTCTTACATCCTGGCTAGCTGCTACTTTTCCGGCCCAAACTAACGTACTGCTATAAAAAATAAAAGCCAATATTCTAATCCAGCATTAATAAGTTGTTATTATATACAGCATTATATCCAGCAAAACGACGCCAGAAATATTCACGGAAAACTCCAACCAAAATTATTACCAGCATAAAACTTATTATACCAACATTTCCATAATACAAGACTACACCAATAATACTATCTCCGCGATCGAATGGCAATAAGTGGAATAAAATAAATCACTTATTACGAGCTAGTTACCGACTCGATTCGGCCAAAGACGATCCAAAGGACATCCCGGATACATAACCCATGGCTTTCCTTTGAAACGTCCCCATTTACGACATTACAGCCCGTTATATTACAGTGAGAATAACATAAACGGGAACTGCTTGAATGGTACGCTAGAAATTTTATTTGATTAACGATTTTTGGTCAGCAATTAAGATTCATTAGATAAACAAAAAAATTGGAATGTAAAAATCATCATAAAGTATTGGAATTTAATTTATTTGAAATTAATTGAATTTGGAATCGATTAATTCACATAATTATGCTAGATGGCTTGCTAGATATCTGTCACTTTTTAAGCCGCCTATACGACTTATGGCATGGCTGAACGATTTAATTGAACCGGGGCCTACAATTTAACGTGTTATCCGAGCCACGGTAGTGTCGGTAGCACTTTCTTTATTAATAACTCGCAATTGCAGGTGGCATTTACCCACCCGCGGTCACCCATCCGATGACTGACCGTGCCAAAATAAACGTTGCTTAACTTTGGTAATCGCTGACATACACCTTGTTAAACTACGCTATGAGCGCTAACGATCAGATGAAAAGTGAGTAGAAAAATGTAAAGCAACAACATTTTAGGCATGCGTTAAGCTCAGTCGAGTATGTAGCTCGTTTAGATACTAAGTTTTTTAAAAAACATGCACAACTAGGCCAATATTTTGGCTAACATGGTTTAAACTTTGTAAATTAAAATATATGCTCAAAAGTGGACTACAACAAAAAAACCAACATCATAATTATACAATTACCTACGTAAATGGAGTACTCACATGTAACCGCTGTCCTAGGACATTAAGTCCTAAAATGGGCTACCAATATTAGCCATGTGAGGACCAATCAGTAACTATGCAGGTATCTAAAAGTGAAAACAAAGTAAAGAAAAATTGCCGTTGTGTGGAAAGCATCACAATAAACAAATGTTGCCAGATCGAAGGGTAAAATAAAAACGCTAGGACAAACCAAAACCAATTTTCACTGCTGACCGCTGAAATTACATCAACATTACTGCGAGAAAAACATAAAAATCTATACGTCTCAAGACTATCTAGTTTCATTACTGTCCCACTGAACTTTGATTCTTGTTTTCAAAGATATAAAGTTGACTGTTGTATTATGTTGTGTAAGGAAAAATGATTTATCCTATGTAAATGGCGAGGGTAAATGTAATAACTAACAGTAAACAGGCTTCTGTAAACTGATATTGAAGTAATATAGTCGATAGGCAAATAGGTCGAATTTTTGTTTGTTCGGGAGCTGTCGGCAGAATGTTACCTTGTGGGTAACTTGAATTTTATTATTAGACTCATTGAATAGGAGTTATTTTGGATATAATTCAAACGAAAAGTTTGATTGTAATTGTTTGAGGCGGAATTTTAATTACCTAGTATGGAAGATACATAAAATAAACGCTTTATAGTTCACATAATCAACAATATGATTGTTAGCTATTAAAATATACAATAAACTACTAATAGACTGTCTCGGTGGCTCAGTGCTTAGTGACCCTGACTTCTGGATCAAAGAGGCGTGGGTTCGATTCTCACTCAGGACAAGCATTTATGTGATGAACATAGGTGTTTGCTCTGTGTCTGGGTGTTATTAAGGTACTATCTATATAAAAGTATTTTTTTTTTTTTTTTTTATAATATAATGACAATACTACACTACTATTACATAGAAAGCAATTGGATCATCCACAGACCCTTGAAGGTCTAAAGATAATCCAAGTGCTCAAGCCCACTGCCAGTTGGCAGCGTGCCCAGCATGCTGGCAGCATTGCCACGCTGAATGGCAATGCTTATACGTTGAGCCAAATAAACACCAGCATTTTGGTCACGCGTCGCGTCCACCAGACGCTCAGAAAGACTTTTGAAAACGAGATGAGCTCCCGGCCCCCACGGACCCAAAGTCTCAACTCCAAATGGCTCAAATATGTAACCACTGCCGAGGTTAGCATATTTGCGCCGCTTGTGCTGCTCAGCCAAATTGGCCGCCGCTCCAGCCCTACTCTGAGTCTCAGGAAGATGTGACGGTGCCAAAGTATCGACGCAAGTTGCGTCCCATACTAAGGGCCGTCCACACTTCCATGGGACCAGCGTCATGCCGTCAGGCCTTTTGCCATCACCACGCGCCAACCCACTCGGTTCGAGTACGGCTGCGATATTGGCGGTGACAAAAGCCCTGCGTATGACATCGTTAAGGCTGGCGTGGCGTCCAATCCGACCAGCGCTTCTTGAGCAAGAGAGACCGTGGTGACCGAGCTGGTCAACTGCAGTACCACACTGACAGCGATGGGCTTCACAACACCTTGCACCCAAGCGTAAGCTGACAGCTAGACGAAATGCAGTTGGGTCTAAAAGGTTACCAGTATTGAAAGAGGGCAATGCTTGCAACCAAAGACCGGACTCCCATACAGAGACTGCAAGGATACGAGCGCGATCCGCGACGCTAGGACACGTGTCTAGAAGAGATTTCCGTGCTAGTTCGCAGATCGGCCGATCCCACAGTCTCTGCGACGATAAAGTCTTTGGGAGCTCGGTATTTGGGCAAGCGACCCTCCAAGCATTCGTTGCCTCATTCAAATGAGCTACATCTACGCCAGAACGGCCTAAAGAAGGTGCGAGGATTTTTTCAATCAAGTTCTGAGTACTATGAATGGAGGACAAGAAAGCTGGTAAAGCAACACTTGAAATTTGGCGGACCCCTAGCCCTCCAAGCCTAACAGGCAAGGAGGCTTGTAGCCACGCCCTTTCACTCATGTCAATATTCAAAACCGATACTAGGGACTGCTTTACAACATCGTCTAAGCTCAAAAGGAGCTCATTGTGTTTCCACAATGGACTACATCGTAAAGCGTACATAAATTTTGGAACAAACAGACAACATCTTATAATGGTAAAAGCCATGTGGGCGTTAATTTTGAGTAGCCTATCAGAGGCACTCAAAAAATTTTGAATTTTTTCTTGAACGAAAGGCGGAAAAGACTCATCTAATATCGGCGAACCTAGAAGGCGAAGAGAACACTTGTCTACCGATTTGATGTTAGGTGCCAAATCATTAAATTTGTTAAGTATCAAATCTTTATCCGGACATGAGTCGCAAACGAAAAGTTCGCATTTCGAAAAATTTAGCTCCAAACCAATTTGACGAAACTCGTCAATAAGAATTTCCAAATCACGTAGGACTGTGCTCGCATCGCCACCCAAAATCCCGTCATCCAGATACCAAACGTTGAGTTTAGATTGGAGACGTTGAACAATTGGATGAATGGCCAGGCTGAAAATGGCTGGTCCGAGAGGGTCACCTTGTTGACAGCCAACGGAAGATAGCAAAACATCATTTTTGTAAATTAATTTAGTGGGTTTGCCGTAGCATTGCCAAAGAAAATTGAAAAGATCGGGAATTTTGTCTTTGACCTGTGCCAACAAGGCGTCTCGATTAACCGAATTGAAAGCATTTTTGACATCCACCTTAAGCAACACCTCTCCACAATTTTGACCGAGAAAAGTACGAAGCGAATGAACAGCAGCCTCACATCCACCCCGCGAACCAAAGCCAAGCTGTATTGGTTGAAAAAGGCTACTCAAAAGAGCAACCTTTTTTCCACAACCGGCTTTGGCTGCGAGACGACGATATGTGGTGCCAACAGCAATAGGTCTGATGCCACCATCTTTTTTGACAAGTGCGCATAGGTTAGCGCCATACAAGATTTCGATAACGTCATCATTGACCTGCCCAGATAACATGAGATTTGCCAAACCCGTTAATTCTCTCAAGAGAGACTCAGCCACCTCACCAGAGCTAAAAGATAGAAGATCTTTTAGATGTTGAGGCGAGAGACCATCTAGGCCTCCGGCTGAGCCGCTCCGAAAAGAAGAAACGGCCGCTGCAATCTCCTGAGCTGACACTTCAATGACAACGTCATCAGGGTGTGGTGGCTCAGGCAGGTGGAGACATGCTGCCGGCGGATGCTTGTCACGGAGTGACTGGACCGTATCGGGTGTGTGGGGGGCAATAGTGTCGCTGGAGAACAGGACTCGTGCGGCGCCTTTGATATCGCCATCACTAATTTTGCTCTCTACTATTTTAATGGTAACCGAATCGTCTGTTTTTTTACAATTTGGTTTATTCTGCCTTGTTGGCGGAATAATGCTTTCAAAATCTAAAGAGTTCTCTTCCAATGCGCTGTACTTTACGCAATTTTCCTTTACCCTAGTGGTAAGGGATTTTTTGTTTGTTGGGTCCGAATGTACGTAAAGCACAACGTAGGGAAAAGTCAAGAGGTGTTCCCAGGCGACTAAAGAATTTTTAGAAATAACATTCCGAATAGCAGCAGATAAACACTGCGCAACCGAAAAACGTGCACCACGCGGGATGCGTTTTAAAACAGGAAGAGAACTTTTGAGTGAGCTAAGAACCTCCCAAAGCGGTTTGGAAGGAGCAGCAGCGCTCACGGGACTGCTGCTGGCTCCATCAGAGCCTGCAATAGGGGCCGAAAGTGTAATTTGGCTATTTTTATGGCACCGCGTACGGTGAATTTTGAGGCCTTTCTGTCCTTTAAAAAATCGCACTTGGGAACACTCTAGGCACTGAATCATGTCCCCCTGCGACACATTAACGTATTGGGAAACTGCATTTGGCCCGGCCGGGGCGCAAAATGCCATGAATAACAAGAATTATACTACAAATATAAATAAAAATAAACTTAGGTTCTATAAGTGGAGACGTCAGGACGTCAGACCGTGACGTGGGCGGTCTGCGCAGACTCGGATGGCGTTGACATGGAAACAAGAAAACAACAATGAGCCGCGACTGTCAAAAACCTACCGAATATTACAACACAATAGAAAACAAATATTTGACTATCTCTAGCTCTACAAATATTACCTCGAAAGAAAATAAGAAAAAAAGGAAAGATTGGAGTAGAATTTGGCCCGCTAGAGCAGAAAAATCTGAAAAATAAGGGCCGAGAAAAATCCTGCCAACATGCGTTGACAGCAACTTTTTTTTTTTTTTTATAAAAGTATATGTATTTAAATATATTATATAATATTCCTATATTTCCTAGGTTATATTCTCCTTATACTAATGAGGAATTGTAACTCAAATATGTAAACGATGTGTTTCTATTTTAGTTTACAAAAACTATTACTTACATAGAAAACTTATGTACTACAAAGTAAATTACAATGATATCTTACCTGAGAACAAAGAAACGACATTTAAGCTTATATTTCCGATTACAATCCTTACACAATCCTTAGTAAATCTTTTGTAACGTTTCTCATAGATTAGACAATTTTATGCGTTTTTAATTGCTTTTTAACAACTTGCTTTATCATTGTTTTTTACATGACCGCTGGCAGATCTACTGCTGTTTTACCAAGCATGTTGGCCGCTATTATCTACAGCGCCATCTACAGAATACACATACATACATTGTTACTTTATCGACAGTGCTCAGCACTGTTTAAATTAAAGAAATCTAGTACCTAGATTTTTTTACATACCTATATGTATATTATGTAGTATGTCAAGGGTATGTCATGTATGTGGATGGTGAGCGGCAGTAATGGGAGGGGGCGACCAAATAAAGTGTGGATGAATTGTGTGAAAGATGATATGAAAGAGAAAGGAGTTGATGAGATGACGTATGATACAGTGAAGTGGCGAAAAGAAACGTGCTGTGCCGACCCCACCTAGTGGGATAAGGGCAGGATGATGATGATGATGATGGTGATGTAGTATGCCAGTCTCTCAGCCACATCACAAGCTTTGCTTAGTTTGAGAGACCGTGTGCAAGATGTCGCCTAATATTCATTTATTTATTTATAATAGACATACAAAAAGAGCCGAAACTTACAACATTTAATTTAAAATTGAAACAATTTTTAAACGAACTGTTTTGAATCTTTAGAGGAATACCTACAAATAGTTAAAAAAACCGGACAACTGCGCGTCAGGCTCGCATCGAGGGTTCCGTACAAACACGTTGTTAAAATAATTAAAAACCTGTTTTAACATGTGCTAATGAAGTTCTTTTATATGATACCTTACATGATACGATTTACTCACCTTGAATTTTGAACCCATATGAAACGATTCAGATATTAACGTCACCAAAGGACATGTCCACAAAATGTATGGAGGCTGGTATAATAATTATCAAAAATTCTAACCAGAACACTCGTTAAATTTCGAGAAAGTTTATATTTTTCTGAGTCTATTACATCTGTTATTTATTTGTTAGTTATCTGTTATTACATGTGAGTTTTTTTAAAATTAATTTTGAATCTATTATGACAAATCAATATATTTGGCTCAATAGGTAGTTTATCTCTAGCAACCCAGGTTAAGTAACCTCTATTATCGTTAAATGGAAGCATTATTACAAATTAGACACAGTTTTTAAGTGTTTTTGTCACATTGTACTTACCAACTGGTCACACCGGTAGGTTATAATTTTTATTATATTTTTTTATTTTAGCAAATTACGAGATGAATGTGGAAAAATCAGCTCCGAGAGCAAGTAAAATAACGATAGAAGCACTTTATTATTGCTAAACTAGAAAAAATACAAAGCTGTATTATTATTTTTCATACCATTTATTTTCCCCTTAAGAAAAAATGGAGGAATAGAAAAGTCAAAATTAAATATTTTTGAGAAGCTCATATATTAAGCTTTCAAACATTAAGTATCTAACCAAAAGGTGTCGACACGCCTAAGCACCGAAGTCTGCCAAGTCAGTGGGGGGTGAAGAAACGCACACTAACCAAAATTTAAGCAAGCTTACACGCACACAAATGTAATAAACTAACACTAGCTGAAAATTAACGCAACACAAGCGCAACCAGACCGATATATTTATATAAAGAGCATGACCGCTGGTCGCGTACTTTTGGCAGAGGGGTACGCTTTGTAGTGTCGACTCCTTTTGTTTAGGTACTTAATGCTATCAAATGATGTATATATCGTCCCATCTTGGTTCGATTTTTCTCTGAATAATATACCACGTGTGGTCTCTCCTTTCTCCACCGAACGTATTTCTTTAGCATTATTATTTTAACAAGATCCACTGTCATGAAAATTCATACATAAATTTCAAGTCCGCACTGAAAGATTCAATCAATGAAAAATTCGCTCAATAAAAGTCAATCTCAAAACGTGGAGCCATCCTGGCCGATAAAGCGGTAAAAGTAAAATACGAACAGACCACATCCATTGTTTATGAAATCGCCCTTCGCCATACTCGATTCACTCTCCTATTGACGGGCTCGCCATTATTTTACACGAAAATAAATAAAATTTCTGGACCGTACCATAGTGAGAGGTGATTTTTCAATAAATTGAATTCTTTTGTCTCGTGGAGTTTTCATTTGCGGCCTATTTCAGTTTGTTTTGGGTCATGAGTGTTTAACGAGCTATAATAGTTAGTGGATTAGGAAGCTACCGCATGGTGTTTTAATCTGCAAACTTTGGATTGGTGACCGCGAGTGGCATTTACGACTAAGCGCTGCCATGGCTCAAATGACGACACGTTAGATTCTCACCGTCTTTCCACAAAAGTTTTCGCACGCCTTAGACTATGTTTAACAGTACAAATGGTACGATTATACAGTTTTTAAAGCGTGTTTAATTTTTTTGTGGCAAGGCGGTTAGTCTCTATTATTTCAACCGTTTAGCTATGTCAGTGTAAGTACTTCAGAGGTCTTAATCTAGGTTTATAAGTATATTGCTACGGGTCCAGAACAGTTATTTCCGTATGACTCCATACATTTATGTGTAGCGTCCCTGGCTGAAACTAGGAAGAACTAACCAAAATGTATGGAACCTAACGCGAACGCGAAAGCTTAAGTAAACTACGCAAAACCAGTATGCTGAATGTGAGTTTTGTAGTAAGCATGACGCGCTCTTCGGCGAGCGCGTAAGCATGTAATTTGTATGAAGAAATGCACAGCGCCACTAGCGGCGCGTTTTTGAAACACAACAAGTTCATACAAATTACATGCTTACGCGCTCGCCGAAGAGCGCGTCATATTTACGACAAAACTCACACTCAGCATACTGGACTAAGGGCTCAGGCGGCTTAGAAACTTTTACATCCTGGCTAGCTGCTACTTTTCCGGCCCAAACTAACGTACTGCTATAAAAAATAAAAGCCAATATTCTAATCCAGCATTAATAAGTTGTTATAATATACAGCATTATATCCAGCAAAACGACGCCAGAAATATTCACGGAAAACTCCAACCAAAATTATTACCAGCATAAAACTTATTATACCAACATTTCCATAATACAAGACTACACCAATAATACTATCTCCGCGATCGAATGGCAATAAGTGGAATAAAATAAATCACTTATTACGAGCTAGTTACCGACTCGATTCGGCCAAAGACGATCCAAAGGACATCCCGGATACATAACCCATGGCTTTCCTTTGAAACGTCCCCATTTACGACATTACAGCCCGTTATATTACAGTGAGAATAACATAAACGGGAACTGCTTGAATGGTACGCTAGAAATTTTATTTGATTAACGATTTTTGGTCAGCAATTAAGATTTATTAGATAAACAAAAAAATTGAATTGTGAAAATCATCATAAAGTATTGGAATTTAATTTATTTGAAATTAATTGAATTTCGAATCGATTAATTCACATAATTATGCTAGATGGCTTGCCTAGATATGTGTCAGTTTTGACGCTGCCTATACGACGTATGACATGGCTGAACGATTTAATAGAACCGGGGCCTACAATTTAACGTGTTATCCGAGCCACGGTAGCGTCGGTAGCGCTTACTTTAATAACAACTCGCGATTGAAGGTGGCATTTAAAAAATAAATGTTGCTTAACTTTGGTAATGGCTGACAAACACCTCGTTAAACTACGCTATGAGCGCTAACGTTCAGATGAAAAGTGAGTAGAAAAATGTAAAGCAAAAACATTTTAGACATGCGTAAAGCTCAGTCGAGTATGTAGCTCGTTTTGACACTAAGTCTTTTAAAAAACATGCACAACTAGGCCAATATTATGGCTAACATGGTTTAACCTTTGTAAATTAAAATATATGCTCAACAGTGGACTACAATAAAAAAACCAACATCATAATTATACAATTACCTACGTAAATGGAGTACTCACATGTAACCGCTGTCCTAGGACATTTACTCCTAAAATGGGGTACCAATATTAGCCATGTGAGGACCAATCAGTAACTATGCAGGTATTGAAAAGTGAAAACAATGTAAAGAAAAATTGGCGTTGTGTAGAAAGCATCACAATAAACAAATGTTGCCAGATCGAAGGGTATAATAAAAACGCTAGGACAAACCAAAACCAATTTTCACTGCTGACCGCTGAAATTACATGAACATTACTGCGAGAAAAACATAAAAATCTATACGTCTCAAGACTATCTAGTTTCATTACCGTCCCACTGAACTTTGATTCTTGTTTTCAAAGATATAAAGTTGACTGTTGTATTATGTTGTGTAAGGAAAAATGATTTATCCTAAGTAAATGGCGAGGGTAAATGTAATAACTAACAGTAAACAGGCTTCTGTAAACTGATATTGAAGTAATATAGTCGATAGGCAAATAGGTCGAGTTTCTGTTTGTTCGGGAGCTGTCGGCAGAATGTTACCTTCTGGGGAACTTGGATTTTATTATTAGACTCATTGAATCGGTGGTATTTATTTCAAATGAGTTTGATTGTGTTTTGTTTGGGGCGGAATTTTAATTACCTAGTATGGAAGATACATAAAATAAACGCTTTATAGTTCACATAATCAACAATATGATTGTTAGCTATTAAATAATAAACTACTAATAGACTGTCTCGGTGGCTCAGTGCTTAGTGACCCTGACTTCTGGATCAAAGAGGCGTGGGTTCGATTCTCACTCAGGACAAGCATTTATGTGATGAACATAGGTGTTTGCTCTGTGTCTGGGTGTTATTAAGGTACTATCTATATAAAAGTATATGTATTTAAATATATGTATATTATGTAGTATGTCATGGGTACGTCATGTATGTGGATGGTAAGCGGCAGTAATGGGAGGGGGCGACCAAATAAAGTGTGGATGAATTGTGTGAAAGATGATATGCAAGAGAAAGGAGTTGATGATGAGATGACGTATGATAGAGTGAAGTGGCGAAAAGAAACGTGCTGTGCCAACCTCACCTAGTGGGATAAGGACAGGATGATGATGATGATGATGTAGTATGCCAGTCTCTCAGCCACATCACAAGCTTTGTTTAGTTTGAGAGACCGTGTGTAAGATGTTCCCTAATATTCATTTATTTATTTATAATAGACATACGAAAAGAGCCGAAACTTACAACATTTAATTTAAAATTGAAACATTTTTAAACGAACTGTTTTTAATCTTTAGAGGAATACCTACTAATAGTTAAAAAAACCGGACAAGTGCGCGTCAGGTCAGGCTCGCATCGAGGGTTCCGTACAAACACGTTGTTAAAATAATTAAAAACCTGTTTTAGCATGTGCTAATGAAGTTCTTTTATATGATACTCGTACCTTACATGATACGATTTACTCACCTTGAATTTTGAACTCATATTTTGTGAATTTTGAGGCCCTAGTTTTTTGTGATTTAAATAAAAATGTACAGATTTCAGATTTATTCCTATATAAGTACTCTGAGACAATGCTATTCACCAAATTTCAGAGTTCTATGTCAACGGGAAGTACCCTGTAGGTTTTGATTTTTGTGAGTATCGAAATATGCGGTTTTTTACGACATAAACGGCTCTAACTTTTTAAACGATAACTGAGAAGTTTTTCTTTTACACGACTGCAAGATACTATAGATATACGTAATATACGTATACAGTTTAAATTTCAACTCGATATCTTTACGCGTTCCCGAGATAAAGGGTCTTGACATACACACAGACGGACAGACGGACAACAAAGTGATCCTATCTAAGATTCCGTTTTTGTCCGTTTGAGGACCCTAAACCTACGGAACCCTAAAAAATAAAATGGATCTTAGTATAATCACAAGAATACCTAATGTGATTTATATTTATACGACGATAGAGCCCATCAGATTTACGTAAGTTTTATTTCGAAACTTTAGATAGCGCTCTAGGTAAACCATACTATTGTTGGCACCCCCTCAGTGATTGGCACTCTGATTTAAAAATTCAAATAATAAGAGACAATTCCTGTTTATTTACTGTTTCAATACTTTATTTGGTAGAATATCTAATAATCTCTAGTGGCAACACTGTTGTCAGCCATCTTTCTTTCACAGCTGTTTGTGAGCTTCTACGGAAATCAAGTCGTCGTGAGCGTGTTGTTTTTTTGTAAAAAAGTTTAGTACTGGAGGATAGAAGAGCACGTGAAAAGTTGAGTTTTGGGTAAGTTTATACAATAATTTATATTTGATTATGTTAAAATAGTGTAAATCTTGCTATTTTTATCATTTTTAGAGTTGAAAAATAAGCGTACCGGTAATTTCATTGGTGCCAATCACTGTATTTTTTTTTGTATTGTGGTACAGTGATTGGCAGTGATGCCAATGATTGTACATTTAATTTTTTGGTAGGATGTGTTAAATTTTGTAGTTAAATGACATTTCCATCAATATAGGCCGTATTTTTTTTTTTTTTTTTTTTATTTTTTTTTATTTTTACATGTTGTTCCCTAACTTGATTAGGGGATTCAATCTTATTTTAATTATGACTAATTATTACTATTTGAGAAACCACTTTACATTTTTATCTATTGCTCTATGTCTATCATAATTGTTCTATCGTGGTCTTGATTAAATAAAGTTGATATTTACATATTGTAAAATATGTACATTCAACCTATATTATATATCTATTTATTTTGTTTAATCACTTTGTTACATATTTTTACGCAAAAATCGATAAACTTGTTTCTAACATCTTTGTCTCTAATTATTTCACATAAACTTTCGACCACTATTGACCAATTTATTTCCTGTTCTGTTTCGTAGCGCTCCTTTAAATAAACTGGGCATTCCACTAGAATGTGCAGGGGTGTTTGCTCTTTTTCAGGCTCACAGGTGCATGATGGGCTCTCCCTCAGTTTGAAACGATGTAAATATTGGGAGAACCCACCATGGCCTGTCATGACTTGCGTTAATGTACCTTCTGGCTTTATACTTCTTATGGTTCTATATGCCTCGATTGCATCGGGGAAAAATATCAAGGTTGTTGGAGTAGTTCTACCTACTTTATATCTCCGGTTCCACTCATCAAGCGTGCCCATGCGGATCTGTCGCTTGATGAATGAAACCGGACACTTATCATAATCTAATCTTGTTTCTGTCTCTAGGGCTGCTTCTTTTGCTAATTCATCTGCTCTCTCGTTCCCCTCGAGTCCCGTATGTGCTTTGACCCAAAAAAGTTCAACTTTTTTGTCTCGAAGTCGACACTCCCTTAATTTACTTCGAGTTTTGACTGCGAGAGGATGGAGAGAGCAGTTGTTCACTACAGCCTGCAGTGATGATCTGGAGTCACTAAAGATAGCGAAAGTATTTTCAGGTCTTTCTAAGATTTCGCCCACGGCTTCCGATATCGCCAACATTTCCGCCTGGAAAACAGTGCAATAGGACGGCAGTTTTAATTTCAAGGATTTGATTTCAACAGAATTGTTCCATAAGGACAATGCTGCCCCGACTTTACCCCCAACTCTGCTGCCGTCCGTGAAGATCTGCACTGCACTATTGCTGCATTGTCTTTGTTGCTCCTTGTTTTCCAAACAAACGAACATGTTATCGGAATGCAGTGCGGGATGTGGGATACTTGTGAACGCAGTTCTTCGCTCGATTTTCCCCACTCCTAGTACCGGCTGGGACATGCCCCTCTTTATTAAAAAAATATAGGCCGTATTGGGTTGCTAAATAAGGCTGTTTTTGCTTTTATTACTATTCATGGCACTGCCAATCATTATACATTTTTTGTGTGCCAATGACTATACCCAGCTAAGGTTTCCTCTTCTTCTTCTCTTTCAGGTACCTACCTACCCGGCTCTAAGATGCCGAAGGTTACGGATGGAAAAAAATATACAGAAGAAGATGTAGAAAAAGCCTTGCAAGCCATAAAAATGGAATGGGTAAGAAAACTGCTGCAAATAAATTTAATATCCCACGGGCAACTTTGCAGTTTCGCCTATCCAACCAATTTGTCAAAAGTCGACCTGGTCCAGATACAGTTCTGTCTAGTGCAGAAGAACAAGAGATAGTTAAATGGATAATTGCAGCTTGTAGTAAAGGATTTCCACGGCGTAAAGAGGATGTCATAAAGAGCGTCAAACTGTATTTAGATGAACATCCCAGACCAAACAATTTTATAGATAATACACCAGGCGAGGGATAAACTGTTTTTGAAGAGGCATCCTGAGCTTTCTATACGAACATCAGAGGCTGTAACTTCAGCAAGCTCAAAGTTGTCAGAGAAGCAAATTAGAAACTGGTTTACACAAGTAGAAGAATATCTAAAAGAAAATGATCTCTTTCATATTTTGAGTGATCCATCTAGAGTTTATAATGGGGATGAAACGAATTTTATTTTATGCCCAAAGAACACCAAAGTTATCGCTTTAAAGGGAACTAAAAATGTATATGAGGTTATGAGGAAAAGTAAACCAAATTCTGATAGTATCAAATCAAAAATTGTTATCCAATCAAACATTTTAATTAAACCTGCAAATAGAATCTCAAGTGATATTAAAGAAGAAAGAGAATATACAAAGGAAATAAAAAAAGAACCTATGAACGAAGTTAAACCTGCAAATAGAATATCAAGTGAGATTGAAGAAGAAAGAGAATATACAAAGGAAATAAAAAAAGAACATATAAACGAAGTTAAACCTGCAAATATTATTGCCCTGAAGGATGTAAAAAACAGACCAATTTTAGATGCAGTTGAAAGAACCTTTAAAGAATCGGAACAAGTACAAATGGTAAAAAAAAGAATTGAAGAAGGGACCAATTTTAGACGAACTTAAACCTCCTAACATAACTTTCCGAGATTCAAGGGAAACTGGAAATGATAAGAAGATAAGAGTTAAAGTAAACAGATTGAGACCAATGACAAATGACAAATGAAGAATTGTTAAAAATGTTGGAAGATGATAGATTATTAATGGACCTAGGCACGTAGGTACCTAGGTGTGCCTACATTGGTAAATACAACTGCCAATCGTTATACCAAATTCACAGTGCCAATAATTATACTTCAGTGCCAATGATTGTGCAATAGCATAGAATTAAGTTTTATGTTACTTTTTAAGCAATAAAGCATTTTTTTTTAAATACCAATGTGAATCATTGTAATCTATACTTATATACCTTTTATTTGAAAAACATTAGATACATATAAAATATTAATATAACAAAGAAATTACTACTTATATGTTGAAGGTTATCTTAGAGTGCCAATCACTGTACTGTTTACCTATGTAATTTGCAATGTCCGACAAGGGCTGCCAAGTTTTCAGCACTTATAAATTTAGATCTGTACAAATTATACACATACATTTAGTGGCAAATTAATTTAATAAAATTGTTTTTTTTTTTGTAAATACAATTCTATAAAATTTATTCACTCACCGATCGTTACCCACATCGTAAGTGAACTTTACATAAAACATTACGAAGTTTCCGTGAATATAATGTACGGCAAATTTCCTGACATTTTCAGACAAAAGTGAAAAGAATAATGAACGTGTTCATAGAAATGTCGTGTACTGTAATATTTACGACGGAAATAAACCATTTTTAACCAAATACCAAAAAGGAGGCAGGTCTATGTTCGTATGTATGTATTTTTTGTGTATTGCGTGATCATCGATATTTTCGCCAACTGTAAACCGTTAGATAAATATTAATTTAATTCGAAAGGGAATACTCCTGAAATGGTCCCTTTTATATTTTATTCGGTTGCGTAATTTTAGTCAAATAAAGTACCCACGTCATTAACGCCAACAAAGAAAAATCTATCTTTATCAGGGCTTTCAGTTTGTCAGTACATTTGTAGGCTTAAGTGGCATCGCTAACGAACGTGTCGTCACAGCCACAAAAGTGCCACCTACGACTTACGTACTTAGTTTATGAATGCTCACCTTGAGAGTCAGCATTATGGCAAAAACAACAACGGTGGTGTCGACAGAAATGAAAACATGTCTTACGAAATTTCGATAAGCTTACATACTGACGCGAGTTGAACATTTTTTATCCATGCCAAAAAGTGCACGTCGCCGCTAAAGAAATGTTCACTTCAAATTTATTTCATTTCATTTCATTTATTCATGCTTCCATACAGTACAGGATGTTAATAACAAAGTTAAGGTATAAAGTTCAGTATGGACCCTGTCGGGCACCGCATATTCGAGTGAGAGTTTATCGTGCGTTATGTTAGGTACGTTATGTAGACAGGGAATCATAATGATTGATTCATGACATCCTTTCCACAACATAATTTTATAGAGCAGTGCAAATCTATATCTAGATAGAGATGCTATAACTAAGCTATAACTTTGTCTCGTTTTGAGACGTCGATAAAATTATGTCGTAGTGCGTAAGCCAAGTTTTCTGCTTTTAGTGACGGCGTTTGTGGCTGTGGAGAAACGTTCGTTAGCGATTCATCTTATTCATGTGACGTTCTGGATCTCCTTCGGTAGGCACTATACGCCTTTGATATCTCTTGGCTGGCACCCAACGGTGAGCCTTTGTGTGATAAATAATAACATTATGATTGTATAAGTAAGTAGGTATAGGTATGACGCAGATTTATGTGGTAGGTGGTTAATTATAGCATCATATTTTGGAAATGTGCCTCTACAAATTTCTAACCACATGAATGCGGATAGCTACTAGTGTATTTCTGCAAAAATACAAACTTTATGTGGAGTACATCTACTTAAAGTGTCTTTGTAAGTGTATTCCGCTTCGATCTTATAAACTATGCAACCGACATGCAGCTGGTGCTACATAACATTTATAATTGATATTTCTCACTTCGTGTTTAATCATGACGGCGGTCACGATCCTGATGGCGCCTCCAAAATTGGACTTAATGTGAAAGCCTATCTGGCGGCATCAGACAGACAGACAGACAAAACTCTTTATTTACAACCACAATTTGAAAAATAAACACTATTTACATATATACGACAAAAAATATGATTATAATGTGGCGGCCTTATCACCCATGGCGATTTCTTCCAGGCAACCTTGCACAAATATGAACCGACAAGAACAAGAAATAGTGGCCTTAAATATATATTAACAAAGAAAACACCTATAAATAATAAACTAAATATACTTAATTAAATCAAAGTTTTAAATATACTTACATATATACGATATAATATATAAATATAATTATACATATACCTACATATATACATACCTACATACGTTATAAAATAGTAGCGAAAGGAACAAGTAGCATTATGATTTCAGATAGTGAGCTTTCACAAGTTGTTTGAAAATGTTCAATGAAGGTGAGCGCTTAATTTCTAAAGGTAAGTCATTCCAAAGTCTGACTACCTCCTCAGAGAAAGAAGAATCGTAGAAAGATGTTTTGTGACGAGGGAAACTAAGAGTGAGATTATCTGAAGATTTTAGGTAACGGCTCAATAGAGAGTGTCGGAAACGAAAACGCTCTCGGAGATAGGTTGGCATCGTAATTATAATAGCTATTCAGAGTAGCCCTGTTTCTTTTTCATATAATGCATTTGATAAAGAGAAGCCGTGGTGGTCTAGAGGTAGTGCCACCCGCCTAGAAATTGTGAGGTTGTGGGTTCAAATCCCAGTCCCGTACCAATGAGTTCCTTAGAATTTATGACCACTGACTTTTCGGTGAAGGAAAACGTCGTGAGGCAACCTGCATACGTCCGTAGAAGAAATTCGATGACGTATGTGAATACACTAACTCGCTCTGGGCCAGCGTGGTGGATATGGCCGAAGCACTCTTAGTGGGTAGGCCTACGTCTATTAGACTATTAAAAGGCCTGGTACAGTATGGAACAGAGTGAACACTTTTTTTCTTTTCCATATTTTTTTACGATTTTGTCTTTGAAATTGGGCTTATTGTAAAACTATGCTAATTTCATAAACAATCGTGTCCAATTCACAAAAAGTTTTATAACACTACCAAAGCAAATTACTACTAACTGTTTAGTATCAAAAAAGATACTTAGTACAAAGCTGCATACTCTCTTAAATAAAAACTAAGAGCTCTAAAGTTTATCTACAAAACCCACGAGTCTTCAACATCATAACAGTAACAACTTAAACCTGTAATCCGCGAGTAAACTGCCACGCTTGCTTCTGACCGCCAACTTAACTAAACAAAAGCTATACTTACAGTACGGCTTATTCCCAGTGTTACATTATGAACAGTAAATCATATTTGACCACTACGCAAGTTTATATATAGCTTAATTCTACTAAAGAAAACACCATTTTTTTCACACGTATAATATCGCGGCTGGGCCGCTGGGAACCCGAACCGGTTTCAGAGTAATTAGTACTCCTTCGTCAGGGAATACGCGCGCTCCCGTCGACTACAGTGCGCGTGCGCCATTCGACGGACGGACGGATTTATTTATATATTATTATTATTATAAGTATAAAATAATGTTGCTAAATATGCAATAAATATCTAAATAGATAAAGTTAATCGCTACAATATTAGCCCAAGGGGTGAGAGCAAAAAATGCGAGCATTTTCTAAGAGCTGAATATTTGTTATTACGCTACCATGGTGGTGTACTGTACTGTACCAGCCTTTTTAATAGTCAACTGAAGGACGTAGGCCTACCCACGAAGGATGATTGGGTCATATCCACCACGCTGGCCCAGTGCGGGTTGGTAGCTTCATATACGCCATCGAATTTCTTCTACGGACGTATGCAGGTTGCCTCACGATGTTTTCCTTCACAGAAAAGCCAGTGAAGTGAAATGGTAGTGTACTTACAACAATTTAAATTCCCGGATTCAGTCAGCTGGGTTTATTTGAATTTGCAAAAAAGTAAGCTTCTTACGCACGCACACATAAAAAACCGGCGGCAGCGGCCAGTTTCTATGAAGATGACTTACTGATCGTAGTGTACTGTAGCTATACGGTGGTGTAGTTCAGCTTGTACAGTCATTTAGTTGAAGTTATAATAACTTGAGCTTGTAAGTTTTGATTTACAGAGAGCGTAGTTTAGGAGCGGTGAGTCGGTTTGCGGAGATTCTTTGATTGATCGGCCGAGCGAGCAAAGCAAGCGAGGCATCTTTGCTGCGAATTACAAAGTGTTCTTTATTCTGTTTCTTTGTTTGATTGTTGTTTCTCGCGTATATGTCGCATTTTTAACGAGTCATGACGAAACTTTAAACGTTACTTACTCACACACACACACGCGCAAACACACATAAACACACACACACACACATGCACTTTTATTGGGATTTCATTGGGATGTTGTTAGTGTAATTATAATTTATTTGTATGCTAAATTATTGTAGTCTGTTTGGCCTTATTGGTGTTTTTATTTTAGTAAGATAATTATTATGTATTATAACACTGTTGATTACAAGCAATAAAAAAAAAAAACTTCCTACACCTACACAGATTTATTTATTTTTAGATTTTTTAGACGTCAGCAATTTTTGATTTAGTCTGAATTTCCTCTAAAAAGAGGAGAGCTTGCTGTGACGTCATTTATCGGCCGATTTTGATGATATTTGACAAACATATTTAGTATAACAATGCTATTACCTATAGGCATATATATGTAAAAAATATTATTATTTCAGCCTGCGCTGTCCCACTGCTGGCCTCCCTTCCCTCAAATTATTATTTTATTATGCATACATGGAGTATTTTTCTATGACGTATTATCTACAACAGCTAAAAAACGCAGATAATCTAGTACCTAGTTACACTTTAAACAACACATTTCTATCAACCTCTCACTCTAAAATTAGTAAAACACTAGTTTTTACCCGCGGCTTCGCCCGCATGATATTTTCATTTTTGACACAATATAATTATAATTTTTAGCCTATGTGTTATTCTGATATATAAGCTATATTATTGCAAAGTTTCATCTCAATCCGTTCAGTAGTTTTTGCGTGAAAGAGTAACAAACATCCATACATCCATCCATCCTCACAAACTTTCGCGTTTATAATATTAGTAGAGTTTTGGCCAGTGCATATTTCTACAAATACTTCCATACACAAAAAAAATATAGTTCTTATCCGCGCAATTGAGACAAAACTAACTTTGAACATAAAGTACCTTATTTAGAAGAACCGAGAGCTCTTAAACTAAATAGTGTGATGTTGACACGGTGAGAGCTTTTTATATTAGCAAAGTTTTATCTCGCTCGCATTTTTCAGTCTTGTTTGTTTTCCTTTGCGTACTGTATTTCTAGGTTGATTTTCCTTGGAGAAAAGTAGGTAAAGTTTTTGCAGGACTTGATCAAGTTCTTTTTTGCTAGCGATAAGAAAAAGAATAAGTTTTCGGGGGCAGTATGTATTACTGGTGATGAGTTATGAGACTGAAACGTGGTTTTGGTCTTAAGAAGCTTTGTCAGTAAGCCTAGCCGTACAAGTTACAGGGTTCGGAGTTCTTTTTATGAAATCGAATCAAAAATGATGGGATGGCTTTATAAGAGAGAAAGGGTAACGGCAGTGAAAAGTAGCGCTCAAAGCGTAGTGAACAAGCATGGTGACTTTGTTAGTAAAGCGGTCTACACACCAAAGCCGCTGACCCGGCGGCACAGCCCGGCGGCTTAGTGCCGGCGGGTTAACCCGGCGGCTTCAGAATGTCCAAGCCGAACGACTTTGCCGGCGGCAATGCCGGCGGCACGACAGCCGCGGCCTGTGGTGTTCTAGTAATTGCCAAATAGTCGTAGAGATGCCGGCGGGCAACTGACTGAGTGAGTGGAGAGGGATGCCGTCGGCATCGGCATGCTGCCCCGCCGGCTTGCCCGCGCGGGCGCAAGCCGGCGGCATGATTGTACAAAATAAGGCCGGCGGGTTGGGCCGGCGATCCGTGCCGCCGGGTCAGCGGCTTTGGTGTGTAGACCGCTTAAAACAACAAATGGCAAAGATAAAACTTGTCAATGTCTGAAAGTGGAAGTTGTGACGTCACGTCTCTCACTAAAGTCCATGGATGTCGAAAGTCTTTACAATTGTATGACACTCGTGATGTAACGCGGAACTTTAGCGGGCTATATCTTCATATTTTTTTCTTTAGTTGACAATAGAAATAATACGTGTCAAATAAATTTTAATAATATAACTATATTTTTCTATGTCATTATGCTATTAGCGTTTGTTAGCGATTATCAAAGTTAAGCAACGTACTACCCAGTCAATCTTTGAAAAAAAAAACTAAAAAAACTAAAAAAAAAAAAACTCTGACACCAGGGCTAGCCACCCGGCCTATACGAACTTACTTACTTACTTAATCTTTGAATGGGTGATAGCTGAGATAGCTAAGCGCTACCGTGACACGTTGTGACAACGTAGACAAATGGTAGCTCCCGGTAGTTTTTATCGTTTATCCATGAGAGTGAGCCGTAGTGGTCAAGCGGTAGTGACACCCGCCTTACAATCGTGAGGTCGTGGGTTTGAGTCCCCGGTCCCGTACCAATGAGTTCTTTTGAATTTATGTTCGGAATTTCACACCACAGGCTTTTCGGTGAAGGAAAACATCGTGAGGCAATCTACATACGTCCGTAGAAGAAATTCGATGGCGTATGTGAATCCACCAACCCGCACTGGGCCCGCTTGATAGATATGGCCCAATCACCCTCGTAGGTAGGCCTACGTCCTGCAGTGGACTACTAAAAAGGCTGGTACAGTATCCATGACAGAGTACTCTGTCAAAAGTGCTAGCAACTCGGCTATACGAACTTATTTTAGTACCAAGTAATTTGTAGGACTTAATAATACTATAAGCGAGTGTTTTTCAATACCTTGAGGATCGAAATTGGGAATACAAGTGAAACGAGCGAATGTGCCAAACTGCATTTCCCATAGATCTTTTTAAATGCATTTAAAATAAGCCTTTTTCTAACGATAGTCAATCTTCAACCAAAACACCGATAATGAAAACCTAACCGTGCTAAACCATTTTACCAAGTAATTGCAACAAAATTATTCCACCCATCACTGAACCAACCTAACTTAATTAAACTAGCTTTTGATCAAAGCTGCGTCAAGTCAACTAATATTGTGCGAGCGTTGCCGCGTTGGCTCCCTGAGGTATTCTGAGGTATGGGGTACTGAGGGCACTGAAGCCGCAACGCAAATGTTTGCGGATCTCGGGAGGCCTGCTGAGGCCAATCAAACTCAGAGGTTGGTAATGATCGCATCGTCTTGTTTACGCTATGGTTGTATGAGGAGGGAGAGGGGGTTAAGTGATGTTGCAATACGTAATGTGAGGATCGCGCAGTGACGTAGTGGTCATACCGTAGCTAGGCTATGTTTTCCTTTCAAGTAAATTTATTGATGTAAAGGATCTTTTCTTTAAATGTTTCGCAAAAATCTGCGGATTTCGTGAGACATGCTAAGATCAATTAAATTCTGAGGTTGGTAATGATAGTATCGTGTTGTTCACGCTTTGGTTGTAGAAGGGATAGGGGGGTAAATGATGTTGCAGTACGTAATGTAAGTATAGCACATTGACGTAGTGTTCACGGCGTAGCTACTGTAGCAGAAGGCTCTGTTTCATTTACAAATCAATTGTTGTAAATAATTTAAATGAAAGCAACGGTCGATTTAGTCAGTTTTTAGAAAGTAACTGGTAGCTATAAAGAAACAAGTATGTATTTTTCCTATATGTCACTAAGTATATGTTTAACTAGCTCTTGATCAAAGCTGCGTATTGTGCGAGCGTTAGCTCCTTGAGGAATTTTCAGGTTTAAAGTACTGAGGTATAAGGTACTGAGTTATAAGGTACTGAGGTATAAGGTTCTGAGGTATAAGGTACTGAGGTATAAGGTACTGAGGTATAAGGTACTAAGGTATAAGGTACTGAGGTATAAGGTAATGTGGTATAAGGTACTGAAATATAGGGCACTGAGGTATAAGGTATATGTATAGCATACTGAGGTTATAAGGTACTCAGGTAAATGGTATTGAGGGTAGAGGGCAACGCAAATGTTTGCGGATCTTTTGAGGACTGCTGCGGCCAATAAAACTCAGAGGTTGGTAATGATTGCATCGTGTAATTTATACCATAGTTGTAGGAGGGAGGGGTGGGTTAATGGTGGGAGTTGATGTTGCATTACATGATGTGAATATAGGATATGAGTATTATCGTAGCTTTCAAGACGTAGCTCCAGCACAACCTTTCTTTGTTGATTTGAAACATTTTATAATATATGTATTATCAATTATTGTCTACTGTCTAGACATTGTTTTGGAGCAAGGGTCGACAAAGCAGAAGACTGATTGAGTGTCACACCTCGGTTCACTCTAACACGTCTACAAGGACCTGCTTACGGGCGCAATATGAGGTTATCATTTTAGATTTAAGTCCAAATTGACTTTTACGATCAAAAAATAATCGTATTCAGAACGTAATTTTTGTAAATATTTGTCGGGTCTCGTGAGGCCAGCTGAGGCCAATGAAATTCTGAGGTCGGTGATGATTGTATCATGTTGGTTACGTTTTTGGTCGTAAGAGGGGGGAATGGTAGGGTTTGATGTTGCATTACGTAATGGGAACATGTTACTGACGATAAGAAGGCCGTAAATTCAGCGTTGATTCAAAAAACGGCTTGTACATGTTTCGTTTCAAGAAAATTGATATTTTTTATCACTGATATAGCTGGAAGGAAAGTTCGCAAAAGACAAATTTCTGTGCCTTGTGGTGTAAAATATTTTCATGGTTCTTATATTTTTTCCGGGGTAATGCTAACATCTTTGGCTAACATGTAAGCTTTGATATTTAAATAATTTGTTAAATTAAAAAATCTATTCGAAAGTCAAACTCGGAAACAATGAGATCCCTAATATTTTACTAAGAGATCTAACATAAAACCACTAATACTTAAATAAATCAGTAATTTATATAACATTTTCAATGATGTTCAATATGTATAAGACCGCTAATTATTTTGAGTATTCAGTTGGTCCCAAAGCAAAGGTTCGTCATAAAAATGAGTAAAGTCGAAATTTCTTTATTCCGTAGACACAATACAGGTTATACATATAGGCATTTGGAATCGTCTGGTAACAATGTTTCAAGATATTGCTTTATTAATTTTGAATATATACCTATATATATGTACAATTGTACAGGTTTACTAATAATCTATTAGCATCTTTATAGGGGCTTATTCTGTAGGTACATCATCAAACCTAACAATTTTTGTTATGCTACTTTTGTCAAAACTGAAAAAAAAGCCGGACAAGTGCGAGTCAGGCTCGCACATCGAGGGTTCCGTACAAACACATTGTTAAAATAATTAAAAACCTGTTGTAGCATGTGGTAATGAAGTTATTTTATATGACACCTTTCATGATATGATTTACTCACTTTGAATTTTGAGCCCATATTTTGTGAATATTGAGGCCCTATTTTTTGTGATGTAAATAAAAATGTACAGTTTTCAGATTTATTCCTATATGTGTACTCTAAGACAATGCTTTTCGCCAAATTTCATAGTTCTATGGCAACGGGAAGTACCCTGTAGGTTTTGATTTTTGTGAGTGTCAAAATATGCGGTTTTTTACGACATAAACGACTCTAACTTTTTTAAACGACAACTGAGAAGTTTTTCTTTTACACAATAACAAAAATTTATCGATATACGTATACAGTTTAAATTTCAACTCGATATCTTTACGCGTTCTCGAGATAAAGAGTCTTGACATACACACAGACGGACAGACGGACAACAAAGTGATCCTATAAGGGTTCCGTTTTTTCCTTTTGAGGTACGGAACGCTAAAAAACAGCTGTTTCATACATTTTGTCGAGGATAAACGATTTTTTTCTATAGAACGTTTTTTTAAGATTTGATAAATGCCGTTGAACAAAAGTTGTTAGTATTGATGTACAGAATAAGCCCCTAAAAGGATGCTTATTGATTACCATTAACCCTGTATAGAATATCTGTGTAATTAGAACACGCATTTTACACACGTTATGCAGCCGATATCTTGAAATATAACAAAGTTAGTCATAATTCTGGGTGCAATGTTATCCCAGAATTATGTTCGACGTCGAGAGATACAGCCGTATTGCTAAGTGAACTTTCAAACTGAAAGATTTCATAAAAAGATTCAATCCCCCAATAAATTTTCCTTTACACCGCAACAAAGTACCAATCTCCTCCACCGTCAGCAATAACGGGCCAAAACTGTATAAACCAAATTTTCATCGGATCGATATACCCCGAATACATAACGGAGGTAACCATTTTATTCATTTCTACCTTTGTAGAATATATATTATTATACTGGGTTCTCACATTGATGTTCGTGTTTGCGTATTTGCTCAAATACAGCAATGTGAACTGCTTCGTATTCGCCTATTTAGATAAGCAATACGCAAAAACGCTATCTCTCATATCCACCGACTTGTGTGAATGATGTGTTCATATTATTCGTATAATGTATACCACCACAAATAGCAAAATTGGAAATCCCGGTTGCTTCAACCATTTACCCATGTCGGAGACTTTTGGGCGGTTCAGACACATTAACTCCAAAAGAAAGCATCTGGATTATACGGAACTAGCAAACTTTTAGTTAAAATTATTCAATTAACCGCAAAAATAGATAATTTTACAAAACAAAAATTACTTTATTAGACATAAACAACTTTTCATACTTAATAAGTGTCTACTTGGCTTTGAACTGATATGCTTGGACACATGCCCCTTAACAAGTTTAAATTTTTAATGAGACTCGCTGAATCAGACACCTGCGATATATGCGGCCGGCCCGAGGACGTGTACCACGTCCTAGTGGAGTGCTCGCGGACTCAGTCTGTCAGAGCGGTCATGTTGGCTCAGTACGGTTCCAATCTTCTCGATTTTGGTGAAATACAAAGGGTCTTATCCGCTAAGCTAAGAGAGGCGGTTAAAACACTTTGTAAATTATTGTGCGATATTATATGAGTAGTGCTAAGTAAATCAAAGAATGTAACAATGGAACTGACATAGTCGCGTAGCGACGGAAGTTTCCATTAAATAAAGATTTAAAAAAAAACTGGTATCCAAACAACGTCAAAAAATTACACGAACATCGAAAAGCGATGTGAGCACCCAGCATTACTTTTCCTACCCAAGTTTTTTTTACGCTACATTACATTCTTACAAAAGGCCAAAAATGGCTCGGTGCTATTGTGTCCAAGCTTTGCCTTAAGCGGCTGACATTAAGATAAAACCAGGCAAGAGAGAGTTGCATCTTCGTCTGTGTGGTTCCGCCTGAGATTATCTCTTTTAGAGGAAAATGCTTAGCTTTGAGAATTTCCTGGTTTCTGCTTGGTTTGAAAACGTTGTGGCCTGATTTATAGAATTTTAAATGTTTTGTCTACATTTCGCAAGTTTTACGTTGTGATGAAGGAGGTGAAGTATTTTGTTTAAAGTAAACATATATTAAGCCCGATTACAGAGGCGCCAGCGTAAATTTATTAACAACGTAAAAAGCGTTCTCTCTATCGAATGCCTAAATCGAAAAAGAAACATAACTATGATATTTAGCTAATATAGTTACGATGATGCCTCTGTAATCGGGCTTACTGTGCCAGTAAAAGTTTTTTTTTATATTTCGGACTTAAATGAACGAAATATACTAGATATTCTAGATTCGTCAAGCAAATATTATATAAAAGTAAACATCGAAACAAATATTGTTGATCTATCAAGATCACTAGTTTCATAAAAAAATAATTATCTTCTCATCGTCTTGTTTCAGCCAAAATTCACATGTTAGTCAGCTCAAGAGTTATATTTGAGAAATACAATTTTGAAAACAAGACAAATAATTAGAGTACGTAGTAACGTTCCATTTTTATGCGGCAGCTTTTATTTCAATCCCCCCAAAAACATTAAATTAGAGAATTAAGTTTTCTAAGACCTCGAGAATCATTTAGATTCTTATAACTCGTTTCATTAAAATAACGGGACCCTAAAAAATAATTGCCCTCAAACACGTGTCAAATTTGCCGGTGATTTTAACAAATCTGAATAAAAAAAGCATAATTAAGCGTTAGATATTCCTGTCCCGGTAATTTTGCCTTCGCTGCTTCTCATTAAAGATTTCGCTTATTTCGCTTGTTGATTTACGTTCATTTTATCCAGTTCGGCATTTTCATTAATATTCTTGGACCTTAAATTTTCAGCGGACATTTTTCCCTAATTATTCGGAGATTAAAAAGGTGTCGCGCTTTTGTACTCTTTAATCTGAAAAGAATATTTTTGAGCTTACGTCTGAATGGAATCTAAATTAGGGTCAGACTTTTAGATAAGGTTTTTCGAGTTTGAATAGGTGATGTTTTCGGGTGTTCGCGCTTACACCTGCAGGTTTTATTCTGTGTTCTTTGTGGTTTACGGCTTTGGATAACATTTTTAATATATAAAACATTTCTGTTTCTTTTGAATTTCTTCGTTTTGGGCATGTAATAAAGACATTATTATAATATTCTTAAATTAATTCGTCAGGGTATCAGTGACTTCATTTTATCACAGTTGAAATCAAAATCAAACATTTTTAATTACTTAAAAATTAAGTAGGTTGGACAACCTTTTACAAGTAGAATGCAGATGCAAATGTTACACAATATTTTGCTACGCGCACATGCTTCAGATTTCAATAAGAAAACTCTTAAATTTTTAAGAGTATAGGTTTACATACAAAAAATAAAAATGTTCTGTTTTCTGAGCTTCTAAAGCGTTTAGAATTAGCTTGAAACACATATGAAAACCATATTATTTTTTACAATTGATAAAATATACAAAACCTTTCTATCTTCAAGCAAATAGCTCATACTGTCTTAAGTAACCCATATTTCCAACAGGAAAGTACGCTCAAAAGTTCGAACAGAATTCGTGAGTTCATAACATAATGAAGTCATGCTCACAAAGATTGTGTAACATACCGACAGTTCACATTCTTCCTCCGTCAACATTATTATAATTAAATTTACAAAAGCTTCAAGGAAAATGTTGCCACTTTTTCCACTCAAAAAGTACTTTCACAAACAAATACATGTAATTTGCAATGATACAGCGGTATGGCACTTAAAATCTGGTTGATTTTTTTCGTTTCTTGGCGGTTTTATTATTGCATGGTGTAATGTGTATGTTAAGTACCAATGTGTGTTTTAAAAATGTGTTGAGTTTATTTTTAGGGTTCCGTACCTCAAAAGGAAACAAACGGAACCCATATAGGATCAATTTGTTGGCCGTCTGTCCGTCTGTGTGTATGTCAAGACTCTTTATCTCGGGAACGCGTTACGATATCGAGTTGAAATTTAAACTTTATACGTATATCTATGGTTTCTTGCAGTTGTGTAAAAGAAAAACTTCTCAATTATCGTTTAAAAAAGTTAGAGCTGCATAAACTGTCGTAAAAAACCGCATATTTTGACACTTGCAATAGGGGAATAAATCTAAAAACTGTACATTTTATTTTATACCACAAAAAATAGGGCTTTAACATTCACAAAATATGGGTTTAAAATTCAAAGTGCGTAAATCGTAACATGTAAGGTATCATATAAAAGAGCTTCATTAGCACATGCTAAAACAGGTTTTTAACTATTTTAACAATTTTCGATAAATGGCGAGATATGTAAAAAAAAAATATTGTCGATGATGATTATGAGTACCTATAGAGATTTTAACATCGTACTTCCCAATTTTGTGAAATTTTCTGGATTTGTACGGAACCCTCGGTGTGCGAGCCTGACTTGCAATTGTCCGGTTATTTTTACCAGGTAAGAGCCTGTATTAAATTAATACTTTGTATAACTTAATATAATACTATCTAAATAATAATTAGCTACGCCATAAATTATTATGATAATTATGGTTTATACAACATACACAAGCCACATAAAAAAAATACTTTTGGATCATCAATTACATTTACCGCCTTAACATTAAGACACGCTTTAAACATTGTTTAATCGTGCAATTTTTACTGTTTAACATTGTTTAAAGCGTCGTAAAACTTTTGTGGTAAGACGGCTAGAGTCTAATTTAGACATTCAAAGGTCTGTTGATGATCCAAAAGTTTTTTAGCTCAAGCTTACTAGCAGTTGCCAGCAATAAGATTTGTTGGTATGGTACCAACTTTAGGGTATACATCATACCCTTTCCAAAAAAAATAATCACCAAAATCAACCGCTCTGTAAAAGATACGCGTGAATATAAATAAAAAAAATTACGCGTTGACTTGAGAACCTCCTCCTTTCCTATCTTTCCTCTCCATCCTAAAGTTGCCCGGCAGAGATCGCTATTAGCGATAATGCCGCCCTTTCTTACTCTTTTTTTGTATCTTTATTTCTTCTTATTATGGTTATTTCTTGATGTGCAATAAAGGGTTTATCTATCTATCTATCTTTTTTTGGGGGGCTAAAATGCAGTGATCCTACGGTTGAATTGCAACACATACATAATATCAATGTGTTAAAAAAAAGTAAGTTCGTATAGGCCGAGTGGCTCGCCCTAGTGTCAGAAATTTCAAGCCGCCTGAAGGCCTCTGATGTGGATAAACGGTTGAAACAACCGGGGCCTTAGTTGGCTTTAGTGGGCGCTTAGTTGTAAGTGCCACACGCGGTTACCCATCCAAAGATTGACCGTGCTAAACGTTGCATAACTTCAATGATCGCTATTAACAACGTATGATGATAGATACACAATGAGCGCTACTAATATTTTTAAGTATCTATTCGTATTTTACTTAGTAAGAATCCTTAGTTTTGTTCTGCCTAAATTTCCTAAAACATTTTGTCACTTAGATTTTGAAGATAAATTTTATCGAAAAAGATAAAATGTATACTTAGTTCAACAGGTTCTGAAGATTACTTTGATTGCTTATTTATTTTGGTTTTCTTCAATGCGCGATAACAAATAACATTCATTTCATATTTTACAGACACTTTGACTTCTCAGAATCTTTTGACGTTTCCCAAATTTGTTTCATTCATACAGAAGGCGCGGGGTTTAAGGCAATTACGGACCCTTAAAAGTGTCTTAAGCCTTTTGACAGAAGACATTTAGTCTTCTTCATTAGGAAGTACCTACAAGTAAACCTTTTTGAGATTTATATTTTCCTCTTTCTTTTCATGGTAAAATAGCGTTTTTATGTGATATTGAGTCTTTGTCAATGCAGTTTATAAATAAAGTAGTGCCCCCGCAGAGATACCAGAGATAATATATATAATAATTGTATACTAGAGTACTTAATGTGGTCGATCAAAAAAATCTGCACGAGATGCATTGATCGATTAGAAACAGACATGAACAAGATCTCGATTCGGTGACTAATGTCAAGTTTTACTCCGCGGGACGTCAAATTCTTGTCAAGTTCCAATCAAAATAATAATTCTATAACTAATATCCCAACGAGTTTTGGCGGGAACGCGGAAAAGTTATGTCGCCTCATTGTATTATTTTGTTAAACTTGTGCTTTTATCAGTGATAATTAGTGAAAAATTGTGGTGTTTCGGTGATTATGAGCTGAATTACGTGCATGAGTGTGGGGAAGTGATATAATGTGACGTATCATGTCGTTCCGTGTTGTTACCAAAACTCCATAGACACCTCTAGTAAAGTCTCCACTGCTTTACTGAGGTGCGACTTTATTGGACTATGACGTGACTACGACAGTGACTATTTAGATAAAATATCAAAAATTAATACTTGACACTGCCAAATGCACAATAATGCGACGCCAAACAAAAGAAGAAGAATATACCAAAATATTTTGACAGGGACAACTTCTTGGAGAAATTTTCCATAGATTTTTGTGGTTAAAAGTTGCCTCAAGTGACGACAGAGCTATCTCTCTGGTATCTCTGTGAGTGCGTCATAGGTGTAGAATCATAGGGATATTTTCATGTCAATGGTACTAACTTTACGTGTTTGTAAGCTTGATACACTAAACGACAGTTACCGGCAATATTTTAGTGACACAGTGAATAGAATCAGACTATTTAATGATAGTTTGAAAATTGCAAATACCACCTTGATTAAACGTAATCTACGATTACCTACATTTACGGAAAATCTACAGTTTCAGAAAACCTATACTTACTGAAAACTGTGTTGATTTCGCAACAAAGTGTCGAAGTGATGAAAAATATCTACATTTAAAAGTGTGGATCTACAGCCATACATGTAGATCTACATTTGAAAGTGTAGATCTAAAGTCAAAAGTGCAGATCTACAGTTATAACTGTAGAGTTGGCTACGCTACCCATGCGGGAGGGTCGAGAGACATCTCGACGTCATCTCGGCTGTATCCACATCTTGGTAAACAAGCAGTGACGCTTATTCACAATTTCTTGCCAAAGTTTCGTGTTCTGTCATAGTTTCGTGCCATTTGTTTGTGGATTGAATAAGTTTCTGTGGTCGTTATCAGATCAGTTTGGTCGGTTCCCGTTTTCTGCAATTCTTTCATATTTTACATATTTGTTTTGTGATATTTTCCGGTCATAAAACTGGCTAAAAATATAAACTAATTTAATGAATAACCCCTGGTTGATGTTATAAGGCAAACGCAAGGAAACGACTTGTAATGGAACTAAATGAGTCATTCATTAATGGGTATTTTTTAAAACATGATTAATTAATTTCATTTTATCTGATCAATCATGTGCAACAGTGAATAATTATATATGTGTTACTCTCAAAATGAAAATCAAACGAAATCAGCAGTTCAGCGCGGGAATGCAGACAGCGTTAATGGCACCCTTCCACAAGGACAGTCATTTTTCGATTTTTAGCCTTTGTTTGTTAATCGAACTAAAAAATTATAAATCTCTACATAATTAAAAGAGTCGTCAGACAATAAAAAAATAATATATTTAATCAACGAAGTCACAGAATATTGTTCTGAACGTTTGAACAAAATAAAGTAACTAAGATGTTTCTTCAAGAGAACCATAAAGTTTGGGACCACAATTAAGTTACTGGCTGTGTGAAACAATTACGTTGTAATTGTTAAGTGTTGTTGTACCCTAATAAAGTGTAAGTTTACCCAACTTATTCAAGCACAAGCTTTACCCGCGGTTTTCCACAGAAATTTTGAGTTTTCCGGGATATTAAGTAGCCTATGACACATTCTAACCATTATAAAATATATCCATGCTAAAAATCAAATTAATTAGTTGCTTAGTTTCTGCGTGAAAGAATCCAACAAAATCACTTTGAAATTGTATTAGTAAGGAGATATTTATCGCAGAAATATAATCCTACTAATATTATAAACGCGAAAGTTTGTGAGGATGGATGGATGGATGTATGGATGTTTGTTACTCTTTCACGCAAAAACTACTGAACGGATTGAGATGAAACTTTGCAATAATATAGCTTATACATCAAAATAACACATAGGCTACAATTTATAAAGATATTTTGTGAATTGTTCAAAATATAACGATAAATGTTGAGTAAGTAGGAAAATTCTGCCATCTGCGAGCTACTCTAGCGTGCGCTGCAAGAATGTTAAAATAAACAACTATCGATCGAATATCTGTCAAATCAATCGATGAAAAGTCCTTGGATATCATCATACTGATAATATATTATCCTACTAATATTATAAACGCGAAAGTTTGTGAGGATGGATGGATGGATGTATGGATGTTTGTTACTCTTTCACGCAAAAACTACTGAACGGATTGAGATGAAACTTTGCAATAATATAGCTTATACATCAAAATAACACATAGGCTACAATTTATAAAGATATTTTGTGAATTGTTCAAAATATAACGATAAATGTTGAGTAAGTAGGAAAATTCTGCCATCTGCGAGCTACTCTAGCGTGCGCTGCAAGAATGTTAAAATAAACAACTATCGATCGAATATCTGTCAAATCAATCGATGAAAAGTCCTTGGATATCATCATACTGATAATATATTATCCTACTAATATTATAAACGCGAAAGTTTGTGAGGATGGATGGATGGATGTATGGATGTTTGTTACTCTTTCACGCAAAAACTACTGAACGGATTGAGATGAAACTTTGCAATAATATAGCTTATACATCAAAATAACACATAGGCTACAATTTATAAAGATATTTTGTGAATTGTTCAAAATATAACGATAAATGTTGAGTAAGTAGGAAAATTCTGCCATCTGCGAGCTACTCTAGCGTGCGCTGCAAGAATGTTAAAATAAACAACTATCGATCGAATATCTGTCAAATCAATCGATGAAAAGTCCTTGGATATCATCATACTGATAATATATTATGTACCTATATTTAATATTATAAATCCGAAAAGTTTGTTAGTTTGTTCTTCTTTCACGCAGCAACGGAGCAACGGATTGACTTGATATTTTGGCATACGAGTAGATATAGTTCGAGGGCCGGAAAGTGACATGGGCTACTTAGATAAAAGGTTTCTGTGAGATAGCATAAATGTCTAATTCCACGCGGACGGCGCCGCGGGTAGAAGCTAGTAAGTATATAATTGAAAGTACGCAAGACGTCTCATGTTTCGTCCCCTTAGTAACACAAAAACGCAACTCGATATTGGTTAATTAGAGAAAACATTAAAAAACCGCGCGGCACGATACAATAACCAGAATATAATTTTTAATTTTCAAGGTTTTATCGTTTAATGCTTAAAATACGTTTAAGACATTATTTAGGATCTCAAAAGAAGTAATTGCTCATTTAAAAAGGTTTTATTTAAATGTTTAATATTGAATAGTTTGGAAGAGGGAGCAGGATACGTTTTTGTGTTACTAACTGCTCCATAAAATATTAATGTTTTGAAATTAGATACGTCAGGTTTTATTCTTCAAATATATTTATTTTGGTATTAGGATTCAATATAATATAACACAAGTGTACACAGAAGATACAAAATACTAGGTACAAACTACTACTACACGACTAAAATATTAGACGACTCTAAATTAAGTACATCATTAATCCGAAGATTCTGAATTTGTGTCTTGGCTACTGCCTACGTTCAATTCTTCATAGAATCGGTGATATTGTGATAGTATTATACCTTGTTCGCAAAGGTTTGTCAAATATTGTAATTTTTCTGGGGATATTTTCATATGGGAGTCATATGCTCTGATGAGTTCTATGAAGTCATAGTTTGTAGCATCCCTTGTCACTCGCCGTATTACTTTAAATTTTTTAAAGCCTGCGTCACTTTTATTATATTTAAAATAAACATGATCACAATCGCCTTTCATATATTTTAATAATGTGATTTTGAGCCAATTAATTTTGTTACCATCCGTATCTGTTTTTTTATTTTTAATGATTTCTTGTCTTACCTTCATAGTGTTGAAAAACATTTCTTGGCCCATTTCAATGACATCATCATTTTTAGAGGATTTTGATGCCATTCTCACTGCAGTGTACCATACTGAAGGATGGTAAATATTTACGTTCTTAGATGAAGTCTCAATGTGAGCGTGCACAGAATCTACATCCATCATGGAATGGCCAGGTTCAAAGTAGCCCTAGTTTATTTCAGGAATATCTAATATCTGCACAGCATAAAGAAGGACCGCAGCTATATTCCTATTCTGGCCTCCACAAGTGTCACTCATGGTAATAATTTTTTTTTATTTGGCGTGGTCTGCTAAATATTTGTAAAGGCAAGAAGACAGCTCGTTCGAACTTCTGGACGCAATAACTTCATGCCACACAAAATTTGACGCACGCCTTGATTCAACATCATAGACTGTTGCATTATAAACAGCAAGTCGGCGTTTGTAAAAAATAGCTTTTGCTGATACTTTAGGACAATATCGCACGGCTGCTAAGTCAATCTCAATAAAGTTTAAATTTTTATTTAGTGCTAGGTTCTTGTTATCATCATGGTACTGACGTGATTCAGTCTTTCAGCGAATATGTTCCATGTGTATTAGAAATAGATCTGGTTTTTTCTTCCTCACTGCAATTCTTGTATTTTACGCACGAATCACACATGTCCTTACGTGGCTTGTGAAATTTCAAATTTTGACTTTTGAAAATTTGCTTATAAAGCCAGAATTTTTCAAAAACAACATTTTGCTCCGTGAATTTCTTAACGTATAGATCATACATATATCTCAATGATAAATCTTCTGGTAAGTATTTATAGTTTGATTTTTTTTTGCGGCAGTAATGGGAGCACAGTGGGAAATGACATACCTAAAATGTTTTTCTATAATTTCTTTGTTTTCGTTTGGTCTAGTAACACCTGGTTGGTGCTTACCCTGCTTACTTGGAGCAACAACACGAGCTTCATCTCTATTCTTTAAAATATTTCTTAAGAAACCTTTAGATATATCTAGAAAAAATTCTTGACATACTTGAACTCTTCCGCTGTCTTGGTAGAGAAAGAACTCTCGCGTCTTATTTCGCCTGGAATTTTCACCAGCAGTTTTTTCAACTTCATCCAACAATGTGGAGACTACTTTTTTACGTACTTTTTTTGTTTATCTGAATCTTGTAAGTTCCAGTAGGCCTTATGAATCATTTCTCTTGCAACTTCATCAAATGATGCATTACACTTTTTGGGGCAACTACTGCAATCCTTTGGTCTTACTCTACGAGCATCCACCTTTTTACCTCTCAAAGAAACATATTCATTTCCAGATTGCCTTAAGCGCTTTCGCACATTTTGCTTCCATTTCTCAGGAGCAGATATTTTATTGCGAATTTTTATAAGATTGTCAACTTCCAGTTGGTTATCAGTTGTTGTAGATTCTGGCATGTTAGGTGTCAGTTGATCTAGGATGCTAGGAGAATTATCCAAAGCTGTTCTTTGTCAGAATCGATTGAATTGAATTACTGCAGCTGATGCACTAAACTACAAACACATGTATAATTATCTATTCAAACGCATTGTTTGTATGCATTCATCGTACTACAGTAACACACAAACGTATCTAATTAGATACGTTTATGTTTTACGGAAATTGTTAGTTACACAAAGACGTACCTTCAGATACGTTTCTGTGTTTGTATCTTTTTTACGCATAATATAGATACGTCAACGTCCATTTTATAAATAAAGCGTTATCGAGATACGTGTCTTTGTGACTAAGTAAAACCTGTTATTTTAAGATTCGTGGTATACTTAACTCAAAAGTGATAAAAATCGAGATACGTTTTTGTGTTACTAAGGGGACGGTTTGAAACCGCGCAGAAAAAGATCCCTCAACTTTTAATGAACCTCTTTTATAAAATTTCTTGCAACAAAATGAATACAGAAAACAATGCAACAAAGACCTCTTTGCCCCTGACAGGGAACTTACAATAATTAAACAGAACTTGGCTGCAGAACATCTGAATGGCGCCAGCTCATTCGTCACCAGAACTTTTGCTTGGGGTATGAACAGCAGATGTACAACTTTGTAACTTGAAGTACCAAAGTACTCAGTGAGGTAGAGCTCATAGCATAGTTTGACTAGGTGTTTGTCAGCGATCACCAAAGTTAAGCAACGTTCGGTACGGTCAGTCCTCGAATAGGTGGCTGCGGGTGGCATTTATAACTGAACTCTACTGTAGCTCGAATGACACGTCACATTGTAGGCCTAAAGGCCAAAACACACATACGGCGGGCGCGGGTCGGGCGCGGTGCGGGTCGGGAGTACGGCGTGTCTATTTGTACCTGTTTCAATGGACGACCACACACAGAACGCGTGCGCGGGTCGGGCGCGGGGCGGGCGCGTTCTGTGTGTTGTCGTCCATTGAAACAGGTACAAATAGACACGCCGTACTCCCGATCCGCACCGCGCCCGACCCGCGCCCGTCCCGCGCCCGCCGTATGTGTGAATCGGCCTTTAGTTGTATTACGTGTAAACTACGAGCAATCTTCATAATTTATCTTATGATCATGATCCATTTGGTCATTTGTTGATTTTGACTGAGTCGTACATGACCTGATTTGTTTTGAATATATTGTGACAGCTTTAGTAGTTTAGTTTTCAAGTGTACCCAGCAACAAGCCACAAATAATCTTATTTGGTATATGTTCTATGCTGTTTATTCCAATTTCTAGAGCTGATCACGAACGAGCTTGTCGCTACAGACCCACACGTCAACGCTAAAATAACAAAATTTACAAAAAATTTATAAAAAATCTCACTGGTAGCTTTATTACATTTAGAGACAGATAAGTAATTAGCTCTGGCATTAGAAAAACTAAATAATATATTATCTACTCAATGAATAAGTCATAAAAAAAAATTTCATTATTCTTAGGGTTCCGTACCTCAAACGTAAAAAATCTAACCCTTATAGGACCACTTTGTTGTCCGTCTGTGTGTATGTCAAGACTCTTTATCTCGGGAACGCGTAAAGATATTGAGTTGAAATTTAAAGTGTATTCGTATATCTATGATCTCTTGCAGTTGTGTAAAAGAAAAACTTCTCAGTTATCGTTTAAAAAAGTTAGAGCCGTTTATGTCGTAAAAAAACGCATATTTCGACACTCAAAAAAATCAAAACCTACAGGGTACTTCCCGTTAACATAGAACTATGAAATTTGGCGAGAAGCATTGTCTCAGAGTACACATATAGGAATAAATCTGAAACTGTACATTTTTATTGAAATCACAAAAAATAGGGCCTCAAATATCACAAAATATTGGTTTTAGTTTCTGTAGTATTCTGTCTTAAGTTACAAGAAACTTAGCCTGGAATTTCATTGTACCAAATAAGGTCGCTAATCTGCTCCTTGTGACACTTTACATATTAAGCTGGTAACTTAAATGAAACTACGCGGCCCGTATTGTTTGAGCACGCCACGCGAAAGTTGCTCATTTCATTTTATGGAAATTTGCTTGTTTTACTGAAATTAAGCAATTAGAAGTATTATTTTAGTAAGTGCATTTTTTTAGTTGATTTTAGTCGTGTTTGCTTTTTGTGGCACTTTATGTAATAATGACGTAAACGAAACTAAATAGCCCGTACCGTTCATGAGTACGCGACGCTTCAATTGCTCATTTCATTTTATGGAAATTAGCTTACGCCACTTAAATTAAGTAACGAGAGTATCATTTAAACGCAGCACAGTTGAAGAATATTTAAAATTTTTATATTTGATGTCGTTTTTCAGTTTAAATGCAAAAAGTGCTCCGTATTGTTTGAGCACGCGACGCGATAGTTACTCGTATCGTTTTATGAAAATTAACATGCTTGTCTTACTGAAATTAAAGAATTATGAGTATCATCTTACTAAGCATAATTGAAATATATTCAAAATCAATTTTTTTTCTAGTTTGTGTGATATTTTAGGCAATTGTGAGGTACCAACTTGGCCATACAAATATAATAAGATGTTATCTACCTCAACTACAAAACTTCATATGAAACTACACGGTGCGTATTATTTGAGCACCGGAACAATAATTACAACATGTAATAATTTATTTATAATAGTTGTTAATACATACTGACAACATAATTATTTATATTTAGGTATCACAGATCAAGAATCAAAGTACACAGAATCAAAGTAGTTAAAATTATTCGGTCCAAAACAAGAAGCCTGGCAAATAGTAACCTTTATTTTATTCTGTAGTGTAACATTCCAAATCTGGCAATATTATAAATAACTAGTTCTTACCCGCGGCTTCGCCCGCATGATATTTTGATTTTTGACACAATATCATTATAATTTATAACCTATGTGTTATTCTGATATATAAGCTATATTTTTGCAAAGTTTCATCTCAATCCGTTCATCCATACATCCATCCTCACAAACTTTCGCGTTTATAATATTAGTTATCATTATAATTTATAACCTATGTATTATTCGGATATATAAGCTATATTATTGCAAAGTTTCATCTCAATCTGTTCAGTAGTTTTTGCGCGAAAGAGTAACAAACATTCATACATCCATCCATCCATCCTCACAAACTTTCGCGTATATAATAGGTATAAACAATACTTATGCGGCCAAGACTAAATACTATCTGCTCAAAACTATAACACAATTTTACTTAATATGACAATACAGTTTAATGAATTGACATAATATTTTATTTTATACAATATTTAATCATCTTAGAGGCAGCTAATTAAAGGTAGCAGAAAGCTTTGCGAAATTCAAAATCTCTTACTTCTGTTTACTGAACTTTACATCGATTCCAACCCATTTCGTCCGCTCCAGAAAACACAAAGATTCAACTTTGCCAAACTTATAATTTACATTACAATACAAACTTTGTTTTCAAAACTCCGTTTCACATAAATCTTTCAATTACATTCTTCCAAATAAAGGCTAAAGGTCGCTCGGAGACCAATAATTCAAACATGCTAATATCGAATCGCATTTGTGGAAAATACCGAAATACTTTTACTTACTACTACATTATCTCTGATATATCAAAACATTTGTTATTCAAGGTAACGCCCCATATATCTCGAGTCCGGGGCACGCATTTACATACTGTTTTGTACATCATAAATATTTCATGGGATTTAGTTTTTTGGGGGGCTCCAATTTGGGTAAGAAACTAAACGGTGTGGTGGACGTCGGAGTATCAACTTTCTGATATTTGAAATAGGAGACTTTTTTAGGTATATAATTGTCATATAATTTAGATCGCACTGTATACCGTACAACAATATATTGTATTGAAATACCTACAAGACAATGTTTTGGTATGGAGCGTATGACGTACTTGCAAGTTGAAATGACAGTGGGCAGAGCACAAAACGCGTGTTACATTAAATTTGAATGTAACAGCCAACTTTATATAGTCAATTTATCTAGCCAAAATCATCAAGCGAAAGCTACGATTTTGCTATTCAATTTTTGCAGGCACTGTAACTACTGTACTGTACCAGCTTTTTTAATAAGCCGTGGTGGTCTAGAGGTAGTAACACCCACCTTACAATTGTGAGGTCGTGGGTTCAAATCCCAGTCCCGTACCAATGAGTTCTTTGGAATTTTTAGACCACTGGCTTTTCGGTGAAGGAAAACATCGTGAGGCAACCTGCATACGTCCGTAGAGCAATTCGATGGCGTGTGTGAATCCACTTACTTCCACTGGGCCAGCGTGGTAGATATGGCCCAGTAACCTTTCGTGGGTAGGCCTACGTCCTGCAGTGGACTATTAAATAGGATGGTACATCATTGTAACTGGTTTAAATCAATTACTGGAAATGCTTCAAAATTACTGAACTAAAGCATTTTAAACTTTTATGAGAACATTTCGTATTGGTTCCGTACACGTGGTCTTAAAGGCTCACAAAAAAACGGAGAAATCAGACACCAGAACAAAAACTAGGTATATAAACGAATCACTGGCTGTTTTTAGGTGAACAAAACGGAACCCTTATAGGATCACTTTGTTGTCCGTCTGTGTGTATGTCAAGACTCTTTATCTCGGGAACGCGTAACGATATCGAGTTGAAATTTAAACTGTATACGTATATCTATGGTCTCTTAAAGTTGTGTAAAAGAAAAACTAATCAGTTATCGTTTAAAAAAGTTAGATTATGTCGAGACGTTTATGTCGTAAAAAAACGCATATTTCGACACTCACAAAAATTAGAACCTACAGGGTACTTCCCGTTAACATAGAACTATGAAATTTGGCGGAAAACATTGTCTCAGAGTACACATATAGGAATAAATCTGAAAACTGTAAATTTTTATTTAAATCACAAAAAATAGGGCTTCAAAATTCACAAAATATAGGTTCAAAATTCAAAGTGAGTAAATCGTATCATGTAAGGTAGCATATAAAAGAACTTCATTAGCACATGCTAAAACAGGTTTTTAACTATTTTAACAAGGTGTAATTTTCGACGAGGATAGTGAAAAAGAAAAACTTTTTTGTCGGTATTTATAGTATATAGAGATTTTAACAACTTACTTCCTAATTTTGTGAAATTTTCTGGATTTGTACGGAACCCTCGGTGTGGGAGCCTGACTCGCACTTGTCCGGTTTTTTTGAAGTAAGTAAATTGTTTAAAAATTACCTATTTAAGTTTAGAAAGAAGAAAAACTTGGACCTTAAAACTCCTACATCTTGCGTCACTATCCTTTCCATTGTCGCAGAGGAAATGGTGCAACGTTTAATGGTAGCCCCAAACGTTTGACATGGTTCTAATTTCGAGTTCCTCTTTTAATGACTCATTTGGAACTTAATTTTATGGCTACTAATGAATAGAATGTCGACGTTCAAAGTAAGTAGGTTAATTTTATTACCTAGTAAATTAAGCTAGTGAGGACCAAAGCTGGTTGCATTTTAGGACCCTTTTAGTGTGATGAATTCTTGAAATGTGTAAAATTTTGTTTGATATGTCTTTTACTGCTGGTTTAAGAGTATTAAGTAGTTCTGAGTGCTTTGAAGATTTTGTTTATAATATTTTTAGATTTTTAAAGGTTAAGTTTTCGTAACTGAGTAGGCGAGTGAGCGTAAGTCGTCCGGAGGCGAGATTAGTCGACAAAGCAACATCTAGAGCATAATTTGAATATAACTGGCTCAGAATTAATGCACCACACTTGATGTTGTCTGTAAGACAGGCATTTAGCAGTGGGATATAGTAAATGCGAATGATAAAGAAAGTTAACGAAAACGGTTAAGAAAAGAAGAACAGTTAAAGGATATGATTTCATTAAATTGTGTGGAAAAGTATTTTATATCCAATATATTATAACTCAAAAACATTTTTTTAGTTATATTAAGTTATAATATATCACTATCACTATCACTATCACTACATAGTATAAAACAAAGTCGCTCTCGCTGTCTGTCCGTCCCTATGTGTCCTTAAATCTTCAAAACTACGCAACGGATTTTGAAGCGCTTTTTTTTAATAGATGGAGTGTTTCAAGAGGAAGGTTTATATGTATAATACATGCATAATATTGTAGAGGAACACTGATGAATTTACAGGTTTCTAATGTGATGTCGTAAATAAACACATTTTTTTGCGCTTACATTGCAAACGCTGACTGAACCCCACGAGATAAATCAAAATAATGTACTACGGTATTGTACACCTCAAAAAGGTCAACAAAAAAGTCCGCGATGGTATATGTCTATCTCTTAAGGATAGCCCACAATAACCATTTTTTTTCCATTACATTTTACGGGAAAAAATGGCTTATTTAGAAAGTTATTTTAAGCAATACATAATTAATGCTTATCCAATTAAGTAACTTAAATACATTGTCCATTCAATATAGATCAATATGGCCTTTTACAGCATGTAATTTAAATTAATATTTTCGAAGATATTACAGATTTAAAATGCAGGGACATATCGGTGCGGCGCGGGCGGTAGGGGTCCGGCCGGCGGGCGGCGGACGTTTGTATTTACGTGTGCGGGTATGTTTGTAATGAATAAACTCGAAAACTACTGTGCAGATTTTAAAAATTCTTTCACTATTGGAAAGCTACATTCACTTTAAGTAACATAAGTTATATTTATTGATAGAAAAGATTACGAATCCTTACTAAAACTTAAGTAACGTAACCCAACGTGTAAAAAAATGTCTTAATTAAAACGTCTTTCGTTGCATACGCTGCGGAAACTATTGATGATATAACAAAAGTCTGTTCTACAATATTAAAGAACATATCAATATCTACAAAAAAACTTCGAAATACCATAATGTCCAACTACTATCGTTATGTCACAATAACCACTTATTACTTTTTAAAAGTTAATAGAAATACCGACCAGTATTCGACCATGTTATTCATACTTCTGTTTAAATCCTTATCCAAATACTAACTACTAACAAATACTAACCTACATAGGTATGCAGGTTGCATACGGGATTAGGATTTGAATCCAACAACTCTCGATTGTAGGATAGGTGTTACTACGACTTGACCACCACGGCTCTATATAGGTACCACCTCTATTAGTGCGCTGATTTCTGTAACACCTTGAGATTTGGTTCTCCAAATCTACCCCTAAGTAAGGCGAGCCAACATACCGACGATTTAAAATTTCTGTTGTAGTGGTAGTGAATAGGTACTGACATACATAGTTCATAAAACGAATGATCAATGAGGGTTTAAAATTCTCGAACGTAGACAATGTAGCTATTGGCAAGTGTAGAAAAGGTCTCCACGTGAATCTAAGATCAGGTCGAGACCACCAGATCACGTTGGATGCCAGCGTTTCCATCGGTTCAATTTGCTCTTTGGGTTAGCAACTTGTAGAGGTTTTAGATAGGGCACACAATTCGTAGAAGTAGAACTGATGGCGAATATTTTACAAAGTTATAAAATGAAGAAAAGATCAAATACAAGTATATAGTAGAAACGTCAACTAACTTACGTAGGTTGAATGTAGATGGACTGAATATTCTAACCGTTTAAAAACAATGAAACCAGAGCCATAGATAACGTATAGCCGACCCATACGAACTTACTTTTATTTAGATGGCCAATACTATCTTTATTTTATGTTAATAGTTGAACAGATTAAGACTACGGGAACACCCGCGATTCAGGTACCTACGAGTAGCTTTCAACCCATCCTATCGGTTCGTCCGGTATGTCTAGCAATGGACATTATAATAGATAGATACATTTCAATACTACAATACTTTATTGAGAGTCAAAATTTAATTGACGGAATGATCGCATAACATATGTACATACTAAATGAAACACAATCTAATTGAGAACCTCATTTTTTGGTGGATACATTTATGGAAGCTGGATGCAAACCTCTTGCAAAGGTTTTATTCGGTGTTATTCAAGATCTAATAAGGGAGCCCTATGTTTAGTAGTGGGTATTCTATGGTGAAAATATTTGCGCATATACCTATACGCAGCTAATGTAATATGAAAACGTGCCAAAATAACTGTGCGCATGTGTGTGACGTTACTTGGTTACATGGTAGGTATATAAGCACAATACTTATAAAATGTCTCCAGTCGTACCCGGGCGAAGCCGGGGCGGGCAGCTAGTTGGATATAAAATACTTTTCCACACAATTTAATGAAATCCTATCCTTCCTACAAATATTATAAACGCGAAAGTTTGTGAGGATGGATGGATCGATGGATGGATGGATGAATGGATGTTTGTTACTCTTTCACGCAAAAACTACTGAACGGATTGAGATGAAACTTTGCAATAATATAGCTTATATATCAGAATAACACATAGGCTATAAATTATAATGATATTGTGTCAAAAATCAAAATATCATGCGGGCGAAGCCGCGGGTAAGAACTAGTTGTCTATGTTTAACTAAAAATACAAAACCATTACCCTATTTGGTTGTGTTACGTTAGTTAAAATATCTTAGACTTAAGCAAAATGATCTTGTTAGTGAATTATGTTGCTCGTCCAGCGGATCCTATTACTCACGTAATTTAATTTTCAAGATAACAACGGACGTACAATCTATGTAAACAATATGTAAAATATTAGAGGACATCTAATACACGTTCTTCGATCCCAAATTAAGCGAAGCTTGTGATAAAATGGCTGCCAGAAATTGATATACTGCGTACACTTTTTTAAATACATACTAGCGCTCGTAGCGCAGTTTGACTAGGTGTTTGTCAGCCTAGCTATCTGCCCCACCAAGATGGGATGACTGGGGCCGATTCCACTCCAAAAAATGAAGGAGTGGAATCTGCCCCACCAGTGGGGCGCTTTGGTGGGGCAGAGTGGAAGCACTCGAGGTGCATGGTCAGTAGGTATTTGAATGGGTGAACGCGGGAGGCATTTTCCAACTTAGAGCTACCGTGGCTCGGATGACACGTAAAATTGTACATCTTGGTTGCTCTAACCATTTAGCCAGGTGTCAGAGATAGGCCGCTAAAAACTCTGACACCTGGCCTAGCCAACCGAATTTACTTATTTTTACCTTCTTAAAACATGATAAATAGATTTCAAGCGGTCTTATGAGATGATGAGTGATATGATGAGAAAAGTGAAAATAAAATAACAAAAAACTTTTTTGTCGATTATATAGTATAGAGATTTTAACAACTTACTTCCCAATTTTGAAAAATTTTCTGGATTTATACGGAGCCCTCGGTGTCAAGCCTGAGTCGCACTAGTCCGGTTTTTTTTTCAGTGGACTTCATGCGGCTTATAAGCTCCGACACGGGCTAGCCATCCGAATTTAATTACTTTTAAGTGTGTCCCGCGTTGCTTAAATAGACTAGTCTAAGTATGATTGCGCATCTATATGTACACATTCTTAATCGTCAGAGTTTTTGGGCTTGGGTTTTCTTTAAAAAGTGGAAGAAGTGTTGTTACGGCTTCTGATCGATCAATTTGGTCTTATTATAAAAATATTGTCTAATGTTCGGTCAAGGAGATCAACAGACGCATACAACTGGGATGGGCAGCATTCAGAAAGCTTGACAACGTGCTCAAAGACCGAAAAATGCCGCAATATCTGAAAACCCGACTTTACAACCTATGCGTACTACCTGTGATGACGTATGGTGCCGAAACGTGGACGCTCACCAAGAAAACTATATACAAAATGCGAGTCGCACAACGAGCAATGGAGCGTGCTATGCTAGGCATCACGTTACGTGACCGAATTCGAAATACGGAGATCCGTAGGAGGACAAAGGTGGCAGATATCGGATCCCGTATAATCAATCTCAAGTGGCGTTGAGCTGGACATTTAGCCAGATGTGATGATGGCAGGTGTAGCAGGTCTCTGACTGAATGGTGGCCCCGTGACGGGAAGCGCAGTCCCGGTAGACCCTTACAACGGTGGCGTGATGACATCCAAAAGTTTTGCGGCAACACCTGGATGAGACTGGCACAGGACAGGGATAGTTGGCGTAAAGGGGAGGAGGCTTATGCCCTGCAGTGGGCCGAAATAAGCTGATGATGATGATGATGATGAATGTTCGGTGCAACATGTCAAATATTTCACCAATGGTGAAAAAACTCGGCCTGAAAACTCTGACACCAGGGCTAGCCACCCAGCCTATACGAACTTACTTACTTACCAATAGTGAGATTGGCAATAGTGTTATTGTTACAAGCCACGCACCTGGGTCGAACCATCCACACTTCGGCAGCTGCAACGGAGGAAGCTGCAGGTAGAAAGCGGGTGAAGTACGCGGCGATGGAGCCGCTCTATAACTTTGTGCCCATTGCGGTGGAGACCATGGGCAGTTGGGGGGCCGAAGCTAAGACTTTGTTTTGCGAAATGGGGCGGAGGATAAGGGACAGAGGAGGTGACTCCAACTCTGGTTGGTTCTTGGTGCAAAGAATGTCTATCGCTATTCAGCATGGTAATGCTGCTAGCATTATTTATACCTTTGGAACCATGAAGGGCGGGTTAATTGATTTTTAAGTAAATTAATTATTTGTATCTTATGACAATTATTGTAATTTGACATTTAAGCAAGTTTATTCTTACGAGGTTTACCGTTTAGAGTTTCTACAAAAAGAAGAGCGTCGTAGGTGAGGTCACCCCATTTTAATAATGTTGTTACGTTGACAACACTGCTTGTCATTGATACTTGGTAGAAACCAATTCAGTTTCATCAGTACTCGCGTCTACCAAGTATAGTCGGTACCTTGGCTGCTGATTAAAATGTTATTGTTAGTTAACTGTAACGCCACGACGGTTTTCTTTTTGCACATACTACTACAAACATTTTTTTTTTTGTTACGAGGTTTACCGTTCACAAAACTACAAGTACTTAATATGTAATTATTAAATGTACCAAGCCGTTAGTACTGTACCAGCCTTTTTAATAGTCCACTGCAGGACGTAGGCATACCCATGAAGAGTGATTGGGCCATATCCACCAAGCTGGCCCAGTGCGGGTTGGTGGATTCACATACGCCATAGAATTTCCTTTTACATATGCAGGTTGCCTCACGATGTTTTCCTTTACCGAAAAGCCAGTGGTGTGAAATTCCGTACATAAATTCCGAAGAACTCATTGTTAGTTACCGAAATTTGAACCCACGACCTCGCAATTGTAAGGCGGGTGTCATTACCCCTAGATCACCACGGCTTTTTAAGCCGTTAGTAGTAACTTATTTTTGGTCTAATATTCGCCAAATCCAATCTGCGGCCTCGACCTTTTAGACGAATTTCGACAGCGTCTAGACTCGTCCTAGACAAGGACAGTGTTTTATGATGTCACTGTCAAATGTGACCCGTAATTGATTTTGAGGCCTGTTTACTCGGGAACATCCTAACCAAACTCATCAATATCATTTGGAATAGTAGGTGTCGCGATAAATAGTGTTTATGCCCTATCTTCTTGTTAAACAAATATTGGTTCTTAAGCGATAAGTAATTCGGTTTTGGCACTTCTGACACTAAAATTCAATATTCAAGAGTATTTTTTTGGGATATACCTACATTTCAAAAATTATCTGCCTCTCTCGAATCACTAGCTCTCCCAACTGATTTTTGAAATGTGTTATAACACAAAAAATAACTCTTTGGGATAAACTTAGTGTAGGAAGAACTTTACAAGATATTTTTTTGCAAAAAATAACGTAACCGACTTCACCCGTGTACAGAATTCACGAATATTTCGTATGAATCGATGTAGCATTTTTCACATTATTGTTGATTTATCAAAAACGGCTAAGCTGATTTCGATTAAATTTAAATAGAACCAATTTCGAAGCATTTTCTTTTTAATAAAAAAAGAATTATTGAAATCGGACTACTACGAAAAAAGTTATGGTATACATAAAAAAAAATATACGCGTCGAATTGTATACCTCCTCCGGTGGTTCGTCGGTCGAAAATTGATATGAAAAACTGTACAACCTTCCTAGACTAAGTTGTACTCTATCTGCCTGCTTAGAACGGATCTCCGAGTTTAAATCTAAATTTTAACAATTTTTTTGGGTTTGTTTTTAGTTATTCTTTCCTTGTATGTTTCTTGCTGTTCCGACACACAACTTCCGTTACCCTAAAATGAGCGTCAAACGTAGCAACGTAACGCAAAGCGACAATAATTAACAGTAGCACTGTATCTGCAAATTGCCAAAGTTCACTAACTTACTATTTGTGCGGTTATATATTTATAACTGATGAAGTTTGCATAACTAGCATTCGCATCGCTTTGTCGCGTCGTAGACTGTTTATCAAAATCAAATCATTTCTAACCCTAAATATAGACCTCTAGTAAATAATGAGAGATTACAACAAAACTTAATTGAGTATTCGAACTATTACATTTCTTAACTTATCGCATAAAAATATTTTTTTCTAATAAAAAAAAAACATTTTATTTTATATCGTGCGGAAAGAGGTTCTGGAGTCTGGACGTTGGCTAAGATAATCAGTTAATTAAGATAATCATTTAAAAATAGAAATTCAAGCTAAAAACCGGACAAATGCGAGTCAGGCTCGCACATCGAGGGTTCCGTAGCATGTGTACTAATGAAGTTATTTTATATGATACCTTACATGATACGATTTACTTACTTTGAATTTCGAACCAATATTTTGTGAATTTTGAGGCCCTATTTTTGTAATTAAAAAGAAATATACAGTTTTCAGATTTATTCCTATATGTGTACTCTGAGACAATGCTTCTCGCCGAATTTCATAGTTCTATGTCAACGGGAAGTACCCTGTAGGTTTTTATTTTTGTGAGTGTCGATATATGCGTTTTTAACGAGATAAACAGCTCTAACTTTTTATACGATAACTGAGAAGTTTTTCTTTTACTCACCTGCAAGAAACCATAGATATACGTATACAGTTTTTTTTACCGATCCCAAAAAGAGTGCAAAGCCGCTTAAGAAGTTTTCACTTCAAAAATCTAACGCTTGCTAACACAAAACAATAGCGCAAAGCTTGCTAAAAATGAATTTAAACTAACCCATCAAAAGTATTTAGTAAAGCGGAAAAGTCCCGGACTAGAGCAGTATAATTAATTCCAGCTCAAACCTCCGCGGATGGACCACAAGACAAAGTTTGATACACTGTTTTCAAAACGAAGTATTAGTTTTAAACGTATACTAAAGTCTGACTAGTTTTCATATACCGCTGTATAAATTTGATGATTTTAGAACAGAGAAGGCTTTGGGTGCTAAAACTTTGGAACTAGGTTAAGAATCTGCTAAAATGGTCTATCTTAGTTTTCAGGTCAACGGAAAGTTTAGATGAGATTTATAAAGTTTGAATTCGTAGATACTTTTTAATTGAGTAAAAGCACTTATAGGTACTAAAAATAATGAAATATTTCTTGTAACTATTGTGTGCCTGGCAGTAGGTAAGTAAAAAAATCTAACAAACAGCTAGTTAATGTCATTTGTCGTTAATTGTTGAGTTACCTAGTTGGATTATCTCATGTCTTATCTCTACCTTATAAAAATCCTGGTACACGATTCTAAAATAATCGACCAAGTACGAGTAGGACCCCCCTTAAATATTTATTTTATATTAATTTAATATTGAAATTCAATATAAATCTTAATCAACAGAGTCAATGTTACAATTTATAAAATTAAATGAATAATTAATTGTCATTAAAATATAAATAATTACAAAAACAAATATAAAATGTCAAAAACATACGCAAACAATGTGTCGAACAATCATAATCGTCATAATAAACCTAATCGAAGAGCCCTCCCCTGATAGTGCCCCGGCCGAAGGTACCCATTATGCTACGTAGCTGCGTTGCCGCGCTGGATCTTTCTTTTGAACCAAAAAATTTGTTTTTGATTCGGTTCAAAATTGGCGAAAATATCGATGAAAATACTTACACAAAAACAAAACATACAGCCTCCTCCTTTTTGGAAGTCGTCGGTTAAAATGAAACCTACTTACCTACCTTATTTTAACGATAATCTAGAAAACATAATAATAAATCGTTCCAATACAAATAATAAAATTGCCATACCCTTATAGGGTCATATGTATCACTATACAAAACATGTTAACTAAGAACCGCATGTAAATTTCATATGTTGCAATAAATGATTTGACTTTGACTTTTGACTTCGACTTTATCCTATCCAATAAGTTTCACGATTATTTCGTGTTACGATCTCTAAGTTAAATAATTAATGATGATATTAGATTGCCCAGCTCAGCTTAACTTAATATATCTAAATTATGCGTTAAGTAGATTAAAATGTATAAATAAACTAGAAACTAATATCTTTTTCGTTCTAAAAATCACATTTATCCCAACGATATAAAATAGTATAAATAAATACTCAAGTAAGTCCCAAGTACGAGTAAAGCAATTAATTAATCAAAGCTTTCCTCTCTTTGAAATAGTAGGTACGGTTCGAGCCAATTTGTTAAGCCCGATTGAGATAGGGACACCTATGTTTTACTGCCTAGGGAGCATGATACATTGGAGACATTTAGTATTACAGATATTGTTGTGCTACTAATAATTTGAAACTACATAATTATGTAGGTATTCAAACTTAATTATTTATACTAGTTTTTACCCGCGGCTTCGCCCGCATGAGATTTTGATTTTTGACGCAATATCATTATAATTTATAGCCTATGTGTTATTCTGATAAATAAGCTATATTATTGCAAAGTTTCATCTCAATCCTTTCAGTAGTTTTTGCGTGAAAGAGTAACAAACAGCCATACATCCATCCATACATCCATCCATACATCCATCCATCCATCCTTACAAACTTTCGCGTTTATAATATCAGTAGGAAGTAGGATGGGTCATTCACTGATTAATTTTAAGATTGATTTACAGATTCAAGCAAGTAAACGATTTTATCAAATAATTTAATTAATAACATGTCCAATCCTCAGACCCAATAGAAAATAAAGACAGAATGTTGTGAACAAAGAAGTGAGGCCGACCAAAAACTACGCCTTGCCACGTACTGACAATTACACACATCCAACGTACAACGAAACTACGCCTTGGGTATGGCTAGTCGAACTATGGCGGAGCAACACCGACACACTCACACATGTATTAAAAACCGGCCTCACTTGACTGTTCCACGACGTTCTTTGTTGATTTTTTAATTGCTCTGAGGTCCAATCAATCATTTTTATTACTTAAATTACGTAATTTTAAACAAAATCATTGGCAGAGCCCGCCCGCAGAAAACAAACTTGCTATTTATTCAACCACTAAGCAGTAGTGTGGAAGCATTAAGACTTTGTTTCGGAATGAAGGGCAATTCTTTAAGTGCATCAATATAGAATGTGAAAGAAAAAATGCCACGTCGATGTTTAAATAAAATTTCATGGCAACGTGTGACATAAAATCTTCGTATTATGAAAAGAGTGAAGAGAACAATGCTATAGGTACCTACAGTAGCATCGTTTACGTACTTGTCTAAGCCATGCGGAACGCAAAATATCAGGAGTGCTCATAAAACATCTTTACAATCGTCTCGTCGATCAATCATGAAAAAATACACAATGTAATCATATTTGGCGCCTCTGCCACTTTTGATAACATTTAAATGAGACACCTTCAGAGTAGATTTAATTTTTAAACCTTCACCTTCATAGATACCCTTTCTAACTAAAAATAAAAACAAGATTATTTTTTGCAAAAATTAGCATGACCGATTTCACCCGTGTACAGAATTCGCGAATATTTCGCACGGTTCGATGGAGCATTTTTCACATTATTGTTGATTTATCAAAAATAGCTCAGCCGATTTCAATGAAATTTAAATGGGACCAGTTTCGAAGTATACTCTTTCCAATAAAAAAATAATTATTGAAATCGGACTACTACGAAAAAAGTTATGCGTGGTTATACATAAAAAAAAAGAAATTTATACGCGTGGAATTGTATACTCGTACCTCCTCCGGTGGTTCGTCGGTCAAAAAATTAAATCGTGTCATGATTGGCGAATGAACAAACACATAAAAATACGTGACACACACGAACTAAGAACCTCTTCCTTTTTGGAAGTTTGTTATAAACCGATATTTGTGCCTCGATGTGAAGCCGACTTTAAGTCTGTCTCAGACAGGGACACCTATGTTTAAAGGCCTCTAAATCTTAACGTACACGATTCAGCTCGATGCTTAACAGAACACGGCTCAGTTAAAATTGAAAATTATACAGAGAAACGGTTCAATTTCAAAGGATTTAGAACATAGATTTCGCTGTGGGTGGGTCATCTGTACCTAGTGCTATAGAACTTCCACTATGAGAATGTCCGCTTTTAGATTCAACATTTGTTCAACTAACTATTGATTCCGTTCTGCAAGTTTGACTAATATCAATTATTTTTAATCTATACTCGTACACTATCTAATACATTATTTTTTTCTTGTAGCTTACCTATTAGTACATTTAACTATAATAAACTTAGCAATAAACTTCTTCAAAGGTTTTAAAAAAGATATTGCCCGTAGCGATAAGACTGCCTCTATACCTTTCAACTGTTATTTTTATTATTGTAGTATTTTACTGTAAAACACATTGTTTATTTTCAGTTCCTGGTGTTTAAGCAAAAGCACACTATTTTCAGACTCTTTTACTGCCCTTTTTTCTCTATAATTTGCTGTTAATTATTCTAATTAGATGTTTTCACTGAAAAATACAATGAGTACTTTTTCTAATAAATAAAACAACAGCTATTGGATTTAAGAGTCGACGGCAAAAATCTTATTAAAAGAAAATCGAGTTGGCCAAATTTAATTCTAGATCTCATTTGATTCAAATTTCGACTTTTCTTAAATTGATTTCAAATGAATGCTCTAAAAGATTCTAAAAACATTTGTATTTAAAAAAAGCCGTGGTGGCCTGGAGGTAGTGACACCCGCCTTACAATCGTGAGTTCGTGGATTTAAATTCCGGTACCGTACCAATGAGTTCTTTGGAACTAATGTACAGAATTTCACACCACTGGCTTTTCGGTAAAGAAAACCATCGTGAGGCAACCTGCATATGTCCGTAGAAGAAATTCGTTGTCGTATGTGAATCCACCAACCAGCACTGGGCCAGCGTGGTGGATATGGCCCAATCACCCTTCGTGGGTAGGCCTACGTCCTGCAATGGACTATCAAAATGCTGATACAGTACAATATTTGTGTTTCACAACTAGTTTTTACCCGCGGCTTCGCCCGCATACGCAATAAATTATTTTAATTTATAGCTTATGTGTTATTCTGATATATAAGCTATATTATTGCAAAGTTTCATCTTAATCCGTTCAGTAGTTTTTGCGTGAAAAAGTAACAAACATCCATACATCCATCCATCCATCCTCACAAACTTTCACGTTTATACTATTAGTAGGATGACCACATAAAATAGATACACAATGTGCTGTTATATAATAATGCATTTATTATTTCAGAGTATTTTTTTTTATTTTTTATTTCGAATAGGTTCGCGTTTGACTACACACTCCCTGATGTTAAGCAGATGTGCGATCTAGGGTGTAGCACGCTTACCTAGAAGATACCTATTTACTCGGGATGAGAGAGTCTAGAGCTTTAACGGATGTACAATACATTCTAGAATACCATGGTATCTTCTTTTCATTATGCCCTATTTTTATTATGATCGCTTATATACCTTAGACTACCTAGGGGTTTTTAGCGTTGTGGCAATTACAACCGAGCGCTACTGTAGCTCGGATGACACATTTTATTGTATGTCCCGGTTGTTTTAACCGTTTAATCAATTTAGAGGTCTTCAGGCAGCTTTATACACCTGACACCATGGCTAGACACCTGACCTTAACCTACCTAATTATAATAAACAAGTATCAGTTTGTGCTCAGGTAACCGCGAGTGGCAATTACAAATGAAACTGAGCGCTACCGTGGCTCGGATAACGTGTTAAATTGTGGGTCCCAGTTGTTTTAACCGTTGACCTATGTCAGAGGCATCCAGACTGCTTAGAAACTCTGAAACCAGGGCTAGACATGCGTTTACCCACCCAAGATTACCCAACCAAATACTGATCGTTCCAAACGTTATTTAACTTTGGTGATTACTAAGAAATACTTAGTCAAATAACTAATGGAAATTTACTCAACAAAGAATAAGGAATGTAAGAAGCACTACCTACTTAGAATTTTAACAAGAATTTCGTAGCTCTTTGTACTGATATTATGTTTAAGCATAAACTAAGTGGTTTAAGTTAATAGAAACATTGTCGACGTTAACTAAAGAGAATTTCCCAGTTATTAATATCTTTCTCAGAAAATCGAATACCTTATTTTTAGATTAATGACAAAAATAAACTATTTAATAAAGGTTACTGTCCGTGTTATTTTCTGGGCAGGTTCTTCGAACTATGTGTATAGTTCGAAGAACGGATGGCCGATGGGGCCGTAAAGTTCTCGAATGGAGACCACGGACCAGCAAGCGTAGCGTAAGACGTGCACCGACTAAGTGGACTGACGATATAATAAAAATCGTAGAAACGCGCTGGATGCAGGCAGCTTCCAACCCGCCTTATTGGAAATCAATAGGGGAGGCTTATGTCCAGCAGTGGACGTCCTACGGCTAATAATGATGATGATAATTAAATAAAACGTTTATTGTTCCATAAAAGTTAACAAAAACAAGTTGTGCACTAGTTCCCATACTAGGGTGACCTGTGTCGTGGTACCTAAGCTCTTCCTTATTGTTATGTTATCTAAAATTACAATACAATACTAGAAAAGTAATTATTATTAGCTAAACTATACAAACAATCATTAAAATTCAAAGTGGGCAAAAATTACACTAAGATGGCCACAACCGGTACATTGACACTATGTTATCAAATTTCATCTTCATCCGTACGCAAGTTGACTCACTGTGTTTTCCTTCACCGAAAAGTACCGCCAGTAGCGTGAAAATCCGTACATACCTATGTTACAAGAAACTCAGTACGGGACCAGTATTTAATCTTACGATCACACGATTGTAAAGAGAGTGTTATTCTTTTTTTTTTATTTCAAATAGGTTTGCGTTTGACTACACACTGCCTGATGTTAAGCAGATATGCGGTCTAGGATGTAGCGCGCTTACCTAGAAGATACCTATTTACTCGAGATTTGAAGACACCTACATTATACTTTAGCGGAAAGACAGACTCAGGCGTTCCACATTCTGGCAGTTCGTATGAGGAATGTAGACTCAAAACGCTTGGTTCTGACGCGTTATGTCCACCATTAAAGGGTGGCGCTTTGGTCGCGTCTGTCTAGCCGTACGATAGAAGAAAGGGGCAGGTGGGACCAGATTGTGCAACTCCTGGGCGCACTCATCGAAGTGAATCCGATAATAGGCAGGCAGACACACCACCCTACGTCGATGCTTGAGACTTTGCAGCTTCGACTCAGTCAAGGTTTCGTTGCCTATCAGCCTCCTGGCTCGCCTTTCAATGGACTCCAAAGCCTCCAACTGATATTTGGCAGAGCCATCCCAAAGGTGAGAGCAGTATTCCATGCAAGACCTGACTTGCGCTTTATAAAGACTAAGCAGTTGCTCAGGTGTGAAATACCGTCTCACCTTAGTGAGAACACCAAGTTTTTTTGAGGCTAATTGGGCTTTCGGCTCTATATAAGAGCCAAAGTATTACGTTAAAACCACTGCATCGATTTGGCTTGTAATAAATGTAAAATAAACTAGCTGGTCCGGAAAAGGTTATTATCCATACGAATAAAATTATTAAATAAAAAATCTTCACGGCGCCACTTATATCACGTAGAAAAATAAAAATAGCCGACGACTTCTGTAAACTTATAAAGATAGAAACTAGAGCACTTTTCTCATTGTATAACACCTGTGATACACCTAGTTTCATGGTTAAATAAATTCATTCATTAATTCATTCACTTATTAATAAGAATAAGTGTAAAATCATAGTGCATAATATGCACCAAATATCATGATTATCGGTCAAGCCATCATCATATAACTTTTTGCTCTTTATTTTAGTTCTTTAATTCGTATTCCATATATCCTCTTAATATATATTCTTATCATAATATACATCCACACACACACACACACACACACACACACACACACGTGTTAAAATTCACGCATTTTTTCACTCACCCACTTTCACGTTCACTCACAATTAATCTTAGTAATCATAAGCTAGCTTAAGTGAAAGAGCCTGCAGCTCACGACACAGGTCACCCTAGTGTGGGCTGCAGTGCACATAATATTTTGTACGTTAATTTAGGATATATTTACTTGTGTATTTTGCTATTAACCAATATGTACATAGTTCATAAGTTTTGGGAAAATAAACAATTTCAATTTCATGGTGGAGTTCGACAACAAACGCTGTGACACGAGATTTCTATATAAAACATATATAATGGTTCCATTATTTATATATAAGAAGATAATATCGAATACAATTTATATACCTATTGCTTTTAATACCGGATAGTTTCGGCATCTAGAACGATTAAGATTTCAATATGAATAAATACTGTTTCTTACATTAACCTACTTCAATAGTACATAAATATACATACTTTGATATCACAACAATCCTTTTCACCGACTTCCAAAAAGGGGGAGGTACCATGTTCGTCTGAATGTATTTTTTTCTTGTATGTTCATCGATATTTTCGCTACTTGTGAACCGATTAAGAAAAAACCTTTTACACCTACTCCCGAAATGGTCTCATTTAAATTTTATCAAAATCGCCTGAGTCGTTTTTCATAAATCAGCAATAATGTGCATGGATGTTTCATCGATTTGTACAAACTATTCGAATTCTGTACACGGTGGAGGTCGACGATTCCATTTTATGCGAAAAATAATTATATGTCTACAATTTTGATCCCAGTCATTTTATCACTGCGTATGTCTATTTCTAAAACAAGACACATACACGGGACATAACAACAGAGTCTAAATGACAAAAGATAACTCCTATCCTACGAACTAACAAGAGTTATAATTATAATGAATACTGGCTTAAATAAATCGACTAATATTATTATTTCATTTAGAGTTAAATCACATAGAAATCTGTTTACACAAAAAAAATCAAATATATCCGATGAAAGTCGGCAAAATCGGTTTAATTAAACGAAATCGTTTGCAACAAACAAATTGACGAATTTAACGCATGGCTTGTTTAATTTCAGAGTCAAAGTCAATACCCTCGATTTGGACAATAGATTTAATCATAAAACAGAATGATTACAAAAGCATCAAAGAAATTTTGTCCCGAGATAATTAACAACAGCTATTCAATTCCCCAGTTCATGTAATTATTTCTACGGTTCATTAACGAAATATAATCAAGCACTTACCGTATATCATCGACACGAATAGCAGCACTGCATTCAGTAAATATGAATGCTTCTTTATTATCTTCAAGCTGACACCCATCTTGATCATTCCTCGTGTAATCTACTTTAATTTGACACTTTTCTTCATCACTTGTCAGCACTACAGCTATAATAATTAAAACTCTATCGTATAATTGCTTTCAAATATCTTTTGTCACAAATTATTTTTTAACGAGCTACGTAACACTAAATCTGTCAACATTTATCCTAGCCGTAATTAACACGTTGACTAATTACTTTATGACACTATCCCCTAAAGCTGTCACATCATCTATTAGGTCTCGTTGTCTATTTTTATTTTTCCCTTACTCTACAATCATGGATAAACGGCTCCGTGGTGGAGATGGCTTTATCATGCGAGCTTGTACGGATTAGTGCGATGAACATAATGAGAGAGAAGCTGCTATTTTAAACGGAATCTCCTTGTTTTTAGATATAAATCTTGTTTAATCCTCGCGCGTAAATTTGAAAGAAATTTCGCCTTGGCGCGCCATATCCGTTCCGGTCTAATGTATGGCCACTTCACTTAAGCACTTTTGTTTATAAAAGTTTCGGAGCACTCAAATCACCAGCGGTCTTTTTGGGTTTCGAACGGGAGCCGATAATCGGCATTTTCGTGCGGGATTTGGGAGCGACACGCGCACGTCTGATCGCTGAGGCCGTCGGGAAAGCACTGACTTACATAAGGGATTTGTACGGTGGCTGCAGAGCGTCTGCCAGAGAGGGATGGGGCGAAATTTTCGTAAGGGTTGCAGGTCGTACGAGATCTGAAAAGAAAAGGACGGGAGATATTTTCGCATTTGAGGCTGAAACGTAACGCTAAAATTCTGTGTGAAGACGCAATTAAAATGTACATAAATCTGTAAGAGATAAGTTCGCGGCGCAACACATTCGAGTTAATAAGTGTTTAATCCAACGTTTTAGAGCTCAGATACTTTTATGTTGCATTTTTACGATCTGACAAAAGCTTTGAAATGATATGACTGTGTTTTATATGAGATAAAAATATGCTGTTTAATATAATCTTGTAATATTAAGTACTTCGGCATTTGATTTTTTTACAAAAACACTGCGCTTAATCAAGATGGACACGTATGGAAAAACTTGGTAATAAAATGAATGATTAATGATCCTAATGTTAAGGAAAAGAAATGTTACAAGGAATGAAAATATTAAATGACAAAAAGAAATAGAAAAGCGAATAATTATGATTGATTGTAAAGCTATCCATTTCAGACAAAGAGATCTCCAAGGATAAAATTAAATAGAGTCTACAATTGAAATAAACTACCTTCTTACTTCCGAGTCTTGCGAATGACATTTGAGACAAAGATATCGATTTATTATTAGTGATGGACAATTTTCAAAGGGAAGCTTTAACTGGGGATTAGAATCGCCGGGTGAAGTTTTTATTGAATTCCTTGGCTTCATTACAGACGATGGAGTCGCTGTTCTCGAATATTTTATTCTTAACTAAGAATTTTTAAACTTTTGAAGGTTAGGTTTTGAATTGTGTGGCAATCTGCACCAACCCACACCCCCTGGCACTGGTGGTGGATATGGCCCAAGCACCCTTCTCAATTCTCAATGACCCGTTTCCTCGAATCTCGACGTTATGTCACCTAATATGTGCCTGTAACCGAGCACTTTGGCATCGCGCGGCGTTGTAGTCGGCTTGGAATCGCCTTACGACTAACTAAAAAGCCTGCCCACTACGTAGCTTGGGCAGGATTTTGGCTCGGACACTTTTTTCACGATTGTGACTCTATAGATATTTGCTCGAAGTGAATTTTGTATTATGTACATTGTACAAAGTACATGAATTGCCAAGCGGAGTGAGCGGCGAAACGAAACTTTTATAATACTTACATTTTTGAACTACTACTAATTTTTTGTTTAGTTTTTGACGGACGAAACGGAGAGGTACTCAATTCGACCCTTACATTTTTTTTTACATATAACCACGCATAATTTTTACGTAGTAGTTATACTCTATAAAATTTAACTTGATCTCTGCGACAGCTGTCGGAAAAATCACGCCTAGGAAGTCCTGAATTTCTTAATAGTACAGACAGTACCTGTCAATGTCATACTTTATGGGCATGCCGATTAGTGATGGGCGACGAATGATCGTGACCACAGAGTTTTAATTAAAATATCGATAGTTTATACTGACGATATTTTAAATGAAACTTAATTTATCATTAATTTTATTGTATATTTTATATCATAACATTTTTTACATGTGTAATTACATGCATACTAACCCAATTATATGTTACATTAGCATCGATAATAGTGAAAAACGTAAATAAATACTATCGTTACATTATTTTGAGTATTTAATTAATATCATAACATTATTTACATGTGTACATACTTGATCTTAAATAATAGTAAGTAAATAAAATCCAATTTCTCACCTTCAACTACTTATTTGATTTCATTGCAACATTGTTTGAAAATCGATTTTTCCCACCACTATCTCAACTCTAAATATGTCAATATGTCACGTCGCAGAGATCAAGTTAAATTTTATAGAGTACTAGCTGCCCGTCCCGGCTTTGCCCGGGTATGATTGGCTATACATATACTTACCACGTAATGTAGGTATGCGCCACACACATGCTAGACATACCGGATGAACCATTATGATGAGTTAAAACCTACCCAAATCGCGAGAGTTTCCGTAGTCTTAAACTGTTCGAAGTTTATGAAAAAGAGATAGTAGGTATTGGCATATATCTAAATAAAAGTGAGTTCGTATGTTTTGGGTGGCTGTACATAATATATAGCCCTGATTTCAGAAAATTACAATGATGATAATGAAAGCGACGTTAAAATATTACAGACCTACAGTCTATACATTCTACCCATGTAAGTTAGTTTCTTGATCTTGTCTTCACTCGAGAATTTTGAAAAACATTGGACATCAGTTCTACTTCTACGAATTATGTGCCCTACCTAAGGCCTCTTCAACTTGCTAACCCAAAGAGCTGTGATGGAAGGAATCGAAGCGCTGGCATCCAACGTGTTCCGGACGTCACGACCAGATCTTAGATTCACGTGAAGACCTTCGGGGCGTAGCTACCGCAGTATCAGCCGTGTCAATAATACGGGGCTCCCGGGCTACAGGGGCCTTAACGTGTGTAAGCAAAATGTTATCCACAATGTCACTTAATCTCGTGCTTCCCGAAAAAAAATCATCTCTTTTTTTCCCGGGTTAAGCATTCTTCCAAAAGTTGTCCTAAGAGGCAGAAATTTTATAACAACTGAAATCGTCTTCAGCTAGACTTACTTAGCTGATATAGGTAATTATATTCTATTCATTATCAATTTCCTGAAAAAAAGGCAAGAAAAGTGTATATTTCATTTGAATTGTTTGGCTAGCTCAATTTCTAGGAGGAAGTGACAACTTATAAATAACCGTCTTACCACTAAAGTTTTAACAATACAAATTGTACGGCTAAACAGTGTTTAAATCTTTTGCGGTAAGGCGGTATATATTTATTTCAATTTAATGCAAGCATATTTGTTTCTTTCGTGAGAAATGAGTGATTTGGGCTTCCCAACTATGTTTGATTCTGGGCTCCTCCAAGGCACGCTACGCCACTGCATACCTATTTACTACCAATAAAACATAAATCTACACACTAATAGCGATAGATATATAACTTTGGTGGTCTAGTGGTAGTAACGCCTGTCCTACAATCGTGAGGGTTCAAATCCCGATCCTGTATCAATGAGTTTCTTTAGAACTTATGTACGGAATTTCAAATCATTGGCTTTTCGGCGAAGGAAAATATTGTGTGGCAATCTGCACCAACCCACACCCCCTGGCACTGGTGGTGGATATGGCCCAAGCACCCTTCTCAATTCTCAATGACCCGTTTCCTCGAATCTCGACGTTATGTCACCTAATAAGTGCCTGTAACCGAGCACTTTGGCATCGCGCGGCGTTGTAGTCGGCTTGGAATCGCCTTACGACTAACTAAAAAGCCTGCCCACTACGTAGCTTGGGCAGGATTTTGGCTCGGACACTTTTTTCACGATTGTGACTCTATAGATATTTGCTCGAAGTGAATTTTGTATTATGTACATTGTACAAAGTACATGAATTGCCAAGCGGAGTGAGCGGCGAAACGAAACTTTTATAATACTTACATTTTTGAACTCGTAATATCTTTGTAATAAAATGTCTGAATTAAATAATTTAAAAAGTTGCATAAAGCTATTGAAACAGTCTTGAATATGAAATAATTTATTTTGATAAGGATTAATACCAAGATACAAATTAAGATCCTTTTCCTGCGACGGTATTTCAATTAATTTTTAAGAATAAAAGAACAGTTATTACGGCTTAACTATAATAGTTAGATATATGCTGTCGCGACATTTTTTGTAAATTATGGTGTGTTCTATAAAGTCGTAGTACATTATTTTATTCCATCATCAATAGTTTTCGCAGCGCACGCGACGTAAGGAATTTTTCAGGTCTTTTTTTTACACCTTATGTTACATTATTGGAGTTTTAGTAAGGATCCCTAATTTTTTTTAAAATATAATATAGCCTATGTTACTCGGGGATAATGTAGCTTTTCAAAGGTGAAAAAATTTTTGAAATCGGTCCAGTAGTTTCGGAGCCTATTCATTACAAACAAACAAACAAATCTTTCCTCTTTATAATATTAGTATAGATAGATTTTGATAATTCTTTTTTTATTGAAAAGATTATACTTCAAAATTTGTCCCATTTAAATTTTATTGTAATCGACTGAATTGTCGTCTGTCATGCCATTTTTTGGAAAAAATAATTATTTATCTACGACGGAACGGAGACGATGTATTTATGCGTTTGGGGTGACAGGGTGATTTGTGCAATATTTAGGTACCTATATGCAATACTTTTGTTGCCATTTTTCTCCAAAACTACTTATCCGATTTTGATGCAGTTTTCAGTTATGGGTTTGATTTGATTGGCGCAAGTTTTGATTTAAGAATTACGGTGATGACTTACCAGAAGGCGCTGCAGCAACATTTTTTTGTGAAAATCAATTTTGTCATATTTTTCGAAGCAAACACAAATTATTATATTTCCGCTTGCTATGGTCATATATATAATATATATATACGATTTTTGGAAATAATGGTTTGGGCCAACGTTTTACTTATCTTTACATATTATTTTTATTTATACACATAATATTAATGAAAGATGTTAACAGACGCATTTTTTATTCAATATCAGTTTAACTATAATTGCTTGATTTTATATTGTGTCTTAAAATGATAATAGCATTATTAATTTGACGTTCGATAGCATAAGGCCCTAGTAAACTATTCGAATAAGAGTGGAATTTGTTTATGAAACTTATAATTGTACTTAATGGCGGCTAATAATTTTTTATTTCGCATAGGTTTGCGTTTGACTGCATACTGCCTGGTGTTAAGGAGATATGCTTGTGCAATGTTATGCTTCGCTTCCAACTGGTCTTATTGACCTCTACATATTTATGGGAGAGCTATACATCCACGCCAGTACCAACTGAAGTCCGACGTTAAAAATTAGAACTAAGTTAGGAAATTAGGAGCTAGCTTTCCAGGTTTATTATTTTATTTGTTTGAATTTGACGACTGATTTATGTAATTACTATCTATAATACTGACTGCAGACGAAGTCCGCTTTTATACATAAGTTAAAAATAAATAGCCGTGGTGGTCTAGTGGTAATAACACCCACATTACAATTGTGAGGTCGTGGATTCAAATCCTGGTCTCGTACGAATGAATTCCTTGGATTTAATGTACGGAGTTTCACACTACGGGCTTTTCGATAAAGAAAAATATCGCAAGGCAACCTGCTTAAGTCCGTAGAAGAAATTCGATGGCGTATGTGTATCCACTAACCCGCACTGGGCCAGCATAGTGGATATGGCTCAAACACCCTTCTTGGATAGGCTTACGTCCTGCGGTGGACTATTAAATGGCTGGTACAATACAGTATAAATAATAACGTATCTGAAAACTACGACTGCAGCACCTTGTCTAGCGGACTTTAGTGATGGTGTGGTGTCAACAACAATGTCCAACAGTAGATATCCTATGGCTGGAACGAATGAATGAACAAACGATTACGCGCAAGCAATGCAAAAAATGCCTTTACAACAAATAGTGATTTAATATCACAAAACTTGCAGTATGCGAAAGGTGACGTCCACAAGTGGTATTTTATTCAGAGAAAAATCGAACCAAGATGATATATACATCATTTGAAAGCTTGCTTATATGAGCTTCTCAAAAATATTTTATTTTTATTTTTTTATCCCTCTATTTTTTTTAAAATGTGATAAAATAAATTGTATATAAAATAATAATACAGCTTTGTATTTTTTCTAGTTTAGCGATAATAAAGTGCTTTTATCGTTATATTACTTGCATCCGTAGCTGATTCTTCCTCATTCATCTTTTAATTTTCTAAAATTAAAAAATATAACCTAACAGTGTGTTAATAGGTACAATATGACAAAAAACACTTAAAAACCGAGTCTAATTGCTAATAATGTTTCCATTTAACAATAATGGAGGTTACTTAACCAGGGTTCCTAGAGATAAACTACCTATTGAGCCAAATATATTTATTTATCCTAATAGATACAAAATTAATTTTTGGTTTTAACTGATGTAATAAGACTCGAAAAAATATGAACTTTGTCGAAATGTAACGAGTGTTGTGGTTAGAATTTTTGATTATTATTATACCAGCCTCCATACATTTTGTGGACATGTCCTTTGCAGAATAGCAGAGGAATAGGAATTAGGTAATTTTCACCGAGCGCGTCGTGTTGTAGTCCATTATTGATGAACATGTTATTGAAGCTCAAGCTCAAATAAAGTTATTGCGTCTGATTATTGACTATCCAACATTGGAACGAACAATATATAAATGCTGCAGTTTTGCAAGTTTGTATAGGTCTGCTCTAAAAATCTCTAGTGACTATTTTCCTCTGAAAATCTCTCTTTTTTGCAAGTATCTCGTAAATATGAACAACTTTTACTACGGGAGTGAGTAAGAAAAATATAAAGTGCTCCATACGTTTTTTCGACAGCCAATTAACTTCTTGTATCGATTCCATAGTTGAAAGTTCTTCATACTACTTAATTAGGTGTAAATAATCTCGCATTGCCCGCTTGCACGGCTATCTTGCTAAGATTTCCCTGTCGTGAAAAGGCCAACCATTTCGCTTCCATACTACAACCTTCCAAATACCCAATACCCAGTAAATCAATAAATAAATATTAAGGAACATCTTACACACGGTCTCTGACCCCAAACTAAGCAAAGCTTATGATATGGCTGCCAGAGACTGATATACTACATATACGTGTTTTAAATACATACTTATACGGGGTTATTTCTAATCAATTGGCATCCTTTTAGGAGCTTATTCTGTACATCAAAACTAACAACTTTTGTTCTGCGACTTTTCTCAAAACTCGAAAAAAAAATCATCTGTTCCATAGGTACATTTTGTCGCGGGTGAACGATATTTCTCTATGGAATAACAATTTTATTTTTAAGTTCTGACAAAAGTAGCAGAATAAAAGTTGATAGTTTTGATGTACAGAATAAGCCCCTAAAAGGATGCTAATTGATTAGAAATAACCCTGTATATATAGAACCTAAATAACACCCAGACACAGAGCAAACACCTATGTTCATAACATAAACAGACCCTGGGTGGAATTCGAACCCACGCCTCTTTCATCCAAAAGTCAGGGTCACTAACCACTAAACCAACGAGGCAGTTATATACATTAAGAGATTTAGGTCCTAAAACCAAAAGATAATTCGTCTTGCTCAAAATTAATTAACACCCATCTTATTAATATTAAATTAAAGGGATACCATTTCAAGTCCAGACCCAGCGAGGGTCACCTTTAACAATATTGATTCAGGCCCAAGATAGAAATGGGTGTGTATTGTTGAATTGTCTCATGTAGTGACAATTGGATGTGCTGGAAATTCCCTAATGTAATTGGAAATACCCTCGCTGCTTCTACGTTGAATTGAATCGGAGCTATTTGTTTGGTTTTACAATGAAAGGTCAATTTATACCCTTTAAGGGTATTTACCGATATTTTTTTTAATAACGTTATTTGTAAAACATTATCGGAAAATTAAACATTACAGTATTATATCTTTTTGATTTAACACTCATGTAGATGATTGCAAAATTCATCCGGTTTTTTGTTTGGAGAGTAACGCATTAAGCATTTTATGCATCTTTTTGCTGTCGGCACTTTGATATTGTTAAAAGTCATAGCCCTATTCGCATGTAAATGAATACTGCAGAACGAACAATAGGCCTTTAAGTTTATTTATATTTTTGAAATGTGATCATTAGTCTGTCATTGATCGCCCAAATTTGGTATTGATATTATTTTCTTTTACACGTCGAATTCGTACATAAAAATATGTATCAAGAACAATCTTTATCGTCAAAGGAATTATCGGTCCCTTCGTCAACAGCCCGATAAAATATGGCGGGCCAATTTGTAAAACAGACACTTTGCAAAACAGGTCAGAAAGTAAATCCCTAACTGACGCCAATCCATTGACGTAATATTTTAGGGCAATCCTCAGCTTAAAGTTAACAAGTCATTAATCCCGGACCCTTTCCAATACCGGAATTAACTGGATCACACCGGAATTCCCAACAAGCAGATACAAAACTAATCAAACGACAATCTGAATAATTCCCGATCGAACGCTTGTGATGAATCCGAACGCGTTATTCTCAAAGCGAACCGGACAAAATAAAAGTGTTTTATTAGCGGAAGTAATACCTTCAAAGCTTTTAAACACTGATTTCGAATTGATTTAGGACGAGTATACATTAAAGAATTCAAAACTACCGAATTGACGTCACTCAAAATGAAACATTAGTGTAAAGACGTAAGAGCGATATTAACTTTGAAAGATTTTGAGACAAGCATTTCACAAATTTTGAAACTGCTAGTTTGTGATCAATTGAAAATGGTCTGTAAAGTTATGGCAATACGCCTGAAGATGCAATGAAGATACGCTTAAGATAAACGCTTTAAATAGATAGGACAATGGAAGGGGACGGATTTATAATTAACTGCAATCAACACTGACGTATTGAATTTCGAGTATTCTGTACAGTTGAGTACAAAATGTTTATAATATTCCTGTTTTTTTTTCACTATATGCAATTGATAAAGAGTTAGGTATTTAGGTACAGGGTATTTTGTGATTAATTTGTGTTAAACTATAGGTGAAGTACAATATCTATCGAAAATTTAATCGATTCTTTCTCAAATTCCGGGTTCGTCCGCAGTAAAAGTTGTTGATTTACACCCCCTTTCGGTTTAGTAGAGTTTGTGCAAAAGGAGTAGCGTCGTAGTGTCGTAGGTGAGGTCGTCCGTGTGCCATTTTACTGATTTTGTTATATTGACGACACTGCTCTGTCATTGATAGTACAACTCAAATTTCAAAGTGTTTGTTACTTGGTAGACATCAATTTGGTTCGCGTCGCGTCAGCCAGATAGTCGGTACTTTGGCTGCTGATTAAAATCTTATTGTTAGTTCAGCGTAATGCCACGACGGTTCTCTTTTTGCACATACTCTATACTCTTTAAATATATGCTATACGACAACTTTACCCATCACTCACTTCCTCAAAAGTCACAAGGCAACGAACTCACAAGTCACAAATGGCAGTGACAATGAAATATTAATAGTCACTGGAGTAGCCGACTGTACGGCTCGTGCTCGACAGATGTGAACATACGTTGTTTGTTTTCTTACTCTGAAGAGATATGTTTGTTATTTTTTCCTTTAGAAGGGAAGGGAATGCCCTCGGTTATATTTATGTCACGAGAAATTAACTGTCGTTTTCGGATGCCGTCTCGAAAGTTAGTATTTCTTAATAGTCGTGTTTGCATTTTGAACTTGAAATTATTATTAGGAGAATGCAGTTGGTAGAGTGAAGAGCAAAGTATGAAAAGCAGTTTGAACTACGAGTATACAAGAACACTGTAGTGATAGTAGTGGATACGGTGCAGTATTTTGTTATATTATCGAAATATTTAGATAAATATTAAGGCACTGCAACGTGGTCTCTTACTTTAATTTAGGAAATAAGTGTGTTGTTGTATAAACAATTGTAGAAGATAAAGTTGTCTAACAGTGAGAACATTACATTCCTTGTACAGGTCAGTAGTCGGGTAGAGGCGCAGCTTAAAATTTGCAACTTTTAGTATAGCTCTCTGTGCACATTCTAAAGATTTTAGGCTAGTCTTACATATTCCCCCCCAGCTCAGGATACAGTATGTAAGCAAGGACTGGCAGAGAGAATAATATATATTTCTTAGCAGATCTTGGTCTGCTATATGTCTCAGGGTTTTAAATATAGGGATCAGTATCCTGATTCTACCTTTCAGTAATATGGTGTTGAAATGATAAGTTATTGTCTAGATTTACTCCCAAATACTTAATTGTGTTAGTCCGATATAAGATCGGACAAGAACAGTACATTTTTGGACAGTTTGAGTCGTAAACTCTGAGCTTATGATATTCTGATTCCGTTGGTTGAGAAAAATTAGTTATCGTGAAGGTCATATATTTTGTCTTATCTTTATTGAGACTAAGCGCGCTGTTATATAGCCACTCATTTACTTTGTTGAATCCCGTTTGAGCAGCTATGTAAGTTCGCAGCCAGGATTTTTCTCTAAATAAGAGAACTGTATCATCTGCGAAAGTTAAAATTTTAAAGGTAGCTAGATTAAGGTTTAGATTGCACAATTCGTTGATAAAGCAGAGAAAGAGGGTAGGGCTAAGTATGCTGCCCTGGGGCACACCATGGATAACAGGCAAGAATCTACTCACTTGTTCCATTTTTACTCACCCATTTTTACAGACTGGTATCTGTTAGAAAGATAATCTTTTAAAAGTTGAAGTGGAAGACCACGTATTCCTAGGCGTTCAAGTCTTCTTATTAGAAGAGAAATCAGCACAGTATCGAACGCTTTTTTTATATCCAAGAATACTGCCAAGCACTTGTCTCCTTTATCCAGTCCCTCAACATTAAAATTTGTTAAATGAAGCACTGCATTTCCAGTGGACTTTCCACGTCTAAAACCATATTGATTTGGGCTCAGAAGGTTGAATCTCTCTAAAAATGTAACGAGCCTATTGTTTATAAGCCGCTCTAGTACCTTGGAGAGAGCAGGAAGAACAAAGATAGGCCTATAATTATTATACAAAGACTTGTCTCCACTCTTAAATATTGGATGAACTAAAGCCTTTTTGAGTGCATTTGGAAAAAGTCCGGTATTGAAGCTCAAGTTACGAATGTGAGAGATTATTGGTGCAAGAATAGCAGCATTTTGCTTCAAGAAAGAATAAGATATACTATCCCAACCAGGAGAGCTATCTTCTTTTAGTTTATTAAGTAAATGAAATACTTCCAATGGGTCTGTATCTAATAGTATAAATGAGTTTGGAGAGGTGACATTGTTGTTGGCAAAATTAGATGTTTCGTCACTAGGTTCAGGAACTATTTGGTCAGCTATATTTTTGCCTATTTCAATAAAAAACTTATTAATGTCTTCGACAGTTTCTCTAGGAGATTTGTTGCAAGCAGAAAGAAGAGTTTCATTGGATGCCTTAGTAGGTTTGTAATTCGTGACCTTATGAATAACTTGCCAGGTTTTTTAAATATTGGATTTAGCTTTATTGAGCTCCGCTTTCTCAAACTCACCTCTTATTTTTTTGATTAAAGAGCAACAAAAGTTTCTATACCTTTTATAGGTGGTTTTTAAAATAATATTGTTAGGATGTTCCTTTAGATTAGCATGCATTTTATCTCGGTTTCTGACGCATCTTAGAAGACCTTGAGTCATCCATGGCTTAACGTTAGTCAGCTTTTGAGAAGGGGAGTATGTAACAGTATTATTTTTAATTATTTCTGAAATGGATGTTATAAACTGATCTGTAGCTAGATTACAATCTTCTAATGATAAAATAGATGAAAAGTCATGTTTCATTATACAGAGTGATTTAATTTTGTAACATTTTTTTTGGGAGCTATATATCGGTGCATTTAATGAGAGAATAACAGGATAGTGATCAGTTACTGTACTTTTAACTACAAGGGTTGTTGCTAAGTAAGAAGTTTTAAGCATAACATGATCCAGGCAAGTTTTGAGGCGAGTCGGGATCAAACGTGCCGGTAGTAAGCCATGGGAAGAAGCTAAAAGTAAGTAATCGTCAGCCATTTGTTTTTTGTAGATGGTAAAATGTCCAAATTAATGTCACCAATTAACGCGATATATCGAAAAGAAACTAATGATTTTAACACATCCTCTAGGGAGTACAAAAAGTTGTTGCGATTTCTAAAACAAGGAGGTCGGTAAATCGATATTATAGCTTTGTCTTTACCTATCTTTGTGATCAAACAATTACCATCGATAAATCTAGGTTCATAATTATGTAGTGGCTGGAAGACTCGTCCTAACATACACCACGATACCGTCGTTTTGGTTGTATGTCTCTTTAGAGTAGTTGCATGTATAGTTAGGTAAGTTAGGGGGAGGATTACTATCAGAAATCCAACATTCCGATAAGATCAGGTAAAATAACGATAGAATCACTTTATTACTACTAAACTAGAAAAAATATATAGCTGTATTATTATTTTTCATTCAATTTATTTTTCACATTTAAAAAAAACGGAGGAATAAAAAAATCTCAATTAAATATTTCTGAGAAGCCCATAAATCAAGCTTTCAAATTATGTATACATCATCTTGGTTCATTTTTTCTTTGAATAATATACCACTTGTGGACTTCACCTTTAAGCGTAAAAATTTTTGAAATCTCCATGCCAAAGTTCAAATAACAACATTTTAATAGCATTCAAACCTAGTAAAATTCTTTCATAATTTAAAAGTAATTAACGCTAACGAGCTTCAATTTGGTTAATTTAATATAATGCCATTAAAAAATTAAAAATTAGTTAGAATGTAAAACAGAATTAACTTTGAAGTGAACCCAAATTATGCATTTGAAAGCTAAGTCAATTAGCTACAGTGACACACAAAATTGTTTCTTTGATGCTCCTTGATACTCTCAATTCTTAGAAAAGCACGACTTGCAATGTAGATCCAAATAAAAAAACACTATAGAACCTTTTCAGAATAAACAACTTTATGAAAGATAGAAAAGGTTCGAGGTAAAGTTGGGGATCTTTCACTGCGATAGAGTGACAACGTGTGCATGTTAATGAAGTTGTCTTATTTATAGACACGAAATGAACTGTAAATCTTGACAAATGCGAAACATCTAACTTGGTTTTGAGTTTACGCGAGGGGCGACTTTAAAAATGACTTCATTTCAATCCGACATGTCGAGTCAGATTTATTTTGAGTCTCGTTGAAGACATGGAGGTAGTGCTTATACAACTGGAGTTATCTCAATGGTACTATTTTATTTATAGTGCTTCTTACACTAAATTTGTTCCAAAGATTTTATTCTATATATAACGGGACTAAACTCACGTGTATAGTCCGGTCATTTTAGACAATTTAATTGGTGAAATTGGTGAAAATGCTTTTATTTAACAATTTGGGGGTTACCTAATCAGGTTTGCTAGAGATAAAGTACCCATTAAGATAAGATAAGATAAGATAACGTTTATTTTGCTCAAAAAGTTACAGGTTTTGGAGTTAGTAAATCTTGATGATGCTTAAAGTAATGTTAGTAGGTAGGTACTTAGATTAAATTTACAAACTTCCAGAGTGGAACCCTAAATCTCACACTAGGGTGGTCCTGTGTCGTGAGATTTAGTCTCTTCCGCTTTTAGATAAGACATCTCATAATATTACCTAATGTAATGAAATAAGTGACTTAACAATGAGTTCTTAGTAATTTACTTAAATAAAAGTACAAGTAATTTCCATTTTTCGATTGCGTAATGTTTGTGTGTAGCGTGCATGTTGGTGTGTGAGTGGGTGTACGTTGCGAGTGTGTCTGTACAGTGAGGGCTTTGCTTAATTAATACTTTGAAGCAACTGGCGTGTTTATTATTTTTTTATTTTGATAGATATTGAAATAAAGAAAATTCCGACAGAGCCAAATCTTCGTAGAGACCTTAGGTTTACCACAAGGAATAAAGTGTCAAAAGTCCCCATCAGTCCCATGTGAGCTTAGGGACTTATTCGGGGCCCAAGGTCAAAATTTTAGGTTTTTTGTATTTTTCTCGATAACGGTAAGTTTTATCGAAAAAGTAACTTGAACAAAGTTGTAGATCTTAAAATTTTCTATAAAAATGGTCCCCATGATTTTTTCTCTAAGACCCACTATTTCCCAGATATTGCGCTTGTAAGAATCATGTTCTACGTAGTATGCACATATATGGCACGTATATACATATTTAGGTACTCAAGCAAGCAACAATGCCTACTCGTGTCTCTTTTATGTATACATTATACTATTCTAAGAAAATTTACCACACGATATTTTCCTCCACGGGAAAGCCAGTGGTGTGAAATTGCGTAGATAAGTTCCAAAGAAACTCATTGATATGGGATCAAGATTTGAACCTACCACCTCAGGATTATAAGATAGATGTTACTACCACTAGATTACCACGGCTATATACGGATATACCACCTCTATTTAAGCGTCGATTTATGTAGTAGGACCTACAGATTTGGAAAACCTTAGTTAGGCGAACCGACATATAGACGATTTATAATTTCTGTTGTAGTGATAGTGAATAGTATATATAGTTACACACATAGTTCGTAAAACGAATGATCGATGGGGCTTTAAAGTTCTCGAATGTAGACAATGTATTGGCAACTTTGCAAGTATAGAGATGTATTCACGTGAATCGAAGATCTGGTTGGTGTTCATGTGTGTGACCTTTAGGTACATTACGTGGTAGGTATATAAATTCACAATACTTATAATGTCTGCCTTTTGCAAATCATATCCGGGCGAAGCCGGGGCGGGCAGCTAGTAACATAATAATAGAACAATTTAATGCAAGAAATACAACTATTGTAGTGGGTGAAGATGTTGATTTATTAGTACTACTCACTGCAAGGACTCCATCTGATAAAATTATTTACTTTTTTAAAACCTGGGAAGGCGCAGCAACGTACAGAAATATATTCTTCTAAAAGTTTATCAGCTTATCCAAAATGCCAAAACTTTATTTTATTTTTACATGCGATAACCGGATGCGATACTACGTCAGCAATGTTTAGAAAGGGCAAAAATTAAGTATTAAAATTATTTGAAAAAAATGATTTGATTGACTGCGCAAAAGAATTCTTCACCTCAAATACTAATTACTAAAGGAATTCGATTTCTTCTTGCGGTTTATGGAGCTCCAAAAAAAATTGATTGCATAGATACGTACAGATATTTAACATTTGTAAAAAATACACGAAACAAAAAGCAAGTACAGCTATCTTGTCTTCCTCCAACATCGGCATCTGCTACTCAACATTTGTTTCGAGTATACTATCAAGTTCAGACATGGCAAGGCAATGAACTGAACCCTGAAGACTGGGGTTGGAAATTGATAAATAATACTTTGGAACCGATTCGAACTTTACTGCCCCCTGCTCCAGAAAAACTTCTTAACACTATTTTTTGCAATTGCAAGAAAGGTTGTAGTGCCAAATGTGGCTGTAAAAAAGTAGGGTTGCAGAGTTCTCCAGCGTGTACCAATTGCCAAGGTGACTCTTGCTCAAATGTTCAATTAAATACAAGAAAGGAAGATTCATGTGATTTTGATGAAGAGACAACTGATTCATCTGCATTTGAACAATTTCTAAGCGTTCATCAACAGGAAGGAGAAGAAGAAGAACAAGAAGAAATTGAAGAAAACATGATTGTTGAAGTTGAATATGAAGAGTATGAGTCAGATTAAAGTAATAAAAAAAGTTAGAACGACAGTTTAACTCAGTAATCCATATCAATAATCTTCATGCTATTAATAATTATTGTTCCTGAAAATAACGTCATAAAGGTTCGTGGAATAAGCCTACCGGGGATACCACGTTAGAAAAAAGCGCCGAGTACACTACCTCACAGGTGGTGTGGAAATGTGTGCATATTATGTAGAACGTGATTCTTACAAGCGCAATATCTGGGAAATAGTGGGTCTTAGAGAAAAAATCATGGGGACCATTTTTATAGAAAATTTTAAGATCTACAACTTTGTTCAAGTTACTTTTTCGATAAAACTTACCGTTATCGAGAAAAATACAAAAAACCTAAAATTTTGACCTTGGGCCCCGAATAAGTCCCTAAGCTCACATGGGACTGATGGGGACTTTTGACACTTTATTCCTTGTGGTAAACCTTAGGTCTCTACGAAGATTTGGCTCTGTCGGAATTTTCTTTATTTGATCACTATTTTTATGTCTAAAATGACCGGACTAGTAGGGATAGTCGTAACGACTATAGTTTCGGTCGCATTCGGCGAACTTTCTCAAGTTGGCGAGTGCTAGCACGCGGAGCCGTCTCGCAATGCACTGCCCAAAAAGTTGTCCCAAAGAGTTTCTTTTGCAATAAACAATTAAAAAATGTATCGAGATTGCAAGGTTTGAAGTTGCATATAACTGATATAAATCTTGATAATAACTTGATATAAATCTACAGTCACGATTAATTTTTGAATTAAAATAGTATACATTTATAACACAATTTTATAGTCAGAAAAAGAAAAGACTGCTCTCATTTCTGTAATATTTTTGCTTGTCATATTGTTATCATAGATCATTATGCCAAATACCCTTTACAAAACAAAATATTTTGTTTTGCCTGTAAAATTAGATAACTTAGTATTAATTTGTGTCCTAATTTAGCTTTTCTTATAATTTGTCTCTGCCGTAGAAGCGAAATTAGAACATCAACAAAATGTTACTTAACTAATTACTCAGAACTCAGTACATCTACGGCAGAAATATATACCTAGCTAGATTGTATTTAATTTCAGGGTTTGATTATGAGTCATAAAAAGGTAATAGGCCTGCTATCCTCGTTATTTTAATTGAAACTTATAAACAAACGAACGTACTTTTCCACTAGGATGGTCATCCAAGTGTACATAGTATAAATTATAATATTTTCCTTCGTTGAAGATTGCATTTGAATGTCTTTGTTGATTCAACTTTTGAAGACTCTAAAAAGTGAAACGTCTTGAAGTTCTGCGCTTGTTTTATGATCTTTGCTTAGATGTTTGTAGAAGGTACCTTACATATCCGTGGAAAATATAATTAGTTTTTTTTTTGCTTCTTTCTTATGTGGTTTGGATTTCTAGTTAAAATAAAATTTCAACACGTACGTAGCATTTTTTTCTTGCACTTACTGTAATATTGCAGAATATAATTGCCCTTAATGCCTTCTTTTTACAAGTACTTTCTAATTTTTGTCATATTCAAACGATTTTACAAGCCGAATGTACTGTACTGTACTGTATCAGCAATAGTCCACTGCAGGACGTATGCCTACCCGCGAAGGGTGATTGGGCCATATCCACCACGCTGGCCCAGTGCGGGTTGATGGATTCACATACGCCATTGAAATTCTTCTCCGGACATATGCAGGTTGCCTCGCGATGTTTTCCTTCACCGAAAAGCCAGTAGTGTGAAATTCCGTACATCAATCCTAAAGAACTCATTGGTACGGGACCGAGATTTAAACCCAAGACCTCACGATTGTAAGGCGGATGTCATTACCTCTAGACCACCAAGGCTTATAAAGCCGAATATTTTAACTTAATTATACAATTTTAAGCCGCTTACAACCAGTCTTATTGACGATCTAAATGCGAGACCTATAACTATAAGACCGCAAGATAGCTTGGGACACAAACCACTTACAACCAGTCTTATTGGAAATCTAAATGCGAGACCTATAACTATAAGACCGCAAGATAGCATGGGACACAAACCACTTACAACCAGTCTTATTGGAAATCTAAATGCGAGACCTATAACTATAAGACCGCAGGATCGCACGGGACACAAACCGCTTACAACCAGTCTTATTGGAGATCTAAGTGCGAGACCTATAACTACAAGACCGCAGGATCGCGCGGGACGCAAGCCTCTTACAACCAGTCTTATTGGAGATCTAAATGCGAGACCTGTAACTGTAAGACCGCAGGATCGCGCGGGACACAAACCGCTTACAACCAGTCTTATTGGAGATCTAAGTGCGAGACCTATAACTACAAGACCGCAGGATCGCGCGGGACGCAAGCCTCTTACAACCAGTCTTATTGGAGATCTAAATGCGAGACCTGTAACTGTAAGACCGCAGGATCGCGCGGGACACAAACCGCTTACAACCAGTCTTATTGGAGATCTAAGTGCGAGACCTATAACTACAAGACCGCAGGATCGCGCGGGACACACACCGCTTAAAACCAGTCTTATTGGAGATCTAAATTCGAGACCTATAACTGTAAGACCGCAGGATCGCGCGGGATGCAAGCCGCTTACAACTAGTCTTATTGGAGATCTAAATGCAAGACCTATAAGTATATCCAGCAGTGGACGTTATATGGCAAAAATAGATGTACGACTTGACAATATTCAGACCCTTACAGTATTTTTGTCTTACCACCTGACTTTAAACGTAATTATCTTCTTTGTTTACGATTTTCGCCCCTTTTTTGGAGGAAAACTACGGAATTTCCCTTCCAAGCTTCCTGTTTGTTTTTTCCGCTTCCCGCCGTTAGTCACTTTCGATTCGACTATCTTGTAATGTTTTTCTTATCAGCCAAGTTGGAAATGTGTCAAAAACAAATAAAATATTGACGAAATGTAGGTTTTGCGAGAGATCGTCTACAAATGTTCTGTTAAACTTTCATAGAGCTCGCATATATTTCCAATCTTAGTTATAACGCTCATACATACTCGAACATGCGTAAAAATACTATATAAAATACTACATCATTAATTTAGGTCTACAAAATGGTTCTACCCAATGTATTACATTAGGTACGTCTTTTTATCAAGTTAGAATTTTTTTATCGCGAATAAGCCCGCTAGATTCACCGATTTGCCGATGCTAAGCGACGTTATGGTGGAAGATGAAGCTCGCAGAATTAGAAAATACTTATTCACTCTGGCTTTGAGCTGGCAGTTTTTTGTTTTGTACATATATTGTTGGTCTTCCCTATCACTCGTGGGTTTCCCGTAAGACTAATTGGAAGCGGGTTACATTCGGCGCAATCCTTTTGCTAGAATCAGGTTTTCTGTCCAGTTTTGGCGTGAAAGCTCTACACAATGCTTGCTGGATCTCGAAAACGTTGTTTGTGACTGCATTGTGAGTGTGGGTTCCTCGTTTTACTACGAAACCCTAAAAACGCGGAAAACATTAAGCAAAAGCTAGTAGTGCTATAATGCAAAACGATAGTACACAGACTTTTAACTCGAACTTTTTTTAGAGCGATCGATTGAAATTATTAACCTACTTCGCAAAATCATAAACAATTTATAACACGTTTAAACCTACAATGTTATCACGGAATTAATTGTACCCAATTTTAGACACTCAATGCAGAACGCTTACTGTAATCTTTTTCTTTTCAACTTTAAACTTCACATTACAGGAAATAAAGCACAATTTTGTTCGTAGTGTGTTAAAAGTGTTTACTCGAAACACAAATCAAATGGCAATAAAAGTGCATTTTGCTCGTTCTGTTTAGAATGTGTTTCCTTCAATAAAATTGAAAGCTCGTTAAGTGCACATTTTGTAAATCCTTCCTTGAGTTTGAAAGTACTGGTGCAACTGTGTTTGCGGTAAGAGGTACTTTATTTTTTCTTTTTCATGCAAATGCTGAAATGAGATGAATGTTTTATTCTTTGTTTGTTTTCTCGACAAAGATTCATGTAATATTGGTATTAAAGCGCTTAAAAATAAATCTCACCTTAAGATTTCAACATGTACCTAACCCTAAAATAAATTTAAAATACACCCGTATTATGCGTGAAAGTTTGATTTGTTTTTTTTTTCGCAAACAATGGCATGACCGACTTCACCCGTGTACAGAATCGCGAATATTTCGCTCGGATCGATGTAGCATTTTTCACTGTCCTGTACTGTACCAGCCTTTTTAATAGTCCACTGCAGGACGTAGGCCTACCCACGAAGGGTGATTGGGTCGTATCCACCACGCTGGCCCAGTGCGGGTTGGTGGATTCACATACGCCATCAAATTTCTTCTACAGACGTACGCAGGTTGCCTCACGATGTTTTCCTTCACCGAAAAGCCAGTGATGTGAAATTCCGTACATAAATTCCAAAGAACTCATTGGTACGGCACCGGGGATTCGAATCCACGAACTCAAGATTGTAGGGCGGGTGTCACTACCTCTTGACCATCACGGCATTTTTCACATTATTGTTGATTTATCAAAAACGGCTCAGCCGATGACTACAAAATTTAATAGAGACCAATTCCAAAATATACTCTTTTCAATAAAAAAAGAATTATCGAAATCGGACTACTACGTAAAAAATTATGCATGGTTACACATTAAAAAAAAACAAAACAAATATACGCGTCGAACTGAGTACCTAATCCGTTACGTCGGTCAAAAAACTAGAACCAATTTTGTAAAAAAAGCATTGTTGATTCGGAAGTAAACATCAATTGTGACCTGTTAAAAGCAATACCAATAATGTTATAAGAAGTAATTAAATAAAATCAGATATACAAATTGTTTCAAAAATACTTGTACTTACCTATCTACTTGCATCTTAAAAGATTACCTACTTTTATTAGTAGTCGGGTAAACATAGTTGTACCTAAAAGATGCGACACAACAAAATACACGACCAGATTTTATATCAGCATCGACGCCTTTAAGAGAAGAAAGCTGAGATAAGATACAATATAAACGATCTAGAGTCCAAGGGTCAGAGAAAACATTTCACAGCCGAGGAAGGCAGAGAAATATCAAGGTACTAAAAGGAAATGTAGGTCTGGCGAGACTAGCTTTCAAGGCAAAGAGGACCAATTTAAATAGACGGCATATCGATGCTCAACTTGAGTTTGTATAAAAAAAAGTTACGTACAACATAGGTAATCTCAATTTTGAATGATAAATAAAATAAAAATGAAAATATCCACAATGAAATAACACCGGTTACAACCAGGCTAAGTACGTATAAAGATTTATTTAGAATTTTTACCCAAAGAAGGTTCAATACTGTTGGTTTTTGGGTGAATAAAAAAATAACCCGGCATTTACCATCCTACTTCCTACTAATATTATAAACGCGAAAGTTTGTGAGGATGGATGGATGAATGGATGGATGGATGTTTGTTACTCTTTCACGCAAAAACTGCTGAACCGATTGAAATGAAACGTTGCAATAATATAGCTTATATATCTATAAATTATAATGATATGGCGTCAAAAATCAAAATATCATACGGGCGAAGCCGCGGGTAAAAATCCTACTAATATTATAAACGCGAAAGTTTGTGAGGATGGATTGATGGATGGATGTATCAATGTTTGTTACTCTTTCTCGCAAAAACTACTGAACGGATTAAAATGAAACTTTCCAATAATATAGCTCATATATCAGAATAACACATAGACTATAAATTATAATGATATTGTGTCAAAAATCAAAATATCATGCGGGCGAAGCCGCGGGTAAAAACTAGTTAGTAACAATTTATTTATTTATTTCACATATTATCAGATCAAGCCTGCGTCCGCGAAACTATTATTAAATCTTACTAATAATATTATAAACGCGAAGGTTTGTATGTATGGATGTTTGTTCCTCTTTCACGCCAAAACTACTGAACTGATTGAGATGACACTTTGCAATAGTAATGTTTATACATCAATCAAAAACACATAGGCTATAATTTCGAACGAAGTTCGCCGAGTCAGCTAGTTAATTAATATGGAGTCGGAATAGTTTTCGTAGTTACAAAGGAGAATTAAAAAGCCCTTTTTCACCCTACGTCTGCTTCTGCTGTACCTTGCTGCTCAATATAGAGTAAAATTGTAACTCCATATCCTAATCACCACCTATTACTTATCTGATATACGAACAGATATAATGCTTTGTCTATTGCGTATATTTAGTCAACGTTTTCTTAGGCCTTGAGGTGAAAACGCCTGTCCGGAAATATAGGTTGTAATTTCGAGGCATTCAGGGGCTTTTATGGCTAAACGACTGTGTACTTTGCTAATAAGAGATTTCAGGATTTTGAAGACAACAAGCGAATAAATATTTATTGTAGTTGCTCTTGAATCATTTAGCATTCAAAGTCTCTTGTTATGATTTAGTCAGAAACAAACAGGCGAACTTTTGCATTTATAATTTTAGCGCGATTTACTCCTGTTGTGTATTTTGTAGTCTTGAGAACTTTAAATCAAACATTGTCATAATAGTCCGTTCAATTTAGACCAAAAAATGAGAGTGACGTTACATAAAGTCCCAACAAGCTGAATTTCAATGAAATTGTTCAAAATATAATTATAAACAATGTCTAGAAGTTCACCATCATTCCCCTGTAAGGAAAAAAATTTATTCAAGGTCAAAGGTGAAAAAAATGAGTTTTTCGAGATTTTCAACAAAACGGTAAGTTTTATCATAAAAGTACCTCAGGCAAAAATTGTAGATCATAAAATGATCTTTAAAAAATGTATCAATACTTTTTTAAATCAAAAATTGTCATAATATAATATTTTAATGAATTTCGTACATATATCCATTTTTCTTCCATTTACAGTTTATAATCAATTTTTAACTGACTTCCTAAATAAGATTCATCGATATTTTCGCCAATAATTAACCAAACAAAAAAAATCTTGTTTAGTTTGAAAGTGCATACTCTCGTTGTAAAAATCCCCCCCGGCCCGGCTTTGCGATGATTGTTATTGTGAAGTGTAAATATTAAATTCTAGTAAAATAATCGGATAAAATAGCGTGAAATACCTATAAATATTAATACAAGATTACTGCTAAACGAATATGCAGTATTTAAAGTTGAATGGTAAGTAAAGTATTGCAATTGGACTACGATTCTTTGCGCATGTAACCTAAACATTCCAATCTAATTTTTCGATGTTCGTTTCAGGATACTCTTTCCAGCCTCCGAAAAGTCTTCAGCTCCATATAAAAGATCCCAGAGCTTGCAGGACAGCTTCTAACCTGGCGACAGCGGCAAAACTCCTTAAAATTGGCTAAAATTATATTAGGCATTGTCATTATTATAACAAAATAGCAAGGCAAGTTACTACTCTTTACAGTTATTCTCAATAAAGATTACTGGACTTGTACAGTACATAACTAAGTCCACCAAATGCTAATTTCTTGCTAATAAACTTCAGACTTTAAAATACCATACATAATGTGCAAGTTGCCTTTGAAACGTACATAAGCTTCCAGACAGCCTAATATCTCTTCCTGATTTTCTTAGGATACGAAAATTAAGAAACTTATTCCTAATTTAATCTATTCCAGCCTGGATTCGGCGTAGGAAAGGTAGGTTCCACCGTTTCTCGTTTTCTGCGACTCGCCTCCTGTTCATCCGACGTCCAGGCCCGTCCCATTATTACCAAAGCGTGTGAATTTTCTTCTCATTGTGGTAGTACATCAATAAAGGTAAAATTTATCATATCTCACATCTATTACCTACATTATTTTAGCACCTGTGAAGCTATTTTCTATAACTCTAGTTGAGTATTAAATTTTAATAACTAAACGTACCTACCTAGTGGGAGACGTAGTTTGTTACTAGAATAATACATATAAGTAGCTACATGTGGACAGCTATGTACAGATGGATCTTACATCGTTACTCTAAGTTAAATTTTATCGAAATCGGCTAAGTCGTTTTTGAACAATCAACAATAATGTAAAATTTGTATAGGTACATAAATTCATGTATACTCTCAGAGCAAATAAAAAAATCAAGAGAGAATGTTGTGAATAAAGAAGTGAAGCCAACCAAAACTACGCCTCGCCGTGTACAGACAATTACACACACATCCAGGTAACTATGAAACTACGCCTTAGCTTGTCAGTCAAACTGTGGCGGCGTAACATCGACGCACTCACACATTTATAAAAAACCGGCTTCACTTGATTGTTCAACGACGTTCCCTCTAGATTTTTTATTTGCTCTGAGTGTGTACTATTCAAATTTTGTACGCGATGGAAGTCAGTTTTGAATTGTTTTGTGAAAAATAATTATTTGCAATATCAATAACAACACCATCATAGTAATTAACAAAATCTATTAGGTACTAATAATTTAAAAACTTAATTCAATTGATCTTTCTTAAATAGTAATATAATAAAGGTTTATTTAATAACCTCAAGTACATATTTTATTTACAGATACAATTCGGTACCAATCGAACTAAATCGAATCCCTTGCTTTATTTATTTTTTTACCGTTCTCGGCCATACTTCAACAGTGACGTATTCAGGAGTGAAAACTTGGGGTAAAATTATTTTACGATTTATGATAATGAAAGACAGTAGAAACGCCCTAAAGCTGAAAAACGGTAACACACGATCACAGCAAGACAATGTCTATCGATAAAAACAGCCACTATATAAATCAACGACATAGCTTGACAAGTGACACTGATTACTAACCAAGTGTTACATTGACATAGCAGCAATATGGCGGACATACTTCAAAACGCCATTGAAGTTCAAGGAAACAAGGAAAAATCCTAAGAACTTACTTTATTCTGATTTTTTACAAAAAAATAAATACAAACTAATAATTATATTCTTAAAGCAAAAACGTATCGTTTTCAGATATCTTAAAGATCAGATACTGAACCAAAGCTGTTTTCCCTTTGAACTTTCTGATTACTAACCAGCTACTTATCAAAAAGTCTATAACGGGAAATAGTCAGTCACCAATCAGTGATTATCAAAAGGGGCCTACTCGCCCCTTTTCCCCCCTAACGACGGCTCTGTGCCCCGGTGCTCGACCGACAGCTGTTAACATATGCTCGTGTTTTCTTTATTTAAGGGATCTGTTTGTTACTTTTTGTACGGAGCCGCGGTGCCTCCGGTCTCTCACTTATTATTTATGACAGGCGTATACCGCGATGGTATAAATTTTACGGAAGGGATACGGGTTTTCTATAGACTTTGGAAAGGAAAATTTATTATAAAGGAAACGGTATGGGAAGTTTTGTATAAGTCATTTCGTCCGTGTAAAGTTAGACCCTGATGCTCGTTAATATCATTAAAAGGCTTTTTTGTTTTTAATGTCGTATTGGATGCACTACAATTATTTAAAACGTGCGTAAGTTTTTCACTATTTGAAACGAGTGCAATTGTGTACCTATGTATTTATTCGTTCCGCAAAATTCTCAATACCGATTGAGAAACTTGGCTCAAAAATTGTCCATACAACGGAAAAATCTTGTAACATAGGTATTAACAAATAATAGGCCAAGTAGGATGCGCGCACGTTGGGTTCCGTACTGTATGGAAGCCCCCTTAAGGTGACGAATTGATAAACTATTGTTTCAAAAATTCTCCCTTCACTCGGACAAATTTTACGCGGTCGCGCTCGACAGGATCGCGCCAGAGTGGCGGGCGGCAGTGAGTTTTTAATTAATTACTCATAATGTATACATTAAAAAAATAACCTCTCGGTCTATGAAATAGAATAGCGATCTGGTTATTTTATTCGTAAAAAATAATAATGTGGTGTTGTCGCTGATAATTCTGAACATTCGAATTATTAAACTTTTTTTTGGTGATTAATTTGTAATTTTTTTTATTAATAAAGACGGTTATTTTTTAAAATTTTGTCCGGTTCATTAAATTTTTTAAGATTTTCCCTTATCTATGATATGATATTTTTTAAATTTGAATATATATCATTTGTCCTCTCACAACGCGCATTCAAAAGTACGTTTCGTTTCGTTTTCGTGTTTCTCGGCCCGATGCCTCGTCTTAATACATTTTATTTTTATTTGTTATTTATTTTTGAAGACATTATATAACTAAATATTCTGTGAATATTTCAAGCATCTAACTGTCACTGTTATTAATATGGAGCGAAAAATGGATATTAATTCAGGTTTATTGTATGGAAGGCTCACTTAATTTTTTTCCCGTTTTTAGTATTTGTTGTTAAAGCAGCAACACAAATACGTCATCTGTGAAAATTTCAGCATTCTAGCATCACGGTTCATGAGAAACAGTCTCAGACGGACCGACGGGCAGACAGGGGAGTCTTAGGGTCCCGTTTTTACCCTTTGGGTACGGAACCCTAAAATTGAACCCACACAAATGAACAGTGCATTTCACAACAAACTCTATTTGAAGTTTAGTAATAAAATAAATACCTACTAAAAAAATAAAACAAAATTTAATTGCAGTTCGTATGAAAAATGTTGGTTCATAAATTTTAATTGGGTTCAATAAAAAATTGCCTCCTCCGTGTTCTGACACACAAGCAGTGACAAAATCTTAGTATATCTTTATATTCACTTCTAGAGGCTCTATATTGTCGTAAAAAGTAAAATGTACGCTTACACGGAGATCGGCCAAGTTTCCCCATAATTCAAACCACTCGATTTGGTACACTTTATTATTGTGCGTGCGATACCGAATAAGTTAAGATTTTTTTTTCGTATGTGTATAGGCAGCAGAGCAAATATATAAATGTCGATGTTAATTATTTTTTAATAAATAATAATAAGCTCTAGATAACTATTAACTTTAGTAAGAAGTGTTACTTATTTTTTCTGTAAATAAAAGCTCCATAATTTCATATTCTTATTTATTTATTTAGCTTCAATTACAGCCTTAGCCAAAAGTATTAGGCACCTTTAAAAATCAAAATGCATTTTTACTACTTAACCAATAACTGAGTGCTTATCTTAATGACTTACCCGGGTCATAAATAACTTCTTAGAATATCAAGCGGCTCTTTGTTAAGGTCATAAAACACCTGGTGACCGAAAACAAAGGATTCGGTTTTCTTTCGGTCTTATCAGTCAATGTTTGGTCACTTGTGTTCTGGACTCTAACAAGTAAACAAGCTTTCACTTATGTTGATGTGATTAAATTGTCACCTAATTTTGTTAAAAATGCCAAAATGGAGTGAATTTAGTTTAGAAGATAGAGTGAAAATACAGGGTGCCTGATATTTTTGGCCAAGGCTGTATGTGACAATAGATAATAATTATACTAAAATTACAATAAAATAAAAACCGTGGGTCCCGCCGGGCACTGCTAAAATACCTAGTAGGTATTAAAGGATACGCTTGAAGGAGAGGAGGACAGCCTTTGTTTTACAATATTATTATTTTTCACCTAGACTGTTTGAGATTAAAATATACTATTTTATAATGTTTACCTATCAAAAACTATTAATTATTACGTGTGGCGGAAACGTTAGAAAAACTTTTATTATACATTTACAAAGTATTTAAGCGAAAGAATTTCAGAAGTAGAGTAAGAAACACACAAATATGTAAACTAAATACATTATTATTTCTGTGGCTCATGGATGTACTATGACATAAATAAAAAAACCATATTCTGGCCATGGACGTATTATGTAAAAAAACCCTTACTCTAACTACAAAATAAAATTCGAACAAACTCTACACAATGCTTTAGACTTACTTTATCTACTTAAGACTCAATACTCTACGTAAAATATATTTGAATACTAAATTATTAACGATGGTTGTTTCAGTAAACTATATCTTTGTACTTCAAGTCAATGCAACATACAAAGGCATCCTGCATTGTTTTAAACGCTTTGTTTCTTATCTCGTGACTCAGTGTGGGATGCATAATAGCGGTAAGTTTCTACATGAATCTTTGGAAAGTTTATTAGTTATCACAGATAAAACTACTAGTTTTCTGAACAGTACACTTCGCATCAGTTTAACTGAATCATCATAAGCTTGACTTATGATGACTCCGTCGACTCAATTCTTGTTCAAATTGGTTTACACTGTCTTGCAAATCTAGTTGAACAAATAGCATAAAAAACAAGCTAAACAAAATTTTTGAGCCATTTGAAGTCGAGACTTTGGGTCCGTGGGGACCGGGAGCTCATCTTGTTTTCAAAAGTCTTTCCGAGCGTCTGGTGGACGCGACGCGTGACCAAAATGCTGGCGTTTATTTGGCTCAACTTTAAGCATTGCCTTTCAGCGTGGCAATGCTGCCAGCATGCTGGGCATGGTGCCAACTGGCAGTGGGCTTGAGCGTTTGGATTATCTTTAGACCATCAAGGGTCAGTGGATGATCCAATTGCTTTCTATGTAGTAGTAGTGTAGGTAGTTTTAGCATATAAAGTAGTATTGTATCATATTGTAGTTAATAAAGGCACTTTTGCCCGTTTTAAAAAAAAAGCAATATTGCCAAATATTATCGATATCGGCTGTTAAATAGGGCTACTGCAAAATTCCCCCTTTTTGACCGAAATACCCTCCGAGGTAAAAAAGCTACCATCAAAGATGTAGAGAGGACGATGATGAAGACGTAGATGCGCAGAGGAAATTCAGCATCCAGAGAAACGAGAGCAAAGTCAAAACTAAAACTTCGCTCACTTCGTTCCCTCGGTCCTTTAATGATCAACATTGGCTATGTGTAACCTATATGTAGCCTTAAAACTGCATGCACTTACCGCAGATCTTAATTAACTATAGGTAAGTCCGCATCACTAAATTACAACTGTATTTTTTAAGCCATCGAGCACATATTTTATTCAAACAAAAATCGACCATTCATATGAATGAATATCATTTTTCGTCCATTTAAGAGCATCAAAAAGCACATCCTCAGAGCAAATAAAAAAATCAAGAGGAAACGTCCTTGAACAGTCAAGTGAAGCCGGTTTTTTATACATGTGTGTGTGCGTCACTGCTGCGCCGCCATAGTTCGATGACAAGCCAAGGCGTAGTTTCCTTGTACGTTGATGTGTGTACGATTGTCTTTACATGGCGAGGCGTAGTTTTTGTCGGCCTCACTTGTTTGTTCACAACATTCTCTTTTGATTTGCTCTGAGAGCACATCATAGTATTTTTTTGTGAGCTAAGAAAACAGATAACAGCCCAGACACTGGGGCCGAAACAGTGGCATTTCGAGTCACTGTCATCATTACATAGATATTACGTTAATATGAAATCACTATATAATATAAAACAAAGTCGCTACCCTGTCTGTCTGTCCTTATGTATGCTTATATCTTTAAAACTAAGCAACAGATTTTGATGCGATTTTTTAATAGGTAGAGTGTTTTAAGAGGAAGGATTATAATATGTATAACACATCTGCGGGAAGCTGGGGTGGGTCGCTAGTAATATGTAATTTTATTATCAAAATTACTGAAACATTTGCTTAGCTACAAACATTGGTATTTGTAACAACTCTTTGAGTATACCTAGCATTCAATGTATTCGCATAGCCCAAAGCATATTTTATCAACCAAAACCGACCAAAGTTCGCAATAACATCCAAACTCTAGACCTTTAACAACAACTAACAAAGAGTAATGTTCTTAACATACAGAAAAATGTATATTTTATGTACCCAATACAATAAAGTCAGCACCAGGGACTGTGTAGGGACAAACCCTCTTCATTTCAATAACCATTTATAAGATTTATAGGCACAGAAAGTATTTTGTGTGAGCCAGTCGATGACAGAATTGAAATACTACGAAATATACCTCAGGACTGCCGCAGGTGCAGTTCTTGCCAAAGCTGACTACCGCTCTGAACACCCATTCTGCTCACGATAGTTGAAGAAGACGTATTGTGAAAATCTCAGAGACCAAACAATAACAGCGCTACGAGCGTTGTGGAAATTGAAGAGATCTGTGACTAATATTTTGAAATTTTATGATTATACTAGTTTTCACCCGCGGCTTCGCCCGCATACGCAATATATCATTATAATTTATAGCCTATGTGTTATTCTGATATATAAGCTATATTATTGTAAAGTTTCATCTCAATCTATTCAGTAGTTTTTGCGTGAAAGAGTTACATCCATCCATCCATCCAAGCGTTTTGAGTCCACATTCTTCATACGAACTGCCAAAATGTGGAACGCTTTGCCTGAGTCTGTCTTGCCGTTAAAGTACAATGTAGGTGTCCTCAAATCTCGAGTAAATAGGTATCTTCTAGGTAAGCGTGCTACATCCTATACCGCATATCTGCTTAATATCAGGCAGTGTGTAGTCAAACGCAAACCTATGTGAAATAAAAAAAATCCATCCATCCTCACAAACTTTCGCGTTTATAATATTAGTGGGATCATGTGGGATTAATTAATAAATTTGACATAATAATATATGTAGTGACTAATGTTTAAATTGTATTTTTCTATAATTTATTATAATTTGTAATCATTGAATCAATTATATGATAATAATAATTGATTCATAACTTTGTGAGATAAATGTAAGTGTGATGTAATCTCGATTTTGTCTCAATAAAAATTTGAATTTGAAAAATAAAAGGCGCACCGGCCAATTTTAGCTTAAGGAACATAATTATTGGGGTCAGTTTTTCAAGCCAGAATAAGAAGCAAATAAATGTAAAATAATAATTTATTATAAAAATATAACTTTTTAAAATACAATGTTTTGAGATCTCGGATATCATGTAGCAGCAGAGTTCTAGCCAAGACAAATAAACCCAAACACGACTATCTTGTTTAGTACAGGAGTTCCTATGGCCACCTTCCGACTCCATCATTAGATCAGATCAGAGTTACCATATTATTTGTGCATTGTCATGCGATAGATATACACACCTATACGTGCAAAATTTAAGCTCAATCAGAAACCACGCGGGAAGTTGGTCAAATTTAACTTGCAAGATTCTACCTGAACTTACGTTGGTAGGTAGGTCCATCCATTTAAGAGCTTGTAAAAAGCTGGTAATACGAGTTTCATATCAATTTTGGTCTGTATAACGTAGGTACTTTTATAGGTAGGAGATACTAATCCAAGACGTGGTATAAATATTAGATCAAAGCCAGCTGAACAAATCTCGCTACGTCTGTCGTAGCTTAAAAAACTAGCTTATCTACGCAACAAACAACTCTTTTCAAGATTAGCTTTATAGAGTGAGCTAGCTCTGAATCAGTTTAGCGTAGGTATCATTTATTAATTGATCGAAGGTTTATGCTTCCACGCGCCGATTTTTCTTTCGTCTGTCTGTGTGTTGATTTTTGTCTACAGGTCGCATTTTTGAAATATCTCGACGAAACTCGGTACACAGGTTCAATAATTATATTAACAATTTTTTTGGGCGTCGGCGAATTTTGAGTTGGAATGAAGGTATCCCTATGAAAAAAAACAAAAATTGCTATCGTGCCAATATTCGGTAAAATCTTCAAGTATCTAAATCCTAGCAAGACTTACGAGGATGAACCAAATGGGTTAAGAGCGAGTCGAATTATAGGCTTATGTAGATATAGTTAAAAATATGTGTGCGAGATCTACTCTTTAGATAACTACTATTTATACTAACTACGCACGGATACGGTGGGCGTTAATGAGTTAGACACATAATAGGCATAATGACTGGATAAAAAAATCATTATAATAATCCGTTAGTTAGATTATTAAAAAATATTAGACACGTATTTTTTCTTTTGCCAATCAATCAATAAATGATTAAGATAAACCTTGTCAAAGTGTGTGAGTGAGGGCTCGTGACGTTACTATTGCGATGTAGTCTGTACATTTGTATTGCACTCGTGACGTCACGCGGAACTTTAACCGGCTATATCTTCGTCAATCGAAGAAAATACGTGACTAATATTTTTTTAATCTTTCTGACAGACTAATTCTATTTTTAGTCTTCATGCCTATAATGTTCTGGGCGTACCTATTTGTTTCTCCAACTTATACCGGTTAGTGGTGGATATGGCCCAATCGGCTGTTCATGGTAGATTTTCTACAGTGTACTAACCATAAAAAAGTGGGTTTTGATAAAAGTATTTACTGTTTACACAAATATTTCTTATAAATTCATACATAATTATAAAATATTTCAAATAAAACGTCAATAAAAAAAAAATTTGAGCCGTCCATAAAATTTGAAAGACATTTTACATATATACCTAGTATTGTTTTGCAGGAGGGAACCAAAAGAATCACCTACACAGATTTCGAAGGAATGTTTACTTGAATTCAATAGACTTTGGAAAAAACAAGGTGTTTTTATATAATAATAACTAATAGTTCGTTTCAAGCAAAATAATTCTAAGTAGCCCTGAGATATTTTATGAATAATATTTTTTAATGGAGAAATCATTAGTCAAATTAAAGCTTTAAGAATACTTATGTCTTTAACTAGAGCCTACATTAATTTTTCATAATACAACTTAATATTAAACAAAATTCTCAGTCGTAATTTTTCCCTAAATATTTATTAATTTCTATGAAAAAGAACTTTGGTATTACTTGTTGTTACGCTAAGTTACTCTTTTATGATTTTATAAGAAATATTAAGTAGCTATACTTAGTCTAAGTAGAATATTGAATATTAACTTAAGTTGGAAATTCAAATAATTGTCTGTAGATAAAAAACAACCTGACATAAGACTGATAAGTGAGAAAATACGGAATAATTATGTACATAATTATTTTTATAGTTGTTACTTTGAGTACAAATACAAATCATTTATTGGTAATTAATTATTACATGTCAAATTAAAGAAATACACTAGTACAGGTTATTATGTACCTATTAATCTAAATACACATATCAAAATCAAATAATTACATAACATATAATAATAATAAAATAAGCATCATATTGATTCCGGTAATTTCAAAAAGTCATTAATGTCATAAAAAATTGTTCGCTAAGCCATGACTTAAGTTTATTTTTACAAGACACGACGTTAGGTGCTTCACGCACGTCAGTAGGTATCCTATTATATGTAGACAGCCAGTCCCCCAATATACACTGATTTCTCTGACCGCGCTAATCTGTGAGTCGGTATCACTAGTTGGTCGCTTCTGACGTTGCTCCTCAAAGCAAACCTCGAGTATGTACTTCTCTTTTGAAAGACGTCTAGGTGAGTATGGGTAAACCGGGCTATCTGTATGATAAGTTCACATGGAGCGGGAAGAACCACAACTGGTACAATTGGATCAGTGGTGGGTAAAGTATTAGCACAAATGGTCCGGTCCAGTTGCAGTCCAGGCAAGACGCATTCAAATAAAACCCATTGAAAACAAATTGCAGGCAATCTATTAAACCGAGCTACGGTTTACTAAAAATAGCACACAATCCCATAGTTTACATAAAGTGCTTTATAGATTGCAAAGTGCAGCGCTCTCGGCCTTTGCCAATATTTACTGCTAGTCTGTGTGGAGCTGGGACGTAGTTAATGCATTTGTTGATGTTACTTGAATGGCGAACAGGGCTTTACTGAAAATCCAAAAGCTGGGAGATGCGTGTGCTTTTGAATTAAGTGAAAAACTTTTAGATTGGAGAGTACCACGTTGGGCGCCATCTAATTTAATGGATTGAAAATTGTGGGTACGCAAATTAGTCAAAGCATTTAGAGCGCTTATACAAGCTGCAAATTGAATGAATCCGTCGTCTGAATAAGTAGTGCAGTTGTCGTAGTGCTTAGTTACTATAATCCTACCGCTTAACTTAGTCTTCGTCTGCGCAGTACTGGGGACCCGCCACCAGCACATGTCTTAGTCCCTCTTTGTCGTCTCTCCTGGCGCTCCTGTACCGCGCAGGCAAGGACTAAGTTAAGCGGTATAAATTGATTATATTATGACTTGTCTGTCTGTCAGCTTACTATCGGATACACTTTGGTGAGTGCGCCCAGGAGTTGCACAATCTGCCCCCCGACCGCCTAAGCAATAGCAATCGTAATAGCAATCGTTTATGACTTCATTTTAGTCATTTGGCACCGCCTATGTGATGTTAGCCATCAATTGCTTTGCGCGGATTGCGAAAGCAATCGTTGAATGAACAACTTTACTGGTCCCACCTGCACTTTTCTTCTATCGTACGGCTAGACAGACGCGACCAAAGCGCCACCCTTTTATGGTGGACATCCCACGCGTGAGAACCAACCGTTTTGAGTCCAAATTCCTCATACGAACTGCCAGAATGTGGAACGCTTTGCCTGAGTCTGTCTTTCCATTAAAGTACAATGTAGGTGTCTTCAAATCTCGAGTAAATAGGTATCTTCTAGGTAAACGTGCTACACTCTAGACCGCATATCTGCTTAACATCAGGCAGTGTGTAGTCAAACGCAAACCTATTTGAAATAAAAAAAAAACATATCAGGTAACACTTCATCATCCACAGCCTTCTTTATCCCACTGCTGGGTATAGGCCTCTCTCTTACAGTGCCATCTGCCTCGGTCCTGTGCCAATCGTGTCCAGGTACGACCCGCGATTTCGACTATATCGTCAACCCATCTTGCAGCCGGACGACCAACGCTCCGCTTACCTTGCTTCGGCCACCATTCTGTGACAGCCTTACTCCACCTGTCGTCACTTCGCCTCGCTATGTGTCCTGCCCAGCTCCACTTCAGTTTCATGACCACGGTTCCAACGTCCCGAACTTTAGTTCTTCGTCGGATTTCCGTATTGCGCACTCGATCTTGGAGTTTAACGCCAAGCATGGACCTCTCCATGGCTCTCTGTGCAACTCTGATTTTGTTTACAGCCTCATGTGTGAGTGTCCATGTCTCGGCACCATACGTCATGGTGGGCAAGACACACTGGTTAAAGAGGCGAGTCTTCAGACATTGTGGAATATGGCGGGGTTTAAGGATGTCATTTAGTTTTTGGAATGCCGCCCATCCAAGTTGTATACGCCTAGCGATCTCTTTCTTCTGATGCTCTATGCCAAAGGATAGAGTATGACCGAGGTACACGTAACTGTCAACCACCTCTAAACTCTCGCTTCCAATTACAATTGGATGCGAGGTTCCAGAGATATTTGACATCACTTTGGTCTTGGTCATATTCATCTTAAGGCCTGCTTTCAAAGAAGCATCCGAAAGCTGTTGAACCATATCCTGGAGATCGTCTAAGCTTTCGGCAAATAATACAAGATCATCCGCAAGCCTAAGGTGAGAAAGGTAAGCGCCATTGATGTTTATTCCTCGTGAGTCCCATTCAAGCATTTTTAAAACGTCTTCTAAGACAGCAGTAAAAAGCTTGGGTGAAATGGTGTCCCCTTGTCTCACCCCCCTTTTGATCGGGATAGGATTGGTAACGTCATGCAGCTTGACTTGCATTGTTGCCGAGGTATACAACTCCCGGAGCACATCCACATATCGAGCATCGATCGTGCAGCGATGAAGAGAGTCGAACACTGCCCAGTGTTCGACACTGTCAAAGGCCTTCTCATAATCTACGAATGCCATACATATTGGTCTGTTAAACTCTTTACACTTCTCCATCAGCTGCTTAACCGTGTGTAATGTGGTCGATAGTGGAGTACCCGCTCCTGAAGCCGGCTTGTTCGACAGGCTGGCATTCATCAAGTTGGCGTGTAAGACGGTTGTTAAGGATTTTGGCGAATAGTTTATATATTTGAGATAGGAGACTTATGGGTCGGTAGTTGCTAAGTTTTGATATATCTCCTTTTTTGTGTAAGATAGTAACGATGGTATTCTTCCAGGACTGAGGCGTGTGTGATTTCTGTAATACTTCATTGAAAAGCTTTACGAGAACGTTTAACACTGGGTGACCACCTGCACGGAGCATCTCTACTGTAACACTATCTTGCCCGGGCGCTTTCTCGGTTTTCATTTGAGCAAGAGCTGTTTGTACTTCGCAAGGTAATATTTCAGGAAGGTCCTCTGTGTCGTGATGCTCAACAGCCAAAGCTCTTGGGTCATCGTTTGTCATGTTAGTTTTAGTAGTTTGCGTGGCATATAGGCCCTCATAAAACTCTTCGACTACTTTAAGTATTTCTCGTCGGTCGGTCACTAAGTTTCCGTTACTGTCTTTTAACTTTAAAATTTGTTTGGTTCCCATCTTAAGTTTTCTCCGGAATACTTTTGGTCCCCTAAATCTTTCAATAGTTTTCGTGATTACGTTTGTATTATGTTTTCTTAAATCTGCTTTAATAGCCTTATTAATTTTCTTGTTCATAGCTAACATCTGTTTATGGTCTGATGTTGTGTTGTGACTCATTTCTCTCCTTTCTTCTATCATTTTCCGAGTTTCTGCTGAAAGTTTGGAACTTTTACTGTTCACGTGGTTTAAATGCTTCTTAGTGGTCTCTACTAATACATCACAGAGTTTTTGGTTAATTTGATCAACATCTAAGTTAACTTCTTCTAGACTTTCAAACTGGTTCTTCAGTTCTAATTGAAACTGCTCTCCAAGTGAAGCAAGTTCTTGTGCTTCGTATCTTGTCTGTCCTTTGTTTACCAGTTTTGATCTTTCCTTTTTTAAGTTGAATTTCAGCGTTGTCCTCACCATTCTGTGGTCACTGCCTGTTTTGAAACGGCTGAGAACGGCAACATCTTCAACAATGTGCTTGTGTGAACTGATTATATATTCTACTAGCTTAAAACCCGCGGCTTCGCCCGCGTTGTCTTAGTACATAGGTACTTACTTAAAATGAAAAGAGCCCGCGGTTTGATCTACGTTGTCTTTGTACATGCTTATAATAATATCTAATAGTCCGCAATTTGGCCCGCGTTGTCTTAATACTTGCTTAAAATTACTTGCAAGGATAATGCCCACGGTTTGGTCAAAATTGTAACAGTATTTGCCTATAATGATAATAGATCACGGTTTGGCCCGCGTATTGTTAGTACTTGCTTAAGATGGTTATTTATAGCACGCAGCATGGACTGCGATGTCTTAATACTCGCTTAAAATTATAAAAGCTCGCCGTTTGGCCTGCATTGTCGTATTACTTACAATGATAATAGCCCATGGTCTGGCCCGTATTGTCTTAGTACTTGCTCAAAATGATAAAAGCCCGCGGTTTAGCTCGCGTTGTGTTAATAATTAGGTAATAACCCACAGTTTGGCCCACGTTGTTTTAATACTTACTTAATTAAAATAACAGCCCGCGGTTCAACCCGCGTTATCTTGGCATTTGCTTATAATAATATCTAATAGTTCGAGGTCTGGCCCGTGTTGTCTTAATAAATCCTTAAAATTTTATTATAATAGCATGCCGTTAGCCTACGTTTTTGTATTGCTTGTAATGATAATAGCCCACGGTCTGGCCCGCGTTATTTTCGTAACTGCTTAAAATGATAAAAACCCACAGTTAGGCCCGCGTTTTCTTGGCACTTACTTAAAATAATAGTAGCTCGTGGTTAAGCCCGCATTAGGCTCGATTATGAAGGCGCCATCGTAATTATAATAGCTAATTATCATAATTATATCTGTTTCATTTTCACTTTAAGCATTCGATAGAGAGAACACTTTTTATGTTGTTGATGGGCCTATTATTGTATTACTTGCAAAATAATGCCTACGGTTTAGCCTGAATTGTCTCAGTATTTGGTTATTTAATTTACTTGTATCTAAAGCTTATTACAGAGTACATACGTGAACTTTTGGATGATAAATTGCCGAATTTCTGAAATTAACTCAATAATAAATAAATATATAAAATAAATATTGGAGGACATCTCACACACGGTCTCTGATCCCAAACTAAGCAATGTTTGTGATTTGGCTGGCAGAGACTGATATATTACATATACATGTATTTCAATGTATGTACTGTATTGTATACACCACCGACCATACTCCTATTTTTAGAATAATTCCAGTCCATCCAAAGGTTGCCTGGTAGAAATCGCCAAAAGCGATAAGGCCGCCATTGTACAGCATATTGTATAGTTTCTGTACTGTGTTTCTGTGTACAATAAAGATATATTTATTTATTTATACATCTAGGTTGACTGGCAGATAATGCTGTTTAGCGTTAAGTCCTCCTTTTGTACAAATAGTGTGCAATAAAGTGTTAAATAAATAAAAAAAAATACATTAATAACACTCAGACACAGAGCAAACACATATGAACAGCACATAAATATTTGCCCTGGGAATCAAACCCACGCCTCTTTGACCCAGGAGTCAGGGTCAACCACTGAGCCACCGAGGGAGCCAATAATAATAATTGTATGAGTAACTATGTAAGAAATTTCACTTTTCTTTGCTGGAAAACATTGAGGCAACCTGTACGTACGTAGAAAAAATCAATGTCGTATGTGAATTCAGCAACCCATGCTTGGCCGGCGTGATGGATATGGCCCAATTACCCTTCGCGGATAGGCCTATTTTCAGTCATCCATCAGCCGCAGGACGTCCACTGCTGGACATAGGCCTTCCCTATGGATCTCCAATAAGACCGGTTGGAAGCGGCTTGTATCCAGCGCGATCCTGCGGCCTTAATGAGGTCATCCGTCCACCTTGTGGGTGGATGTCCTACGCTGCGCTTGCCGGTACATGGTCTCCACTCGAGAACTTTTCGACCCCAACGGTCATCAGCCCTCCGCGCTATGTGCCCTACCCATTGCCATTTCAACTTGCCAATCCGTTGGGCTATGTCGGTAACTTTGGTTCTTCTACAGATATCCTCATTAATGATTCGATCTCGCAGAGAGACTCCAAGCATAGCCCTCTCCATAGCTCGTTGGGCTACTTGGAGCTTACTAATAAGGCCCATAGTGAGAGACCACGTTTCTGTGCCATAAGTCATCACTGGCAACACACACTGGTCGAAAACTTTCGACTTGAGGCATTGAGGTATGTCGGACGAGAAGTCACTACGCACTTTTCCGAACGCTGCCAGCCAAGTTGAATTCATCGATTGGCCTCTTTGTTGAAGTCGGACCTCCCTAACTGGACTACTTGTCCTAGGTAGATGTACGAGTCAACGACTTCAAGAACCGAGTTTCCAACAGAAATCGGGGTAGGTAAAACATGGGAATTACACATGACTTTCGTCTTGTCCATGTTCATCTTAAGACCCACCTGTTTCTATTATCCGTAGTGCTATCCGTAGTACCTATTTTCAGTAGTGCACTATTAATTAAGGCCGGTACAGGTATTCGACATGTTTCATTAAGTCATTAGAAATTTAATTTTCCAGGCAAATGAAAAAATGACACACAAGTCGTAATTCTAGTCAGGCATATTCTAGGATGCTATTATACTCATAATTTGATTAACTTTTACAATGGTACCAACCCCAAAAGCACGTGAATAAAATCAGCTGTTCAACACAAAAAGTTCATCGACCCGCGACAAAATGTATGGAAAATGTAGGTAATTTTCGCTTGTCAGGGTTGATCCCATAGTAAAATACCTATATTGATCCATATGTGCGCTAAGCTTAAGACTATTGGCTCACAAAATAAAAAAAAATCGTAAACTTTTGGGGACCCATTTTGCCCCATTTAAAGATAAACAATCATTATCATAATCCTAGATACTACATTATTTAAAAAAGCGCATTGAAGTTTTGGGACGTATCTGACCCCTAAGGATTTTTTTAAGGAAAATTTAGAAAACAGGTACAGCCATATTTTTTATTTAGTCTCAAAAGCATCTATACAAAGTTTCATGTCAATCGATACAGGGAATAAGAAGTTACATGCAAACAAAAAGGGCCCGTTTTACCCCGTAAGTTAGAGTTGGGTACGTTTTTCATCCTTAGTGCTTCATTATGTCGTACGATGTACGTATATTCCAAATTTCAAGCTCGTATCTACAGCGGTTTGGGCTGTAACCTAAACTTATTAATTTTGCGTATCCCTAAGGAACCTTATAGATTTTCCTCGATTTTATTAGTTTATGTATTAAAACATGCTGTGTGCTTCCTTCATACCAATTTTCAACCATAACCGTTCAGCTGGTTCGATGTAATTGACGCTTTTTTCACCAACTTTGGGACCTTATTTGACCCCTTAGATGAGGAAAATTCGGAGAAACAGGAAAAAATGTGACTTTTATTTTCTTTGGAAAGCATGTCTACAAAGTTTCAAGTCAATCGGTACAGGTAATAAAAAGTTACATACAAACGAAAAGGGCCCATTTTACCCCCTTAGAGGTCGAAAGTTCAAAATTTTCGTCTTTAGTGCTCCATTACGTCGTTCAATGTACCTATATCCCAAATTTCAAGCTCATATCTTCAGCGGTTTGGGCTGTAGCCTAAACTAATTAATTTTGCGTATCCCTAAGGAACCTTATAGATTTTCCTGGATTCTATTAGTTACTCTATTAAAACATGCTGAGTGCTTCCTTCATACCAATTTTCAACCATAACCGTTCAGCTGGTTCGATGTAATTGACGCTTTTTTCACCAACTTTGGGACCTTATTTGACCCCTTAGATGAGGAAAATTCGGAGAAGCAGGAAAAAACGTGACTTTTATTTTGTTTGGAAAGCATGTATACAAAGTTTCAAGTAAATCGGTACAGGGAATAAAAAGTTACATACAAACGAAAAGGGCCCAGTTTACCCCCTTAGAGGTCGAAAGTTCAAAATTTTCGTCCTTTGTGCTTCATTACGTCGTTCAATGTACCTATATCCCAAATTTCAAGCTCATATCTTCAGCGGTTTGGGCTGTAGCCTAAACTTATTAATTTTGCGTATCCCTAAGGAACCTTATAGATTTTCCTGGATTTTATTAGTTACTCTATTAAAACATGCTGAGTGCTTCCTTCATACCAATTTTCAACCATAACCGTTCAGCTGGTTCGATGTAATTGACGCTTTTTTCACCAACTTTGGGACCTTATTTGACCCCTTAGATGAGGAAAATTCGGAAAAACAGGAAAAAACGTAACTTTTATTTTGTTTGAAAAGCATGTATACAAAGTTTTAAGTCAATCGGTACAGGGAATAAAAAGTTACATACAAACGAAAAGGGCCCATTTTACCCCCTTAAAGGTAGAAAGTTCAAAATTTTCGTCCTTAGTGCTCCATTACGTCGTTCAATGTACCTATATTCCAAATTTCAAGCTCATATCTTAAGCGGTTTGGGCTGTAGGCTGTCTGTCAGTCAGTCACTCAGGGAAGCCTTTTATATAATAGATTTCATTTTTCGTTTTACCATCTGGGCTTACCCATGTCCACTTTCTTGCAAAGCGTTTTTGAAAGAACGTGTTCATTGCGAAGAGATGTTTCTTTTCAAGAAAGTTAACAAGGGTTTGTCCACGATTGTTGCGTAGTCCTAGACCAAATTTTCCAACTGATTTTTCGTTTAAAAGTGGTGAGCCGATTTTTGCATTGAAATCGCCAATTATGGTGGTAAACTGGCATGGAGTATCATCGAAGGCTTTCTCAATATCGTCATAGAAAATGTCTACTTCTGTGTCTGGATGAGATGAAGTTGGTGCGTATATTTGAATGATTTTCAGGGAGTATCGTTTGTTCAATTTTAGTACTATGTAACAGACTCTGGTGGATATGCTTTTTATATTTAAGATGTCTGGTTCGATTTCTTTCTTCACAAGAAATCCCACGCCGCCGTATGTGAAGCTTTCAGGACCATTATAGTAGAATAAATCACCAGAGTTGAGCTTGATCAGGTCTTCTCCTCTTCGCTTTACCTCCGATAAACCTATAATGCTCCATTTGATGTTGTCCATTTCGTGAAGCAGAGCTTGTAATCGATCGTCCTTGCGCAACGTCCTGGCGTTGTAACACGCCAGGGTCAGGGTCTTGGTGGGATGGCAGCCGGGTCTCTTCCAGCGATTCTTAGCACCCTCCGCCCCGCCGTTACCGAGACCGCTGCCAGAGTCCGGACTAGCGGGGCCGCTGGGGACTGAGGGCCGAGGTTCTATTGGTGTATCCATAAAAGAGGGGTTTGGCCATAAAACACCACGCTGGCCAGTGCGTCTTGGCGAGTTTGCTTCCTGTCACGTTAGCCTGGGTAAGTGGTGCAGCATTCAACTTGGTATGAGTTGATTACTGCACCACTCACCTCAGTTACCGGAGGGGACCACGTGGAGGTGTGAGTCAGGAATTGGCATTTCAAACCCATACGACGTGAAAAGCGAATATGTAATACTTATTCCCATTCCCAATCGATAAGTTTGAATACCCTTTCCCCCCCCCCACTAACACTTAGTCATGACAATTTGACGAAATTGTTACATTGATTATGCCAGCTCTGCAGTTTGAATATGATTTCTTTGATTTCAATTCAAGAAGACTTGGGTGCTATTCTTAAATGGGTAAGTTATTAAGAAATATATTCTATATCTGTATATACCTTTGAGATATTTTTTGTCCTGAGAATTTGCACTATCTTCTTCTGAACCGCTACTTGCAGCATGACAATTGCTAGTAGCAGTTCTCGATGCCACGTCAGCCCGGCAAGGAATAATTAATTTACGAGTACATCTACCTAAGCGATGACACCTACTTCAGGCTTTACTAATATATGCTTTGGCTAATATATTATAGGTATCTCGATCATTCTAAAGTGTTCCATAAAGTGGACGTGCAAAACGCCCGTGCTGGAATATTCACAAATTATAGCATATAGACACTGCGGTGGTGATGCCGCAAGTGGCAGGTAAGAACGGCCACAGTATTTGTGACTAAGTAGGGTGCAACCGCAGTACATAATGCAGGAAATTTCCTGTAGCAGCATTTCTACCGCAGCAGAACCGCCAATATGAAAACAATCTCTAACCTATACCAACCGCTGTTGTTTTGTTATCTCATAATATTTATCAAGGTAGATATAATACTTACTATTATGAACAACTTTTACAATGGGATCCATCTTGACATTATGGCATAATACCTATTTCATTGGTAGGTACGTATTATATGAGTTTACATGAATTAATAATTATATCAGAGTAAGTAAAAAGACTTGAAAACATGTACTATATGTATATGAAATTTACTTTTTTTTTCAATTAAAACTCCAATTAAATTACAATAGTAATCTTAAAACGACGTTTTAATACTCCAAATAATCACGCAAATATTGCATTACGCTTATTTCATGTAAAATGAATATAAAATTAAACAAATTACATATACGTGGAATCTATATTGAAGTTTTTTCAAACCCATGATGTCGAATTAAATAATTATTTATTTATATATATATTAGGAACAGACTATTAAAATGCTGGTACAATTACAATTAAACGACATAAATCACTTTTTTCATGTCGTGTATAATGATGCCCCGTGTTGGGCGCCAAAAAATAACGAACAACTTTAAAGTCAAAAATCATGGCCCACGTTGGGCGCCAAAAAATTACAAACAGCTTTCAGTGTAAATACCTACCTACCATAGTCATAAATCGGCTCTCCCATATATCGCAAAGTGCTTGTGAGTCCAAACCCTTTGCCAATATTTACTACGGCGTCTCTGACCGGAGGAGAAGTAAACGCATTTGGTTCTTTCACCGTAGATCAAAATACGCAAGCTCGTAAAGTTGTGTCAAGACTGCCAAGGGTCTATATTGTATCTTTTTGATGTATTTCTATGAGTTATTGGATGAAACCTTAACTTTTATTTTATCGCGAATAAATTCTCACTTGACCACCGACTCGCCACGAAACACGCAGACTTAAAAGATTCCTATTCATTACTTTGTAATTGAAAAGCTTCAGATTATATCTATTACAAAATAGGAATTCCGATAATATGTTATAGTTTTCATTAATCTAATAAATAAATAAATATAAATAAAACGTTTATTGTTACATAAAGTTAACAAAAACAAATTGTGCACTAGTTCCCACACTAGGGTGACCTGTGTCTTGGGACCTAGGCTTTTCCTTATTATTATGTTCTCTAAAATTACAATACTAGAAAAGTAATTATTATTAGCTAACTATTGAAGGTATAATTATAGATATACAACAAAAGCGCCTAAATTTAAAAGTTAGGTTACCAAAATTATTAAAATATGAATCTGGGTCTGAAGATGCCTAAATTGTACTGGAACAGAAAATATGCATTAAGTAATTGTTCAAGTAGTAGGAAGCAAAAAGAGTTGAAGTAACCACACGCAGCACGCATAAGATGCCGTCACAATAGGTTTGCACTTGGCATGGCTCTCCGATAGGTATACGCAATAGGCACTGTACGCTGCAGTCGGTACACACGGTAGCCAATGAATAGCGTGCAGAAGAGACCTAATTAAAGATGAACGATTTTTTTTTATTTCACCTAGGTTTGCGTTTGACTAGACTCAGCCTGATGTCAAGCATATATGCGATCTAGAGTGTAAAACGCTTACTTAGAATATACCTATTTACTCGGGATTTGAAGACACCTATTTACTTTAGCGGGATGACAGACTCAGGCAAATCGTTCCACATTCTGGTCGTTCGTATAAGGAATGTGGACTCGAAATGCTTGGGTTCCAACGCGCGGGATGTATACCATAGAAGGGTGGCGCTTTGGTCTCGTCTGTCTAGATAGCGATAGAAGAAAGGGGCAGGTGGGACCAGATTGTGCAACTCCTGGGCGCACTCCGCGAAGTGTATCCGATAGGTAGCCACCCTACGTCGATGCTCGAAACTTTACAGCTTAAAACAGCTCAAGCTTTGAATTAAAACCTAAATATGATATAACTTGTACCTACAAAATTACATATAATTAGGTATATAGGTGATGGTAAGCGGCAGAAATGGGAGGGGATGACCAAAAAACTGTGGATGAATTGTGTAAAAGACGATATACGAGTACGAGAGAAAGGAGTGGAAGATGAAATACCGTATGATACGAGTAAAGTTGCGAAAGAAAACGTGCTGCGCCGACCTACCTAGTGAGATAAGAGCAGGATGATGATGATGATCGTTCATCACAATACAAAAATAAATAAATAAATGAGTAAGGATTTCGCACAAACAAATAGCTCAGGCTGTTAAATTAAGGTAGGTACTTACATATTTTGTAACACTTTTAAGACTTTTACAGCACAATACATAATGGTTTATTTTTGGCTTTCAGATTATTTCTTAAAATTATAACAGCAGTACCTCGAAGAAAAAAATAGTAACTATTAATTATTTTGTAGGTACCTAGTTGTTTTAAGATGTTAAATTAGTTTTTTAATGTTGCAGGTCAAAAAGGTTTAGATTATTCGTCCACATTTTCTATACACAAGTGCGCACTCATCTTAAAAACGTCTTATTTTAAATGATAGCCATCCATGAGTCGACTAAAAATATCTCTTTTTGTTCCTCTGGCAACTGGAACAGTACCGATAAGGATACTTTATTTCTCGCTGTCAAAATTGACGTTCTTTGTAGGCACGACTTCAAAGCGTGTCTCTGTATTACTGAGTACCTAGATAATGTTTTGATCGACATTTTTTTCTGAATTTCTGAAACGAGAGGTCTTTTTGTTTTTAGTACTATGTTTCTCTTTTAATGAAATAGTTGCGTCTTATGTGATCTTAGGGTGCTTGTACACGGAGCAAGTAGCTGGAGCTAGTAAAGATGCGAATAACACGCGTAAGTAATATGCGCAAGCTACTTGTTCAAGTTACTAGCTTGTATACATGGTGCAATTAAATGCAGCAAGTAAAGACACGGTCTACTTGCGCAAGTAGTACGCACAAGTTATTTGTTCGTGGTCATGCGCTGAAACATTTCTTAGCCAGTTATGTAGTGCACACGTAGTCCGAATCCACCTGTTCAAGTAACATGCGCGAGTGACCCGCGCGAGCGACCAGCGCCACAGAGCACGCGGATTAGTTGCGCAGGTGGCTCGCTTTGATACCTACATGCTCGAGTCGCTAGACCCCGCACATGTTTTTGAACGTTAAATTTACGATGCATATAGCCCGCGTAAGTGCCTCAACATGCGCAAGCTACTTGTACCGTGTACGAGCACCCTTAGATTCAAAATGTTTATGTGTGGTAGTTCTTAAGTGAGCTTTTTCTTACGAGATGTTTGCTAAATTGATAAAATCATATCTACGGCATAAATAAAATATACCTAGTATCAGACTTTGAAAAATGTAAGAAAATGATGTAATTTATGAAAAAATTGCTAAAGACTCATAGATAAAGTTGTCAGTCAGTCGCTGTTCTAATACGACAATTGATACTATATTAAAATACTCACTTAGTACGCTCAGTATGACCATTATTTATTGAAAGGTCAGATATGGTCAAGCAGTAAACCATAAAACTTTAAGAAATAGATTTTATAGACCAAATTCTAGCCTTACATCATTTCCGTCCACAAAAAAATCCCGACGAAAAAAACCAAAAACCTAAATAAATCAAAAATATAGATGGGGCGTTACAAAAAAAACGTTCTGCCTACGCCTCTGGGCCATATCCATGATCTATGACCATTTTATATTGGGTTTAACCGGGCGTCAGTACAAGCAATATATTTAGAGTACCGGTACGGGTACGGCACGCCCTCTCTGGCAACTCTATAAAACTATGCGGGTGCTTGGATATTGGCTAGTTGGTTGTAATGTGTTTATGGTTTGTAAAATTGTAGCGTAGGTCCTTGGAGCTCAGTCTTAAAACGTTATAAAATGTCTTATTAATCGCATGTTATGTTACCTTGTTTACAGTAACATAGATTTTCAATACTTGAAAGAAATAAAAAATAGCTTTTCCAACTTAACTGAGCAAGAATATGAGAGGGACACATTTTTTAGATATTTTTTAGACACTGGATATTTTTAATTGTCATTTCGTTCGGTTATTTTCTACCTATGTACTGGCAGCGTAGGACATCCACCCACAAGGTGGACCCTGGACGGATGACCTCATTAAGACCGTAGGATCGCGCTGAATGTAAGCCAACGATAGTTATCCAGCTATACCAACTGGTCTTGTTGGAGGTTTTTAAGGGAGGCCTATGTCCAGCAATGGACGTCCTATGGCTGAAAAGAAGAAGATTTTTTACCAATATATATTATTGTGTATATCAATTTGGAGATCACAGGTAATCATTGGAATATTTTACTTTCGCATATTTTTGTTTGCGAGCGGATTTAAATTAAGTGCTTATACTCTATAAAATTTAACTTGATCTCTGCGACAGCTGTCAGAAAAATCTCGCATATGAAGTCCTGAATTTCTTAATAGTACAGACAGTACCTGTCAATGTCATACTTTATGGGCATGTCGATTAGTGATGGGCGACGAATGATCGTGACCACAGAGTTTTAGATAGATTTTTAATTAAAATATCGATAGTTTATACTGACGATATTTTAAATAAAACTTAATTTATCATTAATTTTATTGTATATTTGAATACCATAACATTTTTTACATGTGGAATTAAATTAAACCCAATTATACGAGTATGTTACATTAGCATCGATAATAGTGATAAACGTCGATAAATAGTATCGTTACATTATTATGTGTATTTAATTATTATCATAACATTATTTACATGTGTACATCCAATTTCTCACCTTCAACTACTCATTCGATTTCATTACAACATTGTTTGAAAATCGATTTTTTCCATCACTATCTCAACTCTAAATATGTCAATATATAACTGTCGCAGAGATCAAGTTAAATTCTATAGAGTATAGTTGTGAATCATCAACTCATCATTCTTTAGCATTTTAACCCAAAGGCCGATTATTATTTTATTCCTTTTTTTAGGCTTAGATTCCACTACAGCGATACTGAGTGCAAATGAATGCAAAATGTACTAGTTACTCGTAGGTAGAGCGTCTTTAAACCGATTGCTTAGTGTACAAATTCCTTATTTGCTTAGCGCAGAACAAATCTTAGCTCTGCTCTATAATAATACAAATTATACTGGCTTTGATCCATCCATCCATCAGTCAAAGGACGTCCACTGCTGGACATAGGCCTCCCCTATGGATCTCCAATAAGACCGGTTGGAAGCGGCTTGCATCCAGCGCGATCCTGCGGTCTTAATGAGGTCATCCGTCCACCTTGTGGGTGGACGTCCTACGCTGCGCTTGCCGGTACGTGGTCTCCACTCGAGAACTTTTCGACTCCACCGGTCATCAGTCTTCCGCGCTATGTGCCCTGCCCATTGCCATTTCAACTTGCTAATCCGTTGGGCTATGTCGGTAACCTTGGTTCTTCTACGGATCTCCTCATTCCTGATTCGATCCCGCAGAGAGACTCCGAGCATAGCCCTCTCCATAGCTCGTTGGGCTACTTGGAGCTTACTGATAAGGCCCATAGTGAGAGACCACGTTTCTGTGCCATAAGTCATCACTGGCAACACACACTGGTCGAAAACTTTCGACTTCAGGAACTGAGGTATGTCGGACGAGAACACGCTACGGCTCTGATGCATTCACGATTACGAGTAATTGTTGATTTGTTTCACGCTAAGCAAATCAGTAGACAGTGACGCGGGTCCGTTACATTTTGACTGGCTCCATTTTGGTGGAATCGTAGCCTTACGCCCATAATATAGGCAATCAGTCAGCTTTCAGTAGGGAACTTGAGCTAAATTACGATTTTAGTACACGTCTGCGTCTAGGCTTTTATGTCTTTATGTGATGACTAGGAAAGTTACGACTATCGGCTTCACAGATCAAATATTAGTTTTGTAGCCTAGAACGGAGGAAACTTAGGTAATTATACCTTTAGGATGAATATACGTGATAGTAAACTATGTATGATAAGAAATAACTTATCTAAATTGAGTCTAGATGCCTACAAGATAGTAGGTAACAAGAAATTCAAAAACTTTAGGTAGGTATTTAAAGAAATAATATCGGACTTTTGAAATTATCTTTCTGTTAGGACTAATATACGAGTAATTGGTATCAGGTCATTATTCATTCCAAATCCATCATTATTATCGTAGCTTGCAAAAGAAACAATAAAGACTCAAATAAATAAGTATTACTGATGGATTATAAACTTCTTATAAAAAACTGGCTCTATCAACATAAATAATAAATTACATAATAATTCACATTGCTTTTTTCAAAAAAAGAAAAAATTCAGAACTTATTTCTTTGTAAAATTGACCATCTACACGTGATAAATAATAAATGACAGTTGGCTATGTATTTAGAATCTGCAAAAACCAAAAACATGTTTCAAAACAATAAGCAGAAAAGTATTAGTTTAAATTCATCTAACACACACGGAGCTACTATTGATTTTTAGTAAAATAGCAGTCAGTTTAGGGCATGCCAAAACTATTTAGTTTACTAAGACTAGATCTATCTGGCTACAGTACTGAAAACTTGCGAAGGGTTGAACGTTGGCCAAAAATTAAATGAAGTAGTGTAATCTACTAGAACAAATATACTGGGTTACTGGTAGGTAATCAGCATCTTTTTAAATGCTTATTCTGTACATCGAAACTAACAACTTTTGTTTTGAGACTTTTCAAATCTTGAAAACAAAATGCTGTTCCATAGAAAGATATCGTTCACTCTCGACGAAATGTATTGGATAGCTCTTTTTAGGATTCCTTACCCAAAGGGTAAAAGCGAGACCCTATTAATAAGACTCCGTTTTCCGTCCGTCTGTCTGTATGCCTGTCACCAGGCTGTATCTCAAGAACCGTGATAGCTAAACAGTTGAAATTTTCACAGACTGATGATGTATAATTTATGTTGCCGCTACAACAACAATACTAAAAGCAGAATAAAATTAATATTCAAGGGGGCAAACGTAATTTTGTTGTTACGGACAAAATTCGCAGAACAAAAGTTGTTAGTTTTTATGTTCAGAATAAGCCCATATTCAGATAAGCAGCTCTGGCCCAGTGCGGGTTGGTGGATGTTATTTCAATGGTAGACAGTAATTCTACTATATAACGAATTATAAATTAAAAGACGTCTATTCAGTGCTAACTATGCAATATCTATAAGAACCTTGTTCTATAACTATTGAGTACAAGTGGTATCTTCCACAAATAGTGAAAAATAAGTGTAATAAACGAGCTTTAATACGAAATTTAGTGCCGTGTTCAAAGTAAACAATAGACACAGTACCTAAACAAGGTTAACAAACTGTGTTGTCTAATAGACTAGGAAATTATCTTCACTGTGCATCAACATCATCTAAGCTACAGCCACGACTATCAGATGACCAGCCTAGATAAGTGAAATATTTTAATGAAGAATAGCGCGTAATAATAATTCATAAATCACGCACAGCGTCGCGAACGCGCGGATCGATATCGATTCCGATTCCTGGAATTTCAAGGCCGCTGACCCCGCGACGACGACTCGCGCGTAAAATTCCCGGAATTCACTTACTCGATTTGAAAGCTTGGTCCTGATTTTTTAAACTTCAGCAATATGAGAAACTGCGCAGGTTGCACAGCTTACATAAAAATTAATGAAATATTACATTGCACACAGTGCAATGGCCAGTACCATTATACTTGCATAGGAATAAAAAGGTTTCATTTCGAAACAAACCACAAGATTTTGAAAAAACATGGATATGCCCAGAGTACAAGAGAAAGAGACCAGTTAAGAAACGACGATACCCCGGTGCGTTCTTTACGATCTGAAGCAAAATCTGATATGGAATCAAAATTAAACACAACTATAACTGTAAGCAGGTCAATATGACAATATGTGACGACACTGAAACTTCAATAGATAAATATATTACAAATGATCAAACTATCTTTGGAAATACGCAAAACCCAGATTTTATAACATCAACCCATGAAAAATCTGATAGCAATGTTTTGAAAGAAATTAGCAAACCTTTGGACCAAAAGTTACAAATCAATACAACGCACATACTCTCTGAGATAACACAAATTAAAATGTTAATTCGACAAGAAATAAATCATTATATAAACTGGAAAGCGAATTCAACAACCATAAACAAGATATTATGAACACCAGGTACGTAGAAATAGTTGCAGAAATTGAAAATCTTCAAAGTCAAATCTTAACAATGCAAACAGAACAAATAAAGCTTAAACAAGAAATATCGGAATTGCACCCAACTGGACGCACAAAAACAATTAAAAAGCAACAAAACAACGATAGCTGTAAAAGATTTGTGCTATACGGACTAGAAGAGTATGGTTTACTATACTCCAAAATTATTTGCAAATTGCAAAGCAAAACCAAATATTGAGCTCTGCAACCCTCGTTTGTTTATATTAATAATGTGTTCTTGATATCTATAGCCACTAGTGCTGAGTTAGTATAAAGTGATTCATTGACATATTAGGTGTGTTGTAGATGTCTCTGTAATCATATTTAATAAGTACAATGCAGGCAGTGGAATCTGATGCAGGCAGTGCATTTTGTTCACAGCTCAGTAAATAATCTTCAGTTCTCAGGCATTCTGATATTGGATCTCGGCATCTTTAATACCTTAACCTTAGAGGCCCATAATCATAGTTCTTGTGTTAAGAACATTAACTGAGTCGGAAAAGGTTCACAATGGACGACGACGGGGATTATAAAGATGACACCAAGAGGTAAGATTATTCAATTAAGATCCACATCTTCATTGTTTGTAAACAACTGCATATATAGGAGGTGCCCTAGTCGCATTACCATATGTACTCATGGAAATTGATAAACGGATCCACAATTCAACTTTAAACTGCCAGCTAAAGTTAAGTGCAAATAAAGTGTGCATCTCATAAGGGGGTGCTGTAAACATTAATTGCCCACATCACCATACAACGAAAATATATTACACGACCGAGTTATTTTAATATTTCAAAAAATATTAAATGCTGACTTAACTGGGTATATTGAAGATCTTTCGCGAATTGGAAAAAGAGGTTATAAAAGACCGCTGATGATACATACTAAGAAACGAAAAATATTTTAATGATACAGGACAGCAAATGACGAAGAAATCCAAGTCCAGAAACGATTAAAAGAAATACAAACCATGGAACGAAAACAAGGAAAATACGCTATAATCAGAAATAATAATTTTTTTATCGAAGGTAAAGAATACAAAGAAACACAGAATTATACCGAAGAACAAACCAAACACTATAGTAAGTATTCAACACAAGACAATCAGCAACACCAGCAACCAAAAATGGACCAAAACACAGAAATAGACACCTCTATTGGTAATTCTGGCCTGGGTGTTAATGACGATGACACTAACCAACCCACTCAACCCACCATCTAAGAAAGGATCATATATTAAAGGACAAGAAAAGACGTTTCGTCAATAATTTTAACATCATATTCCAAAATACTAGAAGTATCAAAAACAAGATAGACTCCTCACTTGAGGACAAAAATATATCACCAGAGTCAGATAGAGAATGTAAAAGCCCAAACGAACTAGAGTCAATGATTACGAGTTACACTGAAAGTATCTACAAAGCCTGTTCACACACCATCCCACTTATATGCCCACGCAAAGGGAACCCAACCCATGGTATACAAAAACACTCTATAATCATAAGAAAGAAGTTCTTAGAAGAAAAAGACGGATCAAGAACCCTGCCCCTGACAGAGTCCAGTATGTAGTCAACCAATATCAAATTGTACGTCAAGACTACAAGGAACAAGCCAAAAATGCGTGTACAGAGAACTGGAAAGAGCTCTGCACGAATCAGGAGGAAGAGAGCATGTGGGACAAGATCTGCAGGGTAATCCGAAAAACCTTGGAGAGGCAAGAAGACTTGCTTCTGCGTGACACGGAGGGCAACACCCTATCCCCACAGCACTCTGCAGAGCTACTAGCCAGAACTTTCTATACCGACGACTCTGCAAGCACAAATCTACCGTACCATGCAGAATTGCGGGGACGGACAAGACAAACACCGGAAGACCTACCGGAAAATGACCCTCCATTTACGTCGGCAGAATTGGAATCAGTGTTACGAACACTGAATCAGAAAAAAAAAACCCCTGGAATAGATGGGCTCACTGCCGACATATGCGCCGCAGCTATACGGGCTGAAAGAGAAATATTCCTAGCAATTGCAAACAAGTGCTTATCGCTGGGATATTTCCCTAAGCAGTGGAAAGTAGCGCATGTGGTCATTTTACGTAAACCCGGTAGGACAGATTACACAAATCCGAAATCTTAACGTCCTATAGGTATCTTGCCTGTCGTCGGAAAAATCATCGAAAAGTTTTTGGTGGCCGATTCCAATGGCATCTCCTCCCAACCATCAGTCAGAAACAGTACGGCTTCATGCCCCAACGGGGAACTGAGGATACCCTTTATGACCTGGTAGAGCACATGAAAACAGGAGTGAACAACAAAAAATTAGTACTCCTACTCTCCCTGGACATAGAGGGCGCTTTCGACAATGCATGGTGGCCCGCCCTAAAAGACCAATTAGCGAAGAGTCCGACTAACCTCTATGAAATGGCAAACTCATACCTTCTAGACCAAAAGGTCGTAGTCAACTATACTAGAGCGGCATGCGAGAAGGAAACAACCAAAGGATGTGTCCAAGGCTCAATCAGTGGACCTACCTTTTGGAATGTAATTCTAGACTCATTGCTGCAACTGTTGGAGGCAGAGGGAGTTTACTGTCAAGCCTTCGCGGACGACGTCGTCCTCGTGTTTACAAATCAGTCATTCTCCATTATCGAACAACAGGCCAATCACGCGTTAGATATGATTGTGGAATGAGGAGTACGAAACAAACTCAACTTTGCAGCGCAAAAGACCAACGCAATGCTGTTAACAAGAAAGTTTAAGTTTGAACCCCCAATCATAATCATGTCAGGCATTCAACTTAATCTTGTTGAAGAGGTCAAGCTATTAGGCCTGTTGATCGACCGAAGGCTCAATTTCAAAGCGCACATAAACGCCCAGTGTAAAATGGTGGCAAAAATTTACAAACTGCTCGCGTGCGCAGCGAAAGTGACCTGGGAACTGAATAGTGAAATCACGAGAACCATTTACGTCTCAGTGGTGGAAACCATCATCATATATGCCTCAAACGTACGGACGCAAGCGGTAGACCTCGAGGAAAACAAGTCTCACTTGAACGCACTCCAAAGAGGCTTTGTACTGCGTACTGTTTGTCTCAAGTCAGCACTCGCCCTTTCAGGTCTACTCCCTATTGACCTGCGCATCCAGGAAGCGGCAAGCCTGTATAGAGCGAAGAAAAACTTGTCTTAAGAATATCTCCCACCGGAAGTAGAGCTCGAACGAGACGTTAGTTACCTTGACCAGCCACATTCGCCAGCCCAGATAAGTGTGGACTTTGAGCTTCTGGAAAACACCTCGACCTGCCCGATGGACTTCAAATCCATACAGATGGTAGCAAGATCAAGGGTCAAGTTGGTGCAGCTCTAAGTTGGTGGGAAAATGGTAGGGAAGTCAAGAACTCAAAATTCAAGCTACACCCCGAATGCAGTCTTTCAATCGGAACTTTATGTTCTTTACCGAGCGAAATGGTGGCAACAAGCAGAAACTCTGAAGTCAGCATTTTAAGTGATTCAAGATCTTCACTCGAACTGCTTCGCAACCCCAAAACGAGTCATCCTTAGGCGAAGAGGATAAAGGAGAACATTGAAACGATAATTGAAGAAGGGAGGGGTCTTCGTCTTTTCTGGCTGAAAGTGCACGTGGGCGCTGCTGGTAATGAGAGAGCTGATGAGCTTGCAAGGTCAGCGGCACTCACTGAAACCTCAAAAGACTACGAAGGGATCCCCTTGTCCTACGTCAAAAGCAAAATTCGCGAGGAATCGGTCCAGAAGTGGCAGGACCGATACATAACCTCGGATAAAGGTAAAGTCACTCAGACGTTCTTTCCAGATATCGTGAGTGCATATCGGGTGACGCGCGTCACAAAACTGACTCCTTTTTTTTGGCGGGAGTAACTATGACCCTCTTAACATCTAAAGAGTCTGGGCATATCTAACTGACGTTCCGGCTACCGAGCGGGCGTCAAGGGTCTAACGACCGGAGGTGTGTTCAGGGTTACTCTGATCACCCGAGTAGCTCACAAGCGTGAGCTGGTGATCATAATGGGGCAGCAGTGAGAGAAGGGTGGGAGACACTGCTGCTCAACTCCTACTCTTGGCCTTCACGTGGCACCGCTGATCTCGCCAACAAGAGAGGGGGGACTTGACTCCTGGAACTGCGTCGCCCACGGAGTTTTTGTCTTTGTCTATGGGCGATACGTCACTGTGCGTATCAACCACGAACGCCGCCATTCATCGGTAGTGAGTGACGACGAGCGTGGATGATAGTTACCTGGGTTACCTACGGGTTGCACAGCACTCTCACATCTAGAGTGAACCTAAGGTGAAATGTTTCGGGGAGGGATCCTCGAACAGGCCCGTAAGGCGCTTCGGTGCTAGTCCACACTCCCTTCGGGTGGGCCCTAGCGAATTGTGTCGGACGAAAGGGGGTGAATGGGTCGACGTCCCACCACCCCGTCATTATAATTGTCTCTATACTGTACAAGAAAAGTCCAGCAACCGCACTTTCGCAGGAGGCGGGGGAAGGGACAATAAATGTAACCCGGGACTCCGACTCAGGTTTGGCACCCGAGCCTGTCGCTAACGCAACTCTCGGTTTTGTGTGCCCGGCTTTTGGTAGGAACTTCCCAACAAAAATCGGTTTGGGAGTGCACAAAAGGCGCGCCCACCCGATAGAAGCGAATAAGGAAGCAGCACCTCTTCAGGTGAAGAGGCGGTGGCGCGAGGAAGAGCTACATTTGTTCGCACGTGCCAAAGCCTGGTTAACGAGCGGCGGAGCAGAGATCTGTGTAACAGCCATCAATGCGACGCTGCTCGCAGACCCCCAGGTGATAGCGCTGGCGAGATCACTTGAAGCGATCAAGGGAGTTAGGCGTAAGGAGTCCTACAAGGATCTAGTGAGGAAATACCGAGCGGAACTTATAGGTACTTCGAACGTTGACACATCTCTAGCCAATAGCCTTCACCCCCCGGCCGATGAAGCACAAAGGGAAATAACACCTATCGCGCATTTTGCCGAAGCCAGAGGAGAGTCCCAGGTGGTTTCGAGCGACTTGGACTGCATTGTGGCGGAGCTAGTCTCGGCTGCCACAAACCGTAGGACGACGTCGCAACGCATCGCCGGGAAAAAGGGTGAAAAAGCCGGCAACGGCAAAGAAAACTCCCGTCAAAGAAAGAGACGACGGTACCGCCAGGTACAGAATCTGTACAAAAAGTGCAGGAGTCGGGCGGCACGCGAAATAATTGATGGCCAACACAGGAGTATGAAACACAGCCTAGAGGAACTGGAGTCCTACTGGAGACCGGTCCTTGAAACTGTGTCAAGAGCCCCTGGACCGACACCGGAAGCTCTGGAAGCGCTTGCGCAAGACGAGCAGTAGGGAGGTAGCCGCGATTTCGCGCGTTTATGGGATCCAATAACCGAAGATGAGGTGAAGGAATCCCGGATCGACCCTCAGTCGGCCTGCGGACCGGATGGTGTCCGGCCCGCAGACTGGAGCGCAGTTTCGGATTCAACCAAGGCGGAACTGTTCTCGTACTGGATGAGCAAAGGTGAGATACCCGAAAGACTGAAGTGAGATAGCCGAAAAAGGACGATCCTGTGAGTCCGGGTGACTATCGACCGATTTTGATCGCGTCGGTACCGCTCCGGCATCTGCACTCGATCCTGGCTAAGAGATTGCTGGCTTGCTGTCCCCCAGACGCCCGACAGCGCGGATTTATCTGCGCTGACGGTACCTTGGAGAATTCCGCGGTACTAGATGCGGTGGTGGGAGACTGCAGGAAGGAGTTGCGTGAATGCCATGTGCTGCTGCACGGTGCTTGACTTCTCCAAAGCATTCGATACTGTGTCGCACGGGGCCCTTATCGAATTGCTGAGGGGGAGGGGCCTGTCCGGGGCGTTCTGTGACTATATCGCTCGCTCGCATCTACTTTCCTAGCCGTATGTGGGACAGTGAGCGCTCCTGTTGCAGTTGGGCGTGGAGTCCGCCAAGGAGACCCGCTGTCACTAATTCTGTTCAACTTCATAATGGACATTGTGCTGGCAAACCTGCCCAAGAGCGTAGGTTATAGGCTGGATACAGAGCTCGTATCTGCTTTGGCCTATGCCGACGATCTAATTCTGATCTCAGGATCGAAGGCGGGAACGCAGGCGTCCATTAATGCGATTGATAGATATGGACAGATGATGGGTCTTAAGCTCAACCATGCAAAGAGCTCCGTTCTCTCAATGGTGCCAGATGACCACCGCAAGAAAGTGCACTATCTCTCCGAACGGTCCTTCAGAATCAGGAAGAGGCTGATGAAGCAGGTCTTATGCGTGGAACGCTGGCGCTACCTGGGAGTTGACTTTGAGACGTCTGGGGCTGTCACAATCGAGCATAGTATTAAAGATGCCCTCTCGAACATCCAAAGGGCACCTCTCAAGCCGCAACAGCGTCTCGAGATACTTCGCGAGCATCTGATCCCGAGATTCCTACACGGCCCTGTGCTGGGCGTTATCTCTGTGGATGGGCTTCGCGCGCTCGATGTGCAGATCCGGGCGTCAGTCCGTAAATGGCTTAGGCTCCCTGTTGATGTGCCCACTGCCTACTTACACGCTTCCTCTAAAGACGGAGGCTTAGCGATACCATCTCTGAAGACGTGGGTCCCGGATCTCGTTTTACGTAGGTTCGGTAGGCTTGCCAATTTGGAATGGAATGTTGCGAAGAGCAGCCGCCAAATCCGATAGGATTCAAAGAAAGCTGAAATGGGCTAGGGAGCAGTTGGACAGATACTCCAAAGAAGACCCTAAGACTGGACTCAGGTCCGCTGCGTTGTATTGGCGCAATAGTCTCTACACATCAGTTGATGGATTTGAGTTGCGCGAATCCTTCAAGTGTTCCGCATCCACTAAGTGGATCAGAGACAGAGATAGACTATATACTGGCCGTGATTACGTGCAGTTCGTGCATACGCACATCAATGCACTCCCCTCGAGGGTTCGCAACACGAGGGGTAGAAGGACTGGTAGGGAGACGCAGTTAAACTGCCGTGCCGGGTGCATGGTCAGGGAGACGACAGCTCATACCATCCAGCAATGCTTTCGAATGCATGGCGGCCGTATATTGCGCCACAACAAGGTAGCGGAGGTTTTGAGATCAGCTATGATTGAAGAGGGTTGGACAGTGGAGGAAGAGCCCAGAATCACCACTGCAATCGGACTTCGTAAGCCCGATCTCATAGCAGCCAGGAGTGGTGAAGGAGTGATAGTGGATGTACAGGTGCTCTCGGGCCAGCGACTCCTCGATGAGGCTCATCGTGAAAGTGGCAGGTCGACTAGGGCTGCATCATGCACCCTATCATGGCGCGGGATATGGAGCTTAGGCTCTTACAATGAGATCAAGAAGATTTTAGGGCTGAAGAATACCGTGTTGCAAACGCTCCCATCGCTGGTGTTGAAAGGTTCACACATGAATTGGGACCGATTCAATAAGATTACGACGCGCGAGAGGCGCGGTCAATCTGCTTGAGTCGGAGTCCCGGGTCTGCGGCCCAAGACGTCGTGCCTAGGGATGGGTCGCTCTACGGGACGTGATACACTCCGTGTGCCATGCTCCCAAAGTCACCCGGAACTGAACAACCAGACCCTCCCGCCCAACATCTAAGCGGCGCAATACCGATCGCGGTATGGGTACTGGCCAGTGATAGCGGGATAAAGGTAGACGATAGCTGGTCGGAACTCGTTTCCATAATGATTAATCCCCCTGGTGGAAGCGCTTAGTGGCTTCACATCACCGTACAAAAGAGCGGCTCTAATTAGATTGTTTGGGGCATGTTAACTTCGCGGAATGGAGATCCGTGACGGGTTATTTCAAGCTTTGACAGGACATGCAGGAATAGCTGAATATCTGTACAGATGTAAGATCAAGAACAGACCTAGATGCGAGTGCGACCCCGATGTCTCCGAGACGGTCTAGCACGTGCGTGCTCATTGATTGCCCCAGATTCACCAATTTGGAGCCATAATAATGGCTGCCCGGCTGTCTAGTGCTAGCGGACTTGTCCTCATTGGAGACGTCTATCAGTTGCCTCATATCGACAGAGAAAATCTCTTCGAGATGAGGTACCATCGTCCGACACTGGTTGCAAATATCACCCAGGAGTTACTCTGCACACACAGAAACCCAATGGATGTCGCGTATGCGTTGAGGGAAATAAACTTAGGTATATATTCTTCAGCCCCTCGTATTAGGTCTCTTGAGCAGAAAAGGTTCAAGGGGGCTTTAATATCCAAAATCCTCCCTAACACGCTTTTCTTAGTACATACACAGGAAGAACCTCATAAGTCAAGGTTATGGGGGAAGCTCAGGAACAAGCACCCTTACCATTCACAAAGCTCAGGGACTAACGTACGAGTTAGTAATCGTTATAAAAACAAAGCCGAAAATGAGACTACACGAAAGCGTCTTACATGCAGTCGTTGTACTATCGCAGCACACTTGGACCTTTATCTATTACGCCAACGACATCGAAAATGATGCCATCATCGTCGATTCGTGTGGCGCGCAGCCTCTGTGTCATCAGAAACCATCAAGGAATACAACCTGCAGATGGCCGTCAGAGATTAGAACGAGGCAGTGATGGAGGCTTTGGGCCGGGAGTAGGCAACAAAATTGGCATAGGACGTGAAAAATTTATTTGTAATTTATAAGAAATAAGCATTGTGTGCATGCCCCAAGCATTCAAGCTCGCCATCGAAGGCTCCTTCTTGAGGCAGCATCATGTGTCGGGTCGTTCTCCTCCCTCAAATATGGCTGAGGAGAGCGATGGCTGGCACATGTGTCACACTCGTGATCGGGTGCTGCTTGCGGGTCTCCGGTCTGCTCGTGGCATTCACGCAGTGCATTGACTGACTTAGGCTAAGATTTCTAGTACATACTAACTCTCTTTGTACAGTATAGTCAAATAATTGTAAATTTTAGCTAACAAAGAGCACAGACCCTGGAGTCTGTGGTTAGTAAATTTTAATTTAAAAAAAAAATAAACAAAAGTGACGAATTAGTGTATTATTGAAGATAGTGACCCAATACAAGCCATATGTATTACAGAAACATGGATACCCAATAAACTAAAAGGCTGCGTACATATAAAAGGCTACACCTTTAGCGCATGATATTATAATAGACAAAAATCAAGAGGAGGAGGAGTAGCAATCCTTTAAAAAGATGAAATAAAATTTAAAGAGCGTCCAGATATACCAGATCTAACAGTTGAATCTATTGTGGAAATTTGCGGTGTAGAGATACCGAAAGAAAATACTCTATTGATAGTTATATACCGATTAGAACGCGAAATAGAAACATTTTTTCTTGTCCTACCTGCAAACTATCAGAAACTCAAATATATAATGATAGAGAGCAATTTTTACCAAAAAAAAAAGGTTGATTCAACGAGAGTAACAATGAAAACATCGACATGATAAGACTTGCTTTATACAAATAAAATAATTCAATGTCAAACCGAAGTAAAAAAATTCGGTATCTCTGATCACAAAGCTATACAATGCCAGTTTGAATCAAAGGGCAATAAAAAATCTAGTAAATTCATAGTCACTAAAATAATTTTCTCTACCACTAACGTCAACAATTTTAAAAATGCTATAAAACAAATAAATTGGGGTAAGCTAATAAATTGTTACCGAAACATTAACGACAATTACAACACATTTGAAGACAAAATCAAAGATCTTTTGAATAAATATATACCAAACAAGAAAATAACAGTAAAACTTCAAAGAAAAAGTGACTGGCTAACAAAAGGGCTGAAAAAATGTTGTAGACATAAAATATAATTACAATGTTTAGTTAATGAATCTAATAGCAAAGTTTTAAAAGATCATTACAAATATTACCAAAAATCGTTAAAAAATTTATAAAGACATCGAAAAATCTAGGCAACAAAGAAAATTAAAGAATCTAAAAACAAAATCAAAATTTTGTGAAGCATTATCAAAGACACTACTAAAAAACAGTCGAATAGTAAAAAATATGACACTAAATTGGAAATAGATAGAACTGTAGTAGATACACCACACGCAGTAGCCAACACATTTAATAAATATTTTGCATCAATAGATCCAACATGTCCTACTAACAAGACCCAGACTCCAGCTGAACCGCACAAACTAGAATCAATACCTAATTCTATGGTTTTATCGCCAGTAACAGAAATAGAAGTATCCAAAATCATTAAAAAACTACCAAACAGATACAGTTGTGGAGTAGACGATGTTCCTGCTGCATTCATTAAAACATGCATCATAGAACTAACCCCTGTCCTAACAACACTGATAAACCAATCTATAAATGAAGAGTGTTTCCCCGATCGACTTAAAATTGCAAAAATCCGGCCAATTAAAAAAAACAAGGACTGAAGGAACTGACTTAGTTCAATACAGACCTATAGCACTATTACCTACAGCATCAAAAATATTGGAACGCGTTGTATCCAACCAGCTATATTTTTTATTTTTTTTCAGAAAAATATAAGCTACTAGATAAAGGAGGATAAATACCGGAAAAAATCATCTACTACTCTAGCAATTTACGACCTACAGAAACATATACTACAGAATATGAGTACATTTTTTTACCATTACTTAATTAGCTAGAATAAGATTAAATTAATTTATATATCTGTTGCCGAACTAGGCCAGTGGCATGTGTTTCGGCTTACAGCGCCCTCACTTATGGCATTCACTTCTAGCATAAAAAAATAATTTGAATTTAGATTACAATTAAAATATGGATCGTGCTATATACAAAATTCAATAATAAATAAATATAGAATTTTGTATCATTAATAAAACTTATGTATAAGCAAGCATGCAAATTTAACCTACACTAATTAACTATTAATTACCGATCTTACTATAAGTATAAACAACAAAACCTGTATTCTATAACATTAAATACAGAGATGCATGGATTGGGCCTAATATGATTTTAATAGCCAATTAGAATACCTACAGTGTTGTATACATTGCAACTAGCAGGTAGGCACAAGCATTTATACAAGTAGCAGGTAGGCTGCGTGCAGGAATACCTGGTTAAAATTATGTACCCATTACGATCACACATTTGGATTCACATAGGCACTCACAAGTAGGTAAATAGTCTCTTTGGCTTAAATAGCGACCACTAAATCCAAATCAAATCAATTAGTTATATTGTATAATATTATTATGTAGGGTAGGTAGGTACAACGTACAATCTTCGAACAGCGAATGCACAATATATGAATAAGAATGGTATGCACGTGTGTGTGTAAAATGTTCCTCTCTTTGAGTAAGATGTATGTTGTGTAAGCAAAGGTGTATGAAGTGTATGTGTGAGTGTGCGAAATATTACAGTGTATCCTCTTCTTCATTCTATCCTGGTACACTGCAATATCCGGATGTTAGTTTGTGTATTATTGAATGAAGGGTGTGTAAATGAATGAGTGTGTGTGAGAGGGTGTAATCAACGTCGTTCATAAGATAGTTTGATGATAAATCATTCAAACATATAAAACTCAGTACGATTTTAATATTTTTTTAATTTCTACCTATTATGTTATGTTAGTCTGTTTGTAAGTTACGAGATAATATTTATTCGATTACTTTTAATAAATCTTCAGTATCTTTGTACGTCAAGGATTTTAGCCAAGGAATGATTTTATGTTTCAGTTCATGCCGTGAAAGGTGATATATATCTAGTATTTTATTTATTTTGTTGTATAAGAATGGGCCCATAAAAATCAAATATCTTCTAATAAAAGTTGTATTTAGTCTCGGGGGCAATTTGCAAACGTCATATTTTCGTCGTTTGATTTGAGTTTGCGGGTCGTAAGTCAGGATCGAATGCTGCCTTGGAATAATGCTAAATACAAATAATTGTCTGACCGTTAGAACTTCACACGCTTAGTATAAAAGAATTTGTTTGAATAATATTGGTCGGCCAGTACTAATTTTAAGAACAGCACGCTGAGATACTTCAACGGAACGCAACGTCGTTTTCGGGGCACCCCCCCAAGAAGATATGCAATAGTTTAAGATTGACTGACAAAGGGCAAGATATATTTGTTTTACGAGATCTGGTTTCCGAATTGACTTAAGTTTCTTAAAAATGTAGAAGGTTTTACGTATACGATTGCTAACATTAGTAATATGTCTCTTAAAATTTAGATTATTATCTATGATGATGCCTAAATACTTAGTAAAAAGTGTTGATTCTATTGTTTTACAGTTACATGCCGAGGAAGTTGAAGAGATACAGTAGTGATCATGCGCAATTATTGTCAATTCATTGTGTTGCGGAATACCAGTTATTGAAAACGTAATATATTTTATTTTATCTTTATTGAGAGAGAGAATATTCTCATGTAACCATTTCGTAACCCTATCAAAACCTGTTTGGGCAGCATTGAAGGTCTCTTGCCACGTGTTAGCTGAAAACATTATAGCTGTGTCATCAGCATAGGAGATTATTTGTCCTTTATCTAAATGAAGTGAGCATAAGTCATTTAAATATATTAAAAACAGGGTAGGTCCTAAAATACTGCCCTGTGGTACACCATGCGTGACTGCTAGTTCTTCGCTTACGTGAGAACCAATTTTAACAGACTGTGTTCTGCCTGTTAAGTAATTTCGGAACAAGTTCAGTTGATCACCTCTTATTCCAATTGTACGAAGTTTCCATATGAGAATAGGGATAGAGACTGTATCAAACGCTTTGATGAAAGACAAACACCATACAATTGGCTTGCTTATGGACATGAAGAAAGCATATGATAAAGTTTCACATACAATACTACTAAAAAAATTAACGAAATTGGAATTAGAGGAAAACCTCTAAATTGGCTCCGATCTTATCTCCTAGACAGGAAACAATTTACACAAATAGACTATCATTCAAAATATACATCAACAAAACAAACTATAGACTCAGCCACAATCATAATCAATTCTTCAATTCAAGGCAGCGTATTAGGCTGTATTCTCTTCTTAATTTATATTAATGACCTGCCTTAGATAGTATATTCTCCTTATATATTATTTGTTGACGATGTAACACTAGTTTTTTAATGTCCTTCGGGTACTGACGCTTCACTACAATACTTGAAAGAAACCTTTAAAACCTATATGCTTGGATTACATCACGTAACTTAGAAATAAATAATAACAAAACATCATTCAATTTCACCCGTACCAAAGAAAACCGCTAAATATAAAGAAACTGTTAAACAATATAAACCTAAAAGAAACGAGAGAAGCAAACCTTTTAGGAATAAACATAGACTCAAATTTGAATTGGCAGGTTTGTTAAAAAACTAGGGTCTAAAATGTTGCAATTCCCTTACGCTTTATCAGTACTAAAATCAAACACAAACATAAAAACTGCCTTGAGCGCTTATTACGCATATACATATGCATGGTTAAAATATGGAGTGATAATCTGGGGTAACAGTACAGACATCGATGATTTATTATTATTAGATATATTCAAGAAAAAGAAATGTTTACGCATTCTTATGAACATCCGCCCGCGAGCCCACTGTACGCCACATTTTATACAGCAAAAAATATTAACTCTACCTAGTATATATACATATTTGAATCAGCAATGTTCGTTAAAAATATGCTAATTATTTTACCATCTCCGAAAATCCTCGTCAAAAAAGCAAAATAATTGCACCAAAGCCAAAACTAGAAATTGTAAGGAGAAGCTCTGAATATATGTAGATAAATATTTTTAATGAACTACCTTCCTAAATATCTACGAAAGGAAACGAACCACCGAAAATACTATAAAAATCTTAAAGAAATACTGATCAAAAAATGTTACTAAAGTATAGAAGATTACTTGAAAGACAAAAATGTTTCTGACTCGCGGAAGTAAGCAGATGATGAGTGTTATAGTTATAAGTCTCACAAGTTCTTATTTGTTTTATAGTTTCTGTAAGTGTAATACTCATTAATTGTATAATAATTACTAGCTGCGCCCCGCGGTTTCACTCGTGCAGCTCACGATTGTGTTGGGTACAATACTGAGTAAAATGTCTTAGTGACAATTTAACAATTAGGTAGGTATATCTGAAAAGCCGTGGTGTTCTAGTGATAATGAGACCCGATTTACAATCGCGAGGTCATGGTTTCAAATCCCGGTGCCGCACCAATGAATCCCTTGGATTTTTTGTACGGAATTTCACACCACGGGCTTTCCGGTGAAGGAAAACATCGTGAGGCAACCTGCATACGTACGGAGAGGAAATTCGATGGCGTATGTGAATCCACTAACCCGCACTGGGCCAGCATGTTGGGTATGGCTCAATCACCCTTCATGGGTAGGCCTACGTCTTGCATTGCAGTGGTCTATTAAAACGCTGATACAGTACAGAACAGTTATATCTCACACTAATCAGTCGCATCATATTATTGTTTAGTGTAGGTACCCTTCGAGGGTAGGCCTACGTCATGCATTGGGCTATTAAAAAAAAGGCTGGTACAGTAGGTAACTATAATTAAATATCAATTTTTCTCATGTTACTTTGAAACTATTTTCATCTGCAACCACGAAATGTGGGCAGACAATTAAACAGATTGAAGGTTGCGCAGCAGCATTTTTGGTGCTCCTACCTCAAGGAGCAACTCATGTAGCAAGCTTAGGCAAGCGAGACTATGTCAACACACACAATAATTATTTTGTCATAATTTTGATTAATCAATCAAATACGCTAAAAAGTTTCAATTCCGACGGCGAAATTGTTCTTCCCAAAATCTCTGTTTTTAACGTTGATAGGCGATACAATTCAGAAAAATACAAAACACGTGGTAAATTAATTTTGTTTAAGTATACATATCTATGCCAAATTACAAGTCAATCGGCCCAAGGAATCGCCTCCACCCATAATAAGTTTGCCTCGTTATTTCACCCACTTGGGCTTGAATTTCGCAAAATCTGTTCTTAGTGAGCACCTATATCCTAAAAGGATCCCTCATGTAAAATTTAAAAGACTACTTTTTGAGATTCTGTGATAGGTGAGTCTGTGAATCACGATTTTATATATATAGTTTTGGATACTTGAACTGATTTTATTTCAAAAATAAAACACCGAATTACTTTGACAATTATAATTCAACAAAAATAATCAAAATTAAACAATCGGACAGCGATTCGACACAATTTAACTAAAGAGAAATAAAATATCGGACGATGTTTCTACGACGGTGGCTCGAGACAAAGTGTCGGCGTGGCGTTTGCGCACCGCCTTTTATATCATTCGCCGGCTGTTTCTCGTCTACCCTCCAACACGGCCTTTCTTGATAAATGAGACCGTCCTCGGTCTCCCTTAGCTCTGCAGGCCAGTCTCAAGCATTGGCATCGAAGCTTAGATGGTGCTCAGGCTCGGAGGGTTCATATGCCACGCTTGAATAGAAGTCTCTTGGTAGTTATATGCAACCCAGACGTGCTCGGAACCTGTTAATTTTCTTTTCACAGCCCTGCTACCGGAAACAGCTAAACTTCAATTTGCGGCTGTAGCTCAGCCGCAGCTGAAGTAGCTTCTTCCTTTTCTAGGTCAGCATCTGTACAGAACGTGAAAACGATTTGCGTATGTACGATATCATAGAAAAGGCTTGAAGGCAAGTCAAAAACTATTCAGACATGAAGTTCTTCTTGCTCAAAAAGATTCAATCATTAAACATGAAACTGAACTGAAAAAAAATTGAAGCCTACAAGTATCGCCTTGGAAAGGCTGCTAAGAATCATTTCTTGTAATGGTCACGGATAAAGCTCAGTTCAGATTCGTCAAATCTTATTAAAATTCACTCGTAGATCAACCGGGTGAATGTAAAATTTCATCAAAGGCACTTTGTAACCATGACTATGATTATGACTAACCAACCAAGAAAGAAACAAGCTTGAAGTGTATCCTGTGTTATGACTAAAAAAGAAACATAAACAATCGTTACTTAGCCAAAAGACAGCAAAAATGACCAGAGACGTATACTTAACTAGTGAGTTACGGCGCGGCGGCGTGAAACCTATCTATCCCGAGCAAGTAAGCAGCACGATTGGATGCCTTACTCGCTCACAGAGACAGATGCTCGGCGCAGATCCCGTCCCGAGCAAATAAAAGCACGAATGGATGCTTTACTCGCTCACAGAGACGGATGCTCGGTGCAGAGCATGTCCCGAGCAAGCAAGAAGCAAGACTTCATGCTTTACTCGCTCCCAAGGACAGAAGCACGGCGCGAAGCCCGTCTCGACCAAGCAAGAAGCACGACTTGATGCTTTACTCGCTCTCAGGGGCAAAAGCACTACGTGAAACAGTATCCCGCACTGAGTAAGAGGCACGACGTGAGCCATTACTCGTTTCCCAGGGACAGAGAAAATACGTGAAGCAGTATCCCGCACCGAGTAACTGGCACGCTGTGAGGCATTACTCGTTACCCAGGGACAGAGGCACTACGTGAAGCAGTATCCCGCACTGAGTAAGAGGCACGACGTGAGGCAATACTCGTTTCCCAGGGATAGAGGCACTGCGTGGAGCGGTATCCCGATCGATCCGAGACAAACCACAGAAAACACAATTAGAACTATGAAACGTAAAACATCACCACTGAGCTACTGCTAGGGTCACAAAACGTGTCAATGACTAACAAGGTCTCTCAATAATCATCTAACTCAGAAACAATTGCAAAGCTTTTACGTTAATCGTTCAGGGGCACATTTCCCTTCAAATAGATAACATCACCCTTAAATCAACCTTCGTGGGTACTCCCGTCATCTTGCTGTGGACCATCAAAAGGCTAGCACAGTACAGATGAAAATGATAAGGATTAGATATATCTTTTTACAGAAAGTACCTAAACATTTCACATAGCAACACATATTATTAAACGTAGGTACTTCTATAGACTAGAGACCAAGACGTAACAAAAACACTTGGCAGTGTACGTTCATACTCTCCAATGGATCAGGCACAAACTTGATCATTACAAGTTTATCAGTGTACAGTAGCCCCTACAAATTGTACCAATAAATGAATATTGCACTAACTGTAGATCATATTAAAATTAGAAATCTTTATTTGCATCTCTATGTTGTTGCTTATCGGGTGTTAGCAGTGGGCGACTGGGCGTTACGTATCGCCGCTTTATAAAACTGTTTCTAGCTACGTAACCGAAAAACTGCTCTTTGCAATGTCGAAAAACTGCTACACATACCTAATAACTTAGCTACGCCGTGTCGCGCTCGTGTCGTGGCTTTTCTGGTTACTAAAAACCAAACAGTTTCGTTGCAACCCACGCGACACCGACGGCTACGCGGCGACGGTCCAGAACTAATCACGGCTACATACACAGTTAGTGAAGAATCAACTTTAGTTTTCTTTAGAGAAGGTTAAATTTAGCTTGCTCTAAGAAAACCAGTTATTTCTCTAGTTATGGCGCCATGATAATTAAATTTCACCGTTATTTCGACACAGTTAAGATTTATTTTTGCCTGGCAAGAAGAATGTAACCGGTTATTTTGAAAAACTACTGTTGCGATCGGGTTTTCAAAACTCAGAAATCTAGCTACTACCTGTGTCTATCGGGTGTAGTCCTGACAAGTTATCAACAACACCACTTGTCACCAAAACTTTCACGACTGCCGGGCGATGGTGTAAAACGTTCAAGGCTACGACTTATTATAGTCGACAGGTCACCAAACATTTTACCTTTTCCAGTGCAAAATCAAACATTTAAGCACTCGCAACTGGGCCACCATATTCCATCACATTCAGTGACCTCGATGAGACGCACTCCTGCGTTTTATCGGAAACGCTGCAGCGTCACAACTACAAACAGAGAAGAAGCGTTTAAAAAGAGTTGAGCTTACTCTCTCTTTCTTCTTTCTTCTTTGTCACGGCAACTACATAGTTTGATAAAAACAACCCTAAGTACTATTACGGGATCACTCGATTCTCCGAATCGAGTGGTGGCGGCGCGAACCTAGCAACACTACGCGCCGCGAGAACGAGACAAGAGGAGACGCTAAAGTGGCGCGCAATGGCGCGGCCGTGTATTTATTTTACTATTCTAATATTATTGATAGTCTTGTCAATACAGTTGTGATCGATGTGATAATAGTATCCTTTCTAGCCGTACGATCATCCTGACGTGGAGGCAGCCTTCGGGCTTTGCCTCTAACAGTTTTCAGAAGCGGCATAAAGAGCCTAACTGCGCCTACTCATTGTTTTTAAGTTTTAGGTGAATCCTTCGGCAAAAGTGACGAACACGGTTATTGCGTCTTGTGCTTGTACGCGTGGTACCTGTGGAATCCTGGGTAATCCAGATGATTGTGAAAATTGGTGAAATACCTACAGAAAAACCAATTGCGTCATCGACGTAATACTACCTACGCTAACAAGGTATCACAGTGGCTAAAAGTACTGAAATATCATCAAATAAAGGTAAAAATAATGATTACTTACATAATCTGACGTCACATGATGCTAAACGTAGTTATCTTAGCATAGCAACAAGATAACCTATACCTACCAGTGCAATATTTGCTTGCATCTTGTTGAAAATGGTCAAAGTATCACCGAGTACTTGGTGCTAGTGTGGCATGTTTGCATTAACAGGATTTGGCAACTAAACCGTCATTAAATAGTTGTGGATTCATGCAAGTACTAATTCAGTACCTAACAGTGAAATACCTATAGATAAACTATACCTAGATGGATGACATTAGGTATCAAGTATTGTGAGGTCATTGACCTGCACAGTTTATTATCAAAGGTCAATGGTGTATTTACAAGCTTGCAGAATGATCATAAAGGATCATAAACTAAGCTATGAATTGCAGTGGTGCTATAGGTATTATTCTTTACCAGTTCTAACCTGCAACATGATATTGTAAGTAAGAGTGTTTTATTACCTGCAAATAATTAGTGGGTAGCCTGGCAAACACAGCCAGTGGTGGCATGAATAAGCTGTATTAATTCCTATGCAAGAAACTATGGAATTAACATGGTAAGAGCTACATCACTGCAATGCTGCTCGCTCATTGTATAAGAATTAAGCTTAGGATTTATAATTTGTCCTGCGATGGCCTCAGTGCATAATATTACATCACACATCAAGTGGAGCCGTCTACTAAAGGTATAATATTAGTAATATATTATGGTAATAAGGATTGCATGAACAGCTGTGATAATAATTTTAATTGTATTGAGTTTGTATACAAACTGACTGGTAACAAGCAGTCACTGAGAGGTGATCCGGTCTGTGATTGTTCACTGCAAAGGTGACATGTTTGTATGGGGTCAATCGCAGAAATTACTGTGTAAAATACTGTCACAACATCGCACATATTCTACAAAAGTATTGCAGTGTTCCGGGTCCAGTATGAATACAGTATGGTATCGCACACTTGAATATCACTGAGCACAAATCCAAAGCACTTTGGAAAATGGATAGTCACTCCGGTACACATAGTGTCATTTCCAAATTGGATGGCACCGATGTGTCATTGAATACTTAATACTGCCAGCGATTAATCTGGTAAGACACTACCCTGTGGTACTGAATAGTGGTACTGATTATACTGTCATGTTTAATACAATTTCATGTCAAGGTTGGTCCATATAATACATTAGTACATTATGCAACTTCATCTCAGTGTTGGTTTGTGGACAAGACATTATATTACCCGAGGTGAGAACATAAGTTTGGCTACTGTGTTTCACTCACACTACCATGTGCCTGACTGTAATGTTAATAGTTTTAGCCTGCTCTGATGTGATTGGATATTATGGTCATATCCATAAAAGTTCAGTTCTGAATGTTGACAGTGAAACGCAAAGTTGCAAAAGTAAGTTCAAGACATTGCTTATACTTTTCGGCAGAAGTACCTATACCGTCTACATGTATTGCCAATGGGCTAACTGGCGAGTCCTAGTGTCAGAATTGTGGATGTTGACATTTATCACCATATAACTGTTTGGAATGTTTTATGACTAGTCTGATTAAAGACTAGGGGTGAAATCACCACGGCAGTGAAATTGAGAGTACAAATCTTATGTTATATTCAGTGAATTGCCATGACATTTTCCAAGGCGTCTTGAAATTTTGATGATTGTTTCCTATATGAATGGAGACAGTGTTTGAATGATTTTGTACAGTATTATAATGTATTGTTTATTGTTTACATATCCTATGGATTGGAACATGGTAATGTGTATGAGAGCGACACAAATGAAACACACTCCTACCAAAGCGAATGGACCTTGCTGGCTGAACTTCACCTCTGACGATTGAGATCGATCGAGCCTCCTATGAGCACCGGTTCAGCGAGAGACCATCATCATCATCATCATCTACAGTATGTGTGTCTGACTCATAGCATCACATGAGGTAAACAATATTGTTTATTATTATCAGGGCCTATAAGGAGCATGATGTACTGTGATCATAATCAGTCATCATCATCACGATATTAGCTGGTGAATCGTAATCCCTACAGCTGACTTGTCTGATTACAAGAAGAGTCATTGTTCATAAACAAGGTCTGTAAGGACATGTGATCGTCGTTGATCAGGATTTGTTCTGCTATATATTATTACCAGCATGACTACTGAACTGAATTTTGAGAGCCTACTGCTAAATGTGAGCCTATCCACAAAGGTGATTACTGCTAATATGTTTTCATTCAGCTCTCTGTCCAATGTTAATGATAACTATTGTCGGTCATATCAAATAGAGCCTCTTAAGAGCATGTGGTAAGAGTACATTATCATTGTTGATCACCCTTACTTTAAGCCTTCCACAAGCGACTAGTATGATGATCATTGTTAAAGCATGTTTGATGTTCTTGTTATTAATGAACCTGTGTCTAGCATTGGTACTACGCAGAGCCTAAGCTGTCCTAGTCCAAGACGTGACGAGATTGTGACCCCTGGCCATTGTGAGCGGTGCGGTAATCTAAATTGGACTTCAACATTGTAAGGTGAACATTTCTGATTATGATAATTTAAGCCTTCCATAAGCACATGTGTGGATCACGACAACTTGAGCCTTCTATAAGCACATTTATGAGTGAGTATGATAATTTAAGCCTTCCATAAGCACATGTGTGGATCACGACAACTTGAGCCTTCTATAAGCACATTTATGAGTGAGTATGATAATTTAAGCCTTCCATAAGCACATATGTGGGTTATGACAACTTGAGCCTTCTATAAGCACATTTATGAGTGATCATGACAATTAAGCCTTCCATAAGCACATGTGTGGATCGCGACAACTTGAGCCTTCTATAAGCACATTTATGAGTGATTATGATAATTTAAGCCTTCCATAAGCACATGTGTGGATCACGACAACTTGAGCCTTCTATAAGCACATTTATGAGTGAGTATGATAATTTAAGCCTTCCATAAGCACATATGTGGATCACGACAACTTGAGCCTTCTATAAGCACTGTGGTGAGAGGTCCTTGACCTTCACGGGACGATCACGTGATTTGAGCCTCCTATGAGCATGGTATTGATCGTCAACCATGGGTCTATATGGTAACGTGATTTGAGCCTCCTATGAGCATGGTATTGATCGTCAACCATGGGTCTATATGGTTACGTGATTTGAGCCTCCTATGAGCATTTTATTGATTTGAGCCTCCTATGAGCACGGTATTGATCGTCAACGACTACTATACGATCACGTGATTTGAGCCTCCTATGAGCACGGTATTGATCGTCAACGACCACGTGATTTGAGCCTCCTATGAGCACGGTATTGATCGTCAACCACAACTTTATGGTTACGTGATTTGAGCCTCCTATGAGCATGTTATTGATTTGAGCCTCCTATGAGCACGGTATTGATCGTCAACGACTACTATACGATCACGTGATTTGAGCCTCCTATGAGCACGGTATTGATCGTCAACGACCACGTGATTTGAGCCTCCTATGAGCATGGTATTGATCGTCAACCACTACTATATGGGTACGTGATTTGAGCCTCCTATGAGCATGGTATTGATCGTCAACCACTACTATATGGTTACGTGATCTGAGCCTCCTATGAGCATGTTATTGATCGTCAACCACTACTACATGGTCACGTGATATGAGCCTCCTATGAGCAAGTCATCAGAGACAATTAACCTTCTTCCTGGCGATAAGCCTCCATGAGCTCGCCTTGATATAGGAACTACAAAACGAAATGACAAGAGAACCCGAGAATATGACATCGGGTCACGGGATCTTCGAGCAGCGCAACAACAGCTGCAGCTGCTCTGCTACTGCTGGCGAGTCCAGAGGCGCTGTACCTGCTTCAGCGCCCATGCCGGTGATGGTGCTCCAGAGCGGTTGCTAACTACGGCAACATCTGGACGTGACTGCATCTCTGCACTATGCGACTCTCCACGCGACTACATTGCACGCTTGGAACAATACGGTGACATTGTTCTATACTGTATTCTATACTCTACTCATGGGTCTGTATATCATTGTTTTCTAAATTTTAAAGTGGATGTCGTTTAGACTTCTAATACGAGTTCTGGCAGTCGTTAAAGCTAAAGTAAATACTTTTCAGAACTCGACAACATGTTGATAGAATTACATTCCTGATGTGGCGATGATTTAGTTCATCTGGTGGACTGGAGATTCACAAAACATCCAGTCCTTGTTAACTGATGTTAATCAACAGAAACGTAAATCCTGATATTATGTGGACTGGAGATTCACAAAACATCCAGTCATTGCTCTATGATTTTAATCAACAGAAACGTAAATCTTGATATTATGTGGACTGGAGATTCACAAAACATCCAGTCATTGCTCTATGATTTAAATCAACAGAAACGTGTATCCTGATGTGACGCACAACACGACTGAGGTTGAGTATGTTAACAACCTCTGCAGGACGAGGACCTGATTAACGTTTGTTGTTTGTGAACAGTTGCTGCTCATGATCCATGCTCCTGTGTTCAGTACAGGTGTCTAGCTGCTGAGGGTGCCACGAGGTCGTGGACTATCATCAGGAAGGCCGAATCTATTACGGGATCACTCGATTCTCCGAATCGAGTGGTGGCGGCGCGAACCTAGCAACACTACGCGCCGCGAGAACGAGACAAGAGGAGACGCTAAAGTGGCGCGCAATGGCGCGGCCGTGTATTTATTTTACTATTCTAATATTATTGATAGTCTTGTCAATACAGTTGTGATCGATGTGATAATAGTATCCTTTCTAGCCGTACGATCATCCTGACGTGGAGGCAGCCTTCGGGCTTTGCCTCTAACAGTACATACTTTCAAATAAAACCCATCAGAACGCACAAAATGCAGCTGCAAAGCTGCCGGCTTTAATGATTGCCTTACTTGCCTGCTACTTTTGTCTTCGACTACATGTGAAAAATTACATAAGTAGAACTTAGATCTTTTTAGAGCTCGGTCACACCTGACCTTGACTTTTATTTTAAAAGGCTCAGTTTATTTCACTAAAAATAATCATTCTGAAATCACACAAAGTAGAATTTACAGTTCCCCAACAAACATCTGACGGGACTAACCCCGTACCTATCTCAAGTCATATTCAAAATCTAAAAACAATCTATCGAAACCAGCTTTTTCTTTACTAAAACAATTCACAAGTTTTCTTATTTCCCAAGACTACGAAATTCCAAAACCACTTCAAGGCATTGCGACGCTGATCATTTAGCATCGAAATTCAACGTTGCTTATGCTACGCGTTATCTTTTTTCACCAAAACAATTTTTACATTAGAATCCCGGCTATAAGCACGTTTAGGATTTAAATGAGTGTCAAATAATGTCAGTTGACTTTCGCAGAAAGGCGGACAAATTCACGACGAAAAAACAATGCCTGTCTTACGAGTTGAACTTCACAACATCTATTTAAAAGCACATACTTGGCTTCCATTACTATTTTTCACAAAATGTTTAATGCTTAATCTACACAGCAAAAATGTTACATGTAGGGTAGTTTTGTTCGAGCTGTGTTCCTGAATCTGAACAAAATAATCGTGATGATTAGCTATTGCAGACAAAATAGCTCGTGTTTGCAATAAAATAACCCCATGTATGATCACTCTTCTTCTTAGTCGTATACACTCTTGACAGAGTGGTCTTGGTCATCAGTTCTGGTGGTGGCTTGCTTTACAATAAATGATCACTCACCCGTCATTTATTTACGCATGGGCCTGAATCATAATTTAAACAAAACCCGATTCGTAAAAGTCGGCAGTCTAGTACTTAGCACGGTCTATTTTGCCTTTGGTAAATATGGGCACAAACGCAAAATGTAAAAATAATCAAAATCAAATCAAAAATATAATGGATAGCTCTCATCAACATTCTGAAGAAAAGTACTGCATCAGCAATGCAGTCTGTTACCGTGACGTTATCTGCCACAAACAGTTTACCAGCCTCTCTTGGTGCTAAGTGCTGCTGAGCGTGACGAGGCTTGCTGACGACGGTGATTCCCGCCGAATAGCCGGCATCGCAAAGGTGACAGGCGGCAATGCCCACCGAACAGGTGCAAAGCCTGCTGAGGACGGTATGCCCACCGGTCAGTTGGCGAGGCCTGCAGGTTGTGGGAATTCGACGCACCCTATGAGCTCTCAAGCAATGCTCCAACACTTCACTTCACTATTAACTCGCGCCTAGTTTCGCTTTTAGGCAACTACCTTCATGTAGATTTTGCGCAAACTACTATTTCGATGGCCATCACATTGTCCGACATTTCTTTGCAACAAAATGTGGGCAGAGTAGTAAGATAGAACAACGTGTGAAACGTAGATTCTATCCCACTTCTGATTTTGGATACTTGAACTGATTTTATTTCAAAAATAAAACACCGAATTACTTTGACAATTATAATTCAACAAAAATAATCAAAAGTTAAACAATCGGACAGCGATTCGACACAATTTAACTAAAGAGAAATAAAATATCGGACGATGTTTCTACGACGGTGGCTCGAGGCAAAGTGTCGACGCGGCGTTTGCGCACCGCCTTTTATATCATTTGCCGGCTGTTTCTCGTCTACCCTCCAACAATAGATACTTGCGACGCCCTTACAGAGTTGAATATGTTACTAGTGCTAAGTGAGCAATTTTTTACATATTTATAAATTTAATGCAAGGTTTGCAATAAATAAATAAATACTAAACTAAAATAACATTGTCAACAGCAAAATTCTTAACATACAAGTTTGCTTAAACCTTTCGCTCTTTAGTAGAATAGTTGTAGTCAATTCAGGGCATGCCAAAAGTATTTAGTTTGCCAAGACGCAACTTGCGAAGTTTGGTTGAGCGTTCGAGCTGCGGAAGGAAGCGTGCTATTCCAGTATTTTACAAGCTATAGAGTTCGAGGAGCTTGAATTTTAGTGTTGTGAAAATTTTTAGGAGGTTTAATGACAAAAAATTGTTTAAGGGGACTCCAGAGCTACGCTGCTAACCAGTTTTAGGTATTTGACAGCGGCCGGCGTAGACCCGCGTAGCTCACTGCTTGTGTGCGTGTCCTCGCACACATTTAAATCGCTACGCGAAGCCGGCCGCTCTCATACAAAGTGGTGTAATGACAGTTAAGACAAAAATACTGAGCATCGCAAGTCCATTCACCATCTATCGTGAGAAATACGTATTTTATTTCATACGTGAAATTAGTGCAATTAAAATGTCACTTTTTATGTAACATAAACAATTTGTTCATGACGTCCACAAGTGGTATATTATTTTGAGAAAAATCGATCCAAGATGATATATACATCATTTGAAAGCTTGTTATATGGGCTTCCAAAAAATATTTAATTTAGATTTTTTCATCCCTAAAATTTTTTTTAAATGCAAAAAATAAATTGTATGGAAAATAACAATAGAGCTTATTATTTTTTCTAGTTTAGCAATAATAGAATAGAATAGAATAGAAAACGCTTTATTGTTCACACAATTTACAATTTAATAATAAAAGAATACAATATAATTAAAATAGTGCGACAACCGGCGGCCTTATCGCTTAAAGCGATTTCTTCCAGGCAACCTAATTAAGAGAGGAAAGGATTATAGAGGAAGGTAAGGGACGGGGTGTACAATAATGGCGAATTAATTAAAACAAAAATGAATACACTTGAATAAACAGTCATAAATATACATACATACATATACATACATATCAATATACATACACAAGAATTTAATATTACAACAATAATAATAATAATGCATACAAAAACATACTAATACTTAAATAAATAAAAATACTAAACACACATTAATAAATATAATAAAAAATAAATATTATAAATCAACTGAAAATGACTTTCTAACATGGAGGCAACTGCGACAAATAAAATTCCATGACTTGCTCCTTAAAGACAGCAAGAGAAGGAGCACGTCGAATAGGAACAGGTAGCGCGTTCCATAACTGAACAGCTTGGAAAGCAAAGGACCTGCCGTAAAATAATTCGGAGCGGGCAGAAGGAGTCATGAGGGTAAGGTTATAATTGGACCGGAGGGGAAGGGAGTGGGCGGACTGCCAGATGGTAAACCGTTCTTTTAGGTAACGTGGAGTAGAAGGATTAAACAAGATATTGTGAAGAAGGAAAAGGACATGAGCATTCCGGCGAAGTCGAATAGGAAGCCATTTGAGCTTTGCGCGAAATTGAGATACATGATCATACTTGCGTAGACCAAATATAAATCTAATGCAATAATTTTGAAGGCGCTCAAGCTTCTCAAGCTGGATCTCGGTGAGGTCAATAAAGCATGCGTCTGCATAGTCTAAGATGGGAAGAAGAAGAGACTGAGCGAGCGTAACTTTAGTGGCAGTGGGTAGAAAATTTCGAAGACGCCTAAGGGAACCGCCAGAAGCAAAGATTTTGCTACTGATTGTTTTAATATGAGTATCCCAACTCAAGGTCCGATCAAACATCACTCCTAAATTCTTAACAGAATTACTGAAAGGAATTGTGACACCTCCAAAAACTACGCTAGGAACTGTTGTCCAATCAATTTTGCAAATCATATGTGAACTACCTATGACGATGACCTGTGATTTAGTAGGATTCACGTCCAAGCCATATGATGAGCTCCATTCAGTGATTCGACGGAGGTCATTGTTAATGCAAGTAATTGCCAAATTCAGGTTTTTAACTGAGGCTTGCGAGTAAATTTGCAGATCGTCTGCGTAGAGGTGATAGGAAGAAGTGAGGTATTGGGATATAGAATTTATAAAAATTGCAAAAAGTAACGGAGACAATACGCCGCCCTGTGGCACCCCTGCATTTGTACTGCACCAAGAAGAGAAAATATCTTCGAGGCGAACACGCTGCCGGCGGCCACATAATTAACTGCGAAACCAATCGATTACCAATGGAGATATGTTAAGAGAGCTTAGTATTGCCAACAAGATGTCGAAGTTGACGGCATTGGAAGCATTACTGAAGTCTAGCAGAGCTAGAACAGTAAGCAGGCCGCCATCCATACCCAAGCGGATATCGTCGGTAATCTTAATAAGAGCAGATACAGTGCTATGCCCAGGACGGAATCCGGATTGAAAAGGATAAAGAGCTTCTATCGTTATTTTACTTGCATCCGTAGCTAATTCTTCCACATTCATCTCTTAATTTGCTAAAATTAAAAATTATAACCTACCAGTGTGACCAGTTAGTAGGTACAATGTGACAAAAAATCACTTAAAAAGTGTGTCTAATTGGTAAAAATGCTTGTATTTAACAATTTGGAGGTTACTTAATCAGGGCTGCTAGAGATAAACTACCTATTGAGCGAAATATATTTATTTTTTTCTAACAAATTCAAAATTAATTAAAAAAATCGGAGAGGTCTTTTTCGTTTTTAACTGTTGTAATAGACTCAGAAAAATATGAACTTCTCGAAATGTAACGAGTGTTGTGGTTAGAATTTTTGATTATTAATATACCGGCCTCCATACATTTTGTGGACATGTCCTTTACGTTTAGATTGTGCAGTTTCTTTTTGTTCAAGAGCTCACAGGATATACTCTGGTGCTTTTAGTGGCATTTTTCTGTCCAGTCTTGAGTCTAAAATTTCTGGAAGCAAACAAAAACTGTTACATAATGAGGGGAATAAAAACACGAGTGTGAGTTTAAAATGTATGTCATTGTAGATTTCTTTTATCGCGAATAAGTCCGCGTTTGACCACAAACTCGCCTGATGGTAAGCGACGATGTGGTCGAAGATGAAGCACGCAGACTTAGAAGACAACTATTCACTCTGACCTTGAAAAGCCTAAGATTGTATTTCGCAGGAAACAAGAAAGCCGGCAAATTATTCCATTCCCTGGCTGTAAGTTCGTAATTGGAATTTTATGATATACGAGTAGATAAAATATATCATTATACCGGCGCACTCTAACCGAACTAACCTTTTCATTAATTTTGTTATTTTCGTCGTAACGAGTAGTGCCTTGATTACAATTAGTTAACTCTCTAAAGGGTGACCTAAAAAAAGTTTTATTTATTAGTATTTGTTTTATTATAATCAGCGTCTAAACATCTACCCCTAGAAGGGTTATTAGGCCGTAAATATCTCTTGAACCACCCCATCCAACTATTGCCTCGCGTTTATTTTTGATAATTTGATAATAATTTTATAAGCACTTTCGTACCTATCTGTACCGTATTCTGGTTTTCATCCCCCTTAGTAGTTGCTTCGTCAGTATTTTTAGTAGAACTAAAAAAAAGTAAATTTAAAAAATAAGTCAATTTCATTGTTCATTTCAAGGCATTAACAGTATGAGATCCAAATATTAAGTAGACTTCAACAAACTAATTTAAAAAACTGACTTCAGATGTTTATCCAAAATTACGAAATAATATATTGAAATGTCGTGTGGTGGGTTTCAGATAAAATGTAAGGTAGGGTAGGTATCATCCTTTCATTTGATACCCATATTGTAAGAATGCATAAAAACTTAGTCCGCCATTTTTTAGAAGTCCGCCATATTGTATTTAGATTGACTTCAGTTTATTTATATAACCATAAAAAACTTAGTCCGCCATCTTAAGAAGTCCGCCATATTGTATTAAGAGTGTCTTCACTTTATTTTTCGAATTATCCTCGGCAAGCCCTTTCATTTGATACCCATATGTAAGAATGCATAAAAAACTTAGTCCGCCATTTTTTAGAAGTCCGCCATATTGTATTTGGAGTGACTTCAGTTTATTTTTCGAGTTATTCTCAGCAAGCCCTTTCATTTGATACCCATATTGTAGGATTGTATGAAAATTTAGTCCGCCATCTTAAGAAGTCCGCCATATTGTATTTAGAGTGACCTCACTATATTTTTCGAGTTATTCTCGGCAAGCCCTTTCATTAGATACCCTTGTAAGAATGCATAAAAAACTTAATCCACCATTTTTTCGAAGTCCGCCATATTGGATTTAGAGTAACCTCATTTTCTTCTTCGAGTTATTCTCAGCAAGCCCTTTCATTTGATACCCATATTGTAGCAGTGCAAAAAAAAACTTAGTCCACCATCTTTAGAATTCCGCCATATTGGATTAAGAGTATTTATTTATGACTCAAAATACTCAACGGTATTGTTTATATTTTCGATTTTCATTTCAAAAAAAAAAACGCCACCTTTCTTTTTGTAATAATTTTCCTTACGTTTTCCCATTATCACTAAAACATAAATGAACGAAATATAAGTATTATTTTAACACAAGAAATATAAACAACTTACACGGAAAAAGTAAAAATCACATAACTGAACTTACCTCATTTACGTGTGTGCAGCTAATCATTCGTACACAATAGATCGCGGTCGAGTGTTCTCAGCGCGTCGCTCCGCAAATCGACGTGACCTCGCTCTGAGCTCCGGTGGTCGACTGATTTCCCGAGCGCATACGTCGCGTATTTATTCAACATCGCGCCTCCATAGAAATAATGTATGGAGAATTTGAGACGAGATTTTAGAAAATTCATAGTTAAATTATCTGATGTTATTTTACAAATGTAATAAATAGATTTAAAACTTTCAATATTAGAGATTACAATTAATTCAAGTTTGTATAGAAGTTCGACTGTTTATTATACAAATTCATTAAAACGCAAGTATGCCATTTTAGGCGTTTTGGTGTAAATTTACGTTTTTTTTAAAATAAAGTGAAACATAATTATTTATTTCTGTTACATAGAAACGGTAAATTGATTCTTTGTTGTATTTGTCATATTTTTTTTATGTCAACTAGTTTAGTAGTACTGATGGTATCGTTATAACCGTGAATACAGTTTTGATTGATTTTACTCGAAGTCATCTTAAGATATGCGTTCTAATGTTTCAAATAATTGGTAATTCTTTTGATCAAGTTGTTAGTGCGTTCTCGAGAGTAAAGTACTACATGGTGGACGGTGAATCAATACCACAGGATCGCGCTGGATGCAAGCCGCTTCCAACCGCTCTTATTGGAGATCCATAGGGAACAATGTCTAGTGGCGTGCAATTGATGTCCTATGACTGATGGATAAATGGATGCTAGGCTTGTGTGTCTTTCTTCGAAATAAGATGTCTGATTTCGATTGTACATTTATTTGGAAGCCAGATGTTCGAATATTAGTTATTATATATTTTGTAAATGCTATAGATAAAGAGCTGTCAGTGTGAAAAGTTATTTGTTGTGGAACTGGCTGAACATTATTTGATCCAGGATGAATATAAGTAAATACGAGTCCTATGATTGAAAAAAACTTTGCTCTATCATTTTTTATTAGATTGAATTTACATAATATATGTGTGCGATGGGCGAATATAAAAAGGAAAAACTTGTACTAAAAATACTAAAACTTATACTTAAATAAAAAATAAAACTAAAGCCCCGTAGCAGAGGGTACCGTAGCCAGAATACTGGCGGAATTGCATCGCTGAATTACAATACTAATATATATATGTAGATGCCAGCTTTGTTGTCACGTGTCACCCAAATGGCAGCTATTTTAATTTTAAGCAAGTATTAAGACAACGCGGGCCAATCTGCGGACTATTAGATATTATTATAAGCAAGTAGAAGATCCAACCGCGGGCAATTTTCATTTCAAGCAAGTACTTATGTACTAGGACAACGCGGGCGAAGCCACGGGTTTTAAGCTAGTGGTAAAATAAAAAGGTACAAACTCTCGCATGTAAACGAGATCTCAGTGTACTACAAAACTTAGTAGGAGCAAAATGGTAGGCACTCTAAGAACCAACCTACTTTATTTTAACAAAAGTTTTAAAACTTACTTGATACCTAATCCAGCAAAGTTTAAATTAACTTCACATAAACTTTCGTACATTGTAAACGTTGGTATTATTTCAGAAAATTACTTTTTAGAGATGTACACCACAATACTTTGACCGGATTGGATATCGGGGAGCTTTTAATTTATTATAATTGAAACCTTTTTTTAACTAATTTTTTTTTCCGTAAACTTTTTTGCCTATGTGCTAAGTGAACAATTTTACAAGAAATTCATTTATATCTATCTTATGAAATGTATTTTATGACAAAATTAAAACGAGTGAGATACTTGAGAAAGACAAACACGTAAAACTTTTCACTTTCAAATTAGTGTGATATCTAAAGGTTTTTTCTGGGATACCTAAGTATCCATTTTTCACGTTATAATCACTTACGCCTCCATAATTAGACCAGATAGTTATTTGACACCCGCCTTACAATCGTGAGGTCGACGGTCAATTCCAGGTCCCGTACAAATGAGTTCTTTGGAATTTATTTACGGAATTTCACACCACTGGCTTTCCGGTTAAGGAATACATAGTAAGGTAACCTGCATACTTACGTACTGTACCGTACCAGCTTTTTTAATAGTCTACTGCAGGTCGTAGGCCTACCTACGAAGGGTTTTTTTTTTCTACGGACGTATGCAGGTTGCCTCACGATATTTTCCTTCACAAAATGAAATGATAATATAAAATGATATAAAAATGAAATTCCGTACATAAATTACAAGGAATTCATTGGTACGGGACCGCGATTTGAACCCACGACCTCACAATTGTAAGAAGGGTGTCATTATCACTAGACCACCACGGGTTCTATCCGTACTTACGTCCGTAGAAGAAATACGATAGCGTATGTGGATCCACCACCCCGCAGTGGGCCAACGTATTGGTTAAGGCCCAATCATCCTTCGTTTGCCTACGTCCTGTAGTGGACAGTTAAAATTAGGTCGGTACAGTATAGTTCTTTTACAGCAATTTACCCATCTCAAAACAAATCAACTGAGACGATTTCAAAACTAACACTAAAATTAGTAATCCGCTATAAAAATGGCCGGATGTTACATCTCCATTAAAATTTAATAACAGCGAAAACAACACGCGAGTTAATTAATAAACATAATTGGATTTTATAATCCACGTTTGAGTTAAAATTAACTTAGGCCCGAATATTGGTGATTATAATGTTAATAGTGAGCAAAGGATAGCCAATTTACAAGAAGTACGAAATTAATCTGAAATACCGTACAATCCTTACGTTATTACTTCTAAATTAAATCTGTTGTGTACCAACTGAATAATATATTCAAATCTTAGGAAATTTACTAAGAATTCGTATTTTATGTGAAATTACTCAGTAAAAATCACGTAGGGAGAGTGCAAAATAAATAGCAATACATTTTATTGGTAGAACGTTAAATTCTACTAATATTATAAACGCGAAAGTTTGTGAGGATGGATGGATGTATGGATGTTTGTTACTCTTTCACGCAAAAACTACTGAACGGATTGAGATGAAACTTTGAAAATATAGCTTATATATCAGAAAAACACATAGGCTATAAATTATAATGATATTGCGTCAAAAATCAAAATATCATGCGGGCGAAGCCGCGGGTAAAAACTAGTAGGTATAAAATAAATCATTGTTGTTCTTTTATTTTTGAAACTATCATATTTTCAGCTAAACGACATTTACAGGTGAACATAGGCTTCCGCTCTTATACATGCTTGCGAAACCAATTTTTTCAAATTCAAGCACACTAGGTAGACTAACTTACTAACTTTCAATGTTATGACCTGAGAGCGAAATGTACTACAGTGGAACTACCGGGTAAAATTTTTCCCGGTAGTTCTACTAGTAGTACTAAACAGGAGCGACCCTGTCATCCGAGCCACGGTAACGCTCAGTTGGCAAATGCCACCCGCGGTCGCCCATGCAATTTTGACACTTCAGACGGCCTAAAAACTGACACCAGAGCCACCAGGCCAATTCAAAGTTACTTAGTTAAAATTTAAGATTTTAAGAAAAATCAGCCTTATGAGCCCTGAAAGCAAAATGTTCTACATTATAACTAATAGTAGAACTTCCGGCAACGACCCATTACGGAGCGACACCTAGTTTATACGCTTGTCTACGTGTAGCCTTACAACACTACATACCCTACTGCTGCAGCTACGTGCAATCAACTACCTATGGAATTTCACTTTTAAAAAATCACTGGAGAAAAAATCAATGGAAATAAACCCAGAGAAATCTAACATGGACGAGGTGCAATGTTATTATCCATTCACCCATCTATCAGCCATAGGACGTCTATTGCTGAACATAGGCCTCCCCCATAGATGTCTGGTTCGTAGGGGCTTGCATCCAGCGTGATCCTGCGGTCTTAACGAGGTCATCTTTTTTATTCACCTTATTTTATCCACCTTATGGGCGGGCATCCTACAATACTATTTTACAACCTATAGGTATCTGTATTTCTTTCGTCTCAAAAATGTATTGCAATACCATATCCATTTTTAATTTTTCTACCTCACTGCCCAGTTTTTACTCAATAGGCATCTTTAACAGACTATTAAGCGACCACAGGAAAAAGAGCGCGTCAACGCTGACCACATTATCTGCCCGTGGCGGCTGCCCGCGCCAGATTAGCTTTTAATGTTGGTCGGGTTACATCACGGAGCTTTATGTAGAGGTATTCCCTCGAGAAACGTGAGCGAATCAGTCATATACCACCAACACACACAAAATCTTATTTTTAAGCGAAAGCTTCAATGTAAGCTTTTATGCTCTGTGAGTAATTACCCTTTGTGGGTACCCATCCTGCAGTGGAATGTTAAAAAGGGTGATACAGAGTGATCATATGCGACTCAAGTGGTGTTGATTAGGACACGTGGCCAGACGTGGTGACGGCAGGTGGAGTGGATCTCTGACTGAGTAGCTTTCAATAGCGGACAAACGTTTAGAAGGCAGACCACCGGCCTGATGGGTCGACGACTTAAGATCAATCGCGGGACAAGCGTGGATGAGATCAGCCCAAGACAGCCAAAAGTGACATAAGGAAGAGGAGGCCTATAAAAGCATTGGGTCGATATAGGTAGATGATGATGAGTAATCATTGTAAAATCAATTATTAGCGTTATGCGTAGTTGTATTTTTTGTTCATCACAAAATTAAACACGTTTATAAAAAGATATTAAAACCTTATATTATTTTACGCATACGTATTTCGTTTTTTTTTTTTTTTTTTTAATTTAATTATTACACTCCACAGACTCCAGGGTCTGTGCTTTTTAAGATGTATATTAAGAAAAAAAGATTTGTTCAATATTGCTTATAAGGCTTAACCAAAGGACTCTAAATCTAATTAAATTAAAAACAAAAAAAAAATATGACTTTAAACTACGTTGATTTTACATATCATTTTCCAAATTACTACTAATACCGCGCAGAGCCTCCATCACCGCCGCGTTTCGGTCTTTAATAGCCATATTTAAATTGTAGTCTACGATGACCTTAGGTGACGCAGTCGTCGCACGCCGCACAAACTGGCTGATAGCGTCTTTCTCGTATTTCGTTTTTCGAGTTTTTTTATAAATGCAATGAAAACATACGAATTAGATAGCTGTGGTTCAAAGTTCAAAGACTGAGAGGCGTCACCGTCGTCGTGGCCCATATCGTGAGATCTATGGCTGTCATACACCAGCCAGGTTAACGAGGTTGGTGGAAATAAATAATTATCGGTTGTGTTGCTGGCGAATTTTAACTAATTAGGAGGTTGCAGGTTAAGCTTTGATCATGGAACGACTGGGCTAAGTAGCGTGTTAAAATTTTATATCCAGTAATGTTGTGTTCATTGTCATTTTAGAAGTAAAGCGTTTATTGTGAATGTTGGACACAGGATTATAGATATACCCGCGCGTTGGTCTGTGAGACCGACGAAATATTATTTCGCATTTATTTTATATTCAAACAATGCACCGACTTTGAGCTTTTTGCTAGCTGCCATATTGGTTGATAGCTTCACTTCAGTACACTGAACCAGCTTCTGCAAGTACGGCGTGTGGGTGTATTTGACGCTAATCGGTCCATGAGACCGACGCAAGTATACGTGTAGCAAAAATGTTTCTAAAATGTTTGTATAGAATATACATTAATAGACATTTTTATAGTCTAAAATCTTGTTAGCTACATCTCGAGTCTCAACTCATAAGGTATTAAGCTTATTTTTTTAGGAGTACAGATTTTAGTTAGTTTTTCTACACTTAAACAAAAATTTGGTATTTTTGAAGGCTGTTACACGAAGTCTGATAGACAATAAAATAATAAATTATTTGTTAATTATTTATTTTGTTATTAATTAAGTTTATTTTGTTATTTAATTATACAACTACCGGAAAAAAAAAACAATGTAGCTTACATTAATTATTTAAAGGTGTTAACGAGCATTTCTAGAATACTGACAATACTTGCTTGTATAAAGGTGACGTCCACTAGTGGTATATTATTCAGAGGAAAATAGAACCAATATGATATATACATCATTTAAAATCTTGTTATAAGGGCTTCCCAAAAATATTTAATTTAGATTTTTTCACCCCTCCAATTTTTTTTAAATGCGAAAAATAAATTGTAAGAAAAATAACAATACAGCTTATTATTTTTCTAGTTTAGCAATAATAAAGTGCTTCTATCGTTATTTTACTTGCATTCGTAGCTGATTCTACCATATTCATCTCTTGATTTACTAAAATTAAAAATTATAACCTACCAGTGTGACCAGTTAGTAGGTAAAATGTGACAAAAAATCACTTAAAAAGTGTGTCTAATTGGTAAAAATGCTTTCATTTAACAATTTGGAGGTTACTTAATGAGGGCTGCTAGAGATAAACTACCTACTGAGACAAAAATATTTATTTTTTATTATAAATTCCAAATTAATTTAAACAAAATCGGAGGGTTCTTTTTTGTTTTTAACTATTGTAATAGACTCAGAAAAATATGAACTTTCTCGAAATGTAAAAAATGTAAGAATTTTTGATTATTATTATACCAGCCTCCATACATTTTGTGGACATGTCCTTTGGTATCTTAGAAGCTGCTCTAACGATTTGATATTTAGAGACAGCTTTTCTCTATATACGCGATTATTTGAGTACCTAAGCGTTATTTTCGAGGAAATTCTTAATTGATATTTTAACCATGCGTTATGTTTCTTTTTGTGTATCAGCGAGAACCAACATTCAATAAGTCAAACGTACGGATGTACGAAATTGAAACTAGCGTGAAATTTAGAACCGCTTTGTCAATAAAATTTTAAGTAGGTACATACTTAGACGCCATGAAGAAAGAATACAGTCACTCATAGAAATCCAGACTAAATTATCAAGTGCACTCAATGATACAAAGGTCTCCGTCTTATTCATCCTTTCAAAGTCCCGACACCTAAATAAAAAAGCTCTCAGCATGAAAATTCTTCAAGGACTTGTATCTCTTCAAATATTAACCTCGTCGCGACCACTCTAACTAACATAAGTATACTTATACCAAGTTTCATGTTCGTGTGTTCCAAAGTTGAAGAAAAACTTGCCTTTTGATCAGTTGTGTCGGACTGTGTGAGCAAAGTGAGTGAAACAAAAAGTTGTGAAGAACAATGGCGCCAAAAACACAATGGGCCGCGAGCAGCAGACCAAAACTAAAAGTACGGGATCCGGTCTAAAGGAACTTTTATGAGATCACTCGCCCGTAGCTTTGATTGCGGAAAAAATACGAACATAATCGACGTGGAGAGATTTTAGGAAAATTTTGAAAATATTTTTTGTGCTTACGTGTACCACGTTTTATAAAGTTTAATTATAATGAAGTGTAAATAATATAATATTATTTTTATTCACATAACTTAATCAACTTTGAATATTTTTTCTATATTGAAATTGTTTATTTCCAAAAAGTTATGAACTATGTACATATTGGTTAATAGTAAAATACACAAGTAAAAATATCCTAAATTAACGTACAAAATATTATGTGCACTGCAGCCCACACTAGGGTGACCTGTGTCGTGGTCTGCAGGCTCTTTCACTTAAGCTAGCTTATGATTACTAAGATTATTTGTGAGTGAACGTGAAAGTGGGTGAGTGAGTGAGAGAATGAGTGGATTTTTAACACGTGTGTGTGTGTGTATGTAAATTATGATAAGAATATATATTAAGAGGATATATGGATACATGAATACGAATTTGAGAACTAAAATAAATACCAAAAAGTTATAGATAGATATATAAGGCATAATAGCTCTACATAAATAGTACATCAGATTACATTGTATGAGTAATAATTAATATCCAGATTCTTAAATTTACCTCTCAGTTGTAGGTATATTACGCACTACATGACAGCGAAAAAATAAAATAAAAAATCGGATCTGGAAGGCTATGACCTGGTTAATCAAGGAGCTATATGCTAACTAATATTTACAAATTCACAAAATAAAAAATCTATCTGTACAGGGTTATTCCTGTACAGATAGGTTCAGCTGATTTTTTTTTTAATTTTGACAAAAGTCGCGGAACAGCAGTTGTTAGTTTTGATGTACAGAATAAGCCGCTAAAAGGATGCTAATTGATTAGAAATAACCCTGTATACAAAAAAAATAAAAAAAGGCTAAAACCAAAACAAATACTGTGTCCGTGTAGTGCCAGGAACGCTAGCTGCATTCCTGCACTATACGGCTAGAGACATTATCTGTGTAAGGAACGATCCAGCTTTCTTTAGCTGCGTCAAAAAGATTTGGCGCAACTAACTTAAATTTTTTTTAGAGATAGACCCGCATGTTGCTTCTCTTGCGTCACGTACCAGTACCTTTCCACGCTTCCAGGGGTTCTATCATTCATCCATAACCCGTAGTCTATTCGTCCGCTGGGCATAGCTAGACCTTCTCTAACTTAGATCTAAGACATAAGGCAGTAAAATTCACCTGTACCTGTACCAGCCTTTTTTTAATAGTCCACTACAGGACGTAGGCCTACCCACGAAGGGTGATTGGGCCATTATCCACCACGCTGGCCCAGTGCGGGTTGATGGATACACATACGCCATCGAATTTCTTCTACGGACGTGTGCAGGTTGCCACGCGATGTTTTCCTTCACCGAAAAACCAGTGGTGTAAAATTCCGTACATAAATTCCAAGGAATTCATTGGTACGGGACACGGGATTTGAACCCACGACCTCACGATAGTAAGGCGGGTGTCATTACCACTTGATCACCACGGCTTCCTAAAATTCACAACAGTGCCAAAATACGAGTGGAAAGAACGTAAGCGCCCAAAAAATAGATTTAAAAACTGAATGAAATTGAATTCACCCAATCGTGTTTACTCACCGTGTAATAATGTACCTTAAATGTCTTTATTTCATAAGCCAGGTCACGGATGAGCGGGCTTACGGGTTCAGTGGGCTCACGGTACAACAGTGGAACTTTTGATCAAAGCTGTACCTTTTTCTGAGATATCAAACGTATTTGTCTTGTTCTAGTTACATTACGCGACGCTGGGACAGGTTGATACTTAGAATGTACTTTATTTAAAGTGGCTGACAAAGAAAAGAATATAAATAAGCTTGTAACACAGAGCTATTACAACTAAGAGAGATAGCGCTCATCTACAAAAATGTAGGTATAGAACATTTTGCCCATAGCTGTCAAGACTGTTAAATACTTTTTGGAATTTTACTACTGAGATAAAAACACGGCAACTAGCCACTGAATAGAGACATTTTTCACGTCTCTTTCTAACTCATGCCATATTAAATCATTGCATCTCTATCTTTCTTTTCTCGATCGACCACATTATCCCTCTAGTATCTCTGTGGCTTGTAGCATTGTATTGTTATTGTCTCATTGACTCAAAAGAGGTTGTATGTAGCGTAGTTTCATTTTATTTGCTCTGAGAGTTTAACTAGATGTTTCCTAGCAAACACTGAAGTTCGTCAGTTTGTTCCACAGAGCTAGTACAACAAGAGAGATAGCGTGATTGTCGCTTGTGGCAATTCTCAACCGCAAAAATGTATGGACAATCACTGTCACTAGTTGTCAACTGTCAAATATAGGTATTGGAATTTGACACTATCTGGACAAAAACACGACAAATAGCCACTGAATCGAGAAATTTTTCATGTCTCTTTCTAACTTATGCAATATTAAATCAATGCATCTTTTTCTTTCATTTCTCGATCGACCACATTATCCTTCTGATAACTCTGAGGTTCGTTCAATCAGTCTACGCATAGACAACCGCGTTTACAACGAAGTGCTGCTGTAGGTCGGACGATTTTCTGTTTTTTCGGTAATTATCGATAATTTTCGGTCTCGGTTGTTTAAAGCATTAAGCCATTTCAGAAGTATTGAGGCGGCTAAATAACTCTGTCATTAACTCTACATAAATGGCCTACACGAATTTACTTTGTTGACTCGGTAAGTCTTGCGTTTTTCTTTACTATACAGTAAAAGCTCTTTATTCGCGGGGTATATGTTCCATAAATATGCCGCGAATACAGAAACCGTGAATACGGAATGGTAATTTATATGGGATTATAGGGGATACGTTCCTAAGTGACAAAATAAAAAAAAACAAATACATAAAAAAATAATTTCATTGAAGTTTTTGTACATTTTAATTAATTATCTTAAGGCTTAGGCAATGGCTTTTTTGGTTGCGGTCTTCGATCCATAATGACAACGCCACTTCCATTTTTCTATTGCTGGATCACGAACAATTTTCGCTGACGGTGAAGTTGAAGCTACAGACGACCTTATTTTATCTTCGGATTTTTTATCGATCGTACAGTTGATTCGTTGACATTGAATGAGTGTGATATGGATGCAAATGACTCTCCAAGGCATAAACAATCAAGCATTTCTATTTTCACTTTAAACGGTAACACAGATGTTTTTTTGTGTCGAAACTCGTTTCTCATTTTTTTTTTAGTTGACATAATAAACTAGGAAGAGTGCAGTAGACGTGTTACTCGATCACAATTTTTGTAACGATTGTGAAAGACGAAACAATAAAACACGCAAAGCTGCTTTTACTATAAACGGAACAACAACATTTAAAAATATACTTTATTTACTTAGTTATAAGGTTGCTTTCATTCTGTTTGTTTACATTCTCAAAATCACCGATCGCGGCGAAGGCGGCTTGTGTCAAAGGCCTCGGCGATATCATTTAACAACATACTTTAGACAAACATGTAATAAGATCTATTTTACTTTTTTATTAGTCCATTTGACAAGGATATTGGGTTGGATACCTATTGGAATAATTTTATTATTATGTATGTTCTTATTAGATCCGCGAATAAAAAAATTTTTTGTCGCGAATATAGAAATTAGGTCACAATTTTTTAATCCGCGAATAGTGAAAACGCGAATAAAGGAAGCGCGAATAAGGAGCTTTTACCTATATAGCAAAGCAATACAGGAAAATATTTAAAGTAAATTAGGTAGTGTAAGTAAGCGAAGTTACCGACAAGAGCGGTGTAAGAAGTCTACCGAGTACGTGAACTGAGGATCGCACGAACCGCTTAAAACTGGTCTATTGAAGTCAATTAAGAGGTACTTTGTTCCTTGAGTCAACACTGTCAACAATGAACATCTTTTGGCTGAAATTATAGTGATAAGTAAAGTCGTGGAGGCCGGGGGGCTAGCCCTGGTATACTGAGCGCCACACAAATTGAAAGATGGGAAGTTAGCCGCATGTGACACTTCGCCATGATTCGCTAATTATTGCGCATGTGTGCACAATGCGTATACAAATGGCGAAGTAGTGAGTAGTGAGCGAAGTAGGGAGGGAGTGCGCGGGAGGCTCGAGGTTGGCGGGCGGGTGTGCGCCGGCGTCTCGTTTCTCTTGCACCCGCTAACGACTATATTTTGGCGTTTGCGCAGCTCTCTGCGGCTAACTTCCCATCTTTTAATTTGTGTGGCGCTCAGTACATCAGAGTTTTTAAGTCGCATGAAGGCCTTTGACATGGCTAAACGGTTAATACAACCGGGAACTACAATTTAACGTGTAAATTGTAGTTCCCGGTCCACGGTAAATGCGGTTTCCCGAAGACTGAACGTTTTTTGCTCAACTTTGGTGATCGCTGACAGACAAACTAAGCTATAATCGCTACAGCGCATATAGTACAGTGATGATGGTAAGCAAATAGCGGTGTGATTTTTCTCTTTTTAGACTCCATAAATAAAAATAAAAAATAGGGGACGTCTTACACACGGTCTTTGACCCCAAACTAAGCAAACCTTCATCACATAAACGTTTGCCCTGGGTGGGGATCAAACCCACGTCTTTTTAATCCAGAAGTCAGGGTCACTATCCACTGAGCCACCGAGGCAGACATCAGTCAACAAAAGATATAACGTGTAAAAACTTAACTGTAATCGTAAATTAACTGTATCAATGCAAATTCAACAAACAAAAAAACAAAAGAAACAAGCACTAAATTCCAAAAACGACGAAGCTCCAACCCGGCTATAAAAATTTCGCCCAATCCGCAAATATTATTCCCGCTCAATGACTAGAAAAATCTTAGTTTTGGGGTCACACGGGTGTTATTTATTGTCAAAAAACACGTTCTCTCGAAACGGAAGGAACGAAGACGTTGCGTCATGAAGATGTAAATAGATCTACAGATAAGCTCCGATATATGGTAGCAATTTCCCCTGCAGAAGGGTGAACGGAAAGGAAGATTCCGTCTTTGCCGTTCTATTTTGCACCCCGAATATTCTATAAGTTGACATTAGGGTTTTGTCGCACTAAACTGTACAGTAAATAACGCTTCACACTCTTAGCTTTCTGTAGGATTTCCTGTATTCGAAGTTCTACGGAAAATATGCAAAGATAAAGATAACACTGACAGCCTCGCTTCAGACCCGCCGTACTCCTACCCATACAAAGGTCGGCGCACTACTAGGGTCACTCTTTTGGTGGTGCCGTTTAACTTTAAAAGTCCCATCGCACCACCAGTGGTAAAGCCGCTTCATACCTAAACCAGAACAGACATCTCAATTTTTAATACCAAATCTCTATCCAGACATGTATCAAATTCCAGAACTCACTTAACTTTAGGCGATGCATGACACTACATCGAAATAGACATCATAAAAAAGAAATGTAAGAACTATAATAATTAAGCCATCGATAATTTTTTGCGCTTTGACGATGTAAATTGATTTAAATTGAAATTAGATTTATAAACAAACTAGCTGACCCGTCGAACTCCGTTTCACCAACTCAGAAACCTTCTTTGGCGCATGCACAACCAATTACATTCTATAGAGGACATACAGAATAACATTTATATTTATATATATATATATGTGTGTGTATATTATATACATGGTTATTTCTAATCAATTAGCATCCTTTCAGGGGATTATTCTGTACATCAAAACTAACAACTTTTGTGGTGCGACTCAGAACAAAAACCGGACAAGTGCGACTCAGGCTCGCACACCGAGGGTTCCGTACAAATACAGACAATTTCACAAAATTGGGAAATAAGTTGTTAAAATCTCTTTATTATAACCATCGACAAAAAAGTTTTTTTTTTTTCACTTTTCTCGTCATACATCGAAAATAACACATTGTTAAAAATATTTAAAAACCTGTTAAATAGCAAGTGCTAATGAAGTTTTTTTGTATGATACCTTACATGATACGATTTACTCACTTTGAATTTCGAACCCATATTTTGTGAATTTTGAGGCCCTATTTTTTGTGATGTAAATAAAAATGTACAGTTTTCAGATATATTCCTATATGTGTACTCTGAGGCAATGCTTATTGCCAAATTTCATAGTTTTATGTCAACGGGAAGGACACTGTAGGTTTTGATTTTTGTGTGTTGAAATATGCGTTTTTTTACAACTTTTTTAAACGATAACTGTGAAGTTTTTCTTTTATATAACTGCAAGAGACTATAGATATACGTATACAGTTTAAATTTCAACTCAATATCTTCACGCGATTGCGATATAAAGGGTCTTGACATACACACAGACGGACAACAAAGTGATCCTATAAGGGTTCCGTTTTTTCCATTTGAGGTACGAAACCCTAAAAATCAGCTATTCCATGCATTTGGTCGAGGGTAAACGATATTTTTACATAGAAAAACAATATTTTTTTGAGAATTAATAAAAGACGTGAAACGAAAGTTGTTAGTTTTGATGTACAGAATAAGCCCCTGAAAGGATGCTAATTGATTAGAAATAACCCTGTACATAGATAATACATTATGAATAGCTGACGAAAAATTACCCTAGCATACAGACTCATACTTTAGTGACAGCAAATAAAATAGCTCATAGGCACGAACTGCACCAAAGCAAAGTACTTAGAGCAAATATATGTGGAGCTGGGCCGAACATGAGCCGTGTCCATGAGAAATAGAATATTCTGCCCAGATTTGCACTTTTCCGTTCTACTCAGCATTGGTGGAATTCATGAGCTTTTGCTCTATATAAAAAACTAGTTGCAGTAGTTTATAATCGATACTCTAATATTTAAAGAACATCTTTAGTCCCAGTTTTGAAAGCAGAACTAATATTTTCGGTGTTTGAGATGCCCTTTTCAGTACCTACTCGTATCTCTACGCCCTCTCTTGACTGTCTTACGTTAGACTAGAGCATTCTCCTTAAGATTCTAATATAAAAGAATCCAGTCTCTGAGAATCGCGTCTCTCTGATAAAGCACCTCAACGTGAAAAGTAAAGCTTTCGATGTAGAAGAGGAAAATAGTTTTCTTCCGCTTTCCGTTTGAATACAAAAACGGAGGTGATATTAATGGCCGGAAACGGAAGTACAAAATAAAACTATTTTACTATGAGGATGAAAAGAGGTTATATTATTCTTATCCATTTATTAAAACGAGCTCTTTCGTATTATTTATATGAAGATCCCGTAGGAATCGTACATGACGTGAAAAATTATCCTTTGTTAGACAAGAACTTGCTTGAATAATTGAATATTCTTATAGCATTGGAATGAAAATCAAAACGTAAAAGGTAGTAGGTACCTAGGATAGTACAAGAAGATTTTTACTATAAAAACGGCTTAATTATTTTTAATGACATGTTTTTACTACAGCGTGTACGTCAGCGTTCAGTAGTACTAAGAGGAATGTGAATCGACGACTGTTCGCGTTGTAAAATTATTTTTTACTAAGATGATGATAAATCCAAATCACTAGTATTTTATCTAATACCTATAAATGATAAAGAGACAGATGAAACGGATGAATGAACGAAAAATAAAAGATTGTATCATATGGGAGCAAAATAACATTTTTACGGCGAGGGCGCTTTTTAGAATCCAGAGCGAAGTGAGGGATTCTACAGTTGAATCGCCCCGCATTGTTTGGAGCGGGCCAAATGGGGACCTTCAAAAAGAGTCTTGGGCGATTCGCCCCGTGGGCGTGGGCCCAACCGCTTGCGGGGCGAAACGCCATAATACTCTTCTTTACATTAATTTTCTTTTCTTGGCGCTGAACACTAACATTACAAATACTTCCAAATTCAAAAAGTGCGCGGCAAAGATCATTCCGGCGCATTATTTGTTCCAAATTCAAAAAGTGCGCGGCAAAGATAATTTCGGTGCACTTATAAAGTTCCTTTTAGAAAACACCTCCTTTGGGCGTATTTATAGGCAAACCAAGTAGTTCTTTTCGAATAGATGTGATGAAATAATAATTAATTTAATAGTGCCGGTCTGTCCCCTGATAATCAATCGGGGGACAGATACAATTTTTTTCTCCCGTTCTTTCCCCCGGGAGAATCGTATCGTATCAATAATACTCAAGAGAATTCTAGGTACAATTTTGATAGAATTTACGTTCCGGGTGAAAACTCTTTTCACCCCTTTAATTGTAAATGTTTTGTTTTTGGTGTCAATCACTTTTATTAGAAATATCGGGAAATATTGCATGATCTTGAGTCATATTTTTTTTTCAGAAAAGTTTTTTGTTTCTGTATTGTTCAATACTTTTCAGTCAAGTCTCTGCGTAAAAATGACGTTTTAAAGACATTTAACTCTAGCAATTAAAGTGTTAATTACATGAAAAAAAGAACTTAAATTGGATAGGTACTAGATTTTTAGAGGTATGTTAAAAGGTTATTGTTTTATGTATGACCAAGTTCGCGGTTTACAATTGCCGTTAAACCAATGGTTATTTTGAGGGAGATAGACGGATATTAGGCTCATTTATGAAGGCGCCATCGTAAATTTAATAGCAACGTAAAAAGTGTTCTCTCTATTAAATGCCTTAAGTCAAAAGAAACAGAAATAGTCTAATTAGCTATTATAATTACGATGGTGCCTTTATAATTGGGCATATTAAATGATGATAATGATCAGAGCGATAAATGTATGCAATGTAATGTAACCAACACGAAATTTTTTTTTTTATTTTGTATCGAATCTGTAATAAAAATCCATTTGTTTGGATATAACATGGTGTGAAAGTCTATTTGGAAACATAGGTACCTACCGAAAATAAACCGACGTATGACATTACAAATTTGTACATATTCTTTTTTATTTTAGAATTATGTTGCGTGAATCGTTTCATGTCACATTTTTGAAGAGTTTGTCTTCCATTTCAGGAGAAAGAATTCTCTCCTGAAGATTTTATCGCAAAAAGTCTAAAATAACGTGTAAAAATATTCAATATTCAATCATTTATTGCACCAAAAACACATACATCTCTTAGTCTAATTTATAAACATAGAGTTATATTTATGGACCTTGTTTTAGGGTATTGCAATTGACTTAAACACTAAGGTAATAATAATAATAATTCACATAATAATAATAATAGGAACAGTTATCGATTACGGTTAGGATCTAATTTACTTTATCTGATTCGCGGTATCGAAACATTTATCGTCTAAGAAGTCCTGTATTGTGTAGTAGCTTTTGGCTATGAGAATCTCTTTTATCTTTCTTTTAAAAACGTTCTCGCTTGTTTCGTTTCTGATATCTCATATAAACAGACATGCGCGCAACTCATCAACTTTATTAAACGTTTACGCAAAACGATACCACATAACACGAAAAAAGTACCATTATTTTTTCGTTCATACCCCTTTAAAAGCCATTAGGGTTATCAGAGGAGCTTAATGTCCGTCCGTCCTCATTTGTGCCGTGAAATAATTGATTCACATAAATCCACGGTGCTTGTAGTGGGGGGTATGACCCCCCGTGGGCGAACAATTTGCAAAAAGCAATTGCTATTATACATCACTGTCTTATCGGTGGATCTGTCACAGGGACTGCAGACTGGAGCCTCAGATTTATTGTGTGGCAACCCTAGTAATACAACTCTATCTGGAAAAAATAAGGAATCTGATGGTAACGTACTATTGTTAGTTAGACGTAGTTAGTTAGAAATATAAAGTTATCGATTAAACAAGTCTTACCTTCCCTTCTGGCAAGGAGCCTGGATCCTACGACACAGGTCACCCTAGCGTGGGATCCAGCGCACTATGAATGTTAAATTAAGTTTGTATACTATAAGGGTAATTGTGTTTTTGGTACCATAAGGAAGAGCCTAGATTTCACGACACAGTATGCTGAGTGTGAGTTTTGTCGTAAACATGACGCGCTCTTCGGCGTGCGCGTATTCAATGTAATCATGTAATTTGTATGAACTTGTTGTGTTTCAAAAACGCGCCGCTGGTGTCCCTGTACATTTCTTCTTACAAATCACATTATTACGCGCTCGCCGAAGAGCGCGTTATGTTTACGACAAAACTCACACTTAGCATTCAAGTCGCCCTAGTGTGGGTTCTAGTGTACAACCTACTTTGTGTGAATTTTTAAGAACAATAAACGTTTCATTTATTTATTTATTTTATGTACTATCCGCTAAATAGTAAACTTTTAAATAGCCTAAAATTTTATGTTGAGATGTTTTCGACTTTTTTCCATAACTTAAAGATACGAGTAGCTCTACTCTACTTAATGTTTAAAAAGTTTATCAAGGTAAGTTTTTCAAGCAGATCTTAACTTTATGCAATTTACATTTGTTCTTATAGATTTTAACATCTTCATAGGGTTGTCGACTCATTACATTTTTACTGCTATTAAAACATGCTCTTAATAACATCTAACAAATTAAAATATGTAACAATGCTGTGCTCTAGATCCCAACATAGTATAAAAAAGTCGCTTCCTGCTGTCTGTCCCCATGTATGTTTATATCTTTATAACTACGCAACGGATTTTGATTAGATAGTGATTCGTGATCGAAGTCGGGGCGGGTCGCTAGTTAAAATATAAAATAGAAGCGGTACCATTCAATTTCTGTAGACACAACAATTTTCATCATTTTTGTAGAATTGCTTAATTATTAGAAAAGTATTAAACCGAAATTTTTATTTCAAGTTTTTATTTAATATCACCTGTCCCAAAGTCTGTCATGAAATCATGCAAATTATATTTGATTCACTTTCCGGTTACCGATTGAGCTGAAATTTTGCATACATGTGTGAATTGAGGGACAATGCCATATTATGATGGCTTGGTGCTGAAGCAAGGAGCATAATAACTAGTGTACCTATGTATGTATATATGTAATAACTAATAAAACATATCTAACATAGAGACTGAATGATTACCAAATTATTGTGACCCATTATTTTTTGTCATTTGTGTATTTTTAAATTGCACCGTACCGTAAGCAGTGCCATAGATTAGAAATATGAATACATAATTCGTCTGTGGCAGTGCTTACCAATCCTTGGAAAACTGATAAGTCAAAAATATCGATATCGATATCTTGCTAGTAACATTTTTGGCACCACTACAGGAACTGTTGCCATTGCGTCATTTTGGCGTCAGCCAATTACAGCCAGCGGAGCTTGCCTCTCCCCCCGCTTAAAATCGGTGACCTATTGTTTCAACAAAATCGGGGCCCACGCGCTCTCCACTGATATGCTCCTTGTGCTGAAGTGATGATGGAACTAAAAAGTGGCCAAAGGAACTTCGCAATGAAATGACTCAAACTCGTTGAGTTTGGGTTCATTTGAATCGTCTTGACGAGTAGTTTGTCTTTCAATGGTATCCAGGGGCGGATGGAGCTGGAAGGTGGTCATAGGAACTGTGTAATGAAACAACGCAATAGAGTCGACGCAATCAAGTTTCGGCTCGTTTGATTCGTCTTGGTGAGTACTTGGTCAGTAAAAGCTTGTCTTAAAAAAAGGTTTTATTATTTAATTATATAATTCTTGTTATTAAATCATCTCTGCAGATCATAAATAGTAACTTGTGAATCCTTCTACAAACAGTGGAAAAAACCAGGTAAATTTGGAATAAAAATTATAAAAACACTAGCGGATCCACTGCAACGCCATCTGACGGGGCGATTTGTGAATCTTAACTATCCAGGGCGCCACCCAGACGCATACAAAAAAAATCATTCTAATCGGTCCAGCCGTATAGAGTACAGTGACATACACACGTACAGTAGAATTATATATTTAAAGAAAATATTGAGAATTTCCTTCTTTTTGGAAGTCTGTTATTAATGGTGTGCTGATAAACTAAGAGGACTGGTACTGTTAATGTCGCGCGTCCTTGTCGTGTACTCACCGCGATATTTTCGCCTTGTATTTCGTATGGAAAACCTTCAAATATTCACAAAGTCCACGAGCCAAATATACCTAGTTTTCTGGTACTAGTTTAACGCCATTTATTTTACCATTTCATTTTAACAGAGCTATTTAGATTGAAACATTTTTAACTAAACATTCCTATGTTTGCGCAGATTTATTTAATAGCTGCAAATGCTGCAATTTTTGGATGCACACGTTTTTAGTGTAACGAATATTTACTTTATTAAATTTTCAATCCCACACGGTTATACACTGTGTATATGTAAGAAGAATTCAAAATGAATAGATCAAAGATGTGGATTCTTTACCGTTAAAAATTAATGTCATCTTGTGTATAAAATGAACTGTAATAAAAAGATTAATAATCTATATTTATCGTTAAGAACTTCTGAAACCAAGTTTTTAGTACATAAACATAATTTTGTAATTGTTTCTACATACCTATTTTTTTTATTTTAAATTATATAATTTATTATTGTGGTGATCAGGAGGTAGTGACACCCGCCTTACAATCGTGAGGTCGTGGGCTTAAATCGCCGGTCCCGTACCAATGAGTTCTATGGAATTTATACACGGAATTTCACACCACTGGCTTTACGGAAGGAAAACATCGTGAGGCAACCTGTATACGTCCGTAGAAGAAATTTGATGGCGTATGTGAATCCACCAACACCCACTGGGCCAACGTGGTGGATATGGCCCGATCATCCTTTGTGGGTAGACCTACGTCCTGCAGTAGAATATTAAAAAGGCTGGGTACAGTACAGTACAGAATTAGTTGAAGTTTAATAAAATGGGAGAGACTATTTCCAGCAGTGGGATAGTACTTACCTATAGGTAAGAAAAAAAATTCAATATAATACTGAACGTTATTTTTTTTTATAAGTGAGCAATAAGAAACTGAAGGCAAACTTAACCTGCAATGCAGGTTAAGTTTGAGTAAGTATACCTTCTAAAAATAAATTGGTATCCTAATCATTAGGTACTGAAAATAAATCTTGTCACCAAAATCAAATATACAGCACATACAATGATAGTATCCACATTTTATACATGAAAGTTATGTAGAACCATCAACTTCATCCCAAGCTTGCATGAAATAGCTCATCTTTATATTATTTTATACATAATATTTTCCCAACTATGCAGACAGCAGAATGAATCTCAAATTAGGCACAGCTCTAGACTACATGATGTCAAGTGATCGCAACACAAACTGGCTTACGAAATATGATCTAATTTAGTTCTTAATCCAATCTTGTAAACTCAATTTGCTACCGAGGACTTACGACTTTTTCTAAGGTAGGAGCGGTAGAGATTTATTTATTCCTTTATCGATATAATTATGTTGCAATAAAAGAATTACAAAAATTTTTGTATTCTTTCCCAGTAGCTTTGACTTACACTGAAAGGTCAGGGTCCTTATCACGGAATCGTAACGGGAATCAAAATTGAATCGCATTAGCTTTGTTTCACTATTTTTGCTGCTAAAAAAGCGAGAATGCCAACTGATCTGATTCAGGGTAGTGGTAAGAGATCATAGTATTGTACAAGGCCCAATTTTATTTTGTTTATGTATAATGAATGCTCTATGTTCTTCAACTTAATATATTGATTATATTTTTAATGAGTGTCCAGTTAAATAGAATTTCAATTTAGTATTATTGTTATCGAATCATACTTCTTGACGGCTGTGAACACGAGGGTAAGTGGTTGTGCAGTAGAAATATACCTATTCATATGTTAACAGCTAAAGAGAGGTACCCAGCTTGTAGCAAATTTCATAGCAATGAAGAAGTTTGATTCTACCTATAGTAAATGTTCTATTTAATATGTCATGCACATTTATAAAACTAACATAATTACGTATAATTGGGTAATTAATGAAGATATCATTAGATAGGTAAACCCAAATAAATATTGAAAAAAAAAATCGTTAAAACATTTGATCAAAAACGTTGTCCATAAAGAACATGCTTAGCTCAGCGTGTCGTTACTGGGCCGTATAGCGGATAGCGTCAGCCGGCGGAATCTGCAGAGTCGCGACCCAGATTCATCGTCAACCATCTAGGCGAGGCAGCGGCACACAAATATGCACGGTCATCAAATTAGGCATACTCCAAGACCAATTAGATGTAAGAGACTGTTGTATAAATAGTAGTTAAGCATGTAATAAAATCAATCACAATGTAACAGTTGTTAGATTCACTACAAGAGGGGTGCAGTGGCGAGAACCTTCGGGTGGCTGCACTCGGAGTCTAGAGGGGTGCAGTGGGGAGTACCTTCGGGCGGCTGCACTCGGGGTCAGGGGTCCACCTTCGCCAGCAGTCAGGTCAACTAGACGACCGGCCGTCGGAGTCCATACAGAGGCCTGCAGCGCAGGGGACGACGAGTTATAGAGGCGGGCGGGGGGAGTAGAGAGTAGGTCCCCGCGACGACCGAACGGCTGTTCGAATAATCCATGTCATAGCTTCGCTTGCTATCACAGTATAGCCAGGCGTTACGGCGACGGTAGTGGACTTCCACGGTTGCGTCGGTGGGTTAGTCAGGCGTCGCACGAACCTAACCATTGGTCGTGAGGCGGCTGTACTAACCGAACTGTCGTCAGGCTTTAGCTAATCGTTGCAGAGATAGGCTAGCGCCTGAACAAACGCTATCTCTTATACCGTACACCAGCGGTAAAAGTAGAAGTAAAGCTCGATAGGACACCGTCGCCTTAGGATCTGCGACCCTTATCAACAATGTCGGTTCACTTGGATTCCCTAATACACATTGTGTCACCCTGTACACTACCCCTCGCCACACAATCTTGCACTCTATATCATAGAACATAAAACACAATTTTCACCAATTTTCTCGCGTGACATAAGTCTCTTTATCGCACCTGTGGTAAATTTACTATCGCTCTAATATTAACTCAATTGAGTTATATTGTTTCCCCTTACCTTTGTAATATTCAATCACTTATTGATAATACGTTATTTTAGTGTGTTGATTGGATCCAACTTTGATCATTTAGAAAGAGATAGTGCTATAGCTTCATATAATAATAAGAAATGAGATTAAAATTTTCGAAACATTTCGTGATTTTTTGTATTGAGTGCAAGTAGGTAAGTTAGTTAATGTGAGTTGAGTGCTTTTCTAAACAATCGAAAACGTTCAAGAATACAAGAAGAATTTAAATAAAATTTTACTGAACAACCCAACTCTATTTGAGCGCTATGAAAATGTAAATAAGAGGTTGGCTCCTCAAGTACGTCTCAAACTACCACAACCTAGGCTCGAGATGTTTAGAAAAAATTGTATACACATGGCTGCTTTGATCTTTAATTCGCTTCCAGAGGAGTTGTTCGAACTCACATACAGGAGATTTTGCTTCCAGTTGAAGAAGTGGTTAGTGACGGAGTGCTTTTACGAAGTTGACGAATTTCTTAATAAAACAGCGTGTCGCTTCCATACATATAATAGAGGCTGTAAACATTAATTTATAGATTATAAAAAATAATTATTATTTAATAGAACTTTTCACATTGACAATTTGAAATGTATTTTAATTTCCAATTATTGAATTTTGCACACTTTTTATGGATATATATTTGTATAATCTTAAGATCTTTTGTATACCCACTTTCATGCAAACAAATACTTTGACTTAGACTTTGAAAAAACCCTTTTAAAAAAAAAACAAGATTTTACTGAACAAATACTCGCCAAGACGAATCATACGAGCCGAAAATCGACGGGGTTGCGTCGTTTCGCTACAGAGTTTCTATGATCACCTTCCAGCTCCATCATCAGACCCTGGTTACCATTGAAAGACACTTTACTCGTCAAGACGATTCAAATGCGCCCAAACTCGATGAGCTTGTGTCGTTTCATTGCAAAGTTCCTTTGGCCGCCTTCCAGCTCTATCATTAGATCACCACCATGTCATCATAATATTGCATTGTCACACAATTTACACCTGTATGCATAATTTCAGCTCAATCGGAAACCGGGAAGCGGATCAAATTTAACTTGCAAGTTTCTGACCTACATACACAACGGGACAGGTGGCACTAAGTAAAAGCTTGTAAAAAATAGAGTGCTTCCATCCATCCATCCATCAGCCAAAAGACGTCCACTGCTGGACATAGGCCTCCCCTATGGATCTCCAATAAGACCGGTTGATAACGGCTTTCATCCAGCGCGATCCTGCGGCCTTAATGAGGTCATCTGTCCACCTTGTGGGTGGACGTCCTACGCTGCGCTTGCCGGTACGTGGTCTCCACTCGAGAACTTTTCGACTCCACCGGTCATCAGTCCTCCGCGCTATGTGCCCTGCCCATGACTCTTTTTGAAGGCCCCCATTGATAACCGTTCTGTAAACTACCTAAACGTCATCAAGCTTAGTAATAGTTCTCTAAGATCCTAACTAAAATGGCCTCCACTCGGTATTTTTCTATATTTTATCGAGAATAAGTCCACGTTTGACCACCAGGCACCAACTCGCCTGATAGTAAGCGACGTTGTGATATATGAAGCACATAGACTTAGAACCTTGCTAAAATATTATGTTCAGATGTAATACCATTGACTACGAATATATTTTGACTATTGTAAGTATCACAATTAATAACTAGTTGACATGATGTAGTAAATACAGTAACAAATTTCAAAAGCTTTCATGGAAACCAATGATTATAATTTGAATACTTGAAATAGACAGCAGTAGTAGAAACTATTTGAATTCATATGTAAGTGCTTCAACTATTACTCAACTACAACTAATTTGTTTTCAACTCGAGATTAATGCTTTAATTTTCAAGTAAGTCATTGTTTAAAGCAAGATTCTGGAGTAGTTAGAAAATCCTTGAAATGTTACAGATATACTATTTAAAATTTTTCATTACATTACGTAGAATTATGAGCGAGACCATGTATCAATTCAATTCAATTCATTTATTGCAACATATGTAATTTGTACATGCGGTTCTTAGATTACATGTTATAGTATTGTCAAATACATATGAGATATGACCCTTTAAGGGTATGGCAAATTATTTATTACATTGGGACGGCTCATTGTTAAAGTATCATTACAAAATTAAAAAACCGGACAAGTGCGAGTCAGGCTCATACATTGAGGGTTCTGTACAACCACAATGTTAAAATAATTAAAAACCTGGTTTAGCATGTGCTAATTAATTTCTTTTATATGATACGATTTACTCACTTTGAATTTTGAACCCGCATTTTGTGAATTTTGAGGCCCTATTTTTTGTGATTTAAATAATAATGTACAATTTTCAGATTTATTCCTATATGTGTACTCTGAGACAATGCTTCTCACCAAATTTCATAGTTTTATGCCAACGGGAAGTACCCTGTAGGTTTTGATTTTTGTGAGTTCAAAATATGCGGTTTTTTACGACATAAACGGCTCTAACTTTTTTAAACGATAACTGAGAAGTTTTTCTTTTACACAACTGCAAGAAGTCATAGATATACGTATACAGTTTAAATTTCAACTTGATATCTTTACGCGTTTTTGAGATAAAGAGTCTTGACATACACACAGACGAACAGACGGACAGACGAACAGACGGACCGACGGACAGACGGACAGACAGACAAACAGACGGACAGACGGACAACAAAGTGATCCTATAAGGGTTCAGTTTTTTCCGTTTGAGGTACGGAGCCCTGAAAAAAAAACAAAAAAATAATAATTGGTAAGGGCAGCGTAGAACGTCTATTTATAAGATGGAAATACGACTGCTTGAGCCCGTTTGACAAATTCAAGTTATTTCGAATCGGTTTGATTGCCTATAATACCTATATGGAAGAACTATGTCCATCAATGTACGTTGATGATGATGAGGATGTCGATTTATTTTACCTGACTACCTAAACAGGCCACTGATAGACATAGGCCTCCCTTATGGTTCTCCAATAGGACCGGTTGGATGTGGCTTGCATCCAGCGTGATCCTGCCTACGCTGCACTTGCCGGTACGTGGTCTCCACTCAAAAACTTTTCGACCCCATCGATGATCAGTCCTCCACGCTATGTACCCTGTCCATTGTCATTTCAACTTGCCAATCCGTTGGGCTATGTCGGTAACTTTGGTTATTCTACAGAACTCCTCATTTCTGATTTGATCTGCAGAGAGACTCCGAGCATAGCCCTCTCCATAGCTCGTTGGGCTACTTGGAGCGTACTGATAAGGCCCATAGTGAGAGGCCAAATAGCACTTACATGTCTTAAATAAGTGTGTGTCTTGACATAAAGAATCATGCTCTCAGGTATCAGACAGCTGATCTTTTCAAGAAAGTCCGTTTACTCACTAAAAAGTTTAAGCCCAAGACGTGGGTAGTTAAAGATGCTAACGGACGGCTCTTGCATCAGCTGGATGAGATTGCGGAGAGATGGTGCTCCTACTGCAAAGAACTTAACAAGGACTACTCACAGACAAATACCGATAGTACTACCGTGCACAGCAGCGTAGAGAGGGGAAAAAAAAAGGGAAAGCTCCTGGGCCTGACCTTATCACTGCGGAAACACTGAAGATCTTGGGAGATAGTGGCATTGGTATGTTGCATGACATCTGCAACAAAGTTTGGACAAGTGGTGAGTGGCCTAAGGACTGGACAAATTCTGTCGTTCTACCGTTACACAAGAAAGGGTCAACGAAACAGTGCGACAATTACAGAACTTTAGCACTTATATCGCATGCTAGCAAAGTGCTGCTCCACATCCTCAACAACAGGATTCGGCATTAAGTTTATCGGCGAATTCTGGAGGTACAAATGGGCGTTATTAAAGGAAAAGGTACGCGCGAGCAAATCTTAAATATAAAACAAGTTATCGAGAAAGCGTACGAATACAATATTCCATGTGTTTCGTCGATTATAGCAAAGCGTTCGATTGCGTGAATTGGAGCTCTTTACGGGAAATATTGACGGAATTGGGTGTGCCTAAATACTTGACGAGCCTATTATAAAGCCTGTACCATATGAGTGAAGGAGTAGTCAGGATTGAGAAAACTGTCTCCAAGACGTTTCAGTTCGGAAAAGGCGTTCGCCAAGGCTGTATTGCTTCGCCGATCTTATTTAACTCTTATGGCGAATTCATAATGAAACAAACATGCGACGACTGGGATGGAGGTGTGAGCATTGGCGGGGTAAAAGTCACAAATCTCAGATATGCCAATGACACAACTTTAATTGCGGCCAGCGAAGCAGAAATATATTTGTTTCTCAACAAAATGGAACAGATAAGCAACAACTTGGGCCTTTACATCAATAAAGCCAAAACTAAGATCATGGTAGTTGACCGCTCGAAGATACTGCATTTCACTGGTATGCTGAATCTTGAGACTGTTGACGTATTCACATATCTCGGCTCTAATATATGCAATAACGATTCCTGTGACGCTGATATACGACTCCGCATTGGGATAGCTAAGGGAGCAATGTCTCAGCTTCAGAAGATATGGAAAAACAGAGGAATTAAGCTAAATGCGAAAATAAGACTAGTTCGAACTCTAGTTTTTTCAATTTTCCTATACGGGGCTGAGACATGGACACTCAAGGCAGCAGATTGCGGGTGTATCGACGCATTCGAAATGTGGTGCTGGAGAAGAATGCTAAGAATTCCTTGGACAGCACATCGTACCAACGCATCAATATTGAAACAGCTCAAGGTCAAGACTAAGCTATCAACTATATCCCTTAAACGCGTTCTTGAATACTTTGGCCATATTGCTAGAAAAGACGATGATAACCTTAAGAAGCTAATGGTTACTGGCAAGTTAGAGGGGAAACGTCTTAAAGGCCGCAGTCCGATGCGTTGGTCTGACCAGATCCGCACCACTTTGAACTCCTCAGTGTACGACGCGCTGCATGTCGTCGAGGACCGGAAAGAGTGGAAGAAAATCATCCGGGAGAAATTGGTAGAAGGTGGTGGTCACGACCCTCAGATATGAGGAAATCGACTGGAGAAGGAGGTTTTAAATCAATGTACCATGTTTAATTTTGCTTCGTATAATATGCACTATGCTTACTTAAAGAACTTACCTTAACTTCCTTGAAGCCGTGGTGGTCTAGTGGTAGTGACACCCGCCTTACAATCGTGAGATTGTGGGTTCAAATCCCGGTCCCGTACCAATGAGTTCTTTGGAATTTATGAACGGAATTTAACACCGCTGGCTTTTCGGTGAAGGAAAATATCGTGAGGCAACCTGCATATGTCAGTAGAAGAAATTCGATGGCGTTTGTGAATCCACCAACCCGCACTGGGCCAGTGTGCTGTATATGACCCAAACACTCTTCGTGGGTAGGCCTACGTCCTGCAGTGGACTATTAAAAAGGCTGATAAGGTACATACAGTACAGTTATTTAAAAACCTATCATGTAACAACTTTGTCCTACGGTACCAACTCTGAAACTGCAAGTAGGTAGCTAAATCTTTTTCTATATATTTTGTCAAAGGTCAACAAACTTTTTTGTACCTATACCTACACGTTCGTAGAACCCATTTTTTGTTTCAAAAAAATACCTCCGGGTTTTGACCTCGGACCGACATGCGACAATCGTAGCGTAGGCGTTGGACATCCATCCATATAAAATATATTAAAGGTTGATTCCAGGATTAGATATGTCTCTTTTATTTCAAAAAATATCTAAGGTCAGTGGGGATTACGCGCTTATTATTTCAATTGAGAGAAACAACATGTTGCGCTTAGTAAAATAAACCCCAAAAGGCTATATAAATAGAAGTGGGTAGAGTATATAAAACCTAGAAAATCTTCAAAGTTTAGTTACCTCATCTTTATCACTGAAAGCTAATTTTGCGGGAACCTAACTGTAAATTCAACCACCTCACGTAAAAAATACCTCAGAAATTCGATGATGTCCGACATTTTTTAGGGTTCCGTAAAAAGGGTAAAAACGGGACCCTACTATTACTAGTCTAAGACTCTGAAGACGCTGTCTATCCAACTGTCCGTCTGTCTGTCACCAGGCTGTACTCGTATCTCATGAACGGTGAGGGCTAGAACGTTGAAATTTTCACAGATAACGTATTTTTGTTGCCACTATAACAACAAATACTACAAATAAATAAAAATAAATATTCAATGGAAGACTCCCATACAAGACTCCCATAATAACAAACCTGAATTTTTAGCCGTTTTTCGCTCTATATTAATAACAGTGACAGGAAGATGCGTGAAATATTCACAGAATACTAAGTTGTACATATGTTCTCTTAAAAAATAAGCGATTGAAATAAAATATATTAAGAAGGGCATCCATATGGTACGGAACCCTTTGTGCGCGAGTCCAATTCGCACTTGTTCGATTATTTTTGCTCTTTTCGTAGCGCAAAAAAATCTAACATAATCACTAATATTAATAAATTGGGCGTTGTAAACCGTACCTTACTTAAAACAGAATGCCCCACACTACTTCATCAATGTTTATATAAAACTTTTTCAAATATATCTAGAAATAAAGTTGTACATAGGTACCTACCGTCTTTAGTTTAACTTTGATTACAGTTATTGGTAATCAATTACATCCTTTCAGTGGCTTCTTCTGTACATTAAAACTAACAACTTTTATCAAATTTAAAAAAATGCAGTTCCACAGAAAAATGACTTTCACCATTGACAAAATGTCTGGAACAGCTTTCTTTTTTTAGTTTTGACAAAAGTATCTGAACAAAAGTTGTTAGTCTTGATGTACAGATTAAGCCCCTAAAAGGATGCTACTTGATAACAAGTAACCCTGTACCTCTTATTAATCCGTCACGTGACAAGGAAATAAACTGATCGGTTAAATCTGTGTTCTCAACCTAATACAAAATTATTACTTACTACATTAGTGCCAGTGACAGAAATCAGTGTTCCATAAAAAAAACAAAACAATAATCGGGACATGTAATTTAATTTTGGACATTCCCATCTCTTTGTTACACGGCAACAAACCCCGCATTCAATTTAGCAAGGTGTCCAGCCACTTGCCCCATGTTCCCGTGTTACCTATTCTTTAACTCCCCCTTTAAACCATAGTCAATAAATAAATATTATATAGACTTGACAATACCTACAAATTAGAGCCTGCATGTACCACGCGTCTCACAATATGGCCCCCAATTATTTCTTTTACGAATTTTGAATGTGTGTAACCAGTTTTTATTACAAATTTAATGAAGTGAATTTAAATATTTTTTTCCAAATTATCTTGTCATTTTAACCTTACTTAATTTATTGTAGTTTGACTTGACTATGCCTATAGTCAATGAAAACTGTGGTAACCTGGTAGTTACAATATAATAAGATCAATAGATAAGTAGATAGTTAGTGAACAACGTATGGGTCTAATGACTCATAAGTATGCTCATTCAAAGAAAACACGCTGATAATTTGAAAGCATAAGGCTAAATCATAACTTCACAGTTTTTCGGATATATGGAATGTAAATCAGCTCCATGATCACGTCGGGGGAAAAATAGAATTAAAAAAAAAACCTGGTAGGAATACAGTGGTTGCCTGGTAGATATCGCTGTCAGCAATAAGGCCGCTATTTGTGGTACTAATTTAAGATAAGTATCTACTTTGTACTTTCTGTTGTAGTTATTAATAATGTTTATCTATTATGTCATAGTAACCTATGAAAACATAGACATGCCACATTCACTTATGAATTATTGCAATGTAATTTCCGCTTTTCTTTAATAAAATTTAAGAGAATTGCACCTAATCATTTCTAAGCCGATTATTATTTTGATAATTTTGTTGTTGGCAGCGTGCTCAGCATGCTGGCGGCATTCCCATACTGAAGAGCAATGCTTATACGTTGAGCTAAATATACACCAGCATTTTGGTCACGCTTCGCGTCTACCAGACGCTCAAAAAGACTTTTGAAAACATAACAGCATTGTAAACATAGTACCTATATTTTTATATATTAAGTAATAGTTTTAAACTATTTTCTGTGTGTAATTAAGTCTAAAATAAGTGACGTATTGGTTCTGACTGTAACGTTACTTATTAAGAAAATAAAGAAATTTAAAATTTAAAAATTGAAATTGAAGATGAGCTCTTGGACCCCAATGTCTCAACTACAAAGGGCTCAAATATGTAACCATTACCGAGACACAATCACATATTTCTCAGGAGTTATGGAGTAAAGAAAACTTATATACAATTATACTTATAATTTGAGCGTACTAAATTGAAGCGCAATGGGGCTGGTCCTGTTTTTTCTTTTATCGTTGTTGTTACCTATACTCTAACTCCGCCAGTAAACCAAGTCCCGTTCCGACTGTACCGGTGTCACTCCACATTGACATGGGTCCGAGGTTCCGAGCAACGCACATGCTTCAGTCAACTTTGCAGACTGCTGGATTGCTGGACACCTTTGTCACAATCACTCGAGAGAGATATTTTTCAGAGGTTTGGAAGGTTTGACTGGTGGTGTTTACTTTGATAGAGTTCTTGGGGGTGAGTCGATTTTGCGTTCAGGCTATAGTAAATCTAGTTTTGCTTTTTATTTTACGGAATAATTCTTTCGGGTTCCGGATGAAAAGTTTGGAATAGGTAGTTTGCGACAAAACCCTTTTTAGGTTAGGAGGAATTGGTTTCTCGTGTAACTTAGTTACTGAGGATAAAGTTGGCGATTCGAGGTTTTTTGAGGTTTCGCAGAAACTTTTGTGGAATTTTGTTCTTTTAACAAATAGGTTGGATGTTTATTTCTATATTTGGGGCTATAGCAGCTCTATCTATATAAAAACTGTTTTTAACATTAGACTTGGGTACAACTAGGGTATTTTCATTGCCTATTACCCTTCGTAGGTATTGTATTATATTATAGGTATGCAGTGAACTATTAAAAGAACTGGTACATTGTCTATTTATGCAAAAGAGAGACCTTATAAAAAAAATATCCGTTCGAGAGTGCTTGGTTTTACAATAATAAAACAAATTGGTAGAAACCGAAATATCGTATAAGTATTATTAGTTTTCTTCTAGTGACAATAATAAACTAATTTGAGGTATTTTTTTCCTATATATCTAGATAGCGCAGCGTAAGACATCCTGCATAGCAAGAGATGAACTGATGAAGGCAACATGATCACTTGCTGCTACCTGCTAGCTTAGCATACGATCACAAAAAGAGTTTTGTCGACATGTGAAAAAGTGACAGATACGTATATACTTATCCATAACTCTGTCTCGTTCTGACTCGTCGATAGAATTATTTTGTGGTGCGTATCCTAGCCCAGCTGGTGTTGCTTGCACTTACTTACGATATACCTAATTCATTTGTTTGACAGAAATTTCCAGAAGAAGCTGTGCGGCTCTTCACGACAAAAATATCATCATGCTAATGATTTGTTAGAATAAGTACAGCAGTGGCCAATACAATAGGGTATTACAGTCATTTTTGAAAAGCATCTCAGTTAGATCCTGTTGGTCTAATAAACCACTAAAAAAATACAAAAAATATTTTTTTAATCGTTAAGTGTTTTAAAAATGCATTTTAATTTTACAATTTCAAATATTCGCGCGTAATTTACGTAAAACGATAGATGTCATTATTTTACTCTGTGGTCATGAATCACGTCACTATGTTATGTAAACAATGCACGTAAATATTTTTCTCGATAGTGTCTTTGTTTGTAAGTTTGAGATTTATGTTGAAAATGAGTTATTATAAATGGTTAATAATAAGTTACCGTTCGTGTGCTGTTCCTGGAATACTAGTGTACAAACACCGGACAAACTATTCAATGTTTACATAGCCGGATGACGTCATAACGGAGCGGCGACTATTTTATGCACAGATTAAAAAGACGGAATATTTTGTATTGCTTTTTAAAATTTATTTTGGTGTTTTATGATATAAAAGGTATATTTTCCGATTGCTTTTTGCTTAAGCTATCTCAAAAATACATTTACAGATTTTTTCTCGTTCATAGTAAAATAGCCTATTGAAAATACAAACTTCACCCTAAAACAACTGGGTCGCACTTACATCAAAATTCAATTAGTCTAACGAATCCCAGGCGATCACCTTTTACCGTCTTGGACCCTAATTTGTTACTCGCTAATGTTCTTGGTACTTGTGGAAAGAGGATTGAAGGAAGGTTGTCGAACAGTTTCAACAGTCGATAATGAAAACTACTAAACTTTTTGTTTAGTAATAATACAAGACTAATTCTACAGAACACAATATTTTAGGCAAAATTTGCACGATGTCCTAAATTTTAGGTACGTGACTAACTTTCACTGTGAGTCTAAAAAATCATCATACAACAATTATATTGGGTAAAAAATGGTACCACCGACTTTGACCGTGTACTGTACAGTATTAGAATAGTTTACACGATATACCCTTTCGAATTATCTTTTATTTTTTATTACCCTATCTTGTAAAAACGCTGGTATTCTTTAAATTCTTGTATGACTCCAAATCATGGTCAATTCGCGCGGTGGAACGAAAAAAGATCGAAGCTTTTGAAGTGTGGTGTTGGAGGAGAATGTTACGCATACCTTAAGACTAGGCTTTCCACAATTTGTTATCAACGAGTCTTAACTTACTTTGGTCACATCGCCCGTAGGCAGCGCGATAATTTTGAGAAACTGGTTATAGTTGCGAAAGTAGATGGCAAAAAACCACGTGGACGCTCACCTACCCGTTGGTCCGATCAGATTAAGTTGATAAGCGGGCTTTCAGTTTCTACTGCTCTGAAGAAAGCCAAAGATAGGGCGACGCAGAAGCTCGTCACTGATTCCGTCAAAGCATTTCAAGACGGGCATAACCTTCAGTAATGAAGAGGACGAATAAGAAGAAGACCCTTTCGAAATGACAAAGATTATTTAAAAATCGATTCACAATTGCCGAAAATATAGATAAACTTAGGTACATAAAAATATATATACAGGAGAACGTAATCGTTGTACTTCCTCTTTTTTGGAAGTCGATAAAAAGTTAATTAACTTCTCATAAAACAAGATGTTTGACTGTAGGCCCAGACTATGTATCATTTAGTAGGTATGTTATAGCAAACCAAACTGTAATTCAGCATTTACCTACATACCAAAATGCTGAAATATTTTGTAGATACAGAAAGAAATTCTCTAAATTGTTAAAATAACCGGTTTTATTATTTTTGAAAATAAATAAAAAACAAACGCTACATTTTATAAGGCATTCAGATAATTAAAAATGCGCGCTACCTTGTCTGGTATTTTATTCTAAATTGACTTGCTTTTAGAGTATAAAGTCGTACATCATGTTTGCAAAGTTCTATCAAGCTAAATTACTTTTAGTACCTCCCTTTATAGCCCGGGAGGTAAGCGCAAAAATGCAACTACTTTCTAAAAGCTGATTTTTGGTATTAGGTAGTCATGATGGTGTACAATAATACCCCGGATTCAGTTAGCTAAGATGCTTAGCGTTTGGTGGAGATACCGTTTTGATTTTTTTTAATAAATGAGTATCTTGCAAATACCTTTAAAAGCTGAAAATTGGTGTACGGGTAGATAAGTAATTTAAAAAGAGTTTAACCGCAGCCTATCACCCAAAACATAAAACAGAGCTATTCAGTCAGGCTTCAAAGCGGCGCTACATTAAAATCTGTCTGACAGGCCTTGTTACTTGTTTTAGGTACTAATTTGCTGCGGTTAAACTTTTTTCTAGTTATTTTCCTATCCTCAAGCCAATTTTCAGCTTTTAAAAATAGTTGTATGACACTCATTTATGTTTTTGAAAATATAAACTGCATCCCAGCTTATTGAATCCAGGGTATTGTTGTACACCACCATACTACCCAATACCAACAAATCAGCTCATAGAAATACATCACCACATAACTACCCAATACCAAAAAATCAGCTTATAGATAGTAGTTGCATTTTTGCGCTTACCTCCCTGGCTAATTAGTCTTTGATATAAACAAACATACATGGACTAAAGTTAAATTAGTTAATTCTACGGTGAATGTATTTCACGGGTCAATTTCCCACCGACGCACCTGTACTTTACTGGAAACTTTTCCAAAGGGTTTGGCACCCTAAATCGTCCACCCGCCCTTAATCGTCGGAACTCAAGTCCAAGGATTTTGATGTGTACGAGTATCTTTGCATCAGTGTCGGTCTGTTGGTGGTGATGGTCTAGTATCTGTAACGCTTTACTTACAATCGCGATGTCTTGGGTTCAAAGCTGGTCCTATAACAATGAATTCTTTCGCACCGTCGGAAATGTGTATAGCCAGTGAAATTTGGCATTATTGGCTTTTCGGTGAAGGAAAACATCGTGACGCAACGCATACAATGTTTAGGGTTTGTTTAGTTTATAAAAACATTCAGGTGGCGTTTATAAATCCACTGACCCGCACTGGGTCAGCGTGGTAGATGTAACTCAGTCGCCCTTGAGGGCAGGTCTATGTGTGTAATGGTGTACCTCTATTGAACTTTTAAAAATCGTTAGGCATAATAGTTATTCTTAGAAATGAAATTTCTATTTTTTATTAATATACTTAGATAAACATGTAGCCTAATCCATGGCAATTATTAGTCTTATGAATATGTATATTTTTTAACTTTACATGTAAAGTATAATTGTGACGTCACACACACACACACACACACACACAAACACACACACACACACACACACACACACACACAAACACACACACACACACACACACACACACACACACACACACACACACACACACACACACACACACACACACACACACACACACACAAATATTGAAATATGAAATGTTTTTGGAAATTTTGTAGGTTAGTAAGTTTAAAATGAGAGTAAATTTTAAAATGCTTTTTGTCAAAAATTGTTAAAGATAACCAAGATGTTACCAATGTTACCATACTATGGATATCGAAGAGCGGGGTCTTCTGACACGGGTCTTATACCTAATAGAATGTCCCAATCTACAGTAATTCAAGGAATTATTAATTCCAGAAATAAAATAAAAACTATATTAAATAAAATTAAAAAAAATATATAGAAGCCGTGGTGGTCAAGAGGTAGTGACAACCACCTTCCTTACAATCGTAAGGTCGTGGGTTCAAATCTCCGGTCCCGTACCAATGAGTTCTTTGGAATTTATGTACGGAATTTCACAACACTGGCTTTTCGGTGAAGGAAAACATCGTGAGGCAACCTGCATACGTCCGTAGAAGAAATTCGATGGCGTATGTGAATCCACCAACCCGCATTGGGCCAGCGTGGTGGATATGGCCCAATCACCCTTCGTGGGTAGGCCTACGTCCTGCAGTAGACTATTAAAAAGGCTGGTATAGTACATATAAACTTGACACTTGACCTAGCCGAGTGCCGCGGCTAGGAATCAATGTTAACCGACTTCCAAAAAGCAGGATGTGTGCTTCTATGTTCGTCTGTATGTATTTTTTTGTGTATGTTCATCGATAATTCCGCCAATTGTGAACCGAATCGAAAACTTCTTTTTTAGTTCGAAAGGGTATATTCCCGAAGTTGTCCCATTTAAATTTTACAGAATTCGGCAAAACCGTTTTTAAAAAAATTAGCAATAATATAAACAATTCGAGCCAAATATTTGAACTTCGTACACAATGCAAGGCAGTTTTGTCATTTTTTGCGAAAATAATTATTAATGTAGTAGGTATAACTTTATTATTTTGAGAAAAACAAATAAAATAAAAAAGTTTTGTAGGAAAACTTAGATATATCTTCATTGATCACAAATAAATGGTTCAAAAATAATTGGGTGTAAAAGTGCAATTTATTAACTTTATTTCTACATAATATGTAACTACCTATATTATCTACATTCAGTTTCGAAATACGAGTAGGTACAATAAGTGCTGAGCAGATTTTGCATCCCAAAAATATTCTCTATACTTATTATGTTTTGAAGTGCAAGAATATCTATATAATCAAAGTTCAATATGCACATAATAATTCCATATACAGATCAACTGTTTAAAGGTTTGACTCGAAAAGTTGGAAACAGATACCTTGGACTCTTATGTATATTTCCTAATGAGATTAATCTTATTAATTATACAGAAAAGTGGATTAAGCGAGCGGACGGTGTATAACGCCTAATTGTCGCCATCTGCCTTTTTAGCATTATTGATCTACGAAGACTAAGCTTGGCAAGCAAAAAATATCTTCTGCGAGTATGTCTACGTGCTTCCTCTTCAATTACAATGTCGCCTACATAATTATCATAAGTTGTTGGTCAAAGATACTTACTTATTTGTGATAGAAAACCCGTTAACAATTTTAACTATATTACCTATGACATTTCGTCTCAGCAGTCAGCACAATCCATGATCAGCACATCCTGAAATTTCGAATTTTTATCAGCTCAAACTCTACCTATGTGTGGGATAAATTACGCCAGTCACTCTGAACACACTAGTAAAGTGTTTCTCTATTTTAAGTGTCATATTTAACTCACTGTTATTTTGCTGGAAACATTCCCTTTCAGTTCGGAACACAAAATTGCTTACCTACTACTGCTTGGCTATTCAATAACTAGTAAAAGTATGGTACTTCCTCAGGTATCATACTTGTTTCTTTTGATTTCTATTAATAAGATCCTTAATCTATAACAGCCTGAATAGATAACTGTATCTCTAAGATTTAATTGCAACTGTTGCAGTTGACTTCAAAAAAGAGGTTTTATGTTTTTCTATAAGTATGTTTGAACCAATTTTATTTATTTATTTGATTTAATTTAGTACATATTCGTTCAAACACTTCTAATAACATACTCGCGGCAATTAAGTCAATTTTTGATCGACGTACCACCGGAGAAGGTATACAATTCGACGCGTACCTATATTTTTTATGTATAACCACGCATAACTTTTTTCATAGTAGTCCGATTTAAATTTTATCGAAATCGGCTGAGCCATTTTTGATAAATCAACAATATTGTAAAAAATATTACAATCGATAACATTTTTGCGAAATATTCGCAAATTCTGTACACGGGTGAAGTCGGTCATGCTATTTTTTGCAAAAAACAATTTGGGCCACCGATACACCTGCCTGGATGTTACATCCTGCACTTTCCGATGCCAATCGCAGTCACCGAGGATTTGGCATCTGCGATACACGGCTTATAGCGGAGAGAGAGAGAGCACTAAATCTTGACTAAAAGTGCAATATTGATGGTACGATCAAACGTAGTTGCCAAAATACGAGTACAATATAGCATCGATAGTTTTTGAAAAATACGATTTTAGAGCCAAGATCGAAAACATGTCTTAGATGCGATGCGAATGTCTATGCAGTCATAATATTGCCGTCACGTCGCGTCTTGTGCTAATTGGCCTTAAATTTCATTACAAAAAGTTCAAATCAATTTAAAAAAAAAAACAGAAAATAGTCTATAAATAAGTACCGGTGCGACTTACGAGAGAAAGAGAGAAGTAGGTGTAGGTGTATCTGGCCAAACAATTTGACATGATAAATTTTAGTCATCTTTTTAATCTAGAAAAATAAGTAAGAAATCAGATTGTAAATCCGTACAAATCCAGAAAATTTCACAAAATTGGGAAGTAAGTTGTTAAAATCTCTATACCTTACATGATACGATTTACTCACTTTGAATAATTAAAAATGTACAGTTTTCAGATTTATTCGTATATGTGTATTCTGAGACAATGCTTCTCGTCAAATTTCATAGTTCTATGTCAACGGGAAGTACCCTGTAGGTTTTGATTTTTGTGAGTGTCAAAATATGCGGATTTTTACGACATAAACGGCTCTAACTTTTTTAAACGATAACTTAGAAGTTTTTCTTTTACACAACTGCAAGAGACCATAGATATACGTTAACAGTTTAAATTTCATTCCGATATCTTTACGCGTTCCCGAGATAAAGAGTCTTGACATACACACAGACGGACAGACGGACAACAAAGTGATCCTAAAAGGGTTCCGTTTTTTTCGTTTGAGGTACGGAACCCTAATTAGAGGTTTGCCAAAATAATCACCCGTGTGTCTTATAACAGGGCACGTAACGGACACGTTGCACATTATCATAATACATAATTATAATTATCTACAACCTTTCGACAGCGCTCGGTGATGGCGGTCAATTTGCTAACCACCGTCTAAAGGTCTAATCACATAAAAGCCCAGTTTTTCCGGCAAGTTACACATTGGATAAGCCGTGGTGGTCTAGTGGTAATGACACCTGCCTTACAATCGTGAGCTCGTGGGTTCAAATCCCGGTCCCGTACCAATGAATTCCTTGGAATTTATGTACGGAATTTCACACCACGGGCTTTTCGGTGAAGGAAAACATCGTGAGGCATCCTGCATGCGTCCTTAGAAGAAATTGATGGCGTATGTGAATCCACCAACCCGCACTGGGCCAGCGTGGTGGATATGGCCCAATCACCCTTCGTGGGTAGGCCTACGTCCTGCAGTGGACTATTAAAAAGGCTGGTACAGTACAGTACACATTGGATTAGAGGTTGTGCAAAAAGAGAAGCGTCGTAGATTGCCTTTAAGTCGTTTCACTAATTTTGTTACGAATTTAATCGAATTCAAAGTAAGTATAACAATAAATACAGAAACTATACTGGAAATTGCTTGAATGTTGTGTCTAAAATAACACAACATTACAGCGTATATCATCTTTGACCACACCATCGCTAAAAATCAGACAAAACAATAATCAAATGCGGAAGTATGATTATAAAAAAAAACCAGACAAGTGCGAGTCAGGCACGCACATCTAGGGTTCCGTACAAATCCAGAAAACTTCACAAAATTGGGAAGTAAGTTGTTAAAATGTCTTTGTATAACCATCGGCAAAAAAGTTTTTTTTTTCACTTTTCTCGTCATACATCGAAAATTACACATTGTTAAAATAATTAAAAACCTGTTTTAGCGTGTACTAATGAAGTTCTTTTCTGTGTTACATTACATGATACGATTAACTTACTTTAAATTTTTAAACCCATATTTTGTGAATTTTGAGGCCCTATTTTTTTGTGATTTTAATAAAAATGTACAATTGTCAGATTTATTCCTATATATGTACTCTGAGACAATGCTTCTCGCCAAATTTCATATTTCTATGTCAACGGGAAGTACACTGCAGGTTTTGATTTTTGTGAGTGTCGAAATATGCAGTTTTTTACGACATAAACAGCTCTAGCTTTTTTAAACGATAGCTGAGAAGTTTTTCTTTTACAACAACTGCAAGCGACCATAGATATACGTATAAATTTTAAATTTCAACTCGATATCTTTACGCGTTCTCGAGATAAAGAATCTTGACATACACACGGACGGACAGACGGACAACAAAGTAATCCTATAAGGGTTACGTTTTTTCCGTTTGAGGTACGGAACCCTAAAAACAACTAGCTCACCCGGCAAACTTCGTTTCACGCAATATCTTTAGAAGTAACAACTCAGAAACTTTTTTTGAGTCATGCACAACAACTTTGATAAAGATTATCACATGATCAAATGCATAGTTTACGATTCTATAAAAGACATACAGACAAACATTAATTTTTGTACATTTAGATTTGCAATTTTTTTTGCAATTTCTTTCATTTAATCTAGTCTGGCCTTTATTGTGTGTCCGGCGACACTGCATTGATTAGAAAAGCCTCAAATAGCATTAATATAAGCAGGTTTCGGGTAACTTTTATCATAAAATGTTAGTGGAAAGCAAAGTGCCATGATGAGGCCAGAGTTTGTTTAGGAAAGTTTTAAAAGGAAACAAGGTACGTAAGACCGTTACAGGTCATAAAATTAATGAAAATGGTGTTTTGAGGTAAACACTGCAGGTCGATGCCTAGTCGACCTTTTAGGTTCTAAAAATACTTCTATAGAAGAAAACAATAAAAAAATAGTACTAAATACTGATGATAAATATCTTATGTGTGGCTACGTTTTAAGCAACAATTATTTTATGATTTGATATATGTATGTTTTGTACTTACGTTAAATGATACCCTATCCTATTTTTTTCATGCTGCAGTTACAGAAGTAAATTATAGCTATAATTATATAGATATTTGTCATTTCTTTTTGAAGACCTAATTCGATACCTATTCGATAAATAATTACAAGCAAATGAAAATTTAAATTAAAGTTAAATTGAGTGATAGAAAAACATTGAAACAAATGACACTATCACAGCTCGCAATGTCCACCAAATAAATCCAAATAAAACCTCACTACAGCTTACACGAGCAATAAGTCACAAAAAGTTAGCGGCAAACGAAAAAACCGCCCCAAGACAAACTGTTTTCGACCCGGACTATCCATCAAAGGTTTCAAAACTAGACCCCGGAACTGTGTACAACAGTGATAGAGATTTTATCACACCGTTCCTTTTCGTATACACTTTGGAATTTAGTGTGAACTTTGGAATTTAGTGTGGACTTTGGAATTTAGTATGGACTTTAGAATTTTGTTGTAACGTGACAAGATGACAAAAGTGTTGAGTGTTCGTTTTATGAAATAATAGTTCTTTATAAAGCACAAGTCAGGTTTTGCATGGAATACTGCTTTCTCCTTTAAGATGGCTCTGGTACATTTCGGAGAGTGCACCCAGGAGTTCTACAATCTGTTCTCACCTGCCCCTTTCTTCTATCGTAAGGCTTGACAGACGCGACCAAGGCGCCACCATTTTCATATTCCTCATACACCAACAGTCAGAATATGGAAAGCTTTGCCTGAGTCTGTCTTCTATAACGCATATCTGCTTGATATCAGGCAGTATATGTACCTAGTCAATTGCAAACCTATAATAAATAGGGAAAAAAGTGGATTTTTTAACAGCTATTTGATCGTACCTTATACCCAAGATTAAGGCAGTCTTTTTGATATGAAAAAGTGCCAATGGGCAACTAATGCACACTTCCGTCTCAGGTCCAGGATATTTAGCCCTACCATCCCACTAACACAGGGAAGATACGACTAGGTGGGGTAATAATTAAAAAGTTACTTGTATAGGAAACGTGCAAACTTTCTGTGAAGTACTCGAGCAATAAAATATTATTTTAAAAGAACAAATCAAGAATATGATATTGTCACGCTTTTGCTGCCTTTATAACTGACTTCCGAAGCGGAGGAAGTTCTATATTCGTCTGTATTTTTTTTGTGTATGTTCATCGATATTTTTGCCAATTTTATTGTGAACCGAATCAAAAACATTTTTTTAGTTCGAAAGGGTATATTTCCGAGGGTTTCATTTAAGAGTGCGCCTAATGCCATGAAAAAAAAACAGATTTCACCCGCACTTCTTGCATCGCCCGCTATCATCTATGCTGCTATGTTTAGAGTCAAAATCGCATGACACAGTTTATGATGATGTTGGCTTCGAGCTCCAACTTACATTTTTAGGTGGGATTTTATTTATTTATTCAAAATTTAAGCATGTAATAAAAAAAGTAATTGATTACTCGGCTAGAACATTAGTCTGGCTACGTAATTTGTCAACAATAATGTGGTGTTGTCGCTGATAATTTTGATCATTTTAGAAAAAACAGGTTTTTTTTTGATGCGAAATTTTTATTTTTTCTAGGATAACCATATTATTTTTTAAAATTCTACGCAATTACTTTGCTGCTGTAGGTTTTTTCCTTTCCTACAGTATTTTTTTAATATGGATTTTTATATTCGTTACCTTTACACCATGTCTTTAAAAATACACTTTTCTCTTGATTTTGGCATTAGGCGCCCCTTTAAGTTTTATTGAGTCAGCTGAGTCATTTTTGAAAAATTAACAAAATCTAATGTAAGAATTGTTTACATCAATTCGAGCAGAGCTTTAGAATTTTGTACACAATTGTATCGGTTTCGCCTTGTATGCGGAACATAAAAGCAAAAGTTTACAATCTCAATTTCAATACTCAGGCCAAATAAAAAAAATCAAGACAGAATGTTGAAAACCAAACAAGTGACGCCGGCAAAACTCCGCCTCGACGTGTACAGACACAAACATGTATACAACGAAACTACGCCTTGACTCGTCAGTCGAACTATGGCGGCGCAACACTGACGCACTCACCACATGTGTATAAAAAACTGGCCTCACTTGTCTAGTGTAATTGGGTCAGGATGACAAATTATACTTCATCTTGTTTCTCCAATTTATTTAATTTTACAGCAATATCTTGTATTTTAACAAAAAACAACCGCTCCGCCATGTTTTTCTCGATATAAATCAATGTTGCCACTTTAGGAAAATTAAAGTTGCCTTTAAAATTATTGTAACAATTTTAAAATTAAATTAATTTTAAAGCATTGCGCGGTAGCACAGCTAATTATATTATATATGACGAGTAAATGTCAAGACTCTTTATCTCGGGAACGCGAATAGATATCGAGTTGAAATTTAAACTGTATACGTATATATATGGTCTCTTGCAGTCGTCTAAAAAAACTTCTCAGTTATCGTTTAAAAAAGTTAGAGCCGTTTATGTCGTAAAAAACCGCATATTTAGACACTCACAAAAATCAAAACCTACAGGGTACGTCCCGTTGACATAGAACTATGAAATTTGGCGAGAAGTATTGTCACAGAGTACACATATAGGAATAAATCTAAAAACTGAACATTTTTATTTAAATCACAAAAAATAGGGCCTCATAATTCACAAAATATGGGTTCAAAATTTAAAGTGAGTAAATCGTATCATGTAAGTTATCATATAAAAGAACTTCATTAGCACGAGCTAAAACATGTTTTTAATTATTTTAACAATGTGTAATTTTCGATGTATGACGAGAAAAGTAAATAAAAAACTTTTTTGTCGGTGGTTATAGTATAGAAATTTTAACAACTTAAGTACTTCCCAATTTTATGAAATTTTCTGGATTTGTACGGAACCCTCGATACGCGAGCCTGAGTCGCAGTTGTCCAGTTTTTTATTTGGTCTGAGCTCCAGTACTGTCAACGCAAAATACCCCGTGACCCGGGGGGCTGATATCAAAATGTAGTTACCATTGTCCGGGAGTTGATAAAATATGAGCAGAGACGTTGACAAATCGTCAGCGCACAATGAGCAAGAAACGTCGACGCGCACAAGTCACGAGATAAAGTTGGTTTTATACGTACCGGCAGGATTAATTTGGTGAAAAGTGGAATAAGCATTTTTGTGTCAATTTCTCTTCATAAAGATGTCATACTTAATAACGTCGTATTTTTTGACCAACGAAACGGAGGAGGTACTCTATTCGACGCGTATATATTTTGAAGTGAAACTTCTAATGCGACTTCCAACAAGGTTGCGTTAAACGTTGAACGCTACCATGGAGGGGGTATGAAAGCACTGTTGTGCGCTCCTGCCGGGCTAGTATGCGCGCCACGGAATATTTCTTTTGTAGTGTCGGAATAAAACAGCGTTATGGCAAAGTATATAATAAATAAATATTAGGGGACATCTTACACACGGCCTCTGACCCCAAACTAAGCAAAGCTTGTGATATGGCTGCCAGAGACTGATATACTACACATATTTTTAATACATACTTATATAGATAGTAACTAAATAACAAAGTTTTGGTATTCGCAAATTTGATCTAGAATTCTAATCTGTAATATATAATTTGTAACAATTCCTGGCATCCTGGTAACGTCGCATACGAGCCCCAAGATAGGTACAAGCCTGTGCTTAGTTTGGGGCTCGCCGTCTAGCTTTTTATTGAAACTATTGCTGATCTGTACTTCATTATTTGTAATCTTTGAAACTACAGCTATTTGCATTGTATTAGTTTTAAACTTTTTTGATGTATTACTTTTGTTGTGTATTTCTTTTGATATTAAACTTATATTATAACACCCAGACACAAAGCAAACACTTAATCATGTTAATCACATATATATTTGGCCTGGGTGGGGATCGAACCCACGCCTCTTCGACCCCGAAGTTAGGGTCACTAACCACTGAACCACCGAGGCAGTCAAGTATATATTTGTCACTTTTTCACACGTCGAAACGAGTTCTTTTCGTAGCTTTTCGTGGTCGCATGCTTGACTAGCTTGGGTGGGGGAATAGTTACGAAGTTTCACTACTTCCGCGCGGAGGGCCTCCACGCACTATTTCTTCTACGTACTTATAACTACGCATAACATTTTACGTAGTCGTCCGATTTCGATAATTATTTTTTTTAAGATAGCGTATACTTCGAAATTGGTCTCATTTAAATTGTATCGAAATCGGTTGAGGCATTTTCGATTAATCAACAATAATATGAAAATTTCTACATCGATCCATGAGAGTTATGCGCGAATTCTGTACTGTTGAAGTCGGTCATGCCATTTTTGTGAAAAATAATTATTGAGCTATATTTTTATCTAGATTTGTTTTTATGGAATTTACTTCACGATTTCTAATACTTAATCATTTATTTATTTTATTAATCACAGGTAACAGCACTATTACATTTCACACCAAGTTGATGCAGCCCTTAACATGTGAAATATAAGACACAAATATAATAGAAATAGAACATAATTTTTACTTTAAAAAAACCGTACAAGTGCGAGTCATCCTCGCACAACGAGGGAAAAATTCACAAAATTGGGAAGTAAGTTGTTAAAATATCTATACTTACTATAACCATCGACAAAAAAGTTTTTCTTTTCTCTTTTCTCGTCATACATCGAAAATTACATATTGTTAAAATAATTAAAAACCTGTTTTAGCATGTGCTAATGAAGTTCTTTTATATGATACCTTATATGATACGATTTACTCACTTTGAATTTTGAACCCATATTTTGTGAATTTAAAGGCCCTATTTTTTGTGATTTAAATAAAAATATACAATTTTCAGATTTATTCCTATATGTGTACTCTGAGACAATGCTTCTCGCCAAATTTCATAGTTCTGTGTCAACGGGAAGTACCCTGTAGGTTTTGATTTTTGTGAGTATCGAAATATGCGGTTTTTTACAAGATAAACGGCTCTCTTTTTATACGATAACTGAGAAGTTTTTCTTTTACGTATATAGTTTAAATTTCAACTCGATATCTTTACGCGTTCCCGAGATAAAGAGTCTTGACGTACACACAGACGGACAAACGGACAACAAAGTGAAAGTATCCTATAAGGGTTCCGTTTTTTCCGTTTGAGGTACGGAACCCTAAAAACATGAGAAACAAAAAACATAAACTACTTATTTGAAATTATCGTTTTTCATATATTTTCAGAGCCACTTCTGTGAAATTTGCCAGACTGCATCCAAAAATATCAATATCTTTGGCGATTTTATTTACCTAATAGTGTCAGACTATTTTTTTGATAGTGCGCGTGACGTGGGGGCGTGTTTAACGAGATTCGTCTTACAGCTAGGCACTCTAAACGTGGGGAACTCGCGTCTCCTGGAGGTGGCTTCTTCCGGCACACACAGCTGCAGCGCCGCCAGCAGCTCAGGGTGGGCGAGCTCCCCGCGCAGGATCAAAATAGTAGAATAGTAGAAGGAAAAAGAGGAAGAGCAATTTTAGATCATATCAAAGGGAAAGCAAATGTCAAGTCGTACAGGGTGGTGAAAACACTGACGAAGGCCCGCGAGACGTGGAAGTTGCTCCACCGATAAGAGCCGCGCTCTTCAATTCTGAATAATTCTCAATTCAATTCTTCTTATTCTTCTTCAATTCTTAATACTTAATCGACACAGGACAATGTTAAACTGGCAAAAGATTTTTTTCCTTCTTTTGCTATTTATCGCTGTTTGACTTAGAATAAGTTCCACAAAAGTATAAAAAATATCATTTATTTTAAGTAAAAGAGAGTGATATAACAAACTGTAGGTGTAGGTATTTATACGAGTATGTGTCTGTCTATTCAACATACAAACAAAATAGGTCATATCAGTTGTAGGATGTCCACTTTTCACCTTTATAGATTTCCAATTAGACTAGTTAGATAGGGGTCGTATCCATCACACGTATATATTAGCCGTTAATCATGCCGTCAGACTATCTTCTCTATGATGATGATTTATATGTCTGTCGGTGCTACAATTATAGGTACTTACAAAGTATCGTAACAATCATTATGTCTCAAAGAGTTATCTTTGTGATAAGCATTTCAAAAATCTGAAGCGAACGCAGGATTTGAACCTGCCCCTTCGGATCACTAGCCCGATGCTCTAACCAACTGTGCCAGCCCGTCTCCTACGCAAGCTTCAAATTTCCTGCGTAGAAAGCACTCAAAATAAAATCATAAATCAAATCAAATCAAAAATCAATTTATTTCAAAACTTTGTACAATCATGGATAGTGCAGCCATAGCCATGCAAACTAGGTGAGTTCACACCTGTGTTTTGATGGATAGCCTTCCTTAGAGTGAAGCTTATTATTGTACAGATGATGATGTATACAAGATATATTACAACTAGACAAATTTTGTTTTAGTTTTACATTTTGCAAATTTATAAATGTTAACAATTAAAATGTATTCATGAAATTATCTGAGAGTCAAAATTCTAGTCATAATAATGTTAGTAAAAAGAAATAATACATATTTTATTGTTTCATTCGTAAAAAGGTATTTGAGTTTATAAAGTATTTGACTTGTTTAATTAATTATTCATTACAAACAAAGCATCTATCTATGTAAAGTCCATTTTTAAAATAATATATTAATTATGCAGCGCGTGTGTGTGTGTGTGTGTGTGTGTGTGTGTGTGTGTGTGTGTGTGTGTGTGTGTGTGTGTGTGTGTGTTTGTGTGTGTGTGTGTGTGTGTGTTGTGTGTGTGTGTGTGGGTTGTGTGTGTGTGTGTGTGTTTGTGGATTTCATTGCCAGTCAAGGTTAAGTGCAAAGTTTTGCTGCTCGATGGGTCTCAGGAGAGCTTCAGTCTCTTCATAGGATATACTTTTGAGCCATTCCACTAGCATAAACTTACAGTTTGCCGATGAAAGAGGGTATATATTTAGATGTTTATTTGCTCGGTTATACAGCAAGCTACCATTTCTTTCAAACTGGCGCCCTGTAAGGTCAAGTCTATGAGGCCTATAATCACAAACACTATGGCCTTTGCGTTTGTCATAATAACTGGGATCGAAACAAATCTGAGCGTGCTTACGGAGAATCGTTTGTTGTATGTAGAGTTGGCGAACCGTCAAGACTGAGCATTCGCTATATAGTAGGTTGGTAGGATATTTTATAGGTTTTTGCGTCATGACTTTGAGAACCGCTCTCTGCGCCACCTCAAGTCGCTTTAGGTCTGTGGTATATGTACCACCCCACACAGTGATGCAGTAGGAGATAATTGACTGTACCAAGGCAAAGTACACGGTTTTGAGGAGGTCAAAAGAAGCAACTGTTCTTAGTCTTTTAAAAACACTCATTACCCTTCTCACTCGTGGAATTAAAGCCTGAATTTGTCCGTTCCAGCTCAGGGTGCTATCCATGACTACGCCCAGGTATTTTTGTTCACATGTTCTTGTTAGGTGCATACATGTACACGACCCAGCTGTTTGATCATCACCGCAGCTGTGGGCTCTAATAGTGAAACCTGAAGAAGGTTGTGATCGAAAGTTGGCTGTGAATACTACATATTTAGTTTTCTCAATATTGAATGTTAATAAATGTTCTGCCAGCCATTTCATCACTGCTTTTAATACCTTCTCCGCATTTTTTTGTGTTTCTTCCCAGGTTTCACCGTGGACCAGTATAGCTGTATCGTCTGCGTATGTAAAGATCTTACAGTTTTCTAAAGCCAGTTTGCATAGACCATTTATGTAATCGAGGAAAAGAGTTGGTCCCACCACACTAGCTTGAGGGACACCATGAGTTATTATTTCATTTGAACTGACGTAATCGTCAATTTTTACCGATTGTGTTCTTCCCGTAAGGTAGTCCTCGTACATCTCAAACGCAAGTCCTCGAATTCCGTCGTCTTCCATCTGTTGAAGTAAGATGGGGATAGAGACAGTGTCAAATGCTTTTGACAGGTCCAAAAACATGCACAGAACTTTCGTTTTCGAGTCCAGTAGTTGTACAATATTACTTGTCAGATCAAGCACTGCATCTTCGGTCGTCTTTCCTTTACGGAAACCGTATTGATTACTAGCAAGTACTTTGTTCTTTTCAAAAAATTCAACTAATCTCTTATTCAGAATTTTTTCAAGTATTTTAGACATAGCAGTAAGCACTGAGATAGGCCTATAATTATTTACATTGTCTCTATCACCAGTCTTGTAGATGGGATGAATAAGAGCTTTTTTAAAGGCTCGAGGGAAGACTCCGCTTGAGATGCAGAGGTTAAACACATGAGTTAGTGGAGGTGTTAAATAGACACTAGCATGCTTTAAAACGCTAGCTGGGATATTATCCCAGCCAACAGCACAATCAGCTCTAAGACCTTTAATAATAGTATCCACTTCCTCATAGTCTGTAGGAAGCAAAGCCATGGAGTTCACTAATTTCTTTGAACTTCTAATCGCATCAAAATCTATTGCTGAATTTTTATTTGTTTGAGTGACTTATTTTGCCAATTCACCACCTATCTTAGCAAAAAAACTGTTTACCGAGTCTATAGTTTTCTGAGGATCATCTTTTCCATCAAGCAAGTCCGATGCTGAGGATGATTTTGGAACAATACCGGCGATGTGTTTTATGGCTTTCCAGGTGGCTCTTGGATTTCGTTTCGCCCTTTCAAGTTCATGGCGCTCATGAGCGTGCTTCAGCTTACGGAGCAAATTAGTACAGAAGTTGCGGTAACGACAGTAAACTAGTTTAAGAATCATGTCATCAGGCTTTTTTTTAACTTTAATGTGTAATTTGTCTCTATGTCTTATGCATCTAAGAGCCATTAAAAAATTTAATATTTAAAAATTTAAAATTTAATTTTTTTTAAATCATTATGTTAGCCATAAAACATCAATCCTTTAACATAGTCTATTTGCACCTGTATCAGCCTTTTATTAGTCCACTGCAGGACGTAGGTCTACCTACGAAGGGCGATGTGGCCATATCTACTACGCCGGCCCAGTGCAGGTTGCGGAATTCACACACATCATCGAATTTCTTCTACAGACGTACGCAGGTTGCCTCACGATGTTTTCCTTCACCGAAAAGCCAGTGGTGTGTCATCCTAAAGAACTCATTGATACGGGACCGGGATTCGAACCTACGACCTCACGATTGTCAGGCGGGTATTACTACTGCTAGACCACCACGACTACTACCGGTATTGATCTCCAATATGACAGATTTAAAGCAACCTGCATGCCATTCAAAATTACACACGCTACACACAGATAGGAATAATTGAATTTAGAGACAGAGATGCCAATACACTCGTCAAACTTAATTTTAAACCTTTGATTGTTGTGTAATTGTGTGTAAGTTACGACTAAAAAATATAACATCCTCTTTTTTCTGTTTGTCGGGGTTTCAAAACAAGCACGTGTAGTCTTTTATACCTAACTGACCCAACGTTTTTCCTTATGCCCACCCATTTACTTTCCCCGTTTCCTTCCAATAACAGTTAGGAGAAAACTAGCGTGCAGTCAACACCAGCTGCCCCTGGAAAATGGAAACTTCTGTAATATATTGTTATAGTGATTTATGTAAAGGTTTCTTGTTCGATACTAGTTCTTATTGAAGGCTTCTGTATTCTGATAGAAAGTTGCGCTGTACGCGTGCAGTGTAAGTTAATCATTAGCTATAAGCAATTGCGAAAAATCGACTAAGTTCCGTACTGTATAGGAGCCCCTCTTTAAAATTTATTTTAATTTGATTATTTATTATTAATTTGTTTATACAACTAAACATTCTGTGAATTATTCAAGCATCCACCTATTACCATTATTAATATCAATTAATTATATTAATAATGTTAAAATTAAAATTCAGGTTTGTTGTATAAGAGCCCCCTTTAAATATTAATTTTGTTTTGTTTTTAGTATTTGTTATAGCGGCAACAGAAATACGTCATCACTGAAAAGCTTCAGCTCTCTAGCTAAAACGATTTATAAGATACAGCTTGGAGTGGAAACAGACAAACAGACGGACAGCGGAGTCTTAGTAATAGGGTCCCGTTTTTACCCTTTGGGTACGGAACCCTAAAAAGAAATAGGTTCTATGATCTGAGATAATACGATTTTATGTATATTTATACACATTTTGATCCAAACATTAGTTTTAAGTTACAAACATTAATTGGCAGTAAATCAATTCAGTTCAATTTTGATTAAAAATGTCAATATTAGCTCTTACGCCCTAAGAGGGCGAAACCCCTAAATATGGAAACACTGATTCTACTCGTATATGATGCCAACATCTAACTATTTAGCTACTTTACCTACTTTAGGTATGACTTAGTTGTAAAGCGTCAAACTAAGGTATAATCTAGACAGTTTCACGTTAGTACCTATTGTAGTCTGCTCCCAACTAGGTTACATCCAAAATTTATCGGCCTACCGAAACCGATCACAATAATTACTTAACGCATTAATCATTCGATTCGAGGCGTAAATGACGTAGTTATGATACATTACCGTGCGTAACCCCCTTTAGGTGTATGGAGTTTGATAGTGGGAGGTGTACATGAGGTTGTACACGGAAATCAATGTAGCGAGTATAGAGTAACAACATTAATTATATAATTTGTACTTCTTACATTTTACTAATCTTAGAATGTGTTCGAGAAATGTACATAAAAATGTTCAAATTCAGTAAAAAAAACACTGTTATATATAAGTACATAATAATTATATGTACCTACTAGTTATTTAATTTCATTTATTTCTCAACATAGAGACAATTATGTATACTTGTATACATAATAAGGTTACAGTAGAAATAAAGAATTAGTAAACATAAAATTACATTAGAATTGAGATAAAAAAAACCGGACAAGTGTGTCAGGCTCGCACACCGAGGGTTCCGTACAAATCCAAAAAAATTTATAAAATTGGAAAGTAAGTTGTTAAAATCTCATAACCATCGACAATTTTTTTTTTCACTTTTCTAAAACCTGTTTTGGCATGTGTTAATGAAGCTCTTTTATATGATATCTCACATGATACGATTTACTCACTTTGATTTTTGAACCCATATTTTGTGAATAATATTTATTATTATTCCTATTTAGGCCCTATTTTTTTGTGATTTAAATAAAAATGTACAGGTTTCAGATTTATTCCTATATGTGTACTCTGAGACAATGCTTCTCGCCAAATTTCATAGTTCTATGTCAACGGGAAGTACCCTGTAGGTTTTGATTTTTGTGAGTGTCGAAATATACTGTTTTTTACGACATAAATGGCTCTAACTTTTTATACGATAACTGAGAAGTTTTTCTTTTACTCAACTGCAAGAGACCATAGATATACGTATACAGTTTAAATTTTATCTCGATATCTTTACGCGTTCCCGAGATAAAGAGTCTTGACATACATACAGACGGACAGACGGACAACAATGTGATCCTATAAGGGTTCCGTTTTTTCCTTTTGAGGTACGGAACCCTAAAAAAATATAATTATGTCAAATTACAAAGATAAATGTCAGAAGAAAAATAAAATAAAAGTACGTACGTCCACAGCATTAGATACAACAACAACAAGCAACAACAAGCCCGTTGTATTAAAAAGTCCTTGAGTATTTTTCTAAGTTACAATATGACATGAGTAATAATTGGAGCCAGTCGCTGCCTGTTGTCAAAAATGCTTAGGCCTCTAATACTAACATACATCATTCATTTTAAAAACTCTGATACCAGGGTTATATAGCAACCTGGCCTATACGAACTTATGTAATCACCCACTGCTGAACATAGGTCTCTCTTCTTGTACGCCATTCACCTCGATCTAGTGCCACTGTGCCAATCTCGTCCATACTGAACCCGCGACTTACTTAATCCTACTAATATTTTAAACGTTAGTTTGTGAGTTTGTATGGATGTTTGTAACTCTTTTACGCACAAACGGCTGAACCGATTTGGATGAAATTCGGTATGAAAGTAGCTCAGACCTTGGACTAATACATAGACTACTTTTTATGCTAAAGCAACTCGCTGTTCAAATATACGATGTGTCCTTTCCTAACACATTATCCGTAATGTTGCCTACAGCCTATAGCTTTAGTAACTTATTGAACATTGATAGTAGATGATTTAGCACCCGATCTGTCATTGTAATTTAGAGGAAACTATTTCGATAGCTCATATAAAATAAATAGAGCTGTAGTTAATATAATAATGCCTGACACGGATATGTTTATCAGCTATTTGTTTACAAATAATAATGAAATTTAAAGCACAATACAACATTGAAAAAACCTACATTGTACATAATATGTCTGTGGACAGTAAAATTTGAAAAAAAAAATGTTAATGTTGTATTTTTATCCATTAGCCGCAGAACGTCTACTGCTGGACTTAGGCCTCCGCTATAAGGCCGGTCGGAAATCCAGCGCGTATCTGCGGTCTTAACTATATCGTCAGTCCACCTTGTTGGTGGACGTCCTACGCTGCGCTTCCTGGTACATGGCCTTCTTTCTAGAACTTCACCATCAGCCATCCGTTACTTGAACTATGTGCCCTACGCACTGCCATTTTAACTTGCTAATCTGCTGGGCTATGTCAGTAGCCCCCTCCGAAGTACGTTGGGATATCTTGATCATAAAGCTCACAGTGAACTATGTAGACTAGGTGAGGTCGGTACAACACATTTCCTTTCGCCACTTAACTCCACCATGCCTGAAGATCAACTCATTTATCTCGCATATTATCTTTCACGTAATATCTATATTATTTTTAGTCTTGTCTTCACTCTTCTGCCGCTTACTATCATAATTATTTAGCGTTATCTCAGTGACATCACTACATAGTAGCCAATCTTTTTCAAGATTTGAGCTCTAGCACGCGGGCTCGAATTCAATTGATTAGAGTATGTGAAAACGTATTTAGTTAATTTTGAATATGCAAGAAGGCCTCAAAAAGAACAAATATGCAAACATTGACAGTGGATACATATTTGAACTTTTTGGGGTCGCAACTTTAGGACCGTGTGGCCCGGGAGCAAAAAACATTTACAAAGATCTTTCATTAAATTATTTTCTATGGAATACCAATATTGTTGTACAGAATAAGCCCCTAAAAGGATGCTAATTGATTATAAATAACCCTGTATAAGCTATATCGGATATAGCTTATTTATTCTATTCCATCCTAAATACATCCATCCATCCATCCTTACAAACTTTCGCGTTTATAATGCAGATAATGACGACAATCCAAAATACCTAGCTCTGATTTTGTTTGCTATTTTCTCCAAAGAAAATTACGAAGAAAATTCCACGCAATCGGCTAAAGATAAAAATAGTTGAATGCAAAAGATTTTTTCACATAACTTTTATTCCTGACTGAAATAGTAGTCAAGTTTTTCTCTTTTTGCTCAGAATATCTGCAATAGGTATCGAAGTTTTCAAATCTCGAATGCAAATAAACCTTTGGAAACGTTGAAAATCCAATAGAGAACGCTAGAAGTTTTCTAAACAGAAAATAGTGTTGAAAAAACGAATAATCGAATTCAAACATTGTGATTATGTTTGTTGAGTACTACGAGTAGGAGCAGTGAAATTCGTCTGAAATATTTGCTAGAATACGAGTTGTATTCTTAAATTAAATCTTTTGTAATTTTTGACCGACGAACCACCGGAAGACGTTATACAATTCGACGAGTATATATATATTTTTTAGTGTATAACCACGCATAACTTTTTTCATAGTAGTCCGATTTCAATAACTATTTTTTTATTAGAAAGAATATACTTCGAAATTGGTTTCATTTAAATTTTATTGAAATTGGCTGAGCCATTTTTGATAAATCAACAATAATGTGAAAAATGTTACATCGATCTGTGCATAATATTTGCATTCTAGCGATGCGCCCCGGCTTCGCACAGGTGTATTATACATATAAACATTTCTCTTGAATTACTCTATCTATTAAAACAAATTTCATCAAAATCTGTTGCATAGTTTTAAAGATATAAGCAAACATGAGGACAGACAGCGGAAAGCGACTTTGTTTTATACTATGTAATGATGATTCTGTACACGGGTGAAGTCGGTCATGCAATTTTTTGCAAAAAATAATTATCAATTTGTACATGATCAATGACGGGTATGTATCATAGATATGTATCATCTACACTATATATTATTATATATATATATATATTATATATAATATTATTTATAATATTATATATAATATATATATATATATATATATATATATATATTATATATAATATTATAAAGAGGAAAGATTTGTATTTTTGTATTTTTGTATGTAACGAATAAACTCAAAAAGTACTGGACCGATTTTAATGATTCTTTTTTCATTAGAAAGCTAAATTATCACTGAGTAACATAGGCTATTTTAATTGTAAGAAAAAAATAAGGATCCCTATTAAAACTATAATAATGTTACCCAAGGTGTAAAAAAATGCCTAAAATATTCTTTACATCGCGTGCGCTGCGAAAACTATTGATGATGGAATAAAATAATGTACTACGACTTTATAGAACACACCATAATTTACAAAAAATGTCGCGACAGCATATATCTAACTATTATAGTTAAGCCGTAATAACTGTTCTTTTATTCTTAAAAATTAATTGAAATACCGTCTCAGGAAAAGGATCTTAATTTGTGTCTTGGTATTAATTCTTATCAAAATAAATTATTTCATATTCAGGACTGTTTCAATAGCTTTATGCCTCTTTTTAAATTATTTAATTCAGACATTTAATTACAAAGATATCACGAGTTCAAAAATGTAAGTATTATAAAAGTTCCGTTTCGCCGCTCTCCCCGCTTGGCAATTCATGTACGTACTTTGTATAATGTACATAACACAAAATTCACTTCGAGCAAATATCTATAGAATCACAATCGTGAAAAAAAGTGCCCAAGCTACGTAGTGGGCAGGCTTTTTAGTTAGCCGTAAGGCGATTCCAAGCCGACTACAACGCCGCGCGATGCCAAAGTGCTCCGTTACAGGCGCTTAGTAGGTGACATAACGTCGAGATTCGAGGAAACGGGTCATTGAGAATTGAGAAGGGTGCTTGGGCTATATCCACCACCAGTGCCAGGGCCCAGTGTGGGTTGGTGCAGATTGCCACACAATATTTTCCTTCGCCGAAAAGCCAATGATTTGAAATTCCGTACATAAGTTCTAAAGAAACTCATTGATACAGGATCGGGATTTGAACCCACCACCTCACGATTGTAGGACAGGCGTTACTACTACTAGACTACCAAAGTTATATATCTCCGCCATTAGTGTGTCGATTTATGTTTTATTGGTAGTAAATAGGTATGCAGTGGCGTAGCGTGCCTTGGAGGAGCCCTGAATCAAACATAGTTGGGGAGCCCAAATCACTCATTTCTCACAAAAGAAACAAAAATGCTTGCATTAAATTGAAATAAATATATACTGCCTTACCGCAAAAGATTTAAACACGCTTTAAACACTGTTTAGCCGTACAATTTGTACTGTTAAACATTGACTAAAGCATGCGTAAAACTTTTATGGTAAGACTGTTATTTATAAGTTGTCACTTCCTCCTAGATTTTGAGCTAGCCAAACAATTCAAATGAAATATACACTTTTCTTGCCTTTTTTTCAGGAAATTGATAATGAATATAATATAATTACCTATATCAGCTAAGTAAGTCTAGCTGAAGACGATTTCAGTTGTTATAAAATTTCTGCCTCTTAGGACAACTTTTGGAAGAATGCTTTACGCGGGAAAAAAAGAGATGATTTTTTTTCGGGAAGCACGAGATAAAGTGACATTGTGGATAACATTTTACTAGGTTTTGCTTACACACGTTAAGGCCCCTGTAGCCCGGGAGCCCCGTATTATTGACACAGCTGATACTGCGGTAACTACGCCCCTACACATAGTATGTGAAACGAATTGTCGATGGGACCTTAAAGTTCTCGAATGTAGACAATGTATTGGCAAGTGTAGCGAAGGTCTTCACGTGAATCTAAGATCTGGTCGTGACGTCCGGAACACGTTGGATGCCAGCGCTTCGATTCCTTCCATCACAGCTCTTTGGGTTAGCAAGTTGAAGAGGCCTTAGGTAGGGCACACAATTCGTAGAAGTAGAACTGATGTCCAATGTTTTTCAAAGTTCTCGAGTGAAGACAAGATCAAGAAACTAACTTACATGGGTAGAATGTATAGACTGTGGGTCTGTAATATTTTAACGTCGCTTTCATTTTTATCATTGTCATTTTCTGAAATCAGGGCTATATATTATGTACAGCCACCCAACACATACGAACTCACTTTTATTTAGATATGCCAATACCTACTATCTCTTTTTCATAAACTTCGAACAGTTTAAGACTACGGAAATTACGAAAACGCGATTTGGGTAGGTTTTAACTCATCATAATGGTTCATCCGGCATGTCTAGCATGTGTGTGGCGCATACCTACATTACGTGGTAAGTATATGTATAGCCAATCATACCCGGGCAAAGCCGGGACGGGCAGCTAGTGTATAATATGTGTCATGCCCTCCTATATATCATGTATCACCCTGCTTTTCAAATAAAGTTATTAATTTGTATCTACCAAATTAAATGAGTACCTGTAAACTTCATAAAAGTTGTTGGAAATTTTTCGTTAAGAATATACAACATACGAAGAATGCATAATTACATTTCGATAGTAGATAAGATAAAAAAAAATATTGCGATTTATTAGTAGCATAAATAAGAATATATCTAATATATAATATACTAGCTGCCCGTCCCGGCTTTGCCCGGGTATGATTGGCTATACATATACTTACCACGTAATGTAGGTATGCGCCACACACATGCTAGACATGCCGGATGAACCATTATGATGAGTTAAAACCTACCCAAATCGCGTTTTCGTAATTTCCGTAGTCTTAAACTGTTCGAAGTTTATGAAAAAGAGATAGTAGGTATTGGCATATCTAAATAAAAGTGAGTTCGTATGTGTTGGGTGGCTGTACATAATATATAGCCCTGATTTCAGAAAATGACAATGATAAAAATGAAAGCGACGTTAAAATATTACATACCCACAGTCTATACATTCTACCCATGTAAGTTAGTTTCTTGATCTTGTCTTCACTCGAGAACTTTGAAAAACATTGGACATCAGTTCTACTTCTACGAATTGTGTGCCCTACCTAAGGCCTCTTCAACTTGCTAACCCAAAGAGCTGTGATGGAAGGAATCGAAGCGCTGGCATCCAACGTGTTCCGGACGTCACGACCAGATCTTAGATTCACGTGAAGACCTTCGCTACACTTGCCAATACATTGTCTACATTCGAGAACTTTAAGGTCCCATCGACAATTCGTTTCACATACTATGTGTAGGGGCGTAGTTACCGCAGTATCAGCTGTGTCAATAATACGGGGCTCCCGGGCTACAGGGGCCTTAACGTGTGTAAGCAAAACCTAGTAAAATGTTATCCACAATGTCACTTTATCTCGTGCTTCCCGAAAAAAAATCATCTCTTTTTTTCCCGGGTAAAGCATTCTTCCAAAAGTTGTCCTAAGAGGCAGAAATGTTATAACAACTGAAATCGTCTTCAGCTAGACTTACTTAGCTGATATAGGTAATTATATTATATTCATTATCAATTTCCTGAAAAAAAGGCAAGAAAAGTGTATATTTCATTTGAATTGTTTGGCTAGCTCAAAATCTAGGAGGAAGTGACAACTTATAAATAACAGTCTTACCATAAAAGTTTTACGCATGCTTTAGTCAATGTTTAACAGTACAAATTGTACGGCTAAACAGTGTTTAAAGCGTGTTTAAATCTTTTGCGGTAAGGCAGTATATATTTATTTCAATTTAATGCAAGCATTTTTGTTTCTTTTGTGAGAAATGAGTGATTTGGGCTCCCCAACTATGTTTGATTCAGGGCTCCTCCAAGGCACGCTACGCCACTGCATACCTATTTACTACCAATAAAACATAAATCGACACACTAATGGCGGAGATATATAACTTTGGTAGTCTAGTAGTAGTAACGCCTGTCCTACAATCGTGAGGTGGTGGGTTCAAATCCCGATCCTGTATCAATGAGTTTCTTTAGAACTTATGTACGGAATTTCAAATCATTGGCTTTTCGGCGAAGGAAAATATTGTGTGGCAATCTGCACCAACCCACACTGGGCCCTGGCACTGGTGGTGGATATAGCCCAAGCACCCTTCTCAATTCTCAATGACCCGTTTCCTCGAATCTCGACGTTATGTCACCTACTAAGCGCCTGTAACGGAGCACTTTGGCATCGCGCGGCGTTGTAGTCGGCTTGGAATCGCCTTACGGCTAACTAAAAAGCCTGCCCACTACGTAGCTTGGGCACTTTTTTTCACGATTGTGATTCTATAGATATTTGCTCGAAGTGAATTTTGTGTTATGTACATTATACAAAGTACGTACATGAATTGCCAAGCGGGGAGAGCGGCGAAACGGAACTTTTATAATACTTACATTTTTGAACTCGTGATATCTTTGTAATTAAATGTCTGAATTAAATAATTTAAAAAGAGGCATAAAGCTATTGAAACAGTCCTGAATATGAAATAATTTATTTTGATAAGAATTAATACCAAGACACAAATTAAGATCCTTTTCCTGAGACGGTATTTCAATTAATTTTTAAGAATAAAAGAACAGTTATTACGGCTTAACTATAATAGTTAGATATATGCTGTCGCGACATTTTTTGTAAATTATGGTGTGTTCTATAAAGTCGTAGTACATTATTTTATTCCATCATCAATAGTTTTCGCAGCGCACGCGATGTAAAGAATATTTTAGGCATTTTTTTACACCTTGGGTAACATTATTATAGTTTTAATAGGGATCCTTATTTTTTTCTTACAATTAAAATAGCCTATGTTACTCAGTGATAATTTAGCTTTCTAATGAAAAAAGAATCATTAAAATCGGTCCAGTACTTTTTGAGTTTATTCGTTACATACAAAAATACAAATCTTTCCTCTTTATAATATTATTATATTATATATTATATTATATATTATATATTATATTATAGTGTAGATCTCGGCGGATTGGCAAGTAAAATGACAGTGGGACTTATGAACGATATATCTCGAGTGGAGACCACGTACCGGCAAGCGTAGCGTAGGACGATCTCATCACTCGTAAGGTGGATAGGATAGGAAGACCCTATCAAGATCATAGGATGTAAAATTTTGAAAAAAACGTTTTTTTGGATATCATAGGGATGCCTACGTCCTGCAATATACGTTATAAGGCTAATAGATGGCAGCAAATATCGGACTAAAAATACCACTAAGAACCTTTATAAATCACAGAGAGAGGTAAAAATATTAGCAGAAGACCATAAATCGTGGACTAGGAACTAAGTTTTTGATAAAAAGAAAAAAAATATTTATGGAAGTCGAAAATGACGACTAACACATACACAGATCTGTGTTACATTACACGTAACACATTTGTATTACATTGTAATTTCACTTTGTAGCGCTATTTTATGTAATAGTAGTTGCCACATCAATATGAATTTAAATCAGAAAAAATGCCAAGTGGATGATTTGCCAGTAATACAAGCGCAAAACTCGAATCACCAACAAGCTTAACTCTCCCAGTGGAACACAACCCTTACTCGAAGATGCTGGCGACATTCAGTTTAATTTTCCTCACGATCACGATAGTCGTGTCCCAATACTACGACTTTCGTCCAGACCCAGGTACGCTAAAATGTTACTAATGACTTTTCTATTGAAAAGTTCTACACAATACCTACTGGAATACTACCACAATACCTAATAAATATACCTACTAGCATTCTTAAACCTTAATACCTATTTCATATGTGTTTTGTAAGTAGGTACGTACCTGATAGTTTATTGTGTTAGTTAAAACTGTAAAGTAAATAAATAAATTGAAGATTGAATTTAATTACATATTGCTCAACCATTGCAACTGCTGCGTCGCTGACCCACATTCGACACGAGGATGCACCGAGGCACGAGCTACAGCGTCAGCGCTTCGTGACGTCCGACCGAGGCGACTTGCGTCTGCCTCCTAGTTTTAGTTAGTTAGTTCTTGCTTCACTTCAGCTAGGCTCACTTCTAATTAGTAAGTTTTAATTGTAATTTCAATAAGTTTAATTAAATTCTTATAAGGACATTTGGTTTTTTTTGAAATCCTTCGCCTGCAGCTACGTATTTGGCGCAGTCGGTAGGATCCTAGAGTCAGTGCGCGGCGGTTCAGTGCGGTAAATTTCCCGTATTTCCGGCTCGAATTCCGCTGGTTGCTGACAGGCTATCTAGCCCTCATCTGGGATCCAGAATCTACTAGCCGCAGCCCGGGGGACAAGTATCCAGCCTTCGATACGCAGAGAAGACCAAATGCATATGTAAGTGCGCAAAGCTTTCTTTTGTGTTGCTTCCTGACCCAATCTTGTGTCACCTCCTATTCCATAAGACCTCAACATTTTTCATCCCAGAAATCGGGACGACCGGGAGGCTGCATCTCGACAGTCTCGCCGTGATAGACAATTAGACGTAATTAGAGAAATAGATTTAGAAGAGGAAGTAGTACCTAATTTAGATATGGCAGATCAACGACCTGACCTAATTTTTAAGGCTTTACGCCCTGTTCCCGAGTTTGACGGGAACCCTAATATCCTTACAAGGTTCATCAAAATTTGCGATGAACTTGTAACTAATTTTATGACAAATCAGCCCGGTGGTGAGCTAGGCAACTTATGCTTACTAAATGGTATTTTAAATAAAATAACAGGGCAAGCAGCCACTATAATTAATTCTAATGGCGTTCCTGATAACTGGTTAGGAATTCGGGATTCATTAATTAATAATTTCGCGGATCAGCGCGATGAAACCGCGCTCTACAATGACCTCTCCTTAGCCGTACAGGGTAATAGAACCCCACAGGAGTTCTACGACTATTGCCAGACATTATGTAGTACAATAATGACGTATATTACTCTACATGAAACTTTACAAACTACTATAGAATCAAAACGCACACTGTACAAAAAACTAACTATGCAAGCCTTTGTGCGGGGTCTCCAGGAACCTTTAGGTTCAAGAATTAGGTGTATGAGACCGCCAACTATCGAGAAAGCATTGCAATACGTACAAGAGGAAATGAACATACTATATTTACAACAGCGCAATAGTGAGGTCCAACCAAGGGTGAATAGTTTTATATTTCAACCCTCACTTACACCCCCTCAGCCTAGAATACATTTTCAACAACCGATATTAGCATCTACCAGCCAGAGGCCTATGCCCATGCCCATGCCTATGCATGTACCACCACAACCAACTAATTTCAGGCCTTCTATTAGTAGTCCGGGTAACCAACCCCCTATCCGTATGCCAACGCGCACCCAGCAAATGTTCGGCGCACCGCCGCCAAATTATAACGCGCGTAGCAACGTATTTAAAATGCAACCGCGATTCCAGCCCCGAGGTTTTCAACCCCAAGGGTTTTCATCCCCGAAGCCGATGAGCGGTGTACAGCACTATTCGTCAAGATTTTTACCCCCTACCCAACCGAGACTTACTGGACACGACTGGAGTAGGCAAGGCAATCCTCCGCCGACTAATTATTTCAAGAGTCGGGAAATGAATTTCAACGACTGTATTAGTGACGGATATGCGATGAACTATTATTACGATCCGAGTGACTACTGTAACGACTACCCTGACTATGTTAACTACTCTGAGCAGTACGATTTTGACTACGAATATCACAGCCCCGAAATAACGGAGGTGCGTGACAATTGTGATATGGCTACAGAATCGCAGCCCTCTACTAGCTACGATGAGAATTTTCGGGAAGGTCCTATCTCAGACAAGCCAAAATAGAAGTTAATTTACAGACCCAACGACAGCTACCGTATATACAGACAACGAATCCGCCGTTAAAACTTTTGATCGACACCGGCGCGAATCAATCATTCCTCAGCCCGGATGCTGTCAGCAGATGCTATCCTCATGTACCTCTAGATTACGATCCTTTTGAGGTTACAAATGTTCATGCCATCAGCCAGAATGATTTTTCTGTCACGGTACCTTGTTTTCCGGAGATAAACGATAACGACCCCATTAAACTATTCGTTTACAAATTCCATAATCACTTTGACGGACTGATCGGTCTTGACTTACTTACTAAATGGGAAGCTAAAATTGACCTTAAGCAACTATCCCTTATAACTGAGACAGCAGTAACACCGATACTACTTCATGACTCGCGCAATGTTAATTTATACGAGGACATAATACCGGCACAGAGTACAAAGTTGATTCGATTACCAATTGACACCCCGGATGGTGAGGTTTACATCCCTGAGCAAATTCTCTGTAACTGCATCATTCATGAATGCGTTACCAGTGTAGCACAAAATAGAGGTATCCTGGAAGTGGAAAATCCGCATAATAATGACGTAGTATTTTCCATTGACAGACCAGCTCATGCCGAATTGTTTAATATCGAGTGCACACGCGCTAGGCAAGTCCCTGCGCGTACTAAAGACGTGCTATCGCGACTTCGCACTAACCATCTTAATGAGGAAGAAAAGGCTAACCTAACAGCTCTTTGCTCAAAGTATGCGGACGTGTTTTATATTGAAGGAGAAAACCTGACCTTCACCAATAAAATTAAACATCGTATTCGCACCACCGACGAAATCCCGGTGTATACAAAGAGTTATCGTTATCCCTTCGTTCACCGACAAGAAGTTAGCGACCAAATTAATAAAATGTTGGCACAAGGTATTATACGGCCTTCTGAGTCTGCATGGAGTTCGCCCATCTGGATAGTTCCCAAAAAGATGGATGCGTCAGGCAAACAGAAGTGGCGTCTAGTGGTAGATTTCCGGAAAGTAAATCAAAAAACCATAGACGACAAATACCCGATTCCCAACATATCTGATGTTCTGGATAAACTAGGGAAGTGCCAATATTTCACCACCCTCGATCTCGCGAGTGGATTCTATCAGGTTGAAATGGATCCAGCTGACATCCAGAAGACCGCTTTCAATGTGGAACACGGTCATTTTGAATTTCTAAGGATGCCCATGGGTCTAAATAATTCACCTTCCACTTTTCAAAGAGTGATGGACAACATCCTCAGGGGACTACAGAACCAGGTTTGTCTGGTGTACTTAGATGACATCATTGTCTTCAGTACTTCCCTGCAGGAGCACATAACCAACCTGGATAAAGTGTTACAAAGACTAAGAGAGTCCAACTTCAAAATACAAATGGACAAGTCCGAATTCTTGAAGTTAGAGACGGCTTACTTAGGACACATTATCAGTCGCGATGGTGTGAAACCAAATCCGGATAAAGTAACCGCGATAAAAAAATATCCAATCCCTAAGACGCCTAAAGAAATAAAGCAATTTCTTGGACTTGTGGGATATTATCGCAAATTTATCCCGGATTTCGCACGCATCACAAAGCCATTGACACAGTGTTTAAAGAAGGGGAAGAAAATTACTTTCACCCCAGAATACGTCAATAGTTTTGAGAAGTGCAAAACTCTCCTGACCAACGACCCCATATTGAGGTACCCCGACTTCGACAAAGAGTTTCTCCTGACAACTGACGCTTCGAATGTGGCCATTGGAGCTATCCTTTCTCAGGGTCCAGTAGGATCTGACAAACCCATTTCATATGCATCGCGCACCCTAAACGACAGCGAACTGAATTACAGTACCATCGAGAAGGAGCTTTTAGCCATAGTATGGGCCACTAAGTATTTTAGACCCTACCTATTTGGAAGAAAATTCAAAATACTTACAGACCATAAACCACTTGAATGGATAATGAGTCTGAAAGAGCCTAATTCACGCCTCACTCGCTGGCGGCTAAAGCTCAGCGAATACGACTACACTGTCCAGTATAAAAAGGGTAGAGCGAATACCAATGCTGATGCTCTATCACGTGTAGAAATTCACACAAACGAACAAGTAGCCCTTATTGACGAGATTAATGAACTTAATTCTATCATAGGAAATCCTTCTGATTCCGTGATTATCCAACCCAATTCAGAAACCGTAACAATACCTGATATTGGATCAGGTACCGCGACCGTGCACACTAGCGCTGAAGATCCTATACTCGAGGTCCCCATTAGCGACGAGCCTCTCAATAAATTTCATCGTCAAATAGTTTTCACCATAGTCGACGACACCAAAAAACGACCGGTTGTGTCAAAACCTTTTGAAACGCACACGCGCGTTTCCGTGCAGGTTGCCGAAGGCAATCTCGAGCATGATGTCGTAACAGCTATCAAAGAATACGTTAGCCCGAAAATTAAAACTGGCATCTTAATTAACCCTCCATTAGGATTATATTCGATTATTCCCGTAATTCAAAATAGCTTCAAAAGTTCCACCATGAATCTTGTACTCACTAAAATTGAGCTTGAAAATGTCAAACAATACCTAAGGCAACAAGAAATCATCAAGCATTACCACGAAGGTAAAACTAACCATAGGGGAATCAATGAGTGCTATCTGTCTCTGTCGAAAAAATATTTTTGGCCTAAAATGAAGGATCAGATATCCAAATTCATCAATGAATGCACAGTGTGTGGCCAAGGGAAATACGACCGTAATCCCATAAAACAGCGCTTTAATGTAGTGCCACCACCCACAAAGCCCATGGAAATAGTTCATATGGACTTATTTACAGTAGATAGTGAAAAGTACGTCACTTTTATGGACGCGTTTTCAAAATACGGACAGGCCTATCATCTTCGTGACGGTACAGCCATAAGCGTCCTACAAGCCTTGCTTAAGTACTGTACACACCATGGCTTACCATTTACCATAGTGAGTGATAATGGAACGGAATTTTCCAATCAATTATTTTCCGAATTTTTAAGAACCCATAACATCCAACATCACAAGGTTCTCCCACACTCACCAAATGATAATGGAATCATAGAACGATTCCACTCAACTTTGTTAGAACACTTAAGACTTCTCAAATTGCAACGCAAAGACGAGCCTGTAGTAAACTTGATACCGTATGCCCTCATTGCCTATAATAGCTCGGTACATAGTTTCACTAAATGTCGTCCTTTTGACATTATAACAGGACATTTCGACCCAAGGGACCCAGTAGGAGTAGACATGACTCAGCATTTACTACAACAATACACTCAAAACCATAGAGACCAAATGAAATTAGTATATGATGTCATTAATGATTCAGCTTTGCATAACCGAACTACACTAATCGAAAATAGGAATAAGGATAGAGAACCCGAAACTCAGTACGAACCACAACAACAAATCTTCGTCAAGAACCCGCTAGCTAGCCGACAAAAGTTAGCGCCTAGGTACACAAAAGACACAGTTCTCGCAAACTTACCTATCCACATCTATACGTCAAGAAAAAAAGGTCCTGTAGCAAAAGCTCGCCTTAAGCGAGTACCTAACAGTGCAAAATTGTTACAGAACACTGACGGTGATGGTGATGGCGCATCTAACTCGCGCGCAGGAGATAAGACTCGAGAGTCTTAACGACGGTCCAGGCATCCTTCAATTCAGACTAGGACAAACTCGACTCATAACGCATTATCATAGCTTTTTGCAATATATCCAACTAGACGACCTAGAGAGCAAAGCTTATGAAATTAAGTCGCAATTAAGGAACTTCGAGCAAAAACTTTCTAACGATACTTTCTCTCTATATGAACTCCAAATTAATTACGTGTCACAAAAAATCGACAAAGTCTTAGAACAGCTGAATGGTTTTGAACCTAACAGGATAAAGAGAGGTCTAATCGACGGTTTAGGTTCCGTAATTAAAAGCCTCACTGGCAATTTGGATTACCAGGACGCAATTAGATTCGATAATGCAATAAAAAATATAGGAGACAATGCACAGAAGATAGTAGCTGAGTTAAATACACGTATTAGCCTGAATAAAGAGTGGATGGCTCAACATAACTCAGTGATCGAGCAGTTGGTACAAAACCAACAACTGATCAACTCTACTTTAGAGCTGATACTGGACAGCAACGCATATAAAGAAAATAGTCTTGTAAAATATGCTCGTTTTGGCCAGCTGTTAACAATTATTACTGAAAATGTAGATGATTTGCTTAGAGAAATAATTAGAATAGAAAATATTTTAGCTTTCGTGCGTACATCGAGTACACACCATTCTATGGTAGATATAATTACTTTGGGAAAAATGGTAGATAGAATTAGATTAATTTATGGGGAAGATAAAGTACTAAGGTTAAATTTACGCGATTATTATAGTATTATTAAGCCCGGTTTATACTTCGCCGGAAGACAAGTAGTCATAGTTTTTCAAATTCCTATAGTTACTTCAAATTCATTTAATTTATATAAACTCTCGGTCGCTCCCAATAAACGTAACCAAGTCCTGATCCCACCCTCCCCCTACCTAGCAACCAATAAGGATGCGTATGCGTACATGGAGGCTGAATGCCCGAAGGTAGACAAGCAGTACCTCTGCGTGGAAGATAACGTCGCCCGAATCCATAAACAACAGGACTGCATACGGAACCTCATCTCTCACCATTCGTTAGAACACTGCAACTTCACTACCGTCGACTTAGAAACAGAAGCCATCGAGCAACTGAGCAACAGGGACTACATTGCAACCTTCCCTCGCAACACCAGAGCCCATCTACAATGCGGACGAGAGGAATTTAAACAACTTCTGGGAAGCTACCTTGTAACCTTGCCGACAAACTGCACTCTGTCAACACCCATGTTCATCATAACCAACCAAGATGACGAAATATCCGGCAAACCGTTATTGATCACAGATGTTACCTACAACTTTACGGACAGTGCTCCAACATCGAGAATGCTCCTGAAAACCATCGACCTGAGAAAATTACACAGCGTTCACAATCAAGTCATGATGCAGCCGGAGATGAAATTGAATACGGATACAACATACACCGTATACCACACCACCATCCCTCTCTACATGATGCTGTGTGGCGCCTGCGTATTCATCGCAGCCTATTGCTACCGACGCTGCTCCCACAAGCGATACAAATGCCCTAAGAATGAAGAAGAGGAAAAGCAAACCACCCCTAAGTATGAAGAGATTGAGCATAAGACTTTTCCAGCAACATTTTCACTAAACGTTGGAAAATAGTTGCTGGTCTGCGGGTGGACGAATTACATATTGCTCAACCATTGCAACTGCTGCGTCGCTGACCCACATTCGACACGAGGATGCACCGAGGCACGAGCTACAGCGTCAGCGCTTCGTGACGTCCGACCGAGGCGACTTGCGTCTGCCTCCTAGTTTTAGTTAGTTAGTTCTTGCTTCACTTCAGCTAGGCTCACTTCTAATTAATAAGTTTTAATTGTAATTTCAATAAGTTTAATTAAATTCTTATAAGGACATTTGGTTTTTTTTGAAATCCTTCGCCTGCAGCTACGTATTTATTTTAACAATATCTTTAGCGTGACAGTGAAATTTTATTATGGAAACAAATACGATTTTCGTACGTTTGTAACGAGATTTAAAGACGACCGACTGCACGCTACAGCATCAGACTACAGTCTCATTGAGTGGTAGTTTACTTTGTGATTACAATTTATTGTCAAAATTATAAGGGGAGAAGCCATTGGCTCCGTAATACAGTGTATACTAGTTCGGAGCCAATGGGTTCAAAACAATGTTTGTCAAAACTATTTTCTAGAACAATAAATTTGTATAATTTTTGTTTGTATATATCTTGACTGCCTCGGTAGCTCAGTGGTTAGTTACCCTAACTTCTGGGTTAAAGAGGCGTGGGTTCGATCCCCATCCAGGGAAAATATTTATGTGATAAACATAAGTAAGTGTTTGCTCTGTGTCTGGGTGTTATTTAGTTACTATCTGTATAAGCATGTATATAAAAATAAGCATATATAGTATATCAGTCTCTGACAACCATATCTATCACATGATTTGCTTAGTTTGGGGTCAGAGGCCTTGTGTAAGATGTCCCAAATTATTTATTTATTTATTTTATTTATATATTTTTACAGTGGCAAATTTACACACAAACTTGTAGACTAATTTTGCTGCCCTATAGTCCTACAATAAAAGACGGTGGATGAAAGTGTATACACATATCCTACTAATATTATAAACGCGAAAGTTTGTGAGTTTGTGAAGATGGATGGATGGATGTTTGATATTCTTTCACGCAAAAACTACAAAACGGATTGAGATGAAACTTTGCAATAATATAGCTTATATATCAGAATAACACATAGGCTATAAATTATAATGATATTGCGTCAAAAATCAAAATGTTATGAGAGCGAAGCCGCGGGTAAAACTAGTTTTTCAATAATTTAGTATGATTCTCGTTACTTTTCACAATCACAACTTTTCACAAATATCAGAGGGGTTAGTACATGTTTACATGTAAATTGAAACTACAGTAGTTTCCGTCTGTCTCTACAAATTTTAACACAGCGCCCCTGGTGAAAAATAGGAGGAACTTACAAAAATGTATGTGCAAAACGTGGACTAAAAGCTCAGTTCTTAGACGATTTTCAGATACATCCATACCATTTAGTTAAATATAGTTTAGACCGCAAAATAGTTTTCAATGACATTCCTGAACTGTTTTTTGCCCGACGAACCACCGGAGGAGGTATACAATTCGACGCGTATATTTTTTTCAGGTATAACCACGCGTCATCTTTTTTATAGTAGTCCGATTTCAATAATTCTTTTTTTATTGGAAAGAATATACTTCGAAATTGGTACCATTTAAATTTTATCGAAATTGGCTGAGCCATTTTTGATATATCAACAGTAATGTGAAAAATATTACATCGATCCGTGCATAATATTTGCGGTCTAGCGAAGCGCCTCGGCTTCGCACAGGTGTATTATACATATAAACATTTATCTTGAACTACTCGTATCTATTAAAACAAATTGCATCAAAATCCGTTGCGTAGTTTTAAAGATATAAGCATACATGAGGACAGACAGCGGAAAGCGACTTTGTTTTATACTATGTAATGATTCTGTACACGGGTGAAGTCGGTCATGCTAATATTTTCAAAAACAAATTATAGAAACAAATTTCAAATCTGCCGCCCTCTAAAATCTTCAGCTCTAAGCTTCAGGCTACTCAGCCTGTGCGTAAATCTGCCACTGCATTTTATGCAGGCGTTACCACAGTCTCCTTGTGTCGCTAGTTGGTGATTGGCCGTTTAGCCATGTCAGAGGCCTTCAGGCTGTAAATTCTGACACCAGAGCCAACTAGCCATTCGGCCTATACCAAATGAAGTACTAGTACAAAACTGCAATTATCGAAATATGTAACATTTAAAATTTCTTTACAGGCTTACCCAACTACATCAAAAAAGCATTACGTGAAAAACACCAGTTCAAGCCTCAGCCAAAACAGAAGATAAAATCTTTTAAAAACATTACTTTGAGCGAACTTTTCAAAAAAATACAAGCAATAACGAGATCATTGAACGAGAATGCGAGAAGAAATGGATATAAAGTCGATTATAAGCTAAGAATATTTAATACTTAAAATAAAATTATTTTGATTCTAATTGTTAAGTAAATTAATTAATACATGCAGAAAATTATGTGTTTTATTTACAAAATTACTTGTTTTGCAGTCTGCAAAGTTACTTATCTTACTTACTGTCATTGTAACATTGATATGAATCTTTCAAGGATTAGGTTCAGCAACTTTTTTTCTCAAAGCTCTCTGTGACTGATACTCATATCACTCCTCGTTATTAATTTATTTGTAATATATTTATGCATCTAAGTATGTTTATTTTTATTGTATGTATTATTAGAAGTATTTATGTATGGCTATTATTATGTAGTTTATTTTATTGTTGATTTGGAATCGTAGTAACTTTCTTTCATTATTTTATTTTTTACGTTTACACCGTCCTTGTCGTCTTTACGTTTCCTTGCATCCGAGAGAGGTTGTCTGGAAAAAAATCGCTTTTAGCGGTAAGACCGCCTTATGTGCCTTTTCTGTCTTATGTTATGTTTTATTGTTGGTGTCAACAATGTGTTGTTGTATTGAACTGTACTGTACCAGCCTTTTTAATAGTCCACTGCAAGACGTAGGCCTACCCACGAAGGGTGTTGTATTGTATTGTAACATAATTAGTAAGTACATTATAATAATCTCTGTAATAATTGACTACCTTGGTGGCTCAGTGGTTAGTGAACCCGACTTCTGGATCAAAGAGGCGTGGGTTCGATCCCCACCCATGGCAAGCATTTTTGTGATGAACATAAGTGTTTGCTCTGTGTCTGGGTGTTATTTAGGTACTATCTATATAAGTATGTATTTAAAATATGTATAATTATGTTGTATATCAGTTTCTGGCAGCCATATCACAAGCTTTGCTTAGTTTGGGGTCAGAGACCGTGTGTGAGATGTTCCCCAATATTTATTTATTTATTTAATCTCGATCTTTATAGGTATTTCTAGAAAATATGATTAGTTAACGAATACACGAATACCGATTCGTAAAAGCTTTGCTAATAAAATTGTATGCACAGAAAACTTACTCACAAGATTACAAAATGTTATATTGTTTTATCTCAGACAAGTACATATAGCAAACATGATAAAGGAATGCCCTTACTACAGTAACCTTGGGATTATGGTTTTACAGTCGAATATGGACAAAATGTATTATTAAAGAACGGCTGTTTTTAGAGTAATCACACGAAGAACATGTGTCCGTCCGTCTGCCTGTCCTTCTCCATGTCACAAAACTTAATATCTCCCACATTTATGAACCAAATTGTCTGAAATTTGATATTATGATAGATGTAGTACATACAGATCTCAATTTGAAAGATAGATAGATAATTTGATAGATTTTGATTTCCGCCGGGGTCGCAGTGATAAGTCTTGGTCGATTCGCCCCGCGGGACCAACCGCTTGCGGGGCGAAACGACGCAGGACTCGGCCAAATACTGGGAGAAGACAATAGAACATATTTGAACCATTGACACGACGAAGAAGAAGATTTGAAAGATTTGAATACTTCAAAATTTGATTATGTTTAAAATATGTGTATAGTGGTGGGCCCATATAATCAGAACGAAAGTAATAGAAACCTTTCTAAAATAGCAAGATATATACATCATTTCGTCCCACTTGAAATATTAAATTTAAAAGGTGTTAGAAAAAGATGCACATACACCCAAACTGACGTAATTTCGAAGGGTTTCACAAACTAGCATTGAGCTATCTTGGCTCAATCCAAATTCAAGAAGGTAAAAAGTAGTGAAACTAGAGGGTTCAAATTTCCAATCATATCGCAAAAGACAACGTGGAACCACTTTTAACCATTTTGATATTCCAACTTGTGACTTTGACGTTTGCCGATAGACAACGCGTTTTTCTTGTTCCACTCACTCTCACGTATGCTGTATAACCAGATATGAACAAGACAGCTGTAACATAGTTTTTATTTAAGCAAAATTTAGTAAGTATTCTATTACTTCAGTTCTAATTCTATGAGTGGGCCTATTTTTTTTTTCTCACAGTAGTAGTTCTATTACAAAAGTAACGATAACATTATTTTATTCTTTTAATACGTAAGTAGGTACCTGTAGTGACCAAAAAAGTAAGCTAATAGTATCAAATATAGTTACCCCTTCAATTTAATCTCTATTATGTCCTGCCAAAAAACACCTACAGAAAAGTAACACAAAGGTCTAAAAAAACAGAAATCTCTATTATGTCCTGTCAAAAAACACCTACAGAAAAGTAACACAAAGGTCTAAAAAAACAGAAGATCTCAGGCCATATTACCTTAACTAAGTCTAGAATTTCAGGTCAGGACAAGAAAACAATGGTAAAGCCCTCAAGCCTAAGCAAATGTGAGCTGTGTTATTCTGAGAATACCTGAAACTACGTCGGCTTAACAGACATTGAGCCATGTTTTATTTAGCGACAAAATTATTACAATACTGATATTAAATTCTAGCTACATTTAGAAATTGCCCACATATGAACCTAAAAGAATGTAAGTAAATAGATTTTGGGCTAAGTGCTTAGAAGTATAGTAGATTAGATTTTAAAATAAACGGTTTAAATTTGGTTTAGATTAAGAATTCTGCGCAGAATACTGATGAATAAATTGACTTAAATTTGGGTTGGTTTTAAAGTTAGGGGGTAATGGAATCTTTGTGTAGTGAAAATTGGAATTACATTATGACCAAAGGAGCTTCGAGTTATTTTAATAGAGCTAGAGTAGTCTATTTACTTTAAGGCTTACTACATACATTTTTTGGTAGACTTTTCTGTAGTATAAAGATAAACCCGCGTAGTTTAATTTAATAACAACTAAATACAATAATTATTAATACAAACATTTTATTGAATTTGACATGTAATTATAATTATTGTATATTATTATTTATGCAATAAAATTACTAATAGGTATATCAGTGTTGGCTGTAAGTATACAAGTACCTATTTAAGTAAAGTCAACTTAGAGTACTTACTAAATACATTATTACTGCCTGGGTGGCTCAGTGGTTAGTGACCCTAACTTCTGGATCAAAGAGGCGTGGGTTCGATCCCCACCCAGGGCAAACATTTATGTAATGAACATAAGTGATTGCTCTGTGTCTGGGTGTTATTTAGTTACTATCTATATAAGTATGTATTTAAAAATAAGTATATGTCGTATATCAGTTTCTGGCAGCCATATCATAAGCTATGCTTAGTTTGGGGTCAGAGGCCGTATGTAAGTTGTCCCAAATATTTATTATTTATTTATTTTATGAGCTAAAACTATAAATACTACATAAAAAAGCAATTGCTGCAACCAAAGGCCTCCACCCTTGAAGGTCTAAAGATAACCAAAAAAATACTCAAGCCCATTGCCAGTGTTGGCAGCGTGCCCAGCATGCTGGCAGTATTGCCACGCTGAAGGGCGATGCTTATACGTTGAGCCAAACAAATACCAGCATGCGTCGCGTCCGCCATATGCTCAGAATGACTTATGATAATAAGCTTATCTATACTTCTATACTATATATTATTATTAATTAATATTAATATTAATTAATATTAATTAATGAATATAATAATATTATAAAGAGGAAAGATTTGTTTGTTTGTTTGTAATGAATAGGCTCCGAAACTACTGGACCGATTTCAAAAATTTTTTCACCTTTGGAAAGCTACATTATCCCCGAGTAACATAGGCTATATTATATTTTTTAAAAAATTAGGGATCCTTACTAAAACTCCAATAATGTAACATAAGGTGTAAAAAAAAGACCTGAAAAATTCCTTACGTCGCGTGCGCTGCGAAAACTATTGATGATGGAATAAAATAATGTACTACGACTTTATAGAACACACCATAATTTACAAAAAATGTCGCGACAGCATATATCTAACTATTATAGTTAAGCCGTAATAACTGTTCTTTTATTCTTAAAAAATAATTGAAATACCGTCGCAGGAAAAGGATCTTAATTTGTATCTTGGTATTAATCCTTATCAAAATAAATTATTTCATATTCAAGACTGTTTCAATAGCTTTGTGCAACTTTTTAAATTATTTAATTCAGACATTTTATTACAAAGATATTACGAGTTCAAAAATGTAAGTATTATAAAAGTTTCGTTTCGCCGCTCACTCCGCTTGGCAATTCATGTACTTTGTACAATGTACATAATACAAAATTCACTTCGAGCAAATATCTATAGAGTCACAATCGTGAAAAATGTGTCCGAGCCAAAATCCTGCCCAAGCTACGTAGTGGGCAGGCTTTTTAGTTAGTTTTAAGGCGATTCCAAGCCGACTACAACGCCGCGCGATGCCAAAGTGCTCGGTTACAGGCACTTATTAGGTGACATAACGTCGAGATTCGAGGAAACGGGTCATTGAGAATTGAGAAGGGTGCTTGGGTCATATCCACCACCAGTGCCAGGGCCCAGTGTGGGTTGGTGCAGATTGCCACACAATATTTTCCTTCGCCGAAAAACCAATGATTTGAAATTCCGTACATAAGTTCCAAAGAAACTCATTGATACAGGATCGGGATTTGAACCCACCACCTCACGATTGTAGGACAGGCGTTACTACAACTAGACCACCAAAGTTATATATCTCCGCCATTAGAGTGTCGATTTATGTTTTATTAGTAGTAAATAGGTATGCAGTGGCGTAGCGTGCCTTGGAGGAGCCCAGAATCAAACATAGTTGGGGAGCCCAAATCACTCATTTCTCACAAAAGAAACAAATATGCTTGCATTAAATAGAAATAAATATATACCGCCTTACCGCAAAAGATTTAAACACTGTTTAGCCGTACAATTTGTACTGTTAAAACTTTAGTGGTAAGACGGTTATTTATAAGTTGTCACTTCCTCCTAGAAATTGAGCTAGCCAAACAATTCAAATGAAATATACACTTTTCTTGCCTTTTTTTCAGGAAATTGATAATGAATATAATTACCTATATCAGCTAAGTAAGTCTAGCTGAAGACGATTTCAGTTGTTATAAAATTTCTGCCTCTTAGGACAACTTTTGGAAGAATGCTTAACCCGGGAAAAAATGAGATGATTTTTTTTCGGGAAGCACGAGATTAAGTGACATTGTGGATAACATTTTACTAGGTTTTGCTTACACACGTTAAGGCCCCTGTAGCCCGGGAGCCCCGTATTATTGACACGGCTGATACTGCGGTAGCTACGCCCCTACACATAGTATGTGAAACGAATTGTCGACCTTAAAGTTCTCGAATGTAGACAATGTATTGGCAAGTGTAGCGAAGGTCTTCACGTGAATCTAAGATCTGGTCGTGACGTCCGGAACACGTTGGATGCCAGCGCTTCGATTCCTTCCATCACAGTTCTTTGGGTTAGCAAGTTGAAGAGGCCTTAGGTAGGGCACACAATTCGTAGAAGTAGAACTGATGTCCAATGTTTTTCAATATTCTCGAGTGAAGACAAGATCAAGAAAATAACTTACATGGGTAGAATGTATAGACTGTGGGTCTGTAATATATTAACGTCGCTTTCATTCTCATCATTGTCATTTTCTGAAATCAGGGCTATATATTATGTACAGCCACCCAACACATACGAATTCACTTTTATTTAGATATTCCAATACCTACTATCTCTTTTTCATAAACTTCGAACAGTTTAAGACTACGGAAACTCTCGCGATTTGGGTAGGTTTTAACTCATCATAATGGTTCATCCGGTATGTCTAGCATGTGTGTGGCGCATACCTACATTACGTGGTAAGTATATGTATAGCCAATCATACCCGGGCAAAGCCGGGACGGGCAGCTAGTTTTAATAATATGTTCCTTGATCACGAATCATTTCATAAATCCTTTACGTTGGGGACAAAAGTTTCAAGTTGTAGATTTTTAATGGTTGGGTACTAAGGCTGGCTAAACACTAATTTCAGCTATTTAGCACTTCAGCAAGAATTCTAAGAAGCTTACTAATCCTACTATCCTACTAATATTATAAACGCGAAAGTTTGTGAGGATGGATGGATGTATGGATGTTTGTTACTCTTTCACGCAAAAAATACTGAACGGATTGAAATGAAACTTTGCAATAATATAGCTTATATATCAGAATAACACATAGGCTATAAATTATAATGATATATTGCGTATGCGGGCGAAGCCGCGGGTAAAAACTAGTCAGTTATATTATTGTTGTTTTTAAACTTTCGCGATTTGAACACATTATTATTATATACTACGGGACTAATCGTTCATTAAGATTACGAGATATATAAATACCTCGTCATCCCGACGTTTCGGCCGAGTTGCATCGACCGTGGTCACGAGTAAACTTAACCTCGAAACGGGTAGACGAAACGTCGGGATGAAGAGGTATTTACTTATCTTGCAATCTTAGTGCGCGATTAGTCTCGTAGTATATCATAATAATTATATTATTTTCAATGAGTGAATGAATGAGTCTGACAAAATCGTTTATTTGACATCAAAAGTTATGCCAATTTGTAAGAAGTTTAATATTGAGATCGTATCCCTAGAATGTTGTTCATCTAGTTATAATCCTTGGTATAACCCAAACAAGGAAGTTTCCTTTATAAAAACTAAAAATAATTATATACATTTAAGGACGTTAGAATTATATTAGACACAGTGAAAAAATTACTTGAATATCTTAATAAATGACGGAGTTATGGATGTCTAAACATGACCGCACGAAATCAAAAAACCTCGCGACGGATTTACGCGTGTGACGTCATCCGGCTCCAGAGCCGCGCCGTGGGTTAGGCGGGAGTAAGGAAAAAAGGAAATAAAGTGCTTCATTCTATGTCGGGTATTTTTCTAAGCCACGAATACGTTCTAGAATATCATTGTACTTATCTTTATGTTATGATCAACATTTACTATGGGACTAACCCCCCAATATAACGAATAAAAAGTCAGCATTCCCATGATTTTGTCGTGAGTAAATGAACTTTATTTCTAAATGGAACAAGACTTTACGTGTGTACCTACTGTTCTGCGGTTATTACATCTGTATATATTGACTAGTAGTTTTCCAAATAGTAGACCTCACAATTATACATTTTGGTGAACATTTTCTGGTAATCAGTTTTCAAAAATGCACAACTTGCACAGGCAAATATATTCATAATTACAATATTCTGTCCTAAAATATCATTGTAAATTATGACCAACTTTTACTATGGGACTAATCCCCTGTATAGGGTTATCCAAAACTTCTCAGCCTAATATTTGTTCTTATAAAGTCATTGTAGCTAATAGGTTTTTCAGGACTTATTTTTTAGTTCCGAAAATGACAGATGTCAAAGTGACAGCTGCCATTATTTGGCATATTATTATAGAATTCATACTAGAGTGGTATGACAGATGTCATCCGAAATGTAGATCTCGTTGAGCTCTATCAATTTTGTGCCTAAAGTAACGGTATAGAAACGACAGTTACGGAGATAAATTACTTTAAAGAGCTGTCATCTGAAATATAGATATTGTTGAGTTCTATCACTTTTGTGAAGACAGCAATGGTCTAAAATCGATAGTTACAGAAATTTAAGTTTGACAGCTGTCACTTTGAGACTTGACATGTCATCCTAGTATGGATTCTAGAATATGACAGCTGTCACTTTGTTCAGTCATTTTTAGGGTTTCGTAGTAAAACGAGGAACCCTTAAAACTTCGTTATGTCCGTGTAAAGAATGAACGTCGTTTACAGACCACATTAAAAACTTTCCCTGAAAATTATTTTGAGCACTGTGGAATCATAAATTTTTGAGCTATAAAGAAAAAAATTGAAATTTTTAGACATTAGAGGTCTTCGACCTCACATGTATATTTCATACAAACAAACAAACAATAACACTTTATTAGACAACCACATTACATAAAAAAAAAACAAATTACAGGGACAAAACAATATAATTTATAGGTTTAACTGGTGGCCTTATCACTTTAAGAGATTTCTTCCAGGCAACCAAGAATTCATACTATACGTTTTCCTAGTAATCAACCATCTTAAAAATTGGTTTTTATCATCATCATAATCATCGTCACGTCTACGGAAGCCTATCATACGCATGTCTTGACACGCACTTGACAACTTATTGGGACTAGAAAATAAAAGCCTTGAAAAATTATCTAAAGTACGAGTATTTTATTAGAACAAAATATATTACGCTTCACCAGTTCTAGCTAGCTAACCCTGTATAGGGGATCAGTCCCAAACTCTGACACCAGGGCTAGCCACCCGGCCTATACAAACTTACTTACTTAGTCCCATAATATACAATAATATTTTAGTAAAGAACCTTACCATTTTTATGATTAAGAATATAGTGTGAAAGTTGTGCATTTTTGAGAAATTATTACGAGAAAATGTATACTTGCGAGGTCTACTGTTTGGAGAGCTGCTAGTTAATAGTTACAGATGTAATTACCGCAGTACACTAGACACATACACCAAGTCTTGTTCCATTTAGATATAAAGTTCATTTACTCACGACAAAATTATGGGAATGCTGACTTTTTATTCGTTATATTGGGAGGTTAGTCCCATAGTAAATGTTGATCATAACATAAAGATAAGTACAATGATATTCTAGAACGTATTCGTGGCTTAGAAAAATACCCGACATAGAATGAAGCACTTTATTTCCTTTTTTCCTTACTCCCGCCTAACCCACGGCGCGGCTCAGAAGCCGAATGACGTCACACGCGTAAATCCGTCGCGAGGTTTTTTGATTTCGTGCGGTCATGTTTAAAAATTCATAACTCCGTCATTTTTGAAGATAATTGAAAAATAAAAACACCATAATTTATCGCAGACTTAGTGTAATTTAATAAAAATAAAACTAGAAAACGGGAAACTTCCTTATTGTGAGAGTCCAAAAAAATGACGAAGTGCTTCGAGAAAAGGTAAGAAGTGCGTTTTAGAGTTCCGTACCCAAAGGGTAAAAACGGGACCCTATTACTAAGACTTCGCTGTCCATCTGTCTGTCACTAGGCTGTATCTCATGAATCGTGATAGCTAAAAAGTTGAAATTTTCACAGATGATAATATGTTGCTGCTATAAAAGCAAAAACTAATTAAAAATAGAATAAAATAGAAAAAATATTTGGATGAATGAAAAATATATGGGAACCCGTTTTAAAATATTTAATATTCCCATACAACAAAGCTAATTTTTTTGCCGTTTTTCGTTTTCATACGGTACAGAGCCCTTCGTGCACGAGTACGACTTGTACTTGGCTGAGTATTTATTCTGATAAACAAAGTGTAGTTTTCGAAAGTTTTGGATAAACTTTAAGAGTAAGAGTTTTATAGTTGGTCTCATGATTTTTTAATACATTTCGTTGATTCCGAGTTGCGAAATCATTTGAAATAGCAGAGATTTATTTAGATTTCCAGGTTGGCATCATAATAAAAATATACCGACTTAATGATTTCAATCACCTCCTTTAGGTTTAAATACACCTTTCTGGGCTAGCCCTGTATCGTTTCAACTAGTTTGAGTAGTAAATCCGACGAATTTCAGCGAATTTGCTGAGTTCGTCGAAAGCTACTCGCCGCAAGCTGACTCTATCTCGCTCGATATATTTTCCATGGATCCTTTCCGTCCATTCGCCGGCAGCTTTAGATTTAGTTAGGGTTATCAACTAATTCCATTACAAACCTAAATTAAACTAAAAATTAATGAATTAGGAAACGAAACTTAGCTTAAATTTTTATATAAAAGCACCCCGTAGCTCTGTATCGTCAATTATGGTTAGGTAACTGAATTGGGCTCTTGATGTTAAGTGAGATCATTATAATAATTTATGTGGCACTATGTGGTATACATAGCTCTTAAATTAAAATATGGGACTAAAATGCTGTCTAGGTTGTAGAATGATTACTTAGAATGGACCTATTTACAAAAATAGATCTAAAACACGTAAACTTTAGTTGATGGGTAAATCAAACTTATTTTTATGGAATACTAGTTTTTACCCGCGGCATCGCCTGAATACGCAATATATCATTGTTATTTATAGCCTATGTGTTATTCTGATGTATAAGCTATATTATTGCAAAGATTTATCTCAATCCGTTCAGTAGTTTTTGCGTGAAAGAGTAACAAACATCCATACATCCATCCATCCTCACAAACTTTCGCGTTTATAATATTAGTAGGATGTGCAAAACCGCCGTGGCCGTGAACTAACAATAATATTTTAATCAGCAGCCAAGGACTTTCCGACTATACTTGGCAGATGCGAGTACTGATGAAAACCGAATTGGTGTCTATGTCTACCAAGTATCAAGTTGCACTAGCAATGACAGAGCATTGCTGTCAACATAACAAAACTAGTAGGTTTAAAATGGCACACGGGCGACCTCACCTGCGACGCTTCTCTTTTGACACAAACTCTATCATATTTTAAATGACTAAATTAATTTATTAATACAGAATCTTTGAATAACTTTGACCAAATTTCTAGGAACTGTGTTCCTCTACTCACTTATAATCAAAAAACTAAATTACTTAGAATGTTCCTTAGCTTTAATCATTGTTTACAAACTAGAAATTAATGCTATCTAAAACTATTTTGGAAGCAATAATTAATGTTAATAAGTTTATCACGCAAATAGATTTTAACGTATTCTGGGAATAGCGCCACTTGAAACTTTCGATAGTAATAATTATATTGAGCAAATTTAACTAGAAGTACTTTATAAGTAGAGCCTTAGAAAATTAGAATATACTAGGAATACCTATTAGATATGCTCTAACTAACACTGAGCGCTATAAAGTTACATGAACTAGTACCTATAATAGGCTTCTTGAAATTTTTTTGTTGATGTCCTCTTGTAACAGTATGCTGACTGTGAGTTTTGTCGTAAACATGACGTGCTCTTCGGCGAGCGCGTAAGCATGTAATTTGTATGAACTTGCACTCGCACAAAGTGTTTCAGAAACGCACCGCTAGTGGCGCTGTACATTTCTTCATACAAATTACATGCTTACGCGCTCGCCGAAGAGCACGTCATATTTACGACAAAACTCACACTCAGCATACAGCTAACCATAAACAGAGCCGATTAACGAGAACAAAAATAAAATTAACTTAAAAATAAAGAAGTTACAAGCATATTTATTTTCTTGCTAGATAATGAGCGCACTATGCTATGACGTCACTCCCAGTGTTATACGTTCGCTATACTATGTCATGCTTTATGGGAAAGGGATAAGGCATCCCCTCTTTATCCCTAGCAAAATTTTGGCTTGTTTACTGAACTTGACTAGCCAATTTTAATAATTTTTAGAGTTCCGTACCTCAAACGAAAAAAACGGAACCCGTATAGGATCACTTTGTTGTCCGTCTGTCCGTACTCAAGACCCTTTATCTCGGGAACCCGTAAAAATATCGAGTTGAAATTTAAACTGTATACGTATATCGATAGTGTCTTGCAGTTGTGTAAAATAAAAACTTCTCAGTTATCGTTTAAAAAAGTTAGAGTGTTTATGTCGTAAAAAACCGCATATTTCGACACTCACGAAAATCAAAACCTACAGGGTACTTCCCGTTAACATAGAACTATGAAATTTGGCGAGAAGCAATTTCTCAGAGTACAAATATAGGAATAAATCTGAAAACTGTACATTTTTATTTAAATCACAAAAAATAGGGCCTCAAAATTCAGAAAACATGAGTTTCAAAAATACAAAGTGAGTAAATCGTATCATGTAAGGTATCATATAAAAGAACTTCATTAGCACTTGCTAAAACAGGTTTTTAATTATTTTAACAATGTGTAATTTTTGATACATGAGGAGTAAAGTAAAAAAAAAAAAAAATTGTCGATGGTTATAGTATAGAGATTTTAAGAACTTACTTCCAATCTTGTGAAATTTTCTGGATTTGTACGGAACCCTCGATGTGCGAATTCACTAATCAATAACTTTTAATTCAATACCAGTCAACTACCCCTTTATGTAGAGCACAGAACAGCTCTCTTCTGTGATGTAGCGTATATTATAAATGAAAAAGATAATATTTTATTGGTTTAGTGTTAGCCCTGTCCAAAAGCAGCCTATTTGTGAAGGACGGGATCTGGCATTCTGACACAATTGGCATAACATTGTATTTAGATTCCAATTTTATTTCATTGCAGCGGGCTAACAGAGTGACCAGTAAGTTGAATTTGTATAGATTTTCCATACATTTTTGTGGCTGAAAATTATCTCAAGCGACATCAGCTCAATCTCTTTGGTTGTAAAAGCTCTGTGGTGGATACCAAAAGTAAGTAAGTTTGTATAGGCCGGGTGGCTTACCCTGGTGTCAGAGTTTTTAGGCCGCCTAAAGGCCTCTGACATGGCTAAACGGTTAAAACAACCGGAACCTACAATTTAACATGTCATCCGACCCACGGTAGCGCTCAGTTAGAAAATGCCACCCGCGGTCACCCATCCAAATACTGACCGTGCGAAACGTTGCTTAATTTCGGTGATTTATTTACCAAAAGTTATATCGTGTCATCATTGGTATTCGTGAATACGGTCGCGTAGACAGACATAAGTATAGGTATATGAAGTGATAAGATCGCTAAGATTAATCTTTAAAATATTATTAAAAATATTTTCATAATACTGGTAATCAATATAGATAGACAAAGGTATAGGCACCTACTAACAAATTTATATTTGTCTCAAAAGACTACTAAAAATATGTACTGTTTGTTCTATTTTGAACTAAAAACAATACAACCAACCAAAAACAAACCCCAAAATTCTGTCTACACTCAAAAGTAAGATTAATATTTCAGTAAAATTTCAACTCAAATCTCTCAGGACGTATTTACGCAGTCCATATTTTGCTTATGAAAAATTTGGTGTAATGTGTAAAAATGGCGCAAGAAAAAATGAATAAAAATGAAAGCCTAGGAGAATTGCGTGCAAGTACGACAAAGGCGCACGTTGTACACAATGTCCAAAACAATAGAATAAAGAAAACGTCCTACAACTAACCTCGGTTTGCTTCTGACACGAAAGGGAGCTTGAACAGGAACGGACTAAGGACTGGGCTAAGCATTCTGTAAAATGCATTGCACATATCATACATGCATACATCAATGATGTATTGTGCAATGCATTGCACAATACATCATTGATGTATTGATGCCACTAATTTCAATTTATTTTTGTTTCTTGTATGTATGATTGCACAAATCTTTTATGCTACTACTAATACTTAATAAAACATAATTATTATTGGTCTATAACAAAAGCATATTTTTGATTATGAATCATCTAACATTGATAAAACTTTAAGCTGAACGGTTACTTTTAAAAATTGTACGAAAAAACTTAGGTATACAAATTAAAATCATGACCTAACATACCGTTTTACCCATATATTATGCTTAAAAACACATCAAACGTAACGTGGCCATCCATCTGTCTATTCATTGACCATGCGATGGGCACTGCTAGACAGAAGCCTCCCAATCTTCAATAAGACCCGTTCTAAGTAATAGCAGGTTACATCCAGGGCATTCTTGCGGTCTTAATGAGTTCCAACTCTTGGGTGGATGATATGCTTGCCGGTGCTTGATCTCCCCTCGACAACTTTTTAACTCGATCGGTCATCAGTTCTCCGTGCCATGTGAAAAATATGCTATGCGCACTGCCCATTCCCATTTCAACTTGCTAACCCGCTGGGCTATGCTGTGACACGGTTAAATCTACCGAGAGCCAATATTTTTTTAACCGGTTATCCAACGTACGTTTTGCGTAGCTTATTATTGTTTCTTGTTATGGCCCATTGTGACGTCCTTAAGTCCGTCCCTGATCCGCAGGGGGTAGAAGCAGGGCTCGTAAACTTGTCAACGCCAGGGCCCGTATATATCGCTGGATTCTGTGTGTTATTGTAGTGGCGAGCCATTATTTCAAACGGCTCTGATTTTGGGACTCGGATTCAGTTTTAATTGAATTATTTCTTGTTTATTAATTTCTATGTCGTGAATTAAATTTAAGGGCTTGGTTTAACGCAATTATGAATACGGTTATGGTTGTAATTTAAATTATAATTAGAAATTTAGAGAGTGGGTGGCTAGATCTAAATTTAGCTTGCTATTGAAAACTGGTGATTAAAATTATATATTGTTATGTAATAGCCAGAGATTGGTTATATCACGCTTTCAAATAATCAATTAAACTAGTTAATATGAATTAGTTTTGCATCAGATCTATTATCTAAACTAGCTATATCCTGCGCGTGTTGCTGGCGCCACCTATCGAAAATTGGTTGCACCAACTCAGAAAACTTCCTTGGCTCATGCCTTCGATCAGGAATACACATGAATCAGGATCAGTAATTGATCGAAGGCTCATGCACAACAACTTTGCTAAAGTTCATCATATGATCAAATGCATAGTTTACGATTCTATAGAGACAAACATTCATTTTTAAATATAAAGAATTATAGGTAGATAATTTTATTACATACGTATATTTTTAGTTCTCGAAGACAAAATACAGTGATAATGATGAGTTTGATAATGCATGTAGCTACAGCGTTATTCAGAAAGGGTTGATTCCGACCAAATAAATCTCGGGTAAATAGGTTTATAAGGGTAAATGACCGCAGAGCGCATATAATTATGCTTAACATCCGGCATGATGTAGTGAAATGCAAACTTAACCCACAAAAAGTTGTGGTTCTCCAAAAGAGCCCCGCTCTGTAAAACACATGGCCATCATTGTGCCTAGTAAAGAGTTTGACTAATATTTCTTCACCGTAACGGCGGCGGCGGTCGCCGTGCAAACACGAGAGAAGTGCAATAATAGAGTGGCTCTCAAGTCGTTTCCCACAGTGGGGTGGTGACACTAGAAATCTTATTAGTAAAATTATTTTAGGTAAAACTCAGGGTTAGGGTATTTAAAAATATACTTAAATATATATTTTTGTTGAATTAATACAGTTTTATATTACTGTACCAGCCTTTTTAATAGTCCACTGCAGGACGTAGGCCTACCCACGAAGGGTGATTGATTGGGCCATATCCACCACGCTGGCCCAGTGCGGGTTGGTGGATTCACATACGCCATCGAATTTCTTCTACGGACGTATGCAGGTTGCCTCACGATGTTTTCCTTCACCGAAAAGCCAATGGTGTGAAATTCCGTACATAAGTTCCAAAGAAACTCATTGGTACGGGATCGGGATTTGAACCCACGACCTCACGATTGCAGGTCGGGTGTTACTACCACTAGACCACCACGGCAATTTTATATTATAACGCAAAATTGTAAAAAATTGTGCCACGGAGGCAATAATTTTTCAAAACGACCGCTATATTTTAATATAATCGAACAGACTTCAAAATATCTAGCGTTCCTTCAAAATTGTTCAATAATGATTATAACGATCGTAAAAGTGGTAACTAATGTTTTGGCTCACTATTTTTTTTTAACTCAAAACTTGCTTCTGGCCCTCAGTGCAGAGTTAAGATTGATAGCTCCACTAAGCGACCCGGTCTCACCTGCTAAGTTCACTCCAAGGAAATTGCAACATGTGCTAGTCTCTCTCTGTCTTACTATGTTAGGAATCCGGTTCCTACACAGAAGTATATGCAGAACAAATTAGCGAAATAATGACACTTCACACTTAGGTACATATTTTAATTATTCACTGGGATTTCTTATGTATGGCATCCTATGGAACACACTCATAGAGATGGATAACTAACAACCCGAAGTCCCCGAAATATAATAGATATTTAAATTCATCAAACAAATGCTTGACCGGGAATCGAAAATCGATTATCGGACCCCTTGCATGGGAAGTAGTGGCACTATTTATTGTGCTTTAGGTGTAATACCGCTCTGCCATTTTGATTTTTCGAAAAAATCGTGTTTAAATCGCAATTTTCTTGCTTGCATTAAATTTTGCATCAGTAAGAAATGCTTGTGTTTCAAAGTCCAACAAAAAAGTATATTTATTTTACTTCCAACACATTAAGCTTCAAAATTCACGTAAAAACTATTCGCAATCACTTTTCATAATAAATTTTAAAGACAATCCACCTGCGGGTGCAAACAGTTTGCTTTTAGGACTCTCACGCAGTGACCAACATCTCTATAGCAGAAATAGAAGAATTTCAGCAAAGCTTTATCAAGAAATTAACCGTGTGTTCTCCCCCTTTTCCTGGCAATTGCACGTACGCACAAGTATAGGCATTTATCCGTAAATTGAATACCGGTCTTTTGTCCCCGAAAACGTTTAGCTCCTAAACGGATGCCATCCATTAACGCTGCAGAAGGCGGTTGTATCGCCGATCGCATAAGATGGATCATGATGAATGCGACGATTACGACGGTTCTTATATTTTGTACAATTTCTTGGCGTTTTATGTGACTTGCTGCTGTTTTTATCAAGAACACATAAAATAGTATGATATGAAGGTCGTATAGAACTCATTATCATAATTTATAATAACATCAGCATCCAGCTTTTCCCTGAGAGGTTAAGCTTTGTCGGTGAGCGTCCTTTACTGCGCCGTATTCTCTACTAGATAGATAATCTTGAAGATTATAGTGTCTATTAATTTGACTTGCTACGTATGGCATTTAGCACATCGAAGTGGGAATGGGCAGAGCATGACACCCAATTTCACTTCAACTAGGTAATCTTTTGGTTTTTGTTATGGTTATGGTCATAGGTCATTTAATAGAAATAATCATCCTAAAATGAATATTAGTATTTTGTCCCCGAAACCATTTAGCTCCTAAACGGATGCCATCCATTAACGCTGCAGATGGCGGTTGTATCGCCGATCGCGCGATCGCACAAGATGGATCATGATGAATGCGACGATTACGACGGTTCTTATATTTTGTACAATTTCTTTGAGTTCTATGTGACTTCTTGTTAACACAGCGTGGTTGCTAAGAACTGTCTTTTTTAGTGAATTTTGTAAAATTATTACTGTACAGTATCAGCCTTTTTAATAGTCTACTGCAGGATGTAGGCCTACCCACGAAGGGTGATCTAAATAATTACTGCAAAATTGAACACTTGAATTAGGTAGAGGTACCCGAAACAAAATCGTCTGGTAGGTAAGTTACTGTTAAACATACGTGTATAAGTAGATCCTTCTGGTTCCTGGTTCAAGTTCTTGCCCAAGAAAGGGAATTTGGCTATATTAGGACCATACTTTGGTCCAGTGCAAGTTAAAGTAAGTTTGTTCGTGTTGAGTGACTAGCTCTGGTGTCAGAGTTATTTAATCGCCTGAATGTCTGATATTACTGACGATTGAATCAACTGGGACCTGCAATTTAACATACCATCCGAGCGTCGGTAGCGCTGAGTTGTCACCACTAGCTCATTCTAAGGCTAGCCGTGCCAAAGGTTGCTAAATAACTTCGGTCACGTCGGTGATCCCTGAGACACACCTAGTCTTATAAAAAGAGCGCTACAATGCCGTAAATTGCACGAAGAAGTTATAAGTCGAAATATATTCCAGAATCAATTCAATGGCACTAGTTTTCAAGAAAAAATAGCATCAAAATGTGTCCATTAGCTTGAGAAATATACCTAATACTATCGATGTACAATATAAAGCAAAAAATAAACAAAAGCTTATTCACCCCTCTTTTTTGCCAGAATTTAAAAAAACATATCAGTAGCAAATGGATACCATGACAACTATGATAGGCACGGTACAGTAACGTACTAGACGAAATTCTCGAATCGGGATCAACTTCTCGTTCTTTACAGGTTCCAAAAGACACGTTCCCAATATCAAGGTGAACAAAATCATAACCGAAAGTCTAGTTCGCACTTCATCGATTTTACTACCTTTTTACGTATTTTTTACAACTTTTCGGTAGAGCGCGTCATGTAAACTGCCCATTAATTCGGAACTTCCTATACCTTCGTTTTTATAGGCCAAGTTTATCACTCTAGTACTAAACTTATCTAACAAAGTTTGAAAAAACTCACTTAATGATGACTTGACAGAAAAATTAATTGACTTGGCACGTTACGGAGCCGTGAATAATTCGAAATATGTACTGGATCTAATTTAAGCATTACCTACGTATAATATATTATTTAAGTGATCTACAATCGGACTCAAGTTGTTATGTAGGTGTAGTATTTGTGTATAATTAGATGAACTTAAGTATTTATCTACATTACAGACGTTTATAGTAAAATTGCCTCGTGCAAGCGTAGCATAATAAAGTAACTACTAATGTATCCACTAATTTACTCATGGTTTCTTTTGCTCACGGGTCGCAACCCAAGCGTCCTTTGTATTTATTAATTTCTCCCTACAGCATGCCATGCAACTTCCTACATGTCCACTTTATTTATCCTTATTTACCCTACTTTTCCTTACCTATACATATCTTGTCTTGTCTTACATCAAATTAAATTTACAGGTGACATCGCAAAACGTGGCAAGTATTTCAAAGTACTGGCCATAGGTAAAACAAACCCATTGTTTGGCACCATGACTTTATCAATATCAACCACAGAGAAATGTTATTACTTAATTTGAAACAACTGCAATACTCTTCATACGAGTACCTACCTTCCTTTACCCTAATTTTCCCTTCCTATTTTCCCTCCATTTTCCTTAAATCTTGGGAAAATTACAGGTGACATCGCGAAACGTCGCAAGTATTTCAAAATAATGGCAATAGGTAAAGCAAGGCGATTGTTTGGCGCCATGGCTTTATCAATACCCGTCACTGGCAGCCCTGAAAGACCTTCGGCAATAACACTGATTGATTGCTAGCAGTAAATTGTTCTGTTTCCAATATTTTGAAGGCTTATTCGGGAAATTATACGTTTGTTTTGATGTGTTCGGGTGGAACCACAGAAAATACATACACAGAGGTTCATGTACAACAGTTATGATTAGCACATTTTAGAATAGAATAAAGAGGACTTGTTCAAAATCTTTCTGTCGTACAGGTGTGTAATTCTTTATTGTAAGTGTGACTTAGAAGAAAAGTATTATAGATATTGCAATAAGAATTAGACTTTGTAGCGGCATTTAAATTTTTTTAGCGTTCTGGTTTTTCGTGATGTTAAGACATTATGTTAGGTATACGTTTTGTTTTTTTTTTCAATCATTGAAAAACGACAGTGCTATGAAAAAAATCGGCCAAGTGCGAGTCGGACTCGCGCACGAAGGGTTCTGTACCGTATAGATTATTTTAATTTAATTACCTATTTCGTTTTGAAGGGAATATACAACTTAAAATAAATAAGCATCTTCCTCCTGCCGTCATTAATATCAAGTAAAAAAACACGTCTCTTGTAAGGGAGCACCTATTTAATTTTTATTTAATTTTAATTTAAATATTTATTTTTAAGTGAATATTTAACTTAATGTTCTGTGAATATTTTAACCATCTACCTGTCACCGTTATTAATATAGAGTGAAAAACGGCTAAAAATTCAGGTTCGTTGTATGGGAGCCCCCCTCAAATTTTTTTTTTCTGTTTTTAGTATTTGTTATTATAGCGGCAACAGAAATACGTTATCTGGTGATAACGCCTTATAACGTATTATAGCCTGGTAACAGACAGATAGACAGACAGACGGACAGCGGAGTCTTAATGATAGAGTCTCGTTTTTACCCTTTGGGTACGGAAATATACAAATAAATAAATTATGAAATTATGAACCATAAAAACACCCAAAAGAAAGAAGGAACTGTTAACTTGAAACTGAATACTTTATCACCCACCTCCATGCAGTTAAGACAAAAGAAGAATTTGGCAAACATCTTGAACCTAACTCCTACATTTCTAAAACAAAAACCGAAATAGTTTTACAACTTTACACATACTTGTATAACCCGACGGGAAGTTACATTACTTAGTTAGCCCTATTTCTACAACAAGTTGGTTATTAAATACACAAAACATGACCCCGGAGCCCGCAGCTCCCGCAAGCTACCAAGGTCAGGTACCCCTATAATCTTAACTTAAGTCTGTTGTATTTGTGTTAGTGGAAGCGAGGTGGGTTGCCATTAGATCTGTGGGAAAATACCCTTATTTACACAGCCTTGGGGAGTTCTCTTGCTGCGGTTGTGTATTGGACGCCGATAAAAGACGCGGGGAAATTGTGTGAAGTGATTCCCGGTATAGCAACTTTTTTATAGTAACACCAAATATTTATGTGAAATATTTCAACAAAACTTTAAAACACTTCCTAAAAAGTTTGATCACCTAGGTGATCAAATTTAACCATAGATATATTTCGGCGACAGGAACCTAAATAATACAAATAGAAACCATTAATTACAATTTATTGATTAAATACTAAAAATGGAACGATTACAACCAAAAATAAGAAGTTATTTTCCAAGCTCAAAACAATGATCTGCCATTCCTCTTTTTTTTTTTAAATTAATTTTACAATCAGCTTATGTTTCAACTTACGCAATATTTTGGCGATGATGAAGCCCCTTGTCTTGTCATTAGCTCATGTAATTATTATTTTCACACAAGTTTCACCTAAAATAAATTAATACTAATGTTTTATTTCAATAAGTTATTTACCACTTCAAAGTTCTATAGGTTTAATTATTATTTTTTTAAATGAGATTGTAATTTAAATTGTTTTATGAATGTACGTCGACAGGAACGACAACGCAAAGTTACTTCCACTTTGAACTAGTTTATAATTTAAATATTTGGCGCTAAAATTCAAACGACCGTCTTATAATAGATTGATTAATTCATTAGATTATGTCTAATAATATATTGATAAAAGTAAGTAAGTAAGTAAGTTCATGTAGGCCGGGAGGCTAGCCCTGGTGTCAGAGTATTTAGGCCGCCTGAAGGCCTCTGACATGGCTAAACGGTTAAAACAACCGGGACCTACAATTTAACGTGTCATCCGAGCTACGGCAGCGCTCAGTTAGAAAATGCCACCCGGTAAAATACAGTAAATCGTCCGTGACGACCACACGGCCATTCTGCTCAAATCGCGACTCTGCGATTTTAACAGAATACGTGAAAATAACATGTCAAATGCATCGACAAGGACCATCAACACCTTAACTAAACAATTTAAAACAAATAAATAAAGTCTAAACAAAGAAAGAACGTAAAACTATTACACCTTACAATGTTACAAACACAGACAGTACTGGAAAGTTCTAATATAATATGGTTATAAATAATGAATTTTTCCATGATTTTTCTATTTGTTTTTCATAATGTTCAATTAATGAATAAATTTACAATGTCTTAGATAACTTCATTTTTATCCTCTTTATAATTAATAATATTCACATGTCATGTTTGGTACCTACGGAATTTATTCGTAAATGAAACGTTACGCGGGTACTTCTTCGAAGACAAAATTTTGGACGTCTATAGGTTTTTTTCTGAAACCAACAAACAAAACAGTGTGTAATTTTTTTTTCTATACAGTTTACCTTTAACTCTACCTGGGACAAGTGATATTTGTCAAATCATTGCAGTCCAAGTATAAATTAAAAATATTTGAAGTTTGTTCGCCTGATTCATATACCGCGTCCGCTTGCCATTTTTCGAAAGAAAATGGTCGATATCGCATTTTCCCTTTGGTAAATCATTATAAATTATAATTATATCAAAAGGAAATGAATTGCACTTTTACAAAAAAAATGTGTATTAGTTATAACTACCTTAGTATGTTTATAAATAGGCTAATAAGAAGTGTCCGGCATATAATACTGATTAATGTGGCGTATGCTGCGCTTGACCTTGCTTGGTCGTGTGATGATGATGAGAGCCTGACTTCTCGCGCAGGGGGAAGCCAGTCGTGCAACAGACGAGCCAGAAGGTGGATATACGGCTGGTTCGCTTGGATCCCGGAGTTATAATGATAAATGTCTGATTCATCTGTGCTTAGTTCAGGTGGCATTATGATTACAATGCCTGTTTTATAAAATTTATTTTATGGTTTTACAACTTCAATCTGTATTTCGTGTAATGCATTTGGGTTATAGATTCAAGTAGAAAAATGACAATACTGAATTCAGTATGTATGATGAGTTATGCATGTATTACGGCAAAATCCTGATTCATCTGGCCTGATTCATATGGTCAAAACGCCATATAAATCATAAAATTCATACTGAAAAAGCTTTGAATATAGCTTATATAGCCCAACAAGACCTCGATGACGACAGTTTTTGGATATAAACTTCGTCAATCGATGAAAAAAATAATTACTCCAAAATTCACCAGAGATGTCTTATCGACCCTTCTTCAGAAAAACGTGGATGATTGTTCAGATTCAAACGATGAGGGCATTTTTGTGTTTAAAAAGCTTCAGTAAAATAAACTTACAAAAGAGTCTCACACTGCTGGTGAAGGTATGATTACTCAATCTTCCATTAAAAAATCAAGATCTCGTCAACAAGAAAAAGGTTTTAAAGATGACATTGAAAGTAGCTCGGGCCCTTGCAAAAAGCTAAAGATTTATTTCTTGTAGTACTTAAATGTGACTTCATTATTTATAGTTAACGATACTAAGAAAAATTATGTTTCTGTGATAGTTACCAAGGAAGATTACTGTCAAAAATTCCATTTAATTGAAGTTGATCTCATGTTTCTTACTTTAATCTTATTTTTTTCATTATATAATAAACAAGATTCGTGAATTGTACATGGAAAAAAATAAACAGAGAGAATAATATAATGTACCAATTACTATACTTACTATTAGTTCAGTTCAGTTCATTTATTCTCACATAGGTACAATAATGCACACTTATGAATGTCAAAAGTAAACAATAAATATAAATTAACATAAAACAATAAAACTAACAGAATGAATACATTTTCATTTTGACTGCCTCGGTGGCTCAGTGACTGCCTCGGTGGCTCAGTGGTCAGTGACCCTGACTTCTGGATCAAAGAGGCGTGGGTTCGATTCCCACCAGGGCAAGCATTTTTGTGATGAACATTGGTGTTTGCTCTGTGTCTGGGTGTTATTTAGTTACTATCTATATAAGTATGTATTTAAAATATGTATATGTAGTATATCAGTCTCTGGCAACCATATCACAAGCTTTGCTTAGTTTGGGGTCAGAGACCGTGTGTGAGATGTCCCCCAATATTTATTTATTTAAATACTATCACGTCAGGTTACGCAATGAATTTTTGTCACACATAAAATCTTTTACACTATAGTATGCTTTTTGTATAAGAAAATCTTTGATAATATTTTCAAACATTGTTTCATTTTTCTTAATTATTAACTTTCATGTACCTATTTATCAGTAACAAATATTAGTAATAGTTCATTTATGTAATTTAAAATGTTTTCGTTTACCCAGGTAATATAAGAATTATAATTAAGTATTACAATTTTTAGATTTCTAAAATGTAATACAAGAAATATTGTTCATTCGTCAACTTTTTTTCGTGCTATAGTGTTAAAATTTTATGTACGCATGTAAAATACGATTAGATTTCCCTATTACACAGCCAAATTACATAGTTTTTCATTTTCAGTTCTGTTCTGATTCATCTGTAATCAATTCTGATTCATCTGGGCACAAAATATTTGAACGTAGATATCTTAAAAACTACTTAATAAAAACAAGTCCCTCATTGAAATATATGTTCTTTAGTTACCTTTTTTACATATGAACATGTGCGACAGAGCTGAAAGTGAAATAAAATTTTGGCCAGATGAATCAGTCAAAGAATGAAATTTCGAAGAAATACCCACGCCAAAACTGCATTGTGTGAGACACAAATAAATTTCGGAAGAGAATCTGTTTTTTTTTTTTGTTTTTTGTTGTTTTGTTATTTTTTTTTTTTATTTTAACATTTTACGACCACACGGTCATATGAATCTGAATTTGTTGTTCAATAAACAATGCAAGAAATAATGTAGCGTTACTGTCTTAACCCATTAATACATTTTACTTTCTAAAGCGTATGCAACCAAATTATTACGTTAACAGCTTGATTGAATAATGAAGAAAAACACAAACATCAGGAAATGTGTCTAAATAACAATATAACTCAGCCCTAATATTAATTAATAAGATTGCATAATAATTATTCACAAATGGGGTAATAGTAAAAACAATGTCAGTAAACTATCACTACCATAACGTTACATTATATGTTAAAACATTTCAAAATCACAGTTATTATTTTAACTGTGAAACATCAAGTGTAATAATTAATAGATAGTTCAATGTTAATTTCTCAGTGCGAACAATAGATTAATTAGTTAGTTGTGTTACGAAGAGAATAAGGAAATTTAAGATGCATGGAGTTGTAATAGAAAATCAAATAATGTTCGATACAACAAATGGAAGTAACACTGCCAGTTCTGTTGTCTTGTTGTAAGTTTAAGTAACAAAAAGGAAAAGTAAAACACGGCTAGATATATTCAAAACGCAGATAGATATATTCAAATTCAAATCAGAAAGAATAAAGGAAGTGAACCACCACTCCCAAGCTTACACCATTCCGGTGTCTCGCTCATCAAACCAGTACAAAGGATGAAGGAAAAGGTACCACCGATCAAGTCAACGACTCCAAGCTTACACCATTCCGGTTTCTCGCTCATCAAATCAGTAAAGAGGATGAAGGAAAAGGAACTACTGACCCCAGGCTCATCACATGACATCTTGCCCAGGAAGCCCAAAGTTCAACCATTCCGATCTCTCACTTTGGCGAATCAGTAGGAAGGAATAAGGAAAGAAGACAAGGATAAGGAAGTAGTAGAATCACGTAAAAAAATCATACATATATCAGCGCAAGCGTTGCGAAAATACGTTAAATATTACCGGAAAGACAACAGATATGGCATGTCTATCTTATTCAGCCGGCTGTTCTCGATATATTAAAGATTATAACAAAGACATCCAAAGGCATAAGAGCGGGTTAAGATTAGAACGAGATTTATCTGAACTTTATCTGTTGATCATTTACAAAATATCATCCGTGTTCTACATTTTAGCTCTATAGGTAATCACTCAATAAATTATCTATATGCTTAGTAAAATCATGGTTGCGAAAATTACATCAGTTTCAAAAATAATCTACGTGGAGACTCGATTAACCGGACTAACTAGTGTCGTTGTTTTTTTTTTATTTTTTTATTTAAAATATTATGACAATACTACACTACTACTACATAGAAAGCAATTGGATCATCCACAGACCCTTGAAGGTCTAAAGATAATCCAAGTGCTCAAGCCCACTGCCAGTTGGCAGCGTGCCCAGCATGCTGGCAGCATTGCCACGCTGAATGGCAATGCTTATACGTTGAGCCAAATAAACACCAGCATTTTGGTCACGCGTCGCGTCCACCAGACGCTCAGAAAGACTTTTGAAAACAAGATGAGCTCCCGGCCCCCACGGACCCAAAGTCTCAACTCCAAATGGCTCAAATATGTAACCACTCCCGAGGTTAGCATATTTGCGCCGCTTGTGCTGCTCAGCCGAATTGGCCGCCGCTCCAGCCCTACTCTGAGTCTCAGGAAGATGTGACGGTGCCAAAGTATCGACGCAAGTTGCGTCCCATACTAAGGGCCGTCCACACTGTGTCAAGTGTCGTTGAGCATTCGGATATTCAAAAATCCGGATATTGGAGTTTCCACTGTATATACTGTTCACATAAAATTTAAAATCAGGGTTTACCTAGAATTTTTACCTACTAGGTTGCATTTAACATAACATCAAAAGAGCGGCAATATAAATAAACAAAAATTACACTTGACACATTAACTTAAAGGACAAGAAAAGTTACATTCACAATATTTGCATTACTGAAATGAAACATCATCTTATCCAAAAATCGAATATCTATCCTAAACAGATTATTTCTGTATTTATTTTAGTATTTTAATTTAGTACAACTTACATGGTTATAAATTTTTTTTGAAAATATGAGCAACCTCAAATATTTTGTATTAATCCAACCAAGCCACTAAAACAATTAGAATGTAAAACTGCTCGACCATCCCTGAATGAGTTAAGTCCTTTTAAAATCATTGAAACTTTTGCGGCTTTTTTTTTTTTTATTTCTATTGTTTACATATGTTATAAGGCCAATAATTAAATTCTTACTAAATATAACTGACAGCCAAGAAATGGTTATTAAGTAGATTAAAAGGCAATTATTATCTTAAGGATTTTAGAACGGCGTATCTACAAATAATAATAAAAATAACAACAAAAACAAAATTAATATGTCGCCTTTACGGGAAGGTGACAGATTTCCAACAAACGAACATAGTAATTAAGTCAAAATTATAAAATTCAATAAGTGATGACATAACAATCGCAGATTTATCAGACGGGGTGAGCGAATATAAATATTGATAGAAATTCTGATTTGGATTTGCTTTCCTTAAACTTACAATTCAGGAATCAGTGTCTCATTTTTACTGTAGAGAAGTTAAAAGCAGGTCTAACTCAAATGCCAACTTTAACATTATAATAAGACATAATATGAGCAATAATGGATCTTTGTTGTTGTTGTTCAATGTATATTGCTGAAAATTGCGCAAAGTTATAAGAACGAGCGATTTGAATGTAAAAGAGCAACTTTAAGTTATGTTAAGAATAATAACTTGAACTAGGTAAACAGAAGAACAAAACTCTGAAAACTAAAATCATTTCAAGTACACACCTATATAATAAATTAAATTCTACTTTGGCGTTCAGCCCTACATTGTTTTATTTCTGAAAAGCAAGGCTATGACAGAACTGAATTACTTATTACAGGCATAAACTTCTTATATTTCGACGAAATTACGTATTCACTAAGTTATCTTATTTCTTTTTTTTTTACAATATAAAAAAAATCAAAAATATTTTATCAATTGGTTCTATGAATTATATTTAACCAATTATATTTTAGTGAAGTTTAATAATTTCCTTTTTAATTTAACCGTTATACTAAGACTTAAAATGTGTAAAAGCCCTGTTAATTTCCAGAGCAAAATTCTATAAGGACCCATGAATTTAATTTAAATCTTATTAAGTACATTGTTAAAGCTTGAGAAAAGCCACTGGCTGAAAATTACATAATGTGAAATCAGTTCACAGCCAGTGGATTTATGTATTTGTTATCTTTTAACTCATTTGTGTCAAAAATCTAATGTCTCTACGCCTAATAAGGAAATGACAATCAGTACTGTTTATACGATCACACCTTTAAAATATCAACACAGCTTCGATAAAATCAGTTTTTCTAAAGATCTAAGGTGACAACCTTGTTACTTTATGTGAAGTCGGCTATACAGAACTCTTTGGTTTCCATTTTACATTTATTTATGAGCATCATAGATGTAGTGATTAGTATTTGATCTTGAAATATTGTATTACATTGTTTTTACATTCAATTATTTATCAATTATAAGGTCTATAAGTTTTTAATGTTTGGGCATTAATATCACGATTTATGATAATGATAATTATGTGCTAGTAATAGTAGACTGATAATAAACATCTTTTGATATTTTCCTCTATTGCATTACACAGTTACAGCTCTATTTACTGAAAACTAAATATCACGGCAGTCTAGGTACTGCAGTTAGTTGACTAGGGCAGTGGTTCCCAAAGTTGACTGGACTACAACTCATCTTAAATAAGTTTACCGTATGTTATAAATATTCTGTAAATGTATAATTTTAATTTTGTTGTAATGACGTATCTAAGCACATGATAATTGAAATACAAACTCGTTACACCACCTCTAGGAAAATTAACCAATGCCAACATGAAATAACATTCTTTTGCTCGATCGGTTAGTGTATTGTTCTACAGGCAGGGCCCATTCAAATATTTGCCGACGACTCGACAGTGGGTCATGACCCAAAGTTTGAGAAACCCTGGACCAGGACGTTTCCACTAAATTGATACCAATATATTATATATAAGATTAGAAAGATAATATTATAGCAGTATAGACAGATAGTTCAGCCATGACAGGTTGACCCTATTTTATTAGAGGCACTTTATATCAACATAATTAATTTTCAGTTCTTCCATTGCAACAACCAACATAACAGTAAAATTGTAATATTATTCTAGATTAAAAATAATTTTGTAAGATAGTCAGCCAACAGTTACTTTGGCATTATTACAACAATCAAAAATAAACATGAACAAAATAAATTATTTAGCCTTTACCTATTACTTATTCATAACATATAAAATCCACTGTTAAATATCGGCTCTCTGTCCTCGAGGAAAGCGAAGCTGATCATGTTGCACGGGGAATTGAAGACAGTACTCAGCTCAGACAGTACCTATGCTCCGAAGCATTCTTACATTGCTCTAGTGTAGTACTGCAGCATCACTTCCGAGCCTTCAGCGTAGAACTGCATTCATTTTTATTCTCTGCCAGAAAAACAACTCGCATTAGTTCTATAACAATATCACAACATATTATAAAGCAGTCTATATTTCTGTGTCCCTTTATTTTCTCTTATATGGCCTAAACTATACAACAGATAGCAATGCAGGTTCCACTATCTTATAAATTATTTATTTCAAAAGGTTTATACCAATAATTTATTCATAGCTGAGTGGAGCCGGGCCAAGTAGCTAGTTAATTATAACTCTAAATTAGCCGAAAAGAAAATTAGGTCTTCTAGGTTTCATTGTGACTTATTGTCTGTTTGTGAGTGTTATACAAATTGATCAGAGAATGCTTATGAAGGAAAACAAAGATAAATTATATTGTCATAATGTAAAGACCACAGAAGTAAACCTTATGGATTGTCAACAGCGTCAACTGGCATTATTATGCCAGCGACTGTGTTCTCAGCTAAAGACCGGCAGAAAACTCTGTAACAAGACTATTGCAATTTTCATACTTTACCTATATCAAAAACATTTCCTCGATGCAACACGAGAGTGTAGCACTTTAAAAGTATTTACATGCAGCCACAGCGGCATGTAATATTTAGTTTATTCGTTTCTAAATCACAAATCAGATAAAGGACAAAGTTGAGGTTAGAAGTGAAATATTACGATCTCGTCACATTACGTTGCCAATTAACAAACAAAACACATCACCTGGCTTGTTTTCTTGTGAAATAGCTCTGCATTAATATCTTCAAAGGTTTCTCAGTTTTTCCTTAAGTTTTCTCCATGAGAAGTTGCAGTGCAGTAGAAGTACAGCCCTTCAGAGGTCATGATGGATATCCCCCACCGCTGCTTTCGGCGACAGGAACCTAAATAATACAAATAGAAACCATTAATTACAATTTATTGATTAAATACTAAAAATGGAACGATTACAACCAAAAATAAGAAGTTATTTTCCAAGCTCAAAACAATGATCTGCCATTCCTCTTTTTTTTTTTAAATTAATTTTACAATCAGCTTATGTTTCAACTTACGCAATATTTTGGCGATGATGAAGCCCCTTGTCTTGTCATTAGCTCATGTAATTATTATTTTCACACAAGTTTCACCTAAAATAAATTAATACTAATGTTTTATTTCAATAAGTTATTTACCACTTCAAAGTTCTATAGGTTTAATTATTATTTTTTTAAATGAGATTGTAATTTAAATTGTTTTATGAATGTACGTCGACAGGAACGACAACGCAAAGTTACTTCCACTTTGAACTAGTTTATAATTTAAATATTTGGCGCTAAAATTCAAACGACCGTCTTATAATAGATTGATTAATTCATTAGATTATGTCTAATAATATATTGATAAAAGTAAGTAAGTAAGTAAGTTCATGTAGGCCGGGAGGCTAGCCCTGGTGTCAGAGTATTTAGGCCGCCTGAAGGCCTCTGACATGGCTAAACGGTTAAAACAACCGGGACCTACAATTTAACGTGTCATCCGAGCTACGGCAGCGCTCAGTTAGAAAATGCCACCCGGTAAAATACAGTAAATCGTCCGTGACGACCACATATACGTAGTAATTTAACCACAGATATACATAAGTGTTTTTAGACTATCTTTATAAAATGTAACACACTATGACGGCTCAGTCTAACTTTGTCCGAGTCAAGCAGTAAAAAGTAAGTAGCCCTAAAAAGTCCATAATAGAACGTATTGGTCCACACTATTTTTAGGGTTCCGTACCTCAAAAGCAAAAAACGGAACCCTTATAGGATCACTTTGTTGTCCGTCTGTCCGTACCTATGTCAAGACACTTTATCTCGGGAACGCGTAAAGATATCGAGTTGAAATTTAAACTTTAAACGTATATCTATGGTCTCTTGCAGTTATGTAAAAGAAAATCTTCTCAGTTATCGTATAAAATGTTAGAGCCAGGTGTTGTAAAAAACCGCACATTTCGACACTCATAAAAATCAAAACCTACAGGGTACTTCCCGTCGCCATATAACTATGAAATTTGGCAAGAAGCAATATAGATATAGGAATAAATCTGAAAACTGTACATTTTTATTTAAATCACAAAAAATAGGGCATCTAAATTCACAAAATAAGGGTTCAAAATTCAAAGTGAGTCATGGCGTTACGTTGAACTAACAATAATATTTTAATCAGCAGCCAAGGGACCGACTATTTAGTAGACGCGAGTCTACTGATGAAACCGAATTGATGTCTACCAAGTATCAAACTCTTTTAGTTGTACTAGCAATGACAGAGCAATGTTGTCCACGTAACAAAATTAGTAAAAAGCACTCGGAGTTTTGGCGGGAACGCGGAAAAGTCATGTCGCCATATTGTATTATTTAGTTAAACTTGTGTTTTATCAGTGATATTTAGTGAAAAATTGTGGTATTTCGTTGATTATGAACTGAATTACGTGCATGAGTGTGGGCAAGTGATATAATGTGACGTATCATGTCGTTCCGTGTTCTTACCAAAACTCCATAGACACCTCTAGTAAAGTCTCCACTGCTTTACTAAGGTATGACTTAGACTACATTTGGACTTGACCGCGACTTTATTGGACTATGACGTGACTACGACAGTGACTATTTTGATAAAATATCAAAAATTATTAAAACTTAATACTTGACATTGGCAAATGCACAACAATGCGACGCCAAACAAAAGAAGAAGAAGAACAAAAAGCACTCGGGCGACCTCACCTACGACGCTTCTCTTTTTGTACAAACTCTACAAGCCTTTTTTTATTAGGAACTTAGGTGACTGTACTGTACCAGCCTTTTTAATAGACCACTGCAGGACGTAGGTCTACCCACGAAGGATGATTCTCTCAAGTTACTCACAAAATCAGAATGAAATAAATTAATGAATCAAGTCTTAGACAATGACATAATATAGTTCAATGATTATATCTTTAGTTCTCGTCAAAACGTTCTTGGGTCAATCAACTATTCTTTGTAAAAACCATGTCCCTCAAATAAAAAAATATGCAGAACACAAAATATAATACATTTCTTATGTTTTATATCCTAAATAGTAATTGAGAATATACCTTTAATATTAAACAGATTATTACATTGTAAATTCCCAAGCATATTTAGTAAAAGTATGGTAACTTAGGTGACTTCTATTTCCCATACAAATATTTCGTGTCCCCATGGCTAACTCAGTTGCTTTTTAGCGAATTAATTTCAAAATCTTGTAACAAAACGTAAAAATCTTTGAAGCAAAGTGCTTTTAATGTTAATATATAACATACAAAGAACCAGAAAAAAAAATTCGATAAAGTAACTTAGGGGACTAAATTTACTACATCAAAAGACAAAAACCTCAAAATAGGCTGAATAAAAAATTAAACTGTACTGCCGATAACTGGATAGTATAGACTAGTATATATGTTAGTAAAATAAATAGGAAAAGTGAAAGAAATAGAAGATTTTTGTTTCCTAATTATTAGAAATATTTTTTTTTTTGACTTACAAAGAATAGTTGATTGACCCTCTTAACACTTATCTACAAGATTTTTCAGCGTTAAACCAAAGTGCCTTACCACGAGCATCAGCATCCACTACAACGAAATCTCACCCGTTAAGTGCTCACTTAAGAGTCGCGTTAAATTACACCAGAAAAAAGCGGCCCTCAAATGAAATCTAAGTGTTCCATCGGCGTGATTGCGGAGTAATAGTTACTGTAATTGCTCCGTCTAAGTGCAGCCTTAATTTTAAGATGTCTTGTGGTATTTTCTGAAATGCATTATGCGTAGCGATCATAGCGTAGTTTGACTAGGTGTCGGTCAGCGATCACCAAAGTTAAGCAACGTTAGGCAATTTAGGCATCTTTTTTTTAAATAAGTGCCACCTATTCCCCTTGTGTATACATATACACAAGGGGAATAGGTGAATAGGTTCAGGGTCTTTTTATAATTATTATTTTTTTTAGTAAGTATTTTTATCTTAAATTGTCATAAAATAAATATGTCTATAGTTCCCAACTTCAAATATATTTTATAGTTTATTTTTAAATTTATGCTGTATTTATACTGTAAGTATCAATATTTGTCTTGACTCGTAAATATAAATATATTTATATATAAATAAATCTCAGAGCAAATAAAAAAATCGAGACAGAACGTCGTTGAACAGTCAAGTGAAGCCGGTTTTTTATACATGTGTGAGTGCGTCGCTGTTGCGCCGCCATAGTTCGACTTACAAGCCAAGGCGTAGTTTCGTTGTACGTTGATATGTGTGTAATTGTCTGTACACGGCGAGGCGTAGTTTTGGTTGGCTTCACTTGTTTGTTCACAACATTCTCTCTTGATTTTTTTATTTGCTCTGCGATATAAATATTATACTGCAAATATAAAATAAGTTAGCTATACAACGTGTAACGGAAAGGCTGTATACATAAAAAGTGGGTTGATACTATACCTTATATACATGTTGTATTCGAAATTTCGAGCCAAAATAACTACATTCACTTTTAAAAAAAAAAAATATGACTGACTAGAAAAATCTTTTGCACGTAAACAAACATGTCACAACAAGGAGGTGTGGTCTGATTTTGATGGGCAAGGTCGTGTTATTGACCTCACAGCTGTTTAGTGTGATAGTGCTGTGCAAATGTGAATTAGTCATAAAAATGACTAGTTTTTCAAAAAAAGATTAAAAATCAGCAAACGAACTTACACGGCTAAACATGCCCCCAGCTAGTTTGTTACCGTTATCTGATTTGGTACTTTCAGTATGTATACAGTCTTTCCGTTACACGTTGTAGAGTGTGTCTGTCATGAGAATAATACGCGTGTGTATGATCGTCCTAAGTGCATACTTATGGGTCGAATGGCCCATACGTTGCAATTTAGGCATCTTAGATTGGGTGACCGCGGGTGGCAATTACAACTAATAGCGCTACCGTGGCTTTAATCGTTTAACCAAGTCAGAGGCCTTTAGGCGGATTAAAAACTGACACAAATACTGTGTGCGTAACCTAATCTTAATACGAACTACTACTTAACTGAAATGCATTTAAAAGGTATACATGTTCAAAAGCGGGTTCAACAAAAAAAACCGGACAAGTGCGACTCAGGTTCGCACACCAAGGGTTCCGTACAAATCCAGAAAATTTCACAAAATTGGAAAGAAATATGATACCTTACATGATACGATTTACTTACTTTGAATTTTGAACCCATATTTTGTGAATTTTGAGGCCCTATTTTTTGTGATTTAAATAAAAATGTACAGTTTTCAGATTTATTCTTATTTGTGTACTCTGAGACAATGCTTTTCGCCAAATTTTATAGTTCTGTGTCAACGGGAAGTACCCTGTAGGTTTTGATTTTTGTGAGTGTCTAAATATGCGGTTTTTTACGACATAAACTCTTACTTTTTTAAACGACAACTGAGAAGTTTTTCTTTTACCCAACTGCAAGATACTATAAATATACGTTTGCACTTTAAATTTCAACTCGATATCTTTACGCGTTCCCGAGATAAAGAGTCTTGACATACACACTGACGGACAGACGGACAACAAAGTGATCCTATAACGGAATCCTAAAAACGAACAATAACATTTTATTACACAACCATATTAAATAAAAAACAAATTACAGGGACAAAACAATACAATTTATATGTTTCTAAGTGGCGGACTTATTCCAGGCAACCAACCTGGACCAGATAGCACAAGACCGAGATGAGTGGCGTACAAGAAGAGAAGCCTGTGCTTAGCAGTAAGCACTTATATGCTGCTAATGATGAGAGGATTACTTACATTCTTACACACTCTACACCTCACTCCACCACATTATATCCATACATACATTAGCAGTTAGACGTTCACTACTGAACAAGGATTTATCAAGGCCTTCCTTATGGATTTCCAATAAGACCAGTTGGAAACGTTTTGAATCCAGCGCGTTCCCGCGATCACAGTTATACATGTCGTCGGTCTACCGCGTAAGTACGAGTTGATTTTTATTCGATTCTAGAACTTTACGGCCCTATCGACATTATTATTTTGTTAATCTATTTGCAACCATATGTCCTTCCCACTGCCATTTAAACCTGTTTATCCGCTGGTTTATGGTCTATATCATAATATACGCTAATGAATTTCTCGCATGTGCTTAATTGCGTATGTAAGTAGGTTTCCTTGTATAGACTATGTCTTATATTACCCAAGAGCATCGACTTATGTGTTGTGTAAATCAGTGGGAACACAAACAAATCGGAATTTTTCCTACAATGACAAGTAAATGTGGAGCATAACAATATTAAAAATAACTGTGAAAATCTGTGCAATTTGCAATGCAACATGATGTACAGAAGTTTTTTTTGCTAGCTTTGATAAAATTGAGCTAAATAACGAGTAATTAATTCTCTCTGGGGCACAAACATCCTTTCAAGTCTTTCTCCTACACTAAGCTTGTACCTAAACTGTCGTCATAGCAACGTCTCAAAATACGTTGCTACTGTGTATTATCCAGCCGCTATTGAAGTTACAGCCGCGTATACACTAGGCAACAATTAACGCACAACACGTGACGTTCAACACGATAGGCAACGTCGCACAACAACGCGTTGACGTTTTCAGCTGATGCGCAACGTGATCAATTTGATTCCGTGCAATACGCAGTTGAGCAACTACTGCTGAAGTCGTGAAGACGTGACCTGCAACAATATCTGTATTGTGGTGTCATCCATCCATCCATCAGCTCAGGACGTCCACTGCTGGACATAGGCCTCCCCTATAGATCTCCAATAAGACCGGTTAGTAGCGGCTTGCATCCAGCGCGATCATGAGGTGTTAATGAGGTCATCCGTAAAAAAATCCTTGAATGTTAAAATTTTCAACTCATTGATCACACAGCTATACGATACTCATGTTTCACTTAGAGCGATTAAACTTAAGCTTGCTCCTGCACCCTGGCTCACAAACTATATTAAGGCCCTTACACACAAAAAGGCGATAGCTCATAGCAAGTACAAATATCAGCTCACTGAGCTTAACAGGTTGAAAAAAGTCAAGTTGTGTAATCGCTGCAATATGGTGTGTAGGGACGCCCAGCGACGCCACATCTCAGAGTCACTTCAAGATAAAGATCCAGCAAACGTCTGAAAGTTTCTTAGATCGCTTGGAGTTGGAAAGTCGCGACAGGGAACTGTCCCTAAGAATTTGGATATTGACGCATTAAATAGGCATTTTTCCGCAACTCCTAATATGGATCCTGCTGTCAAAACTGACACATTAAAGTTTCTCTCCAATACTACGGCTCCTGATCTACTTTCTTTCTCTTTTCGTCAATTTACTGCCTGTGATGTTAAGAAAATCATCCTTTCCATTACCTCTAAGGCTGTTGGTTGTGATGCCATCAACCGTAACATGATCATCCCTATTTTAGAACACCTGCTCCCAATTCTCTGCCACATTTTAAATTTTTCCATCTTTAAAAGTGAGTTTTCCTCCTTGTGGAAAGAAGCTCAAATAATTCCTGTACCCAAAAAAGAAATTTGTGTGACCTTTTCTGAATACCGTCCCATATCCATTCTTCCATTCCTATCTAAGGTCCTTGAGGTATCCATAACCAATTAAACCACTTCCTTACCAGACATGGACTGCTTAACCTTTTCCAATCCTGGTTTTTGTCCTGGGCACAGCACGGTTACGGTGCTGCTCAAAATCACTGACGATATTTTTCTCGGGATGGAGAATGGCCTTTTAACCATGTTGTCGCTGTTAGACTTCAACAATGCCTTTAATCCCATTGATTTTGACATTTTCCTTGCCATACTTCGCTCTCTTAACATATCTCCAGCGGTAATTGAATGGTTTCATAGATACCTGTTCGGTCGCCGGCAGAGAATTCGCCTCGATGAGCTTTTTTCTTCTTGGTGCAATACATCTGCTGGTGTGTCTCAGGGTGGCGTTTTATCTCCCCTTCTCTTCGATATCTTTATAAATTCAATCTCTCGTAACTTTACTTTCTCCTACTACCTTTACGCAGACGATTTGCAACTTTATTGTCAAGCGCCGCTCGAATGGTTATCTGAAGCTGTGGAGACAATTAATGTTGATTTAGACTGTATATCCCAGTGAAGCAAATCGTATGATCTTAAATTTAACCCGTCAAAGAGTTAGGTAATCACTAAAGTTCTCGTACCATTAGTCAGGTTGATTGGGTGTGACTTCAAATGGTAGTCTTTGATGGAGCTATAATTCTTTTTAGTGATACAGTAAAATACCTCGATGTGATTTTTGACCGACACCTGTCTTGGATCGCTGAGACGAGCCACAGGATGTTTGCTTCCGGGGGCTCGTTACGCAGTTTACGTAATTTCCTGCCCATTGCCACTAAAGTTGCGCTCACTCAATCACTCCTTCTCCCGATCCTTGATTACGCCGATGTCTGCTACCTCAATCTCACAGAAGAACTGCTGAATAAGCTTGAGCGCCTTCAAAGTTATTGTGAGAGGTTCATATTTAGCTTACGCAAATATGACCATGTTTCAGAGTTTCGCACTAAGCTTAAGTGGCTTTCCATTCATCATCGCCGGGTTTCTCACATTATTTCCATCCTCTACAGTACCTTGTTTCGCCCTTCCTCCTCGTCTTATTTTCAAATTTCGTGATTCGGTTCATACTCGGTCTCTGAGATCGGCTGATAATCTCACTCTTGACATTCCCTCTCACAGTACTTCGTTTTCAAGCTCCTCGTTTGCGGTAAAGGGTGTAAAGCTGTGTAATAATCTACCCATTCAGATTAACCCTTGGGGTGCCTGGTGAGTCTGACAGACCCGTCACTCCAAAGAATCGTTGATATTTTTTTCGAATTCTTAACCAAGCATGCTGTGCTCCTGTATAGCTTCACAATGTAGACTAGCGATCATTTTGCCACCACTTTTTTTTTGACTAGTTACTGTTCATCTGGCGTTATGTTGCCGACAACTGGTCATATGTGGACAGACATCGTTGTTAGACAAAGTTGTGCGCTACCGTGGGACATGTAACGCAACAATAATATATTTTTCGACTTCTCCAGAATCATCAGTCGTCGGCAACATGTTTCAAGGGGAACTAGTGTTGATTTTATCATCATTCTTTTTTTGTTTTTAGCGAGCAGTAAGTACCTATCCCACAAACATTCACGATCTTAGACACTGTTTAACGGAAAAAAAGCACGGTTAAACAGTGTTTAAAGTATGTTTAAATCCTTTGTGGTAAGACAGTCATATGTTTCGGTACAGTTTTACTAATCTAAGTACACGTTCGTTCTACCACTCCAAACAATATCGCGTCTTTATTTGACAACGTTTGTTTCTCAACGGTAGATACACAGGATTAGAGAAAAAGCCATACATACCTAATGTTGCGCGTCATCAGGCATGTTCGCGCGTTTTTGCGCAACGTCGCGGAACTTGTAGAGCGTCACGTGTTGCGCATCGTTTGTTGTCTAGTGTATACGAGGCTTTACCCAGGCGTTATTCGAGTTACCTCTCAATATGATCAAAGTAATTGTTGGTAGTAAACACACGTAAGATCTCGAATTGGCCCAATTTGTGGCTGACAGCTAGTAACCAGTCTGACGGTTACCAAAACGGTAGATTGATTTTCTTTATATTACTATGTAATGAAGTGTCCATGAAACAATTAAATATCGGTATCAATAATAGTAAAAAAACTAGTCTTTAGAAGCTGTTAGCAGTTACTGTATTTTTTTAGCATTTTGTTTGTCAATATTGTAAGCGTAAGGGTGTGGAAGGCTGGAAGGTAATATTAAAATAATAACCACACTTACGATTGTTTATTGAAGGTTTTATAATCACGAGCAAACATTTAAATGCGCTTCGCGGCAAAGGTGTTAGAGGACTGGCCCCGTACTCGACTCGCCCGCGATCAGGGGAAAAATGTCGTGTAGTTTTGAAAATTGGTACTTACAGTTGTACCTTTAAGTACTCAGAGACTCAGAACATACAAAAAGTAATTATTTTTTTACCTTTAAGGTTGCGTACCTCAAATGAAAAAAAATTGAACCCTTATAGAATCACTTTGTTGTCCATCTGTCCGTCTGTGTGTATGTCAAGACTCTTTAGCTAGAAACATACGGACGCGACTGACAGCCGCGACTTAGCAATGTCACAGTCTTAAAACATCCGGTGTGCCAGATCGCTCTCGGACGTCCGAACGCTCAAGGTCGTCCGAAGGTGACGTCTACGACTTGTATCAGATAGTGTGCACGGCTCAGTGTACTTTCATAGTCTAGGTCGCGGCTGTCAGTCGCGTCCGCAAGCCGCGTCCGATATTATGTTTCAAGCTTTTATTTCGGGAACGCGTAAAGATATCGAGTTGAAATTTAAACTGTAAACGTATATCTATGGTCTCTTGCAGTTGCGTAAAAGAAAAACTTGTCAGTTATCGTTTAGAAAACTTAGAGCCGTTTATGTCGTAAATAACCGCATATTTCGACACTCACAAAAATCAAAACCTACAGGGTACCGTTGACACAGAAATATGAAATTTGGTGAAAAGCATTGTCTCAAAATACACACACCTATTGGAATAAAATTGTGAAGAATGGTTTCAAAGGAAGAAAAGTAATCAATGTTCTTTGAAGGACAATAGTAGACTCCGAGAAGAACTTTAGTGTGAGAAAGTAAAACTTCGATAAAAAGGTTCACCAGCATTTACAGGGGCTGGTTGGGAAGACTGGCTTAAGATCGTGAAAAAGACATTAGCTTTTAAGAAAATAGCCACGCCTCCACTACATTGAGAGACACGGTCGTTACTAGTAAGAAAAAAACCAGCTTGTAATACAGAAAATTTTATTCGGGACAAAACAATTAGGTACACAGAAACAAAACACGAAAAACAACTAAAAATAGAACAATTCATACCCAATGCTTTGCTTTGCTTGTGGTCAGTGTACATTATAAAATGCCTGGCTTCAAGAATATGCCTGAAATATTTAATAGCCTCGTATATGGCCAACAACTCCCTGTGATAAAGTGAGTTCTTCATTTGGGAAGGGCTAAGTTTCCTCGAAAAAAAAGTTAAGGGTTCCCATTCACCGTCTTTGTTCTGATGCAATACCCCTCCGATAGCTTTATCACACGCGTCTGTTACTACAGCCAGTTTGGCTGCACAATCGGGATGAGCTAGTAAAGCGGCGTTAGCTAGGCTTACCTTGCAAGCTTGAAATGCACATTATAGCTTCTCCAGCTGCGACCCTTTTACTGTTCCTGTCACCAAAGCATGTAGAAGAGCCTGGGTTTGTGCTGCTTGCGGAAGGAATCTCCTGTAAAAATTGAGCATGCCCAGGAAATCTCGGAGCTGGCGCACTGTAGTAGGGGAAGAAAAATCTTGTATCGCCTGCACCTTAGAGTCTAGTGGCTTCGTTCCGCTTTCTGAAATTTAGTAACCTAAAAATATTACCTCACTGGTCTTCTGTAGACGCATTTCGACGTGTTTAGCAACATGCCGTACTGTTTCAACCGTTGGAAGACCTGTCGCAGGTGCTCTCGATGCTAACCTTATGTTCTAGAATAAACTGTATATAATCGGTCCGTCAGATAAATTTTTAAATAATATTTGACACGATTTTTTCTGTAAGGGATTTTTTTCTATAAATGATAATTTCTATAAGGGTTCCGTTTTTTCCTTTTGGGGTACGGAACCATAAAAAACAAGCGAAAGTAATGTTTTCCCAAAAATCAAATAAACTACAAATAAAAATAAATTACAAATACTCGCAGTTAGATTTCGCATAGCAACTCTGCGTTTATATTATATTTTCGTATTCATTACGTAAAAAAATAGTTTTAAGCTCTTAGTGTACACGGCTAGGAGCTTAACGATCCTGCAGTAGAAACTATTCCACTTGATATAATGTTTAAGTATGTTTTCGCGTAAAAATGTATGCTGATATCTAGTGTCTACATTATTTACGTGCATTGTGAAAACGATTTATATAACGACCTATTCCTTCCTTTCCTTCCTTCGATCTTTTCTATTATTTAAAGAAAAATATAAAATTAATTTCCAGTTTAATCCTATTATTTATTGCAACTTAAATTTAATAATACATTGCATATCGATACCGATATTCTGCAACATTTGCGTTACGATAACCATTACTTTCACGCCCATGGCAACTCTCTGTGATCAGCACGACGAGCGAACGAGAGATTTTGCGCGCGAGTGGCGACACCCCCACTATCGTACGCACGGCACGTTTTTGCGCCCGGAAAGCGCGCTTTCAGTCGGCGGCGCGTCCGTACAGTTCTGCACCATACTATAGTCTTGAGTGCACCGTAGCGAAATAGCACGCACGAGACACCTCCGCCGACACCACTCTGGAGAGCCGTCTGAGCGCAAAGCACGCGCTGCTTACTTTTCCGCAAAGCTTGTCAATGTGGCGCTCCCATGTCATACCTCGATCAATCTCGAACCCTAAGAATGTTGTACTGTACACCTGCTTAATATCGTCGCCATTTACCATCACTTTCAGGGGTTTCGTGGCATGACCCGAGAGGCGGAAGTGTACGAAATGGGTTTTATTTAAATTTAGAGCCAAGCTGTTCAACTGAATCCACTCAGACAGACTTAGAGCAGTCGCATTAAGGTTCGCCTCTGGTTGGTCTGAGTTATGGCTAGTACTAGTTGCTTTGTTTGATTTCTTGATATGATATTTTTCTGTAATTTCTGTACTCTTTGTCCATACCTACTTTTCGACGATTATTTATTATTTGTTTTGTTTATACCCTCGACAACGGGCTCATCTGAAAACCAGCGCTGAGTGTAAGGTATCTCTCTAAGGTACCTGCACTCAGCATTAATGCTGAGATGAGCCCTTTTCGACATTTCTGTCATTTAACTCCTTTATTGTTTTACAATTTTGGTTTTATAATGTTTAATCTTTGTGTACTTTATGTCGAATCAATATTATTTCATTTCATTTCATTATGCGCGGTTACCATAGCAGCGAAGTCGTCAGCGTACATTAGGATGTCCGCGTTTGTTATAGCATCAGGCAGGTCATTTACCAGAAGGGAAAACATAATGTTTGAGACTGATGATCCCTGAGCGACTCCCATTGCTGCTGACAGTGGGTCTGACCTTGTTTTACCATCACCGACATCAACAATCTGCGAACGGCCCTGCATGATGCCCGTCAGTACGGAATACAATAAGAACCCGTACCATAGAACCCGTAATGCTGAGTTTAAAGGAGAGTACTTTGTGGTCCGCGACGTCGAAGGCCTTGGATAAAGATCTTCTAGGTAAGCGTGCTACACCCTAGACCGCACATATGCTTAACATCAGGCAGTGTGTAGTCAAACGCGAACCTATTCGAAATAAAAAAAAAATTAATCGCTGCACAAGATAGACCTGCTGCTTGCGCTCACGTGCGGCCATCACGCGAGTAATTGAGGTGGTGGATCTTCCGTTGCGGTAAGCAAACTGACACTCTGAGAGCGCGTCTGTATTCTGAAGAAAATCGACCACCCTAGAACTATTGTCACGTTTACCTTTGCCCTTGAAAATTGGGGAGATTTGATATCTTCAGCGGTGACGGGTACGATCCCTTCTTTAGACACTCATTAACTAAGTCAGCTAGAACCGGTGCCAGAGGAATTATTGCCATTTTAATGAGTTCCATAGACAACCCGTAAACATCCTTCGATGTCTTTGGTGGTATATTGTGCGCCACTATACGGAATACTTCGTCAGCGGAGAACGTCAGAAACCTAAGGGAGCGGTCACACGGCCAGCGCGATGCCTCTAAAATACGCTTAACTTTGGCCACATCCGCTATTGGTGACCAAGATGCTAAAGCAGCATTAAAAAATCTTGTATTCATTGCATGTACTTACCGCATCTTTCGGTGAAGTAAATTTCATCCCGTTTGCGTCTTTCACAATTTCTGAAAAGTTTAGTTTGGGGGAGTTGTTTTTGGGGGGGAAAGAGGTAAACCTCTTTCGGTATTGACAATTCCCCACATAGTTTTCGAATGTTAATGCTATTTTGAATCGTAGAACTGTAAGATTGCTTTTTTGCAATGTCAAGAATTAAATTGTATTTTTTATTTCCGCACCTCCGTGAAACCCTATTTTAGGGAGCTCGGAATTATCACGTTGCTATCCTGATCCTTCAGGTGCCTGTTTATGTGAGATGTAACCTGGGCATATTTAAAAAACACAGCGATATGCACTCGTACAACACCCGGAATGCTAATAAGCTTGTGAGCATACCGTGCTGTCTCACGAAGTCTGGGAAGCTGACGCACGTTATGGGACCGGATGTTTACAACCGACTGCCTGAAAAGGTCACTGAGGCTCTAAGCTTCAACAGTTTTAAAAGCAGGTTGAAGCGCTACCTAATCGAGCAAGCGTTCTACAACTTTGAAGAGTTCAAAGATCATAGATAGTAGTACTATGTACATTTCTTTTATATATTTGTTGACTTGTAAACTATGTTTATGAATAAAATGACTTTGACTTTGATTTTATGTTGATAGCGTTTGGAATTCTCTATCAGCATTAAAATAGTTCAAAATTTTGGCCGCGCGCAAAATTATCTTGGCGTACTCTACGACCGATCCGCCATACTTTCATGCGGAAGTGAGATAGATGCGAAATGAGTATCATTCTATTGCTTATAAAGTATTTTTGGATACTTGAACTGATTTTATTTCAAAAATAAAACACCGAATTTAACATTACTGCTGAGAATTATAATTTCAACAAAAATAATCAAAAGTTAAACAATCGGACAGCGATTCGACACAATTTAAATAAAGAGAAATGTAATATCGGACGATGTTTCCACGACGGTGGCTCGAGGCAAAGTGTCGGCGCGGCGTTTGCGCACCGCCTTTTATATCGTTCGCCGGCTGTTACTCGTCTACCTTCCAACACGGCCTTTCTTGATAAATGAGACCGTCCTCGGTCTCTCTTAGCTCTGCAGGCCAGTCTCAAGCATTGGCATCGAAGCTTAGATGGTGCTCAGGCTCGGAAGGTTCATATTCCACGCTTGAGTAGAAGTCTCTTGGTAGTTCTATGCAACCCAGACGTGCAGACCCAGACGGAACCTGTTCGTTTTCTTTTCACAGCCCTGGTACCGGAAACAGCTAGACTTCAATTTGTGGCTGTAGCTCAGCCGCAGCTGAAGTAGTTTCTTCCTTTTCTAGGTCAGCATCTGTACAGAACGTGAAAACGATTTGCATATGTACGAAACTATAGAAAAGGCTTGAAGGCAAGTCAAAAACTATCCAGACATGAAGTTTTTCTTGCTCAAAAAGATTCAATCATTAAACAAGGAACTGAACCGAAAAAAAATTGAAGTCTACAAGTATCGCCTTGCAAAGTCTGTCAAGAAACATTTCTTGTAATGGTTACGGATAAAGCTCAGTTCAGATTCGTCAAATCTTATTAAAATTCACTCTTAGATTATCCGGGTGATCAGGGCAGCAAAGCAAAATTTCATCAAAGGCACTTTGTAACCATGACTATGATTATGACTAAACAACCAAGAAAGAAACACGTTTGAAGTGTATCCTGGGTGATGACTAAAAAGTAACATAAACAATCGTTACTTAGCCAAAAGACAGCAAAAATGTCAAGAGGCGTATACTTAACTAGTGAGCTACGGCGCAGCGGCGTGAAAACCATCTATCCCGAGCAAGTAAGCAGCACGATTAGATGCTTTACTCGCTCACAGAGACAGATGCTTGGCGCAAAGCCTGTCCCGAGCAAGCAAAAGCACGAATGGATGCTTTACTCGCTCACAGAGACAGATGCACGGCGCAGAGCATGTCCCGAGCAAGTAAGAAGCAAAACTTCATGCTTTACTTGCTCCCAAGGATAGAAGCACGGCGTGAAGCCTGTCTCGACCAAGCAAGAAGCACGACTTGATGCTTTACTCGCTTTCAGGGGCAGAAACACGGAGTGAAGCAGTATCTGAGTAAGAAGTACGACGTGAGACAATACTCGTTTCCCAGGGACAGAGGCACTACGTGAAGCAGTATTCCGCACTGAGTAAGAGGCACGACGTGAGGCATTACTCGTTTCCCAGGGACAGAGGCACTACGTGAAGCAGTATCCCGCACTGAGTAAGAGGCACGACGTGAGGCATTACTCGTTTCCCAGGGACAGAGGCACTACGTGAAGCAGTATCCCGCACTGAGTAAGAGGCACGACGTGAGGCATTACTCGTTTCCCAGGGACAGAGGCACTACGTGAAGCAGTATCCCGCACTGAGTAAGAGGCACGACGTGAGGCATTACTCGATTCCCAGGGACAGAGGCACTACGTGAAGCAGTATCCCGCACTGAGTAAGAGGCACGACGTGAAGCAATACTCGTTTCCCAGGGACAGAGGCACTGCGTGAAGCCGTATCCCGATCGATCTGAGACAAACTAGAGAAAACACAATTAGAACTATGAAACGTAAAACATCACCACTGAGCCACTGCTAGGGTCACAAAACGTGTCAATGACTAACAAGGTCTCTCAATAATCATCTAACTCAGATACAATTGCAAGGCTTCTACGTTAATCGTTCAGGGGCACATTTCCCTTCAAATAGATGAACATCATCCTTAAATCAACCTTCGTGGGTATGCCCGTCATCCTGCAGTGGACCATCAAAAGGCTAACACAATGCAGATGAAAATGATAAGGATCAGATGTATCTTTTTACAAAAAGTAAGCATTTCACATAGCAACACATTGTTAAACGTAGGTACTTCTATAGACAGACCGAGACGTAACTAAACACTTGGCAGGTTACGTTCATACTCTTCAATTGATCGGGCACAAACTTGATCATTATTTGATCATTACAAGTTTATCAGTGTACAGTACTCCCTACAAATTGTACCAGTAAATGAATATTGCACGAACAGTAGATCATATTAAAATTAGAAATCTTTATTTGCATCTGTAAGTTATCGCTTATCGGGTGTTAGCAGTGGGCGACTGGGCGTTACGTATCGTAGCAGCTTTATAAAACTGTTTCTAGCTACATAGCCGAAAAACTGCTCTTTGCAATGTCGAAAAACTGCTACACATAATAACCTAGCTACGCCGTGTCGCGCTCGTGTCGTGGCTTTTCTGGTTACTAAAAACCAAACTGTTTCGTTGCAACCCACGCGACACCGACGGCTACGCGGCGACGGTCCAGAACTAATCACGGCTACATACACAGTGAAGAATCAACTTTAGTTTTCTTTAGAGAAGGTTAAATTTAGCTTGCTCTAAGAAAACCAGTTTTTTCTCTGGTTATGGCGCCATGATAATTAAATTCCACCGTTATTTCGACACAGTTAAGATTTATTTTTGCCTGGCAAGAAGAATGTAACCGGTTATTTTGAAAATCTAGTGTTGCGATCGGGTTTTCAAAACTCAGAAATCTAGCTACTACCCATGTCTATCAGGTGTAGTCCTGACAAGTTATCAACAACACCACTTGTCACCAAAACTTTTACGACTGCCGGGCGATGGTGTAAAACGTTCAAGGCTACGACTTACTATAGTCGACAGGTCACCAAACATTTTACCTTTTCCAGTGCAAAATCAAACATTTAAGCACTCACAACTGGGCCACCACATTCCATCACATTCAGTGACCTCGATGAGACGCACTCCCGCGTTTTATCGGAAACGCTGCAGAGTCACAACTACAAACAGAGAAGAAGCGTTTAAAAAGAGTTGAGCTTACTCTCTCTTTCTTCTTTGTCACGGCAACTACACAGATAATACTTTTGATAACAACAACCCTAAGTACTTACTTTCAAATAAAACCCATCAGAACGCACAAACTGCCGGCTTTGATGATTGCCTTACTTGTCTGCTACATTTATCTTCTACTACATGTGAAACATTACATAAGTAGAACTTAGATCTTGATAAGATCGAGCTCGGTCACACCTGACCTTGACTTTTATTTTAAAAGGCTCAGTTTCACTAGAAAATAATCATTTCGAAATCACAGAAAGTAGAATTTACAGTTCTCCAACAAATACCTGACGGGACTTACCCCGTACCTGTATAAAGTCACATTCAAAATCTAAAAACAATCTATCGAAACCGGCTTTTTCTTTACTCTTTTAAAAGAATTCACAAGTTTTCTTATTCACAAGCCTACGATATTCCAAAACCACTTTAAGGTATTGCGACGCTGATCATTTTGCATTGAAATTCAACGTTGCTTATGCTACGCGTTATATTTTTTCACCAAAACAATTTTTACTTTAGAATCCCGGCTATAAGCACGTTTAGGATTTAAATGAGTGTCAAATAATGTCAGTTGACTTTCGCAGAAAGGCGGACAAATTCACCACGAAAAAACACTGCCTGTTTTATGAGTTGAACTTCACAGCAACTATTTATGGGCACATACTTGGCTTCTACTATTATTTTTCACAAAACCTTTAATGCGTAACCTACACAGCCAAAAAAAATGACATGTAGGGTAGTTTTGTTCGAGTCAGGAACACGACTCTGGACAAAATAATCGCGATGTCTAGCTACAAATAAAATAGCTCGTGTTCGCAATAAAATAACCCTATGTACGATCACTCGCCCGTCATAAATCCTCTCATGGGCCTGAATCGTAATTTAAACAAATCCCGATTTGTAAAAAGTCGGTAGTCTAGTACTTAGCACGGTCTGTTTTGCCATTGGTAAACATGTGCATAAACGTAAAATGTAAAAGTTATGGATAGCTCTCACCAACATTCTGAAGAAGTGTACTGCATCAATAACGCAATCTGTTACCGTGACGTTGTCTGCCACAAACAGTTTACCAGCCTCTCTTGGTGCTTAGTGCCGCTGAGCGCGATGAGGCTTGCTGACGACGGTGATTCCCGCTGAGTAGCCGACATCGCAAAGGTGGCAGGTGGCAATGCCCACCGAACAGGTGCGAAGCCTGCTGAGGGCGGCATGCCCACCGGTCAGGCGGTGAGGCCTGCGAGTTGCGGGAACTCGACGCACCCTATGAGCTATCAAGCACTGCTCCAACACTTCACCTCACTATTAACTCGCGCCTAGTTTCGCTCTTAGGCAACTACCTTCATGTAGATTTTGCGCAAGCTACTATTTCGATGGCCATTACATTGTCCGACATTTCTTTGCAACATAATGTGGGCAGAGTAGTGAGATAGAACAACGCGTGAAACGTAGATTCTATCCCACTTCTGATTTTGGATACTTGAACTGATTTTATTTCAAAAATAAAACACCGAATTTAACATTACTGCTGAGAATTATAATTTCAACAAAAATAATCAAAAGTTAAACAATCGGACAGCGATTCGACACAATTTAAATAAAGAGAAATGTAATATCGGACGATGTTTCCACGACGGTGGCTCGAGGCAAAGTGTCGGCGCGGCGTTTGCGCACCGCCTTTTATATCGTTCGCCGGCTGTTACTCGTCTACCTTCCAACAGTCATAATAATTTGAAGGCATTACATATAACTACAAGTAAATGATTTATTTTAGGTATTTGAAACAAAATATCAAGAGGAAGTATCTAAATTTGAATGACATAATTTTTATACAATATTATATACCTACTTAAACTAAATAAGGTACCTTATTTTATCTTTAGGGAAAGAATGAAATGATATTTTGTCACGCATTGTTGTCATACAGCCATAAACAGCACAAGTCCTCACAAGTGTAACAGTCTTCGTATTTTTAGGGCTCCGTACCTCAAAAGGAAAAAACGGAACCCATATAGGATCACTTTGTTGTCCGTCTGTCCGTATGTTAAGACTCTTTATCGCGGGAACGCGTAATGATATCGAGTTGAGATTTATACTATATCCGTATATCTATGGTTTCTTGCAGTTGTATAAAAGAAAAAAACTTATCAATTATTGTAAAAAAAAGTTAGGGCCGTTTATGTCGTAAAAACAGCATATTTCGACACTCACAAAAATCAAAACCTACAGAGTACTTCCCGTTGACATGTAACTATGAAATTTGGCGAGAAGCATTGTCTCAGAGTACATACCTATATATAGAAATAAATCTGAAAACTGCACATTTTTATTTAAATCACAAAAAATAGGGCCTAGATTCACAAAATATAGGTTCAAAATTCAAAGTGAGTAAATCGTATCATGTAAGGTATCATACAAAAAAGCACATGCTAAAACAGGTTTTTTATTATTTCAACAATATGTAATTTTCGATGGATGATGAGAAAGGTGAAAAATATTTTTTTTTGATGATTATAGTATAGAGATTTTAACAACTTCCCAATTTTGTGAAATTTTATGGGTTTGTACGGAACTCTTGGTGTGCGAGCCTGACTCGCACTTGTACGGTTTTTTCGTAAGAGAAATCACCGGCCTGTGCAGCCCGCGCGCAGTATACAAAATCTGAACGTTGACGCGAGGTGGAAGTGAGGAAGATTCAAACGGGTGGGGGGTAACGGGTACGGGTAGTTTTATACGTAGTATTATTATAAATCTTCTTTGACTTGGGCGAACCAAACCTCCGGCTCATCCGGCCAAAATGGTGGAACTCGAACTCCAACTTTAGAAACATCGCCGCGATTTATCGACATTGTTCCATCACTAGTGCCGGGCATGGCAGGTTGGGTTTGCCGGTTGTATCGTCCGGCTGCAATTGTTTGCTCATGTCTCGTGTCAAAAATATAGGTCACCAGTGCACCAGTCTCCTTACACTGGTGACCTATACTGGTGTGGAAAGTATTTTGGCCCAGTCTTGGGGAGAATATTATATTATATTATATTACTTATTCGATGATGGCCGGCACTGGCGCGCCGTTATGTTTGTTAACGAACTGTTTGGGATTCTCCACCGCCCATTTGATGTTGCGTATGTGTTCTTTGGCGTCATCATTCCAATCGCCTTTGCCCTGCGCCTTGGCGACCTCCTCGATTTCGACGAGTCGTTTGAGCGCGGGGATATTACGGCCGCCCTCGCGAACCTTAGCCAAACCTTCTGCCAACAACGCTTCAGTTATATTATCGTCTACCTTCCAATCTTTACCTGCCCATACGTTGCCAAATTTCCTGTTGGCAGAGTTGGGCCGTTTCTCCGCGGTGAATACGACCTCTTTTCCGACGAGCATCTTGCGCAGAAACTCCCGCGCCTCCCGCGCGTACAGCTCGTCCTTTGTCTCAGGGTCATTGTTCGGAGTACGCTGGCGCGCAAGCTTCGGTGCCGTGATGCCCGACAAGACAATGTTTTTTCTGGTGGGGTCCCACCGATCGGTTGCTTCCTGATAACAATAGTATCTCCTGACAAAACCTGCTTCACAATTCCAAATTTGTACGAGGGAGCTGGTGCGGGTGCACTAATATTTGATGATTTAAGTCTGATATCCTATTTAAGTGATACACATTTTCTATACGAAATATATCTATGAAGATCGGACTAGAACAAGAAAGTAAGGTGACAAGAAGGTCAACATGACCGTAGATTACATACAGCCAGCAAATAACAATTTCCCAGAAAAATCTTTCTGCATCGTCCAGATTGCCGGTGCCGGAGGAGATTGCTGAATCGAACACAGATGACGGTGGCCTCAGTTATCTGTGTTCGCTTCAGGAACGGGAAGAATTTCTTCGACTTGGCCGAGTCACCGCTTGTGTCCTGAACCCTGTGAGTTGGGATGTCTTTCTTCGCGTGAACACCGATGCCGGCCTTTTGCGCCTTTAGTTCAGCCTCCAGCAGTTTGTAGTAGTAAGAACTTCTTTGATCATTATCGTTCCTATATCTGACCACTGTCGCTAAACTTTTGGATACTAGTGCTCCTGCAAGGTTCACTCCGGCAATCTGGACGATGCAGAAAGATTTTTCTGGGAAATTGTTATTTGCTGGCTGTATGTAATCTACGGTCATGTTGACCTTCTTGTCACCTTACTTTCTTGTTCTAGTCCGATCTTCATAGATATATTTCGTATAGAAAATGTGTATCACTTAAATAGGATATCAGACTTAAATCATCAAAAATTAGTGCACCCGCACCAGCTCCCTCGTACAAATTTGGAATTGTGAAGCAGGTTTTGTCAGGAGATACGATTGTTATCAGGAAGCAACCGATCGGTGGGACCCCACCAGAAAAAACATTGTCTTGTCGGGCATCACGGCACCGAAGCTTGCGCGCCAGCGTACTCCGAACAATGACCCTGAGACAAAGGACGAGCTGTACGCGTGGGAGGCGCGGGAGTTTCTGCGCAAGATGCTCGTCGGAAAAGAGGTCGTATTCACCGCGGAGAAACGGCCCAACTCTGCCAACAGGAAATTTGGCAACGTATGGGCAGGTAAAGATTGGAAGGTAGACGATAATATAACTGAAGCGTTGTTGGCAGAAGGTTTGGCTAAGGTTCGCGAGGGCGGCCGTAATATCCCCGCGCTCAAACGACTCGTCGAAATCGAGGAGGTCGCCAAGGCGCAGGGCAAAGGCGATTGGAATGATGACGCCAAAGAACACATACGCAACATCAAATGGGCGGTGGAGAATCCCAAACAGTTCGTTAACAAACATAACGGCGCGCCAGTGCCGGCCATCATCGAATAAGTAATATAATATAATATAATATTCTCCCCAAGACTGGGCCAAAATACTTTCCACACCAGTATAGGTCACCAGTGTAAGGAGACTGGTGCACTGGTGACATGAGCAAACAATTGCAGCCGGACGATACAACCGGCAAACCCAACCTGCCATGCCCGGCACTAGTGATGGAACAATGTCGATAAATCGCGGCGATGTTTCTAAAGTTGGAGTTCGAGTTCCACCATTTTGGCCGGATGAGCCGGAGGTTTGGTTCGCCCAAGTCAAAGAAGATTTATAATAATACTACGTATAAAACTACCCGTACCCGTTACCCCCCACCCGTTTGAATCTTCCTCACTTCCACCTCGCGTCAACGTTCAGATTTTGTATACTGCGCGCGGGCTGCACAGGCCGGTGATTTCTCTTACGAAAAAACCGTACAAGTGCGAGTCAGGCTCGCACACCAAGAGTTCCGTACAAACCCATAAAATTTCACAAAATTGGGAAGTTGTTAAAATCTCTATACTATAATCATCAAAAAAAAATATTTTTCACCTTTCTCATCATCCATCGAAAATTACATATTGTTGAAATAATAAAAAACCTGTTTTAGCATGTGCTTTTTTGTATGATACCTTACATGATACGATTTACTCACTTTGAATTTTGAACCTATATTTTGTGAATCTAGGCCCTATTTTTTGTGATTTAAATAAAAATGTGCAGTATTCAGATTTATTTCTATATATAGGTATGTACTCTGAGACAATGCTTCTCGCCAAATTTCATAGTTACATGTCAACGGGAAGTACTCTGTAGGTTTTGATTTTTGTAAGTGTCGAAATATGCTGTTTTTACGACATAAACGGCCCTAACTTTTTTTTACAATAACTGATAAGTTTTTTTCTTTTATACAACTGCAAGAAACCATAGATATACGGATATAGTATAAATTTCAACTCGATATCATTACGCGTTCCCGCGATAAAGAGTCTTAACATACGAAACAGACGGACAACAAAGTGATCCTATAAGGGTTCCGTTTTTTCCTTTTGAGGTACGGAGCCCTAAAAATACGAAGACTGTTACACTTGTGAGGACTTGTGCTGTTTATGGCTGTATGACAACAATGCGTGACAAGATATCATTTCATTCTTTCCCTAAAGATAAAATAAGGTACCTTATTTAGTTTAAGTAGGTATATAATATTGTATAAAAATTATGTCATTCAAATTTAGATACTTCCTCTTGATATTTTGTTTCAAATACCTAAAATAAATCATTTACTTGTAGTTATATGTAAAGCCTTCAAATTATTATGAATTCATTATACTTTAAAAGCAATAGAATGATACTCATTTCGCATCTAACTCACTTCCGCATGAAAGTATGGCGGATCGGTCGTAGAGTACGCCAAGATAATTTTGCGCGCGGCCAAAATTTTGAACTATTTTAATGCTGATAGAGAATTCCAAACGCTATCAACATAAAATCAAAGTCAAAGTCATTTTATTCATAAACATAGTTTACAAGTCAACAAATATATAAAAGAAATGTACATAGTACTACTATCTATGATCTTTGAACTCTTCAAAGTTGTAGAACGCTTGCTCGATTAGGTAGCGCTTCAACCTGCTTTTAAAACTGTTGAAGCTTAGAGCCTCAGTGGCCTTTTCAGGCAGTCGGTTGTAAACATCCGGTCCCATAACGTGCGTCAGCTTCCCAGACTTCGTGAGACAGCACGGTATGCTCACAAGCTTATTAGCATTCCGGGTGTTGTACGAGTGCATATCGCTGTGTTTTTTAAATATGCCCAGGTTACATCTCACATAAACAGGCACCTGAAGGATCAGGATAGCAACGTGATAATTCCGAGCTCCCTAAAATAAGGTTTCACGGAGGTGCGGAAATAAAAAATACAATTTAATTGTTGATATTGCAAAAAAGCAATATTACAGTTCTACGATTCAAATTAGCATTAACAACTAAAAACCCTGAATACGTGTTTTATTATTTGTAACAAAGAGTTTTTGTATCAATTTTTGGACCTCTAGCATGAAAGTTTGAATGAAACTTTCACTATTTTTTAGTGAAAGTCTCATACAAACCTTTAACCCCTAGTTCTGATTTTTTCCATTGTATATGCGTAATAGTCTACCTAGATGCCAAATACCAAGTTTCTAGGTCATCTAGAAGTGGGTTAGGTTTTTGATCTATAAGTCAATAAGTGAGTCACTGAATCAGTCAATGAAACCCTGGTTTTTAAACGTTAATATATCTTTAACCGTTGAAGCAAAATTAACGAAATTTTGTATTCTAGGCAAGCTAATTAATTTTAATAAATAGGCTAAATTTCATATATATAGGTTAAATCATTTTCGTGTTATGAAGGGGTCGAAAGTGGCTCGAAATGGTTCGTGTAATATTACACACGTCGCGTCGCCAGCTTTTCTATGTCTTGGCTGGACACGCTAGATAGGTGTGGGAAAGTAGCCCACATAAGTATTTTAACACAGCCGGTTTTTCGCGATTTCAGTAGGGTTGGTCCTATAGTAAAAATTAGCACAGTTAGGTAAGAGTAGCTAGATATCATTACTCATCATGACCATCATAATATGCAGCTTTTTTCGGCCTACAGCAGGACATAAGTCTTCTCCATCTTACGCCAACTATTGCTGTCCATCGAGGTGTTGCTGCAAAACTTTTGAATGCCATCTCGCCACATCAGAGACCTACTCCACCTGCCATCACCAAATCTAGCTAAGTGGTCTGCCCAACGCCAATTGAGATTGATTAAGTATTTGGGATCCGTTATCTGCCACCTTAGTCCAACGGATCTCCGTATTTTGAACTCTGATTCGTAACGTGATGCCAGCATCGCACGCTTCATGGCTCGTTGTTATTCTTACTGTATGTATAATATAAATCCGAAAATGTCTTTGTAGGATTGATTGTTAATGTTTCAGGCCGATACAGAGGGAGGAAGATCGATTTGACGTTTTGCAATGATATATTATGATTTGCATAACCTACTTTTTGTCCCAGAAAAGTAAAGATTTCTTATGGGATAGCACAAAAACAAAATGCCAAGCAGGCGAAGCCAAAGGGAATATCTAGCAACTACTTACCTACAGTATACAGGGTTATTCTTAATCAATAAGCATCCTTTTAGGGGCTTATTCTGTACATAAAAACTAACAACTTTTGTTCTGCGACTTTTGTCAAACGTAAAAAAAATGATTGTTGTTCCATAGAGAAATATCGTTCACCCGCGACAAAATGTATGGAACAGCTGACTTTTTTTTGAGTTTGGAAGTCGAAAGATGAAGTTGTTAGTTTTAATGCACAGAATAAGCCCCTAAAACGATGCTAATTGATTAAGAATAGGAATAACCGTGTATAAATAATTATGGACCGCACTGGAGGCAAGCCCTTTCAAAAGACCGGGCTTATTGGAAACCCATAGGGGAAGCCTACATCTAGCAGTGGACATCATAGGGCTGATAACGGTGATGAAATGGACGGCAGAGTTCCCGAAATATTTTTCCTAGAAACATCTACGTGATGTTTCAGAAACTGTGTATCAGAAACAGTGTTGCTTAGTGACTACATGGTTTTAATCTAAGAGATTCAGCGCTTCGCAAAGCAATACTTTGGCAAATGACGATTTGAAGTTCCCCAAATGAGAAAGTCCTGAGGCCCTACAATCACATAAAACACCAACATCAACCAACCAAACTCAAGTTTTAAATTCACAATCTCATTACAGCTTATAAAAACGCTATCTTAACCTCAAAAATTAATTAGCAAAAGAGTAATAAGCAAGCCGGAACAATTCATCAGTGCATAAACGTCGTTTTGAGGGTCCCCGTGAGAGAGGTCCCGGGGCCCCAGCCGCGGGCCCCTATCGCTCAACGTCAGACCTCTTATTTATCACTACATAGCGTTACCTCTGAATATTTGCAAAGGAAACGGGTAAATATTTAAACGGCTTACTGCAAATTGGCTGAGGTCAGCAAATATATAAAGCTACCGTTGTGATCTTCACCGTAAATAGGGCTGTTCAGATTGGGTGTACTAAGCTGAAAGGGCGTGATTAAGACGATCTTCATTAACAAATTCAACTTATTTTAGAAACCATCGACTTTTTAATTGAAATATTTTATTACTTTATTTATGAGGTATCTAACCACTTTATCTGTCCTTTCGAATTACTGTAAATGTCTTAAAATTATTTTCCTATTTTAGGAATGATAAATAAAGTAAGTACAATTATAAAATTCCAGCATAAGCAACTATTTAATCAGCTGTATTTGGATGTTCATGATGTACCAACTTAAACGTTTATTTCCATTGGTAGGTAATATAGAAACAATCGTACGTGTTAACTTAACAGTAGATTTATAGTAGGAAATAAAATAATATATGCAAATACATCATGATTATTAAAACAAATATTCAGGATTATTCAAAAAGAGCATGAAAAACAAAAAAAAATGATTGTAGAACATCATAATGATCAGCTTTTACAATGGAGTCAATCTGGTAATTTTCGAAAAAAATTAAAGGCTTTTCCGCACAAAATTAACACTTACGAAACTCGTTAAAATGTATGGAACAGCTATTTTCCTAAATTCCTGTTTGGTCCCATAGTAACAGTTATTTATTGATGATTTGAATCACCCTCTTTCGTCCTAATACAAATATATAATAAAATCTTTGGTAGATAATATAATTCAGTGCAAGGCAGTCTGGCGCACGAAGGGTTCCGTACCGTATAGAAGCCGCTTTTATATTTTTAATTTAAATTTAATTATTTCATTTTTAAGGGAAAATACAACTTAATATGATCTAAAAGCATCAAGCAAAACAATCTGATGTAAAAGCATTTTCCTAATGCCATAATTAATGTCGAGCAAAAAAAAAATGTTTGTTGTATGGGAGCCCCTCAAATATTTGTTATATTTTAGTTATTTATTTTTACAGTAAATATATGATTAAATGTTCTCTGAATACTTCAAGCGTCTATCTGCTACCGTTATTAAAATCTGACGAAAAACAGCTAAAAAATTAAGTTTGTTTTATTCCGTTTTTAGTGTTGTTTTTAATATTTGTTGTTATAGTGCCAATACATAATTTATTATGTGAAAATTTCAACCTTTCAGCCATCACGGTTCACGAGATACTGCCTGGTGAACGACAGACGGACAGACGGACGGATTAATATTAGGGTCCCGTTTTTACCCTTTGGGTTCGGTACCCTAAAAACTAAGAATTAATTATTTATGCTGATCATTCATAATAAATCAATTTTAGAAAGTCTATTTTAGTAATTCTGGGAGTTCAACTCTCAAGACGAATAGTACGAATAGTTACTTTATTTATCATGTTTATTCAGAAGTCTAGACATGATAGCTTGACTAGACCTTGATAGACATTAAGAACTATTTTGAGAAATGAACTTATAGAAATTAAACATATGCGAAACCTCCCATTTGCGCCATGGTCCAACGACTTAGCAAGTTAAAGTGGCAGCGGGCAAAACACATTCCTGGGAGAACGCAATTGTCTATGGACCTCCTCATTTCTGCTAGTTCAGCATGCCACCACGAAAAGCCGCGAAAATAACTCTTTTCGACATGTGAAAAAGCGACAGACATACAGGGTTATTCCTAATCAATTAGAATCCTTTTAGGGGCTTATTCTGTACATCAACTTTAGTACAGCGACTTTTGTCAGAACTCAAAAAAAAAAATTATTATATACTACGGGACTAATCGCGCACTAAAATTACGAGATAAATAAATACCTCCTCATCCCGACGTTTCGGCTGAGTTGATTAAAAATAACCCTGTATACTTTGCCATAACGCTGTCTTGTTCTAACACGTAGAAACAAATATTACTTCGTGCGCATCCTAGCCCGCTGATAAGATCTCTAAAAGAGACTCGAAGATATAGTCGTTGAGTTACTTTGAGAAAAACCACGTAATAATACGATACTGGATATTAAAATCTTTCTTTTGTTGTTACTTACGGCGTGTTTCGTGTGTGTGGCGGAAACCGTCAGAAAAATTTACCCAATGGAGCGTAGTCAGCCCACGGAGCAGAAATAAAGCGGCAACTAATGTAGGGGAAAATTACTTAATAGTTGTAGGAAAACGCGGATTGAGATGTTGGGGGGAAAATAGCACAAGTACAAATATTACAATTTTGCCCTTTATACATTTACACAGTCTTGTCAGACAGTGCTACGCTAGATATGACTTAGGAGTAGTAAGTTTGTATTAAATGACTTGCTAGCCCTAGTGTTACGTATATTTTTTTAGCTAAGCTTCTAAAGCAATATAGAGGTTTCTGATGTGACAAGATGATTTATACAACTAGGACCTAATATAACGTATCATACAAACTACACCGTAGTTTGTTTCTTTTCTATTTATTTAGTGTTTAGGACTACCGAGTCCTAAACACTAAATAAATAGAAAAGAATACAATTTTAAGCTTTTTTCTGGATTATGGATGTGAGTAGGTCATAATGAACCAGGTGTCTTCCCAATTTGCATGCATCTTTGACTAAAACGTCCCTTACCATCAGGCAAATCATGTGCCCTATTTGCGATAAAAATAAATTATACATACTTACTAGTGATTCACCCCAGATACTTACTACTACACACACAGAGAATTAGAAAACACTTGCATAGAAACAAAAAGATTACAATTAGTGAAAGAATTGACTGTAGGTACTTATAACTAAAACGATTTATAAATCTAAGTGTGATTGAAACTAATGACGTTGATGAGCATGTTCATTGAGTTAAATCCAAAATTTAAAAAACAATAAGTATCGATCGTAATTTGTTGGATCTGAAATTATGATTGCAAAGTTCTAGTATTGCTAGTATAAAATAAAATAGAATACATACCCTACTACATATTACTAAAATAAAACCAAGAGACGTACCCAACATAATTGTTTTTTCTTTTATAACCTCGAAAGGCAAGATTTCCGAGTATGTTTAATTTCTTTAGTATAAAAAAGTCAAGCATATTTTAAGAACATATCACAGCTTTGCTACAATTAGGTTTACGCCTATTTTCTTGAGAAGCATCATAAGTTCCCTCGGAGATCTCATTTACACCATACTCGGACTTTTGTGGTACTTTTATTAAATTTATATTACACTCTACAGACTCTGAGGTCTGTACATTTTGTTAACAATGTTTCAACTTATTTTTTTCTATACCAAGACAATACATGTAGTACTTGGCAAATTAGTACTGTACCAGCCTTTTTAATAGTCCACTACAGGACGTAGGCCTACCCACGAGGCGTGATTGGGTCACATCCACCACGCTGGCCCAGTGCGGGTTGGTGGATTCACATACGCCATCGAATTTCTTCTACGGCCGTATGCAGGTTGCCTCACGATGTTTTCCTTTTCCGAAAAGCCAGTGGTGTGAAATTTCGTACATAAATTCGAAGGAATTCATTGGTACGGGTCCGGGATTCAACCCGCGACCTCACGATCGTAAGGCGAGTATCATTACCACTAGACCACCATGGCTTATGGCATGGCAAACTAGTAATTTGAATTAAATAATTTGCTATAAGTAGCTTCACTTAAATACATAATTGAAGTCATTAACTTTCATTATATATATGCCTAGGTACCTACTAACATACCTACTATCTCTATGTTAACATAGAGATAGTAGGTAGAGTAAGTTAGTAAGTATATAAAAACAGATTACAATATCACAGCAAATATGATGATTTTTTAATATTATTATGTGCTGAAATCATAACTTCACTGTGCTGTATACCTCCGTAATATACCTACTATTTGTATAATATTGGATTCTAGTACTCAATTTACATAAATAGTACGGAATATTTACATAACCACCGACCTATTAAGTTTGGAAGTATTTTCCGTGATTTTGCGCTGCAGGTACTATTCTTCTTATTACTAAAGTCTTTAGCAGTTACGATTATCTTGAACCTTTCAAGATAATTGCCATTCTCAATAAAACATTGGTTGCTCAAAGTAACACATGTTTTATAAAAGTGGACGCTGAGGTCACACCAAAATATCGCGAATATTTAGGTTATTTCGTTTTAGGTAGCCAAATTATCCTGTAATATTCTTACTTCAAGTCGCTTTAGTGGAGTGCCGTAAGTTTTATACCTCGAATCCAGGGCTTGTCGATGAATCATTATAAAAACTTTTGAATTATGTTTATAACAGTGCATAAATATAGGTTAAAAACTTTTTTTAGTCCGATCTTCATTATTTTATTATTTCAAGAAAACACATAATATAATAAGTGTTTGCGTGCGCGTATTCCATCCCCTAATTTGAAGGGTCGGGGGTGATTTACTGAAAACCTTGAAATATGTGTTTTAATATTTCTAACAAGAAGTCCCTGTTTCCATTTTTAGACTATGCATTAAAATTCAGCGAAAACCTCAAAACTTTGTGATGATATTTGCAAATAGTTTCGTCGAGAATTCGCCATGTGTACGAATCAGGTACAAAGCTTCACTGAGCTTGAGTTACGCTGAACGCTTCGGTGTAACATCAAGAACTGAAAAAGGCGGAGGTATTTTCGGCAAGTATTTTTATGAACCATAGTCCGCATGGAATATTCCCTGCCTCACTATGTTACTCGCAATATTTTACCCAGTCCTAGCTTTATGAGAGAGTATTTTCTTTATCCCCTCTTATTGCATTTCACCTGACGATTTAGTTTCGTGTTAGCAATAAAAGTAACGTTCAGGACTGTGTTGGAATTGCGATCTTTCCAATGTTGGATTTCTTTTTATTTTCGTTCCTGTTCCGCGGATTTTATATTTTTGTGAATAAGCCTAACACGTATATGTTCATATTTGTAAGGTAGAATATAAGTAATAGGCTATTTGTTTAATAAAGTGTTAGTTTTTTTTTCAGTTTTGTTGTGTTTTTGTTGAAATGTTCATTGGTTTTCACTGAATAAGTTTACAAGTAAAGATAGGTCGCTTTAACAAACGTAAGTAAAGTAAGTAGGTAAATTACTTTAGGGGTTTTATTTATTTTTATTTTTAACAAGATAGATTTATTGACATGACCTAGTGTAAAAACACAAGATCTAAAACTATAGATTTTGTCGTTACTTTATATTTTGTACCAATGATATATTTGTTTGGTATACCTACCATTAAAAATTTCAACTGCAAATCTATTCTAATGTTTAAAAACTTGAGTTTACTTGATTATATTTGCTTATGAATTTTCAAACGACACAATTTTAATTGTAGCAATTTTAATTGTAGACTTTCTGATAAAACGCCACTGATGTAAAACTAGCTTGAAGTAAAAAGCGGCTATTCCAAGCTCCTGTAACCAAAAGAATCTAGACCACAAACAGACCAAACTTTGAACAAAGCGTACCGTAGGTACAAAGGGGAAGAACAGTTTATTTTTAAACTAGCTCAAACAGCTCCGTAAACTAAAGCATCGGCCGCTGGAGGCTCCACTTCACATCGATTTGGCTGCTGCTTGACCTGCCGCCACGCACACGGGAGCGACTTGGAAGAATTCGGCGGAGTACATTGCGCGATTGTAATAAGACGAATAAAACTTGAAGAAATTGTACACGTCTCGAACATCAAATTTAATGGAGATATCGCAAATTAGACGTGTCATCTAAATTTAAAATAGGTAGGTACTTTGCAAAGACATACTTAATAGGCTAGGCGACTAAAAAAATATAACTACTTAGTTCTTCGGTTAGATTAAAAAAATATAACGGAAATGTATTGCTTCTCTTCTCAATTACACAAAAATTATGAAGATACAGCCCGTTAAAGTTTCGTGTGACGTTACACTATAAGTCATACTCGAATGAAAGAAAAATTGGTGTTGATATCCTTTCATTAACTCTTTATTAATTAATCTATGGACCCAAACACTGTTATTTTTTGTTTTTTTTTTTTTCGATCTAATCCGTCATATTAAGAGATAAAAAGTCAGAAGTCGGTTAAAACTTTGAAATGTTCTCAGAATATTAATTTTCAATGTATTAATGGTACAATGTGTTAATGGTACAAATCCACCAACCCGCACTGGGCCAGCGTGGTGGATATGGCCCAATCACCCTTCGTGGGTAGGCCTACGTCCTGCAGTGGACTATTAAAAGGCTGGTACAGTACAGTACAGTACAGTAATGGTACAAGTTAGTTAGTTTTATAATACTTTGACTCCCAGTGTCATAGCATAGCAGATTAGTAAATTGAAAAAAAAAAGCCGGAAACATTTAGTACTCCAGACAGATAACTTTTGGCACCGTGGACAGAGAATATCTTCCTAGTTTGTGGATGGCACGTAATGGTATCATTGGTAGGTATCTAACAGTAATTGTGATTCGGCCCTGTTCTTGAAATAAATATCTTCAGCCCCACGTGGCAACTCAGCACGTAATGCTAGGGCTGCCCACCGAGCGAACCGGTTTTGTGAGATGACGACGGTATCACGGTAGTGGAATTGTAGACCCCAGCAGGTGAACCCTGGAACCGGGGCGTTAGAATACGGTTACGGTATCCCCTGCCTGTCGTAAAAGCCGACTAAAAGGGGAATCTGCCGGAGGAGACAACGGCACGGCTAATTAAGCACCGTTTTAATAAGGCATGTATCGTTTTTGAAACGTCAATGTACATGCTAGAAGGCACTGGTGCGTTCCATCGGAGATCCCAGTGCCGTCTATAGAGCATAAAAGGCGGCTACCGAGGGGATTTAGTGGTTAAATCCACATAACCCAGTTGCACCCCAACGCAGCTGGGTATCTGTAAAAGATTTCCCCCACGTCAACAAAAAAAAAAGGGCTGCCCACCTGATAGGTTAATCGCACGCTTACTGATTACAAACCCATGCGTTTGTTCGTCACCACGGCGCATCTGCGACTGTTAGTGTACCAAGTGTATACCGAACTCCGAAGCGCGTAGCTTTGTTTCACGTTTGGACCGTTTGTATGAAGACGAATTGAAGGAAAACAGTTAGATAGTAGATACCATCACCGTACCGATAGGATCGAAAAGATCTCGAGTTAAGACCACGTACTAACCAGCGTAGCGTAGAACAAGAGCCACCCATGATGTGGACAGATAACCTAATGAACCCGCCGTTTGTGACTTGCATGTCTCAGATACCGATAATATAAAATATATTATTTGACCACTTTCCTCTAATATAAATTATAAAGAAGGACGTGAATTTGTTTTTTGACCGACGAACCACCGGAGGAGGTATACTATTCGACGCGTATATATATATATTTTATTTATAACCACGCATAACTTTTTTTGTAGTTGTCCGATTTCAATCATTTTTTTTTATTGCAATGAGTATACTTCGAAATTGGTCCCATTTAAATTTTATAGAAATTGGCTGAGCCATTTTTGATAAATCAACAATAATGTGAAAAATGTTACATCGATCCGTGCATAATATTTGCGTTCTAGCGATGCACCTCGCACAGGTGTATTATACATATAAACATTTCTCTTGAATTACTCTATCTATTAAAACAAACTGCATCAAAATCGGTTGCGTAGTTTTAAATATATAAGCATACTTGGGACAGACAGCGGAAAGCTACTTTGTTTTATACTATGTAATGATTCTGTACACGAGTCGGTCATGCTATTTTTTGCAATAAATAATTATTTTGTTTTGTGATAAGCGTCAATTGTTATAGTGTACTGCTTCCACTGTTGCTTATATGATATATCATATCATTATAAAATACTGTTCTTTTGATATCAAATTCAGCACGCAATGTACTCGATCCAACTGCGAAATACCACTTCTCCATCTACAAGTAACCAGTCTTCGGCCGAAGTAGCAAGCCCTGTGGAACCCTGCCAATGCACCGACATATGCTCGGCGCTTCTTTACCGATGGCAGAGCAATTTTCGGCGTGGTTATGGGTAATAGACTACTGGTTTTTGCCTTTTGAAATTGCTTTTCGGAAGAATTTGCAATAATGTTGAGGATTTCGAGCATTCTTTAAGCAGGTTATTTTGTTTGTTTATTTACAGTCATTAATTTAGTTGAGTATCACAGAACAGCAGATTTTATTCTCTCTTCTGTGTTAAGTATTTGTATATTTTATGTTAATAGAACTGCACTGTAGTGAGGTTAAATTTATCTTAATAATACAAAAAATAAATTGTAGTCTATGTATTGTAATTCAAATAGGTATCGGTAACTTTGGTTCGTTCTCGAATATCCTATCTACTCATCATCTATCCTAGAGACTATATACTTGATTTTGCACAGAAAATCTGAGTATAGATGTTTTTAGGTTATTGCCCAATAGGTAAGTAAATGTTAATGTAAGTTGGGAAATGTAAGCACTTCAGAAATTTGAAGCTTGCGTAGGAGGCGAGCTAGCTCAGTGGTTAGAGCGTCGGGCTAGTGATCCGAAGGGGCAAGGTTCGAATCCTGCGTTCGCTTCATGTTTTTGAAATGCTTATCACAAAGATAACTCTTTGAGATAAGTAAATGTTCTTAGTTTATTAAGTTACTATTTCAAAAACACAAATAGATAAAGTTCAATATAAACACAAAAAAGAGATAACTAGAGATAAATATCGCTGAGTCGCGCGCGAAATTCAAATATTTTTGGGTTTTTAGCATTTACAGATAAACCGTTTGTAAATTGGTAGTTTTAATGAGGTAGGTATATACATCTAGAAACCAAAATATTAGCCTGTTTATGCATAAGAGTCCACTAACTAAAAACTAAGGTGAATATCAGTTGATGCATTTTCGTACATATACTGACCACTTATTTGGCTTTCAAGAGTATGTAACTCGTAAATACTTCCTATTTATGGTCGCTAAATGAGTTTCCGTAAAAAACAGTAGTTTATCTGATTATTTCGCGCCCTGATCGAGACGAACCACGTTAAGTGAGTCGCTTAGAAGAGATCAGGTGCCAGTTTTACCCCATTTTAAAGGGTTCTAGTAATCTGTTTTATTTATAAGTGAAATCGATGTTATATTTGACAGTAATTTTTTTCTAGTTTCTATTAGTAAAATACAAGAACTAAACATAGTTCAATAAGTTTGCACTGGAATTAGCTTCAATATCTTCTCACCAAGCTACTATAAAAGCCTCTATAAAATAAAAGCAAACTACAGAGCTTATCTGAAATATTTGACAGAGGTGCCCAACCCGAGGCCCCTTCCTGCCGTACATAAAGCTAGCATTTTACAGCCACTTCGGGCCGCAATACCGGAGTTACCGGACGTAGTACTGCCCACTCGTATATCCTCGTTTGCGATGTCTGCGGATACCTGTAATTTCTCACTGGCGTGGCTAATAGTCTGCGCATGAGATAAAAAAACGCTACGTTTTTTGGACTCGATATTTTATTGAATGTTGCCCTTCTGCTACATAACTGATTTGAGGGCAATATTACGCTTTTACACATAGGTTGATATGAGTATTAGTGCCTTTGAGGCCCGTGGTACAAAAGAAAAACAAACATAACTATTATTAACACGAAACAAAATCGAATACACACTTTATTTTTATATAAATTTGTGTTCCATAAGACGCCTATTTATGGAATTTTTGAATGCTTAAATATCAAAGTTCTGACACAACCCCCTAGCCATGAAATCCATAAAATTAACTTACTTAGTAGGTATGATAAATTATTTATTCTTTATTTCTAAGATCTTTTTCTACATGCAACTGGATAAGTTTCGCATTACGCTTCCCGCTGCGTTTGCTTGGTGAAGCCTGTTGTATTTGTCATTATGTGTGGCAATTAGGTCCCAAAGTGGTACAAGGTGCAGCTTTTTGACTTGGCTGTAGTTGATTTTATAAAAAGTTTTTATTCATTTGTCTTTACTTTACTGTGTAACTGTAAGTATTTTTCACTGTGTTCTATAAGACTTTTTTCACTACGCAATACCTATGAGCACGTGACCAAACGTGACCGTAGATAAGATTTAGAGCGCTTGTATAGGTATCGGTTTTTTTCACTGGATAACGGATCGTCTTTTTCAACGGACCGGTGGTGTATGGTTTATTATGAATGTGTGTAGCTGTAGATGCACCAAACATCGGTCCGGCAAAGAATACCTTATAATACCTTAAAGGTATCCGTATATTGACGGTCCGTTGTTCGATGAAACGAAAGTAAACAAGCGCTCTCACGCTGTGTTCCCTACGCCAGTCCGTACTAAATCCTTGACGCGCGTACACCTTACAGATTAAACGATAAGACGTGCGCTCGACCCGCTTCTAATGAAATATGCGACAGAATTATGAACGGTGGTACCTAACTGATATATAAAATTCATATCTTATAAGTTCTTCAGTTCCAGCGCAAACCATGTACCACTTCCTTTCATGCACCAAAGCCCTAATGTGTGCACTATGAAAGACCTTCACGAGGCTGGTCCCGAGGGAAAACCTTAGCTAAACACTGGGACAAAATAATTTAAAACTGAGAATCATCGACTCGACGAAGAAGAAGGAGGAGTTCGTCAGTAAAAATAAACCTACAACTATTGGACCAATAAGATAAAGATGCTTGACAATGGTGATCACAATTCTATTGACGAAGATATCAAATCCCTGCTGCGTTTGCTGCGCCAGTGCGTTCCAAAACCTTGACGTCCGTACACCTTACAGTATAAACGATATGACGTGCTCCCGACCGCCGGCCGCTCATGAAATATGCGGCAGAATTATGAACGGTGGGAACGCAGATCTACAACTCAAAATTAAATACCGCTACCAAAGTAAATATCAGTGATTCACTTACCGCGCTTACGTTTGGTTTACGTTCAGAATACGTTTAGTTTACGGTTTGTTATGTCGTTTCGTGGAACGGAGATGTTCGAGGGTTATTTGTTATTCCAAGGACTTGACATTTGTCTGTTAGATTTGTATTACTAGATGGTTGCTTTGTTTAAGTAACATTTGAAAGACTTGAATGTAATGTGTAATTTAAATAACTGTAAAGCAGGTGTTACGATATTTACACTATTTTGTTCTGAAAGATAATATCTATTTATACATAAAGATAATAACATATTATAAGGATAACAGGTTTTGAATATAATGATGCAATTGTTTGTTATCCAATATAATGTGATAAAATATTATTTAGATCATGTAACTAGTATGAAGTATTATGTAACTTTATTTATATGTAAGTACCTACATTGTACAGTACTTGTAAAATAATATTTATTTATTCTGGAATTAGATGAAAGTCTCATTTTTTTTCTCCACCCAAAAGCCACATTGGTGTAAAAATTAAAAAAAAAACTCATTGGCACGGGTCCTAAATTTGAACCCTCAACCTTGCGACAGTAAATCGAGTTTTGCTACCACTAACCCATCACGGTCAAGTAACGATGTTATAGCCCGGGAGGTAGGCGCAAAAATGCAAGTAGGTACTTTCTAACGACCGAACTGAAACAATGCGGATTTTTTTTCATAGAAATTAAAATTGTAGCAATGCTGCCATTGGATAATTATATCCAATTTAGTTTTTAAAAAGTGAGCGTCTGGTGGACGAGACGCGTGACCAAAATGCTGGTGTTTATTTGGCTCAACGCATAAGCATTGCCATTCAGAATGGCAATGCAGCCGGCATGCTGGGCACGCTGCCAACTGGTGTTGTGAGCTTGAGCATTTTGATTATCTTCAGACCTTCAGGGTCTGTTGATGATCCAAATGCTTTTTATGTAGGTAGTACTAAAGTATGTAGATTAAGCAGATAAATTAGTATTGTATTTTGTTGTAGTTAATAAAGGCACTTTTGGCCGTTATAAAAAGTTTTTAAATTGTAGTTTGTTGGTGAAAATATAGTAACATAGATAAATAATGGTCAAACGACCGAACTGATTTTATGCGAATTTGATTTAAAGTAATTTAGTTTGTTACTAGGCCGAATCAAATTTCTTGGCGTCTTCGAGCACGAGCCGAGTGGTTGCGTAGTAGCAATATAACATGTATAATTCAGGCGCAAGAAAGGGAACATGCGCAGCTAGTATTTATAACTCCATATTCACCGAGAAGTTTAATTTGGCCTATGAATAAACTAAACTTAAAAACTAACTAAATTAAATTTTAAAAAATCGCATCCTTTCCGTTTGGTCGTTTGACCATCCTGTATCTGGTCCTATTTTTTTTACCAACAAACTAGAATTTCAAAACTAAATCGGATAGAACTATCCAATAGCAGCATTTCTACAATTTTACTGCAAATCATACATCGCGTCTGAAACTAGGTCAAATTAATAAAGCTGATTCCATTGAATTGACGCCACGGAGACGTGATTTCAAATTGGACTACAAACGGAGACACACATAAAAGTCAATCAATGGGGCCATAAATATATTTGTCGACTGCGATATCTATTGGAACCTTTGATGTGTATAGCAAAAAGATAATCGTATCATACCGCAAGTAGCTCGTTTTTTAATATGGGCATACATCTCGAACGGTTGCGGTAGCGGACATCATTTCAGCCATAGGACGTCCACTGCTAGACATAGGCCTCCCCTAATGATTTCCAATAAGACCGGTTGATAGCGGCTTGCATCCAGTCCTAATAAGGTTATCCGTCCACCTTGTGGGTGGACGTCCTACGCTGCGCTTGCCGGTATGTGGTCTCCACTCGAGAACTTTTCGACCCCATCGGTCATATTAAGTTCTCCGCGCTATGTGCCCTGCCCATTGCCACTTCAACTTGCTAATCCGCTGGGCTATGTCGGTAACCTTGGTTCTTCTACGGATCTCCTCATTCCTGATTCGATCTCGCAGAGAAAATCTTTTTATTTCTTGCTAATATTATAAACGCGAGAGTTTATGAGTATGTGTGGATGTTTGTTACTCTTTCACGCTCACACGGATGAACTGATTTGGATTAATTCTGTATAGCTTAGATCTTGGATTAACACTGACTACTTTTTATTTCGGGATAACGCGTAATACCGCGGGGCGCAGCTAGTAATTTATAAATCCCAAAATGATTTGTTGGTTGTTCCTCTTTCACGCAGCAACGAAGCAATTGATTGACTTCAGTTTTGGCAAAGGCATAGTTTGAAAGACAAAGTGACATGGGCTACTTTTTTCCCGAAAAAATCAAAATATTCTCCTGGGATGGCACAACAATTAAAATATCACGCGGGTAAAGCCGCAGGCAAAATCTAGTCTAAATATATTTACGTTCTACTCCTATGAAGGTTGTTTTTGCCATGATGTGAACAATCAAATGACATCCGTAAAATAACTGTTCTCATGTTATCATCATAATTATCAACTGCTTTCTTTATCCCATTACTGAGTTAAGTCTCTTGCTCATCATGTCTTGATTGTATCGTATGCACTTATCATTGTGTTGATTGGGTCCAATTTCACTTCGCTTCTTTTTTTTCAGTCATAGAACTTTATCTGCTGGATATAGGTAGACTTCTATAGATCTCCAATTAGACCAGTTAGAAGCGATTTGCAGCCAGCGCCAGCTTTTTCTGGAGTGGAGTTAGGGTGACACTAGTCAACGGCACGAACTCGTCTTTCAGCGTAGCTTAAATAAATCATATCTCGCCTATCTTGTCTGAAACATAAATATATTTTTTGGTAAACAGTAGATATATACCTAGTAAAAACTATAATTATTACCTACTTAACTCTGCCGCGTAATAAATGCGCATAAGAGTTTTCTGTGTAGTAAAATATGAATATTTATTTAAATAACAGCTACTAAACTTATACAACCGATAGATATCTAAAAGAAGATAATATATATTTAGTCCTTTTGTGTTTTTGTTACGCCCGAAGTTTCCTAAAAGTTTGATTTCATTTCATTCGAGTGCATAGTTTTGTGATTACCTTCCGACATTTGTATGGAGTGTTAAGCGATATGCTGCATGTAGCATATCGTGTTTTATAATATCGTCAGTGGTTATAATATTTTAGTGCGACATTTGTGGGGAGTTTAGAATGCGAATGGATTATTATGTCAAAATGGTTGCGGAAGGAAAAGAGAATGATAATATGTGGTATTTATTGTATGATGTGACATAGGGAAGATTTACAGCTACTGATAAATGTTAGTTTCGTAGTGATGAATTAAATTAAAAAATCAAATTGAATATCACTTTTACTGGGTACGTACGAATCATTTAAATATTAGTCTAGTCTTATCTTGTTTGTGTTTCGCGTATTGTTTAAAAAATTGGTTTTACCCGTAGTTTTATAGTTTTATATTCAATTTCATCCTCTTTCCTGTTTTTTTAACTACTACGCTATCATTATGCACTTTTGTCGTTTTGTGTTTTATTCACCTACTGTCCCATCTGTATCTCCTCGTTTTTACAGTTAGAGTTGCAGTTATTCAGACCTAAAGGGTATTCGCTATCTCCGACTGCAGCGGTAATACCGTGCAGTATCGTGCAGCATCTCACGCAGTTTATTTATCTCGTGTCAAAGGCTAGAGTTTGTGCAAAAAAAGAATCCTCGCGGCGTTACGGTTAACTATCAATAAGATTTTCATCAGCAGCTAATGTACCGACTACTTGGTAGACGCGAGTCTACTGATGAAAGTGTCTACCAAGTAAACACCTTCAGTTGTACTAGCAATGACAGAGCAGTGTTGTCAACGTAACAAAATTAATAAAATGGCACGCGGGCGACATCTCCTAGGAAATTTCTCTTTTTGCACAAAATCTAGACCTGTTTCTATCATTTTTTAGGGTTCCGTACCTCACACGGAAAAAACTGAACCCTTATAGGATCACTTCGTTGTCCGTCTGTCCGTCGGTCCGTCTGTGTGTATGTGAAGACTCTTTATCTCGGGAACGCGTAAAGTTATCGAGTTGAAATTTAAACTGTATACGTATATCTATGATCTCTTACAGTTGTGTAAAATAAATCTTCTCAGTTATCGTATAGAAAGGTTAGAGCCGTTTATGTCGTAAAAAACCGCATATTTCGCACTCACAAAAATCAAAACCTACAGGGTACTTCACCTACAGGGAAATTTGGCGAGAAGCATTGTCTCAGAGTACACATATGGGAATAAATCTGAAAACTGTACATTTTTATTTAAATCACAAAAAAAAAGGACCTAAAAATTCACAAAATATGGGTTCAAAATTCAAAGTGAGTAAATTGTATCATGTAAGGTATAATATAAAAGAGCTTCATTAGCACATGCTAAAACAGGTACCTATTTAATTATTTTAACATTTTCAGTAATTTTCGATTTATGCCGAGAAAAGTGAAAATAAAAACTTTTTTGTCGGTGGTTATAGTATAGAGATTTTAACAACTTCTCAATTTTATGAAATTTTCTGGATTTGAACCTTCGGTGTGCGAGCCTGAGTCGCACTTGTCCGGTTTTTTGACATGCATAAAGGTAGTTTTGAGAGTATATAAAATATTTACATGTATTTATTAAATGTGTTGGGACCGGAATCTGGCGAACTACCGCATCCTCGGTGGCCACTTTCAGGTCTTTCATGTTATATTTGCTGTGCGGTAATTTGTATGAAATTCTGCGAATACAGCAAATCTTTGTATACGACATTGCGAATATTACTCGTATTTCACTACCGCTTCGTGTAGCGAATAAGTAGATAATCATTTGAACAAACCCCTACCCAAACTCGATTTCTCTCCCATCTCACCAACACCTAAGCTTCGAATTCGAATCCCTATCTACCAGCCATCTTAGTGTAGCGCTTATAGCGTAGTTTGACTAGGTGTCTGTCAGCGATCACCAAAGTTAAGCAACGTTTAGCACGGCCAGTCTTCGGATGGGTAGCCACGGGTGGCAATAACAACTAAGCGCTACCGTGGCTCAGATGACACATATAATTGTAGGCCCCGGTTATATTAAACGTTAAGTGATATCAGAGGCCTTCAGGCGGACCCGATTTGTACGTACTTACTTAGCTAATTTTAGTCGAACACTTAACATTACACTAATATCTAGTCGACGTAGAGTATTAAAAAGAATGCAGTGCAAAGGTAAAGTCACGATTTGTGTCGTATCAGAGTCGAGTTCACTTACGCGGTATAATTGTATTGGGTTCTCGCCAAAACACTGTCTCATCTCTAAATGGGCTAGTATATAATTTTTATTGCAACACTTTATGTCAAGCTTGAAAAGATGCTTTAGTTTTGTTTGTGTGTATTTGAATGAACATAATACTTACTTGTAATATAGATTTACTTGATAGTTTTGCTAGGAACTAGTTTCATAGAAAATTGGGTAGTCATACACAATTCCATATTTTGTAACTTTCATCTTTACAATTCTTACTAGCTGTTTACTCCGATTTCGCGATTGTTGTAGCCAATTACTAATATAACAATGAAAATATATATTCATTATCATATAATGAAAAAGTGTTCAAAATACCGAGTAGCTTAAATATGGAACATAGAGTACAGTCAGTACAAAGTTGCAGTCAGGATTATTTAGATTGTTGCACGATGTCCATATATTACTGATGATGACACGATATTTTCTACTAGGTGCTCATAACTGTAAGGTAATAATAAACTATTGTCCTGGTTCCATCACAGCGGAGTAAATCTGGGCACGAAATCTGAGAGCGACGTAGTAGTCATAGTCCGTAAATCGACTGTATTGTGGTAGGTCTACGCTAGAGAGCCGAACACGAGTGGAGCACGAGTCGAACCAAATTTGTGTAGTGTAGACCGATTTATAAGCCTCAAACGAGCGCGCTTCGAGCGCGATGCTAATCCGTTTGTGTTAGTTAAAAAACCGACTATATGCAGAGCACAGTCGAGCACGAGCAGCCCGAAGCGCGCCCGTTCTAGGCTCGTAAATTCGGTCCACACTATACAAATTTTTGCTGTGCTCGTGTTCCGCTCGTGGTCGTTTCGCTAGTGTAGACCTACTTTTAGCCATGCAGAACATAACCACCGCACATTTTCGCTTCACCCTACATCGCTTTTGCGTTACCTTACTTCAAAATCCCTATTCTATACGAAAATTCACCTCGACCAAGGTGTGTATAGAACTGCTAATTTTTGTGAGCAATATTGGGGTACATTCCATAGATCATGGTACAAAAAATGGATCATATATTAGTACGATACAATGATATCCTAGAATAAATTCGTCGATCAAATCACGAAAGGGCGTAACTAAAAATCCAAAATTATATTAGTTACGTCCTTTCGTGATTTGACAGTCGATAGGCAAACCACGAAAGGGCGTGACGAAAAATCCGAAATTATATTAGTTACGTCCTTTCGTGATTTGACAGTCGTTAGGCAAAAAATCCAAAATTATATTAGTTACGTCCTTTCGTGATTTGACAGTCGTTAGGCAAACCACGCCCTCCAGGATGCGACCCACGAGAACGATCTTATTTCTAGTACAATAGAAATATTTCGATACTTCGATCTCCTCTAACATGACAACACACTTATTTCGTTTTTTTTTTACTCTGTGGTGTAGAATTCTCGCGAATGATTTTTGTACTTGTGGCACTTCTGTCGACAAACTCTAACATGTGCACGCGAATTTAGCCGTATTTTGACATTTCACCGCGAATATCTTTTCGTCAAACTTTTTGAGGACGAAATACTACGAGATAGGTAAAAGAAACTAAAATAAACAACCATCTCTGCTGAATTGTGAAAGATTTGTCAAATTACGGGTAATTATCTCCATTAGAGATTGTTATGGGGATAGATATTTTATTGTATCGATTTAGGGATGATTGATATTAGGAAGGAGCGGGTGCGGGATGGGCTGGGGACGGGCCGGACGGGGCCGTACGACGCACGTTTCATACATTTTGTGTAAAAGCTCGGACGGGCCCCGTCCGGGCGTCGTACGGGCCACAACAAAAATGTATGGAACGTGCGTCGTACGAGCCCCGTCCATATGACGCGCCCGTCCCGCGCCCGCCCCGTCCTAATATAAATCATCCCATAGCGACGTAGTTATTTGAAACAGGCTCCATGCTGAGACTCCTTCTAGATTGCAATTTGGCGGGGTATTAGTTCTGATTGGAAATCGGGATAATTTTTCTCCCCGGTATAGAGAATTTTACTTTGGGTTTTCGGGAATTAGGAAAATCGGTATTAGCAACGCTGTAAATATCAAACACAGAGCTAGAGTCTGGCTAACGAAAGTTGATACTGACAAAGCGCGGCAAATTTGAAAAATATCAGTATGGAAGCCCTAAACTGAGAGACAAACACTTTCTCTCACTCACACGATGTAGCATTGTTACCACACTGCGATTTTGATTCTTCCAAATCTTTGGGGGAATCGCAAAAAAAATCTTTTTTTCAAGCTTTGACTTGTCGTGTAGGAGTTTTATATTCATTACGTTAATTATTTTCTGTTTTTTTGACGTTATTATTATGCCAAACTGAGGCTTTGCATTGCTCTACAAATGATTCAAATTATTTTAACGCGTACCTATCAACTTCATTACGATGAAGATTATAATAATATAATAATGAATCATTTTGTTTAGTTTAGTACATGAAGTTTGAAAAAGTTTTAAATACTAGGTAAAATACCCCAATTTAAAGGTAAATCCGCGATGGTAGTAGCACCGTGTGTTGTCATTTAAAAAGTTTGCGAAAAATTCCAGTATCAACTTTCGTTAGCCAGACTAGTACAACATATCAAACTTACAACAGTGCACCCATCTATAATCTAAGAGTGCACCGAGCTCTTAAGTGATACTGTCACAGATTACTAAAGACCCCGTATCTTTGTGCGTTTACGCACTCCAGATAAATATGCTGGACAAAAATTATTCTGTGTGGCGTCCGTGAACTTGGTCTAGACCAATCATAGCCCTCAAATTTATTACAAACCAATCAAACTTGTCAATCTCTGGAACCATCTGTCAAATTCGATTTGATGACTACTAGCTGACCAATCAGACAAGATAAAATTTATCTACCTAAAAACCTCGATAAAATTTAGCCTAGCCAAGAGAAAAATTATACCGGCGGGAGTGCGTGAATTTGGTAGATTAATTTTTAGTCGGAACAATTTTTCGCCTGACGGATGCCCTATAATGGGTGACATTAACTTAACCAGTTTAATTTTTATCTCAGTCTGGAGTGCGTAAACGCACCCCCACGTATCAGACAGGAATCTTCGAACAACCAATAGCGGGCTGGTATTTTAGAGTTTGACATTTATTTATTTTTTAAAACATGGCTACAAAAATGGCGACATTACTTTTTTTTTGGCTTCATAAATATTTATTAATACCTGTACCTATGCATAATATTCAATCCTCCAATAAGTTTATATATTATTTTAAAAATAGTTATAAATAGATATATAGAAGTTAATTAATAAATAAAACTAAATATTGTGCTACTTCATGTTTATTTATCATTCACATCAATTTCTTTGAACATTTTAGGTTAACTTTCGTAAAATAAGGTTTTTCAGTTATGCACAGTTATTATTAGGACCGCAGGATCGCGCTGGATGCAAGCCGCTATCAACCGGTGTTATTGGAAATCATTAGGGGAGGCTTATGCCCAGCAGTGGACGTCCTATGGCTGAAATGATGATGATGATGACAGTTATTATTGACAGTAGACACACACTTCAGTCATATTTAACTATTTAGGAATACGTTGTATCCTAATTATGCTTCGCCTGCAGTTGTAGTACGATACAATATTTTACAGGATGCAAAAATACCAACTAACACATAAAACACAATTAATTTGTGGTTTGGTAGCAGTTCATTTCAACGTCACGAAAAGCAAAACTTACGTTAAATATGCTTAAAGTTACCTGTTTCAGTCATAATATAAACTATGATGATAATTAATAATCGTAGAGGTACCTTTGTGATAATCACAGACAGAGGTATCTCTGTGATTTTAATGGTTTTCTTCTTTATTGTTATCTGTTGTCAAAGTTCTATTGAACGTTCTTCAGTGAAAAATCTGACAAGATTTCATATTTTTCATAAATCTTTTTAACTTATGTTGTATTAAAATTAAATCAATGGATCTCTTCCAGATTATCTCGATAGACCACATTATCTCTTTGGAATCACTGTGTTTTGAATGAACTAAATCAGTGTTGCTTTATTGCAAAATTAAATATCCAAATTATGTAATCACAGGGCGACACTAGTTTTTCGTGACCATAGATCACGATTCTATGACAAGAATTTACTTCACACGAATTGGTATTTCGCACGAAATAATTGCTTCGGGTCGCATGCTAAGCCGGCACGAAAGGGCGTAACGAAAAATCCAAAATTTTGTTGGTTACGTCCTCTCGTGATTTGACCGAATTTCCAACAAAAACACCCCGCATAGCCAATACTCGTTTCTATACCCCATATATTGATACCATCACATACAAAAAGTTTTTCATTCCTGTACTTAGATACCTTGCTAAAAGCCAAGGAAATTTGCCCACCGGGTATATTTACCGGCGGGCGTGGTACTATTTCTTCCACTATAATGTAAAATTAAAATTGGCTGCAAGCCAATATAATCGTATAGTGGTAGAGTATTTATCACCAGATAAGGTCTTCGTGCATGCATTTTATGTAAAAATGTAGCATTAAAAGAATACTTATTTTACAAGTGCTTGTATTAGAGTAGCTTAAGAATTATTTTTTATTCAGATCGTTATCTTGCCAAAAAATTACGATTCAGTATCATTGTCCTGCCACAATTTTGCAAAGGTTGTCAATAGGTATAAGTACCGACATAAAAAGTGTTGGAATATTGAAAAACAACATCTGGCATTTGTTTATTATTATTGAAATACGAGTATGTAATTTCATCAAAATCATGATGATTATTTAATGATATTAGTCATTAAATGGAAATTAATTTTAATCTACCTACAAGAGGTAGGACAGCTAATTTATATTTTACTACGTATTGGCAGACGCCCCGGTTGTGACCAGCGTACTGGCTGTGGCCATTTTTATGTTTGAAGCCTTTTAAATATGAAACAGAAAAGATAATGTTTTTGAATAAATAAGGGAAAAAAAATCCTTGTTTCAGGATCTTTTTGACATATTAATTTTATAGCACCGCATGTGTATAGGTTTTTAAAAATAATCTTTTAAAAACGGGAAGTGGTATTTTTTTTTATTTCTTATGGAAATCCTTAGAAGCTCCTTGGTAACTAATCTGTAATTATTTTGATTGTATCGATCGATTTAGAGCTACTAAATAATATTCTGGATTAATATTTATAACATAATTTAGATACTTATTTATTTCCTAGTACTTCAATCAACGTGGCCACAACCGGTGCAACAATTTTTATAGCTTACACCGATTTTGGCCGTTCCGCTGACCTAAACGGATTGTTGAAATTGAAACTAACAATTCGTTAGCAACATCACTTTTGGCCACTTATAGTAGCCGGCAAACAACTTGAACGTTAAACCATAGCTAACTCTCTTTTGTTTTCTCTGCTAAAGAAAAGGAGAGAGTGATATTCTTTGTTCAACTTACGTGCCGGGACCTATATTTTAGTTCACAACGTCACATGCAGTTACTCTACACATCATCATCATCATTAAATATTTTATTAGTAAAAGCTATAAAATCATTATCATATCAGCCACGCAAGTCCCAACTTTTTCACGGTTTGTGTCCAGTGCCATTCGCAGGTCATAATAATATTACCTTTCTTCCTTTTCAGTGGGCATCCTACGCTACGCTTGCCCATACGTGGTCTACACTCGAGAATTTTTTGCTCCATGGATCATAAGTGTTATCTGTACTATGTGCTCTGCTCACTGCCACTAACGTCCATCCATCAGCCATATGACGAACACTGCTAGACATAGGCCTCCTATGGATCTCCAATAAAATCGGTTCGAAGCGTCTTGCATCTAGCGCGTGTCTGTGATCTTAATGTGGTCCTCCGTCCACCTTGTGGATAGATGTCCTTGCCAGTACATGGTCTCTACTCGAGAAATGTTCGACCCCATCGGTCATCAGTCCTCCGCGCTATGTGCCCTGTCAACTGCCATTTTAAGTTGCCAATCCGTTGGCCTATGTCGGTAACTTTCGTTCTTCTACGGATCTCTATATTTCTGATTCGATCTTGCAGAGAGACTCCGAGCATAGTCATCTCCTTAGCTCGATGGGCCACTTGAAGAATATTAATAAGGCCTATAGTAAAAGACCTCGTTTCAGTGCCATAAGGTATGATTTATATTAGATGTATGTTAATATGTAAAAATAAATAGATAAATGTCTACTCTTTAAAGTGGCAATAACCGGGGCGTCTGCCCTACTTTGTACAAATCTCTTGACTTACAATAGTTATTTGTTATACAAGAGAGAAACTTGGCTTTTTTACGGCGTGCTTATAAATTTTGATGACCGAGCAAGCAAAGGATTCTAAAATTAAAATCCTGAGCGTTAGCGAGGGAATCAAAAGAGAACAAGGTGAAAAATCTTTGCACTCGAGTGCAACACGTAAGTTACGTCTTCCCACGTCGTTAAAGTTGTCTGCATATCTGTTTCAAATACTTATCTGATTGTTGAGGGAGAAAGTTCATTTGCGCATTATTAACAGTTTCAGTTGATTCTGTTGGCGTGAACTCGTCGCTAGATTCAATCATTATAGGTTTTTCACTTGCTTTCAAGTTTCTTGTTTTTAACATAAGGTTATAACTATACGACGTGAAAAGAAAATGGCGCGCGCAAAGCAAATTAAAAAAGTATACCAAGATGGTTCCGAGTCCGAGTTTTTAACAAATTAAAAAAGGTCGTATGATAAATTCGGCACCATGAAGGTACAACAGACTCAGTACACACGATGTTTTAAATACTACCCTCTAGCGGATAAAAATAGCTTTTGCACTCAGATAGATGTCGAAGAGCAAAAATAATTTTTCCGAGATGGCGGGATGAAAAAAAAATGATTACCTCAATAAAAATAGACGTTTCTTTGGTCCATTTTGCACTAAATTTCCGATCCAACTTTTTTTATAAGGTTTAGAATCACTTACTGAGCATAAAATTACTAAATACTGACAGATCCAGATGGATCTTTTTTTAGAAAAATATACTTATAATTTTTCTAAGGAGCTTCTAGCGCAACCTTAAAAAAAGTTTTATATCTCGGTAGCTATGCACTTTAGGGCAAAAGTCATGGAAACCATTATTGTAGAAAATAAAATCTTTTGTTTTTTGTTTTGTAAACTTTTTTGAGAAACTTGCAGTTTACGATTTATGTCTCACTAGCTGCCCGTCCCGGCTTTGCCCGGGTATGATTGGCTATACATATACTTAACACGTAATGTAGGTATGCGCCACACACATGCTAGACATACCGGATGAACCATTATTATGAGTTAAAACCTACCCAAATCGCGAGAGTTTCAGTAGTTTTAAACTTTTCGAAGTTATGAAAAAGAGATAGTAGTTATTGGCATATCTAAACAAAAGTGAGTTCGTATGTGTCGGGTGGCTGTACATAATATATAGCCCTGATTTCAGAAAATGACAATGATGAGAATGAAAGCGACGTTAAAATATTAGAGAAACACAGTCTATACATTCTACCCATGTAAGTTAGTTTCTTGATCTTGTCTTCACTCGAGAACTTTGAAAAACATTGGACATCAGTTCTACGTCTACGAATTGTGTGCCCTACTTAAGGCCTCTTCAACTTGCTAACCCAAAGAACTGTGATGGAAGAAATCAAAACGCTGGCATCCAACGTGTTCCGGACGTCACGACCAGATCTTAGATTCACGTGAAGACCTTCGCTACACTTGCAAATACATTATCTAGATTCGAGAACTTTAAGGTCCCATCGACAATTCGTTTCACATACTATGTGTAGGGGCGTAGCTACCGCAGTATCAGCCGTGTCAATAATACGGGGCTCCCGGGCTACAGGGGCCTTAACGTGTGTAAGCAAAACCTAGTAAAATGTTATCCACAATGTCACTTAATCTCGTGCTTCCCGAAAAAAAATCATCTCTTTTTTCCCGGGTTAAAAATTCTTCCAAAAGTTGTCCTAAGAGGCAGAAATTTTATAACAACTGGAATCGTCTTCAGCTAGACTTACTTAGCTGATAAGTATTCTATTCATTATCAATTATCAATTTCCTGAAAAAAAATCAAGAAAAGTGTGTATTTCATTTGAATTGTTTGGCTAGCTCAATTTCTAGGAGGAAGTGACAACTTATAAATAACCGTCTTACCACAAAAGTTTTACGCAGGCTTTAGACAATGTTTAACAGTACAAATTGTACGGCTAAACAGTGTTTAAAGCGAGTTTAAGTCTATTGCGGTAAGGCGGTATATATTTATTTCAATTTAATGCAAGCTTTTTGTTTCTTTTGTGAGAAATGAGTAATTTGGGCTCCCCAACTACCCTGTTTGATTCAGGGCTCCTCCAAGGCACGCTACGCCACTGCATACCTATTTACTACCAATAAAACATAAATCGACACACTAATGGCGGAGATATATAACTTTGGTGGTCCAGTGGTAGTAACGCCTGTCCTACAATCATGACATGGTGGGTTCAAATCCCGATCCTGTATCAATGAGTTTCTTTGGAACTTATGTACGGAATTTCAAATCATTAGCTTTTCGGCGAAGGAAAATATTGTGTGGCAATCTGCACCAACCCACACTGGGCCCTGGCACTGGTGGTGGATATGGCCCAAGCACCCTTCTCAATTCTCAATGACCCGTTTCCTCGAATCTCGACGTTATGTCACCTAATAAATGCCTTTAACCGAACACTTTGGCATCGCGCGGCGGTGTAATCGGCTTGGAATCGCCTTACGACTAACTAAAAAGCCTGCCCACTACGTAGCTTGGGCAGGATTTTGGCTCGGACACTTTTTTTCACGATTGTGTCTCTATAGATATTTGCTCGAAGTTAATTTTGTATGTACATTGTAAAAAGTACATGAATTGCCAAGCGGGGAGAGCGGCGAAACGGAACTTTTATAATACTTACATTTTTGAACTCGTGATATCTTTGTAATAAAATGTCTGAATTAAATAATTTAAAAAGTTGCATAAAGCTATTGAAACAGTCTTGAATATGAAATAATTTATTTTGATAAGGATTAATACCAAAATAAAAATTAAGATCCTTTTCCTGCGACGGTATTTCAATTAATTTTTAAGAATAAAAGAACAGTTATTACGGCTTAACCATAATAGTTATATATATGCTGTCGCGACATTTTTTGTAAATTATGGTGTGTTCTATAAAGTCGTAGTTTATTATTTTATTCCATCATCAATAGTTTTCGCAGCGCACGCGATGTAAAGAATATTTTAGGCATTTTTTTACACCTTGGGTAACATTATTATAGTTTTAATAGGGATCCTTATTATTTTCTTGCAATTAAAATAGCCTATGTTACTCAGTGATAATGTAGCTTTCTAATGAAAAAAGAATTATTAAAATCAGTCCAGTACTTTTTGAGTTTAATCATTACATACAAAAATACAAAAATACAAATCTTTCCTCTTTATAATATTAGTGTAGATGTAGATGTAGATTTAATGAACCGGTTTTTCTATAGGCCGATAACTTGAAATGTTAGATTAATCAATCAAATTCATTACTGTCATCTACATCTACTGCATGCATACATAACAATACGAGTATTCATTTTGACCACATTTACTTATATTAATATTACAAATAGCAAATAACCCGGTCAATTTAGACATTCGAAGTTACATAAAGTCCCAACAAGCTGAATTTCTGTGAAATTGTTCAAAACATAACTATAAACAATGTCTAGAAGTTCCCCATCATTCCCCTGTAAGGAAATTTTTTTATTCAAGGTCAAAGGTCAAAAAAATGAGTTTTTCGCAATTTTTAGCAAAACGGTAAGTTTTATCATAAAAGTACCTTAGACAAAATTGTAGATCATAAAATTATCTATAAAAATGTATCAATACTTTTTTTCTTACTAGCCACCGTTTCTGAGATATAACGATTCAAAAAGTTATAAAAGTTGTTATCGTCATAATATGCACAAGTTTCCACGCCACCTATCAGGTAGTGTACTTAGCGCGTTTGTTAACGTGGTTTTCCCAGTAGGCCTACTCCACGGGTCAGTTGTGATCCTGTTTAATGTAAAACTATTGCATAATAACGGAAATTTTCAAAGATTGGGAAAGATAAAAGCGATGTAAATTAAAAAAAATGTTGAAGTTTATTCGTCTTATTCGTAAGTTTCAAATTCTTGTTCTTCTTCTCCTGCTTCTTCATCATCTTCATTTTGGATGCAAGTAAATTGCGTCAATAGCGAAGTATCGCATGATACTTTGTCGGAGTCAAACGAATCCTCCATTGTTTGTGATTCAATATTAAAGCACGACCGGCCTTGACAATTTGTGCATGCCAAAGAACAAGACAGTCTGACTTTTTTGCAACCACATTTAGCACTGCATTCCTTTTTGCAGTTGCAAAAAATAGTGTTCAGCAGTTTTTCCGGCGCAGGTGGAAGTAAAGTTTGAACTGGCTCTAATATATTGTTGACCAACTTCCAACCCCAGTCTGTAGGGTCTAGCTGAAACCAAGCCACACTTGAACTTGGTAATATACTCGAAAAAGATGTTGGTGAGCAGCAACTGAGGTTGGAGGAAGACAAGCTAATTGAACTTGTTTTTTATTTTTAGTATTTTTAACGAAACATGCATATCGATGCTTATCTAAACAGGTAGTTTTTTTAGGAGCTCCGTTCATAGAAAGAAGAGAGCAGATGCCGTTGGTAATAACTTCTTGTTGAGTTGAATTACTCTTTTTAAAAACTTCCGCACATTGAATTAAATCCTGTTTTTCAAACATTTTGGAAACTGCTGTTTTACCCCTCCTGTAAAATGCAGATGTTGTAACACAGCCAGTTATTGCGTGTAAAAATAGTACATGATTTTGACACTTTACAAAAGTAAATAAACTTTTTGATGAATATATATATCTGATTGATGCTGAGCTTTTCCTCAACGACCAAACAGTTACTTTTTTGCCAAAGCCTTAGCCACATCACAATTATTAATAGTATTAGTTATTTTCGATTCAAGCGAGCAAAAAGTAATACACAACAATTAAATTATCTGTCATCACAAGATAACCTAGCTGAAACTAAAGTATATTGAAATATAAAGCAGATTAAAAATATATAATATATAGCAAAATCTACGCCCATCAATTTATTTAAATTACATGAACTTGTTCGTTAAACTTATGTATATTTTATATTGTAAGTATAAGTTACAATGACCGATAGAAAAATATTTAAACATTTAATATATATATATATATATATATATATATATATATATATATATATATATATATATATATATAATATAAAATATAACAACTCTAGATGTATATACGTGGCGTACTCATGCATATTATGACGATAACAACTTTTATAACTTTTTGAATCGTTATATCTCAGAAACGGTGGCTCGTAGGAAAAAAAGTATTAAAACATTTTTTATAGATAATTTTATGATCTATAATTTTGTGTAAGGTACTTTTATGATAAAACTTACCGTTTTGCTGAAAATTGCGAAAAACTCATTTTTTTGACCTTTGACCTTGAATAAAAATTTTTCCTTACAGGGGAATGATGGGGAACTTCTAGACATTGTTTATAATTATATTTTGAACAATTTCACTGAAATTCAGCTTGTTGGGACTTTATGTAACTTCACTCTCATTTTTTGGTCTAAATTGACCGGGTTAAAACTAACTTCTAGTGTATGATTATAAAGGAAAAGCTTTATTTAATCAATTAAATTGATGTGGCAACCACGTCCTATGATTGGTAGCTTTGTATCTAGTTCCCTAGTTGTTTGGCCGTTGCCAAGCAATTTCCCTATTGATTTTATAATTTACTACAAGGTAAAACATTGACTTTGGTTCCAAGGAGAAAAGAAAATTATTATAGCTTTATTAATACCTAACCATTATCCTTTAGACATTTATTTTAATGTTAGTGATTATTCGCAAGTGATTGTTTCATTTTGGGTAGTGTATAATCGAGTGTCTATTCATTTCAACAAAACTAAAATTGATTTGAATTAAAAACATACGGAAATGCTGAACGAGCGACACAAAGTGAGCGAAAACAAATGCCTAAATCAGCGACTAAACACTAAATATTTGAGATACTAAATATTCCACTTGTTTAATTGTGACTGCAGGTTCACGTTGGATGCAAGCCGCTTCAAATCAGTCCTATTGCTGATAATAATGATGATTACTTCTTGTTTCACACCTAATCTACGTAAACGATTTGCTTTTGGCACTTCACCGCTGCCGCGTCACGCTCGCTTCACCCGCTCGGCTCGTGCGTTGTTTATCATATTCTAACCTAACCTATTTGATTCACACCTAATTTTTAATGTGAAGATATTCAACGAAATTTTATTCGTCTAATAGTTGTTTGGCCGTGAGCCGTGGTGGTCAAGAGGTGGTGACACCCGCCTTACAACCGTGAGGTCGTAGGTTCAAATCCCCGGTTCCGTGCCAATGAGTTTTTTGGAATTTATGTACGGAATTTCACAGCTGGCTTTTCGGTGAAGAAAAACATCGTGAGGCAACCTGCGTACGTCCTTAGAAGAAATTCGATGGCGTATGTGAATCCACCAACCCGCACTGGGCCAGCGTGGTGGATGTGGCCCAATCACCCTTCGTGGGTAGGCCTACGTCTTGTAGTGGACTATTAAAAAGGCTGGTACAGCACAGTACAGTTGTTTGAAATAATGAAAGATTTGACAAATAATAAATGTTCCAAACGTTTTTAGTCATTATAATAAACAATAATTCTACCAAATGAAATATCGGAAATTGGCCAAAACAGTTTTCCTCAAAAAAGCAGGAAACCATGTATAACAATATCATTACCGTAGCTCATAAAACGTTGCTCTTATGTCCCGACAAAAAGTCGCATACTTGATAGTCGCCCACCTATGATATTTTTCACCCGGTTTATTATGATCCTTTTTTTTTTATTTTAAAATACGTGTCAGTGTTTTTGTAAAGAGCAGTGTTAAATGTCAAAATGTTAATTTGATACATGGAAATAACAGTACGCTTAGACAATGAGAAACTAAGTTGATTAGTATGCGTTCTCGTGACTATACGTTTTGTCAGCTTTATTGTTATTTCTGTTTTCTATCTTACATGGCTATAAAAGTAAGGAATTTTGAAATATTTTAAATCCCGCTTTAATTGATTAATTTTCCATATTATTCTGGTATCTACTGAAAAATAATATCGGTGCACCTAGCTGGTGGATATCCTAACCTGGGTGTAACGGTACGCATTTTCCTTTCGGGATCTTACAGCCTCATCAACCATCCATGCCGTTTTCGAACTATGTGCCTTGCCCATTGCCACCCCGACTTTCTAATTCCTGCGCTATGCGCTACATAAGACATATGAGAGTAAATATCACGTATGTCTCATATTTTTATTTTAAACAAATAGACCGATTTTGTATAAGAATAACAGTACATTATTAAATCATAGAATATATCCATTTACACTTAAGATTTGAAGACACTTACGTTCTATCCTAATTAGTGGAAAGAGAGACATGCGTTCCATTTTTGGGCTCATTGACATTATACACCTTTTAAAGAATGTGGAGGTTACATTATACCCGTTTCAAAGAATGTGGACTTAAATATATAACATGTAGAATATTTCAATTTATACTCGAGATTTGAAGACACTTACGGTCTATACTACTTAGTGGCAAGAGAGATGCGTTCCATTTTTTGGCTCTTTGACATTATACAAGTTTTAAATAATGTGGATCTAAATATATAGGTACCTAATATGTAAAATAAATCTATTTACACTCGAGATTTGAAGATACTTACGTTCTATCCCACTTAGTGGAAAGAGAGACATGTGTTCCATTTTTTGGCTCTTTGGCATTATACACGTTTTATGAATGTGAATGTTACATTATACACGTTTAAAATAATATATAATATGTAGAACATATCCATTTACACTCGGGATTTGAAGATACTTACGTTCTATCCCACTTAGTGGAAAGAGAGACATGCGTTCCATTTTTGGGCTCTTTGACATTATACACTTTTTAAAGAATGTGGACATTACATTTTACACGTTTTAAAGAATGTAGACTTAAAACATTTAGGTAGTTCATTCTTTTCTTACGTGAAAAATGTCCAGTCCTACATGAAATGTTGGCTCTTTGGTCATGACTGTCTTGCTAGCCATACATAAATACTTCTAATAATACATACAGTAAAAATAAACATACATACATAAACTTAAATACTACAAATAAATTAATGACGAAGAGTGACATGAGTATCAGTGAGAGAGAGCTTCAAGAGATAATGTTTCTGAACCTGGGCCTTGAAAGATTCAACGCTCTGTGCTCGTCTGATAGTCACAGGAAGGTCATTCCAGAGAGCTACAGCTCGGACACTGAAAGGAAAATCATAAAAAACAGTAGAGTGAGATGGAGTGGACAGAAGGAGATTGCTAGAAGATCTAAGATTGACAGAGTGAGTGTCACAGAGAAAAGTGAAGCGAGAGTGTAAATATGAAGGAGAAGAAGGTTTGATCATATAGGATAAGCTGTTTCATCTTTTACTATTTATCGTCATATTACCTACTAGCTTTTGCCCGCAGCTTCCTCCGCGTGGTAGTTAAATTTATGTGCTATTCCATGGGAACATTTAAATTTCTTTGGGATAAAAAGCCCACGGCAAAATTCAAGTCAAACTGTTGCTCCGTTACAGCGTGAAAGAGAAACAAACCAATAAACATACTTTGGAAATCGTAACAGTATTACCTAAGGATAAGGATGTACATGTGCGGTAGTTTATGTATTTTTATGTACTGTCCCAGCATTTTTTTTAATAGTCCACTGCAGGACATAGACCTGCCCACGAAGGGTGATTGGGCCATATCCACCACGCTCGCCCAGTGCGGGTTGGTGGATTCACATACGCCATCGATTTTTTTCTACGGACGCATGCAGGTTGCCTCACGATGTTTTCCTTCACCTAAAAGCCCATGGTGTGAAATTCCGTACATAAATTCCAAGAAATTCATTGGTACGGGACCGGGATTTGAACCCACGACCTCACGATTTGTATGTATTTTACATAAATTTAATTTGCTCTGCACGCGCCATTTTCTTTACACGCCATTTTATGTAATTTTATTTAAATTGTCATCATCATTTAGTACTTACATCCTACTAATATTATAAACGCGAAAGTTTGTGAGGATGGATGGATGGATGGATGGATGGATGTATGGATGTTTGTTACTCTTTCACGCAAAAACTACTCAACGTATTGAGATGAAACTTTGCAATAATATAGCTTAAAAGCTAGTATATTAATATTTTCTAGATTTGGTTTGCGTGGATCTTACTCAATTTATCTTTTTCGTTTGTTTGTTCTCGCCTACGTACCATTGTCTTCCACTTAAAACCTTTGGGTGGACTGTGCCTAGCAGATCATGCTATTTAGCGTTATCTTCCTTTTGTATAGAAGTACATAATATGGTGTGCAATAAAGTGTTACGTAAAAATTAAATACCGGATTTCTAATAGTCCTCTGCCGAACTATTCTACCCGTGTATTTTTGTATATTTAGTACTGGTACAATGTCCAAAGTATCGACACTTAGTTTCAAGTCATTAATAAACAAATTACTTATCTCCCTCGCGCAATTTAGTCAGTTGCTTATCAATAATTACTCAAAGGTGACCGATAACATATTATCTATTAAAATTCTTTGCATTCGATAATACAAGATAGTTTTAAACGTAGAATAATGTTGTGAAAGTAGAGTCCGCATAGTTGAGAAGTAAAATCTGTGTGAAAAGTGCAAAAGTGCCAAAATAATCATCCATCATCCACAGCCTTCTTTATTCCACTGCTGGGTATAGGCCTCCCTCTTATAGTGCCATCTGCCTCGGTCTTTTGCCAATCGTGTCCAGCCTGCGTAGCATACAAGACCACGACAAGAGTTTACCGACGTATGCAAAGGTGACAGATATATGCTTTATCATGACTCTGTCACGTTCTGACACGTCGATAGTATTATTTTATGGTCCGTATGCTAAGCCTGCAGGTTCGACCCGCGATATTGACGATATCGTCGACCCACCTTACTGCCGGACGACCCACGCTCCGCTTACCGTGTCTAGGCTACCACTCTCCATAATATGAAACTAAAACCCACAGGTTTTATAATAATAATATGAAACTTAAATCAGAAGGTGTTGTAGATTCCCTGATAGTGCATCTAAATTAAGTAAATTAAAAAAATAGGACCTAAACAAAATAAAAAAATGACATAAATGACTATTGACTGGTGAAATATCGCTTCGGGATATTTTCAAAGATTTAGCTAAAAATAAAAAAACCCGAAACAAACCGAGCTAATAACTTTGAAACGGCTGAATCGATTTTGATGAAACCGATTGACCTTGTGATTAATTTGCCACAGGCAGACACACACACACAGACACATACACAAACGTCAAACTTATAACACTGTGCTGTTTTTTGCGTCGCAGGTTAAAAATACTTTTGTTATGTTTTTTTCCCAGATTTGCATAATCTGTAATTGTATTTTACATTTTCATTTTGAATAATAATAATAAATTATACATCTAATTTATGTGCCAAAGACCAATGACCTCAAATACTAAAATGAATTTTGTTCATTTATTACACAAAAAATATTTTTCAAAGATAGCATCAGTTGAAAAGTTAGTCCTGCTGTTTTTGTTTTGTATATTTCACATATTGAAATCTTTGTTTTGAATAAATATTTAGTGTATAGTGTATTTCCGCTATCTTTTTATAGGCAAATAAGTTTAAGGGCATTTAAAAAAAATAATAATAATATGACAAAATATTGAAAACACTTCACTAATAAATAACACCCTTATAATTCTCACTGCACTACACTCTGTTCGACACGTGTTTCGCCTCTCAACGAGGCATCTTCAGGACGTGTCAACTCTTCGAAGTTGGTCTTTGATTCTTGCGAGATATTTGCAAAATATTTTGTCATATTATTTTTAATGCCCTTAAACTCATTTGCCTACCACAAGATAGCGGAAATACGCTATACACTAAATATTTATTCAAAACAAAGATTTGAAGATGAATTTCCCCAAAGTAACGCCTGATTCAATCAACTATTTTACATGTTGAGTTTCAGCTGTTTTTATTTATTATATTTTAATAAGATATGTGTCTTAAATATTGTTTTCTGATGATGCGTCAATCAGAATATTAATATTAAATTGTGTTATAGATACAGGTGTACATTTCAATGATAATATCTTCTTGTAAATTACTTTTGTAATATTTTTCTAATTTAGCGCTTATTTATTTTTAAATTTTGTCTAACAATAATCTTTCTTATATTAATCTTTATACGAACAGCCAGAATGTGGAACGCTTTCTTCTAAGGTAGGTACAACGTATATTCAAGTTCAACGCTTTGCCTGGGTCTGTCTTCTCGCTAAAGCACAACGTGGGTGTCTTCAAATCCCAAATAGGTAATCTTTTAGGTAAGCGTGCTACACCCTAGACCGCATGTCTAGGGTGTAGCGCGGCATCTCTAACATCAGGCAGTATGCAGTCAAACGCAAACCTATGCGGAATAAAAGAAAATATACATTTTATACAATCATTGTTTCATGTTATAATATGCAAGTAACCAAAAATACCAAGTGTGTACAAATAAATTCGCTAATTCATGTTATATAGCAATGTCAATTTATATGGCCAAGTCACATATATTGACTGTAGAGTTTTTGGAGTAAAGTAAGTAGAGTTAAAAGCTTGGCTCTACATAAGATCTGACAACTTTTTGAAAGTGTGAGCTGTGGTCTTGGCTATATTTAACATGAAAATGTTTTCGTTGGATACCTATTACTCTTTTGTCAGGAAATACGCGAGTTTCATTGTAATGAATGGTGTCGTAGTTAAAAACCTTTTTGAAAATATTGTACACTATGTCCTTTACTGTTATTTGTTCTTATGTTAAGATAAAAAGAAGATTTTTCGCTAATTGTTAATTCCACGCGAAATCGTTATATTGGTAACATTTGTGGGGCGCACGCCGTCTTTTTGACCGATGATTCTCAAAGTTAATCGAATACGGGTACCAAAGTCGAAGTAACGCACTATGTGAAAACTAAAGCTCGGCGCAGACGAGCCACTGACCACTTAGGTGGCAGCCGCACGCTACCGCATACCGCGACATTTGTAAATGTATCGTGGACACTAAGTACTGTAGCGAGTGGCCGCCACCGGCCACACGTGTGCGCCGCGTTTAAACATCGTGTTGTTTGAAAAATTGCGTGAATAGGCTAGTTAACATTTTTTTTATGTATTCTAACAGCTAATCGTAAACAGAACTGATTAACGAAAACAAAAATAAAGAAGTTACAAGCATTTTATTTTCTTGCTAGACAAAGAGCGCACTATGGTAGAAAATGACGTCACGGTCCGTAAGTGTCATACATTCGCCATATTAAGTAATGCTTTGTGGGAAAGGGACAAAGCATCTCCTCTTAATCGCTACCAAAATCTTTACAAGTTCTTACCTCTGAATTAGATTAGCTAATTATAGTTATTGTTTTCAGTTTACGAATCAAATTTAGTTGCAGAATTTAGTAATTTTCATTCTTTTAATTAATTCAATACTAGTCAACTACCTTATAGCTTAGGTATTACTGACCATCGGTGACTGTGGTCGGTGCCCCGTCTGCGCCAAGCCTAAAGGTAAACAAATAGCACGCGTACTTTGGACGCTTATCATTACAACGTAGTGATTGTTGACAGTAGGAACGCTCAGTGAAGTGTTGGGTGGTGGAAAGGGCAGTAGTGTGTGTTTTAATTGCTCAAGAAAGTGGAATCGTGTACTTTAAACGATAAGGTATGTTTTAGTTAATTTATTTTTTTTATTTTAGACTTGGTAATATATATTTTTATGACGTTTGCATAGCTTTTAGATTTTTTTGACTTCATGCAGGGCATATTTTTGTTTTGTATTATATATTTTTTTGGGCCCTGAAACTAAATAAAAATATAATTATTTGTGTACATAGCAAGCAATTAATTTTAAAAAAATCATTACGGCAACTGTTATCGGCAAGATAGAAAAAATATACGATTATATTGAATATTACACTTTTTTTAAGTGTCGTCAAAAACTCAACAAAAACTACGTGTTTAATAAATTTTGATGATCATCAAACTATATATAGACTTATTTTAATATTTGTCTAACCCATTCATCAGCCTATATGTGTATTTAGTCAAACTTAAAAAACATTTCATAAACTATAACTATTAAAATTAACCTATTTAAAATAAAAACTAATACTAAACACTAAAACTTATATTACAATAAAAATAAAACTAATCTAAAAGACCCGGGGCAGAGGGTAACGTGGCCATCATGCCAATTGTTTAGTATTGTTATTGTGCCCTTATTGACTCTTATGTCATTGACATGGTGACTTTATGTTTCTTGAATAAAAATATTTTAGTTTTGACCTACCCTTTTAAAAGGCGCAATAAATTATTACCTACTTTTTGAAATGCAAGTGGTTAGTGAACCTAACTTCTGGATTACGGAGACGTGGGTTCGATCCCCACCCAGGGCAAGTATTTATGTGACGAACACTCTATGTCTGGGTATTATTTAGGGACTGGGGAAAAATCCGAAATTGGAAGAAAGTCGTACCCTGATCCGAGGGGGCTGATTTTTTGCATTCGAGGGTTTTTGGGGTCCCCTATTTCATTGGCGAAAAAAAATTTTGGAAAAGTTTTTTTTTTAATATGGCCGCCATACATTGTTTCTTTTAGTACAGCACCTGCTCCCAGACCCACTGACTCTAACGATTCCTATGCAGATTCAAATGTGTAGGGCACTCAAAAGTCCAGCTCCGCCTCATCTCGAGGGCCGCATGCGGCCCGCGCACCGCACCAAATACTAGTTATCTATATAAGTATGTATTTTAAATATGTATATATATGTATTATATCAGTCTCTGGCAGCCATATCACAAGCTTTGCTTAGTTTGGGGTCAGAGACCGTGTGTAAGATGTCCCCTTGTTTTATTCATTTATTCAAATAATAGATTTAGTGAGAGCGAATAGCATGTGTAAGTAAATGGTTGGTTTCACACAAACAGATACAAACTTGGTTTCCCAGAGATTACAAGTGATATTATCAAACAAATGTATTTTTTTAACCTATGTTGTGCCACTCCTGGCCAAGGGTCTCCCCCATTACCTTCCATTTTTTTTACTAAATTATAAAAATAAAAATTTCAAAATATGCTAAAATTAACCTTTACGTACATAATTAACTGTTGCTACTAAGATACGAATAATAATAACAGTAACTATTAATAAATATAACTGTAAGAGCTGGATCTTTTTGTAAGTATTATTATAGGACGAGAAAAATATTGGTGTTAAATATGCACAATCTGTAAATATTTATCATTTATCATAGCATGGCCCAGTAATGAAGCCACCTAACAGTCAATCATAAAGACAAGTTTGTAGAGCTATCAAAAAAGTCTTCTTTTACTTTTTGGGAGCTGAACTTTAAAACATTTTTGATGTCTCCAGTTTAATTATATAATTATCTTCACAACGTTGTCTTAATTACGAGTACTTAGACTATTATTTTTTCTATGCATTAATGCTCATTTTAAGCAATAATATTCTCTGACCTCCTTAATCCGTAAGTCTGTAACTTATTTATAATATCTATAACAAACAAATAAAACCCAAGATTTTGATAAATAATCATCTACCAGATAACGCATCGTAATTAACAATCATTAAAATTATCTCTACGATAAAAATTGATTTTCAACCTAGCAACTACTTTATATACCTTTTTTATGAAAGGATTTTGAAACTAGTCTATAATAATCTATACAGGTAGTACTTACTTATTGTACAAAAACACTTCTATATTTTTATTTTTTCCATCTCTTCATCAGCACGCATTATGCATATTGGAGAAGCAGTAAATCAATAAAAAAAAATGTGCGTAATACCTAGATAACGGAAAAACATCTAGTACCTACACGCCCGTGCTAATTACTACGCTGGATGTACTTTCACCAATTTCACACCGTAGGTATATCTCTTTTGACTTGCCTCCCGAACATAAACTAATAAACAGAGCGGTTACTTTTTTTACTGGCAAAAGGCTTTTTTATTAATTACAATAAGATACAATACTACTTTATATGCTAAAACTACTACTACATAGAAAGCAATTGGATCATCTACAGATCCTTGAAGGTTTAATGATAAGGTACCGTTTACCGTTTATTTGCTAAGTTTGGTATTGTTATTAGATTAAATAGCACTAAGTATCACCAATTTCTCGCAACAAGAATAATTATGTCCGTAAAAGTAACACGCGTAGAAAAACATCAGCCATTACACGGCCGTGCTAATTTCCTGTGCCACATGTTATATTTAAAATTTCTCACCGTATATATTATCTCCTTTGACTTGCCTCACATAAAACTGCTAAACAGACCGATTACCAAGTTCGAGATTGTAATTAGATTAAAGATCACTAACATCAAAATCTCATGAAAAAATATTACTTGCGTTAACAGTGTAGAAATATATGCAGTATACACCCGTGCTAATTACGTGCGCCACCTGTAGTATACTACACAAATTGAAAGATGGGAAGTTAGCTGCAGAGAGCTGCGCAAACGCCAAAATATAGACGTTAGCGGGTGCCAGAGAGACGAGACGCCGGCGCACACTCGCCCGCCAACCTCGTGCCGCCCGCGCGCTCCCTACGCCCGAGCTCACTACTTCGCCATTTGTATAGGCATTGTGCACACATGCGCAATAATTAACGAATCACGGCGAAGTGTCATCTGCGGCTAACTTCCCATCTTTCAATTTGTGTGGTGCTCAGTATACCTCAAATTTCTCACCGTTTATCTCTTTTGACTTGCTTCACGAACATAAACTGCTAAACAGGCAGTTTACTTACTAAGTTCGAGACTATAATTAGATTAAAAAGCACTAAGATAAAAATGTCATGAAAAAATATTACTTGCGTTAACAGTGTAGAACAATGTTTCGCAAATAATCGCAACACCGACTTCCGCCGTGTACAGATTTCGATTAATTTGCACGAATCGATGTGACATTCATGTGGGTACATTTTTGTTGATTTATCAAAACGGCTCAGCCGATTTTAATCAAATTTAAATGGGAACATCACTAAAGTATTTTCTTTAAAATTAAAAAAAAAATCGGTTCATAATTGGCGAAAATATCGATGAACCTTTACAAAAAAAAAAATAAAAAATAATACATGCTGACGAATGTACCTCCTCCTTTTTGGATTTCAGTAAAAACATGCAGTAGGTATACAACCGTGTTAATTACCTGTGCCACCTGTAGTATCTCAAATTTCTCACCGTTTATCTCTTTTGACTTGCCTCACGAACATAAACTGCTAAACAGTCCGTTTACTTATTAAGTTCGGGATAGTGCCCTCAACCGCTAAACGTTGTAAACCAGGACCCTTCTCACAACCTTTCGTAATAAATTATGGTGGTTAAATTTTTAGTGCCACGTGAATATTAGAGCGATTCACGTTTAGTGTCTGTAAATAAAATGGAATGGACATGTCGGGTTTAGTGCGGTTTTTAATTATCTGCAAGATAAAAGGAAGATTTGTTATCACAGATGTTTGACTCTAAAAACAATGGGCGAATACGAGTATTTTAGTGACATCCAAAAAGGAGAAGGTAATATTTTCGTCATTAAGTATTTTGAGGTGAATACGTTTTTAAAATTGCGATACATAGTGAGGCAAGGCAGAAAAAACAAATGATAACAAAATAAGGGGATAGAGTTTACAGTCTTTCCAGTTTCAAATAGCTAGCACTTATGAACTTATGACACTTCCGAAATCTCAGCTGTCAAACATACATTGATATACGCGAATCAATAACCTTTATTCCATTTCTTGCGTTCTTTGTTTATTTTTCTTAATGTTTTCACTGATAAATAGAAATATTCAACTATTGGTGTGACGTCACATGATGTATTTTCGTAATATTTTACGTTCTATGGGCCAGTCATAAGTGACTTGCTATTTGAAAAATACTGCAGTGTTGCAGCTTCATATCTATCATCTCCATTCTAAAGGACATGTCCACAAAATGTATGGAGGCTGGTATAATAATAATCAAAAATTCTAACCACAACACTCGTTAAATTTCGAGTAAGTTCATATTTTTCTGAGTCTTTTACAACAGTTAATAACAAAAAAGAGCCCTCCGATTTTTTAAAAATTAATTTTGAATTTATTAAGATAAATGAATATATTTGGTTGAATAGTTAGTTTATCTCTATCAACCCTGGTTGAGTAACCACCAAATTGTTAAATAAAAGCATTATTACCAATTAGACATACTTTTTAAGTGTTTTTTGTCACATTGTACCTACTAACTGGTCACACTGGTAGGTTATAATTTTTAATTTTAGCAAATTAAGACATGAATGTGGAAGAATCAGCTTCGAATACAAGTAAAATAACAATAGAAGCACTTTATTATTGCTAAACTAGAAAATATAATAAGCTGTATTGTTATTTTTTATACAATTTATTTTTCGCATTTAATAAAAATTGGAGGGGTAAAAAAATCTAAATTAAATATTTTTGGGAAGCCCATAAAACAAGCTTTCAAATGATGTAAATATCATCTTGGTTCGATTTTTCTCTAAATAATATACCACTTGTGGACATCACCTTTAATTACACCATTGCATAGCTAGAGAATCAAAGAATTCATAATGACAACTGAAGACTGAAGTTTTGCGCAGGGTGGAGGGGGAAACGTCACCATTATTAAGTCGTTTTGCTTATGTAAACGTATTCACGTACAACACATGATGTGTCCATGACTTGTCCATGACACAGTCACACCAATTTTTTTTATCGTGTCTATGTCCATCAATATTTGCACCAATTGTGACCCGATTTATAAAAACCTTTTTTTTTTCGAAAATATTCCCGAGGTGGTTTTTTTAAAATTTTATCGAAATCAACTGACCCGTTTTTGATGCATCAACACTATGGATGTCACATCGATTCGTGCAAATTATCCGAATTCTGTAAACGGTGAAAGTCGGTGGTTAGGTATTAATATTTAAAAAGCATGAGATATACAACGCCTATACAGATTGCTTCTCAAAATGCCGAAACTTTTAGAGATCTATATACGCATTTGTAGTGGACAAAATTACTGTGTTTTACTCTACCAACTTCAAAATCTCAAAATAAGGGGGCAGCGTGCGTGCGTGACACTTGGGCAGAATAAAAGGTTAATTTAGTATTCACAAAAATAAAAGATTACTTTGTATACCGAAATATTATAAAGTCTAGTCGAAAAAAACAAGTAATCGTTCATTTTACAGCTCCAATGTCCCCTAATATTTATCAATGTCAGAAATATTTATTACTGCCGTACTGCATTTTGGAGCAGCAGATTTGGAGGGGGGCGTCAAAAGTTCAACAGGCGGCAAATACATGAATTTGCCACTGACGTATCGATAAGAGGGACTGATAAATAATAATATAATCTAATCAAGACCGCCGAAATGGAATGCAATTTGCTTCCTATCAGTCTTATTGGAAATCCATTGGGGAACCCTTTGCATAGCAATGGACATCCTGCGGCTGATAATGATGCTGTTTCATTTTATCATGGGATAATTAATATCCGACTTAAAAAAAAGAAGTTTTCAATTCGACTGAATGTTTTTTTTAACCGACTTACAAAAAGGAGAAGGTTCTATGTTCGTCTTATGGTAGGTATGTATGTTTGTAAGAAATAACAATTTTTCTCAAAAATCGGCACTACCGACTTCCATCGTGTACAAAATTCAAATAGGTCGCTCAAATTACTGTATACAATTTTTACATTATTGTTGATTTTTCAAAAACGTCTCTGCTGATTTCGATAAGATTGAAAAGGGATCACTTCAGGAGTACCTACCCTGTACTGTAGCCTGTCAAACTAAAAATACTTTTATGTTTCGGTTCACAAATTGGCGAAAACATCGATAACATCCACAAAAAAATACATACAGACGAACAAACTACCTCCTCCTTTTTGGAAGTCGGTAAAAGAGGAAGTAGGTAGGTACACTTTGTTTGTATAACAACGCCTTACTTACACGATAGACACAACACTCTAAGTACAGCTGTACTGAGACCAGTTAATTGAGAGCCAAAATGAGCTCTCCGCGTGATCACAACAAATCTGAGTCATGGTTCATTCATTCGAAACTCTCTTCGTAGGTGCTGCCAACTTAGCGCGTTTAGCGCCAGATCTAGCGCTTTTTTGGCCTAGAGTGATTATAGCGCCTAGCACTAAATGTGGCGCGTTTCTGAAATACATAATATCCCAGTAGCGTAAAATCGAACGCAGCACTAACTAACTTTTATAAACAGAAACACTATAATGCTCATATTATGTATCGTAGCAACAAAAGTGTATTCATTACCACACTCTGGCGCCGACATAGTGTTCAGTGACATGAAAGTGGTTAAAAGTAAGTTACTACATTTTTTGAGCTCGGATACCATAAATACCATACATTTTCCATAGGTTTTATTAAAAAAAAAGGCACTGTACTAAACTTCCAGAACACGTTTTCAAGGGAATAACATCGACAGTTATCATCCCTTCATAAATGATTCGAGCCAAATAGAGCGTTTTTTTTTTGTAAGTTTAATGCGCGTTCCGGCGCGTTTTTGCCAAAAGGAGTTGGCAACACTGCTCTTTTGAGGCACATAATCTATTCTCAGCTACCGAGAAGCGCGCGCGCATTCTGTTACCATTATCGGTTTTTTTATGTCACCGATTTATTACTTGAGCGAATCAGTGATAGCAAAAGATAGACAGTTTTATAAAAGTTAAAGTGATGAGTTAGTTTGTAAAAAACCTGAAACTTCCTTAAAAACGACTTATCTAAAATTGAGCTGATTAAATGGAGCAGTTACTGAGATTATAGTAAATTAAAAGGTAAATAAATATGATTTTAATTATTATGTAAAGTACCCGGACAGTAAATTCAATATTTGGGAATCCAGCAACTATCACTGCGGCAGCCTGGTGGATATGGCTCAATCACCCTTCGTGGGCAGGCCTACGACTGGCAGTGGACTATCAAAAAAGCTGATACAGTGCAGTACCCGAACAGATTATTAATTGTTGTTATATTGTTGTGGTAAATTAAGATTTTGTATTTTATTAATACGAGTAGAGTGTGTACCACTTTTTGACCGACGATCTACCGGAGGAGGTATACAATTCGACGCGTATATATTTTTTTATGTATACATAACTTTTTACAGGACAGATTATTAACTGTTGTTATATTGTTGTGGTAAATTAAGATTTTGTATTTTATTAATAGAGTGTGTGTACCACTTTTTGACCGACGAACTACCGGAGGAGGTATACAATTCGACGCGTATATATGCGTGGTTATAACCACACATAACTTTTTACAGGACAGACTTTTTTCATAGTAGTCCGACTTCAAAAATTCTTTTTTTATTGGAAAGAGTATACTTACTTTGAAATTGGTTACATTTAAATTTAAATTGGTTACATTACATCGAAATTGGCTGAGCCATTTTTGATAAATCAACAATAATGTGAAAAATGTTACATCGGTCCGTGCATAATATTTGCGTTCTAGCGATGCACCCCGGCTTCGCACAGGTGTATTATGCATATAAACAATTCTCTTGAATTAATCTATCTATTAAAACAAGCTGCATCAAAATCCGTTGCGTAGTTTTAAAGATATAAGCATACATGGGGACAGACAGCGGAAAGCGACTTTGTTTCATACTATGTAATGATTCTGTACACGGGTGAAGTCGGTCATGCTATTTTTTTGCAAAAAATAATTAATAATTAGGACTTATTTCCATAGTTTCTACTTAGGTACCACTAAACAAATACGTTTTGATAAAAAAAATCGTCAGATTTAATATAACAATGACTGATACGATTAGATATTATTCGTAACTGCCTATTATTTCTAAAAATAAACTGTAGATTGAGAATTGAGATAGAAAGAGACTGTAGACTGTAGAAATACTAGTCGAATATGTATATTTTGAGTGTGAAACAGTTTTTATAGCAACACTAGATTAATAAAAGGCTGAAGTAACGTTAATTACCTAATAAAGATTTCATAAAGATTATGATAAATTTTGTGAATAGGCTAGATGTCCAAAAACAATAGGTAATTAGTCTGTCAGATAGATTATCAAAAAAATATATATACGTATTTTTTCTTTGTGAATATTTAACGTCACGACTAGAGTACAAAAGTATAGCCGATACTTTTAAAGTCTAGTCGTGTAGTCTAGTCGCAATCTTACCACGAAAGTTTTATGCACGCTTTAGACAATGTTTAACAGTACTAATTGCACGGTTTAACAGTGTTTAAAGCGTGTTTAAATCTTTTGTGATAGGTGCTAGTCTTGACAGAGAAGTGATGTCACGTGCCCTAACTCTCAAACTAATAAATAATATTGTTTGATTGACAATAAAATAAATACATGTCCATTTTTTTCGATAAATTCCGTTAGTTAACATATCGAAAAAAACCGGACAAGTGCGAGTCAGGCTCGCACATCGAAGGTTCCGTACAAATCCAGTAAATTTCACAAAATTGGAAGACCCATATTTTGTGAATTTTGGGGCCCTATTTTTTGTGATTTAAATAAAAATGTACAGTTTTCAGGTTTATTTTTATATGTGTACTCTGAGACAATGCTTTTCGCCAAATTTCATAGTTCTATGTCAACGGGAAGTAGCCTGTAGGTTTTGATTTTTGAGAGTGTCAAAATATGCGGTTTTTTACGACATAAACGGTTCTCACTTTTTTTAAACGAAAACTGAGAAGTTTTTCTTTTACACAACTGCAAGAAACCATAGATATACGTATACAGTTTAAATTTCAACTCGATATCTTTACGCGTTCCCGAGATAAAGATTCTTGACATACATACAGACGGACAACAAAGTGATCCTATAAGGGTTCCGTTTTTTTTCATTTGAGGTACGGAACCCTAAAAATGGACATGTATTTTACTAAAATTATAATAGGCACCTATTTTTTCATCAACATCATGCCTATTAGACCAGACGCCTGTACTCAATCATCAGGCTCTACACAATCATAATAATATTTTAGGTACCTAAGGGCTATGAGTGTGCGTTGTTAAAAAAATAAACTTTGGTTAGTTAACTATTTTTCTCACTTAGTTACGATTCTTAAAAAAAGTTGGACCGATTAGGTATAATAAAATAAAATTGTTGTATATTATAATTTGGTACGTGTCTGAAAATAAGACGTAGGTAGAGGCCTTTTAAGGATTCCGTACCCAAAGGGTTAAAACGGGACCCTATAGCTAAGACTTCGCTGTCCGTCTGTCTGTCTGTCTGTCTATCATCAGGCTGTAGGTACCTATCTCATGAACCATGATAGATATCACATTGAAATTTTCACAGATTACGTATTTATGTTGCCGCTATAATAACAAATACTAAAAACAGAAAAAAAATGTTTAAGGGGCTCCCATACAACAAACCTGGATTTTTAGCCGTTTTTCGCTTAATACTAATAACGGTAACAGATAGATGGTTGAAAAATTCACAGAATATTTAGTTAAAATATTCACTTCAACATTGTTCGATGAACGGATGGCCGATGGAGCCGGAAAGTTCTCGAATGGAGACCACGGACCAGCAAACGCAGCGCAGGACGTCCACCGACTAGGTGGACTGACGATATAATAAAAATCGCAGGAACGCGCTGGATGGAGGCCGCTTCCAACCGGCCTTAGTAGAAATCCATGGGGGAGGCCAATGTCCAGCAGTGGACATCCTACGGCTGATAGATAGATTCACTTTAATAGTAAAAATAAGATAACATTAAATAAATATTTAAGGGCTACCATACAAGAAACGTGAGTTTTTGCTCAACATTAATTAATGGCAACAGAAGATGCCTAAAATATTCACAGAAACTTCAGTTGTATTTTCACTTCAAAAATAAATAATAAAATTAAAATAAAATATATTAAAGGTGATTCCATACGATACGGAACCCTTCGTGCACCCTCCGATTCGCACTTGGCCGATTATTCTGAATTGCGGAAATAACTACAACACATAAATATAACGCGGTCATATTAACTCGACGCATCGCATTAATTTTTAAGCAATTTTTACTCGATCTTAATAAACAGGTAGAAACTTATCTTTTATAGAAGATGGCTTGGAACCTTTTGTGCGGGAGTCCGACTCGCACTTGTCCGTTTATTTATTGCACACCGTACTTGAGCGCCAAAATAACGTCACATGGTCAAGCGTCTAGTTAATGTGACCGCGTAGTAACTACTTGGGAATTTTTATATGATGTAGGTAATTTAAATGGACACCAATGAATATAAGGAATATTATTCGTACCTATTTTTACATTGCAAAGTTGTTGTTGTTGGTAATGTAATATATTGACTATTTTTATCCATTGTTATCCGTAGTAGGTATATATTATTTAATAACATACATCTGTAAATGGAAATTTTGTGACTATTCTGTATTACAAAATAACTAGCTGTCCATCCCGGTTTCACTCTTAAAGTGGACCGTCTCGGTCAGAGCGCGAAATTCGGATATTTTTAGGTTTTTTGACATATACAGGTAAACTACTGATTTTAAATTTATGAAAACTCATTTAGCGAACATAAATAGCAAGCATTTACGAGTTACATACTCTTGAAAGCCAAATAAGTTGTTAGTTTATGCACGAAAGTGTTAGTGGACTCTTATGCATAAACATGCCATTATTTTGATTTCTAGATGTAATATACCTCGTTAAAACTACCTATTCATGACCGCAAAATGAGTTAATGTGAACTTACAATAAGCAGTTTATCAGCAAATGCTAAAAATCCCAAAAATATTTCTATTGCGCGCGCGACTCCGTGAATCCAACGAAACGAATGAATACTCGTATAGTAGCTACTCGTACAAATCTTTCAAAAAAAGTCAAAGTACTTACTTATAGCAAACCGTTATGTGGTTTAGAAGACGACATTGTTTTATTTTAATAGATTATGTAGTTATTTCACTAAATATTACATCCATTAAAGAACAAGTAGGTACTTACAACACTAGCACATTACTATCACTATCATCCTCATCACTACATATAAAACAAAGTCGCTTCCCTGTCTGCCTGTCCCTATGTATGCTTATATCTCTAAAACTATGCAACGGATTTTGATGCTGTTCATTTTTCATAGATAGAGTGATTCAAGAGGTAGGTTTATATTACGTAAGTATAATACACCTGTGCGAAGCCAGCAGGCCAATTGCACTAAAAAATTACAGCTGAACCACAATTGAACTTTAACCGAACTTCAACTTTTTGTTTATTTTCGTATCGCGCTAATGATTTTGACCAAAGTTGAAACGCAACTCAATCAGAGTTGGAACGTAACCGCTGTCATACGAACGATTGGTGTAAGAAGTTTAGCGCAATACCGAATTCTTTAAAGCTGAATCGAAACTTAACTACAATTGCAACCGAACTTTAACTGGATTACAGACAGAACGCAGCTGTTTAAAATTAACGCGATTGGCCTGCAGGGCGGGTTGCTAGTTTATTAATAACCTGTTTATTGTCATCACGGAGTTTTTTATCCTGTAACTAAAACTGTAACTGATGGAATCGTGTTGTTTTGTGTAACGTTGATTTTATCGGTTAACATAAGGTAACTACCTAGTTTAGATTTAAAACAAGAGTTTTGAGAAAAATTAGATCCTCGCTACATTTAAACAATTTGACCCATCTCGCCAGCTAGCTTAGCATACGACCACGAAAACAGTTTTGTCTACATCTTAATAAGTAATTTGCCAGGTGGCGGTAGGAAGACAATAAGATACTAGAGTCTCACTCTCAATGTGTAATGTGTCATTTATTAAGGAATAACAACAGCTTATATACTAAATCATATCTATACAGCATGCGCTATCTTTATCACGTAAAACATCTTAAGTCACGTCTAGTTAATCGTGCTATATCTAAACATTCCATCGAGCTGCACCAAGTAACAGTAAATACATCATCATAACTCTGTCTCGTTTTGACACGTAGAAATAATTATTTCGTAGCCCGTTTGTTAGCTCGATAGATCTATGGAAACATCCATTGCTCAGACCTATTATATTTTTCTATTTTAGGTCATAGCTAAATCTATAGGTTTCTTTATCTTTGACAGCAGGTAAGTAATTATGTCTTATCTTTCACAAATAACAATTAAACAACGCAATGTCGAAAGAGCCGATAAGATTAGGATTAGTCGTTATCTACTAGGACGTCATAAAACAGAGGTAATCTGATGTTATCATACTTTTGGCCAAAATAAAAGAACCAGGTGTTTACAAGTGCTGTTTTCATTTGAGATAATATGCTCACGTGATTTTGGGCGTCACAAATGCCCTTACAGATCAGCACCACTTTAAATTTTGAACTTGACCAGGGGCCTAATTGTGTAAGCGCTCTGATGTTCGGCTTCGCTTTTCCTCCCGCTCGCTTTCGTGGCGTGAGTAACTGGCGAAAGCAGGAGAAAAAGTGAAGCCAAAGCAGGTGGGTCATTCTGTATGAAAACATGCATGTAACGAGCTCTAACGTACTATTTGTTTTTAATGTATGAAAACATGCATGTAACGAGCTCTAACGTACTATTTGTTTTTAATGTATGAAAACATGCATGTAACGAGCTCTAACGTACTATTTGTTTTTAATGTATGAAAACATGCATGTAACGAGCTCTAACGTACTATTTGTTTTTAATGTATGAAAACATGCATGTAACGAGCTCTAACGTACTATTTATATTCGGGTGAAAAATATTATTTTTTCAAATAACATAACTTAAACTCGGATTACAATTTATTTTAACGTAATTTTACATTATCATTTCTCCAAACAAAATCTACGGATCAAAAAAAATACCGCGTTACGATACGTTTTGTCTATAGAGAATCAGGCGCCAGTACAAAACCATATCGTGCATTTTCAGAAAAACCATCGTAACCGATTTATTTTTACAGTAAAAAAGTTTTTCTTATCGTAAAATTAAGTTATCATAATGATGAAAATAAAAATTTTCGTGTATTAGGGCGCTTACGATATTTTTTCATGTAAAGGCTCGTTATACAGCGGCATTGCACTGCGCTTAGGTATGATCTTCCTGAAATTTCGCAAATTCCTGAAATTTTAACTATGCAATCTTGCAGCAAGTTCTATTTGAATATATTAATATTGTAATACTTATACATTTTTAGGATTCCGTATCTCAAAAGGAAAAGAAAACCGAACCCTTATAGGATCACTTTGTTGTCCGTCTATCCGTATGTCAAGACTCTTTATCTCGAGAACGGTTTCTTGCAGTTGTGTAAAAGAAAACTTCTCAGTTATAACATAAAAAAGTTAGAGCCGTCTATGTCGTAAAAAACCGCAAATTTCGACTCACAAAAATCAAAACCTACAGGGTACTTCTCGTTGACATAGAACTATGAAATTTGCCGAAAAGCATTGTATCAGAGTATACATAAATCAGAAAACTGTACATTTTTATTCAAATCACAAAAAATAGGGCAATAGATTCACAAAATATGGGTTCAAAATTCAAAGTGAGTAAATCGTATCATGTAAGGTATTATAGATGTTCATTGCTAAAACAGGTTTTTAATTATTTTAACAATGAGTAATTTTCAATGTATGACAAGAAAAGTGAAAAAAATAAAGTAACTTTTTTGTCGATGATTGTAGTACCTATACTTGGAGATTTTAACAACTTACTTCCCAAGTTTGTGAAATTTTCTGGATTTGTACGGAACCCTCGGTGTGCGAGCCTGACTCGCACTTGTCCGGTTTTTATTTTCGTGTACCTAAATTGGTCACGTCCTAATATTGACAATTAATAATTTTAAATTGGACAAGCAAATATTTAAGTTAGAAACATACTTCTTTACTACGATTTATTTGATCATTAGCGTATTTAAATAGAATTGAATCAGCTATTGAAAGTAAACAGTACTCGTACATAGATAGAACATGCACCAATAGTAACATATTAACAAAACTGTGTCGAATACCCAATGAATCAACTATTTGTTTGAAATAAGAAACAATTGGGGCCATCCGCACCAGGAACTATGTATACTCTACGTACCTACTAGTTTTGTAGATAGTGAATATTGTTTGTTGGCTACGTACGTATCGTGCCGTATCAGCCTTAAATTACTGCTGAACATAGGCCTACACTAATGGCAATTGGGCTTCACATATACCATATTTTTTTCTATGCACGTATGTAGGTTCCTTCACGAATTTCAGGACATTTTTTCAACGTGTTGGTAAAAAAATATATTTTAATCTTCTAAATGAAACCTAGTAACCAATTAAACTTACTAAGAGAAATGACATGAGCCATTGAATTTCTCCTCCAGACGTTAACGAGTTTTTTGCCAGTCACGGGCTTTTGGGCTTATAATAAGTAAAATATTTCTTCGTCTTCTTCTTAATTTGGCGAAGTGGATGATTGCTCTTATAATCAATGAACACTTTGTTCGCCTACATCAGGTACACATCATTGACCCACATTCACTCTAATTTTACACTCGAGTACACCTACTGACTACTGATGCATCGCAATGTATTCTAAAGTTCTACAATATCACCTTTAGGTATTATAGAAAATAGATAAAACACTTTTTCAACACACTTGCTCATAAAGTGGGTCTAATTTCAGCGCGATGACACATGTAATCAAACTGTGACTTTTTCATTTTCATTCACAAGTGAGTTATAGAGTTTTTTTTATTTTATTGGTTGAATCGCTTTCATAAAAGATTGTGTTCAATAGTCGGTAATTAATGTACCTATGAAACATCATAGGTACATTAATTATTTATCTCATTCTTATCTCATTACTCATTCTTTTAATCTATGGCCGATTGCCATTGCGCGCGCATATTAAAACTGATTCATTTTTCCCGCCATTTCAAAACATTTTTCACAACTCGTTTTCACTGTTGAAAATATTTTTTAGTAGTATTTTATTCACAAGTGTGTTGAAAAACGTCGTATGCTACACGTGTGTATGCCTACGGCTCGGGTCTCAATGGCGCCTCAGCGGTAATCACCAAAATTACACACTCGTACCATAATGTACTATTACTTAGTTGTTCCGTTCGGCACAAACAGTCTTTCGATGGGTGACAAACAACAAAACGATACTGTGGCCGAGATCACGTTGGATTGTAAGTATTTGTAAGCCTTGATCGTGTAGCTATTTTACCTATATCAAAGGCCTTCAAAACCACACAACATTAATATTCAATTAGTGCAAAATAACAAACCGTAACAGTTATGATCTACAACTGAGCGATACCGTGCGTGCGTGTGAGCGTAGTTATGATGGTTGTAAAATAACGTTCGATTAATTTGTGTTATAATTATAATCGTCGTCCTATAAAACATAGAACACTGTTTCTTCTTCTTTCGTATCAATGGTTCGCTATCATAGAAAAGGGTTAAACACGGGACCAGACTACTTTATCCACTTTTAATGTCAATCATATAACATCAATCCAGGGCCGAGCCGCCCCTATGTGCGAAGTGTGCGGTGCACGCAGGCGCCAAGAGAATGAGGGCGCCGCCGCTACCGAAATTATTTATTTTACACTTACACAACAACATATTATTCTTTGTAGGGGGAGTATCGATAACTAATTAGGTACAATAGTCCCCATTTTGTGATCCTATGCGCAGTAAGAGACCCAAAAATATTAGATCGGTTGATTCCTGAGTTAGGTATAAACTGATGAACATTTTAGTATCGGGCAAAATTAACAGATAATAAAAAAATATTGAAACATGAAGCTTCGTAAAAATAGGAGGCGCTTCGTGGGTATCGCACACAGGCGCTGCCGGGGGTCGGCGCGGCCCTGCATCAATCTTTACTTTGTTTCTTTTTCGAAGGGATAAATTGCTAAAAATACAGTTTGTACATGTGCCATCATAGGAACACTCATTTTCATTTCATTTCATTTCATTTCATTTATTCAACAAATGGGTGTCAGAGACACACTTTTGAGAAGTCAATAAAAATCTACACAATGGTAAACACTTAACAAAAAAATCAATTGCTTACATAAATAAATCATCAATTTACACTTAATCCACATTAATTAATTAAATTACATTACAATTAGGTACCTACATCATACATTAAAAACAAGTAAACACAACACAGTGCCAGAAGTATGAATGACGGTGCTGGTGTAACCAGTTTAGTGCTAACAACACAGAATTTTTCCAGTACTTTGCGACTGCTGCTCAGTGAAAGAAGTCCCGTTATAACTCACCGCTGGGCATTGTTATTTTTTCTATTCATTTTCAGCTAACCTTAGATACAGCTTGCAACCAACGTGTCTCTACGATTTCGATCACCTTTGGGTGTTGTAGATGCACCAAAGTTACTGACATAGCCAGCTAGCATATTAGCTAGCTCAAGTACCAGTGGGGAGGGCACATAATTCGTAGGAATGCAGTCGGCTGCATCAAATATTCAAAGGATATTTGATGCAGCCGTAACGTTCCCGAATGGAAACCACGTACTGGCAAGCATAGCGTAATTATTATATACTACGCACTAAAATTACGAGATAAATAAATACTCCGTGACCGCGGTTGATGCAACTCGGCCGAAACGTCGGGATGAGGAGGTATTTATTTATCTTGTAATTTTAGTGCGCGATTAGTCCCGTAGTATATAATAATTATGTGTTCAAATCGCGAAAGTTTAAAAAAAGCATAGCGTATGACGCACACTGATATAGTGGACTGAGAATCTAACCAATACCGCAGGAATACGCTGGATGCAAGCCGCTTCTAAACGGTCATATTGGAAATCTATTGGAGAGGCTTACTTCTATCAGCGGATGTACTACGGTTGATAATATTTATGACAATAATCGACGTTGTCAATGCACTTATGTATAGGTATACCGTATGTTATCTTTTATAGACTTTGTATTATAAATCAAATACTGTACTGTATTAGCCTTTTTAATAGTCCAATGCAGGACATAGGCCTACCCACGAAGGGTGTTTGGGCCATATTGGTGGATTCACATACGCCATCGAATTTTTTCTAGTGACATGTACAGGTTGCCTCACGCTGTTTTCCTTCACCGAAAAGCCAGTGGTGTAAAATGGTAGGAAAATCATTTTCCAAAACATATAAAGCCAATAATGGAATACGTATAGGTACTGTACAACGTAATGACCTAAACTCGATATATTTTTGTATTATCTTGTTTCTGTGATTTTGTTAAATCCATACCTTTTACACTCGTATTGATAAGCAATGGTAGCCGTGGTGGTCTAGTGGTAGTGACACCCGCCTTACAATCGTGAGGTCGTGGGTTCAAATCCCGGTCCCGTACTAATGAGTTCTTTGGAATTTATGTACGGAATTTAACACCGCTGGCTAAATCAAATAAGGTAACGATAATAAATAAATGAAAACCCGATCACGAGATTGACTCATGCGCCAGCCATCGATCTCCTCGACCACGTGTGAGTGTACAATTTAATGTGTCATCCGAGCCACGGTATCGCTCAGTTTTAAATGCCACCCACGACCACCCATCCGAAGACTGACCGTACTGATGATTAACTTCAGTGATCGCTAAAGAACAGCGGGCATATTTTGAACTACGCACGCCTGGGAACGTTTTACGGACACTTTGTTTTTTCTCGAAATTAGTTTGAAATTATCCATATCACGCAAAATTTCAGTACCTACTGAAAGAAGGATGCACGGAATTAACCTGTCAATATTTTTTTTTTTTTTGTTAGTAAAAAACCAAACATATTTTCTAAAAATGATATGTGCTTCAAAAATATAGGGATTTTTTGCTGTTTTCATATCACTAATTAAAATTAAAATTAACCGACCAGAAAAATTACAACGATTTTTTTATTGTTTTTACATTACGGATTACATACATAAGAAGTGGCGGTATGGTCTTAAAGGCTTTAGTGTCCAAAAATGGGCGAAATATTTGAAAAAAAAAACAATCTTTCATTACTGTTGCTGTCAAAAAAAAAGGAAATGTCAAATTCAGTCAATCAGATGACGTATTTAGTGTTGCCAGACTACGTTCTCGGTATCCAGACTTAGCAATTTTGGAAATGTTGACGTGTTGATGTAATAATTATTTTCTTTTATAACTATTGGCACATAATCCTGCGTTAACTCGTTTTAGCCCGTAATGTTTACAAACTGAGGTGTTATTATACATTTTTATAGAAACATACATTTTTGTATACTTACTAAAAGATCAAAAAGAAAGAATATTCTTATTATTTTTATATGTACTTTTTATCATAATATACTTTACTACTAAAAACAAAAAGCAGTAGTTGAAGTTATCCGAGAAATTCGTGGCAATTTTAATATTACTCGTAATAATCCTTAAGGGTGCTATTCGAATCTTTCACTTGCTTTACTACACTTGCAGCAGCTGCACTAGGCCGGCTGTGGCTACACAACTGAGGCGTTAGTCCAGGTTTACACATAAATTGAAATTACATCTGTTCGATATTGCCCTATACATTTTTGTACAGCGCCCCTGGCCGAAACGATGAAGAACTAAGCAAAATGTATGGAGCCACACGCGAACGCAAAAGTTTAAGTAATCAACACAAAACCTGGACTAAGGGCTCTGGTTATCTACGTAGTTGTATGAATTACTACAAAAAGATTCCGAACACGGCTGCGGCAGCATGTGCTACCGAGCCTCGGCTGCAAGTGTTGTTAGCCTGTTTAAACAAGTCCAACGTACCTGCGATGTACGACGTAGGCAACCAGCATCGGAATCATTCCCGACTGCGGATACAAGCAGCGGCTCATGTGTGTGCTACCTCCATTCGCAACCTGCATCCGCAGGCTGCAGCCGAGCTGAATTTATTCGAATAGCTGCTTTACTTATATTCTTAACTTATAGTTGCGGTTCTTGTACTTTTGCTAATAAAATGGATGAATACCGAATTTTCTTTATCATTCCGTTTTTCATTTTCTTTTTATATCAGTCCTAGGCATTGATTTTTTTGACGTGACAACGTCTTATAAATCGATGAACTCCAAAAAGTAATCTGATATTACAGACAAGATGACATGCACTGTTTTAAAAATCAATATAAATATCATTGAGACAATATTGACTAAAAAACATAACATCAAGTTTTTAAAATCAAGCACCATTTTAGCACTCTGAACATAACAAACCTGGCAATCCATAATCTTTAGTGTGTATACATGTCTATAAATAGGTACTTATAGCTTGAAAATTGTTTTCGTTTTTTCTTATTTTATATTCAATTTTAGCCAAATTGTACATATTTGAACAGTTTTAGAAGAGTGCTTCCACTTTGCCCCACCAAAGCTCCCCACTGGTGGGGCAAATTCCACTCCATCATTTTTTGGAGTGGAATCTGCCCCACTCGTCTCATCTTGGTGGGGCAAATTCCACTCACTTTTTAGACCAGTGGAATCTGCCCCACCAGGGGTGTCGCGCGATTTTAAATTAAATTGGTAATGCCATGAAGTGCAAATTTTACTGCAAAATTTTAATCATTCTAGCGCCCCACCAAATGAACAGATAAGTGGAGACATTTAATGCAAAATAATTAAGAAGATTGTAAACTAAAAGCACATTTACTTAAAGTCATAAATTACGGATTGTATGCGGTTATAGTATTTATGTAGCAAATAATTTCGAAGCCATCATAAAGTAAAAGAAAATTATAAATTGAATATTGTCATTCATCGTAATAAACTTATGAGAATTAATTATGTTTTCTACATTAATACGTTATCCCAACTTATGTTTGTAGTATACATATTGGAGAACTGACGCCGACATTAAATGTACAAGTAGTACTAGTAACCCGTAATTATAAAAGCAATAAGAAAAAAGACTACATCATACAATTATTAGGAATTCATTCAAGATATTTTGACATTAGACTAGTCAAAATAGATAGGTATTCAAACTATGATGACATTGATGATTAATGTCAAAATCGCTCAAATTGTTATAACGTCATACTAAAATGATGTTTTAGAAAATTAAATTGTGCATAACTACTGTATTGTACTAAGTAAATATGTTATTTTTTAAAATTAAAATTAAGTCGACGACTTTATATTTAGAAAGCCAAATATGTCATTTTATTTAGTGCTGGCGTCAGCTCTCCACCCAGTAAACAACGTAAGGAAAACTGAAAATAAGGAAGGAAAAACGGTACGTAAGTTAAAAAACTGTTACATCTTCACAGAAAGAAATTTCTACAGTCGCTATCAAAAGTGATTATCTATAACTTAGCTACTAATATTTACTAGTGATCAATTTAGTGAGTGATTTTTTTAAATTATTTCATCATGTCTAAAACTTGATTATTGTTTCTAAAGATTGAAACAGATAGCGCGCAGCATAAAGACCGTTCAGGTAAGTATAAATCATCACAGGATAGTTGACTACACAGATTTCTGCACCACAGCACATAATTGACTAAAATTCTAAGTTGATAAATATTTAAAAAGCCAAACTTTTTTTTGGAATCAATTGTTTTAAATATCATATAAGAAAGAAAAGCCCTACCTAACGCATAAGGGCTGGTAGCAATAATCGTTTTCTATCTCACTCGATCGTGTAATATGAGTGGCTTGATCACAGCAGGATAGAACGAAGTCGTTGATAGGTGTACTTATTTTTATAATCCTGGTCTGCGAAACAAACAACCATAGAAGTATTTATAAAAAATTCAATGCACAATTCAGAGTTGTATGAGCGATATTATGTGTGAATAAATAAATCCGTGTATTAAAATGTCTAGTGATGATTCATACTTACCTGAATGAGCTTTATGCTGCGCGCTATCTGTTTGAATCTTTAAAAAAGTATACCTACCCAAATTTTTGACATGGTTGAATAATTTATAAAAATCACTTACATAATTTATAACAAGTTAAGAATAAGAAAATAAGAATTTTATCAAGCTACGTAACAAATAATTAATTTTAATGGCTAACGTAGAAATTTCTTTCTGAAGATGTAACAGTTTTTTAATTTACGTACCGTTCTTTCCTCCATTATTTTCAGTTTTCCTTACGTTGTTTACAGGGCGGAGAGCTGACGCCAGCACAAAATAAAATGACATATTTGGCTTTTTAAATATAAAGTCAACATAATATGAATTATAAAAATAACATATTTACTTAGTTATGTACAATTTAATTTTCTAAAACATTATTTTAGTGTAGCGATACAACAATTTGAGCGATTTCGACATTAATCATCAATGTCATCATAGTTTGAATACCTAACTATTTTGACTAGTCTAATGTCAAAATATCTTGAATGAGTTACGTATGATGTCTTATTACTTTTTTCGTATTGCTTTTATAATTGCGGGTTACTAGTACTACTTAAGGGTCATTTAATGTCGGCGTCAGCTCTCCAATATGTATACTACAAACATAAGTCGGGATAACGTATTAATGTAGAAAATATAATTAATTCACATAAGAAAGACTGTTACAATTAAGATGGACATGTTCATTATTTGTAATAGGTCCATATTTTAATTACTATTTAAGTAATTTGCTGACTGAAATTAAATCTCGAAAAGATTATTAAAGATTATTACGATGAATGACAATATTCAATTTATAATTTTCTTTTACTTTATGATGGCTTCGAAAATATTTGCTACATAAATACTATAACCGCATACAATCCGTAATTTATGACTTTAAGTAAATGTGCTTTTAGTTTACAATCTTCTTAATTATTTTGCATTAAATGTCTCCACTTATCTGTTCATTTGGTGGGGCGCTAGAATGATTAAAATTTTGCAGTAAAATTTGCACTTCATGGAATTACCAATTTAATTTAAAATCGCGCGACACCCCTGGTGGGGCAGATTCCACTGGTCTAAAAAGTGAGTGGAATTTGCCCCACCAAGATGAGACGAGTGGGGCAGATTCCACTCGAAAAAATGATGGAGTGGAATCTGCCCCACCAGTGGGGCGCTTTGGTGGGGCAAAGTGGAAGCACTCGTTTTAGAAGCGTCATAAATCACATTGGTGAACATATCATTCTTAGAAAATAAGTGAGGAAAAATTAGTCTGTTCGTATATAACAGGTCCTGGTATGTATGGGCTCGCGCATCCTTCTTTGGACATGGCAATTGAAAAAAAAAAAACTATAGATAGCAAAGGGAAAAATCGTGAAATGGAAAACATAATAAAAAAATATGGTAAATAGTTTTAGAGATGTCACTGTCAAAGTTCTGTATACGTCCCCAGGCGTGCGAAGTTCATAAATGAGTCCCCAGCATTGTTAATATATTTGTAGGGTGACAAGCCTTCAAGATGGTGCAAGTAAGCAAGCATCTGTTCGACCAGACGTGTCGAGACGTCGAGTGCTACAAGATCCTACATCCATGGGACCAGAGCTGCTTGAAGGCAACTCCTCCTCTTTTCTTAGCGTCGGCTATCGGCAGTGCAAAGTTTTACTCTATTGTATACGCTGTAAGTTTTGTTTGATATTGACTTTCATTTTTAACTAAGTACTGTAAAGGAGGAAATGTTTTTATCTTATATACCACTACCATTTTACATGGTTTATGCAATAAATTTCACTTTACTGATATACTTAATTATTTAAACTTTACTTATAAGTCTGTATCACCTTTGATCGTGTACCTACCGTATGTTTTACTAATACGAAATATTTTTACAGAAATTCAGCAAAAATATTTAACTATCTAATGTTAAACCATGTTTTGGTAAACAAAGCGTAGGACGTCAATTTGAATAGCGGAGAAGCGACTTTGTATCATTGCTAAACCCTGCAGAAAAATGTAAAATTCAAGCCACTTTCTGTCGCTCATTTTGGAGATCTATAGAAACTGAATGGACATTCAGAATTAAAACTAAAATTAGGTAAAAGTTGATGATTAAGTAAAATAAATATTCCCGATCGCTTACAAAGTGTTATTGTTTGGATACTTTTCCATCTATCTATCACTATGAAGAATTCCTTCTTTAGAGATCCATCAAAAATGGAAAAATATGCTAACCATTTTATCCACTTTTAATGTCAGTTGTCATTGTCGTCCATACTTTATTTTTTCTTGGAGGGGATACAATGGAGGAAAGACAATTTGCCATGCTACCCCTGCAGGTAAAGAATCCTATGATTTTCAATAAAGCTGTTTGGAAGCGGTTTGCATCCAAGGCGTTCCTTTAGTGTAGGATTGTATTTCCTTAGCTGTAGTCTTAATTATATTGTTGTTTTTAAACTTTCGCGATTTGAACACATTATTTTTATATACTACGGGACTAATCGCGCACTAAAATTACGAGATCAATAACTATGTCGATGAAACTCGGCCGAAACGTCGGGATGAGGAGGTATTTATTTATCTCGTAATTTTAGTGCGCGATTAGTCCCGTAGTATATAATAATAATAAATTATATTGTCTGTCCACCTATTCGGTGAATCGGTCATATGCTGCGATTCCTGGTACGTGATCTCAATTCAAGAACTTTATGTGTCATTAAAATTGTTAATTTCAGGCGCAAATTGCAATGAGAGGCAAGAAAATGCTAAAAAAGGAGGAATGGATCAAAATGGGGGAGTACTACGTGCGATCCACTATGCTGGGCCTCATGGTCACCGCCACCGCTCCAGTAATTAGCTGTACTCTAAGGTAAGGTACGTCAGAAGTTGTTTTAACCGATTTCCAAAAATGAGCAAGTTCTATTTTTGTCTGAATGTATTTTTTAATCTACTTCCAAAAAAACAAGAGGTTCTATGTTCGTCTGTTTATATTTTTTGGGTATGTTCATCAATATTTTTCCTAATTGAGATCCGATTTAGAAAAATCATTTTTAATCAAAAAAATGTCTTTCCAATTTCACATTTCATTTATAATAGATTATCAAACGACTCGCACGCTCGATCAATTAAAACTTCAAATCATAATCATAAAATCATTAGCTATAGCCCGTGGCTCCGCCCGCGTGGTATTTTGACTTTTGTGCTATCCTACAGGAACCTTTTATTTTTTCGAGATAAAAAGTAGCCCATATCACTTTCCGGCCGTTGAATTATATCCATGCCAAAAATCAAGTAAACCTGTTTCTCCGTTACTCGTGAAAGAAGAACAAACCAACAAACTTTCGGATTTATAATATTAGGTGGTATGATTTTGTGTAATAGCACATTATCATAGGAGATTCTCGTTCATAATGTTTTATTTTTTCAGACGATTACTAGGAGACAAATTTACCTACTACACGTATCTATGGGTACCGTTTGCCTTGAACGGTCTGTTCATATATTTGGAACCACCGAGCAGGAGAGGGCTAGTTATCAACTTGTTTTGCAATTTGGTGAGTACTTAATTGGCATTTGCTGATTACTGTAGGTACTTAGTAGTCTACTGTTGTACATACCTCGTCGTCGTCGTTTCAGCCATTCCAGCCACTGCTGAACTGAACATAAGCCATTGCTATAGATTTCTTTCACTAAACTGTACTATACTGTACCAGCCTTTTTTGACCGACGAACAACCGTAGGAGGTATACAATTCGACGCGTATATATATATATATATATATATAAGATAAGATGTTACCATTATAAGATGTTGTCTGTTTGTTCCAAAATTTATGTACGCTATACGATGTAGTCCATTGTGGAAACACAATGAGCTCCTTTTGAGCTTAGACGATGTTGTAAAGCAGTCCCTAGTATCGGTTTTGAATATTGACATGAGTGAAAGGGCGTGGCTACAAGCCTCCTTGCCTGTTAGGCTTGGAGGGCTAGGGGTCCGCCAAATTTCAAGTGTTGCTTTACCAGCTTTCTTGTCCTCCATTCATAGTACTCAGAACTTGATTGAAAAAATCCTCGCACCTTCTTTAGGCCATTCTGGCGTAGAAGTAGCTCATTTGAATGAGGCAACGAATGCTTGGAGGGTCGCTTGCCCAAATACCGAGCTTCCAAAGACTTTATCGTCGCAGAGACTGTGGGATCGGCCGATCTGCGAACTAGCACGGAAATCTCTTCTAGACACGTGTCCTAGCGTCGCGGATCGCGCTCGTATCCTTGCAGTCTCTGTATGGGAGTCCGGTCTTTGGTTGCAAGCATTGCCCTCTTTCAATACTGGTAACCTTTTAGACCCAACTGCATTTCGTCTAGCTGTCAGCTTACGCTTGGGTGCAAGGTGTTGTGAAGCCCATCGCTGTCAGTGTGGTACTGCAGTTGACCAGCTCGGTCACCACGGTCTCTCTTGCTCAAGAAGCGCTGGTCGGATTGGACGCCACGCCAGCCTTAACGATGTCATACGCAGGGCTTTTGTCACCGCCAATATCGCAGCCGTACTCGAACCGAGTGGGTTGGCGCGTGGTGATGGCAAAAGGCCTGACGGCATGACGCTGGTCCCATGGAAGTGTGGACGGCCCTTAGTATGGGACGCAACTTGCGTCGATACTTTGGCACCGTCACATCTTCCTGAGACTCAGAGTAGGGCTGGAGCGGCGGCCAATTCGGCTGAGCAGCACAAGCGGCGCAAATATGCTAACCTCGGTAGTGGTTACATATTTGAGCCATTTGGAGTTGAGACTTTGGGTCCGTGGGGGCCGGGAGCTCATCTCGTTTTCAAAAGTCTTTCTGAGCGTCTGGTGGACGCGACGCGTGACCAAAATGCTGGTGTTTATTTGGCTCAACGTATAAGCATTGCCATTCAGCGTGGCAATGCTGCCAGCATGCTGGGCACGCTGCCAACTGGCAGTGGGCTTGAGCACTTGAATTATCTTTAGACCTTCAAGGGTCTGTGGATGATCCAATTGCTTTCTATGTAGTAGTAGTGTAGTATTGTCATTAAAATATATATATATATATATATAACCACGCATTACTTTTTTCGTAGTAGTCCGATTTCAATAATTCTTTTTTTATTGGAAAGAGTAAATTGGTCCCATTTAAATGCTAATTTTTGTAAAAAAATATCTTGTTATCACTGCAAGACGTAGGCGTAAACACGAAAGGTGACTGGGTTATAACCACCACGCTGGCCCAGTGCGGGTTGGTGGATTCACATACGCCATTGAATTTCTTCTACAGACGTATGCAGATTTTGCAAAATTACCTTCAAATAGCCAATTTACGAATTTATTCTCAGACCACTATGAGAATAAATTAGTAAATAACATAAATAAACATACATGAAAAATCATTTTATAGAAACCGGCTTAGGCGTGTAAAAAATCGATGGCTTTAGTGAATCCACCAATACTACGCTCGTTGAAAAATGGATATCTCCAATTCGTTTTGCGAGGCAAGGTTTTTGTCACAGTAAAACATATATTTACTGTGCTTTTGTTCAGCATTAAACTATTAAATAGACCAGTACAGTACAATACGTATCTATTAGTATAATTTGCTGTTTGTCTGTTCTTAAACTTAGCCGAGTAAAAGAGGACTGGTTATTAACTTGTTTTGTAATTTGGTAAGTGCTTCTAGCTATTTGGATAATCAAGGACTTCTTGAGTTTAATGGACTAAGACAAGTTGTTTGGATACAGAAACTTTCATTACTAACTTGGTTCTTAGAGCTTTGCATAGACTAGCTAGGTTTATAGTAGTCTAGGTTTGTAAAATTGTTTAGTCCAGGTGGCTGGCCTTCGTATCAGTCGTCAAGCTGACTAAAGATCTCTCTGGCATGGCTTAACAGTTAAAACAACCTTAAATTATACGTGTCGTCCGAGCCATGGTAGCGCTCAGTAGTAAATAGAACCTGCAGTCACCCAACCACCTACCGTGCCAAACGTTAGATGAATAAGGTATCGAATTCATCACAAAAAGATGCCATTCTATCATTTTGTTTAAAGCCATTCATTTTTGCATGGAGTATTTTGTAAGCATAGTTTTCTCGTTTGAGTATTGGTTCCGGAACATACCAAACAAGGATGTAACTAATCAAAAGGTTGTTTTTTTAATTTTCCCACTGACTTGCAAATAGAAAGCTGTTAATGGAAAAAAAAATCTAATGGACATTTGGCGCACGAAAACATATGAATAAAAAATTAGCAAAAAATATATAATCATTATTTCAGACAAAATTTAATCCATATTACAACAGAAAATCATTATTTGTTGTTTGACTTTGATTTCGAAAAGTGATTGTTGTTCATTTTCGCGCATTATTTAAGAAAAAAACTGTAATATGCCACAACTAGGCATTGATATACACAGCCAGCCTCGGTGGCTCAGTGGTTGGTGACCCTAACTTCTGGATCAGAGAGGCGTGGGTTCAATCCCCACCCAGGGCAAATATCTGTGTCTGGGTGTTATTTAGTTACTATCTATATAAGTATGTTTTCCTTTTACCATGGTAAAAGGAATAGAGGTAGACAGACTAAAAGATGGGAGGACGACATTATAAAAATAGCTGGTACTACATGGACGCGTACAGCAAAGGACAAGACACAGTGGAAATCTTTAGAGGAGGCCTTTGTCGAAGGACAAGCTGCGATATCACAACCACCGTTTGCCGATATTAATTTAATTCCATAAGGAACTTAGTATTTAAGGCATGTTTAAATAATTTGATATAGTTTGTAAAACTAAGAACAGCAATAAAGGCTTTTTATTTTTATTTTATTATTATTTATATAAGTATGTATTTAAAAATAAGTATATGTAGTAAATCAGTCTCTGGCAGCCATATCACAAGCTTTGCTTAGTTTGGGGTCAGAGACCGTGTGTAGAAAAAAAAAAAAAAAAAATTACATTTCCCACGTGTTAATTCAACTGTTTAAATTCCTTCCAGTTCATCGAGTACTGGTTGAAAACGTTCCAAAGGGCCGGCCATTTGTCCATTACGAAGACACAACAGACCATCATGTTTATGCTGGGCAGCTCTCTCCTTTTCTTCCTCATGAGACTAGAGGGACAGAAGAAAGAGAGGACACCTTTGCTTTGGTAAGTTTTCCAATGTTTATAAATAAAGTGGTTATGTTTGATAATGCTTGCATTACTTATACGTACATCAAAGGTATCAATTGCTTTGTATTTTTAACCGTTTTCAGAAAAGAATTTTGTCAATTCGCCTATAATGTTTCTTTTATACATATCAATATGTAACGCGATAAGGAACTCCAGCAGTTTTATAAACCGATTTTGATGATTATTTTTTTATTTGTTAGATTATAATACTACAAAAGTGATCTCATTTAAATTTTATCGAAATTGGCTGAGCCGTTTTACTATTCGAATTCTGTACAAGGTTAAAGTCATGTTAGCTATTTTTAGCAAAAAATTATTGGTCTCTAAATTGTAGTCAAAATATTGTGCGTCTTTTTTCTACCGAAAACGTTGAGAACTTTTCGACCCTATCGGTCTTAAGTTCTCCGCGCTAAGTGCCCTGCCCACTGCAGTTTCAACTTATATATATATATACATATATCTGTGTATATATCTCTACATAACCAGCCCCGGGTTGGGGTGGTATCCATTGTGGATATTCCATGGGAAAAAAGGGAGGTCTAGTTGAGAGCTGTCTGAAAACATGTCTGTTATGCAATGCAGTGTATTGGTGTAATCCTTTCAATAAAAAATAATAGTTTAAAAAGTGCGAGTCAGGCTCGCACACCGAGGGTTCCGTACAAATCCAGAAAATTTCACAAAATTGGGAAGTAAGTTGTTAAAATCTTTATACTATAACCATCAGCAAAAAATTTTTTTTTTTCACTTTTCTCGTCATACATCTAAAATTACACATTGTTAAAATACTTGAAAACCTGTGTTAGCATGTGCTTATGAAGTTCTTTTGTATGATACCTTACATGATACGATTTACTCACTTTGAATTTTGAGGCCCTATTTTTTGTGATTCAAATAAAAATGTACATTATTCAGATTTATTCCTATATGTGTACTCTAAGACAATACTTCTCGCCAAATTTCATAGTTCTATGTCAACGAGATGTAGGTACCTTGTAATATAGGTTTTGATTTTTGTGAGTGTCGAAATTTTACTACATAAATGGCTCTAACATTTTCAAACGATAACTGAGACTTAAATTTCAACTCGATATCTTTACAAGTTCCCGAGATAAAGAGTCCTGACATACACACGGACGAACAAAGGAAAAGACGGACAGACGGACAACAAAGTGATCCTATAAGGTTCCATTTTTTTCTTTTTGAGGTACGGAACTTTAAAAACACCAGAAAAAACACACATATATTCTCTTTACACTCTCTGTGTAAAGGTCTATATAAATTGTATACAGGCACCTATGTCAATATATTTACACTATTCAATATTTCGAATAGGTTTGTTATAACCGTGTTCAAATTCAATTACGTGGCCTATTTCACAAGTGCAAACACGACTATGATACGATATTCCATCATGGAATGCCAGTGTCTATCTTTCGACTTTATCATCAGACCTTGAAACCTAATCGTGGTCAAAGTTCATTACAAGACTTTTCTGAGAAATCCAAAACAGCTATGATACGATTTTCCATCATGAAGTTCCTGTCTTATTTCTCTAAAATATGGGTAAAGTTGCTGTCACGCTATTCGTCAGCCAATTTTGATAAAATCTAGTAAAATCACAATATGCGAATATTATATTATAATATCTAAATCCTGCCTATAAACCGCATCGCTGTTTGGCAGAAGTTTTGATTGTACTATGTATGTTACGAGTATATTCAGGAAAATAAACAAAATAAAAAAAGTAAAGAACGAGTTAAGATATAGGAAATTGCGTGACGTCTTTTCATCCGATATACATCAGTGCCTCAAGACGAGAGTTTTCTATAGTTGTGTGTTGTCAGTGATGACATATGGAACTGAAACGTGGTTTTTTACTATAGGTCTTATGAATAAGCTCAGGATATCCCAACGTGCTATGGAGAGGGCTATGCTCGGCGTCTCTCTGCGAGATCGAATCAGAAATGAGGAGATCGGCAGACGAACCAAAGTTACCGACATAGCCCAGCGGATTAGCAAATTAAAGTGGCAATGGACAGGGCTTATAGTTCGGAGAACACAAGGCCGATGAAGCAGTAAAGTTCTCGAATGGAGACCACGGAGCAGCAAGCGCAACGTAGGACGTCCACCGACTAGGTGCACTGACGATATAATAAAAGTCGCAGGAACGCGCTGGATGCAGGCCGCTTCCAACCGGCCTAATTGGAAATCCATGGGGGAGGCCTATGTCCAGCAGTAGACGTCTTTCGGCTGATGGATGGATGGATAAGATATAGGCTTGTGAAGATATTATGCGACGAGGCGCGCCGCGAGGTTTACTGTCCGGAGAGCTACTATTAAAATAATCAATAAAATTCCTATTAAAAGTAATGCAATCAATCATTGTGAGTCTTATCACTGATTACGAGTTCCGTATACTATCAGATCCTATTATGCATCCGGTGATTACTTTGCAGTTTGCACATTCATTTACCACATCATTGTGAATCATGATTTTTGTAGAGCCAAATTTTAACAGTTAAAGATAAGATAAACTGTTCAAGACCAATATAAATGTCATACGATAACCAGATTTGCTTAGCTTTGGATTCGATTGAACGTCGTGCCGTGCGGATAACCGGGGCGGCTAGTCGCTTCCAAACTGAAAATCCTGGAACGCAGGAGTAAAGGTGCGTGTTTGGAAAATTTCTATAGGCTCCATTTTGGCAAGTGTACGCTCGAACTCCACGACCTGATTCCTTCATCTCTTTTTCTAAACAGAACAAGCCGGAAGTTGCTTAAATACCATCCGTAGGGATGGTATTTAAGCAACTTCCGGCTATGACTATGTAGATAGTCGACGTACCACCTGCTCGTACTAAGTGATTCGCTTCTTCCTTCTAAAATGCGGACCGCCAGGGATTGGAATGCCCTACATTCATTCATTCATTGCCCTGCATTAATTGTTTCCTGACAATTAAAATCTAGATATGTTCAAGTCAAAAGTGAATAGGTATCTTCTATGTCTGCATACTCCATCTTCGGCTACAACTTCCATAAGGCAGGAGTTGGTGGCCAAATATAGCCCTATTGCTAAAAAAGATAATAATAATATGGTAAATAAAATAATAAATAATCTCAATTCTGTTCCAAAAAAATATGTTTATATACATATAACCAGCTTAGGAGGATTAACATTAAACCCAATTATTGAATGATATCAATATCACCGTGAGCCTTATTAGGAAATCGTTACTGAGTATTTATTTCTTCAATTAAAAAACAACTTTTTTCAGGTTGTACATTCCAGAAAAAGTAAGAAGAAAAGAAGAGTCGAAGAATGTGTGTCCTCACGATGGCCCGTGTCCAAAATATGTAGCAAAGGTTTGTGGCAATTTTCATTATCACTTTTATCTGCCTGTATTAATCCACTGCCAAATCTAGGTCTTTTCTCGGTTTGCTGCAATTTAAGGCTAATCACCCACGTATGTTCTTTTTAGGGTTCCGTACCTCAAAAGCAAAAAGCGGAACCCTTATAGGATCACTTTGTTGTCCGTCTGTCCGTATGTCAAGAATCTTTATCTCGGGAACGCGTAAAGATATCGAGTTCAAATTTAAACTAAATACGTATATCTATGGTTGTATATCATGGTTACGTTGTAGAAAAACTTCTCAGTTATCGTATAAATGAGTTGAAGCCATTTATGTAGTAAAAACCGCATATTTCGACACTCACAAATCCAAAATCTGCAGGGTACTTCCCGTTGACATAAAAGCATGAAATTTGGCGAGAAGTATTGTCTCAGAGTACACATAGGAATAAATCTGAAAACTGTACATTTTTATTTAAATCACAAAAAATAGGGCCTAGATTAACAAAATATAGGCTAAAAATTCAAAGTAAGTAAATCGTATCATGTCAGGTATCATCTAAAAGAGCTTCATTAGCACATGCTAAAATAGGTTTTAATTATTTTAACGATGTGTAACTTTCGATAAACGACGGGAAAAAAAAACTTTTTTGTCAATGATTATAGTATACCTACTTAAAGATTTTAACAACTACTACTACCCAATTTTGTGAAATTTTCTGGAATTGTACGGAACCCTCGGTGTGCAAGCCTGTTTTTTCTTATCAAATTTTAGTGTCGAAATATGCGGTTTTTACGACAAATGGCTCTAACTCTTTTATACGATAACCGAGTAGCTTTTCTTTTGAGCATAAAACACAACTGCAAGAGACCATAGATCTATTTATATAGTTCAAATTTCAACTCGATATCTTTACACGTTTCCTAGATAAAGAGTCTTGACATACGGACAGACGGACAACAAAGTGATCCTATAAGGGTTCCGTTTTTTCCTTTTGAGGTACGGAACCCTAAAAAGACACATAAACGACTTATTCACTATATTTTTTGAACAACAGTGGCAAGACAAACATGCTCGTTCTATTTCAGTTTACGGAAATTAATACAATGGAAATCTATTTCCGTATTATGGAATTATCCAAGCCTACTTAACACGTGTAATTTGATTATCTCTCTAATCCATCAAGGAGGTAATTTCCTATTGAAATGCAATATATTGTATCAATCCATTGTGTGGAGTTAAACTCCATTATTGTCATTATTAAATTATACGCTCTATGAAACATCGATTTAATTGAATGCTATGAGTACTTCCATGTTAGCTTTACACGCTTGGTACAATTTTAAGGTGGGGTTCCGAAATAGCCAAATGTGGACTGTGGAAATGTGTGATGAGGGGGGCCTATGTCCAGCAGTGGATACTACGGCTGATATAATAAGCCAACTGTTGCACACTGCAGGCTGACCAGAAATATTTATCTCGGTGAAGACTGTAAGCTCGTTAAGTTTCACGGGAATAGCCAAATGTGGACTGTGGACATGTCTGGTTAAAGAAGGCCTATGCCCAGCAGTAAATTCTCGGCTGATATGTGCCTTGCACACTGTTGAGCACAAATATTTATCTCGGTGAAGCATGTCAGTTCGTATAGGAGTTCTGCAAAAATGTCGTCAACAAATTACTGTGGCGTAGGTACCAAATGAAATAAATAAATAAAGTAGACATAATTTCTACCACTCACAAAAACACTTTCGTATAATATGGTTATATTATTTATAAAACTTAACAATAATCACAAAAAGAAATATCCCTAAACTTCATAGCATAGAGATTTTGAGGGCAATCATAATGAGTTACAAAATCCTAACTTTACTTTTAGAAACAATCCTGAAATATAATCGTACCAAATTAAACAAAAAGAAAGCTAATAATACGGCCTCTTCTAAACTTTCCAATTTTTCTTTCAAAGTCCTCGAAGCAGGCTGGAATCACGTTCCGTCTTAAAATTTAATATACGCTGGAAGTGGGTCAGTGAAGAGGTACCAATTTCGAGCAAACTGTAACATCAATCAATTGCCCGCGAGGAATCGATACAGGGCTATGTTTTTGATGATTACAAGTCCACAAGTAGCACTCATGGTGTAGTTTGACTAGGTGTGTGTTTGTGTGTTGTTCAAACATCATCATATCATTACGAATTTTGCTAACTATGCCAATTACCTTAGCAAGCGCGGCTTTCCATCCTTTTCTAAATCAAAAATTACCTGCGCTCAACGAGGAGATCTTGCAAAGTGGGACCAGACTGAGTACCTACAGTAGCTCAAAAAATGCATAAAATATGATAAATAAATGCGCAGAGTAAAACAACCGCATTGAAAGCTTAATTTGAATGAATCGTCATATTTTTTATTTTGATTTTAGTTCAAGGCCGCCATCATGCCGCCATATTTAAAAGAAATGACAAGAGATAGACTATATTTTTCTATCGGTCAAAATTAACAAATAAAAAAAATTGAAACATGAAGATTCTTAAAAATACGAGGCGCTTCATGGGTTTCGCACACAGGCACTACCGGGGGTCGGCGAGGCCCTGATCATTGTTATATGTACATGCCCATTTTCACAAGAGTCTACTTTTAATTTGATACAATTGTAACATATTAAAAGTGGCCCCGCTCTCGATATGAAGCAGCGTGTTGCCCACTCACTCTAATTGCGCCGATGATTAAACCTTCTCAGTGTGAACAGGTTCCGTACCTGTGCTTATTTCCTACACTCTGTTACGGAGAGGTTCGAGAGCTCTAGCTTTTTCAATTAGCAAACTTTATGAACTGTACTAAGTTTAATCAAGACATTTACAAGAATATAAACTATTAACTCTTCCAGCAAACGCAGCGCAGGAAGTCCAACCCCAGGATTGCGCTGTATTTTGATAGATTTTCTAGCTACTGTAATTAATTGTTATTTATATACTCAACCTCACAAGGATTGCAAGGCCACTTGTAAAATGTTACGATTGTAACATATTAAAAGTGCCCCGCTCTCGATATGAAGCAGCGTGTTGCCCACTCTCTCTAATTGCGCCGGTAATGAAACCTTTTCAGTGTGAACAGGTTACAAGCCTGTGTTTATTGCCTACACTCTATTGTGAAGAGTTTTTTTCAAGAGCTCTAGTCAAATATAATTAGCATACTTAGCTTTACCGGCCAATGCGCAATAATCTTATGATGGGTTTTCATGGTATTTTATAAGGCCCATATATAAAAATAAAACTCTACGCCTAATATCTCGGCAGAGATGATTTATTTATTGTATTTTATTTATTTGAAAACATTCTTACGAGGTTATTATATTGGAGTATTGGTGTTTCAAAATTGTAACATGAATAAGGAAAAATTACACTCTATTGTAAGGTTGCTAAAGAGTTGCTGGGCCAATTTTAATATGTTACAATTGTAACATATTAAAAGTGGCCCCGCTCTCGATATAAAGCAGCGTGTTGCTAACTCTCTCTAATTGCACAGATAATGAAACCTTCTCAGTGTGAACAGGTTACGAGCTTGTGTTTATTGCCTACACTCTATTGCATATTGTGAAGAGTGTTTCAAGGGTTCTAGTCAAATACAATTAGCTTTAGCTTTACCGGCCAATGCAGCGCAGGACGCAATAATCTTATTATAGGTTTTCATAGTATTTTATAAGGCCCTTGTATAAAAAAAAAACTCTACGGCTAATATCTCGGCAAAGATGATTTATTTACTGTATTTATTTATTTTTTATTTGAAAAAAAAATTTCGAGCTTAGTATATTGGAGTATTGGTGTTTCAAAATTATAACATGAAGAAGTAAAAGTTACACTCAATAGTAAGGTTCCCTATCTTAAAAAGAGTTGCTGGGCAAATTTTTCAAATGTTACAATTGTAACATGATATAAGTGGCCCCGCTCTCGATATGAAGCAGCATGTTGCCCACTCACTCTAATTGCGCCGATAATGAAACCTTTTCAGTGTGAACAGGTTGCGAACCTGTGTTTATTGCCTACACTCTATTGTGAAGAGGTACGAGAGCTCTAGCTACTACATTTAACATTAGTACATTTGGACTTGTGAGCTGACGTTACTGTAGGATTACGCAGATAGATACAATAAAGCGTTCAACTATGTATTAAATTTTCGGTATATTTGTGAACTTTTTAAAAATTATTTTCAATTTGAAAAAGGCATAAAACTACAAAATATTCTTACTAGCATAATACTTTAGTAATACACTTTGTATAAAAATAAAAGAAACATATTTAATATCTTATGCATATGCCTTATTCCGTTTGTGATTGAAGTTATGACCTATTTTTTGAAAAATCAAGCTCTCTTTGACTTAGTATAGTGAATCTGTAAAGCCCATGACTGACTGGCACACGCACCACGTCATAATTTTATCGACATGTGAAAATGTGACAAATATACACAATAACTAACTATAGCTTTGTCTCGTTTTGTCGATAAAATTATGTCGTAGAGCTTATGCTAGCCGTGTTGATAAAATAAGTTTTACGTTGCTTAAAGAGTGATATGGCTTAATGGTTAAGTTGATAGATTTCTACAGCTTAACATATCATCTAAACTCAGGCAGCACGCAGTATTAAATGACACCCGCGGTCACCCATCCCAAAACTGTCCGTATTAAACAGACATTTATAGTTCCTTTAAAAAGCTTATCAAATAGGTATCACTGTGCTTGCGTCAGTTCGGTGATCAGTATGAATCACCCATACAAGCTACGCTATGAGCACGAGCGCTACAATAACAGACCAGTGCAATAGGCACACTTGTACTGATAAAGTGACGTCATTTGTAGGTAGATATTCTCAGCAGACTATATACGCAATGCCACAGATCACGCGAGATGGGATATATTGTCAGAATCTAGCTAAGAAGTGTAATTAAACATATTTTTATTCACATATGGAGAATACCTAGTCCCAAGACATGGGTGCTTTTGCTTTATTATACCCAGTTTGGGGAATAGTGTCTGAATTACATTTGTATAATTTTATATCTTGTGACAATATATATTTTCTAATTATGAATTATGTAGGGACATAATTTAACATTTTTTTCGCACGAAACGCCTAAAATACATATTTATTATTATTGATATAGTAGAACAAATCGCTTATACATAATAATATGCGCTTACATAATACTGCTTACTACAATTTTTATTTCGTAATCATTCATGCATTTTGCGGTGTATGAGCAATTGAGCATTAATCTCTAGCGGCACCTCGGTAAAGCCATATAAAAAAACGTGCTACTGCAGTACTGCAGCTAGATACTTCATCGTAGGCTTCACCTTAATTAATTCACTCCCTAGTGATTCCGGCGCTCGTCGAGGGCCATGGATTACCAGGGCCTCTGACTTGTTCAGCGCTACTTGGAGTCCCAGTTTCACTATCCTTCTCGTCACCACCTGCACCGTTGCCATCGCAAGACTGGCAGCCTCTTCGTAGGTTCTCTACACAAACCCATGGCAGTGTATTAAATGCGTTGGCGATGTCTAGAGACACGCCACCAACACTTGACCATGAGCCACCCCCTCGTCCGAGAGGCCTTTGACACGTTTAACAGCGTCGATTGTAGACCGGCCCGCCCGGAAACCAAATTGCTCGTCGGACAAGTGTGGACCAATCCTATCAAGATACTGGATGAGGCAAGCAGCTATCACGCATTCGAACAGCTTGTCCACCTCATCCAGCAGTACTATAAGGCGGTACGCGGAGGGAAAGTCCGCAGGGCGCCCATCTTTCCTCAGAAGGACTAACCTATCCGTCTTCCGTAAATTTAGGAACTGACCTGTCTCCAAACCGGCTGGACTACTTGCGGCATCGCTGGATAGACTCGATCACAGCCCATGTCTTGACCGAATCAATGGCTATCTCAAAGTCCACATAATTATGCTAAACACACTGAAACACACCAAATTACCAAGCTTTTTTTTTTTTTTTTTTTTTTTTTTATTTCGAATAGGTTTGCGTTTGACTACACACTGCCTGATGTTAAGCAGATGTGCGGTCTAGGATGTAGCACGCTTACCTAGAAGATACCTATTTACTCGGGATTTGAAGACACTCACGTTGTACTTTAACGGGAAGACAGACCCAGGCAAAGTATTCCACATTCCGGCTGTTCGTATGAGGAATGAGGATTCGAAACGCTTGTTTCTAACGCGCGGAATGTCCACCATAAAAGGGTGACGCTTTGGTCGCGTCCGTCTAGCCGTACGATAGAAGAAAGGTGCAGGGGGGACCAGATTGTGCAACTCCTGGGCGCACTCTCCGAAGTGTATCCGGTAAAAGACCGACAAACACGCTACCTTGCGACGATGCTCAAGACTTTGCAGCTGCGTCTTAGTCAAGGTGTCGTTGTCAATCAGCCTCCTGGCTCGTCTCTCAATCGATTCCAGAGCCTCCAGTTGATATTTGGCAGAGCCATCCCAAAGGTGAGAGCAGTATTCCATGCAAGACCTGACTTGTGCTTTATAAAGACTAAGCAGTTGCTCAGGTGTGAAATACCGTCTCACCTTAGAGAGAACACCAAGTTTTTTGGAGGCTAATTGGGCTTTAGACTCTATGTAAGAGCCAAAGTTAAGAGAAGATGAGAGTGAAACGCCTAATAGTTCCAAGCTGTCAGTTACCGGAACGGAGACACCACGGAAAGCGGGAGACAATTGAAAGGGTCTCTTTTTGGCCGAAAACAGACAGCCCTGAGTCTTTGTGGCATTAAACTTGACCAGGTTAGCATCACCCCAGTCGGATACCGCCTGCAGACTCAAGTTGAGCCGTTCAACCATAGCCTCTCTGTATAACTCGATCTGTGGCCCGCTGGTTCTTGCATCGGACGTGTAGCTCTCCACGACTGTACTGTCATCTGCGTACCCAAAGATCCCGGGCTTAAGCAGATCGTTGATATGCAGTAGGAAGAGTGTCGCAGAGAGCACAGACCCCTGAGGAACACCGGCATTGATAGCCATTTGGTCTGACGAGCAGCCATCAACGACAACTCGTATCGACCGATTCCTCAAGAAATCTGATATCCATGTGCAGAAATCAGCAGGCAGGCCGTAAGATGGAAGCTTGCCAATAAGGCTCTCGTGCCAGACCCTATCAAAAGCTTTGGAAATGTCCAAGGAGACAGCCAACGCCTCCCCGTGCTTCTCCATGACCTCACTCCAGATGTGTGTGGCGTACGCTAGAAGGTCCCCAGTAGACCGGTTTCGGCGAAAGCCGTACTGGCGGTCACTGAGTAAGTCATTCGCTTCCAGGTAGGCCAGGAGCCTGTTATTTAGAACACGTTCCATACTCTTACAGAGTATAGACGTAATCGAAATTGGCCTGTAGTTGGCAGGGTCGGCACGGCTGCCCTTCTTGGGTACAGGTTGCACGTTAGCAAGCTTCCAAGATTTGGGCACTTGACCTGTCTTCAGAGATAGGCGAAAGAGGCGAGTCAGCACAGGCGACAGCTCAGGCGCACAAGTCCTCAATACAATGGCTGGAATACCATCAGGGCCACTGGCTTTGTTCACATCTAGACTGCGGAGAACTTTGAGGACCTCCTTTTGCCGGATGTGTATTTCACTCATTACAGTGTCACAGTTTGGCAAAGTTGGAGGTCTCGCACTACCGGGGTCTAGACGCGAAGACTCAGCAAATTGAGATGCAAATAAATTTGCTTTCTCTACCGCGGTATGGGCCAGTGAACCATTGGGTTTCAGCAACGGAGGCAGTGAGGGGCGGCAGAAGTTCGCTTCAACCGATTTAGCTAGGGACCAGAATGCCTTACTACCCGCAGGGTAAGAAGCAAGCTTGTTTCCTATTCGACTAATGTGGTCAAAGCGAGCCCTCCGCATAACCTTTTTGCAGGACTTAGCAGCCCTATTGTATGCCTTCTTCCTCATACTAACGTCCCTCAACTTACGGTTTCGAGCATCGACCCAAGCCAGGTATGCCTGATGCTTTTGCGCTTCGGCGCGTCCACATTCAGGCCCAAACCAGGGCCGAGCTTTGCTAGACAGAGGCACGTCCGAAAATGGGATGAAGTATTCCATGGCGGTACGAAGCACATCTGTCACGGCATCCGCGCACGCAGAAGGATCATCGGAAGAAAAACAAACAGGCTGCCAAGGATAAGAAGCAAAGAAACACCGCATCTCATCCCAATCTGCTGACTTGTACCGCCACACTCGCCGTGACCCTTTGGGACTGGGGTCTGATGGGGAGTAGACGGATACAGATTTCACCAGACAGTGGTCAGATGTACCTAACGGTGGGGAGATCGCCACTGAATAATGGTCTGGATCGGTAGTCAGCAGAAGGTCCAAGCAGTAGGCCGTGTGCGAGTCAACATCAGGTACCCGTGTGGCGCCTTGAACCATCTGGGTGAGATCAAGTGTCAAGGCAAGCTTGCGCGTCTCAAGCCCAGCATGGTTTGTGTCCAGGTATGGGTGAAGCCACTCTTTATGGTGGCCATTAAAATCCCCCAGGATCACTAATTGGGCCGAAGGGTAGCTGAGCTGAGCAGCATCCGCCGCCTCACTAAGGTATTCGGTGAGTCTGGTCGTCTCCTGGTCTCCGCTATGTGATCGGTATACACAGGCGTAGATAATTTTCTCTACGCCAGTGTCCGCCAAAGCCCAGAGCACGGAAAATGAAGAGTCTTCAAACCTACGAAGGCGCAGAAAGCAAATGTCATCCCGGGCGTACACGCATACACCCGCACGTGGTTTGAAACGGTGCTCCAGGGAGTACCCTGGGTAGGAAAGATACGACACGTCGGATGGACCAGAAATCTGCGTCTCCGTGAGAAACAATAGGTGGGGACGATCTGTCTCGAGATGATGATGGACAGGCGTGAGATTGGAGTGCAGGCCCCGAATATTGCACAGGTGCACTTTAAGTGAGAGGGAGTGCTGCCGCTGTGTACACGTTCTTTTTCTTCTAGTGTTTCTCATGGTTAATGGCGGAGTAAAGTAGGTAGAAAGTCGGAAGTGGAACGAGACGTCACTCTGCAGATTCAGTGGTACAACACAAAAATCACACACATCCACGGTAGACTAGCCTGGAGACCGCGGGGAGCTTCTATCTCGCTTCAATCTACTCGCTTTTTTCGATTTTTATCTTCTTTTAACAATAGATTAAAATTAATGTAAAATATAAATTTAATAATCAAATATAAAGTCATATCTGAAAATCTATAAATATCAAGTCATAAAATCTTAATAATGCACTTACCGAGTACACAAACAAGCTACGAGATTAAGCACTTTGCACCATGCGCGCACGCATGCGTGTTGTCTAAGCGACAGTTCGGTGAAGACGTAATCGTTATTTTGTTACCAACAGCCACTTAGAATCTGATTTACAGTGCGGATAAGTGACAAAACAAAAAAGGTGCTGCATGGATAAGGTCACTTTTAGAGAAATCTCATATCAGAAACAGTTATCTAAGTAACATAAACTTTAAAAAAATCGGCGGGTAGAAAATTACTTAACGACAAAATATATCCTGTTTTAGGCAGGTAGATATTAACTACTTCACATTTTTGAATAAATTATATTTAGGTAAAAAGTACTAAATGACAAAGAAAGTCTATTGAAGGTGTGTTAAAAAGTCCTAAATTACGAGAGAGAAAAACAACAATCAGGTAAAAATTCTTAAGTAATGCTAATTCCTGGGTACTCGCAAGGCAGAAAATACTTTATGTTTAGATGCATTATTTAGAGTCGAGGCAAAAATGACTTAGTGTAAATTATAAAAACCTAATCCTTACTATGTGAAAAATATTCATAAATCATTAAAATTTTAGTCGCTTGGACGCCGAAAACTGTGAAAATGTGTCTTTTTTTAAATTACCAAACGACAACAAACTTCGTCCTAGCGCCGTGAGAGTAAGACCAATCGACGCAGTTTTTTTTTCTGATTTCAGTGATATATATAACTCAATATCGCCCAAACTGTCGCTTGGTAATTTTTGCCTTTCAAGCGTCGATATAAAAATAATAAGAATATTCTTTCTTTTTGATAATCTTTTAGTATACAAAAATGTATGTTTCTATAAAAATGTATAATAACACCTCAGTTTGTAAACATTACGGGCTAAAACGAGTTAACGCAGGATTATGTGCCAATAGTTAAAAAAGAAAATAATTATTACATCAACACGTCAACATTTCCAAAATTGCTAAGTCTGGATACCGAGAACGAAGTCTGGCAACACTAAATACGTCATCTGATTGACTGAATTTGACATTTCCTTTTTTTTTTGACAGCAACAGTAATAAAAGATTGTTTTTTTTTTCAAATAATTCGCCCATTTTTGGACACTAAAGCCTTTAAGACCATACCGCCACTTCTTATGTATGTAATCCGTAATGTAAAAACAATAAAAAAATCATTGTAATTTTTCTGGTCGGTTAATTTTAATTTTAATTAGTGATATAAAAACAGCAAAAAATCCCCATATTTTTGAAGCACATCATTTTTAAAAAATAAGTTTGGTTATTTACTAACAAAAAAAAAATATTGACAGGTTAATTCCGTGCATCCTTCTTTAAACATTAAATTTTATTTTCTTTTTCTTATTTTCAGGGTGCCGCCACTTACTTTGGAGTCGGTCTGGGCATCACGCTTGGTCGGTTGATTCTCCCCAAGATCAGGACTCCAATCAAAGCGATCTCATCAATAAAGAGCAAGCATTTCAGGCTGGCTCTGTTCTTCGGCAGTTATATCGGTATTTACAGAGTACGACTAATTTAGTTATGATAACAATTTATCGGAATTCTCATAAATTATTATGCGATCTTATTGTCATAATTATTTTATCATAATCATTTACAAAACGACTGATACAAGATGTATGTATAATTCTTTTTACTTATCTTTATTAACAGTTGCTGAGATAATGAAAAAATCTACTATTTGCTTCATGAATTTTGCTTCAAAAAAGTGAAATTAAAATATTTTTACTGCCTTATTAAAAGCTTTAAAAAATCTAACATTGGGACAACCACGTAGCCTGTACAAACTTATTTAAGTAATACTTTAACAAGAGTGAAATGACTAACAAATACAATAAACTTTTTTACGAAACAACTGGGTTATGGGATCTTGCGATCATAGGGTGCATCGCTTAGAAATTGTTTGTCATAAAGTTGAGTTTTGAGTGAACGATGTACTAGACTGGAATAATATGTCCGTCATGTAAGCACACACCCCATTCAATTTTTTTAGTTTATAAGACCAGCAAGAAAATTAGTAGAACTTTTATGTCAGTACTTTCTATGATTACGCGGACGGTCGTCAAATACTTGATTCGTCAAATTCTAAACGTGTCAAAAGCTGCCAAATTCGAAAACATTAAATTGTAGGTACCGGGACCTACAATGTTTTATGCCATATCAGATGTCTTCAGGCTAGCCATCTAGCCTTTACAAACTTATTACTTAGGTAGATATTAGTGTTATTTTTGTTAAGTGTTTGTTTATAAGTGAATTTCTTCCTTCTGTTAAGGCTACGTTTTTTGTCAACTTCTTTTTTCTATCCGTACTTGGTTGCCTGGAAGAAATCGCTTAAAGCGATAAGCCCGCCAGTTAGAAACCTATAAATTGTACTGTTTTGTCCCTGTAATTTGTTTTTTTATGTAATGTGGTTGTCTAATAAAGTGTTATTGTTTGTTTGTTTGTTGTACTTAATCATTTTTTTTTTATGTTTAACATTACACATTATATTTGTCAATACAATAAAATAATGTCCAGTCTTAACTTAATCAAACAACTCAGTCAATTAACAAATTTGATTTCTTTCATTCAGGCTGTGATCTGCTACTTGTGCCGTAAGAAAGGCTTCGACTCGGAGTTGTACGCGCTACCGGCAGGCTACTTGGCAGGCCTGTCCTTCCTGTTTAGCCCATCTCTAGGACTGTCCATAGCTTCAATAACTGCTGCATTGAAGGTAATAAGGGTTTTATAAAACTTTTCTGTATACTCTTGAGACACAGGGTAAAATACAACTTTATTTACCGTCTTCCAAATAGGAGGAGGTACTATGTTCGTCTGTATGTTATTTTTTGCGTGTAATCATCGATATTTTTGCTAATTCCACAATTAAATTCAAAATTTAAATTCATCCACATGAATTTAAAAAACCGGACAAGTGCGAGTCAGGCTCGCACATCGAGGGTTCCGTACAAATCCAAAAAATTTCACAAAATTGGGAAGTAAGTTGTTAAAATCTACATACTATAACCATATACTCACTTTGAATTTTGATCCTATATTTTGTGAATATTTATTTGTGATTCAAATATAAATAGACAGTTTTCAGATTTATTCCTATATGTGTTATGTGAGACAATGCTTCTTGCTAAATTTCATAGTTCTATGTCAACGAGAAGTACTCTGTAGGTTTTGATTTTTGTGGGTGTCGAAATATGTGGTTTTTTACGACATAAACGGCTTTAACTTTTTTATACGATAACTAAGAAGTTTTTCTTTTACACAACTGCAAGAAATCATAGATATACGTATACAGTTTAAATTTCAACTCGATATATTTACGCGTTCCCGAGATAAAGAGTCTTGACATACACACAGACGGACAGACGGACAACAAAGTAATCCTATAAGGGTTCCGTTTTTTCCCTTTGAGGTACGGAACCCTAAAAATCAAAAGATTAAACTTTCGAGATGGTCCCATTTAATTTTTATCAAAATTGGCTGAGCTGTTTTTGATAAATCAACAATAATGAACATGGATGTCACATCAATTTATACAAACTATTCGAATTCTGTTCACGGTAAAAGTTGGTGGTGACATTTTCTGCGATAAATAATTATTTTTATTTCAAAAAACAATTAAGAAAATTGCTACAATTAGATTTTTTTGCTACCGGTGCTCTCATAAGAATATACATACAACACCATCTATCCTAACTAAAATTTTACGTAGGTAACTACTTTGAAAGCACTGCGTGACGTACGTAAAATTTAGGTATAGGTATATCATAGGTATAGGTATAGGTATTCCCTATAGGTATATCATAAACAAAAATCGCAATACCGACTCCAACCGTGTACCTACTAAATTCGATTTTACCTTTCTATAAAATTCAAATGGAACTACTTCGGGAGTATACTCTTTTGTACCAAAATAGTTTTTTTTTAATTGGTGCACTATTGCCGAAAGTGTCGATGAACATAAACAAAAAAAAAAAACGAAAATACATACGAACATATTTAATACCTCCTCGTTGTTGGAAGGCGGTAAAAAGCTAGACATCGTCTTGTTGGAACCTCGTACCTAAAGACTGATCGACGAAACAAATTATACTGCGGTTTTAAAGACTGTTTGGCTCGTCAACGGTTTTAAAGACTGTTTTGTTCGTAAAAATCGAAATCTTTAAAACCGCGACATTACATTAGTGTGACCGTTTTTAGTGGACTGATTGCTATTATGATTGATTTTCGATGTAAAAGTAGAGTGATAGATTTTCACTAGGTTTTGAAAAATCAGTAGATTTCACTAGATTTCATAAAGTCGGGATTTTCTTGTTCTTAATTGTAGAAGTAAATCTAAATGCACGATTCAGATAATAGTAATATCGTATGATATCACAAAAATGTCTTTAACATTCTGTGGCGTTTTGGCATATTTAGACTAATTTCTGAAGCTGCGAGTATATTAGGTATTAAGTAGGTATATTTTTATTTTTCTTGAAAACAGGAATATGACGAAGTCTAATTTATTTATTTGTTATCAATTCTTTTCGCAGAATTTGTTTATTGTAAGTACTGGTACCTGCTGTGTTTTATAACAGTTAACTAACACATTAATTTATTAGTCAGGTGATTGGTTTCTTTTTTTACTTATATCTGATACGAGTATAATCTTACTACAAAAAGAATTATTATAAAGGCAGGGTTACATTTTTCAGAATTTTCATTCTAATAGTTATTCTTTTAATATTTGCTACTACTACTTATCTACTAAACTTATCTCTATTTATTTATTGTATTTAACTAAACTACTTACCTTTGCAACATGACTTAGATCAATGAAATGATTTTTTATCGTGCTTTACACACTAGCTTTATAAAAACTTTTTTTTTGTGATAAACATTTCAAAAATTGATGGACTCGCAGGATTTGAACCTGCATATCTCTAGGATTCCGGCCCAGATGATTTCCAGTTCCAATGTCCAATTAAGCTTGAACGCTGTACTGCGAAGCCGCCAAATTAGTGAAGTGTTTATCATTTTTACTACTAACTAGTATAGTGCTGGAAGCGCCATCACAGGTGGCGCTTCCACCAACTGCTTGAAACTAGACAGTCGTCACATAATGTGAAATTATTAGAACTTCTTACCATTAACGAGAATTGGCGCATTGTTCAATATTGAAATGATTTTTATCGTGCTTCACACACTAGGTTTATAGAAACTTTCTTTTTTGTGATAAACATTTCAAAAATTGACGCGCTCGCAGCAATTGATCCTGCATCTCTGCATGATGGGATTCCGGCCCAGATGCTTTGTCCAATTAACCCGCCGTTTGTGACGTCAATTTGACTTACATCGTTTGTGACCCCGGTTTACAAGTACAATTTTTTTTTATTCAAGCCATTTATCCCATTTCAAATGATTACGTCTTAAAAACACATGTTTTTATTATCATTTAACATAGATATTATATACATGAATTGTCATTTATTAGGTCTTATAGAAACAAATCTGAAATGTCTAAAATTGGCCATTTTTTTGAACCAAGTCATTCGATCATTCTAAATGTTTAAAAACTATGTAATTTTTGAGTTTTCTTAACTTTATCGGATATATTATGAAGTATGCTCAACATAATTAACAAATACAGTATCCTTGTCATATAATTATTTTTTTTAATCAATCCACAATTGTACAGTATTATTCAACGGTCAATTTCTTTTCGAAGATGTAGCTACACGCTCAAAATACAAACACATGTTGCAAATTTGCAATTAAAGTAGTAAAACATTTCAAGGAATATTTTAATCTTGATTAGAAAGTGCCGACCGGTAAGCATAGCATAGGAAAGCCACCCAAAGACCAGCAGAGAGGATAAGATAGTGCCTAAAAATACGATATTTGCAAACTGCTAACAACCCTTAGTTTGAACTAAGGGTTCTTTTGAAAATCAATAGGTACATAGAGTTAATGGAGACCTCAAGCTCGAAATCATAGCGTAGGATGTTCAATTTCAATGTAGAAAAATAATAATAATGCAAGAACACGTAGACCAATGTTCGCATCTGGTCTTACTGCGCGTTGTTCTATTTATTGGACTCAGTTCACCAAAGGATCTTTTAAAACAAAGGTAATGATTATGAAGATGATGATAATAATTAGTTTTAAGTGTCCTCTGTACATTTAACTAGATTTAAATGAACGTGCGATCTGAGGAAATCACCAATTGTTAATTTTGCATAGTGAATATATTTCAGTACATATTTTGAAAAAAATATTGATAAAACCAAATAAAAACCTTTTGGACCGTATAATTATACAATAAAACAATTAATAGTAATAAAAGTATTAGAATGACCTGTGTAAAACATTGAAAGTTAAAAATAATGCTATCTTCATTTGACTTACGTAGTTTGTGACCCCGGTCTCAGGCACCGGATGGACGCCAAAAGTCCAACTTCCACTTTTTCATTATTATTGCAAGTTTGCTCAGCGATGAGAATCGTAAAATTAGGCAGCTACTCGAAATTCCAGCTTAAATCGATCAAGGATTAAAAAGTTATTCGACTTTTTCTGTCCACCCGGTCTCTGAGACATATAGGTCACAAACGGCGGGTAAAGCTATTATTGTTGGTGGCTTAGATGTTGAAGCTCGGATGTCTCGTTAAATTGTGAGCCGTGTCAGAGGCATCCAGACGACTTAAGAGCTCTGACACCAGGGCTAGCCATTCAGCCTATATGTTCTTAGTTACTTTTCATTCAACTCCAAAAAAAGATTTTAAATTGTTTATTTTTGTATGTGCATATGTTGCGCAATTGAGTGCCAACAATAGAGTCGGTACCCGTGGTCCCGTTGGGTTGACCCATATTCTGCCAATTGTGAACCGATTTGCATGATTCTTCATTTGTTTGGTAGATTATACTTCAGAAATTGTTCAAATTGCATCAAAGTCTGATCTGAGTCGTTTTTGAAAAATCAAAAATAATCTAAAAATTACATACCAACGATTCTGGCGAAATAATTGAATCTTGACGGTTGAAGTCAGTTGAGACATTTTTGGAGAAAAGTAATTTCCTTACTAATATTATAAATCCGATAGTATATTTGTTGGTTTTTTCCTCTTTCACGCAGCAACAGATTGACTTGATTTTTGGCGTGGACGTAGTTTGAAAAATGGACAAAAACTATTTTTTATTCCAAAAAAATAAATTACTATGAGATAGCATTAAAATCAAAATATATCGCGGGAAAAGCCGCGGGCAAAAACTAGTAATTATATAATTATTTCCTTTATTTTCCCAGCTCTATTCAACCATTCTCTACGAGAAGAAGGTACTGCCATCAAACATTCCACTGCCAGAGCTGCTGTACTGCATATTCCAAGGGACTCTTTTCAGCGCCAGGATTCTGCAGCCAGAAACTTGCCCCAACTACGTGTTCAATCTGATGAGGACTGTTAGTAGTGGAAGGTATGCCATTCATTCAAAATTTATAAAACAAAATTAAATTTAAAAAAAAATAGAAGCTTTTGAGATTCTAGATATCATGTAGCATCAGAGTGTTAGCCAAGACATGTAAAACGAGCCCAAAGACAATGGCTCTATCATTTTCGTACAGGAGTTTCTATGGCCACCTTCCGACTTTATTATCAGATCAGCTTCATAATTCCATACTATTGCATTGTTACTATAAACATAATTATGCGTGCAAAACTTCAGCTTAACCGAAAACCGGGAAGTTGACCAAATTTAACTTGCAAGATTTCACAAGATTTATTTTGAGTACAAATATTCATTGCAAGTTAAATAAATTATTATAAATAAAAAATTGTAAAATTGAAAATAAAACCGACTCGAGGAGTACTTAGGAGTACGTACGAAGAGTACTCCTATATTGCAGGTAACAAAAAAGCTGATAAATTTGAAACGGCTGAACCAATTTATATGACAACACTTCCGACTACTTCACATTGCAAATAAAAAAAAAAAACAAAATAGGTCGCACTTTTTCTGTATTTTTTTCTCGAATTTCATGTTGGCCTCATAGTAAATGTTGTTCATAATGATGGTTCTGATCACACTTGTGTTCAAAATGCACATTTTTCTGTTTCAGATCCGAATGGATTTACAAGAACTTTCTGGAAGTTATCAAAGGAGCACAATAGAGAACGCATTTATGTAACTAATAAATGAATGATGAAAGCTAATTAATTCATTGATAATTAATTAGATTATTGAGAGAGTTAGGTACATTACCTATGACGTAAACGAATGATGATAAATCTTATATTTAATTATACCTTCGTGCGTGGGTTTTAATACACGATGTGTTTAATAGTAATGAGGCTGTCGTAATTATATGCATAACTACGATGTAATGCTGTACTATAAATATAAAGTTCAGTATTTAGTAATGAAGGAGTATAAAGGTGGGACTGCATTTAAACATCGCGCGGCCCTGCGTTTATTTGGTTACATCATTATTCCTATTTCAACTATGCTGTGACGAGGATTGATACTCACTACAGCGAGCACCGCGTCACGGTAATGGATAATGGTATCTATGCAGTAGTGCGACTCGGCCCTGTCCTTGAAATAGATACCTACAGCCGGGCGTGGCCATACAGTACGTAACTCGCGTTAGGGCTGCCCGCCTGGTAGGTAAATTGCACGCTCACCTACTGACACACACGTTCGTTCGTCACTACGGCGTGCCCCTGCGACTGTTGTAGGTATACCAAACTTCGAGGCGCAATTTCGCGTTCCGACCGTTTATAATGAGATGGAATATTGCATAGATACATACACAGATAAACATTAACGTGACCACGCTTATGCAGCATTAAGTATACAAGAAAACAAAGACTAAATTATAATATATCGTGTTGTACTGCGCCGCGCTACGCCATTCAAATATGGTCCGACCGTTAAATGTTATATAATTGTGATTTATTTACCGACGTGTTTTTTGTAATAAGTATATTGCAGAAGATTTACTTACCAAAAATAATATGTCGCGTAATATAATATATTTATTTTTCAAGTGTTTTTTTTTTCTAATAAGTTTTAGGGAAAATTGGGGATATATTTTAAATAGCTTTTTATTGGGTATACATAAACCCATATCGGTACCTAAGTATGATAGATACAGTAAAATTATTGTGATGTTCTATTGACCAAATAATTTAAATATTAATTTATATTTCATATTGTTATTATTATAAAGTGTGAAATACTGTAACGGTGAATGGTAGTGAAATTGTAAATATTAATTTATTTGAATAGGTTTTATACATGGAAAATAAAGTTAATATATTGACATAAAAATATACCTACGTATTTTCTTTTTACCAGACCCAAAAGACTTTTTACACAAGTAGGTGATTTGTAAGTTTCGTAGAAAAACAAAACAAATACCTAAAAATGCTTATGAGGTATGGAGACGAACTTTCATGCCTATTATCTATTATTTTCAACTCACACAAGTGTAATTCAAGATTTATAAGTGAAAACGAGTACAACCCCAGAATGCAACCCCAGAATAGGCATGACTGTGAGGCATGACGACTAAAAATAGAATTAGTCCGTCACTTGACACCTTGACTTATCAAAAAATATTAGACACGTATGGAATGTCAATCAAACAAAAAATGATGAAGATATTAAGAACCCTGTTAAAGTTCTGCGTGACGTCACAAGTGCCATACAAATGTATAGACTTCTGTGAGAGAAATGACGTCACGACCCCCACTCCCAAACTTTGGCAAGGTTAATCTTTGTCATTTGTTGTTTGATTGACAAAAGAAAAAATATGTGTCCAATATTTTTTGATGAATTAACTTATGGACTAAAAATGATGATTTATTTACCAAGTCATCATGTCTATTTTACCAAGTTCCCAGCACAAATGCATCAAACCTTGCCACCTAAGTAATTTTATCACTAAAGGTGATAAGTAGGTATAAGCCGACTCCAGCTTCTAGTCGGTTTGATTTGGCATATAATAGGAAAAAAATCAAATGTGGTGACTGTTGGAGAGTACACAATACTTTTCTTCTACAACTTCTTTTATGTTTTGGCGTCGCATTGTTGTGCAATTACCAGTGTCTAATATTAAGTTTTAATATTTTTGATAATATTTTATAAAAATAGTCACGTCATAGTCCAATAAAGCCGGGGTCAAGTCCAAACATAGTCCAAGTCATTCCTCAGTAAAGCAGTGGAGACTTTACTAGAGGCGTCTATGGAGTTTTGGTAACAACACAGAACAACATGATACGTAACATAAGTCACAATAAATCACTTGCCTTCACTCATGCACGTAAATCAGCTCATAACCAAAGAAATATCAGAATTTTTCACTAATTATCACTGATAAAAACACAAGTTCATCAAAATATAATAAGGCGACATGATTTTTCCGCGTTCCCGCCAAAACTCTACACAATACTCATACATCATTTATTTATTCTTGAATAAAACATTCCATAGTTACAGTAATATTTTTTTTATATTTTATTGTGAAGCCCTCTCTCTCTCTCTTTCATAATTATATTGACCCTATGTACTGTTCTACGCTGGGGCTGCGGTAGTTCTCTTTTTGTTGTGCTTCTTCTTGCCGTCCTTCTCATCTGGGTTGATGATGAGTACTTTCTTCGCTTTCCCTTTCATCGTGATTGACCTTGAGTTTCCGTTGGCGAAGAGGCAATTTTGTTCACACTATGGAAATTATTATACAGCGTTATCTGTCAATTCTGTATTAAGCCAAAAAGGGGTGATAATCAACATAAAACAGAAAAAATGCCAATGGGGGTGATGAAGACCATGGTAATTATGAACAATTTTTACTATGATGCTAACCCCGAATTCGGGAAAAACAATTGTATTGTACAAGCATTATTAATAGTCCACTGCAGGACGTAGGCCTACCCACGATGGGTAATTAGGCCATTTCCACTACGCTGGCCCAGTGCGGATTGGTTCACATACGTCATCGAATTTCTTCTACGGACGTATGCAGATTGCCTCACGATGTTTTGCTTCACCGAAAAGCCAGTGGTGTGAAATCCCAAAGAACTCATTGGTACGGGACTGGGATTTGATCTCACGACCTCACGATTGTAAGGCGGGTGTCACTACCTATAGACCACCACGGCTTACCAAAAAAACACCTGCTCTATACAAAATTACAACTCGGGTCGACAAAATGTTGGAGCAGCTGTATTTTTTCTCGAATTCCGGGTTGGCGCTGTAGTAAAAGTTGTTCGTAATGATAGTCTGAATCACTACTTCTCGGTTTATTACATAAGTTCTGAATAACCCTGTATGGTTATAAGCAACAATATATATTATGTAGCGCTCATAGAGTTAGACTAGGTGTTTGTCAGCGATAATAAACCAAAGTTGAACAACGTTCGGCATGGTCAGTCTGCGGATGGTTGATACCAGGTGGCATTTACAACTGGACGCTGCCGTGACGCGGATGACGAGTTAAGCTGTAGGCCTCGGTTGTATTAACCGTTTAGCTGTGTCATAGGCCCTTAGGCAGCTTAAAAACTTTGACACCAGGGCTGGCCACCCGGGTTCTAAGAAATAATTTAGGTGGATTATTTTTATGAATAAATTCGCTTCACCACTAACTCGCCTGATGGTTAGCGACGTGGTTTCTTACCATGAATATATTTTATTTTTAGCACTAATTTTATTAGTCAATCGTAAAGAAACCTAAATATGTCCAATTCACACTGTGGAAATTGTTTTACAGGTTTTAGGTAAGTATTTTTTTCATAATGATAAAATATATTAAAATTACTTTGTGGAACTGTTTCTGTTGATAAAAACATCTTTGGACCTACAATCACTGGACGAGCGTATAAAATTTCATCTCACAGGCCTTTGAGAATAGGCATGAGTACTAATAACAATAATTTCGGGTAGGAAAATATCATGAGGCAACTCCTTCAAAAGGCTAGGCTAGGCTACAAAAGGCAAATCACCAATTGTCCGGGCGGACCGGCCAGACATTGCGTGCAACTTGCTGTGCGCTTCTTACTTACCAATTAAATTAGGTATACTCGTAAGTAAAGGTGAAATTTGTAACTGAGCTGCCAACTGCTACTGTCGACAGCAATTGCAGCGGTTGGTAGGTACAAACTAGTAGAATAGCTGCATCGACTTGACATTTTTTCGTTGATCGAGCTTCGGCCGACATCATTTAATTTTGTTGTGACCACAGCTGCGCTACTAGTTAATACATCATCTGCTGCACATGTTGCACTATGGCAGTTGCAGTTGCCAGTTCTATTCCAAACACTGGTCTAGAAAGACAAAATGCGATATTGGTAACTGCCAAGAAATATCAGTTTAAACGTAAAAAATCGGTATGTGAGGATTTTCAGATTTATAACTATAAATGACTCTATGAAATACTAGAAGACCTGATCCTTTCCCCAGTGGAGTCTGACTACCATGCAAATAGTCTGTCAGCCTATCTTCTTTTGGTTCATTTCAAACTTGAAATTCAGTAGAATATTGGGACGATTTGGTCTTACAGACACTTTTCTTTGCAGAAAACTTTAGAGCTATCTCAGAAATCGCCATAAAATTGCTTTATTTCAGTGTTTCGGTAGGACAGGCACCAAATTGGTAGAAATACCAAAAAATCGGTACCTAGGTTTGAGATCATTGATTTCAAATAACCTTTAAAACATTACTGACCTGATCGATATTGTAGAAGTTGTTCAGGTTCCCTCCGCACCCCGAGTAGAGCCTCTCCTTGCAGACCTTCCACAAAGGATCGTAGTGATACCGCTTGAGCGCGCCAAAACAGTAGCCATAGTCAAAATTCAGGTTACAATATTTGGGACGAATTTCTGAAAATTATTTATTGAAGCAATTTAATAATTGTATTGGGTACTATAGTGACTAAACAGGGCTATGCAGAACTGGTGCACTAAACTAAAAAAATGTGATACAGAGCATTATCACGAACAACTTTTACTATGGGGTCAACATGGAATTATGTGAACCGACAGCTATTAGTTCTATTACAGGGTTATCTGCTTGTCAAGTACTAAACCGAAGAGTGTGAATATAACCATGATCATGAATAACTTTTATAATATTGTGGCCAAACTGGAATTCGAGAAAAAAAAATCAGCTCTTCCAGAGTCGGCAAAATGTGTGAAAGAGCAAATGTTTTTTTTCTCTCTAATTCCGGGTTAGCCCTAAAGTAAAAGTGGTTTATAATGATGGTCATAATCACCTCGCTTCAATTTTAATTTCAATTCGAAAATCGGTTTCAATAACCCCTCTTCGGATTAGTATATATCTGTAAACGGCAAACAGATAACTCTGTATTATTGAGACTTAAGAACTATTACTTTTCTGGAGCTATGAGTAGTATAGGCAAGCTTATATAATTCATTTAACAGGTGATTGGAAAGCCTCCTCTTCTGGGGTGGCAGTGGCTACCTACTTGGCGAAATTCGTATAGTTAGCACCATTAGAAACTATTACAACCTTCGACACAACGAAGAAGAAGAAGAACAGGTGGTCAATGAGACCGTAAAATTCTCTAATGGAGACGTACTGGAAAGCAGAGCGTTTACCGACAAGGTGGATCGACCATCCAAATATCTAATCTTAAGACCACAGGAACACGCCATTTCTAATAAAATCGGTCTTCATGGAAATCCACAAGAGAAATCTATGTCTATAATAGCAGTGGCCCAAGTACAGGTATTAAAATCATAAAGCACTACAGTCATATTATAAGCAAAATCGATATTTCTGTGATGTCTCCGTGTATGTAGGTATGTGTATCCGCTTATGTCTTCCATGCTACACAACATATTCGAATTCGGTTTTCACTATATTTTTTAGTGCTCTGGGCGAAGCTGTGACGGACAGAGATAGTGATGAAATAAACTCACTTTTAGCATTAGTGATGCAGTGCGAGTAGCATTGCTCACTGGAACTGAACCGGTTACCGTTTCCCTGGCAGCCACCCCACGAAAACTTCTCACATGTCAGCGACTCAGGGTCAAAATAGTACGTTGCAATATTAGCGCGGCATGGCCCTGGTTCAGGTTTTAGACGACACACTTTACGAGCAACTGCAAATTAAGTAGTTTTTTCTTCTTTATATAGTTAAAATCATAAATCCGAAAGTGTTTTTTTTTTTAGTTTGTTACTCTGTCACGCTTCGACAGAGTAAGGCGTAGATTTAATAACGAAGTACTCTGTGATATAGTTTCAAAGTTGAAAAGTGACAGGCACTTTTTATCATTGAGAAAGAAAAAGCAGAAGAGGTTAAAATAAATAGAAACACGCCCAAATGAAAGAATGAATGAATGTTTTATTTTTGGGGGTTGGCCCTTTAATAAAATTATCGTATTATTTTTCGTATAGGTTTGAGTTAGACCATATGCTGCCCGGTGTTAAGCAGATAATTATGTGGTCTAGACTCTAGGGTGTAGCACGTTTACCTAGAATATACCTGCTTACTCGGAATTTGAAGACACGTTGTACTAAAGTACAACGTACAACCCGGTCAGAATATCTGTGCACCTTGCTGGAATGCGGCGCCTCTCCCGCTTCCCCTGTCACCTCTCCGCGCATTCCCCAGTGCGACAGTACGGTTAGCATCGTCGTTGCCGATACACGTCCCGATAATTTTTTGATATTTTCGCTTTGTTGTTGTTTTGTTTTTTAATATTTATTGTTAAGTTTAGACTGATGACGTCACGAGGTCAGGTGCACAGATATTGTGACCGGGTTGTAGGTGTCTTCAAACACCTGCCTGCCTTGCCTGCGTCCCACATTCTGGCTATTCGTATGAAGAATATGGATGCGAAACGCTTAGTCCTAACTCGCGGAATGTCCACCATAAAAGGATGGAGCTTTGGTCGCGTCTTAGTCGTACGTTATAAGAAAGGGGCAGGTGAAATCAGATTGTGCAACTCTTGGGCGCACTTTCCGAAGTGTTTACTATAAACCGGGACGGGCCATGACGGGGCGAGGACGAGGCACGTTCCATACGTTTCGTCCATCCCGCCCATACCTACCGTCTGTGTCCCATCCTCGGCCCCGGCCCCGGACAGTACACTACACAAAATTTGTATGAAACGTGCCTCGTCCGGCGAGACTTATCCCGGTCTACATAATAAAAATCATGCCTATCACTTACTTCTACTGTTTTCATCCACAGTTTGTGCCTCGGCATATTCGATACTTAGACATTGCACAAAAACTATAAAAACAAAACTGGATTTTATTTTAACGAGTGCAACACGCATTTCCAATTGCAAAAGCCTGCAAATAATAGATGTGGAACATATAAAATAAAGATTTATGGACTTTTTACTGTAAAACAATGTTCCAACGGATTTGGAATTGTTTTTTGAAACTAACACGAAAAGAGAGGTTTGTTTTATTGTTATTGATATAATATTTCAGAAGTCATGTATGGGTTGCAGAATGTTTTTCGGTCACGCGTTTTAGTGGCGAAGAGAATAATTTATGGGTGCAAAGTTGGGCAAATAATAATCATGGTATATCTTCGTTCAAGACAACCAACATAATGAAGCATTATTTCATTGTAATCAAATCATTATTACCAATTTTTACTAAGAGATCAACCCCAAAAATTTGAAGAAGAAATCAACAGTTCTCTACATTTTATAGAAAGACAATAAAGTTTTTGTGTGGTACAATTTAAGTAGTTTTTTCCGCATATTCAAAGTTAACCTTGTAATAAAAAATGCTCATGTAATGAATTCTAGAATATGCAAATTGTTGTTCGAATGAGTGCATACAACGTTGTTGGGTGATCGCGGTGGCATTTACAACTGAGCGCTGCCGTGGCTCATATGATACGTTAAATTGTAGATTCCGTTTAGCCATGTTATAAGTCTTCAGGCGGCTTAGAAAAAGACACCAAGGCTAGCCACCCGCCCCCGACCGCCTAAGCAATAGCAATCGTAATAGCAATCGTTTATGACTTCATTTTAGTCATTTGGCACCGCCTATGTGACGTTAGCCATCAATTGCTTTGCGCGGATTGCGAAAGCAATCGTTGAATGAACAAATTTGATGGCTAACGTCACTTAGGCAGTGCCAAATGACTAAAATAAAGTCATAAACGATTGCTATTGCTTAGGCGGTCGGGGGCAGGTCTATACGAACTTACTTACAGACAGCATAGTAGTTACTCTAGACAACAAACATATTCTACAATACTCACAATTAATACTAACTATGACTAACATGCCAATCTTGAAGTCGTGAAAGATTTGCTATCCCATGCAAACACCATACAAAAAGTTCACCAACTGTCGACGAAATGTGCTTATGTAACAGCCGATTTTCTTTACCGTATATAAAGGTTAAATCCTTACTAAAATTGGTAACGGTAATCAAACACACAGTACACAACATGTTTAGGCACACGTAAAACTTATAAAAGTCTTTTTCTTCGAGGGTTGATAAAAGAAAACAATCTACAATCTAATTTCTCTAGCTTTGTGTCACGTCTCGCCGCCATCTCCACAATCTTACTATTCCATCCACGGCAAAACTTCTGTTCTCAAAACTTCTGAATAACACGTCCTCAAAACAAGAGCCGACATCTGACTTCCATAAATTAACACACGCGACAAAATCCTAACTCGTTCAACTTCAAGTAAATGAGTTCCAGCCTCTCTGATGGAGTGTCAGCAACATAGAATGTCGGAGGAAATCTGTTAGGCGTCTTCATATTTTTTTAACGGTTTTATTTAAATTCAATTGCCTGTTATTTGTGTCAAATCTAGTAATTTAAATTTGACCCGCTTCCCGTGGACAGATTGATATGACATTTGACACACAGTTTTAGTTTCAATGACAATACAATTTTTTATAATAATAATAATTCTAAAATCTTTCTTAGTGTCATGCATGGGGCAATGGGCCACAGTCCTTCGTCAACCAGGCGGTGGAGACGGCTTCGCTGGTCCGCAAGACTTGATAAGGATTGTGCGAGGAATATTCTAGGGTGACAGTCTGAGTCCTTTGTGGTTCTGCCTGGCCCTGAATCCTCTCAGCACTTTGCTGAGGAATTCAGGGCTAGGCTGTCGGCTTCGCAGACAGGGTGAAGTTATCTCTCACCTGCTGTACATGGATGATCTCAAGCTGTTTGCACCGAAATACCAAGACCTGGTGGAGCTGCTAAAAACCACTGAAGTTTTTAGCAGTGCCATCAGGATGGAGTTCGGTGTAGATAAGTGTGCGGTCATGCATGTACAGCGAGGGAAAGTTGTGGATTCTCCGAATCTACAACTTTCTGAGACGATGACTATCAGGTCTCTCTCCGAAGCCGAGACCTACAAGTACCTCGGTATGTCAGAGTCGTTGGGTATATCGGCAGTGGACATCAAGAAATCGGTGAAGGAGCGCTTTTTTTGTCGCCTGATAAAAGTACTTAATAGTCTTTTGTCCGGCGGCAACAAGGTGCGCGCCTTCAACGGTTGGGTGATGCCGCTGCTGATGTACTCCTTTGGCATACTGAGGTGGACTCAGACTGAGCTGGACGCCCTGGATAGGAGGGTCCGTCGACTGCTCACTTTGCATCGCATGCTACACCCGCGCTCGTCTGTCATGAGACTGTACATTCCGCGGAAGTGTGGTGGCCGAGGCTTTTTAAATGCCAAAGACCTCCACAACCGCGAAGTATACAGTCTCCGGGATTATTTCCGAAACAGCGGGCGTGGGATGCATCGCGATGTGGTGGCAGTTGACAGAAGCCTCACCCCGCTCTCCTTGGCGAACGAGAATTGGCGCAGGCCATCGGTGCTCAGCACCGACGATCGCAAGGCGGTATGGAAGAGCAAAGAACTGCACGGGCGGTTCTATCGGGCCCTAACAGGACCCGATGTGGACCTGCTCGCTTCGGTGGCCTGGCTGCGCTTCGGTGACCTCTTTGGGGAAACCGAAGGTTTTGCCTGTGCAATTGCGGACGAAGTTGTCTTGACGAACAACTACCGGAAGTATATCCTGAAGGATGGTACGGTCGACATTTGTCGGGCATGCCACCGTCCCGGAGAGTCACTCGGGCATATTACTTCCGGTTGTTCTCATCTTGCCAACGGCGAGTACTTGCACAGGCATAACCAAGTAGCCAGGATTATCCATCAGCAACTTGCTCTTCGATACGGCCTTGTCGAGTCTGAGGTGCCGTACTATAAGTACGCACCGGCGCCAGTTCTCGAAAATGGTCGTGCGTTGCTCTACTGGGACCGCTCTATCATCACGGACAGGACTATTGTCGCCAATAGACCTGATATCGTGGTGATCGACCGGTCCCAGCGCCGGGCAGTGCTCGTCGACGTCACCATCCCACATGACGAGAACCTCGTGAAGGCCGAGAAGGACAAACTCAGCAAGTACCTTGACTTGGCTCACGAGGTTACCGCCATGTGGGATGTGGACTCTACGATCATTGTCCCGATAGTCGTTTCGGTAAACGGCTTAATAGCGAAGAGTCTCGACCACCACCTTAAGAGGCTCTCGCTAGACGGTTGGGTCAAGGGTCAGATACAGAAGGCGGTCGTCCTGGACACAGCGCGCATTGTCAGGAGGTTCCTCTCTCTGTAGGCCCAACCACCGGTAGCTTGAGCCCCGCCCCGCTGCCGGCGGCACTCTAGGTTTAGGTTTTTTTATAGTATTTTGTTCTTTTATATAAATATTGTAAAAAAACTTAGATTTAAGAAAATAAATGAATATATGAATAATAATAATAATAAATCATTTATTTCCAAGACAGATTTACAAAAACAACAATCAATTTATCACAATAATATATATATTTATACATTGCATGCAAAAAAAGAAAAAAAATTATTAAGTATTAATTAAAATTAAAATTACAATAAAATCACTATAAGTATACATTATTTATTCACACATTGAAATCTGAAAATTGAAAATTGAATGGTTATCAGTGGGCCCCAAACTAGGCTAAGCCTGTATTTTGGGCACCCGAAAGAATTATCCCATTGTATTATTTAGATATAATGGACGCCGAAGTGTAGGACGCTGTGTCAATCAAAAGCTTTTCTACCTTACCGAATAGCTAGCTAATAAAGTGCCTATAATTAAAAAGTACACTTAAAAAATGACAAGAACAAAACATCAATTGAATAACAAGTAAACAAGCAGGTACGGTAGGCATAATAATGCGGGTAAACACACAAATGTGTGAGGACTGGTTCTGGCGCGGACCGCTTAGCGATGTTGCAATGCAAGACGGCGCCAGTCATAGTTAGAAATATTAAATTACAAGTGGTTGCGAAACTTTGTTACGAATTAAGATTTCGGGTCTAATATACCTACTAGTGAAAAACTGACGTAGAACACTGACATTTAAATTATTTTACGTTTTTACATGATAACAAAAAAAAAGTAATTATTAATAAAAGAGAGAAAAAAAAATGCATAATTCATTCAAATTGAGTTTTAACAGCTTCAGAATTATTAAAATTTGAAGTTATGAAATTAACAAATTCTGATTATTAGTCAAGAAATACAATTGTTATAGTAGATTACATTGCAAAATTAATCAATGGAAATTCAAATCAAGAATGAAGTGATTATTGAACTCAGGGAGCAAGTCTCGTAAAAGATTTCATTCGTTAACAGTGATATTATGTGGGATGGTTTCTAGACAAATCTATACATATTATTATTAAAAATATATGAAATCTATACATAAATATATACATAAATATATACATATATATATTAAAGAGGAAAAGAGGGTAGAGGGGATTGCCTCCTCTGCGATACACAAGTCCTCGTGAGAGTCAGGGTTCGCAGAGCGGCGTGTGTGTGTGTGTGTGTGTGTGTGTGTGTGTGTGTGTGTATGTTCCTAGCTACAAAGATCAGCATTGATACCCATTTGCCGATCTGGTTGGGACATCGACCGAAGGAACTCTTTACTTTTCAACTCCGTATACGTCACCAGATTTTCAGTTTGTTCACCAGATAAAGAAAGTAACCATTGCACTATATTATTTTTAGCTTCAGCAAAAGTGGAGTCATGGATGTCTATAAGTTTGCAAACAGAGTTGTAAGCAAAGATTTGGGCATATTTGGGTAGACGAGCAGCAAACGATGTGTACACTTTGGGGTATGGAACGTCACGGTGGAGGTTTGACAGTGCATAAGTCATAAGTTATTTATTGATAAAATGTCAATTTACACGTCATAATATTATAGTTATATGTATACATAATGAACATTGAATACAATTATGTAATAAATTTAAATTACAATAATTATTAGCAAAAGCTTAAATAAAAATTGAAAATCAAATAATAATAATGCAAAAAAATGTCATAAAAAATCAATAAGTGGAAATTAATAATAAAAATACGATTGTCAAAATGAACTAAAGAAATGCGAATAAAATTAAAATAATCATGTCAAACACTTATAAAATTCATCGTATCTATAAAAAGATTGCTCGACAAGCCATTTTTTTAATTTACCCTTAAAAGACAGTAGGCTTACCGCTGATGTTACTTCCAAAGGCAAGTTATTGTACACGGTAGGAGCCATGACATGAGTCAACTTAGAGGACTTTCCGAGGGAGTGGGGGACGGCCTGCAGCTTGTGCCTGTCCCGGGTGGGGTACCTGTGCGCGGAGCCCCGCTCTGGATACGTAGCCAGATTCGTTCTAGCATACACCGCTACCTGATAAATCACGATACCGGTCAGTGTCAGTATTCCTAGCTTCTTGAAATATGGGCGAGCTGGAGTGTCCCATGCTACGCGTGCGATGCACCGCACTGCACGTTTTTGCATAATAAACGCTCGCTCCCAATCCGCGGCTCTAGCCCATATTTCTGCTCCATACTGCAGCTGCGAGTGCACTGTGGCGAAGTAGCACGCTCGTGCTACATCTTGTGGAACTACTTTTGCCACCCGGCTTAAAGCGAAGCAAGCGCTCCCCAGCCTACCACAGACTTTATCTAAATGAGCGTCCCACTTCAGGCCTTGGTCGATCTCATACCCTAAGAACGTAGTCCTACTTTGCTCCTCAATTCTCACTCCATCCACCAGTACAGATAAAGGTCTCACGGCCTTACCCGACAGACTAAATTGGACAAAATGAGTCTTTGATATATTCAGAGCGAGACCGTTCGTGTGGAACCACTCAGATAGCCACCGTTGGCGCCGTGACTACCACGGCCACGTCGTTCGCGTACATCAGCACGTCGGACGCGGGCATGGCGTCGGGCAGGTCGTTCAGGAGCAGAGAGAACGTTATATTGGACACGGAGGACCCCTGGGCCACGCCCATCTCTGACGTCATCGGATCCGACCTATACACGCCGCCACCGGCGACTACCACCTGCGACCTCCCTCGCATCAGATCCGTCAAGACGGCGTGAGCCGGGCCCGCCACTCCGTAGTGCGGCAATTTAGCAGCTAGCACTGCGTGGTCTGCGACGTCAAACGCCTTCGAGAGGTCGCAGCACAGAATCGCCACCTGCTGCTTGCACCTGGCCTCTCGAGCTGAAACGATGCGTCGTGCTGGACATGTGATGGCATTTGCGAATTGCACGTAGGATAAACAACTGCCGGACTCTCAAAACTGATGCCTCATCATATAGTTTGTCAGTAGAGTAATCGCGAGGTTTCCCTAGCAAAACTTTTAGAACGGCTCTTTGTGCGCGTTCCACCTGAATCATGTGAGACTTAGCAGCGCCTCCCCAGACACCTATGCAGTATCGCAGGAGTGACTCACACAGCGACTTGTACACTAATATTCTAACATCCCATTTCGCGGATGCTCTTAAGCACTTCATTATGTACAGCAATTTGCGTAATCGTTTTGAAATGAACGCGATGTGCTTAGAGAATGATAAGTTTTCGTCTACTATAACCCCCAGATACCTTGCAGACTGTACTCTTTCGATCGAGCTGCAGTTACACGTTACCTTGGGTAAATCATGGTCAGATTGTGCAGAACAGTCGCAGTCGTGTACAGTCAGCTTTGATAGAACAGTATTCGTAGCTGTTGTGATGTGGAAAGCAACAAAGTTTGACTTTTTGACATTCAAAGTCAGGAGATTTGTGTCAAGCCATCGGGACAGTATTGAAATACCTTTTTCTGCGCTTCTAGTTGCCGAGACCCAGTCGTCTCCATGGAAAAGGGCTGCAGTGTCATCGGCGTAGCAGACGAGCTCACAGTTTGGAATATTAAGGCTAAAAATGTCATCCATATAGATAGTAAATAGCGTAGGAGCAAGAATGCTCCCTTGTGGGACACCGAAGGCAATATGCATCGTTTCGCTTATGTGATCGCCTATTTTGACGCATTGTTGCCGATTTGACAAATAACTGCTGAACCAGCTGAGTGTGATACCTCTGATTCCAAAGCTTTCGAGTTTTTTTAAGAGGATCTTCCTAGAGATGGAATCAAAAGCTTTGGCTAGATCCAGAAACACGGCTATGCATCTTTTTCGACTGTCGAGATGAGACGTAGCCATTTCAGTGAGCGTTTGGACCGCATCTTCTGTGGATTTTTTCTTTCTGAATCCAAACTGTCGCCCGTTGAGCAAGTTGTGTTTTTCGATAAAATTAACCAACCTCTTATTCATTATCTTTTCTAAAATTTTGGATACAATGCTTAGAAGCGAAATTGGCCTATAATTATCGGGAGTTACTTTCTCGCCATTTTTGTAGATTGGAATTACAGATGCCGTCTTCCAGTATTCAGGAAAAATTCCTGACGTCATGCTTAGATTACATATGTAACTCAAAGGCTCTAGCAATGCACTTTTTGCGTACTTCAGAATCAGGGGGGTTATAGCGTCCATTCCTGGCGCACTATGGGTCTTAAAATTATCTATTATACTACCAATTTCTTGGTAATCAGTGGGAGCTAGAAATAGTGAGTGAGAGCAGCGATTACTAAAAGAGAGATTTTTGCTCAACAATTCCTCTGACGTATTCAGTTTTCTCAGAATATTTGAAGCCAATTTAGTTCCAGTAGTGGCGAAATGCTTATTGCAGCTGTTTAGTGCCTGCTGAGGGCAAGTTGAATTATTCAGCAGCTCATGGGGACTATTTTTTGAACCTGGCATATCACATATTTGCTTAATAGTCTTCCATAGTTGTTTTTGGTCGCCATGGTGCTCGGTTAGCTGCGCACTATCGTGTTCAGTTTTTAGCTTGTGAAGCAAGTTATTACAAAAATTTTTGTAACGAGTGTAGCTTGTTTTAAGCGTTTCATTCTGAGGGTCATTTTTTGACTTCAGATGGAGATTGTCGCGATGTCTCATACATCTTAACAAACCAGGTGTTAGGCTTGAGGCTAAACTTTGATCGACTAATTTTAGTTTTGTGCGTATGTTTTTGAATACAATTTGCCAAAATTTTACTAAATATTAGTACAGCATCATTTACGTCATCTTTATTAAGGACTAGGCCCCAATTTGTTTGTCTAAGCTCCTCGGAAATTCCATGATAATTAATTTTAGTGATTATTCTGTTAGTATTTCTGATATTTTTACGATTTACGGCTAATCCAATTACCAGAATATTGTGGTCTGTTATAGAGGTCTTACATACTATTCCGAGACTTTTTGTTTTGGTTTTAACGTACGCGTGATCTAGGCATGCTTTTTTTCTGGTCGGCTCGGTAATTGTGGGCAAAAAGCCTTGGCTAGCCATGATGCACTGATAGGATGCGTTTCCGCTACTTGGGAGTTCTTCTAATAAGTTGATGTTAATGTCGCCGGTGACTAGAACAGTTTCTGGATTCTTCGTGCGAGATAGAATATTCTCAAGAGAGTCATTGAAGCGCGTCAGATCTTGTACTGCGGGTGATCTATAAATGCCCACTATTTTTAAACAACTCCCCACTGTAATGATGAGACAGTTTGCGTCATCAAAGGCAGGCTCCTGAGCCGAGGCAGACCAGCGGTCTTTAACGTAGACAACCACGCCACTGCATTTATTAAATACTTTTCTTGTGCGAAACATATCGTAACCAGGTAAAGTCGGTATATGGGAGTCGTCATGAAGCCAGCACTCTGAGAGGACTAAAGCATCAAATTCACAATTTAATCGGAGAAGAGTTGGAAGTAGCTTGGAAAAATTTTGGTTGAGGCTTCTAATGTTGAATGACAGCACTTTAAAATTGTAAGGTGCAATAATTTTTTTACATTCCTCAGGCCTATTAATGGAGCAACACTCAAACTTAAGGGTTTCGTCTAAATCATCGTAGATATCCATATTACCCATTGTCATATAATATAAAGACGACGAGATAAGTTCTAGTGCAAGTAATGTGAGTAGCTCCATTAAAGTCCGGAAAATTTATACGGAAGGGGCTCTTTCCGATTTCGTACAAATCTATTACGTCCTCATGCTGTACTACATTCCTATTTATCATGTGTGTAGTGTGTGTATAAATAAATAAATAAATAATAAATAAAGAGGTACACCAGTGGGAAAAATATTGGACTAGAAGACACCAGCGATTTGGCAAAATTATTATGAGTTTGTAAGTGTGAGGGAACATAGGAGTGCAAGGTGATTTGCTTGTGTCATTTGAATCTATTTTGGTCATATCGCTGAGCGTATCAGAGGCCATATTATTATATATTATTTTTATTTTCGTGCTTAAAAAGAGGGGTTGGATAGATAAATTAAATAAAATCCTTCCGAGACCAAACACATACAAAACAATTGAGATAGCTAAAATTAATACATTTACTATTATGGTAATTACAAATAAGATAGTTGTGAAATATAATAATTTTGAATTTAGATAGGACATGTATTCATAATATTTAATTAACCAGCAAAACAGTTTTCCAAGACGAGGTGAAGTTATATTTTCATGAACATTATTCGGACATCGGTGGGCCTTGAGTGTTGATTCCGTTGGTGCGAGCAGGTATAACGCGGTATTCGGTGTATTCAGTATTGACGTAAATATAAGATGGCCACCGCCACAACATGGCGGATTACATTTTTTCACACAATCCCATCAATATGGGTATTAAATGAAAGAGCTTTTCATGTAGAACACAGTTTTTAAGTAACAGAATTAAAAATTTAAACACAAAAATGAAATTGGTAAGAAACTTTTTAAAATAAACGGTTTTATGTAATCAAAGCTAAAAAATAATAACTCAATAATAAAATCTTGGGGTGCAACGTACATGGAATGAAATATTCCAGGTGAAGGCCCCACAATTTTATATTTGAGTTAGTATTTTTTATCTTTTAGTAGGTACCTACATAAACTGTTTAATTTAAAAATAGTTTTTACCAATTTTATTATAATACGACTTCACATTATAATAACGCTCACCTTTGAATTATAGTACAACTTTGTTATTTGAGAAGATGACAATGTGAACAATTTAGATGTACAGTTATTACTGTTTATTCTATTTGCTAGTACTTGTGTCTTGTTTGAGAGTTGAGCTTTTCACCGACCTTTTCTCAGGAGTTTAGGTACCAAAAGGTTCAATTGTATTTTTTGCTCCTAAAAAATGAAAGGAAATATTCGCAAAAATACATAAAATTTGTTATTTCACGCTAAATAATGAAAAATAACTAAAATATCATTAGTTTCGAAGAGATGGTGCCATCTCCCGGATTAAGTTGCTTAGCTTCAAGTGGCTTTCCACCTTAACCGATCTCGTTAGTGAAGCGACACGTTCTTGAACCTCTCTCGTTTTTTTGACAGTTGCGTCAGCTCAAAAGCTGTCAGAAAACAAGAAAAGTTCAAGAACGTGTTAACTCCTCGGAATAATGAAAAACAGTAGAAGTGAAATAAAGTAAAACAGTTGTAAATCTCAGAAACATGGCGTCGAAAACGCATAGAAACTGCTATGTAATATTGACATAAATGACACTTGAACTAGTGATCAAAAGTCAAAATCGGTTTCACAATAATGGTAAACAAACTTCAAACGTCTTTTAGGCTGAGCTTTATTTTGAACCCTAAGTTATATAGTCATAGTATATATAGTCATAGTAATAATGCCATGACAAGTCAAACACCGCCTTTATGGTTAACTCTCTAGCAAGATCGGTTAACAGAATTGCCCCGCAGAACTGTAACAAATATTCTTACAAAATTCACTCATGTTAGAACCTCCAAATTTTCAAGCGTGATCATTCTCTCGGAATCCCAACAAGCCAAATCCTGTTCTATGAAGGTTTTTCTTGCCAAACGTAATTACCATATGTATACGTAGTATGAAATTCAGAGCAGCTTCGCGCGAGATACATTTGCATTGTTAATTGTGGCTTCCACAAGCGGCAGAACTTGGGCTGGTGGGTCCATGTTTTAACTAGATGTGAGCTTAGATGGATGTATGTTCGGTCGGAACGTTGATATGTTTTGGCCGAATCATTGACCTTATTTTGATAAAGGTGACGTCCACAAGTGGTATATTATTCAGAGGAAAATCGAACCAAGATGATGTATACATAATTTGAAAGCTTGATTTATGGGCTTCTCAAAAATATTTAGGTAGATTATTTTATCCCTCCATTTTTTCAAATGTGAAAAATAAATTGTATGAAAAACAATAAAACAGCTATGTATTTTTTCTAGTTTTGCAATAATAAAGTGACGTATCGTTATTTTATTTGCATTCTTAGCTGATTCTTCCACAGTCATCTCTTAATTTGCTAAAATTTAAAATTATAACCTAGCAGTGTGACCAGATAGTAGGTACAATGCTTAGAGTATACATAACTAAAGTAGTTATGTATACTCTAAGGTACAATGTGACAAACACTTGAAAACTGTGTCTAATTGGTAAAAAAATAAAAATCTATATAACAATTTGGAGGTTACTCAATCAGAGTTGCTAGAGACAAACTACCCATTGAGCCAAATATATTTATTTATCCTAATTTGATTATTATTATACCAGACTCCATACATTTTGTGGACATGTCCTTTTCAAAAGCAGACATTCGTCTGCTTTTGTCAGCGGTTTTGCTTCCGTGCTATTTTCATTTTTGTCCCATCTCAAAAAACCTTTTAATCTCCGGAACAAAAACTAGCCTATGTTAGAATTTGTGCAAAAAGAGAAGCGTCGCAGGTGAGGTCGCATCGCATGTGTGCTATTTTGTTATTGTTACGTTGACAACACTGCTCTGTCATTGCGTATTGCAGTGTTCAGTCAGACACACACTCACACATACACACGCACGCACATGCACACTAGGGTGGGCCGCGTTAGTATGGTGAAAAAAAAAAACTCGTATATCAAAATGTTCTAGTGCGGAAAAGTTGTGTATATATAGCCTTCAATGTAATAGACATACAAAAAACAATTTAAAAAAATACCTTTTTCAGGTTCCGCAAGCCGATTGAAATTTTAAAAGTTAATGCGAAATCTGTAAGCTTGGTGGTGTGATTATAAAGAAAAATAAAATAGTTATTACAATTTTTATTACAATAAAATATTGGCAAACACATACTTATAAAAATATTTCCAAAAATTACATAGAACACCTGAAACATAATCATCTATAAACATTATTATTCAGGAACATAATCCTGTTTTGTTTCCAACTTAGGCATAGTTTCCCTCGAACATAAGGTTGAAGCAATAAGTCCTTCTCTGTTATTTTTATCACATACTTTTGCAGCGGCTTCAGTAACAACCTTCACACAACGTTTTACTTCTTGGGTGTGGTAGTGGAACGGGTCAAATTTTATGAGCATTGTGCTGATGTCCGACAACAAGCACGCTTCGAGCTCTTCTTTCGTCACGTCTTATAATACAGGCGGGTAAGTGACCCCTCACTTACCCGCCGCAGGTATGTCTTGCCATGCAATCATGTCAATGTAATACATAGGTTCAAAGTTTAATTTTGGAATTTTGAACAATCGTGGCTGCTCTCTGGTTAACTCTTCCAATTTTTTGTCGATGGCCATGGATCGGTTATCATTGTTAGCAATATGTTTTCAGGATGCGCAAAATATGCATTTCGTTGTATTACCGGGTCAATAACGCATTCTAGTTGACTAGGCAGACGTCGAAAAAGCGGGAACTTGCTTCTGTAAACAGTAATATATTTTCCTGAAACGATGCAGTATTTTGTCTATTTTTAACTGATTTTAACAAGTTTTTGTACATAATATGATACGCTTTAATCATTGTAGTTATCCCGATTTTTGAAACTGTTGGTAAAGAAGCTTTTTTCCATATTTTAATATTTTTTTCAGTTACATATCACGTAGTGAAGGATCTTTGGCGCCATGAATCGACTTCCATTCCAATCGTTCCCACTCACAACATTTTAGGACATCTTCGTATGTTGGCAATACGTTCTCTTGATGTACGGTAAAAGTACCGATGGTAGGGCACGTATTTAAGTCTAGTTTTAATTTTACTCATATTTGCGACACAACAAACGTTTATTATACTTGCGCGACCTCTCCATACAAAATTTGTTTTCACACTGATGCGCTCTGTCTCTTTCAAGGTCATGTAATGTAAAGCTACACACGGTTTCGTCAACAATATTGTAAGAAAACATCAGAAAAATATTATAAAATTCAGTATATCAATGGATGAAAACTAGCAAAATATTACTAATATTTTCAAACTTTACAGTACTTGCGGAACCTAAAGGTCTGCTTTCTATAGCAAAAAACTAGTAAATATTGAATCTTTAAATGCAAACACAACTTTTTACTACTAGTACTAATCAAATTAGTAAAAAAAAAAATTCGACCCACCCTAATGCACACCCTCTCATACATCAAACATACGGACAAACAAAAACATGCATTACATACAGGCACGCTACACATAACAAATGTACAGAATAGGCATACTGTATTTATATACCAACTAACATGTGTACGTAATCGCGCGAAATTCTATTCGTTACCTCACGGTTTGGGCCACCAAGACACAGGCTTAGCCTAGTTTGGGGCCCACTAGCAATACAAGACGATGTTAATGGCTATTAAGTACCTACCTTCCAACTCCGGTAAATTTGTAAATTTCAGTTAGTGCTTTACTTCTTGTCCATGTACCTATCTGAATTGTAAAAAATTTTTCGTTTAGTTAATAAGTACTTAAAATTGAATATTTATTGTTTGGTGTTCTTAGGTTAGGTATTTATGAATAAATTATCTTATCTTATCTTTATTGCCAGTACAATTAAAAGTGTTTGATACTTGGTAGACACCAATTCGGTTTTCATCAGTAGACTCGCGTCTACCAAGTACCAAGCCGGTGCAAACAAACAAACAAAAAAATAACTCTCTGTTGTACCCACAAAATACAGTGACAGTCTGATCTCGTGAAACAGAAATACCTACATGTGTTTTTTTTAATTTTATACATGTGTATTTGTGCAATAATATCAAGCTGTCGTTGAAATCTAAGGATTGTAATTTGTATGGTGTAAAATAATAAAATATCTTAAAGTTAAAAAAAGAACAATAATACAACAGTGACATTCTTACGCTGGTGGAACACAAGGCAGTCTTATCGCTGGATGCGATTTCTTCCAGGCAACTTGGCTGCTGATTAAAATCTTATTGTTAGTTCACCGTAACAGCACGACGGATCTATTTTTGCATAAACTTTACTATCCAATGTTTTATTTATAGAGGTACATAATTATATTCTAAAAATAAAGTTTATCGTTGCTCTGTTGTTGCGTGAAACAAATCAAAAACACTTTCGAATTTCTAATATTAAGTCATAAATCATTTATTTGGCATAATAATAAATAATAATTAGAGTAGTCCAGTAATCCTTGCTGGATTATCATCCTCTGCAAGCCGTGATGGTGTAACAGTAGTAACGCTCGCCTTACAACTGTGAGGTCGCAGTTTCAAATCATGGTCCCGACCAAAGAGTTCTTTGAATTTAGGAACCTTTTTACAGGCCACTAGTTTTTCGGTAAAGAAAAATCACCAAGACGCAACCTAAAACGAAGAACCGTAATCTGAAGAAGATAAAATTGAAAATTTCCTCACACAGTGATGAACCGACTTGTAGAATATCAAGGCCGTGGGATAGCTACAGTCCGCTCACAGCTATTTTACTTCTGACATTATGTCGCTGTCTCTGTCAAATCATTACACACCATCACAGGTTAGACAGAGACACAGCTACAAAAGTCAGAGGTAAAACATCTTTGAAGGGACTGTAGCTACCACCACAGCTGCTGTATCTACTACTTCCTCTAATTTAAAAATAAAACTAGGTACATATTATAATATAAATATCAGTTCTTCTGGTATTCTTCCTTTTTTATCTTGTAAAATGAATGTTAATTATGAACTACTACTTATTTTAAATAATGTAATTGAATTACGGATAATTTAATTTTATAAATTTCTTGTAACGTCTAAAATTATAGATTTTCTAACAACTTAAGGTTGTGAGAGGAGAGGAAGGTTGGGAGAGCAAAACAATCCCTCTTTGTACCTACCTTTTGGAAATGCTGATGTACTGTACTGTACCATCCATTTCAATAGTCCACTACAGGACGTCACTCACGACGTCTTACTCACGAAAGATGATTGGACCATATCCACCACGCTGATCCAGTGCGGGTTGGTGGAATCACATGCTTCATCGGATTTCTTCAGCTGAAGTATACATGTTGCCTCACGATGTTTTCCTTCTCTGAAAATCCAGTGGTGTGAAAATCCGTACAAAAATGCCAAGGAATTCATTGGTACGGAACTGGGATTCGAATCTGCGATTTCACAGTTGTAAGGTGAGCGTTACTACCTGTTACACAATCATGACTTGCAAATCATGATGATGTTACAAAACCGGATTTGCCGGATATCACTTACATCCCTAGTTTTAACATAAGTAAGTAGGTGCTAATGTTAGCCATGAAATGGTAATTCTTTGTTTAGGATGCAAGCCTGCAAAATGATGCAAAATTTGGGTAAATAGTTAGTATAAATACCTGCTTGATTATACCACGTAACATAACACAATCACAATTTAAATCATTTAAGTGGCTTAAACAAGATTTTAACACATTTTTACTTCTAGATTTAGCAAAAACATTAAGATCGAAAATGACTTTCTATGTTTTTAAATTTTTGAATCAATTTGATTTTTGCAATTTTTTAACTTACTGTTAATCTTCGATTAAATTAAAAAGAGAGTTGTAGCGAGTCACACAATCGTTGTAATTTTTTTTTTTACTGAAATCAAATAGTGATTTACTAAACAAGTTTCATCATCAACTACAACAAAATACAACACTACTTACATAGGCTACAACTACATAAACTACTACTACTACATAAAAAAAAACGGACAAATCCGAGTCAGGCTCACACACCGAGGACTCCGTACAAATCCAGAAAATTTCACAAAATTGGGAAGTAATTTGTTAAAATTCCTATACTATAACCATCGACAAAAACGGCTCTAACTTTTTTAAACGATAACTGAGAAGTTTTTCTTTTACACAACTGTAAAAGACCGTGGATACAGTTTAAATTTCAACTCGATATTTTCACGCGTTCCCGAGGTAAAGAGTCTTGACATACACACAGATGGACAGATGGACAACAAAGTGATCCTATAAGGATTCCGTTTTTTTTCATTTGAGGTACGGAACCATAAAAATAATTTAATTTTATAATTTTATCATCATCATGTCGATTTGTTTCACATCATTGGCTTTTCGGTGAAGGAAAACATCGTGAGGCAACCTGCATACATATCCGTAGAAGAAATTCGATGGCGTATGTGAATCCACCAACCCGCACTGGGCCAGCGTGGTGGATATGGCCCAATCACCCTTCGTGGGTAGGCCTACGTCCTGCAGTGGACTATTAAAAAGGCTGGTACAGTACAGTACAGTACAGTACATGTCGATTTGTTACCAGTGTTACTACCAATGTTACTACCAGTAGTTGTGTATGTTTACTGTTGGGTATAGGCCTCTACTAGAGATTTTCTATGAGACCGGTGAAAAGTGGCTTATATCCAGGGTTATCTTGCAGTTCTGATCAGATCATCGGGATATATTTATTAAACTAAATAATCCTAAATAATCTCTGAGACAACTTTAAACATTAACCGATGATCGTCGCAAAAGTAGGTATATTTTACAAAGAGGACCGAGAAAACGCAAAAATCCAAAGAACTCGGGAATAATGCACCAATTTAAGCTACTCGTATGTCTGATCTAAATCCTGACTCACAAATACCTGAGCTCAGTGCTCTGTAAAACGACCGCTCGTATACTTAACAACAAGTAGTGACTAAAATCTAGATCATGATCATTGAGTACCTCCAAAGAATATGACGAACTAAATATTAACTAACCCTTTAAGCATAAGTTACTAAGCAAAGATGGATCATGTTTGAGTTGTCCGAAATAAATAAACTTTGAATTTGAATTTTTTGAATTGGCACGATTTTTTACTTACCTACTTGGTAGAGCGAAGAACAACAGAAGGAACAATGAGGTATCAAGAGCCCTATGCACCTATTTTTGACCGACACAACGGAGGAGGTACTCAATTCGACGCGAATATACATAGTATATTTTTATGTATAACCACGCATCACCTTTTTACATAGTAGTCTGATTTCGATAATTATTTTTTTATTGGAAAGGGTATACTTCTAAATTGGTCTATAAATTTTATCGAAATCAGCTAAGTGATTTTTGATAAATCAACAATGATGTAAAAATTGCTACATCGACCCGTGCGAACTATTTGCGAATTCTGTTCACGGTTGAAGTCAGTCATGCCATTTTTGCTAAAAATAATTATTATTAAATAACATTTTAAGGATCCATTTTAATCATAATTACAAACAAACTTTACTATAGGACCAATTACAGAGGACCAATGAAAAAATAGCTATTACTTACAAAAAGTTCATGAATCCTCGAGAAAATGTATATATCAGCTAAATATTTTTTGCTGTTTCGCGTGAGTTCCCTTAGTAAAAGTTGTTCGTTATGATACGTAAAATGCACCCTTAAAAGTTATTCGTATATGTCAGAAATAAAATAATCGGCCAAATGCATGTTGGACTCGCGCGCGAAGGGTTCCGTACCGTATGGAAGCCCCCTTAATATATTTCATTTAATTATTTATTTTTGAAGAATATAATATAAAACTTGAATCTCTGAATATTTTAAGTATATTCCTGTTGTTGTAATTAATATCAATAAAAAAACATGTTTTTTGTATGGGAGCCCCCTTAAATATTTATTTTAATTTAATTTTTTATTTTTAAAGTAAATATTTTAACTGAATATTTTATGAATATTTCAAGCGTCTATCTGTCACCGCTATTAATAGATATCGAGCGAAAAACGGTCAAAAATTCAGGTTGTTGTATGGGAGCTCCCTGCAATCTCCCTGCCACGTGCGTCAGCACATTCGCCTCCTGCCACCTTTCCATCACTCAAGTGGCGGATGCGGGAGCAGAGGCAGCAGCGCGCAAAGTATTCCGCTTTGGCGACGGCGTGCGACTGTATCCCGTTTACAGTTGAAACTGTGAGACCGTGGGGCTTCGAGGCTAAAAAAACTGCGTATGACCTGGCACGACGTTTGCGTGAGAGGGGGTCGAGATCCTCAAGGGAGCTGGTTCTTTATTCAGCACATTTCGTTGGCTATACAGCGCGGAAACGCCGCAAGTGTCGAACTCCACGACCTTATTCTTCCACCTCCTTTCCACAACAGGACAAGCCGAAATTATCTTAAATACCATCCCTACCAAGTCGATATACCACCTGCTCGTACTGAACGATTTGCTTCTTCTTTCATAATGCGGACCGCTAGGGATGGGAATGCCTAACCTCCGTTACTTTTTCCTGAGAAATACAATCTGGATGTCTTTAAGACAAGAGTGAATGGGTATCTTCTAGGTCGACATACATCATCTTCGGCAACACCAGTAGCCGAAGATGATGTATGTCGACCTAGAAGCCGCTTTATTCCATCAGTCGAGTTGGTGGCCAAATGTAGCCTTATTATGAATAAGAAAGGTGTGTAAGAAAGGTTTGGGTCAGGGTTCACATGCGAAGGGATTTCTTCAGCGTTATCTTGTTTGTGACAAGTGGAGCTTGACGATGTGTTTATTGTGGATTTAGTATGTAATTGAAATTATTATATACTTAGTACGATCTTATCTACTGGTATACGGTTTATAACGTTTTCCTAGCAAAATCCAGGCTCAGTCCGGAAGTACTCAATCAGGGTTTCAGCGAAGTGAGATTCTTTCTAGAGTACTACAAACTTTGTTCTAAACGAGACTTATATTTATTGCTTTGTGTGTCTATGATCTTAGAATCAGATTCTTGTGCTCTTAAGTTTATACAGGGTTATTTATAATCAATTAACATCCTTTCAGGGGCTTATTCTGTACATCAAAACTAACAATTTTTGTTCTACGACTTTTGTAAATACTCAAAAAAACGTTGTTGTTCCATAAAAAAATATTGTTCACTCTCGACAAAATGTATGGAACAGCTGATTTCTTTTTTGAGTTTTGACAAAAGTCGCAGAACAAAAGTTGTTAGTTTTGATGTAAAGAATAAGCCCTTAAAAGGATGCTATTTGATTAGAAATAACCCTGTATAATAATAGCTGACCCGGTAAACTTCGTTTCACGCAACATCTTTATAAATTGTGACCTATTCTAGATAGCATTTTTGGTAGCCGTTACGAAACTAGTCGTTTTAGTGTCAACTAGTTTGGTAACAGCTACCGAAAATGCTTTCTGGGATGTTATATTCTGATGTATAACTGTTACTATAGAAAAGTTTCATCTCAATCCGTTCAGTAGTTTTTGCGTGAAGGAGGAACAAATACACATACATACAAACTTTCTTGTTTATAATATTAGTAGGATGAAACGTACCTGAAAATTAGGTAATTTTCTATTGTTTTAACTCAGGGTTTCTTAAAGTGGGGTCCACGGACCCCTTAGAGGTCCGTAGCATGTGTATCAGGGGTCAGCAGTAAATCAGTTCGTAAACATGTTATGTTAGGAAATTTTGTCACCTCGATGAAACGCATCAAAAAGTAAGAAATTACCATTATAAGTATTTTTATTAGTATGAATAAGATCATTTTTAATTCATTTCCAAAACTATCTTTTGACAGGGGTCTGTGGCATTGTTTAAATTGTAAAAGTTGCCCTTGACTTAAATTATGTAGTTTAAAAAACCCTGCCTTGACTGTTAACGTGCACATATTTTTGTTTTTCTTTTTACGATTTTCGTTCAAAATTATGCTTTTTGTGTCAATATTGAAATTATAGAAATTAAAAGTTAAACGAGTATCAGATATTATTAGAAAATAAAAAATGTATCCAAACAAATCCTTAAATAATAAAACATTACTTGGGGAAATTTTTCATATTAATCAATGGAGCCCAAGCCAACACCTGATCCATTTACGAGTAAGTACCATACGTAATACAATTGTTTCAGTTGGTCGGTTTACTTACTGTTATTGTTATTTTTTACAGTACATCCCAGAATTTACAAAAACCTATCTTCTATACTACACAATACGTTAAGTAGATAACTTTAGAAATTAATTTAATTATCCGATCCAAGAAAAGGCGTAACTAAAATAGAATAATAATTAAAACAATACCCAACAAAATTTAAGTATATTTTATAACGAGTAAAACTACATGTATATTCATAGTAATTACAATTTATTTTATTTACAAGATTGTGATAGAAGTCTTTGGATAAAATTAGATATCTTAACAACAATTAGTTAATAATTAAAATTGAATGACCTGCGAACATATACAAAAAATAATAATTTGCAAGAATACAAAATTCCGTGAGCTACTAATTTAATAATTGTCTGAAAATAGTATGCTGAGAAAAATATTAAAGTAAGTTATTTTAAGACGGTCTGTGGTATTTACAAAGTGTTCGTAATAAAAATAAAGTGATGATTAATATCATAATTTTAACTGATTTTTGGCAGCTTAAGTATGGAAAATGTTCTTTTTGTGATAAACATCGTAGTACAGCGTTCTAGTTTAATTTGGACAAATCATTTGTGCCATAATCTCAGAGGGATGCAGGTTCAAATCCTGCGACCGCGTCAATTTTTGAAATGTTTATCACAAAAAGAACATTTTCTATAAATCTAGTGTGTGACTATGTGACGACTGTCTGGTTTAACGCGGTAGTCACAGATGGCGCTTCTACTACTGTAGAAGTTGATGTAACATGATAAACACTTTACAAATTTAGCGGGTTTGTAGTACAGCGTTCTAGCTTAATTTGGACAAAGCATCTGTTCCGGATCCCCAGAGTGATGCAAGTTTAAACCCTGCGAGCGCGTCAATTTTTGAAATCTTTAACACCATAACCGTGTCTATTGCCAATTGTCATATCAATTGTTCTTCCTTTTGTCTTATTAGATGCGCTTTATAACAATGTATAGAACCATATGGAAGCTATTATTGTTTCCTTTAAACTCTGGATTCCTAGGATAGCGGTATCGTCGTTTGTCGGGCGCATTGCCTTGCCATTTTTTCGGCGCAATATTACTGACATTAGTAAGTTTTCTCTGGTGGCATCAATTACAGCTCTATAGGAAACCCGCTATTTTTTGCATTCAATCATCATTTTAACTGACGTCACTCACCGTAAAGAAATCGTAAGCAACATTAATTTTGTAGGCACATAAATATAATTTAATACACGCAAGCAGATTCGAGTAATTTAGTAAAGTTTGAAATGTATGATCAATAATTTTAACAACTAAAAGTCTTAGCTATAATCTTATAGAATTACTTAATTAAGATGAAATTCAGTCATAAAATAACATGATAAAAAAGTTAAAGAAACTGTAACAATATCTAACAAATCATTCATGGAAATATTTTTATCAGCGATTTAATAATTACATCTTTATTACCTAGCGTGGGAACTGTTTATTATCACATAATTAGGTTTTATTTTACAATTTATTAACACGATTCTATTAATAAAATGTTAATTCCTCAGTAACAGTGTCTTGTACGCCATCTTCTCACAAAAAAACATTACTTTAATTTCTGAAATAAATACTTTTAAAACTAAACATGTGAACGCCTGAACCGCAAAAAAAATTTTTGTAACGTTTTTTACCACAGTTTTTTTACAACAATAGCCGTATTATTTCAAAGTCTCTGATTAAAAACAGAAAAAAATCCAAGTTGATGGTCGCAGTTGTCTCAGAGCATCAAAAAAGTTAAAGTAAGTGGCCAACCACCAACACCCTTTGTTTATGTTTAACCTTCATCTTATAACTTCATCAAAAGAAGTTCTCAATTCAACTGAATGTTTTTTTTTGTACCTACTTCTATTCCTAGATTTCTCCGCCATTTACGGGCTGATTTTGATTATCCTTTTTTATTTCGTAGGTACTTCAGAGGTAGTTTTTAGCATCCGTTTAAATTTTACGGAAACCGGCTGAGTTGTTTATGAAAAAATATGATGTGAAAATTACTGAATCGATCATACATCGATCTGTTTGTGCTATTCAAATCCTGTATACTACGTGCTACCAAAGATGAGACTTGAGAAACCACTTTGGTTTGTAATATATATACAAATTCTGGATAATAGATGTACAAACTATTAAAAAACGTTTATATAAAGTTTAATAGATATACAAATTCTGGATAATTAGTTTGTACACGACTGTACCAGCGAAAGATCCCTCACCACTGACGCTCGTCAAGTCTCATCTTTGGTGGCACGCACTACACGGTTGAAGTCGGCTATGACATTTTTGCCAATATATAATTATTGTAAAGTACGACGTAATGTTCCATTATCTTCAAGGCGCTATCCCTCCACTACGCGCTACTACATACGATCCGTTCGAATTATTCGAATTCTGTATAGTATACACGGTTGAAGCAGGCTGTGTAATTTTTACGTATATCGGCACATCGATATTTGCTTTAAAGTCAACGTTCACTGCAACTTACGAATGTGCAACGTGAAAATAAGAGATTAATTGCCTCATATCTAGACGTGGTGCCTTTTAAGGATCTAGCTCCAAATTATTACTAGTTAGTAGTAAAATCTCCAAGATGTATTTTCAGCAAAAGTATCGACCACGCAGCTCTACCGTACACGGTGTGCGAAATCCACAAAGCGTAAGCAATGTAAGAAAAACAATAAATAAAGAGGCCACCAGATCCAGAATGAGCCAAATCACAATTTTTAAGCCCATTTGGCTTTAATCTAGCTAATTTAACAGGTCGAAACATTGTAGTGGTCAACTCACAAATCAAATTGGTTCTGGTGACTTAAATTGGGCTGTGCTTTTCGGCATAATCGAATTCAATTCATTTATATCATTGACACAATATTATATATGCTTTGAATCGTCTTTAGAATGATAAGAAAATTATATAGGTACATATTTACAAGAGAATTGAACATAAAGAAAACATCGGTTTTTACTCACATATAATATCGCGGCCTGGCCGCTGGGAACCCGACCGGTTTCAGAGTAATTAGTACTCCTTCGCCAGGAAATACGCGCACTCTCGTCGACTGGCGCACGCGCACCAGCGGCCCGGCCGCAATATTATACGTGACTAAAGACCGATGTTTTTTTTTTAGTATATTTAGTATAATGAATTCTCACGCGAGTTTTAATGAAGTGATAATTGAACACACAGAAATATAAAATATTAAAATGTAAAAATATTAATTTTAAAATTTTTTGAGCGTCGTTAGCAACATATCGTATCTAAGTACATTATAACACTTCGGTAAATGTTGTTGAGCAGACTGTCAACTACTTTGAGTGTTTCATAATAGAAATCTTCTACGATAACATGGGGCTCGCCCCTCCAAATAACTGTCATAATGTGTGAAGTGTTTAATATGTATTCTGCAATTTTTAGACATTTTATTATTATAGACATTGTGTTATGATAATTGACTCATGTTTATTTTTTTCAACTTATAATCTTATTTTTTGATTCTTGTTTGTATAATTTTTTTTCTCTGTTACTTAGCCATTATTTTTCATTTTAATATTGTATATCAAATGCTATTGATCCAGGTCGTTTTTAACTCATTAAAGAAATTTTTATTTGTAATGTGTAACAAGCAACAAATCTTGGATTTGCTAACTCGAGTAGTTATTTGACGGCCGCATAGTACGCACTCGTGGTGGCGCGTTGTAAATAATTTTAGACGTTTTCAAATTTGTAGGGTCGGGTCATGTCATAGTAGAAGATCTTCACTACCACTAATATAAGTTTGCCACTAATAGGAGCACGAAGACATCCGTGTCCTAATGTCCCTACCAGTAGGAACGTAAACATTTTTGATGCTCTTACGTATTGTTCGAGAGACTTTTGAGAGGAAAATTTTATTTTAAATAAAAGATAGTTCTTTAGAAAATTAAGTATTTCACACAGCGTTTTTTATCCGTATATACAAAATTGTATGATAAAACAATGGCTATTTCTTCTCTATTTATTCTCGCTGGTCAAGCGAAGCGAGACCAATTATTAATCTAAGGGCTATTTACAATAATAGATCTAATTTTTTAAGTGTGTTGTGAGAATATTATGTTCCGCGTGAATATTTTGAATAGTGTGTAAATTTTAATGGATGCAGTGATTTATCATAAAAAAAAATATTATACTATTCAAACTGTCACGATTTTTGGTGAAGAGAAATATGAAGCAACCTTCATACGTGCGTAGAAGGAATGAGATGGTGTACGCGAATATAGCAAACTGCACCGGGCCAGCGTAGTGACTATGGTCCAAGCAGCTTTCGTGGGTAGGCCTACATCTTGCAAAAGACTGGTATGGTACAAAGTATGTTAAAAGACGGGCCTAACTCAGCATCCACTATAAGGTCGCCATGACCATCACAGAATAAGCTGATGATGATAAGATGGTTAAAAAAAAATAGTTCAGAGGATAGATTATCAAAAAAGTTTGAGAGTCATTTTTCCTTTTGTCAATCAAACAAAAATTAGTGAAAATAATATGTATAGCCCATTGAAGTATAATGAGCATCATTTTTATAACCTGTTAAAGTTTCGCGTAATATCACTCTTCGTGAAAAGTACCTACAGTTATTTTGTCGTAGAAGTGACGTCACAAACCCCCACTCCCGAACTTTTACAAGATTAACCTTTGTCTTCTATTGTTGGTTCAATAGTACCAGCCTTTTTAATAGTCCACTGCAGGACGTAGGCCTACCCACGAAGGTTGATTGGGCCATATCCACCAAGCTGGCCCAGTGCGGGTTGGTGGATTCACATACGCCATCGAATTTCTTCTACGGATGTATGCAGGTTGCCTCACGATGTTTTCCTTCAAGAAAAAGCTAGTGGTGTGAAATTCCGTACATAAACTCCAAAGAACTATTGGTACAGGACCGGGGGTTTGAACCCACAATCTCACGATTGTAAAGCGGGTGTATTTATATTTTTAACGGCTTTTATTGTTTGATTTGCAAAAAAAAATCATACGTGCCCATTATTTTTGGATAATAATGGATTTTAACGGACTAATTATGTATATCCAATAATATTTCGTTTACCCAGTCGTCATGTATATTATACATCACTCATTTAGGCCTGTTGATCTGTTTTTTTAGGGTTCCGTACCTCAAACAAAAAAAACGAAACCCTTATAGGATCACTTTGTTGTCCGTCTGTCCGTCTGTGTGTAAGTCAAGACTCTTTATCTCGGGAACGCGTAAAGATATCGAGTTGAAATTTAAACTGTTTACGTATATCTATGGTCTCTTGCAGTTGCGTAAAAGAACAACTTCTCAGTTATCGTCTAAAAAGTTAGAGCCGACACTCACAAAAATCAAAACCTACAGGGTACTTCCCATTGACATAGAACTATGGAATTTGGCGAGAAACATTTTCTCAGAGTACACATATAGGAATAAATCTGTATACTGTACATTTTTATTTAAATCACAAAAAATAGGGCCTCAAAATTCACAAAATATGGGTTCAAAATTCAACGTGAGTAAATCGTATCATGTAAGGTATCATATAAAAGAACTTCATTAGCACATGCTAAAACTGGTTTTTAATTATTTTAACAATGTGTAATTTTGACGTATGACGAGAAAAGTGAAAAAAAAAAGACTTTTTTGTCGATGATCAATACGAGTAGTATAGAGATTTTAACAACTTACTTCCCAATTTTGAGAAATTGTCTGGATGAGTACGGAACTCTCGATGTGCGAGCCTGACTCGCACTTGTCCGGTTTTTTTTTATCAAGAATTCTGGTTATGTGAACTGAATTGATAAATCATTTAACATGTAACACATCATCACAGATAAGCTCACTACATCACACCAAAATGTCATCAAAAACATCGAGTGCTTATTACAGAATGATTGATCTCAACAATTTCTATAGATTCACAGACTAAATTCGTAATTTTAATCTTACAGCTAAACTATTTCCACTAGAGGAGGAGCTTGAATCATTACTTACAATAGTATGGCCAGGTAGTGTTATGGTGCTGCACTCTCCGCGAGGCGACACGAGCACCGCAGCTGTAGCTAACTTCACATCGTATACAAGTTGGTGATGTGAAGTTAGCTACGAAGCGGTGCTCGTGTCGCCTCATGGAGAGTGTGGCGGCACCTTTTAAGCCACCACTTTGTATTTGGCAAGGAATTTTTCGTGACTCATAAGTGAACTAAAAAACGTTCAAAATATATACTAGTAATCCGCCCGGATTTGGGCCTCGCGCTATTCCTATTTTATATCATAAATACCTACTGGGATTTGAAAAAAATGTGACAATATTTGTACGAAAGTTAGCGATTTATTTTAAACAAATGATGAATGACATAGATAACATTCGGTGAAATGTTTAAAATAGTCATCCGCAACTCCCGCAGAAAGTGGCGCCGTTTTGCCTCTTTTTACCACGGCCCTCGTATCTTCGCAACCACTGAATAGAAGATGCTCAAATTCAAATTTAAAAACTCTATAAATATAAACTACGTTCATGCTAAATTTCATGGAGATCGGTTGAGCGATACTTGAGTTATCATCGAACAAATATACATACAAACATACACCCAAGTGCCGGCTCGTCCCAGTAGACTCTGAGACCTCACTTACGCTCGGTCAATTATGTAGATCCTTGCCGTTTTCGGCTTATGAGTTCATTCGTGTCCCTTCCCCATATAGTTGTCGTAGTCCATTAGATATATTCATCGAGTAGTGCTTAAGGACAAAGTCAAAGCCATTTAGCACAGTTGTCACTGCGATTGTATGAAACTTGGCATATACTTACAAAAAAAACAAAAAATTACATCACGTGCAGCACCCAAAAGTTAATTAATATGTTTTGTAGCTAATTAATAGTTTTCTTATCTTCCACCCAAATTTAAGGGATTACTATTCTTATTTGATTTATTGTTGTCTTAGGCCCCGTACTGATACGACCGAGCTGATGCGAATCATTTCAGTTTCAAACAAAAAAGTATATCCTCAGGATTGTTTGAAAAACTGCTTCAGTAGCTTGAATATTGTGGAGTTAGAAAAGTGGATGATATGATGACAGCGTCGCGAAATATTTTATCAATTCTAGATTTGTTTATGGCTTTATAATGCGACAGAACATGTTCTACAGTAATTGTTTTCTTCAGCAGGCAGCCATATTAGGGAGGTCAGTCGGTGGCTTCCAATTTATTCATATACAAGGTTATTTCTAATCTGTTAGCATCCTCTTAGGGGCTTATTCTGTACATCAAAACTAACAACTTTTGTTCTGCGACTTTTGTCAAAACTCAAAAAAAATATTTGTTGTTCCATAGAAAACACCTGAGCAACTACTTAGTCTTTATAAAGCACAAGTCAGCCCCCCTACCGCCTAAGCAATAGCAATCGTAATAGCAATCGTTTATGACTTCATTTTAGTCATTTGACGTTAGCCATCAATTGCTTTGCGCGGATTGCGAAAGCAATAGTTGAATGAACAACTTTGATGGCTAACGTCACATAGGCAGTGCCAAATGACTAAAATGAAGTCATAAACGATTGCTATTACGATTGCTATTGCTTTAGGCGGTAGGGGGGCAGGTCTTGTATGGAATACTGCTCTCAACTTTGGGATGGCTCTGCCAAATATCAATTGGAGACTCTAGAGTCAATTGAGAGGCGAGCCAGGAGGCTGATTGAAAACGAAACCTTGACTAAGTCACAGCTGCAAAGTCTCGAGCATCGACGAAAGATAGCGTGTTTGTCGGCCTTTTATCGGATACACTTCGGAGAGTGCGCTCAGGAGTTGTACAATCTGGTCCCACCTGCCCCTTTCTTCTATCGTACGGCTAGACAGACGCTACCAAAGCGCCACCCTTTTATGGTGGACATTCCGCGCGTCAGAACTAAGCGTTTCGAATCCTCATTTCTCATACGAACAGCCAGAATGTGGAACGCTTTGCCTGGGTCTGTCTTCCCGCTTGAGTACAACGTGGATGTCTTCAAATCCCGAGTAAATAGGTATCTTCAAGGTAAGCGTGCTACACCCTAGACCGCATATCTGCTCAACATCAGGCAGTACGAGTTTTTTTCGAGTTTTGACAAAAGTTGTAGAATAAAAGTTGTTAGTTTTGATGCACAGAATAAGCCCCTAAAAGAATGCTAATCGATTAGAAATAACCCTGTATAACAAGCACGACACATAGGGTCGTGTACTTATCAGAAATGATTTGTGTAGATGAGTAATCCACCAATGGAATAACTTCATGTCAAATGGGTTATGGGATGAAATGAAAGACCATAAGAATTACGTCAAAAATCGTATAGCACGTCGGTATAGCATATCATGCGATAATAAAAGTAATTCTCAAATGTCTCAAACTTTGTTTTAAAAATTAAAAACGCGTGTCGTGAAGTTGGTTTTTTCGTAAATCCACAGGTATTTCATTTCTAGAGATTCTGTTTTTAGCAAAGTTTTGTTTATAGTTTTTCCTTCACAAAAAATCCCTTGCACTTAAGTGGGTATACCTAAGTGCCATATTCACATTTTTATTTTCAATTCCTCAATAGTGTTAACTCTAGTAATATTCTAGCAGACGCAATATCTAAGGAAAAATTGCTTCCTTTTTCTCAACATAAAGTGCATTTTAGAAGCAATTTTATCCTTCTTCTTCCACTCATTGTTGTTAAACTCCTACAAGGGACTTTAGAACTGAATCGTTTACTACTTCGTCGTAGTAGCTGACGTCTTCATAGTCGACGAAGAATTCTTCTCCTGTCACGAGCATGGGAAGGAAGAAGAGGAACATCAGCAGGATCCAGCTGTTGCTGCTGGATGTGGCCTTGTTGAGAGTTACTGGAATGAGAAAATATTACAGTTAGTTTTTTTACAAGCTCTCTCGAACTAAATTGAATTAGTTTAGTACTTAGTAGGTAATGGGCAGGTGGAGTAGATCTCCAAATGAATGGCTCTTTATAGATAAGCGTTCTATAGGCAGACCACCAGCCCGATGTGTCGACATCAGACCCATCGTGGGTCATGCGTGGATGAGATTACCCCAAGATAAGAACAGGATAAGATAGAAGATAAGGAACAATGGCACATGAAAAAGGGAGACCTATACTCAGCAGTGTGCCGACACAAGCTGATAATGAGGTAGCTATTTGATTTGCGTAAGCGCATTTTTAATATTTTTTTTGGAGCCACGCATACTGAAGAAATCAAGTAGGTAACATCGGAACACGGTTTATATCACTCCTGGCTTTCAAGGGCATCAAGTTAGATTACTTGCGTGGTAAAATATCTATTATAGGTTTGTCTCATAGATCTTTGGAATTAACACTGGTATTGTATTTATTACATTAATTATGTGTAACCAAAGAACTTTTGAAATTGAAAAAAAAAATAGAATAGATGTTGTATGTACCTATGTATTCTGAGGAACATTGACCTAAGTGGTATACTATGATTGTGAAGCGTTATACTTAATCATTTTTTAACAACTTCATTAAAACTCGCGTGAGAATTCGTTATGCTAAAGAAAACACCGGTTTTTACTCGCGTATAATATCGCGGCCGGGCCGCTGGGAACCCGACCGGTTTCAGAGTAATTAGTACTCCTTCGTCAGGGAATACGCGTGTGCTAGTCGACAGAGCGCGCGTATTCCCTGACGAAGGAGTACTAATTACTCTGAAAACGGTCGGGTTCCCAGCGGCCCGGCCGCGATATTATACGTGAGTAAAAACTGGTGTTTTCTTTAGCTTAAATGTACTCTTCCATCTGGACTAAGATTAGGTACTCTCCAACTTTGCTGAACGGTAGTAGACGTCGTACAGGCTGACATGGAACACCACTCTCATCTCGCCGCAAAGAAATAGTTCTAGAATCAACTAGACCAGATTTGTCCAGAATTATATATATCTCTAAATCTTAGCATCCGCGTCTGGGGTAAAAACATCTAGCTTCTCTAAGATTTTATACGTGGAACAAGCAGGCTTGTAATCTTATCTATTCTGCCATGGATCGGCTTTACTAAAGATTTATAGAGTAGATTACAGACTGATGATACATACTGCGTAAAAATACATTATATTATTATCTCATGGCTTGGGTCAGTCTTCGTGAAGTCTATGTCTGTTTGAAGAAGTCCAGCTTTGTTAAACTGTTATACACGTGGCACAGTTTGGCTCAGCACGTCATCTACATTCTGTCGCTGAGGAACAGCTCAGCTGTACTGTTTCAGCTTTTCAAAAGACCGCGAACTAGGGCACCTTGTTATAGCCTATTAAAAAGCTGATACAGTTAAAAAGTATACAGTATTGTACAATACACATACCTAATTCTTAATTAAATTTAACACAGAAATTACTCTACATAGGTAGAGTGCTATGCGAGACGTGACCGCGTGCTAGTGCTCTAATCTTGAAAAAAATCGCCAAATGTGGTAGAAACTACAGAAGACCGTCTATCTACCAGCAAAGGGTGAGTGTGAGTAATTCCTGTGTTAAATTTGGTTAAAATGTCTAAAAATCACGTTAGTTTCCATAAACACATACCTAATTCTCTTAGGACTAGGGTCAGTCTCGGGCATAAAGAAGTCAAGAAGAAGTAAGCTTCATGCTAACTCGGAACGCTATCCTCATTTTGCCGGCGAAGAAAAGCTGCAGAGCTACTTAAATCTCGGTCTTGTAAAAAGCTGATGATGATGACAGTACAATGCGCAAATTAACATACTTTTAAGCTTAGGGTCAGTCTCCAGCGCGAACAAATCCCGTTTTTCTGAGCTATCGTAGACATGGCAAGATAGCCATTTAGATCAGTTTTATAAAGTACCTATACTTAATGAAAAATAAACTTACTTCTCTCAGACTTTGGATCTGTCTCTGGCGTAAAAATGTCCAGTTTTGCTGAGCTGTTGTAAACGTGGTACAGGTTGGCTAGATACGCCATCCTTATTGCCACATGCCGCCGAGGAACTGCTTTGAAGTTACCTAGACCCCTTCTATACAGTATGATGCAAAAAATAAACTTACTTCTCATGAATCTGTCTTTGGCGTGAAGAAGTTCAACTTTGCTTAGCTGTTATACACACAGCACAGGCTACGCACGCTACTATCATTCTGCCGTGAACGCGTGAGGAACAGCTTCGGAGCCTCTTGTTCCTCTATTCATGGGTGGAGTCAATTATCCATCTATACACTTATAGATGGACGAATAGGTGACAACGTGGTAAGATGAAGTGTGTATATCATCTTTATAAAATACTAATACAGTATGATTCGCAAATTGAACATGCTTCTCTCTGGCCTAGGGTCAGTCTCCGGCATGACATAGACCAGTTTTGTTATGCTGTTATATACCTATATGGTACAGACCTGCTCGGCACGCCACCTTCATTATGCCACTAAGGATCAACTCCTGTCAGCTTTATGAAGATGTACTACTTTTAAGTCCTCTAAAGCACGGCATATTACATATAAGCAAAAGTAACATACTTCTCTCAGGCCTTGGATCAGTCTCCGGAGTGAAGAAGTCCAGTTTTGCTGAGCTGTTGTACACGTGGTACAGAGTGGCTCGGCACGCCACCCTCATCCTGCCGCTGAGAAACAGCTCCGGAGTCACCTGGACCTCAGCTTTGATAGTGGTCCACGTGAGCCCGCTCTCTGTGGGGTGGAGACTGGTCTCCGTTGAGCGAAGCTGAAACGTGAAGATCATTACTTAATATCTTATTGTTATGGTAGGTAGAAGTTTTTATATACAATTTCTATATCGTAATATCGGGTCTTCTGTAGCGGCTTTTACAACTGGGTATTATTCTACGGTTCTTTACATGCCAGTACCCCGTGGCACTAACTACGGAATCTATTTCCCAAACACGTCGTGTACTTCCTTCTCAGGGTAGCTCTCGAAATGATTTGATGATACTTTGAGGACTGTTACGATGATTTGGTTTACAATTAGATACATAATAATTTATTACACAGTACACATTCCTACAACCTTTTCATGTGGTTGGGGCTTATGGTAAAGTAGCCGATCATAGAGCTGGGAGAATTCGTACGTTTAGGTTTGATGATCGTTAGCGGACCGTACGATTACTAATTGTTTTACTATTTTATAATAATTTATTACATAGATCACACTTCGAAAACTTGTAGTTGCGGCTCATGGTTGTGGCCAATCATAGAGAACAAACGGTATATGAAGACCTGGGTCTCGTTGCTATCGAGGCCACAATCGCAAGCCACCTCAGTGTACATGTTAAAAACGTTAATAAATTTTAGTAAATCATCGTGAAACCTACCGGCTCTTCATTAATATAAATAGTGAGATTAGCAGCTGGCCTCGACGGCGATGACGTGCAGTTGGCTTTGAGGACCTCCGTGGGCTGGTAGCGGTCCTTGTCAGCAAGCAGCAGCGGCCCCGATGGTGGAATAGCTGGAATTTATACAGGAAGAAGTGATCAGCAAGTTATTTTTTTTTTCAGATACAGCTTTTAATAATCATCTTTTGCTGACGAGAGTCGTTGATATGGACCTCTGCCAATGATTCTCTATTCCAACGTTTAGATTGACTTTCATCCATCATTTCATTAGTCAGTTTTTCATGCGCGTATAAATATTTTGAGGTTTTTATACCCAAATAATAAACTTAATTAAACTAAAAAAGACCAATCGCCAAGAACTACAGTATAAATATTGTAATGTGTTCAGCCAAATTTTAGGACAACATGCAATTTATGGTCTTTATATCTCAGCATGTTGTAGGGTGAGTCACGTAAGGTTTGGAAATGATATATTATTATGTGTGTAGTTTAAAGTTATGGGTAATGCAGTAATGCTGACCGTCATGAGCATACGTGATACTGAACATATGGAAAGTGTATTGCTACTCGTAGTTTCGTAATTAATTAGCATGAAAAAATATGAGTGTAGTTGCTCTGTAAAATAATATAAGTTACACATGTAATGAAAAATAAGTACATAGTATGTACTTACTATGTACTTATATTAAAATTATGCAAATAATATTTGTTATATCCGTAAAAAGCTTAAGGCAGCTAAAGTCCATCGCGTTAAAAATCCGGCTGTAATGTCTTAAAAACAAGAAGAATTCTCAGATATGCGGGTTTTTTACGACGAGGCGACGTATTCTTTTCACTGTTTGAAGCTAGCGGAGCAATCACCAATACGCATTTATCTTTGAAAAGGCAGAAATGCGTACCTTGGGATTTCAACTCAAGACGGTTTTAAAAATCTACGAAATAGATGTAGGCATTATATGAATAGAATAGATCAACCGAAATATCCGCTATCTTTTCAAAAAACTACTACTGGGCCTCTACAATCGTTGTGCTTAGAGTTGGGGGTCAGTTTAATGACAAAGTTTTAGTTTAGATTTCTTTTATTTAAATACTGATAACATTTATCTGTACATTGTGTTTCAAGCAATTAATTTTGTATGTTTCTGAAATTATACCTACATTTTCGATTGAAATGGCCATGGCTCATAGTATGCAGGACATGACTTTTAGGCCAAGCATGCGATCACGAAGAACCACGAAAAGAACTCTTTATGAAAAAGTGACAGATATATTCTTTGCCATAACTGTTATCTCGTTCTGACACGTCTAAAGAAATTTGACGTGGGAAGCATGCTAGCCCAGTTGATCACTCATATAGTTCTTGAATAGAGACTATATAGTACGTATTTACCGGGAAGCAGAAGCAGAACCGTGAATGAAGTCGTGGTGGTCTAGTGGTAGTGGGTTCAAATCCCGGTCCCGTACCAATGAGTTCTTTGGAATTTATGTACGGAATTAAACACCACTGGCTTTTCGGTGAAGGAAAACATCGTGAGGCAACCTGCATATGTCAGTAGAAGAAATTCGATGGCGTATGTGAATCCAACAACCCGCACTGGGCCAGCGTGAGAGATAGGCCCAAACACCCTTCGTGGGTAGGCCTACGTCCTGCAGTGGACTATTGAAAAGGCTGATACAGTACAGAAGCAGAACGCATACGGAGTATGGACATGAACTTATAAGTTGTAGATATAGATAAACTGATTGAAAACATAATATTGTGCTGGATGCAAGCATCTTACGATCCACCTAATAAAAAATTGGACATCCGACTAATCCACCAATGGACGATTATTTGATACTTATTTATATTATGTGATAACGTTTTATCAATCGATGAACGCCGGCTTCACACATGAAAATGTGTCCCGTTCAGCCTGAACGAGCGTGCAAACGAGAGAGCTGAACAAGCGATAGAGATGCACAATCAGGTCAATCAGTGTAACCGTTCGGCTGGTTTCAGTTGTAGATTCAACGATGTTTTCTTATGACGTTATCGCGTAAAATTGTCGTCCGTAAACCGACTTTTCAGACAACTAATTTTTGGTCAGGGTTACTGGTATTAAGTGAAAAAAACCGAATAAGTACGAGTCAGGCTCGCATATTGAGGATTCCGTACAAATCCAGAAAATTTCACAAAATTGGATAGTAAGTTGTTAATATCTCTGTACTATCGACAAAAAGTTTTTTTTTCACTTTTCTCGTCATTCATCGAAAATAACACATTGTAAATATAATTAAAAACCTGTTTTAGCATGTGCTAACGAAGTTCTTTTATATGATACCTTACATCCCAGGTAGCAAAGTGACGTCAGTGACGCATAAACGACGTCACTCTTAGGTCATAATAGGGTCGGTCGTTAATGCGTCGTCGATGACGTCATAATGTACGTCAATTAAAAGTCATTATTTCGACGTCTCATATTCACCATAAAATTGACGTTTTATTGACGTCCATTTAGGGTCAATATCAGGACGTACTATATTCGCCACAAAGTAGACGTTTTACTGACGTCCATGTAGGGTCAATATCAGGACGTACCATATTCGCCACAAAGTGTACGTTTTACTGACGTCCATCTAGGGTCAATATCAGGACGTACCATATTCGTCACAAAGTGGACGTTTTACTGACGTCAATTTAGAGTCAAAGTCAGGACGTACCATATTCACCACAAAGTGGAAGATTTACTGACGTCTCTTCAGGGTCATTATTAGGACGTATCATATTCGTCTCTGCTGGACGTTTTACTGACGTCCATCTAGGGTCAATATCAGGACGTACCATATTCGTCACAAAGTGGACATTTACTGACGTCAATTTAGAGTCAAAGTCAGGACGTACCATATTCACCACAAAGTGGACGATTTACTGACGTCTATTCAGGGTCATTATTAGGACGTATCATATTCGTCTCTGGTGGACGTTTTACTGACGTCCATTTAGGGTCAATATCAGGACGTACCATATTCGCCACAAAGGGGACGTTTTATTGACCTCTATTTAGGGTCAATATTAGGACGTACCATATTCGCCACAAAGTGGATGATTTACTGACGTCTATTTAGGGTCATTATTAGGACGTATCATATTCGTCTCTAGTGGACGTTTTACTGACGTCCATTTAGGGTCCATATCAGGACGTGCCATATGCGCCACAAAGGGGACGTTTTATTAACCTCTATTTAGGGTCAATATTAGGACGTACCATATTCGCCACAACGTGGAAGATTTACTGATGTCTCTTCAGGGTCATTATTAGGACGTATCATATTCGTCTCTGCTGGACGTTTTACTGACGTCCATCTAGGGTCAATATCAGGACGTACCATATTCGTCACAAAGTGGACGTTTTACTGACGTCAATTTAGAGTCAAAGTCAGGACGTACCATATTCACCACAAAGTGGACGATTTACTGACGTCTATTCAGGGTCATTATTAGGACGTATCATATTCGTCTCTGGTGGACGTTTTACTGACGTCCATTTAGGGTCAATATCAGGACGTACCATATTCACCACAAAGGGGATGTTTTATTGACCTCTATTTAGGGTCAATATTAGGACGTACCATATTCGCCACAAAGTGGATGATTTACTGACGTCTTTTTGGGGTCATTATTAGGACGTATCATATTCGTCTCTAGTGGACGTTTTACTGACGTCCATTTAGGGTCAATATCAGGACGTACCATATTCGCCACAAAAGGGACGTTTTATTGACCTCTATTTAGGGTCAATATTAGGACGTACCAAATTTGCCACAAAGTGGAAGATTTACTGACGTCTCTTCAGGGTTATTATTAAGACGTATCATATTCGTCTCTGGTGGACGTTTTACTGACGTCCATTTAGGGTCAATATCAGGACGTACCATATTCGCCACAAAGGGGACGTTTTATTGACCTCTATTTAGGGTCAATATTAGGACGTACCATATTGTACCATATTGTTTGCACGCGCGCTCGCATCGGTGCGGACGTGTTTACTTTTTGTCGCAGCAATTATTTCTATTTAGTTCGATCGCAATGTTTACGTTTTGCCGGGCTTGTAAAAAAGACGTTACCGGTGAACTTATAATGAAGTGTACACTATCAAACTGTGAAAAAGTGTATCATATATTGTGTCTCGGTATTAAAAGACGAGATTTCGAGTCTTTTTCTACAGACTATGTGCGCCAATGGATTTGCCCGATGTGTGACAGCACAAAAAGAAAACGTGCTGGGAATGACACGCCAGTTTGCACTCCAGAACATAGGAAGTTACCAACAATAGCGAGCCCTAATTATATCAATAACCAACGGGGTAGCAAGTGCAGTCAAATGGAAGTTTCCGTGCTGGAGAATGACGGCGGTTTGTTATCAGAATTCCAATAATTTCGTCGGGAACTTAGAAAAAGATTACATACGCAAGACCAACATATTTTACAAATTCAAAATGTATGTTCAGCTACTAATGACGAAATTCATGTACTAAAGACCGTTATAAAAGATAGGCGATGTTCGTGCGATTTGACCTCTATAGATACCTACTTAAAATGCTTTGCGACCGCAACCAGCGCATCGAGTAATTGTAATGTAATGCACAAACAAATCAAATAATTTCAAGTGTCAGCAAAAGTCAGATGCAGGTGCAGAAACAAGTTAACACCGACCTGATTAGTGATAACAGTGCATTAGTAATTTCTCCAAGAGAGAATAAATAGTTAATCTAAATGTGCCATGGTCATAAAATTGCTATGGGATCGACATTGTAATTTTAAGACTATGGATTCATAACAATTATTGATTATATATAACAGTCTATGTATGTATATACTTCTTGAATATAAATCTATTATGCTACTTACATTGTTTTGTTTGGTTTCATCCATAGTCCTAAGAGTCTGTTCAGGGTACGTGTATAATATAGGATGCCTGCTATCGCAAACTAAATTCTAAATTATTTTCGTCATTTACTTTGTTCACAGGAAAGTGACTGGGCTGTACATATTAGGGCAGCCATCGTCGTTGGAGTATCGTCATTTACTTAGTTCACAGGGACTGGACCATACATACAAAGGCAGCCGCCGACATAGTAGTGACGTCATACACAGGATTCACAGTAACGTCACTATGAATACTGTATATGACGTCACTCCAACGTTAGTGTCTACCTTAATATGTACGGCCCAGTAACGTCCCTATGAGTACAGTAAATGACGTCTCTCCAACGTAAGTGGCTGCCCTAATATGTGCGGCTTAGTGACGTCTTTATGAATACAGTAAATGACGTCGCTCCAACGTCAGTGGCTGCTCTAATATGTACGGCCTAGTGACGTCCTTATGAATACAGTGAATGACGTCGCTCCAACGTCAGTGGCTGCCCTATTATAAACGTCCAAGTGTCGTCTCTATGAATGCAGTATATGACGTCACTCCAATGTCAGTATATGGCGTCACTCCAACGTCAGCATATGACGTCACTCCAACGTCAGTATATGGCGTCACTCCAACGTCAGCAAATGACGTCACTCCAACGTCAGTATATGACGTCACTCCAATGTCAGTATATGGCGTCACTTCAACGTCAGCATATGAAGTCACTCCAACGTCAGTATATGGCGTCACTCCAACGTCAGCATATGACGTCACTCCAACGTCAGTATATGGCGTCACTCCAACGTCAGTATATAGCGTCACTCCAACGTCAGCATATGACGTCACTCCAACGTCAGTATATGACGTCACTCTAACGTCAGTATATGACGTCACTCCAACGTCAGTATATGGCGTCATTCCAACGTCCTCCAACTTACGTCATGAGGCTGTTCAATTCAATTCAATTCAATCATTTATTTATCAAATAGGTACAAAAAAGTACACTTTTGAACGTCATAACATAAACAAAAGCAAATGATAAATTACAATAAATTAAATCAATATTATTATTACATGTCAAAAATTAAAAACTATAAATCAATATTATCCAATGTCATATGTTTCCAGGCCAGTTTATCCTTCAAGAAGTCGTCAATGGTGTAGTATGCTTTCTTTATTAAAATTTGTTTCATGATATGTTTAAAACGATTGTCATTTAGACTTGTCAAGCTTACAGGTAAAATATTATAAAAACGTATACAATTATTTTGAAAAGATTTATCTATCTTGCTGAGCCTAGTCTTTGGTATTACAAATTTCAACTTATTTCTCGTGTTATAATTATGGATATCACATTTTTTAAGATATTTATTACAATTTTTTCGAGCATACATAAATATTATCTAGAATATACTGGCAAGGCATGGTCAAGATATTTATTGATTTAAAGAGTAGCCTCAAGGAGTCCCTGGGCCGAAGCCTGTAAATATAACGAATGGCCCTCTTTTGCAGCACAAAAATAGTTTTAATAGCATCAGCGGCGTTGCCCCAAAGCAAGATTCCATATGTCATCAAAGAATGAAAGTAGCTAAAGTATACTGTTCTTGCAGTGTCAACATCGGTAAGGTTTCTTATTTTACGTATCGCGTAAGCAGCTGAACTGAGTTTACCTGAGAGTTCTTTTATATGTGGCCCCCATTGGAGCTTATTATCAATCCTCAAGCCAAGGAACTTGGCAGTAGCAGTAAAATCTAATGAATTATTATCAATATTTATGTCACTTAAAACTCTTTTTTTTGCTAAAGAAAAATGTACGCAGTTGGTTTTTTTCGCATTTAGTGCCAGATTGTTTATACTAAACCAGTTATACGCGTGGCTCAGAGCTAGATTGATATTATCAGTATCAGTTGCTTTCCTTTCCATATCGAACAACAATGATGTATCGTCAGCAAACAACACAGTCTTGGAAAATTTTTGTAATAGGAAAGGAAGATCATTGACATAAACCAAAAACATGAATGGACCCAGTATCGACCCCTGAGGCACTCCCACATCTACACCCAAGGCATCAGACATCACCCCATCTATATTAACGCTCATTATTCTGGGAGAAAGATATGATCTCAATATTAGTAGTGCTTCTTTTCGTACTCCGTAGTGAAACAGTTTAGACAAGAGTATATTGTGATCTACGCAATCGAAAGCCTTCGATAAGTCACAAAAAATTCCCATAGCATCTTTAGATTTTTCCCACGCCTCGTAAATACCACTCATAAAAGCAGTGGTTGCATCAGTAGTGGAACATCCTTTTGAGAAACCAAATTGATTCTTGTACAGGATTCCCCTCAGATTAAAGAATGAACTCAGTTGATCTAGTAGTATTTTTTCAAAAATCTTACTTAATGTTGGAAGTATTGTGACAAATTGTCGTCATCTGAAGAAACTACCGACGTCATGTGTCAATGACGTCTCTTACGTCGAGCAGTACCGTAAACGGACGTCATAATAACGTATAAATGCTACCTGGGATGATATCTACGATTTACTCACTTTGAATTTTAAGCCCATATTTTGTGAATTTTGAGGCCCTATTTTTATGATTTAAATAAAAATGAACAATTTTCAGATTTATTCCTATATGTGTACTCTAAGACAATGCATGTCGCCAAATTTCATAGTTCTATGTCAACGAGAAGTACCCTGCTGTAGGTTTTGATTTTTGTAAGTGTCGAAATATGCGGTTTTTAGGGTTCCGTACCTCAAAAGGAAAAAACGGAACTCTTATAAGATCACTTTGTTGTCCGTCTGTCCGTTTGTCCGTCTGTCCGTCTGTCCGTCTGTCCGTCTGTCCGTCTGTCCGTCTGTCCGTCTGTCCGTCTGTCCGTCTGTCCGTCTGTCCGTCTGTCCGTCCGTCCGTCCGTCCGTCTGTCCGTCTGTCCGTCTGTCCGTCTGTCCGTCTGTCCGTCCGTCCGTCCGTCCGTCTGTCCGTCTGTCCGTCTGTCCGTCTGTCCGTCCGTCCGTCCGTCCGTCCGTCCGTCCGTCCGTCCGTCCGTCCGTCCGTCTGTCCGTCTGTCCGTCTGTCCGTCTGTCTGTCTGTGTGTATGTCAAGACTCTTTATCTCGGGAACTCGTAAAGATATCGAGTTGAAATTTAAACTGTATACGTATATCTATGATCTCTCATAGTTGTGTAAAGGAAAAACTTCTCAGTTATCATATAAAGAAGCCGTTCATGTCGTAAAAAAACCGCATATTTCGACACTCACAAAAATCATAACCTACAGGGTACTTCCCGTTGGCATAGAACTATGAAATTTGGCGGGAAGCATAATCTCAGAGTACACATATAGGAATAAATCTGAAAACTGTGCATTTTTATTCAAATCACAAAAAACAGGGCTTCAAAATTCACAAAATATGGGGTTAAAATTCAAAGTGCGTAAATCGTATCATGTAAGGTATCATATAAAAAAGCTTCATTAGCACATGCTAAAACAGGTTTTTAATTATTTTAACAATTTTCGATGAATGACAAGAAAAGTAAAAAAAAAAAACTTTTGTCGATAATGATGATGATGAGTATAGAGATTTTAACAACGTACTTCCCAATTTTGTGATTTTTTTTGGATTTGTACGGAACCCTCGGTGTGCGAGCCTGACTTGCACTTGTCCGGATTTTTTACCACATAACGGCTCTTACTTTTTGAAACGTTAACTGAGAAGATTTTCTTTTGTTTACACAACTGCAAGGGACCATAGATATTCTATACAGTTTAAATTTCAACTCGATTCGTTCCCAAAATAAAGAGTCTTGACCTACACACAGACAGACGGACAGACGGACATCAAAGTGATCCTATGAGGGTTCCGTTTTTTCCTTTTGAGGTACGGAACCCTAAAAATAGCAGTGGACGTTTTATTGGTGAAATGAGGATGAATTCTGTAATTCCAGCCTCTCCAGTTCTATTTATAGTTTTACTGGGTGACCATCTTGCGTGAATATTGTTCGTCCCGCGAAGGCTTGATTTCAATGTTCAAGCAGGTCCAGAATACAAATCAGGGGAGCTTACATAAAACTGTTTTGGTCATTCTGACGAACATCACGTAGATATGAAGATACAGTTTTGTTGTGGGTTTAGTAGATATCACAAACAGGTCGTACGAATGTTAGCTGTACCTACATATTTTGAAGGTTTACTTAAAATTATGCCTTGGTGGCTCAATGGTTAGTGAACCTGACTTCTGAATCACAGAGGCGTGGGTTCGATCCCCACCCAGGGCAATCATTTATGTGATAGACATAAGTTATTGCTCTGTCTCTGGGTGTTATTTAGGATTTATCTATATAAGTATGTATTTAAAATATGTAAATATGTATATATGTAATATATCAGTCTCTGGCAGCCATATCACAAGCTTTGCTTAGTTTGGGGTCAGAGTCACCGTGTATTAAGATACACGGTGACTATATATATATAGAGAGAGTACTGTAGAGTGTACATATTTACTTATAAGATACACAGTCAAAGTCCCCCAATATTTATTTATTTATGTTTTTGAATACACACATGAATCTTTTTTGCTTTTTTTTATTTTTGTATTAAACTCTACAGATACCGAGGTATGCTTTTGCCTTTTGCTAGCATTTTTTTTCTAATTGGAAGACATTATTTAACATAAATTATAGGTATTTTACTAATCTACGTTAGGTATATGCAGCTAGCAGTCCCACCTCCGTAAGCAGCACTCGGCAAATCCTAACCCAAAAGTGCTATTACACCCTAGACGATTTCTTCGAAGATAAACTTTAAACTCTAGGTATAATTTAATAGACATAACTTACTGTAACTACTATTAAGATAGAGATATAGATAAGTATTAGATGTAACTATTTTGAACTAGAATATTTTTGACAATTCTGTCTGGCATTAAAAATAAATAATTATGCTACGCCCTATTAGACAGGGTGAATATGTACATCGACTGAATTAGCAATAAGTATTGGATCATCCACAGACCCTTGAAGGTCTAAAGATAATCCAAGTGCTCAAGCCCACTGCCAGTTGGCAGCGTGCCCAGCATGCTGGCAGCATTGCCACGCTGAATGGCAATGCTTATACGTTGAGCCAAATAAACACCAGCATTTTGGTCACGCGTTGCGTCCACCAGACGCTCAGAAAGACTTTTAAAAAACGAGATGAGCTCCCGGCCCCCACGGACGCAAAGTCTCAACTCCAAATGGCTCAAATATGTAACCACTACCGAGGTTAGCATACTTGCGCCGCTTGTGCTGCTCCGCCGAATTGGCCGCCGCTCCAGCCCTACTCTGAGTCTCAGGAAGATGTGACGGTGCCAAAGTATCGACGCTAGTTGCGTTCCATACTAAGGGCCGTCCAATCGATGATCCAATTGCTTTCTTTGTAGTAGTAGTGTAGTTTTGTCATTATTAAAGAACATTAAAAAATAAAAAAAAGCAATAAGTATCTATTAGTCTAATATGCTAAGCACTGATTGTATTCACATGTACATATATCTTGCATAAATAAATAAATTATCTTAAATATTTTTTGGCTTAGTACACTTTTTTAGAATAAACCTGTATAGATCACGAAGTTTAGTTATTTTTAGTTTGACAAGGTGTTTGTCAGCGATCACTGAAGTTTAGCATTCGGCACGTACGTTCAATCTTTGGATGATGATGACTGCGGGAGCCATTTACAAACGAGCGCTACCGTAGGCACGTTAAAATTGTAGGCTCCGGTTGTTTTAACCGCTTACCCTGATAAAGACCTTTAAGGCCCAATTAAGAAGGCGCCATCGTAGATAAATTAGCAGTTTAGAATATTTCTGTTTCACTCTAAGAATTCGATAGAGATAACACTTTTTACGATGCCATTAAATGTACTATGGCGCCTTCATAATAGGGTCTTCAGGCGGCTTAAAAACTGACACTATAGCCCCTGATCGACGTACGAAATAAAACCACAGTTTTAAGGGGGCGCCTAATGTCAAAATCAAGCGAAAGGTGTATGTTTAAAGACGTGGTGTAAAGGTAACGAACATAAATATCCATATTAAAAAAATACTATAGGAAAGGAAAAAACCTATAGTAGCAAAGTAATTGCGAAGAATTTTGGAAAATGATATGGTTACTTCAGAAAAAAATTAAAACTTCGCAACTTAAAAAAAAAAAACCAATGCTCGAAATTATCAGCGACAACGCCACATTATTTTTACAAATTACGTAGCCAGACTATTGTTCTAGTAGAGTTATTGATTAGTCTTTTTAATAAATGCTTAAATTTTGAATAAATTAAATAAAATGTCACCTAAAAATGTAAGCTGGCGCTCGAAGCCAAAAACATCGTGAACTGTGTAATGCGATTTTCGACTCCAAACAGAGCACCATAGATGATAGCGGGCGATGCAAGAAGCGAGGGTGAAATTGTTTTTTTTTTTCATGGCATTAGGCGCACACTTAAAGTTTTCTCTGTGGTACGACGGTATGACGGTATGACAGTATAACGGTATAACCACAGAGAAAACCTTAAAAACGCAGTTTTGTTTTGTACGTCGATCAGGGGCTTCCCTGTTTGTACGAACCTACCTACTTCCCAAGTTTCTGATGACGACTTCCTCAGAAGGGCATCAATATTGGCGAGCGGTATCTCATCGATATCCATTGCGTTAAGCATTCAGTATGAATCTTATCGAAAAGAACTTATGATAAACGATAGTGGATGTATGAAAAATGAACATGCAATTTATGCCGGAAAGGGCCCTTTTCACATTCTTTATCGACTTTGGTATTGAGTAAGTACGTTGGGTTCAACTTCAACCATTTTAGAAATGAAAATGAGTATTTTGCATGGACAGTTGATAATTTTTTAGGTTTCCGTACCTCAAAAGGAAAAATCGGAACCCTTATAGGATCACTTTGTTGTCCGTCTGTCTGTCTGTCTGTCCGTCTGTGTGTATGTCAAGACTCTTTATCTCGGGAACGCGTAGAGATATCGAAATTAAATTTAAATTGTATATGCATATTTATGGTTTCTTGCAGTTGTGTAAAAGAAAAACTTGAGAAGTTTTTCTTTAAATAATTGCACCAGAGCCAAAACTAGAAATTGTAAGGAGAAGCTCTGAATATATGTTGATAAATATTTTTAATAAACTACCTGAATATCTACGAAAGGAAAATAACCACTGAAAATTCTATAAAAATCTTAAAGAAATACTGATCAAAAAATGTTACTACAGTATAGAAGATTCCTTGAAAGACAAAAATGTTTCTCACTCGCAGAAGTAAGCAGATGATGAGTATAAGCAAAGAAGATATAATAATACTACGTATAGAACGGCCACTCGTTACCCCCCAGCCGTTTGAGTCTTCCTCACTTCCACCCCGCGTTAGGACACGATTTACTACTCTGCGCGCGGGCTGCACAGGCCGCTGCAAATACCCGTGTAGCGTTCGTGCGTATGTGTAGTGTCTGTGAATAAATATAGTGTTGTGTGCGTAAGACAGCAGATTTTGTATGAAGAATCGCGGAGTGTCCGGGCTGTATAAGTCTCATAAGTTCCTTTTTGTTTTATAGTTTCTGTAAGTATAAAACTCATTAATTGTATAATACGAGTAATTATACTTGCGACGCCCTTACAGGGTTGAAATATGTAACTAGTGCTAAGTGAGCAAATTTTTACATGTTTATAAATTTAATGCAAGGTTTGAAATAAATAAATAAATGAATAAAAGAACTTCATTAGCACATGCTAATTTTAAAAAATGCAAATGCACATTTTAATTTAATTATTTTAACAATTTGTAATTTTCGATGTAAGACGAGAAAAGTGAAAAAAAAAAACTTTTTTGTCGATGGTTATAGTATAGAGATTTTAACAACTTACTTCCCAATTTAGTGAAATTTTCTGGATTCGCACGGAACCCGCGATGTGCGAGCCTGACTTGCACTTGTCCGGTTTTTTTTGTTTGACAACAAATCCTCGCGCAGCATGGCTAAATCCTTGTGAGAAAATTACTTTTAGATCTCCTTTGAAGTGTGGTAGAATATTTCACTATACTTACAGTAACTACGTTTTGACGTCTTTTTTCAACCCAAACAACGCAGTACACTACTACTTACTTAAGCTTAAACTACATACACTACTACTACATTCCGCGTTTCATTCAGTAGGTATTATAATTGCAATTTCATCTGATAGTGTTCTTTGAAGTCCAAGGTTGTAAATTAGCATTGCTTTGGACTCTGGCTATCATTTCACGTAAATACCAACTAGACTTCGCGCCACTACTGAAGTCTGATAGTCGCGGCGCCACAATCGCTTAGTTCTGTAGCTCTTCTTTCCGTAGCACTTAGTTCTCGAATTTTACCGTCGGGTTTCATTGGTGGCGCAGGGCCTAAATAAGATTCCATTCGGAATATCGTGATGTTCCTGGAAACTTCCATTAGGTCTTTGCAATCTATCTGTCATTAATATATAACAGTTTGTTTCACGCCTCAGATGTTAGAGGCTAAGTTCTATGAATAAATTTGTCCTGCAGGGACTGTTTTAGATGAACTCAATATCTACCACAAATCAGTTATCGTTGTAACATAGTTACGTAACCTTGTACAAACCGAATAGTAAATTTAATTTACGTATTTTCTATTTACATTAAATCTAATAATTTTTATTTTGCCAAAGAAGACACAACCGACTTCAAACGCCTACGGAATTCAATTTGTTCGCCCAAATCGTTAGATCATCAATGTAATTTTTATATAATTATTATTGTTGATTTTTTTTTGTTTCCGCCAATTTATATCCTTAGAGTGGAGACACATACTACTATAGATACTACGTAGTGGAGACAAAGTATGAATTGGAGTTGATAACTGACATTAGAAGTGAATAAAATAGTTTTATGCTTTTGTCATTCTCGGGGTACAGGCAAGGTAATTAATATCTAACAGTATTCCGTCATCCGAATCATATCTATGCGCCTCGGAGTTCGGTATACTCTCGGTATTCTAGTCAGTTCCGACGCAATATTCATATACATTTTTTTATTTTATTTGGCGGTCCTCTTTAATAATAAATAAATAATAAAAATTAGGAGACATTTTGCACACGGTCTCTGACACCAAACTAAGCAAAGCATGTGATATGGTTGCCAGATACTGATATACTACATAATTATACATGCATGTTGTAATTATAACATAAACATACTTACTTATATAGATAAAACATAAATAACACCCAGAAACAGAGCAAACACCTATGTACATCACATAAATACTTTGATTCCCATCCAGGAATCGAACGCACGCCTCTTTGATCCCGTAGTCAAGGTCACTAACCACTGAGCCACCGAGGCAGTCGGTAAATGCGGTCCGTAAACGAAATGCGGTCCGCGTGTTGCCTGCCTTGGTTTTAGTATGTCAGCAGGCAATTCGGTGATCAAATGCAGACGTATTCGCGATTAAAAAAGAATTCCATAGCTTTGCTATCCACTCTAAGTACGTTGAGCTGAACAAAACAGCTTTCAGACAGCTCTAAGTCATTCCGGAGTCCGGACTGCTCAAAGTATCTACTTGCAACAAACAAGCTTTGACACAAAGCCTCAGCTCGTGAGTACAAAGCCTTAAATCTGTAACTAAGAACAAAGTAGCGCCAACTACTCCAAAACTACAAGCTGACGCATCACAAGTGGAGTGGAGTACATATAGAAAATTATTCATTTTTCATTAGGTTAAATAGTTATTTGTTACACAAGAGTGCAAAGTTGATTTTTAACCGCGTGCTCAATTTTGATGACCGAGCAAGCGAAGGATCCTGAATTCAACAGTTAGAATCCTGAGCATTAGCGAAGGAATCAAAAGAGCACAAGGTAAAAAATCTTTGCACTCGAATGCAACACGCAACTTTTCATCCCACCTCAGCGAGGAAATGACTAAAGTCGTCTACATAACGCACTGTTTCAAATACTTCTCGCGTATTTGAAACAGTGCGTTATGTAATGCATAACGCAAATGAGCTTTCTCCTTTTAACAATCACGCGAGAAGTATTTGAAACAGTGCGTTATGTGGACGACTTTAGTCATTTCCTCGCTGAGGTGGGATATGAAAAGTTACGCGTTGCACTCGAGTGCAAAGATTTTTTACCTTGTGCTCTTTTGATTCCCTCGCTAACGCTCAGGATTCTAATTGTTGAATCACTCGCTGCACTCGTGATTCAATTTTTGAATCCTTCGCTTGCTCGGTCATCAAAATTGAGCACGCGGTTAAAAATTAACTATGCATTCTTGTATAACAAATAATTAATGTACATCGATAGTTTTAGAACTGGAGGTCGATTTTAACCCCCGAAGCAAAACGAGGGGGTGTTGTAAGTTTGACGTGTCTGTGTGTGTCTCTGTCTGTATCATCATAGCTACTAAACATACAAATCGATTTTGATATTCTTTTTTTGTTTTTTTTTTAAAGGTAAATTATTCAAAAGTATTTTTAATAACGTTTCATCGAAATTGGTATAGCAGTTGTCAGCTCTCTTGCAAGCTGCCATAGAAATCTCATTGCATCGTTTGTTTTTAATTTTGAATTAAATCTGTTGTAACTTTAGAAAAGTGACTTATTGTCGGACACGTTTAAGTGGGCTATCACTTGAAAAATTCACTCTAGTCTATATAATTACATGGACAAGTTTGGAATTCTTGCTGACGAACAGTTAGGTTTTCGAAAAAAGAAATCCATAAACATAGCTATTTATAATTTAATTAAAACCATTTTAGATGGCAGAGAAAATAAATTGCCAGTATATGCTATGTACATGGATCTTACTAAGGCGTTCGATTATGTTGACCACAATATTTTGATCAATAAACTAGAAGCATACGGAGTGAGAGGTAATGTGCTAAAGTTAATAGATTCATATCTGCGTAACAGATTCCAGAAAACACAAATTACCAGGATCTGCTGGAATCGTAAAATATGGCGTCCCTCAAGGCAGCGTGTTGGGGCTATTACTCTTCATAATTTACCTTAACGACCTGCCACAAGCGATTGATCACCCAATGGTGTTGTACGCGGATGATAGCACGGCAGTATTTGAAGGTGATAATAATAAACCGATTGAAGTAGATATAAATTTAGGATTAAAAAATATAGTAGAATGGTTGATGACTAATAATTTACTAATTAATTTTGACAAAACCAATATTATGACATTTAATAAATTTAAAAAATGACATCTAATATTAATTTTAAAGGTAATGACATTAAGGATATAACAGTTACTAAGTTTTTAGGTCTTCATTTGGACTCCAATTTGGATTGGAAAGTGCAAGCCGAATCGGTACGTGCAAAACTGAATAGTTATTCTTATGCCCTATACATGTTGTCCAAGGTGGTAAATAAGCAGGCAGTGATCACCTCTTATCATGCTTATGTGACATCTACTTTACGATACGGCATAATATTTTGGGGAAACTGTTCGGAACGAGAGAGTATTTTTAAAGCGCAGAAGAAATGCCTGAGGTCTGTCTGTCATTTGAACTCAACAGAGTCGTGCAAGCCACACTTTTTAGAACTAAAGATATTGACCTATCTATGTCTATACATATATGAGATTGCATTATTTGTTAAGATGAATCTGCACATGTATAAGCATCTCAAAAGCGTACGTAATAATAATAAAATATGTATGGTAGCGCATAAAACTGCATGTTTTGGTAAGGGTGTTTGTGGTATGGGTCCGATTATTTACAACCATCTACCAAAATCAATACTGGAATCAGAGTGTGTGCCTGTTTTCAAAAGAAAATTATTTAATTTGCTTGTGTCTAAAGCTTATTACGGAGTACGGGAATTTTTAGATGATAAATTGCATAACCTGTGAAATTAATTAAATAATAATAAATTGTATGATTTTTGATGTTCTAATTACTAATATTATTGTATGGTCATATTGGACTTAACTGTTGATTCAATATTTTTGTCATTAGTATTAAGATCTAAATGTAACACAGTTCAACAATAAATGTTCTTTGACTTTGACTTTGAAAAATAGAGTTAGATGATCTTGACTCTATTATTGAAACAAATTCAGTTCAGGGGACAGAGTAGGGGCTTTTAGAGGTATTTTTATCCTAAATGGCATATCCATAATCGCACATGATTGTTATGATCAACTTTACAAATTTACTTTACCCTAATCCCGTAATTGTGAAAAAGTCAGCTGTTCCATACGTTTTGTTCCAGATTTTTTTTGTACTTTTTTTTTGGGGCACCAAGTATTAAAAATTTATTAAATAGAATATCTAATATTGAAATTAAAATAATACACTGTGAATGTAAGCCGTGGTGGCCTAGAGGTAGTGACACCCGCCTTACAATCGTGAAGTCGTGGATTCAAATCCCGATCCCGTAACGATAAGTTTTTTTGGAATTTATGTACGGTATTTAACACCACGGGCTTTTCGGTGAAGGAAAACATTGTGAGGCAACCTGCATGCGTCCGTAGAAGAAATTCGATGGCGTATGTGAATCCACCAACCCGCACTGGGCCAGTGTTGTGGATATGGCCCAATCACATTTCGTGGGTAGGCCTACGTCTTGCAGTGGACTATTAAAAAAAGGCTGGTACAGTACAGAATGTACTTGTACCTATTGTAATACATGTATTATTCAAAAGCGGAAACTTTGGAAAACATCAAAATTTAAACCGAAACGACGTGATGTCCAGAAATGAACTTTCTCAAAAAGAGATGTTAATTTGGTTTCTGGCCACGAATTTCCCTTTCAGGTACTTCGCTTTGCTTTGATTGTACGAGTAGCTACTAGTACAAACAAAGTCCAATACAAATTTTCAACAAAACAATATTATGTTAGAGAACATTTTTTATAATCATATTTAGCCTTAAATTATATATTTATTTAGCCTTTCGAACAAACAAAACAAATTTTTGGTGAAAGAGTTTAATTGCTATTATTTAACGGCTACGAATTTCTGTTGCTTCAAAACTAATTACTAAACAAAAGCAAATTCAATATGCATGACACCACCTTTCAAAATTATTTTACGTATTTTCAAAGCAAATAGTAGGTAACAGAATAAAATATGTGGATTAATTTTATTCTGAATCTCAGTTATGAAAATCAGTTGATAAAAATAGTCATGTCGTTGTCGTGAGGAAACCACTGCCTATAATGAATGAATGAATGAATCGTGAATATTTAAAGTATACGAAAAACGTAGATGGCAGAGTTTTTATCGAATAATTTACCTTTTCTGTCAAATATAGTAACTAATTTCAAAAAATTCAAAATTAATTTTAAAAAATAGTAGGGCTCATTTTTGTTTTTCACTGATGTAATAGATTCAATAAAAACATGTACATTTTCGATATCTAACGATTACTGTAGATCTTTGATTACTATTATACCAGCCTCCATACATTTTGTGGACGTGTCTTTTTGAAATGCTTATAACAAAATAATTCTTTGACATGATAATGACCTTACCTACAACATCGATCATCTTAGTCGCGATCTGCGTGGCAAAGGAGGGCGAGTCGGCCGTCACTTCGCAGCTGAAGTTCCCCGCGAGGGATAGGTCCAGTCTCCGCAGCAACACTTGGGTGCCGTTTGACCGGTTCATCTGGAATTTACCAAAGTACCATTTTAGATTCATTGAAAACCGGTGGGGAGAACGGTAACTTTCAAGCGAAAAGCGTGGTTATAAATCCGGTCCTGACAGAGAATAAGCAATAATCCATCAATCATCTATGTGCTAAGTCCACTGCCATTTTAACTTGCTATTCAATTTATTTAATTTAGGTGAATTATATTACTTTTTTATCAATTAAGTAATATGGGTTTGCATTTAAATACAGTTGTCACTAAGGAAGACCTAGTAACCGATCGCTTTAATAGAAATATTAGAATTTAGAGAATACAAGTTTTTATACTTAAAGTAATCAATGGTGTTGTTGATATATTCCACCCGGCCGAGTCGATGGATAAACTTTATTGTTGATTTTAGAAAACTCAAGGTTCTTATAATACACAAACTACTTAAGGTATCAGCAGTTTTTAGTGGTTTCCACTTAGAGATATAATAAGTAGAGGTCGGAAATAGATAGTCCAATGTTATGTACTTGCACACAACATAGAAAAGCATTACATTATATACCTAAAATAAGACCTAAAATATCGGGGGTTAGCCTGATTTTCTGAATATTCCAACAAAATGAGGGACAAAGCATAAAATAAATGTTTTAAAAGTAGGTGTTTTGATTAAAAAGTAAACTCGTGTTTCAATTTTCTGTTCGTTTCAACTATTTGTTAATTTTTTGCCATTTTTTCCAAAAGTTTCATTTTCAATTTTATAAGCTATTTCTGTCAGAAAACGAAATACTATTTTCTAAGTTCGACTTAAAATTTACGTGTAAAAAGTGCTGCCGAATTCCGGAGGCATATTATCCATATTATTGATATCCCAAAATCGCAAGTACGTAACCTTGACTATCCCGACTCTTATTAATAATATGCTTTATTAGCTATGTTTACACCTACTTGCAGTTGATTGCCACTAGCATCAAAATACTCGTAGATAGTAATTGCGCAAATAAACGTAACCTATCTTTCGTAGTTGCGTTTTTTGTAACAATAACATTAATTTCTTTTCACATCTCACTCTGTGCTATTTTTATTAACCCTTAACCCCACCTACCTGCGGTCTGTGAGACCGCAGCGTATTTTCAAATTCAAGTATTTTAATCTGTATACATGGTAGGATATGTGCGTCTATATACCTTTTCTACACATCCATCAAAACTACCCCTGCGCTGGCGAGTGTACACGCTCGCGAATTTAGCCAGGGTAAGTAAAAATCATTCGTCACCTGTCAGTGTGACAGAAGACAGTTATTATGTTTTATGTGCAAAGTGCCAATTCGTTTGGAGTATGCGTAAAAATGTACCTACTGAAACTCCCGCCCAAAATGGTGCATCTTTCAAGGTTGCAATTTTGTTGAAATTTTTGATTTTTTTTTAGTTTTATTCTTTAATTGTATGGTTAGTATGCTAAACTTAAAGAAATTAATCCAATTTTTAGATATTTTATGTTTCGTATCTATTTATCTCTATATTGTAGAAGAGTCTCTTTTTAGGTTAAAATTACTAGTTATTGAAGTCTTATATCATATTTATATTATATTTGAGATCTTATTCCAGTTTTAAGTTATTTGAAAATCTTATCAAACAAGTATTTTTATCACTTGAAACTTTTTTAATATTGTGGCACCCGCTTTTAAGGTTATAAATAACTGGTCTCCAATACCGCACGTAGGTGGTTACGTTACAAAAATAGGTAGGGTGTTAAGGGTTAAAAGCTAAATATCTATTCCAGCGCAGCGTTTTTAGTTCACAGAGCAGTCGTACCTTTACCTTTCAAAGTAATTGAAACATAATACTGAAGTACCTACTCAATACATAATTTAATATATTCGTCTCGTACTCAAAACTCAAGTTATATCAATGTTATTAAACATCAAGCGTAGACGTAATATATTTCAGCTATGGTATTAAAATATTTGAGAATAATATTTTTCGGGTTGTACGATACCGTGCCGGGTCGAAATAAGAAAGTTCTTGTAAAAATATACTGTGTAGTGTATTGCATTTTCATATTAATATTTAGTTCATTAATTTATCCTATTTTAAAAGTAAAATTTTTGTACGTTCTACACGACTCAATTATATTACTGGAAGCTTTAATTGTAATAACCATTGCTCTAGTAACAGAAGATGAATATTATTTTCAATTTTGTCGAACTGTAAAAAATGAAAATTTTGACCAAAAACTAATTTCGTCAACTAAAACACAAAACTGTTGTTTCGTTGTTCTTTTATCGTGTTTGTTTGTGCTAGTTTCAGTTAGTAACTATTTCACATTAAAATTTGCTATTTCTATTACTCACGGTGCAGTATTTAATGATTTACTGTTCATGTGCTGCTGTACTGGTATTTATAGGATTATAGTTACGTTTCATTTATTTCGGAAATGTGTAAATGTATTGAAGAAAACGCTAATGGAAGAGTTGGAGGTAGTTAATATTGATGCGAATGCGAAAATCAAAACTATAAACAACATTGTGACAATTATTCTGAAATTGAATGTAGAATCAGATTTGGTTTATCAGGTTTCAAAATTTGTGGTAAGTGTCCCAGAACTAAATAATATACTTATACATATTATGGTGTTTTACTAGCTTTTATTTAACTTGCAATGGATGTACATATGTATGTATATATGTATGTACCCATGTAAATTCGGGTAAAATCTTACAAGTTAAATTTGACCAACTTCCCGGTTTCCGATTGAACTAAAATTTGCACGCATCGGCGAGTATATCGCGTGACAATGCAATAATATAGCACATGGAGCTGATGTGATGATGGAGTCGAAGATGGCCTTAGGAACTCCTGTACTAAACAAAATCGTCCGTAATTAAGATCGACCGTCGTGTTTGTGCTCGTTTTACTTATCTTGGCTAGCACTCTGCTGCTAGGTACATGATATCCAGGATCTCAAAAGCTTGTATTTTTAACTGGGTTAAATTTAGTATTAGCCCGCATGATATTTGGATTTTTGACGCAATATTATTATAATTTATAGCCTATGTGTTAGTCTGATATATAAGCTATATTATTGCAAAGTTTCATCTCAATCCGTTCAGTAGTTTTTGCGTGAAAGAGTAACAAACATCCATCCATCCTCACTAACTTTCGCGTTTATAATATGAGTAGGATTAGGTCATACTTCAGAGTTGATCCCAGTTATATGAGTTACATTTTTATACTAATTTATTAGGTTAAATTAATGTAAATAGGTTAAGTTTAATTTATTTATTTGAGATTAAGTCATACTTCAGAGGTGATCGCATTTCAATTTTACGCCGCTAGTTTTTGAAAAATCAACAGTAATTTAATAATTAATACATAGATGACACATCGATTCGTGTGAACTATACAAATTCTGTTCACGATTGAAGTCGCTTGTGCCATTTTTGGCGTAAAATAATTATATCAGTTCTTCTCATTTTTTTCGTTAAACTGTGTGTGCACAGTGCAGAACACTACCACTGTAATGGAATCTATGCAGTATTCCGTCTTCATACAAAAGGTTGCATCGCGAATCATACCTACGCGCCTAGGAGTTCGGTACACACAACACAGTCGGTACTGTCTCGGTACACAACAATAGCAAAGGTGCTCAGTAGAGACGAAGAACGTATGAGTTTATAATCAGCGTTGATTACTTGTGACAAAAGTTTTCACATAAAATTTCCAACCAATTTAGTCATCATCATTTTTGTTCTACAATCAATACTTTACGAGCTACAGGTTGTCTAAGTTTCAATAGAGACGATTTAAAAAAAACCGGACAAGTGCGAGGCAGGCTCGCACACTGAGGGTTCCGTACAAATTCAGAAAATTTCACAAAATTGGGAAGGAAGTTGTTAAAATCTTTATACCATAACCATCGACAAAAAAGTTTTTTGTTTTTTTACTTTTCTCGTCATACATCGAAAATTACACATTGTTAAGATAATTAAAAATCTATTTCTTATTAAATATATATTAAAATTATTCTTTTATATGATACCTTACTTACACGATACGATTTACTCACTTTGCATATTGAACCCATATTTTGTGAATTTTGAAGCCCTATTTTTTGTGATTTAAATAAAATAGTACAGTTTTTAGATTTATACCTATATGTGTATTGTGTACTCTGAGATAATGCTAATCGCCAAATTTCATAGTTCTATGTCAACTGGAAGTACCCTGCGGTTTTTTATGATATAAACGGCTCTAATTTTTTTAAACGATAACTGAGAAGTTTTTCTTTTACACAACTGCAAGAGACCATAGATATACGTATACAGTTTAAATTGACATACACACAGACGGACAGACGGACAGACGGACAACAAAGTAATCTTATAAGGGTTCCGTTTTTTCCGTTTGAGGAACGGAATCCTAAAAACGGCATTTTTTTTTTACTTGGGAAATATTTTTTCAATTAACTCATATTTTTTTTAATGTATAATTATATAGATTATAACATCCAGACACAGAGCCAACCCCTATGTCCTTCACATAAATAGTTGTCCTGGGTGGAATCGAACCCACGTTTTTTGGCCCAGGAATCAGGGTCACTAACCACTAAGTCACTGAGGCAGTCAAAGAATGCCGATATAGAGTAACGGAATACATGTTAAAAAATTATCCAGAAAATTTCAGAATATTTAACATGATAATGAAAGCACAGTGGAGAAACAATAATAATTAATCTCTAATAAATATATTTTCAGATCGGCAGCGGTATCATATCAGTAATTTTGAAAATAGCCATATTTGTTTTGCACTATATGGCGGAGGATATCTTCAGCTCTAAAGAAATCTACCTTCGGAATATGTTGCCAATGATATTTCAGATCATTGAAATTATCTTGTTTTCTATAATTTTTTTTGTTCCTGTCATTACAACGGAGCTTGCTAATGACGATTTACTGGAGACAGTGGAAATTTTATCTGAAATTTTACCAACAAATAGAGGTGAGTAAGATCTTAATTGAGTCTTTTAGTTTTAGCTGTAAGTTTATTTTACGTATTCAAATCTTAGTTTAGTAAACTCCAGTGTGAATTTGCTGTAAAGAGAACAGACTTATCAAAATTATGTTGAAATAAGTCGTCTAAGTAGTTCAATATTGCGTTGTTTATTATTTAGCTAACTAATATCTCTAGCTCTTAACAGAGTAATTACAAGAGGCACTAGGCGTGCTTACAATAATTTGGATTAATTTTTACTGAGACAGTTATTCTGATTTTATGAAAAAAAATATGGTTTTAACTCTCTTTCTTCCTGGTTATGTATCCCAAATGGGTGGGGTCAGCCTTCCTCACTTTCCTCCTCCAATTCGCTCGATTCTTGACATCGTCTTCGGCAATAGTGTACTATATCATGTCCCTCTATCTCGCCTTTGGGTCTGCCTCTGGTTCTTCGACCAGGGGAGGGCAGTTGTAGCGCCAGGTTAAACCTTACGGTTTTTTTTTATATTTTTTTAATTAAGTAGCAAACAAGTAAAGAAATTAAATCAGGATCACAATAGTAGATCTATACAAAATAATTCAGAACTGGTGCACTAAGCCTAAATACTATAATCAGCTGTTACGTACATTTTGTCGATTCCGTGTTGCAATTTTGTATGTATGTACTCGTATCTTGATTTTTTAGGCTAGGCTCTATAGAAAAAAAAATCATAATGATAGTCTGAATCACTTTCTTTCGGCATAGTACAGATCAAGCAGATAACCTTGTATATAGAAGATAATTTTCATATATCTTCTCATTTCAGACACTGCTCTACGTGCTGCTGTGTATAACGCTATAAATTGCGTAGAAAATCGATCAAAACCTGCTATTTGGCGAAACTATCCCATCAACATAAGCCTTAGTTTCGGATGTCTTGGATTGATCGTAACTTATATAATAAGCATCCTTCAGTTCATTTATTGAAAACTAGCTACCCTTCTCGGCTTGGCCCAGCTACGAACGAATTACAGTTTTTCGAAATAAAAGTATGTAGTTCGTTTAGGCCGTATGGCGAGCCCTGGTGTCAGAGTTTTAAAGCTGCCTGAAGACGTATCACATGGCTAAACAGTTAAAAATACAGTTAAACAGTTCAGAAATTACACAATAAATAAAATATTATTTGAGATACCATAGCCAAAACAATATAATTAAAATAATAACTAATTCTTTAGGATAGATGTTTGAAATATGATCTACCTGTATAGTTAATTAAACCAATTTCTCTACCAAACGAGTGTATTTGTTCTATCTAGCTGCATTTTGTAAATATCAGGAACCGGATTGTAAAATGGCTCCATCGGGTGCAGTAGCGCGTGTTATTGCAATCGGACCTAATTCATTCCGAGAACAAATGTAGATTAAAATAATTTTTTGTAGATAGGTATTTACATATATTATGTTTCTATTTTAACAAATCGGAAAAGTAGGAAATGATTATGGATGATGGATCTGAAAAATTATCGAGTAGGGACCGCGTACTAGCAAGCAACGTAGGGCGTCCCCTAACAATGTGGGCAAATTATCTGATTTTAACTGCAAGAATGCGCTGGATGCAAGCCATTTCCAACTGGGTTTATTAGAAATCTAGAAAAAAGCTCAGGTTCACGCATTTACCATTGCCATACTTCTTTCAACCAATATATTTGGCAACAAAAGATGACCATGCAAAATAGAGGGACATTTCTGGACTGTGATGGTGTTGAAAATAATGAAACTTATATCAACAATATAGTGCAAAGATTCTGGTGTCTGGTTCTATACGTGTGTTTCTAGAGGGATGTATCTGTTCTATTAGAATAAATAGAGCATAGAGAGTAGCTCTGTTCACAGTATATTTATAGACCGTGGTCAGGGCTGCTTTATCTATTCCATTTTGGTTTATTTATAGACCGAGTACCCTGAGTGAGTTAGTGACGTGAGGTCTTTACTCGTAAGTGACGGATAATAATCCTTGAAATTTAATCATCATCATCGTCATCGTCATCAGCTTATTTCGGCCCACTGCAGGGCATAAGCCTCCTCCCCTTTACGCCAACTATCCCTGTCCTGTGCCAGTCTCATCCAAGTGTTGCCTCAAAACTTTTGGATGTCATCACGCCACCGTTGTAAGGGTGAAATTTAATGAAACTGAATAATGCATATTGCTTCTAATCAATACAACCGGAAACCTACTGGCCAATGTGCAACTGAATGGCAAACTACTGGTGTGTTGCGCAGTAGCTCACATCGGTAAGTAGTGGTGTTCTGCGCAGTTTCTTGGAGCACTTTAAAGCTACTTAAAAGTTTGCTTTTAAGTAGCTTCGACTACCACAAAAAGAACTGAAACTTATATCGAGAAATATTCTAAGCAGTGCAAAGATCCTGATATATGGTTTTTCTATAGGGGTGTATCTGCAAAATTCGTGGTTCCGTCGGTACCGTTTGACGGAGTAGAACTCCCTGGCTGTCTCGGACCCAGATGAGCGCGTACATGTTTCTACTGACCAGTTTATAAGCTATCCAGTGGAAATCTTAAAGTAAAAGCTGAAGTAAACTTTCTGAGCGTTTGCGAAGTTAGCTACAAGTTTACATCAGCTTCAGTCGGGTTTGAATTTTGCGCAGCATATAGCTATAAATTGTAGATGTAGCTCCGGCCTATAGATAAGCAATTAGTTATCTGTTCAAAGAAGCTGAATGCAAACTATTTCCAATCAATACACTTGGGAACCTGCAGCATCTATGAAATTTCATACAACAAAATAACGAAACTTCCATCAGCAAATAACCCAGGCAGTCCAAAGATCCTGGTGTCCGGTTCTTCCATAATCGTGTTTCTGTAGAACTCATAATTTCCCCGGTACCATTAGACGCCTTGCATATCTTGGGCACAAATGAGTACCACTCCGGACTACTCCTGACTACAGTCTACTCCAGCGTAATTTAGTCTCAAAGTAGATGAACAATAATTCGTTAAAACACGCTGGGTGCAAAACTCTTCCAATCAATACACTTGGGAACCTGCACTGTCTAAAACAATAACAGCAATAACAGTAATGAAACTTACATCGACAAATATCCCAGGCAGTCCAAAGACCCTGGTGTCCGGTTCTTCCATAGGGGTGTATCTGTAGAACTCGTGGTTTCCTCGGTACCATTTCACAGAGTAGAGCGGCGCTCCCTGCATGTCTCGGGCGCAGATGAGCGCGGCTGTACCACCCCTGACCACTGTTTCCGGCTGCACCAGGAGCATCACGTCTCTTAGGCTTGTGACTCCTGGAAAATTAATGAATATTATTTTACTTTTTATTTAAATACTAGCGCTGCATGCATATAGTTATGTCGTAGTTGAGCGACAGACGAAACTTCTCATGATGATATTTGTGCATTTCCACTGTGGCTAAAATTGATCTACCTATATCAAGTGACCATGTAAAGCGGGCCACTTGGGGGTACATAGCTAATTTTGATATTGTCGCGTTGCATTGCGTTCTGACGTATTGCCACGTTTCTTGCATACCTAGGACAACGGATAAAGATAATCCTCAAAATGGGCAGATCTGATTACAATTAGTTGGAAGCATACAACCGGTTTTATTGGAAATCTATAAAGGATGCATATCAGCAGAAGACGTTTTACGACATATTATTATATACCAATGTATCTGGAAGGTTGAAAGATATCTACTCCAATTATAATCACTGTTTTCATAAAAAAATTATTAATGTTTAACGTAACACGTTTGTGATTGCATATTGAACAAATCACTATTTTTCTTTTCAAATCTACAATACTGTATAGATGCGCAAAATTAGCTGATTTCCGCGGCTTTACCGTCATGTGAAGAGATTGATGATAAAATTGAATAAAATAAAATGCAAAAACCATCGTTGTACGTTTGCGCAAGCCTCCTACAACTCGTTCCAGAAGGTTCCAGTCTATAAACGGCGCCTGCAGATTAGATTTTCGCTCCTCAGAATTTGATTTGGAACCGGAAGTCACTTCGGAACCACTTTGATGTCGGATGTACCAACTCTTCGGAGGACCTTATGATTTGATTTTTCGGTTTGTTTGCAAAATTGTTAGGTAAAGGCTTTGGGAAAAAGACAGAAGAATAGACCATGTCTTGGTTGAACGTTGGTTGATCTATACTTGGTGATTTTATCCAAAATATTGTTACAACATAGGTACAGTTATAGTCTCGGATAAGATATTTTTTAAATAGATAAATTAGCATTGAACTATCTCGGGTGTCCAAATTCGAAAAGGTAAAATGATTAGAGATTTGAACCATCTTACTGGTACTACAGGGTTCAAATTTCCAAAAAAGACAGAAGACAAACTGGAACCAAATTTTAACTATTTTGACATTTCAACTGGTGATTTTGACGTATGAGACAGACATTGCGTTTTTATTTTGTTTCACTCACTCTCGCGTTGTAAATGCTGTATATATATAAAAAAGACAACGTAGTTTTTATTGGAGTAAAATTTAGCAATAACTCTATTACTTGTCATTCTTCTGAGGTTGTAAGTGTGTGTGTACTTTTATTTTTTTAGGGTCCTTAACATCAGTACTTCTTATAGTTTAAATACCAACTTCTGTAAAATGTTGCATACTAAATAATTTAAACCTCGGAATTGTAGGCAAAAGACATAATTTCTCGCTTAAAATTGTTCTCGCGAGATATTTGGGCGGATTCCAGTAGAAACCTTTAAAAATTTTAATGGGAAATTTTGCAGATAAGGACCATAAAGCTTTTATCTCAAATTGCTAAAATAGGACAATTCTTTCGGTAAAAGTTTCCAACCTTTTGCTTTAAGCCTTGAGGTGGCGAAGCTCAGTGACTAATTCTCATAGGAAAAGGGATAAAAGTCTCCATAAATATTTTTACACATATACATACATATACATTTGAAGCCGTGGTGGCTTAGAGGTAGTGACACCCGCCTTACAATTGTGAGGTCGTGGATTCAAATCCCGGTCCCGTATCAATGCGTTCTTTGGAATTTATGTACGGAATTTAGCACCACTGACTTTTCGGCGAAGGAAAACATCGTGAGGCAACCTGCATATGTCCGTAGAAGAAATCCGATGGCGTATGTGAATCCACCAACCCGCACCGGGCCAGCGTGGTGGATATGGCCTAATCACCCTTCGTGGGTAGGCCTACGTCCTGCAGTGGACTATTAAAAAGGCTGATACAGTATAGTACAGTACATTCAAAGTTATTTCACAGAGCATTAGTCTAAAGCCGGGTACAGACTGCTGTAATGTAACATGCAATGTAACACGCATAGAAAGAATTTGCCACATTGTCGCAATGTATCATGCAATGTAAGAGGATTCCTATGATGTGGACGCCTTGCACACACGAACCGTGCACACTACGCGAACGAACAGAACATTTCAACCCGTACGCGCTGCAATCCGCCATATGTCGGTTCCTTCGCCGAACACAAAGAGGCGCGCTGTGTGGGCGGGTTGTGTGTATCTATGTTCTTGTCGACATGCACGCGACTAATATAGTGATATATTAGTCGCGTGCATGTCGGAAACAGACGCGAAAAGGTTCGTGCGCACAATGCGTCCAGTCCACACTTATTAAATGCTCCTTCCTTCATGTTACGATGATTGTTACGTTACAGCAGTCTGTACCCGGCTTAAGGTACTTAAAAATAATATACCTAATCAGGATATTCGCGTTGAAGGTAACGCTTTCGGTGTTGATCAAACAATAATGGTAGGACCTTTTAACCCTTAACCACCTACCATACATCTCACAGATGCATGCGGATGTTCAATCTAGAATATTTTTGCGCACGAGTATCGTATAAGCTTGGTCGTTCATGTACCTTTTCCCCGCGTCCCTCAGTGCCGCGCAAGCGCTCGTCAAGGTCGGTGGTCAGCGCGTTTGTCCTTGGTGAGTAAAATACTGTAGCCGCGCATCTGAGAGATGCATGGTAGGCGGTTACGTAACTTTTTCATAAATATGTTTTTTTTATTGTTTTAGTTAAAAATGACTTGTAATGACGCTATTATAGAGCAGTGGTTGGCACAAGAACTTTCAGACTCGGAAGACATACCAAATGATGAATGCAGTGATGTGGAGTCAGATGTTGGAATACAACATGTCTTAGAAAACATTGGCGAATCCGATTCAGAATGCGAAGATTTTACTGCAGTAGAAAATAATGACAACATACTCCCTCAAAATAATTCACCATTGTTGGTTTTGCCCGAAGAGCAAGAATTTTCATCAGGAGATGATGAACCATTATCACATATGCGATCGAGACCAAGGAAAAAGAATTATTTTGGAAAGAATCGCTTCCGTTGGTCATCTGCCCCACCATCTTTACGGTCGAGAACATTACAACACAATATTTTACTAGAAAAAGAAGGTATAAAGGCAGCATATCAGAGCAAGCTCAATACTTCGTCTTCTCCAGTAGATATTTGGCAGCAATATTTTACTGACGAAATGCTTGATAAAATTGTGCATTACACTAATGTGAAAATAAAAGAAATCAGACCAAATTACGAAAATAAAACATGTGTTCAAGATACAGACCTCACGGAATTGAAGGCATTTATAGGGCTCCTGTTTTATACAGCTATCTTCAAAGAAAATCATGAACACTATACATCATGGTACAGCAGTGACGGAACTGGAAGAGAAATATATCGCTGTATCATGAGCAAGAACAGGTTCGAAGTGATGCTGAAAACAATTCGATTTGATGATGCTGTAACCAGAGGCACACGTCGTGAAAACGATGCAACCGCGCCTATTGCAGAGCTCTTTGGTTCTTTCATTCCTCAATGTCAAGCTGTGTATGCGATTGGTAGTTATGCATGTATTGATGAAATGTTACTAGCATTTCGAGGAAGATGCAGGTTCAAAATGTACATGCCAAAGAAACCAGCAAAATATGGTATAAAAATTCAGTGCCTTACAGATGCCCGATCTGGATATTTGCTGAACGCTTATATATACCAAGGTAAAGATTCTGATGGTATGACTTTATCCAGCGACTATCATCAGCTGAAGAAACCGACTCAAGCTGTTATGCGCCTTATACCACCAATTGAGGGATCTAACAGAAACATAACAACTGACAATTGGTATACATCTATTGAGCTGCTAGAGTCACTAAAGAAAAAAAACCTCACGGGTGTAGGAACACTGAGGAAAAATCAAAGAGAAATACCTCCGGAATTCTTGCCAAGTCGTCACCGAAATGTTGATTCAACAGTTTTTGGATTCACGAAAGATATCACCATATCATCATATGTGCCAAAACCAAATAAAGCCGTAATCACTCTATCAAGTATGCACCACATGCCCAGTGTTGATGAACCTACCAAAAAACCGGAAATAATACTTTTCTATAATCAAACCAAAATCGGAGTGGATTTGCTAGACCAAAGATGCTCCAATTACTCCACAGGACGTCGCACTCGCAGATGGCCGTTAGCAGTCTTTTATAGATTGCTCGACATTTCAGCTTCAAACTGCTACATTGTCAGCTTATCTGGTCGAACTGAAGGACAAAAAGCTGAAAGCCGGTTCAAGTTTATAAAAAGACTGGCGGAACAGCTCACAAGACCACACATGCAGCGGCGTGAAAGCAACGTGAAAGTGCAGCGAGATATCAAAATCGCTCTTGGGCGCATCCTTCACCGTCACGGAGAAACTACTCCACCAGCAATTCCAAGTGGTAGCTGCAGTGCTGAAGAAAGGTTGACGACTCGAAAAAACTGTGGAACTTGCGGCCCCAAAAAAAGACGCCTAACACAATACATGTGTTTTGAATGCAAAACACCAATTTGCCTGGAATGCTCAAATAAGCTGTGCGTTCACTGTCGTGAAAAACTCTACCTTTAGGTTCTGCAATTTTGTTAAAATATTGATGAAAATATTTTTTTTTTAATTGTCTAAGCTCTCTTGATTATTGTTTAGTTAAAAAAAAGTATAAAAACATTTCTATAATGTATAATATTTTTTTTAGATCTCATTTTCCAAATAACTTAGTTTATAAGTCTAAAATACGTGTTGTTTGGAACTTTTGAAATAAGTAATAGATATTGTTGATTTTTATGTGCCATTTATTGTGTAATAAAGAGTAAAATATGTGCCTAAAACTGTTTATAATTTAAAAGTAACCCTTACATTGCGAAATTTTTCAAATAGAGTGATTTTACTTCCGCATCTCAGAGATGCATGGTAGGTGGTTGTGTGACATAAATAGGTGGTAGGTGGTTAAGGGTTAACATTAGCACCCCTATTATGGTAAAGAGAAAAAAAAATCTTTCCACCATTTCATACCCTTGAAGAGGAAACAAAATATAGATTGACATGGACAACTGACACTCTTTTTATTTTTTTATTAACTTGTGCTGTCCCACTCCTGGGCAAAGATCTCCCCCATTTCCTTCCAAGAGTCTCGGTCCATCGCAACTTCTTGCCAACCCCTCTCAAAATTGACACTATAAGTCGATAAAATGATTTCATCTCTTTGCCATGCTAAAGGTGCATGATTATCGTTAGCTATAATAATTATTATTTGCAAAAAAATAGCGTGACCGACTTCACCTGTGTACAGAATTCGCAAATATTTCGCACGGATCGATGTAGCATTTTCCACATTATTGTTGATTTATCAAAAATGGCTCACCTGATTTCGATAAAATTTAAATGGAACCAATTTCGAAGTTATTATTTCAAATAAAAGAAGAATTATTGAAATCGAACTACCATGAAAAAAGTTATGCGTGGTTATATATCTATATATAATATAGTTATATAGCTATATATTATATTGAGTGGTTTTATATCTATAGATATATAATCACTCAATTCGACGCGTATATATATTATATATATACGCGTCAAATTGAGTACCTCCTCCGGTGGTTCTTCGGTCAAAAAATAGTTCGTGTAAACTGGGTGGCAAGCTCTAGTGTCAGAATGTTTAAGCCTATTTAACGTTTCGTCTAAGCAACGGAAGTGCTAAGTTATAAATATCACTTGCGGTCACCCATCCTAAGACTGATCACACCGAACCGTCGCAAAACCAACCAAAAAAGTTCGTTGTGACTATCATGTACCTAGATACCCTGTTTAATATGCGAAATTAACAATAGTAGACAAAAATTGTTGCATATAGAGCTATGGACTAAATCAAATACCTAACAATTGGCGGCTATAATGTTAGCATTACAAGCCGCGGATATTCCAATCCTAATTGTAGGTCACATAACATCTTCGTCATGATTGGGTTACCCGCAGGTCGTAACTAACATCACAGCTGACAAGTTGTTTGATTCGAGCTATGCTAAATTAGAGGATAAGGTTTCTTGCTAATTCGGCTGTTCAAATCAATTGTATCATATTTAGTTCCAAAAATATCAACTAGATGGCGTCTTAAAATAACGTGGTGCACGGCTGAATCGCGCAAACGTTTGTCGTATCAACCTTACAGGGGTCTTAGATGTAATTCTTTATTAGTTCTGGATATACCTCGAATATGTAAGTGATAAGTAAAGTGTGTGTTTTAGTGATCCCATTGCGCGTAGTGAACATCGGCCTATGCTAAATAATTTAGAGGACAAAGTTCCCTGCAAATTTTTAGGACAACGGCAGATTCATAATCATTAAAAAATATTTCTAGAGTCAAGTTTCAAAGGATTAATAATTATTTTTGCAAAAAATAGCATGGCCGACTTCACCCGTGTAGAGAATCATTGCATAGTATAAAACAAAGTCGCTTTCCGCTGTCTGTCCCCATGTATGCTTATATCTTTAAAACTACGCAACGGATTCTGATGCAGTTTGTTTTAATAGATATAGTAAGTCAAGATAAATGTTTATATTTATAATACACCTGTGCGAAGCCGGGGTGCATCGCTATAACGCAAATATTATGCACGGATCGATGTAACACTTTTCACATCATTGTTGATTTATGAAAAATGGCTCAGCCAATTTTAATAAAATTTAAATGGAACCAACCAATTACGAAGTATATTCTTTAAAAAAAGAATTATTGAAATCAGACTACTATGAAAAAAGTTATGCGTGGTTATACATAAAAAAATATAAGCTCGAATTGTATACCTCCTCAGGTGGTTCGTCGGTCAAAAAAAACCGGACAAGTGCAAGTCAGGCTCGCACACCGAGGGTTCCTTACATATCCAGAAAATTTCACAAAATTGGGAAGTACTCGTACGTTGTTAAAATCTCTATACTCATCATCATCATCGACAAAAGTTTTATTTTTTACTTCTCATCATTCATTGAAAATAGTTAAATAATTAAAAACCTGTTTTAGCATGTGCTAATGAAGCTCTTTTATATGATACCTTACATGATACGATTTACGCACTTTGAATTTTAAATCCATATTTTGTGAATTTTGAAGCCCTATTTTTTTGTGATTTAAATAAAAATGTACAGTTTTCAGATTTATTCCTATATGTGTACTCTGAGACAATGCTTCTCGTAAAATTTCATAGTTCTATGTCAACGGAAAGTATTTATATTTTGATTTTTGTGAGTGTCGAAATATGCTGTTTTTTACGACATAAACGGCTCTAACTTTTTCAAACGATAACTGAGAAGTTTTTCTTTTACACAACTGTAAGAGACTAAATTTCAACTCGATATCTTTACGCGTTCCCGAGATAAAGAGTCTTGACATACACACAGACGGACAACAAAGTGATCCTATAAGGGTTCCGTTTTTTCCGTTTGAGGTACGGAACTCTAAAAATGACAAACAGACCTGTCTTCAGAGGGCAGATCACTGCTACTAATCCAGACCAGGTTCGAACTACGATTAACACAACAACGACGCAATTAGCTAAATTAATTAATTCAATTCGACTGCCTCAGTAGCTCGGTGGTTAGTGACCCTGACTTCTGGGTCAAAGAGGCGTGGGTTCGATTCCCATCCAGGGCAAACATTTGTGTGATAAACATAGGTGTTTGCTCTGTGTCTGGATGTTATTTAGATACTATCTATATAAGTATGTATTTCTAAATATGTATTTGTAGTATATCATTCTCTGACAGCCATATTATCACAAGCTTTGCTTAGGGTCAGAGACCGTGTGTAAGATGTCCCTTAAACATTTAGTTATTTATTTAATTACATACCTACATATAAATCGAAAGACCAGGAAGAAATAGCTACCAGCGAAAAGGCCGCCGTTTGTTTTAAAATAGGTTAAGTGACAATTATATTGTTTTAATATTTTCTGTTATGGTGTGAAACATGTTTATGTGGCCTATTTTAAAGGCGCCATCGTAGTTTTAATAGCAACTAAAATAATGCTGTTTTTTTTTTATATTTAAAAGAAAGAATAATATTTGAAGTTGCTATTTTTACGTTGGGGCCTTTAAAATTGGCCACACCGAAGTTGTAAAATTACCCTTTAGTAACCGTTCTCCTATGTTAAGCATCCAGGTAAAACATTACCAAGTATAAGCACATAGATGAAAGCGTTGTCATTTTGCCAGTCGAAATAAAGATGATTTTTCCTCAGAGAAGCGGTATATTTCTCTTATAGGTATTCCATCCTCTCAGGGAGCTTTCATTATTCGTTAATGAAGACGCCAATGTTGCTCACATCATGAAAGGACGCGAACAGCTGCTTATACTTACTTAATGTACGCTTGTGTAGATATTTTCTGAGGTTTTTCCTTAGATACAAATAGAAGAACTAAATTGAGTTGGTAGTATAAACAATGATACATTATAAATTGATACTAGTTCAGCTAGTTTAAAAATGTATAAAAAATAGTGGGCAACTAGCTGGTGGATTTGCGATAATACTACCACACCATCTAGTTTTCTGGATAGGGTTTTTGTTTTTACATATTTTAAAGCGTCTCATATTGAAATTAGTATCTACAAACGTTATAGTGGGTAGGTTATATATATAAAATATCTTTGAGTAATATGAAAATTAGCAAAAATCTAAAATACAAGATAAAACCGGGCAAGTGCGAGTCAGGCTCGCACACCGAGGGTTCCGTACAAATCCCGAAAATTTCACAAAATTGGGAAGTAAGTTGTTAAAATCTCTATACTATATCAACAACCAAAAAATTTTTTTTTTTTTTTTCTTTTCTCGTCATACATTAAAAATTACACATTGTTAAAATAATTAAAAACTTCTTTTAGCATGTGCTAATGAAGTTCTTTTATATGATACCTTGCGATACGATTTACTCACTTTGAATTTTGAGCCATATTTTGTGAATTTTGAGGCCCTATTTTTTTGTGATTTAAGTAAAAATGTACAGTTTTCAGATTTATTTCTATATGTGTATTTTAAGACAATGCTTCTCGCCAAATTTCATAGTTCTATGTCAACAGGAAGTACCCTGTAGGTTTTGATTTTCGTGAGTGACGAAAAATGCGGTTTTTACGACATACCTAAACGGCTGTAACTTTTTTAAACAATAACTGAGAATTTTTTCTTTTACACAACTGCAAGAAACCATAGATATACGTATACAGTTTAAATTTCAACTTGATATCTTTACGCGTTCCTGAGATAAAGAGTCTTGACATACACACAGACGGATAACAAAGTGATACAGTAAGAGTTCCGTTTTTTCCGTTTGAGGTACGGAACCCTAAAAACCAAGATAGAGTCATTTTAGTTATCAAAATAGTGGGTAATTTAGATTCGTGCTACTTTTTAGGAAAACTTTGGTTTACATCTTGATTAACACATTTTACTATGGTACTAACACTAAAATCTCAATCAAAATAGCTGTTAAATACTTTTGTTGTTAGTAAACGAACTTTTTCTTTATAACAACCGTTTTAGTTGCGATTTCGTATTTGGCCCCATAGTGCAAGTTTTATCTAGAGAAAATTATTGATCTTTTATCTTTAAATGTATTAAATAAGTATATGTGGTCGTCACGGACGATTTACTGTATTTTACCGGGTGGCATTTTCTAACTGAGCGCTACCGTGGCTCGGATGACACGTTAAATTGTAGGCCCCTGTTGTTTTAACCGTTTAGCCATATCAGAGGCCTTCAGGCGGCCTAAAAACTCTGACACCAAGGCTAGCCTCCCGGCCTATATGAACTTACTTACTTACTAGCCTTTTTTTCTCAATATATTATTAAACATAATCTAAAGAATTAATCAATCTATTATAAGACGGTCGTTTGAATTTTAGCGCTAAATATTTAAATTATTAACTAGTTCAAAGTGGCGCTAGTGATAAGTAACTTTGCTTTGTCGTTCCTGTCGACGTCCATTCATAAAACAATTTAAATTACAATATCATTTTAAAAAAAATAATTAAACCTATACAACTTTGAAGTGGTAAATAACTTATTCCCATAAAACTTTAATATTAATTTATTTTAGCTGAAACTTTTGTGAAAATAATAATTACATGTGCTGATGACAAGACAAGGGCTTCATCATCGCCAAAATATTGCGTAAGTTGAAACATAAACTGATTGTAAAAATAAATTTAAAAAAAAAGAGGCGCGTCAGATTATTGTTGTTTTGAACTTGGATAATAATTTCTTATTTTTGGTTGTAATCGTTCCATTTTTAGTATTTAATCAATAAATTGTAATTAATGGTTCCTATTTGTATTATTTAGGTTCCTGTCTCTAAAATATACTATATTGTTCATTTTTGGTTGAATAGCTACATATATTTAGTTTGTTTTATGCGCACATGTAAAGTTAAACACATAAAAGCTAAGAAACATCAGAAAGCCACATTAAATTACGGTATTTTACGTGCAAATATGTCATAAAGGGAATACCGAGGGAAGATATTTGTGCTCATAATTATGTTTTTATCTTTCGTGTTCCATTAACAATATGGCAACTCCCTATTTATTTTAGCACAAGGAAAATATTCCTTTGAAAGAACACTGTGATTAAATCACAAAAAACTCTTTGAACAGGTAGGTGAACGAAAATAACCAAGATTTAGACATTTAATATATCCTATGATGTATCACTTATCATAATAAACACAAATAAGAAAATGTTTTCTACCGTATACAATATACATTAAGTAATTAGTAGGTACTTCTAGAAAACATCTATCGTACGGTTATATTATTTTATTAGTTAATAGATAATACTCTATTATTCAATGATAAAAACATCGTATTCGAGATTATGAGATATTATTTCGATAATAAATCAGTTCTCTGATATGAAATAAACCTACTCACACAGACGGCACAGAAACGTAGACTCTCATTACGGACCATATTAGTAAGCTTAAAGCAACACAATGAGTTATTGTTCAACGCGATTTGTTTCACCGGACAACGGACCGTTTTTTTCAACGGATTTGCGGTGGTATATGGTTTATAATGAATGTGTGTTGATGCACCGGACATCCATCCGGCGAAAAATGTAGGCATTTGTTTATATACGGTCCGTTGTCCTAAGAATAAACCAGACAAGTGCGAGGCAGGCTTGCACATCGAGGGTTCCGTACAAACACGTTGTTAAAATAATTAAAAAATATTTTAGCATGTGCTAATGAAGTTCTTTTATATGATACCTTACATGATACGATTTACTCACTTTGAATTCTGAACCCATATTTTGTGAATTTTGAGGCTCTTTTTTGTGACAAATAAATAACTAATAAAATTTCATAGTTATATGTCAACGGGAAGGACCCTGTAGGTTTTTATTTTTGTGAGTGCGAAATATGCAGTTTTTACGACATAAACGGCTCTTACTATTTTAAACGATAACTGAGAAGTTTTTCTTTTACACAACTGCAAAAAACTATAGACATACGTATACAGTTTAAATTTCAACTCGATATTTTTACGCGTTCTCGAAATAAAGAGTCTTGACATACACACAGACAGACAGACGGACAACAAAGTGATCCTATAAGGGTTTCTTTTTTTCCGTTTGAGGTACGGAACCCTAAAAAGGTCGTGAACAAGTGCTCTACGGTTGGAGTCTCTGCAAGATCGAATCAGAAATCAGAAGATAGGTAGATAAAAGAACCTCCCAGCTAATTAGCGAGTGAAAATGGCAGTGAGCAGGGCACGTAACGCGGAAGACTGGTGAATAGTTGGGTCGAAAAGTTCTCGAGTGGACGCTATGTACCAGCGTAAGACTTCTACCCACAAGGTGGACGGATGACATTAAGACCGCAATAACGCGCTGGCTGCTTTAAACCGGTCTTATTGGAAATATAAAGGAGAAGTATATGTCCAGCAGTGGATGTCCTATAGTTGAAACAACAACGACTGTGTACATTACACACTGTGAGGTGAACTATTCGCTATAGTCTCGTTAACCGATTGTACCAAATACAGGCTTCTCGGCTTACCCTTTTCTTAGTCGAAAGAGACTAATTAAGGGCTTTATCTATAATTAAGACCTGAATTACTTTAACAATGAAGCCAGCAATTCGAAAAAAAAAGCAGTTGTTCTATAAAAAGTGCAACTCAGAATCGACAATATGTTGAAAACAGCTGATTTTATTGTCTCGAATTCCTGGTTGGCTATACTGTAAAAGTGGTTCACTTATTTTCAGCTTAGTACAGCAGATGGTATTACGGTCAGTATTTGGATGGGTGACCGCGGGTGGCATTTTCTAATTTTTTTTACTAATTCCTGTTTCCCTCGCATATGGGCAAGGTCTTTGTCTAATAAAATATTTTGATTTTCCATGCACGTTTTAGATATTTTTATTTTAATAGATGTTTATCCTGAGTATTCATTTCCGTAATTCATTCATTCATTCGGATTTAAGAGCACTGCTTTTGTCGGTGGAGCAACTTCCCCCTCTTGCGGTTTTCCGCCAGTGTCTTCCCGACATGACTTCGACCTTCTCTTTGACCTAATCTAAAAACGCTCTCCGTGGTCTTCTTCTTCCTGTCTTTCCTTCTATTTTTCCTTGTATTATGGTTTTCATTGGATTGTCATGTCGTACAAGGTGGCCAAACACCTTTCCCCTTCTATTTTCTGCTGTTGTCAAAATTTTTCTTTTCTCTTTCACCATGTCGAGCACCTCTTGGTTCGTTTTCTTTTCAATCCAGCTGATTTTTTCCGTTCTTCTCCAACACCACATCTCGAACGCCACAAGTCGTTCAAGCCGTATGTATCTTATATGTCCTATTCTCTAATTTGCAGACTTTTCAGCCCAGTGTACATACTCATGGTTCAATAGAACCATGCGTTACATTGCATGCGTGGAATTTTCTAATTGAGCGCTACCGTGGCTCGGATGACACGTTAATTGTAGGTCCCGTTTGTTGTAACGATTTAGCCACGTCAGAGGCCTTTAGGCGGCTTAAAAACTCTGACACCAGAGATAGCCACCCTGCTTATATGAACTTACTCACTTAGTACAACAGATCTGGATAAAAGGATAACCCTGTAGGTATTTGAAAAAACCTAAACCTTCCTTAACCTCTTGAACATTCCGAATACTCAGGCCAGCTCTACGTGCTAAGGTAAGCTTCGGTATTTAGCCAGCTTCTTCAGACGCCCCACCGGATATCACGTACCAAATTTCCTCCGCATCAACATCTAATTAAAAACCTTTTACGCCTTGCCGGGAAGCAAAATCAGTTTCGCGAAAGCCTCTAACAGCTACCCATTATTGAATCTCGAAAATACGTATAATACCTTTCATCGATAACATACCTACCCAGGGAAATTCTATTTTCTGCTACATTACACAGGTCAATTTAAAAGACCCTGTTTTAGGTTCGCACCAAACCAGACAGGAGAATTTTTACATGATTTTGAACTTAAAGTTGAAAACGTAAGACTGAGTTTCGGTCGAGGAGTTTATAAGTGATTTTGCGACTTTTAAATTATGGTCATTGAGGGCGGCTTAAAAATGAGGGCCTGTTGAATGTCAATAGTTATCGTTAGGAAATTGGAGTGGTATTAATGAGTTCATTTATTCTGTAATTATCGGTTCGAAATTACTAAGATTTGTTGGTTAGGAATTTTAGGTAATATTTTTTACATTATTATATTTTATGTAAAGATAGAAAATAAGGTGACGAGGGATAAATATATGTTATACAAGTGGCTGAATAGCATAATAATGTTAATAATCGCAGGGGCGACTTTGTGGCGAGCCTTCGGTGAGTGGCGACACCGCGGACTCTGATTCCCTGGGGCTAAATGAGACTCCTGTTTCCTCTCTTGCCTTAACCGGCCAGTTTGGAGCGGAAACCGCAAGAGCTAAGAACCTAACCTCCAGGGTGGAAGTGTTAAAGTGCATAACGCCGCGAGTAGCGTTTAGTGAAAGCGTAGCACACCTCTCGACACCCTAAGCCGTTCACACCAATGTTGCCCCTCCGGCGCCAACTTACGATAGCCTTTATGGGGGGCCCATTTAGTGGATGGCAAGTCACCACCCGCTACGAAATTTTGAAATGGGGCATATTTAGCAGGTGCCGTACCTCACCGTAGTCTAATTTTACTAAAGATTAAAATTTCACCAAAATAGCCCAGTTACGTATTTCAAGTCATTTTATATGCCATAGTTTCCATTTCACGCTATCCTTTTTATACCTACTGCTGTTTTTATATTTCATAATTGTAAAAGGGGCCTCTCAATGTCGGCTTAGGCTCCATTGATGCCTAATAAAGGACCAGGCCAAGCCTGTGAATTCAATTAAATAAATAGATATAATAATAATAATGTTAAACATAATTTGTTACAAAAACGACACGTCCAATGCGTTTTAATGCAATATATACACTACTACTACATAGAAAGCAATTGGATCTGATTTACTACATATACATATTTTTGAATACATACTTACTCGTAGGTATATAGATAGTAACTAAATAACACCCAGACACAGAGCAAATACCTATGTTCATCACATAAATACTTGCCCTGGGTGGGGATCGAATCCACGCCTCATAGATCCAGAAGTCAGGGTCACTAACTACTGAGCCACTGAGGCAGTCAAAATTATACATCGATCTTTTATTTTCAAACTAGCTCTTAATGCATATATAAACTTGAGAATGCCTTGTATAATAGTAGTAAATATGATAGTTCAGAAAAGTACCTAAGAAAAATAATCGACCAATTACGAGCCGAACTTGCGCACGAAGGGTTCCGTACTCTACGGAATCCCCCCCTTAATTTTTTTTTAAATTTTTTTTTATTGAATTGAATATACAACTAAATATTCTGTGAATATTTTGAGTACTTACCTGTTACCATTATTATCGAGCGAAAAATGGCAAAAAAATCAGGTTTGTTGTATGGGAGCCCTCATATATTAATTTTATTCTATTTTTAGTATTTGTTGTTATAGCGGCAATAGAAATACCTACATCATCAGTGATAATTTCAGATTTCCAGCTATAACGGTTCATGAGATACAGCCTGATGACAGACATACGGATAGACGGACAACAGAGTCTTAGTAATAAGGTTCTGTTTTTACCTTTTAGGTATAGAACCCTAAAAATGGAAAATCTTGAGAAAGCTAGTATCTATATCATTGATTTACTAATGTAATATATTATACTCTCTCCTTACCAAGCAATATTAAATATCATCTCATAGCTACCGATACGTTAATACAATCAGATAAGTTGGCGGCAGACCTGGGGCCTTATTTTGTAAGCGCTCTGGCGTTCGGCTTCGCTTTTCCTCCCGCTTGCTCTCGCGGCGTGAGTAACTGGCGCGAGCAGGAGAAAAAGCGATGCCGAACCTCAGAGCGCTTACAAAATAAGGCCGCCGTACCTAGGCGGTAATAAGTTTCCCGAACTTTTACAGCGGGTGCTAGCTTTTGCCCGTAGCTTCGCATGCGTTTTCTTTTATTATGCATAGAAATCTTTTTTTTTCGGGGTACAAAGTATCTTATATCACTTTCCGGTCTTTGACTAATATCCATGCCAAATATCAAATCTATACGTTGCTTTGTTGCCGCGTAAATGAGTAATAACCAAGGGTAATTTTTTTGACACATTTTTTGATTTACAGTAATAGTACATTAAGAATTTAATTTTCACAATAAAGTAAAATTTAACGTCAAACTTAAACACTACGTAAAACTTTATCACTACGTAAAACTTTATCAATACGTAAAATTTTATCACTACGTAAAATTTTATCACTACATAAAACTTTATCACTACGTAAAACTTTATCAATACGTAAAATTTTATCACTACGTAAAACTTTATCACTACGTAAAACTAAATTAACTTACATTGTCATAATCAAAATCAAATTGGTACACCTTGTTTTTCGAGTTGATTTCGACACATAATAGGCCCATATATGGAGGCGAATATTCCTGTTTCTTTTTCTGATATATAATATATTCGATAGAGATAAAACTTGACGGAAGTTAAGTAGGCATAGTCTTCAAGACAAATATTTTTGCATAATACGTTCCTAGCACGGTCATGGTATGGTGCGATATGGTGGGTATCCGCCTTAAATATCATCTCATAGCTACCGATCTTCGAGCAAATATCTATAGAGTCATAATCATGCAAAATAAGTGTCCGAGCCAAAATTCTGCCCAAGCTAAGTAGTGGGCAGGCTTTTAGATAGATAATTCTTTATTAGCTTAACCAAATACGATACAAACACATAAAAAATAAAAACATTAAAAAATTGTTATAGTAAATGGCGGCCTTATCGCTTCAAGCGATATCTTCCAGGCAACCATGAACGCTGAGCCATGGCTTTTAGTTAGTCGTAAGGCGATTGCAAGCCAACTACAACACCGCGCGATGCCAAAGTGTTCGGTTACAAGCACTAATTAGGTAACATAGCGTATATAGAGATTCAAGAAAACGGGTCATAGTGAATTATATAAATATATCTAAGTGGGTATGTATGACGGCGCTCTGACATTTTTTTACTACTTTCAGTTAGAGACTGTTTCTTTGAAGATATTTGCTCGGATCTACAGATACGTTAATACAATCAGATAATAAGTTGGCCGCCGACACGTACCTAGGCGGTAATGTAAGTTTCCAGAACTTCCACAGCGGGTGCTAGTTAAGCGCTAGTTAAATGCTAGTTCCACGACCCTAGAGGTTTCCGGACAAGTTTGAAACTAGGAATAAGTGACAAGCGTTCCAAGAAGGTAGTGCCTTGAGTTTTTAGTGCTGAGAAATTTAAGTAAAATCAAAACGAAATGAACTTAAGTTTTAGTAGCTGACACTAAATTTAGCAGCTTTGAGAGTAGTTAATATGTTACGATTATAATTTTTGTAGGCGTAAAAATGTTTCTCGATTTGTTCGAGCTGTATTTGGGCTTCGAAAAATAGAATATGAAAAAGAATATGTTTTGAAAAGAAAGATCCTGAGAGAACGTGCTGTAGGAATCGTACGAGCCGTAATCATCAATTTAGTACTTAAAATCTTATGCAATATGAGTATCTGTCTGCGCCGCATGACCTGCTTTTTCTTCAACTGCTTTTTATCTACCTACCTGATAAAATGTGCTAGTAAATATTTGGTTATAAATGACTGCCTGTTTTCTGTTTCTGTTTATTTATTTCTTGAAAAAAAAAAACGTGTGGAAATGCAATCCTACTATAATACATATACTACTAGCTGACCCGGAGAACTTCGTTTCACGTAATATCATAATAGATTATGGCCTATGTGTTATTCTGATGTATAATCATTACTTTTGCAAAGTTGCATCTCAATCCGTTCAGTAGCTGTGCGTGAAAGAGGAACAAACATCCATACATACAAATTTTCGCGTTTATAATATTAAGTAGGATATACTTATACATCAACAAAAGAGAAATCATCATTAAGCACAAATACAACCAGAGAAATAGCGCTGTTGTCGCTCGAGGCAATTCTCAACTACAAAAATGTATGGAAAATCTTGCCAAGAGCTGTCAAAGCTGTCAAATATGGATAGGAATTTGACACTATCGGAAGAAGTACACGGCAACAGCCACTGAATTGAGATATTTATCATGTCTCTTTCTAACTCATGCCATATTAAAGCAATGCATCTCTTTCAGAGATTTACTTGATCGACCACATTATGCCTCTGATTGTAATAGCTCTGTGATTTTTTATTATAGCCTTTTTTGCTGATTGTTTATTTATTTTTTTAAATATTTTTTTTTATTATATCATGTCAAGTTTTGTCATTTATTATCATTTTACATTTTTTTAAAATTAAAATTCAATCATGCTGTCATGTTTAATTATTATTTTTTTTTTTTTGTTTATTTGTCTTTTATGATTTGTTTTTATTTTCCATTTACTTATTACTACTCTATGACATCAATAACACTAATTGTTACTTCTTATTTTCAACTTTCAGCTTGCCTTCTGGCATAGGCCTCTTCCTGGGACTTCCATTTTATTCGATCTTGTGTCAAGCATTACATAATATTCGCTTATGGCTGTTATTTGAACCAAACATTCCAAAATTAGGAAATTTGACGATGCTTCCAGATGTAATTCCTTCAATTTCAACTAAGACTGGTTGCAACAAGAACTTAGCTGATCTTTTGTTCATTATGCTAAGTACCTACCGAGTTTGGTGCCTTAAAACTTAGACTAGCCTAACTTTCTTTGCTACTTAACTATTGATGAGTTAGATTTAACTTTAAAAGAAGCTTAAATAAGTTCTGACTTTCAATTATGCAAATACAGACTTTGATCACGAAACATTTTGCATAAAATATCGCTAGTTTTATTTAAATTGTTGTTTTTTTGTGTTTTTGTTGTTTATGTTTTCTTTAGTGTACTCTTTTCGGTGGTGTAAGCCGTGGTGGCCTAGAGGTAGTGACACCCGCCTTGCAATCGTGAGATCGTGGGTTCAAATCCGGGTCCCGTACCAATGAGTTCTTTGGAATTTATGTACGGAATTTCACATCACTGGCTTTTCGGTGAAGGAAAACATCGTGAGGCAACCTGGATACTTCCGTAGAAGAAATTCGATGGCGTATGCGAATCCACCAACCCGCACTGGGCCAGCGTGGTGGATATGGCCCAATCACCCTTCGTGGGTAGGCCTACGTCCTGCAGTGGACTATTAAAAGGCTGATACTGGTACTCTTTTCGGGTTGGATCTAATTGCATACGAGGCTATTTTCTGAATTCTTCGACGTCCACACGCTTAGCAATGCTTTTATGATCAGTTGCTTTGCGATAATTTTGTCTGATCCCTTAAGTACAGGATTTGCTTAATTTACTTAAACTTTCTTTATGTTTTCCATATAAATGTGTTAGTTTAGTTCATCGATTGTAACATATTTCATAATATAAACTATATGTTTGTAATATGATGTTGGATAAATACCTAAATCAAATTAGTGATTAAACGTTAAGTGAAGCAATAGCTTTTAATGTTGTTTTGTAATATGATGTTTATTGAAACAAAAACTATAGTTGTTGCTCTGTAAAGAGAAGTTTATTTTAAATAAAAACACAAGTAGGTATTACAAATGACTTGCATAAACAAATTACTAAGAATTACAAATTACGAAAGTTTACTTACCTGTAAAGAGAAACAACATAAAAAGCTATTGCTTCATTTAACGTTTAATCACTAATTTGATTTAGGTATTCATCCAATTTAATGCGATATATTCCCAAGTAGCACACTAGTGAATTTTGCAACTTATATTAGAGCTCTAAGTTGCAAATTAGTCGTATTACAGTGTTTGATAAAACCTTTTGCTTCAAACACAACTCATATTTGTATATGAGTACTTCTTGTCGCTCGTAGTTTCATAGGAAAGATTTTTGTTTCTGCTTTGTTTCCTACGGTAGCATAAAACCGATTTTGTTACCTAAAGTAACATACAGGTTTTAATTTCCACTTATACAGAAGTATTGGTTGTATATAAGGTCTCTAAATCACATATATGCAACTCCTAAATCTAAGCGCTATCGTACTCTTATTTAGCACTTTTAGTTCCAAATAAGTAATAAAATAGAGGAATATATCTCTTGTAGTAGCTAAAGGTATCATTTTGCAGCTCTTTTGAAACCTGTTATATTTGCAGCTTTAAGGGCTAGTGTACTCTGCCATGCCACTTCAACGCGTAACTAAGTTTCTATAGGGGTTCTGAAATACCAAAAGCAGCAATTTTAACTTATTTGAAACCACTAAAGATCTAACAGTTTCAAAATTAGGTATTATATATTATTATAACTATTGCTACTATATAACGCATATGTGTATATATATATTGTTTAAGCTGTTGTCTTATGCTCACTTTGTGATAGAATTAATGATTTAGGCCTATCAAAGTACTAAAACATCAGGACCTTTATAAAAATGAATTCCATAATCCAGAGGCACTGGGAGATCTACAAAAGATAAAATAATTACTATTGGTAATAAGATCTACTGCTTTGCCACTCGCAAGATATAAATAAGTGATTTTTACATCTTGTAGGTGCAAATAGAGCATAAATTAGTGATATTAAGAACTATAAGATTTATTTACGTCGCCATGTTTAGAAAATGGAGACCTTGAAAATGTTTTATTTTGAACATGATTTTTATCACACTGATGCGTAAACACAGAGTTTTGATAGTTATGATTGATGTACTTTAACATCATACTAAACCTAAAACTATTATATCAGGTTTTTAACAGTTTTACTTTTCAATAGCATTATTTCGTTTATTAATTTAGCACAGTATTTTTAATAAATCTTGATCAAATCGAAGGCCCGTTGAAATTTACAAAGAAAACAATGTATAGTTTCACAGTAACAAAACAATCGCAATGACTTTGGTGATATTTCAATGCAGGGAAGCAAATACAATATTATGTATTAAGTTTTAATATGGCCGCGCCAATATCTCAATCGAAATACCGTCCGTAACACAAAATACAATTTTACAGCTATCGCGGACTGTCGCTACTCTGAATAACTTTGACGTCTCATTTATCACTCAATGACTGAGCGCGTTGAATGAACGAACGCACTATTGTTCAATGAATCGTTCACTGCGCACATTTTACACTCATAGTTCTAATTGCCACTCATGGTGATCTTGAGAACTGCTATAGATTCCATTTGGAACTAAAAATAAGCTGCAATTTTTCGCCACTTGGTTCTATAATGGTTGCATAAGGGTTCTCTCCACCTATATAGAACTTCATAATGGTTGTAAATTTCACCCAAGTCTGCAAGTAGATATAATATACGAGCTATTTGCCACTATTTGTGCTACTTGGGTTTTGTTTTACAAAGATGAAGTATTTTTCTCAGTGGGTATAGACAATTAGACACACAGACGTGAACATAGTGCTGCGTCACCGTAGATAATAATTATTGCGCGGGAAATTTAAAATGAATGAAGATCTTCATTTTACATGTTTTTGAAAGACTTTCGGAGGCGCTGTTAGCCTGATAAAGTCATTTGTATAATATTGTTGCATACAAATTTATAAGACTGTGTCTAATTTGTACGTACTTTGTAACAAGGTATTTTTTCTGATCAATAAAGAACTTTAAAAAATCAAAATCAAATCACTTAAACTTTCGCGTTCGCGTGTGGCTCCATACATTTTGGTTATTTCTTCCTCGTTTCCGCCAAGGGCGCTGTACAAAAATGTATAGAGCCATACGGAAACAACTGTAGTTTCAATTTACATGTAAACTTGGACTAACCCCTCTGTACCACGGTGGTTTAGGCTATTTTAAAAGGCTCATTCATTAATTCATTTCGTGTCAATGGCTAACTATTTTTTATAAGACTGACTCAACAAGGTTTGTTCCCAGAACATTTAGGCCTGACGACTGAATAAAATAAAAATGATTAGTTACAATGTTTTATTTTTACTGTTTTTTTTACAAAAAAAATTGGGCAGGTACCTACCTCTTTTTATTGTGTCGAAGAAAGGAAAATCAGCAAAGATAAAGCGAGTCAATGTTTGGAAAATATATTTTGATAGCCTAACTGACGGACTATTTATATTTTTAGTCATCTTATCCATGGCCAATCGACGCAAAATTCGCCAATCTTTCACTTCACTCTTACTTTTATCTATCCACCAGTTCTCGTTCCTAGAAGTATTTATATTATAAATTATTTAAAATATGAACTAACCTGACTTAAAAATTTGTAGTATCACTTATTTTTTCCACATAATACGAAAGATCTATAATATACTAGTTTTTACCGCGGCTTCGCCCGCATACGCAATATATCATTATAATTTATAGCCTATGTGTTATTCTCATATATAAGCTATATTATTGCAAAGTTTCATCTCAATCCGTTCAGTAGTTTTTGCGTGAAAGAGTAACAAACATCCACACATCCATCCATCCATCCATCCATCCTCACAAACTTTCGCGTTTATAATATTAGTAGGAGTAGGATTTTCCATATCTTTTGTCTCTTAAACTGATATCAAAAACAAAAAGAAAATGACAAAACAGTAAAATAAATATCAGAGTGCAAAAAAAGCAATTCACTTCATCAAAAAATCCAAACAACCCCAAATTTATCAATAACTATAAATAATAATGATCAAGGGCCCCGACACCGAAAACAGAGTGATAATTCAACTGGTGGACTAAAGGAAATAAACAAACGAAATCTATTGAATAAACCATCGCTATGGGAGCACTTATCACTGATTTCGGAGACAAATATTTAGTTGGTAAGTTCGTGGACTTAGTAATTATACTAATAGTCTGCATACCATATTTGTGGCGACTGTCTAACCTATTTTTAACCGGCTTCCAAAAAGGAGGAGGTTATTTTTTGACCGACAAAACGGAGGAGGTACTCAATTCGACGCGTAATTTTATTTTATATTTTATGCACGCATAACTTTTTATGTAAAGGTCCGATTTCAATAATTGTTTTATTTTATTGGAAAGATTATACTTTTAAATTGTTTCCATTTAAGTTTTATCGAAATCGGCTAAGCCATTTTCAATAATAATAATAATAATAATTTGACGAACAACTACCGGAAGTATATCCTGAAGGACGGTACGGTCGACATTTGTCGGGCATGCCACCGTCCCGGAGAGTCACTCAGGCATATTACTTCCGGTTGTTCTCATCTTGCCGACGGCGAGTACTTGCACAGGCATAACCAAGTAGCCAGGATTATCCATCAGCAACTTTCTCTTCGTTACGGCCTTGTCGAGTCTGAGGTGCCGTACTATAAGTACGCACCGGCGTCAGTTCTCGAAAATGGTCGTGCGTTGCTCTACTGGGACCGCTCTATCATCACGGACAGAACTATTGTCGCCAATAGGCCTGATGTCGTGGTGGCTGACCGGTCCCAGCGCCGGGCAGTGCTCGTCGATGTCACCATCCCACATGACGAGAACCTCGTGAAGGCCGAGAAGGACAAACTCAGCAAGTACCTTGACTTGGCTCACGAGGTTACCGCCATGTGGGATGTGGACTCTACGATCATTGTCCTGATAGTCGTTTCGGTAAACGGCTTGATAGCGAAGAGTCTCGGCCACCACCTTAAGAGGCTCTCGCACTTTTTCCTAATCAGCTTATTTCTGATTTTATCTGATTTTTTCACGCTCAGCATACTTCTCTCCATTGATCGCTGACAGACTTCCAGTTTCTTTAGGTGAGCTTTAGTTAAAGCCCAAGTTTGACATACGTACGTTAGAACTGGCAGAATGAAAGTATTATAAAGTTTTCTTTTTATTTTTACGCTAATTTCTTTGTATTTCGTAATTTCTTTAAAAGTCCAATATATTTTCCAAGCGCTTCCAATCCTAGTTTCAATTTCTTTAGTAGTTTGTTCTGAAGGTGAAATAACTTGGCCAAGATAAGTGTACTCTTGCACATATTCTATATTTTTACCGTCTATCGTTATTGGCTCCATTTCACTGTTGGTCATGATTTTTGTCTTGATCGGATTCATAGATAGTCCCGCTTTAAGCCATTTTCAATAAATCAACAATAATGTGAATAATGTTACATCAATCCGTGCGAAACATTCGCGAATTCTGTATACGAAGCGCCATACAAATCAGCGGATGGGAAGTTATGCGCAGAACGCTGCCCTAAAGTCGAAATATAGGTATACGCGGGAGCCAGAGAGACGAGACACCGGGCCCGCCAACCTCATGCCTCCCGCGCGCTCCCTACGCACTACAAGACGCGGCGTCAGAATTGTGCTCACATGCGCAAAAATTAGCCAATCACGGCGAAGTGTCATCTGCGGCTAACTTCTCATCCGCCGATTTGTGTGGCGCTTAGTATACCTACACGGTTGACTACATGCTATTTTTTGCAAAAAATTAATTATCGTATGTATGTTTTTTTTGGGTTCCGTACGTGAAACGGAAAAAACGGAACCCTTATACTGTCCGTGTCCTATCTGTATGTCCGTCTGTCCAGACTCTTTATCTCGGGTGTATGTCAAGACTCTTTATCTCGGGAACGCGTAAAGATATCGGGTTGAAATTTAAACTGTATACGTATATCTATGATTTCTTGCAGTTGCGTCAAAGAAAAACATCTCAATTGTCGTATAAAAAAGTTAGAGCCGTTAATGTCGTAAAAAACCGCATATTTCGACTTTCACAAAAATCAAAACCTACAGGGTACTTCCCGTTGACATAGGACTATGAAATTTAGCGAGAAGTTGTCTCAGAGTACACATATAGGAATAAATCTGAAAACAGTACATTATTATTTAAATCACAAAAAATAGGGCCTCAAAATTCACAAAATATGGGTTCAAAATTCAAAGTGAGTAAATAGTATCATGTAAGGTATTAGATAAAAGAACTTCATTAGCACATGCTAAAACAGTTTTTTAAATATTTTAACAATGTGTTTGTACGGAATCCTCGATTTCCGTTTTCTAGTTTTATTTTTTTTAAATTACACTAAGTCTGCCATAAATTATGGTGTTTTTATTTTTCAATTATCTTCAAAAATGACGGAGTTATGAATTTTTAAACATGACCGCACGAAATCAAAAATCCTCGCGACGGATTTACGCGTGTGACGTCATTCGGCTTCGGAGCCGCGCCGTGGGTTAGGCGGGAGTAAGGAAAAAAGGAAATAAAGTACTTCACTTTATGCAGGGTATTTTTCTAAGCCACGAATACGTTCTAGAATATCATTGTACTTATCTTTATGTTTTGATCAACATTTACTATGGGACTAACCTCCCAAAATAACGAATAAAAAGTCAGCATTCCCATAATTTTGTCGTGAGTAAATGAACTTTATATCTAAATGGAACAAGACTTGGTGTATGTGTCTATTGTACAGCGGTTTTTACATCAGTAACTATTAACTAGTAGCTCTCCAAACAGTAGACCTCGCAAGTATACATTTTCTCGTAATAAGTTCTCAAAAATGCACAACTTTCACAGGTAAATATATTCTTAATCATAAAAATAATAAGGTTCTTTACTAAGATATTATTGTATATTATGGGACTAAGTAAGTAAGTTTGTATAGGCCGGGTGGCTAGCCCTGGTGTCAGAGTTTAGGACTGATCCCCTATACAGGGTTAGCTAACTAGAACTGGTGAAGCGTAATATATTTTGTTCTAATAAAATACTTTAGATAATATTTTCAAGGCTTTTATTTTGTAGTCCCTATAAGTTGTCAAGTGCGTGTCAAGACATGCGTATGATAGGCATTCTGTAGACGTGACGATGATTATGATGATGACAAAAACCAATTTTTAAGATGGTTGATTACTAGGAAAACGTAATTTAGTATGAATTCTTGGTTGCCTGGGAGAATTCGCTTAAAGCGATAAGGCCACCAGTTAGAAACCTATTAATTGTATTGTTTTGTCCCTGTAATTTTTTTATGTTATGTGGTTGTCTAATAAAGTGTTATTGTTTGTTTGTTTGTATGAAATATACATGTGAGGTCGATGACCTCTAATGTTTAAAAATTTCAATTTTTTCTTCATAGCTCTAAAATTTATGATTCCACAGTGCTCAAAATAATTTTCAGGGAAAGTTTTTAATATAGTCTGTAAACGGCGTCCGTTCGTTACACGAACATAACGAAGTTTTAAGGGTTCCTCGTTTTACTACGAAACCCTAAAAATGACTGAACAAAGTGACAGCTGTCAAATTCTAGAATCCATACTAGGATGACATGTCAGGTCTCAAAGTGACAGCTGTCAAACTTAAATGAGGTTTATTTCTGTAACTAACGATTTTAGACCATTGCTGTCTTCACAAAAGTGATAGAACTCAACAATATCTATATTTCGGATGACAGCTCTTTAAAGTAATTTATCTCAGTAACTGTCGTTTCTATACCGTTACTTTAGGCACAAAATTGATAGAGCTCAACGAGATCTACATTTCGGATGACATCTGTCATGCCACTCTAGTATGAATTATTTAATAATATGCCATATAATGGCAGATGTCACTTTCACATCTGTCATTTTCGGAACTAAAAAACAAGTCCTGAAAAACCTATTACCTACAATGACTTTATAAGAACAAATATTAGGCTGAGAAGTTTTGGATAACCCTATACAGGCGATTAGTCCTATAGTAAAAGTTGGTCATAATTTACAATGATATTTTAGGACAGAATATTGTAATTATGAATATATTTGCCTGTGCAAGTTGTGCATTTTTGAAAACTGATTACCAGAAAATGTTCACCAAAATGTAAACTTGTGAGGTCTACTATTTGGAAAACTACTAGTCAATATATACAGATGTAATAACCGCAGAACAGTAGGTACACACGTCAAGTCTTGTTCCATTTAGAAATAAAGTTCATTTACTCAGGACAAAATCATGGGAATGCTGACTTTTTATTCGTTTTATTGGGGGGTTAGTCCCATAGTAAATGTTGATCATAACATAAAGATAAGTACAATGATATTCTAGAACGTATTCGTGGCTTAGAAAAATACCCGGCATAGAATGAAGCACTTTATTTCCTTTTTTCCTTACTCCCGCCTAACCCACGGCGCGGCTCTGAAGCCGAATGACGTCACAGGCTTAAATCCGTCGCGAGGTTTTTTGATTTCGTGCGGTCATGTTTAGACATCCATAACTCCGTCATTTATTAAGATATTCGAGTAATTTTTTCACTGTGTCTAATATAATTCTAACGTCCTTAAATGTGTATAATTATTTATAGTTTTTATGATAAAGGAAACTTCCCTATTGTGAACCGAATCAAACAATGTTTTTTAGTTTAAAAAGGATATCCAAAGTTGTCCCATTTAAATTATGTCGAAATCGACTGAGCCGTTTTTGAAAAATCAACAATAATGTTAACATTGTATTCCTACATCAGCTCGAGCGAACTGTTCGAATATTGTACACGACGGAAGTCGGTTTTTCCATTTTGGCGAAAAATAATGATCAGTGCTAAAGTGCAAGTTTTGTCGGAGTTATAATCTTCACTTGGTAATTATAGTAATGCAATCTATACAAACCCATAGTACAGATACTCTACTACGTGTATGAATATATTGTACACGTACTTATCTAATCTAAAGTTTAATATATTCTTGCATAATAATATCTGCTCTACATGATTATATTCAAGCTCCAGGGCTTACAATGTACCTACACTCAAGTAACATGTATGGGTAGTTAGCTTACAAGATACTTGTAGGCAAGATCGTCTGAACAGATTTTGTAATTACATAAATGTCACTGTGTAGTCAAGATAAAAATATAAAAAGAAAAGGTGACCTAATTATAGGTCAAAAGAGTCCGGCACTTTTTAACTAATTCTTATTACAATTAGGTGTTCTAAAATTGCAAGGTTTTCTGCTCAACCAGCGCTTAGCCACAAAGAGGTGATAAAAATCATCATTAACAATTTTGAATAAGGTGCCAATTCAAATTCGAGAAAAAGATATCAACAATACAAAACTAAAAATACGACACAAAACTTGGAATCGACAAAATGTATGAAACAGTTGGTTTTTTCTGGAATCCCAGGTTGGCCCCATAATAAAAGTTGTTCATAATGATGGCCTAAATCACCTTCTTTCGGCTTCGTACATCAGTTCTGAATAACTCCATTTATTTTATTATTTCATTGACAACGTAAAAGTCCTTTTTACGAACACAATACGGGTCCAAATAAAATAATTACTCGTGTTTCTAGACCCTCATTCGCTGTCACTCTCGTTATTGAGTTTCACGGGCTACTATCGTACCTGCTCTGTACTTCGTATCGCGTTTCTACTTTATTGCGATCAAGCTTGTTAAGTCACGTAACGTTACAGACATCGTTCTACAAAAAGGACGCAGAGAGACTTCTTAGATAAGTAACTTGATGTTGTAACTACGTAATTATATACAGTTACTAGCAACCCGACCTTGCTTCATACAGTATGCTGAGTTTGAGTTTTGTCGTAAACATGACGCGCTCTTCGGCGAGCGCGTCGTAAGCATGTAATTTGTATGAGCTTATTGTGTTTCAAAAACGCGCCGCTAGTGGCGCTGTACATTTCTTCATACAAATTACATGCTTACGACGCGCTTCGGCGAGCGCGTCGTAAGCATGTAATTTGTATGAGCTTATTGTGTTTCAAAAACGCGCCGCTAGTGTCGCTGTACATTTCTTCATACAAATTACCTGCTTACGACGCGCTTCGGCGAGCGCGTCGTAAGCATGTAATTTGTATGAGCTTATTGTGTTTCAAAAACGCGCCGCTAGTGGCGCTGTACATTTCTTCATACAAATTACATGCTTACGCGCTCACCGAAGAGCGCGTCATGTTTACGACAAAACTTACACTCAGCATACTGGTGTATTATACATACGAACCTTCCTCTTGAATCACTCTATTTATTAAAAAAAACTACGGCTACGCTATATGAGTTTATCTGCGAGATTGGATCAAAAATGAGGAGAACTCAAGTAACCGAATATAGACCGCAGATAGGCAAGTTTATCACAATAGGGCACATGACAAGGAAGTCTGATGACCGATTAAGTCAAAAAGTTTTCAAAAGGATGCCAAAATATACCCACAAAAGCAGCGTAAGATATTCGTGGACATAGGAGATGCCAATTTCGACTGTACCCACTGCCACTTCAACATCCCAATCCACTATGTTGGTAACTTTTCTTGTATTACGAATATCTTCATTTCCGATTAATTTAAAGTTTAGTTAATTCCCAATACTGAAACTGAATGAATGAACCCATTTTTATTTGAATCAATGTTTGGTCCGCCGGAACCAGTGATAGGATTAAAGCCATGTCAAACAAAAGCTTTTAGAACGTGTACTTTTTAATTTCAATAGGAATTTTGTGGTTGTTCTGTTCCATGTTTGGATGCAAGGGATTACTTTTCTAATTAACATGGTTTATGGCAGAGTATGTGTTAGATTATTTTAATTGCAGTATTAGCATTTAATCCACTGATTAACATAGGCCACTGATTAATGGGTTACTTGGCTAAATTCACAACGCTTTTTCATTTTCGGGTTTGAGAATTTATTTTCCAAGTTTGCTGGTTTTCCACTGCTTTTTCGATTGTATCAGAATTTATACAGAAAATGACATGTTTTGATGTTGAAATTAAAAAAAAAATGAAAAATCACTATTTTCATGATTTTTCAACTTTGGTGGTGGTTTCAACAACCTATATATCACAAATGGGACATGTGACAAAAATGGTTTAAGAAACCTTAAACATGAGGTGGTGGGGTTGGAAAAAAATGTTATCCCCACTTAACATGAGAGCCCCAAAATACACAATTTTGAAATTTGAGTTAATACTAAAATGATCATAATGTTAAATTTAATGTAATATGGTTAATATATGTGGTATAGGTATATATATAAATTATATATATATATATAAGCCTTTGTAACATTAGGACGGACGGACGGACAGACGGACAAACAGACCAACAGATGGAATGACAGATAGACGGACAAACGGACGAACGAACACAACGAAGTTATAAGGGTTCCTCGTTTTACTAAGAAACCCTAAAATAAGAAGAATATTTCTAATTATATTTTGCCGAAACTTTAAATGTTGCCGAATAGGTTTAGAATCTAGGAACACCTAATTTCATGAAATTGATAGAAATAGTCGATGTACCTATTAAAGAGAAAATGATAGTCGTGAGGGAATGTGGTTTTGTCCTAATAGAAAGTGCAGTATCATTTGAACATGTAATGAAAAGTCCCGCGCGCTTGCACGGCTCTAATTTATTACAATAGACTACGATTAAAAGGAACATAAATTGTTGGCGGCCATTTTGAAAGACTTGAAGCATTAAATGCATGAAATATATGGTTTAAATCAGGGCATGGTAAAATTTAACCATTAATTTTTATGTAACCATGATATCAAGGCAGGGGATTTATTAAATAGATCTTCAGTCAAATACAATTCTTTCTACTAGCTACTTGAATTGTAGAATTTTAGTACAAACTGATGAATAAGTATACTTGCTATTAATGTACTTACCTGTAAAGATATTCAATAATTGAATTATCTAAATCATTAATTTCCTACTAAATCCGCCTCTATTTATAAAGAAAAGTTTAGACTAGCCAGGAGAGGATAATTTACAATAGTAAATAAAGTACCTTTTCAACACACTTGCTCATAAAGTGGCTCTAATTTCACCGCAATCAGGCACATAATGACACCTGTAATCAAACTATGACTTTTTCATTGCTATTATTCACAAGTGAGTTGCTTTGTTCTTAAAAAAAATTCGATACAAAATCGAATGTATCGTGTTCAATAGTAGTAACAAATAAATTAATGTACCTAGGAAACCTCATTCTTATAGTCTATGGTCGATTGCCATTGTGCGCGCATAGGAAAACTGAATAATTTTCCCAGCCATTTCGAAACATTTTTCACAACTCGTTTTCACTGTTGAAAATATTTTTTATTATAATTTTATTTACATATGTGTTGAAAAACGTCGTATGCCACACGTGTGTATTGATGATTACCGTCCTCGGCTCTCTTAAGACCGCTCTATGGCGCCTCTCTCAACGGCGCCTCAGCCGTAATCACCAACATTACACACTTGTACCATAATGTACTATATTATCACAGACTGTATTTAGAACGACTGACTAGGTAATGCAGACAATATAACTGTTTGATTCGTTATTTTGTTGAAGCGCAAAATAAATCAAACTAACCACAAAAGTTGCATTTTTACACTTCAACATTGCCACATAAACCATGTCCACTTTAGACAGGCAGTTACTCTCTTGCCCAATTTATTACGTTTACCTTTCCCATCCTATCTATAATTTTTACAACTTATACAGTAAAACCAAAGCTTGCGCGATATAAATTCAATTTATTTTTTCAATTAAATGAGAAATAGAACTGAGGAAAGAGATAAAAATTAATAGCTGTTGCAGCACCACCAGTGAGAACTAGGTTCCAGTGTGTGCAAAAGGATATAATGGAAAATCTAATTTTACAGTTTTGTCTTCGAAGCGCCCGCTAGTGTTTTTAATTGAAGTAGACGAAGAATTGTGGTTGCGAGGTTTTCATTTTATGAGAAGAGTATTTCTAATAAAATTGTGTTTATAAATTCTATTGTATGATATAAATTTTGAAACCAGTCAGAAAGTTTAAAAGAATTTTAGTTTTTGAAAATAAATACTTCGCTTTCCATAACAGGAAGATAAATAAATATTTATAATAAGCCTATAATTAAGCACCTTAAGTCACTCTAAACCGATTTGGTTCATTCTTGCAAATATATCATTCTAATGGTAAACTAGGTATCTTGCTAAAAATATTAAAAAAAAAAACAGACAAGTGCGAGTTGGACTCACGCATGAACTTGGCTCACGCACGGTCCCGTACCATATGGAAGTCCCAAAGTTTAATTTCAAATGTGTTGTCGTTATTAACATCTAGCAAAAACGACACAAAAATTACTTTTGTTGTATGGGACCCTTTAAATATTCTATTAAATGTTTTTGGTATTTGCCGTTATAGCGGTAACATAAATGCATCATCTGTGAAAAATTCAAGTGTCTAGCTATCACGGCTCATGATATACAGCCTGATGACAGACAGTCAGTCAGACAGACGGACAACAAATTCTTAATAATGGGGTCTTTTTTTATCCTACGGATACAGAACCCTAAAATCGACCGATAAGTAACGCAAGCCCCTCTATTTAAAAGTAAAGCAAAGTTTGATGATATATCGAACAAACTCAAATTAACAGCGATTGAACCGTTGAACCAAAATTAATTTTCCAACCAGAAACAAAGTTATTTCACTCGCTAGGACAATTGTTTATCTTACTTGAACTTAATTCCCATCAAACAATTAGGTAAATCACATTACAATCAAAAAAATAATATAGCGTCCTACATTATTAATTATAACTATAGGAAACACGAACAGCGTATACAACACTGCCTTCTCCGTAATAACCGAATGAATGTATACAAAGATAGTACGCAAAAAGCCTTAAAGACATTACTTTAATAGATTGAAAATTATTGTTCACACCTCGGGAAGAACAGTATTTAACATTTTTGGATAATTCAATTAGAAATCCCTCCGTGGGCAGGCCTACGGTCTGCAGTGGACTGTCAAAAAAGGCAGGTACAGTTACAGTACAATTAGAAATTATCAGGCAAGATGTGGAAGAAGACAGGCTTAACTACCTACTACATAACTAAAAGTTTAAAAACAATAGGTATAGTAGGTACTCGTAGTTCTTGTTTTATATAGATATCAAATCTACCAACAGCTCTTATTGACCTATGTAAACCGTGGCTTAGCAGGGAGAAGGTTCGCCTTAAAGAACAATGCGTGGATTCAATCCCGGTCTCGCATCAATGTGCTCTTTGACATTATGTACGGATTTACACACTACTGACTTTTTGGCGAAGGAAAACATCGTGAAGCAATATTCGTAGAAGAAATGTGAATGCATGTGTGAATCTACCATCTATAGTCTGTTTCATTAGCGCTGAGAACGCACACGCTAGAGTACTTCGAGTCGGAATTGGTCCATGCGGTACGACTCTGGTCAAAGTATGTTCGCAACCCCTGATCCTCTATCAAGAAACGTGGCAACTGCGTTATCGACACGAAAGCGATACATATTGAATAGAAAACGATACTTTTGTTTTCATTTCGCCAAGACGAGTGCTAACATAATACTGTCAAAGGTTCTCAGCGCTAATGAGATAGACTATAGCACTGAGACAACGTTGTAGATATGGTCCAAACGCTTTCGTGGATAGACCTAAGTATGCTCATAAAAGGAAAACTACTCAACTAACTAACTAACACTCTTCGTGGGTAGGCCTATATACGTCCTGCAGTGGACTATTAAAAAGGCTCATACAGTACAGTAGTATAGTAATGTATTCAGTTATTTTCTCTCTGAGTTTACACATCCCCCATAGAGTTGATTATCAACTTGTGTCCTCAATACAGTTGCAAACTAGAAACTTCATCGGAATAAGCTGAGCTTGGGAAGTCTCATTAGGCTTTGTCGGTATTTAGCTCCTACACCGGCGAGGCGACTAATACTTTGGAGTTCTTGAAAATATCTACTTCATGCAGAAACAAATGTTTTGATTTATGCATTAGTTTTCTTTCTAACAATATTTTCATGACAGATGTAGAAAAAAATGGAACAATTATTTTTCGCAAAAAAAATGCAAATCCGATGTTAACGACGCGCTCATTATTTTAAGTTTCATGTAAAATTAAAATGTTTATAGTTTCTGTTTCATTTCCCGTCAAGATGGTGGCCGCGCCTTCAGCGTGGTCGACTATAATTATAAAACGTCAATGTCAAAGTCAAAAATTGTCTTCCATTTCGCAAAGAAGACCGAGCGGGTGCGTCGACACGCACTGCGCCATATATTTTCTAAAATTACAGTCTAAAAGTGTAATAAGATTTATTATTGTATGTTTCTGTAAATTAAACAGTTGTTAAAAATACCAGTGTTTTTTTCATAAGAACCACGTCCAATAGTGACCACAACACAACACCAACAACAGACTTCCATCGTGAACAAAATTCGAATATTTCGCTCGAACTGATGTATACATTTTTTGCATTATTGCTGATTTTTCAAAAACAGCTCTGCCGATTATGATATAATTTAAATGTAACCACCTCGGGAGTATACCTTTTTTAGTTTAGAAAATATTTTTTTTGATCCGGTTCACAGTTGGCGAAAATATCGATGAACAAACACAAAAAAAAATTACATACAGACGAACATAGAACCTCCTCCTTTTTTGGAAGTCGGTTAAAAATAATCATCTTCGTCACCAATCATCAGACGTAGGCTGGACTGCAGCAGCTGGACATAGGCCTTTTCTGTGGAATTCCAATAACACTGGTTTGGCATTCTATGCTCGTTCGCCAATACATGGTCTTCACTTGAGATCTCTACGGCCCCATCAGCTGTCCGTTCTTCGAACTATGTGTCCTGCCCACTGTTATTTCAACTTGCTAATCCACTGGGCTATGTCGCCAACTTTTTTTTACGTTTTTTGTGCGTCTGCGGATCCATTCCAGATTAGATCTCGCAGAGAGACTCCAAGAGACAGAAAAATAAGTAAATTCTGCGAAATTTCAGGGCATTAAAAACATCTAGGATTTTTATTACATCGGTCTATCGGTGTTTTTTTTTTTCCGGAAGATATTTATTTTTATAACTTAAAAACCATTGAAATATAATTCTTAACTACCTTATATATACATATGCACAAAAAATATGAAACCTACTTAAATAAATAAATTAACAGAGGCTAAAAATCGAAGCAAATACTGTGTCCGTGTGGTAGGGTGCCAAGAACGCTGGCTGCATTCCCACGCTGAACGGATTCTCTGTGCGAGGAATGAGCCAGCTCTCTTGTTACCAGCAGCGTCAACAAGTTTTGGCGAAATTGTCTTAAAGAATTTTTTAGGGATGGACCCCACGGACTAAAAGTTTCGACGCCAAGCGGCGAAAATACATGTTCACTTGCGAGTGATGCGTATTTGCGCCGCTTAGCGTCTTCTGTGGCCTTCGCCGCGCCTCCGGCTGTTTGAGTTGTCCCTCTCGAGAGGCGAGAAGGGGCTAAGGTTTCGACGCATGTTGCGTCTTATACCAGCGCCCTTCTACGCTCCCAGATGATCAATGTTAAAGCCATCAGGGCGCTTGTCATCATCCCGAGCTATGCCAACTGGCTCTAAAATAGCTGGGATGTTGATAATGGCAAGCGTCCTTTTAATGATGTCATTATGTACTACATACTACATCTACATAAACATACTATATCTACATAGTCATTATGTACTACGTACTTTTATGTTTGTTGTATGTTAGAAAAAAAAACAACGCTATTTAAGTTTTTTTTGCTTGTACTGACACTAAATTTGATATATTATTTCTACTTTGACGACACAATCAAGACCATTCCTTTTTATAAGCCGTCAAAGTGAAAATATAGGCCGTAGAAACGTAACAAGAACAATAAAAGTGTATTCCGGTAGAAATAAAAGAAGACATTCCAAAAATATAGGATTTTTCCTCGTATCGGAACCCTCGGATAGTATTTTAATGTATCGCGATTTCCATAAAAAACGCAAGTGTCTTGATATTTTTGAGAATAACTTGTATTACGCGTCGATCGACGAATTAGAATAGACTTGCTGAGACTCTTTAGAGACGGAAAAATAAAGATGCTCTCCCCTTTAAGAGACTTAACTGTAAATGTAACTGCCTTTTTAAAGGCTTTTTAATAGTCTCCTGAACGTTAGATCAGTGTAGTTTCTTGCATCTACAAAATACTATCAAAAAAAAGTCCACAAATTGTGTATTATTCGGAGAAAAATCTAACCAAAACTATAATGTGCGTCGTCGGAAAGCTTGCTTTATGGACTTCTCAAAAATATTTGATTTATTTTTTTCATTCCTCCATTTTTTAAAAAGATAAAAATAAATTGTAATGAATATGGATATACAACTCATAATGTGCTTTTATCTATGTTTTGAATAAATATTTAGTATATTTCCGCTAAGTATCTTGTTGTAGGCAAATAAGTTTAAGGGCATTAAGTGCATTAAACATTTATGAAAAAAAAAAAAATCTTTTAAAAACTAATATGACAAAATATTGAAAACACGGTGTTATTTATTAGTGAAGTGTTTTCAATATTTTGTCATAGGTATTTAGTTTTTAAAAGATTATTTTTTTTTTTTTTCATAAATGTCCTTAATGCACTTAATGACCTTAAACTTATTTGCCCATAACAAGATAGCGGAAATATACTAAATATTTATTCAAAACATAGATTTGAAGATGAATTTCCGCAAAGTAACGCCTGATTCAATCAACTATGTTCTTCTATCGTTATTTTACTTACATAATTCTTCAATATTTATATCATAATATTTTTCTAAAACATAGAAATCATAAAAATTGGTACATCTAGTTAGAGCAACATTTCACAATATTAAAAATTGGGTCTAATTGATATAATTGCTTTTATTTTAGCTATTTCATTTGCCTAATCAGACTTGCCAGAAATAATCTACTTATTTTGTCAAATATATTCATTTATCCTAAGAAATTCTAAATTAATTTTAAAATATCTAAGTGTTTAATTTTGATTTTAACTGATGTAATTGGTTCAAATAAGATGTACTTTCTCGAGATGTAACGCATGTTGTATTAGATTTTTCGATTATTATTATACCAGCCTCCATACATTTTGTGGACGTGTCCTTTCTTCTATGGGCGCATATTTCCGCAGTATGTTTTTCTTTACAGAAAAACTAGTGGTGTGGAAAAAGAAAACGCGCTTGTTATACTAGGTACTAATGCAATTATGAAAATACAATTGTACAAATCCTACATAACAGCTGGGCACGCTGTCAACTGGCAGTGGGCTTGAGCATTTTGATTATCTTTAGACCTTCAAGAGTCTGTAGATGATCCAACTTCTCTTGTAATTGTTGTTTAATGTTTAAACTTAAGCACCTATTTAGTATTATGAAATATTTTGCTATAGTTAATAAGTAAAAATCAATAGTACAATTGGCTAATTCGCTGAGCCAAATCCGTAACTCCACAACGTTGGTGTGGGTAACCATGGGCGATAAGGCCGCTACTTTAAATCTAACCAGATTTGGTCATAATTAATAAATAAATAAACATTTTGGGACATCTTACACACGGCCTCTGACCCCAAACTAAGCAAAGCTTGTGATATGGATGCCAGAGATTGATAAACTACATATACTTATTTTTAAATACATACTTATATAGATAGTAACTAAATAACACCCAGACACAGAGCAAACATTAATATTCATCACATGAATATTTGCTCTGGGTGGGGATCGAACCCACGCCTCTTTGATCCAGAAGTTAGGGTCACTAACCACTGAGCCGCCGAGGCAATCGAGAGTAATGTACGGGTAAGTAGTGTTTAATTTTGTTTTTGCGGATGTAAATAAAGAGTTTTGTTTGTCTGTCTGTGTGTGTACATATAAGGATTTTCGGCCTAGGTTATTTTGAGCTATTCAAAGGAACGAAGGAGTGATGGTGACATCGTGAGGCGCATTACATTTGCCCCTACCAGATATACTACGTAATGACCGCGACTGCTATGTCAAGAGCGTAGTCATCAAGAAGAAGAAAGGAAACCCATTTTTAACCGACGAAACGCAGGAAGTTATCAAATCGACGCGCGTTTATATTTTTGTATGTACCACGCATAATTTTTACAGAAGTCTGATTTTTTTAGTAAATTATACATATATAAAGAGTCCCGTGTAAATCTTATCGATATCGGCTGAGTAATTTTGCACCCACTCACCATTGTACCCGTGGTCTTCGTCCTCATTAACGCTATGCTGTACATAGATTGCAAGATTGTGTGTTGTTGTGACGTATTTTCTTTCTCCATTGTTCCGATATTTCTTTCTGACTTCTCGAGTGCAGCTTTACCGTTTGTCGTGGTATCCTAAGTACAATCAACGGCTTATCCGCTAATTTATTCTGCGTTATTTGACTTGATGTGCTGTTCCTACGCAGTTTTTGTCGGTTTTTCAGTTATATTAGTCGGCTGCAACTCAGTCTTCTTGGTGGAAAAATGTGGGCGGCACAAAAAATCTCTCTCGGTACGGTCATTCCCGGTACGTTTTTGGCAAGTTCAAGTCGTAGTGCCTTCATTTCTACCTCCAACTTATCTTTATTTTTCAATCTTTCTTTGTTTTCCATCAATTCGGACCTTAACGAAGCCATCTCCCGTAAAAGTGAGCCCTCGTTTGTGTTTAAAACGCATATTTCGGCCTTCAGTTCGCACACGGTTTCCAATATCAGCTGCAAAGCGTCTGTAATTATGGTGTCAGACACTTCATTCTCCACATTAGCCACAACCTGCTCTACTTGCTGTTGGCTTTCCTCCACGACGAACACTGCTGCTCCGCGGACTGCGGTGGACGGGCCGTTGTCGCGCGGCATCGCACACTTGCAGCTCGGGCACAGCCACGCTGGTATATACTTATAAATATACTTATTTTGAAGGGTATATTTACGCAAGCTCTGTGATACACTCCTGCACATTTCCCGCATTTCGCGCCCTCTTGCGACGAAATAAATTTTTCGCCACCTTCGCACTTCAACATAGTTTTGTCGATGTGATAACGTCGTTCTCAAGAAATCCGCTAGGTGGCGTTGTCAAATTGTGACGGCTACTCGGCAAAAGATGGCATTACTAATTGCGGTTTTCAGTTTGTCAGTAGTTTTTAAAAACGAGTAATCTGGTATCAGCAAAATACCCTCTCGTTCAAAAAAATGCACTGCGTTCTCGATAGAAAAAACGTAGTATTGTCACTATTACACGCAATCGGAGATTAACCAATTCACTATAACATTCACTGTTCAGTAGTCCGTTATTTTAATAACAATCACTTAAGTTTTGAATCGTAAAACCTTATTTAAACTTCGAAAAATCGCAGAGCAACATAGCACCGTTGCGCTAAAAGTAGGTACCGTGACTTAACGTATGTTTAACTAACCTATTTTGAGCTGCTAGTAACCAGAGCTCGAAACCCCTAAATTTCAAGTATATTTCATGAAGGTTGAGTAAATAAGCCCCAAATTAGTAACAAAGCGAGGAGATACCTACTTCCTGATATGTGTCCTCAACAACTCGTCTAACTGAGCTTAAAGGCTTAAGGCAGCACAAGGGTTGCTATCGATAGTTTAGCGCCCAAATAAATAGAGATGAGGTAATATTGTACCCACTTATCGACAGTCATAGTCATTTAGATAAGTAAAACTACTTGGTCAAGCACTTTCCTTTTATTTACGTAAATACAGTATGGTTTATGGTTTCTACAAGTAGGTATGGTAAAATTACTTAGATAAAATTAATCATCACAGATTTTTTATTAACAGAGATGGCTTTTAAATAAAAAAACCAGACAAGTGCGAGTCAGGCTCGCACATCGAGGGTTCCGTACAAATCCAGAAAATTTCACAAAATTGGGAAGTAAGTTGTTAAAATCTCTATACCATAACCATCGACAAAGTATTTTTTTTTTCTATTTTTTCGTCATACATCGGAAATTACACATTGTTAAAATAATTAAAAACCTGTTTTAGCATGTGCTAATGAAGTGCTTTAATATGATACCTTAAATGATACGATTTATTCACTTTGAATTTTGAACCCATATTTTGTGAATTTTGAGGCCTTTTTTTGTGAGTTAAATAAAAATGTACAGTTTTTAGATTTATTCCTAAATGTGTACTCTGAAACAATGCTTGTCGCCAAATTTCATAGTTTTATGTCAACGGGAAGTACCCTGTAGGTTTTGATTTTTGCGAGTGTCGAAATATGCGATTTTTTACGACATAAACGGCTCTAACTTTTTTACACAATAACGGAGAAGGTTTTCTTTTACACACGCGCAAGAGATCATAGATATACATATACAGTTTTAATTTCAACACGATATCTTTACGCGTTCCCGAGATAAAGAGTCTTGACATGCACACAGACGGACAGACGGACAACAAAGTGATCCTATAAGGGTTCCATTTTTTCCGTTTGAGGTACGGAACCCTAAAAAAGAATTTATTTTTCAGTTAGGAAAAAAAATCTTACTTTGATCTATTGCGTTAAAGCAGTTACCTCGAAGATTGAACTAACAGAGGTCCACTAAAATCTGACATTGGTGTAGCTTACATAAATTAGTTTGATTGGTTGTTTGTCAGCGATCACCAAAGTTAAGCAACATTCGGCATGGTCAGTCTTCGAATGGGTGATCGCGGGTGGCATTGACAACTGAGCGCTACCATGGCTCAGATGACACGTTAAATTGTAGATCCCGGTTATATTAAATGATTTAGCCATGTCAGAGGCTTTCAGATAGCTTACAAACTCTGACATCAGGGATAGCCACCCACTGACTTGTTTATATGTGTATGTTAGAAGTTAAAAGTATTTATTAGTTTATTTTACTGTATTATTTATAAATGTATTAGTATTTATAACATTTGTATGTATGACTATTGTATAATTTTATAATATCTATATACAAAAAAAAGGTTAAAAATCGAAACAAATACTGTGTCCGTGTGGTAGGGTGCCAAGAACGCTGGCTGCATTCCCACGCTGAATGGTTAAAGAGATTCTCTGTGCGAGGAAGCCAGCTCTCTTGTCACCAGCAGCATCAACAAGCTTTGGCGAAATTGTCTTGAAGAAAAATCTTGAATCTCTTTAACCATTCAGCGTGGGAATGCAGCCAGCGTTCTTGGGACCCTACCACACGGACATAGTATTTGTTTCCATTTTTGGCCATTATTTTTTTTTTTTTTTAATATGTAGGATATATTTATATAGGTATTATAAGGTAGTTAAGAATTGAATTTCTGTTATTTAAATTATGTGTCTAAATTTTGAAAAATTTATAATTTTATTATTATTTATATCATTTTGTTTTACTTTTAAAGTATCCCCTAAATTAGCACACCTCTTCGTATTTTCTTTTGTACCTATCTCTCTCCATCCTAAGGTTGCCTGAAAGAAATCACTTTCAGTGATAAGGCCGCCGGTTGCTTCACATGTTTTAGCATCTATTTTTCTCTATTTTCTGTTTTATGTGTGTGTGTGAATGTGAATCAATTAAGAATTTATCTATCTATCTGACTAGAAATGGTTGTATTTTAAGAACCTACTTACCGATGATGCGATATTTGGTATTTTTTCTATCAAAACTTACGTATTCTCTTAGTAGCTATTCATTTTAATAAATAGGTAAATACCTGCCGATTTATCGTGAACCAAAACCGCCCACGTCTCTATTCACAATCAATCTCAATATCACAAAATTGTATCCGTCGACCTCCCAAATTACTTCTGAAAATTGAGAATCTTCGTCACACAATCCCTCGCGCGACAAAGGCGAACTTTGCCCGTATAAATAATTACCGGATTTTCTCTCAGACATCTGCCACAAAACAGCAAACGTACAGGAGTATAGTAATCTGTAGAAGTATAGCATACGTCATATTTACACCTAAGCGCGGTGAACTATGCAAACTTAGGTACTTAGCGTGGTGTAATGGTCGCGGTAAAGCTATTAACTCTAGCGTAAAAATGTGTAATTGAGAAAAAAATAACTATTACAATAGCAACATCATAATCAAATTTAAGAATAGATTAAGTAGATATATAATTACATATTAATTTTTTTCCATTGTTCCCTCTGACGATTTTTAGGCATAATTAATTGGTTGTACTACGCCTTCGCTGTCTCAGGTTTGATTTAATTATCTGTTCTGTACTGTATCAGCCTTTTAATATTTCACTGCAGAACGTAGGCCTACCCACGAATGGTGATTGGGCTATAGGTACCCACCACGCAGGCCCAGTGCGAGTTGGTGGATTCACATACGCCATCGAATTTCCAGTGGTGATCAATTCCGTACATAAATTCCGAAGAACTCATTGGTAAAGGACCGAGATTTGAACCCGCGACCTAACGAATGTAAGGCAGCTATTATTTCAGTTCTAAATATAGTTTTTTTTGTCTTTTGTGGCATCTTTGACATAGAAACCTACATAGGTATAAAGTAATTAAGTCACAAAACTCGTATCTGTAATATAATCGAGTAGCAGCTATTGGGATTGAAATATTTCAGCCAAAGATGTCTTGTGATTTCGTTTCTATGAGCCAATTTATTCTTTAACGAGCGAGTATTGTACGAAGTTAAGCATCTGTATTCTTGTTATTTTGTGCATACATGTTTTCCACATGCCAACAACGTTGTTATGTATTCCGCATTAAAGTCTTACATTATTTATTCAATCCCGCGGCGAGTGTGTTAGCTAAATGCACCTAATCCTTTTAATTCGTGGTTTAAGTAGCTATGGAATTGCGTAGGTGTTTTGTTTTTGTTACAAGGGCATGTTTTTCGGATATTTCGGGAGTGGTAGGGTGGAAAATATTTTGATCACATGTGTAATATGTTTACTTTAATGATCAATCTAAGATTAGATCGGCTTGAAATTGTTAACAAAGATTCATAAGGTTACGCTGTTCTCTCAAGACTTCGAAATATATTTTGTTGTATAAACTTTTAAGCGGGATCGAAACAGAAATGAGAGATCAGATTTAAGGAGATCCGCAGACGAACCAAAGTTACCGACATAGCCCAGCGGATTAGCAAATCAAAGTGGCAATGGGCAGGACACATTGTTCGAAGAACGGATGGCCGATGGGGCCGGAAAGTTCTCGAATGGAGACCACGGACCAGCAAGCGCAGCGTAGGACGTCCACCGACTAGGTGGACTGACGACATAATAAAAATCGCAGGAACGCGCTGGTTGCAGGCCGCTTCCAACCGGTCTTATTGGAAATCCATGGGGGAGGCCTATGTCCAACAGTGGACATCCTACGGCTGATAGATAGATAGATAGAAACTTTTAAGCGAGCTGAATAAAATTTTATCGATATTTTTTAATTTTTGACAAAAACACAATAAATATATACTTATGTTTAGTAATTGAAGCCTTTCTATGGAAAAAAACTGATTTGTGTATACTTAACATGAACTATTTATAGCGCATAGAAAGACACAATTTGAAACGGTTGCGAGTTGGATATATTTTGCTTATCGACTTGGCATTTTTTCTTTCTTTCATATTTTCATATTGATGATTTTGCTACTGATTTTATGTCTCATTCCAAAGCTTTTCTCAGTTAGTTTAGGGTAGATTATACTCTATTTTTTGCCAAATATAGTAAAAAAAAGTACTAAAATATTATTTCTAACTGAGTATTCAACGTTTGTGAATTATTATTGGTGAAATTTAGTTTATTTTTACATTAGCTTAATTTTAACTACCGAAGTACTACAGACTGTGTAGACTTTCCAATAGTCCACTGCTGAAAATGGGGTAATCGATGAAAAGCAACCATCTCCTTAACAGTGCCTTGGGGGTGGTTGACAGCCTTGAAGCAGTGGTGGTCTAGTGGTAATGATACCCGCCTTAAAATCCTAAGGCCATGGGTTCAAATCCCGGTCCTATACCAATGAATTCTTCGCAATTTATACACGGAATTTCACATCACTGGCTTTTCAGTGAAGGAAAATATCGTGAGGCAACTTGCATACGTCTGCGTAGAAGAAATTCAATGGCGTATGTGGGCCAGCGTGATGGATATGGCCCGATGTGGTTAGATGAATAATTGTGTAAGGTTATGTGGTATTTTTAAGTTTAATCTAAGGATACATTTTCCTAGGTATAAGTCCTTTAAGTACCTATGTTTGCAACGCCCTAACAGGGTATGTACCTAGCCATTAAAATTAGTGTACATAATGCAAGAAATAAATAAATACTAAATTACCCATGATTGTGGGTAGGTCTACGTCCTGCAGTGGATTACTAAAAAAGCTGGAACAGTACAGTACAGACCATCTACTTGATCATAAGAATGAAAACTGCTTCTTATATGTTTTGGCTTTGCATTGTAGTGCATTTGCCAGTGTCAAGTATTAAGATCTAATAATGTTTGATAATATTTTATTAACTCATCATAATGAACTTTATCCATGGCACTAAGCCTAAAACTACGTATTTGTTCTGATGAGTTATGTGGAAGATGGTAGTTATATGAGAGAAGAAGCTTGAATAATCACTATCGTAGTCACACCAGAGTCCAATAAAGTTGCGGTCAAGTCCAAACTTAGTCCAAGTCATACCTCAGTAGTAGAGACATTACTAGAGGCGTCTTTGGAGTTTTGGTAACAACACGGAACGACATTATTCGTCACATTATATCACTTGCCCACACTCATGCACGTAAATCACCTCATAATCAACGAAATACCACATTTTTTTACTAATTATCACTGATAAAAACAACAAAATAATGCAATACAATGCGGCGACATGATTTTTCCGCGTTGCCGCTAAAACTCATGAAAACTTATTCAAACTAAATATAATTATGATTTATTTGATCCATTTTACCATTATGTAATTACCTAGTATATGCCAAAGAGTTATATTTGGGATAAACAATTCGAAATTCGGGCTAGTGATTCGAGAGAGGTGGGTTAAGTCCTGCGTTCACGATTAATTTTGAAATGTTTATTACAAAAATAGCTCTTTGAGATTAACTCGTGTCGAAAGCACTATAAAATTGAGTATCTAGTAAACTGAACTAGTGAGTAAAAAAATTAATTAAAAAAAAGTTTTCACTCGTTACTATAGAGCACGAAATACATAGAGCAAAGCATTTGCATAGACATTGCATTCGTACCGCACGAACAGTCGGCCGTATTTTACTCTGGCAACTCTTTACCCTGCAGCTCTATTGTTTCGGTTTTAATTAAGAACCCTCTGATGAAGCATCGTAGCCACATTTTTATGGAACTAAGAAAAAAGCATTGTTAAATAGCTTGTTGCAGTATCACTGGGCTGTTTGGAGTTCCGTTCTTTTCTTCGTTCTTTTAGGATGTGAAGTTTTTGTTGTGAAAATAAAATGTTCTAATAATTTCGAATTAGTATTCAAGTAAAGTTCTGTTTATTGATGGTTGATTATTATTGATTTCTATGAACTAATATAGATACACACAGAGGCAGAGCACCAGTCAGATGGTCAGATGATGTCATCAATCTTGTCGGGAGGCAGTGGACGAGGCTAGCAGGGGACCAGAAAGAATGGTGATAATGAGAGAAGGCCTATACTCAGCAGTGGGTGGAACAGGCTGATTAGTGAGATAGGCAGAATATACAGGGTTATTTCTTATCAATTAGCATCCTTTTAGGGGCTTATTCTGTGCATCAAAACTAACAACTTTTGTTCTACGACTTTTGTAAAAACTCAAAAAAAAAAATTTTGTTACATAGAAAAATATAGTTCATCCACAACAAAATGTATGAAATAACTGATTTTTGTTTTTTAGTTTTGACGAAAAACGTAGAACAAATGTTGTTAGTTTTGATGTACAGAATAAGCCCCTAGAAGGATGCTGATTGATTAGAAATAGCCCTGTATAGATACCTGTACTCAGCAGTAGTAAACAAATAAATAAATATAAATATTTGGAGATATCTTATACACGGCCTCTGACCCCAAACTAAGCAGAGCTTGTGATATGGCTGCCAGAGACTGATATACTACATACGCATGTTTTTAAATACATATTGATAAAGATAGTAACTAAATAACACCCAGACCCAGAGACACCTATGTTCATCACATAAATACTTGCCCTGGGTGGGGATCGAACCCACGCCTCTTTGATCCAGAAGTCAGGGTCACTAACCAATGGGCCACCGAGGCCGCCAAACAGTTTGATATGGAAAATTCACACTTAGAAGTACTTCAATTTACTTAATCTATAAAATTATTCAAAAATAAATCAATTAATTTTAGGCCCAATTACGAAAGCGCCATCGTAAATTTATTAACGTAAAAAGTGTTCAAAGTTTCAATAGCTATTATAATTACGATGGCGCCTTCATAATTGGGCCTATTATTTTTAGTATAATCGCAAAAAACGCAGAACGTGTGTAAAATGTTTCCCTAATTAATATTAATAAAAAAAAAAAACAGTTTAGCAGCAATTGTGCAATATTGTTTCATTTTCGAACATACTAACATTGTAATCAAACTAATAACTAAAACTTTGGTGGAGCGCCTTAACATCTTTTATTAAATATTTCCCCAATTCTATAAACTTTTCCTTGTATAATTTAAATTTACCCCGCTTTCTGGTGTCGTCGGAAAAACAGGTACAACTAGGACGGCTGGGCTAGGACGATCTGTCAATGTTCCGTTGACGTCCCGGAGTTTGGAGTATTTCGAGAGATGGCGCCAGTCGTCTCGAACCTCCACCATTGCAATTGGTCAAAAATGGCGCGAAATCATTGAGTGTCGCGTCACTGCCATTATTTTTTGGATGGCAGAAAATCATTCTGCCATTTAAATCAGTGTAAATATTAAATTTCAATGTTTAAAATTCTAGTCGTACTATCAAAACGAACATTAAATTATTGTAATCCCTCGAACTTTTAATCGTGTGATTTTACGTTTATTAATTATTCAGTTATTAAAACTAAGTTCTAAATCAAATCACCTTTACCTAAAGGTCGCCAAAGTTGAAGTAAATTTCAATCGTATTCCGATAGTTTTGTTGCAAACCCCATTTTAGATAACAAAGGCACCCTAATTCAGAGTTATCTCGTAACTTCTGACTCGATAGAGTAAAATCGTTGCCCATTTGATAATGTATAGTCAGTTGTTAAGCTTTAGACAAATATAATTGGCTAAGTCTGTCTTCCCGCTAAAGTACAACGTGGGTGTCTTCAAATTCCGAGTAAATTTGTATCTTCTAGGTAAGCGTGTTCCACCCTAGACCTCATATCTGCTTAACATCAGGCAGTGTGTAGTCAATAGCAAACAGGATACGTTTGCTATTGACTACACACTGCCTGATCCTACTAATATTATAAACGCGAAAGTTTGTGAGGATGGATGGATGGATGGATGTTTGTTATTCTTTCACGTAAAAACCACTGAACGGATTGAGATGAAACTTTGCAATTATTTAGCTTATATATCAGAATAACTCATAGGCTATAAATTATAATGATATATTGCGTATGCGGGCGAAGCCGCGGGTAAAAACTAGTACGTAATAATAAAATAAGATGTTGCAGATTATCTAATTTTTAAACGAGTCTTATTAAAGTATTTGAATCTAACGCTCACTGGGATTCAATAATGGGATGGATGGGAAAATATTTTTTTTTGTAAAAAAGGTACCTAAATTTTAAAAAAGAAAAAACATGCCTACTTGTAAGTTTAAAAAACTGAATAACCTTTATCAACGCCATGAAATACGTACCTACACAAATTATAAAAGTAAGTAAATGTTTTTTAATAGAATCTCTGTAAAAAAGTCTCTAGGCCATAAAAGTGGCTGAAACTGAGTATTCGTATAAGGACTTAAAATGACATTGTTATACTATAAGATAAGTTAATATTTACCAGTAAGTCCGTGTGCTATTCTGCCAATTGGAAATAAACTTTCACCATTCCTTAGGATCTAAACGAGGTCTATAATAGTTGTCAAGAAGCAATTAACATTCTGTCCGCTCAACCAACTGTTACTATTAAATTTTATTTACATGCAATATTCTATGTAGGTATACAACGCTCAAGAGTATCATTTGGTCAGTCGCTAAAAACACATTTGTAGCGAAAAAACTCACCGATTTCATAACGCAGTAAGTAAACCTCCGAAAACGGCTAACTCAATTAAAAGTTAAACTACTGTTTGCATTTCCACACGTAGCTACTGCGAGCAATCAAGCCGGGCAGTGCCAAAAACAATTCCAGGGCAATACAGGCAATTGCCCGGAATAAGGTCTGCCAGTTAAGTCTTTGGTTAAAGTTAAACATGCAATGGACTTCGTATTGCGGTTTAATGCAGGCTTGGTTAGTTCGGTTTGCTTGCTTCGGTTTTCTTTATTTGCTTTTGAAATTCGAAATGAAAATTCACAATACTTACGTTAATAAAATTCTGATCTCATGGTTGACATTCTTGTAGGTATTTAATATGGAATTAATAAGGTATAGCTTTTTATCGCATCACATTTCAATTGTATCTACTTACTACTGGATGGATATCATTTTGACCGACGAACCGAACAAAAGAAGGTACTCAATTCGACGAGTTTTTTTATGTATGACCACGCATAACTTTTTTCATAGTAGTTCGATTTCAATAATTATTTTTTATTGGAAAGCACATACTTCAAAATTGGTCTCCTTTAAATTTTTTCGAAATCAGCTGATCCATTTTTGATAAATCAACAATAATGTGAAAAATGCTAAATATTCGCGAATTCTGTACACGGATGAAGTAGGTCATGCTATTTTTTGCAAAAAAAAATATTTACAAACTACTATACTAGATTTACAAACCAAAACAAATTAATAAAAAGAAAACTTGAACTAAAAAAGAAATGATTATGTACACATGACGGTGAAACCCCTAATCTCTTAATTCGACTTTATTTTAATTTTTAGTTTTCGAAACAGTGTATAACCCAAATTATTGACTGATTTTTGACCGATTTAAGGCTTTTGCTATAAAATAATGTTATGGGCCTTGTTTTGCAATATAATACGTATTTATTGTATAAAACTTTAATAGTCCACTGTTAAATGTAAGCCATATCTTGAAGTATGATAGAGCCATAATCTACTTGCTGGGACAGTATGGTTTCACATACGCCTTTCAATTTCAACTCCAGACATATACAGGATTCAAGTTATTGTCCAGCGAAAATTATCAGGAGACGTTTAGAATTTTCCGATGAAACGCTCACCGATCCGTCAAATGGATACACCCGAATATTGAAAGAAATGGAACGACCTTCCGATTCCCCATCACCCATCACAATGTGTCCAAATTACTACATGTTACACGCTCTACCGTAGGTTATAGAATCCCGCGAGACGTAAATAGAGGAAAAGGGTCCGGGTTCGGACAAGCAAATGAATCGTGAAATAATCTGAATAGAAAATCTGCGAGTATTGAATCCGCGAGGTGACGGGTGACCTTCATTTGGAAGGTTTTGACGCCCATAGTTGGGACTGGCGAGGGTTTGCCAACTTCCATTTGGCTTTGTCGGGCGAGAATGGAATCGTTGAGGTTTTTGGGCGGGGTGGAAAAATACAGTATGGGTCATCCATCTGTCTGTTTTATTATGTATCGGGCATTTTTTTTATTTGGACAGTGCAGTTCAAATTACTTATAAGCAGTTACAGCTAGCAGTATTTACGCGGGCTTGATTTAAATTTGTCGAGCACCATTGGAAGCGTTAAGGCTTGCAATTTTTTACCATACAATTTAGTAAATATTAATATTACTATTATTTTTGTGATTTTTTTTAGATATTAGAATGATCTGAAAACACACAGATAAAACGACGAAAAAACAAATACTGGTTATCTAGGCACATGTTTAACACTTGTCTTGTTTATAAAACCAATTTAGTAATTGTGTATTATATTATCATTGACGCTGTTCATTTAATTGAGTTTGAATTAGCACAAGTTGTTTATCCTTATGATCTGTAGTCTGCAAGTACAACCAGCACTTATTATAGTACTTTTATTTTCACTCTCTGTAATAAATTTGCACTGAAGTAGAAATTTCCTTACTGCTGAATTTTCCTGGTTCACATCCAGTACGTGATCAGATTTTAGTTTCGCACACAGCCGTATTGTAGATTCAATAGTATAGTTTGTTTAGTATGTTATATTTAAAGTAAAGTTAGGATTTTTGTAGCGTAACCTGGAACTGACAGGGCTTTGTCAGTTATTCAGTCGTCAAGTTGTAGTCTGCTTACAGTTAGTAGACAATAAAAGTTTGTAAATGTACACACATGGTTGGCTTGTGCTTGGCCAAAATAGGATGATTTGGGCCATCATTATGAACAACTTTTTTATTGGGCCAACCTGGAATACGAAAAATAACAGCTGTTTCATACAAAATTGCAACTCAATATCAAGAAAATGTATGAAACAGCAGATTTTTAATCTTGAATTCCAGGTTGGCCCATATTAAAATTTGTTCATCATAATAGTCTGAATTCGAATAATAATAGTCTAAATGGAGTGGAAAGCAAGAGCTAAAAACCTTAGCTCCAGGCTAGAGGTGTTAAAGGCCGCTAGTAGCTCTTAGTGAACGTGCAGCACACCTCTCGACACCCTAAGCCGTCCACACCAATGTTGCCCCTCCGGTGCCAGCTTACGGTAGCCTTTATAGGGGGCCCATTTAGTGGATGGTAAGTCACCTTAATATTTTGAAATGAGGCATTACTTGACGGGTGCCGTACTTCATTCCATAGACCGGTCTTGTAAATTTTCCAGAAGTTCACTACAATAGCCCATTATTATTTTAATTCATTACTCACAATAGGTTTCGTTGTACCATTATTCCAACTATATAGCTAAATGATTTATTAAAAAGGCCTCTCAGTGTTGGCTTCGGCCCCACTGCCTCCCATCAAAGAACCGGGCATGACCCGAGAGATGTATCGTCTAAATCACTTATTTTCGGTTTAGTACCTACACCAGTTCTGGATAACCATGTACAGAAAAGAACACTGACAGTTTACACTGTACATTATTCGTATTAAATGAACAAAAAAACTTTCTACCTCAATTTCGAAAAAGTGGTAACATTATCAAGAACGATCGAAAAAAATATTTTAGTATAGTATTGCCATACTTTTGAAATATGTACATTGATGTAATATAATGCAAATTTGAGATTTTATTAACTCCAAGGAGAACTATAGCGTTTGGTTATAATTTTAGTGTTCAGTCTATGTCAAAATTATAGCGTACAAATTTAAAAATTGTACTGTACCAGCATTTTTAGGTTTGTTCCCAGTGTTACTACCATTCTTACTACCAGTAGTAATAATGGTAAACGAATTACTCTTCTTACTACATCGTTGAAAGTTGTTAGAACAGTAAAAAAAATTACTCGTTACCGTGAAATTAAAAAAACAAAAACAAACAAAACATGACAGATTCGTATATGTATGTCACGAAGGGTGATTGGGCCATATCCACCACGCGGGCCCAGTGCGGGTTGGTGGATTCACATACGCCATTGAATTTCCTCTACAGACTTATGCAGGTTGCCTCACGATGTTTTCCTACACCGAAAAGTCAGTGGTATGAAATTCCTTTGATCAATTCCGAAGAACTCTTTGTAGATACGGGACTGGGATTTGAAATATAACGATTATAAAGCCGGTATTATTACCACTAGACCATCACGGCTTTTACAGAAAATAAGTTGTAAATTCATATTTCGTCACATACATATTTCGAATATGTATTTCGTCGAACATAGTCAATATACCCCTGGAGCTATCCCGAAGAATGTCTTCATATAACATTACTAAGGCCAGTAATTTTCTCTTATCACGAGAGCACAATATCCTTGTACTCCTTGTAGGCATTATGCCATCCTCATTGTTACAGAGTAAATACAACAGAACGCCAAATATAAGCCTGTATATTCACTGCGAAAATAATTTCAATGAATACAAAATCATAAATACAAAAAAAAAAAGTTAAATCCGCGTGGTTTTCTAATCGACTAATGATCGTAAATCACAAAAATTATTACACAATATTTATGTCCAATCATAAAAACATATTTCATATTTGTTCCTTTAAATGAAATGTGTGCGAGTATTACACCAATTGTAAATCGTATTTAGATACGTTAGAGAGAATAACGTTATGTGAACGCAACCCTCGATATATTTCCGTTTCCCACCGCTAGAGGCGCTGCGTCCGCCATCTTTCCTCCAAATTTCTATGTAATCTCGAACCGATAACCTGTTTTATAAGTTAAGTTAAGTTGCATTAAAACAAATATTTACCAAGTTAAAGGTGTTTAATTGCTCCCGCAATTTAATAAGATACAGTTAAATCATCAAGGTTAAAAAAATCACTTTAAAATGTGCTGTCGTTTAGAAAAATTAATTAAAAATTTAGTTTTTTTATTTCAAAAATTTGCAGTTACATCTTACAAGCACATTAATTTATGCGTCCGGCATGTAGCATAATCATCGATTTAATGAAAGCTTCACAAAACCAAGTTTCAAAATTCAAAAATTTATACAAAGCAAAAACTAGTTACATTATACTAATAATTGCCGCTACAAATCAATTATGTAATTCAATTGACATACTCGTGGTCTGTGAATTATCAGTGGGCCCCAAACTAGGGTAAGCCTGTATCTTGGTGGCCCTTGGTTTAGACGGGTACTGATTTAAAGTTTCGCGCGACTTCCAGTTAAAATCACTGCGATGGATCAAAAGAGTTTCAATTTTATGATTGTTTGTAACTATACTCTATAAAATTTAACTTCATCTCTGCGACATCTGACAGAAAAATCACGCCTACGAAGTCCTGAATTTCTTAATAGTATAGACAGTACCTGTCAATATCATACTTTATGGGCATGCCGATTAGTGATGAGCGACGAATAATCGTGACCACAGAGTTTTAGATAGAGTTTTATTTAAAATATCGGTAGTTTATACTACGATATTTTAAATAAAACTTAATTTATCATTAATTTTATTGTATATTTTAATATCATAACATTTTTTACATGTGTAACTAAATTAAACCCTATTATAATATGTTACATTAGAATCGATAATAGTGAAAAACGTCGATAAATACTAGCGTTACATTATTATGAGTATTTAATGAATATCATAACATGTGTACATACTTGATCTTAAATAATAATAAGTAAATAAAATCCGATTTCTCACCTTCAACTACTCATTCGATTTCATTACAACATTGTTTGAAAATCGATTTTTTCCACCACTATCTCAACACTAAAAATGTCAATCTTCTATGTCAATGTCACTGTCGCAGAAATCAAGTTAAATTTTATAGAGTATAATTAAAAACTGTAATAAAATAACAACAAATTTTATAGCTTCGAATTCTCTATGGCGTAATATTTGCGAAAAACATCTCGAAATACGTGCCAAAAAAACTGCTCTACCAACGTAGGCACTGCTTAGCATACGAGGCATGTTATGTTAATTTCGAGCTATAATAAAGACATTGACACAATAAGCAGCAATTTATGTTTATTATTTTCTGAAACAACACAGTGAACACTTAGCTTTAAACACAACAGAACACCAAAATCTTACTCGCACACGCGTAATATGTCGTCAAGTACCTATTACAAGAAACTGGAGATGAGTATTTCCCCACAACCATTTATAAGGGTGCGAGGAAGATAGATAGCTCTTGTTGGGAGAAAAGAAAAGGAGGGATAATGAGCCATTCTCGTATAGATCATAGAGCGTTCATGGCATGGTTGTGACGGATAAGGAAATTCCGGAAAGAGGGTTTGGACATACTGAGTATTGTAGCAGGATTTTGTCGGATTCCGTTTTTAGAATTTTCTTTGTTGCGTCATTCTTATTAGTTCTTAAGTTCTGGCACAAAATCAGCCTGCTACTTTCGTACTACATTGAATTTTTGTTTTATATGTGGGCCAGTGCCCATTGCTTGAAAATTTGGATTTTCATTATACCTTGTAAAATATTGCTTGATACGCGAGACATTGACATTGACATACGCGAAATGACTCACGCACATCAAGTACTATACTTTTTATAGTCAAAATGTTCGGTTTACAATGTTATACTTATCATGCTCGTGCATCTCGACCATGAAGTACAGCATTGTGTACCAAACATTTTGACTATAAAAAATATGGTACTTGATGTGCGTGAGTCATCACGCGTATGTCAGTGTCAAAGTCTCGCGTATCAAAGCTATAATTTACAAGGTATAGACAATTGTCAGTAGATGATCGAATGGGCATGACGACTACAAAATTTAGGTAGTCCTTTAGATAGATTATAAAAAAAATATTAGACACGATTTTTTTATTTTGTCAGATAATCAAAAATTGATCTAAAAAGTCTATACATTTGTATGTGACGTCAATAGTCACATCGTCACATACAAATGTATAGACTTTTGTCAGAGATGTGACGTCACGACCACCAATCCTGAAGTTTAACAAGGTTTATCTTTGTCATTTATTGTTTTAATGGCTAAAAAATAGGTATCCAATATTTTTTGATAAGCTAACTCACGGACTAACCCTGTCATTGCTTTTTATGTTGTATCAGCATAAGTATATGTGTTAATATTTGTTTTAGTAAACACTTGCATACTACTTAATGTAACCTAACGAGAATATCGCGAATTAAGAACTATATAGAGTAGCGTAGGGGCAAAATGACAACTTTACAGGAGAGCCGAAAAACAACTCTAATTTAGTTACCGTTATCTTATAGTTTTTCTATTGCAAAATCTTAGTAGTTAGATATCTGATTTAACTAATAATAAAGCTTTATTTATCTGCTACAGAATAGTGTAACTTGTTAGGCATCTTTAGCGTTTTTATTATAATGAAAAATATTTTTCGAAAAATGGTTGACATACGTCATATTGGTTGTTACCTACTTTTAATAATATTTGTGTTGCAACGAAACTCCCGCAGTTATTTAGCACATAAAAATATGTTGATTTAAAAAGCGGATTGTAAAAAAAAATTTTTTGTTTTTCAATTTTTACCTTAAGGTACTCTTATTTGATATAACTTTTTTGTTTAATAGGCCAGTTGAATACCAGATTGGTGACAATTATAAGCGTGTTGTATACAGCTTTGTCCACGTTGTTCAAGTACACGTTTAAAAACATAGTTATCTCGTTAATAATTTACACAATAGTATAATTTTTAAGCGGTCGTCCCAAGGATAAAAAAATCTTTTGTTTTTTAGCCCCATTTCAAATCTTAACTCAAATTTATTTGTCGTCATTTCGTTAAGCCATCAAATTATTAATTCACTACAATTTGGTAACTCCGAAAGAAGCGGAAAGATTCCCAAAAATAACAATATAAACACATTTTATTTTTCATTTCAGACATTTGATTAACTTCAGGTGATATTAAGCTAAACACTTTTTCATTTCATCATCCTGTAGGCATTTCAAATTGTCGCAAAGCTAGGCATAGGTGATATCAAAGAAAGTATTTTCTCCTAGAAATATCTCAAGGAGATAATTTAATGAATTGGGAACAAGAACATTGTTCCTTACTGTTCCATAAAACATAGCGATGGATAATATTGTTTGAGAAGGGTACGATTAAAGCGGTCGGCAATGAAACAATCAGCCGTATTAGCTTTTGGTCTTAATTAAACTAGTACTTTTAGTAGCACTCGTAGCTTGTTTAATTAGTTACCAGATTTAGTTTGAATAAGCTATAGGTGGCTTAAAACTCTGATTCCACGACTAATCGTCTCATACGAACCACGGTAGCGCTCAGTTGTAATTACCCTTCGCAGTAAGACTGCCTGACCAAATGGTCTCAACTTTGACATAAGCGTAGGTACATATTTTTCGGATGAATGACGGTAAATGGTTGTAAGTAGGTGCAACGCAATGCTACTGTGGCTCGGATGACATGTAGGATCGTGAGATATCTATGGAATCGAATGACATTGACAGTTTCTAAGTCGTTTTTCCAGATATTTGTTTTACCAACTACGAGTTTTGTTTTTAAACTTTCGCGATTTGAACACATTATTATTATACTACGGGACTGATCGCGTACTAAAATACCTCCTCATCCCGATGTATCGACCGTGGTCACGGGTAGACAGTCTACCCGTAACCACGGTCGATGCAACTCGGCCTAAACGTCGGGATGAGGAAGTATTTTAGTGCGCGATCAGTCCCGTAGTATATAATAATAACAACTACGAGTTTTTAACAAATATAATTGTATAACAACATAGGTATCTTTTTGTTGCCTACCATTTAAATATCTTCCATGAAAAGAATTGCTCGTTGGTTAGCCGCGCGGCATGTCTGCTAAATTTAAAATTATTCATGACATGTTACTGAAAACGTGTCTTATTTTAACACCATGAGCAAAAGAGACCTCTCTTTTATTAGTTTAACGTGTTTATATAGGTTTAAAGGTATGCAATGGAGTTATACAATACTAGATGATCAATTGATCATCAACTTAACACGTCCTCTATCCAATGACTCCAAAAGGAGTCACACCTGTACCCAAGTCATACGTCCACGACTCTAGTTGGAGTCACAATTTAAAGGTAAAATTGATGTTTTTTATTTGACTGGACGTATGAGCAGGAACAAAAAAGTCTCATGGACGTATGGTTTAGTAACAAGGCAACCAAAAAAAGGAACTTTCTCAAAATGTTGCCAGTGTTTTTAAGCTATAGCGAGATTGTAGGTGGACGTATGAATACAGGTCATAACTTTGTACAGGGACAGTGATAGTGTTAATTGAACATAGCGCGGAGGACTGATGGGGATTCATCCCCATTCATTCATGATCAAGACCGCAGGATCGCGAGCCGCTTCTAACCGGTCTTATTGGAGATCCATATGGGAGGCCTATGTCCAGCAGTGGACTTCCTGTGGCTGATGGATGGATGAATTCATCATTGCTTATTTCTGTCTGAAATGGTGCCATGAGGCTATCAAAGGACTGGGGCCGGTATTGAAGTATTACTAAGTCTTGTACCTTTTGCCCGCAGCTTTGCCCGTTTGATATTTTGATTTTTGTGCTATCTCATAGTAACTTTTTATTTTTCCGGCATAAAAGTAGCCTGTAACGCTGTCCGCTTATTGAATTTATGAAAAAAATGGAGATGTAGTTCAAAGATGCCACAGGGTCATACGCTACTTTAAGGTACATATGGGTACCTGACTAATATTGTAAATACGAAAATGTGTTTATTGGTTTGTTTCTCACTCTTTTACGCAGCAACAGATCAGCAAATACCTATAAGTATTATATAGTACTAAGGTAGGTATTATATAATACCTATAGGTATTTGCTGCTGAACTCTTCCAAAAATCAAATCAATCCGTTGTTTCGCTACTGTGTGAAAGAATGACAAACAAACCAACAAACACCCTTTCGGATTTACAATATAGCACCAATCAAGCAATCAGCAATGTGTATTTCTACAGGTTTACTGATAATCAACTAGCATTCTTTTAGGGGCTTATTCTGTACATCAGAACTAACAACTTTTGTTCAACGACTTTTATTAGATCTCAAAAAAATGCTGATATTGGAATATATATAGTTCACCTTCGACAAAATGTATAGAACAGCAGCTGTTTTTTTTTAGTTATGACAAAAGTCGCAGAACAAAAGTTGTTAGTTTTGATGTACAGTATCAGTTCCTAATAGGGTGGCTCAGAGTAAATAAAAAAATCAAGAGAGAACATCGTTGAACAGTCAAGTGAAGCCGGTTTTTTATACATGTGGTGACTACATCGGTGTTGCGCCGCCATAGTTCGACTGACAAGCCAAGGCGTAGTTTCCTTGTACGTGTATGTGTGTATAATCGTGTCTGTACACGGCAAGGCGTTGCTTTGCTGGCTTCACTTGTTTGTTTCTCAACATTCTGTCTTGATTTTTTATTTGGTCTGGAGCTAAAAGGAAGCTAATTCGCTACCAGTAACCTTGTATGTCAACTCGACTTGTTAGATTGAGTAACAAATATTTCGTGTTCTTTATAAAACTAGAAGGAATTGATATAATTTAAGTATTTTGCGAAAAATCTTATAACGTTTGGAACTTTGACAAAAGGCGCGGTAGGTATAGGCTTTCTCGGAAAACTTCAGGGATAATAAAATTCTTGGCAAGGCTTGAACATCAACATGACTCGAAGAATAGACACTTGACGAAAGGTCGTTGACTTTCGTCCTTTTCTTCTTCAATGGATTAAGAAATATTGACCAGAACTTTTTGTGAGGGTTGAGATTTTGTATTGCTGTGAAAAAATAATATTTAAACATCATTTTGAAATAAAGCGCCCATCTTTATACTTTGACGTCGATGGCGTATACGGAATGATTGTAAACCTTTAGTACTTAATTCTCTAGAATGGAATAGTGCTTGTCGCTATGTACTTTACAGGGTTAACTCATAAATTTCATCGACGCTTGACGAACGTTTTGCTGGGAGTAGCTGTTTTCTGATTTGGTCCCAAGGCAAAAAAACATATTATTTTTCAAAGTGCGACAATTTCATTGTTCTTTAATCTAACACACTCAGAACAAATAAAAATATCAAGAGAGTTGTGAACAAACAAGTGAAGCCAACCAAAACTACGCCTCGCCGTGTACAGAAAATTACATACACATCCACGTACAACGAAACTACGCCTTGACTTGTCAGTCGAACTATGGCGGCGCAACACCGACGCAGTCACACATGTATAAAAAGCCGGCCTAACTTAACTGTTTAACGACGTTATCTCTTGATTTTTTATTTGCTCTGAGCTAACACCTAGTTAGGTTTCCATACTAAAAATTCTAAGTTTCTCATCATACAACCACCACATAATCAAGTCGTCGTTTCAGCCGTAGGACGCCCACTGGTGGACATAGGCCTCCCCTAAAGATCTCCAATAAGACCGGTTGGTAGCGGCTTGCATCCAGCGCGATCCTGCGGTCCTAATAAGATCATCCGTCCACCTTGTGGGTCGACGTCCTACGCTGCGCTTGCCGGTACGTGGTCTCCACTCGAGAACTTTTCAACCCCATCGGTCATCAGTTCTCCGCGCTATGTGCCCTGCCCATTGTCACTTCAACTTGCCAATCCACTGAGCTATGTCGGTAACCTTGGTTTTTCTACGGATCTCCTCATTCCTGATTCGATCTCGCAGAGAAACTCCGAGCATAGCTCGTACCCTTGAAGGTCCAAAAATATTCCAAATGCTTAAGCCCACTGCCAGTTGATAGCGTGCCCAGCATGCTGGCAGCATTTCCACTTGAAATCATGTACTTGGCTAGTAATCATCATCTAATGTTTTTTTTTTGTAACTATTGCATAACTATTTTGTAATAAATTAATGAGTATTGAGTGTTATAATAAGAAAAGAAAACAGTAAACCTATATTATTTAAAGACATCAAAGCTATTGAGATATATATATATATATATATTTAATTAAAATTTACTAACCACAGACTCCAGGGTCTGTGCCCTTTGCTAACTAAAATTTACAATTATTTTATTATACTGTACAAAGAGTAGGTACTAGAAATCTTAGCCTAAATTAGTCAATGCACTGCGTGAATGCCACGAGCAGACCGGCGACCCGCAAGCAGCACCCGATCACGAGTGCGACACCTGTGCCAGCCATCGCTCTCCTCGACCATATTTCAGGGAGGAGAACGACCCGACACATGATGCCGCCGCAAGAAGGAGCCTTCGATGGCGAGCTTTTATATTCAAACGTATTTCTCATATTATGAAAAGGCAATATTAAAAAGAAAATTAAATAATGAGCAAACAACCAATATCATTTACGTGTACCCACCTACTTTACAACCGGAAATTAAAATCGCAATAAATATAGCATTGAAAATTGCGTTCACGTCAGGTTTTTGCATATTGAGGACACAGTGCAAATCAATGCACAAAAAAACGAATATTAATTAAAATAAGCTAATGTAATCATATTATTTGGCTCAAAGCAAGATTACTTTTTCGATTGCAAGGTTAACTTTTACTACTCGTCAGTAGTAAAAGTTCCTAAAATAAAAAATAGTGAGTGGAGTCCCTCTGCGCGGAAGAAGTAAAACTTCGACGCAACAGTGCTTTCATACTCCCTCCATGGTAGCGTTAAACGTTTAACGCAACCTTGTTAGAAGTCGCATTAGAAGTTTCACTGCAATAAAAAGTTTCATAATTGTTTTCGAACGTCAATAACCAATTTATAAATTTAATTTTGTATATACAGGGTTATTTCTAATCAATTAGCATCCTTTTAGGGGGGCTACTGTACATCAAAACTAACAACTTTTGTTCTGCGACTTTTGTCAGAACTCAAAAAAAATCAGCTGTTCCATTTTGTCGCAGGTGAACGATATTTTAATATGGAACAATAAAAAACATTTTGAGTTTTGACATAAGTCGCAGAACAAAAGTTGTTAGTTTTGATGTACAGAATAAGCCCCTAAAAGGATGCTAATTGATTAGAAATTACCCTGTATATTAGTTTTAGTGATTTTAGTATAAGTTTATTTTTAATTATGTAGATAGCTGTAAATAATACTTTTTCCAATGTTACGAGTATTTAAGTTTGTTGCAATAAATATATCTTCAACATACAAAAAAATCTGAAACGATCTCTAATGTAGGCTTATTTGGGTGTAATAAAATATTTAAATGATACCGTATAATTTTCTTGTAGTTTTTGCAATACATGATCGATATAAGAGCAGTAGGCATCAAATGCGGATGGTTAGGTAGCCAGGCAAATGACACCATTTTTGTCATATTGATAATCCTCAATATTTAAATGCTTTTCTCCCAGTAGCTTAGCATTATCGGCAAATTATGGCCAAAACGTCATCTTTTTAACTAAATTGGTAATGCGTATGCTAAGCTACTGGGAGAAAAGCATTTAAATATTGAGGATTTTTTTTTTTTTTTTTTTTTTTTTTTTTTTTTAATATTTTGGGACATCTTACACACGGCCTCTGACCCCAAACTAAGCAAAGCTTGTAATATGGCTGTCAGAGACTGATATACTACATATACTTATTTTTAAATACATACGTATATAGATAGTAACTAAATAACACCCAGACACAGAGCAAACATTTATGTTCATCACATAAATATTTGCCCTGGTGGGGATCGAACCCACGCCTCTTTGATCCAGAAGTTAGGGTCACTAACCACTGAGCCACCGAGGCAGTCTCAGATTATCAATATGACAAAAATAATCATAATTATTTTTCGCAAAAAATCGCAACACAGACTTCCACCGTGCACACAATTTGCACGAATCGATTTGACATCAATGTACATTTTTGTTGATTTATCAAAAATGGCTAAGTCGATTTCGATAAAATTTAAATAGAACTACCTCGAAAGTATATTCTTTTGAACATTAAAATATTTTTTGACGAAAATTGGCGAAAATATCGATGAACATACACAAAAAAAAATACATACAAATATACACGAACATAGTATCTCCTCCAATTTGGAAGTCGGTAAAAAGAAGAATTGATAAGGTTTATTTAGATTATATAGTAGAGAAATTAGAATAGCCCAGGTAAGCTACGTGTCTAAACTGTCCAAAACCAGCATCTTAAAATAGCTACCAAAGTTAAGCTCCTTCCCTGTCTAGTGCACAAGTTCGAGATACAGTCCAGCAGAGCCTAAAATAAATTAATAGAGCATGCTGTACAAGGCGTTCATGCATTTGACAGGCTAAATGAAGTCCGTACATGCTAAGAAGCATTGGACTTGAAACTAGGGGGTTCTCGGAGAAATTTAGTTAGTAGAGTATGCTATCGGCTACTGCCTCAATTCTACATAAATTCACACGAAACTCACTAAACAAAGGACATGTCCACAAAATTTATGGAGACTGGTATAGTAATAATCAAAAATTCTAACCACAACACTCGTTACATTTCGAGAAAGTTCATATTTTTCTGAGTCTATTACAACAGTTAAAAACAAAAAAGAACCCTCCAATTTTTTGAAATTAATTTTGATTTTTTTAGGATAAATAAATATATTTGGCTCAATAGGTAGTTTATCTCTATCAACCCTGATTAATTAACCTCTAAATTGTTAAATAAAAGCATTTTTACCAATTAGACACACTTTTAAAGTGTTTTTTGTCACATTGTACCTACTAACTGGTCACACTGGTAGGTTATAATTTTTAATTTTAGCAAATTAAGTGATGAATTTGGAAGAATCAGCTACGAATGCAAGTAAAATAACGATAGAAGCACTTTATCATCGCTAAACTAGAAAAAGTAATAAGCTATATTGTTATTTTTCATACAATTTATTTTTCATGTTTAAAAAAAAATGGAAGGGTGAAAAAATCTAAATTAAATATTTTTAGGAAGCCCATAAAACAAGCTTTCAAATAATGTATATATCATCTTGGTTCGATTTTTCTCTGAATAATATACCTCTTGTGGTCGTCACCTTTAAGTATTATTCCTGTCTATCTTATCTGTATTCCTATCTTACGCAAAAAATAGACTAATGACTAATTCTTCCGGCCTACCGGCCGATGATGTAATTAAGACTACAGGAATACGTTGGACGCAAACTGCTCCCACACGGGTTTATTGGAAATTGATTGGCCTATGTCCAGCGGTGGTAAGGTGTAATTTTTTTAAATTTTCAATCTAAAATCTTCATAGAACCTCAACCTCGCAATCTAAGATGCTAAATTAAGCTTCTTAAAAGCTCTCTCAGTTCCATATTTACCATCGGGAGCTCGAAGAAACCTTATCCTTTGAAGCTAGATAAATAAATACCTGAACGGGACCGTTCCATGCTTTCAGGTGGAATCTACATTACTTTTGGTTCATCGGACCTCGACACATGTGAATGTGGGATAACATGTGTCATTTCCATAGCTAATCCTCTGTGAAATGTTTTTTCTGATTTACTTATTACTACGTTGTCTTACAAACCGGTATCTATTATAAGTATTTTTTGTAGTGTTTATGGTGCGGTTAGCACTAGAGTCTGGCCAACGAAAGCTGTCCAAGAAAAAAGGTGGGAATTGTAAAAAATCAGGAGCTGTTAACTCTGGCTATACACTGCATAAACGGAGTTGATACTTTTTATTTTTCAGCAAGTAAATTAATTAATTTTTTGTTTTAACCGTTTAGCCATGTCAGAGGCCTTCAGGCGGCCTAAAAACTCTGACACCAGGGCTAGCCACCCGGCCTATACGAACTTACTTACTTTAGCAAGTAAATTTTTTTCGAGTTGTAAAAATTTTGTTTTGTTAGTAACTGTTGTTGAAATTTTCAAATGTATTATGAAGAATATCAAATAAAAGATTACTTTTAATTCTGTCCTTTTATTATTTTCAAATAATCCATTATTTATGTACAGTCGAGGACCCCGAGGAGCTATGAGTCATAGTTAAAATCGGATTCCAAAAACTCTACACCTGATATTGAATCAGCTTCATTGCTTTCTTCGCTGCTACTGCTACTGTCCCCAACATGTATTATGAATGGTTCAAGTTCGTTTTCAGTAGTACGAAACGTCAAAGTGTCAATTTTGACAGTCTTAAATTATTGCCATTTCAAAACTTCTGAAAATAATACGTGGACAGCTTTCGTTGGCCAGACTCTACCATAGCTAGGATGAAACTTTGAATTGTAAAGTATACTCATAGTAACATAGACATTATCATTTCGTGAACAAGATTTCATTTAAGAAATAAGCAGGTGGCTTGTTTCAGAGCAACTATAAATAAAATAAATAAAAAGCCTTTATTGTTGTACTTTGAAAATTACAAAATAATGATATGCCTATAACATAAAATTAACTTGTAACTGTTACACTATTGACAAACTTAACTTATTAAATCTTAACTATAAACTTGTACAATATGAATTATTAATATCGGCAAACAGTTTTTTTTAATTTATTATTTTTATTACATAATTTATTTAATTTTTATCATTTTTATTGAGTGCAACTAAAACTATTGCCACCAAAAATGTAAAGCATTTACTGCAGAAAAATTTAGTAGGTTATACAAATTGCAGATATATATAGAAAAACGAGAAATACTCAAGTTTGAATGAGCTAACCGCATATGAAAGCTGAAGAGAATAATAAAATGACCATCCATAAATAGTGTATTATACCTAGATGTGAACTGTAAGACACTCCACAAAAATGGAGTGGAGATGTTCCAGACTACAGAATCCTCAGGTATGGAGTTCCGAACAATGATTTTGCCGACTGCCGACTTCGACTGCCCGGATGTTGATTTTTGTATACAGATCCGCATTTCTCAACGAATTTTGACTAAACTTGGTAGACAGGTACTATACAGCCTTGGCCAAAAGTATTATGCACTCTGTATTTTTACTCTATTTTCTAAACTTATTTCACTGCTTATTGGCTTTTTTTAACACAATTAGGTGTCAATTTAATCACATCAACAGAAATGAAAGCTTGTTTACTTGTTAGAGTCCAGAACACAAGTGACCAAACATTGACTGATAAGAACCGATAAAAACCGAGTCCTTTGTTTTCGGTCACCAGGTGTTTTATGACCTTAACATAGAGCCGCTTCATATTCTAAGTAGTTATTTATGACCCCGGTAAGTCATTTAAGATAAGCACTCAGTTATTGGTTAAGTAGTAAACATGCATTTTGGTATACATTTCATAAAGGTGCCTAATACTTTTGGCCAAGGCTGTACATTAATGGTTTTTTTTTTAGACAGTTTTTATTCCCGGCAAAAAAGTGTGAAAATAGCTGTCGCACTATTCATCAGCCGATTTCGATGATATTAAGCAAGATTGTTTAATATCTAAATCCTGACAAGAATTGCGAGTATGAACCAAATCGGTCAAGAGCGAGTTGAACTTGGCTTTTGAATATGTAATTAGCGAGACATGTCGCGAGGTTTAGTGTTTGGAGTACTGCTAGTAATATACATCTAATGTGTTGATTGCCTTTTTTATAAAGTCAATTTCTTACTCAGTTGCTGCTTGAAAGACTCTTTCACGCAGCAACATAGAAAGAGATCGATTTGATTTTTTAATCAATAATAGTTGAAAAGTAGGACAGTGTCATAAACTACTATAGCGGAAAATAAGTCCCAATGGGAAAGTACAAAAACCAAAATAATACGCAGGTGAAGACGTGGGCAAAAGGTAGTCATTTCATAGGTATTAGTTCCTCTCTCCGCTTTGGTGGCGCCTGCTTCTAAAGCGGTAACTCACTCGTATCAGGTTTTAGCCGCATGCAACGCGTCTATTGTGCCCGGACAATGATGTTACGAACTGCAGGATCAGATCTCGGCCGACAATAGTAAACTGATAGCTGGATCCAACGGCATTAAAGCTCATCGTGCACTTAACTGCTCTGCACCAGACCAGTGTCGAATCCACCGCTTGTTATTTAACTCTTTTGTCGAAAACATTTCGAGATTTGTGCGATAGTAAAAGCTGTTTATAATGAAAAGTAGCTATGAGTGAAAAATCCTGTACTTTGTTTCACCGCATGAATCGCTTCTATAGTGTGTTACGAACTGCAGTAAACTAACTAATAGCTGGATCCAAAAGCGTTAAAGCTTGTCGTACATATAACGATTTTGTACCAGAACAGAGCATTTTGTTCGTCATTTCAAGGTTACAGAGTATGACTTTTTAAAGTCCAAAGACTTTTAGAGGTATCATTATGAGCATCTTTTACTGTAGAAATTTAACTCTGAAATCCTGAACTCACAGTCTCTGGACTCTTCAAAAAGTGTTTCATGTTTTTTCAAATTTATAGACTGTAGAAAACCGTAGTCATTTAAAAAGTGGCTAGAATTTTTAACATGCATATGAGTTCCGCCAAAACTTATATGGAAAAACTAAGCTCTAAATTATTTGACAGTATATTTAGTGCACGTTACTTCCTTCTTATGTTTTTAGTAATCAAACGTGAATTATTATTAATTTATTTTTGTTAATTTGGTGTAGTTATTTGATAATTTTTAGTTGTATTTTGATAAGTTTGAAGTATTTTGAAATAAAATTTAGTTTTAATTAATAATTCTATAAGCATATTATAAAAGCATTGTTAACGGACGTTTTCAAGAACATGTAATTTGTCTACGAAATAAAGAGAATTTGACTTTGACTTTATGGCTAATAACTATTATCTCTATTTTATCCGTCGACTTGGCATTTTTTCATTTCATATTGATTATTTTATCAAACCGATAACAAGAAAGGCAACCAACATTAATCACTTAAATAATATAAATACAAAAAAAAACTAGGTAGTAGAGACGCTGTCAATTTATGCAGAGTACAACACGGTGCATTTTGTACCATACTATTGTAAGACAAAATGGTGCTGATCTGGTGCGGAACTACTAAGTGGACGATGACCTTTATACTACGCGCATTGCGCCTTGCATTTCTTTTACATGATTGTTAAAGAAATACTATATAGGCGCATTCAGTATTTTGTGGTTTTAAACACAGAACAGCAGAACTAGATCTCTCTTCTGTGGTTTTAAAGTACTTCCTTCAGAAAGATTAGATATATTAATTTATATTCTTCTGACTTTGGGCAAAGTGAAGATCATATTTTTATTATAAGCGCGTTTGTTTAATAGGCTCAAAATATCACATAATAAGCTTATTATGTCGTATTTTCAAATGTATTAGATCTTTATAGATATGAAAGAACCTAAATACAATGGGCAAGTTATATATTTATCATAAGAAATATTATTTAACAAGTTAGAGTCTGGCTAGTGAAAGTTGATACTGAAAAAGCGTGGCAAATTAAAAAATATCAATATAGCAGCCCTAAACTGAGAGGGAAACACTTTCTTTCACTCACACGATGTACCATTGTTACCATACTGCGATTCTGATTCTTCCAAATCTACAGGAGAATTGCAAACAAATGTTTTTTTTTTCAAGCTTTAACTTGTCGTGTAGTTGTTTTATATCTTAATTCTTATGTATGTTAATTATTTTCTGTATTTTGACGTAATTATTATGCCAAACTGAGACTTTGCTTCGCTCTCCAAATGATCCAAATGATTTCAACGTTTACTTATCTACTTTATTATGATGAAGACTATATTATGAATCATTTTGTTCAGTTTAGTACATGACGTAGGTTTAAAAAATGTTTTTAATACAAGGTAAAATACCCCAGTTTAAAGGTAAATCAGCGATGGTAGTAGCACCGTGTATTGTCATTTAAAAAGTTTGCGAAAAATTCGAGCATCTACTTTCGTTAGCCAGGCTCTACTAAAATATGTAATTCTGGAATATGACATGTTGTAGTATAGGTATTTATTTTAATCTCATACCTAACCTTTTAGCGGTCAAATTAAACTAATTTTAATTGTAATTTCATGAAATCATTATGCCTTAAAAGTACTCAAAACCTCTTATTGACCTCTGAACTTATATATTGAGCAAAATACTCGCGCGTATTCTAAAAATATATCAAAGAAATTACTCTAACTTTACTCTTGGCGATATTAACCTACACCTACTCTGTTTTACAGTTAATGCGAATTTGAAATTATTTTGAAAGTAGCTTGAAGTTAATTTATTGAAGAAATTTTGCTCAACTGTTGATAATTTTACCGGAAATATACCTACCAATCTACATAGCCTACCGAGTGTTTTTTTTTTTTGTTAAATGAATGATTCTTTTCAGGGTTGCGTATCCAAAGGGTAATGGTTTTTGCCCAACATTAATAACGGTAACAAGAAGATGCTTGAAACATTCACAGAATATTTAGTTATATATTCACTTCAAAAATAAGTAATTAAATTAAAATAAAATATATGGGGGGCTTTCATACGTTCCCTTGGTGCGCGACTCCGACTTACACTTAGCCGATTTTTTAGTATTTATTCATTCTTTCTCTTTGTCCTAACATATACTTTTTATTTTATTCATATTCCTCATTAACTAATTTCTAAAAACGTAACTAAAACAGAACAAGTTCTCTAGCATTGTTTTATAAGATCGGTCACAGTCTCCCGCGATACCTGCTAGCCTTTGTATAGATTATTTTTTGGAGATTAATAAATAAATAAATATCGGGGGATATCTCACACACGGTCTCTGACCCCAAACTAAGCAGAGCTTGTGGTATGGCTGCCAGAGACTGATATACTACATATACATAATATTTTAAATACATACTTATATAGATAGTACCTAAATAACACCCAGACACAGAGCAAACACCTATGTTCATCACAAAAATACTTACCCTGGTGGAAATCGAACCCACGCCTCTTTGATCCGGAAGTCAGGGTCACTAACCACTGAGCCACCGAGGCAGTCAAGCCACCGAGGCAATCGAAATTATTATGACAAATAAATATTTTTTAATCAATATATAAAAATACTTTATTTTTTAAATATGCTTTTACTGGATAATTACTCGCCAAGATGTATCAAACGAGCCGAAACTCGATGGGGTTGCTTCATTTCATTACAGAGTTCTTATGGTCACCTTCCAGATCCATTTTTAGACCCTGGTTACCATTCAAAGACAAACTAGGTGCTCGTCAAGACAATTCAAATGAGGTTGTGTCGTTTCATTGCGAAGTTCCTTTGACCACCTTCCAGTTCCATTATCAGATCAGCACCATGTCATCATAATATGTTGCATTGTCACGCAATTTATACCTACATGTAAGCAAAATTTCAGCTTAATCGGTAACCGGGAAGTGAATCAAAATTAATTTGAGAAATTGTTTTTTTTTTTTTTTTTTTTTTATTTCAAATAGGTTTGCGTTTGACTACACACTGCCTGATGTAAAGCAGATATGCGGTCTAGGATGTAGCACGCTTACCTAGAAGATACCTATTTACTCGAGATTTGAAGACACCTATATTGTACTTTAACGGAAAGACAGACTTAGGCAAAGCGTTCCACATTCTGGCAGTTCGTATGAGGAATGTGGACTCAAAACGCTTTGTTCTAACTAATTTTATGACTGATATCGGGATAGTTGAAACTAAATAAAATTAAAGTCAATACGGTAGGAAGATTACCGTTTGAGTAATTGAGAGCCCTAGCATCTAACTATTGATCAGTCTCTGGATTCAAACTAATACATAAATCACTGTCTATAGATACCTAATATTCTAAGAGCGAAGTTGTTAATCCGATAGAAGTTCGCTGGTTTCGAGGATCTGTCGTAATTTACACCAAAACCGTCCCGCTATGGGTATTTAGGTATCCACCTACTGAAACAATGTCATGATTTATTTATTAAATAGTGAAATATATAGTCGTAGTCTCCACTCGAGAACTTTTCGACCCCATCGGTCATCAGTTCTCCGCGCTATGTGCCCTGCCCATTGCCACTTCAACTTGCCAATCCCGCTGGGCTATGTCGGTAACCTTGGTTCTTCTACGGATCTCCTCATTCCTGATTCGATCTCGCAGAGAAACTCCGAGCATAGCCCTCTCCATGACTCGTTGGGCTACTTGGAGCTTACTAATAATGAGTGGAGACCACGTACCGGCAAGCGCAGTGTAGGACGTCCACCCACAAGGTGGACGGATGACCTTATTAGGACCGCAGGATCGCGCTGGATGCAAACCGCTATCAACCGGTCTTATTGGAAATCATTAGGGGAGGCCTATGTCCAGCAGTGGACGTCCTATGGCTGAAATGATGATGATGATAGTCGTAGTGATCGAGCTATAATTTATTGATTGTTTATATTATTGTTTTTTTAAGTATTGTTGAAATACATTTTCATAATAAAGTTATAAAAAAATACCTAATTCTTAGGGTCATGTAGTGTACTTTGGGACCTATCTACGGACGTTCATTATATTTATAAAACTGACGACATTGAAAATGATAAACTATATTATAAGTATGAGTACTATTTTTATACCTTAGCAAGACAAGTTAGTCTCGTTACTATAAAGGCTTCGCAAGTGAATAGTTGGACCAATTTGGAGTCAATGGTATTTTTAACAGTTTTTGAGTATTTTTGTGTTTGTTCATTGATAGAATTAAATCACGTATATTTAGTCGGCCATTTTTTTTTACAATACGGTTAATAATAAAACCGTTTCCTAACATAAAATACCGACATGACTGACAATTTTATGGGGTAATTTGACAGCGATAAAACTTAGCATAGCATAATGTTAGTTAAAACCTGCAATTTGGGGGAATATTTTAAATGACAATAGACTAATACTATAATCATGGAATGATTTTTATTATTTTCTCTTAAATAGATACGTTATTTTTACTATAAAAGAAAATTACACTAGCCGTCGCGACCGAGACAATCCGCGAAGATATGTTTGTTTCGATTGAACTTATTTTCATTGTAAAGTTGGTATGGGTTGATCATCCCTCATCTTTTCATCTGGAGATGCCTTGGGCCATATGGAGCCTTGGGCTTTCGCTCATTCACACAAAATTCATCTCCTAAAATCCTTTTTACATTAAAACTTGAATACGAACAAACAAAAGTGTGATTCCAAATCCAAATACAAATTACAATCGCAAAGTATGAAGTTCCGAAACATAATTAATTCCAGCAAACTAACAAACATCTGTAAACAGAATACAGTCCGAAAATATCTAAGGAAGTTCTAAACCCCACGTTGAATTCAAGCTTGAAAGTAGAACTTTCAAACCCGTGTTTCACAAGTTCCTAGTTTCTTTGTCTGGCCGCCTGTATTATTCAGAACGTGTTTATGCTACCAGCAATTGTTTCCAGCTAAAGTACCTGTTTACTGTGGGATAGAATTACAAACGTAAACTTAATGTTTTATTAAATACTTGCTAGTTTGAGAGACAGTGATGGAAGTTTCGGGCGGAGATAGACTACCTCCATGGCAGGGATAATAGTTTTTGTTGGACTGAAAAGTTTTTATTGTGTTGTGTTGAAACTTTTTGGGTACTCTTTTGTCTGTCTGGGGAATCACGTTTACTAGTTATTCAACTGTCGAGCATAATGCTCTCTTTCCACTGGGAGCGGAACGAGCTCATTAGATACCTAGGTACGAACTCCGTTTAACTCGCACCGTAAAAAATCATACATGTTAATAGACTCTCTTTGAGTGAAACCACTAATTTGACACCAAAATAATAGGCATGTCGACTAAAAAAATATTATTAGTCCGTCAGATAGATTTTAAAAAAATATATTAGTCACGTATTTTTTCTTTTGTTAATTAAACAAAGATTGACAAAGATATAGCCTGTTAAAGTTCCTCGTGACATCACGAGTGCTATACTATTGTACAGACTACGTCGCAATAGTGACGTCACGAGCCTCCACTCCCAAAATTTGACAAGGTTTATTTTTATCATTTTATTGGCGAAGGAAAAAATGCGTATGCAACGTTTTTTATAATCTAAGTAACTGACTAATAGCGGCTATTAGTGCGTAGTGTAGGCATAAGATTGAATTAGTGTTTTTAGTGAAATTAAAACATCTCCCTGTCACCGTTATTAATATCGAGCGAGAAACGTCTAAAAATTCAGATTTGTTGAATGGAGTATGTTACTTAAATATATTTTTTTAACTATTTTTAGTATTCTGTTATAACAGCAACAAAAATACGTCATCCATGAAAATTTCAACGTTCTAGCATTAACTGGAGGTTTGTCTATGGTTCTAGCTATTACAGTTCATGAGATACAGCCTGGTGACAGACAGACAGACGAATGGACGGACGGACAGCGGAGTCTTAGAAATATAGGGTCTTACCCTTTGGGTACGGAACCCTAAAATGCTCTAGTAATAATACATCTGTTCATATACATGCCATTTCGTGTATCATGTTTTTAGGGTTCCGTTCCTCAAAAGGAAAATACGGAACACTTATAGGATCACTTTTTCGTCCGTCTGTCCGTCTGTCCGTCTGTCAGTCCGTGTGTATGTCAAGACTCTTTTTCTCGGGAACGCGTAAAGATATCGAGTTGAAATTTAAACTGTATACGTATATTTAATTTTATAGGTGCATAAATTACTGAACTTTGACACTTCGCTCTAAGGTTGTAACGACATTGGTTTTAACGACATACCTAGTTCTGAATGAATGAATTAATCATGATACCTGCATGTACTTTAGGGATTTGTACGGAAGCCTCGGTGAGCAAGCCTGACTCGCACTTGTCCGGTTTTTTTTATATAATTAATAAGCTCATTCTAAGATTGTAAAATTAAATGTATCTATATTTAAAAAAGTTAGCTTCAGTTGTGAATAAAGATAAAGAATTCTTAATCTACCTAAAGATAAAGAATAGCCCTTTAAAATGGTAACAGTTATTTCTAATTGATATTAGGTTTTAACAACCTTAGAAATAAAGAAAAATGTTTGGTAATAGTGATTCTGGATCAGTAATCTCCGTTGTGAAGACTAATGAGTTCCCTGGCAAGAATTGTACCACTTATTTTAGTACGCTTAGTACGTACTTACACAGACACTCTTAAAATTAATAATTTTATTATTTTGGTAGAGATTAGTGATTTAGTGAAAGTAGTAAGTGATTAGTAGTTAGTCACACACTCGCACTAATCGGTGTCCACCTTGTTTACTACTTATAAGTAGCGTCACAAAAAGCAGCGATATGTGCTTATATGTGGCTTCTTATTTACGATACGGTTTATTACTTTGGGGAAACTCAGGAGATGCAATGTTTATAAATCAAAAGAAATGTATAAGAGCACTAGTTGAAGCCAGATAAAGACAAAGTTGTGTTCCGATTTTCAAAAAACTTAAACTATTACCCTTAGCGTCAATGTTTATTTTGGAAGCGTGTCTTTTTGTAAAGCAGAATTTAGAAATGTTTGATAAAAAAGTTACACGGAAACTACGTAGGACCAGAAAAGCTTATTATGTCATGCCTCCCCAAGGCTCTAAAACGAATTTCTATGACAAAAATATGTATAGTGCGCTAAATTATTAAACCATTTTATACCAGATGTTATGAAAGAGATGACATGTAATACATTCAAAGGAGACGTCCACAAGTGGTATATTATTCAGAGAAAAATCGAACCAAGATGATATATGCATCATTTGAAAGCTTGTTATATGGGCTTCCCAAAAATATTTAATTTAGATTTTTTCGCCCTCCAATTTTTTTCAAATGCAAAAATTAAATTGTATGAAAAATAACAATACAGCTTATTATTATATCTAGTTTAGCTATAATAAAGTGCTTCTATCGTTATTTTACTTGTATTCTTAGCTGATTCTTCCACATTCATTTCTTAATTTGCTAAAATTAAAAATTATAACCTACCAGTGTGACCAGTTAGTAGGTACAATGTGACAAACAATCAAATAAAAAGCGTGTCTAATTGATAAAAATGCTTTTATTTAACAATTTGGAGGTTACTTAGCCAGGTCTGCTAGAGATAAACTACCTATTGAGCGAAACATATTTATTTTTTCTAATAAATTCCAAATTAATTAAAAAAAAATCGGAGGGGTATTTTTTGTTTTTAACTGTTGTTATAGACTCAGAAAAATATGAACTTTCTCGAAATGTAACGAGTGTTGTGGTTAGAATTTTTGATTATTATTATACCAGCCTCCATACATTTTGTGGACATGTCCTTTAATTTAACTAAACTTTTACTTCACAAATGCTACTATACAATTGACGAATTCCTGAAAGACAAAATTTCTTGACATTTCACATAAGTAATAATTTTGATTTAATGACATGACATTTCATAATAATAATAATTGACTTTTTTAGCAAATCTAATTATAAATTGCATGATTATTGCATTAAGCATGCATGTCATTGTATGCCCAAGTGGGTAGCTGTTGATACGCTTATTAAATCTTGACTACTATGTTTTTAAACACAGCTGACAGTAAACGTTCTTGATTTCTAACTGAGAAAATCTAAAACATTAATAAGAAAAAGATACATCTCTGTATCTCTCACTACGTGTGTCAGAAAGCTCTTACACCCTGTTAGTTCGCAATCGCAAACAATGGTGACAACAGAGGGATTAAGTAATATAGGAGACGGATAAGTGACGTTATAATAGCCTACAAAGGTCTTGTACCTCTTAAGACTTGAATTAATTATTCGCTGAGGTTAGCGCCCAAAACTTTGGTGATATTTCAGCTTGACAATTAAAAGTTTTCCTAGATTTATTCCAAACTCTCCCTTTCAAGTAAGGTGTAATTATGAAAAGGTAGACTGGAATTAGTGTTGTTAGTCTTTGGATAGTTAATTTCTTAATTTATAACTCTCATTTTTGGGATATTAATCTTGTATATAGTAAGTAAATTGTTAGTTTAAGTAGTTGTAAGTTTTTCAAGGTAATTTTTTCCGGCATAACTTTTGTTACCCATCTGAGAGATTTTGCATTACTTTAACATCACATTATTTGCGAAAATTTTGTGAACTAGGTACAACTAGGACATTAAACGTGCCATTTTCTGAATTTACGCTATAATTACGAGTATGTACAAGCACTTCAGTTTATACATTTTATTTATGTATTTGTTACCTTGACATTTTGTTGATAATTGATGAGGTTGATAATTAATCCTTCACAAGTAACGGTTGCCTGGAAGAAATTGCTTTTTAGCGATAAGGCCGCCGATTGTAACACTTACTATAAGTTCCTAGTCTAAGTTTTCCTAGTTTATTTAAGTTTTGGTGTGGCAATAAAGAATTTATCTATCTATCTAATTATTTTTTGCAAAAAATAGCATGACCGACTTCACCCGTGTATAGAATCATTACATAGTATAAAACAAATTGGCTTTCCGCTGTCTGTCCCCATGTATGCTTATATTTTTAAAACTACGCAACGGATTTTGATGCAGTTTGTTTTAATATTAGAGTTATTCAAGAGAAATGTTTATATGTATAATACACTTGTGCGAAGCCGGGGCGCATCGCTAGAACGCAAATATTATGCACGGATCGATGTAGCATTTTTCACATTATTGTTGATTTATCAAAAATATCTCAGCTGATTTCGATAAAATTTAAATTGGACCAATTTCGAAGTATACTCTTTCCAATAAAAAAAGAATGATGGAAATCGAATTACTATGAAAAAAGTTATGCGAATTGTATACCTCCTCCGGTGGTTCGTCGGTCAAAAAATGGAGCGGAGTTTTGCGTGGAGACTACGTCTTAGCAAGCGCAGCATAGGACGTCAACCCACAAGGTAGACCGACAACCTTATTAAGCCCTCAGGACTGTGCTGGATGCAGGCCGCTTCATACCGTTCTTATCGGAAATCTACGAGGAAGACAGAGGCACGAGGCAATCTACAAGGCAGTGAACATACCTCAGAAGAATGACAAGTAATAGAAACCGTACTAAAATATCAAGAGATATACTTTGTCACACTTTAAATATGAAATTTTATATGTGTTAGAAAAAGATGCACATACACCCGAACTTAGGTAATTTCGAAGGGTTTCACAAACTAGCATTAAGCTACCTCTGTTGTCCAAATTCAAAAAGGTAAAAAGTAGGAAGGTAAAATGATCAGAGATTTAAACCTTCTGATGGAACTAGAGGGTTCAAATTTCAGATCATATATTGTTTATTGAATCAGGCGTTACTTTGCGCAATTTCATCTTCAAATCCTTATTTTGAATAGATAAATATTTAGTATATTTCCGCTCTGTAACAAATCATGATACAGTTAGATGATTAATTATTAATTTTGTTTGTGATTTAATTTGGTGTGTTGAATGGTACTCTTAACTTATATGCCTACGACAGAGCGGAAATACACTAAATATTTTTTCAAAAGGATTTCCGATCATATCGCAAAAGACAATCGAACAATATTTTAACCATTTTGATATTCCAACATGTGATTTTGACGTATGCCGACAGATAATGCTTTTCTTTTTGATCCATTCTCGCGTATACTGTATAACCAGATATGAATAAGACAGCTGTAACGTAGTATTATTTGAGTAAAATTTAGAAAGGTTTCTATTACTTGCCATTCTTCTGAGGAACGTCCTATGGTTTGGTTTGATATTTTCATGCGTGTACTCTTGTAGTCTAATGTAATCTAATATTTGCCAAGATAACTATTTTAACATTAAAACCACCTTACATAATTATACTTATTTTTGACTGCTTTTCCTAAAGATCCTCACAAAATTCCTAGGACCAATAAATACGACAAGTTCTATAACTAACAAGTTATAGCGTCTGAAACATGTTTCAGTATGAAAACATTCTGGACTATACATTAATCGTTTCATTACTAAAGGAGCGTTGTTTATATAGGATCTATGTTTCTAAAGTAAGATATAATAAATTACATTTCTACATTTTCATCTCTAACTATGTGAGTTTCTCAAAGCCAAACTAATTTTAGAATAACTTTACGGAACTTTCTAGGAATTTTGGAAACCACTATTATAACAAGAACTAGAATAAACAAGAGCTAATGTTTGTTACTGCTCCTGTTCCTATTTCTATGAAGAAATCTGTGAGATCAGAACAATAAAATTAATTGTTTGAGCTGTAACAAACAACAACACCAAGCAATGAAAACAACAAACAAACAATTCAGAACTTCAATATATATTTCATTATCTACATAATTATTTTTTTTATTATGTTCAAAGGCTTTGTTTTCGCGATCTAGGAATTTGTTCCATAGCAATTAGTCACAGTGATGAGTGAAGCGTCCAACATTAGATCGCAATACAGACATAAGCTCATGGGATCATCCAAATGTGCAATGCACAGTTCTAGCCCACATTTTATGTCTATAAAATCGTTCGTCAAACAATCTCAAAGATATCGAAAAGGAAAACTGTTCCATAAAACAACTAAAAAGTATTATAGTACCTAAATGATTTTACAAATAGGACGATTTCTTTAGTGATAATTTTATTTATATGATATAATAAACCGTTTCAATACAACCAAAAACAATGCCACACTGTCATAGGGTCATATGTACACGTATACAGAATATGTTACTTAAGAACCACATGTAAATAATACAATGTATAGGTATTATGTTGCAATAAATGATTAAAGAGATATCTTTGTGATAAGCATTTCAAAAATCTGTAGCGAACGCAGGATTTAAACCTGCCCCTTCCGATCACTAGCCCGACGCTCTAACCAACTGACCCAGCCCGCCTCCTACGCAAGCGCCAAATTTTTGAAGCGCTTATCATTACCACCAACTTATAGCGTTGGCGGCGCCACCTATGATAACTGTATTAGACAGGTTATCACTCAACTAGAAGTCATTAGAACTTCTGAAGATTGACGAGATTAAGTTGGTGGTAATGATAGCACTTCAAAAATTTGGCGCTTGCGTAGGAGGCGGGCTGGCTCAGTTGGTTAGAGCGTCGGGGTAGTGATCCACCCACTACCCCTATCGAATACCACTATCGAATCCTGCGTTAGCTTCAGATTTTTGAAATGATTATCACAAAGATAACTCTTTGAGATAAAATCTAGCGTGGAAAGCACTTAAAATAAAATCATAAAAATAAATCATTGATTATATTATTGAGTAAAATGTTATCCTAGCATTTGTCCGTCACCTGGAGAAATGCTTTAAATGTCGCTGTAAAGTCGAAAAAATGGCCCGTAAATGCACATTTGTTTCGTAAACGTACATACATGTGGTCTACATAAAAGTCTGTTCTTTTAGGTACTTTATTGTCTATAATCTTTCCAAGCAGTTACCCAACTTTTATCGCGCTCCCAAAAACACTACAGCAATTTACCAAAAGGGAAGTAAGTACTTCTCAAAACAATTGTTCCAACTGTACGCTAAATAAAGAATTCGGCAAAACTAACTCTATTTTTGTAGAGACGGGCTGAAGCGCGCTCTAATGACTCTGTCGCTCCGCGTCTGTCAAAAGCATGGAAATAGAATGGATAGACTAGTCAAGACTAAGCCTTAAGTGGAATGCTGAAAGCATGATGCCGATGAAAGGCGTGTCTATCGGTTTTATGTATATATTTTGGCGTGTGTACTGAAATTGAATGGCTTCATACCGCTTTTTTCATAGGTATCGTGTAAAATTATTTTTACCGCTCGTGTATAACGTTGCGTTATTATGTTTAAAGTTATGAATAGAAAAATTAAGACTTCCTCGCGTTTCGTAAACTAAAATGTAGCTGTCTTAAAATCTGTCATCACTCATCAGAATACATAATACATTGTAAAGTAAGTAAGCGCCATTGGTGCATAATACATCAGACATAAAATTCATAGATACTTAGACCTAGACGATTTAGTCATATATCATTTAGCAAATCCAATTGATTATACAGGGTTATTTCTAATCAATTAGCATCCTTCTAGGGGCTTATTTTGTACATAAAAACTAACAACTTTTGTTCTATGACTTTCGTCAAAACTAAAAAAAAACAGCTGTTCCATACATTTTGTCGCGGGTGAACTAAATTTTTCTATGGAACAACAAAAAATTTTGACGTTTTGAGTTTTGACGAAAGTCGTAGAACAAAAGTTGTTAGTTTTGATGTACAGAATAAGTAACCCTGTATATAGGTATGTAGGTATCTGTTTTGTTCTAGATAACTGTGACATTTACCCATAATATTTTTTTGCATATATAATACAATAAACATGTTTTATTTTACGTTATCTAAACTAAAACTAAATCAGTGACCTGAACTCAACGACGAAAAAAGTTGAGCAACTGTTCCGTTCCTTGTTCGAGGATTTTTGTTAGTTGAACATTTTAAGCTAATTAGGGCCTTTTAAAACCTTTAGGACGATAATGAATAGACTTTTCAATTAAGACTTAAATTATTACCTGTTTAATAAACGAGATTAGCTTTATTCTTCTTTGATTATAAAGCCGCATTCATTAAGTACCAATAGTACCTAAATAAGATATACATACAGATTGTAGGGCCACATAGATGGTCACATTGCGCTGAACGCGATTTGCTTCCAACAAATCTTATTAAAACATTATAGGGAAGGCCAACAGTGCACCTATGATTTAAATGACGGTTGCCTCTAAAATCACTTTAAAACTTCCATTTTTGAATTCCACATGACGTCCACCGCTCGACATCGGTCTCCCCAATGGATCTCCAATAAGACCAGTTGGAAGCGGCTTAAATCCAGTGCGGTCCTGCAGTCTCGATGAGATCATCTGTCCACCTCGAAGGTGGATAGCCACCTAAGTTACGCTAAGGTTACCCAAACACATCAAAAATTTGAACAGACTTCGAGACAACTAACTAACTGTACAATAAATCAACACGTGTGAGGGCTTGCTGCAACTTTAAAATTAAAAGCTTTTCCGACGTTAATTACCCAAGTAAAGTTGGCGGGGGTGTGTGCTTAGTGCATGTTTGAGGAAACTGCGGAAAAATCTACCGTGTAAATATACCAATATAATATAAGTATACTAAAATAAGTAAGTATATTATATAAGTATACTTACTAGTGTAAGTGAGTATATTTACACGGTAGATTTTTCCGCAGATTCCTCAAACATGCACTAAGCACACACCCCCGCCAATCTACGGTAATTTCAGCGATCTCGTAGGGCCGTGCGTACCCTGCATATTTAATATCGATAAATAAATAATTGCGTATTGTTGGACCGAGTTGATCTTTACAACTTTTCGCCGAACGAAACGGTGTACTTATTATTTATGCATTGAGCATGCTCATATCGTAAAATTATGATTTCATATCACAATATCAGGGGGCGATGTTCTCGAAATGTATAAATGCGTCTGGTTTATGTAAAGAAACACGTACGGGTGTTATTTTACGAAGGTTGTTGACAATATACAAATTGTTAATTGTTGCAAAATACCTAAATAAAACGACGACTAAAAAATCGAAGTCATCGAAATCTTTGTAGCAGCTTAGTATAATCTCAGCTAGTAATATTATTCGTCAGCTGTTCCATACCACAAATAGTGTTCTTTGTTACATCTAGTTTAACGATTGTTAATTAGAGTCTATAGAAGAAGAGGGTTCATTTTCATCTTAGCCCAAGTAAGCAACTAGTAATCATAATGTTCAAAACATTCAGTCTAAGACGTCAGTGGCTGAAATGAGGCTTTACTAAAGATATCCAATAAGACCGTTTAAAAACAACTTGCATTTATCTTCGAGTACTGTACACTATCCATTGATGAGTGCAACCGACTGTGCACAGTGCGATTAATCACATCTCGCTGCACAATGTGTACAAAATTAAAGCGCCAAATTTATCGATATCGGTAAATCAGAAATTATCACCACTATTAACGCTACCGAAAAGAATTTTAGAACACTTGAAGCGTAACATGAAAGTTAAATCAATTATTGCTTTTCTTTTTACAAAATTGCAGTTACGTGACTGCCATAATGCAAGTCTTACCTTTGCCAGGTGCTATTTGAAATGTTGGACTTATTGGCTAGTTATCGTAAGTGGGGGTTAACAGTTCGTTAGACTTGGACTTGGGTGGAATACAATTTATTTTTATGGCAGTTTGACATTGCTTTGAACGCTTTGAACTTTGTCTTATATTGTTAGTTGTTTCTGAAATTTTAGTGTATTAGTGTAGTGTAGTGTTAAGTTTATTTTTATTGTTTATAAACATTTTTTATTTTTGTTTCATAAATCAATTACTTACTTACTTAAATGTTTCGAAAATTTTGATACAATGTACTGTGTAATGTAATATTTGAGCCATTTGGAGTTGAGACTTTGGGTCCGTGGGGGCCGGGAGCTCATCTTGTTTTCAAAAGTCTTTCTGAGCGTCTGGTGGACGCGACGCGTGACCAAAATGCTGGTGTTTATTTGGCTCAACGTATAAGCATTGCCATTCAGCGTGGCAATGCTGCCAGCATGCTGGGCACGCTGCCAACTGGCAGTGGGCTTGAGCACTTGGATTATCTTTAGACCTTCAAGGGTCTGTGGATGATCCAATTGCTTTCTATGTAGTAGTAGTGTAGTATTGTCATTATATTTAAAAAAAAAAAAAAAAAAAAAAAAATGTATTGTGTTTTTTGTAGTTATTTGTGGTGATTGAGACTTTTTTGAAGACTTACTTACTCATAAGGGAGGTGGTGCTTTTCCATAGGCAGTTTACTAACAATATCTTTCATACACATTATAATGTAACAAGTACATACAAGAGCATGTAGTCAAATAGTTCATTATTATTGTTAAAATTTAAGAGGAGTTCGTCAAAAAAATAAAATACGTGAACTATGTAAAAGAGATCCTGTAAAGTTGTAGTAAGTAAGTACTGTTTATTTAGTTAGAGGTGCTAAATGTAAATTCGCAGACATTGAAATTTGTCGGGCATTTGTACACCATTGAAATTTAAAATACTAAAAAAAATATAATAAAATATTGAGTTTATTGTAGGTAAGTATCTCCATATTTCCGCCTTAACCTAAATCGGACAGTTAACCCAAAACTAAACATGCAACAACCAAGTGCGTCGTACCACCATCTAAAACTAAAATCAATAAAAACTTCCAAGCTTAAGCTTTGAAAAGAGGCTAAAAAGGCCTGAAAGCAGCAAAATTACAAAGTTGAAAACAATGTGAAGCGAACCCGTGGGCACTCAACCGAGGCCAAATCTCGAGACCCCATTAGAACCTGCTGCTACAAACTTTGAAAAGATCCGAAATGAAATTAAAATATTTATTCTGCTAATAACCTGGCTATTGTTATTCGGGAGGTTAATTTGGGTCTTTAAAGCGCCATATTTGGAAGGTTGTGTTTTTCAATTTGACTGGGCAGGAAAAGTATATTGTTTAAATGAACTGAACAGTTATTTCTTGTTTGGGTTTTAAGTTTTCGGAGCGATAACTGACTACCCTAAACTACGATATGATAAAGGACATGTCCACAATATGTATGGAGGTTGGTATAATAATAATCAAAATTTCTAACCACAACACTCGTTACATTTCTGAGTCTATTACAACAGTTAAAAGCAAAAAAGAGACTTTAGATTTTTTTTAAAATTAATTTTGAGTTTATTAGGATAAATAAATATATTTGGCTCAATAAGTAGTTTATCTCTATCAACCCTGATTAAGTAACCTCCAAATTGTTAAATAAAAGCATTTTTACCAATTAGACGCACTTTTAAAGTTTTTGTTTGTCACATAGTACCTACTAACTGACACTGTTAGGTTATAATTTTTAATGTTAGCAAATTAAGCGATGGATGTGGAAGAATCGGCTACGAATGCAAGTAAAATAACGATAGAAGCACTTTATCATTGCTTAACTAGAAAAAGTATTAAGCTGTATTGTTATTTTTCATTGGAGGGGTGGAAAAATCTAAATTAAATGTTTTCGGGAAGCCTATAAAACAAGCTTTCAAATGATGTATATTTCATCTTAGTTCGATTTTTCTCTGAATAATATACCACTTGTGGACGTCACTTTTACTGCTGCTATTCGAATCTAAAATTATCAGAAATTATGTAGGTATGATTTAGTTATAATTTTGCTTCTTAAGACAATCAACCGACTTCAAAAAAAAAAGGTTCTCGATTCGACTGTATTTTTTTTGGATGTATGTTACGCTATTACTCCGCCAATTATGATCTGATATTGCTGATATTTTATTTTTGTTTTAGTAGACTAGGTTTAGATGTGGTCTTATCAAATTTTCATTTTAACTTATTTATTTATTAAAATCAACAACCCTTAAAAAACATTAAATTAACTTAACAACTAAACTTAAGGCCAATAACTGATTTATACTATGTTACCAAACATATATGTATAAATTATTATTGTATACTACGGGACTAATCGCGCACTAAAATTACGAGATAAATAAATACCTCCTCATCCCGACGTTTCGGCCGAGTTGCATCGACCGTGGTCACGGGTTGTCAGTCTACCCGTGTGTTCAAATGTGTTCAAATCGCGAAAGTTTAAAAACAACATATATGTATATATATTTTTATTGAAATAGGTTGGGTAAAGTTTTTGTAAAATGAACAATAATCTAAAAATAGCATAGGCATCAATTGAGAGGTAACTATTCGAATTTTGTACGTAGGTACCACCCTAGATTGCAACATTTTTAGCATTTTTTTGCCGGACAATATAGTTATATTAACTTTTCTTACGCATATGATTTTATAATCGTCAAACTACACATTACGCTCACGACAACCAGAGAGTCAAATATCAAAGCCCGAAGTCAAAACTCTTCGCCAATTTAACCAGAGATTATAATAATTATAACAACAATATTATAATAGTCCATAGAAACGTAATCGCTTTACGATTTCGTGTTTCTATAGACACAATAAACCTGAACAACAACAGGGTTCGGGTCAAGGATCTTAGAAACCATTCAGATTCAATCACGTCAAAATCCCAGCTTTGGGAAAATTGAAGCTGTATAGTGACGTATATCAATAGTGGAATATACAAATATAAGGCCCAAGAGTAGTGAGAATTTCCATATTTTTGGTAAATATTTCTCTGATCTTTTTATTTACTTTAAACTATCCCGCGTCTGTTTGTTTACCGATAGGTTGTAGAGTAGGTTTTCATGCTTAATATACAACAACGTTTTGGTAAAAGATGGAGCATCTAAATAGCTGGTAAAACAATAAATATATATATTGACAGCCTCGGTGGCTCAGTGGTTAGTGATCCTAACTTCTGGATCAAAGATATAAGTATGTATTTAAAAATAAGTACAAGTAGTATATCAGTCTCTGGCAGCCATATCACAAGCTTTGCTTAGTTTGGGCATTATTATATCTTCTTTGGTTTGGGGTCAGAGGACGTGTGTAAGATGTCCCAAAATATTTATTTATTTATTTAAAAGAATTTAGTTGTTTAAGACTTTATTACCTTGACTTTTGTCAAAGCTTTTGTGTTATGCCTAATTAGTTTAGTTTATTTAGGGACGTAATAAAATTAGCTGAAAAAAGCAAACAAGATCTTACATAATTATTCATTTGCAAAAAATGGCATGACAGATTTAAGCCGTGTGCAGAATTCGCGAATATTTCGCACGGATCGATGTAGCATTTTTTACGTTATTGTTAATTTATCAAAAATGGCTTAGACGATTTCGATAAAATTAAAATGGGATCAATTTCGAAGTAAATTCTTTTCTATTAAAAATTATGTGTGTTAATTAAGTTATGCGTGGTTGTACATAAATATATATATATATATACGCGTCGAATCCTCCTCCGTATCGTCGGTCAAAAATATGTGTTGTTCATATAAATCTTCCAGCAAATATCTAGATATTAACCGTCTTACTGCAAAAGTTTTAAACACACTTTAAACACCGTTTAACCGTGCTATTTGTACTGTTAAACATTGTCTAAAGCGTGCGTAAATCTTTTGTGGTAAGACGGTAAGAATTTAAGATATTAAGACATAAATGGATCAAAACACGTTAAAATTTCACAATTTTTCACTGTTAAAAATATTAAAATCGCAAGCATTGCAACTCGTTTGACCAAAAACACGGTACACACAATACGTATTAACAAACAAAAACATGTACGTTGACTATGAGTAAAGATATTAAGTATGTTAAAAATGTCTAGAGATAAGAAACTTAACAATTTTTACCACAATACCTTGGTTACACACACAATAGAATTCTATACTCTATAGGCATGGAAACCCTAACTAAATCTGGTAACAAAAGTTCAGTTATACAATGCCACATGTCGTCGGCACGCAGACGTAAAGTCAAAACAAAAATTGGATAGCGTACCAATACGAAATTGAATAAAGCTGGGAATAGAAAACTTGATATCTCTAAACCGATTTACTTCTAAAACATTCTAGAAACATACGCTTCATATGAGACGGTTCCCAGTTCAATTTCATATATGTGTAGCTTGATTTTGCATTTCAAGTCCCTGTAGTAATAAAGTCTTGTGGCACGTGACTAAGGATACTGGGCTCGATACTCGAGCGTGATGCGATGGTATGATAATATTAGGGATAGTGGCACTAATAGAAAGACACTTCATAGTCACGTGCTAGAGTCACGTTCACGGTTCTTTGCTAGAACGAATAATATTTAAATCAATCACGATGAAAACTCTCCATTAGAATTATATAAGATAAGATAACGTTTATTTGCTCAAAAAGTTACAGGTTTTGGAGTTAGTAAATATTGATGATGCTTAAAGTAGTGTTAGTAGGTAGGAATTTAGATTAAATTTACAAACTTCCAGAGTGGAACCCTAAATCTCACACTAGGGTGGTTCTGTGTCGTGAGATTTAGTCTTTTCCTATATGATATCAAACTAACACAACAGAAGTTATCTAAGACAGTTAAGACAGTGAAGAACTTTATTTTAACCTGTATTGTGCCACTTTAGAAGAAATAGAACACAATAAAAGATGAATTACCTCAAACAGGGTGAAAATCAAGACAAAATGACAATAACAGGTTAAGAAAGTAAAAATTAAGTAAATATAATAATATCGCAATGGCAATACTAATCCATTTAGCGATGATTTAGCGTAATATGCTGACAGCATGTTAGACAGTGGGCACTGTCAACTGGAGGTTAGATTTTAATATCTCTAGACATTAATTGGTGCAGATTACAATGCGTTTGTTTACCGGTGTCGCAAACGCAAAAAAACTGCTGTTCCATACGATTTTTTATAGACTTTTGACAAAAAGTATAGAAAAGCTGTTTTTTTGCGTTATTAGAGTAAAAGTTGTTCAAAATTTACCAAAGGTGTCACCGCTTAAGGCTCCGACGCCAGTAGACAAACACATTGTATATTGTTTTTTTTTGTAGTTTACTGAGTTCTCTTATATTTTGCTGTAGTTAATAAAGACTATTGCCAGGTCTAAAGAAAAATAAGTACTAAGATAAATTGGAACTAAAATAACAGACCTTGTAGTAGAGTGATGGTTTCGGAAATTGAAACCCGTTGGAAAAAAACAGGGACGTTTTATCTCTGGACTAGAAACGTACTACGATTCGCATTCACTACATTCTGTCAGCTTTACGTGAGGCGCGGGGAGGAGGTGTTCACTGAAGTTTCGACCTAAAACATATGGGGATAAAGTCGAAACGTTAACAGGTGACGCGTTAATGGTACGGAGCGAGCGAGAAAAATGCAGCCCAGTTGCTGATAATCCATTTTCGCCTTAATTGCTTAGAAGCGTAAGTCTAAAGTTGTGTAATAAAATGACTGGTGTCTCGTTCACACGTAGGCACAATTTTTCTTATACCATGACAGAGGGGTACGCGCGCTGAATTCTTCTCCAGTAGCTAAATCCTCCAAGGAAAAAAAGCCCGCTTTTATTTATCAAATTTTGCCGGACAAGACCATTAGGCTCTGAAAATCTCATTAGGCAAAAGGGCATGTTGCCAAATACTAGGATATTAAGTAAACGGCCCTACTTTCCCCAATCAGTGTCAGTTTTCGCACTCTTATAAATAATTGTGTTCATTGCTTAAAAGGTAAGGGTCATTAGAAGTATACTGCTGCTTATTTTTGAGATAAAAGAAGAAAAACCATTTTCAAAACGGAATTTCGATTTTCAGCACATTTTGATGTGCTGATGCTGATCAAGACTTGAGTGCTGAGTAATGATGCTGTACAGAAGCTGATATTTGAATGAGGCGTTTTCAAAAAAAAAATAGTTTTACAAAACTTACTAGATGGCGTAATAGTCATATAAATTGATCTGTCATTATCAACTGGAATATGGTGTGAGAGAGAAACCTATATTAAAATCTCCAATACTTTACTGAGGTATGACTTGGACTACGTTTGGACTTGACCGCGACTTTATTGGACTATGACGTGACTATTTTGACAAAATATTACTAAAAATTATTCAATCTTGATACTTGATATTGGCAAATGCACAACAATGCGACGCCAAAACATAAAAAAGTAGAAGAAGACATCTTGACAATGACAGTACGATTTCCATAGTCAAAGGATCGCCGATTTCAAACTATTGTCGCCATCCATTGGATACAAGGAAGTTTCATATGAGAACTGGAATGATCACGTGCATCCCAAAAACGTTCCGAAGAGGAAAGCACCAACATTGGAATATATCTCTTTCTACTAGTGTATCCATACAATAATTTCGTTTAGTAGGACAATCTACAAAAAACTAAGTATATACCGTCGAAAGGTCAATAAAAGAATGAGGGAAATCATTTGCATTTCAGGTGGGATAAATCTGAAATTCAAATATTATTATGAACAGGGTTATCTGCTTACCCTGTATTAAGTAAAAATGATTGGTTGATGAAGACCATTATTAAGAACGTTAACGATGAGACCAACCCGAAATTCGAGAAAAAAAACAGCTGTTCCATGCAAAACTGAAACTCGGAATCGACGAAATGTATGTTGTAACAGCAGATTTTTTTCCTCAAATTATAGTCTAGTCTCAAACTATATCCTTACAGTCTCAGACCAAATAAAAAATCAAGACAGAACGTCGTGAACAGACAAGTGAGGCCGGTTTTTTATAAATGAATGAAATGAAATGAAATGAAATGAAATGAAATCATTTATTATCACAATAGTACATTGAAAACAATTAAATAAAATAATATGCTCATCAATGTTCCTATTAATGGACTCGTCCAACAAAAGATCACAACATAAATACATGATTAAAAAAAAAAAACAAATCCAATATCATAGTAATTCAATAAAATAAAAAATGACTAAAAACTATGTTTCTAAACCAATTTCCAGTCTCAGTCAGAAAGCGACAATACTCTGAAAATGTAGGTATGAAAGATATTATGATCTACCCACAAGTATTCTACCGCACATAGAATCGTCGATAATATGATTTGTTGTGGGGTCATACCTAAGCAATAATGTTAATTTTAAAGCTATGACTAAAGTTAAAATTATAAATCCGCTGTATAGGGGCTTCGTTAATAAACAATATAAATACGTCAAACATAACAATTAAATTTAAAATTTTATACAAATTACGTCATTAACATTAAAATAATAAATTAAATTAAATAATAAAATAGTCTCATGTCATGGTGATCAGCTGTATAAGGGCCTCGTTAAAAAAATAAAAATAAATATTTTTAGGTCATGTCTAACCAAAAATTTCAAAAAGATGGTTAACATTAAAAATCCATAATTAAACTAAGATTAATCAAATTATGGCTATACCATAGAATATATGTGTTAATTGCTTAATGCAGTTCTGTCTCCATTATTTTATAATCTTTGTAATCGTTGTTAATATATTCAGTTATTTTATAAATAGTTTTTGATTATAGGAGGCGCTTAACGTTAGCGCGCAATTTATTTTCATTTTCTAATGTCTGAATATTTAAAGGTAGTTTGTTGTACAATTTCTGATCTGTTAATTTTGGTAGGCGTCCAACCATATTCAATCTATGCTGTATGGGTAATAGAAAATTGTTTGCATTTTTACATTTTCTTGGTCTCTTAGGTGCGCTTGGTTTTTCATACTCATGGAGTCTAGAATGGACATATTTTAGTACTTCGAAAATATATAAGGACACTGACGTCAATATTGATAGATTTTTAAAGTGTTCCCTACACGAGTCCCTATATTTAGATTTAGTAAGTACTCTGATGGCTCGCTTCTGCATTTTTAGCACCCGTTCATAGTCAGTGGAATTACCCCATATAATTATGCCATAAGACATAACAGAATGCACATATGCAAAATAGACTTCCTTAAGCTGCTGTTCTGATGTTATATGTCTAATTTGTTTGAGAGCATATATTCCTTTAGACATTTTACTACACGTAACATTTATGTGCTCTTTCCATGTGAGTGCAGAGTCAAGATCAAAACCTAACAATTTAGCTTTGTTGACAGTCTGTACACATTCTCCAGAACTTGTTGTAATAAGTGTGGTTTTAGCAAGTGGAGATACTGCATTGAATATTATTACAGTAGTCTTATCTGTGTTTAGCTTTAGACCGTTCATTACAAACCATTCATTAAGAACATCAATGGTTTCATTTAAGTTCTGTTCAAGCTCTTCTCCAGATTTTCCATAAACAACAATTGTGATATCGTCAGCATACTGTGTGATTTTCCCTTTAATTTTTACATTACCTACGTCGTTTAAAAACATGACAAACATTGTGTTACCAAATGATGAGCCCTGTGGAACTCCAATATTAACATACTGAGCTGTAGATCTTTTGACTTTATCATTTATTGTAATTTCAACAGTCTGTTGTCTTTTTGTTAGCAACGATTTGATAAGTTTTTTGGTGTCCTCTCTAATACCGTACACTTCTGTTTTTTGGATTAATAGTTCATGATCAACCGAGTCGAACGCCTTTGATAAGTCTAACATTACAGCAGCAACACATTGTTTTTTATCGAGACCAGTTGTTATGTTTTCAATAATGTTAAGAGTGGCTGCCGTTGTTGACCTACCAGGTCTATAAGCAAACTGACAATCTGATAGTGCTTCATGTTTGCTTAGGTGCTTTATTATTGCTTCGGATAGTATACACTCAATCAACTTCGAAATCGTGGGTACGATAGTAATGGGTCTGTAATTCCGGACATTATCTGTATCTCCTTTTCCTTTATATAAAGGAGTCACTCGTGACATTTTTAAAGCATCTGGGTAATTAGTAGAATTCAAAATGTTATTTATCAGAAATGTGAGATGGATACAAATATATGGCATGGTTTCGTAAAGAAAATTTCCAGATATTTCAAAAATGTCTTTTGTATCAGAATTGCAAATTTTGTTTTTAGCTAGTTGTAACAGTTGTTCTGGATGAACTTGTGGGACTTCAAAATCAGGTAATTCATTAACAGATACTTTCAAAAATGTGATTGCTTTATTCCTATTAGGCTTATTATTTTTCTCCAGTTCATGTCCTATTGATATAAAATAGTTGTTAAGGTAGTTCGGTATACAGTCATTGGCAATGTCATTGTTATTATCTTCATCTTTCAAATTCCAAGTCCGTTCTGATTTACTCTGATTTGTATCTTCTTTGATTATCTGCCATACTTCTCTCTTTGGATTTTTAGACTGCATGATGCGACTTTGAACATATTCTTTTTTTCCCTTAGCTAAAAGTTCATTACGTGTTTGTATCTTCTTTGTAATTAGATTTGCTTCTATTGCGTGGGGAAAATCCCTTTGAAGTATATAGAGATCATGTATATCTCGTTGAATTTTGACCATTTCGTTATTAATCCATGGAGTTTTCTTCTTTACTCTACGTTTTGTTTCTAATTTGGGAAAAAATACATCCATATTCCAGGTAAACTTTGACATAAAGGTTTGAAAACTATTCTCGTCATAATTATTAAAGACTGTGTCCCAGTCGTAGGATAGAAGAGCATTTCCAAAATTGGTTATGCGTTCCTGGCTAAACATTCTTCTTGTTTTGGTAACGTATTTCCCTATCGATAGATTACCGAAAATATTATATAGTGTAATCAACTGAGCATCATGATCAGATAATGCTGTAGCTAATGGTTTGATTACTATTACGTAATTTTTTACATTTGATACTACGAAGTCTATTGATGTTTTAGATGTTATAGTACTATCTATACGGGTTGGAAAATCAACAAAATTTCTAAAGTTATTTGGGGCCATGATATCAATTATAGACAATTTATGACTGGAATCCGAAAGAAAATCAATATTCCAGTCACCAGCAAACAGAATAGTGGCGTTTTGTAAATCTGACAATAGTTCAAATAATTTAGACAAAGTGTTCTTAAAAATTGTAAAATCCCCTTTACCAGTTCTGTATAAACCTATTACAATTAATTTTTGAGGTTTCTTATTACTCAGTATTATTTCGATTGCTGTAAGCTCGCAGTGATATTCCACTGATAAACTATCAATATCCGAACGTTTTTTGACATTAAGTTTATTTTGTGTAAGTATTGATACTCCACCATGAATGCGTCTGCGTCTAATGTACCAGTTCGCATGTTTGTACCCATTTATTACAAAATTATCTACATCGCTATCACAAAGCCATGTTTCTGACAGAATTAAAACATCTGGTTGATATGTTTCAACTATGCCTTGTAATTTTAACCGTTTGTCTTTATTTTTAATACTCCTACAATTTTCATGAATTAGCAGCATTTGATTATTATAATTATTTACATGTTTGTCACTGAGGTGATCGTTTCTTAGTCTAAAAAAGTGCAATTATCAATATACATGTGTGAGTGCGCTGGTGTTGCGCCGCCATAGTTTGACTGACGTGCCAAGGCGTAGTTTCGGTGTACGTATAGGTAAGGTGTGTAATTATGTGCACGGCGAGGCGTAGTTTTGCCGGCCTCACTTGTTTGTTCACAACATTCTGTCTTTCTGAGCTTATAGTAAACCTCCTTTCGGCTGAGTACATCAGTTCTTTATAATATTATCTCTACACCATCATCTTAATGCCCTCAGCGCCTCTCACCCGCTAGTAGACATCTTTGCCGACGAATGGACAACAATAATTGCTAAAAATATTTTTTCATATTGCAAAGAAGTCAAATTGTGATCTCAAACATTCCTAAAATTTAACTGTAGGAATAGTTATAATGCAATGTTGTTGTTATAATGCAATAATTGCATAAATTATCAGCCATATTGTTTTATGAAGTGCCATATGTGCGGACGTGCGTAGTTGGTAAATTACTACTAATTCTATTAATATGAAAAAACAGTTTATGTATTGCAAAAACAATTACGTACCAATATTAAAATCAGAACATTTTCGAACTTATTACGTAAATTAGAATACATTTTATGCTAATACTAGCTGACCCGGCCACGCGTTGCTGTGGCTAAAGTTTTTGTTATATTACATTACTAACTATCCTATCTCTCAAGTTGGATCGAACTGCACATGGTGTGCGAATTTTATTATAATCGGTTAAGTGGTTTAGGAGTCCATTGAGGACAAACATTGTGACACGAGATTTATATATATTAAGATATTTATCAACTTGTACGATGAAATGCGATTTAATGATTACCAGATATATGAGATAATCTACCACCCAATAGTTTTATTAATACTGGTAAGTTTCGAGAAAGGGACAACGCCCAACAGTTGTTGCTGTCCTGCTCGGAATGTTTTTCCCATTTGATAAGTAAGAAACAAATGTGAACCTTTTGTCTGTAGAACGAAAGTACATTTTGCTTCGTAAGCGTTCCAGTTCTCGTATGAAACTTCCTTGGATGTGAGAGAGAAACCTATATTAAAGTCTCCAATACTTTACTGAGGTATGACTTGGACTACGTTTGGACTTGACCGCGACTTTATTGGACTATGACGTGACTATTTTGACAAAATAATTTACTAAAAATTATTCAATCTTAATACTTGATATTGGCAAATGCACATCAATGCGACGCCAAAACATAAAAAAGAAGAAGAAGACATCTTGACAATGACAGTACGATTTCCATAGTCAAAGGATCGACGATTTCAAACCATTGTCGCCATCTATTGGATACTTTTATCACTATTTTTTTTTTAGAAAACGCCTCATTTTGTTAATAAATTACGTATAATATAACTGTAGTTAGTCTAGAAAAGGAAATATAGGTACCTACTTTAAAGTACTAAAACACTTTACATTGCGAGTTTCCATTTTTTGTTCTACGAAACGGAGGAGGTACTCAATTCGACGCGTATAGACATATATCTGTATATATATTTATTATGTAACCACGCATAACTTTTTACGTAGGAGTCCGATTTCCATAAAAAACAATTATTGGAAAGAATATACTTCGAAATTTCCTTGTTAAATTTTATCGAAATCGGCCGAGCCATTGTTGATAAATCAACAATAAAGTGAAAAATGTTACATCGATCCGTGCGAAATATTCGCGAATTCTGTATACGGCTGAAGTCAGTCTTGCTATTTTTTGCAAAAAATTATTATAGTAATGGGCATCAACTATGAGATGACGTGACATCAAATATCTCTGGACGCGACGCGTGACCAAAATGCTGGTGTTTATTTGGCTCAACGTATAAGCATTGCCATTCGGCGTGGCAATGCTGCCAGCATGCTGGGCACGCTGCCAGCTCGCAGTGGGCTTAAGCGCTTGGATTATCTTTAGACCTTCAAGGGTCTGTGGATGATCCAATTGCTTTCTATGTAGTAATAGTGTAGGTAGTTTATAAAGATAATAAATAAAAAAAAAATATCTCTTGTTATACGAAGTTGGCTACTTGTTTTCCACATTCTGTCTAAAGTTAAGTAGAAAAGTACTTAAAATATACAGCACGTACATTCCAAACAAAATTACTTTTCATAACTCGGAAAAGACAATTTCAAGCCACGCATGCAACAGAACGCAATTTGGGACAAAATACTTTCAACAACAAACGCAAAACAACGTCCCAATTTCTAATTCCCCTCATAAACTTCAAAAACTTCCAAACAATATTGTACTGAAGGCTGGTGCGGTTACACCCCGTCCCAACCTTAAAGCCGCAAAATATTCACTTCACCTTTTAATACCGAAAAGGTGCGCCTAAAATAATACAACTAGCATAATTGGGATTAAATTAAAACCCGGGGTTACCAGTAGGCACCTCGCCAATGAAGCAACGATTACTTAGAAAATTAAAACGCTAAAATGCGGGTGCTTTTTATCATTAGCTGAAGTTTGTTTGCATGAGAAGGAATGGCGATATTACGTCACGTTCTGATTTTTTGAAGTATGATTTTTTTAATTCCAAGTTATTTTTAGGAACTTTAGGTATAACTTATGTTTTATGTATATTGAAACATGAAAGTTCCATTTTAGGTATGTTCCAACTTACTACAAATCTTTTTTTAATTTCATTATTGTTTTCTTGCAACAACATGGATATAATATATATGGCACTGTAATATACATTTCCGTTTTTTTCAAAAACGGAACACTCATAGGATCATTTTGTTGCCTGTCTGTCCGTCTGTCCGTCTGTGTGTATGTCAAGACTCTTTATCTCGGGATCGCGTAAAGATATCGAGTTAAAATTTAAATTGTATACGTATATCCATGGTCTCTTGCAGTTGTGTAAAAGAAAAACTTCTCAGTTATCGTTTAAAAAAAGTTAGAGCCGTTTATGTCGTAAAAAACCGGACAAGTGCGAGTCAGGCTCGCACATCGAAGGTTCCGTACAAACACGATTATAAACTTTTTTAGCATTGCAAAATTGCAAATAAAGTTCTTAAAGTTCTTTAAAATGATACGTACACACTTTGAATTTGATTGAGTCAGAAAATAAATTTTTGTATTAAAACAACGTCTCTTGAACGCATAGATACCTCGTACATCGACGGAGAAAGTTAATGCCGCGGGCTAACTTGACGCCAACGCTATCTAGTTTTAATATGAGTAAATACTGAGATTTAAACTGCTTTAAGAATTGATTTTAACTTACTAGTTTTTACCCGCGGCTTCGCCCACATAATATTTTGATTTTTGACGCAATATCATTATAATTTATAGCCTATGTGTTATTCTGATATATAAGCTATATGACTGCAAAGTTTCATCTTAATCCGTTCAGTAGTTTTTGCGTGAAAGAGTAACAAACATCCATACATCCATCCTCACAAACTTTCGCGTTTATAATATTAAAAGGATTTGATTTGATTGCTATTAAGTTTGATGTTTTATATTTATACAATTATACATTTACATAATTATAAATTTATATTTGAACTTATTTTCAGTTTAGACAGAATTTTGAACCAATTTTTTGTGAATTTTGAGGCCCTATATTTTGTGATGTAAATAAAAATATACAGTTTTCAGATTTATTCCTATATGTCTACTCTGAGACAATGCTTCTCGCTAAATTTCATAGTTCTATGTCAACGGGAAGTACCCTGTAGGTTTTGATTTTTGTGAGTGCAAAATATGCGGTTTTTTACGACATAAACGGCTCTAACTTTTTTATACGGTAACTGAGAAGCTTTTCTTTTACACAACTGCAAGAATTCATAGGTTTACGTATATAGTTTAAATTTCATCTCGATATCTTTACGCGTTCCCGAGATAAAGAGTCTTGACATACACACAGACGGACAGACGGACAACAAAGTGATCCTATAAGGGTTCCATTTTTTCCGCTTGAGGTACGGAACCCTAAAAAACTGCATATTTCGACACTAACAAAATCCAAAACCTACAGGGTACTTCCCGTTGACATAGAACTTTAAAATTTGGCGAAAAGCATTGTCTCAGAGTACACATATAGGAATAAATGTAGAAATTGTACATTTTTATTTAAATCACAAAAAAAGGACCTCAAAATTCACAAAATATGGGTTCAAAATTCAAAGTGAGTAAATCGTATCACATATCATAGAAAAGAACTTCATAAGCACATGCTAAAACAGGTTTTTAATTATTTTAACAACGATTCGATGTATGACGAGAAAAGTTACAAAAAACATTTTTGTCGTTGGTTATAGTATAGAAATTTTAACAACTTACTTCCCAATTTTGTAAAATTTTCTGGATTTGTACGTAACCCTGACTCGCACTTGTCCGGTTTTATTTTTATTTTATTCCTTGCAGTTTTGCGTTTGACTTGCAAATATGATGTCTAGGATGTAGCACGTTAACCTAGAAGATGCCTATGTATGTAGTAAAAGATATATATCTGCCCCCCGACCGTCTAAGCGATAGCAATCGTAATAGCAATCGTTTATGACTTCATTTTAGTCATTTGGCACCGCCTATGTGACGTTAGCCATCAATTGCTTTGTGCGGATTGCGGAAGCAATCGTTGAATGAACAACTTTGATGGCTAACGTCACATAGGCGAAGCCAAATGACAGAATGAAGTCATAAACGATTGCTATTACGATTGCTATTGCTTAGGCAGTCGGGGGGCAGACCTTTACAAATGACTATTCTTCTTGGTCTGATCATTTGTTCATAATAATCTTTACAAATTCGATTAGATTGTTTTAAACAACGCCTCATATTTCTGTATATTATAGCCGTGTATGTATAGCGGTAACGACACCCGCCTTACAATCGTGAGGTTGTGGGTTCAAATTCCAACCCCGTACCAATGAATTCCTTGGAATTTATGTACGGAATTTCACACCACGGGCTTTTTGGTGAAGGAAAACATCGTGAGGCAACCTGCATACGTCCGTAGAAGAAATTCAATGGCGTATGTGAATCCACCAACCCGCACTGGGCCAGCGTGGTGGATATGGCCCTATCACCCTTCATGAATAGGCCTACGTCCTGCAGTAGACTAATAAAAAGGCTGCTACAGTACATATTTCTGTGGTCAGTTTTAATCTCAAATCATGTCAAATTCGACATAAATAATCACAATTTGCTCCACGTGAAACGTGTTTCATTCGTAGAATTTGTAGGCAAAAGTGTCGGGTTTTGATCCAATTTAGAAATCAAACAGACATCCTGTTACCTACGTGTCTAGCTCGACCATTTGCGGTTCCATTTCCGATTCAACACATGTCCGGGGAATTGAAGTGAGGCATTGAATCTGATTGACCGTTCGGGTCGCAAATACTGGCTAATGCGACGTTATACACGTGTATATTAGTAGGTATTTAGTGTTATACAGATGCATATTGGTATTTTACAGTATACACATGTATATTGGTATGTAATTTAGTTGTATACACGTGCATATCCATATTTTAGTGTTTTGCACTTGCATATTGGTAAATATTTTAGTATTAAACACGCTTGATTTGTATATTTCAATAACGCCGAAGTCACGCGTCGAATACGATAGAACGACGCGAATTGAAGCGTTTGAAACGGCATGGAGGCAGATGGTATGGTACGATGTAGCCCTATATCCAGTAGAAAAATTATAAAAACTAGAATGATGATAATGACTGAATATGTCTAATGTCAGTTTGTGGCTATTATTGACAAGAAAACGGATCAAGTTCAATCTAATATTTTCATAAATAATTACCTTTTTGTTACTCTACGTAATATTTGTTTTATTCTTAAAATGTATAATGAACGTGGAAAGTTTTTGGTCTTTAGAAATCAAAGAGACATCCCATTACCTACTTGTCTAGTCCTACTATTTTCAGTTCCATTTCCGATTCAACACATGTCCGGGGAATCGAAGTGAGGCATTGAAGCTGATTGACCGTTCGGGTCGCAAATACTGGCTATTGCGATGTTATACACATGCATAATGATTAGTATTTAGGTATAATATTTGTGTTATTTATATGTTTGTATTGGTTATATATTTAAAGTTGTGCGTAATGATGAGTAATAGGTAGCTTATATCATACTAATGAAAAACTGGCTTACCTCACGTATGAGACACAGCGGTTGGGCTGCTAGGAGTCCGAAAGCCATATTTTAGTGAAAATGTATGGGTAAATTTGATAAGGTCGTATTTAGAAAAAACGTATTTTTCATGAAAAAAAATACGGCTTTATGGGGGCCGACCCGTATTTGACTTTTTTCGGGTTTTTAGAAGGCCTGAAAGCCGTGTAATACGGCAAAAGCCGCTCTTTCATCAGGAATAAGCAGGCCCCCCATTTGGGATCCCAACGGCCCGGCCGCTGTTCGAGGGTTAAGTCGATGTTTTTATTAGTAGGTATAATGGATTCTCCCTAAACACGATGGTAAGCGGCAGAAATGGGAGGGCACGACCAAAAAATGTGTGGATGAATTGTATGAAAGATGATATGCGAGAAGGAGTTGATGATGAGATGACGTATAGAGTGAAGTGGCGAAAATAAAAGTGCTGTGCCGACCCTACCTAGTAGGATGAGGGCAGGATGATAATGGTGATGAATGGATTCTCACGCAAGTTTTAATAAAGTGAGAATCCTCGCTACTTTGAAAAAATATTGCATTTACACAAACCTTACTTCTCCAAATTCATTAATAACCAACCATCTTCAAAAACAAATAAAATACGAAACAATTTGTTTGTCACAAAAACACTTAATGCACAACTCTGACACAATCCTCTGACAGACACAACATCAATCTTTTAGGCGAAAATCGCGAAGTAAATCATTTAGGGGAAAGTACGGTGGATGCGAAATTGCAATTTTCTTACAATTTGTGATTGTTTTCACTCACAGCTATTATACTTTCAAAAAGATGAAAAGAAATCTGTCAACCCACAATAAAACAACATGCGCGAGTAAACCATGAGTCTATGAGCGCTTCATGCTCTTCTTGTGTTTATATCCATCCACCAGCCATAGCACGTCCACTGCTGAACATAGAACTCCCCTATAGATCTTCAATAAGCTTGTTTGAAAGCGGTTTCTGTCCATCGCGATCCTGTGGTCCTAATAAAGTCATCAGTTCACTTGGTGGGCGTTCTTGGCTGCGTTTGCGGGCACGTGGTCTCTACTCGAGAACTTTTCGACCCCTTCGATTAGATCATGCACAGTATTTACTTGTCTCTAACAAGTTCAACGAGGATAGAAATTGCTAAGTCTCTTATTTAGAATCTATAGCCATCTTTGAACTTTATCATAACAGCTCTATATAAGATCACAATATTGCCATTAGATTGATACAGATATAACTTTTATTCGAAGTGAATATAGCATATTACTAAATAGTTCAAAATGCGTCTGTGAGATTCGATTTCAGACTGAAGAACATTCGCACAAATATAACTAAATAAATGTCTGTAAAAAGGACTAATTGAATTTCATGACTTGTGTAGGTACCTACTACAAAACCAGTTACTACAAAATTGTGTTTGCAAAATAACACATCACCGCTTTAACCATAATTCTAGAGTGTATATGTGTTAGACAACTGTTTAATTGTGAATATAAAAGTTGTAGAGCAGTAATGAAACTTGTTCATATATTTACTTACGTACTTAAATGATAGTAGTGTTACTTATAGTAGAACAAATATTCCATGTCCATTAGGATACACAATTGTGTTTAATTATTTTTGATTATCTTGTTGGACTTATGTAGAGCAGGGCGAAATATTTGTTGTATTTCGGAAAAATTAAAGCCACTGCTCACTGCGAAGAAAAATAGCCTTTTTCGTAAGTCACTAAGTTCAAATTAGACTAACATCCTGACTAAATACCGCTAATAGAAGCCACAAACTAGTCACCAGGCCACTATAAATTACAGAACACAATCAATATAAATCCACTACACGTGTTTGCAAAATAACACACAGTTTTAATCCAAGAGCTATGTGGAATAGGATTCCTCTAATAACCTTTTTATGTGCCCGCATTTTGCGTGAGCGGCTCAAATCAAGCTAGGCTAACATCCTGACTAACTAGTAGATAATAAAACAATTGTCCCTAGGCAACTGTAATATAAATTACAGAGCACAAACAATAAAAATCCGCTACAGATTATCATAGCCCTTCACTGAGTCTTAGAAAGATGAGATAGCGCCAAAGTATCGACGCAAGTCTCGCCCCATACTAAGGGCGGTCTACACTTCCATGGGACCAGCGTCATACCATCGGGCTTTTTGCCATCCCCACGCGTGAGCCTCGGTTCAAGAACAGCAGCGATTTTGGCGGTGGCAAAAACAATGCGTATGATATCGTTCAGGCTGGCGTGGCGACCAATCCGACCAGCGCTTTTTGAGCAATCGCTAGCAAACGCCACAAACTAGTCTCTAGGCAACTATAACTCTCAAAGCACAAGCAATATAAATCCACTACACGTGTTTGCAAAACACCACACACCATTTTAATCCTAGAGCTGTGTTGAACAATGAGCATCTAAATAACCTTTTATTCCGGAAAAATGTAGGCCTCCGGGGAAACAAGAACCGTAGCCTATGTTACGAAACGGCGGTGATAAATAACAACCAAATTGTTTCTGTTCGATGCAAACAAGATATCTAATTTAAATCAACACGATGTTTTGTTATCTGTACGCGATTTTGAGTCATTTGTGAATATGAGCGTGAGAGGGCTGTGTAACAAATGTTTTGATTTTTTCTTGGGGATTTTTGTAATGATTGGAAACTGGGACTTTATTTTAACATAATATGTCCACATTAGTAGATAACGGAAACATTTTGTGTTATTTTTGTTGCATATTACTACAATTTTTTTAAATTACGCTTAGATGATGGTGAGGATCACAGAAGATAGAAAGCTTCTGTTCTGTAGTGACGATTTTATAAGATTTTCTATCCGAAATACTATAGTATTATAAGCTTAGAGTATATAAATAACTAATACTCTAAGATTATAAGTAATCAACAATAACATTATAAGTAATCAGCTCGTGTACGGTATCTGGCAGATTTCTAGTTTGAATCAAAATGTGTTAACAGTATTAGGTTTTCATATTATTAAGTACCTATATTGACTATTTTTGACAAATTTTTTGACCGACGAACCACCGGATGTATACAATTCGACGTGTATATATCAATATTTTTTTATGTGTAACCACACATAACTTTTTTCATATTAGTCTGATTTCAATAATTCTTTTTTTTATTGGAAAGAATATACTTCGAAATTGATCCCATTTAAATTTTATCGAAATCAGCTCAGCCATTTTTGATAAATCAACAATAATGTAAAAAATGCTACATCGTTCCGTGCGTAATATAATTTGCGTTCTAGCGATGCGCCCCGGCTTCGCACAGGTGTATTATACATATAAACATTTCTCTTGAATTACTCTATCTATTAAAAAAATCCATTTAAATCCGTTGCGTAGTTTTAAATATATAAGCACACATGGGGACAGACAGCGGGAAGCGACTTTGTTTGATACTATGTAATGATTCTGTACACGGGTGAAGTCGGTCATGCTATTTTTTGCAAAAAATAATTATTGTCATTCATCTCTCAAAGTTCAATGATACACTGTTGTTATAAAAGAGGCGCACTATGTCCCGTTTCCATACCATAACCAAACAAAACCGTAAGCTAAGCCTAAATACTACGCGTAACCGTAGTTTCTTGTTCTCCATACGCGTTAACAATAGGTACAATTAATAACGGCAAGCAGTGCCTCTGACAGCGTTGTACTGTTTTAGTGAATTGTTACTTTGGAGCCGTCACACTAACGGCTCATATGAATATACGTTACGCTCACTCGCCGGAAGGATTCACGTCTAGGAATAATGAGTGAAACATGTTACTTCGATGTTTAGGAAGGACTAATTTGTAACATTTAATGAATTCCAGGATTTTTAAATCTTTAACGAAGTATAATTTGACTCGTTGACTCAATGGTTAGTAACTCTGACTCCTGGGTCCCCCAACCGGGCCTTAATTTATTTATGTGATAAACATTAGTGTTTGCTCTGTGTCTAGATGTTATTATATTTGATCTGATTGTTATTATATAATTAATAATATATCTAGTAGAGCTAATGTTCCTCCTTAAATTGCGACGCCCTTACGGGGTCAATGTCACTAAGTTAAGACTCTAGTTTGTAAGAACTTTTGCTATAGGTAACAGTGCAATGTGCAATAAATAAATAAAATTAAAAAAAATTAGTTACAGTTGTCATCTAAATAATTATGTTTTTAAAATATGTATAAGTCGTATTTCAGTCATATCATATCACAAGCTATGCTTAGTTTATGGTCAGAGACTGTGTGTAAGATGTTCCCTGATATTATTTTACTCACTTATGACCCTTTTTTGCAATATTGCAGAGTTATTCGATACGTGATAAACATAGAAGTAGTTACAGCAGATTAGAGAGACTAACCTTACCTTTGATTAAGATTTGCTTAATTAACCCCGCGTTTCGTACTTCAATATAGTTAAGTAGTAAGCTTAGTACTCAATATATACTTTTGTTGGCGGAAAGCACGAAAACACGGCCCGTAGTGTGTGTGTTGAGTGGTAATTTTTAATAGGAAAATATCAAGTTGTCATGTAGTCAATGCTAAGTGCACTGTATTGTAAATTAAAAAAAATACGCAACTTCCTCGAGTATATAATTTACCACAGATTTTTCTCCTCCTTGATATATACACACTGTGGCCTCCTTAAAGCATTACGTTACGTTGCGTTGTGTCGCTTTTGGTCAAAACGTGGTCGAAACCAACCCTAAAGTGACCACAAATAAAAACCTTTCGCAACTACGAACTGTAATAAAAATTCACTCTTACGCCAACGCATTATGGAGATTTCGGCCAGAGTTTTGCATTTAGGGACGACCTACAAAGGCAGTTTTAGATTCGAACTATAGACACGTTCTGCAAACAAATTCGGGAGTAAATGTATGCAAATATCTGCGGTGATAGCTAAGAGCCTGTCCACATAGTGCTTTGTCTCTCCATAGGTCTATATAATTATGTAGAAATATCAATAGTATGGCCACACGAATTCATACGATGCCATCTAGCACAGAGGGATAATGTGGTCGGTCGAGAAAAGAAAGAAATAAATGCAATGATTTTATATGGCCTGAGTTAAAAAGTGACTGTGGCTAGCTGCCGTGTTGTTCTCTCAGTAGTGTCAAATTCCAATTCATATTTGACAGTTTTGACTGTTCTGGGCAAGATTTTCCATACATTTTTGTGGTTGAGAATTGCCTCAAGCGACAACAGCGCTATTGAGGTCTAGGATATTATTTTTGAACTTTGTCTGGCTCAGAACGAGTAAGGTAACTTTGACAGTGACGTTTCGAAGACCATTAGCCCTATTGGATTTTTTTAATAACTTTCAATTTCCTTATATAGTCTATAGTTTCTTGTAAAATAGCCGTGTCCAATACTAAATTTCTGCGTGAATTGAACAATTTTAATTAAATTTTGAGGAAAAAAGTTCTACGTAAAGGTAAGTACTCATATAGGTACGTCCGAGCCGTACAAAGTTCAAAAATATTGTCCTTTGTACCGTGCCGCGCGGTACTAGACTCAGACCCAGTGATACGAAGTAGAGACTGGTTCCAGCGCTCAACTGGACCATTTGTGCTGCTACATGATGTATTATATTATTTGCAACATCCCATGTACATGGTAATAGGTAACACATAAGAAAATTAATCTCGTTTAAATTTTTTGTTCGTACGTTGCGTGTATTTGTAGAGCACAAAATGTTCCCGCCGATTACATATATATTTTAATCTAGTAACCCTTTGATTGCGCATAGTGTGATTTAGATAGTCTTTAGCGATAATGAACAAACTTCGAGATGCTCAAGGGCGTAGGTATGCATTTGCTTATAACAGACGTGCACTAATGCTGTTGATACGTGTACATAGCGAGCGCGAAAAGCGTCCTCATTGCTTTGTGTTCCTATGCGTATTGTGATGCAAATAATCCTCACACCGCCCGACTACACATGTAGACATAGTTATATCCGCTAATTTAGAATATTTAATTTACATATCATAATCAGTGCGGTACGGCGCCGCACCGCACCGTGTGAACTGGTTGTGAGGTTATGTATTTGGCACACTTCAAACGTACGAGTAAGCGCGGCGCTATCAGGTCGGATTTATAAAAGCATGGAGTTTTTCATATAGAGAAACTGTTTTCCAGTAAATCGGGCTGATTTACTGGGAGTGTTTTTACGTGATTGCGCACGTAAACAATTTTAGTATTGATTTGGGGTATTTGAGTTATTTTGTTAAAGGTAAGGAAAAGGTTACAACGTTTCTACTTCAACGATCAAAAACTTCGTAGTATATTTTAATAGTCAATTATTTATAGTAACATTTTGGTATGATTTTTTAGGGTTCCGTACCTCAAAAGGAAAAAACGGAACCCTTATAGGATCACTTTGTTGTCCGTCTGTCCGTATGTCATAACTCTTTATCTCAGGAACGCGTGAACGCGTATTTGGAGTTGGAATTTTAACTATATACGTATATCTATATACGTATATCTATATACGTATATCTATATACGTATATCTATATACGTATACTCTTGCAGTTGTGTAATAGAAAAAAACTTCTCAGTTATCGTATAAAAAGTTAGAGCCGTTTATGTCGTAAAAAACCGTATATTTCGACACACACAAAAATCAAAACCGGGTTTGTACTTCCCGTTGACATAGCTATACATAGCATAACTATGAAATTTGGGTTAAAATCATTGTCTCAAATTACACATATAGGAATAAATCTGAAAACTGAACATATTATTTCACATCATATAAAATAGGGCCTAAACAATGGGTTCAAAATTCAAAGTGAGTAAATCGTACCATGTAAGTTTTATCATATAAAAGAGCTTTCTTAGCACATACTAAAACAGGTTTTTAATTATTTTAACAATGTGTAATTTTCGACGAATGACGAAAAAATTGAAAAAAAAAACTTTTTAGTCCATGATTATAGTATATTTAACAACTTACTTCCCAATTTTGTAATTTGTTTTGGATTTGTACGGAACCCTCGGTGTACGAGTCTGACTCGCACTTGTCCGGTTTTTTTATTCTTTTATAATTTATCCAGGGTTTTTGACGAGACACACTTGTACACTTAACAATTGACAACATTTCAAATTTTTAACATGGTTATATTTATTTATTATCCGAAAGAATATTTCTATTTTTTATTTTTCCAATACGACTTATATTTTCCGTAAAATTAAGTTTTGAAAAGTAGCTTATTCTAAAAGGACGTAACTGCAAAACTTAGGACTCATAAACAATTTTACTGAAGCCACATTAGAAAAAAATAGGTGCTAGCGTTGCTGTCACTATCAATGCCAATCAATTCGTCACAATTCACAACAAATAGGCCGGGAGGTCAGCGCGAAAAGTCCACTATGTACCGCGGTAAACTATGGGAAGAAAAATATAAAAAAAGTTTAACAACTGCCAATCACCTGAAATATGTAACAGGGTCTGCCATACAGGCTTTAAATTAGCACCACTTAAAAGAAGAAGAATAAGTAGTACTAGTTCCAAGATACTTATAAAATTAAAACGGATTCTTCCACCAAATGCTAGGGAACCCAGCTGATTGACTCCAGTGGTATTGATGTACAGTGTAACTGACATTTTATAATGCTAGTATTTTTTTTATCATTGGCAACTGAACTTTTAGTATAAATCCCGAAACGGTTTGGGTGAGAGTTTTTATCTAATATCTTAGCAGTTACTGAACTAATTTTTTGGAAAAATAAGCATAATGATCACCATCCCGATATCTTGAAATGGTTTTGGAATTTCATAGCCTTGTGAAATATGAAAACTTGTCGATTGTTTTTTTTTTTTAAATTAACAGTTGGTTACGTTCTGCAAGAGCTGCACGGTATCAGTCATTCAGTCTTCTGGCATCCTTTGAATCAGGTGTAGATAGCACGCTATTACAGCCTTGCCAGATAACATGATTACTGTCAAAGAATTGACGACGCAGTCCTTGGTTCCAGGCACATTCAATTAAAACATGGTGACAGGTACATTTACAATAATGCACCTTTTTCATATCATTAAGGTTGTAAATAGTTATTGCTTTAGAAGATTTCTAATAGGTATACCGAATATATTAATGAGTATATTATTTAATTATTATATACTACGGGACTAATCGCGCACTAAAATTACGATTACGAGATAAATAAATACCTCCTCATCCAGACGTTTCGGCCGAGTTGCATCGACCGTGGTCACGGGTAGCCTGGAATGTAGAACAGCTGGTACCGCCAATTCAATTTGAAATATTATTTTCTTTGAATTGACATGTTTGCGTTATAATATCAAACAGAGTAGACTAATTTTTGTTCAACAACAAAACAAATTGTTTAAGTGACACAAAATTTTAACACGCTTTTCTTCGATAATTTTCGTACGTTCTTCTAGACAAGTCTTTCGAGCTTTTCTTTGAGAAAACATTCGCATTATTGTATCTCATTTTATTTTCAACAAAATGATTCTATAAATAACAAAGTACCCATGAAGGAAGATCGGTGACTCGCACTTCAAACAAGTATTTTTCCTCTTGTGCTTTTCCAATAAGAGCGTGCTTCAAGGTGTCTGAAGTGTGTTTTATTTATTGGTAAGTACTTCTTATTAACACGCTTTTATTCGTTTCACCTTTATGTTTGCTTACTCGCTTGTTTGCTTGCTTGTAACAAACCCTTTGGAGTTCGATTTTGAACTACTTTGAGCGTTCAGTTTTTCTTTAAATTTTGCACACCTATCAAAGACCGAGGTCAATGTATTTAAAAAAAAATTGACTCCTTAGCGTGTTTTTTTCTTTTTTTTTTAATTATATTATTTTAATATAGAAATATCAATTACTATCATTCTAAAGGCTTATTAGACTGATCATGCTCAGTGATGAAGACAGTAAGTCTTGTCACAAGAACCACTTTCACACATTGAGTGAAACGAAATGCAATAGGTATTATGTGTTTTGTTACAGCTGCAAATAGTTACGACTGCATTTTTTGATATTTCACATTACTGCATAGCGCATGGTGTAGCACACGCTTCAAGATATTCCTATCGTCGTATTATTATGGTGCACTCTAGCTGTAGTCGGAGACTGTGCGCTGCTGTTTCCAAGAGAAAAATGTTTCAACAGCTCAGGCCCTACTCAGTAGGTAACTGGCATATTATATTTGCTAGACAAGCAGCTAGACGTCCATTGCTAGATATAGTCTACACTACAGATTACAACTTCAGAGACAGAAGCCTAAATAATACAAAAATAAAAAATATAAATGATACAAAAAATTTAAATATTTGGCGCTAAGCTTCAAACGACCGTCTCTATTCGTAAGTAAGATAATGTCTAATAATATATTATCAAAAGGCCGGTAAAATACAGTAAATCGTATGTGACGACCACATATACGACGTACGTAGCGTTTAATTGAAATTGAAATTGTTTATTTTTCCAAAAACTTATGAACTATGTACATATTGGTTAATAGCAAAATATACAAGTAAATATATCCTAAATTAACGTACAAAATATTATGTGCACTGCAGCCCACACTAGGGTGACCTGTGTCGTGGGCTGCAGGATCTTTCACTAAAGCTAGCTTATTATTATGATGATTAATGTCCGAAAATATTCTAATTTGGAAAGAACATAGTCTTACTTATGTGAATTGTATGATTTTTGTACGTATATAAATGTTTACTGATAGATTCAAACGCGTCATAACCTTCGTACTAACTATTATTTATCGATACTGTACTGTAAATAATTATACCTAACTATGTATCATAAGCCTGAAGCTCTGTAACTTCACAATATCACATGACTCCCGTTTAAAACGCTATTCACTTCAAAGGACCGTACGTCTTTATTCACCCTCAATAAACGTCTCGACATTGTAATAGAAATCTCCATAAATTAATTATTCAATGTTGTTGTGTTGTGCATTTATTAGTCTTGGGGAGGCAATCTTTGAGCTTGGGACCCAAACAAACACTGCCTGCCTGAGGTCATGAGGCCGGAACTTTGTGATGCCTGAGGCAGTCCGGAGAAATATACAAGTACCTAATACTAATATTTATTCTGTGCACAGAGGAAATTGAGAATTTAGGGGAATGTTTGAAGATGTCGAAAGCCCAGTTCGGATGGACCGTGCAATGTTTGACGCGTTTGAGAGTCTGAAAATAATTAATTGATTAAAACTAGAGCTTTGTAACGGCTTGACAAAATAACATGTTAATTATTTAGACGTGTATTTGTTTGTGATATTATTGTCACTTTGCGTGTGAATCTATGACAGTTCTCAAGTAGTCTCAGTTCTCAATACAAAATTATGAGTTTTAGAACTAAGTAACACGTGATTTATAAAATATGGGGAAATATTCGACAATTTAAAATTTTAAAATTATTTGAAGCTGGAAAAATATCCTGACACAGGTATTTATAAGTATTGCAGAGAGACCAATTCTATACATATCTGCGATATTATTAATCTACTTGAGGCTATTATTTTTATTCTCTTACATTTACTACGAACATTTTATCCAAATTGACTAATTAATACTTATTTCTATAATTAATTATGGAAATAAGTATATGTGAAGTTGGTTAGATTTTTGAATTCTAAAGCAAGCTTACAGCTTTCCTATTTGCTAAGAGAAATAATTCAAAGCTTTCAAGATCAGAGTAAATCATCCAAGCTGAGTGCTTTATCTTTGACCACTTACACTTACCATCAGGCGAGTTGGACTATCGCGGAGATAAATAAATACCTCCTCATCCCGACGATTATATGTTTAATTAACTTTTTTTTTTTAAACTTTCGCGATTTGAACACATTATTACTATATACTACAGGACTAATCGCGCACTAAAATTACGAGATAAATAAATACCTCCTCATCCCGACGTTTCGGCCGAGTTGCATCGACCGTGGTCACGGGTAGACAGTCTACCCGTGACCACGGTCGATGCAACTAGTATACAATAATAATGTGCACAAATCGCGAAAGTTTAAAAAAAAAAATAAGTTTAGTTAAAAATATAATTAATTAAAAATAAATTAATTTAATTTATAAGTTAGCATGGATTTTGCGACAGAGGTAAAAATTAACACTAATCTCCATAATTACCGTAACCAAGTTTACGAAGATCAGATCGTAGCTTAATTAATACCCAATATTAATACGCTTATCAATTTCCTCAGATGATTAAAGTCCTAATTAAGATTCCGCTCATTTCGTGTGATTCCCATAATAGATACGTATTACTCTAATTCCACGAACTTAAATCGCGGGATTACGATAATCAGTTTTATTAATTAGATTCTATTTTTGTTTCACACAGAAATTGATTTCTACTAAAGTAATTTTACTATCTACTAAAAATCACGGAAATGGGATTAAGCTATACATAGTACATATTACGAATAAATAAAATTGGGAGTGTCTGTTTGTAATATTGAAGTAACCGTTTTTTACTACATGCATATGAATATTTATATACATATAGGTGCATACACCAAAATATCATTTTTTACAATTTTTGTCTACCCGTCTGTTTGTTCCGGCTAATCTCTGAAATGGCTAGATCGATTTTGACGGGACTTTTATTGGCAGGTAGCTGATGTAATAAGGAGTAACTTAGGCTACGTTAATCGACTGTTAGGCGGAACGAAGTTCGCCGGGTCAGCTAGTTGTACAATAAAATTTGAGATAAATAAATAACTATTTTACCTGACGTTTCGACAGAGTCGCATCAGCCATGATCACTGGGGCAGACTAGACAAGTGGAGCCACGTGTGTTGCTAGGTAATTCAAATTGAAATTGTCAGAACGACACACATCAGCAGGCCAATCGCACTAAAAAATTACAGCTGAACTACAATTGAACTTTAACTGAACTTCGACTTTTTGTCTATTTTAGCACTAATGATTTTGACTAACGTTGAAACGCAACTCGATCAGAGTTGGAACGTAACCGGTGTCAAATGAACGGTTGGTGTATGATGTTTAGCGCAATACCTAATTCCTTGAAGCTGAATCGAAACTTAACTACAATTGCAACCGAACTTTAACTGAATTACAGATGGAACGCAGCTGTTTAAAATTAACGCGATTGGCCTGCAGGGGCAGTATCTGTTAAAGTGTTATTGCCTACACCACGCAGTTAGCATTTGATAACAACTGAATTCTACGACGCTGATATATGAATGATATGATATTATGAATCCGTCCTCTCAAAATCTTGTTTTTAGGGTTCTGTACCTCAAAATGAAATAACGGAACCCTTATAGGATTACTTTGTTGTCTGTCTGTCCGTATGTCAAGACCTTTTATCTCAAGAACGCTTGATGTTATCGAGTTTAAATTTAAACCATGTACGTATATCAATAATCTCTTACAGTTGTGAAAAAAATCAAGGTTCTCAGTTACCGTAGAAAAAAAGGGTTTATTACCAGTGTTACTACCAATCTTGCTACTAGTAGTAAGAACGGTAAATGAATTACCGTTGTTACTACTGCAGTCTACTGCAGTTGAAAGTTGTTAGTACTGCAATAATAAATTACTCTACCGTAAAACTAAAATAACAAAAAGAAACAAAATATGACCTGTCTTGCTAGAGTTGCATGACAGGTGTCAAAGTGACAGCTGTAAAACTAAAATATTTTATTTTTCACTGTTGATTTTAAACTAGCAAAAGTCTCTGTGAAAGTGAAAGAATTCAACTGTACATTTTTATTCAAATCTCAAAAAAATAGGGCCTCAAAATTCACAAAATATGGGTTCAAAATTCAAAGTGAGTAAATCGTATCATGTCAGGTATCATATAAAAAAACTTCATTAGCACATGCTAAAACATGTTTTTAATTATTTTAATAATGTGTAATTTTCGATGTATGACGAGAGAAGTTGAAAAAAAAACAACTTTTTTGTCGATGGTTATAGTATAGAGATTTTAACAACTTACTTCCCAATTTTGTGAAATTTTCTGGATTTGTACGGAACCTTCGATGTGCGAACCTGACTCGCACTTGTCCGGTTTTTGTCATTTAGTTTAGTTCTGCAATTTACAAACCAGTGAAAAAAAATCAAATGAAAAAAAGAAAACAACACATCAGGCAGTGTGTAGTCAAACGCAAACCTATTCGATATTAAATAAAAAAAAAAAAAATCTATTTAGTCGTCTTTTTCCAGTATTTCAAAAAAAATGTAGAATCTTGAGGTGAGTATAGACTGCAACATTTTCTCGAGCATTTGTATGTAATGTAACGTTCTTACTTTTTGAAATTTTCTGGGTTTGTACGGAACCCTCGATGTGCGCCTGACTCGTACTTGTCCAGTATTTTCTTAACTCACGTTTTCAGTACATATTTATAAGTGTAAAACAATAAATTAAAAACACTCATGAATACATACCACAAAGGCAAAAACATTCCTGACAGATGTACACCGAAAGGAACATAATCTCCTAAGCAAATATTCATATTTTACTTGCTCCAAGGAAAGTGTCTCCCGCACCTGACAGGGTACGTTGTCACATAAATCACTTTTTTTGCTAACGTTTCTGAAATTTTCAGGCCTTGGGGATTGGAAAGGACTGATGAAATTATTTAATCAAGGCAACATAGGTATTTGATCCAATTTTGTAACCTTTATTGAGTTTTTTTGGGGTTTTGGTATCATGGCGACAGAGTTTCTGGTCCCTGAGGTATAGGAAAGCTTATTTTACAATGTAATCCTTACTTCTGCTAATCCTCCCTTACTACTCTCAGAGCAAATAAAAAAATCAAGAGAGAATGTTGTGAACAAACAAGTGAAGCCAACCAAAACTACGCCTCGCCGTGTACAGACAATTACACACACATCCAGATAACTATGAAACTACGCCTTGGCTTGTCTGTCAAACTATGGCGGCGCAACATTGATGTACACATGTATAAAAAACCGGCTTCACTTGACTGTTCAACGATGTTCCCTCTGGATTTTTTTATTTGCTCTGAGTTACTACTATTATAATTCCGAAAGTGAGTTTGTTGGTTTATTGGTTTGTTCTTCTTTCACGCAGCAACGGAGCAACGGATTAACTTGATTTGCATAAACATAGTTTGAAAGACGGAAAGTTACTTAAGCTACTTTTTATCCCAGAAAAATAAAATATTCCCATGGTATAGCATAAAAATTAAAATACCACGCGATACCGTGGGCAAAAGCTAGTGGGCATAGAATAATAAATTCTATGCTAGTAGGTATTATAAATCCGAAACAGCGTTTGTTGGTTTGTTTGTTATACTTTCACGCAGTAAGAGTAATAAAATGATGTACTTTGATTATATGCATGGATAACTGGTAGGATAGTAGGTATAAATGTCATGAATACTTAAAAATACTCAATCTAAAATTATCATTTTTTGCAAAAAATAGCATGACTGACTTCACCCGTGTACAGAATCATTACATAGTATAAAACAAAGTCACTTTTTGTCTGTCCCCATGTATGCTTATATCTTTAAAACTACGCAACGGAGTTTGATGTAGTTAGAGAAATGTTTATATGTATAATACACCTGTGCGAAGTCTAGGCGCATCGCTAGAACGCAAATATTATGCACGGATCGATTTAGCATTTTTCACATTATTGTTGATTTATCAAAAATGGCTGAGCCGCTTTCGATAAAATTTAAATGGGACCAATTTCGAAGTATATTCTTTCCAATAAAAAAATAATTATTGAAATCGGACTACTACAAAAAAGTTAAAAGTAGCATAGCATAGCTGGTTATAATTATCATCAATATCAAGTGTTTGTATTAGCTTTCTTTTCTTTTTGTTTAAGTAGGGTATTTAATTTTAGTCAAAGTGGAAAGTGTTAGTTATTTTTTTTCTGTGTAAATAATTTACCATCTATTGTGTAATGTATAGTACAGTACCTCCGCTGTTGTGTAATAAAAGAATGTATTTATTTATAATACAATTTATACTTACTGTAGTATGTTGAAATGATAATTTTAAGTCATATGAAAACATTTTTTCAATGAAAAGAGTAAGTAACTAAACAAAATGCTTCCTAAAACTTATCTACAACAGTTAAGTGCTAGTTAAAATGTTGAACTACAACAACTCAGATAAAAGTCTGCACACATTGCGCTCGTTACTCTATAAGATGCTAAATCTTTTATAGCGGAAATATCCTGGAAACATTGTTTCCATCTGGAATACGGTCTTTTTCAAACCTCCGATGCAAAAGAAAATATATTATTTCAAAGTAAAAGCATGTTATACAAAGTAATAACATCCAACAAAAAACATTTTGATGTAAAGTGAAACCAAAACGAGACTACAGTTTGCTTTATCAAAAAGATATCAAACATCACGTAAAGCCAAGCTTCTAACTCTACAGGATTGAACTCTACATGTTCTTACTTCACAAACTCTACACCTTAGTCATCGACTTGGCATTTTTTCTATATTGATGACCTTAGTCAATATATGCCGCTACTGCGCACCCCCAGATTTATTTATATGGCATTACATATGTCCTAAATGAAAAGCAGAATTGATTTAAATAATTCTTTCAATATTTTATTACACAGTTTCAGGTTTAAAAATGAAAATACTTATACTTTTTTAGATAAATAGGTTTATGACATAACACAATGTTTATGTCTATACTACGTTAACGTTGTCCCATTCTTTTAATAGCAATTTTCTGTAATACATCAAGGGCTCAATTAGTCTCCTTAATCCCGACAAAACCAAAATATATCCTTTAAATCTATTTTCCGTCTGCGTCATCGATAAGTAAAATGACAGAGACAAAGTGTATAAATTTCGAATCCTCTACAATTTGGTCTAAGAATACCGCAAATCAATCTATCTCAATTGTTTGCGTAACTCTTCAAACTTATTGCAGAAATTGGCAGCATTGCCCACACAATTCTATTTATAAATTACCTAAATACTGTCACTCAATAACATTTCTTTAAGCCAGGGAATACGCCCACTGAAAGTGGAGCCGCCTAATGGGACCTTTTACAGGCAGTTATTTTCATTTAAATTAAAAGATTTATGGCTCTTGTCTGAGTTTTTAGAGTTAATTTACCCTTTCCGAAGAAAAAGGTAGATTAATGTAGGTACTTTACAGAATCAGTTCCTTTTAGGATCAGGATCGGTTACTTTACTATTTAGCTTTTTGACGATTATATTGACTTAGTAGTGAGTCTTTTTGACCGACGAAACGGAGGAGGTACCTGGTACTCAATTCGAAGCGTATGTAAATATATATATTTTTTTATGTGTATACATAAAATAACGCGTAACTTTTTACTTAGTGGTCCGATTTTAATAATTCTTATTTTATTAGAAAGAACATATTTTGAAATTGGTTCCATTTAATTGTTATCGAAATCGGCTGATCCATTTTTGATAAATCAACAATAATGTGAAACACGTCACATCGATCCGGTCGTGCATTTTTTGCAACAAGATTATTTTTTGCAAAAATTAGCATGACCGACTTCACCCGTGTACAGAATTCGCGAATATTTCGTATGGATCGATGTAGCATTTTTCACATTATTGTTGATTAATCAAAAATGGCTCAGCCGATTTCGATAAAATTTTAATGAGACCAATTTCAAACTACTTATATTATTTCCAATAAAAAAAAATTGAAATCGGACTACTACGAAAAAAGTAATGCGTGGTTGTACATAAAAAAAATATATACGCGTCGAATTGTATACCTCCTCCGGTAGTTCGTCGGTCAAAAAAGTTTTGATGTTTTTTGATGTTTTACTGTAAAAAAAAAGAAATTGATTATTATTCTCAGCCATAGGACGTTAGCTATTGGTCGTCTAAGTCTGTCTTTTAGATTGTAAATGAGACCGATTGTAAGTGACTTGAGTCCAGTGCGATCCTGCGGCTATAATGAGGTTATCCGTCCTCCTTGTAGGTAGGTGGAAGTACTACGCTGCGTTGTCATGATCATGTAATGAAAGTGATTACTAGACATAAAAATAGGCACAGCTAGAGTAAGAGAACATAAATAACAGAGTACGTAACATCATAACTAAACCTTTGACAAATAATTTTAAAAAATCTCCTGCTTTATGTTGTATTTGCCATTTACCATACTTTGTTCCATACTGAGGGTATTTGCCCATAATCACCGCTCTGGGCAGGCTGGGCAGCGTTCGGAAAAATGCGTAGCGTCTTCTCGTCCGACATATCTCAGTGCCTCAAGTCGAAAGTTTTCGACCAGTGTGTGTTGTCAGTGATGACTTATGGCACAGCAACGTAATCTCTCACTATGGTAACCTTATTAGTAAGCTCTAAGTAGCTCAACGAGCTATGGAGAGGGCTATGCTCGGAGTCTCTCTGCGGGATCGAATCAGGAATGAAGAGATCCGTAGAAGAACCAAAGTTACCGGTACATAGCGCGGAGGACTGATGACCGGTGGAGTCGAAAAGTTCTCGAGTGGAGACCACGTACCGGCAAGCGCCCCAAGGTGGTCGGATGACCTCATTAAGACCGCAGGATCGCGCTGAATGCAAGCCGCTTCCAACAGGTCTTATTGGAGATCCATAGGGGAGGCCTATGTCCAGCAGTGGACGTCCTTTGGCTGATGGATGACAATTAACTTTCGTTACGCTTTGCCTTGGTCTTTCTTCCCGCTAAAGTACAAAATCTTCGAATCCCGAGTAAATAAGTATCTTCTAGGTAAGCGTACAACACCCTAGACCGCATATCTGCTTTACATCGGGCAGTATGTAGCTAAACGCAAACCTATACGAAATGTGAAAAAAGGTATTGCAAAGCATTGAAGTGCGTACCCTAAAACAGTTAAACCTAAAACTTTTAGGTAAAAAACGAAACAAAAACCTCAGAAAACTTTACATACCGGATTCACAATCGTCGCTGAACAACCGCCACTCCCGATGGGCTGAGAGGAGTCTAACGAAATTAATCAGAAGCAAATTCTCGATACAAAACACCGAGTATGCAGAAGTAAATATTGCTCTACTAGCTGCCCGCTCAGGCTTTGCCCGGGTACGATTGGCTAAGAAAGACATATTTTATAAGTATCGTGCCTATATACTTACCACGTAATGTAGGTATACGTCACACACATGCTAGACATACTGGATGAACCATTATGATGAGTTAAAACCTACCCAAATCGCGGGAGTTCCCGTAGTCTTAAACTGTTCGACTATTTACGTAAAATGTGTCAGTTGGCTGTACGTAATAATATACTTTATTTAAATGCCTATGCGGGACGATCATGGTAGAGCTGTCATTTTTATTATGCCTATGAAATATTTTGTGATTCTGAAAATTAAAACGACTCATGGTGATGCAATAGTTTAATTAAAATAATTTTAAAATTTCGAATTCTTAGCACCATATACTAGGATGTTCTTTATATGTTAGAGATGCCACGAGTATTCAGATGATTTAATTTATATCCATTACAGTTATGGTTTTGTTCTAATTCTGCACAAAATCACAAATCTCGTGTTAACAGCTGGAAAGATTCACATAAGTACGAGTATTCCAAAATTTCAAATCCGTGAGCGACGTCTATTAGTGCGTTACTTATATTATTTGTCAATTATTGTTGTAATTTTCCTTCTATTTTTCCACGGAAATAGATAAATCTTGTGTCAATTGCGTGCAATACTTGCGTTTTTTTTGATTTCCTGGCATTTTAATTCAGAACATGCCTACATTTGGCCACCAATTCGCCTGATAGGAAGCGAAGTTGTAGCCAAAGATAGATTATGTAGACGTAGATGATACCTATCTCTCTTGACTTGAAGAAAAATGTCTTTAGAGTACCTATGAATGTATTTTTGAATCCTTCAATGGCAAATCAAATTGTGTGTAATTCGACTTCTGCACTATTCATGTTTCATGACCTCGGGGTCTGTAATACCGTAAGCCACGCAAATTGAATTTGGGTACCCGCTTAAATACGTATTACATCATTAAGTATCGAGATGAGCTCTGATCTGTTACTGACAATAAGAATTTTATTCAGACGTTGAATAGAAAAGGTTATTTGAAATGTTTATTGTATCGAATGAACTCTAGTAATTGAAAAGCACAGAAAATATATCGTATTTTCTTTTAGTTTGACACTGTTTACATATCATTTGTGAAGAATTACGTGAAAGAAATGAAACGAGTTTTCTTTCGTCCTCGTCATTTTCAACAACGAATAGATAAAAGTCTACAAATATCACGTAGAACTTAAATAACACTAAAACAAAATTGTGGTGGAGAATTTTTTTAATTTGTACCTATAGTTTTTTTGATTGCAAAGATTTCGGCAAAAATAGATTAACACAGTACCGAGATTAGTAGCGTACAAGAAGAGATGCTTACGCTCAGCACTGGGTTATTATAGTATAGGATAAAAATGATGATGATATTTAACCCATTAAAGCCTGAATTATTTTAATGTTCCAGAATTGTTTAATATTTTAATATATTGTAATTATAGGTCCATTTCATCATTTTTTAAAGTTATTTGTTTGGTGCAACTTTTACTTTTGAAAAAAACCATGGGTGCCGTTTGGCACCGCTAGGCTAATATGTTGTCTCAGGTCACATATAACTTAAATGAGAAGATTTGCTATTTATTAGCATTTTGCATTACTAACTACTGATTTAACTCTTTTAGGGTCTTACTATTTAATAATTGAAAAATAAAGTCAGTAAAAAACTTTTTTATTTTCAAAATGTACTGTATATTTCATGAACAATTAAGTATGGAATCGTAAGTTGCAAGCTGCGCGGAGTCCCACATCACATTTTTTTACATTGTAGTCTACAGGTCTCAAGACCACATTTGCGACAGGATTTACTGGGAACCAATGAGTGATTAAGACCATCAAAGCACACGTCATTGAGGATCATCAACTAGACTGAAACTTAACTTTTCATCATTGCTTTCGATTTCACAAAACGTCCCCCGTGAAAATGCAAGACGACGAGATGCAGCGTGTCCACGTGAAGTGCGAGTCCTGCGGACAGCTTATGAGAACCAAAAGATAACTCAGTAGAAGGTCCAGCTTCAACTTCATTGTCAGAAAAGCGAAGGAATACAGTGCGTCTACGCGAAGTACTTGACTGACAGGACGGCTTCTGAGAACCATGAAATGATTCAGAAGGTTATTCTGCCTCAGATTCACGTCTTTGATGCGTCGATGTCAGTACTACCTCACATCCAGCATTGAGTTGCTGATCTGTCAGATTATTTATAAAACCACCTTCATCTTCTTTAGCTGAATCCTCGTTTGATTGAATAGCAGGTTCTGGAGGTTCAATATATAACAATCGAGGCTCAAGATCTTCGTCTTCTTTCAGTATAGCTAATGCTTAATGTGTAATGAATAACTCCTGAAAAAATAAAAAAATAATTTTACACGCAAACGCACTCAAATTACTAAAAAATGAGAAAATATTTTATGAAAAACGCATCTGTGAAAAGCATACATATCAGCCTACGGGTGCCGTTTGGCACCCGTCACATTGCGGGTAGGATAAAACAAACAAATATAAAAAAATCGCGTAATGTTATTGTATTATAGGAAGAAACATTGTTTTTATACAAATAAAACGTATAAAAATGTAACAAATCATAGTAAATAAAAGAATTATGAAGTACTTACTTGAATGTGGCATCCATTTTTTGAATATTTTTCACAACACCAAATAATACTCGTCCTTGACGGTTGCATCAAGTGTACTGGTTGACAAAAAGTAGTTGAAAACAAAGCTAGCTCTGTCTAGTACCGCATAGACAATTGAAATTTTGAATATATCAATTACGATAAGCGTAAAGCGTGAAAGTTCAAATACATAAAACCGGGTGCCAAACGGCACCGCTAGGTCATAATGGGTTAAGAGGGTATCGTGCGTAGACGCGCTCCGCGTACAATTTCTATATAACGAGTATATAATCAGTGGTACCGTTTAACTTTAATGTTCCATCGTACCACCAGTAGTATGGCCAGGAGTACGGTGGGTCTGAAACGAAAGTGAGATGGCGAGGGGTCGAGGACAGCGCGTCTTCGTATGGTGAATTAACAATGAAAATTCATATAAAATTATCAAGGCAATTTTTTAACTGTTTTATGTGATTTCCCAATATTTTAGCTATTATTTTAGCTATACTAAATACATTACACATAATTAAAAAATGCTACTTATAAAAAGACTTCAAGAAATAAGATCTTCATTCAAAACAGAGGTGACTGCATTAGGTTCGATAAACTGAAGTAATCGTATATCGTATCAGATATGGTGTGCCAACAGAATATATGCTACAGAATAACATATATTTAAATCTTAAATTTTATTGTTCTCAGTATTTATATCTTGATTCTGGTCAGGCATTTTATACACGATCGCTCCTCAATGAATAATATATTTATTTATTTTGGGAAAATACTTTACGGCACGCTTGCTGAACATCATAAGCTCTGCTCTTGATCAGCGAAACAAAATAATCCTCAAACGTGGCCTTTACTGAAATTACTATTGAAGGTATTTATCACATTATTCCAAAGATGAACCTTTAATATTATCCTCTTATTAATGCAGGATGTTTCCATCCATTTCGAGCGATGATGGTTCATTTACGAAATTAATATTTTTAATTGCTTTCATGATTAATTCCCCGCGATTTTGTTAATTAAAATGGCTCTTAGGGATCCATTCGAGTGACATGCAACACGGTTATTAATTTTTCGATGTTTATTATGCTTTGTTTTTGAGAGAAAATTAATTTGATAAATATTGTTGATAGTATAAATTACGGTGCAAGTACGATACAGCTAAATGTCATTTGATTTCGTTTTCACTTAACGAAAATAGCACGGCAAAAGCCACAAACTCATATTCAGTTTTTGAAAACAATGTTTTGAATATAAAAAGCATATCTATATTCATAATAATCATTATCAGACGTAGGACGATCACTGCTGGACATAGTTCGTGCACTTGTTTTTGTGGTGTTAATTAGAACATCATTCCACGTATCGGTTGATTTCGTTGCACGCGAGTTGAACGCTGCACTTGCCGGTACGTGGTTTCTGTTCGAGAACTTTACGACCCCATTGGTCATCTGTTCTACGAACTATGCCTGCCCAATAGGCATGATGACTGGGTAATATAATTAGTCCGTATATATAAAAGGCTTAGATAGTAACGTTTGTTAAATATAAATAACATCAGTAACAGAAAATAAAATATATATACCTAGGTAGAAAATTAATCAAATAACCCGCCCCTTATCGTGTATTTGAATATCAAAAAACCGGACAAGTGCAAGTCAGGCTCGCACATTGAGGGTTCCGTTAAAATGATTAAAAACCAAGTTTTAGCAAGTGCTAATGAAGTTCTTTTATATGATACCTTACATGATTCGATTTACTCACTTTGAATTTTGAACCCATATTTTGTGAATTTTGAGGCCCTATTTTTTGTGATTTAAATAAAAATGTACAGTTTTCAGATTTATTCCTATATGTGTACTCTAAGACAATGATTCTCGTCAAATTTTATAGTTCTGTCAACGGGAAGTACCCTGTAGGTTTTGATTTTTATGAGTGCGAAATATGCGGTTTTTTACGACATAAACGGCTCTAACTTTTTCAAAAGATAACTGAGAAATTTTTATTTTACACAACTGCAAGAGATCATAGATATACGTACCTATACAGTTTAAATTTCAACTCGATATCTTTACGCATTCCCGAGATAAATAGTCTTGACATACACACAGACGGACAGACGGACAACAAAGTGATCCTATAATAGTTCCGTTTTTTCCGTGTGAGGTACGGAACCCTACAAATATTGAAATATCAAATGACAAAGATAAACCTTGTCAAAGTTTGGGAGTGAGGATCGTGACGTCACTTCTCTTACAAAAGTCTATACATTTGTATGGCACTAGTGACGTCACGCGGAACTTTGCCAGGCTATATCTTCATCAATTTTTGTTTAATTGACAAAAGAAAAAATACGTGTCTAATATTTTTTGATAGTCTATCTAAAGGACTAATTATATTTTTCGTCATCATGCCTATTCTACTTGCTAATCGAGTGGGCTATATCGCCACCTAATTTTGATTCAATTCCCACCCAGGACAAATATTTATGTGATAAAGATAGGTGTTTGCTCTGTGTCTGGTTGTTATTGGTAATTATCTATCAAAGTATCTATTTAAAATATGTATTTGTAGTATACCAGTATTTGGCAGCCATATGAAAAGCTTTGCTTAGTTTGGGGTCAAAAACCGGGTGTAAGATGTCCCCTAATATTTATTTATTTATTTTATCTACGAGTAAGAGTCTCCGCTGGTACAGAAACGTGGTGTTACACTGTATGCCAAACACTTTGAAAAATCTCAAAGTAGCCTTGCTATGGCGTGAGCTATGCTTGGAGTCTCTCACCGAGATTGAATCAGAAATGAGGATATCTGCAGAAAAACCAATGCTCGGAGTCTCTCTAAGAGATATGATCAGAAATTTATTATATTTTAGTCATTTCCATTACTCACTGTTTAACTACGCACTTCTCTTGTTTCACTCAATAAAAGGGCTGTCTATTTTCTGGGAACTGGTGACGTTTTCTTTCCTCGTATTGATTTATTGGGGAAAAGGAAAGCTCGGCACTTCTAACCCTTCCATATTATTTGGTACAAGCTTTGATTACAATTTGTTTCATAGCTGTTCTGATTATTTTGACCTGACAAGTGCTTCTTAAGTAATTGACCCTTTCCCAAACACATGCAATTATCAAATGTTAGTATAAGGTCTCGCTCTGCCAAATAGGTACGCAGATTTCAATAGGTGATACGACAGCATTTTATAAATAACTTTTACTATAGAAACAACCTCAAAATCTATATTTATCAAAAAACACCTATTTGGTACAAGCTTTGATTACAATTTGTTACATAGCTATTCTGATTATTTTGACGTGACAAGTGCTTTTTAAGTAATTGATCCTTTCCCAAACACATGCAATTATCAAATGTTAGTATAAGCTCTCGCTCTGCCAAATAGGTACGCAGATTTCAATAGGTGATACGACAGCATTTTATAAATAACTTTTACTATAGAAACAACCCCAAAATCTATATTTATCAAAAAACACTCGCCTCAATAAACCATAGACGCCAGAACCAACTAGTAGCGCCTGAACCACTATTAGAAATAGTTAGGAAAGATCCAGAGTACCTACATGTTAAAAATATTCAACAAGCTACCAACTAACATCAGAAACGAAACAAACGAAAACATTTTTAAAAGGGAAAATATTTTTATTTTCACAGCTAAAAACTACTACTCAATACAGGACTTCTTAGATAAAATGGTTTCCATACCGCGAACCAGACAAAGTAAATTAGACCTTAACTGTTACCAATACCTACTCGTAACTGTTCCTATTATTACCTTGGTGTTTAAGACAATTGCAATACCCTAAAACAGGGTCCATAAATATTTAAGTTTACATAAATGTTATATCATACTGATATTATAAATCCGAAAAAAATGTTGGTTTGTTCCTCTTTCACGCAGCATCGGAGCAACGGAATGACTTGATTTTAGGCATGGATAATTCAAAAGCCGGAAAGTGACATAGACTACATTTTATCCCGAAAAAATAAAAGGTTCCTTTGGGATAGCACAAAAGTCAAAATATCACACGAGCGGAGCCGCGAGCAAAAGCTAGTACGTTTATAAATTAGATTAAGAGATGTATGTATCTATGGTGGAATAAACGATTGAATATTAAAAATAGCGATAAGTAAGTAAGTGGGTTCGTATAGACCGGGTGGCTGGCTGGTGTCAGAGATTTTTTAAGCAGCTTGAAGGCCTCTGACATAGCTAAGCGGTCAAAATTGCGATAAAAATCAATTGTCCTATGCAAAATAATTCTAAACTATTTCTCAACAAAATTTATGGTAAAATATTTTTGACTATAAAACGTTTCAGAACAATCTCTAGAGTAGCGGATTGTTAACCCTAACGCGTATCGTCTACCCTAATTTCTGGGGGATCCGTACTTCAAAAGGTTAAAAAAAAACCCTGAACTAGTTTGCCGCACCTATTGCAAAATGTTCCAGATAATTTTGTTGTTTTTGCATCAATAGGCAACTAGAAATTTTAGGGATAAATAGATGTTTACAAATAGTTTATACTCCAATTTACTCATATACCTCGATTTGAATAAATCTTTTCCATCATCCTTACTAATATTACAATTCCAAGAGTGGGTTTGTTCATTTTTTGGTTTGTTGGATTATTGGTTCATTTTTTGTCTACTTATTCACGCAACAAACGGAGAAAGACTTAATTTTTTAAGGATATAGTTTAAAGGTTTGAAATTATCCTACCGGCTGCGCCAATTGTAGTGTTTAGTAAAAGACGGATTATCGCAGAATGGTCTTTATTGTTCTGGTAACAATCTATATACCTGTAGGACGTGGGTAGTTTATTAAATAATACCTACCCACATCTAATACACTACAATCACCTAGTTTATTTATTATATAATTTAGTTTTATTTAATATGTACATTTAACCAAACCAGGAGATTTAAGAGATAACCAAAATATAACGCGGAAGATGCCGCGAGTAAAAGATGGTTCTTCTATAAAAAATCACATACTAAAATCTATTTGGCATGACGTCTCTAAGCACATGTGATATGTCAATGGAATAAATGAATTTTGAATGTGAATTGAATATTCATGAAGTACCTCTCTTTTAAAATATTAAGCCCAGCACTAAAGACCCTAATTAACTGCATTTTCCACAAGCTTAGCTTTAAATTTTGTGTATGTTTTTCCAGCCACCTCTAAGTAATTAAGAAAAGGGGAAAAACGCAGCTAATTCCTTACTAAGTGCAGTACGGCTAAACGTTATTTAAGTACCTCGCTGAGCTCAAATTACCTTAGTCCCGGTTACCCAGAATATCTAATTTTCTTTTTGTGAATTTTGAAGTAATGTTTACTTTATAATATATCTAGTTCTTACTCTTAGGACGTTGACTCGTGCACTTGAGGCCTACTTTATAGGATTTCAAAAACATGACGTGAAGTGCAATATAGCTAGTTTCAATAGCTAACCAAGCTAAAAAGCATCCAGCATGTTAACGTTTAAAATCCCCACTAAGACTTTCGCCTCATTAGGCCTTTGCCGATAGCGTACAAATCAAACCTATTAGCGGCAAATGTATAAATACAAAATTACGTAAGTAAGAAGGTTTCCTCGAGAAGTTTTCCGACTAAAAATTCAGGGGAATGAAAAAAACGTATGAAAATACTCGGTAAATTAACCATTTATTACACGACGACAACCCAGAGGAATGTTATTGTTCAAATCATTCTCTTTAAAATCTAAAAAAAAGTTCCAAAAATTTCAAATAAAACCGTCAACTGAAATGAAACAAAAATTACATTTATATCCCAAATTGAATCCGCAAAAAGTTCAAAAACATTTTCAGAGGCCAGAATTTTTCCCCAGGTTTAAATAAACACCCCTTATTACCCTAGAAAACATTCGCACAACTTTATTGTAATTACATAGAACTTACCCAGAAAAATGGGGTTTAGAATGAAAACTTTTCTTTTTTCTCTTTATTGCTGAAACTCGGACCCTTTCTAAAACTTCCAAGGACATTAAAGTAAGATGATATTGTCCCACAATTGTGATTAAAAGCGAAAAGATGCAAAGATGTAACTATTGAATGTTTCAATCAGCGCCATAAATTCTGGATTAAGTATAAATATGTTTTAACTCTGGAGCCATTAGTATTAAAACTGATTGTGGGTTAAATGAAAAATAATAATCAATTAATAAAAATCTTGTGTGCCATTCAAAGAGTCCACAGATTTTTGGCAAATTGTAAAGACGCAGATTAGATATTATGTAATATTTAATATGTACCTAGGTATGGAACAGCAAACTATTTTGTAATCTTATGGTTGGTTATGTTGTAAAAGTTGTTGTTAGGTTCCTCTGTAAATATAGCTGTTATATAAAAGAACAACTTGCATATATTTTCAGTGTCTAATTTGTTATTAAGAAGTATACCCTCTACTAAACCAAAAAGAGGTGATTCAGACCATCGGCATGAGCAAGCAGCTGATACAAACTCAGTAGCGACAAAGTAATAAAAAAACAGCTAATTTTTTTCTTTAATTCCGTATTGGTCTTTTTGTAAAATTTGTAAATAATAACTAGTCCTAAGTCAATTACGATTGATCGTGTCGTTTTGATTGGATCGCCGCAGGAGAGTGATTTGATCGTTCATCCTGCGCCAACCCGATCAGTTACATGTCACTCGATCATCTAAAGTTGGTCGGTCGCTCGTTGATGGACTCACACGTGTTATGATAAGTAGTTGCCAAACTAATATGGACTTTAAGCCTCATGAAATAGGATAGGTAGGTTAGATACCTACCTTTTTTATGTAAGTATAAAGTCCTCAAATAGGTCGATCAACGACACGCTGTACGGATGCACAATCGGGTCGATCATAATCATGATGAAACGACACAAACTTTACGATCGCGCAGTCAGCTCGATCAAATAATAGAGTTGATTAAAAGATCGGGTTGTTTCCACCCGGGTCGATTCTATAGTGGGTTTTGGTCATGACCAGGGTGGTAAAAAACGATAGATCGACACAGTAGTTCCTAGCGATGATCTGATCACTCCCTATTAGCTAAGTACTGTTTGTCAATAGCCCTGTAATGTAAAATTTGATTTAAAATACTCTTCAACACACTTGCTCATAAAGTGGCTCTAATTTCACCGTCATTAGGCACATAATGACTTCTGTAATCAAACTGTGACTTTTTCATTGCTATAATTAACAAGTGAGTTATGGAGTTATTTTTTTATTTTATTGGTTGAGTTGCTTTGTTCTTAAAAAAATTTCGATACAAAAAAGATCGTGTTCAATAGTAGGTACAATTAAATAAACGCAACAACAAATTCATGCAACTTCGCATTTAAATAGATAATTTCAACTAGTACGTGTTTAATAAATAAATCTTTCACTCAAATATAACTTTTGTTTTCTCTGTAATCAATAAAGAAAACTTGAAATTCCCCAATTCCCCATTTTGAAATTCCCCATTTTGTGCGTGGCTAAAACGCTATCCGCGAAGAATCAAAAAATAAACCTCATTATTTTAGTCTATGACCGATTGCCATTGTGCGCGCGAAAACTGATTATTTTATTCCGCCATTTCGAAACATTTATTTTATTCACAAGTTTGTTGAAAAACGTCAAATGCTACTCGTGTGTATTGATGATTACCGTCCTCGGCTATCTCAATGGCGCCTCAGCGGTAATCACCAACATTACACACTTGTACCATAATGTACTATTATGTCACAAGAACACCGATTTTATCGCATCGCATAGCAGCTGTTACTGCCTACTTAGAACAATGGTCCCGCGAAGACATTTTCAAATGGGAAGTTAATTAAAAGTTAACTCTTTTATTAGGGCAGTTCCTGTTATCGCCCGCCGGATGTTGCGCGAATTGTTCGCAAACTATGTTGCAAATTGTTTCATTTTGTTGTAAAGAGTCTACAGCCGGCTTGGGCCAAATTGAAACTCGTGTCAAAATCACGCTGCGTAAAGAGAATGTGCTTTTTTTACGGAACCCTAAGTTCCGTACCTCAAACGGAAAAAAACGGAACCCTTATAGGATCACTTTGTTGTCCGTCTGTCCGTCTGTTTGTATGTCTAGACTCTTTATCTAGGGAAAGCGTAAGGATATCGAGTTGAAATTTATACTGTATACGTATATCTATGATCTCTTGCAGTTGTGTAAAAAAAATCTTCTCAGTTATAGTTTAAAAAAGGAAGAGCCATTTATGTCGTAATAAACCGCATACTTCGACACTCACAAAAATCAAAACCTACAGGGTACTCCCTGTTGACATAGAACTATGAAATTTGGCGAGAAGCATTGTCTTAGAAAACACAAATAGGCATAAATCTGAAAACTGTATATTTTTATTTAAATCACAAAAAATAAGGCCTCAAAATTCACAAAATGTGGGTTCAAATTCAAGTGAGTATTCAAGGTTCTGTTTTTCCTTTTGAGGTACGGAACCCTAAAAATCCATTACATACCATTTTCCACCTCTGTTGTTAACAACGTCCACCAAAAAGAAAAAAAAACCGAACAAGTGCGAGTCAGGATCGCACATCGAGGGTTCTGTACAAATCCAGAAAAATTCACAAAATTGGGAAGTACTCGTAAGTTGTTGAAATGTCTTTACTACCATCGTATACTATACTTTCTATACCATCGAAAAAAATGTTTTTTTATTACTCTTTTCTCGTCACACATCGAAAATTACACGTGCTATGAAGTTCTTTTATATTATGATACCTTACGTTATACGATTTACTTATTTTGAATTTTGAACTCATATTTTGAGAAACTAGGCCCTATTTACTTTATGTACAGTTTTCAGATTTATTCCTATATGTGTACTCTAAGACAATGCTTCTCGCTAAATTTCATAGTTCTATGTCAACGGGAAGTACCCTGTAGGTTTTGATTTTTGTGAGAGGTTATTTGCGACATAAACGGCTCTAACTTTTTTAAATGGTAACTGAGAAGTTTCTTTTTTACACAACTGCAGGAGACCATAGATATAAGTATAAATTTAAATTTCTACTCGATACCTTTTACGCGTTCCCGAGATAAAGAGTCTTGACATACGGACCGACGGACTGACGGATAACAAAGTGATCTTATAAGGGTTCCGTTTTTTTTCTTTTGAGGTACGAAATTTTAAAAACACCTAAAAATTGACAAATATTGAAGTTAAGTCTACTGATACAAATTACTACACTATACGTAAGACCAGATTGGTCCTTATGAAAAAGTATATATTCAGCAGTGGATTATTAAAAAAACAGGTTCAAAAATTATAATTAATAACCAACTTATTTGTGACTCGTGATTATTACGAGTCACAAATAAGTTGGTTATTAAGCTCTCTTCTAATCAGAAGAAAGGCATAGTTTACGACTCCTTGTGAATAAATGCGTGTTAAGAGACTTCACACATCTTCTACACACGTTAGCTCATTAAATTTAACCCGTTAATTGTTGTACTTTTATTTAACAGTCGTCACCTTAACCCACATAATATTCTGAAAGACAAAATAAGTACAGATGGGTTCGAATCTATGGCATCCTGGTAAAATAACCACTGATTTCCAAGCTCTTAAGCCACAGTTAAATATCATAACTTCAATGTGTAAAACGAAGCTTAAAAATTCCAATTATATCTACAGCTAAAGTAATTTGAGAACTAAAATATTACTGCAAAGTAATTAGGCGTTTACTAAATAAAAATTGTGATAAAATTATCCAATAGATGGCGACAATAGTTTGAAATCGTCGATCCTTTGACTATGGAAATCGTACTGTCATAGTCAAGATGTCTTCTTCTTCTTTTTTATGTTTTAGCGTCGCATTGTTGTGCATTTGCCAATATCAAGTATTAAGATCGAATAATTTTAAGTAATATTTTATCAAAATAGTCACGCCATAGTCCAATAAAGTCGCGGTCAAGTCCAAACGTAGTTCAAGTCATATCTCAGTAAAGTATTGGAGACTTTAATATAGGTTTCTCTCTCACACCCTATTCCAGTTGATAATGACAGATCAATTTATATGACTATTACGCCATCTAGTAAGTTTTGTGAAACTATTTTTTTTTTGGAAAACGCCTCATTCTGAAATACGAAAATTACTTTTAAGTATTTCTCCAACCAAAAACCTACAACGTTAACAACGCTACTTTTCCTCACTAAAACTCCAAAAACAAAACGTCAACAAGCCCAGCGTACAACTCAAACGAAATAACATAACACATAAAAATACATTTTAGAATTAAATGTGAAATTCGTACATTCCGTCTACCCTTCTCAGTGTTTAAAAAAACTTGACGAACGTCAGGTAAAATGCGTCCGCGATTCACAAAATCCTTATGAATATTTATACGTGTCATCGCAGGATTCTGAAAACCTCTTTTCACTTAAAAATGGTAATTCCGTCATTGTTACCCTTATTATTATGCAATTGCGTTTCATAGTCATTTTGTTTAAGAGTCCGCTTGATAAAAAGATTATACATTGGACATATTTTTAGGTATTTTATTTCATTTATATACTAAATATTAAAACAAAGTCTACACTTACTCGTATTATAAGATTCATGGTCTTTTAAACATGAACACAGCCCAAAATATTCCAGATATGAATGGTAAGTTTTTTGCCTAGGTATACACTAAGAATAACTAATAATTTTCTGCTATAGTTAATTAGTCGCATAATACGCGCGATACAATTGTACATACAAAATAATTATAATAGTTATAATTCGAAACAGTATGATTATATAAATATGTTTTTTATTCCATAATATGGAATCGTCGCCTTATTTTTTTAGTAAATATTATTTACTAAAAAAATAAGGCGACGCAGCTGTGTAATATTACACGAACCATTTTGAGCCACTTTTGACCCCATCATAACTCGAAAACTATTTACCTAAATATATAAAATTAAGCATATTTATTACAGTTCTTTAACTTATATACAGTAATAATAATCAATTTTCACTTTACGCCCATGCGTAGTTAGCGAAACAGCCAAGCCACATATATTGACTAAGGTGTAGAGTTTGTGAAGTAAGGACTTGTAGAGTAAGGCGTGTAGAGTTAAAAGCTTGGCTTGACGTGAGATCTGACAACTTTTTGATAGTGTGAACTGTGATTTAGACTTGGCTACATTTCACATGAAAATATTTTTGTTGGATTTTAAACTTAGTCTGATGCGCTATTCTTCGTACGCTTGGTATTGTAGATGGGTTCTTGGATGATAAATTAAAACGCCGATTATTCACTCTGCACTTTATTTCACACAATCACTTCACAAAAATCACAAAAACACACGACACAACTGTTCGCACAAACACTTTACACTGGCACAAACTCGTCACTTCACTATCACTGGTACTGCACTTGAACACGAGATGTTTTCGCTTCAATGGTAAACAAAAAACTGAGTCCCCAAGGGTCGGCCGGCGTATTTATATCCGTTATTACAGTCTGAAATTCACTAGATTTCTAGATCTAATAAACGCTATTATGTTAACAAGCAAACAACTAAAAAGCTCGAGACTTCCCTATTGTTTCTCCAATACAAAAACACCAAAAAACTAAAAAAATAGACGGCAGACAAAGGCCGACCCCGCTCGAGTCATAAAACCATAAATCTCGCACTTAGGTGTAAACAACTCGCCGTAATTACCGTGCGGCCGACTGTGTTACAGTATTATACATTGTTTCTTATGAATGCGTCTGTCAAAAAAAACTCAGACGAGGTTATGGTAGTAAATTACTGTAGGCATAATCCAGATTTTATTACAGGCCTTTTCAAATGAGAAAAAGGTCCCTAAGCTAAGTTTAGTACCATCCTCAAAGAATACCAGGTTTCTTGAGGCCATAAAGCAATTTCCACCTCTATTATATAACATCCGTTCGCCCTGAAGCATAAGTACATTGTTATTGAATAAGATTATGACCAAAATGATACAAAATCCAATCCATAAAATAGCTGGGTTATTTTTTAGACCGACTCATGTTTAATCACTATCGGTAAATGTTAGGTAATATATAAATTATAATTGTACGTACATTCATCAATCCTACGCGGGTTACAGTATGCGCAATTCTTTTTGAGATCTTAAAAGTTAGACAAACAGATGCGCAAAATATAATACGCTTTACCACCAAATATTTAAACACGCTTTAAACACTGTTTAACCGAGCAATTTGTTCTGTTAAGCATTGTCTAAAGTGTGCGAAAAACTTTTGTGGTAAGACAAAATATGTTTGAGGTGTCGGGCCTGCACCAGCGCGCGACTCGTGCCTAACTCCCGAGGCCTCAAAAAGATTTCCGTGTTGTGTATCTCTCTAAATGTGGTACCCAGGGTGTTAAGCAAAGGCTGTTGAACATAGGCCGCTCCAATAGATTTCCAATAACGTCTGTTAAAAGCGCCTTACATCTAGGTTCATCGTGAAGAGAGATGTTAACTTTTTTTAAATATTGGGGGTTAGGAGACACCTTACACACGGTCTCTGACCCCAAACTAAGCAAAGCTTGTCATATGGCTGTCAGAGACTGATATAATACATATCATATTTTTAAATATATACTTATATAGATTATATCTAAATACACCCAGACACAGAGAAAACACATATGTTCATCACATTAATATTTTCACTGGGTGGGAATCAAACCCACGCCTCTTTGACCCAGGAATCAAGGTCACTAACCACTGAGCCACCGAGGCAGTCAAAATGTATTAGATACGCTGCACTTGCCGGTATATAATCTCCATTGGATAACTTTATGGCCCTTTTGGCCATCCGATCTTCAATATTACATAGGTAACTTCTAACTTAGCTAATATGAATTGTTTATACTATCATACGTAATCATAATTAAAAATGTACCTATATTATTTAACACCCGGAAATTTGACTAGATGATATAATCAAAAAATTCTCGAGTGGAGACCACGTACCGGCAAGCGCAGCGTAGGACATCCACCCACAAGGTGGACGGATGACCTCATTAAGACTGCAGGATCGCGCTGGATGCAAGCCGCTTCCAACCGGTCTTATTGGAGATCCATAGGGGAGGCCTATGTGCAGCAGTGGGTGTACTTTGGCGGATTGATGATATGATCGTTTACATAATTCATCATTCGACATTTGGCTAGGTAGCCTATGTAAAACTACATTTATCTATGTATCTATAACCTACACTCATCATTACTATCTACAATTGATGAATAAATGAGGGCAGATCGGTATATAGTTAGGCTTAGACCAAATTTCCAAAAATTTTCAAAAGCTCTATCAGTGGGCTAGAGCATTCAGATTATTTTTGAACCTAATGCAGTCTGTGGATAATCTGTAATTGCTTTTTCTGTTTTAGTAGCTGTCAATTTCAGTCTTTGGCAGCCATATCACAAGCTTTGCGTAGTTTGGGGTCAGAGGCCGTGTGTAGGATGTCCCAAAAGATTTATTTATTTAAATTTAAGACTTTGCCAACAAACGCATTTACGACGACCGCGATTGTGCTGGGAACCTATCAGCCTATCAGGAAAAGAACACGATAATCTCTACTAAGTAACTTCATATAGGCAGGCTGGCTAGTTCTGGTGTCAGAGTTTATAGGCCGCCTGAAGGCTTCTGACATGACTAAACGGTTAAAATAACCGGGACCTACAATATAACGTGTCATCCGATCCGTCCACGGTAGCGCTCAGTTGAAAAATGCCACCTGCCATGCCATCTGGTCACCCATCAAAATACTGAATGTGCGGAACGCTGCTTAATTTAATTTCGATGATCGAAACACCTAGTCAAACTACGCTGCAAGCGCTACTTTCCCACTACAATGTACGTACGTACGACAATTATATTCTTCAAGAATATTTGACTGCCTCGGTAGCCCAAGTTAGAATCCTGACTCCTGGGCCAATGAGGCGTAGTTTTGATTCCCACCCAGAGCAAATATTTTTGTTATGATCTCAAGTGTTTATTGGTATTGATATAATGCTTTATAGTTTGCAGACACCATTTTTATTGTAGTTCAAAAAGATACCTATCCTATTACAAAAATAGCTCCACAGAAATCAAAAGAATATAACTTTACTTACCATGAATCTTCTGGAATACGACTAAAATATGTCCTGACATTTCAAAGCTTCGCTGAATAAGATAATTATCTCCTGAAAAATAATCATCTCTTTGATAAAACCTTCCTTAGCTCTTCTTTGAAATATTCCCTCCTTGAAATGGATATTCATAGACACAAAATTATTTTTTTTTTTTACAAAAATGTATTTAAAATAACTAATCCAATACATTTATTTTATATTTATAGGTGCTATATCACAAGCCATGGCCTAGAGAAAAAAAATAGAAAATAAAATCCGTATGCTGTGTGCCATTAGTTTTTAAATAAACATTTCCCGCCTTATTCATAAAGGCAGAATTATTTCAGTTTTATAATTCGACATTTGGCATTTACAAAAGAATTAAAATTATACTAAATAATGTAATACAATAAACATACGTTATTATCAAAGCACTAAAAAACAAAGGACGTAAAATTACTTCTAAGTAACTCTATGCGTTTATTAAGGCTGATCGGGCCGATCAAGTCTTTCACGTATTTCAGAAATAGGTAGGTACTATCTATGCTTAGTTCATCAATCTGAAACTCGTCACAATTATAGTAGACAGTGGTAATTTTACATATTTTCCTCTGTACTATACTGTACTGTACTCTACCAGCCTTTTTAATAGTTCACTGCCGGACGTAGACCTACCCACGGAGGCTGATTGGGCCATATCCACCACGCTCGCCCAGTGAGAGTTGGTGGATTCACATACGCCATCGAATTTCTTCTACGGACTTATGCCGGTTGCCTCACGATGTTTTCTTTCACCGAAAAGCCAGTGGTGTTAAATTCCGTACATAAATTCCAAAGAACTCATTGGTACGGGACCGGAGATTTGAACCCACGACCTCACGATTGTAAGGCGGGTGTCACTACCTCTTGACCACCACAGCTCTATTTTCCTCTAGTAGACATTAACTGTCTTACCACAAAAGATCAAACACGCTTTAAACACTGTTTAACCGTAAAATTTGTACTGTTAAACATTATCCAAAATGTGCGTAAAACTTTTATGGTAAGACTGTATACTTTTACTGCTTCTCTAAAATCTGCTTCCCTAGTAGGTACCTACGCGACTACGCCAATTGTAATAATATTTGAGACTTACATTTTACGTAATAAAACATTTTAAATGTAATTTTTTCCGTTCATCTAATAATATTTAGTTTACAAAAACATTATTTAGTTTTTAATATAACTACAAAATTGGTTGAAAATTGCCGCTCCCCTAATTTTTGCCGCACTAGCATATTCAGTTTATTAATAAATCTGTCACAGTTAGCCACTAGTCAAATCATTTTTTTTATTATGTTTTAATAAATTAAATATAATTTAAATATTCACTCTATGGTTGGAACGTATTGTTTTGTCAGTAAAATAAATTTGAAACGAAGAAAGCAAGGTTTTTCAATTTAAAATGTACCTAGTAAGCATTTGAATATTCTAATCATAAAGCGGTGTACAAAAAAATCAATGAATATATTGTATTTAAAAAAAACTCTTACCTCCAAACAACATCACAAACAAACAAAAGACCGCAAATCCTTGTCCAAACATTTTCGAGTTTTCACTTTCCACTTCTTCACAACCACTTCGCCATTCAAGTTCAAAAAGTTTTAGAGTTCATTGAAACTCGACAGGAACACATTTTCAAAGTACCCGGTATTTATGATAAGGTTTTTTGAGATTCGGCGCCAAAATTCGAAAAAGCGACACGACTTTCCCCTCCCGAGGCTTCGACGGAACTGAAAAGAGCTACACCTGACACCAGCTCTGTCAGATTTCAGCTGCCGCGCAGTACACATGCTAGCAAAAGGTTAGTGAAACTCTTTTACGTTTTTAACTGTAGCGTGTTTTGTTATATCGGTTGTGGTTAGTCTGTGGCCGTATCAGAGGTTTTGTTCCCTGTGGAATTCATTTGGGTGGAACCAAATGAGCGTTTTATGTTTGAACACTTACCGTCAGTTGCTGCACTAAAAGTTATTGTGATTTTTATTATAATTGTGTTTTAGCCGACATCTAAAAAAGAGAGGTTTTGTAGTTATAATGTATTTCTAGACAACGCAACGGGTATTTCCTTAGCTATCATTGTAGGTATGTTACGTATTATCGCAACTTTTACTATGGAACCAACACAAACAATTGGATCTACCGTAGCAAATGTTAACCTTCTGATCAACGGTTTATGTTCATCAATCTAGAATGTCCACTGCTGAACATACTTAGGCCTTCTCTATCGATATCCAATAAGACCTGTTAAAATCGGCTTCAATCAATCGCGATCTTGCAATTTTAATGAGGTTGTCAGTCAGTGCACAGTTACAGCATTTTCTATGTAACAGCAGATTTTTATATGTCAAAGTCAAAGTCAAATCATTTATTGCATCATATGAAATTTACATGCAGTTCTTAGGTAACATGTTTTGTAAAGTGATACATATGACCATATAAGGATGAGAATTTTATTATTTGTACTGGAACGATTTATCATTATGTTTTCTAGATTATCGTTAAAAAAATGTTCATATGTATGTTCAGTTTTCAATAGTTCCACGAAAAATCTTCAGCATTTATCTTGATTATTATTAAAAGAGCGTTCATTAAAATTATCAACACCTACTGCTGAATAGGTTATCAAGACTACTGTGCTGAAATTATAATGACGACGGATAAAACAATTTAGTTCCATATTTTTTCCCGGCTCCTTTTTTTCTACTTTCTACAACGCGTACAGTTTTCCTTCAATCTCTTTTTTCTTATTTACCTACCTACTATAAGTATTACGTCTCATTTTCTACAAAGCTTTATGAGATTTTCTCCTAATTGACTCCAATATGATGACTTTGAAGTTTAGTTCAGAAGTGGGGCGAACTTAATTTAGTTAGATTTGACATTCTTGCCTTTCGTCCTTATTTCATTTCGATACTCGAGTTTCTAGGTCAACGATATTGTGAGCCGCGTGCTAGTAAAATAAGGATGCTTTATCCAGCCATCATCATCAGCATCACCATTATTGTGAAAGCCTACCGCGCTAGGATGCGCACGCAGTAATATTTCTTTTGACGTGTCGGAACGAGTGAGCGTTATGGCAAAATATACAGGGTTATTTCTAATCAATTAGCATCTTTTTAGAGGCTTATTATGTACATCAATACTAACAACTTTTGTTCAACGACTTTTGTCAAATCTAAAAAAAAAGTTATTGTTCTACAGAAAAATATTGTTCACCTTCGATAAAATGTATGGCACAACTGATTATTTTTTTGAGTTCTGACTAAAGTCGCTGAACAAAAGTTTTAAGTTTTGATGTACAGATTAGGCATCTAAAAGGATGCTAATTGTTTAGGAATAACCCTGTATATCTGTCACTTTTTCACACGTCATCGAAGAGTTATTTTTATGGTTTTTCATGGTGGCATGCTGGACTAGCTGGAAATGGTCATTAATTGACAGATAGACTAATTGACTAAAGTGAAGTCTCCGCTTCAACTCGACATATTAAATTGTATTTGTGCTTATAATGTAGAGAAACTAACCTTTTTGTTAGCTTCTCTACATTCAAACTCTTTCAACGATAACACTGCCAACTAACAATTCTATGTATGAAAATTTAAAATTGCTTTTGACAGGATCAGCGATCCTTGTTTTAAAAATTCTGGCAGTCTTGGGAGAGAAGTCATCAAGTAGACACGAAAGATGGTGCATGTCTTGTGGTATTTTTATGAAAGTATATGTGGTGTTAGTTCATGTTAACGTGTGATCTTTGAACGTGGTGACCGGTCCTGCAGAGAAGACAGCATGAGCGTCTGGTAATTTTTCTTCGCGAGGCTTCGGTCTCTTTGACCTTGTTACAGGAGGACCTCATCTTTTGGGGCCACTGACCTTGCCACTTACCTTGGAGTACCAAGCTAGCGCTACAGGCGCCTACCTCAAGCGCCAGAACAACACCACGGGCGTCTTCACGCTAGTGCCCAGCTAGCGCACAAGCGCCTCCACCTCAAGCGCCACAACACCACGGGCGTATATACGCTAACGCACAGCTGGCGCTACAGGCGCTTCTATCTCCAGCGCCCTGCTGGCGCTACGTCTATCGGCGGGTCCAGCTTGTCTACGCTCCAACCTCGGCCGGCCTCCAGTGTGTTTTCTTTGTGTGCTACCCCTCCCCTGTTAGGCTAACATTCCACGGACTCTTCAAAATTCTCTCTCTATTCGCTTCAAGAAAAACATATAGACTATAAGTGCAGTGTTATTTATATGGTGTAATGAATAAATGTGTAAACAGTATGGTTAGTTTTCTATATTAATCTCCTTTCTTCGAACCGTTAGGAATCCTAACCACTAGGCAGGACTCTTGGGGTAGGTTCTCTCGTAACTTGTGGTGTTGCAACCGGCTCCCCCGCTTGCAACATTACCGGTTCTTACTCTGATACTCTTAACCTGTGGTGCTGCAACCGGCTCCCCCGCTTGCCACATTACAGGTTCCTCTCTAATCCTCTCTTAACTTGTGGTGCTGCAAACGGCTTCCCCGTTTGTAACATTACAATAGGTAACTATCTTTCACCGTAACAACCCTCCCTAAAATAAAATAAAAACTGAGAGTATTCTTTATGAATCTTAAATACTGTTCAATTTTAGGCGAGACATCGTTCGATGCAAACAGGAGTTGGTACAAGCTGCCCCAAATTGTTTTCGTTCGGAGCTGATTGAATTCTCTTCGTATATCGTCATCAGCTTGCATTATATTGCCGTAATGTACTCTCCACATACTTGGCAAGATTTAAGATTGGATAACAGATGTTACTGAAGGAAAATTGTCTATTTCATTTAACTGTACCTAAGAGGTAGACAACTTGAATGTTCAAAAAGTAGGTCTACTTTTTTCTATAAATAAATAAAGAAATTACTTACGCAAATTACGAAGCACCTTAAGCAGAAAATAATAAATATTTACCTGCTTAATTTTAATTATTTTATCACCTCTCAGTATGATTCTTTTGATAGTAATTTTTGCCAAACATTGCACAGCTACTATCAACCGTGCACAGAATTCGAATAATTCGCTCGAATCGGTGTACCATCAATGTATTCATTTTCACATTACTGTTGATTTTCAAAAACGACTAAGCCAATTTCAATAAAATTTAAATGGATCCACTTCCGAAGTATGATAGAACAAAAAGAAAACAGGTTTATAATTGGCGGGTAATTCGCGTAACACGTATACCAGATACGTACCTACATCTCAGAGCAAATAAAAAAATCAAGAGACAACTTCGTTGAACAGTCAAGTGAATCCGGTTTTTTATACATGTGTGAGTGCGTCTCTGTTGCGCCGCCATAGTTCGACTGACAAGCCAAGGCGTAGTTTCCTTGTACGTTGATGTGTGTGTGATTGTCTGTACACGGCGAGGCGTAGTTTTGGTCGGCCTCACTTGTTTGATCACAACTTTGTCTTTATTTTTTTATTTGGCCTGAGACCTACATACAGAAATACAACACAGTCGAATCTCCTTTTTTAAAGTCGGTTAAAATAGTAATTTTTGCGATTCAAGAGCTAGAGTCACTTGTTAACCGATTTCCAAAAAGAAGAGGTTCTGGGTTTGTTTGTGTGTATTTTTTTATTATTATGTTCATTACAGCGAACCGAATCAAAAATATTTTTAGTTCTCTCGAAGTGGTGGACCTATTTAAACTTTATTGAATTTGGCTGAACCGTTTTTAAATGATAATGTAGATATAATTTTGATTTTGTAATGACAATTTAATTTTAATTTTGTGATAATAATTTAACAATGAACCGTCCCAATGTAATAAATAATATGCCTTAAATGACAATTATTCTTTTTATGACTGAATTATTCTGGATGTATTAGACAATATTATATAATAAGTATATCATGCAATAATTTAATTTAATCAATAAACTACAGTATGTTACGGGCTTTATATCGCAGTTCACTTATTTTGTACGAGTCGGCCGCCGTCGCCGCGTTGACAGAAATAAACAGTAAAACTACCTCACATGTATAAAAAAATGTTTTTATACTGCTGGTTTTTAGGTACTTGGTATATGTATAGTGTTGCCGAAATTCCACGATGTTTTTATAGTTTTTTTTTTTACTTTTTATTTTGGATAAGTCTGCACTTTGCGCTTCAAAACAAGAATGTAGGTACTTATGAAAAGTGTGTAATCTCAGTAAGCGAATTTTCGTAAATTATTTTGAGATTAATAAATATTCTTAAATCAGAATATTATGACATGTAAACTAAGACCCGCATGTTTAAATTACATATTATTATGATGCAATAAAAAAATTAAATTGAATCAAAAAATCAACGAATGCTTGGAGGGTCGCTTGCCCAAATACCGAGCTTCCAAAGACTTTATCGTCGCAGAGACTGTGGGATCGGCCGATTTGCGAACTAGCACGGAAATCTCTTCTAGATACGTGTCCTAGCGTCGCGGATCGCGCTCGTATCCTTACAGTCTCTGTATGGGAGTCCGGTCTTTGGTTGCAAGCATTGCCCTCTTTCAATACTGGTAACCTTTTAGACCCAACTGCATTTCGTCTAGCTGTCAGCTGACGCTTGGGTGCAAGGTGTTGTGAGGCCCATCGCTGTCAGTGTGGTACTGCAGTTGACCAGCTCGGTCACCACGGTCTCTCTTGCTCAAGAAGCGCTGGTCGGATTGGACGCCACGCCAGCCTTAACGATGTCATACGCAGAGCTTTTGTCACCGCCTATATCGCAGCCGTACTCGATCCGAGTGGGTTGGCGCGTGGTGATGGCAAAAGGCCTGACGGCATGACGCTGGTCCCATGGAAGTGTGGACGGCCCTTAGTATGGGACGCAACTTGCGTCGATACTTTGGCACCGTCATATCTTCCTGAGACTCAGAGTAGAGCTGGAGCGGCGGCCAATTCGGTTGAGCAGCACAAGCGGCGCAAATATGCTAACCTCGGTAGTGGTTACATATTTGAGCCATTTGGAGTTGAGACTTTGGGTCCGTGGGGGCCGGGAGCTCATCTCGTTTTCAAAAGTCTTTCTGAGCGTCTGGTGGACGCGACGCGTGACCAAAATGCTGGTGTTTATTTGGCTCAACGTACAAGCATTGCCATTCAGCGTGGCATGCTGCCAGCATGCTGGGCACGCTGCCAACTGGCAGTGGGCTTGAGCACTTGGATTATCTTTAGACCTTCAAGGGTCAGTGGATGATCCAATTGCTTTCTATGTAGTAGTAGTGTAGTATTGTCATTTAAATAAATAATAAAAAAAATCAACAATAATGTAAAATTACACAACACATCAATTCGAGCGAACTATTCGATTTGTACACGATGTCGGTTTTGCCAGTTTTTGCGAAAAGTAATGATTTTAAATGATAAGTACAATGTCCTCCGGCTGGTGTATGTACTACCCAGTATATCAATTATGTACAAGTAAAATTTATATAATTCAACCAAAATAACAAGTCTCCATTTAGACCGCGTAATACAGAATTAGATTGGGGTCCAATCAAGTTGAACGAAATTTAATCAACTGAGTAAATACGATTTGCAATAGCGATAGCTATCGACCGAGATTGGTATAAATAATTAAGTCGATCTTGAACGAACTGTTATTAATGGTCAGTGTTTATTATGCTGATTTATTTTCACCGGAATACTCAAAATATGAAGGAAATTTTTAACGCCAATTTTCCACACCGCTCGAGCTCTCGTGCAATTCCGTGCATTCATAAAGATAAAAAACACATTTTAATTTCCAAAAGCTATTATATTTATTCGAGAATTTTTCGACCCCATTGGTCATCAGTCCTCCGCGCTATGTCCATTTTAACTTGCCAATCCGTTGGGCAATATCGGTAAAATTGGTTCTTCTACGGATCTCCTCATTTCTGATTCAATCTCGCAGGCAGACTCCGAGCATAGCCCTCTCCATAGCTCGTTGGGCTACTTAGAGCTTACGCTTCCAACCGGTCTTTTTGGAGATTCATACGAAGCCATACGAAGTCCAGCAGTGGACTTCGTATGGCTCATGGATGGATTATATTTATTATAAGAAGTACCTATTTGTTTACCAGAAACATTACTCAACATTTTATGGTAAATTACTGATGATTATTAACGATTTTAATTGACAAATGTAATAATGCAATAATATTGAACATCACTAAGTATACAACTATTTTATAAACATAATAGAATTAAACAACAAATTAATTAATATTATTTATGACTAAATTTTAATTGTACCATTAATTGATTGTAGCGCTCGTAGCGTAGTTTGATTAGGTGATTGTCAGCGATCACCGAAATTAAGCAACGTTCCGCACGGTCAGTATTTGGATGGGTGACCGCGGGTGGCATTTTCTAACTGAGCGCTACCGTGGCTCGGATGACACGTTAAATTGTAGGTCCCGGTTGTTTTAACCGTTTAGCCATATCAGAGGCCTTCAGGCGGCCTAAAAACTCTGACACCAGGGCTAGCCACCCGGCCTATACGAACTTACTTACTTATTGATTGATGAGAAATAAAAGGCTTTTTTATTTTTTATTTTATTTTATTTATTGATTGTGTATCGTAACTAGGGCATGCAAAAACCGGGTGGTTTTGAAAAACCGGGTTTTTCGGTTTTCGATTTAAAAAACCGGGTAAATCGGGTTTTTCGAGTTTTTCGGGTTTTTTTTTTTGGTAAGTATATGAAAATACTAAAAATAATGGTTTGTTTGTTGGTTTATGACCCTGTACTGTCCCATTGTTGGGCAAAGGCCTCCCCTCGAGATTTCCAGTTGCGTCGGTCTTGTTCTGATGCAATTTGGATTAAATGTATTCGCGCTATCTAATAGAGAGTGCAGACTCTTTATTAGATAGCGCGAATGGGGACGCGATGGGGTCCCAACCGTGGTGGGGGACCCCATTCGGAGGTGATTTTATGCCAGAGGTCTTCTGGCATGCGACTGACTTACTCGGCCCACTGCGACTTCAGTTTAGCGGCAGTGAAAGCCAAATCTTTGATTTGAGTTCTGGAACGCAGTTCGGTGTTTTGTACTCGGTCTATTAGCCGGTCACCGAGAATACGCGCTCCTTCGCTCTTTGGCAAACCTTGAGTTTGGACTTTTAGACTTTAGTTAAAGACACCTGTTTGTCAAAAACAATGTTTGTACACCATAAGTCAAAATGGAAAGATTACATACATCTTGCGCTTTAGTGTGATCGGAAGGTGTCTCTTCATATGCTTTTTCATGGCCCAATAGCTCTTCCAAGCTTTCTCTTTTCTTCTAGGTCTTGTCTCGTCTGGAAGGTGACTATTTGCCCAAGATAGATGTAATCGTGAACATATAATATGTCTTCGTCATCGACAGTTACCCGACGTTTGATGCCATTGGGCATCACTTTGGTCTTTAACATGTTCATCCGCAATCCAACCTAGAGGCTTGCAGTGGTTAGATTTTGTGGCATTGATTGCAGCTCTCTGGCTGAGGAAGAGAAGATAACGATATCGTCTACAAAATGAAGATTAGTTAACCTTTTTTTTATCGATATCAACACCACTTCTATCCCAGCTTTCCGAAAACTTCTTCGAGGACGCCCGTGAATATTTTCGGGGACAGTGGGTCTCCCTGTTTAACATATTTCTCTATTGCAAATGCTGGGCCAGAAGATTGTAATTTTGTTGCAGCGGTACTTTGAGAATAGATGAGGCGGAGAAAATTAACGTGTGTGATGATATCAAATGCTTTTTAACCGAAGAAACAGAGGAGGTACTCAACTCGACGCGTATATGTATAAATATGTTGTGTATAACCAAACCAATAACCTATATAACCAATAGCGCGGCCAGAGATCCAAGACCCAGCTTACCTGATAGTTCACCAAAGATATCCCGGACATCAGCCTGTACGAGATTAGAATGGCCCTGAATCAGTTTAAGAATAACAAGGCGCCGGGTGATGACGGTATCACATCAGAGCTGCTGATAGCGGGTGGAACACCGGTACTAAAAGTCTCCCTAAGCTTTTCAACACCGTCGTCCTCGAGCGCATCACGCCAGAAGCGTGGAGCAGAAGCGTGGTGGTGTTGTTTTTCAAGAAAGGTGACAACACCTTATTGAAGAACTATAGACCCATCTCACTTCTGAGCCATGTTTATAAGCTGTTTTCAAGGGTCATTACGAACCGTCTCGAGCGTAAGCTTTATGAGCCTTCCGAACAAGCCGCATTCATACGCTGCGGCAGGTTATACAGAAGACCGAAGAGTATAATTTGCCACTTTGCTTAGCGTTTGCGGACTATGAGAAAGCCTTTGATTCGGTCGAGGCATGGGCTGTGCTCGAGTCTCTCCAACGATGCCGTAATGACTATCGGTACATCAAAGTGTTGCATTCTTGTATAATAACGCCACTACGTCGTTCTGAGTACAGGAAGAAAGCTCCAAGGCGATCCCTTTAAAAAGAGGCATAAGTCGTAATTTCTTCAAAACTGTTTACGGCTACTTTTGAGAAGCGTTCAAGCTCCTAGAATGGAAAGGATTGCATCAATGTCAATGGCGAATACCTCACTCACATTCGGTTTGCCGACGATATAGTAGTCATGGCAAAATCGATAGAAGAGCTCAGCACGATTCTGGAAGGCCTCAATCGGGTTTCTCAACAGTCTTAAGATGAACATGGTCAAGTTGAAAGTCAAATGTGATTCCCATGTTGTACCCTCTTCGATTTATATTGGGAACTCGGTTCTTGAAGTCGTTGACTCGTACGTCTACTTAGGACAAGTAGTCCAGTTAGGTAGGTCCGACTTCAAGAAAGAGGTCAATCGCCAAATCCAACTCGGCTGGGCAGCGTTCGGAAAATTGCGTAGCCTCTTCTCATCCGACATACCTCAGTGCCTCAAGTCGAAAGTTTTAGACCAGTGTATGTTGCACGTGATGACTTATGGCACATAAACGTGGTCTCTCACTATGGGCCTTATTAGTAAGCTCCAAGCAACCCAACGAGCTATGGAGAGGGCTATGTTCGGAGTCTCTCTGCGAGATTGAATCAGAAATGAGGAGGTCCGTAGAAGAACCAAAGTTACCGACATAGCCCAACGGATTGGCAAGTTGAAATGGTAATGAGCTGGGCACATAGCGCGGAGGACTGATGACCGATGGGGTCGAAAAGTTCTCGAGTGGAGACCACGTACCGGCAAGCGCAGCGTAGGACGTCCACCCATAAGGTGGACGGATGACCTTATTAAGACCGCAGGATCGCGCTGGATACAAGCCGCTTCCAACCGGTCTTATTGGAGATTCATAGGGGAGGCCTATGTCCAGCAGTGGACTTCTTATGGCTGATGGATGGAAGGATGGATAATATTTCTTTTGTTTGTTAATTTCAACAATCGAGCTTTCCTTTATGTATAATTTACAAATATTAGACAAACGTGCAAAATATATCACGCTTAGTTTTACTACTTAGCGTAGCAGAGACTGTCAAACTAATGTAACAATATAAAAAGGCGGCGGTTGATAGCATTTCAGTCAAGACGAGACAAAACGCGTCCCATTACGCTCATAACGCTACAGCGCTCTGCCTATATGACGATACTCACTAATTCACTATGTAAAGCGAGAGAAAGAGAGAATGAGGACTTTCGCACTTGAATTTCATCCTTAGCACGTAGTTATATAATAGTAATTGGTCAATGGTACATTAGGCGTAATTTTATACATAGACAAAAGTGTTAGAGCAACTAGATGACAATAATGTAATACGAATAATGTATTACGAAGGAGTTAATATGTGAATTTTAAAAAATCGTAGAAAAACCGAAAAACCCGAAAAAACCGGGTTTATAACTAGAAAAAACCGAGTTTCAAATGCGGTCGGTTACCCGGTTTTTTCGGTTTTCGGTTAACCGGGTTGCATGCCCTAATCGTAACATAGGTAAGTAGTCATTAGGTCCTACAAATTATGTATTATTTGTGTTTTGTTCCTGATCGCCTATGACTTATGTTCAGTTCGCTATATTGTGATAATTTTATTTATTCAAGACATCTTTTTTGTATAAAAATGTATTTATTGCGCGATAACTCCCGTTGGATAAGTTTTTTTATTTAAAACAGCCTACTGCGAAACCACAGCATTTCCGGAAGTATATAGAGTCGACTCACATCTTTTTGGGGTTATGTGTGTATTGCTGCCAGTTTCAAACTGTGAAGGAAAAATGTGAGGACTGCCTAATAAAGCATTTGGCAAGCGTGGTTCATTATGGCCTAACCATTTACGTTATGAAAAGAGGCTCGAATACATACACAATTTAATACAGGGCAAATCAAATTAATGCTCCATGACCAGAACTTCTTAATCAAATGAATATTTTAATGCTTTGACGTAAGAGCAGTACGTTTTCTTTGTGTATTTTTCTCAATGATTTTTCTTCTTCTCTTCTTCTTTCTCTGTCATGTGTTTGTCATCTTGGATTTTGCCATATTTTTAGTAATAAATAGTGCTAAGAGGGGTTTGAACATTTGAGGCATATCCACCCGCCGCCATTATGTTTTTTTTTCCGCGTACGGTGAAAGTAGTATATATGAGTAGGGGACACTTATACACATAATATGTTTCGTAGTATGGTAGCCTAAAGTGTCACGTTCTCGAGATATTTGGATGTAAATATCGCAATTGCGATCTTTACATAAAAATATCTCGAGAACGTGACACTTTAGGGTATCATAGTACTGACATCTATTGTTTTTAGAAGTGTCACCCACCCATATATACTACTTTCATTTTGCGCGGAAACTGATAAAAAAACGTAATGGCGGGTGAGATATAATATGCCAGCTTCCATACAAAAATGTTCAAACCCCTTTCTGAACAAATAGTGAGCTTCCAGTATTAATCGTTGTTAACGTGTCAGAAGGAAGTCAAACACTAAGATATTGCCTTATATTAGCCTAATAACTTAGTAGCTATTATCTGTGGCTTTGTTTTAGGAAAAAACTTAGCCTAAATCACTTCTCGATGCTTAAACTATATTCATGCATAAAATTCTGTACATCCGTCACTAAAATGTTATTTAGCTTAAAGCGTGAAAAAGTAACTAACAAACCTTTATTATTTTATACTACGGGACTAATCGCGCACTAAAATTACACACAGTTTACAGGAAGCCCAAGCACACAGACAGATACCTACACGCAACTTCACACCATCATCCGCGTCATTTGCAGTCGGTGGCCAAAGCGCTGCTGGACAGACCGGATGCCCTCTGTGACGCTGAACATGTAGCGACTGAGAAAGCGCATGTGCAGGAAGTTTTAAAGAGAAATGGTTATAATGTGAAAAAGCGAGACCTAGGTAGACGCAGGTATCGGAAACACGGTTTCGACGTTGAGAGACAGCCGGCTTTCATGCCTTATGTTAAAGGAGTGACGGATAAGGTGGATTACTCCATCAAGACAGTGTATACTCCCTTATCCAAACTACTGGGCCAAGTCAGAACGCCGAAGGATGTCATTCCGTTTCAGACTCCTGATGTATATAAGGTGGATTGCAACTGCGGTAGTTTCTACATAGGTCAAACGAAGCGTACTATTGCTGAACGGATCAAAGAACATATAGCGGCAGTCAAAAACCGCCAGATAAAGAAGTCTGCTATAGCTGAGCATTTGCTTGACGGAGGTACTAGTCATTGGATCGAGCTCCACGACCCAAAAGTCCTCTCCACGGATCGACACTATTTTTCAAGAATAGTTCGTGAAGCGGTGGAAATCAAAAAACATAAGAATTTCAACCGGGAGGATGGATTTAAGTTATCGGCGTCGTGGAATCCTGTTGTCAACAAATGCAAATCGCGTAGTGTAGGTAGAAGGACAATGCTAGATACCGTCAGTGTTGTGTGTCGTAATGACAATTTTTTAAGTTCAAATTGAATTGGCGGTACCAGCTGTTCTACATTCCAGTCTACCCGTGACCACGGTCGATGCAACTCGGCCGAAACGTCGGGATGAGGAGGTATTTATTTATCTCGTAATTTTAGTGCGCGATTAGTCCCGTAGTATAAAATAATAATGTGTTCAAATCGCGAAAGTTTAAAAACAACATAACTAACAAACCAACAAACACACTTTTAGCTTTATTAATATTAATATGCATAAGACTAGGCAATATTCTTAATATGCATAAGACTAGGCAATATTCATTTTGTCGTCTCTTAATTTCCTACCATAATATATAAATAAAAGGCCTACAATAATATTTTTGCTAGTCTTTCAATTAACAAAGAAAAGTAGATACAAAAAGGGTCACAGCGCTATCAAAATGTTATATTTCTTAAAAAAATAAATTTTTGACCGTCAAAAAGTTCTATTTTTCCTCAAACGTCCACAAAAAACGTTTTAAAAACCATTAGAATTTCTAAAACCATTTATTGGCACAGGACCGATGTCAAATACCTCCTGACAGGTAAATGGGTAGTGGGGGCACATAATTCAATAACATCTGAATGTTTTTACATAATGGCATGACGCGAAGGATGCTTTTCCGATCATTCAGGAGCGAAGGGTTGAACCCTTTCCATTGTTTTTATTCTATTCAATAAATACGTCGTTTTAGGGACGCGTTTAAAAGAACAATCATTTTGGAGCCACTCAATTTCTGCTCGGGCTTTGTTACTAGCAATCATTTACGGAAACCATAGAACAAACTTTCTCTCTTCTGTGTCGGAATCGTTCTTTAAGATAAAATCTCTTTAATATAAAACATCATCACCATTTTTAACCTATAATCTCTCACTACTAAGCATATGCACAGATTAAAAAAAGAAAATGTAAACCTCTATTCTTGTATGCTTTTAATCCATTTTTACGAAGGGGAAATCTTCGAAAGATTCCCGTCTGCTTTGGGGTAATGCCGGGATATGTAGAATTGTACCCACTAAAACCCCCTCGGTGGCCTGCTTTTGTGTGCTCTCGAGAGCTAGGGGATCTCCAGGGTAACGCAACGGCGCTCCCAGCCCTTTATTTGATGACTCGAGCCTTCCTAGGCTTGACGGTTCTTTGCAACAACGGTTCTTACACGCGGCTGGTGCACTTATCCCTACCGAGCTATCCCCGTGGTAGGAATAATCCCTGGGCTCGTTTGAGTGAATAGCAAGAGCCCCATCTCTAACCATTGACAAGCCCAGAGAGGTCCCTTTTTAGTAGGCTCTTACCAAAGCTCTTACTATGGGGTATACCTATGCAGTATTTTATTGCCTCGGACTCAGGACCAAAGTCACTAATCCTAGACCTGTGCCAATCTTGGGCCCACGATTTAATTGTCGATTAATGACAACTAATTTTGAAATAAACACATTGTGAGCTGATGTTGCACAGAAGCTTGTCAAAATCTGATCAGCACAGAATTGCGCTTCAGAGACATATATAACAGATGCAATCTTCGTATGTACTAAAACTTTCCCAAAGTCACAACAAGCTTATAGTATTAGGTATATTTGACCAAATCGTAAAGCAGTTAAAACAGAAAACGATATTAAAGATTTATAATATTTTGAATATAACACAAATTCCACCAATAAAGGTAATTTAATATGAAATGAACGACTGTAGCTGCAATCTTCATAAAATACGATACCGTTCTGTGAAATGTGCGCTTAGAAATGAGGTGTGCTTTCCCAAGTGAACCAAGTGAAAGAGTTTCGTTTTAGTTTCGTCAAAATTTGTATTTGGTTTGATATTAGATTGATGTTTTATAACTATAACTTTTTAGATATTAGTCCGATTTCAATAGTTATTTATTATTGGAAAGAGTTATACTTTGGAATTGGTTCCATCGAAATCGACTCAGTCATTTTTGAAAAATCGACAATAATGAGAAAAATTCTACATTGATCCGTGAAATATTCGCGAATTCTGAACACGGTTGAAGTCGGCCATGCTATTGTTTGCGGAAAATAATTATTGTCAATCAATTTCGATAATATTTGGCAGGATACCTAGTATCTAAATCCTAACTTTGCGAGTATGAACCGAATCGGTCAAGCGAGGCGTGATAGGGTTATGAAGAGTAAGAAGTTAAGATGTACCGCGAGATTTCCAGTTCGGAAAATTACCCGTCTTACCACAAAAGTTTTACGCGTGCCTTAGACAATGCTTAACAGTACAAATTGCACGATTTTGTGGTAGGGCCATACCAATTGCCATTGCAATAATCACCCAGTTTCCGTAAACTGATTTTGCTTGTTTCGACTCTTCTTAGTATATTAGAAGGGGTGAAATTAAATTGAAATGTTTTTTTCCGTAGCGTACGAACCTTCGTTTGTTTCTCCTGATATCGAAATGGGTAATGTGGACGGATTATCTGATATTGCGGGAACCGAAAATGGTATTTGTGTAGTATGAGTGGAAATGAGATTGCCAGTTCGTGGTACTTTTTCAGGCTTTTGCTATGTTTTGAAGCTAAAGCTAAAATAATATTATATTTAATGTAACCTTTAGTATTATTTTTACTTCGCTTTATGCCATATTGGTGACGGGTTTTAGCTGAATTAAAAAACTTGCATGACACGACTAGCCTGGCTCATGTTTAGTTGCATTCAAATATTAAATGCTTATGATGCATTCTAAAAAATAAAGGGTTTGTAACTTTATTTTAGTAATTTGTTGAAGTTTTGTGTAGTTCTTGGTTATGTCTAACATGAACCCTAAGAAACAAGCCTGGCGCTTAGTTTGGGGCTCGCCGTCAAATTTTTTACTGAAACGGTTGACAGTATTCTTACAGTAAAAAAGCGTTAAAACCATTGTCCTATGAATATATAGCTTGTATGGTGAATAATCATTGTAATACAACTACACACACACACACACACACACATCTCTCTTATGAGATCTTGTGTTGCACACAGACCCACAAACACAGGCTATCAGATTTAAAAAATTAATAGGAAATTATTTTATCTTTTTATATACCTCATTCAACTGACTGATAATCCATTTTGGTAAGTAGTTAGCACTCGAACCCCAAGAAACAAGACTTGAGCTTAGTTTGGGGTTCATCGTCTAAGTTTATCTTGGTTAGTAGTACATTCGTTTTTGTGAGGCTAATATTTTTTTTTTTTAGTTTAAGGATTTCAATATTGTTTTCGAAGTCGATGGTTACTCCATGTCAAACAAATTTCATTAAGCTTATAATATGTTCTGATTCTGACTTCCGACTATATACAATTCTAGTAAATAAAAATACTTGTATTTAAAGAATTAAAGTAGGATTTCATAAAACAATGATTTTAAACATATTCTTTCTGCATTACTTTTTCATTTCACAGACAGTTAATTTTTCAAAAATTCAATGCGTAATATTATTTAATACGGCTTTTTGAATTGATTGTAAAGTTACTATAACTATTTACATTTGCTTCTTTCATGAGTAGCTATTTAATTTTCATTTAGCAGCTGTCAAAGTCTTCAAAGATAAAATAATAACAATATGTAATTTAAGCCTCGTAAAAATGTCGAAAAGTAGGTAGAGCATTTTTTACAGGAAAACATCCTGTCTAAAAATAACAACTCACTGTCTTCAGCTAAAGTATGGTCAAAAATTGTAAATTGAATGAGCTTGGGATGAAAGCTTTACGGCGGGAAGAGGATGCAAATACCCAAGTTTACGACTTAAACTTGTTCTTGCATCTTCGAGACAGCCTCTGTCACTCTCATTCATGCAGCATTGGCTATTACAAAGTGAGTGACAAAAATTATATCGAGCGCAAGTGAATAGATTCTAACGTTTGCTTTGGTTTTTATAGCTAGCATAATTCTATCTTGGAAACATACATCGTTGCGCTGATCCGGGTATTCTTTTTATCTTATTTTGCTTTATCTTATGAGTTGAAAATATAATATTGTTACGAGATGGGTTCTTAGATAATCAGTTAAAACGCCAATTAATCACTTTGCAATTTATTGCACACAATCACTACACAAAAATCACAAAAACACACGACACAACTGATTCGCACAAACACTTCACACTGGCACTGATATTCACACAAACTAGTTACTTCACAATCACTGGTATCGCACTAGAACACGAGATGTTTTCGCTTTGACGGTAAACGAAAAACTGAGTCCCCAAGGGTCGGCCGGCATATTTATATCCGATTACAGTCTGGAATTCACTAGATAATTCGTGATATTACTAGATCTTATAAACGCTATTGTGTTGAAAAGTAAACAACTTGAAAGTTCGAGACTTCCCTATGGTTTCTCCAATACAAACACCAAAAAAACTAAACAACGACGGCAGACAAAGGCCGACCCCGCTCGAGTCATAAAACCATAAAACCGAGTACAGAATAAACAAAACAATAGAGCACCCCAGAAGCGTCACATCACGTAAACATCGCGGTTTACATCATAGTTACTACATACCTACAATGGGCGTGCGCCTACTGCGTTACAATATACTTAGGTACAGATAGTAGCTACTTATTCAAATTACTGTGCTATCGCAATGATCAATAATCAAATACTGAATTAGGAGGCGAGCTAGCTCAATTAGAAGAGCATCGGGTCAGTGATCCGAAATGGCAGGTTCATATTCTGCGTTGGTTTCAGATTTTTGAAATACTAATCACAAAGATAACTCTTTAAGATAAAACCGTAGTGTGGAAAGCAGTTTAAATATTAATCATCTCACTGAAAATGTATTTGTTTTTATGAATAACATGCAAACAGGCCTCATCACATCAATAAACTAAATAATAGGCCTTTCTTTACTTTCTTGGTAATAGTTCTGAGCATTTGAACTATCTCTTGACCTTTTGAAGATTCTGTTTTGTTTTTTTTTTATTCCGTATATGTTTGCGTTTGACTACATACTGCCTGATGTTGAGCAGATATGCGGTTTAGGGTGTAGTACGTTTACCTAGAAGATACCTATTTACTCGGGATTTGAAGACACCCACGTTGTACTTAATCGGGAAGACAGACTCAGGCAAAGCATTCCACATTCTGGCTTTTCGTACGACGAATGAGGATTCGAAACGCTTAGTTGTAACGCGTGGAATGTCCACCATAAAAGGGTGGCGCTTTGGTCGCGTCCGTCTAGCCGTACGATAGAAGAAAGTTACACAGTTTGTTCGCAGATTATCCAATTGTTTTTTTGTAGCAGCAGCCAAATTTGTTATAGTTAATAAAAGCTAGTTTAAAAAATGTAAAGTGAAAATAAAAATAACAAAAAAAATGTAGAGTTAAGAAACATGTTCTTAAAGTAAAAAAAAACAACGGATTGTACTCCGGGAGTGCCAGCAGAAGTGAAAACTTGCTTCTTCCGTCTTACTAATTTTCGATGAGGATAGGTCATGTCCTGAGGTGAGTTTAACATTTTTACCGATCCCAAAAAGTGTACAACGCCGCTAAAGAAGCTTTCACTTCAAAACTTTGACAGTTACATGTAATAATTGACAAGAACATCATTACCAACCCAATGTTTCTGTAAGTAAGGTATACAGGTTTAACATTTTTACCCACCCCAAAAAGTGCACAACGCCGCTAAAGAAGCTTTCACTTCAAAACTTTGACAGTTACTCGTACATGTAATAATTGACAAGAACATCATTACCAACCTTATGTTTCTGTAAGTAAGGTACACAGGTTTAAAATTTTTACCCACCCCAAAAAGTGCACAACGGCGCTAAAGAAGCTTTCACTTCAAAACTTTGACAGTTACATGTAATAATTGACAAGAACATCATTACCAACCTAATGTTTCTGTAAGTAAGGTACACAGGTTTAACATTTTTACCCATCCCAAAAAGTGCACAACGCCGCTAAAGAAGCTTTCACTTCAAGACTTTGACAAGTACTAATAATTGACAAGATAATTGACAAGAACATCATTACCAACCCAATGTTTCTGTAAGTAAGGTACACAGGTAAGGTACCGATATAGGTACATCAATTTTCAGTTCCGGTCCCGACATTTCCTTCCTTATACATTGTACATCAAATTCCCAAGGGCTACTGTTCCGTAATTTGATTAAAACCGGTGGACTAAAGCAAAAGTTGTATTATTTTCGAGGAAATTGTGAAAAAATCTCCTCAACCTACGCATTGTTCATTCGCTGTAAAATTCTGTGAAAATTAAAGCAAACAAAGTTGACTCTGGGAAAATTGTGGCTGGAGTGATTTTAATAGGAAAGTCATATTTTAAGCAAACATTGGGTTAAATTAGATTTATTTTTGCGTTATCTAAATCTTTCCCAAATGGTTACTTCAAGAAAAATGCTACAAAATAGAATCCTCATCCTAAGTAATAGGAAAAGCAAAATTAAGCTCTGGTGATGCTTCTGATGTGTCAGTTATCCCTAAAGAGAGGTCATCAGAATACCATTCGTATGGTATTCTGAGGACCTCTCTTGGATAACATGCATTCAGTTCAGGACGTTCCTCACTATAGAATTACAAAAATGTTTTGGCTTCAATCGAAAATCTTTGGTCTCTGGTCTACTATGGGCCTTATCAGTACGCCCAACGAGCTATGGAGAGGGCTATGCTCGGAGTCTCTTGCGAGATCAAATCAGAAATGAGGAGATCCGTAGAAGAACCAAAGTTAGCGACATAGCCCAACGGATTGGCAAGTTGAAATCGCAATGGGCAGGGCACATAGCGCGGAGGACTGATGACCGATGGGGTCGAAAATTTCTCGAGTGGAGACCACGTATCGGCAAGCGCAGCGTAGGACCTCCACCCACAAGGTGGACGGATGACCTCGTTAAGACCGCAGGATCGCGCTGGATGCAAGCCGCTTCCACCCGGTCTTATTGGAGATCTATAGGGGAGGGCTTTGCCAGCAGTGGACTGCTTATGGCTAATGGATGGATGGATGAAAATCTTTGAGGCATTTTTTCGCAATTGTGTGACGAGTATTGGTTGTTTCTACCCAGAATGTAGGTACAGCTTCAGAAAAATATACCGTAGAAAGATACTATCGAAAGTCTAGTAATAATTAAGTATACCGGGACTCTGAGATATAGATCTTATGTCTCATGTTGCCATAGGTGTTTTCCTGGAAACAAAGACCTTTAATTTGGAATACAAAAATACATTGTCCTTCAATTTGGAACACAACAATACATCAAGTATTCCACGACTTATTGACTTTAAATACCGTCAATAAAAAAACACATCAAAATATTTATAAGATTATCCAGGACTGGTGTACTAAGCTGAAAGAAGTGACTAAAACCATCATTATGAACAACTTTTACTATGGGGCCAAACTGAAATTCGAGAAAAAACTACTGCTCCAAACATGTTGTCGATTCCGAGTTGAAGTTTTGTAGGGAACAGCTGATTTTGGGTTAGCTCCATACTAAAAGTTGTTCATAACGATTCCTTTTTAACTGCTTACTTAAACTACTACTACATAAAAAGCGATAAGATCACCCTTTGAAGGTCTAAACTATAAAGATTTTCTTTAAATATTTCATAACGATGGTCCTAATCACTCTCTTTTGGCACATGCTTTTTTTAGTACAAGGAATGCAGATAACTCTACAGACAGAAAAATCTATAAATTATTTCTATTTAGGAAGTCATTATTGTCTTCATCTTCGTGCTCTTTCACTAGGTGAAATCAAAACGGCAAGTTTCCTTTCATCGCTTTACTATATCGTGCGTCATCTCAACATCAATTCCTTTCTTTCGCATATCATCTTTCACACAATTTATCTACAACTACAACACACACACACACACACACACACACTACAGTAGGTATTGTAAGATAGAACACAAGATTTAGATGTACATAAAATAAAATATTAAATTCCTCAAGTAAAATATAGGATTAAAAGTTTGAAACTGTACTCTGCAACACAGGCTCCTCGGTGACCTAGTGAAGAGTGCAGCGTACTTAATTTAGCCTAAGCGTCCTTTTGGAACAAATAAACTATTATTAACTAGTTTTTGCTCGTGGCTTCGCCCGCGTGTTATTTTGTATGCTATCGCATGGAAACATTAATTTTTTCCGGGATAAAATGTAGCCTATGTCACTTTCCATTTATCAAACTACGTCCATGCCAAAAATCAAGTCAATCATTTGCTGCGTGAAAGTGGAACCAACCAATAAACCAACAAATACTTTTGGATTTAGAATATTAGTAAGGATTCCTCAGATGTTCAAACATAATAGGTACAAATACTAAACAGAAAAGCACTTAAAACAATCTACATCATCATTAAATTTTAATCGTCCGACAACACTTAAAAGATTAAATTCTCTCTTTGAAACTAGGTCACGAACAAAATAATGATAGCATTGAAAACTTTCATTGGTTTTTGGTTATTTTATTGAGCTTAACAATGTTTTATGGCAAGTTATTTTATTGTCAATTTAATTAATGGAATGGAAGCAAATCTCTGCGAAAGTAACTTTTAATGACAGAGTGAATCGTACTGTTTTCATTATGTGATTAAAAAGTAGAGTTTTAAGCCCCTTTAAAAGTTATGATAGATTGAAGAATATAATTTTAATCTGGTATGAAGCTTTGTTGGATTGTTGTAAATTATAATGAAGGGCTGAAACATCGTTTATTTAATTATACATTTAAATTATTAAATCAGTTGTTATTGAACTATTTGACTCCACATAAACTTATGCTAAGGTCAAGTAAGATGGCTATAGACTAATCCAATACTTGACTGGGTAGTTAAGAAAATTGCGAAGCCATTTGTGTTTGAACCACCTCAGTTTGTAGGAAACATGGAAAGAAAGCATGTTTACCAATTTGAGGGATGTTCTTTTTTATGTACTTACATTGAGTCATTTGAAATTATACTATGGTACTATTAAGAAAAAAGCCATGGTGGTTTAGAGGTAGTGACACCCGCCTTACAATCGTGAGGTCGTGGGTTCAAATCCCGGTCCCGTACCAATGAGTTCTTTGGAATTTATGTAAGGAAATTCACACCACTGGCTTCGTGAGGCAACCTGCATAAGTCCGTAGAAGAAATTCGATGGCGTATGTGAATCCACCAACCCTCACTGGGCCCGCATGGTGGATATGGCCCAATCACCCTTCGTGGGTAGATCTACGTCCTGTAGTAGACTATTAAAAGGCTGATACAGTACAGTACAGTACTGTTTACCTTTCTTATAATATAATGATAGAAGAGCACAATGCCTGATAGTTGTATACTGTAGATCTGTAACATACTCGTAGGAAGCTTTGAAACGGAGTGACGTCGAGAGATCTTATCGGTAGATTTTTTCCTCGCAGATGAGGGATGGTTTTCAGTATCATCATAATTATCGGTAGTGGTATATGCAGATATAAAAAAATCAGAACCATGGATACTGGCATTAAAAAAGTCATACTCGTAGCCTTAAATGTTATATTTCATAATGCGTATAAACATTAGGTAAAATCAACCATCAATTTAATATCCAAATTATAAGACAGTATCAATAAACTCCCGCCAAGCAACGAGTTTTATCCCTATAACAGCGCAATTTCTTTACAAAGATAACGATGTTTTTTGCTATGATCGAAACTAATTTGATGATGACCTGAAAACTGGAACATTTATCGTTGCCTGAGACTGTTTACTGGCCTAAATCAACATCGTTAAATTCCCAGTTTACTCTGTCATTTTCGCTGTTCGGATTCAATTATAATTCACTTTCTACTTGGTGCTTTTGAAAATAATCTTGATCAGGAAGTGGGAGAAGGAGGGTTAGTTGTTAGTAATTAATTTTAGGCGATGGAACGGCTCTGAAAGTCTCTCTAGTTTCTTTAGTGTTTTTGGTAAGTATAAAGTAACTAAAAACTTACCACGGGACGAACTGAACACCTTTGATCCAAATTGGCAGGAATCAGCACAAGACCGACAAAACTGGAAATCTCCAGAGGAGGCCTTTGCCCAACACTGGGACGATGCAGGCTCATAAACAAACAAACATAACCTTACTAGGCTTTTCTGTTTTATAAGTAGACGACATATTTTCTTTTGGCATCGATGTGATGAAATGTCAAAACATTATCTGAACTTACACTTATCCCACTGCTGGGCAAACCTTTCCCCCAATTTCTTCCACTTTTTTCTGTTCTGCGCTAACTCGAAATCAAACCACAATTTCGTTGTCTAAAATATAAAATTGAAAAATATATTAATTATTTTTAGCAAAAAATAGCATGACCGACCTTACCCGAATATTTCGCTCGGATCGATGTAGCATTTTTCACATTATTGTTGATTTATCAAAATGGCTTAGCCGATTTTAATAAAATTTAAATTGGACCAACTTAGAAGTATACTCTTTCCAAAAAATAAATCCAATCCAATTATTGAAAATGGACAGCTATGAAAAAAGTTATGCGTGGTTATGGTTATACATAAAAAAAAATACAAATATACGCATCGAATTGAGTACCTCCGCTGGTTCGTCGGTCAAATTTAAAAAAAACAATTAGCTGTAACAATTAGCTATAATAATTATTATGAAACAAAAAAATACCTAGATAGCACTTTCCACATAGACTAACCTTTAACAACATACATGTATACACTTTACGACGTTGTCCGGTGCGTTAACGCACGTTCATTATAAACCATGTTCATTTTTTTCACTGCAATTTCAGTGAAAAAAAACGACCCTTTGTCCGGTGAAACAAATTACCGCACACAAGCGCTTCTACTACTCGTCAAATATTTATATCATCGTTCTCAGCATTGAAATAATCTGAGTCTTAGAATAATCACGTGATTTTTTTTATTATTTGGCACGATCTGTTCTATAACTGAACTATAATCGTGTCTTTTGTGAGCTCAGATGCCACAGACGGTTTGTTGTGTGTGCGATTGTATCATATTTAGTATGGATCGTCATAGGTCCACATTATTAGCTGAAATATTATTATACACTAACGTTTGTCTCGTAACGTATTGATCTTTAGGTGATGTTAAGTAGTAAGTATTCATTTTATTAACATTGGTAAATTGAATCTTTGATATAGAAGTAAATGAAAAAATTAAATAAGAAAGAGGCACGTGAAAGTAACATGAAAATATTTGGATCTGGGTTACATTAGGTCATATGTTAGACTATAAACGTAATACGGGGATACGATTGATTATTATTTATTATTCTACCATTTTATTAATAATGTAATGTATTATTATCTCTGTTATAGCCAACTCAGCTGCAAGCGATTCAACAAGACTATGCTATTACCGTCTCCATCCTGTCCAATTTCACATACATAAGATTCTTTTATACGGGATTTTTTACAACCCACTTCAAAAGCTTTCAAAGTTACGAGTTCTTCCTGTTTGTTTTGACACATTACGTTTAAATTCCGAAATGTAAGCCCTTTTTTGTCACATTTTATATGAGACTTAGGGAGAATTAAAAAAAATAATGGCTGCATTCACTAATGACTTCAAACCATTTGTGATAAAATCTAGACGACGTATCATTGTCATTCCGAGCAAACAAATGTTCATAGAGATCACACGAGACCAGGCTGTTTTCAACCTTATTTTTTGTTCATAATAGGTTTAAATTCAAAAGACGCCTTCCAGGTACAATTTGTTAAATCTTTTTTATCGTTTTGGTATAAAATTCAGTATTTTGAATGTGAGTGCGTTCTCTCTAACATTTGATATTTTAAACAAACTGCAGACATGTTAAAAATGTTAAATTGAATTGTACGGCATGTTTTTATTGCCAATGTTGTATGAGAAAATAAAATTGTTAGACATAAAATCCAGCTTTTGGTGTGTTCCCTAGATTTTAGTGCTTTAAAATTTGTAGCGATAAAAATGCTATTGTGATTTTTTTGTTGGTTACAAAATTGTTTGATTTGTATACCTACTACATAACAGTATGCTGAGTGTGAGTTTTGTCGTAAACATGACGCGCTCTTCGGCGAGCGCGTAAGCATGTAATTTGTATGAACTTTCACTCGCAAAAACGTGCCACTAGTGGCGCTGTACATTTCTTCATACAAATTACATGCTAACGCGCTCGCCGAAGAGCGCGTCATGTTTACGACAAAACTCACAGTCAGCATACTGATGGTTAGTGACAGTGTGAAATTAGTCAATATAATGTTTGAGTTAGTAAGAAACTAAGTTTAATCGGCTCTTTAAAAAGGAAAGATTTTCAATCCCTATGTAAGTTTTTATAGCATGTTTAGAGAAACGCATCTATCGTACCACCTGAATTCAAGTCTTTGTATTTAATTCTCGACATAATATATTGAATTTTCATTTCATAATACACAGTGCAAGATAGTGCTACTTGTTTATGAAGTCTGTGGTTGATTACAAAGAAAATTGTAAATAATCTTGCTCTACATTTTGAAGTCGCCTAATCGCTAAAACAGTGAGACATAGTCTCATTGTTATAGCGAATATGCGATTGCCCACCATTTCGAATGCAATTTTATTCCTAGAGATTAGACTTATGGTCAGCATTAGACTATTATAGGCACCGTGCAATAACGTAGTATTAGACGATATAAACGCTATTATATAAAGATATTTATTTTTTATATCATCATCACGATTTCGATTGAAAAGTTTCCTCCTAAGTTTCCTCAAAAATAAAACCAAACAGACCGGTTTGAAGTAGCTTACTATATACTCAATTTTGTTGCGTCTTTGGTTAATCAGTTGTTTTTTAACCCGGGAGTAAATTATATCCGGCTTTTTCTACTTTTTGTTTAACTTTATATATTACAAATAACGTTACACTATATTTCTTTGCCGGAAACAAGCAATCTCTTAAAAGCCACAATCTCTATAAAATATAGCTGTTTTGCCGCAAATCTAAATAATTGCACAATAAAGCTGGTTCCGCGATCATTTCGACTACCATTTCCACCATTTACTCACATATAAGTACTCCTGGATGTAAGAAAAGAGAGGATCAAAAGTAAAATCTCAGTACACGTTCTGCTTATAGAAAATTTAATTCGTGAATTCCGTCTATTTTAGTAGGAACGACTTGACAAAGATTTTCATCAAAACGTACCAAAATGTAACTTGGTCCAATCAAAAGACCAAGCTACATCGCTACTTTAGTATCCAATACTCTCTCTTTCTCACATCCAAACTTATACGTTATACGACGCATGCAACAAACACACCCGGCCTAATCCATTGAACAAACAGATTTGAAGTGATTTTTTTAACTTTGGTTTTTTAGTTGTGTCGCTCACGACGAACTGAAAACAAAAAAAAAACGTAGAAGACGCCATTACAGTAAAAACTTTGACCTCACGTTCTAAACCTTACACCCGATCTGCTCTATTTTTTATATCCGTACATAGTTATTAGACGTTTATTCGATACATGCAACGAACACACCCTGTTTAGCCCCTTTGATAAACAAATACTAACTAATACATTATTATTATATAAAACGGGCTAATCGCGCACTAAAATTACGAGATAAATAAATACCTCATCATCCCGACGTTTCGGTCGAGTTGCATCGACCGTGGTCACGGGTAAACTCACCCGTCTACCCTTGACCACGGCCGCCGCAACTTTAGCAAAAATATTGACTTTACGTCCTAAATCATATTATGCCCGATTTACTCTCTTGATTAGATCTATACATACATATACGTTTGTTCGACGCATGACATTCGATGTTTCGACACTCTTTGTTTTTCGTTATTTATAAGTTCTTTGTACCTACCTATGATTTTGTATCCGTCGAATAAAAGATTTTCCATTCCATTCCACTCCACTCCATTCCATTCCATTCCATTCCATTCCATTCCACTCCATTCCATTCCATTCCATTCCATTCCATTCCATTCCATTCCATTCCATTCCACTCCATTCCATTCCATTCCTTTCTATTTCATTCCATTCCAATTCATTCCGTGCCATTCCATTCTATTCCATTTCATTTGATTTGTATGCAACAAACACACTCAGATTAATCCCTTTTCATAAACAAATACTAACTAATATGTATATTTTAGCCTTCGTTGACTTTTACTTGTGCTGATCAAAGCCACCGTAATTTTAGCAAAAATCTTCACTTTATGTCTCAAATCATGTGCCTGCTCTGCTCTCTTTCTCCCCTCCATACCTACATTATACGTTTATCTGACGCATGCAACGAGCACACCCGGCTTAATCCCCTGGATAACCAGATGCCAAGTAATGCGGTTTTACTTTCGTTTTCTTTTAGTTGCACCACCCAAAACGAATGGAAAGCAAAAATGTCGAATTTTAGCAAAAATCTTGACTATACGTCCTGAATCATAATATGCCCGATCTGCTCTTTTACTCCCATCCATACATATACGTTTATCCGACGCATGCAACGAACACACCCGGTTTAATCCCCTGGATAAACAGATGCTAAGTAATGCCGTTTCCGCTACAAACACTCGCTTAGAAATAAAACGATTTATCGAGATCGTGCGGTTATTCCGCTGAAGGGATTTTAGCTTAATAACGCTATAATGCCGGTATTTTCACGTTTAGGGTTAAGATTTTCTTGAAAGCTTGTTGGAGTATAACGTCGGAGGTTAAATAATTGTCTAAATTCCTGCTATACAGTCTTCGGAATTTTGTACGTAGAGAATCGTCTTTTGCGAATTTCTAGGCAATATGATTCATAACTCATAGTGACAACTGTAGGTACTGCTATGCCATGCAAGGTTTTGATTATGCATAAAAATCTAGATAATGCAGATATGTCTTAGACTTATGTCTTACTCTTTAACTTCCGCGATTTAAACACGTTATTATTATATACTACGGGACTTATCGCGCATCGATCGTGATCACGGGTAGTTTACCCGTGACCACGATCGATGCAACTCGGTCGAAACGTCGGGATGATGAACGTCGGGTCGGTGCGATTAGTCCCGTAGTGAATAATATTATTACTATGGATTGGTTTAACACTTACCATCGGGAAAAAGTATAGTTCTCTCTAGTTCCTTTACTCTATCAAATGAAAACATATGTACTTAATAGTTTTTTTTTTCGAAAAAATGGCACAATCGACTTCAATCGTGTGAAAATTACAATAGTTTGCTCGAATTGATATGTATATACAATTATAAAAAAAAAATTAAAATCGGTTCACAATTGGCGAAAATATCGATGAACGTAACGTTAACGTACACAAAAAGAAATACATAGCTACAGGCAAACATAGATCGACGAAAATCCTTTTCGGAAGTCGATTAAAATTTTTAATACCACTTTTAGTGGACATTTAAAAAAATAGCCCCCACGGTCTATCTAAATCACTCAACAGTTTCCAAGCGACGCTGGTTTACTAGGTCACAAAGGGATGATATTAAAAGGAGTGGACAGCACCAACTACCGAATATAAATCAAGTGTCGTGATTCAAATGTAGGGGTGGGACAAAGGGGGTTAATGGCCCTCTTCATAACGAGACACGCTCGTAAAATACACGTCACTATGGCACAGAATAGGTAGGACGGCTAGTGACACGTTTGGGGATTTCAATCTGAATTTTAAATTTTTAGTGATCTATTGCTTTGTCATCAGGATTTCGTCATAGAATATCGCTTTTCATTATTATTTCTCAGTTACTGTTTAAAACACAAAATTGGAGCTACCTTTTAGTCAAAAGGAAATAAAAAAATATTTGAAGTTATGTATTAGCTAGCTGTATAAAAAATCTGTAGAAGGACATCTGGGTATAAACAATAATTCTCAAATCAACCACGAATATTATAACCTATTATTAAAAAAATCACAATTATTAATATATAATATCAAACATTGTATATATATTAAACATCTATATCAACACGAGATTTTTATAGATTAGACGACGGCCCAGACTCATATGAAGCTGTTCACGCGAAATTTAGTGATCTAAAGATTCAAAATGAAAATTAGCAGACATAAGCACCAAAAAAAATGTGTGGCATCTATTATCATTCTAGCTTTAATTTTTAGGGTTCCGTACCTCAAAAGAAAAAAAACGGAACCCTTATAGGATCACTTTGTTGTCCGTCTGTCCGTCGGGAACGCGTAAAGATATCGAGTTGAAATTTAAACTATATACGTAAACTTATGAATTCTTGCAGTTTTATAAAAGAAAAGCTTCTCAGTCATCGTATAAAAAAGTTAGAGCCGTTTATGTCGTAAAAAAACGCATATTTCAACGCTCAAAAAAATCAAAACCTACCGGGTACTTCCCGTTGACATAGAACTATGAAATTTGGCGAAGAGCATTGTCTCAGACTACACATGTAGAAATTAATCTGAAAACTGTACATTTTAATTTAAATCACATAAAAATAGGGCCTCAAAATACACAAAATATGGGTTCAAAATTCAAAGTGAGTAAAGCGTATCAAATAAAATAACTTCATCAGCACATGTTAAAACAGGTTTTTAATTATTTTAACGATATGATTGTACGGAACCCTCAATGTGCGAGCCTGACTCGCACTTGTCCGGTTTTTTTATTTTATTTGATTGGATATGTTTTTTATTTGATTATATTTGTTTGTCTTTGTCTATACGTTCTGTAAAAATTCTAAGCATCTCTTTATTTCTGTTTGAAAGATGAATGGCAAAACAATTAGTTTTCAGTACAATCATCCAAAAGATATTTTTAAACTTTCGCGATTTGAACACACTATCTTTGTCTATGTTGTACACATTATGAATCATGAGATAGGTACTTTTATTATTAAATTGTTCCTCTTTTTTTTTGATGACAGTAAGTTCGTATAGGCCGGGTGGCTAACCCTGGTGTCAGAGTTTTTAGGCCGCCTGAAGGCCTCTGACATGGCTAAATAGTTATAACAACGGTTTTTCCGAGATAAGTAACATATAAGTATTATATTTAATGATTTATTGCACAAGTCCTGTATTTATTACAAGAATAATCGTAAAAAAAATATCAACATTTTTTGATTTCAAATCTTATGATTAGTTGCAGTTTTTTTGGAAATTTCTAGTAGTTACGGTATAAAAGATCCTGTGACATACGAATGGACAATCAAGTTTCTGTAGGTAAATAGGGTTACGTTTGTCAGCTTTTGGGTACGGAAACATACAAAACAACCACACATATTAAACGAACAGTCGTCAGGTAGTAACACATAGAAACAGAGCTAGCTCAATAAAATCCTGTAAAAATATTATTTCTAATATCCATAGTTACGAGCGAGTCATTCCAGAAAACCTTTTCTCCGAAAGGCAATTCTCATAATACCTTGAACGTAAAGTAGGTACTACATTGTACCTACTTGTTATGGAATTCTTTCGCAATGGTTTTCTTGGTTTTCTTAAGGGCCATTTAGTCCGTTATCAAATCCAAAACGGTCTTCTGTCGACGCGATACTAGGAAATTTAGTATACATTTGGTGCAGGACCCAACTGTAAAATTCGCTTTCTTAGTAGGCGATTTTCACTCATATGACAGTGTGAAAATGCCTTCTTATAAAATAGACGTAAATAAGGTGTAAAAATTGATTTTAATTTTATGTGTTCTAGAACTGATGATGTCGAAAAACTTCTAATCCTACTAATATTATAAACGCGAAAGTTTGTGAGTTTGTGAGAATGGATGGATGAATGGATGTTTGTTACTGTTTCACGCAAAAACTACTGAACGGATTGAGTAAAACTTTGCAATAATATAGCTTAATATATCAGAATAACACATCCTACTTATATTATAAACGCGAAAGTTTGTGAGTTTGTGAGGATGGATGGATGTTTGTTACTCTTTCACGCAAAAACTACTGAACGGATTGAGATGAGACTTTGCAATAATATAGCTTATATATCAGAATAACACATAGGCTATAAATTATAATGATATTGCGTAAATTTTTCATAATATAACGATAAGTGTTAAGTAAGATCTGAGAACTCTGAGAAGCTATTCTAGAGTGCGATTCGAGAAGTGTCAAAAAAAATCAACTGTCGAATCGAACAACCGTCAAATCGTTTTTTGTTTTATTTTTCCACTTCCTTTATTAAGAGTGGTAGGGCCTCGGGTTTGAAAGACGGAACGTGACATAGTCTACTTTTTATCCCACATAAATAAAGGGTTTCCATGGGATAGCACAAAAATAACAAAATATCATGCGGGCGAAGCCGCGGGTAAAAACTAGTGGGACTATAAAGACATTCTTCTATTTTGAATTGATATTGGTTTATTATGAGATACGTACACGAATTGGTCATTATTAAATGCTTAGACCACCTTTCCAGTGCCTTATCATCAATTGGCTAAACAAATTCTTACAAAACATATCTCAAGGCTTTTGTGATCTAGATGGGAAATTAGAGTAAAAATAAATACAGAAAATTAAGATACCAGTTACCACCCACATGGAATTATTGATTCGCCGCTACTTAGGATCCGAGATAAAGAATTTTCTTGTTCGGATGCTAACACTCCTTAATAACTGTACCGTATATTTTGCTCAAACGTAAGAGTTTGTGCAAAAAGAAAAGCGTCGTAGGTGAGGTCGCCCGTGTGCCATTTTACTAATTTAGTTACTTTGACAACACTGCTCTGTCATTGCTAGTACAACTAAAATTGTTTAATACTTGGTAGACACCAATTTGGTTTTTATCAGTACTTGCGTCTACCAAGTATATTTTGGCTGCTAATTAAAATATTATTTAGTTCACCGTAACGTCACGACGGTTCTCTTTTTGCACATACTCTAATTACTAAGTTAGCCACTCTATAACGAACTGTTGTACTATTTAAAAATTGTAGTTACGCAATGCTCAGGTCTAGGACAAAAAATTTGAAATAGTCAATATATTTCACTAATTACAATTTCAAAAGACTTACCCATAATTGCAGACCGCTTTCCACAAAGTTCTCTGTACTTATGACGAAGTAATCGAATTTTAACGACTAGTTACCTACGACAGCTGGGCGCGGTGCTAATTTCATTAGAGTATTCCCAAATTCTCAATAGGCATACTACTAATACATGAAAATATTAGGAGAGCTTTTGTAAAAAGGTGACAAAGGCAACTGTTTTTAAAAGAATTATGTTTTCAGGGTGTAGAAAGATTTTTGACCGACGAACCACCGGAGAAGGTATACAATTCAACGCGTATATATATATATATATACTAGTTTTTACCCGCGGCTTCGCCCGCATGATATTTTGATTTTTGACGCAATATCATTATAATTTATAGCCTATGTGTTATTCTGATGTATAAGCTATATTATTGCAAAGTTTCATCTCAAACCGTTCAGTATTTTTTGCGTGAAAGAGTAACAAACATCCATCCATCCATCCTCACATACTTTCGCGTTTATAATATTAGTAGGATCTATTTTCTACGCATAACTTTTTCATAGTTTTTTCACATTAATTATTTTTTTATTGGAAAAAGTATACTTCGAAATTGATCCCATTTAAATTTTATCAAAATCGGCTGAGCCATTTTTGATAAATCAACAATAATGTGAAAAATGTTACATCGATCCGTGCGAAATATTCGCGAATTATGTACACGGGTGAAGTCGGTCATGCTATTTTCGCAAAAAAAATAATTATATCTGTAGTAGTAATTGTTTAGTTTGCAAGAAAGGCACCAATTTTAATACAGGGTTATTCAGAACCGGTGTACTAAGCTGAAAGGAGGTCATTCAGATCATCATTATGAGATATTTACAGGATAAAAATGTGTAAGATGTGTGAGAATGTTTACCATGGGACCAACCCGGAATTAGAGGCTTTCAGGCGGCTTCAAAACTCTGACACCAGGGCTAGCCACCCGGCCTATACGAACTTACTTTACTTTTTACCCGGAATTCGAAAAAAATAAGCTGTTTTATACATTTTGTCGATTCCGTTGCAGTTTTGGTGATGATGGTCTAAACACGTTCTCTGTCCAATGACTCCAAAAGGAGTCACATCTGTACCCAAGTCATACGTCCACGACTCTAGTTGGAGTCACAATTTAAAGGTAAAATCGATGATTTTGGCCTGGACGTATGAACAAGAACAAAAAAAGTCTCATTGACGTATGGTTAAGTAAGAAGGCTATCAAAAATTTTGAAGGAGCCTCCGTAAAAATTGCCATTTTTTGTCCACGACTCTAGTAAGAGTCACAACTTAAAGTAAAATTGATGATTTTTATTTGACTGGACGTATGAACAAGAACAAAAAACTCTCATAGACGTATGGTTAAGTAATAAGGCTACCTACCAAAAATTTTGAAGGAGCCTCCGTAAAATGTTGCCTATTTTTTAAGCTACAGCGAGATAGGTGGACGTATGAATACAGATCTTAACTTTGTAATGGGACAGTGAACTTTTGACTTTATACAGAGAAAGCAAATAACCCCTCAAAATATCACTGCGTCAATTCTTTCTTTTCGTGTAAGGTGGTAACACCAAAAAAAAGAATAAATAAAAAAAATAAAGAAAGACCGCGTCAATGCGCTGGCCTGGCTTATTTTTAAAATATAATAGTTTTGAGTTGACTACATCCTGAATGATTTTTTTTAAGTAGATACGTTAAGGTGTAGCATGCTTACATAAAAGATAAATAAGTATCTTCTACTCGGGATTCTAAAATACCTACGTTGTACCCTAGTGGAGAGACAGAGTTGGGTAAAGTGTTCCACATCCTGGCCGTTCGTATAAAGAATGCATGTGGTTGGTGTAGGCATCAGGCGCATAACAAGTCGGCAACACTTATAATTCTGAAACAGTTCACAACCCTACATACGAGTAGCGTAGCATAATATAATGTGCGCCCATCGTATACTGAATTTATTTTTGATCTTTTTTTATCCTATTTACCCGGATAAGATATTTAAACTTCACCTCTGAAGCAAAGCACAGTAGTACGAGTAACTCTAGAATATTACTGTATTTTACAAACGGTTGCGAATAAACTGTAGCATTTTAATGAATAATTTATCTCTATTAGAGGGATTTTTGACCGACGAACCACCGGAGGAGGTATACAATTCGACGCGTATATTTTTTTTATGTATAACCACGCATAACTTTTTTTATAGCAGTCCGATTTCAATAATTCTTTTTTTTTTAAATAATATAATTCGAAATGCCATTTAAATTTTAATGAAATCGGCTAAGCCATTTTTGATAAATCAACAATAATGTGAAAAATGCTACATCGATCCGTGCATAATATTTGCGTTCTAGCGATGAGCCCCGGCTTTGCACAGGTGTATTATACATAATAAACATTTCTCTTGAATTACTCTATCTATTAAAACAAACTGCATCAAAATTCGTTGCGTAGTTTTAAAGATATAAGCATAAATGGGGACAGACAGCGGAAAGCTACTTTGTTTTATACTATGTAATGATTCTGTACACGGGTGAAGTCGGTCATGCTATTTTTTGCAAAAATAATTATAAAGACATCAATTTGTATAGGAAGATAGATTATAGGTATTATTGTGATACATGTAAACATGATAACATGTTAAGTATAGGCCGAATCATTCAAGTCGGCGGATGCGAAGTTAGCTACAAGCTGCAGAATACCTAATCAACGCGCAGCTTTACCTATGTGAACTTCAGTCAGCTTTGGATATTGCACAACTTGTAACTAACTTCACATCCGCCGACTTGTATAATAGGCATGTTTATTGGGTATCAAAATCAGAATTAAAATTAGTCAGTTTGTTAGAGTATAAAAAAAAATTGAGCCGTATTTTGTACCGACTCCGGTACGTTTATAAGTAGGTAAGTGACGTCACGCGAAACTTTAACGGGCTATATCTTTTTAATTTTTAGTTAAATCGACAAAAGGAAAAATACGTGACAAATATTTTTTTGATAATTTAATTGACGGACTAATCATTTTTTTTTTGTAAATAAGCCAATTCGGCCTTTACAACATAAATACGAATACGTTTTTTTTCAATTTTGCTTTAACCAATTTTATGCGACAATTTTCATTAAAATCTGCGATAACGTTATATGCACTATAGTCACAGCCTAGTCGCTTCATGGATTCAGTTCAATCTGTAATCGACATGAAGGACGCGTACGTCTAATAAAATACGGGACGTCCCAACACAATGTAGGTACTTACTTTACTTTACGCGACGTATTGCGCACTAAACTTGTTACAGAAACCTGGGAACTTGCGAGCTACTTTTTGGCGAATCGTACAACACGTTTGTTTACTTACGTAATGTTTATTCTAGCTCACTTTATCCATTCAGCTCTTTTCGAGCCTTTGCTGAACATAGGCGCTGTACCGGACATGTTGTGTTATAAAATGTTTTATTTTTAATTATTAGGCAACTAACGATCCGCCCGGCTTCCACAAGTGTATTACACACATAATAAACCTTCGTCTTGAATTGCTCTATTTAAAAAAACCGTATCAAAATCCGTTGCGTAGTTTTGAATATATGTTTCATACTATGTAGTGATTATTAGTCAACTAGCGACCCTTCCCGTCTTTGCACAAGTGTATTATACATATTATATTGTGCAACAGTAGGCCACGGTAATAACGGCGAGTTGTTTACACCTATTTACGAGATTTATGGTTTGAAGACTCGAACGGGATCAGTCTTTGTCTGCCGTCTATTGTGTTTAGTTTTTTTTTTCTGGGTGCTTACGTATTTGAGAACAGTAGAGAATTCTTGAACTTTTAAGTTGTTTACTTGTTAACACAATAGCGTTTATTAGATCGAGTAATGTCGTGAATTATCTCGTAGGTTCAAGACTGTAGGTAATAATGGATTTAAATACGCCGGCCGACCCTTGGGGACCAGTTTTTCGATTATCATCGAAGCGAAAACATCTCGTGTTCAAGTGCGGTACCAGTGATTGTGAAGTGACTAGTTTGTGTGAATATCAGTGCCAGTGTGAAGTGTTTGTGCGAACACTTGTGTTGTGTTTATTGTGATTTTGGGCAATAAAGTGCAAAGTGAATAAATAATCAGCGTTTTAACTGATTATCCAAGAATCTATCTCGTAACAATATAAACCTTCCTCTTGAATCACTTTATCTATTAAAAAACGCATACATATTTGTTGCGTCGTTTTAAAGATATAAGATGCATACATAGGGATAGACAGCGGGAAGCGACTTTGTTTTATACATGTAGTGATGATTACATAGAAATTGTTACTGTTTAGTAACAATTTCTTTGTGTTCTTTGTTAAGTGCTCACAGCGGTGGTTTTATACGATGGCACTCATTTACACTACCTAGACAACGGGTAATCTGACAGTACGTTGTAGTTTTAAAACCTTATATGTATACACTTGTTTACCTCATTATACTTGTATACCTTACCAATTTAGTCTAGGCTCTCTTTTCGCACCAATTCATACAATTCTTTAAGATCATGTGCCAATCTCAACCACTGTTGTCCAGTTGCCTTCCGCTCTGAGGTAATTTCATCATTTCAGCTAGCTTGTGGTCTACCAGCTGATTTTACGACTCTTCTGAGCTACTGCGACCGTTTCATTCCACCAGCCATCAATTTTGTATACTAAGTTGGCGTTCAGGTGCGTCAACTGTTGTATTTATGGGCACACTACACTACATAGTTAACTTACTCGTCAAACATGCGATACATTTTTTCGGTACTGTTTACAGACACCTTAATAACATTTCTTCAAAAGTATTTAAAAGATATATATATATATATATATATAGAAGTATGTTTTTAAAACAAGGATGAATAGGTACCTTCTAGGTCTACAATTTATTTGCTCCATCTTCGGTTACAACTTTGCTTTCCATCAGGCGAGTTTGGCCAAATGTTATATTACGAATAAAATAAAATCAAGCCACTGTGTTTCTGACCTGTACGAGTACGTGCTAGATTATTTATCCATTCATACCGCCACATTTTGAAAAAAATGAACTTTGCAAAAATACGTGCGATTATTGCTTTGCATGACTTTGGATTTGAAAAACAATACTTAGGAAAATAAATCAAACCGTCAATCAATTGTCCATTGATAATAATTTAATCCGTTTTGTGTACCTATTTATTTATTTATCTCAATTACTCTAAAATGCACATTTCATACACAGTGTCGTCCCAGAATTTGAACTAATACACAGTACTATTTCATTTTATAACAAATAAGCTAATTAATTTTACGACACATAAAGGGTGCGCCTGTATCACTCGTGGAATGGGGGCGTGTACTGTTTTACGGTTATGTTTATTACGCTGAAATCAAGGACGAAATATAAGCAAGGTTAGTACAAGTTTACGCGTAAATTGAAACTACAGTAGTTTCCGTAATACTCCATACATTTATAGACAGCGCCCCTGGCGGAAACGAGGAAAGACTAACAAAAATGTGTGGAGCCACACGCAAATGCGCAAGTTTAAATAAACTGCAAAACCTTAGGAGTTAGTAAAAGTTTACACCTGAATTGAAACTACAGAAGTCTCAGTATTACTCCATACTTTTTTTTGTACAGCGCCCTTGGCGGAAACGAGGAATGACTAACAAAAATGTATGGAGCCACACGCAAACGCGCAAGTTTAAATAAACTGCAAAACCTTAGGGGTTAGTAAAAGTTAGTTAGTTAGACTTCATAGATTTTTTAACAGCGCCCCTGCGGTAACAAGGAAGGACTAACAAAAATGTTTCCCACACGCACACGCGCAAGTTTATTAAACTATGCAAAACCTGTACTAAGGGCTATGGTGATATGTGAGGTCATGAATAAGTATTATTTGTATTATTTTGTTCTGGTCATAAACGTGGATTTGTGGGAAGACAATCTCAGAGATTTATAGTGCTACCGCATACGATTTTACTTTTCTTCTTGCTCTTGACTTTGTGTGCTTTTTGACCGACGAAAAACAGATTAGGTACTCAAGTCGACGCATAGATATTTTATTTTTTATTTTGCTTATTTTGTGTATTTTGTTTTTCATATTTTTTTTTACAGAGTGGTATGATTTTTATATTTTTTTAAAAGTACCTGTACCTACCCATAAATTGCTCCCATTTAAATATTATCGAAATCAGCACAGCCATTTTTGATAAATCAACTATGATGTGAAAATTGCTATATAAATCCGTGTGAACTATAAATTCGCGAATTTTGTACACGGTTAAAGTCGCTCATGCCATTTTTTGCGAAAAATAGTTATTGTAGTTTGACTGTCACAAGAAATTCATTTCATTCATTTGATAGAGTGACCGTCGTGAGGTATTATCTTCGTTTTCGGAATCGAAAGTTCTCGAAAATCTTAAACCGATGTACTGGAGCATAAACAACCAGACACAACTTCGGAAATAGTTGTATGTCAGTTATTTCTAATAAGTAAGTATTTAAGTCTGGCAAATCTGTACTTAACTTGCAAAATCTGCTTCAATCCCACCTTGATGATTAACAAAGCGATCGTTTCTATTATGTGTACATTCGTTCAAACTTGCACCAAAGTATGCTTGAGTGAAATTTGAGCGAAAGTCTATTTTTGACCGACGAACCACTGGAGTACCTACCTCCTGTACTCAATTCGACGCGTATATATATATTTTTTAATGTATAACCAGGCATAACTTTTTTCATAGTTGTCCGATTTAAATAATTATTTTTTTTTATTGGAAAGAGTATACTTTGAAATTGGCCTCATTTAAATTTTATCGAAATCGGCTAAGCCATTTTTGATAAATCAACAATAATGTGAAAAATTCTACATCGATCCGTGCGAAATATTCGCAAATATTGTACACGGGTGAAGTCGGTCATGCTATTTTTGCAAAAAATAATAATTGATTCTCAATTGAGAGAGATTATATTATTTCACGATACTCTCAGCTGATTTCATTGTACTACAGATTCGCAGCACACGCCATCCGTCCACGCATATATTTTGATTATTCCGAGCACAATATACTCAGTTTTAATCTTATAAAATTGTTTGTATTTGCCATGAAATATCTAAGTTGTGTTCCCAGAAATAGTATAATTCAACGACCATTTGGTGAAGTACAGACATTTTCAGACCTTTTTTCCTGTTTATTTTTTACGGTATGTTGATTTTATTCCTATCTAACGTCATCGTATTTTTTCTTCTCATAATATATTTTTGTTTTGCTAAAAATAGTCATTGTGGATTGTGGTGTACAAATAAACTTTTATAGTAATACCCATTAGTCCGAGATCCCACCGCAAGAAAACCCCGCTCATAGCGTACACGGTTCAAACCAATTTTTTACGTAATTATATGAATAGAAGAATAAATTTAAATAGGGTTGCCTTCCGAAATATAGCAGGCAACTTTGTATGTAATTATGAGTATGAGTATAATGTATTCTAAGCTTCGTAATGTATCTAAAAAAGTGAATAAAATGTTTTGTCATAAAATAATCAAACTTTTTTCAATCAAAAATACTGGCGGTCACATTTGCAAGGCAATCTAGTTTATATGTATTCACCTATTCAATACATTTATATAAAAAAAAACAAATAAAGGATATGTTTTCTTATAAATTAATTAAACATTATTAAATTTCAAATACTTGCGGCCAAATTTCGCTAGGCAACTTTATTTAAATACTAGTTTTTACCCGCGGCTTCGCCCGCATACGTAATATATCATTATAATTTATAGCCTATGTGTTATTCTGATATATAAGCTATATTATTGCAAAGTTTCATCTTAATCTGTTCAGTAGTTTTTGCGTGAATGAGTAACAAACATCCATCCATCCATCCATCCATCCTCACAAACTTTCACGTTTATAATATTAGTAGGAAGTAGGATATTCTTCTATTTATTTAATTATATATAAAATAGGTTTCAAAATAAGTTCATAAGGTTTGAATCATGTACGCTATGAGCGGGATGTTCTTGCGATGGGATCTCGAGCTATATAATCCCATTTACTGACAAATCTGTGATTGTAAGTAGAAAATAGCACCAAAAGTAAATTTGTACGATACTAAAAACTTTCAGTGGATCACACTGAAAGTTTTTAGAATCTCATTAAAGGAACGGAATAGAAACTACTTGATTGACCTAATTGTCTTGTACAATATATGTATTATCAATATGTACATCGCTATACTCAATGGCATCTCTGGGAGAGCCAGGAGGTCTACTCTGCTTTAAAGATATCCATCGCGGCATATTTGTCGTTTAGTCAAATTATAGGGTACCTTATCCAGCGCAGAGCTTCCTACAAGATTTTTCATATTTTATCTCATAGCAATTCCACACCTTTTTAAAATCTTATAGTTTATCAATCTCTTGAACTTTAAATATTAACCAAAGTCTATGATTAAAAGAAAAATAAAATTAGACTACATCGAAAGTCACATGAAAATGCGCGCTGAAAATGTTCGTGCGCCAAGTTCAAAGAAACGAAGACACGTAATTTAAAAATGTATGTCAATTTTTAAATCGTGTTATATTTGGATGTACTGTACCTCTTTAAATTGTTAAAAAGCTATATGTTCAAACTTAGTAATTAGTTACTTCATTAAAACTAGCGTGAGGATTCATTATTAAAATTTATATGAACACCGGATACAACTCACGATTATTTTGTCAGTGCGCGGGCGTCCGTTGTCGGGGGTGCGCGTATTACCTGAAGAAGAAGTACTAACTACTCTGAAACCGGTCGGACGTATAGCGGCTCGACCGTTCAAATAATCGTGAGTTGTATCCGGTGTTCATATACATTTTAATATTAGTAATTAGCTTTTTAATAATTGCCTTGATCTAGCCCATTCTACAAACTTTCAGTGATACCTAGTGTGGACCGAACGGCTAGCCCTGGCGTCAGAGTTTTATTTTACGCGGCCTGAAGACCTATAGTGATGATGTCTTCCTAGCCGATTTCGGCTACGGCGACCCTTTTCTGTACATGGGTATGGTTACTGATGGGTCCTCACATGGCTGATGTACCCAAGTTTAGCGGTGAATGTCCTAGTACAGTGGCTACACGTGAGGACTCCATTTATGTAATTGTAAGTAATGTTGGACGGCGGTTTATTTGAGATGGTCTCTTTTTAGGTCTAAATCACGCCTCCTTTGGTCTTCAAATGCGTACACGTTGGTATGTACTTGTTGTCTCCATGACCTACGGTCGACAGCCTGAGATTCCCATGATGAGGGTTCGATACCACACCCCTTCATATGCCTTTTCAGGACATCTTTATATCGGAGAAACTGGCCTCCGCTTTTACGCTTCCCTTTTTCAAGTTCTGAGTAGAATATGCGTTTTGCAATCCTTTCATTGGGCATTCATTAGACCTATAGTATAGCTACACCGAGACCTATAATCAGATATAGATGGTGTCATCTGAACCACGGTAGCGCTCAGTTGTAAATACCACCCGCGGTCACCCATCCAAAGACTGACCGTGCTGAACCGTGCTTAACTTCGGTAATGATGTATGCCAGTGATCATCGAAATGCAACGGTTGTTTCAACCGGTTAGCCATGTCAAAGGCCTTCAGGCGGTTGACACCAGGGCTAGCCACTTGACCTATACGAACTTACTTACTGACAAATACCTAATAAAACAACGTTACCTACATATTTATAACAGTAAAATAAAATCAATAAAACAGCGGTAAGCTTCCCGAAACTCCTATTCTAAATTGAGATATTCAAGTACGTAAGTGCTCGAATACCTCTTAAGCTATCTACACAGATATTCGGGCCGGCCTCGATCGGCACTGCCGGGCAGTACAATCGAATATGTGAAGGTGAATGTTCGGAAAATAATTACAGGTAATTATTTTTAGCAAAAAATAGCACAAGAAGATAGGGCCTTCAATCGATGTATGCAGTTTTTATATTTAATAGTTAATTTTTCAAAAACAGCTAAAACGATTTCGAAATAAAAATTAAATTGTTCCATTTGTTTCACATGACAGTGGTCTTCGGGTATACTCTTTAGAAATATATCGTCTCACAATAGGGTATTTGACTAGTTTTTGGAAAACCGTTTTAAATTATTCGTTAGTACATAATAAGCTCACTACATTTATATTTCCGAGAGATCTACTGTATTAACAATGAAAATCAGTGTTAAAGAACAGATATTTAAGATTCCGCCAAAAACGACATTCTGTAATGGCGCTGGTCTTCGACGTCACACACTAGTAAATAACGTTAGTTAATACTAGTAAATACGCTGTTCCACATCTAAAAATTAATAAAAAATACTTTAAAAGTAACTTACAGATCCAATAATATTACTACGAGATCACAAAACACAAATTACACAAACAACAGCCAATCGACAAATTCTTGTTTACTATCATGTGATTAGAGAGCATTCACGGCACAGATAAAATATCAAAATAATATCGTATTTTATTTCGTGCGATTTGTGAAAATTAGACATATTTTAGTTTAAATAAAGTGAAATATGTCTTTTTCAGGCTATTATCTGTATGGATAACCACAATCAATAATATATTTTCAATGTTGTCAAATAGCCTATTGGCGAATATATCGATGAACATACACAAAAAAAACATACAGATGAACATAGAACCTCCTTCTTATTGGAATTCGATCAAAAAGGTTTTCGTTTGGCTGGGCGGCCGGGAGTCAGCCCGTTCGGCAAAACCGAGCGACAAAACCGATTAAAACTCATATTTCGTAGATGCATACTCAGCGCAACGCGCGGAAAGACACGTGACTGCCGAACAAAAACCGCATTCTGCCGATTGGACCCAAAAAACAAACCACCAGCTTAAGAGTGCGTCCAATGCCATGAAAATAACAGATTTCACCCGCGCTTCTTGCATTGCCCGCTATCATCTATGCTGCTATGTTTACAGTCAAAAATTGCATGACACAGTTCACGATGATTTTGGCTTCGAGCGCCAGCTTATTTTTAGGCGACATTTTATTTATTTATTCAAAATTTAAGCATGTATTATAAAAACTAATCAATTACTCTACTAGAACATTAGTCTAGCTATGTAATTTGTCAAAAATAATGTGGTGTTAACAAAGTGATAATTTCGAGCATTTGAAAAAAACGTTTTTTTATGATGCGAAGTTTTAATTTTTTTCTAAAGTAACCATATTATTTTCAAAATTCTACGCAATTACTCTGCTACTATAGTTTTTTTCCTTTCCTATAGTATTTTTTTTAATATTATGGATATTTATGTTCGTTATTTTTACACCACGTCTTTAAAAACTTTTCGCTTGATTCTGGCATTAGGCGCCCCCTTAAGGTAGTTTCACTAGGCCGCCGCGCGAAAATCAATTTTTTGTGTTTTTTGGTATTTACAAATAAAATGCTCGTGTTAGTTACGAAAACACATTTAAGGGCCATGGATAGGTAATCTTTATGAGGTTCATACACCTCTATAAATAAAAACAGTGGTGTGACCACTAGTGATTTGATGTATGTACCTACCTATACATACATGACTGCTAAGTGAGTTCTCGTAATCTTAAAACGAGTAGTTTATCTGTAAATGGCCAAAAAACTAGAAAAAATATTTCTCGCGCTGACCTAGACAATCAGCAGCTTTAAACCGACTAATACCGAACGTATGTAGTACCAAAGAATATATAATAATACTACGGTAGTACCTAGCTGCAGCGGGTCAGCTTTGGAGTTATTTTTTTTTTTTATTTCAAATAGATTTGCGTTTGACTACACACTGCCTGATGTTAAGCAGATATGCGGTCTAGGATGTAGCACGCTTACCTAGAAGATACCTATTTACTCGAGATTTGAAGACACCTACATTGTACTTTAACGGAAAGACAGACTCAGGCAAAGCGTTTCACATGCTTGCAGTTCGTATGAGAAAAATTATGCCTAAGCGACTGCGCCAGCTCGGCTATGTGGGTAGCAACCCTTAGGTATCTATAACAGCTGCGTAGAGACGATCTCTGAAGGTTGATCCCTTGCCCTTGTTACCTTGATTAAGTATTGAAAAGATGTCGTTTGCGTAATCAGAAATGTAGACACTTGAAGTTCTTGCCTACGTTTTACCCATCTCTTCCTTCTAGTTAGTAACAGACAAGGATGTTCTTGTATGTGGCCTAGTAACTGAGTGCCAGTAACAATCGTTGAAATACACTTTGGCATTTGAATTTCGTTATTTTTATGTTTACATGAGCATTTATAAAATTAAACAGTACAGATAACAAAGTTTATAAGATGCATACTCGTACCTATCAGAATATTTCTCCATTCTGTCTTTTTTATTTTACTAGAAAAATAAGTAGATACCTACACAGAATCGAATATTTACTAAAATTTAACTTATTAATTATGAATTAAAATTTAATACCACAATAAGGCTTGTATAAAAATTAAACTACAAGTCTTTTAAAATTTTAAATCTACTTGCGTACACAACATAATTGGAGCAGTAAATCTTAATGTAACCATTTATTAATTGAAAGCAGAGTAATCATTACTATAATGAATTAATTGTTACAATATGCTCTGTAATTTCATGTGTGTACTTATGCTACGTCATGTTAGAAGCTTTTAGGAGAATTAACAACCTCGACGTTAAGATTAGATAATATCATAATTAAATAATAATTTCACTTAATACTTTCAGTCTGGAACCTCATACGAACAGCCAAAATGTCTAACACTTTGCTTGAGTCTTTCTTTCTACTAAACTACAACGTGGGTGTCTTCAAATCCCGAGTAAATATGTATCTTCTAGATAAGCGTGCTACACGCTAGACCGCAAATTAGGACGCAAACCTATACGAAATAAAAAACTTTGATTAAACTAAGTTTTTACTTTTTGTAACAGCTGTTTTCCTTTCTAAGCTCTATACTCTCAGCGTTTGTTCTTGAATAAAATATATATACACGAAACTATACTATTTTCTTAAGGGTGATATTATGTACTTAGATAAGAATAAATTATATAGATGGCAAGTTTTAACAATCTAAATTCTAGATCATATTGAGTTATTTCAGCTACCCACATTATGAGATTTTTAGAAAACCAAAGATAAAATATTACGTACAAACACGAACTTTAGACGCTTATACAAAATCATATGAAATATTTGCGGGCCGCTATGTATTCTTCATATTTTAAGAGAAAACGTTTCATATCAGCAGACCGGGCCAAATGGCAGTGACGCCTACTTTTGGCAATATGTCAAAAAGAAAATACACTAGCGCCCTAGTATAAGGATTTTCATAAGCTGCTAGACTACTTTAGCGGAGGCCAAGGACATAAAATATATTTTTACTATTTAGACTTATGAAAATGAAGAATGAGAACTTGCGGAATAAATTGTCTTGGAGATAAGAGGACCTTAAAAGGTACTCATATAAATCAAGTACCTTAGTGCTTCTAGTCAGAAATTGAATAGGTACTCGTAGATAGAAAACTTTTTATTATTACATTTGTACATACATTACACCCCATACAAAGAATTAACATGCATTCTCGCAATTTAAAGCTTTCACAATTAGAGCCTTCATTTTTATTTTTTTTGAAACCTTACTGGCAATTTTTCGACCGTAAGTAAATAAATAAAATAAGCCTTTATTACTGTAATTATTACAAATTAAAATTATGTTGTCGTCGGCGTCCGGGTTTTCTGTTTCAGCTTGTCCACCGACGAAAGACCTTTAAGACTTCCGATGTTTAGTATCTGCCATCAAATGCTCACACAACTTTACAAAACCCAAACTAAACCTAAAGAGTAAATATCTATAAATCAACGCGCTTGTAGGTTGGGTAGCCTAGTCGTAAAAAAACATGGGGGATGCACTCCGGAAGTGCCAGCAAAAGTGAAAACTTGCTCCTTCCGTCGAGTTTTCGTTTAGGTCACGTGTCGTGATGCGAGTTTAACATTTTCTACACATCCCACAACGCCTCTAAAGAAGTTTTTACTTCAAAAACTAGTAACGTGGAAATGAGTAGGTACAAAATACCACCGAACTTATTGCTAAGGAAAAAGGAAGCTTAATTATTTGCTCTTATCAACGATATGGCTATTCTTAGGCAACATAGTTCTGACGGGCTGGTTTACGCACCACAAAATAATTCTATCGCCGTGTCAGAACGACACAGATTTATGGTGAAGTAGGTATATCTGTCACTTTTTCACAAGTCTACAAAACTTTTTTCGTGGTCGAATACTAAGCTAGCTGGCAACGATTTTTATACCTTTTAGGATGATGTAGTGAATTCGCTTTTAAAACTTTATCTTCTGATCCAAAAGCACACAAATACCATATTCTTTCCTTGCTTTTATGTGTTTTATCCGTCAACCGCCACACATCATGCGTACATGCTTTGCATACAAGTGTCGGAGCCATTACATGGGCTATACATCTGTTTCAATGATCATTTCACTTGTCAAACGCGTGCGTGTGGACTGCTGATGCCGGAGCAAATCTTCGTTATATTCCTGGCTGGGTTATGATGCTGTTTATCTGATTCATGTTTAGGGTTAGTAGTAGTTATGGCTGTAGCATTTCTGTGGTTGTAAACATTTCCTCTACCTATTGAATAAAGACGGATAGCCTATGTATAACAGTTGAGATCTCACGGTTGACAGGTCAGTTTTAAAATAGTACTGTACTGTACTGTACCAGCCTTTTTAGTAGTCCACTGCAGGACGTAGGCCTACCCAAGAAAGGTGATTGGGCAATATCTACCACGCTGGCCCAGTGCGGGTTGGTGGATTCACATACGCCATCGAATTCCTTCTACGGACGCATGCAGGTTGCTTCACGATGTTTTCCTTCACCGAAAAGCCCGTGGTGTGAAATTCCGTACATAAATTCCAAGGAATTCATTGGTACGGGACCGGGATTTGAACCCACGACCTCAAGATTGTAAGGCGGGTGTCATTACCACTAGACCACCACGGCTTCAGTTAAGATAGTAGATAAATAATAACAATCAAAACACAATATAAAATAAATGTATATTATGTACTTACTGTTTGTCTGATTCGTGTTTAGTTAGTAGTATTTATGGCTGTAATCTAAGACCAAATAAAAAATAAAGATAAAATATTGTGAACAAACAAGTGAGGCCGGCAAAACTACGCTTCGCCGTGTACAGACACAATTACACACAAAACATGTACAACGTAACTACGCCTTTGTTAGTCGAACTATGACGGCGACGACGCACTCGCCACATGTATAAAAAACCGGCCTCACTAGTCTGTTCACAACTTCCTGTCTAGATTTTTCTATTTGGTCTGAGGCTGTAATTTTCATGTTTCAAATTATCAAAATTTCTACAAAGTAGAATACAATTTAAAGTCTCAAACTTTCGAAATTTGTAGAATTAAAAGTAATAATATAAAAAGTCCACTACGATAAAATCAAAGAAAAACGTTTATTTCCTTAATTTTCTTTCTGACACTAGATTCTCCAAAAGTATTTTAGGTAGGTTAATAAGGTGCTTAAGTTCTTAAAACTTCCATTAGTGCTTTCAGTCTTAGATAAAGAAAATAAGTTTACAGCTTTTTGACACGAGCTTTTTGAAGGAATCATTTCACCTAAACAAAATGTCTTTGCAAAAATATTGTCTAGACGAAGCAGTTTATGATAAAGCACGTTTTAAACGTCCTTGTAGTCATCATTATGGAGATTTTATAACTAAATATAATCAATTATATCCCTACATAGTCGATGTACCACCAGCTTGTACTAAGCGATTCGCTTCTTCCTTCATAATGAGGACCGCCAGGGAAATGCCCTGCCTCCGTCATTGTTTCCTGACAATTATACAATTTGAATATTATCAAGTCAAGAGTGAATTGAATAAATCTACTAGGCCTACATACTCCATCTTCGGCTACAAGTTCGTTTTGCATCAGGTGAGTTTGTAGCCAAATTATTGATAAGTTATAGCCCTATTCTATATTAAAAAAAAACTACCACATGTTTAATTCCGATCAAAAATACTTTTTTTTAACCTTTGCCGTTCCAATCCTGGGCAAAGATCTCCAAAACGTGTTATCATGTTTTGCGTTCCGTGTATTCCATTCCATAACCTTCTTGGAAAGTGACAACATTGTCACCAGCGTTTTTCGACTTTCCCAGCTTTCGTTTGCTCTCAACTACCCATTGTGTGACAATCCTGGCCTATTTTATGTGATTCATACGAACCACATGACCCGCTAAATATTAACGAGTATTTTTACAATAGTCGCAATACTATTTAATTTAAGGTTTTAACTTCATTTTCACAACATTTGTACAATGTAAATACATGCCTTGGTACAGTTTACATACATACATAATAATGAGACCTTTAACGAGAAATCATTAAGTTTCCTATAATTTTGCTTTATATCTTTACTGATACTTTAAGCCCAAAAGTGTGTTTGTTGGTTTGTTCCTCTTTTACGCAGCAACGGAGCAACGAATTGGCTTGGTTTTTAGCATGGACATAGTTTGAAAGACGGAAAGTGACATAGGCTTCTTTTATCCCAGAAAAATAAAATGTTCCACTGTTATAGAACAAAAATTAAAATACTACGCGAACGAAACCGCGGGCAAAAATCTAAATCCGGAAGTGAGTATGTTGATTTGTTACTCTTTCATGCAACAACACAGCAACGGATAGATTTGATTTTTTGCATCGATATAAATCAAAGGTTGGAGAGTGACATAGGAAATGATAAAAATAAAAAATAACGCGGTTGCAGCCGCAGACAAAAGCTAGTTTTGATATAAACATATAAACTACCGTTGTAATATCTCTCACAAAGCATATCTAAGCGTTGTTAACACAATATGGCTTTGAGGAAATGATAAAAATAAAAATATTACGCGGTTGAAGCTGCAGGCAAAAGCTAGTTTTGATATAAACTTATAAACTACCGTTGTAATATCTCTCACACAGCATATCTAAGCGTTGATTAAACAATATGGCTTTGAGGAAATGATAAAAATAAAAATATTACGCGGTTGAAGCTGCAGGCAAAAGCTAGTTTTGATATAAACTTATAAACTACCGTTGTAATATCTCTCACACAGCATATCTAAGCGTTGTTTACACAATATGGCTTTGAGGAAATGATGAAAATAAAAATATTACGCGGTTGAAGCTGCAGGCAAAAGCTAGTTTTGATATAAACTTATAAACTACCGTTGTAATATCTCTCACACAGCATATCTAAGCGTTGTTTAAACAATATGGCTTTGAGGAAATGATAAAAATAAAAATATTACGCGGTTGAAGCTGCAGGCAAAAGCTAGTTTTGATATAAACTTATAAACTACCGTTGTAATATCTCTCACACAGCATATCTAAGCGTTGTTTACACAATATGGCTCTGTGAGAACGCGAGTAACGACTATGTGGTAATTCTAACTAAACCTTTCATCCTCCCCACACGCCACAGAATTCTTGATAGCGGAAAGAGGCTGAGAGGTCTTTTAGTAAAATTAGTTGTTTGTCTCGGGGGTAGGAAGAAATTAATGTAAGAATGAGTGTGTAAGGAAGTTATTTAAGGTCAAGGACAGAGTTTAGACGGATTATACGACAATATATCTTGGATTTGGTGGATAGGCCTATGTTCAGCAGTGTGCTATTAAAAGTCCGGTGCAGCTTAGTACAAATGATACTACATGCCATATGATACACAAAAAGTCATGGTCGACGCGGCCAACATAAGAATAGAGACCGCGGCCCAGAAAAGGCAGCGCTGGTCATGCACCAACAAAGTGAACTGACTGATCAGATCTAGAGAGTGATATACCTACATATATAAACGATGCCCCACGCAACTATTTATATACATACAGCTTAGCAAAAAAGACAGACAGACAGACAGACAAAACTCTTTATTTACGACCACAATATGAAAAATAAACACTATTTACACATAAGTATACGACAAAAAATATGGTAATAAAGTGGCGGCCTTATCACCCATGGCGATTTCTTCCAGGCAACCTTGCACGAATATGAACTGACAAGAATAAGAAATAGTGACCTTAAATAGATATTAACGAAGAAAACACCTATAAATAATAAACTAAACATACTTAATTCAATCTAAGTTTTAAATATACTTACGTTATAATATATAAATATAATTATACATATACTTACATAAATACATACCTACATACGTTATAAAATAGTAGCGAAAGGAACAAGTAGCATTATGATTTCAGATAGTGAGCTTTCACAAGTTGTTTGAAAACGTTCAAGGAAGGTGAACGTTTAATTTCTAAAGGTAAAAAGTTTAGTAACGAAATATTTTTGTCTCTCATAGCATTCCTTGCAAAATGGAAATTACATCATGGGATTGCTAATCATTGGTACCATTTCAAAATATAGTGGCGCCCTTATTCATATATCCCGTTAGCAAAGCTGTAAATATCTTAATCTTAATATATATAAATCTCGTGTCACAATGTTTGTCCTCAATGGACTCCTAAACCACTTAACCGATTATAATAAAATTCGCACACCATGTGCAGTTCGATACAACTTGAGAGATAGGATAGTTTATGTAAATCTCAAATTATAGTCGTAATTTTAATTTATTTAGCCACAGCAACGCGTGGCCGGGCAGCTAGTCCACATATATGGAGACATACACGTCAAACTGATACTATCTCCCTTCTGTCACCGAGTATAGAGTAAGTAAAGTGAAATTAAATATGACGCGGACGAATGGTGGAAAGTTTTGAGAAGTGGCGACCCATCCGTTGGCTGTCAAAGTGTTGCCCGCGCGGAAAATTGCCGCTCGTGACGTCATCAGTCACGGGACGAATGCGTCTGCTATTATGACGCTGCATTGCAGTTATGATATACCTATTGTTGTGGTTGTTGAACTTTGTTTTTATTAAACAACTATTTACTACGTAATTCAGTTTTAAACCATATTTAATCCTTAACCACCTGACGTCGGTCTTTTTTGACTTTGGCGATTTTAGTTTTCAAATTATTCCGTTACTATGCACGTGACGCAACTGTGATTCTGTGTACTTTTTTTTCTCTACTAAAAGTACTCGCTATGCACTCGACATCACCAAAAGCGAAGCATTTAAGAATTACATTCAATTATATTTCGCTTGCGGTCTGTGAGACCGACGTCAGGTGGTTACATTACTTTTTCAAGGTATGTTTTTTGTCTTTGATGATGGCTAATGTTGAATAAAACGTACTAATGCGGTGAGAGGTAGTTGATACAGTCTCTTAAAACCTATAGAATGTGCCAGAAGTTCCAAGCTAAGATTACAATGACGTTAAATATATTTCAGTGGAAAGATAATTTAAAAATACTAACTTTCAAATTTCTGAAAACAAGGATATCTTTTGACTACAAATTGAAAAATCATTTTCAGGCAACAATGTTCCACTGTCAAGGTAAAAAAAACGACTTTTGGTGCTTTTGAATGCCGCCAAAAGTAAGAAAGTTTGCGTGTTGTAATTTTGTAAAAATTGTCTCTTCATCTAGCCAAAAATTGTTTTACTTCAAAGATCGTTCATGAAACTTACCGAAAATAAGTAAAAAGAAGTAAATTGCACTGATTTTTTTACTTAAATACCAGATTTTTGAAGTTCCTAGATTTTTGCCTATTATTCGTATATTTATGTTTAAAGTTTATTTTCTATACATAAATGCATAGTTTTTCATAGTGTACAAGCTACAATGCATATAAATAATGATAGAAAAGAGATATTTCTTATAATTATTGTAATATTTAAAGTATTGGTATTTAAATTTGAAAAAATACGCAAGCGGTCTCCATGACTGACGTCAGGTGGTAGTGTAACTGAAATACACGTCAGCTGGCTAAGGATTAACGACGCCAACCTTGAAATCTTTAAAAAATGTTTTGTACAAAATATAATTTGTATTAAACATGTATCATGCAATTTTTTGAATGTGGTCTGCATTTAGCGCAAATCCTATAGTCTTAATCATGCCATTTGTCTTCGTTGTAGGTGGACACCTACCTACTTTTTTATTTCGAAGGATTTTGAAAATCTGGAAGTCATAAAAACCCTCTATTGCGCTTTAGTTAGGAGCAAGCTAGAGTCGGGTGCATGTGTCTGGAACCCACATCACGTTATCTACACGCGCTTGCTTGAGAAAGTTCAAAAAGCTTTCTTAAGGGCACTGTACAAAAAGCGATATGGGTATCAAGACACGCGGCAAAGATAAAGAAAAAGGAACTGGCGACGCGACGTGTGTAATATTACACAAACCATATCGAGCCACTTTTGACCCTTTCACAACTCGAAAAGTATTCAACTTAAATATCTAGGGCTGGCAGACTAAAGTACATAAGTCAAAATGTCATAGTTTACAGAAACTAAAAAAAACTAAATAAAAAAAAAAACTCTTTATTCTTTTTTTATTTTGTTTGATTTATTGGGATGTATTAAATTATTGCTAACATGCATTTATATGTCATCTTAAATCATAATAGCAGAAGGCTTTTTATGTGACTTATGTCAATAAGAACACTTACTTTATCCTTAAATTTAAATCTTACTTATGACTTAAGTTATAAGATAATCAGAAATAATTTCTTATGTTATATTGTTATGTTACGATACTTAATTTAATCATCATCCTCACTATCTATAATATCAGGGTCAGTGTTTCGTAAATCGTTTGCAGTAGGTAAATCAATATAAAATTTATGGAAAACGTCAGGTATTAAATTTAGTAAAGAAATCAAATCTTCTTTTTTCTCTTTAGATATAGGCAAAAGCTGTAACGATATGACTGGGATATTGTCAGGTGCGGTAGAACCTCTTCGTTTCAAGTTTAATTTGAAAAATGGAGATTCCTCTTCTAGATTATCCTTGTAAGAAATTACGCCAAAGTCAGAATCATAGCGCAACCATCTTTTATCGAGCCATTTAAACTGTCGTCCATCCACATCTTTAGTTCTTAATACTAACGGACCCTTTAAAAGCGAAGAGAAGTCAAAAAAGTCAGTATTGCGCATTTCAACCACTTGAAATTTTTTACTGCTTGATTTTATCAGTTGTATCCAATCGTGCGGGTGATAGATTTGCAATTCTGTTTTTTTCTTTTTCTTTTCTATAATCCCGTGATCAGTATCTACTTCCATATGGCTATGGCCGGGAATCATAAACTTGTGCTCAATAAATTCCAAATCTAATTTTTGCAAAGCCCAAGTAAACATTGAACTTACATGAGAATTTCTGTTCTGGCCTCCACATGTATCGGAATAAAATATTACATGTTTTGTGTTCTCAGGTAGATATGTTTGGAGGTGTTTGAAAAGACAAGAGGCTATTTGATTAGCTCCTCTTGCAGCTATTGTTTCATGCCATATGTAGCACACAGCTTTTCCAGTTTTGTTGTCATGAACAGTCAAATTAAACGTCCACAACTGACGTTTGTAAAATGCTACAGAAGAGCTTAGTGCTGGAGTGGGTAAGCATTGCTGCAAATCAAAAGTGTACACTTGCACAGTGTTGTTACTTTTGTATACCTGTGTGTCACTTTTCTTTCTTTCGTACGCTTGATCCGCATCTGCTTTGTGCTGATCATGCTGAGCGATAATTTCAGCCTTTCGTTGTATTTCTTGACAAAGCTGAACTTGCATTTTGTATTTATCACATGTATAACATGTATCGACACGGGGCTTTTTGAATGATAATCCTAATTTATGGAACTCTTGGCTGTAAATTTTTATTGACGGTGGATTGTCTCGGTTTTCACAGAATAAATTGTACATTTTATTGGTGGTTAGATGAGAAGGTAAATACTTCTTAGATGTGCTTTTTCTCGTGTAATGGCTTTCATAAGATGGAAATGATAAAATGTGTTCTTTTATTTCTTTCCTTTTTTCGTCGGAGATTTTGTGCTTGGGTATACTTCTCCCACGGCTATCGTCCACTTGAGTACCACCTACTGATGATCGTTTTTTCAAGCCAACTGTTTTTATGAAGTTATCACTTTCGCCTAACGTTTTTAGTAAACATCCCCTGCAGATGGGTTCACGCTTTCCGTTAATTAATAAAAAATATTTGTATGTCTTTGTCCTAAATTTTTGCCAGTCAGGATCAAGTGTCCGCTGCCTTTGAGTAGCTTTGTCTTGAATCTCCATTAATGAAGCCATGTAAGTAGATCTTTTGAGGTATGTCCCCATTTGCCAATATTCTTTAAAAATAGCCTGTCTATCGCAAAATAATATGCGCTCTTTGCATTTCATACGACATGTTGTAAGTTCTGTCATTTTTCTACTACCAATTACTTTTCCTTTTAATGTTTGATAAGACTGACCTGTGTTGCGTTTCACTTTTTTTTCGAGTTTTCTGACTTGAATGCTTTTTTTTTAGTTGCTCTGATAGTAGACGTTGAACTAGGGCTTAGGGGTGTATCTTGATGAGTGGATCCATTACTTGAACTTGACGAGACTGCTGCGTCTGTTGATAACACATAATGTGGATCTTGGACTGAGTCATCACTTGAAAATTCAATTTCTTGACTTACACGCATGTTAACAGTAAACCCCGATGATGTGGAAGGCACGGGCTCCTCTTCCACCGTTATGCTTCCTAGTTGCTGGTCATTCCGCTCGCCTAAAAAAAACGACGTATTTTAAACGATGTACGAATTCACAAGGCTGAAATGTACGGCACCAAAAGTGCACTGTAGTAAAACTGATGATGAAAGCAGATTAATATTAATTCAAGAGTCTTATTCACTACCAAAATGTATGGTATTTTAAAGAATAAAATGATCAGACTTACTTTCAGTAGTTACGGATCTTAACGCCATCTCAACTAATTTCTTTCCACGCTGAGAATCCATAATGAGTAGCAAAAATATTATAATATCATTAAACTAAATCAACACAAAACCAAAGCTGTCAAAGATTAGAGCATTACTGACTAGCTTAACATCTTGCGTTTCAAACGAAACGGGCACTTCATTTTTTTGTTCCATAAATTACACGTTCAAGTGCCTACCCTCAAGTTAAACAAAGTGATAAGGTGACGCATTTAACGATCCTAATGACATATGTCATACTTTTATTCCGCAAAGTGCACAAACTTTACATGTTCCTTTTGACCTAAGTCAATTTATGTTGTTTATAACGCTACAAGATGTGGAGAAGATGATAAGGTTGAAAAGGTACGCCATTAGAGTTCAAATTGAAATAGATGGCTTTGACTTATGTGCTTTAGTGGGTCGATGAATTAATTTAAAAGAATTTTGTTAGTGTATTAAAAAAAAAACATTTTTTTTGACTTAAGTGCTTTAGTCTGCCGACCCTAGATATATGTAAAAAAATGTAAATAGACTATTACTAAAGTTCTTTAGCTAGCCTAGAATACAAATTTTCATTATTTTTGCTCTGATTAAATTTATAAAAAATAACGTTTAAAAACCGGGGTTTCATTGTCTGATTCACTGACTCACTCACTGACTCACTCACTTATTCACTCACTGACTCACTCCACTCTATAGCTCGTTGAACTACTTCGAGTTTATAAAACCATGGTGATTGACCACGTTTTTGTACTGCAGATACATAATATGTAAAGTGCTGATCACAGCATTCTGTGCTACCTTTTCCTGAAACTCGAACCGTCCTAAAGTAAACGAAATTACGGGACATTTCCGAAGCTTCGTTTATTTCACTGACAAAACGGCCTTTTATCTAAAAAGCTTTTGCAACTCAACAAATCTATAAATATATATTATGGCCAAAGTTGGAGGATAACAAAATGAGGTAGGTATAACGGGGGCAAAAATAAGAAATATAAGAAAATATTTTTACTAAAACATAGCCTAAAACAAAACATAAACTGCATCAAAATCGGATACACACATAAATACAGATATACACACAGATATAAATCTATGAGATCATAAATAATCATGATCAGTTATTAAAAAGCCAAGTTATGTCGCATAGGGGGAAGTCCCGTAACGCCGGACGGCACCTACCGCACCCGTATTATCTAAGCAAGTATAAACTTTTTCGATTCAAAATACAAGTGAAAGGGGTGCGGAGGGCACATAGGTACATGATCACATGCCGCAGCTCGCCTGTGATGCACAAGGCCATGGCAAGAGCTGGTGTTTGCTGTTTTTGGCGGTGAATCACGGCGTCCGGTAAAATCGATGTAAGTTATTCTGGCATATTTATGCATTTACATTTAATGGTATTTAAAAATTAAAATAGTACTTTATTGTTTTCCATAAGCTAGTGGTAAATAATTAGTTTTTTTAAACATTTTTAGTAGGCACCACCTAATTGACAAAATAGTCTGTCCCCTAGCACCGGACACTTAGTCATCCCTTAGCACCGGACAGTAAACATATTGATATTTATTGTGAGAGTTTACTGTATTTATTCTAATTACTTAATTTTGTTATCGAGTATAGAAGAATAAATATAATTGAAATGCAAGAGAAAAAAAAAAGAAAGGATCCTAGGAGCCACAGAACTCACAAACTGCTATTGATGATGTTTTTGTCCCAAAAACTGAGTATAAGGCAAGCTGCAACGTGATGCAATACTCCTAAAAGCACTGTGCGTGGCAAAATGTAGGTGGTTAAATAGAGGAAAAGAAGTGACAATGAAACCAAAGTTTAGTTGGTTCACTAGCACCTTCTCAGCAGAGTATGAATTAGTTTTAGTGAACCAAGTCAAATATTTATCTAACAGATGTATTCCGCTCATGAAAAATGAGTTTTAGAAGTTAACCTACGACTTTGCTGAAGTAATAAAGCATGTGCAGACATTCCAGAGTATAGAGGTGGCTACATATGTGATGGATGTAGTCTATTTTAAAATATCCGATGCTAGGGCTATGACACAAAATATTTGTCCGGTACTAGGTGCCAATTTTCTAAACTACATTTTTCGTTACTAAAGTTTGATTGATGGTATTAATATTTTTTTAAGCTGAGGTTGTGGTTATTTATTTAATTTGATTTATAACTTTGTTATCTACTGTAAATCATAAATAAATAAATATTCTTAAAAACATTTTTTGGTATATTTATAAAAAACCTTAGGTGTCCGTCACTAGGGGATTTAAACATTATGATTCAAAGAAACAAGTATATTATTAAAGCAAATTAATTAATTAAGTAACACGAATTATTTTATAAAACCTTTTTAAAAATCAAGCTTTTACTGAACAAGTACTCGCCAAGATGAATCGAACGAGACGAAACTCGATGGGGTTGCGTCGTTTCATTACAGAGTTCCCACCTTTCAGCTCCATCATCAGATCAGCATCATGTCATCATAATATTGCATTACCCGCTATTTACAAATGTATGGTAACCGGGTAGTGGTACAAATTTAATTTACAAGATTTATTGACTGGTGAAACTACATAAATGATTGTAAACATAGTTTGTTATATACTTAGATGGTACAAAAACACTCTAGCAGTAAGTTAAAATAAGACCAGCTACCGTTCGCGATAAGCAGCGAACGACTTCGAGATCATTAGCATTCGAGGAACTAAAATCTTACATACATTCAGATAGCACAGAGGTTCATAACACCGAGAACGCAGTAGTTAAGATTCATACAAGCCAGACACGCACATATACCGGGTTATCCAGAACTGGTAACTAAGCCGAAAGAAGGTCATTCAGACCATCATTATGAACAATTCTTTCTAGGGGGCAAACCTGGAATGCGAGTTTTTTTGCATACAACTTTTTAGTGGTTATACACAGGGTTATTGGTAATAAATTAGTATCATTGTAGGGAGTTATTCTGTACATCAAAACTAACAACTTTTGTTCAAGGACTTTTCTCAAATCTCAAAAAAAAAAGTTTTTTCCATAGAAAAATATCGTTCATTCTCGACAAAATGTATGGAACAGATGGAACAGCTGATTTTTTTCTGAGTTTTGACAAAAGTCGCATAACAAAATTTGTTAGTTTTGACGTACAAAATAAGCCCCTAAAGCCTAAGCCCGGATGCTAATTGATTACCCTGTATAACTAACCAAAGTGCAGTTGCCCCAGGCGACTCACAATCATTGCTCAGTTGCAAAATTTCTGAACGTACTGTGGATCAATAAAATTTAAGTGCATGTGTTCCAAGATTTGTGAAGCCGTGGTGGCCTAGAGGTATTGACACTCGCCTTGCAATCGTGAGGTCGTGGGTTCGAATCCCCGGTCCCGTACCAATGAGTTCTTTGGAATTTATGTACGGAATTTAACACCACTGGCTTTTCGTTGAAGGAAAACATCGTGAGGCAACCTGCTTGTGTCCGTAGAAGAAATTCGATAGCGTAATGTGAATCCACCAACCCGCACTGGGCCAGCGTGGTGGATATGGCCCAATCACTCTTCGTGGGTAGGCCTACGTCCTGCAGTGGACTATTAAAAAAGGCTTGTACAGTTCCAAGATTTCATGTCTGCCAGATATGTCTATGTGTGCGTTGATCAATGTAGCCTTGTGTGAAAGCTCAAGTTCTGTATTTGTGATGTTTAGTAACAACCCAGAAAACTAGCTCGCGAAAGAAGCTTTCGCTAGGTTGCTAATGATACCTAGCTATGCGGTAGGTAACTGACTGCCTATAAATATCAAATGTAGAAGCTTATTTTCTTTAGTACTAGAAGCATAGACTTTAAATGTACATTAAGCCCGATTACAGAGGCGCCATAGTAATTATAATGGCTAAATAGCATAGTTCTGTTTCTTTTTCACTTTAAGCATTCGATAGAGATAATGCTTTTTACGTTGTTATTAAATTAATTTACGCTGGCGTCTCTATAATCGGGCTTGTTGTACAAATACAATTCAGGTACCTATGATAATTGGTATCCGAAAAAAAGCAAATAGGATACTCAAAAAAATATAGAACTGAAGATTGTAGGTACTGTACTACGAAGACAGACAGCAATTACAATGCAGACCGTCATTAAAAACATGTTTTATATGATTCCATTCAATCCAGAGTACGAGAAGAACTACTACACACTTTTTAAATGACCTCGTAGTAAATAAAATATGTTAAAAAATACAATTTTAGTGAAGAGACAATTATTATTGGGTATAACACTCACACAGCTATACAATACCACACACATCTCTAGTGAATACATGGCTAGGGCCAGACTTAGGGGAGGGCAACCGGGGCATGTACCCGGGCCTCTACAATAGAGGGGCCTTCACAATAGATTTTGCTAAAAAAAACTTTCTAAATCCAATGAGTAAACACAAGGGCACACTTTTCTTTATTGATGTTTTATTTTTTTATCAATTTTACCCTGTTTTATGTTTCATTTTTACCTATACCGCTATTTACAAAAAAATCAAACAAAAATAAATAAAATATATAAATATTAAGTTTATTGACAAAAACTTGAAAATTTAAGAAATAAATAATTATTTTGCGCAAAAAATAGCAACAACGACTTTCGCCGTGTACAGAATTCGAATAATTTGCATGTGACATTCATGTACATTATTGTTAATACGAGTATATCAAAAACAGGTCATCAGATTTCGATAAAATTTAAACGTAACTATCTCGTAAGTAAAACCTTTCTGAAGTAATACAGATTTCTTTAATCGATTCACAATTGGCGAAAATATCGATGAATATAACACAAAAAAATACATATTATAGACGAACATAGTAGTCTCCTCTTTTTTAGAAATCAGTAAAAATTGATAAGTATATACTTGAAATTTACAACCCACCCTGATATAGTACTTATACTTCTATTTATCACCTTCTTCTTTTTGTCTCCACTCCTATGATGCCTCGAGCCCTCCACCCGCATCTCTACATAAATTCGGCCCTGTACTAGGCGTAGCATAGTCCCTCACGTCCGGCCTCAAAAGAGTATGAAGTGTATTCCCCGGCGGACGAGCGGCGAACTCTTCACTTCAACTTCCCAATCTACAATACAGTTTTCATCATATTCAAAGTCCCTCCTGAGTAAACAAGTTATATCCTAGCGTTGGAACGGTAACTACTATATACTAACAGTATGGAATAATTATTTAAAATCTATGAACTTCGAAAAAGAAACATTTTTGTCAAAAACTTTACGAAAAGTTGAAGTTTATAAATCTGCGTGCTTCATATTTGGCCAACACCATCACATAAGCGAGATGATAGTCAAACGAAAACTAATCAGCAATTGTTCCTTACAGCTTAAACTAAAGTTATAGAAGAAATTAAAGTATATCTCTAAAAAAACGCTACAGTAGGTATCACAAAAATGATTATTTATTAACCTATGCTGCAGCCGTGCCATGGTGGCACCAACCGTCATAACTTTCCGCCCTTGTTTTATGTTGTGTTTTTATCGGTGTAAGCTCAATTACCTAATCTAGTCACGTATGTCGTTTCACAGGGAAACTATTTGGGGTGTTTTGTTTATATCGTAACGACGTACATAATTATAATATAGCTTTTAACAGTACTCATAAGTCATCATCATCGTTATCTCCCTAACTAACACTAGACGTCCAGACATTTGTGTTTGTAGTTGATTGAATCAGGCGTTACTTCGCGGAAATTCATCTTCAAATCTATGTTTTGAATAAAATATTTAGTGTATTTCCGCTATCTTGTTGTAGGCAAATAAGTTTAAGGGCATTAAGGACATTTATATAAAAAAAGCGACTTCTAAGAGTCAACATGTCCTGAAGATGTCTCGTTGAGGCGAAACACGTGTCGAACAGAGTGTAGTGCAGTGAGAATAAGGGTGTTAATATTTATTAGTGAAGTGTTTTCAATATTTTGTCATATTATTTTTAAAGATTTTTATAATATTTATTTGTTGTTAACGGATTATTAATATAGTATTTTAAAAAACATATAATAGAGTGTAGTGAAAATAAGTGATATTTATTATTATTTTATATATTTTGTAAAATTAAGTTTTTTAATGTATAATTATTGTACTATTAGTAATTGTTTGTAATTTTTTTTTAATAAATATCATTAATGCCCTTAAACTACAACAAGATAGCGGAAATACACTAAATATTTATTCAAAACATAGATTTGTGTTTGTAAAAAAATGTATAAATAAATAAATATTTTGGGACATCTTACACACGGTCTCTGACCCCAAACTAAGCAAAGCTTGTGGCTGCCAGAGACTGATATACTACTTATATTTATTTTTAAATACATACTTATATATATAGTAACTAAACAACACCCAGACACAGAGCAAACACTTATGTTCATCACATAAATATTTGCCCTGGGTGGGGATCGAACCCACGCCTCTTTGATACAGAAGTTAGGGTCACTAACCACTGAGCCACCGAGGCAGTCAAAGAATCAGTATGTGCCTAAGTTCGCATAGGCTGGGTGACTAGCCTTGGTGTGAGGATTTTTATTTTGCCTGAAAGCCTCTGACATGACTAGATCACTAAAAGCTTGAAACTACTAGGACGCACAACTTAACGTGAAAAGCCACTCGCGGTCACTCATCTGAAGACTGACCGTGCCGAACGTTGCTTAACTTTGGTGATCGTTGGCTAACACGTAGTCAAACTACATAAGTACTCTATGAGCTCTATTAAAGATTTCCAGTACGCAATCAACCTGTCGGTTGGATGCGGCTTATATCCAGGACGTAAGTGCCATCTTCATCAAATCGTTGTAGGTAGGTACAGTTTGCTTTTTCTGGCAGTTCCATCTGCCTCAGCCCTTGAGACCAGGTTCGACCGTCGGTATTGACAATATCGTCGAGATAGTCGAACCACCTTACTTCCGCACCGCACATTGTTTTTTTCTTATTATCAAATCGTTTAACTAATTATTGCACATTCTAGTCTGTGTTTCTTAGTATATTTTTTTTAAAGAAAGAAATTTTATTTATTAACTTAGTAAGAAATCGGTACAAATTGTCCACGAAACAACATTATCGTTAGATTCATTCATTCATTCACATCAGTTGGATTAACAGCAGGCCCCCAAACTCGGCTAAGCCGGCCTCTTGGTGGCCCATTCCAAATTAATTGCTAAAAGCTGAATTGGCGCGATTATAGACTATTATCATACCATATCAAAACTTGATCTACATATAAAGGCCGAAACACACACATGGCGGGCGCGGGTCGGGCGCGGGTCGGGCGCGGTGCAGGGCGGGAGTACGGCGTGTCTATTAGTACCTGTTTCAATGCACGACAACACACAGATCGCGTGCGCGGGTCGGGCGTGGGGCGGGCCGAGCGCGGGAGCCGCGCGCCAGCCGCGCCCGTCGCCCGCCACTACAGACAGAGCGCGGGACGCGCGGGTCGGGCGCCGTTGCATTCGTTGGATTTCGTCGTAATACAAGTATTCACCAACAATTGTTCACACAGAGAGCGTGCGCGGGTCGTGCTCAGCGCGTGTTGTGAATACGTCAATGAGATTTTGTATTTTTTTACAATTTTGCTATGGATCTCAATGAAAAAATTATTGAAAGTGTTCGTAAACATGCTTGTTTGTACGAACCAAGGGACAACAAGTACAATAATGCTGTTTTGAAGGCAAGGATATGGCAGCAAATTGCAGATCAATTAAATGAGAGTAGTAAGTGTTTGAAGTTACGAAAAAGTAGTTCTTCTTCCGTGTCCGAATCCTCCGACATTTTCAATTACACTGAGTTTTCACAGCAATCGATTCTGCTAACAAGGTACGTCGACCCGTCCCGCCACGCCACCGACCCGCGCCGTGCCCGCGCGATGTGTGTTGATAATGGAACAGCGCGTGTCACGCGAAGAAGACGACCCGACCCGCGCCCGCCGTGTGTGTGTTTCGGCCTTTATTGACATAAAATTTTGATGAATGAAATTTAGAAACATTAAACAAAACATAGTAGGTATAACAAAGATCAAGCATACTACTAAATAAAATTATTATATACTTACATAGTTGAATAAGACATTGCTTTGCTTTAAATGAAGGCTAAAAGAAAATTATACTAGCTGAATTGATTTTAGTGTTAACATAATTTACTATCAACAGCACAATCATACAATTTAGAGTGATGATGTGTGTGTTATTGCGTGGGTGGGTGTGTATATGTGACACTGCAATACACGAGATCTCACGAGAGCCAAGGATTGAAGTGTCAAGTGTGTGTGTGTATGTGTGTGTGTGTGTATACTCATATACTAATCCTATGAACATTGTACCTGAAACTATAGCCGACATTTACTCATATAAATCATGATAGGAATGTACTAAATGTTAAGATAAATACAATCTACATTTCGTTTACTTCAGTGCAAATGAATTTTCTCCTGATTTAAATACTGTTGAAAACCCTTACTCTTATTACGTCATGCTTATAAGTTTGTTGCAAACATTATAATAAACTTATAAAGCAACTCGACCATTCAAGATATATCGTAGAACTCGATGGAGCGCGCTCATTTCAAATTTTACAGTTGTACGTGCATATTCAGATCATGGATGTAATAATTATGAGGATGGGCACATGCAGATTAGATTTAATCCTTTCAAGGCAGAGGGAAAATATTTCCCACCAAATTATTTGGTTTTTTTTCATAGCCGGTATCTTTTCTATGGTAAACATTATCTCTGTAAACTAATTTTGGACAGTTTTTTTTCCTATAAGAAAATGTGATAAAAATTATTCTAGAAACATAAAAAAATGTATTGTATCACCTCAAGTTAAAAGAAATAAAAAAGGCTATTTAGTATAGAAAAATATATTTTTTACAACGTTTTCTTGTGTCACAAGTGGAGTGATCAGGATAAGTAAAAATAAAAAAAATAATCATAACATGTACATTTGGCCCAATTATGAACCTCTGAACGTGGCGGCAACTATTAACAGGTTTCATTTTTTTGCCTTATTGATAGCATAACAGCATCGTTATTTTTTTTTTTAGTTTTTATTGCCATAAAATTTACTAAAATAATCTTATAATAATATAAAAAAAAGATCGTATCCTTGCAGTCTCTGTATGGGAGTCCGGTCTTTGGTTGCAAGCATTGCCCTCTTTCAATACTGGTAACCTTTTAGACCCAACTGCATTTCGTCTAGCTGTCAGCTTACGCTTGGGTGCAAGGTGTTGTGAGGCCCATCGCTGTCAGTGTGGTACTGCAGATGACCAGCTCGGTCACCACGGTCTCTCTTGCTCAAGAAGCGCTGGTCAGATTGGACGCCACGCCAGCCTTAACGATGTCATACGCAGGGCTTTTGTCACCGCCAATATCGCAGCCGTACTCGAACCGATTGGGTTGGCGCGTGGTGATGGCAAAAGGCCTGACGGCATGACGCTGGTCCCTTGGAAGTGTGGACGGCCCTTAGTATGGGACGCAACTTGCGTCGATACTTTGGCACCGTCACATCTTCCTGAGACTCAGAGTAGGGCTGGAGCGGCGGCCAATTCGGCTGAGCAGCACAAGCGGCGCAAATATGCTAACCTCGATAGTGGTTACATATTTGAGCCATTTGAGACTTTGGGTCCGTGAGGGCCGGGAGCTCATTTCGTTTTCAAAAGTCTTTCTGAGCGTCTGGTGGACGCGACGCGTGACCAAAATGCTGATGTTTATTTGGCTCAACGTATAAGCATTGCCATTCAGCGTGGCAATGCTGCCAGCATGCTGGGCACGCTGCCAACTGGCTTGAGCACTTGGATTATCTTTAGACCTCAAGGGTCTGTGCACGATCCAATTGCTTTCTATGTAGTAGTAGTGTAGTATGACAATACTACACTACTGCTATTTATATGCGTACTTAGTATAGGTACCTACATATTGTAAAAAAACCTATAATAATATTATATTAAATCAATATTTTGTTATATATAACAAGGCAGAATCAAAGAATCCGATACACTTGATATGATGATACACTTAATAACATAGTGATGACTTTGAATCCTATCTTCTATAGTACATCCATGATTAAAATCCAGCAGCAAGTTGGAACAAAAGACGCTGCTGAACAACCGAAAACTATTTTGAAGCTAGTTTCTATAGTAGGAGGACATAATTTGTGCGAAAAACAACAAGATAAAAGTTTGAAAAACTACGATTACGAAAAAAAAGGTGCTAAGAATCACTTAAATCCTTAAAAACTGTAAATTACTATCACTTAAATCCTTAAAAACAGTATAATCTAACTGTTACTATATCCTTGTTATATTTACTTATAACGGTAGAAATGCTCTTAGTTAAAAACCTTGAAATTAAAAAGAAACTGATTTTTCGTTAAGTAAGTTCGTATAGGCCGGGTGGCTAGCCCTGGTGTTAGGATTTTCAGGCCGCTTGAAGGCCTCTGACATTGCTAAGCGGCTAGATAACTGGAACCTACAATTTGACGTGTCTTCCGAGCCATGGTAGCGCTCAGTTGAAAAATGCCACCCGCTGTCAGCCATCCAAATACTGATCGTGCGGAACGTTGTTTGTTTCGTTAAAATTTAGTAAACCTTTTATATTAGACAGGGATGCAAAACTACAACTTACATTTGAGGGTTGCACAATTTTTGTTTTATTTTATGTAAATGATTAATTTATAAATATTTACGAACCACTATAGTAACTAAAATATTTATTATAAACCCGGAAGTGTGTTTTTTTGTTTGTTACCGACTTCCAAAAAAAAGGAGGTACTATGTTCTTCTGTATGTTTTTTTTTTTGTGTACACTCATCGATATTTTCGTCAATTGTAAACCGATTTAAAAAAACTTTTTTAGTTCAAAAGATTATAGGTATTTCCGATTTAAATTTTATAGGAATCGGCTGAGCCGCTTTTGATTAATCAACAAAAGAATTTGGTGTTGCGATTTTTTGCAAAAAAAAAATCTTTATAACTATTTCACTCAGCAATGGAGCGACGGAAAAACTTGACTTTGTGCATGAACATAGTTTTTTTTTCTTTCGTATAACGATATAGTTTGACCACATACTGCCTGATGGCAGTCTAGGGTATAGCATATTTAAGTACCTAGAATATACCTATTTACTCGGAATTTAAAAACACCCACGGTGGATTTTAGCGGGAAGACAGTCTCAGGCAAAGCGTTCCACATTCTTCCGTTTGTATGAGTTTAAACCTAGTATCTGTTAACAGCCAGTAAAGATTTTCAATCAAAACATTTTTATTATCAGTCAAACATAAAAACCAGCAGGTGAAATCACAAATTGCAGCACGTTTACAATAAAAATAATAAAAACAAAATCCTCGTTAAAAACTTGCCATAAAGTTTACTAAATTACCCCTTTTTCAAAGCAAAACTCAAGTCCAAGTGCTTAATGAAGAAAGGCAAAAGTTGGGGAACAAAAATAACGACTTGCAAAATTATATTCGTAACTCGTGTCAGAGAGAAAGTAAAAAGAAGGCTCAACTTTCTTCACAGAGGAATCAAAGGTGTCTTCGTGCACGCTGTTAGGGGAGTGTTTTGTAGACGAGGTACTTTATGGCAACTGTGGACGCCACTAACGACAGGATGGCTGTGAATTGTTAGCTTAGCTTGATTAAATAAGCTTCTGAATTGATTTAAATCTAGGAAAAAAATTGACAAAATATTTACAAAGCCTTGACTGCCTTGGTGGCTCAGTGGTAAGTGACCCTAACTTCTGAATCAAAGAGGTGTGGGTTCGATCCCCGCCCAGGGCAAATATTTAATAATCTTAGACACATTGCTACACGGTACTCTGTTGCTGCGATGGAATTTTTGTTATATTTAATGCTTGAAAGAATCAAAATAAATCAACTACAGGCTCAATTATGAAGTCACCACCGTAATTATAATAGCTAATTAGACCATTTATGTTTCTTTTTCACTTAACGCATTCGATAGAGAGAACACTTTTTACGTTGCTATTAAATGTATAATGGCGCCTTCATAATTGGGCCTATTATCATCCTTTGTCGTCATCGCTGGCATGCACTGTCAATTTCTCCTTGCTTTTTGTATAAAGCAAGATTTCATTATTAATTAGTGTCCCGTCTGCAACAAAGCTTCAAAGTGCCAGTTTGCATCTGGTGCCCGGAGCACAATAAACTTTGATTGGATGCTCAACGATCCTGGAAGCTACACTAGCCTTCCTTCCGGTTGTAATAGGGTATGGAACTGGCCAAATTACTTTTAATAAAAAGACTTCAGTTTTCCTCTGCAATGACGACAAAAGGTTTTCATATTAGGCCTGACAATCTCAGGAACTTCTGTGAAACAGATGTTAATTTCAGCTCTTACGAGTTTTCTCGAGTACACTTTGTCTCGTTAAGAGAATTGAAGCGATTACTTTTATTTGTTACTAAGTTAAATAGGCATTTCTTTGATCAAAAGTGACATCATTCTTAATAGCTATTTTATTATGTATTCTAGTACCTATTCATTCTTTCACTCGCAGAGGATGATTATCTACCCTAAAAAGAGAAATACATTAAAAAAAAAATAGGATTTTGTATAATGTGCGAGAATTTTGAGTCAGAAATGAGTAATTTTGGTGACCACCTATGATTAAATTATTTTAATTTTATAGTGCATCCCACACTAGGTTTATCTCAAAGAGTTACTTTTGTGATAAACAATTCAAAATTATTCTTAAGTTGGTTAAATGATAAACACTTCACGAAATTCGACGCGTATGCAGTATTGCGGATTAGCTCAGTTGGGCAGAGCGTCGGGCTAGTGTTCCGAAGACGCAAGGTTCGAGTCCTGCATCCGCGAATAATTTTGAATTGTTTATCACAAAAGTAACTCTTTGAGATAAACCTAGTGTGGGATGCACTATAAAATTAAAATAATTTAATTGATTTAGCAGTGCGCCATCTCTCGTCAATATACAGAAGTTCTTACAACTTCAATTGAGTGATAACCTGTCTAATACGGGTATCACAGGTGGCGCCGCCAACGCTATAAGTTGGTTAAATGATAAACACTTCACGAAATTCGACGCGTATGCAGTATTGCGGATTAGCTCAGTTGGGCAGAGCGTCGGGCTAGTGTTCCGAAGACGCAAGGTTCGAGTCCTGCATCCGCGAATAATTTTGAATTGTTTATCACAAAAGTAACCACCTATGATGTTATTAGAATCTGGCTAGCGAAAGGTGGTACTGACAAAGCGCAACAAATTTAAAAAATATCAGTGTGGTACCCCTAAACTGATAGGGAAACACTTTCTCTCACTCACACGATGTAGCATTGTTACCATACTGCGATTTTGATTCTTCCAAATTTTTGGGGGAATCGCAGAAAATAATTCCTTTTTTCAAGCTTTAACTTGTCGTGTAAGAGTTTTATATTCATTACGTTGGTTATTTTATGTTTTTTGACGTTATTATTATGACAAACTGAGGCTTTGCATTGCTCTCCAAATGATTTCAACGCGTACATATCTACTTAGATAAAGACTATATTAATATAATGAATCATTTTGTTCAGTTTTGTACATGACGTTGGTTTAAAAAATGTATTAATACAAGGCAAAATACCCCAATTTAAAGGTGAATCCGCGATGCTAGTAGCACCGTATGTTGTTATTTAAAAAGTTTGTGAAAAATTCCAGTATCAACTTTCGATAGCCAGACTCTAGTACAAAAATGCAAGCTACATATATTTAGCGCAATCAGTTAGATATCAGTTTAGTTTGCCTGATTTCACCCTTACCGTCTGCTATCTCGGAACTACAAACAACAAAAACTAAAACAAAGGACAAATCACGCTATTTTTGCATACCTAATTCGAATAGGGGTGCAATTTATGTTGTCATACATCCAGCTGCAGATTAGTAGTGCAGGTTGATGGTCTAGTGGTAGTATCACTCTCCTGGCAATTGTGAGGTCGTGGGTTCGAATCCTGTTCCCGTACCATCGAGTTCTTGGAACTTAATTGTGTACGGCTTTTCGATGAAGGAAAACATCGTGAAACAACCTGCATACGTAGAAGGAATTTGATAGCATTATTATATGCATCCACCAACTCAAAATCAAAATCAAAATTTTGTTTAGACATATGGAAATGCGCTTAGAATCGTCTTTTTACGAAGGTTTTCGATAACATAATTACTAATTACAGTTGAATTAATTAGGTAGGTACATAAAATAATCTACCTATTACAAATTAGAACACCCTAACATAAAATAATCTAAAAAAAACTCTCACTGGGCCAGCGTGATGAACATGGCCCAATTACCCTTCGTAGATAGGCCTACGTCCTACAGTGGACTATTTAAATGGCTGGTACAGACCTGGCTGAGGAATGTATCATAGAGCTTTACTTGTAACGTTTTGCCTAATAAAAATAAAATAGCCTTTTATTTCTTGCGTTTTACAAAGCGATTATAAAAAATGCTTACAAACTAGAAATTAAAACTTGATACACTTAAAAAATTTAATACCTACTTACTAATTATCTAATTTATCTTTGTTATTACCTACTTATTAGTTATCTATTATATATGTAGAGCCATATGCTCTACATAACTATCTATATAATTGTGTAATTTTTTTTTACTGTTTACGCATTTTATAAGTATCTATTGTAAAGAAAGTCTATGTATACTTGTGCATCTAAAGTTATGTTCTAAGTTTTTGAATAATTCTTTTTCTAAGTATTTATTTCCTTAAATCTATTTATCTCTATTAAGTTATTTGTCTCTAAGTTTTACCTAATAAGAAGACAAAAATGTAGAAGACTGTATGTACTAGTAAGAATTTGTTCCTCATTAGTTAAACATTCTCTCCAGAGATATTTTGGTAGGTAGTTGTTTATAAAATAGCACTGGAGTAACGTCTGAAATTCGCCAAGGATCTTATCGTGACTGTAGACTATTTGTCTTGTGGGTACGAGACCTGCATTTATCCAAAAGTTAGAGTAGCGTGACTATCTAGGTTACGTAAATATTTCACACTAAAGTCTGAAAGTTAGTATGAAACAACAGATGTGGTAGCGTTATCATCAGCTTCAAAAAAAAAATCAGCTGTTCCATACATTTGGTCGCGGGTGAACGATATTTTTCTATGGAACACCATTTTTTTTTTAGTTTTGACAAAAGTCGCAGAAAATACTTTGTTAGTTTACCAGTCACCCTGTATAGCGCCTCCAGCCCTCCACGTGAATAAAGATTACGCAGTAGGGGTAACAATGACTAATTTTACTATCTAAGCAAATTTTTACCGACTTCCAAAAAGGATGAGGTGCTATGTTCGTCTGTGAGTATTTTTTGAGTGTGTTCATCAATATTTTCACCAGGTGTGAACAGATTTAAAAAAATATATTTCAAAAGGGCGGTGATCTTTCGCGTTGCTTTCATTTAAAATTTATCAAAATCAGCTAAACCGTTCTTTATAAACCATTGCATCAATAATAATGTACAATATTTGTTTATAGCAAAATTGCTTTTATTTACTACAACAAATATATAATACTACTTTATAAGCTAAAACTACATACATTACTACTACATAAAAAACAATAGGGTCATCCATAGACCCGTGAAGGTCTAAAGATAATCCAAATGCTCATGGCCACTGCCAGTTGGCAGCGTGCCCAGTATGCTGGCTGTATTGCCACGCTGAATGACAATGCTTGTATGTTGAGCCAAATAAACATTAGCACTGGTGAACTTTAGACGCTTAGAAAGACTTTTGACAACAAGATGAGCTTCCGGCCCCACAGACCCAATGTCTCAACTTCAAACGGCTCAAATATGTACCACCGAGGTAAACATATTTGCTTCGTTTGTGATGGACACTGCCATCCGCCGAATTGGCCTCCGGTCCAGCCGTACTCCGAGTTTCATAAAGATGTCACGGCGCCAAAGAATCGACGCAGTCGTGTCCCATACTAAGGACCGTCCATACTTCCATGGGCGTCATGCCGTCAGGCCATCACCACACGCGAGCCCACTCGGTTCGAGTACGGCTGAAACATTGACGGTGGCAGAAGCCCTGCGTATGACAGATTTTAGTCTAGCGTGGCAACCAATCCGACCAGCGCTTCTTGAGCAAGAGAGACCGTGGCGATCGAGCTGGTCAACTGCACAGCAGTACTACACTGACAGCGGCTTCGGCTTTTGGGCTTCACAACACCTTGCACCCAAGCGTAATCTGACAGCTAGACGAAATGCAGTTGGATCTAAAAGGTTACCAGTATTGAAAGGGCAAGGCTTGCAACCAAAAACAGGACTCCCACACAGAGACCTCAAGGATACGAGCGCGATCCGTGACGCTAGGACACGTATCTAGAAGAGCTTTCCCTGCTAGTTCGCAGATCGGCCAATCCCACAGTCTCTGCGGAAACAAAGCCTTTGGAAGCTCGGTATTTGGGCAAGCGACTCTCCAAGCATTCGGTGCCTCGTTCAAATAAGCTACATTTACACCAGAATGGCCTTAAGAAGAATTGTTGATTATTGTTGATTTTTCTAACAAGATTATTTTTTGCAAAAATTAGCATGACCGACTTCACCCGTGTACAGAATTCGCGAATATTTCGCACGGATCGATATAACATTTTTCACATTATTGTTGATTTATCAAAAACGGCTCAGCCGATTTCGATAAAATTTAAATGGGACCAATTTCGAAGTATATTCTTTCCAATAAAAAAATAACTATTGAAATCGGACTACTATGAAAAAAGTTATGCGTGGTCATACATAAAAAAAAAACTATACGCGTTGAATTGTATACCTCCTCCGTTGGTTCGTCGGTCAATGAAACTTACCTATACTTACTTGATACATGTAGCAAAATTGATTAAAATAATATTGCCATGCAGTCCCTAAAACTATTTACTACTTTTACCTACTAAACGTAAAAATGTTGTTATGAAATATTTATCGGTTCGTCCATTTTATGTTTTGACTTTGTATAGTAGTTTGTATTTTATGTCTCTCGGAAACAGCGAATGGCAAGATTCGACAGTTTCACTAACTCTTGTTCGTACTTACTTTGGCAATAAAATGCAGTCGCGTGTCGACGGCGGAGACACAAAAGTGTAAGTTACTTTTTGGGAATTTTGCTAATATTTTTTTTAGTATCAATAGAACTACTGTTTTGTTAACTTCGTCACATTCTGTTGACGGATTAACATTTTTTACAAATGCCTCAGAGCTATTACTAACAGAGAGATAGCGCTGTTGTCGCTTGAGGCAATTCTAAGTCACAATTAAAATGTATGGGAAAATCTTGCCCAAGGTTGTCATCACAGTCAAATACGAATTAGAGTTTGACACTACTGAGAGAAAAACATGGTAAGTAGCCACTGAATTGAGATCTTTTTCATGTCTCTTTCTGACTCATACCATATTGAATAAATGCATCTTTTTTTGTCTCGATCGACCACGTTATCCCTCTGGTATGTCTGTGTTTCATGTAATTAACATAAGCAAGTAGGTTATATTATCATTTCACGACAAGACAAACCCATTTTTTATCTTCGTTCGTAATAATATGTATTTTTAATTTTAAGTGTGTGTAATTAAGTGTCAGCCCCACGTAATCTAGTGTTACGGGGCAAATCTACTTATTTTTATTACTTTGGCAACAGTTATAATCCTTATGAAGACTGCAGTACCTACCTAAATTGACACAAAAGTCAGAATTTACGTCACTCAAGTCTCACTCAAAATTTGTGTTGATTAGATTAAAATACGATTTAGAAAATCGCACCACTACGCGGTCTATAAATTGTAAAAGCAACATCAATAGCATTGGACACCATTATGAGTTGGGGTCTATGCCAAAACCACCAGCGATTTGTTGCTAAGCATCGACACATTTATGGCCTTGGGCTCGGCGAGTACCGACGACAATATAGTTTAGAGACACTACTGATTTTCTTTGATATATAAACACTACTGATTTTATTTTCTAATAGACCGAGTACAAAATACTGAGTTGCGACCCAGAACTCGAATTAGAGATGTAACTTTCACAGCCGCTAAACTGAAGTGGCAGTGGGCCCATGTCAGCCGCATGCTAGAAGATCTCTGGGCAATAATCACCACCAACTCGGTGCGGCCTCGTGGCAGATCCCCTACTAGATGGCAAGACGAACTGAACACCTTAGATCCAAATTGGCAGGAATCAGCACAAGACCGACAAAACTGAAAATCTCGAGACGAGGTCCTTGCCCGACAATGGGAGAATTCAGGCTCATAAACAAACAAACTGATTTTCATTAAAATTTGTGTATTTAATTTTGTACATTTACAGTTGATCGGGTTTCCTTGGAAGCATTTAAAGGTATCAAGTACTGGGCTATCCAGAACTGGTGTACTAAGCCAAAAAGTGGTGCTTCAGACCATTATGAACAACTTTTACCATGAGACCTACTCAAAATTCGAGAAAATACACCTGTTTGATACGTTTTGTCGATTTCGAGTTGCAATTTTGTATCATACAGCTGATTCTTTTTCTCGATTTCCGGATTAACACCACAGTAAAAGTTTTTCATATTTATGGGCTTAATCACACCCTTTCGGTTTATTACAGGGTAATCAGATAACCTTGTATAAAAAAAAATTAAACAATTTATTTTTTAAATTTTGTATATTGACAGTAAAGTTGAGCGGGGATTCCTTGTAAGCAGCACATGCCTGTATCAGGTATATAGGTAATGAGGTAGATATGATGTTTTTTGTAGCTAGCTTAATATACACAAGGTATTATTTTCTAAGGTGCGGGGACTTTCAGTTTTTAATTATACTCATCATTATGAACAACTTTTTCGATGGGACCAAACTCAAAGTCATGGAATTTTTTTTACGGACTTTTCCCTATAATTTGTCATGAAATTATCAATTAATTTTTTATAAATATAGCTTAAAAAAAAACTAAAAAACACGCTTTCATAGCATATCAAACTAAAAAGTGTAAAATAATTTGCAATATAGGCAGAAAAGAATAATGATCGAATAAATTTAATACTATTAAAAAAAGCGTTGTGTCATATTTTTTCGAAAATAGAGCACCACACGCTTGTCTTTTACAATAGTATTGAAATTTTTACGGGATTTAACGGGAGGACCGTTAATTAATTTACCTGATTCTAATAACCTTACAAATATTTAGGGAACAGCCTAAAAATTACTTCCCTTTTAATAAGTAAAAGCCTGAAGAAATCGCTTTCAGCGATAAGGCCGCCGTTTAATTTAAACTAGGTTAAATGAAAATTGTATTGTTTTTATATTTTCTGTTATGGTGTGAAACAATAAAGAATTATTTACTATTATTATATATTATATATATTTATATTATATAGTACTTACTATATGCACCAATATTTAGACTGAAGACTTTCTATAAATACATGTAGTTTCTGCGAAAAATGAAGTCGATGGTAAATACCTAATAACTGGGTGGATAAACTACCGTATATTTAACGCGCAATAATTCAGTGCTATTGCTAAACCCGTTGAAAGGCATCCAACACTGTGTTCTGGTTAGTTCAGTAAGCGTTTGTTATAAAGTCTTACTTGTCGCTTTTATAATATTACCGAAGTAGATACGAGGTGTACGAAGTAGGTATGATGAATGAGGTTTGCAAAGTGTTTATGTTGAACCATACAATTTGGCGGCTGTAATGTTAGCCACAAGTTGCGGATAGCCCAATTTCGACTGAAGCTGACTTAACCACTGCGCCAACTTTGGATTATCTGCAGCTAGTAGCTGACGCCACATCTGCAAAGTTATTTGATTTGACATATACTCACTTTCAGAGGTGTTTCTACTCATTATATGAACCACCTTTATACAGTGGGACCGATACTGAAATCGCGAACAAGAAATCATTATTTTTCGCAAAAAATCGCAACACCTACTTCCACCGTGCACAACGTGTAACGTAACGTGTGTGTGCGTTTTAAATAATTTGGATAAATCGATGTGACATCCATGTACATTTTTGCTGATTTATCAAAAAATCGGTTCACAATATGCTATTTGACTAGTTTTTGGAAATCGTTTTAAATTGCTTGCTAGTACATAATAAGCACACTACGTTTATATTTCCGAGATATCTACTGTAATAACAATGAAAATCAAGTGTTAAAGAATAGATATTCAAGATCCCGCCAAAACGACATTCTGTAATGGCGCTGGTCTGTGACTTCACACACTAGTAAATAACGTTAGTTAATACTAGGGAATACGCTAGTTTACATCTGAAAATAGACAAAAAATACTTTAAAAGTAACTTACAGATCCAATAATATTGCTCCCAAAACACAAAACATAAATTACACAAACAACAGTGAATAGAGAAATTCTCGTTTACTAGCATGTGACGCCACCAGAGTTGCCACCCGACTTGGAGCGTTTACGTCACAGATAAAAATATCAAAAAAATATCGCATTTTATTTCGTGTAATTTGCGAAAAGTATACATATTTTAGTTTAAATAAAGTGAAAAATGTCTTTTTCAGGCTATTATCTGTAAGGATTACCACAATCAATAGTATATTTTCAATGTTGTCAAATAGCCTATTGGCTAAAATATCGATAAACACACACAAAAAAACATACAGACGAACGTACTATGTTCGTTTGTTATGTTTTTTTCTCCTCCCTGAATTTTATTGAAATTGGCTCAGCCATTTTCGATAAATCAACAATAATGTGAAAAATGCTTCATCAATCCGTGCAAAATATTCGCGAATTCTGTTTACGGCTGAAGTCGGTCATACCATTTTTTGCAAAAGATAATTATTAATAGTCTACTGCAGGACGTAGGCCTACGCACTAAGGGTGATTAGGCCATAATTATCCACCACGCTGGCTCAGTGTGGGTTGGTGGATTCACATACGCCATCGAATTTCTTCTACGGACGTATGCAAGTTGCTTCACGATGTTTTCCTTTGCCGAAAAGCCAGTGGTGTGAACCGCACATAAATTTAAAAGAACTCATTGGTACGGGTATCGGGATTTGCACCCACGACCTCACGATTGTAAGGCTGGTGACACTACCACTAGACCACCACGGCCTTGGCAACCTTGGCAATTTGATAGTTTTTGTGTTGAATTTTAATCTAGGATTATCTGGATAACTTTGCATCTTTTTTACGATAGTATCTATTTATTGATTTAAGCTACTAAATATTCCAGATAAGTTTCAATCCTACTTATTAATCACGATATCTTGACCTTTACTAGTTCAAAAACCCGCATAGTGTTACCTTGAGTTGAAAGATATTCAATTATTGTTTGCTCTAGAGTTACAAAGATAATATTTCGTCCAAACGGCGTATTTTTTTTTATTTATCAAATAAGTTTGCGTTTGACTACACACTGCCTGATGTTAGGCAGATATGCGGTCTAGGATGTAGCACGCTTACCTAGAAGATATCTATTTACTCGAGATTTGAAGACACCTACATTGTACTGTAACAGAAAGACAGACTCAGGCAAAGCGTTCCACATTCTGGCAGTTAGTATGAGGAATGTGGACTCAAAACGCTATATGCACGGTTTATATTAATCCTTTAGTTTTTGTATTAATCATTCAGCGAATTCACAATGGGGAGACATTTTTGCTGCTGTAGTCATCCTGTCGCTGATAAAACGTAAAGAAACATTCACTTATGGAATGTGACTTTGACTTACCTCTCTGTTTCTTCTTTCTAGACTCTCTGAATCGTGTCGCTATCGGTAACTTTAAATCGTACCAAGACGAGGCGGAAGTACGGACGGTACTGCAGACTTCGTCGCATAGTGCTTGAATACAACACTCCAGTATACTGCTCGCAAATATGAATAGAGGGGAAGTCGAGCGTTGAAGTGTATGAATACCTATCAGATCACTGGCTCTGATATCTATTGGCACGCTGGTTTAAAAGTGGATTTGGTATAAAAAAAATGTAAAATAACTAGCTGACCCGCCAAACGTTGTTTTGGCATAATAATATTAAAAAATATCACCAACAAAAAAAGTATGATTATGTAAATTGAAATATAAACAGCTCTATCTTTCAAGTTGGATCAAACTGCACAATGGGGCAAAATTTGGTTAAAATCGGTTTAGTAGTTTATGAGTCCATGGCGGACGAACACCGTGACGCGTAACTTTTATATGTTAAGAAAGATAACTTAACTTCTATTTCATCGAAAGGTATCTTAATTGGGCCCGATGTTAAAGTTTTTTAGCCGCCCGAAACCATGACAAACTATAAACGTCAACTTATCCCTACCAGGGGGGATAGCTTGGTAGGGATAAGTGCACCAGCCGAATTTGTTTTACCTTTTAACCACGGCTAAGGTCTCAGGGCGCGTCCAAGGGGCTTAGACGTGGCACCTAAGTTAGTTAGTAGTTAGGAATTAGTTGATCTAGGTGACTAGGTAAGAGAGATAGATAGTTCCTTGCGATAAGACCGCATTTTTGTTCCTTTCTCTTTGACTTTGTTTTATACTCTTACTTATATTCCTTTTTTTACTATGCATTTGTATTTAAATGTTAGTTTTCGTTAGGTTTGTATATCTCAAGTATTGATATTTTCAATCCATCCCATAGGACACCCACAACTGGACGTGGGCTTTCCCTATGGAACTCCAATTTGACTGGTTGGAAGCAGCTTGCATGCAGCGTAATCATACGATCTTAATTACTTGTTGAAGACTATACGACCGGAAATTAGGAAGTATCCCTGGATTAGTCATAACCTTTTAAATCACAGCGAGCTCGCGACAGCCCTCAGACTCCGTTCTGACATATTATAACTAATCAATTTAGAAAAAAACGCCAACCCCCAATTGTAAAGAGTGTGGCGTTTATGAAGATACTCTCCACATATTGTTGGAATGTGTGCGGAACGAGTCGTTTATAGGACCATAATTCTATACAAAATATTAAAGACGTTGGCTTTTACAACTCCATTTTGTCTTTGCCAGACTCTGAAAGTGCAAAAATGTTGTACAAACTCCTAGATATAGGTTTGGAAAGATAAGTTTTGTTTTAAGTTATGTATCTTGTACAGGGCGATGCGATGTGGTCGCTAAGCGACAAAACCCTTTGAATATATAAAAAAAATCACTTGTCCTAGCTACTATATACTTTTCCGTTGAGCTAAATCGGTTACTTCAATTCTTCTACAGATCTCCTCATGACTGCTTCGACCTCGCAGAGAGACTCCAAGCATAGCCCATTCCATAGCTCGATGGTCTACTTGGTTCTTATTAATAATTAATGTCCATAGTATTTATTTTTCAAATTGTTCTAGATTATGTTAAAATTGTTACCGTTAAGTTAAAGACTTGAACTTATACTTACAGTTAAATTCTTCAAATTCTTCAAGCTTGCCTAGAACTAATTCCTCAGAAATAACGGCGCACCTAGACTAACAATAGCCACGCCTCAAGGGGCCGCTATACAATTACCCGCCTATTTCACACGTGAGCCAACAATCACGTTGTATGCATATGCAAGCTATGTTAATCTCTACGTGGAGGTATGAGCGCAGGTGGATGTCAGAAGCAGATTAATACACTTTTTGTGAGACGATGAGATTTGTTTTTCGGTTTTGTACGATTTGCAACGTAAATGCAGTATTTTGACAATTTCTCGCAAAATGTTTGTGTTCTTTGTCAAAAAAATTATAATAAAATATGGCTAACGGCTATACTGAGAGAAGATTAATTTACATCTTAGGCTAAGCTTAATGAATGCTGTTTCTCTTTATATCCAACTATTTTAATAAAGTTACAATACATTTCATGTCAAAGGCAAGACAAGCTGAAACAGACAAGTTAAAATAGACGATAACATAATTTAATATGTAAAGTATTTGTAATGTTTACAGTAATAGCCTGGAAGAAATCGCTTCCAGCGATAAGGCCGCCTAGTGTTGGAAATCTTTAGAATATCAGTAATGTATTTATTGTAAGTTTTATTTAGTGTGTGTAGTACAATAAAGAGTTATTAATTATGTTTGTTTGTTTGTTGTTAATAAAAGCTTATTTTATTTATTAATTTATTTAAATTTTCAGTTTTTATAATATAGGAAGAATATGAATATATTTAGTCACTAAAATAAAGTTAACAAAATTTACGCAGATGATACATGCAAAATAACCCTTAATTAAATTTTAAAATGTTGCCCCAGTAGGAAGGTAGGCATATTTTGGTTTATAACACATAGTAGTTATACATTACATAATTAAATTTTCAAGTTCATCTACCCTTATTTGGCTAGCAATTGTAAGGCAACTAGGTATATATTTTGTTAATAGGTAGGTAGTATTATTAAAATATTTTGACTCGTATACCAATACAATCATTCGAATATTTTACACGTGAGCCAACGATCACGTTGTATGCATATGCAAGCTAAATGAATCTCTACGTGAACATATGAGCGCATGTGGACGTCAGACGCAGATTCATAGTCTTTTTGTAAGATTACGACATTAGTTTTTCAGTCCTATATAGTAGGTATGCATCGTAGATTGTAGTTTTTTTTGGAAGCCAAAGAAATTTATAATCTGTTTTTTGTTTTTTTTTTTTTGCCGTAGTTATTGGGGTCTCTGTTTTTTTGTAAACTAAAGTTTGACAGTAAATATCGTACGACTACACGTAAAGGAAGCTAATTAGTATCTTAAAGTTTATTATAATTAAGCTGTTTGTATTGATTTTATATGCAACTTTTCACAAAAACGTGCAGTTTGTTGTACCTACTTATACCTACAGTAAAATGATTCGAATATTCTACACGTGAGGCAACAATCACGTTGTATGCATATGCAAGCAATGGTTAACTCTACGTGGATTTATGAGCTGAGCAGGTGGACTTCAGACGCAAACTCATACATTTTTTGTGATACGATGAGATTAGTTTTATTACGTTTTTGTACGGTCTGCAATGTAACCTACATAAAATTAGGGCACATTATTTTTAGCGAAATAATGAGCTTTTTTAAATTATTTACATTTAAGTACAACAGGCAGCATGGTCCTTGTACCCTTTATTAACTAACTTTATGAAGAAAGGGCAAGTTATCCTGAATCTATTATGCATTGCGTCATTTTTTCTGTAAATTAAATCCTTGCTAATATTATAAATCTGAAAGTGCGATTGTTGGTTTATTGGGTAGTTCCTCTTTCACGCGACAACGGCTCGACTTGATATTTGGCATGAACAAAGTTTGAAAAACGGAACGCAATATGGGCTACTTTTTATCCAGGAATAATATTTAAAAATATTTCTGTGGGATAGCACAAAAATCTAAATATCACGCGAGCAAAGCCTAAAAACTAGTTCTACTCTTAAAAAAATAAAATTTTGAGTTTTTTGAGTGAGCTGGTAATAAAATTAAATAATATAAACATATTACACACTCGTCATCCTCACCAAAACCTTCACGGAAATGTGACTCTACACAAGTACGAGTATTTCCAAACTTGTTTTGTATGCGGAAGCTTGAAGCTTTTGTTGTGAGACTTACGCTGAAGAACGGTTAAAAATGGTCACGTTCACAATACTGTGACGGGAATTATGTAAACTCCACATTTTTTATGGTTTTGTCTTGCATGGAAATATTTTAATACATTTCTTTACGGCTTTTTTTGAGACGAAACGACGCGAGAAAATAATGAGTATGAATAAACATTTGGAGAACGCAACTGCTCTAATGAAATTCTGTATAAGATGATTGTGTTTTGCTGTTGTTAAAATCACTGAACACTGAATTAAACGAGAAGGACTCTTGATGCATTTTACTGTACTGTACTGTACTGTACCAGGCTTTTTAATAGTCCACTGCATGACGTAGGCCTACCCACGAAGGGTGATTGGGCCATATCCACCACGCTGGCCCAGTGCGGGTTGGTGGATACGTATACGCCATCGAATTTCTTCTAAGGACGTACGCAGGTTGCCTCACGATGTTTTCCTTCACCGTAAAAGCCAGTGATGTGAAATTCCGTACATAAATTCCAAAGAACTCTTTGGTACGGGACCGGGGATTCGAACCCACGACCTCACGATTGTAAGGCAGGTGTCACTACCTCTTGTCCACCACGGCTAATTGCATTTTAATTAGAAGTAATTACAGTAGGAATTTTTACTGGGTATAAAAATCATAATTACAATTAGTCCGTACTTTTGTCAATTCAACAATCAATAATAAAGATAAACCTTGTCAAATTTGAGAGTGGGGGCTCGTGACGTCACTAGCCGGCACCGGTACCGGTACATTTGTAGTAGGTTAGTGACGTCACGCGAAGCTTTAACGGGCTACATCTTTATCAATTTTAGTTAAAACGATAAAAGAAAAAATACATATCTAATATTTTTTGATACTAAGCTGTTTTTTAGTTTAAAAAAGCCTGTTGTAATTTCCACATTGACATTGAGAAATTAATATAGCGCGATTTATTTTACTATATCATAGACGAACATTAGTCTATCACTATGTATTCCGTGTAGTGCCAATATGGAAAAATTGAAAATCCCTCACCACTGCGTTCAGACAATGCGTCTTTCTAAGGCCTGTTAACTCTCACCTTCCCCTGGAAGTTGTAATAAAGGTCCTCATTTTGTATTTGAGGGCATTTTTTTAGTGAGTTCCGTGTAGTTTCAAAGTGACAAAATTGAAAAACCATCGCCGCTACGCTCCCACAATGTTCTTATAAGGCCTGCTACCTCTCGCCTTCCCCTGAAAGTTGTAATAAGGGTCCTCAATCGACACTTCTCGGGTTTACGTCATGTGATCTGCACCTGCCGGCTCGAGGTTACAGTTGATAAGAGATTTATCGGCTTGGGGTCGCTGTAAATTGTTTATTAAATCATGATCATCGAAGACGGAAGAAACCAGGACTTTATCTGCATTTTGATGAAATGCGTTATGTCCGAAAAAAATAGACAATACGTCTAATTCCGATTCATAGAGCGAAACTAACAGAGCGCGGTTTGCTTTTCTCTATTTGATATCAGCTTTAAAATGTTTTGAGTACGAGTTTCTTTATTTATTTATTTTTGCTCAATTTTATTGCAAAAAATCATGGGGGAGACTGGAGAGCGCGTGGGCCCCGTTTTTGTTGAAACAATAGGTCACCAATTTTAAGCTGGGGGAGAGGTATTCTGCGCTGGCTGGAATTGACTGACGCCAAAATGACGCAATGACAACAGTTCTTGTAGGGGTGCCGAAAATGTTACTAGCAAAATATCGATATCGATATTTTTGACTTATCAGTTTTCTAAGAGGATTGGTAAGCACTGTGTACGCAACAGGTGCAATTTTAAAATAAAAAAATGAAGTGTAAAAAAAAGAATGGGTCACAATATTTTGGTAATCATTCAGTAGCTATGTTTTATTAGTTATTACACACTTTTACTGATTGGTCACTTTCTCCACTGGTTAATATGCTCCTTGCAAAAAATGTATTCCAAAAAACTCAAATAACATTCTAACCAAAAAATTAATTACATCCACTAAACTACTATGAACAAACAAAAACATGTTAGTAAAAACTTGAACTAATAATGAATACATATGTACGTATAGATGATGATGAAAGCCTTAATCTAAAATCCCACTGCCAGCGACACAGTTCCCAAAATGCTGGCCCCATTGCCACGTTGGATGGCGCTGTTTTTTTCGTGTTTGAGAAGTGTTGGTATATTGGCGTCTTTATTACGGAATCGAAAAACCATCGTCACCGTGATTTCACAATAAAACCTCATAAGGCCTGTTACTTCTCACCTTCCCCTGAAAGTTGTAATAAGGGTCCTCAATCGACACGTCTCGGGTTTACGTCATGTGACCCGCACCTGCCGGCTCGAGGTAACTGTTGATAAGAGATTTATCAGCTTGGGGTCGCCGTAAATAGTTTATTAAATCATGATCAATTGATCATCGAAGGCGGAAAAATGAACCCAGCTGGATTTGTCAAGCTGGATGAATGCATTGTGTCCAAAATTGATATTTACAACGTGTTTCACCCCGCTTTTAAGGACGGAAAAATTAATTTAGCAAAAGAATATTTTAGGATACCTATCATAAAGGAACTCTTATTAATTACAAGCTTAATGCCCGCGGCTTCGCCCGCGCTGTCTTGTTACTTGCTTCTAATTATCATAACAGCCAGCGTTTTCTATTCTATACTATTTTAGCCAGCAATTTGGCCCGCGCTGTTTTATACCTCCTTATGATAATATCGTGAGGCGCCAACTTGTCCATACAAAAACAATAAGCTGTTATCTACCTCTAAATATTATCCGATTGTGTATTTTTTAGGGTTACGTACCTCAAAAGGAAAAAACGGAACCCGTATACCACTTTGTTGTCCGTCTGTCTGTATGTCTTTCATCTCAAGAACGAATAAAGTTAAAGAATTGAATTTCAAACCACATACGTATGATTTCTTACAGTTGTGAAAAAATCAAACTTCTCGGTTACTACAGAAAAAAGTTAGAGCCGTTTATGTCGTAAATTATATTTCGACATTCACAAAAATCAAAACCTACAGGGTACTTCCCGTTGACATTGAACTATAAAATTTGTCGAGAAGCATTATCTTAGAGTGAAAATATAGGAATAAATCCGAAAACTGTACATTTTCAATCATGTAAAAATACAAAACACAAAAAATATGGGCCCAAAATTCAAAGTAAGTAAATTGTATCATGTGGGGTATCATATGAAAGAGTTTCATTAGCACATGCAGTTTTACAATGTGTGAGTTTCGATATATTATGACGAGAAATGTGAAAAAAAAAACTTTTTTCGATGATTATTTATTTATCCTATAGAGATTTCAACATTACAATTTTGTGAAATTTCCAGGATTTGTGCGGAACCCTCGGTGTGCGAGCCTGACTCGCACTTGTCCGGTTTTATTTTTTCATGATATCAGCTCTTTAACCGCTCTTCATCATCTTAGTTTTTACAGTTTTTTTAAATAACCTATATGTCGTAAGCCTCTTAAAAGTCATATTTTTACGCAAAACTTTGGCTGAAAAGTATGCATAAACTAAAAAAAATTCTATTTAAACAGATTGACACCAAAAACATAACATTTTGTTGCAATTTAACACTAGAAGCGCGGGCGTCCCAAATTTGACCCATTTCGATGTTCTTCCTGCCCTATTTAATGTTTTATTATGCATAGAATCCTAATTTTTTATGACTTTTATGAAATGTGATCATTAGTGTTTATACGAGACTTCAACTACGTAATTGCAATAAATATATTTTTTTATCAAATTTACCTCAAAGCGCGGTTGGGTCAATTTTGACCCAGTCATGGATGTCAGCTTGTAAAAAAACTGTTTGCAAGAAATGCACATCAAAAGAGTTTTCCATTTGCTCATTATGTGATTCGGAAGAGTAATTGCACTGCCTTTTTTATAATTTTATCTAATTTTTAACTTGAATTATTTGTCATCAATAGCCAATTTACGTCCCCAGTGCTGGGGCACGATCCTCCTTCTAACACAAAAGGGAAATGCTGGAATTATTTGTAATTGTGATTTAATATTATTCTATTTTAAGCCAAAGTACACCAAAAATATGTGTAATCTATAATAAAAGCCTTTTATAATAATTTCGAGTTTTATTTGTATACAAATCTTCACATTACTCTAGCAAAATAAAAAATTGGCCAAAATCGACCCATCCGCGCTTCTAGGGGTGTCAAGATGTTCCGCGCTTCTAGGATTTTTCCGGAACGTAAGTTTATCAACAAATAGCTGCCCGTCCGGTTTCGCCCAGGTACGATGGGCTAAAGAGGACATCTTACTATTTGTCTTCCCTTTCTATTAAATATCTATCCTATATATATGCCTATTTTTTTTTAAATTAAACTAATCTATTATCACCGAGGATAGTGTAGCTCATAGAATTAGAACTAACGGTGTAGCTTTCCAACAGAGAAAATATTTTCCAAATCGGTTCAGTTGTCTCTGAGTCTATTCGATACAAATAATCAAATTTTTACTCTTTATAATATTGGTATAGATGGTTCGCGTTTTTTCTTGATGTACTACAGAAAACGCGAAAACACTGGTCGATTCAGAATCCTGAAGGCCTTTGACACCAAGCATATACGAACTTACTTTTTACTACTATTTAGCGATGTCAAAAAACTTCAAAGTTCAATTAAATTTCGAGTTCTTCTCTGCTCATGCGAGTTCAGAGAGAATTTGGTGTCATGGGGACTATGTGACCAAACTTGGAATCAAAGTTTTATTCAAAATAAGGATTTGAAATTTGAAATCGTAAAAAATCATTCCTCATAAAAAGTTTGTTAAACTCAACAAAAGTATAGCACTGCTGATTTGTTCTTCTGTTTTAGCGAAGAGTTTAACTGGATACATCCTTATAGTTTTACTAATAACGCAGTGAATTTGCGGTCATTCCATTTAATATTTTTTCATAATATATTGTTAATCAAAACCATATGGGTTTGGGTTTGATTACATACCTACTGCCTGATTTTATGCAGGTACATACCTATGCGGTCTAGGGTGTAATACGCTTACCTAGAAGATACTTATTTACTCGAGATTAGATATCATACTGTAAAAACTGTTCCAAAAGATAACATTTCTTTCAAGTTCCTCCCAATTTGTGTAACAACCTGAAAGGTAGCACCACCTTCGTAGCTCGACGTAGAATATCCTGGAGCGACGCTGCTTTACAATACAAATTGGCTATTAACTCCCTTTGGGGCGTCTTTGGTTGCAACTACAATGCACCTTGGTCCAATAACCTTTTGCCAATAATTCAGCGATACATTTATGCGGTACAACGATATATTTTGTTTATCTTGATCTTGATTATAATTTTTATTACATGATGTATATCGAATTCTAGACGGCTGGGCTGCGTTCGGAAAATTATATAACTTTTTCTCGTCTGACATACCTCAGTGCCTCAAGTCGAAATTTTCAACGAGTGTATATTGCGAATGATGACTTATGGCACAGCCACCACCTCGATCTGATATGCTGTAGTGATGTGTACTGTACAGTTAGGCTTGGTTTATTTTGCACTGCTTCCGAGCTGCTTTATAATACGAATTGTACGAGTATATTAACTCTCTTTGGGGCATCTTCGGCTGCAGCTATAATGCACCTTGGTCCAATAACCTTGAGCTAATAATTCATCTTGTTTGATATCGTCGATATACAAAATTAATTGGAACACAATATAAAAAATGTAATAGCTTGATTTTTGACCGAAGCAGCGAAGCGAGGTCTGTGCTTTGACACGACGATTTTGCTTTCGTCTGTCTGGGTGCTGATTTTTGTCTACATGTCGCATTTTTAAACGAATCTTGACGAAACTTGGTACAGAGCACACGTTCAATAATGAAACTTATTAATGGACTTTTTCGTCGTCGGCGATTTTGATTTCCCTCAAATAGGGGAAAAATAGCTGTCACGCTATTTGTCAGCCGATTTAGGTATTATTTGGCAAGATTATTTAGGTATTATTTGGCAAGATTATTTAGGTATTATTTGGCAAGATTATTTAGTAGGCCTCCCCTAAAGATCTCCAATAAGACCGGTTCGTAGCGGCTTGCATCTAGCGCGACCGTGCGGTCTTAATTAGATCATTTGTTCATCTTGTGTGTGGACGTCCTACGCTGCGCTTGCTGGTACGTGGTCTCCACTCGAGGACTTTTATGAAGTTTAAAGAGGATGATTAACTACATAAATAAAAATTAAATAAAACAGTAAATATGTTAATTTCCATCAAGGTACCATAATTTATCTCATCAATTTATCACGAAAAGAACAGGCCTCATTAGATGTTTTGCATTTTTTTATACTAAACTTCTCTACCTAAGTAATTATGAATTATGTGCGCACTTCTTGATTTAATTTTGCTTTAGTAATTAATTTGAACGCTATTTACCAAGCTAAGTACAAATTATTAGACTACATATTTGATAAACTGAAATCGGAAGACGTGTCTGTTAGTTTGTTTGTTTTTGATCACACAGCAATGGAGCGACGAATCAACTTGATTTTTTACTGGATAAAAATTTACTAGTAATTTAAAAGTTGAAGAATATCACAAACTAGGTCAAAGCCACAGAAAAAAGCTGGTCTTCTATAATAACCAAAATAAATTAACCGACCTTTTTTAAATTCCGAACTAATCGAACGCGGCTCTAAGCGATTCAATATTTCAGCCGTATAAAAATTCATAAAAAGAATGTCAGCGCATTTATCAAGCCGTTGTTTTCTCAAGCAAAAACTGTACGTCGGAGGTAAATCCATCATCTATAATCGATTGTTCGAACGCTGAATTATTCTAGAGCTTTCTAAGAGAAAATGTTTATAAGCTAGAAAGCGCTTTAGAATAGCGTTATTTACGCGGAGCTTCGTGCGGTTTTGAAAATGCTTTGTATACTGGCATTAGCGCCGAAAGCGCTTAATCCTTTTGAGACGGAGTTTGTGAGATGAGATGGAATACAGGAAGGTTATTATTTCTAATTAGTTTGTGTGTTCTTGTTTAATAGAAAGCCACGTTATTGGGGAAAGTCTTTCTGGATGATATAAGTTGAAATTATAGTTACTTTTTGTGTCATCCGAATTTGAACTGACCTATCATAATTATTTTTTCATAATTTTATTTCGTTACATTAATTTTCATATTCATTTCATCAATAATTTTGTTTTAGATATAAAATAGGTATGTTTTGTTAACCTATAACCACCGACGTGCCCGTCTCACAAACGGCGTTACTTTTATATTTAAAATATCCTTTTTAGTGCTTGTCTCACGGAGTTACCCTCCCAACCTTCCTCCACCACCATCTTGCTGTTGTTAGACGTCTTGGCATGCACTGCGAGTACACACTTTTTTTTCATGTCGCACCAGTACATGTCTGTACTGGTGCGATTGTCGTCTCACAGACGTGAGTACGGTGTTAATGTACCATACATTTGTCCGTCTCCTGGACTTCACCTCGGTGTTTGTGTATCTTAGCACATGGTATCATTGATGTAATCACCACTCATCATCATGAGCCGTAGGTTGTTGGCCGTATTATCAGTTTTAAAATTATATAATATTACAAAATGCCTAGGAAGAAGCAAATTGGATAATCCTCTGTTCATATGAACAGGGGATCGAGGGGAAGGAGGATTTTTAAGTTAGTTTGTTGATTTTCGTGCTGGTTAGTAAAAATAGAGTCTAAACTAAATTCCTAACACTAAGCAAGCAACTATTGCCATACTCTGAATAAATGTTGATCAATCTTTAAATTGAAGCGTTAGTTTATTATTTATTTTAAAATTAATCACCTAAAACTTATATAACTTATATACCTACCAATCTTAAAAAGTTATAAAAACCAAACGTGGTTTATGTATTTTTTTTTGTCCGTCTGTGAGATGTGACGTCGTTAGCGATACACTAAAACCACGTCGGTAGCTAAAGGTTAAGTAATAGGTATATGTATTTATTACACTCTCTTTACCTACGACAGGCTTTTCGGTGAAGGAAATTCAAGGAAGGATTTCACATCGTGAGGCAACCTGCATACGTCCGTAGAAGAAATTCGATGGCGTATGTGAATCCACCAACCCGCACTGGGCCAGCATGGTGGATATGGCCCAATCACTCTTCGTGGGTAGGCCTACGTCCTGTAGTGGACTATTAAAAAGGCTAGTACAGTACAGTACAGTACCTACGACAGCGTAGTGCAACAATTTTTCTCATACTCACATTTTACCTCCGACGATGGTATAAAATAGTAGATTGTATCATATGGGAGCAAAATAATATTTTTACGGCGAGGGCGCTTTTTTGAATCCAGTGCGAAGTGAGTTATTCAAGAGTAGAATCCCGAACGTAGCGAGGGTTAAAAAGTACGTCGCCCGAGCCAAAAATATATTTTGCGCTCGAGTGGTACACTCTGCTTTCATCACCTCTATGAGAAAATAAAAGGCGCCTCATATTTTATTGTGATATTATTATTTAATAAAACGTAGAGTAATAACTAAATTGAAATGAAATGCTAACTAATAAAAAAAAAAACTGTATTTACATACTTACTTTAAATTCATTTTCTTGGCGCTGAATCTCAGAGCAAATAAAAAATCAAGAGAGAATGTTGTGAACAAACAAGTGAAACCAACCAAAACTACGCCTCGCCGGACAGACAATTACACACACATCCAGGTAACTATGAAACTACGCCTTGGCTTGTCAGTCAAACTATGGCGGCGCAACAGCGACACACTCACACATATATATAAAAAACCGGCTTCACTTGACTGTTCAACGACGTTCCCTCTGGAATTTTTTATTTGCTCTGAGGCGCTGAACACTAATATTACAAATACTTCCAAATTCAAAAAGTACGCGGCAAAGATTATTCCGTCGCACTTATTTGTTCCAAATTCAAAAGGTGCGCGGCACAGAAAATTCCGGCGCACTTATAAAGTTCCTTATAGAAAAACCTTTGGGCTCACTTAAAGGCGAACCAAGTAGTCCTTTTCGAATATATGTGATGAAAAAGCTTTTGATATATTTATCGTCCGTGAATAGCTAGAATGTGAACAAATCTTAGTTTCCTTCAAATGTATCCTTAAATTCAGGGTAAGAAGACACATCCTCGATCTATGCATAGCTATGATATTAATGTATGCTATGACGTATAATGTATATAACCTTATTTAAAATTTAAAAATAATGTTAACGTTGTCGCATAAAACGTGACTCTGGACTGTTGTAACACTGAACATTGGCATTGCTTACCTATTAAAATACATATTAGCACAAAAAATAGATTCACCTCCAGCATTGCAACACTAAAATCTAAAGCGGGAAGAGATAAGTTCTCTTCACAATAGAAAAGTTTATAGCGGCTGCATCCCTTCCCATAGCCAAAGTTATATTACATCGCCTCTCAAAGAATTTGCCGAAGGCTCATCTCACACGAAGCAACAAGAGCCTGAACATGGCAATGACAATGCTAGTGATTGGACGATCACTGGCAAGGTCCAGGCAAAGGCAATGTACTATACTCTATAAAATACCTATAGCTTGATCTCTGCGACAGCTGTCAGAAAAATCACGCCTATGAAGTCCTGAATTTCTTAATAGTACAGACAGTACCTGTCAATGTCACACTTTATGGGCATGCCGATTAGTGATGGGCGACAAATTATCGTGACCACGGAGTTTTAGATAGAGTTTTATTTAAAATATCGATAGTTTATATACTAACGATATTTTAAATAAAACTTAATTTACCATTAATTTTATTGAATATTTTAATATCATAACATTATTTATGTGTAATTAAATCAAACCCATAATTGGGTTTAATTGTTACATTTGCATCGATAGTAGTGAAACACGTCGATAAATACTATCGTGATATTATTATATTTAATTGAATTATTATCATAAAGTTATTTGCATGTGAACATACTTGATCTTAATTAATAGTAAGTAAATAAAATCCAATTTCTCATCTACAACTACTCATTCGATTTCATTACAACATTGTTTGATAATCGATTTTTTTCCACCACTATCCCAACTCTAAAAATGTCAATCTTCTATGTCAATGTCACTGTCGCAGAGATCAAGCTATCTTTTATGCAGTATAGTAATAGTTAAAATTACTATAATGCATAAAAGATAGCTTGATCTTTGCGACAGTGACATTGACATAGAAGATTGACATTTTTAGAGCTTGGCGGCCATTAAAATATACCAAGTCGATGTTGGCAGATAACCTATGTTATAATTTGTCAACTGTCATCGTTCGCAGCGAGTTTCTGCTGTCTCAAGCAGGTTGTTTGTCCACCTTTTCATTGGATGTCCTACACTGGGCTTACTATCATGTGAAATTCGTTTGATAACCATAATTCTATGTACCAGAAATGTAATATGAGCTAATAGGCATGTTGACTAAAAAAAATATAATTAGTCCGTCCCATGGACCATAAAAAAATATCAGACACGTTTTTTTTCTTTTGTCAATGAATCAAAAATTTACGCGTGACGTCACAAGTGCTATACAAATGTTTAATATCTTCGTTCTATCTCGTTCTTGGGTTTCGTTTTTGCCTTGAACATCATTCCTGTGGTTTTTGACATTGTACACAAGTCCATGGGATTTGGCGTAGTTTTCGCATATGTCAAGTAGTCGGCGCAGTGCTGAGACCGTCGGTGCTAGAAGTACCATATCATGTAGACATTGAAAAATATTGGAGATGATGACCCACCTTGTCTCACTCCGCATCGCAATGGTACTGACTTCGAAAAGGCGTCATTCCATCTCACTATATTTTCTTGTTGCTGATGCCATTTCGAAAATATGTCGACTATTTGATCAGGCAGCTTCCTGGCCCTTAATTTCTGCCACAATTTCGAATGCACAACACGGTCGAACGCCTTTGACAAATCGAGGAAGCAGGCATATACACTAGTATCACGGCTGACATAATGACTCACAGCATGTTTAAGTGTAAATATGCCCATGTCCGTAGAACCACCAGATTTGAAACCGACTTGCGAGTCTGATACTTTCAGATTTTTGGAGTATTTAAGCACTATGATCTTCTCAAATACTCTTGCACAAACTGTGGCAAGTGATATTGGTCGATAATTGGAGCTATCTGATGCATCCAACTGACGGCTCTTCAGAATGGGAATTACTATCGTTTTGGTGAATTCGTCGGGAAGGTAATTCCATTTAATCATCGTAGTAAAGAGATTTGCCAGTAAAAGTGGAACTATCCAACTCGAATTTTTAATATGTTCCAGAGTTAGTGTATCGTGTCCTGGTGATTTGCCAGTTCCCATTTTCTTCAGTGCACTATTTACTTCCTCTACTGTGATTTCGATGGCGTTTTCTTCTGGGCATTTTAAAATAGTTTCACATTCTTCTTCTACTAAAGGTGTCAAATTCATAAAATTGTTGCAAAGAGTATTGGCAATATCAATATCCTTTGTTTTTCCATCCATGTGAGTCGGAACTATATTCTGGTTTCTTGTTGCTGCACTAGTTTTGGACCAGAAAGAGACAAAACTTTTGTTTTTGAGGTCACGGGCCATGGCATCCATTTTAATTTGTTCTTCAGAATTTTGACAATCCCTCAGTTCTTTTTTAAATATTTGCTTCGATCTTTTTCTCTCTTCGAAGATCGGACCACTTCTAGGCCTTTGCGCTTCGATCCACTTAAGAAATGCCACTCTTGATGCCTCATATTTGTGCTTAACGTAGTCATTCCATCCTGGCACAATCCGTGGACCTGTTTTTCGTTTAGTGAAAACTTGTTCAGCGGCTACTTTTAAGTTATCTACTATGTCGTTATAGAGTCTGTTTATCTCTCTTTTGCCTTCATCAATCGACAAATCACTGTCAATGGGTAGTACGTTGAGAAATAATTTATGGGCTACTGCTTGGTATCTGCTAATATCTTCAGCCGTTCTCGGTTTCCACATCGATGGTTTGTCAATCTTAGCAGAAGTCGCGTTCACTCTGATTAACCCGTCTACTTTTAATTTTAGTTGAAGAAGACGATGATCCATCCAGTCTATTGAATAGTCAATTGTCATCTCCGACTCCAGCTTGGTCACTGGTTCAGTAGCAAGGCAGTGGTCCAGCCAAGATACCGAGTGATGGGTGTCACTGATGTAAGTATAACTGTCTTCCGGAAGAATATCCATGTCTAACCACTTTAGGTGAAACTCCTCGCAGAATCTCTTCAGTTCTTTACCAAATAGCGAGCTAGAACTGAAGAAATTCTGCGAGGAGTATCACCTAAAGTGGTTAGACATGGATATTCTTCCGAAAGACAGTTATACTTATATCAGTGACGCCCATCACTCGGTATCTTGGCTGGACCACTGCCTTGCTACTGAACCAGTGACCAAGACTTCTGTGAGAGAGATGAGGTCACGGCCCCCACTCCCAAACTTTGACAAGGTTTATCTTTGTCATATGTTGTTTGATTGACAAAAGAAAAAATGTGTCGAATATTTTTTGATAATCTAACTCACGAATTTATTATAATAATGTTTTTTTACCCAGTCATTATGTCTATTTCATCACTGTTGTACACTTAACTAATTACGCCGTGATAAAAATGTATGTGCTCACTGCTCACGTGATTCATTTCGTTGTCGTTGTAACAGGCTTTATCTGTGTTGTATACAGGTTGCTTCGTGTGAGATCAGACAAAGAGATGAGAAAGAGCAGTGGTTTCGGAAGGCGGGTGTTTCCGAACTCACTGTGGGATAGTAATTGACTTATTTGGAAACTTTTTTCATCTGTTCATTTGGAATAATGAAAGGACAAGACCGGGCTCGCGGAAATCTTTCAGCCCATTTACGTGGAGTCAATGGAAAACCTTTTAAGTTTCTAACTTCGGTTTTCGTAGTTGCATTGTATATTTTCAGTCAGGCACGCGTGTGGTATATTTGTGGGACGATATCTCATTTGGACGTTTTGGAATAGATCTTGACGATTTTAACCTTGTAGCAATGTAGGTAGTTGTTTCATTTTAAGCGCTTCCAATTTTATGATATCCCAATGTAGTAAGTAGACTTTGCTGCGAACGTTTAATCAGCTTATTTTGACCCATCTCGTTTTGTTGAAAAGAAATCTTGTGAAAAAATGTATGACAGCATTTTTTCCCCTAATATAGCGGTCATTCTATAACATCATCCCCAGTCTCTAATAACCCACTGCTTAACATAGGCCTAATTTCGATATAACTATCCATTTTGGTTTATTTAATTAGGTAAATTGTAGGACACGTTATTAAGAGACAATCGGTGGACAAAACTGTACTGTACTGCAACAGCCTTTTTAATAGTCCACTGCAGGACGTAGGCCTACCCACGAAGAGTGTTTGGGCCATATCCACCATGCTGGCCCAGTGCGGGTTGGTGGATTCACATACGCTATCGAATTTCTTCTACTGACATATGCAGGTTGCCTCACGATGTTTTCCTTTACCGAAAAGCCAGCGGTGTTTAATTACGTACATAAATTACAAAGAACTCATTGGTACGGGACCGGGATTTAAACCCACGACCTCACGATGGTAAGGCGGGTGTCACTACCACTAGACTATCAAGGCTTCATAACGGCTTCGGACAAAACTATCTTAACTTTATTAAAAAATAAAGGAAAAAAAATTAGGCCTAATCTGGTCTTGCTACGAACTACATCAATGTACAAAATTAACAGCCAACTAAGTTATTGACAAAAATAAACCCAAAGTAAAAGTTATTTAAATTCATAAGTAAAATGCTTAACCTTCAGCTTAGGACGTGACCGGCTCACCCTGTATGCCGCGGAGGAGTGCGGAAGCGTGCCCCGACACCAGACGCAGCCACTATCAGGGTTCATGAGATACGTGACAGACAGACAAACAGACAGACGGACAGACAGCGAAGTCTTAGTAATACGATTTTTACCCTTTGGGAACGGATCCCCAAAAAACTAACCCTGTATCTCAGAGCAAATAAAAAATCAAGAGAGAATGTTGTTAACAAACAAGTGAAGCCAAACAAAACTACGCCTTAGACAATTACACACACATCCACCTACAACAAAACTACACCTTGGCTTGTCAGTCGAACTATGGCGGCGCAACACCGACGCACTTACACATGACAACCGGCCTCACTTGACTGTTCAACGACGTTCCCTCTTGATTTTTTTATTTGCTCTGAGCCCTGTATATGTCGCAAATATCGTGGTAAAAGTAGGACTCACAACAAATAACACCTTTCAAGATGTTGTGTTAACTCGTTATGTCGACGTAGGAATATTATAAGAAAAACATGATAAAATATGGCTCTTTTTGTCGCCTTACTGTTTTGGTCATAAAAGTAGCGAAAAGTATGATAATAAATTTGAATTTGCTTACTCTATCACAGATTCTATAGCCACATTAACGTTATGGATGTGGCTACTAAGCATATAAAATTGATGCATTACTATGACGATAAATAATATTTACATATTTATCTTATCACTAGCGTTTTCGTAGAAGTTTTTTTGGAGAAATGAGTGAGTGAGTGATCACTACTACACATACTATCGAATTATATATATATATATATATATATATATATATATATATATATATAATTATGTATTGCGTATTGTATTGCGAGACGGTTCCGCGCGCTAGCACTCGCCAACTTGAGAAAGATCGCCGAATGCGGTTGATGCTATAGTCGTTATGACTTTTATATTTTCATTTTATTTTGAGTTCAGTTCGGTGATAAAAAAGTTCGAAAATCACGTTCGTAATACCTACTAACCTCTGGAGAAGAAATTCGATGGTGTTTTAGAATACTCTAACTTACAACTGTGGGCCTGCATGGTGGGTATGGCCCAATCCTCCTTTGAAGACTTTTATGATACCTTCCTTATTGGCGTATGTATTTTTTTTACATCACAAACTTTTCCCATCATTTTAGCCATGAGACCTTGTACCGTCATGAGCCATGAGTACCGATGTCAAACTTAGGCTTATCTTAATAGATTTCTAACAAGATCGGACAAAAATTCTCACTGCCACACTTATTATGTATTTTACTGTGTGTACGTATGTGTATTATTTATAAATCAGATTCAACTTTTTCCATTTACGTATTACATTAGACATGACATTAGACATGTATACATAACGCATATACTGAAAATATGTAACGTCTGTGGGTACACAAACATACTTGTGTTCTGCATTCGTAGATTGTCTATACGTATACGAGTGTGTAGGTTTCTTGTACTCTCTCTTTAGGTATATCATTCCTCCTAAAAAGATACTCAAACACACACTCCCTCTCATCATACTTACAGCACCGCTTTGGGATAGAGAACAAAATAATAGGAGTCATAATTATGCCAACGCCGCTGGCTTTATGGCCGCCGTCCGCGCCAGCGCGCTATAAACTAGAACGGTTACATTATGCCAGGAAAATAGGCTCCGAGGATAGCTCAAACTTGGGATGGACAGGGCGATGATATTAGAAAGGCGATAGGTGAAAATTGAATTCATTGGGAAGGTTACATTATAATAAGGCTTGAAAAATAGGTTGCGATATAACAGTTCAGAAATGAAAAAGATCTCTTAAACACGTACGAGTAAACTTGTTAGGCCCCAGATTGCATCTACACATAAAATTTAGGGCTCTATTTTTGAACCAATACGCGATAGCCCACTAGGATGTATACGAAACTTGTAACGTGGCTGAGTAACAGCAGAAACTAGCATTAGATTAGAAAATGTATGTCAGTGCAAACGTGATATCATAATAACATGTTATACATGTGATCTTATAAAAGTCATTTTGTAGCGCTTCAGAATTTGAGCTCCTGGCAGGATTTGGTCGAACGCAAACCTACCTGGAATAGGTAATATAATTATTTTATGCACAAAATAGCATGACCGACTTCACCCGTGTACAGAATTTGCGAATATTTCGCACGGATCGATGTAGCATTTTTCATATTATTGTTAATTTATCAAAATGGCTCAGCCGATTTCAATAAAATTTAATTGGGACCAATTTTGAAGTATATTCTTTCCAATAAAAAACCGGACAAGTGCGAGTCAGGCTTGCACACCGGGGGTTCCGTATAAATCCAGAAAATTTCACAAAATTGGGAAGTAAGTTGTTAAAATCTCTATACTATATCATAGACAAAAAAGTTTTTTTTTTTTTCACTTTTCTGGTCATACATTTAAAATTACACATTGTTAAAATAATTAAAAATCTGTTTAAGCTTGTGCTAATGAAGTTCTTTTATATAATACCTTACATGATACGATTTACTCACTTTGAATTTTCAACCCATTTTTTTGTGAATCTAGGCCCTATTTTTTTGTGATTTAATTAAAATGTACAGTTTTCAGATTTTTTCCCATATGTGTATTTTGAGACAATGCTTCTCGCCAAATTTCATAGTTCTATGTCAACGGGAAGTACCCTGTAGGTTTTGATTTTTGTAAGTGTCGAAATATGCGGTGTTTTACGACATAAACGGCTTTTACTTTTTTATACGGTAACTTAAAAGTTTTTGTTTTACACGACTGCAAGAAACTATAGATAGGTATACGTATACAGTTTAAATTTCAACTAGATATCTTTACGTGTTCTCGAGATAAGGAGTCTTGACATACACACAGACTAACAGACGGACGGACAACAAAGTTATCCTATAAGGGTTCAGTTTATTCCTTTTGAGGTACGGAACCCTAAAAAAAATTATTGAAATCGTACCACTATGAAAAATGTTATGCGTGGTTATACCTAATAAATATATATTCACGTCGAATTGAGTACCTCCTCTGGTGGTTCGTCGGTTAAAAAAGTATGACACGGTTATGATTAGATACCATTCCCGTGTCTATGATATTAGAATACAGAACAAGCGTTCCGTGGGCTGGGGCCTTATTTTGTAAGCGCTCTGGCGTTCGGCTTCGCTTTTCCTCCCGCTCGCTCTCGCGGCGTGAGTAACTGGCGCGAGCAGGAGAAAAAGCGAAGCCGAACGTCAGAGCGCTTACAAAATAAGGCCGCAGGTCACCGATGATCGACGACATCAGATCCATTGCGGGTCATGCGTGGATGAGATAAGACCAAGGCAGAGAATAGTGACACGACAGAAGATACCTACGAGTATATACACAGCAGTAGGTCAACACAGACTGATGACCGTGATGATACTAAAACAGTGAGAATTGAGAGCAAATAGTAATGTTACTGTAACAATTACGTGACATAATATTATAAGGCAATATTTCAATGAATGCTTTATGTTTTGATTAAATAGTAAAAAAAAATATGATAGAAAATCCATATCAAATACTTTTCAAGTTGTGCAGAATTCCATCGCAACATGCGTATGTGACGCTTTCTACAAACTAAGAAGATCTGTGTCTACTGGATAGCCAGATATTGATCATATAGGGTCAACTCTACTGAGATCAGACTGAACCAAACTGTCTCCGTTTTTCTGCCTCACAAAAATGACAAACCATCACACGCTATTACGTCATGAACCGTCTGGAACGTTTATTGACAGCTTCGGTGAAGCAAAAATCACAAAGTTAATACAACCAAAGAGATAGCGCTTTTGTCGATTGAGGCAATTATCAATCACAAAAATGTATGGAAAATCTTACCCAGAGCCAAGAGCTGTCAAAACTGCAAACATGAAATAGAATTTGACACTATCGGGAGAAAAAAACATATTAAATCAATGCTGATTAGCATTGATTTAATATACATATAATAGTTAGAAAGAAACTTACAGAAATCTCGATTCAGTGGCTGTGTTTTATACCTAAAGAGCTATTACCATAGCTCTGTGAAAAAAAACATGAAAGGTTCTCAAAATTTTAGTTCAGTTTCTTCTCTGGGTCTTCATCTGTAAAAATTAGGATCTGTGATCACTATGTTCCGAATTTTAGGTGTTATGTAAAACTCTACGCTACCAAATTGACAAATATTATACAGTTCAATATTATACCAAGCACTGAACGAAATCTTACAACCATCTAGTAAAATCCAATAAAAGTTTGCAGTGCTCAGACAGGTGCAAATTTAGCTTTGCACTCAAAACGAGTAAACAACTTGCTAGTTTAAACTGATATGTTTGAAACATGTACATGTTTTATCGTTACATTGCCAAGTGACATGTCACTTTGTTTGATCTCTATCTTACGTTTTCACAACCGCAAGGCTACTAACCCGCTAAGATTTTTACTGACTTCCAAAAATAAAGAGGTACTATGTTCGTCTGTTTGCGTTTTTTTTATGTATGTTCATTGATATTTTCGCTAACGAAATATTTAATTTTCGAACTAAAAAATGTTTATTTCAAGAATAGAAAAATATTTTTTAGTTCGAAAATCGTAAAAAAAAAACATTTTTCAGTTCGAGCCGTTTTTGATAAATCAACAAAAAATTAAGTACATGGATTCGTGCAAGTTTTTTGAATTTTGTACTTAGTGGAAGTCTCGAACTTAGTGGAAGTCGGTGTTGCGATTTTTTACTTTAAATATTTTAACCCAATATTCAACGTGCGCCAACAGACAGAATAGACATTGGCAATTAATTACGCCCAAATTCAACGCCTGACAATGATGATTTCATCAATCAGGTAGATACTATGTACCTAACATACACGGATATCTAAGTGACGTCCAAGAGACAAATAAATGTTCAGTACATTACCACAGTGTTTACGTCTGTGAGACGTCAATCGAACATGTACAGACATATGTGTACTCATGGTACTATCCAAGACGCCTAACAGCAACAAGATGGTGCTGGAGGAAGGAACCAGAAAGGGTAACCCCGTAAGACATATTTTAATTTTTATATAATGACGTCTGTGAGACGGGTAGGTCAGTAGTTAAAGGTTAAGGAAAATGTAAATATGACTAAGGCGCTTTTCTCTTGTCTTTATTCAACGTTGTTTTTATATTTTATCACTTGTATATTTTTTTTACTTGATGTTTAGTTAACAACAATTCATGAGTGAATAAATTACGAGTATAATACTTCGAGCAAATATTTACAGAGCCACAGTCCCTAAGTCAAAGCAGTAAAAAAGTGTCCGAGCGCCGCCATACATACCGACTTAGATATTTGCATTATATAATTCACAATGACCCGTTTTCTCGAATCTCGACGTTATGTCACCTAATTCGTGTTTGTAACCAAGCATTTTGACATCGCGGCGCGGCGTTGTAGTCGGCTTGCAATCGTCTTACGACTAACTAAAAAGCCTGCCCACTACGTAGTTTGGGCAGGGTTTTGGCTCGGACACTTATTTTGCAGGATTGCGACTCTATAGATATTTGCTCCAAGGTATAATATAATAAACCTGAAATCTCAAAAAACAGCTATTTCACATATTTTTTCCAAGGGCATTTTTGACATTTTTGTATGGAATTGATGAACTAAGTATTGACTTTGGATAAAATAGATGGAAGTGCTGATTTGAAAACAAGACTTCGTAGTCTCAGAGTAAATAAAAAATCCAGAGGGAACGTCGTTGAACAGTCAAGTGAAGCCGGTTTTTTATACATGTGTGAGTGCGTCGCTGTTGCGCCGCCATAGTTTGACTGACAAGCCAAGGCGTAGTTTCATAGTTGCCTGGATGTGTGTGTAATCGTCTGTACACGGCGAGGCGTAGTTTTGGTTGGCTTCACTTGTTTGTTCACAACATTCTCTCTTGATGTTTTTATTTGCTCTGAGTTCGTAGTGTATTTTTACCCTACCGCAAGGTCGATCCAGTATCATATTATTCTGTGGCCGCCCATGACTTTGATCCCCACATTTTGCTGAACATAATTCAAATCTGCAATCTTCATGCAAACTACGATCCTAAAAACTTGGCTCTTTGGTCTGACTAAATCTCATATTATTTTGTGGCTGAGGTTTAATCTTAGGCTTTTGACATACTGTACGCACCACAGAACATTTGGTAAAGTTGAATTTGTTTTAAAACTATTTTGAGAGTATGTTTAAGTAAATTAGAGCCAGTGATGACTTACACACAAAAACAAAGGAACAAAAACATGATCTTTCACTGTAAGCTTTTTATCTAAGCGCAAAGTTTCCGAATGTGCTATAAAATAAAGAATAATGTTTGGAGTCCCTCGACGTGATTAAATAAAGAATTATGATTTTTTTTATTGATTCACTAAAGTTACAAATAGCCCAGCAAATTTGCTAGTTGAATTGTTGGCATGTTCGTTACGTGATTATTCCGCCAATTATGAATCGATTTTGATTATTCTTTATTTGTTTAAGTTTAAGGGTTCCGTAGCACAAAAGAAAAAAACGGAACCTTTATAAGATCACTTTGTTGTCCGTCTGTCCGTCAGTCCGTCTGTCTGTAAGTCAAGACTCTTTATCTCAGGAACGCTTTAAAATATCGAGCTGAAATTTAAACTTTACACGTATATCTATGGTCTCTTGCAGTTGTGTAAAAGGAAAACTTCTCAGTTATCGTTAAAAAAAGTTAGAGCCGTTTATGTCGTAAAAAACCGCATATTTCGACACTCACAAAAATCAAAACCTACAGAGTACTTCCCGTTGGCATAGAACTATGAATTTTGGCAAGAAACATTGTCTTAGAGTACACATATAGGAATAAATCTGAAAACTGTACATTTTTATTTAAATCACAAAAAATTGGGCCTAGATTCACAAAATATGGGTTGAGAATTCAAAATGAGTAAATCGTATCATGTAAGGTATCATATAAAAGAGCTTCATTGTCACATGCTAAAACAGGTTTTTAATTATTTTAACAATGTATTATTTTCGATGTATGACGAGAAGAGTTAAAAAAAACCTTTTTGTCGATGATTATATTATAGAGATTTTAACAACTTAATTCCCAATTTTGTGAAATTTTCTGTATTTCCGGTTTTTACTTTAAACCATTAATTTGAAAGGGCGTGGGGTTCAGTGGCTTTGTTCCTCTTTCTCGCAGCAACGGAGCAACTAATTGGCTTGATTTTTGAGATGAACATAGTTTGAAAGACGGAAAATGACATAGATCCAAAACGTTAGAATGAGATAGCACTAAAATCAAAAGATCATCCGGGCAAAGCCACAGGCAAAAGCTGGTAGATCATACTTTAGAGGTAGTTCCATTAGAAAAAGACGTTTGCGAAAAATCAACAATAATGTCAAAATTACTACGTCCATGATATAGCAATTCTTGTGACTATTCCAATTTTGTACACGGTTGAAGTCAGTTGTGCCATTTTATCGAAATATAATCATTGTTTATTTTAATAATAATATCGATGCCTATCCTACTCCTACTAATATTATAAACGCGAAAGTTTGTGAGGATGGATGGATGGATGGATGGATGGATGTATGGATGGATGGATGTATGGATGGATGTATGGATGTTTGTTACTCTTTCACGCAAAAACTACTGAACGGATTGAGACGAAACTTTGCAATAATATAGCTTATACATCAGAATAACACATAGGCTACAATTTACAAAGATATTTTGTGAATTGTCCAAAATATAACGATAAATGTTGAGTAAGTAGGAAAAATCTGCCATCTGCGAGCTACTCTAGCATGCGCTGCAAGAATGTCAAAATAAACAACTGCCGATCGAATATCTGTCAAATCAATCGATGAGCAGTCCTTGGATATCATCATACTGATAATATATTATCCTTACTAATATTATAAATGCGAAAGTAACTCTGTCTGTCTGTCTATCTGTCTGTCTGTCGCGCTTTCACGCCTAAGCTACTGAACCGATCTTAATGAAATTTGGTACACAGATAGTTTAGAGCCTGAAAAAGGATACATTTTATCCCGAAAATTGCATAATTCCCGTAGGATAGGACAAAATCTATCGTTAGCGAAACAACGACGCTAAAAGGCCCAATTTTGAAGGCACCATCTTAATTATAGCAGTTAATTAGACTATTTCTGTTTCTTTTTTACTTTGGGCATTCAATAGAGAGAACACTTTTTACGTTGCTATTAAATTTACGATGGCGCGTTCATAATTGGGTTGATTGAGCCTAATATGGATTGACAAAACGTAATTAGATGACAGGTGACATACATTGACTGCAGACTTTTATAAACGTCTCGCGTAGCATATCAAAAAGACAAATTGTCTTTCCACCATTATAGCTCCTCGAAGAGGAAATAAAGTATGGATTAACAATGACAACTGACATTAAAATTGGACTAAATAGTTTTCCCTTTGCCATGCTATATATTACAATGACGTTTAATACTGGGCCGTCATTTCGTCTGGCATTAAAAATAGTTTTAAATATACCACCATTAGAGGTTAAACATATTTCTTTATTCTACCTTTATGGTACAGAATCCATGCTAATATACTAAGAAACGGATCGACTTGATTTTTAGAAGTAGTATGGCATGAGTATGAGTATCTTGAAACTAAGGTTATTAACCTTGATTCTGAATTGTAACCTTGACACGAACATAAATTTCTGTTGGTTTGGTTAAGATTGAACAGTGATAAAAGTGTAGCCCGGCTCAGCTGCGGCACTCCTCATGAGGCACGCAACTTGCCGGCCAGCTTCTCAGCTGCTATAGTTAACAACCCCAGAAAAGCGGCCCAACCTCGAGTGCAAACTTCTAAACTGCCTAGGGGGAAAAGACCAAAAAGCATCGGGAGACCTCTAGCGCCGCCTTCTCAGCTGTCTCAGAAAAAAACCAGAGAAGCGGCTCTGCCTGGGATTCCCGCGCCGCCCATAAGCCTCGGCTACTAAGTTTCCCCCGCCACGACAAGACGGGAACCCATGGGCGGGTACACTCTAATCTTATCATAATCAACAGAAGCATTTATAAGTATAAGGTATTTTCATGTCGGGTTAGGTTTGAACAGTAACAACAAGGTGCAAGGTACTTTTTTTTATATAGAAAGTGCCTTTATTAACTACCACTAAATAAAACTTCATAAACTACTACATATCAAGCAATTGGATCATCCACAGACCTTGGAAGGTCTAAATATATTCTAAATGCTCGAGGCCACTGCCATTTAGCAGCGTGCCCAGCATGCTGGCAGCATTGCCAATCAGCTTGGCAATGCTGCTTATACGTTGAGCCAAATAAACACCAGAATTTTGGTCACGCGGGTACACCAGACGCTCAGAAAGACTTTTGAAAACAAGATGAGCTCCCGGCCAACACGCGCACAATGTCTCAATTTCAAACGGCTCAAATATATAACCACTGCCGAGGTTAGCATTTTTGCGCCGTATGTGCTGCTCCGCTGAATCGGCCACCGCTCCAGCCCTACTCTGAGTCTCAGAAAGATGTAACGGCGCCAAAGTATCGACGCAAGTCGCGTTCCATACTAAGGGCCGTCTACACTTCCATAGGACTAGCTTCATACCGTCAGGCCTTTTGCTATCACCACGCGCAAACCCATTCGGTTTGAGTACGGCTGCGATATTGGCGGTCGCAAAAGCCCTGCGTATGACATCGTTCACAATGGCGTGGCAACTAATTACCAGCGCTTCTTGAGCAAGAAAGACGGTGGTGACCGAGCTGGTCAACTAGGGTACTTGAATAGGTGAGGGAGCGCAGCTATGTGCGGCGCGGCAGCACGGTGGGTCGACTATCTCGACGATATCGTCAATACCGCCGGTCGAACCTGGTCACGACCTCACGACCGGTAAAGGGCCGAGGCAGATGTCACTGCAAGAGGCCTATACCCAGCAGTGGGATAAGGAATGCTGCGGATGAAAACGACGATGAAACAAATTGGTTGAGATTTACTATTTTTTGGGTTTGAAATTATTATTTGCTTGAATATTTTGTGGCGCACTTACTATTTTCGTTAGCATATTTTTTGATATAATATTTTACTAAAATTGATAGGCATCGATATAAACTAAGCCAAAATCAAATTATAACGCGGGCGAAGCCGCGGGTAAAAGCTAGTGTATTTATAATTATAATGATGTGTGCTCACCTCTTTATTCATTTTGAAGGCCATCTAATATAAAAGGGCCGCCGCGAGCGTTATTGTTCAAACGTCGCATGTTTTATTTTGTGTTTTGTTTATTTGGACAGATGTGGGGAAAGATATATTTTACTGTTTGTACTATTTTGCCTTCTGATCTACTTACTATGTTTGTGTAGGGAGAGATATCATCTGTAATGTATGATTTGGGTGTAGCGTGGTTACAAAAAAGAAAGGGTATAAAAATAGGATAAAAGATTTTATTTCATTTTAGGTAGGAGAAAACTAGTAAGTAATCAAATTATTATTTTTTATTTTTAACACTTTCACTGTCCCTGTACAAAGTTGCGAACTGTATTTATACGTCCACCTACAATCTTGCTCTAGCTTGAAAAAACTGGCAACATTTTACGGAGACTCTTTTAAATTTTTTGGTAGCCATGTTACTTAACCATACTTCTATGAGACTCTATTTGTTATTTTTCATACGTCCAACCAAATAAAAATCATCAAGTTTACCTTTAAATTGTGACTCCAATAAGAGTCGTGGACGTATGACATGGTACAGATGTGAATGATTTTGGAGTCATTCGACAGTGAACGTGTTAAGCTATCACGAAAGAAAACGAGGTGTGTTATAAGTTTTATGTGTTTCTCTGTGCGTCTGTCTTGATTCATTTTGTGATATTTTGGTGGCTCTAATATTTTGCCTGTAGGTATTTGACGGTATGTCAACGGACGACGGTGTGTACTGTTTTGTTCAAAATGACCAAATTGAATAAAAATGTGTAATATGCTTCAATTATTAATGTTTAATTGCACTTAGCAAGCTGTTTGTGCTTAATTATGAAAAATATAATTTCCATAAGCACTCAAAAACTTTAAATACTCTACAATATACCTAACACCTGTACTGTACTGTATCAGCCTTTTTAATAGTCCACTGCAGGACGTAGGCCTACCCACGAAGGGTGATTGGGCCATATCCACCACGCTGGCCCGGTGCGGGTTGGTGGATTCACATACGCCATCGAATTTCTTCTACGGACATATGCAGGTTGCCTCACGATGTTTTCCTTCACCGAAAAGCCAGTGGTGTGAAATTCCGTACATAAATTCCAATGAACTCATTGGTACGGGACCGGGATTTGAACCCACGACCTCACGATTGTAAGGCGGGTGTCACTACCTCTAAGCCACCACGGCTCTAACACCTGTGTTTTATTTCAAATAAAATTATTTGCTATTTAACTAGCTGATACAACACTATCTATGTACAGATGTTATGTTACTTAGGTAGGTATCTAGATTTTTCTTTGTCGTTTTCTGTTAATAACTTTTTTACGTTAAGTCCGGAGCCCGGTAGCTGTTTATATTTTTCGCCATCGTATAGATACTCGTATTACTTAAAAATCATAAGTCATGTAAGTCTAAGATTAAATTTTCGTGCCAACAGCATTATTGTAACCTAAACCAATTTTAAAGACTTTACTTTAAAACATGTTCTAGGAGAACAATGTATTAGGGTTCCGTACCTCGAACGGAAAAAACGGAACCCTTATAGGATCACTTTGTTGTCCGTCTGTCCGTCTGTGTGTATGTCAAGACTCTTTATCTCGGGAACGCGTAAATATATCGAGTTGAATTTTAAACTGTACACGTATATCTATGGTTTCTTGCAGTTGTGTAAAAGAAAAACTTCTCAGTTATCGTTTAAAAAAGTTAGAGTCGTTTATATCGTAAAAAACCGCATATTTCGACACTCACAAAAATTCAAACCTACAGGGTACTTTCCGTTGACATAGAACTTTGAAATTTGGCGAGAAGCATTGTCTCAGAGTACACAGATAGGATTTAATATGAAAACTATACATTTTTATTTAAATCACAAAAATAGGGCCTCAAAATCCACAAAATATGGGTTCAAAATTCTTATTGGTAAATCTTATCATGTAAGGTATTATATAAAAGAACTTCGTTAGCACATGCTAAAACAGGGTTTTCATTATTTCAACAATGTGTAATTTTCGATGTATAACGAAAAAACATTTTGTCGATGGTTATGGTATAGAGATTTTAAGAACTTAAGTACTTCCCAATTTTGTGAAATTATCTGGATTTGTACGGATCTTTCGATGTGAGAACCTGACTCGCACTTGTCCGGTTTTTTGTCATTTAGTTTAGTTCTCCAATTTACAAAAAAGTGAAAAAAAATTCAATGAAAAAAAGAAAAATCTATTTAGTCTTCTTTTTCCAGTATTTCGAAAAAAATTTAGAATCTTGAGGTGAGTATAGACTACAACAGGTAAAAGCTCAGTGTCCAAAGCATTTCAATGCAATGTAACGTTCTTGCGAATGCTCGGCGCTCTGTTCGGCGTAATGTTCACAGCCAGTGTGCATGTACCCGTAACATTTTGTCGTATCCTGCGTTCCCTCTTTCTTAAAATATCGGGCGTACAATGTCGTACCCGCGTATCGCCCGCGCTCGTGCAAAATTTCTACAAAATGTTACACCAATACACACGTTGGTTTAAACAATTGCTGTAATAAGAAAACGGCGCGCGTGATCGACGTCTGGTTCGTGAAAGGTGATACATTAGAACATATCTTAGAGCGGCTCGTTGTTTTGTTACAAGTAAATATTGTAGTCTATACTCACCTTTAACCCTAAGTATTTCTTCTATCTTTTTAATAGTCATGCTACCGTGTATATAGGTGTGTTTATTTTTTATAAATTGTTATATAAACACATATATAATAATTTATAAAAAATACGTCTCATCTAGTTATCACGAAGGTGACGGTAGAAAGGCGATCTCCAACGGCTCTTAGGCCATGTGACTTGTACCTATATTTTTTATGACCTGAACTATAAAATGAACTTTGAATTTTCAAATTTTTGTAACGTTTTCCAAGGAGACTTAATTTTATTTTCAAACTTTCGCGATTTGAGCACATTATACTACTATATTAACACGGGACTTATCGCGCAATAAAATGTGAGATATATTAATAAATACCTCTTTTTCTCTTTCTCCCGACGTTTCGACCAAGTTGCATTGGTCGTGGTCACGGGCAGAATAAGTCCCGTGTTAATATAGTAGTATAATGTGACTTAATTTACCCTTAATAGTTGGATTTTTGTGATGTTTCTCAGTAAGTGATAAAAAAATCATATATATGACAAAACTTTGTACAAAAAGCTGTAATGTGTACTACATAATTAATATTATACGATACCTAGCAAAATATTATTCCATTATCACTGTATAGGGCAATAAGGCTTATTAATAAATATGTAGTAAAGATCATACTCAACACATCTGAAATTAATTTCAAAATCCCCTCAAGTTTTGACGAAATAATTCGTAGCCTCTAGAGAACTTATTGACTGCCTTTCAAAGAAAAATAAGCCTCTTACAGTTTTATTTCAGCTTTCAAGAGTGTTCTAATTTGGCTTTTTGCCATTTGGTCTGAATAAAAAATGTTGGTGGTAGTGACTTAGCGGAATTATTAATTTGAGAAGTTGCTTATTGAAATGGTACAACGTTGTAAATATTCGAGGAAAAATTTCTTTCATATTTTAATTATTATCTTAATTAGAAAGATACGTGAAGGTCGTGAAGTAGTTTTGTAATTTTATTTTATCAACTGGTATATGGTTAGTATTAATAGAGGTTGGACCATAACATAAGAAGTAATGAAATTTTGAGTTAGTTCAGCTGTCAAAATTCAAAAAGGTAAAAAGTAGGAAGTGATCAGAGATTTGAACCTTCTGCTGATACTAGAGGGTTCAAATTTCCGATCACAAAAAAGACAAAGTGGAACCAAATTTTTAACCATTTTGACATTACAACTTGTGATTTTGACGTATGCCGGCAGACAGTGCGTTTTCTTTGTTCCACTCAATCTCGCGTAAGCTGTATAACCAGATATGAAAAAGACAGCTGTAACGTAGTTTTTGTTTGAGTAAAATTTAGCAATACTTCTATTACTTTTCATTCTTCTGAGGGTTGAACTGAGCTGCCAAGGATGATAATGACTGTGATAACCGGTCTAATTAGGTAAATCCATGGATGTAGTAAATCTGTCTCTCTGTTAAATCACAATTCGATATTAGAATTTTTCATTTTAGGAAAAGAGCATCCGGTGTAAAAATAAGCTCGGTTTGCCACATTTCTGTCTTTACATCGTTACACAAAACATAAGGAAAAAAATATCAGCACAGAAACGATGTTTTTCACTTTTCAAAAGGTAAACGATAAACGATGTTTTTCACTTTTCAAAAGGTGCCAATAGCGTTGATTTTTGTGTGCCACAAATATTAACGCATTTAAAACCCAAATATAACCTCTCAGCATTTTAACTTTTTATTATAGAGCTGTGCACAAATACGGCTTTGTAATGAAAAAAAAAATGCTTTCAACACCAAAATATATTTACTTTACAAGTCCCTAAAAGCATCACGACAAAATATTAATATTGAGTTGACCCAGTTTCCGATAGAAAAACAAATTTGGGGATCGGAACCCCATTTTAATTTTAATAAAATTCAGCATGCTTCCGCGCTGATATTTTAAGTCCATCAATAACGGGTCGAATTACGTAACACTCTAAAGAATAGCGGAACACTTTAACCACAGTAAAATATCAGTAAGGGTGGTTGTACTGTACTGTATCAGTCTTTTTAATAGTCCACTGCAGGACGTAGGCCTACCCACGAAGGGTGGTTGGGCCATATCCACCACGCTGGCCCAGTGCGGGTTGGTGGATTCGCATACGCCATCGAATTTCTTCTACGGAATTATGCAGGTTGCCTCACGATGTTTTCCTTTACCGAAAAGCCAGTGGTGTGAAGTTCCGTGCACAAATTCCAAAAAACTTATAAGGTACGGGACCGGGATTTGAACCCACGACCTCACGTTTGCAAGGCGGGTGTCACTACCTCTAGCCCACCACGGCTTGTTAAGGGTGGTTATTTTTTCATATTCTCTTTCATCTCCAAACCACCAGGCAGTTGTCGTTTTTTTTATGCCACTGTATTTTAATTACGCTAAGTTTTTGTATTTTGTCAGCGTGGATCTATGAAGAAAATAAATCAAATTAGGTAAGTAGTGCCAAACATCATCAAGGAAACGAGTAAGTTGTTATCAGTAATCTAAAACAGAAGAGGAAAGATGTTTGGCCACCTTGTACGACATCACAATCTCATGAAAACCATAATAGAAGGAAAGGTAAAGAATGAAAAGAAGGGGAAGACCACGCAAAGCATTTTTAAACCAAATCAAAGAAAAGTTAGATATCATGTAGTAGGTAGGTGAAAACACTCGCCCGCGAGAGGTGGAAGATGCTCCACCGACAAGGGCCGCGCTCTTAAGTGATGATGATGATCCATGATGAGTGTATCTATTCTTACAACCAATATAAATCAGAAAGTATGTTTGTTTATTCGTTAGTTTGTTACTCTTTCTCTCGGTACGGATTGACTTGAATTTTTTCTTGCATATGTTTTAAAGCTTGGGGTGTGTTATAAGCTACTTTTTACTCTGGTAAAATCGAATAAGAAATCTTATGGGAAGCCACACCTAGCACCATTGTATAAATTTCCGTAGAATTTTTTAGAATTCCGCCTAAACAAGGCGAGGATTCTCCCTACTACTCCCAGTTGTTCTCTTATTATTTTTCTATTCTATTGTTATTTTCCCAGTGTTATTCAATACTTTGCGTTGCTTTTTCTAAAAGTATAGGTAAAATCGTCACGTTGTTGTGTCCCCAGTTATACCTTATTATAAAACTCGATAGGTCGACGACATTAGATCCGTCATGATCTTGGAATTGAAAGCCTGCGGCAGGGAATAATACAATAGGAAGTAGGCTTTATGCCCGCCAGTATTCTGAAAGTGAAACCTCAGTAGAAATGATAGAAAACTCTTTATAAAAACCGAGGAACAGATTGAGTTTCCTGGAAAAAACAATGTCAGCCTTTTCATTTACAGTAACTGAGTCCTTATAATTTAGTTTCAATACTTCCTATCTTGCACAGTTATTACATTATCTTTGAACTAAATAAATTTATTGATTTACTTAGGCGTTAGATGTTTCCGTAACATCAGAAAAGTAAGTGATGAAATTTATACAGAACGGATCGTTAGTTAGTTTTTATGCCGCTTCCTCTACCCATCACTAAAACTGTTATAATAACCGTAGCCTATAATGTGACGTGTAGTTCAAGCCACGGTAGCGCTCAGTGGTGCATATGACTTGCGGTCACATTTTTCGGCAAATATTAGAGGACATCTTAGGCACAGTATCTGACCATAAACTAAGAAACGCTTGTAATATGGCTGCCAGAGAATAATATACTACATATATATAGATATGTTTAAATACATACTTACTTAAGTAGTAACATCTGAACTGATCAAACAACTATGTTATTCACAAAAATGTTTGTCCTGAATAGAAATCAAACTCACTCCTTGGTATAGTTAGGGTCACTTACCACTGAGCGTCTCAGGCAGTCCAAAGCCTAACGGAGTTGACTAAAATTGTAATATAGTTCACTCGATCCTAGCTCTCATTCTGTTAATACGTAGACGTTAAACCAATCATTAATCGAGGCTCCTTTCCCGTGGAAGTAATTCCTATTTTCAAAGGAAAATGAATTGTTTTGAAACAGAGTCGAACAATGCGCCGGCCGCCGGCAGGAGTTGATTCTGTTCCAGTTGATAGCAAATTAATTACACTGGCATTTGTCTTTCCTATTTTCTACGAGAATTCTTAAGGATTTTCGTAGAAAATATTTAGTTTATACGGAATATTTTTTCAGGAAGTCGCTAAAGCAAACAAACAAAAGGAAACAAAATAAACAGTTTATTTTTATCTTTTCTTTGGGGCTTTAGATTAGTACTGTCATCATTATCTGTACACAACATAGATGTACTACCTAAATATATGCATTAATTTACCTATACACATCTATTTCTTAATGTAACACTTTTACTATTTTGTTTTTGTTTGTAAATATTATATATTACTCAAACACTATTGCTGATAAAATTTTATACAAATTTTATTCATTTTATACAACAGGCAGTGTGTAGTTAAACGCAAACCTATTCGAAATAAAAAAAATACAAAAAAAATAGATTTAGGCAACTTTTAAACATATTTTCAAAAACAAACTTTTATTATAACAGCCATGTCAGAGACTAGGCTATTTAAAGACTGTAAAGTTCGAAACATACTATCGGACGCGGCTTACGGACGCGACTAACAGCCGTGACCTAGACTATGAAAGTACACTGAGCCGTGCACACTATCGGATATAAGTCGCGGACGTCACCTTCGGACGACCTTGAGCGTTCGAACGTCCGAGAGCCATCTGGCACACCGGATGTTTAAAGACTGTGCACATTGCTAAGTCGCGGCTGTCAGTCGCGTCCGTAAGCCGCTTCCGATAGTATGTTTCGAGCTTAAAACCAGGGCTAGTTATCTAGGTCATGCGAAATTTACTCAGTTCCATTCTATGAGAATTGCCAAATTCATGATCTAATTTTAAACAATACACAATTACACATACATAAAAAATGTCAGGTTACTGACCTTAACCTTACAGTCAACTAGAAAAGTTTGAGTTCAAATATATACATAGGTGAAACTAAATAAAATTTTGTAGAAATTGCTTCTATTGGATGGCGTACGCAGAGCGCAATTTCATGTTTTATGCAGTTATATAAAAAGACGAGAAACTGTTTGCAAGATAGTAAGCTACACGTCTCTGTAATAGTTTTAGTACCACTTCAGAATCTTGCATGGTACTGCACTCGACACCTGGGTTACGAGCAGTTAAATCAACTGTCAGTGGAAGTACTCGCACTAGTTGTACTGTAGTCAAAATAAATAATATACCTACATATTTAATAGTAACATATTGTTATTTGTGCGTATTACAAGTATCTTTGTGACCCTTGATTACTCTCATTTATTACATTATAAAAACATCGTAACATTAAATGTTTTAATGGGATCACGCAAAAAAGCAAATATCACGATGGCAAAGCTGCGGGCAAAAGCTAGTCTATGGATAGGTTATAATAAGATACAAAAACTAATCTTGAGAATGTTTTTGTTCACAGAAAAAAATATTCAATTCGAAGTTCTCTTAATTCGAAAAACACTAAGTAGTAGTTGTCATTTCATTCGAAATAAACAACTATCTTATTTGGGTTCCGTATCTCAAAAGGAAAAAACGGAACCCGTATAGGATCACTTTGTTGTCCGTCTGTCCGTCTGTGTGTATGTCAAGACTCTTTATCTCAGGAACGCGTAAAGATATTGAGTTGAAATTTAAACTGTATACGTATATCTATGATCTCTTACAGTTGTGTAAAGGAAAAACTTCTCAGTTATCGTTTAAAAAAGTTAGAGCCGTTTATGTCGTAAAAACCCTATATTTTCTACTCACAAAAATCAAAACCTACAGGGTACTTCCCGTTTACATAGAACTATGAAATTTGGTGAGAAGAATTGTCTCAGAGTGCACATATAGGAATAAATCTGAAAACTGTAAATTTTTATTTAAATCACAAAAAATAGGGCTTCAAAATTCACAAAATATGGGTTTAAAATTCAAAGTGCGTAAATCGTATCATGTAAGGTATCATTATAACAGAGCTTCATTAGCACAGGTGCTAAAACAGGTTTTTAATTATTATAACAATTTTGACGAAAAAAGTGAAAAAAAAAATTTCGATGATGATGATGAGTATAGAGATTTTAACAACGTACTTCCCAATTTAGTGAAATTATCTGGATTTGTACGGTTTTTCAAACCTCTACGACCCAAGTTCGTAGCGCTCATTCTTAGTCCGTAGACCGTCGTAGCCATGTGTCTACGACGCCGCTACGAATCTCTACATGCAAACTCAAAGTCAAACACTTAATTTAAACTTAGTTCTCAACCTTCTCTTTTAACTTATTCTAAATTCTAGGTCTCATCTAAGTTTTGGGCGTTATTAACTTGTTATATTTTTTGAACAAACTTGGACAATATTTTAAGAAAAATTATAATTAGATTTCACTGATTACAATTTTTTATGAAATTTATTTTTAATACAAATTTAAAAGTTTACTAAGGAGTTTTGGGAGGTATTTCTTTATATTTCACATAGTCCTAAGTTTTTAATCCAAAACGTAAGCGAGATAGGTAATTTGCTTGTTTTGTTAAAAACGGAAAACAAAAATATTTTTTTAGTTAAACCACCTTAATTAAAATTGTTTTATGTCTCTCCCAAATAAACTGAAGTTCATTTGACTGCTATCTCGACAACAAATAACTCATAAGCTGGCATAATAATTGTGATAGTCAATTTATTTACCCGAAGATTGAAATGATTTACCTTCGCTTGTTGTGTCCCGTAAGTTCCTTTACTTGGTGCGTGTGTTCTTCGTGAACGAAACGTTATGACCTTCAACAAAATGTTTGGAACAGCTATTTTATTTTTTGCGCTTTTGACTTAACTTTCGGCTTTTTTCGACGAATATTTGATTTATTTTTATTTTTACAGTTTATTTTTGACCGAAGATACTCGTATATTTTTTTATGTATAACCTCGCGTAACTTTTTACGTAGTGGTCCGATTTCGATTATTCTTTTTTTATTGGAATGAATCTACTTCTAAATTGGTTTAATTTAAATTTTATTGCAATCAGCTAAGTAATTTTCGATAAATCAACAATAATGTGAAAAATGCTACATAGATCCGTGCAAAAAGTGTTTAGTTTAGTTAGTCAAGCGGCTTAAAAATGTTGACACCAGCCTGTACGAACTTACTTATCGAAATGCCTCAAAGTAAACATATTTCCGGGACATAGAGTATGAAACAAACAGAAATGGCGCCGTATATCATAGAGCCTGGTTAGATGTGTCACTTCGACTGCGCTGCTGGATAGAGAATTAATTGCCCCTTCCTTTGTCGGGATAGTTTCGCTTTTTGTTTTGCTTTGTGGGCGGAAATTGTACCTATTCGTAATCTATTTACTTTCGTTCGTTTGTTCGTTTCAGCTATAGGACGTCCACTGCTGGACATAGGCCTCTCTTAAAGATTCCCAATAAGACCGGTTTGTAGCAGCTTGCATCCAGCGCGATCCTGCGGTCTTAATGAGGTTATCCCACGCTGCGCTTGTCGGTACGTGGTCTCCACTCGAGAACTTTTCGTCTCCATCCGTCATCAGTCATCTGAGGTATGTCTTCTTCCCACTGCCATGTCAACTTGCCAATCCGTTGGGCTATGTCGGGAATGTTGGTTCTTCTACGGATCTCCTTAATCCTGATTCGATCTTGCAGAGAGACTTCGAGCATAGCCCTTTCCATAGCTCGTTGGGCTATTTGGAACTTACTATAATATAGCGGCTTGTAGCGAGAGACTAACGTTTCTATGCCATAAGTCATCACTGACAACACACTCTGATCTAAAACTTTCGACTATTTACCTACAGTTAACTGGTCAGTTATTTTATTGAGTCACAAAATGTAATAACGAAATAGATTAGTAATTATCTGAACAGTAGATCTCATGACACATCTCTTTAACTGAATCTTCAAAGCCTATATCGCGACTCGCTCTGAACCGATTTAGTTCATACTCACAAATCTTTTTAGGATTTAGATACTAAAAAATCTTGGGAAATATTATAAAAAGCGGTTGGTAAATAGCGCGACAGCAAATTTCGACCCTTTTAGAGGGAAATACTCCTCCTCCCCCAATCAATAAACAACGGCAATAAAAAATCTGTTAATATATAAAACCGATGTACCAAGTTTTGTCAAGATCCGTTGAAAAATGCGACTTGTAGACGAAAACCATCCTCTGTACAGACAAAAACCAAATCACCGTATATAATGTGGAAATTTTGACATAAGCTGGATCAAAAAACAATTAAAGATACAAACTGCTTCTAACAAGACCCGTTATTATAAATATTAAGAGAAAAATCTCAGAAATTGTTTTTATACGGTAGGTATCCTACTTCCTACTAATATTATAAACGCGAAAGTTTGTGAGTATGTATGGATGTTTGTTAATCTTTCACGCAAAATCTACTGAACGGATTGAGATGAAACTTTGCAATAATTATGCTCAAACATCAGAAAAACACAAAATTATCGTAATATACTAGCTGACCCGGCGAACATAGTTTCTCGCAATATCGCGAGAAAGGTCAGCTAGTAGAAATAAGTATAATAATTCAAACTCATAAAAAATTGTAGTGATGATTAATACAACATACATTTTTTAAGTGCATAATAACAAGAGCATTTAGGTAGAGTATCTAGAGTATTATAAAAAAATAAAGCCAGGTATCAAAGTGACACGACTGACAAACAAAAAATAAAGCCAGTTATCAAAGTAAGTAAGTAAGTTCGTATAGGCCGGGTGGCTAGCCCTGGTCGACACCAGGCCTTCGACACCAGGCCTTCAGGCGGCCTAAAAACTCCGACGAGTTTTTAGGCCGCCTGAAGGCCTCAGACATGGTTAAATGGTTAAAACAACCGTTTAGCCATGTAGGTAGAGTATCTAGAGTATTTAAAAAAAATAAAGCCAGGTATTAAAGTGACACAACTGAGAAACAAAAAATAAAGCCAGATATCAAAGTGACACGACTGAGAAACAAAAAATAAAGCCAGGTATCAAAGTGACACGACTGACAAACAAAAAATAAAGCCAGGTATCAAAATGACACGACTGAGAAACAAAAAATAAAGCCAGGCATCAAAGTGATACGACTGAGAAACTTAAAAAATAAAGCCAAGTATCAAAGTGACATGACTGAGAAATATAAAAAATAAAGTCAGTTATCAAAATGATAAGTGAGAAACATAAAAAAATGGTAAAATCAAAATGTGATCAAAGGTTCCGTCTAGATATTTAGGCTTTCCGAATAAAATAAATCGAAATAGTTTATCCCGAGAATTGTAGTTAATCTTCATTGTTAGCGACTTCAACCACCAAACTGAGTGTCGGTGAACGCGGTGACCCGCATAGCTTGTTAGTACAAACTATAAAGCCCTGTATTATTGCCTTAGTAAAATTGTATCTACATTTTCTTATAAGAAAATATGTATATTACAGCATAATAAATAGTTTCAGGCCGTTGTTTTGCTAGAGTACTTGTGTGTAAGTTCGCATAAGCTGATATCGATTTATTTAAGTTCCCTGAGAAAGCCTCTGATAATAATTATAATAGAGGTCATGAAAGCGAAAGAGGCCTAAATGCATTTTTTTCGTATTGATATCGCATTGGAATATGGATAATGGAATATATATAAAAATAATAGTGCAATAGTCTAAAATTAAACTTTTGCTTCTGTAATTAGGCCACTTTGGCTCTCATGGCCTTAATTATGGCTAAAGGGATTAAAAACTCGCTACCAACAATGTATGGTGCACAATTATTCAAGTTTATTTGTCATAAAACACGGTAATGCAAACAACATACAAAGTTGTGTACAGATTTTCAAAGAATATAGAGCGCATGTTCTTGCCGTGGTGGCGTACAAATATTCAAATAAACGTTATAAATGCCACCCACGGTCACCCATCCAAAAACTGACGAACGTTGCATTATTTCGGTGATTGCTAAGAAACATCTTATGGAACTACAATATAGCGCTACGAATATGTGTCAAGTTGTGAACTATAGATATACAAGATATTTTTGGAAAGTTCATTTTTGTAAAGTTCAGGGACTTTGAAAGGTAAACATATGCATCATTATAAACAACTTTTGTTATCTGACCACTCTGATGTCATAAAAAATACTATTCTATATATCTTGTCGAGAGTCGTTTAACTTTTTGTACAGCTAATAGATACTTTTTAATAGCTGATTCAATATCGCAATTTCAATAACAAAAAGAAGAAACAAAGATTCATAAACAGTGTAACAATGGGCAGCCTTATTGCTGATAGCGATCTTTGCCAGGCATCCTTAGGATGGAGAAGACAGAAAGCGTATTAATAATGGACGGGGTGCGCATTAGTTAAAAATATAATTTAGATTGTACAACATAAACATACATACTAATAAAATTGATATAAATACTTAAAATACCTAAAAATAAAGAAAACAATACATAAAAAATCATTAAAGAAACCTATGACAAATAATAAACTAATACATAATAAATTACAATAAACGACTTGTATACATCAACATAAATAACAACAACAAGAGTTACATAGTTAAAGAATTGTCAATATCTGCAGGTAATGATTTTTAACCTGATCTTTAGATACATTCAGTGATTGAGCTTTTGTGACAGTAACAGGCAAGGCATTCCATAACTGGACTGCCTGAAAGGCAAATGAACGGCCATAAAAAGTTTCACACCGTGCGGCAGGGGCCATAAAGGAAAGGTTATCCTTGGATCGGAGGGGAAGGGAATGAGTATCGCGTCAGAAGGAAAAAGAGTATTTTAGATAGCGTGGGGTAGAAGAATTGAAGAGGATATTATTTTATTTTTTTATTTTTACATTCTTAGAAACTAACAGCTTTTATATTACAGCTTATAAACTTAAATAGGATAACAAATAAGCTAATTATAAGTTTCTACTAATAGAAATATTATGAGAATATTAAACGCTTGAGAATAATAATAAAAAAAATTAAATTAATGGAACACAATGTCACACTCGTATTTCAGTTTAAATTAAGATATAATTCTTATTCAATTTAATTTAGTTCATACATTACTAAAGAAACGGTCACTCAGCTGCTTCCTAATAGAACGAACATTAGAATGAAATATGTCAATATCCAGGTCATGCAGTAAATTATTATAGGTGCTACACGCACGACTTAAAACACTATTTTGGCGATAATTGGTTGATGCTGAAGGTGGTTTAAAAAAAAAGATTTTATAAAAAAGATTAAGGATATGAGCATTCCGAAATAGATCATAATCATGAGTATAAATATATCTGAAAACCCTCTGTAATTTTCAAAACAACACCTTGTAGATACATTGTTATAGAGTTGTGCAAAAAGAGAAGCGTCGTAGGTGAGGTTGCCCTTGTGCTGTTTTCCTTATTTAGTTACCTTGACAACACTGCTCCATTATTGCTAGTACAACAAAAAGTCTTTGATACTTGGTAGACACCAATTCAGTTTCATCAGTAGACTCGCGTCTACCAAGTAGTCGGTACCTTGGCTGCTGATTAAAATCTTATTGTTAGTTAACCGTAACGCCACGACTGTTCTCTTTTTGCACATACTCTAGTAGTCACAGAGACAAAAACACTTAAAAAGTAATAACAGTGCATCATCACGGTAGTTCGCATATATCTTCGAAGTTAACTTCAGTTTAAACTGTAAAGTTAACACATTAAAAACACGTTATGTATTCTTAAAGTGGTCTATTATTTTACAGGTTTATTTTTATGAATGAATTTAAAAAAATAGCTGGGAGCACAGATTTATAATAACACTAATGATATCCCTAGCATTATACATATTATGTGATATTACTTAGAACTTTATCGTATTTTTATTATTATGAAACATGAAGGAATTTTTGTCACACTGTTTACATTTTGAAATTAAATAAAAATGATATCTAGGGATCGACCAAGCTACACTGCGTACAAAAATTTATAAAAAAAGAGTTGCACTTCGAGAGTGCCGACAGTCCCGGCAGAACTCCCATGTACATCAATATCACAGCCGCACATTCGCGCAAGCACCCAGCGCCGTCTTACGAATTTTCGATCAGGTCCCGTGTCCTGAAGCAAGAGCAAAAAAATTTTAAAGTCATGTCTAACATTTTTTACCTATATAAAAAAGTGCACAACGCCGCTAAACAATGTTGTTATTAAACTTTCGCGATTTGAACACATTATTATTATATACTACGAGACTAATCGCGCACTAAAATTACGAGATAAATAAATACCTCCTTATCCCGACGTTTCGGCCGAGTTGCATTGACCGTGGTCAAGTTGAATTGGCGGTACCAGCTGTTTCACTTTCCAGTCTACCCGTGATCACAGTCAAAGGCCGCCCGATCACGTCGGGATGTTGAGAAATTTATTTAACTCGTAATTTTAGTGCGCGATTAGTCCCGTAGTATATAATAACAAAGCCGCTAAACAAGTTTTCATTTCCCTGAAATCATGCATAAAGCGCATGATTTTTCTTTACTAAATCTATGTACTGAATTAGGAAAACTAATGAAAAAACATTATTTATCACTACGTACCAAATTTTATAAAAAAAATCATAGATACCAGAATTGTTCGTTTTAAGTTAATAGATATCCTAATGCTACCCTACTAGGGCCTCATGAGTCGACAACCCTTACTGACACTTCGCAACAAATGCTTAAACCTCTCAAACTGTAGACTCGATAATTATGTCTTCGCTAACTTTAGGTATCCTAAGCCAATTCTATAACCATTACTTAAGGTCACTTAACTAAGCCCCTGCCACTCTGTCCCTAACGACATTAGCGTCAGGTCACTTGGCTAACTTAGCTAACTTGACCCTAAGCAGTGTTGTTCCTGATACGGCTTTTGCCGTATTATACGGCTTTCAGGCCATTAAAAAATCCAAAAGAAAGCAAAATACGGCTTACGACTGCCCTCTTAAAGACGTATTTTCATACAAATTATTAAGACGTGACGTCTTATAAATTGAACAAAAAAATTGAAAACGTCGAGGGGTGAAAAAATCTAAATTAATATTTTTGGGAAGCCCATATAACAAGCTTTCAAATGCTGTTTATATTATCTTGGTTCGATTTTTTCTGAATAATATACCACTTGTGGACGTCACCTTTATGTTTACTTTATACTTTATTTATTTATTTACGCAATATATACGTATCTACAATTCAAAAAAACTTAGCATAATACCTTACTGCTAATTTAGTAATTGTTCATATTATTCAGATACACCCTTACTAATAGGGCGTAACATAATTATTATTTAGAATGAATGCCAGACGGTTTATTAACTGTGATAATTAAGATATTTTTAGAAGTATTCTAGTTTGAAATAGGTAAAATAGCATAGTAATAATAACGATACGGCCTTTTTATCAAATTTTCCCATATATTTTTACTAAAATACGGCTTTTCGAGGTTGACATACGGCTACTCTAAAATTTACTTGGATCATCACTTGGCTCTAAGTTACAGAAGATAAAGGCTGCCTCCATCCTGCCTCCAATTTGTTTTCGATAAGACATTTAGGCAATTTGTCTTTGCTAATTAATTTGAACACCGGGTGCTGGAATTAAGGTTCTGATCTCAAAGCTGTTTTTTTATTTTGTTCACGTCATTAGTTAAGTAGGCTGGAAGGAGAAGCCTGGCAAAAAAACATTAGCGATCCTTACTTTAATATTATCCGACAGTATTTTTATTGGTTTGTTCCTCTTTTACGCTGCAACAGAGTAACGGATAGACTTGAATTTTGGCATGTGATGACGGAAAGTGATATGAGCTGCGTTTTATCCCGAAGAAATAAGAGGTTCCTATAAGATAGCACAAAAATCAAAATATTACGCGGAAAAAACAACAAGGAATATATGTGAGCTTTGTCGTTTTCTGTTATTGCTTTTTTGACAAATAAAATCAAATAATTATTGGGTATACCTAATATACCTATAGATTATAATATTTAAGATATCGCATTATGATCTTCTAATGCTGTTGTGCTGTCTATTTGTCTAATGTCGTTCGATACTTACTCAAGTTGCCGTGGTTTTAGGACCTCAAAGTCCATGGAGAGATTTTTTTGACAAATTATCATTCATAAAATTACTATTTTTCACTTATTTTATTTAATGCTCTGAAACGTAAAAATGAGGATCGGTTCTTTGTTCAATTTTAACAAATCAAACAATACATGCTAAGTAAACTACAAATAAAACTGGACAGTACACAAAACTTGGAATCGCTTAAAAACTGACTCTACCTATCCAAACACAAGTTTCAAAGTTCAAAATTAACAAGATTAAGAACGCGACGAGTAAAATCTTCAAACAGTTCCGAATTGAAAGCTTTACCCGGCCTACGCTAAGCCTTGCAATAATACCTACGATTTTGCCTGAAATTCGCCTGATAAAAGTCCTGGAGGATAGTGCACGCCGTACATAAACGCGCTGCGAAAATTGTGATATTACCTTTGATTGTACATATGTCTAGATAGACAAACATTAATCACAAAAAACGGCCCAGATCTATGACAATGAGCGCGTACTTAATATGGCAAACCTGTCAAAATTTGTATGGATAGGCACCATATAAATGAACCATATTTTTGGGCCGTTTTGCTTAGCTGATTCGGTATCTAGACAGATACGTAATCAAAGGATATTAATTTTTTTACGTACGACTTAGACTAACGTATAAATATTTCTTTAGAACGACGCTAAGCAGAATTAAGATGGCCAAATTTATATCTGATGCATACCTAGTATTATTATAATATTATAGTACTGAACCAAAGTTATAGTATTTTTTCCAAAACTATTTACTCTTGACACAATAATGTAATATTAACAAAAAATCAACAGTTAAAAGTACTTATAACAAAAATCAGAAATTATTGCTCGGTGTGGCTCGGTTTGGACAAAAAATGTGAAGTACAAGACGTTTTCAGCGTAGGCAGATTTACGCAATTGTCAACATTATTTTACCTAAAAAATAAGAGATCTTATTTATTGCAAGACATAGACATTCGATTGAGTACCTGTACAGTAAATACATTGCTGCATTTGCACGACATTTCATGTAGTTTCAGCTGGCACGCGTCCGGGCCGATAATGCAATGTCTTCCTGGGAATATTATCAAAGCTTGCAATAATACCTACGATTCCGTCTCAAACTTCGTTCATTGGGGTCATATCGACTGACCTTCAGTTTCAGTTCGTAAGCTTAGATTAGGAGAATGAAGATTACGTTTAATTTCCGTACAACTATGGTCGAATTTCCAATAAAAACAATATGATAATTTGTTTTAATTTTGCATAAGCTTAATTTCAAATTGTTTTTTGTCTGTACGTACTCGTATAAGTAAATAATAAGCTTTTTTTTCAGAGTCTTCTGGAATAATCTAAATATGTAACATATAAGGTTTTTATCTAGACGAGACTACATAGCTGTGATATATGTATTCTTTCTTACGTCATATTACTAGAAATCGCAAATTATACTCCACAAAATATAGCTTGATCTCTGCGAAAGCTGTCAGAAAAATTACGCCTATGAAGTCCTGAATTTTTTAATAGTACAGACAGTACCTGTCAATGTCATACTTTATGGGCATGCCGATTAGTGATGGGCGACGAATGATCGTGACCACAGAGTTTAATTTAAAATATCGATAGTTTAAACTAACGATATTTTAAATAAAACATAATTTCTTAGTGTATACGTTTGTAATTAAATTAAACCCAATTATATGTTACATCAGCATCGATAATAGTGAAAAACGTCGATAAATACTATCGTGACATTATTATAATTTATTTAATTAATATCATAACATTATTTACATCGGTACATACTTAATCTTAAATAATAGTAATTAAATAAAATCCAATTTCTCACCTACAACTACTCATTCGATTTCATTACAACATTGTTTGAAAATCGATTTTTTTCACCACTATCCCAACTCTACAAATGTCAATCTTCTATGTCAATGTCACTGTCGCAGAGATCAAGCTATCTTTTATGCAGTATAAAATAACAGCTGTTTGATACATAAAAATATTTGACTTCAAACAATATGTATGGAATAACTGTAATGTTTTCGCTATTTCGGTGTTGGCCCCATAGAGAAAGTTGATGAGTGCAAATGAGATCTGATATAGAAAATATCCACTACCGAGAGAACCCTGTGTTTCAACTTATTGTATGTAGGCTTACTCTACCTTTATTGATGCTTGTATCTGTAAACCACCACTCCCTCTTAAAATGTATTATACAATTTTAGTCTAGGCATAATATTTGTTCAGTGTCAAGATATTGAATTCACTAACAATGTTGGCTTAAAAATGAAAAATCACGCACATCTGGCATCGAGACGTACAATGACTCTCGATTCAAATTTTATACTTTAAAAACTTTTACAAACTTATTTACATTCAGCTCAAATCCAATCCTATTCAAGAAATATTTTAACACGAAAAATAAAAGGCTTTAGAACATCAAAGCCCTAATTACGACTGATTACAAGGTTTTCTCTTTTATTTATCTCATCTATGTTACTTTAGCGAAGAAAATGAACTTTTTGCAATAATTTAAAAGCTGAGAAATTCATCGCGAGAATAATTACACAAGGGTACTTTAATGAAAAGGAAACTTCGGTCGGAACCCGGGCAACGGACAAAAGATTAACTTTGAGGTTATATAAGTGAAAAATACTAGCTTTGGAAAGTATTGCGTGAAACAGTCTTCGTTTGCTAGATTCAATAATGAAGATTTATGCAATTGAATAAAGATACGAGTATATAGCAGTTTGTACCCATAATTTTCAATATTACGAGTATCAGCCGTAGGACAACTCCTGCTGAAACCTCTTTTATTCATCCATCTATCAGCCATAGCACGACTACTTTTAGACATAGACCTCCACTATATATCGTCAATCGTTAAATTGTAATTAGTAATTATGTTATCCAAAACCTTTGTAAAAAGATGATTCTAAGCGCATTTCCATATACTGTCCAAAGAAAAAAGGATATTTTGATTGAATAAGACCAGTTGCAAGCAACTTCCATCCAGCGCGAACCTGCTATTTAAATAAATCTTCAGTCCACCTTGTGGATGAATTTCCTAAGCTGCGCTTGCCGGTACGTGGTCTCTACTCGAGAACTTTTCGACCCTGTCGATCATCAGTCCTCTTTCCTATGTGCCGTGCCCATTGCTATTTCAACTTATTAATCCGCTATTTCCATAAATTGGTTCTTCTAGCGCGGATCTCCTCATTTTTGATTCGATCTCACAAAAACACTCCTTGCTTGCTTGCTCCTTGTATGCTTATTTCCATAGTTCGTTGGGTTACTTCCAACTTATTAATGAGGTCCATACTTCTTTTATATATTTCCAACAAAACCAATTAGAAGCAATTTGTATCCGCCACGTTCTTACATTTCGCGGATTCTTAAATCCACACTTTTTACTTGTAAAGAGAGCGTTCTCGAACTAAGTCATGACTTTGTGGAAATACACAGGGAGGAAAACTATGTGGAAAAACTAATATTGGTTGCATAATACACGTACAAACCTAGTAGTTTTCGTACCCAATTACACTGGTGTTACAGCAGCACTTATATCGAGTAGGTCAGCACAGCGGACAACACGGCATTAAACGAAATCCGTTTATCTCAGGCGCCAGTCGCGAGCACTCATGCGCGGCATTGCCTCCCTCAAGTACAGTATTAACCGCGATAAAATAACGGAAGCCTGTAAAAAATATCGGCCAGTATTTTGGCTTGAAATGGGGGAGGAAAGACGGGAGTGGGCGGACTGAACGTGTAGACGATAGAAAATGTGGGCTTTTTATAGTTAGCGCGCGTTTTTTTTTAAAGTTTTAATTTTAAGATAAACCAGTAGTATTTAACCACGATACAATAACGGGAGCCTGTAAAAAAATAACGGATATTTATATTATAACGGAGTATTTTGGATTTAAATGATGGGAGGAAAGACGGGAGTGGACGGACTGGACTCGTAGAGACGATAGAAAATGTGTGCCTGAAGATTTCTGTAATTAGCGCGCTTTCTGTTTTTTGAGCCCGTAAAAAATATCGAACAACATTTTGTTTGAAAGGGAAAAGGAGGAAGGACAGAAGTGGGTAAACTGAGCGTGAAAAAACCAAAATTTTTGTAGTTAGCGCGTGTCTTTTGTTTAATTTCCTTTTTACTAGTTTTACTTCTTCTAAACATTATTGAGCAGTGGAATTATTTGAACACAAATTTAAAACTATGTTCTTTTAATTGTGTCTCTTTATCTCACATAGCTTTTATTAAACACAAAACTCTACAATTTCTTCAAACATAGTAATAAATTTAAAAGATTCCGATTTCTGAACGCAGTAATTCTTACAACTGGCGGATGAATAACTCGAAGAAGTGTTGATAGATCTCCAATATCTCAACAAAGACAAATACTGACCTCAAATATTTTCATTCATGACCTTAGAGGCAACTAAAACTTTTAGAGACGCCAAAGAAACACATATTCTTGAGCTAAGACCTGGATAAACTAGGAGACAAATACTTACAGTTGTTTGACTAGTTGCAAAGTTGTCGTTCGATATCTACGTGAATTGCCCCGGGGACATTGTCTCCGTTCATCTTGCCTGCCACACTAAGTTCTAGTTGAATTGAGACTAATAAGGGTTGCTACACACATATTTGGTTCGTCGAGATCGGCAAGGGTAAATATGTGTAAATGAATAAACGGACGTGCCGAACGACTTTAGCTTAAATTTGAAGTCTAACAAATGTTAATGTAGTGGCTGTTTCGGGTTGACTTTTTGACAAATCCCGCCGAACCGAATATGTGTGAAGCCTCCCTAAGTGGGCATTTATTTAGTGTCAAACTTTTCACAAGTTACAGGATTACAATGAAATGAAATATTTATCGCTACATGGAATCTGATTAATAAGTCATCTCTGAATGCCATTGTACCATAATTCGACTCATTCTATTATCTTTTATATGATTGCTAATATTTAACTTTACTTACCTACATAAGTGTTGTATACAAATATGTAAAAAATGTTTAGTTTTTTCTTATATTCCATTCAAAATAATGAAAAATCCTTACTAATGTTATAAATCCGAAAGCATATTTGCTGGTTTGTTAGATTGTTACTCTTTCACGCGGCAACAGAGCAATGTATTGACTTGATTTTTGGCGTGAACATAGTTTGAAAGACGGAAAGTAACATTGGCAACATTTCATTCCGAAAAATATCTATAGGAGCACAACAAAATACGACGCGAGCGAAGCCGCGGGCAAAAACTAGTTGGATGATAATAATTACGTTTAATATATTGATGATATAATCTCATCAATTTACCGGATTATTTCTGACTAATTAGCCGTACCAAAGGCTTCGAGGCAGCTTAGAAACTTTGAAACCACTAGTTTTAATCACCCAGTATATACGAACTAACTAATTTAACCTCTCTGCTCATTGAAATTTTTGTAAAGATTTCTCATATATTTTACTATGGAAATGAACGTGGTTTTCACACATTTTATACTATATATAACGGGACTGAACTCACGTGTGGGGATAGTCGTAACGACTATAGTTTCGATCGCATTCTGCGACCTTTCTCAAGTTGGCGAGTGCTAGCACGCGGAGCCGTCTCGCAATGCACTGAACTCGCTAACTTGAGAAAGGTCGCCGAATGCGACCGAAACTATAGTCGTTACGACTATCCTCACACGTGAGTTCAGTCCCGTTATATATAGTATAAAATTTCTCATATAATTGTCGTTGAAAAGTATTATGCTTATCGACTATCAGCGTCGGCTCAGATTGAGCTGCATGACTGTTGGAAAATGCTCGACTTGACCAAACATACGAACTGACCCTGCTCTGGCCAAGTGTGATTGGAATTCAGAATCAATTAGGTCTAAATAAATTGCTATAGTTCATCTAATGTCGACCAAAACATGGTTGTCTTTGAAGTCGGTTTACGGACGATAATTTTACGTAATAACGTCACGTGCGTCACGATCCGAACGCTTAGGTCGATGTTGCCTCTCTATCACTTGTTCGACGCTCTCACTGGCACGCTTGGCTCAGGCGTATCATAACAATGAGTCATGTTTTTTCGTGCATGTACCCTGCGTACATCGATTTATAATACGTTATCACGTCAAAAAGCTTTCAAACTACTTACGCAAGATTTCAGTCTATCAGTATTATATGCCTTAACGCCAAGTTGAACCTTTACAGACGCTAAATAAACACGGTTTCAGTCAGTGCTTACATTACACAACATTATTAACGTAGCGGGTTATCTCGGGCCGCCTCAATATCGCGACGCCCCGACAATCCCGGTTATTGTCTTATTGTTCACGATCTTGTTTACAATTGACGACAGCAGACTACAAACTGTAGCATTTGCTATAACTCGCAAACTAAGTCGTATTGTATCATACAATTAAATTAACATTGATTTAAATTATCAAAAACGACCTAGATTGTACTGGTGCATTATCGAACAGTATAAGCAAGTGTTCAGAGTATATTTTATATTGTCTGCTATTAATGACACTATTTACCTATCTACAAATTTTTGTTTTGAATAAATATTTAGTGTATTTCATTCTTAGTGCTTCTTTTTTGTGTTGTAGGCAAATAAGTTTAAGGGTCTATTCAATTCATTTAATATCAAAAACAAAACTAAAAATAATAATGTAATTCAAGTATGAGGTATTTGGTATTTGAAAACTAAGTGAATTCGAAATAAAGTTGAAATAAGTACGTATAAAATTAAACAACCTACAATAAAAATAATAATACAAAATAGCAAAAATACTAAATTACTCTTTTATTTTCACTGCACTCTATATATATCCAAATAAATTGTAATTAACCTGTAAAAACTGAATAAACAATATATATTGTGCTGTACTGTACTGTACTGTACCAGCTTTTTTAATAGTCCACTGCAGGACGTAGGCCTATCCACGAAGGGTGATTGGGCCATATCCACCACGCTAGCCCAGGGCGGGTTGGTGGATTCACATAAGCCATCGAATTTCTTCTACGGACATATGCAGGCTGCCTCACGATGTTTTCCTTCACTGAAAAGCCAGTGGTGTGAAATTCCGTACATAAATTCCAAAGAACTTATTGGTACGGGACCGGGATTTGAACCCACGACCTCACGATTGTAAGGCGGGTATCACTACCTCTAAGCCCCACGGCTTCTACAAAATAGTGAAAACACTTAATTAATAAAATATCACACTTTTTCTCACTGCACTGCACTCTATTCGACACGTGTTTCAACTCTAAACGAGGTATCTTCAGGACGTGTTGACTCTTCGAGATCGCTCGCTTCAGATACGAGCGATCGTCGATACATTGTCGATTACCTCAGAGTTGCAGACGCAGAGTTGCAATAGTCGACTCGACAACTTAGTAAACTGTATCAGTCGCAAGTCGCCACCAGTAAACAAGACTCGTAGTATTGTCTTATTGTCCCGGCAAACATCGCGGGACTGCGCAAGCACTACATTAACGCAAACAATAGCTCCAGCATACCTATATTGTTTCACCGCTACCGGCTCTACTTCATTTATAAACTTGTAGTGAGACTACACTTCCAAATTTTGTAAGACGCTATATCATAGCACGGTAATGGCACAGTAATGTCTTCATTTCTAGAAACGGTCTACAAATGTCTACAAACGGTCAGAACGCGAATCATACCTACGCGCCTCGGAGTTCGGTATGCTCTCGGTATGCTAGTCAGTCGCCGAATAAACTTGTTATTTGTCACTAGTAAGCGTGCGATTTACGTTTTTATTTTAGGTTCCTCGTTTTACTAAGGAACTCTAAAAACATCAAAAAACACAGAATGTATTTTTATTAAGCGCTTCCATTTTCATTCACAACGATTTTCATTTTTGTAATATTTTTTATAATCATTTTACATCATAATATATAGAAACTAAAAAGAAACTCTAGTAGGTAGAGAGTAAGTAGATGATATTTAAATACTGAAGTCGGACAGCCCTAGTGATACGTTCTGCGTGGCCACGTGGCGCTGTAAGTATTTATTTCAAGGATAGGGCGGAGTCACAATACTGTATTGGTATAAATGTATACAGTATTCCATCATCATAAAAACGGTCGGAACGCGAATTATACGAGTCTCTGTGTTCGGTACACGCTCAGTACACAACAGTCGCAAGGACATGTCGTACAGAAAAAATGCCAGGTCAATGCATGCCGTAGTGACGTGTGGGCTTGTAATCAATAAGCGTACGATTTACCTACCAGGCGCGTGTTACGTACTGCGTGGCCTCGCGGGCCTGTAGTTATTCATTTCAAAGACAGGGCCGAGTCGCTATACTGCATAGATACCATTACCGTGATCATAGCCACATATATTGAAGTATAGTATTTTTTTCTCTCTCATTTCTTATTTCACTGTATTTATACACCACCGACCGTATTTCTATTTTTTGTATCTAATCCACCCAAAGGAAGCCTGGTAGAAATCGCCAGAGGCGATAAGGCCGCCATTGTACATCTTTTTTGTCATTATTGTAATTTTTGGTGTGCAATGAAGATATATTTATTTATTTATTATATTGACTGCCTCAGTGGCCCAGGGCTTAGTAATTCTGACTCCAGAGCTAAAGAGGTGTGGGTTTGATTCTCCATCGACATAAATGTTTTCCCTGCATTTATATAATTAACATAGGTGTTTGCTCTATGTTTGGGTGTTATTTTCTATTTATGTGTGTATTAAAAAATACGTAGGTATATTATTATGTAGTATATCAGTCTCTGACAGCCATATCACAATATTTGCCTAGTTTGATGTCAGAGACCGTGTATAAAATAAAAATGATATTGAATTTTACGGGATTCATGACTTGAGATTGAATGATAGCAGACACGAGCAATTCAATAATCTGAATTAATATTGTATTTAAATGACTTCAAACATTAAATTAATTTGGAATTACAAGAAAGACACTTCAGACTTACGTTACTGTCAAGCAATAAATTAATTTTCTATTAAAAACGAACACAGAAGCCTTTAAACGCAATCCGTTTTCAATCATATTTGATTGGCCGTTTGAGCATTCAATTTTGTTCAGCAATACTGGCTCCACAAAACAAATTATGGAAACAAAATGAAATTGAACCGTAGTACGTCAATGATACTTCTATTGGTAGTATTATTTGCTATCTAAATAAACTAATTTATTAAAACAAGTATCTGAAATGAAATGTTGGTAATTTGAAACCGTTTGAAAATATGATTCTTTTATTATGATTGACAGATCCAAAATTACATCACGTCACGTACGTTTGAAGATCAAGTAAAATCACCTGAGATGTTGATAATGGAAAAGCTTTTGAATTGCAAACTTTCTTGAAAAATGAATACCTAATAATACCTACATTAAAGCTCGAAACATACCTACTATAGGACGCGGCTTACGGACGCGACTGACAGCCGCGAGCTAGACTATGAAAGTACACTGAACCGTGCACACTATCGGACATAAGTCGCGGACGTCACCTTCAGACGTCCGAGAGCGATCTGGCACATCGGATGTCTTAAGACTGTGCACATTGCTAAGTCGCGGCTGTCAGTCGCGTCCGTAAGCCTCGTCCGATAGTATGTTTCCGGCTTAATTGATTAGTTTCATTTTTAAACTAGATTTTCTGGGTGAATAAACATTTATTTATTTATTTAACATGTGGCAGCATTGTACCAAGAAGTTTGTAGAACTAAGAAGTTTGTAAAATTAACAAACTTCTCGCACGGTACTACCACCGCCTCGCGATTAAGGTTGACTGGCCAAATTGTTTAAAAGGCCAATCTAACTGTGAGTGAACTGTGAGGTCGCTATGACTACAGAGCTGTCAAGCAGATGACAACAAAATCGAAATCGAATACGAAATCATATTTTGGCTACTTTATTAATTTTCTAATCACCTAAATGTAATTATGGGACACTAACTACTCTCCGAGACACGGCATTTTATTTCTATGACGTGAGTGAGGACGTCCGTGATCCGGACGACGCTCACTTTAAACATCATTCCAGGGAGAAGACGCTTTAATTATTTGACAATCTATTACATTTTTAGGGTTTCGTACCTCAAAAGGAAAAAACGAAACCCCGGCCCGGCGAATTTCGTTTCACGCAATATCTTTATAAATTATAGCCTATGTATTATTTTGATTTACAAACATTATTATTGCAAAGTTTCATCTCAGTTCAGTAGTTTTTGCGTGAAAGACAAACAAATATCCATACGTACAAACTTTTGCGTTTATAATATTAATAGGATGTTCGTTCGTCATCCACAACTAAAAATAATAAAAATGGATAAAAATATGGTCACTCCATAAAATGAAAGTATAAAATTGTTAGCGCGTGTATTCATTAAATATTTTAAAATTAATTAAAAGTTGCCCGGCGCAGGCAATGCGAAGTGTTAACGCTTTCATAATGTTACCTTTCTTGTTAGCTCTCAACGTAAATTATTTTAAAAAAATTGTTTGCAGAGATAACTAGTGTAAAGACAAATTTACAAAATCTTTTAAGTAATTATTTAAATATGCTTTAAGTTTGTCTAACACGATATATTGGTTATTTATTAATTACACGATATATAAAAAATCGGCATTTGATATTTCTTTACTTAGTACCGATATATTTTTGGATTGTTTCTGTCCTGCAAAGCCGCCATTTTTGTCTAACATTTTTTGTAATTTTAATTAAGTTACCTACTAGTTAGTATTTTAGATTGCTCATATATGTATGTACAATCAAAGTTGTTTAACTAGAGTCATACAAATTTAAAATCATAGATTTTCGGTATTTACTACATTTTCTACCTACCAAAAGGACATGTCCACAAAATGTATGGAGGCTGGTATAATAATAATCAAAAATTCTAACCACAACACTCGTTAAATTTTAAGAAAATTCATATTTTTCTGAGTCTATTGCAACAGTTAAAAACAAAAAAGACACCTCCGATTTTTTTTTAATTAATTTTGTATTTATTAGAAAAAATAAATATATTTCGCTCAATGGGTAGTTTATCTCTAGCAGCCCTGATTAATTAACCTCCAAATTTTTAAGTAACATTTAAAATAGCATTTTTACCAATTAGACACACTTTTAAGTGATTTTTTGTCACATTGTACCTACTAACTGGTCACTGGTAGGTTATAATTTTAAATTTTAGCAAATTAAGAGATGAATGTGGAATAATCAGCTACAAATGCAAGTAAAATAACGATAGAAGCACTTTATTATTCCTAAACTAGAAAAAATAATAAGCTGTATTGTTATTTTTCATACAATTTATTTTTCGCGTTTAAAAAAATGATGCAAGCTTTCAATTGATGTATATATCATCTTGGTTCGATTTTTCTCTGAATAATATACCACTTGTGGACGTCACCTTTATTTAAAATATTTTTACAAACACAGGACATGCATTTTCCATTTAAAAGTTCTATATGGTTGAACTCACTCATTTTATTATGTATTCGCACATAACACTCCTCACGAACATAACACTTGAGCATTTGTGTAAAATATGCAAAGCCTAAAAGGTTTTTTCACGGCGCCTCTGTCCAGATTTTTAAAGTCACATAATTCTCGCAGGCTTTCGACCCGGCCAAACATCGTCCTCCACAAATTTCCTATAATTGCACGTTTGTCCTTTTTAGGCCGATGTCACACGAGGCAACGGGCAGGTCGTTCTTACACTACGCAATGGCAATGCTACCTGAACTGTGATTCAATATTTTTTAATAGTCCACTACTGAACGTAGAGGCCTACGAAGGCTGTTATTCCATATTCACCACACTTGCCCCATGGAGGTTGATGAATTCACACTCAGTTCAGCTACTAATATGAAATTAAACTAAACTGAGGCAATCTGGAAAACTGTCCTTAAACGTAGGTAGATTGATGAAAAAATAAGTTGAGAAAACGTTGACATTTTGTCCTGTAAAATGTTCAGATTTATTCCGTCTTGGTGAAATTGAGTCATTGGTTGTCAGCTAACATTCAAATGGTTGCGTCAGCGTTAAAAACTAGTAGCGTGGTGTGAGTGAGTGGTGTGAGTGAGAGTGAGAGAGTGTACACTCTTATAGAGATGTGTGCTGATATTGGCTCAGACAACGTAAAACGATCTTTTTGTTACCTTTTTACCGACTTTAAAAAAGGGGCAGGTACTTTATACGTCTGTATGTAGTTTTCTTTTTATTGCATATCTTCATGTTCATGTGTTCATTTTCGCCAACTGTAAACCGATTAAAAAGAAATATTTTTTAATTCGGAAGGGCATACTTTCAAAATGGTCCCATTTCAATTTCACCTAAATCGGCTGAGTCGTTTTTGATAAATCATCAATAATGTTTATCTAATGTTAATTTATTTTATTTTCATGGATGTCACATCGATTCGTGCAAACTATTTAGACTGCCTCGGTGGCTCAGTGGTTAGTGACCCTAACTTCTGGATCAAAGAGGCGTGGGTTTGATCCCCACCCAGGCCAAATATTTATGTATTGTGATGAACATAAGTGTTTGTTCTGTGTCTGGGTGTTATTTAGTTACTATCAATATAAGTATGTATTTAAAAATAAGTATATGTAGTATATCAGTCTCTGGCAGCCATATCACAAGCTTTGCTTAGTTTGGGGTTAGAGGCCGTGTGTAAGATGTCCCTAAAATATTTATTTATTCATTTATTTATTTATTCGAATTTTGTACACGGTGGAAGTCTATTTTGGTTTTTTCTCCAAAATAACAATAACAACAGAAAAAATCGCCATAGCCAATCGTTTATTGATGACAGAAACATAGCAAAACATATAGGGTAAGTCCCGGATAGATGCCGCACTGGGATAGACGCCGCGTTTTCAAAAACTCCAATAAGCGTAATTACCTATCACTTCTAATGCATGTCATAACCTTGCTCTGACCCCGCTCCCCGCCGGTCAGTCGCTTGGCAGCGTGTGCGACGACCGTGTGCAACTCTGTGTGACACGAAAAAAATTTACGCGTGGAAATATCCTTCATATTTATAAAGACGTGTTTTTGAAGGATGAGTATTTTTTTTCTGATTAATGTTTTGTTTTAATTTTTAATAAATGATAAAGTTAAACTATTATAATGGCTTTCAATGTGTATTTTATGAAAAAAACCTGCTTAATTTTTAAATATTTTTAAAAGGCATCTATCCTTCACTACTCGGATAGCTGCCTAGTTTTTAGTTGGGATAGATGCCTTTAGAGGCGCGTAACCTTCCACCAAAGCATCTATCCTTGACTTGTAAATAGTTAATACTCCCATGAGAATCAATTTGTTGAGGTGTATATATGCCCAGCAAATACATACAAAACCAGGCGCCATAATGTGCGTGCCAGAAAATAGAATGAAAATGATTTGGAAGCTGCTTTAGCAGATATTCATTATAATTTTTTTAAGAATCTCCTGAGAGTAAATATAAATTATTAATAAAAAATATTAAGCAATTTAATTTTGGTACCTACTCGTTAACATAAAAATATGTTTTACTGTCGCTATCTCATTCATTTTGATATATTTATAGATCATATCTAAAAGGCATCTATCCTTTGGTTTTATAACATAATTGGTTTTCCAACAAACCACATAAAGGATAGATGCCCCAACACAAACGTTTAAATATACTTAAATTATAATAAAAAAGTAACGTAAAGGCGTTGAGAATGAAAGTATTGAGCTATGCTTTTGCTTAACATGAGTATTGACAACGAATATTAGGTGGAATGTATTTTTTCGTTGGATCATCTATCCTTGACCTTGATCTATAGTAAATGCTCCTTTCAAAATTTATCTATGTTCTTTAGGTGTATCATAAATTCATAATAGATCATATTTACGCATAAATAACTTTAATTATAAATGTATTTCTCAATGTGGCATCTATCCTTCGGTATAATTTATCAGGCGGGGCGACTATCCGGGGTGGGGCATGTATCCGTGAAATTTTAGAGGTCGACAAAAATTGTTTTAGTTCCTATTATTCATGGTTTTGACTGCTGACCTTGTATACTAGACTGTAGTCTAAAGACCATACTTTACGACCGCATAACCAGTTTTTAAATATTGTGATTAGTTATGAAGCTGAGAGACTTTTTCAAAAAGTGCGGCATCTATCCGGGACTTACCTGAAAGTAATTAACTCCGACTGAGAAATAGTGCATTTTATTTCTTAAGTCATACAATTACAAATTATTCTTATAATTACAATCTGAATTTTAATGTTAAAAACATATGTCAAAAGAGAATCAGAAACAATAAGTAAAATTTAAGTCAACATTATATTAAATATTAATCAAACAGCCCTCCCCTGATCGTGCCCTGGCCAAAAGTGCCCATAATGCAAGCCGCGTTGCCGCGCTGGATCGCCAATGATATATGCTGGACCAAATACGAGCCAGAGCGAGGATCGCGGCCTTTTTCCTTAAGGCGCCGCCCCAGGTCGCCAACGAATCTCCAAGCTTCGGAGCACCACGGACCGGCCGTCTCGACAGCAAAAGGGACGAAATCGTACGCCGACTCCAGGCAGGCATATTTTAGGTGTTTGCCTCTGGCGGCGGCTTCTGCCCCCGCACCAGCTGATTGCTGGGTGACTGGGAGGTGGCAGGTTGCAAAGGTGCTAACACACGTTGCATCCCACACGAGACAGCGCCCTTTCCGCCATGGAATCAAAGTAAGACCGTCGGGTCTCTTGCCGTCCGACCGAGACAAGCCGGGGGGCTCCAGAACGCTCGGCACCTCGGCGGACACAAGGGCACGCCGCAGCAAATGGTTGATGTCATGATGTCGTGGTCTTCGTCCGGCGCTACGTATGCAGGACAGGCCGTGATGGCCGTCTGCTTCCACTCTCGCACCGCAAATACAGATGTGGGGACTCCGGACTCCGACTTATAGTTTACAGATTCATATAAACGTTAGTTTTTTTTGTCAGCTCGTGTGAGAGTAGCCTTAAAGGACAGTGTACCCGAATCCGTGCAATGCCCGAGGGTGGCAACATTACTGGTCACTTAAGGCACGGGGCTACACCCCATTAAATGTTGAATTAAGTGGTAGTGTCATAGGTTCGTTTCAGTTGTTCTCTGAGGAACGTAAAACGGTTCAACTGATAAAATTTGAACAGGGATGTCTTCATGTATAAAGTTTAAGTTCTATTATCAATTCCAGTTATTTCTTAGTTTACGAGTACATCGTAATGTCACTAATTGTATTGTTATTACAGTGCTGTTACCTGCTTACTTACAAGAAAATATATACCTACCACATAGCTGATAATATGTGAATTGTCATATAAAAACCAAGGACAAACAAAAGGACAAGTGCGAGTCAGGCTTGCACACTGAGGGTTCCGTACAAATCCAGAAAATTTCACAAAATTGGGAAGTAAGTTGTTAAAATCTCTATACTATAACCATGGACAAACAAGTTTTTTTCACTTTTCTCGTCATACATCGAAAGTTACACATTGTTAAAATAATTAAAAACCTATTTTAGCATGTGCTAAAGAAGTTCTTTTATATGAAACCTTACATGATACGATTTTCTCACATTGAATTTTGAACCCATATTTTGTGAATTTTGAAGCCCTATTTCTTTGTGATTTAAATAAAAATGTACAGTTTTCAGATTTATTCCTATGTGTGTACTTTGAGACAATGCCAAATTTCATAGTTCTATCCAATGGGAAGTACCCTGTAGGTTTTGATTTCTGTGAGTGTCGAAATATGCGGTTTTTTACGAGATAAACGGCTCTAACTTTTTTAAACAATATCTGAGAAGTTTTTCTTTTACACAACTGCAAGAAAACATAGATATACAGTTTAAATTTCAACTCGATATCTTTACGCGTTCCCGAGATAAAGAGTCTTGACATACACACAGACGGACAGACGGACAACAAAGTAATCCTATAAGGGTTCCGTTTTTTCGGTTTGAGGTACGGAACCCTAAAAATCGGGATAAGGTCACCCTTATCAGCTAGTGCTAGAGGTGTCAAAATAGCCTACAACCTACTCTCAAACATACCTACATATTTGTTTAATGAATTCAGTCAAGCCTTCGAAAGGAGTTCAATCATTTGTTGTTTTGAACCCTATTTCTACAAATAATTCCATTTTAAAAGAGTGCTAGCAATGCGGTACTTGGTCACATATCTTTATTTCAGCCATAGGACAAAACAAAGATAAAGCTGATTTTAAAAACAGCAAAATTGCCAAGTCGTTGCATTTTAACTACTTACTATCTGACAGCTCTAAAGATTACTTAGTTTCCTTACCAAACCTCTGTTCCAATAACTTATATGATGCAAATAGGCTGCCACTAATATTTCTACCGATATTTCAAAAAGCCAATCTACACAAGCCACGGAAACCCACACTAATGAGCGACAAAGTACTAAAAACAAATCTTACGAAACCAGAGCTAGTCTTTCAAGACTTCTCCTTAAAGAGATAGTCTCAGTTGCGACACCCCTATCTCAGGTCAACTGCTGCTGGTTGAAGTTAAATTGATCAATTAAAACTTGCACGAACATCACGAAGATAGCTTTCACGAGCCAACTGAAAGGCTATTTTATTTTTTAATCTAGCACTTGAAGCGGCCAAGTTGATATGAGCAAGGAAGTAATATCATTACGGCTTTGATGCAGTATGACACAAATACAGTTTAATCGTGCTGGCAACCATTGGCACACGTATTTTTATCAAAAAATCAACTAGTATTGTAAAAAATAATTATTCTCTATTGTGGCATCTAATACTAAATTGCATACATAAAATTTTCGAATAAGGAGTGGAACCAAAACAAAGGCAGAAATGATATCATCGTCAACTACAACGTAGGTACTATACAATACAATAACATTTTGTAAGATGTCCTCTAATATTATATTAAATTTATTTATATTTACTTTATTGACACCAACACATAGGAAAATATAACAGAAGAAACGAAGACAGAAAAGGTACAAAAGGCGGTCTTATCGCTAAAATCGATTTCTTCCAGAACACCTCCTTTGTATATAAGGAAACGTATAGATGACAAAGACAGTGGTGTACTATCAGGTGAGTTGATAGACAAACGCTGACGTATAAGTGACAAAAATCACATTGAATCAATGCTTAGCCTCAGATTAATTAAACAAACGGACCGTACTGGCCTTTCATAGTCCACTAAGGGTGATTGGGCTATATCCACCTCGCTGGCCCTTTTTTTTTAACTTGTGGAAATCTTCAACAGATACCCGGTCGCGTTGAGGTGCAACTGGGTTAGGCGGACTTAACCACTAAAACCACCTCGGTGATCGATCGTTATGCTTGTCAGAGAAACTGGGATCTCCGAAGGAATGCACCAGTGCCTTCCAGCCTTTTCCTGTGTACAGCGGTGCTGGTTGTCTTCCCAGAGCTCGTTGGGATGGATGGTTCGATCCCCAAATACAACCATCGTTGAGCTTCGAGGGCCCCTTTTAGTTGGCTTATACGACAGGCAGGGGATAACCGAAACCGTATTCTAAGACCCCGGTTCCTTCACCACGCCGGCCCAGTTTGTGGATTTATACACTTCATCGAATTTCTTCTACGGGCGTATGCAGGTTACCTCACGACGTTTTCCTTCACCGAAAAGCCAGCAGTGTGAAAACCGTTCATAAGTTCCGAAAGACTGGGGATTTAATCGACCTACGACCTCACGAATGATACGCGAGTGTTACTTCTACTAGACTACCACGGCTTTTACAATAAACAAACTTGCTACAAACCAATTTAAGAGGACTGTCAAAGTTAAATTGTCAAGTATACAAAGTAACTACTTAACTCATGTTCATGTGCTCGAACATTGCTCGTCACGTCGAATGCGCCAGACAGTGCCACTCCAATAAAAACCTCATAAAAACCGTCGCTGTAAAACACGAGCGTAGATTGTTCTGGTAACAGCGCATTTAAAAATGCAATTTTCGACGCAGATACTTAAATGCAAGTAGGTACTAAAAATATTCTCAGAAATCCAGTTATTGCGTAGTTGAACGACAATTCTTTCAGTTGGCAACATTGCTATTGTTTCTAAAGTTTTTGAATAGGAGACAGACGATATGCGTAACCCAAAATGTTATCTGATAATAATATATGGTGAACAGACGATCTGAAAGTGGTGGAACACTTTGGATATGAGCTGGTTCTAACTGGTCTTATTGAAAATCTCTGGGGGAACCGTATGTTTACATTTGGGCATACAACGGTTACGAAAATTGTTATTTTATAAAATACTAGCGACCCGCTCCCACTTCGCACAGGTGTATTATACATATCGACTGCCTCGGTGGCTCAGTGGTTAGTAACCCTGACTCCTGGGTCAAAGAGGCGTGGGTTCGATCCCCACCCAGGGCAACCATTTATGCGATGAACATTGGTGTTTACTCTGTGTCTGGGTCTTATTTAGGTTCTATCTATATAAGTATATATTTAAAAATATGTACATGTAGTATATCAGTCTCTGGCAGCCATATGACAAGCTTTGCTTAGTTTGGGGTCAGAGACCGTGTGTAAGATGTCCCTGAACATTTATTTAAATATTTATTTATTTAAAAAATCTTCCCCTTGAATCACTCTAATGAAAAATCGCATCAAAATCTGTTGCTTAATTTTAAAGATATTAGCATACATGGGGACAGACAGCGGGAAGCGACTTATACTATGTAGTGATAGTGAAGAAACTGGAGACCAAAAGTTGTCGACAATGATAACGATAATCCTTAAGTAGGTATGTATTCATCTGATGATCACTCATCACATTATAGGCATTGTGTTGCTTTCATTTCGACGAATATATCGATATCATATTATTTAGGGACATGTAGTCTAAAACATATGACATAAATTGTAAATAGGAGAAAGCGCTGGTTTCCGTAGCACTCTGAATCTGGCTAGTTCGGAACCAGAGGTTAAGTTTTAATATTCGACGTACTTTATTTTACGTCAAACAAAACATTGATTGATTGAATAATTGAATAATATAATTTATATTGTGATAAGCAGTGCAAAATTTTGTCGCGAACACGAGACTTGAACCTGCCTCTCTCGGATCACTATCTCGACGCTCTCCCAACTGAACTAGTTTGCCTCCCGTCGTTTTTGCCAAATTTGTGAAGTGCTTTTAATTTTTACCTAGAAATGATAAACCTAGCACCTAACACATGTGGCACTATAAAATTAACTTTTGTTTGTAAAAAATAACCCTGTTATTCAAACGGCGGCTGCCCTTCCCTACGGGCCTCAAATTAGGATCCAAGATAGCAAAACATTTCCCTTGAGGCGTAGTTCAATAACAAGTCAGCTCAGGAGTCTGAGGACCAGAGGTAATTAGCTGTGTCTATGAGATAATTACCCCAGAGTATCAATGCGTCGGCTATTTAACTGAAAATTATTCATTCACGTCTGCAAAGTTCGGTAATTAAGTTTCAATGCTTCGTTCTGGCTAAACTTTGAACAACAAAAAAAAAACAGATGGAGTGTCGCGCTCTCGCGCTCCAAAAGTGAGGTGACGAAAACTATATATATATAAGTATATACTAAAACCTTTGTTTAAATAAAAAAAAAACAGGATTTTAACTCTAGATACACATATATATATATATATATATATATATATCAATATAGTAAGTTATTCTTAAACAACACAACAAACAATCAAAATATTCCATGTTGTTTAAGAATAGGTAACTTCTGAATCGAAAATCAAACGTAAAATCTTATTATTAACCGTTTAAGCAATACACTTTACTGGTATTATTATTCTACTCCAAACAAAGATTTCATTGGTGTTCATTTTGGACAAAGCTCATATTATCAGTCAAATGTATGCAAGTCAACAGATGGAGGTAGAGTCCTTCTGGTTTCTTAAATATTCCATGTGACAAAATTTGCTACGTAAGTACTCATTTAGAAGTAGCTGAAAGCAATATACTGACTCAAGCAACAAGTGTTAGTAAATAGCATTCGTATAAAATTTGTTCGTAGTAAATACTTAGCTGATTTCTGCGCTGCGTGCCTTGTTCATTACCACTATTTATTTTCGCTGTATTAATGTTTTGTCTATAAGGTTGAAAATATTTGCGCTTTGTTGTTGTTTTTTCATTTGATACAATCCCCTTAATCTTAGTTAATGTGGATTTATAAAATCTGTCTCATTGTAACGTACTTAGTAGGTACTATTTTTTTCTGAGTCAGAAGATAGTCAACGTTAAAGGACAGTTTAAAAATAAATTAACCATGTTCTAGTTACAAAATCACTACTTTGTTTAGCATTAACTCACACTGAAACGTTTTGCAACCCTATAGTACTGGCCCCATGCAACTTTTGTTGAATATAGTATCCGTCCCGTCGAGCAGCGTAGCACCGAGCGAAACGCATTGTAAAATTGAATTAAATAAATTATCACCAAACCATTCCAAAAAATCAGAAACGCTTCATTTCTTCGTTCTATGCCTCGAGACTGAGACGTAAACGCTTCAAAAAGATGCAGAACCTTCACTGAACGTTCACAATTTGTTCACATTTCTTTGTCAAAGAAATTAACTTCTTATGCAGTAAACAAACCAAGCTTTTCATTTGCGTTGCGTCTCTATACGAGCTGACGCTAAGTGACAAATGAACACCAAGCTTTACTCAGCTTTACCTACAAACTTTGCAGTGCTTACGTCACCTTTGCTTGTATCATGGATGTAATAGATGGGGATGGGAAATAGCACAGAGATCCCAACGATTAATGTAGTTGATCGAGACAATCTTAAAGAGATGCATTGATTTAATACGGCACGAGTTAGAAAGAGACTTAATAGATATGTAGAGTTGGTGGCTGTTCCCAAATTTTTAGGCAGAAACTTCAATTTTCAATGCATATTTGACAATTTTTACAGATCTAGGCTAAATGTTGCAGACATTTTTATGGTGAAAATAGCCCGCAAGTCGCAGAACTATTACAACCAGAAAGATAGCGCTGTTGTCGCTTGACGCAATTTTTAACCGCAAAAATGTCTTAACAATCACTGCCATGTTTTAATCACAATCGCTGTTTTAGTTAATGTGCTATTTCCTGTCCGTTCATGGTTGCCTGGTAGAAATCGCTTGAAACGATAAGGCCGCCATTTAGTATAACTAATTTTAAATGTTTTTATTTTTCATGTATTTGTATTGTATTTGGTTAAGCTAATAAAGAATTATCTATCTATCTATTTATCATTAATTGTTGTTACTGTCAATAAAAGGTTTTTTTTTTTTATTTCGAATAGGTTCGCGTTTGACTACACACTGCCTGATGTTAAGCAGATGCGTGGTCTAGGGTGTAGCACGCTTACCTAGAAGATACCTATTTACTCGGGATTTGAAGACACTCACGTTGTACTTTAACGGGAAGACAGACCCAGGCAAAGCGTTCCACATTCCGGCTGTTCGTATGAGGGATGAGGATTCGAAACGCTTGGTTCTAACGCGCGGAATGTCCACCATAAAAGGGTGGCGCTTTGGTCGCGTCCGTCTAGCCGTACGATAGAAGAAAAGGGCAGGGGGGACCAGATTGTGCAACTCCTGGGAGCACTCTCCGAAGTGTATCCGGTAAAAGGCCGACAAACACGCTACCTTGCGACGATGCTCAAGACTTTGCAGCTGCGTCTTAGTCAAGGTGTCGTTGTCAATCAGCCTCCTGGCTCGCCTCTCAATCGACTCCAGAGCCTCCAGTTGATATTTGGCAGAGCCATCCCAAAGGTGAGAGCAGTATTCCATGCAAGACCTGACTTGTGCTTTATAAAGACTAAGCAGTTGCTCAGGTGTGAAATACCGTCTCACATTAGAGAACACCAAGTGTATTAGAATTTGATAAGAAAACGGCAACTAGCCACTGAATCAAGATATTTTTCATGTATCTTTCTAACTCATTCCATATTAAAAAAATGCATATCTTTCTTTCTTTTCTCGATTGACCACATTATTTCTCTGGTAGGTATTTCTGTGCTTTTTCATATACCTAAAATAGTTTCGGCTTCACAGCAGAGTTTACTTTTCGAAGACGCATCACTTTACTGCCAATCCATCAAATACATTACGAGTACATCCAAGGTTTGTATACACTAGGCTATGTAAATTATGACTGTGAAACCTGAGCCCTTGAGAAGTAAGTAGCGTAAACCCAGTATGTGATTTGTTCAGTGTTGCCTGCGTAAATATTTACGTACCGTCTAGCAGGGTTGCCAGTATTTTAGCGTTAAGCGGGGCGTTAAACGTCACTCTACTCTGTACTTAGTATATATTCGTATTTTGATGATATTTTAGTACAAAGGTAGATGTGGAGTAAGGTTGGTGTTTATCTTATGGGGTATAGATGTTTTTAAAAAGATACGATAAAAACCATGCTTATTGGTTTTTATATAAAAGAATGAGTAATATATTTGCGTGGTGTGTCTAGTGCATAGCCATAGCGTCAGAAGCCTTCTGATGGATCGCATTGGAGTTTAAGTTAGACCAAAGGTAACTTTAAGTAACTTCGGTTGGAAGCGGCCTACATCCAGAACAATTGTGAAGACCTCACAATTGTTCAATGTTCAATCAATGAGAGTTGCAGACCAACAGCTAAGCTAAGTTAGTTCGGGGCTAGCTCGCATATCTGAAACAGTTTACCATAAATCTGTGCAGACCGCGAGCTATGCACGATCTATGAAAAATTGCGCCAGCTATGCGAGCTAAGCTAAACTAACTTAGCTTAGCTCTTGGTCTGCAACCGGCATTAATGAAGTTATGCGTTCCCTTGTATTGTGGCTGCGCTTGCCGGTACTATCTCTCCACTCAAAAATTTATCACCCACATTGGCATTCAAATGTCTGTAGCAAGGCACAGATGTCCTTCATACTGCTATTTCAACTTTCTATCCCGCTAGACTATGTTGCTAAGCTTAGTTTTTATACCTACTGATAGCTTCATTTCTTTTAGAATTTGGTGACGCAAGTACCCCACTTGCGTCGCCAAATTCTAAAAGATCGCTTATCGTGTTTTTCCATCAAGAACAAGATCTCTTCATCGATCAACAAATTCAACAAGTATCTTTATCTTACATAACATCTTTCATCTAATAATAACTTGCCTACAAATTCTGCGAAACGAGCAATTGCGTCCTACTTTCGGAACAAACATTAGAGTAATGAGACACGCGTAGTTCTATTTGCAGATGTCAAGGTATTTCCCGCGGGGTTTTATCTAGTCATCGATGATAAGGGTCGGCTTTAAGGGCCCAATCAAAGTTCCGAGGATCTAAATACAACGGGCGTGGAAGTTGTCCTTGTCTGTTAGACTTGGTGAGTAGGCGTACTAATTTTAAGACGTTTGAAGGATTTAACTTGTTGCTGCCGCACCGGGACGCAACGCTAAAAATATGCGTTCAAATATTTTGTAAATTTCGCTGTGCAAGAGCATAGTGGGCAACAATTATTTTGATGCTCGTCGTTACTATGTTATTAACTATACCGACGCATCGCATCGCATTTTGCTCCGTTGCGGCGGCGCCAGCTGCAGTGTGTACTAATTTTAAAACAACATGATTCTGTCTCATTATTTATTTTGTTAGATCTTGCCATATCATTTATTATTATGCAATGTTTTACGATATCAGTAGTACTTACTCTTCAACATTGTTTGCAAGCAATTGAGCTCCCGCAAACTACATCTTGCTAACAGAAACCAACAAGTCTTCATATTTGCTCTCAGACCAAGATTACAATTACTACACTAGACTTAGCTTCTCATTAACTTGCCATGTCAATTTAGACCCTAAAGCTCAATCAAAGTTCCCGTTAAGTGCGCTGGTACTTTCTGTGATTGAGTAGGAGGAAGTAAAGTTTAATTTCGTATAACATGTGTGAGCAAATTACGTAGATTCATCTTGGAGGGCTTATTTCTGATGTTATGAAGTTGGGCGGAGTTGACGCATGAATAATGGCTTTGTTTTTCATTTTCAATTCTTGAAGCGTAATTTGGTAGCGTTTTAATTAGAATAGGGGTCTACTGCTTGCCAAAGTTTTTTTAATATGAATTTGCCAACGACTTAATTAAGGACCTAAATTCAATGTCCGCGCATCACTGAGTAGATTGTCATCTAATGAACAACTGCAAAAAGGAAAGTTATAAGTCCGTTTTTTTGTTTAATTTTTCCGTTTAATTACTGCACGGACCGTGTGGAAAGTTTGATGGCAGGCCGCAAGAATGGGCTGATACAAATCGTATTCGATCAGTATTTTTGGATAGCTACTGAACAGAAGAGCTACGTCATACCAACAGTGGGCAAAAATAATAATATTATTTTAATATTATTATTTTAATTTGAATATCTATGGATGCATGGATCAAATGGATTAACATGTTTTTTAATTAAAGTGTAACACATAAGTTTCGATCGCATTTGGTGATCTTTTTCAAGATTGGAGTAGGTAGTAGGTACCTACTAGCGTGCGGGCTCGTCGTTTTTGCTTTTCTTTTGCATTTGCTATTTTATAAAATATTAATAGAAGTCATACTAGTAAACGAAATTGTTAGTTTTTTATTGTTTCAACTATATGTGTTTTATTTAAACGTAACACACGAAAACAATTAATTGTTATCGTTTATAAATAATTTCAATGTGGTATTGAAGGCATGAAATTATGGTGTACTAAATAATAGAAGTATAGAACTATGAGTATGTTTCGTTTGGTGAAATTACACAAAAATGACGTCAATTTTCTGTATAAGGGTTCTGTAGTAGTCCTCCAAGAACCCTAGACGCGTGTAAACGCTTGTTTGTGGTTTGATAAAAGCCTAAACACGTGAGTGCTGATTTTGACAAACAATTTGTGTTTGTTCGTAAATTTTATCTGAACACTGCTCACAATAATTATCAATCTTGTGAAATTTTGTCCTTGTTTTAGCATAAATCACAATAAGACTAAAACAAAACAACGATTATTACCATAATCTCACATAGACCGGTAATAAAAACACGCCGGCTATAAATTTCTGCAAAATGCTGAAAAATTGCCAAACTGGCAAAAGCGTAGAACTTCTACTTAGGTACAAGGTGGACAGACTTGATTAAAACAGCATTGGGATCGGGATGAAAACTATTTCCAATTGGTCTTATTGGTGATCAATAGGGATTGACCTAGCTATGTCCAACAGTTTTCTTCTCCTTTTCAGTTAGGTATTGTATGTCCATATACAATAACTATGAAGAGAAGAAGAAAACCAAATGTTCAATAAAACGGGTAAGTGGGATGCATACGGAGATCTCAGGTCATGCATTTGCGTGACATCGTGGAGAACTTGAGTTGCTCGGAATATCTCTATGAGATCGAATCAGGAATAAGGAGATCCGTAGAAGAACCAAAGTTACCGACATAGCCCAGCGGATTGGTAAGTTGAAGTGGCAGTGAGCAGGGTACATAGCACGGAGGACTGATGACCAGTGGGATCGAAAAGTTCAGAACTGGCAAGCGGCAAGCGCAGCGAAGGACGTTCATCTACGTGGTGGACAGATGATACATCATCAAGACCGCAGAACCACGCTGAATACAAGCTGCTTCCAACCGGTCTCATTATCCATATGGGAGGCCTTTGTCTAGCAGTAGACGTTATATGTCTGATAGATGGATAGATAACACTGTAGAAGTTATTTATGACGATGAGTATACAATAGCCATGATGACTAAAAATATATAATTGGTCCTTCAGATATATAGATTGTCAAAAAAATATTCTCTTTAGTCAATTTCACAAAAACGGATGAAAATACAGCTCGTTAGAATTCCACGTAACGTCACGAGTGTACTACAAATTTACAGTCTGCGTCGCACTAGTAACATCACGAGCCCCCCACTCCCAAACTTTGGCAAGATTTATCTTTGTCATTTATTATTTGATTGACAAATGAAAAAACATGTTTCCAATATTTCTTAGAAATCCAACTAATGGACTAATAAATTATAATCCCGTTTTTTTTTATTCCCGTGGCTCCAATGCTATGCTCAACTAGTAGTGCTAAAAGAAATGTCCTTCTCCCCACAGAATAGGCCCTATTACACAGCTTTTCCCATGAAACGATCAATTTTCTATAGCTGCTTAGTCTATACAATCTAATTACCCGTGAACTTGGTCTTGTGAATTTAGGAGGACAAACCTTTGTAACTTAAATTATTATATTTTTAGTTTAAAAATGACAGATGTCATAATGACAGCTTTCATATTCAAGAATTCATACGAGTCGCGTGATACGAGCTATAGAAACGTCAACATCAATTTTTATCCCCATAATAATTCTCGCTGTATTTTAACCAGTAAACTATTGTTCGGCACAGCGTTAGAAAGTCCCCGATGCATAAGTATCAGATAACACGGCATCCCACTTACCGGGCGACGGGTCTTCGCGCTCTAAATGGGATGTAGGATAATCTCATCTTAATAATGGCGGAACACGAAGGAAATATATTAAAAAGTAAAAAAAAAACTTTGTTTGGTACAAAAACTTAGTTCTAAACAAACAAACGATACTACCTGCAGTAGTCAGAAGGACTGTGTCGCGGGCATCATAGCCCGCCTCCGGCAATCGAATTTAAACAACATTATAAATTTGGATACAGAAAATTTTATAATCATAATTACATAATTTATACAACAACATAATTGTATGTGTGCACGCGTGTGTGTTGTGTGTGTGTGTGTATGTATGTGTGGGTGGGTGTGTGTGTGTGTGTGTGTGTGTGTGTGTGTGTGTGTGTGTGTAGTATAGCAGTAGTATTTGAATAGTATAGTTATGAGGATCGTATGAAGTTGTAATAATGCTCATTTTTATAATAATAGTGCTTTTCTGGGTTAGACAACAATTGGACACAAGGAACTAACTTGCATAGCTAAAGACACAAAAAAGTGACTACAAAAGTGAGGCAATTCTCTTTTTAAGCCATTTTTTTTTCTGCTGGGCTTTTCCGCTTCCTTATTTCCTTTCAACTTTTCTGGGGTGGGTAAATAAGTACAAGCAAGCGCATAGGATGTCCCCCAAGGAAGTAGACAAATAATATCATACCGCAGGGTCGCCGTTTCCAACTGATCTTAGTTGAGTTCCGTAGGGGAGGCCTATATCCAGCAGTGGACAACCTGTGGCTAATGGATGAATGGATGGATCATCGGTGACCTGTAAAAATTATCCTTACTTACGTATTTGTTCCTCTTTCACGCAGCAATGGAGCAACGGATGGACTTGATTTTTGGCGTGGGCATAGTTCGAAAGACGGAAAGTGCCACAGGTTACTTTTTATCCCGAAAAAATAAAAGATTCCTATGGGATATCACAGAAATCAAAATATCAAGCGGGGGCGAAGCCATGAAAAAAAATTGAAATGAAAAAAAAAATATAATAATGATAGTTTTTCGTGGTAGATTATTAGGGTACCTGTAGATAATGCAATGCGCCCTAATAAGCTACCACAAAAATGTTAAAACATTTTTTTCTTTTCCGAGGTCTTTCTTCTTTCTTTCGAGGTCTAAAAATAAAACGCAAACATTACAAATTAAATTTCTCTCGAACCGACGTATAAAACAGGTAATTTATCAAAACAAAGCCGCTAAATGCCACTTCGGAACACCCAAATCCCTAAAGAAAACCTTTTAAAAGTCCGATACCTCCGAGACCACACGAGCTCGTTCCCCAACTCGTGAAAAGCTTATAAAAAAAGTTAGCGATGCGATCTCATTAATGGAAATCTTAACAACTCACCTGTGGAGAGGGGACGCTGAAGAACTAAGGTGCTTGGGAAAAATCTGACGGAAAATTCGATATTTTTCATGAGCTTTTGTAACTGACCATTCGGGCCTAATTTTGGGACTAAAAGTATAAATTCGCCTATTTAACTGGAATATGGATGACACATGAATCCATAAGCTCTTGAATGATAAAGATATCATTTATTGCTCTAAACTGTGTACACTAAGGTGTTATAAAATTATATAGACACAACAGCTTATCCTAACGGACATGCAATAGTTTTACTTACAATTTAAGGCTTCGTGTTTCCCTCTTACGCCTAGATGAACCAAATTCGGTCTTATATTTACATTCAAAATTGACAATAAAAAAATAATTATAACTAACCACAATAAGACTTAAAGCTGTTCATACTATTAGCACTTTTATACCTACTTATAAATAAGAGATCATTTTAACTTAAATCCTATAAGATCATTTTAATATAATTATATACACATATTACTAAAGATCTTTGAAGTTTTCTCTTTTACTTTTTTAACAATATTTACATGGATACCATGTACCGGCAAGCGCAGCATAGAACACCAGAGTACACTAGATATTTATATTCATTTATTAATACAGTTCAGTACACGTCATTAAAATAATAATCAATTATTGGTGGACTTATCTATTTTATACGTAAATAAAATAGTGTATGTAATAAAACCTTACTGGCTGCCTCGGTGGCTCAGTGGTTAGTGAACCTGACTTCAGGATCAAAGAGGCGTGGGTTCGATCCTCACCCAAAGCAAGCATTTATGTGATGAACATAGGTGTTTGCTCTGTGTCTGGGTGTATTTAGATACTATCTATAGAAGTATGTATTTAAAATATGTATATGTAGTGTATTAGTCTCTGGCAGCCATATCACAAACTTTGGTTAGTTTGGGGTCAGAGACCGTGTGTTACATGTCCCCTATAATAAATATTTATATTTATTATATAGATTAAATTCTGCTTATAGGTACATTACTGCAACAGTTATCGGATACAAGGTACTTGTGACAGGTCTTATTGGAAATCTATTGGGAGGCCTACGCCTAACAGTGCACGTCTTCTAGCTGGTGTAAATAAAACATCTAGGGAAAACCCATGATTTTAACCCCTGGAAATGGTTCAATACCTGTACGTATAATTGTAAATGGATTTATTATGTGTATTGTTCTGACTGCAATACAGAGATTACAGTTTTAGGAATAAAAAAGTAATTCAAAGTGTCAACGTAGCGCTGTAATCTAACATTCAGTATACCTACCTACGTGAATAACTGGTCTCGTATGACATACATAGTGTGGCATGGTGTAATAAAATATGATAATTGAGTTCCAGAAATTCTTTTATCGTAAAATACTTAGTACTGCAGAAAAATATTTTGGTAGTTTGTTAGTTTATGAAGACAGACAGACATTATTTTGATCTTTGATTGTATGGATTCAGCACATTTATAGTTTCGCTTTATCCTTCTATCAAGCATAGGACATACCACGCCTGGACTGGTGGGCATAGGCCTCCCCTATAAATTTTCAACAAGACCTGTTGAAAATGCCCTGCATCCAGAGCGCTTTTGCGCTTTTATCTTAATTATTATCATCAGTCCACTTTTCAAAAAGAAGTTTAACGACTCTCAACAAATTGTATAAAACATTTATTTTTGATTCTTAACATACATCATAATTATATTTTAACCTTGTACGTATCAAATTAAGTCGTGCCTAACATTAAAAATTGTATTTCAAACTTATCTTTACAACAGATTTTTTCTCTCTACTCAAACCGCATTAAAAAAATCATGTATTCTTAATAAAGCCGCTGGCTCTTTTGTTACAAACCAACTTCTCAAACTTTTCAATCGCAAGGTAACACGAAACTACACTGGTTCAGAAACTTACCCCGTCGCCCCAATAGGGATAATACTTAGACACAAGTTGTGCCGGATAACTTACGGCTTTATTTCATTAGGACACCATGACGCAACTATGATGTCCCATTCAGAAAAAACCTAAAACGGGGCAAGTTTTGTTTCAATCATTGTTAACCCCTTTATATTATTATCCGTTCAAAATTTTTCATATCGTATTAACAGTCGCAACATCCAATTACATATTGACCAACGTAACTTTACGTCAGAAAATATTGTATACACGTCAACTTGAACAATTATACAAAAAACAATCACAGTTTCAAGCCGCTTGCTTCTTTGGTACAAAGCAACTGTTCTCAAAATTTTGAATTGTAAGTTAACACAAAACAACCGTGGTTTTGAAACTTGCCCCGTCGCCCCCCAGCGGTAATAGAAAGAAGTTGTACGCGATAACTTATGGTTCTTTCATTATGGAACTATGGTGTCAGTGAGACCAGTAAGAAAGAGCCCCAAAAAATTTAAATGGTTTAAAGATTTTAAAATTAATTGTTAACCCTAATATCATGAAACAATCGTAATATCAAATTAAATTTCAGACATCTTGATGTGCGAAAACATTTTATTCACGTCACCTTAATTAACTGACCAAAAAATAAACACGATTTCAAGCCACTGACTCTTTTATTACAAAGCAACTGTTCTCAAACTTTTCAATCGCAAGGTAACACGAAACTACAAACAGTGGTTCTGAAACTCGGTCCGTCGCCCCACTAACGCTAATAGAGGCAAGTTGCCAATTAGAACCGTGATCCGGTAGTTATGACTTTGAAATTGCGGTTTGTGCCACGGTTGGATCTCAGTTTGATAATGCTGGAGTGTAGCATTTGATTCAATTTTCTGTTCCAACTTGAACGGTTCAAGCAAAACAGTTTTGCTTTTGCCATGTGTTGTAAAATTGGTTTATAACATATTTGCTTGTAAAGTGGCTGTAATTACACCAATTTCAATATCGTAATGTATTTCATTACGCACTTGTGCGTTAATGTAATGTAAAACGCACGAGTTTTTTTTTAATAAAGTAACATGCACGGATTTTTAAAATGCTTCGTCTAAAAATGAAAGATACTTTTTAAAATCTTAGCAAAGAGTTTTTATGTCAGAAAAGTGGTCAATATTTTATGAATAAAATTAACTTTGGGAGATAAAAAATATTTCGCGCGCTTTTTCTTTTCGCTGTATTGTTTTTTTTTGAAAATGTCGTCAAGTAGTGATGATTCAAGAGTGTCGTCAATTTACTTTCACTCAAGAAAGTGAGAGAGAGACTGGGGAAATTGTAACTAATAATAATAACTTGACAACATTAAAAATCCCAACTGGCAACGTAACAATCACTTTTAAAAATTGTTTAAATTTCTATAGCTGCTTTAACAAGTAATAGAGTTTTAATAATTTTCTCGCAAATATGTTATAAAACGTCGTATGACATACGTGCGCTTTGAAAATTACAGCCTCTGCTTCCTTATAGCAATATCGCCTCGGCTGTAATTTTCAACTTACCGCACTTATATCAAAATGTACTATTATATACTTACAGCGTTTTATTATTTTATTTTACAAGGAATTGGTATATTTTTGTGTTATTACATTTTTTGTTTTTTAAGAGAGGCATCGACTTGGTATTTTTTCTCAAATTGATAGTGAGAGGTGATGTAATATTCTACCAGTGAACATAATGCAAAATTCTCATTACAAAATACGTGTAGTAAGCAAAATTTTATACCATATATAACGGGACTAAACTCACGTGTAGGGATAGTCGTAACGACTATAGTTTCGGTCGCATTCGGCGACCTTTCTCAAGTTGGCGAGTGTTAGCACGCGGAGCCATCTCGCAATGCACTTCTTGGCAGTGCATTGCGAGACAGCTCCGCGTATAAAATGTGTGAAAACCACGTAAATTTACATTGTAAAATAGTAAGCAAAATGACGCTAATTACCTATATAAAATACAATGAAAATTATGAGATGTACTAAGATTTACCTAAGTTGTAATTTATTCGATCTCTTCATGTATACTTAAGTATATAAGTGCAAATGTGTACATTACGCAGATCTATGTCGTAATGTATTCAATAGTTATAATTAGGTGAAGAATTTTGAATGTATATATAGAATAATTAATAGTATATATATATGATTCGATTAAATGTAATAGTTACTATTATGAATAGTTATTATTAGTTAATAGTTATTACATAAATATATCATTAGTTTGTGGTGCAAAATGTAACTAGCAACTCTGTACCTATGTTAGGTACAGAGCTTGTTAGTCATACCAAAACTAAATATTGCATATCCGCTAGGATAAGCTGTGGCGTCTTTAAATTGTTGTAACATCTAATTGTACACAGTTCAGAGCAATAAAGAATATCTTTATCTTTATCTGAGATAAGATAATTTTTGGTAGGTAGTATATTCTTATTACCAGAATCATTACTATATTGTGCATTTATATTTCTTTGAACAACTAACTGAGCTGGGACATGTTCGCAGAGTAGGTCGAATGAGACATCGTTAGTTATCTCGCAAATGCTTTGTTTCAAGTTCTACGACCGAAATATTAGTGTAAACCAAAGTTTGGCTGGCCACATAAACTTTTCTAATGAGTTTAGTTTCTTATTACTATTCAGTTAGTTCAAGTTTGCTCCCTTTTCAATTTGTAAGAAAGTTTGCTCTTTTGCACCAACCACTCCTAACTACGCTGTTCAAATAATTATTCTACTTGAAAACACGGTACAGATGCAGTATGTTACAAGTATTCGTATAAGATATATGAAAATGTATTTAGAAGTGTACACAGAACGTACTGTTTTCAAAACTGATATTTCTCATTTGTGCAGAGAAATTGTAGCACAGTCTACGAAGATCTACGTAACATGCTCCGTAGCTACAAAACCGTAGGCGCTTCGCAATTTAGTACAAATAAGTATCCTTGTAAGGTAAGTAAGGTTTCAGTTAATTGGTGAGCAGACTGGTCTTGAGACTGCCTCGTTAGCTCAGTGGTTAGTGACCCTAACTTCTGGGTCAAAGAGGCGTGGGTTCGATCCAGGGCAAATATTTATGTAATGAACATAAGTGTTTGCTCTGTGTCTGGGTGTTATTTAGTTACTATCTATATAAGTATGTATTGTAAGTATATGTAGTATATCAGTCTCTGGCAGCCATATCACAAGTTTTGCTTAGTTTGGGGTCAGAGGCCGCGTGTAAGATGTCCCAAAATATTTATTTATTTATTTTTTTTATTTGCATGTGTTTGAAAAAAAAAATACAATAACTGCACAGGTGTATTATACATATAAACCTTCCTCTTGAATCACTCTATCTATTAAAAAGACCGCATCAAAATCCGTTGCGTAGTTTTAAAGATATAAGCATACATAGGGACAGACAGACAGGGAGGCAACTGTGTTTCATACTATGTAGTGATAGTGATATCTTCAACACTATTTTTTGATAATCTATGCAGGGTTATTGAAATGGATCAGCTGATTTTTTTTAGTTTTGACGAAAGTCGTAGAACAAAAGTTGTTAGTTTTAATGTACAGAATAAGCCTCTAGAAGGATGCTAATTGATTAGAAATAATCCTGTATTATAATACTAAATAAGTATAGGTATAATATCTCGAAAATATAGGCGGCGGCTTTGCCCGCGTGATCTTTTGGTATTATTGCTATCCCATAGGAACTTCTTATTTCACTGAGATAAGAAGTAGTTCATGAGAATCTGCGTCTTTTAAACTACATACATCAATATAAAGTTGATCAATCCCTCAGCTGCTTCTTGAAAGAGTAACAATCAAACCAGCAAACACAGTTTGCGATTCATATCAATAGTGAGGTTTGTGAGGTCAGTACGCGTGCGCCAGTCGACGGGAGCGCACGTATTCCCTGACGAAGGAGTACTAATTACTCTGAAACCGGTCGGGATCCCAGCGGCCCGGCCCGCGATATTATATGTGAGTAAAAACTGGTGTTTTCTTTAGTATGATAGTGAGGTTAGTAATTTAAATAAGTACTCTCCACAAAAAAAAATAAACTACTTTACCCTTTTCAAAAAACACAAAGAGCAACTAAGTACCATACCGCCAACACTACAAGTATATCAAATATCTGAAAAGAAACAAAAGATATCATCGATCACCAAAATATCTCCAAAATAGCACCTAATAAATACCAAAACAAAAAAGCCGTTTTCATAACAAAAGCTTTAAACACACGAAGCGCTGTATTTCCCTTCTATTTCGCTAAAGGACTTAGAAAAAAATCTTCCTAGTACGAGTTGGACTAGTCCACGGAGAGTTCCGTACCGTGTTGAAGCCCCCAACCAATTCTTTGTTCGCAACTAGTTGCGTACGAAGAGGAAAAACTCCTCGTACGCAACCAGTTGCGAACATTGGTTGCGTACGCGGCCCAAAGCCCCTTAGCCCCATTCGACTTGCCGTAATTAATAGTGAGCAAAAAACTCGTAAGAATCGCGATTGTCGTATGTACTGTACTGTACTGTACCAGCCTACCAGTCCACTGCAGGACGTAGGCCTACCCACGAAAGGTGATTGGGCCATATCTACCACGCTGGCCGGGCTGGCGGGTTGGTGGATTCACATACGCCATCGAATTTCTTCTACGGACGTATGCAGGTTGCCTCACGATGTTTTCCTTCACCGAAAAGCCAGTGGTGTGAAATTCCGTACAAAAATCCAAAGAACTCATTGGTACGGGACCGGGGATTTGAACCTACGACCTCACGGTTGTAAAGCGGGTGTCACTACCTCTTGACCACCACGGCTCGTGGTCGAATCGTCGTATGGGAGCCCCCCCAATTATTATTTTTAGTATTTGTTATTATAGCGGCAACAGAAATGCATCTTCTGTAAAAATTTCAGCTATAGCTATCACGGTTCATAAGACAGCCAGGTGACAGACAGACAGACGAGTATTGGAGTCTTAGTAATAGGATCCCATTTTTACCCTTTGGGTACGGAACCCTAAAAAAAGCAACCGGCATCGCCTCCGGAATCCAATAAGCTTCGGAGCGACATTAAAATATTGAAAGGAGACGAAAACTTTTCTAATAAAAAACGTTCCATTTGTTAAAATGAAAAACGAGACGCTGAGTGTACGTTACTTCTCTATTATACAGAATTGACTGGAATACATGAGTGTGAGATAATAAGACGCATGCATCATAATTTTAGCCTTGTATAGAAAATATATTTCGCAAATCAAACTACCAGGTTTAAAAATAAACAAATAAATAATTGCAGTGTTCAGTCAGACACACACTCACACATACACACGCACGCACATGCACACCCTCTCATACATCAAACATACTGACAAACAAAAACATGCATTACATACAGGCACGCTACACATAACAAATGTACAGAATAGGCATACTGTATTTATATACCTACCAACTAACATGTCTACGTAATCGCGCGAAATTCTATTCGTTACCTCACGGTTTGGGTCACCAAGACACAGGCTTAGTCTAGTTTGGGGCCCACTAGCAATACAAGACGATGTTAATGGCTATTAAGTACCTACCTTCCAACTCCGGTAAATTTGTAAATTTCAGTTAGTGCTTTACTTCTTGTCCTTGTACCTATCTGAATTGTAAAAAATATTTCGTTTAGTTAATAAGTACTTAAAATTGAATATTTATTGTTTGGTGTTCTTAGGTTAGGTATTTATGAATAAATTATCTTATCTTATTATCTTAAGTAACAATATAACTAATTACTAAAAGGGTATAGCAGAAAAGGCTTCAGAAAATTTCCCCAAAAGCTTGGGGTTCAATACTATAACCCAATGATACCTTTTATAGAGATAACATGATGCACAGATTTCAACCCCCTACCACCCCTCAGGGGGCTACGACACCCAGTTAAAGCAAAAACTGTTTTATATTTTTTCTCAAAAACTAAGTAACTTACTATAATGAAACTAAGCACGAATATTTTTGAAATCTAAAGTAATAATAAAAAAATACCAGACCTTTCTTTATTTTTCAACTATATATTTTTTATCTCTATAAAAGGTATCATTTGGTCATAGTATTGAACCCCGAGCTTTGGGGGCAATTTTCTCAAGGCTATCCTGCTAGTAATAAGTGCTAAGAAAAAAAATAAAGTAGTAATTAGTAATATTGTTACATATTTGTTTTAATAAACCGACATAGCTCAAAATTAAAAAGGTTTTCTTTTTAAATTTCAAGTATACTACCGAAACCTAATTTAACAAACCTACAAACTTACTTTTACACGTTTGCTTAGAAATCGAATAGTTTTCAAGTAATTAGAAAAATGTTAAAAAAAAATTGACAGCCTAACTTTACCGGCTCATACCTTTGAAAGTTGTTTTTTTGAGTTAATACAGTATTTGAGCGGATGTGCGATATTATAAGTATTTTCTTTTAACACAAACTCATTCCGGTCTATAAGTTATAGTATACTTACCAGCATAAACTTGTAAGTTATCGAAATATAATCTTATACAGCATCCGCGAACATTTATAGATATTTTAATCTAGTTTAGAGCTAGCAGCTGGAACTTCGCTAACTTCTAGCTTGTAGCGAATTTCGTAGCTAGTTGCAGCTCGTTTTAAATGAGTAATTACGGCGCTCTGAGCTGTGAATACGGCTCAGATGAGTTGGAGTACTCGAGTTGAAGTCAGTAAGTCAATGGAATAGCAGAAGTGTATTCAGTAAAGCCTTTAGACGATAGAGTAAATATCTGTAGAAAAGTGAACATCTTCTATCGCTACAATTATACAGAATATTTCTTTCGTCAACGGACATGTTCTAAGATACCATTGTACTCCGATAATTATAAAGATCGATCCTCGACAAAATGTACGGAATAGCTGATTTTATTTCTTCGTGATTCTAGAGTAGGCCCCTTAGTAAAGGCTGGTTTTGATGACGACCTCTACATCCGAGATTTTTGGTGATGAATTCGTCATCCCGTACTTTTAATAGTAGATAGATAGCCTAGGCCTGTAAGACATCAATTGCAGCCCGAGACATTTGCACGAGCGCAGCGAGGGCGCCTATAGTTCGAGGGTGCAATTGGTGCTTACACCCGAGCTAACTATTCTGCTTTACATCTCGATTGTGCGGTAAGTAGAAATAAACCGGCATTACAAGAATAAAATATTGGTAATTGCTGCTTCAGCTTCCATTTTCATTGAATCGGGAGTGCGGCTTATGTCTTCATCACTTGAAGAACTCATGATTTTTCCTAATTAGCACGTAATTATAAAAAAATCCTAAAAACAAACAATATTTAAAGTAAGTGTTTTCTATTCCCGCCTTTTTTCATTAAAAAGAATCAAGTAAAGAACTTTTTAATTTTTTTTTCAAGAACGAAATTGAGCTTTGCCGTTCGATATTTAAAATTGATGACTAATACTCACACGAAGACAAGGTTGAATAGCAAAGCGACCTCTTTGGTCATTGGGCTGAATGCATGATTTCTATTGCCAGTATGATGGTTAGATGTACGCGAACTTTTTGAAAAAAAGAAGTGTTTTTTTTTAATTACTTACCGCCCTTGGGCTTTTCTAGCTACATTATTAACCTAGAGCGCTAATTAGTCACCTACAAGCCCCAATTAGAGGTAATAAGAACCTACTTACCGAACATGAGAGTTGTAAAGGAATTTTAGTTAAATTAAGTAAAATATTCAAAACATGTTTTATGTTGAGATATATACAAAGTTGATAATTATAGATTTTCACGGAAGAGGAAGAGATTGTATAATTAAGATATTGTTTTTTTTCTCTATCGTCATCTGCTGAAAACAGGAAAAAAGCTTTCGTAAACAACATTTTCTTAGAAATACTTGTTCAAATAAATCACATCACGAGAAAAGGTCGTATTATGCCGTCATGACACATATTATTGAAAATCGATAAAGCTTTTAAAATTATATTCATCTTGCGTCTTTATTAACTACCTACAACAAAATACAATACTAGTTTATGTGCTAAAACTATATACACTACTACTACATAAAAAGCAATTGGATCATCCACAGACCCTTGAAGGTCTAAAGATAAAGTATCTAAGTAAGTAATATGTATCTAAGTAAGTTTGAAGACTAAGCATTGAATTTCTAAAAAAACTATATTTTGTATGTAAAACGTTTTACAATGTAGGAAAAAAGGTGTTGTTGATATCTTTTGATATCGCAAAAAAGATCAAAGAAACTTTGTTTTTCTAATATTTACTCCAAAGATGTTAAATAACGAAAATAGTACAAAACTAGTTGTGATTTTTTACAAATTTGACAATCCACAGACCCTTAAAGGTCTAAAGATAAACCAAGTATCTAAGTAAGTAATAAGTATCTAACTAAGTAATCTAAGTAAGTTTGAAGACTGAGCATTGAATTAAAAAAAAAACTAATTTATAAAACGTAATATAATGTACGAAAAAAGGTGTTGATATCTTTTCATATTGCAAAAAAGATCAAAGAAACTTTGTTTTTCTAAGATTTACTTCAAAGAAGTTAAGTAACGAAAATAGTACAAAACTAGTTGTGTTTTTTTATAAATTTATTGTTAAGTACCTACATAATAGTTTATAGAAATTCACGTAAATTGTGCATATTACACTATATTTGCAATAAAATAATTCTAGATATTTTGCCTGTGGTCCACGTGCATAAAACAAAGGTTTTCGACCTTCATCTTTATTACCTCTTCCATCTCCATTAATCTTCCTTTCATACCAAACTACCTCAAATCTTTTAAAACTACGCAGACACATAAAAAAGTCATCAAAGTGTAGTTTAGCCTAATTCGTGTGTCGTTCTATGTCTAGACCAAATCGCACTGAAATAGTGCGTCTAGACAAAATTAATGCTTTTCCTTCCATTTGCCGAGAACAAAACTGCACTTTTTTAAGCATACAAGTAGGTATATATTTCTGTTATTGCCACTTTAATTCAATACGTTTGCACAAAATACGTTATAGGATATAAGACGATATAAGATGTAATTTAGCAAAGGACGATATCGACTACAAAATTAAATGCTCTTAAACAAAGTCGATCCGTTATTTACATCGTTTATCTACCACACACAGCCACATATATCCATTATACATATACAGAAAGGAGACGTCCACAAATGGTATATTATTTAGAGAAAAATCTAAATGGGCTTCTCAAAAATATTTACTATATATTTATTCATACCTCCATTTTTTTCTACTGGCATTATTAACTGATTAATATGGATATATTTACGTCATATTTTGATAAAACTATAGTATTCATGGAAAGTTGGTGCATCCAGTCATGGCAACATTTCAAAAAAAAAACATAGAAATTTGCTTTAATTGATAAAAAATGCTTTTATTTCAGCTAGGTTATTCAATCAGAGTTGCCAGAAATAATCTACTTATTCTGTCAAATAGGTATGTTTATTTCTCCTACAAAAAATCTAACCACAACATGCGTTACAAATATATTATTATATTTATTTTCTCGAGATGTAAAGCATGTTGTGTTTAGATTTTTGATTATTATTATACCTGCCTGTATACATACTGTGGACGTGTCCTTTTAAATTTTTATCTACTCTTTTCCAACCGTAAAATGTAGACTACAATCAAGAATATAAACAACCCCTGACCACTTGGAATTTAGCAAAGAGCAACAACTGCTCTGGAACAAAAAAGTTGGTCCGTGTGTTAACATCGTATGCCACAGACTGCCACATAAACACATACATACAGAAACACAAATTTACAAAACTCTAGTTTTCTATCGCGAAAACTGTCTGAAAAATTATAGCCCTATTGAATGTATATGTAATTTCAATAAAGATAGCAACAACGAATATTGTTTTTTAAATAAAGCAGCTATTACAATATCGCTTATTCAAACAATGGTTATTTTTATCGAAAAATGAACAGAGCGTTTCATTTCACATATCCGGTTATTTATTGCAGCTTTAACATCGTATTTCAAAGTATTGTCACTGTACAAATGGGTGATTTAGCCAAAAAAGCGTTAAGCCGTACGAACGAAATAAACACGCCTACGAAATGCCATTTTATCTTGCTTATTCATTTATTTGTGCTTATATTAATTTTCAAAATCATACCTGTCTAATTATTTTATAAACAACAGCTTGTGTAAAAAACACTTACCGTCTTACCACAAAAGTTTTACGCACGCTTTAGACCATGTTTATCAGTACAAATTGACCGGCTATACTAAGTTTAAAGCGTGTTTTAATATTTTGTGTTAAGGCTGTTGTCTAGTTATTAAAAGTAAAATAAGTTTGGTTCTCTATTTTCTTGCAAAATTGTGTTTATGACCGCGTGATACGGTGTATTTTACGTTAAAAGTAAGTACTTACTGTTATAAGTTAGTTTAAAAATCTCTAAAAAAAATGAATGCGACCATAAGTACCTACTTTTTATTTATTTTTATTCGCGTAACAATGAATTGGAATGCAAATTTTAAAATCAATGGGAGAGCATAAACGTTCATAAATTATATTTTTTATCTTACTATATACCTAATTGCAAATTCAAAATTTCTTACGGAAAAAATAATCAGAACATATTGCACTTTGTTTTTTTTTGGTTTGTTTACTTTGATTTAAACAAATAACAATATGTTTCGAGATTTTCATATTCCAATTTTCTATTTGGATTCAGAATTTTAATTTGATAGTAGCATTATTTCATGTAAAATAATTATATCATTGATATAAAATGTCAGACAATTTAATTAGTCTTAAAATGTTATCAAATCATTCCATAAGCTCATAATATTCGAATTTCTTTTAATTAAAATTTTAAATAACAATCTAATAAATTTTGACTCAGACAGGCGTAAACATTATTACACCAGTTATTGAGAATTAGATTAAATATTTTAACTTATCTCTTAGATTTAATTTTTGATGGGCAGTTACAGATACATCAGATAATAATTTGTGTTGATTAAAGGTGCCTGCCCACTACAGCATACTATACCACGACCGTGCTAGGAACTTATCAGACATAGAAAGCTACACGATACGTTCTACTATGCCCACTACAACGTATAACAAAAGTCGAGATTACAAGTACCGGTTTTTGTGGCGAAAATTTAACATATAATTACTGTTTATATTTATTCATGTACTATATTTTTGATGTTTGTCTTGTATTATGTGTTGTTTTCGTTGCAAATAAAGTTATGTCTATGTCTATGTCTATGTCTAAGTATTTTGCCGGTGCCAAAACGCTCCGTGCAAGGTACGCGACGGTGCTGGTCGGTGATGGAACGGTCAAGTGGGCATAGTCTCATACTTTTTGACCGACGAACCGGAGGAGGTACTCAATTCGACGCGTATATATATTTTTTATGTAAACCACGCATAACTTTTTTCATAGTAGTCCGATTTCAATAATATTTTTTTTAATTGGAAAGAGTATACTTCGAAATTGGTCCCATTTAAATTTTATCGGAATCGGCTCAGCCATTTTTGATAAATCGACAATAATGTAAAAAATGCTACATCGATCGGTGCGAAATTTTCGCGTATTCTGTACACGGGTGAAGTCGGTCATGCTATTTTTTGCAAAAAATATTCTTGTCAATACAAAAAATATTTTTTACATAACACGTTACTAGCACCATTATGGCATAGGAAGTTATACTCTTAAATTACATAATTTTAATTTTGATATCTGGAGTGGCGTGTAAATAGCCAACTCCTGGGTGTGATTGCTCACGAAAGATTTTGAAGAAAAATTAGAAAAAGAAAAGGCGGGAAAATCTTACACGAAATAAAGAATTTGGTGTCGACGTATAAACAGGAACTAAGCTAAGACTAACCTGCAAATGACCGCCTTCATCCCCTCGTAATCGAGACCGGCTGGAGAAGTCTTCTGCAACTGACGCACGGCGCCTGCTGGTATCTTCCACTAAAGTCCTGCGTCGAGGCGAAATACGATTGTCCAAAAAAAAACTGAACTGCACACAATAAAATTCCAAAGTTCTCAAAATGACTTCAAGGTTGCGGATGAAACTAATCTTACGGCGTATGGAAGTTAACTGGCAGAAAGATTTTCTGCCATTCAAAAAATAATGGCGGTGACGCGACACTCAGTGCATTCGCGGCATTTTTTGACCAATGGTCGAGGGCATCGTCGTTCGAGACGACTAGCGCCATCTCTCGGAAAACTCCGGGACGTCAACGGAACATCGACAGATCGTCCCAGCGTTGTACCTGTTTTACCGACGACACCAGAAAGCGGGTAAATTGAAATTATAAAGAGAAAAGATTGTAGGAATGCGGAAATATTAAATAAAGATGTTAAGGCGCTCCACCAGTATCTATCAAATTTATTTTTGGTGCATATTTAAGAAAATAATTTGTGTTGAGTAGATTTAAATTAATTTTGGAGGATAATTGATTTAACCCTGTGAGATTAGGATTCAATAACTATTACCAATTCTGACCCGATAACTTGATAACTCATATCACTACAAAAGTCGCATAGGTATGGACAGTTTAGCAATATTGATTTTTTTTGAAACCACTGAGTTGGAACATATTTTAAGTGAAGATAACCAAGCAGAGTATAATTCTGATTTTTTAAAAACAACACTGATTTATATACCTATACATAAAAATGAATTTTTGTCTGTATGTCCTTTACAGAATCGTAAACTATGCATTTGGTCATGTGATGATCTTTAGCAAAATTGTTGTGCATGAGCCAAAGACGGTTTCTGAGTTGTAAGTTATATAGATATTGCGCAAAACGAAGTTCGCCGGGTCAGGTAGTAAAATATAATATAGGATAAATAAAATTAAGTAAATCTCTACACTTGCTCACTGCAATATATTTTTTTATTATACTACTACACAAGGCACAGACAAGTACAAATTTAAAACATTACTTAGTTTTTCTAAAAATCTCGCGTAACATCAAGAGGAGAGCCGGGTCGAGAAATTCAAAATTACCTCACACACTGGTATGTATTTATAATAATTCTAAGCTCACCCTCTTTCGTAGAATTAAATGGTCTATGGGATCATAAAGATCATGAATGAGAATGGACATCATCTAACGACAAGCATAGTGTAAGACGTCTGCACACAAAATGCACTAGATGTAAATCTCTAATGCCTATGGTCCAATAATGACCCTCTTGCGGTTGAAATTATTATGATCATGTCTGATCAAGTGATAAACTAGGTTCAAGTAATTAATGGACGGCCTCTTTGTTGTTGATGACATCATTCTATATTCCGGTCGTAGAGGAAATGACTTTTAATTTCTATCATCGAATTTAGTTATAAAGCCCATACTGATGATCCTTTAAAATATTTTCATGTCCTATTCGGTAGCAAATAAATTCTCTGATCCTTTAAACCCCATCATTTGTGAAATCGATGACGTCATAACCGAACGCAAACTAATAAAGTGAAGCCTAATTGAGTTATCTCGGTTAATTGGTTTTGTAAACTGTATTTTATAACAAATGTATCATGGTTTATAATTCCTACACGTTATTAAATAAATGCACCAGAAGCGATTTATTTTCTTTTTCACAACGCGTTGTGGCTGCATCATTTGCTAAACACTTTTACAATCTCTTATTTCGTGATCCCGGCTTAGAGGTTACAAAACCTCTTTGTGTAACCTCGAGCGTCTGTATATGAAATTAACGATCAATTTTGAACTAGCATTTATTTGCTTGATGGTGTGTTCTGTATAGTGTAGTAAGTAGTAGGTACCTACTTAGGATAGCGTTGTGTAGGTTTTCAGTATTTTATCCTTTTTTATTATGTCAACTTTGATTGAAATCTTAACTTCAAGAACAGGCAACCCCGACATGACGAACGTTGGACGAACGTCACTCTCGAGCGGACAAGAGGTTTTTCGGGTAGAAAAGGAGATAGTAAAACTATTGAGCAGCTGGCTAAATTGTACTAATGAAGAGTAGTATAATACACCATTAATAGAAGTGAAATCACCTGGTAGAAAACCGTTTTAATACATAGTCACAATGTCAACCACGCCACACTTGCGAAGATATTGAAATTGAGGTATTTGGGTCAACAGTTGTAATTCCAGAAATTTTAAGGTAGGATGTCTCCTAAATCGTTTAATTTTATTATTATGGTATGAAGGAGTCAAATGGGATCACAAGGTCATGTGATCTTTATCGTCCAAAGAGAGCTTTTTGGTTCATTTTGCCAATATTATTACTCAATAATAACAATTTGCACGTGTTCTTATTTCAAGGTTAGTATTTCCGATAGGAAATTACCTATAATGTATTTATTAAGTAAACAAAAACATTGTTCATGTTTATTCAGAAATGTTCTTATTTACGAGTAATTATCGTTTCCCAAATAATACCTGCTATAATTAAGGTAACAATTTTGTGAAAGAATACCTTAATTAAGGTATCTGGATTGTTATTATTTTAACAGTAATGAATAGCCAGATTCTACTATAATATTATAAACGCGAAAGTCTGTATGTATGGATGTTTTTTCCTCATTTACGCAAAAAACTACCGAACGGATTGAGATGAAATGTTGCAATAGTAATGCTTATACATCAGAATAACACATAGGCTATAAACAATAACAAGGCAATGTACACTTATGAATAAAGAAATAGCGTGAAATGAAGTTCGCCGAGTCAGCTAGTAATTAATAAAGTACTATCCACGTGTCCTGTGCCATTTTAGAGACCCTAAAATGGCACCCTAAGTAAAAAAGCTGAGCCCTTGTAGGGTTACTTTGTTTACCGTCTGTACGTATGTCTGTCAAGATTTTCTAAATATAATAATAAACATATTAATAAATCAGTTGTAAACATCTTAATAATTACAAGCTTTTTGTTTATTTTTTACGTTTTAAGTTTTTGAACTATTTTTTTTTTTATTTAAATTAAACTTCAGTTAAACTTATTATATGAATATACCCCCTCTGATATTTAACAATTATGTTGTCAAGAAGTACTTAGCTTAGATTTCTTGTATTTTTTTTCTACTTTAATATTTTTTAAAGTAATAAATTAAATCTCAAATAAACCATTACGTACTGCAAAACCACTATAGGCCTAAGTTATTATCTTATAGCACAATGAAATCAAAGGCCTTTTTTCCAAGCTATTCCAAAATAGGTCCTGAAATAAAGGAATTCGACCTTTTTCGCTAGAATGGTTTACCTATCTATAAATCTAGGCCGCTATAAACACAAGACAGTAAAACAACTGCGGTTAAAATACCTCCTCGGGGTGTAGTTACCCAATATTATCGGCAGAGTGGTATCGAGACTCGAAACGCACCACGCCGGACGAGATGAAAATAGACGAAAAAACTAGTTGATAGCAAACAAATCTATCTTTCGCATAACATAATGTTGGTAAACTGTGTAACAAGCACTCTTTCCTAATAGTCACACCAATGTAATAGGATATATACTGGGGCAGTAGGTATACTGGGGGGATATATATAATTTCATGTCACCCACAATACATTGATGATAGGTGATGGGGTCCAAATGGATGTCACCAGTGTTACAAATTTACCGACTTTGATGTCAAATAGGACGACTTTTCCATAAGAATCAGACTCATCATTATCAGACGTAGGATGCCCACTGCTGGACATAAGCCTCCCCCATGGATTTCCAATAAGGCCGGCTGGAAGCTGCCTGCATCCAGCGCGTTCCTGCGGTCTTAATATCGACGGTCCACCTGGTCGGTGGACGTCCTACGCTGCGCTTGCCGGTGCGTGGTCTCCATTCAACAACTTTACTGCCCCATCGGCCATCAGTTCTCCAAGCTGTGTGCCCTGCCCATTACCACTTCAACTTACTAATCTGCTGGGCTATGTCGGTAACTTTGGTTCGTTTGCAAATCTCCTCATTCGATCTCGCAGAGAGACTCCGAGCATAGCCCTCTCCATTAGCGCATTGGGCTACCTTGAGCTTATTCATATGGCCCACAGTAAAATACCGCGTTTCAGATCCATATGTCATCACTGGCAACACACAACTGTCGAAAACTCTCGACTTGAAGCACTGAGGTATGTCGGAGGAAAATACCTCACGCAGTTTTCCGATCGCAGCCCAGCCGAGATGGATTCGGGGAAAAGAATCAGACTGAAACATTGTATTAAGTATTCATCTTTAAGTGCATTGTGCATATTTAGTGCAAATATACAGCCAAAACTGGGGTTTAGCCTTAACAGATTGCGGTCGTATATAATTATGTAAATGAATTCTGGCTCCTTTAATTTGCTCCTTGTTTCAATTTTAAGTGGTAATCGCACGTTTTCATAATAACTGAACTTCACTTATGTTATAGAGATTGTGATTATGATTTGTCTGTAATACTAATGCATTATCTATCTATTGTATAGAATGGGTATCGTAGTGAGTTAAGTCATGGTGGGTTTTCACCTTTATTATTGTTATAAATTTTATCGCCTTCGTCTGGACCGCCAATTCTTGTTTTATACCATTATTTTCGATGATGCCCAAAACACAATAAATCTGATAACTAACTGTCGATATTTTTACCAATAACTTAGTATTTTGGACGAATTTTCACCAAATATATTTTTGCGAAGCAAATAAATGTGGATGTTAAAAATAACGAACGCGATTTTTCTGTAACTCTGTAAATAAGGTTCTGTAACGGCTACGATAAACAACATAGTCGAAGTCATAACAAGCTGATGACCTTTTAATAGGGAAAGAAATAAATAGAAAAAACGAAGAGCGCTCCGGTGTAGGTAATTAGTTACCTAATTACAGAAATAAAACATTATAGGATATTTTATCTTGAAATTTCCCTTGGACCCCATCAAATACATTTTCACATTTTTTACCTATGGCTACCAACAAACACTGCCCAGGTTATTAAGAAAAGTAGCGTCCCGCTGTTTGTCTAGGTGTGCATAAACAATCACAGAAGTTAAGCAAAGGTCGGTACGGTCAATCTTCAAATGGGTGACCGTGGATGGTACTTACAATAGAGCTTAGTGCTACCGTGACTTGTACAACTCATCAAATTATGAGCCTCATAGTAATCGCTTTATCAGTTACTTTTGGGTGGTTTACAACTCTGACATCAGGGCTCTGAAACTTACTCCCCGCTCTCCTGTGCGCATATTTTATTTTAGCTAACAGGGTTCATAATTGTTTCTATTATATTGATTTGATTGTGTTAGGTTGATTGTACAACTTCTGGGCTCCCTTTCCGAAGTGTATCCGATAGAAATCTGATAGACACGCCACCTTACGTCGCCGTCGATGCTCGAGACGTAGCAGCTGCGACTTAGCAAAGAATATATAATAATACTACGTAGACTTAGTTAAGTTTTCGTGTTGTCCGCCAGCCTCCTGGTTCGCCTCTCAATCGACAGTAAAGCCTCCAGTTAACATTTAGCAGAGCGATCCCAAAGGTGAAAGCAGTATCCCATGCAAGACCTGTTTTGTGAAAACTAAATAAATATTTAATTAAGAATATAAATTCTTAATATGTGTAACAAAGTCAAGGATAACATAAAAACAAAATAAGGCAAATTCAAAGACAGCATATTCGGTCTTTGACCTCAAAAACTTTGTAATTTTACCTATGTTTGTCAGCTCCAGTGAACGCATGACTTCACCTAAACATAAAGCAGAGGCAAACTGCCACTTCCGAAGAAGCTCGTAGTTTGGAACCTCGGACTCGGGTTTCGACAACCGACAATAACAGCGTGCCAGCAATTTTCCGGACACTTCACAGAATGGACGGTGGCTCCTTGTTATTTCACAACTAGTGATAAGACGAGCGTAAGATCCGGCGCTTCCGGCAAGTTTTGGGTTTCATACTTCCTTATCAGTAGTGCATTTGCTCAAATTAAATTTGAATAACGTTTCTTGGTAACTTCCTGGCCTAGTAAGTGGTATGTTTGCTTCTAAGATAGGGCGTGGAATCTGATTCTTGGCCAGGCAGCTGATTGAACAATATGTTTGCAAGTCTAATATGTTTGCTCTGGCTACGAGAGCTGGCTATCCATGTTTATGTGTATTCTGTGACATTTATGACACAATATTTAATTATTCACAAACAATTAGAAAATTGAGATTCCGTTGTTTGCTAATTTGTATATTTACTCTGATTTTCAGTGTCAGGCTGTTAGACCAATCCACCCTAGTAAATTTAAAGCGTTCCAAAAAAAAGCGCTTCCTTTAGTGTGAAATGGTGAACGTCTAGCTGATAGCAGTGCTCTTTAAAGACAACTGGTACAGATATGCTCAAAAAAATTATGTAAATATATATCGAGCTTGGGTACACCTACCTAGCACACTGTTTAATTATTTGCTTTATTTGTTTTGGAATAGTATTTTATATTATTTTCTTTCATAAGAATCGACATTTAAAAAAAAAACTTATTTTGCGGATCTTATATTCTTTTGACATTGTTAGTAAAATATGGCAGCAAGATGGCGGCTTTGAATTAGAGAATACTACAATCCATTGTAATTAAGCATTAAACTGTTGTTTTTTTCTGTAAATTTGTTTGCCATATTTTAAAGCTTTTTGAGCCTAAAGCTTTGCTTTTTTTAAAGCTTTGTTGTACAACGCCTAGACGTTGTACGCTAGGTTGTATCTTATTTTATCTTTAAATGAACAATTATTTTATTCTCTCTCTTCGCCTTGTATTACAATTTTGTCTTCCTTGTTTTACCATCCGGCCTGAATGATTCGATGGTGATACTGTCTCTTTTGGTCGGATGCTGGATCCATTCGACCAAAACATACCGTACCCTCATTCCTACTCCCAACTTTCTTGGAGTATGTCAGACTAATGTTGCGGGCAAAGTTGCGACCGCACAGTCCGTCCTAAATCTTAAGCTATTTGTATCTGTTACTACACATCGCTTCGCGTATAAACATGGGCGTCTAAAACCTACACGTTTCAGGAGCTAGACATATTAGGACTTCTTAGTAGAAATCATTTTTCTTCAGCCATATTGCTCCGGATAGAAATAGTTTGTCGTCTTGTCAGTTTTGCTAAGTTGTGATATATTTGTGGAAAGATGGTGAAAGGAAAATTTATGCTAAGTATGTAATATTTTCTCTGCTTATGAAATGGCGAGCTTTGGTTGATAAAAATGTGTTGAAATTATTTTGCTGTAATATTAAATTATAATATGGATTACACACATTGCGCAGTGCATCACAGATCAGATTTATCCATGTTATCAAAATTTTGATAACACAACAATAGAGTACAATATTTTTTTCGGACATTTAGTCCATTGAAATGTTACAATTTAAGGACCTAATATAATTTTATTTTTGGGGTTGCCGCCCTTGACCCCCCCGGCCGCCATATTGGAAAAAAGGTGCGAACGCCATTTTTCGATTTTTTGTAGGACGCATAGTTTCCGAGATATTGCGAAAAAAGTGTTTGCACCCTTTTTTCCAAGATGGCGGCCGAAGGACAACGGCGGCAACCCCACAAACTTGGGGTTAAGCTTCTATTGACCCTCACACATGTCCCAAAAATAAAATTGCGTCTTCTAAGAAATGTAAAACTAATGTAACATTTCAATGGCCTAATTAAAAACATTACGTTCTTCTCTTACGGTCGTTCAAAAAGTTTCAAACCTCTGTTCGTACGAGAATACTGCAGTTGGAAATTTCCCCAAACTCAAAGTGGACGGGACGTACGCAGCCAATAAGTTGTGTTTTCAATCTGGAGTCGCTGTAACTCCACCTGTCCTCGGCCTAAGCACAGTTTAATGGTTTCGGGGAGCGCCGCACAAATTCCAATGGATTCCCAAGTTTTAGCAGGCTTAGAGGGATACACAGTTCGGTGTTGCTCCAAGCAATGTTGGACCCCTGATATTTCTATGGTAACATGGTTTCTTTTTACTCGACTGCCAAGGTTTTTCTTGTATATTTGTTAATTTATTTATTCCTACATATCTTCCATAAGGCTGGATGGGTTTCGATTAGATTTGTCTTATTAATTCAGTGTCTTTAGATAGGTTTTTGAAAACAAAAAACAAAATGGCGAATTTTCGGTGCCAAATAATAATAGTAAGTAGAATTAAAAGATAAATAAAAATTTACATTTGTTAGGTATTTAAATTAAATCAGGAATAGTAAATTTTATTCCATTTCAATTCTTCCATTTTAATTCTTTTTAGCGCGTTGCTTATCTGTTAATTTTTTTAGTCGGATTTTTTAAACTTTGTTACTATTCTTGCACAGGGTTAAATTTTAATAACGTGGGCAGATATATGGTTAAAAATGATGTTTGTATGGACTTTCCTAGCCCTGTAGGTGTGGGTATTATATTCAAACATATAAACAGGTTATTTAAAAAGAGTGTATTAATTAAGGGTGATTCAGAACATTATCATGAACATTTATTACTAAGTGGAAGACCCGGAATTCGAAATATAAAATCATCTGTACCATACAAAATCTCAGTCGACAATACATGAAACTGCTATTTTTGTCTGGAATTTAGGGTTAGCCCTATAGCAAAATTTGTCAATAATTGTGGTCTCTCTTTCGGTCTATCCAGACTAGAAAATAATGACTCTAAAGCGAAGACGTAAACACTGAGGATAACATACTCGTATTTATTTACTTTCACTTTAGACTACAAATATTATTTCAATTATATTCCCATATATTTTTCAACTTCTAGACTACCTAAGGCATTAGTTAGGTTTGAATATTAATTTGATAAAAAAGTGCCTTTCATCGTTTTTCCAGACTATTTTTTGATAAAACCGTCTTTACTTACTTACCGATTCAAATCTTGAGTTATATGATGTAATTTGAACAAAAAACTCTTAATCGAATTCTTGTGACTTTAAAACTGCACTTTTACTTTCAGCGGGCATCGAAGCGGTAAACTAAGCGTAATAATAATAATAATTATATTCTTAATTAAGTACCTATACACGTTATTGTTACCGCATCATTATTTCTTGATGTTAGCTTTAAGATATCCACCGTCATCTACCTACCTACACTTAGGGAGTAATTATGTGTGTGAGGACATCTCTTCTCCCGTCTTGTGCTGTGAAAGTCCCTTCTAAATTAGTATGAAACTCTATAATACATTAATTGATGCTATAAAGTTCCATAGGCATAGAATCACCAAATCTAAAACTTTCCTTGAAAATTATTTTGAGCACTGTGGGATAATTAATAACTTTTTGAGTTATAAATTAAAATTGCAAATTTTAAACATGCACATAGCTCAAAAGTCACTGACCTCACAAACATGTTTCATACTCAATTACGTTTTTCTAGTAATTAACCATCTAATCATCGTAAAAATTGTTTTTTATCATCATCATAATCGTCGTCACCATCTTTTTCAATTAGGTTTTTCTAGTAGTCAACCATCTAATGACATTATGAAAATTGGTTTTTATCATCATAATTATCATTGTCACTATCTACGAAAGCCTTTCATACCGTGTCTTGACACGCACTTTACAACTTATTTTTTATGGTATGACTTTTTGGCTGTTTATTGTTAGTTTCTTGCATTGCATTTTAAGTAACTTTAGTAATAACACTTACCGACGTATTTCAACAAAATAACGAAATTAATAATATAATTGCTTATTACTTACATAGGTCGCATTTGGAAAACTCTATTGTTCGACTTCAGATTTCAGCCGTCGCCAAAAATTTCAAGTCAATGGCTTTCACACAAAAGCATTCTATGGATATAGCACTGTGTCTCTATGACTGTATTCAATCCGACACCCTTGCGGGGCTTTGTTTACTGTAACGTGAAACATCCTTTATTCTATTTCCAATGATACTGTTCCTATCAACCGGAAACTAGGTAGACCGGTTACTCCCGGCTTACCATACCTATCTACCATAGGCGTAGCTAGAAAGGGGGCTAGGGGTTCAAGTTTTAAATTACCTTGTCTTGTTTCTAATTTCTTCTGACGACTCTTCGCAGTGACTTGATAATCGCCTAGCTCCTTCCGACCGAAGCAAAAGAGCTTGTGCAAAAAGAGAAGCGTCGTAGGTGAGGTCGCCCTTGTGCCTTTTTACTAATTGTGTTACGTTGACAACACTGCTCTGTCATTGGTAGTACAACTAAAAGTGTTTGATACTTAGTAGACACCAAATTGGTTTTCATCAGTACTGGCGTCTACCAAGTATAGTTGGTACCTTGGCTGCTGATTAAAATCTTATTGTTAGTTCACCGTAACGCCGCGACGGTTCTCTTTTTGCACACACTCTAAATGAATTAGTAGGAATTAGAACACAATTTTTAGACACTAATTTTATGCAATTCTATCAAATATACACATATACAGATGGCTCTAAGGAAGGTATAAGTAGTGGCGCTGCTATATTTGAGTTAAATATAAACACAAACATCTCCATCATGTACCTATACGAAATTAATCGCGATAGCGGAAGCTATCTCTTATATAGCCAAATTAAACGTAGCTTAAGTAGCAAAATTGTTATTTTGACGGACTCTAAAACTGCTATTTACCACGAGGCACACCGATAGTCTATCGCATTTTGGAGTCGTTGCGTAATATGTCAAGTAAAGATAAGGTGATCAAATTATAATGGATACCATCTCATGTTGGTATACGAGGTAACGAGGAAGTGGATCGCCTAGCCAGAGAGGCGTTAACCCAAGAAGCTCCTTATTACTGCTTGCCTCTGTTCTCTGACTGTGTAGGCATAGTCAGAGATAGAGGTAGGGAGTTGTGACGGAAGCACTTTGACGAGTGCTCGATAACAAAAGGACTCTGGTATAAGACCATGCAACCCAGTCTTACGAGGGCGCCGGACATGAGTAGGAAGGACATTGTTATGGCCATGAGGCTACGATCCGGTCACATTACACTCAATAGATTTCTACATCTAGTAGGTAAATCCGACTCGCCAAACTGCACTGAGTGTGAAGCGATCGAAGATGTATATCATGTTGTCGTGAAGTGTGTTCGGAGCATAGCGGAGAGGTCCGAATTTTTTAGTCTGACAAATGTTAATTCCATAAATGTTGGATGGTGTAACTGTATTCTGGCCTATCCCTTATCGGAAGATGCCAAAATGCTGATAAAAATAGTAAAAATAGGTGTAAATAGAATAAGTAGATAATATTTTATGATATTATTGTTTTTTTAAGAAAGGCCAATGGGCCATGGTGACATGATCATGCTTGATCAAACCCTCTTTGAAAAAACCGGACAAGTGCAATCACTTCAGATAATCCGTACAAATTCAGAAAATTTAACAAAATCGGGAAGTACGTTGTTAAAATCTCTATACTCATCATCAAAAAAAAATTTTTTACTTTTTTCGGCATTCAACGAAAATTGTTAAAATAATTAAAAACCTGTTTTAGCATGTGCTAATGAAGCTCTTTTATATGATACCTTACATGATACGATTTAAGCACTTTGAATTTTAAACCCATTTTTTGTGATTTAAATAAAAATGTACAGTTTTCAGATTTATTATATGTGTACTCTGATAAAATGCTTCTCGCCAAATTTCATAGTTCTATGTCAACGGAAAGTACCCTGTAGGTTTTGATTTTTGTGACTGTCGAAATATGCGGTTTTTTACGACATAAACGGCTCTAACTTCTTTATGTGATAACTGAGAAATTTTTCCTTTACACAACTATAAGAGATCATAAATATACGTATACAGTTTAAATTTCAACTCGATATCTTTACGTGTTCCCGAGATAAAGAGTCTTGACATACACACAGACGGCCAGACGGACAGACGGACAGACGGACAACAAAGTGATCCTATAAGGGTTCCGTTTTTTCCTTTTGAGGTACGGAACCCTAAAAATAAAAAAGAATAAAAAAAGAGCTAGAATTCCATACTTAAGCTACTACTACGTAAAAAGTAATTTCATTCAGGGTTAAGCTCTACCTGATACTTGATTACGCCCATTTTATCTACGGTGAGTCGGAGCGGGTACACTTTTCCCGGGTTGTTTGCACTCCGCGCATCCTGCTCGCCTGTTTGATAAATATTGGCCCATACTTTCCTACATGTCATCACGTGAAATGTAACCAAACATGACTTCCTGGTTTTTCGATGATTTAAAAATGGCGTCCACTTGCGACGACAGTGTGACATCTCAAAAGCCGTAATTTTACAGAAAACTACTTTTAAACTTTTGAATTAGCGTAACTTTTATATAGTTGTCTAAATAGCTTTATTATGTATGAATTGCTTCGAGTATAACTAATATTGTAATGAAATACCAAAAAGAAAAAACACATTTGGAAGTAAATACCTTCATTTATAGAGTTTGAAAAAAAAGGAAAACTTGTCACGTTGTTCAAGAAAAAAAGAAAGTGCAAAGCGTTATTCCTAAAGATGTATGAAGTATTCGTATATAATATTATAAGGTAACTATTCACTGCCGTAGAAGTGATAGATCTTCCCACTCCTATTCAGAGTCCAATTATAAGATCCCTTTTACCTAATTTAAACTGAAGATATTATGTAATTGGGCTTCTAGAATAATCCATCAAAGTATCACAATAAAGACGTTAATATTTCTTAGAATTACCAATAACTCTGCCTCCAGGGCCTCTATTTTTGAACCGATAGCCCGCTAGGACGTACCTACGCGTAAATGACTAATAGCACGAGCGAGTATCCTACGAAACTACGAAGTGAAACGAAGTTCGCCGGGTCGGCTAGTTGACAATACATGTTAGTGCGAACATCTGTACAAAAATATTCAGTAAATTGTCAAATAATCTAAAAGATATCGAAATGTAATCTGTTTCATAACAGTACTAAACGAATCTCATTAATCAAATGCTTTATTACAATTACACGTGAGGCGATTAAACAAATTATCTAATGTTCATTTAGAAAACCAAATAATAAAATTCCATTCAGGGTCTCCACAAAAAAAACTATTATTATAAGCAATCAAACTGCCATACCTTACAGGATCATAAATTATGTAGTATATTATAAAGAACATAATGTCACTCTATTATGCCTATTATAAAGAACATGCTACTTACGAATCGCATGTACCTATTACATAAAAATATATTGCAATAAATTATTGAGTAAAAAAATTATTGAGCACACGATTACAAAAACCATTTTCTAACGTTTCAAAAATACGACTCCAGTAGCAGAACTTTACCGCATCAATCACGAGACAAAATTACTGGCTTATTACAGACTTTAAATACAAAACTTTTTGCTACATTAATCTAAAATTGCGATAGAAATTACTCGAGAACGGTTTGTTTTATTACTAGAACACCTGGCAAACTAAGCTGGCGATCAGATTGGAGATATTTGAATTTTAGATGCTTAGATTAGGTGCAGAATTGATTTCACGCAGGTGGGTGTGATGCTTTTTGAATATTATAATTTTACTGAAATTGAAATGAATTTCTGAGAACTTTAGTCAAGACTTTTTGTCCCAGTATGGATCCAGTGGATACTTAAGCTCGAAACATACTATCGGACGCGGCTTACGGACGCGACTGACAGCCGTTATGGTTATGTTTCCGGCTTTACCGATAAAATCCGAAATTAAAACCATAAAATATAGCAACACCAAGTTGAGATATAAAACAAACATTGTTGTTAATCTACTGACAATTTCGTAATAAAATTAAAATAAAAACCATTAATACTTACAAAAACTTTCAAGGACTGCTTGTTTGTTTAACAATCGTTCTGGCCATAATTTTTCTTTCTTTCGTATTTTTCTTTAATTTTAACGCCATTTTATCGTGCTACTATTTAGTGGCTCTTTACACCGCTGGCTGGCAATAATAACCGCTTTATTGCCCATTTATAGTATTTGATATAATAAATCTTATAATAAGTTGCTTTATGCTTTTAAGTTTTATCATTTTCGGTATGGATATAAAGTTTATTTATAAGACCAGGAATTTTGAAAATTTATAAATGCTTTAATGAGAATGAGAACGTATTTAACCAGTAGGTACCCCAATGAGTTTGTAATTTTTACCTAAACTTAAACAGCAGTTTTGTAAGGAATTTAAAAAGCACCCAACTCGATACCAACTATGTAGATGACGCTGTATAAATTCCACAAAAATCTTCATCCATCCATCAGTCATATGACGTCCACTGTAGAAAATAGGCCTCCCCTATGGATCTTCAATTGCCAGTAGGTACGTGATCTGCACTCGAGAACTTTTCGGCCCCATTGGTCATCAGTCACCACTGCCATTTCAACTGGCTAATCCGGCGGGGCTATGTCTGTGTATAACTATAACTTTGATCCTTCTTCACTTCCGATTTGACCTCACAGATAAATTTTTAATAGCTCATAAAAATATTAATTCACGCTAACTCTATCTAGCGCGTCAAAATCTTGTCAAACTCATACTAGGTATAGTAGCCGCAAACAACTTGAACGTTAAACCATAGCTACCTCTCTTTTGTTTTCTCTGCTAACGAAAGGGAGAGAGTGATATTTTTTTTGTTCAACTTACGTGCACTCACTACTCACCCCTAGGTGAAGAACTTGTTGGTATATGATAAGCAACGTGGACAAAGGAAAATCACTATCCGTTTTGACCTTCAAAGACCCTAGAAACAAGGAAGTAGCAATCCATTCCATTTCCTGCCTTTACGGTTCCTAGGCCCAGAAACGTTTCGTGCGTAGGTCTCTGAGAGAAACTAACAGTACGCGAGTAAATACATTCCTACACGTGTAGGTTCTTAGTTGAAAAATTTTCTAGGATAAGTTCGTTGTTTAGGTTTGATGTACAAACTTTAGCTCAGATAAAATTGCTACAAACATTTAAGAACTGGTCTGATCTTAGAAATGTTTAGGCCAAAATTTTGTCCTATAACCAAATGAGACATTTTTGATAACCAAATATGACACTTGTAACTAAACGAGACATTTTTTATCATTGTTCTTTTTCACAGCGGATCATTAAGTGATCTGAGTGTGCTATCGTCCTATATAAGGCTGTACGCTCAGCTGTCCGCGCTAGAGACGCATACACCGCAGTCATTGATCTGTGTATAAAAATATGTGCAACTTCGCGCACCTGACACTACGTACAATGCATATTTACATCAAATGATGTATTTTGTACAGTAAGACAATGTAGTTTATTTATTATAACGCACACACGCCCTGAGCTAGCCGGCAATTTAATTTTGAGAGTCAACAACAACTAGGATTAACATAAGGTCGAGTTTTTATATGGACCATATTATAGGCAAATCATTTCAACTGTTTTACTTTATTTGTTGTCGAAACAAATTGTTCGTACTTCGGGATAGGTTTAATTTGTCATTCATTGTCGATAAAAGCTCGGAACACATTTTACGACAATGTAAATTAAATTGTATTTACATTACGTATTTATAGTTCGTGGACCTTACGAAAACAACCTAATTACATTATGTTTAGTATTAGTGTTTAGTATGTATCGTACTTATGTATGTATGTATTTCAAACCACCAGAATGCTTACTTGATAATAGGTACTTACAGAACGGAACATTATTTCTACTCGGAAACATACGATACGCTGAGAAACTTTCAGTTTCTTTCTTTAAAAAGCAGTTATTGGCAGTTGCGGGCCCTTAGGTTATCATTATTTTTGTCATGCTTAACTTAAACAACAACTAACAACACCCAATACAAAGTATTATTTTCTAGTGCGCCACTCATATCGGTCCTTAAGCTAATCATGCCTAAGTTTGACCCGCAATATTCAACATAATTTCACCGACCCAACCAAACACTCACTTCAAACTCTCTTATCATAGAATCAAATAACACCTAGAGATATCAAATTTTACAACAGAAATTAAGTTTAGTTATGATACGATACAGGCTCCCGAATTAGCGGTTAGCACTAGAGCTCGGCTCATAATGTCTCCCGATCGCTGTAAACCAATAAAACGTTTCGTTCGAACGACATTTGCTGCGTCATCGGGTCCAGGCATGGATGTAAGACAAATAGCGGATAGGTTAACCATAATCACAATCATTTATTTCATAATTATTAATTAATTAATTGTTATGAAGCTTGTACAGTCACCAGACTTGAAGACAAGTTTTCTCCAATTGTAGAGCAACAAAAAGGAAACATAAATAAATGACGCTCTTGTGACATTGTTCTCTTGGTTTCTTTTCGTTAAACTCATCTTAATATATTATTTTTTATCAATTTTTGTCATTTTGACTTTTACAATTTGACATTTTATTGCGTTTATACTGACTGACTGACGAAAATCTACCAATTGGATAGATTTGGTAGGTTTTCGTCATTCATACTACTGGCACCGTGTTGTGTTTACTTGTTTTTAAAATGTATGATGTAGGTACCTAATTGTAATGTAATTTAATTAATTAATGTGGATGATTTATTTATGTAAGCAATTGATTTTTTTTAAGTGTTTACCATTGTGTAGATTTTTAATGACTTCTCGAAAGTGTCTCTGACACCCATTTATTGAATAAATGAAATGAAAATAATTTCCATATTCTCAGATTGCGGACAATAAACAGGCTAGACCCTAGGTTAAAAGAGGGATAGACAAATGAATACTAATTATTCGATACTGATTAATATAGGCATATCAACATATGTTGTTCAACTATAATATATGTTTAACTATAACTATAACATATGTTTTTTAAGTTATGTAACTATAATATATAAATTCGTAATTCGTAAATACTCTTTAAGACTGCTGATAGCGCCCCGTCACAACTATAAAACGCTGCTACTGACAATATTTTTTTTCCTACAATTTTGAACAAGTATCAGTAGCTGCAAGCGGCATTTTATTGCGGTGCAGGCGTTAATGGCTCGTGGTTAGTGATACTATGAGTCATCGTCCTAAAATGACAAGCAAGTTACAAGCTTCAGATCTAGTGATCTTGCGCCCGATCTTTGATATATCTTACATCCACGTATTCAATTCGGTTGTTATTTAACAATAATTGGGTATCGGATGAATGGCAGCGATCAGACGTAATAAAGTTACGTAATTCACTTCGATTTATTATGTTTGTGGCGAGGGCTATGTTAATAATAGCCTGTTCTGTGATTGTGTCCTTTGAGTTCTTGTGTTATAGTTTTGTTTATTCAAAGTGGGAGTATTTGTTGTTTTAACGAAGTGGTTATTTCTAAAGGAGTGTCTATTTCGGATTATGTATTACAAGGACATGTTCTGAAAATTTAACTCGGAGGCTAGTGGACGTCTTTTTTATGCATAATAGGTTACATTTGGCCACCAATATGCCTGACGGAAAGGTAAGAAGTAGCTGAAGATGAAGTATGCAGACGTAGAAGATACCTATTCACTTTTGTCTTAAAAATTGTAATTGTCAGGAAAGAATGGCGGAGGTACTGTACTGTACTGTATCAGCCTTTTTAATAGTCCACTGCAGGACTTAGGCTTACCCACGAAGGGTGATTGGGCCATATCCACCACGCTGGCCCAGTGCGGGTTGGTGGATTCGCAGACGCCATCGAATTTCTTCTACGGACGTATGCAGGTTGCCTCACGATGTTTTCCTTCACCGTAAAGCCTGTGGTGTGAAATGCCGTGCAAGAATTCCAAAGAACTCATTGGTACGGGACCGGGATTTGAACCCACGACCTCACGATTGCAAGGCGAGTGTCACTTCCTCTAGGCCACCACGGCTTCATGGCGGAGGTAGGGCGTTCCAATCCCTGGCGATCCGCATTATGAAGGAAGAAGCGAATCGCTTAGTACGAGCAAGTCGTATGTCAACAATTTAGGGATGGTACGAGTATATAAGCGATTTCCTACTTTGTGGAAAGGAGATGAAAGAATTAGGTCATGGAGTTCGAGCGCACACTCGCCGAAACAGAGCCTTTAGAAAACTGCCAAAGACGCTACCTTAGGCCTGTGTTCCAGGCTTTTCAGTTTGTCTACTGTTTAACAAAGGCCTCTCAGTTCTTTAGATCTCAGTCATCATCACAATAAAGATCCGTTGGAAGACGCTTCCAGCGGCGAACGGTTTTCTACTATCTTTCTAGATTCGAATCCCATAGCTTTTTTCTTTTTAATCAAATTCCAAAAAGGAGGAGGTTCTATGTTCGTCGATGTATGTATTTTTTATTTGTGTATGTTCATCAATATTTTAGCCAATTGTGAATCGAATCAAAAAGTTGCTCTTTATTTCGAAAGGGTCTAGGTGGTTCCATTTAAATTGTATCGAAATTGGATAAGTAAGCCATTTTTGAAAAATAAGAAGAATAATAAGAACTAGTTTTTACCCGCAGCTTCGCCCGCATACGCAATATATCATTATAATTTATAGCCTATGTGTTATTCTGATATATAAGCTATATTATTGCAAAGTTTCATCTCAATCCGTTCAGTAGTTTTTGCGTGAAAGAGTAACAAACATCCATACATCCATCCATCCATCCTCACAAACTTTCACGTTTATAATATTAGTAGGATAATATTAGTAGGAAGTAGGAAGGAGGTAGGATGTAAAAATTGTCTACATCAATTCGAACGAACTATTCAAATGTACACATGCGATAGAAGATGGTTTTCGCATTTTTTGCAAAAAATAATTATTAAATTTGGTAGGTATATGTGAATTTACCACTGGAGTTAATCCAAAAATACAATGTAAGGAAAACTTTTCAAGCACCATTTTTCTGCATGTTTCGCCTATGCAAGATAAAGCAATTATAAAAAATACGTGGTTATAAGTACATTATTCAAGTAAATTGGAAATGAACCATTCGACATGCTAATTAGAATTCTGGAACACTTGACAGCTAGCAGCGGTCTGAGCTAAATAGGATTCAATCTATCAAGCCAAGCAATTGTTCTGCGGTCTAAAACTACGCAAACCTCTGTAGTTTGCACAGCTCATTAAGGCCTGGACTACAAGGTCTGAACATTTTACTTTGTTTTAAATGGAATTTGTTATTGACCGACGAACCACCGGAGGAGGTATAACCATATATATAACCACGCATAACTTTTTTCATAGTAGTCCGATTTCAATAATTATTTTTTTTATTGGAAAGAGTATACTTCGAAATTGGTCCCATTTAAATATTATCGAAATTGACTCAGCCATTTTTGATAAATCAACAATAATGTGAAAAATGTCACACCGATCCGTGCATAACATTTGCGTTGTAGCGATGCGCCCCGGCTTCGCACAGGTGTATTATACATATAAACATTTCTCTTGAATTACTCTATCTATTAAAATAAACTGCATCAAAATCCGTTGCGTAGTTTTAAAGATATAAGCATACATGGGGACAGACAGCGGAAAGCGACTTTGTTTTTTACTGCCTATGTAATGATTCTGTACACCGGTGAAGTCGGTCTTGCTATTTTTTGCAAAATATAGTTATATTACACTATTGAGTGACGAGCCAGTCTAGAAGAGGTATTTAAAATTAGAATATTTAAAACAAACTCAAAGCAAAAACGGAACAGTCGCTAAATGACGTCGAAGAACTGAAATATTTTAATTATTAATTTAACTTTAAAATGCAACTTTACAGAGGCGTGCCTACTACAGCTCCCAAACCAGGCAAAACCTTATTTTGGGCACCCTATAGGTAAGTATATGTTTTTGCACATTGCTTATAAAAAATGTCAGGCTTGGCGCAAATGGGCCACTGACCACAGCCACTGGTGGCCATGACGGCGACTTAACACACTTTTTAATATATTTTGTATAGTCACGCCGCACACGTGTATTCGGTGGCGGCCACTCGCTACTCTAGTGTCCGCCATACATAAAGATGTAGCGGTAGCGCGCGGCCGCTACCGGTGGCTGTGGTCAGTGGCCCGTCTGCGCTGAGCCTCAGTTCGAAAACCTCTTACTACAACATCATGCTACGTTTCGTAGCTTAGTGGAACGTAGCACGACGTCGCGCGTCGGAGCAACTGCTCAACATTACTAAGTGTTGCGTGGTTTAGTACAATGCCTTCCACAAAATACGCTAGACTTTTCTCACGATGTGCCAAATAAAATTATATTCTTTGACGTGACATCTTGATTTAATTAGAAACAGATAAGCACTTCCAACTTCTCACAACCACCTCATATTTGGATTCCAAAAAGAACGGTTCATTGAAATCAACCATTGATTTCAACGAAGAATTAAAAGTTTGCACACTATAGTTGTGCAGTATATACTTTTTCATAGCAGGGTTTCATGTGTCACTGGCTTAAAACTAGTGCAAACGTTAGCGTAGGTCATTTGGGATGATTAATGAATCCGTCGATCGCAGCGCCGCGGCGCGCGGCGGCCGATCGCAGAGGTTCCGCGGTGTGGGGCTCCACCTTATTACCCGGGCAGGTAGTATTTTAAGACTGAAATCAGCCGTTGACTAGATTATCAAACTAGTTATTAGTTATAACTACTTACTAGAATTCTCGGTCAAAACGACCAGTTTGACAACGAAGGTTTTTAATAAAGATTTTTCTGTGTTTGTATGATTGTGTGGTCTGTGGTTGACATTTACAACTAAGCAATGTGATAAGGATGACATGTTAAAATGGTGGGGCTTGAAATCATTTTTAGGATTTGCCACCCGGCTTTTACCAAATACATACCTACCTACTACCTACCGTATGGGATGTGGTTGTGATCAAATTATCACTAGCACAAATATTCCTCGGTATTCTTAAAGTTTCACACTAACGTAGCTACTTAACTAAATTACGTAACGATCTTTTCCAAATTTAAAGCGCATCTATGACCTACTAAATCTAGTGCAATATAAAGAAACTCATACGTCGATCGCAGCGTCGCGTCGAGGCGGGTGCGGAGGCTTCGCGGTGTGTGGCACTACCTCATTACGCAGGCAGGTAGTATCCATAGTTTCCAGGATTTCCCAATGTATGAGTCGCGACCCAGTGGTGGGTAGGGAGCGAATATTAAGTGGGCCACTACATTATAACTAATAAATACCGAAATGAATCAGACTTCTCAAACTCACAGCGCTTTAAAGTAACTCGAATTGATGTTGATGTCAAAATTGTAATGGCAAAACATAGGAAACAATCTCATCTATCCCATGAAATTATTTTTTTTGATGTAACTATAGTTAGTTGAAAAGTCGTTTATTCATATTGGTAACGGTTAAATTTCTTAGGACTGGATCCCGGTTTTATAAACTTATGTAAGATGGGTCGTACCCCAAACCACTGTCCTAGACTATTGATATATTGTATAGACTAAATACAATCTCGATATATACGATTCTCGCATACTTAGATACTATATATATAGATGTTTATTGCCACAGTCGAGAGAAATTCTCTTTCCTACTCAGAGCAAAAAAAAAAATCAAGAGAGAACGTCGTTGAACAGTCAAGTGAGACCGGTTTTTTTGTACATGTGGTGAGTGCGTCGGCGTTGCGCCGCCATAGTTCAACTGTCTAGCCAAGGCGTAGTTTCCTTGTACGTGTATGTGGGTGCAACCGTGTCTGTATACGGAAAGGCGTAGTTTTGCCGGCTTCACTTGTTTGTTTGTCAACATTCTGTTATGTGTATGTGTGTGTAACCGTGTCTGTACACGGCAAAGCGTAGTTTTGCCGGCTTCACTTGTTTGTTTCTCAACTTTCTGTCTTGATTTTTTTATTTGCTCTGAGCTCTCTTATCATATGGCTAGTATAGGGAAAAGGTTTAACTGCGTGACCGCGAGTGATATTAATATGTGAGCGCTTCAACGACTCGGATGACACTAAATTGTGGACCCCCGATTTAACCACTTACACACAACAAAAGACTGACTAAAAAACTTTAGAAACAGACCTGGCACAAGGAATTTTCCTCAGAATATATCCATTTCCTAGATAGTTACATAATATTGATATAATTATTATAGAGTATGTTTGTTGTTTTCTTCAGATTTCACTGCACAAAAGAATAAGAAAATCCATGCACAAATGATGAAGAAGAATTGCGCATTTGTGTTACCTAGTCTACACCTCTCATTCGGTAATTACATAAGGTCACAGTTAGGTAATTCTGAACCAGAATAGATAAAATACGGCCTTTTTTCCGCGTATTCCCGCTGAGCTTGAGGAAGGTTCACCTTACGCAAGTGATGAGTAAATAAGCCTGCTGATTGATAGCCTTCGCCCACGCGCGGACACGTGTATTTCAATACCGAAAAGCCTGGATTATTATGTAACTTTTCCGAATTCTGAATAAAAATACTCTCCGGAAATAACCTTACAAATGTTGCCTCCCTAAGGTTACTTGGCAAATAAAATATTACTTTGTAGCGATCTCAACGAAACTTGAATGTGTTCATCAGAGATCATTGACATTTACAACTAAGCGCTACCGTGTCTCGAATTGCATGATAATTTAAGTTCTCGGTTGTTGTAACCGCTTATCCATATAAGAGGCTTTTAAGCGGCTTAAAAATTTCGACGGCAGGTATAGCCACCCGGACTAGATGAACTCACTTTAGAGATTGCCGAACGGCGTTCAAAGGTCTAAGTCAAGAGGTTTTGGAAATACTGCATCAGTTATACAAAATATATTTTCAGAATGTGATTCTGTTACGATATTTATATGTACGACCGCGGGTGGCATTTACAACAGTGTGCTATCGTGGCTCGGATGAAACGCGACACTGTAAACACTGGTTGCCATATTAACATAGATCATAAACTCTATTTGCTCACCTACTTACATAGTTTATATACCTAGCTTGAAACTCTCTGTAATACTGTGTACCGATAATAATAGTCAAATTAAGTATAAGAAAACATACTTAGCTTAGTTTTTGGCCGATTCTGTAAGCAAATGGTCTATAGAATAAAAAATAATTATCGCGTGGGTATTCTCTGATTCGATTTTACTATTTTTAAGTTTAAGAATCGATTCAAGCACTAAGTCGCAGTTATCGCATTCTCGCCAGCTACGGAGTTAAAAGTACTTAGACAAAGGTTTTTCTGCATAATGTGAACTCTGTAAAGCCGATTTTTGTCATGACTAATATTTTTATACATAGAATTTGTGGGTGTTTCGGTCTACTGGGCTGGAAAACATGGCTCGACAAGACTAAGTTGGTATTTTGTTAGGTTCTACTTACACAAATAAATGTTTCAAATAATATCGAATATGTAGTTCATTAAAAGTTAATCTATTTTATAATAAGCAATAAATAAATATAAGGGGACATTTTAATTAAGTAAAGCACAGGTATTACTCATGCTTAATTTTAGTAGAAAACTGCTACTATAGTATCAATCGCATTTGGCGATCTTTCAATATTATGTGCTATGCGAGACGAGCCCGCGTACCAGTACTCCAACCTTGAGAAAGATCGCCAAATGCGATTGATACTATAGTAGCAGTTTTCTACCAAAATTAAGCGTGAATAATACCTGTGCTTTACTACTTAAAATGTGCGAAAACCACTCTAGGTTTCATAGTGTAATTAGGGGACATTTACACACTGTCTCTGACTCCGAACTAAGCAAAGCTTGTCATATGGCTGCCAGAGACTGATATACTACATATACATATATTTTTTAAATACATACACTGAAAAAACGGGGAACTAGCAAAGGACCTTTTTGGCTCGGTTAAATTTTCTTTATTTATTTTTTACCGTCACGTATTTAAAAAGTTCTAAGTGAGCTTGGTAGTGACCAGACACGGAAACATTGCTGACTTATATTAATTAATAACAACAACTGACTCGTTAAATTATTATTAAGACATTCAGTTTTTTTTTTTTTTTTTTTAATCTTTATTTATTGGGAACTTCAGTCGCTACGCGACTATGTCAGTTCCATTGTTACATTCTTTGATTTACTTAGCACTACTTATATAATATCGCACAATAATTTACAAAGTGTTTTAACCTCCTCGCTTAGCGGAGCGGATAAGACCCTTTGTATTTCACCAAAATCGAGAAGATTGGAACCGTACTGAGCCAACATGACCGCTCTGACAGACTGAGTCCGCGAGCACTCCACTAGGACGTGGTACACGTCCTCGGGCCGGCCGCAGATATCGCAGGTGTCTGATTCAGCGAGTCTCATTAAAAATTTAAACTTGTTAAGGGGCATGTGCCCGGATCGAAGCCTGTGAGCCATCACTATCCATTGTCTTTTCATCCTGCTATTTGTGAACCATGGGATTTTAGGTGGTCTTTGAACTAAGCTATTATACCAAATACCTTTTTCACGTGAAATTGTGTCAAAATATAATTTCCATTTTTCATAGATTTTATACCTGTAATAACATAATACTTCCGATATTTCAGGCATCATATAGATTTCTGATCCTGTATATATAGCACCTTTTGCGCATTTATCTGCTTCATCATTGCCCTGGATTCCGACATGTGATGGGATCCACTGAAGTCTTAAATCTATATTTTTAATAGAAAGTGATAATATTTTCCTTAATATGTCATACGCTATCGAGGTACTTCTAGAGCTAGAAGTACACCGAGCAATATGTTGTAGTGCACTTTTGCTATCAGAAAATATTACCACTTTCCTGCAATTTATATCATTTATATAAGACAGTGCTTCAGATATTGCGAGTAGTTCTACTGACATTATTGAATTATATTTTGACACAATTTTATAGCCTGAACTGTAATTTTGACTAGGGTCGAAGAAAGCAGCACCTAGACCATCATTTGTTTTGGACCCATCTGTATAAATTTTATACCATCCTTCATATGCACCATTAATCATACCTAGTGTATTTGCTCTTAGTATGTTAGTATCGTATCTACTTTTTGCTTCTGCAATTCCTTCCACTTCAGTGTAGATAAATTTAATTTCTATATTAGACGGCCATGTATTAAGACGAAATATACTAAGAGGGTTTTGAACTATGAGTTTTTCTAATTTAGTTTCCGAAAACACTACTGCTAGTAAGGGTTCCTTCTTCCTAGCCCAATATTCTGCATCAATACACACTGTGAGTTCATTAAGTGTATTTTTAATTATACGAGAAGACGTTTGCGCTTTTAGGCAATATTTTGTTGCAAGGTACTGTCTTCGCAATTCTAGTGGGTGTATACACAACTCGTATTCCATTACATGTACGGGTGTTGATCTGATAAATCCTCCAATAATACGCATTGCTGTGTTCTGAACTCTTATTAACTTGAATAGATTGGTTTTTGCTGCTGAATCGTACAAAAAGCTACCGAAATCAATTTTACTACGTACTAATGCAATATATAATCTCCTTAAGTGCTTAGGGTGAAGGCCCCATGTTGGTCCTGCTAAAATTTTCAATAAGTTCATCGTCTTCGTTACCTTATCAACAGTTTTATTTATATGCGCTTTCCATGTCAGAGCCTTATCAATCCACATACCTAAATATTTAATACAATTTACTGTACCTATGCTTTCGCTATTAATTTTAAGATTAACCTGTCCAGTACCTCTTCCTCTCTGAAACTGACAAAGTTGTGTTTTGGAAGGTGATAGTTGTAACCCTAATTGCCCTAGAAAAGCTGTTATAGTATCTAGAGCATTTTGCAGGTTAATTTCGTTAAAATCTCTGTCCTCGCTTTGAGAATATATCACAAAATCGTCAGCATATTGAAGTACATTTACATCTTCTAAAATTAGTTGTAATTTATACATTAAAATATTAAACAATAAAGGAGAAAAGGGGTCCCCTTGAGCCAAGCCTCTGCTTGTCCACCTCATTATGGTTCCGCCGCTATCATATTCATCATCAATTTTTAAAATTCTCAGACTCAAAAAATTCCATAGATATTGGCACATGTAAAATCCTATTTCTAATTCATCTAATAATAGAACAAGTTGATCAACTAAAACATTATTGTAAGCATTTTCGATGTCTAAAAATACTGCTAACGTAGGTGTGCGTTTAGTAAACCCTATCTGTATATCTGAAACAAACTGCGCTAAACAATCTAAGCATGATTGATTTTTTCTAAAACCATAAGTAAACTGTGGTAAAATTAGATTACTTTCTACATGCCATTCTAAACGTTTACACATCATTGAATGAAATATTTTACACAAACAAGAAATTAGGGATATAGGTCTAAATTTAGGTATCCCATTAGGGTTCGAATTAGGTTTAGGCACTGGAACAATTTTTATATGTCGCCATTGACTCGGAATTATGCCTGTTGTATATATTGCGTTGTAAATTTTAAGTAGGTACATTTTAGCTTCTAAAGGTAGGTTATATATCATAGAATAAGTAATTTTATCATCACCAGGTGCAGTATCTTTCTTTTTTAGGCAATGGCTCAACTCTGTTAAAGAAAAAGCTTCGTTGAGAAGGGTATTACTGGGATTCAGTACTGGCCGCGGAGGGATTACAGTTGCTGGTGCTAAAGATTGAACCAAGTTTTCTTTTATGTCTTTAGGAACCTGAGAGTTTTGTTTTTTAAGACCCTTAACCCAGCGCATTCTATGCCACATGTCTGAAGCACTAACATTCTCATCTACCGTAGTAAGCAGTTGTTTCCAATGCTTCGATTTATATTGTCGATGAACTTGCTGAGCAGCCGCAGTTTTTAACGAAAGTACTTGAAGATTTGCAGGAGTAGGATTGCTTCTAAATATTTTTAAGGCTAATCTACGCTCTGCTATCGCTAGTGATATTTCAGGGTTCCAATAAGGTTTCGGTCTGAATTTTTGAGTCGGGTCTGTGCAATTTTTTATCATAGGAATGCTTTTATCTGCCGCATAGTTAATTTCGTCAATGAGAAAATTATAACTAACCTGAATGTTATTAGTTTCAGAAACAACTAAATTCTGGTTAATCCTTTCTTTTAAAATATTTTTATATGTATGCCAATCAGCCAGTTTGAAATTCCGCCCTATGACAAAATTACGAGTGTTTTGATATTGTAAAGAATATTTGATTATAAGATGATCACTATTAAGGTTCTCACGGGTCACTTTCCAGGACATATACGTGGCTAAATCGGAGGATACAAAAGTAATGTCGGGGGCAGATTGCTGTAAGTTTCCGTTTACAAGCTTGATCCGTGTAAACTCTCCATTATTAAGCGTTACAAAGCCATTATCAATAGAAGCTTCCAGCAATTGTTTGCCCCGACTGTCATTCTTATAAGACCAATTTGTATGGTGCCCGTTAAAATCGCCTGCCAGAATTGTTTTAGTCCCAAATTGTGAAAATAGTGTATCCCAGTCCCTCTGCGTAGTAGTTGGAGATTGAGGGGAGTAAATAGCCACCACCTTTTCCAAATATTTGCAATTTAATATTTTAACCCCTATTAAATCTGTGTTATTATTTAAGTCTTGAATAGAAAGTATATGTGATTTTATTGACTTATGCACGTATATGGCCACCCCTCCATAACCATCGACCCTGTCGCGTCTATAAATATTATAGTTGTTAGCTCGTAGTACCTTATCATCGCTAAGCCATGTTTCACTCAGTACAGCGATTCCAATTTTCTCATGGCTCAACCATAACTCGAAATCATGTCGTTTTGGCATCAGACTCTGTGAGTTCCATTGCGCAATATGAATAAAATGCGCAACAGAGCCCCCAGAGCCCGATGCCGTGTAACGATTATTTGCATGGTTGCAACTATCCATACTTAAGGAGGCCCAAAAGTTTGGAAAACACTTCACCGTTACTTACATTCTTAACAATAAATCCTACTACTTCATCAAATAACACTTTCAACACTTTCTGTACTTTTTCTTCGAAACTGTCATTCGCTATCACAATGTCCTTTATCTTATGTAATACTCGAGTTATGAATTTACTTTTCTTCCGACTATCTTCCGATTCGGCGCATTCTTGAACTGTTTCTCTTTCTTCGCTAGGGCTTTGATGCCAATCTTCAATATCCCGCGTAGTTATTCCTCGCTTCTGTTTTTTGTTCAATTTTTGTTTCTTTTTCTTAATGTTAGGGTTTTCTACATCGCTCGAGCTCTCATCCTCAACTCTTGGAGTTTTCAGTGTCTGGAGAACGGCAGCGCTGTACGATGAACTCAGTTTTTGAGGCTGATGTCTTTCTGATACGTGTTCTGCTAGAGGTTCTCTTTCTTCCCGGCAATACTTTTCTAAGTACATAGATAACGCTACTTTATACGTTACGTTATTTCTTGACATAATTTCACGTATTTTCTTTTCTTTCAAGAAACTCGGACATACTTTACTAAATGACATATGCTGACCTTTACAGTTTACGCATCTAAATTGAGTGGTCTCACAGTTATTGTGATTGCCTCCGCATTTAGGGCAAATTGTTTTGTTGCTTGGGCAAGTACGAGTAGTGTGCCCAAACCTCCAACAGAAGCTACACTGGGATACCGGAAAGGTGTAGGGTTCAACCTTAAATCTACATTCATATCCGTGTATGTATTCTGGCAGTGAAGAACTTTTAAACCCGAATCTCACGGTCTCACTCGGAATCCACTCGCCTTTATCTGATAATCGTTTAAGTCTCTTTGCTGATACTATTTTACATTCAGAGCTAAATTCTTTCATCAGTTCATCATCTGTAATATTCAACTCTAAATACTTCACTACGCCATAACTAAGGTCGACCTCTGTCGCGAAATGGCAACGGAATCCCAGTTCTGTCATTTTTAAATTATTAATTAAACTCAGTGCATCATTCCTTTCATTAAAGCTGACTACTACTTTGTAGGCATTTTTATATCTAATCTTCGACGCGCTCGCAATACCTTCAGATTTCAATAGTCGGGCTAAGCCTATCTGTTTAGGCAGCATTTCATAAGAAGATAAGCAAACATCGTTTTTATTGAAGTCATTAATGAGGGTATTCGGTTTATTTATCAGAGAGCGTATTGTTTTCCTCGAGACGGTAGTGTAACCGGCTTCGTCTACGACTCGGGCACCCTCGTCAATTTCCGCTTCGCGATGTCGTTTAACTGCGCTACGAGTAGGTAGGATAACAGATGGCAGCGACTGGTCGCAATGTAATTCATTATTTATTGCACAATTCGAACGTACCTCGTCATCACTCATGTTGTTCGACTCGGACGGAGGCCTGGTGTGGACCTCGTCCATCGCTGCAACCACTTAGTTCACTACTTATACAGAAGTTATTGCTAGGATGTAAGATAACAAAAATATATACGTGCAACCGCTGTGCTGGCCGCCGCACGACTGAAGACATTCAGTTAAATTTACAGTTTTCCCAATTGTTTAAAAAATTATGAGCTCATTTATAACAATTAGCAAAAAAATTATGTAAATTTTACACATTTTCTTTGCATTAATAATAACTAAGCATAATTTGCTGCCACTAAATAGTTAGCTCATGTACATAGAAAAGAACACTTGGTTATTAACTAACCGTTAGTACTTATTTAATAGTATCCGTTGTCACGTTATTTATTTATTGATGATCAAGAAATCAAGAAATCAAGAACGTTTATTGTCAGCTGTGTTTACAAACATGGTGGTCAAGATTTTACAAAAGTATCAACAGCTACCCACTTGGGCATACAATAACATGCATGGCTAATGCAATCATCATGCAATTTATAATTAGATATTGCTAAAAAAAAAAAGTATTATTATTATGAAATGTCATGTCATTAATCCAAAATCATTACTTATGTGAAATGTCAAGGTTTTTGTCTTTCAGGAATTCGTCAATTGTATAGTAGCATTTGTCAAGTAATAGTTTAGTTAAATTAAATTTGAATTTATTACATGTCATCTCCTTCATAACATCTGGTAAATGGTTAAATAATTTAGTGCACATTACATATATACTTTTGTCATAGAAATTAGTTTTAGAGCCTTGGGGAGGTAAAACATAATATGCTTTTCTGGTTCTGCGTAGTTTCTGTGTAACTTTTTTATCAAACATTTCTAAATTCTGCTTTACAAAAAGACACGCTTCCAAAATATACATTGACGCTAAGGGTAATAGTTTAAGTTTTTTGAAAATTGGAACACAACTTTGTCTTTGTCTGGCTCCAACTAGTGCTCTTATACATTTCTTTTGCTTTATAAACACTTTTTTTGCATCTACTGAGTTTCCCCAAAGTAATAAACCGTAACGTAAATTAGAAGCCACATTCCCATGATAAGCACATATCGCTGCTTTTTGTGACGCTACTTTTGTTAATCGCTTGAGTGCATAAACAAATCTAATGCTAATTTTTTTACTTAGATGGTCAGTGTGGCTTTTCCAATTACCGTGACAGTCTACGATCAGTCCTAGAAACCTTATCTCTTTTACTGGTTCTATGATTGTATTTTTATATTTAATTGAAATATTATTTATCTTTGATTGTGGAAAATGAAATTGCATTAGTTTAGTTTTATCTAGATTCACTAGTAGATTATTGTCATTAAACCAATTCATGATATTTTCAAGTGCTTCATTGATAATGTTTTCATAGTCTGACTTATTGTCGCCTTTGACTATGAGCGTAGAATCATCTGCAAACAGTACCATTGGATGATCTACCGTTGATGGCAAGTCATTTATGTACACAAGGAATAGTAAGGGTCCCAATATGCTTCCTTGGGGAACGCCATACTCTACACGCCTTAGTCTGGACTTGTAAACTACTTCTTCGTTGTTTTGTATCCGGGTGATTTCAGTATATTGTCGACGATTACTCAAATAAGATTTCAGTAGTTTGTACGCCAGACCTCTAACACCGTATAATTCCAGCTTTCTCAATAGCTTTTTATGACAGACAAAGTCAAACGCTTTTGACATATCCATGAATATTGACGTAACCGGTATCTTACTATTAAGACATTCGCTTATTACTTTCATCATTTCATATACAGCCCGAGTAGTAGACCGGCTCCGCCTAAACCCATATTGTACGTTACTTAAAACGGCATATTTTTCAAGAAATTTATAAAGTCTATTATAAATTATTTTTTCATATATTTTTGAGATGACTGGTATTAATGCAATCGGCCGATAGTTTTCACATACTAGCTTATCACCTTTTTTGTAGAGTGGTTTTACTGCAGTGATTTTCAGAAGATCGGGAAACTCTCCTTGTTCTATTGTTAGATTAACTAGATAAGATAGTGGTGTTGCTATCACCGCTTTGCAATGTTTTATTACTTTTGTAGAGATTTCGTCATGACCTTCACTATTTGTCTGTTTCAAGGATGATATGATTTTAATTATTTCGTTTGGTGACGTTGGTTCCATATAAATGGACTGCGGTACACGGTTTATATTTTGAGGATTTTTGATTGTATCGGATTGATGCATTGACCTATTCTGATTATTTACTAAATCTATGTAAGTATCATTAAAAGCGTTTGCAATCTGCGTCGGATTTTCTGTTAAATTATTGTTGTGTTTAATTTTGCCAATTGATGTTTTAGGGACTTTTTGTTCGAGACTACTTATTACTTTCCAGGTTGCTTTGGTTTTATTTTCCGATCGATCTATTTCTTTGTTATTTTGAATTTTTTGTGATTTATTTATAATTTTGCGTAAAATATTGTTGTATTTTTTGTATTGTTCTTTTGTTTGTCTATTATATCTATAGTCTAAATATAAGGTTCTTTTGCGTTTGCATGATAATTTGATACCATTTGTTAACCATCGAGGTCTTTGTTTTGCGTGTATTTTTAATTTTTCTATCGGAAAACATAGGTTATAAAACAATTTGAAAATATCATAAAAGCTATTATAAGCTTGGTTCACATCGTTTTGTTCATATATTTCTGACAGAGATAAGCTTTCAAGACATATTTTGAATTTATCCATATTTTCTTCAGTATACATGCGACGTTTAACATACCAATGTTTTAAACAATACAGTTGCTTTACAGGGCATTTAAATATCAGTGTAGAGTGATCAGAAAGTTTCATGTGATGTATTTCACTAACACAGTTTCGAATATTATTATGTATGACATTATCTATGCAAGATTTACTTTGAATTCGTGTAATTTCGTTAAATTCTAATCTAAATTTAAAATCTGTAATAAGTTTTTGAAAATCAGCGGTTTCTTTAGTGTTTTTTAAAATATTTATGTTAAAATCCCCGCAAATAATAATTTTCTTATTCTTGACAGTATTTAACCTTGACAAAAGACTTTCTAAACATTCTGAAAATGTTGAAAGATTTGTTTTCTTTGGTACTCTATACACTGATACGACTATAATTTTATACGGAATGAGTTCAATAGCACAACATTCGAAAACGGAGACTTTTGAGCTCTTCTTGAATTGAGGTAACTCTCTGTAATCTATATTATTTTTGACCAAAATACAAGAACCTCCTCTACTCTGTTCCCGGGCGAAGTAGCTTGCTAGTTTGTAGTTAGCAACATTGACGTTTTTTATGTGATCTTCTTTGACGAAATGTTCTGTCAGGCATAGAACATCAATTTCCTCCTCTTTCTGTGCGAATTCTTCTAAAACTATTGTTAATTCCGAGCTTTTTGCAGTTAAACTGGCTATATTTTGATGTAATATTCTTAGATAATTATTATTTGTGTTGTTTGGCACGAAAAAATGTTTGTTGTTCATTTACGCTTGTTTCATTTATGGTTGGCTCGATTATCGTTTCTTGGCATCTCTGAAAATAAAATGGTATAGTACCTGGCCTCGCTTTATGGTTGTCTTTTGGAATTTTCGTTTTTGTAATCTGTGCATAAGATGGTTGTGATTGTTGTAATTTATTTTGTTTCGCTTTCAAATAATCATTCTTGTAGTTCACAAATACTATGAATTTTATCATTCTTTCACAGATGTGCTTTGCAATTATGCTTCTAGGTGGAATTCGGCGACTGTACCCCATGTTGACATAAAAAGTATGCCTTAATCTATTGCATGACAGTTTTAGTTCTTGGTTCAACGTTAATTCGTTGAGACTATTATTGTATGGTACTTCTGAGACAAGGCAGTTTGTGTGTTTGCAGCTAAGAAGTAAATTATTGGCATATATCCTAAAGTCAAATGGGTTAGTATCATTTATCCCTGCAACTAATATAACGAAGTCATTTTTGGTCAGAGTTTTTAATTCCTTGTTAATGCATGTTGTTATATGTTCTATTTTTGCATTCGGCTTAAATATACAGCTCACGTCATATTCTGCTCCTAATAGGTTTTGAAGAGATTTTTGTAAATGTCGGCCTTGTTGGTCTGCTATTATTACAATTTTTTTCTTTTTTGAAATTTCTTTAACATTCAACTGTATTGTATTGTCTATATTTGTGTTAATTTCTTGAGTAATATTACTTGTGTCATGTATATTAATGTCCTGTGTATTGTTGACTGTATCATGCATAATGTCATTTATAATAGAATGGTTGATTGTAGAATGCTGCAACTCTTTAGCGGTTTTTTTGTTTATTTGAAGATTTCTGTTTATTTTCGTACTTTTTTTCGGCGTTGAGCATGAATCGAATCGTATTTTTTTGTATGAATCAATAATTTGCTGAAGTTTTTCACATTTTTCTGTTATTTTTTCATTATTTAATGTTAAAGTTCTGTTTTCTAGCATTAGGTTTTCAATTTCGGCGTGCGCAGAAAGTAACTCAGTGCTTAGTTGAAGTATTTTCTCTTCTAGCATTACTATTTTCGAGACACTTAGATCAGTAGATAAATTGAGTACACTTCTTGTAGTTTTATTTGATTCCATGCTTGAGTCTGTAGTATTTATTGTAACGTCATTTAAGGACTGTGCTCGTTTTAATCTACGTTCTGTATTTATGTTGTTGAAACTCATGGAATTGGTTGATATCGTATTTTCGTTATTGTACATTTTTATTATTATAATCTGCACTAAAATTCGGAAGTTTTATTTTTCTGGTAACACTGGTCTTGAAACTCGGATGATATTTTTTAGTCTGTGGTATTGCGATGCTAAAAATATTGCATGTTTCCGAGGTGGACTTGGAACATTTAGTAATGACAGCTGGATTGTTACTGTCAGTTCTGTCAGTTGGTAATAATGTTGTCAAATTCGTTGTTGTTGTTTTTCAAATGCGGGTTTTTCGCAAAAATGTTTATTTTATATTAATGAAGTTTTCAGGTAGAAAAATATTAATCTGAGAGTGTTTTGTGATGAATTCGATGTTCAATGATCATTTTAGTGTACTGTTATGTGATATTTCTACAAGATAACACTCACTCAGGTAATTGGCGATCTTGAGTTCACTTTTTTGTAAATTTAAGGTTAATTACACTAGATTTGGTAATTAAAAAGTAGAATTTTATTAGACACAGTGTTTACTCGACAACCAGTTTGACAGCTCCAGATGTCGATGGTTTAACTTTAAGTGAATTAAACATGGGTATAGCAGATTTTATCGATTGTTATTAATTAATTGCGAATTGTTTATTAGATTGTGATGATGTGTTTAAATTTAACCAAGATATAATTAGGAACAAAAAATATTAGTTATAAACGATTGAGAAGTGTAACACATAATTACAGTTTGTTTACCAATAAACAAGTTTGAAATTGTTTATTGTATTTAGAATTGTCCGATTATTACTAACCTATTCAGAATTATTTGAATTTTAATGCATGCTTCAATAATTATGAACGAGTAGTTAATAATTGTTAATCGGCATGACATGGGTTTTTTGCATAAAGCGCGCGAATTTCAAATATTTTTATGTTTTTTGCCATTTACAGAAAAACTACTCATTGTACCAAACAAACTAAATTCCAGGCAGATGAAACCAAAGGCAACCTAAAACACAGACGTTTCGCTGGCTCGGTCAATAATACAAAATATTATTACGTATTTCTATTAATTTTTTGAACTTGCAAGATAATGGCCCATATACCTGTAGTTTCCCGGAGTACAGCCGGGATGAAATGAATTACGTGACAATTGACATGCTGAGGCATTCCGTTTGTTGCCCGTGGTCCTACCAGATGTACTACTAGTAGGATCACGGGCAAGATTTTTTTCCCGTGATCCTACCAAGCACTCTGATTGGAACACTACGGGCAAGAATTTCGTGCCCGTAATCCTACTAATATTGCAGTGACATATTTTCAGGGTTTTAGCCCCATTTTGCCCGTAATATTGATCTTGAAGTCAAAGGACATGTCCACAAAATGTATGGAGGCTGGTATAATAATAATAAAAAATTCTAACCACAACACTCGTTACATTTCGAGAAAATTCATATTTTTCTGAGTCTATTACAACAGTTAAAAACAAAAAAGAGCCCTTCGATTTTTTTAAATTAATTCTGAATTTATTAGGATAAATAAATATATTTGTCTCAATAAGTAGTTTATCTCTAGCAACCCTGATTAACTAACCTCCAAATTGTTAAATAAAAGTATTTTTACCAATAAGACACACTTTTAAAGTGTTTTTTTGTCACATTGTACCAACAAACTGGTCACACTGGCAGGTTATAATGATTAATTTTAGCAAATTAAGCGATCAATGTGGAAGAATCAGCTACAAATGCAAGTAAAACAACGATAGAAGCACTTTATCATTGCTAAACTAGAAAAAGTAAAAAAAAGTAATAAGCTGTATTGTTAACATTTGCTTACTTTTTTTTAAGGTTAAAAAATGACAATCGTCAAAGTGACAGCAGTCTTTTGGGACAATTTTTCCCTTTCTACCGATTTTCACGAATTTCAGAATTCGGCGAGCTGAGACGATAAAGAGGATAATGACTTAGCTGTTGAAACCAATTTTTTGTAACATCTTTTTACACGGCTTAACAATAAACATTTTGTTATTCTTATGCAAGCTGCAAGTTATTTCTTGGTAATTTTGTGCTCCATCTAGCCTTTTTTTACTCGATCTAGCCCTTTTTAGTTTCTTCGGTAGCCTCAATTACTAAAACTAAGGTGGCAACACTGGTCGTAACAGATAATCAGTGTCTCCAACTATACCGTAATTACGGTAGACATACCGTAATTTTGCTGGATTTACTAACCGTACCATCTACGGTACGGTATCAAAAACTACCGTAATTTACGATTTTGTTGTATTCCATAAATTGATCAGTCAATCAGTACTCATTTTTGTTTTAGATATATCAACATTGATTAATATATGACAACCCTGCTCATCGAAGTGGGATTCCCCGCTTTGTTAGCCGAATAATGTATCAAAAGACATGGCAAGGATTGTGTCGATTTCATCCCAACCTATAAAATGATAAATATGATGAACACTTCGATGTACAAAAATGAATAGTAAATATCTAAGTACTAAAAACTAGCTAAAACGGATGTCTTTTATTTAATAAATAGGTTTACTGTAAGTTTTCTGTATTTTTTTAATTATTACCGTTATCTGCCGTATTTTTTACCTGGTAACACCGTATTTTTGAACAAACGTTTTGGAGACAAATCTATTTCGTAAACTTTGTGATTTGTGAATTTTGTTATTGTGACGCATAGCATACGAACTACGAAGTGAAATCTGTTTTTACATACACCTTGCCGTTGTGGATTGGGGAATAAACAGTACCTACAAGAGAATAAGGTATGTTTGTAAAGGCCCAAAAAGACAATTATGCTGGAATCCAGAGTCTGGATAGTTAGAGGTAGGTAATTTTGTTTTCAACATAGTTTTCTTGGTTAGTTTAAAGATTTAGGCCTTTAAAAATACATCCAGGTAAATACTACATAGGTAAGTAATTTGAAAAGTAAGTACTGATTTCAAATAAAGTTTTTCGGTTAGGTATTTTGATAAGAACGTTAATACTACGTAGCTTTTCTATGGGTATTTCTGACTCACAAAATAGGTATGTTACATTAAAATCCTAATTTTAGACATCCATGATTTTCTTTTTAGCAACTTTTCTATTATTACTAGTCAATTGATTATATTTAGCAAAATTATTCATTTAATACCACATTATTAACTATTAATTAACAGTAGATGTGCACTTGATGATTTCATATAAGTTAATTATTTATTAATTTTTAACAGAGTTGCTCTTACATTTTCAACCGAACACATTATTTAAACATAAAAGAGTAATGAAGATGACTCATCAAATGCAAGCCAAGTAACTTATTTAAATAAACATATCAACATTATTGATATTTTTTTAAAAGTTCATTTGTTTGCAGTACTTTGAATAAAGCGCGCGTGTTTTTTCCAAAATACTTAACTGATGGATGAAGAGGTTCAGAACCTCCCCAAGGCGTGGGATCTTGAATCTTACATAGAAGTGTTTAAAGGTAAGATTTTCATGTCATTTTGCTTGTTTAAAATGTCACATTCACATGGTTTCAAGAAGGGTTTAATAGAATCTTAGGTTATGTATTGGTTTGTTTACAGTACCAGTATCACAATATGACTAGTTTCATGGATGTAGATCGATTCCTGTCTAAAGACGATTTTGCTCTTCTTGGAGAATTGGAGTGGCCGTGGATGCAAACCCATTTTTTAAGAACTGAAAAGTATTTTTATTGTGGTTACCCAACTGTTTCAACAATACCATATCATTTTACAGTGCACAAGAAAAACTTGATATATTTACTTAATTATATTGAGCTGTGGTGTTCTGGTTGTTGTTACATGTTAGCTTATGACCATTATCCTGGTGATGAATGTGATTACTGTTAGCAAAATTGCTATCTATACCGGGTTGATAAAATAAAATCACAACTACCATAATTTAAAAGCCTATTTTAGAGAAACACCATTAATTCCAAGCTAAGCATTAAACATTAGTTAAACAAAGTGCAGAAAAACTTGTAACTCTAGTTTGCATGTTTGATATTTACCGAAGTGTGAGTGGAACTTGCACACCGTGTGTTAATCAACTTGTAAGTATGAGGAAGAAACTTAACTTTTCCATTAAAACTATTGTCCTCATACATCAATATAGGTCACAGTCTGTTTGCCAACTGCAAATAAATTAGATTTTGTAATTTGTTAGTTTCCTTTTTTTGTGATGAACCACAACAAACAGTTCTTGGAATTTTTTACTTTACTTTTGCTGTAAGTCTGCTCCTTGCCAAAATTTGTGGTTTTATGTCAATGGGAAGTACCCTATAGATTCTGATTTCCTTGCAGTTGACAGGCAGATGGACAGACGATGAAGTGAACCTGTAGAAGTTCCTTTTTTTACTTTAATGTTTGTTTTGAGGTACGGAACCCTAAAACAAAAGCAACAAATCAGCAATATTTGAATCCTTTTTTTGATGTTGTGCCCTATTCATTTATATTAAGTTTATGTACCTAAACTATTTTTACATTTCATTACAGAAAATGCAATCTCATCTTTATCACTACCTTTACTTGAAGAATCTGACATTAAGGAATTATTTCCTAGAATTGGCCATCGTGCTATATTTACCAAAAATTTAGAAATCCACAAAAAGACTATGTATCCAATTTCCGAACAGAATTCTGTAAGTCATTTAAAAAGTTAATGTAATGCTTACTTGTCATGTCATACCAAGCAGAACTTAGACAGTACATATTATTAGGGTTCCTTAAAAAAATTAAGGAACCATAATAATAAGGAACCTTTTCAATTTCACAATCTCATGTATCACTTATTCGTTGTGTCCTTTTAAACTCAAAAATTTAATTTTCTCATCAACAAGCTGAACAAAGTTGTATGAATATTAGACGGCGCTTTGCTGGCATTATATTGTATTATTATTATATACTACGGGACTAATCGCGCACTAAATTACGAGATAAATAAATACCTCCTCATCCCGACGTTTCGGCCGAGTTGGATTGACCGTGGTCACGGGTAGAATGTCGGTCGACAACGGTCGATGCAACTCTGCTGAAATGTCGGGATGAAGAGGCTACCTGTGACCAACAGTTGATGCGACTCGGCCGAAACGTCGGGATGGTGAGGTATTTATTTATCTCGTAATTTAGTGCGCGATTAGTCCCGTAGTAGGTATATAATAATAATGTGTTCAAATCGCGAAAGTTTAAAAACAACATTATATTGTATACCTAAAAGATATAGATAGATATATAATTATGATTCAGTATAGTTATAATTTTTGCTATTACTCAATAATTTATTTATAGGCTTGTGAAGATTTGGCAAGTATTAATGTGTCTGACTTTATTGCGTTTCCGCTTGACACTGATCTGCAACTGCAAGACCCAACTCAGGCTTCCAGCTCATCTAATAATAATGCATCATCACCCATCACCTTAATCCTACCCGAAAGCCAGACTAACATATGTGTATGATTATTTGCTTATTTTCTTATGTAGTATATAACATTCCGAAGATAAAGCTATTAACTCATTATAGATTTAGCACTAAACATTTTATAAAAATCAACTCATTGTTATTAGACTCTGATTCAGACATCATTATTTTATAGGGTTTTTCTGGTGGTATTTTAATTCAATATTGTTTTTTTTAGGACTTAAGACTGTTATTAGAAAAATGTCTGGAAGGAAAAGGTCTTCTTAACTTAAGTAAAAATGTTCCATTGGAAAATGCTGCAAGACAGAGATTGGTGAGACTGATCGGGATATATATATTAAGACAACATCCTGAAGCCGCTATCAGAACCTCCACATATGCTGATTGGGCCCATGAAATTGTTAGAGTGTTCCCAAAAGAAAAACCATCTGTTTACTTTCACAGTAAAATTGTAGAGTCCTCTCGCGGTCTTGTCACAAGACTCGCTGGAAAGCTACCCGATCAAATCCACAACCTCAAACGAAAATATCGCGAGACGGGTATAATTGAAAAGCGACGTAGATCATCTAGTTCATCTTCACTAAGTACACCGCCCTCCTCACCAGCTCTCCGTTTACCTAAAGGATTAAGCAGCGACGACGAAGAAGAAGTAACAGAACAAATTCAATGGCTCAAGAGCTCTTCACAGCCTTGGGCGGCTGTTGAGGAGAAGTGGGGTAACACGACAAGAACACGCCTGAATTTGTCAAAAAATTTACTGATAACAGAATATTTTGAAGAGTACCCTGCGCTTCAGAAAAGCAATGGATACCTACTAGTAAGTTGACTTTATTGTGTACACATAAGCTAACAACCAAAAGAAAAAACTAGTTTTTGATCAAAATATTATTTTAACTAGGTTTGTGTTTTATCACATCTCACATGACGCGGAGTAATGTAATCCTGGTTATCATAATAATGGCATATATTATAAAAAGTCCATAAGAGGAAGCCTTTATTTGTAATAACTAATTATGATAACTTTAACCTATTCTTTTTGTTCTGTTTACAGCTAGAAAAAGATTTCGACAACCTGTATGCTGGACAGTTCACAGATATATATGAAAGCTTCCCTATAATAAAACATAAACTAAACGACCTTGCTAAAAAAAGGCTGGCAAACAACAAAGATAAAAGCTTTTTTAACTTCGTTACCTTGCAAGATTGTGAGTAACTACATTCTACTTATTTTATTCCTACAATGCCGACTAAAAATGGTATTACAATTTGAAATATTCAGACGAAATATTTTAATTGAAATGTGTGGTTTCAGCATCAGAAGAAAACGCCAACATCGCCACCTTCCTGCAAATCCCGACGCTTTTAGCAGTCACAAGCATCCGATTGAAAAACCGGCCGAAGAAGGTATAGGTACAATCAAAAATGGCAGCAAACGCATCTTGTAATCATGTTAATGTAAGTTTAACTCTAGGTATGCGACACCAACTTCAATTGAATGAAATATTTCATCGTGGCAGCGTTAGTAGCATTCTTAAATTAGGTCCGGAGAAAACAATGTCACCATCAGAAGCTAGTAATATTAAAAAAAATAATAATTTAGATAACTCAAAATTAGTGGAACGGTTTAATTGGGCTAAGATTTCTACTGTATGTTATAAAAAAGGATGTATACTTGTACATAGTTTACAAAGTGATGCTTATAATTATATGTTAATGGTAGTTGAAAATGTTTACTTGTACGATTATAAGCATTTGATTTTTTCAGGTGTACTTTTAAAAACGGTAGAATTTGACGAACATTACTTCGCATATCGGCTAAATACCGAAGCTTCAGATATGCATTGTACTGTGTCACTTGAATTATTACTTTCACCAATTCCAATTACTAAAATTGTTTTGCGTAGTGGAAAACAATGCGTAGTTTTAAGGAGTCCGTTGTAAAAAGGAAAACGGTGTAAGTATTGATTTTAATGTGAAGAAGAAAGGGAACAATTGTTTCATAAAGGTAACGTCCACAAGTGGTATATTATTCAGAGAAAAATCTAACCAAGATGATATACAGGGTTGACTGGTGAACAAATGGTATTTCTATAGAAAAATATCGATCACCCGCGACCAAATGTATGGAACAGCTGATTTTTTTTGAGATTTGACAGAAGTCGCAGAACAAAAAATGTTAGTTTTGATGTACAGAATAAGCCCCTAAAAGGTTGCTCAATGTTTACCAGTCACCCAGTATACATCATTTGAAAGCTTGTAATATGGGCTTGTCAAAAATATTTAATTTACATTTTTTCATCCCTCTATTTTTTTTAATGTGAAAAAAATTGTATGAAAAATGTCAATATAGTTTTCTATTTTTTTTTGTTTTAGCAACAAAAATGTGCTTGTCATTATTTTACTTGCATTATTATCCGATTTTCCACATGAATCCCGTAATCTTCTAAAATTAAAGAATAAAAAATAACTAGTGTGCCCAGGATTAAGTTTACCTATTTTAAGAAAATCATCAGATATTGTTTCCAATTGATAAAAATGATTATAATTCAGCTATTTGAAGATTGCTTAATCAGACTTGCAAAAGATGAGCTACATAATGTGTCAAATATATTTATTAGGATAAATAAATATATTTCACACATTATGTAGTTCATCAAGAAGTTCAAAATTAATTTTTAAAAATCGGAGGACCCTTTTTTTAACTGATCTAATAGACTCAAAAAAACATGTACTTTCTCGGGATGTAACGAGTGTTTTGGCTAGATTTTTTCATTGTTATTATACCAGACTCCATACTTACCTACATTTTGTGGACGTGTCCTTTTATTTATTTAGTTTATTCATTACAAACATAATACAAAAATACAAACTTTTCCTCTTTATAATATTAGTGTAGATGTAGAAATGTAATGCAATTATTATATTATTAATGATATCATTTTCAAAAAATACGCAAATTACCAATATTTTGGTATTGGCCTTTTGCGTTTATTATAGTACCTACCTACTTTGCTGATTTGATCATTTACGTGTAAAATAATTGATATATACATAAAAGGCCAAAAATGGGTGAAAATGCGCTTTGGCCTTTTTGCGTTTCTGGCACTTTGCGTCGCAACCATGCTATTTTCCAAAAACTAAACATACATACGATAATTTCAGCTCAGTGCTATCGTTCTGTGTAATTCTACATTCACAAACAATGCCAATGAGAGCTATTCAATTCTACAGATCATTAAAAACGATTCGCCTTCCATTTCTTAGACAAATCATATTAAAAGTATTTAAAAGAGGAACACATAATTGCAGTTTAGTCAAAGTTGTACAATCGTGTAGCTCTTATTATCAGATATTTTATAATAATGCTCATGTTCGACATTTCCACAATTTAATATTATATTTTCCACAATTTTTTAAATGGATGATACATTTGATTGCTTAATTATGGAAACCGAGCACTCTTAGCAAATTTGTGTTGTTTTGAATCGAATTTATTTGCATCATCATCATCTCACAACAAAACTTCACGATACTAGAGACACAAATTTGCTTGGGACACCTTGTTTACCATACATAATGTTTTATTGATTTCTTTCCTAATTTGAACTTGATCATATATGAAAATAAATAGTAGGTAAAATGATAATTGTTTTTAATTTTAAGGTCCACAATTTTTATTATATGTAGGTTCTAGTAGTAGGTATAGGTATTATTAAGTTCTTGTATAACTCACTTGTTATTTGGAATCAATTTACTCGTAGCTTTAGCAAATTTACCCCGTGATCACAGAAAACTTATTTGGTATATTGAATCGATGTATTTTGTAACGTTAACCATTTTACTGTGTAAGGTACACTAACCAATATCAATTTACTTTGTAACGTTAGGTAGCCATTTTGTCCTATTATCCTATAACCTTTTTGATACCGTGAATCAAATGTCGTAGCCATATTCTCTATCTGTACTGAGTAAATTATCGCCTTACAACATTACCCAAGGATGTAAGAAAAATTGCTACTTAGCCATTTCACGCCTTACAATCTTTGTAAGGTTGAAGGTTGCAAGTAAAGTGGCCAAGTACAGAGATAGTTGACTACGATATAAAAAGGTTAACTTTGATTAAAGGGTAAAATGGCTAAAGCTACAAAGTAAATTGATTTCGGATAGTGCACCTTAACCATGCTTACACAATAAAATTGTTAACATTACAGAATAAATTCCGATTCAATATACCGAATAGTTTTTGTGATAACAGGGTAAATTGGCTAAAACTACAAGTAACCTGATTCCAGATAACAAGTGAGTTGACTGTAGTCACAGGGTAGAATAGCTAAGACAGCAAAATAAATTTATTACAGATATCGAGTAGGTTGACTGTAATTACGAGGTAAAATGGTTAAATCTACAAAGTTAATATATCCCTGATTACAAGTAAGTTATTTATGAATACAATGTAGAATGGCTAAGGCTACAAAGTAAATTTACTAGAGATACCGAGCAGGTTGACTGTGATCACAAGGTAAAATGGTTAAATCTACCAAGTTAATATATCCCTGATTACAAGTAGGTTATTTATGAATACAGTGTAGAATGGCTAAGGCTACAAAGTAAATTTACTAGAGATACCGAGCAGGTTGACTGTGATCACAAGGTAAAATGGTTAAATCTACCAAGTTAATATATCCCTGATTACAAGTAGGTTATTTATGAATACAGTGTAGAATGGCTAAGGCTACAAAGTAAATTTACTAGAGATACCGAGCAGGTTGACTGTGATCACAAGGTAAAATGGTTAAATCTACAAAGTTAATATATTCCTGATTACAAGTAGGTTATTTATGATTACAGTGTAGAATGGCTAAGGCTACCAAGTAAATTTATTAGAAATACCGAGTAGGTTGACTGTAACTACACGGTAAGTTAGTAAAGTGTACAAAGTTAGTAGATCCCCGGTGACGAGTAGGTTAATTGTAATTACAGAGTAAAATGGCTAAAGCTAGAAAGTATTTTTTTACAGACACCGAGTAGATTGTTTATGATTACAAGGTAAAATGGTTAAAATCTATCAAGTAAGTCTATTCCATAAACTAAGAAGGTTGGTTGTGGCTACCAAACAAAATGACTATCTATATCGTAACTTCGTTCCCTACACCAAGTAGTTAGATTGTGGCTGCCGAGTGTAAAGCTTAAGATAAACTAGAAGTTTGCTATTATAACTAAGTAAATTGATTGTACTTACATAGTTATTCGTTCGTGGCTATCAAGTAAGTAGGGAATAGAATGCCAAGAATGTTTGCTAAAACAAACAAAGTACACAGTGCAGTTGGCTCCATTTTACAAATATGTGTCTGTTATTTATCGTTAAGCTACTTAATTATTATTTATGAAGTTTTTCTAGACAATTTATCTGGTTAATAATAACTGAGAAAAGTTAGCATTTCTGGCTTGTTTATTTTTAACTATAAACTTTGCAGGTTCTATATTGACAAACAAACAAGGTTATTTTCAGCAAAATCTTATTTATTATTTCACGATACGTTTTTTCAGTGTACTTGTATAGATAACACCTAAATAACACCCAGGCACAGAGCAAACACCTATGTTCATCACATAAATACTTGCCCTGGGTGGGGATCGAATCCACGCCTCTTTCGAAGCCACCGAAGCAGTCGAATTTTGGGAAATAAGCAGCTTCTATACTAAGGCGCAAGATTAGGGTTGGGTTTGGGTGGTTAACAAGGAGCACAGACCTGAGGGATTGTGACACAGGATTGTGTAAAAAATATTTTTTTAAAAACTACGTTTTTACAGACACCCCCCGTCTGTGTGCGCGGCTAGTAGCGTGTAAACTTACATATAATTTACTATGTGTGCTGTATTGCCTCCTCATGATCTGATTAAGTAACGGTAAGCAGTACATGCTCAATTAAGAACCTTATAAATAAACTAGAACATCAATGCTTAATATGTAGCTAGCGCATGTAGCTAATACTCTTCGCTCAACAGTTCCTATTTTCATCATTAATTAATATTCAAGACGAAACATACAGGTTTATTTCTAATCAATTAGCATCCTCTTAGGGGCTTATTCTGTACATCAAAACTAACAACTTGTGTACTGCGACTTTTGCTGAAACTAAAAAAAAAATGGTTGTTTCATAATAAAATATCGTTCCCCGCGACAAAACGGATGGATAGCTGTTTTTTTTTTAGTTTTGACAAAAGTTGTATAATAAAAGTTATTAGTTTTGATGTACAGAATAAGCCCCTAAGATTCCCTAGATTAGAAATAACTCTGTATACTAGTAGTTGTCCGAATTAATAAAATAAAAATAATTTATTTAAACATCAACGTCAAAATTACACTTGAAAAGCAAAAACATTTAATAAATAACACACACACACACACAATAGCCTGAACTAGGTTAAACCTGTGTTTCAGGCTGAAAAGAGCAAAAAATGCTAAAACATAATTATATAAATAAAATAACTATTTGCTACCTAAAACTAAGTAAAATACTGCTAGAACTGATTACAGTGCAATCGTGTGACGTACTACCTAAAAACCTACCTAATGTTGTATACATTACTAAAAAATTTATGACTAAGCTATAAAATATATGTCTACCTAATATTTAAAAATAACTGTAGAATATTTCTTTACTCAATCTTCGTATTATAAATAAACAAAATATTTATATATAAATAAAATTAAGCCTATATCTCGGTTTGCTCTTAACTAATTTGGTTTATTCTTGTAAATTTTGTTAAGATTTAGATATTAAACAATCTTGCTAAATATTATCAAAATCGGCTGATAAACACATACGCGACAAAAATGTTCCCCAATTTTGAGGAAAATCTCCCGCTCAACCAAAAAAATGTCCGACGGCATATAACTTGTTTACCAAGTTTAATCGAGATTAGTTGAAAAATGCGACCTGTAGACGAAAACCCACATCTGGGCAGACGAAAGCAAAATCGTCGTGTTAATCCGAAGAACTTTGCTCCGCTTCGGTTTTTACTTCACGACTAATGGCATGACCTCTTACAAGCTTGGGTGTATACCTACATTATTTAACTTCGAGGACGCTTTTCCGAAAAAGAAAACAAACTATAAAAGGAAAACTATTAAAACAACAGAGCAGTAAGTATTTAAGAAAAAAACAAAACCCTGCTTCCCCATCAGGACGGATCTTTGTTCGTGGCCCGGCAGCTCGCTCAATTGAACGCTTTGTCCAACACTTCGCCGCGCGCCGGGTGATGTATGACTTTGGCAGCTCTATTCCTTTTTACACCAGGGTCGATAATTTTTACAACCAAAAAAAATATTAGTAGGATGAAACCCATTAGAAAAGGAGGGGACTCTTATAAAAATAAAAGGAAAAATAATTTACGGGCGATCTGAGGTCGGGAAGGGGATGGGGGTTAAGGGTAAAAAACGGCATAAAGCATCTACGCATATAATTTAAAGAAGATTCGACAACTTACTCCAAATATTGTAGATGTCTTATTAAATATTAATTTTATTAACTTATTTGTTTGTTAATTATAGTAGTATATTTTTATTTGCAATTTTTTTGTTATAAATGTCACATGTAATCTAACGTTTTTCGAGTAATTAAAGTGTAAATTTTAATAAATAGCTCAAAATATTTATAATAATTAAAAAAAAGCTTTCGAATTCGAGTTTTTTTAATTTTTTGCATTTTCTGAGAAGATTTACTATAGTAACATATTTTTTTTTTTCACCATCAGAAAGTAGAGATTTCAACGAACAGAAACCATACCAACTTTTTGAAAAAAGCTGATATTTTGACGGGTGAATTTTCGATTGAAAATTAGGATGTTTCTTCGATATTAATTCAAAATAAGGTGAAAAAATAAATATTTTTAATCAAATAAATTACAGCGTATTTGGGACATAAAAAGGTAAGTTTTCACCAAATTTCGTTAAAAAAAAAAGTTTTTTGTAAAAGATAAAAATAAAAAACCAAAAACTTGGTTTTTTGGATTTTTCACATAAATTTTGAGGTTATGTGAAAAAAGTGTCAACACAAAAGTTTTAGATCTTTTTATTACTTTGCCATTTGCCTTTTTTCGATAGGACTTTTAGTTTTGCCGGAAATCGAGAAAAACCGTTTTTTACCCTTACCCCCCCTTATTTTTAAAGGCTTCTACTCTGGCCTATTTATAAACTGCATGTTTGAGATGGTAAAGAAGTTATTCCGTATCCAAGTATTTTTATTACTTACTAGCGACCCGCCCCGTCTCTGCACAGTAGTATTATATCTACATATAAACCTTCCTCTTGAATCACCCTATTTAAAAAACGCATTAAAATCCTTTGCGTAGTTTTAAAGATATAACCATACATAGGGGCAGACAGACAGCTCCGCCCGCGTAATACCGATGACGGAAATTTCAAATGGCGTAAGGGACAAAGTACGAGTTTTCAGGAGAGACAAACGTTTCTATTATGACAAAACCAGTTCTAACTTTTGTTTTCTTTAGGCTACGGTGATTTTGTCTTAGAAGCTAAGCCTTGATTTTTGGTGAATATGTTTACCCGTGGTCCACCAGGTGGACAAAATAGGTGAACCACGGGAAAGAACCGGATATTTCTAATAGTGATAGTTAAAATGCGCTAGAATGAATAGTTTAGGAGATTTTGTCCCTTACGACCTGTCAATTTTAGCAACTTTTTCCCTTACGACTCAAGAACATAATTGGATTTGCAAAATCAAGAGGTCGTAAGTCTATTTTGTTATATTCCAAAGTAGTCGTATATATAATATTCAAGACATTCAATTATCGCAGGGCGTAAGATTAATTATTTCTTAAACTTTTGGTTGTATCTGGTAATGATATGACGTATAATTTTAATCAGAAAACTTTACGACCCCATCAGCCATCCATTCTTCGAATTATGTGTCCTTCCCAATGCCATTTTAATTTGCTACTCTACTTTTGGTTTGTTTGCAGGTCTCCTCATTTTTGATTCGGTCTCGCAAAGAGACACCGAGCGTAGCCCTCTCTATAGCAAGTTCTTGGGCTATCTTGAGCTTATTCATAAGGCACACAGTAAAAGACCACGTTTTAGTTCCATATGTCATCACTGGCAACACATGACTATAGAAAATTCTCGCCATGAGGCGCTGAGGTATATCGGATGAAAGACGTCACACAATATTTCGAACGTTGCCCAGGCGAGTTGGATTCGGCGATGGACCTCTTTCGTGTAGCTGGACTTACCTAGTTGAACTACTTGTCCTAAGTAGACGTAACTACGAGTCAACAACTTCAAGAACCGAACTCTCAATAGATATTGAGGTAGGTACAACATGAGAATTACACATGATCTTCTTTTTATTCGTGTATTTTAAGACCCACCTGTTGAGAAACACGATTGAGGCCTTCGAGCATCGTGCTAAGCTCTTCCATCAACTTTGCCATGGCTACGATATCGTCGGCATACAGAAGGTATCTATGCCGAATCCTTTCCATTCCAGGAGCTTGATATCAGATCTCCTTGTCTCACGCTTCTTTTCAAACGGATCACTTTAGAGCTCTCTTCCTGTACTCAGATCGAGATACTGGCATTATTATATAAACACTTCGATATACCGATAGTCAATACATCATCATCGCTGGAGAGACTCAAGCACGCGTGCTTGAGTCTAACGATGCCGATATCTCGACCGAATTGAAGGCTTTCTCATAGTCCACAAACGCTAAACAAACTAGCAAGTTATACTCTTTGGTCTTCTGTATAACTTGCCGCAGCGTATGCGAGTTGCAGATCAAGAGCTAAGTTAGTTCAGGGTTAGCTCGCATAGCTGAAACAGTTTTCCATAGATATGTGCAGACTGCAGACTGCGTGCTATATACGATCTATGTAAAGCTATGTCTAATTTAGCTTAGCTCGTGGTCTGCGTACGGCTAGGATATGGTGCCAAGGCTTTTCCGGAACCCGGCTTGTCGAGACGACTTTAATAGATAAGGAGCTGATTACTTAGAACTAAATGGCCACAAGAGATCGTAGGTGCATAAAAATGAGCTTATCAAATACTTTCATAATTACCACTTATCTACTTTTTGTAGCCTTCTTTAATTTTACATAAAATAGTATTTTTCTTCATTTTGCTATCCGAAAAGAGGCAATACAGACTTTTGCCCACTACTGTAGTGGGACAATACAAGCTGATAATCATAGATTAATTATGGATCTCGCTACGCTATAATTTAATTAACAGATACATAATTATAAAACTTTTCGTTGTGCACACCAACCTGAATCAACATTACAATACAAGCTACAGTTAGTACATGAAACAGCACAATTATCGCTGGAGCCATAATTTTTTTTTAAAACTTCCTGGAATAATGTAACAAGACGTAAACAAACTAGGTATATAAACATAATTTTCGAATCATAAAATACTTTCCTAAAACTCTCTCAGTTCAAAGGACTTACTCGCTGGGACATGCAATTGCAATTTTATCAAGAGAGAGCGAGCAGCAATAACATTTCACCTTTGTGCAATCTATATACAATGTCTAGAGTTCACGAGTAGCATTTTGTCGTTTCTTTTTTAACCGACTTCCAAAAAAGAGGCGGTTCTATGTTCGTCTGTATGTATTTTTTTTTTGTTTCACCAAAAAAGATTCCGTATATGCTCAAAGTTACAGTGCAATGAACTTTGCATAAACTTATGCCAAACATATGACAATAATAATTTGCTAAAACAGAAAAAAACATAACAAAAAAAATATAGAAAAAAGAAGGAAATAAATAGGTTCGATATTATTTTCCATTGCAATTATAGGATTGTTTTCCATTGTGATAATTATCGGATAATGTAGATTGACTGAAAAACAGTTGAAGGAATGTTTAGTTTTCCAAAATCTTTTTTTTTTCGTTTCCAAACAAAGTTTTTAAATCAGTATTCAATAAGTACGTTAGATTTTTCAATAGCTTACTCATGTATTACTTAAATTCTAAGAAAATAATTTTAATTAAATGCCTACGTTAAATGATCAGTGAGTTGCATCAACGTTCCGGTCGATTCAACTCGGCCGGAACGTCGGGATGAGGAGGTATTTATTTATCTCGTAATTTTAGTGCGCGATTAGTCCCGTATAATAATAATAGTAGTAATAAAATCGCAGGGGCGACTTTGTGGCGTGTCGCCGGTGAGTGGCGACACCGCGAACCCTGATTCCCTGGGGCTAAATGAGACCTCTGACTCCTCTCTTGCCTTAACCGGCCGGTTTGGAGTGGAAACCGCAAGAGCTAAGAACCTAAGCTCCAGGGTGGAAGTGTTAAAGGGCATAACGCCGCGAGTAGCGTCTAGTGAAAACAGCACACCTCTCGACACCCTAAGCCGTCCACACCAATGTTGCCCCTCCGGCGCCAATATACGGTAGCTATTATGGGGGGCCCATTTAGTGGATGGCAAGTCACGACCCGCCTGAATATTTGAAATGAGGCATTATTTGGCGGGTGCCGTACCTCATTCCATAGCCCGTATTAAGTCATCGAACAGCACATCACAATAGCCCGATATACTGTAAGTCACATCTAGCAATAGTTATTTTTATTTTCATTCTACTTTATGTACACAACATTTTAGATTAATTTTATAAAAAAAGATGTAAAAGGGCCTCTCAGTGTTGGCTTCGGCCCCATTGATGCCTACCAAAGGACCAAGCTTTGCTTGTGATTTTAAGTAGTAATAATAATAACCCGAAATACTGTAAACCATATCAAGCAATAGTTATTATCATCCTACTCTATGCACTTAACAGTTAATTTTATAAAATTTTATGTAAAAGGGCCTCTCAGTGTTGGCTGCGGCTCCACTGATGCCTGTCAAAGGACCAAGCTATGCTTGTGATTTTTACTGTAATAATAAAATAATGTGTTCAAATCGCGAAAGTTCAAAACTTATATTAATACCTTCTTTTCATGTAATGTCTATTCATTTATCACAAAAAAATATTTAAAAGCCCAATTACGAGTCCACGTCCTTCCGGACCTTTAGCAGAGAAAAGGCAGGATTTGGTCAAGGTCAGGTAATTATTTACGGTTAAGACTCATAACCTCATAAGATAACATCTGTCATCATAATATCTTCATCTAAATCACAGCTGCAGACAGCAGATGCACTATAAATTTAGTAAAATCGTAATTTTCCCAAGTAATTGCTCGCGTGTCGCCGACAATTTCTCTAGATGTGACGGCAGCTGAGCGCCATTAAAAGTTTTCGCACGCACCTCCCTTTTGCAATTTTTTGTGCAATAAGACAAATATGTTTTTAATGGTTTTTGATTCTTTTTGTGATAAACTTCACAAAAAATACAGATGGCGCTTCCAACAATGTAGTAGTTGTTAAAAATGATAAACACTTTCACTAATTCGGCGCCTTCGCAGACAGCGTTTTAGCTTAATTGGACAAAGCATCTGGGCCGGAATCCCAGAGAGATGCAGGTTCAAATCCTGCGAACGCGTCAATTTTTGAAATGTTTATCACAAAAAGAAAGTTTATATACACCTAGTGTGTGAAGCACGATAAAAATCATTTCGATGGTATTTGATTACCCGAAAAAATGTTTTATTTTTTAATTAATATTTTTTGTACTTACTAAATACAAGTTTATGTGTGTACTTAGGCTCTTTTATGAATTAATAAGTACCTACACCCCTAATGGTACGTCCACACACTCCAAGAGGATGAATACTTAATTTTTCTATGCCAATAGCCATCCACGCGAGGAATGACGAGGCGAGACGAGGCGACACGAGCGCACTATCCACACAATAGTGCTCGCGTCCCCTCGTGTCGCCTCGCGGAGTGTGTTTTATTATCTCAGAACAAGATTTTTTATTTGCTCTGAATTTTATAAAAAATTGCAATTTAATACTACATCAACACTTGGCCTGTTCAATATCACTCAGTTTTAACAACTAATATTTTACACAGATATTATATTATATACATATTCTTTAAATGCAAAAACTAATACATATTGCAAAAATCAATGAGAAGTTGAGCAATGAGTATTTAAGTACTTCTAAAGTTAAGACGTCTTATTCATATCATATCACATAATTTTCTGTTATCTTATAAAGTACTATACGATATCGTTTATTTATCTAAAACCTGTGTGTTTGCTGCCTCTATGCTTTACGGAGATGTTGAGAGAAGAGAATTTAATCCATTACGGAAACAGGAATAAGCAAACATTCAAACTTTCAACTTTATTCGTCCAATATGAACGTTTTCTTCAGCGAGAAATCTCAGAAAACGGTTGTAAGGCTTGCTAAGATAAATAACATTATTTGGAAAAGCTTGTAAAGCTATATAGGTAACTGGTAGTTCGCGAAACAGCATTTTCCTCGCATTTGTTTACATTAGCCTTGTCCCGACTCGCTCTTGACCGATTTCATTCATACACGCAAATTTCGTTAGGATTTATAATTTTAAATCCTAAATATTCATGTCAAATATTATTATAATCGGTCGATAAATAGTGCGACAGCAAATTTCCCTCCTTTTTAAGGGCCAATAAAAGTAAACTACGACAAAAAAACAGGATACAGGGTTATTTGCTTGTCCTGTACTAAACCAAAAAGGGGGTAATTTATACCATTTTTCGGTACAACTTTTACTATAGTGTCAACCCGGAATTAGGGAACTAAGTCAGCTGTTCCAAATAAGATTGTAACTCGGAATGGACAAATTGTATGAAACAGGATTTTTTTTTTCTCGAGTTCTGGGTTGACCCTATAGAAAAAGTTGTCCCTAATGATGGTCATAATCACCTTTTTTCGGTTTAATACACCAGTTCTCGACAATCCTGTATATAGCACCCGTGTACTAAGTTTTGTTGAAATTTGCGACCGGTGGAATAAAATGAACATCTGAACAGACGAAAGCAAAATCGTTGACTTAAAACGGAGACCATTTCTCACTACGTTTACTTGCTCAATTATAAGAAAACGTCTTTTGATGATTAGATATTTTTAAACGTATAAGCTTATACGCGATGAACTCGGCGTACAAAGAGCGTGTCTGAAAAACAGCACACGTCTACTTACCACGAAGTAGCTTAAGTACTTGAAATACGTGTCATGATTGGTAAAAAGCTTTCCTCGCGTAAAATTCTATTCAGACTACGACATTTGTAATGATATGTTTAATAATGTAGTACCTAGGTAATAGGTATGTACATGCCGTAGGAAGATTCGAAAAACCTTTTCTCGCATATAATAATTAGACATTGGCTATGATGTTTCCCTATAAATACGAGTATCAGGCTTTTAGCTTTAACTTTGGCTCTGTTTTATAAAGAAACCCAAACACTCTCGAGAAAATGTGAAACAGCAGATTTTATTCGATTTGTGGTTAGCCCCATAGTAAAAGTTGTGCACAATGGTGAGTAAATATATCCCTGAAAGTCTAAACAACATTTTTATACCTAAAAGTTCTCAACATTTCTTTAGCATTATTTTCCTGTCAAAAATGAAATACGTAACTAAAATATCAGACCAAATAAAAAAAAATAACAGAACGTCGTGAACAGACTAGTGAGGCTGGTTTTGTATACTTACATGTGGTGAGTGCGTCGGTGTTGCGCCGCCATAGTTCGACTGACAAGCCAAGGCGTAGTTTCCTTGTACAGATCTGTTCACTCACGAAGGCGCGCCCCTCCATATTTATTGAATGTAGTTTGTACGACAGTCTAACCTAAGTGATCATATTTTTTTTTACTGTCTGTACTATTAGCCTCTACACGCACACTAAGGCGTTGTGTACAAATGAGGTCTACGCGTATAAATGCAAACCAATAATTTACTGTGGAGGGGCGCGACTTCGTGAGTGAAACGGTCTGTGTTTGTGTGTGTAATTGTGTCTGTACACGGCAAGACGTAGTTTTGCAGGCTTTACTTGTTTGTTCACAACACTCTGTCTTGATTTTTTTATTTGGTCTGAGACTTAATTATGACGAGTGACGACGTTACACATTATGAAGTACTTATCAGGTGTAATAAAATTATTTACAAAATTACAACTGCGAAGCAACTATGTACAAAATACGGGCCTAGTTTGGTAGAAAGCCCTGTCTACCAAACTACCATATAATCATACGAGTAAACAGTATTATGTCGATGATAAATCATTTTGAATTTTTATATATTAGGAGAACAAATATATTTTTTTTTGCAAAAAATAGCAGGACCTACTTCACCCGTGTACAGAATTCGCGAATATTTCGCACGGATCGATGTATCATTTTTCACTTTATTGTTGATTTATCAAAAAAAGCTGAGCTGATTTCGATAAAATTCAAATGGGACCAATTTCGAAATATATTCTTCCTAAAAAAAAATTATTGAAATCGGGCTCTATGAAAAAAGTTATACGTGGTTATGCATAAAAAAATATATACGCGTCGAATTGAGTAGCTCCTCCGGTGGTATGTCGGTCAAAACACAAAGCTGCGTATGAACCAATGACATGACAAAAAATGAAGATACCATGCGAGTTAGCGAAGTCTGAAGCAGGCTTGAACTTGACTCTATTTTTCGGATGAATGCTCTAACGCCGATTGATTCGGAATTTATGTTCTCCGTGGAGAGATCTTAGGGCCTTAATACGGGACATATTTTATACACCATCTCTTGAAAGGCAACGCTTTTTGGAGCTAAGATGTTTGCAAAAAAAAATGCCACGGATATTCTCATTTCCCAATAGAATACAATTTTTTTTCCAAACAATAAACTTTCCCATTGCTGGGCAAAGGTTTTTCCCATCTCTTTTCGTAAGTTACGATCTCAGCAACTTTTTCCACCTCTCGTATGAGTCAAGTCCTCTTGAGTGATTCTACACGGACACTTTACCATTATCATTAGACAAACATCCTACGCAGTACTCATCAGAAACTAGTCTTCATTCGAGAGCCAATACCTATCTACTTTGTCATCATGAACTTTTCTTCCTTTCTATTCTATCATCAAATATTATGATTATTCAATGCGCCTCCACTCGTTTCACACAATTATATTTCAAGCCATAAAAGACATTATTTTGTACTTAGCAGGAACTACAATTCCAAAAAGTCTTCTTACAAAAAAAAACTAGTTAACGCTCTGAGAACATAAAAAAAGTTACAAAATCCGCCTTCTTTTGTTTTTATGAGACAACATTGCCCTGCAAACTTTTTAATAGTTTTCAAAGAACGTAAGAGTGCTACGACCTGTCTGATCTCACGAACGTCAAAATGCTTCGATTCAAACTATACACAATGTGTAAACCTATAGATTTGTATGATAGCCCCAAGATCGAATTTTCTAACACAACTTTCAGTCATTCTATTTCAAAGCCGGAGTTTCATTGTTTTACCGAGTGCACAGAGATAACTTAGCCAGATTCTAGCCTAGGTACATAGAAATTTAGAAAGAGGCCTTTACCCAGAGCGTGGGACACTTATATGAAGATATAAGTACATGTTTATTTGTTAAAAAAATACTCATAAACCGCAAATTGTATGTTTGCGAGAGAGAAAATGAGATTTATTATGCTCTGTGAGTACTTAATAATTTTATTGTGAAATTACTCGTAACGTGTACTGGCCTGTGATTTCAAACAGAGAGTTTCATACGAAATTAGGTTTCAATCAATCAATCAATCGTTTATTGCATCATATGTAGTATAATTTACATGCAGGTCTTAAGAAACATGTTTTTATGATAGGCTTACTTTTGACCACATAGTTCCTGCCGTCGAACAAAAATTTAGCACGCTTAAGAAGGTACCTAGAAGATTCCGGCAAGTTTAGATACCTACCATACATAATTTTATCAATGTGTAAGTAAGTTCGTATGGGCCGGGTGGCTTAAATTGCCACGGTGTTAGAGTTTTAGGCCGCCTAACATAGCTAAACGGTCAAAACAACCGGGACCTACAATTTTGGAAAATGGCACCCGCGATCGCCCATTCAAATACTGACCGTACGAAATGTTGCTTAATTTCGGTGATCACTGACAATCACTTAGTCAACTACGCTGCAAGCGCTATCGACGTGTGAAAATGTAACACATAATAAATATTTCAAGAGTTGTTTTTGTAATAAACATTTCAAAAATTTGTCGCGGTTTTGGACCGGCATCTCCGTGTCACCATCCCGATGCTTTCCCAATTAATTAATTTCGTCTCCTGACGTCTTCGCCAAATTTATAAATTGCTTATCATTCTACCAACGTATACCGTTAGCGTTGACGTACAAAATAATATCGTCTTCATTAAAACTAGCGTGAGGATAAGAGGAACAGACGCCCGCGCACTCCGTATGCGGGCGTCCGTTGTCGGGAGCGCGCGTATTCCTTGAAGAAGGAGTACTAACTACTCTGAAATCAGTCGGACGCATAGCGGCTCGACCGTTCAAATAATCGTGAGTTGTATCAGGTGTTCATATAAATTTTAATATTGTCTTCATCAAAACTTGGTCTCGTTTTGACACGTTGCTAACATGTCCTGGTAGATGCGTATGCTAGCCGTGTTGTTTTCCAATAGTTCGAGGCGCTATGTATTGTACCATTTCGTGATTTCTATGGTCGTCTATCAATTCATACCAGTTATAGCACTTTAGCCTCTCGAAAGAAGTTGCGAGTTTACAAATAGTTAGCAGTTCTGCTTCCCCGTCGATTTCTTCGCTAGTTCTTTTCTTCAATCTGTTAGGAGTTGTACCGAGTCTGAAGCTTTTAAGTGGCTTCCTGACAGAAGTTATGGTAGGACGTCTTCACTGCAAGATTTATTGCGATGAACTCTCAAAATAGAAATAAAAACATTAGATATGTAGTAGTAATGTAAATATATATTATACTCGTATTTTTATCAATGTATAAAACTATTGAATGCACTTATTTTTATTGTGGATAACTTACATTGACGTGTAAAATGTTTTATGAATAAATGAATATGAATATGAATATGAACGTAGCTATTAGCCTTTTGCCAAGTGCTGTACTTTTTATTCGGGAAAAGCAAATATTGTTTTTCTGATGGAAATTTCGTCTTATTATATTTTGTTGTTTAGTTTATTTTTAGGGTTCTGTACCTCAAAAGGAAAAAACGGAACCCTTATAGGATTACTTTGTTGTCCGTCTGTGTGTATGTCAAGACTCTTTATCTCAGGAACGCGTAAAGATATCGAGTTGAAATTTAAATTATATACGTAAACCTATGAACTCCTGTAGTTGTGCAAAAGACAAGCTTCTCAGTTATCGTATAAAAAAGTTAGAGCCGTTTATGTCGTAAAAAACGCATATTTCAACGCTCACAAAAATCAAAACCTACAGGGTACTTCCCGTTGACATATAACTATGAAATTTGGCGAAGAGGATTGCCTCAGAGTACACATATAGGAATAAATCTGAAAACTGTACATTTTTATTTAAATCGTATAAAAATAGGGCCTCAAAATTCACAAAATATGGGTTCAAAATTCAAAGTGAGTAAATCATATCATGTAAGGTATCATACAAAATAACTTCATTAGCACATGCTAAAACATGTTTTTAATTTTTTTAACAATATGTTTGTACGGAACCCTCGATGTGCGAGCCTGACTCGCACTTGTCCGGTTTTTTTTGTTGTGTTTTAGCTAAATATATTCTTGCATTATTAATTAAAAGGCAAGGCGGTTTCTAACAAAGTATAGGCTGAATCATATAAGTCTATGGATGTGAAGTTAGCCGCGCAATAACCAATCCTGACTGAAGCTCACATAAAGCTGCGCGTTGATTGAGTTTTGTGCAACTTGTAGCTAACTTCACATCCGCCGACTTGTATGATTTGGCTTAGAAATACCTAATTACGAGCTATTTACATTTAAAAAATCGAACGTCATTGAACGTATGATAAAAAATGTTGTCTCTACTAAAGCAAATAAATTAAGACTTAAATGAGACTAGTTAATTTTGATCTAGTAGAACCATTCATTTGTAACATTATTGTACAGATACCTTATAAATAAGTAATCAACAAAGTTAATTTGATATTATGACTGCCTTGGTGGCTCAGTGGTTAGTGACCCTGACTTCTGGGTCAAAGAGGCGTGGGTTCGATCTCCACCAGGGCAAGCATTTATGTGATGAACATAGGTGTTTGTTCTATGTCTGGGTGTTATCTTATTCATCTATTTATGTATGTATTTAAAGACATGTATGAAAAATGAAAATGAAAATATTTTTATTAACACAACCATAGGAAAAAATTACACACACGCTACATTTAATAAAAACATTATTACCTATGCTTATGACAGTTTAATACAAACAAAACGTAGTACCGTGATTCCGCACTAGGCTAAGCCTGTGTCGCGGAAATCTAATACGATTTTCAAGTGATTTGGAACCTCAATATGTTGACATTTTTTCTGTGTTTAAATATCTGCTAATAGATACAAAGTACATCCGTACTTTGTAGTTCCGTACTGTCCGTACTGTTCTTAGATATATTTTGAAAATAAAAAATAAATAAATCGTACATATGAGTAATTAATGTATATGTAGTATATCAGTCTCTGGCAACCATATGACAAGCTTTGCTTAGTTTGGGGTCTGAGACCGTGTGTGAGATGTCCCCCAATATTTATTTTAAAAAATAATGCACAGATACCTTATAAATAAGTAATCAGTAAAGTTAATTTAATATTGATTTATTTTGAAGTTTTACCCGTTTATTTTAGTTAGATTGGCGTCAGAAGGTGGAGGCAGTTTAGTCCTTCAGTTGAATAGGCTAAATGACTAAAAATATTAAATGAGTCCGTCAGATAAACCATCATGATAAAAATATTAGACACATAATACATTTTTTTCTTTTCTCAATTAAACAAAAATTGATGAAGATGTAGCCCTTTTCGTGTAACGTCACAACTGGAATATAAAAGTATAAACTTTTGACGTAGAACTTAAAATCAAACTCAATCATTTCATGCAACATACTAGTTTTTACCCGCGGCTTCGCCCGCATACGCAATATATCATTATAATTTATAGCCTATGTGTTATTCTGATATATAAGCTATGTTATGTATTGCAAAGTTTCATCTCAATCCGTTCAGTTCATGAAAGAGTAACAAACATCCATTCATCCATCCATCCATCCATCCATCCTCACAAACTTTCGCGTTTATAATATTAGTAGGATGAAATTTACATGCGGTTCTTAGTTAACATGTTTTGTATAGTGATACCCTATAAGGGTATGGCTATTTTATTATTTGCATTGAAACGAATTGTTATGTTTTCTAGATTATCGTTAAAAAATCGTTTAATGTGTAAAGGTGTCCGTAATGATGATAATTAGGTATTTATTTAGGTTTTTACTTTACCAAAAACGAATCATCCATTTTTCGGAACCTTTACCCAAAAGCTATTTAATAAAGAACCATAAACATAATCAAACATATTATGGTGTAGTATGATACACGTAGGTATATGTTTACCCCGTAAGCTTTTCGTAATTATTGGCGAATTTAAATTTCGTAGCCTCAAAATCATATTAAAACTTTGCGTTTAAATTAATGTTTTCTAATTGAGTTTTGTCGTAGCTATCAACAACAAAGTTTAATGTGTCAAAATGGCAGAGTTGTCCAATCGTACCTAATAGTAATTGCTGAATATTGGTAAAATCGTAGTAGTGAGAAGAAAATTTTAAAATTTACAAACAAAAATACAAAGTACGCGCAAAAAACAATACCTTTCGTTGGCAGACGGGTAAAAATGATAAATGGAAAATTAGATACTACTTTTCACAAGATTGTTTTACTAAATAACCAACTACAGGAAATAGATTTACCCACGGACTACTAGTTTTTACCCGCGGCTTCGCCCGCATAATATTTTGATTTTTGACGCAATATCATTATAATTTATAGCTGTGTTATTCTGATATATAAGCTATATTATTGCAAAGTTTCATCTCAATCCGTTCAGAAGTTTTTGCGTGAAAGAGTAACAAACAACCATCCATCCATCCTCAATAACTTTCGCGTTTATAATATTAGTAGGATGTGGCTAATTATGAAGGCGCCATTCTAATTTTGATAGCAATTTAGAATATTCTTCTCTCTTTCAAATGCAAATAATATATTATAGTCAAAAAAAACAACAATTTGTAAAATTGCTACTAAATTTACGATGACGCTTTCATAATTGGCCACTATATCAACCGTGCCTCCGGTACAGGTTGATAACTTTACATAAGTACACCAAGTTTCTTCTACGGACGTACGCACGCCACGCAGGTTGCCTGACGATGCAAAACCTTCACCGGAAACCTACTGATGAGTAGGTTCTACGTGGGTCACACTGAAATTTTTTAGAATCTCATTCATGGAACGAAATAGAAACTATCTGACCTATTCACTGTCTTGTATATTACTTATCAATCTGTACATCATTATATTCGATGGCACCTCTGGGAGAGCCAGCAGGTATACTTACTCTGCTTTAACGGTCTCCAACGCGGCATTTTTCTCGTTTAGCTAAGGGTACCTATCCAGAGCAGAGCTTCCTAACAGCTAAATATTAACAAAAGATTTTTCGTATTTATAATAATAATACTCCGGCGCCAACTCACGGTAGCCTTTATGGGGGGCCCATTTAGTGAATGGCAAGTCACCACCCGCTTCCAAATTTTGAATGGGGCATATTTAGCGGGTGCCGCCGTACCTCATTCCATAGTCCAACTTTAAATTTAATTTGTAATTTCACCACAATAGCCCCATTTAAATATTTCAAGTATTTTTATATGCCATAGTTTGTCTACAACCCTATTCATTTTATACATACTGCTGTTTTAAATTTCGACATTCAAGGGACCTCTCAATGTTGGCTTAGGCTCCATTGATGCCTAGGAGCCGATGGCTTCTCCATAAAGTATATACAATACATTTGTTAATATTATGCCATTAATAGATACATGCTACACCCTAGACCGCACATTTGCTTAACATCAGGCAGTGTGTAGTCAAACGCAAACCTATTCGAAATAAAAAAAAAAAAAAAAAAAAAGATCAAAGTAATGAATTATAATGAATTAGCTTCATCATACATATTTTTTAGAATTTTGACTTATTTAGAATAACGAAAACACTTTTACACTCTAACTAAACAATCTATTCAATATGCATATTGTATGTGTGTGTGTGCGTGTGTGTGTCATATATTGTGCAGTTAAATATTTATGTTAATCACTAATCAGGTTTCATTACTCAGTAAAATTAAGTACATTATGCAATTAAAAAAAAAATAGAAATTATTTGGTCTAAAAATAAAAAACTTTCCAACATAGATTCTGTCTCGTTGTAGTCAAAATCTTTCAGCCATTGCTGAATTACGGTTTTGAGCTCTTTACCAGTAACTGTATCTATTCTGCCAATTTTATTCAGTTTAGGTTTGTTGCTACAAGGTTGTACCATAGTACAACCTTGTAGCAACAAACCTAAATTGTTTTTGAGCGTACCTTGTGTGTACTATTGGTACAGTCAAAGCGTAATATTTACAGTCAGCTAGAGATAGGAGTAACTTCTTTATGATAATCTGCGTATACTTTTAACTTATTTAACTCATAGCAATGCCACACCTTTGTCAAATCTTATCGTATACCAATTTATATCGGAGTTTTATATGGGGCGCATAGCATTGATTTTATATTGGATGGTCGGTGTTAACAGACACATTTGACGCGAACCATCACTGAGATTACAATAGTTACACCTCGATCCACCAAAGTAGCCTGTAACACTGATTAGAGACAGGACTTTAACTTAACGAATATTAAACAAAGTCTATGATTATAAGAAAAAATAAACTTAGACTACATCGAAAGTCACAAGAAACGATATGCTCTGAAAATTTTCGTGCGCCAAGTTCAAAGAAACGATGACACGCTATTTTAAAATTGCCACCAAATTTTTAAATTGTATATTATACGAGTACATATAAAAATGTTCTTTCTGTGCCTGTTTAAATTGTTAAAAAGCTTTGTTTTCAAAATTAGTATTTAGTTTTTTTTAATAATTGCTATGATCTAGCCCATTCGACAAACTTTCAGTCTTACCTAGTATCTATATGTAGATTCTAAAAAACTTATTGTTACGTGCCTGGTTTTGAACCCACATTTCACACTTGTAAAGCAACCGTTTTCTCACTAGACCGCTACGAATGCCATAATATCCCATGCAAAGGCGCATCAAAACGTAAATACTCAGTCTTACTTACTTCATAACAGTGGTAGATAATCCCAGCTATAGTCGAGTCGGAATTGGCTCATGCTGTACGACTCTGGTCAAAATATGTTCGCAACCCCTGGTCCTCTACCAAGAAACGTGGCAACTGCGTTATCGACACGACAGCGATTCATATTGAATAGAAAACAATACTTTCGTTTTCATTTCGCCAAGACGAGTGCTAACATAATACTGTCGAAGGTTCTCAGCGCTAATGAAACAGACTATAGTGCCTATAGCTTGTTATACCTCTATGTGAAAATTCACAGTAAAGTGTCCCTAATGTGTGAGTTAAAGCCTGATAATGTTCAGTGGTCCCTTCTGAGAGGTCACTGGCGGTGTTTCTCTCCAGGTTAATCTACTATAATTGCGATGACACGATTCAGGGAAATGAAACCAGGAAATATGAGAAACGACATAAACACGTCTATATTTTCTCTCTAAAACAGATAAATATGTACCTTTTTAGGGTTCAGTACCTCAAAAGGAAAAAACGGAACCCTTATAGGATCATTTTGTTGTCCGTCTGTCCGTCTGTGTGTATGTCAAGACTCTTTATCTCGGGAACACGTAAAGATATCGAGTTGAAATTTAAACTGTATACGTATATTTATGATCTCTTACGGTTGTGTAAAGGATAAACTTCTCAATTATCATATAATGAAGTTAGAGCTGTCTAAGTCGTAAAAAACCGCATATTTCGACACTCACAAAAATCAAAACCTACAGGGTACTACCCGTTGACATAGAACTATGAAATTTGGCGAAAAGCATTTTCTCAGAGTACACATATAGGAATAAATCTGAAAACTGAACATTTTTATTTAAATCACAAAAAAATAGGGCTTCAAAATTCACAAAATATGGGTTAAAATTCAAAGTGCATAAATCGTATCATGTAAGGTATCATATAAAAGAGCTTAATTAGCACATGCTAAAACCGTTTTTTAATTATTTTAACAATTTTCGATGAATGACGAGAAAAGTAAAAAAAAACTTTTGGCGATGATGATGAGTATAGAGATTTTAACAACTACTTCCCAATTTTGTGAAATTTTCTGGATTTGTACGGAACCCTCGATGTGCGAGCCTGACTTGCACTTGTCCGGTTTTTAGATAACTTTTTGATTTTTCCTTATTATTTGTTTTTATTGTTTTCATTCTTAATTTATTGATTTTATATGTCTGGCAATAAATGAACTTTTCATACCACCTGCTCAAAAATTACTCATTATATGTCATACAATCTCAACGTAAAACAAGTCATTATTATCTTAATACAATCTCAAGAGCTACGGCAGGTCAATAATGTTGTACGAAACTCCCTAGGGAGTAAAGTGATTTAAATTTGGAAAGTCTAATTCATATGAAAATTTCTTAACTTAGAACATTTAAGGACATCGTAAAGAGGTTTTATTAGTAAAATCGAATAAAACCTCTTTACATTGCACGATTGCACGGACTAGTGAGTTAAATTCGCGGTACTAGGAGTAAACATCAAAATTAATCAAACAGGATGAACTTTATTGACTAAATGAAGTTGATGCAACTGATTTTTTTTAAATCGTTCTCAGATCGTTCCTCAATCCTCTAACTTCCAAGAAGGCTTGAGTTTAGCATATTTTCCTGTTACAATTAGCAGGCCCACAGAATAGACAAGTGTTGCCAGTGGCTGCTTCGGCTGTTTTATTGCAAAATGTTTTCGTTTCATCTTCCTACAGCGCAACAAAGCTTCTAATGAACTCTGTCAATTTTGCTGTAGTTGATTTTTAGTTTACTACAAGGGAAAGGTAATTAATATTATTATGTTGCTAGATCAATGAAAGGATGCAAGGCACGATGATCACGGATGTTTCTTGAGACTTATATAATCTGAATCTTTAAATAGCTAATATGTATGTCTATTGTATTATCGCGGACACAAAAACGGCCAAGTCGATGTTTGCGATAAAAAAGGCAAAGGCATCCTGGAATTGAAGAAATCAAGGAAAATATCATCATCAATCGTATGACCTATCGTATGACATGCTCTACTGGTTATTAGAGCCCAACTGTAACAGATTTTTTAAGCCGCCTATTAAGGTTTATACTAAAATATACCTAAATTTTAACCACCTTGTTAGGATCAACGGCAACGTCCTTCGCCCCTCAGCCTCGAAATGCAACAAATTCGCGATGAGCAAGAATAAAATTGTCTTTTCATTAAACTTACGTACACTTTATTCGTCTCGTTATAACCCTTGACGCACTATACAAAAGTGAAAAATAGCTGATATTTGCAACAAAATAAGACGCAGGAAATTGTATAATTTCGGTTCGTGTTGCTCTTAATTGAAATTTTCTTTATGTTTATTTTTCAGAGTATGGAGCGGAACAAGAGCAGCCTGCAATTATGATTTCATTGTTCATTTGCGAACAATACTGAAGGCTCTCAAGACGGACCAGACACAGATGCTTTTTATTTTGCTTAGAACGGGAAGCTAGTTGTGCCACCTAAAGGAAAATAGAGATACGTTTACTAAAAACTTAATTAAAATTAAGATTCAGATTTTTTCTCTAGACTCTCCGTAAATGATCGAATTTTGTTATATGTAGCCGTAAAACAAAATAAAAAGTATGTAAAAATCCCCCCCATATATAAAATATATCCCCATAGATATTACGTCTCTATATGCATGCATTCCCCAAAAATATTTAAAACAATGTTACCGTCTACCCACGACCTACCATGCTGACTAAAGTTATTCTTACTTAAATTTAAACTATGAACTAATTAATTTTGAATTAATAAACTAAATATGAACTAACTATGAACTAAATATGGCCAATGATCGTTTTCTAACCCAACGTTGTGATCCGCAAAACCCAGATTATGGTGATTTTGGAAACTACCTAACCGATATTCTAAACAACCTAAAATTCTAATACTCACTACATAATGACCTACAGCTAGGATATTTCTATCGCATAATAAAACTCATACTCATATTGACTATTGGGGACCGTAAACCTAAAGAGTCAAGATTTCCCCATCTACACAATTTCCTTAGAGCCATCAAGAGAACATAATACTAATTCCTAAAGGATAGAGTACAAGTACTAAGATGATGAATAAACATTGCTTCAAATGATTCAAGAGACAATTATGAAATCACTTTCCTCAGGATTAATAAAATTGATAGAATCCTTGGGAATTGTAACTTTAAATGGAAAAATATTATAAAAATGATAGCATAACAACAGATATCACGGCATAGGTAAGGCGCCCCTCCACCGCGCCAAATAGTCTCCCTCGTCTGACCTGACTTGGGCAGGAGTCCTCCGTATTGTTGTTATGAGAACAGCCAGAAGGGCTATACTACTTTTGTCAATGCTGTCTGTCTGTCATGTCTTCACAAAAGGGGGCAGACTATCTTTTTTGCAAATTGTCCCAATCTTCGGTTACGGTGTCCGAAGCCCCTAATGGAGGAACCCAGGTTCCTCCATTTTCCCCAAAATTAACCTCATATGGTGATATATGAGGGGTCCGATCTAAAAGTTTACTGTGGGGTTTCCCTAAGTCCCAAAGAATGGAACCAAGAGAATCCCCTAGACCCTATGGAAGTTACCTACCTACCTAGGCTATTTCCCTACCTATATTTTCACAGCTAGCTAAGAGAACCTACGTCTCTGGTATAACCGTCTTAACATTAAAGGAATTACATCAAAGAATATCCAAAACTTAGTTAAATATAAACGATAGTACAATTTAGAGTCTCCCACTCTAAGAATCGGAATGCTCATCAAGGACAGTCAAAGTGTGATCATATTTATAGTTCTCTGCTTGTAGAAAGACTTTACTTATTAATAAGTTAAAATTAGTAACAGCTTCAGGCCTTTGGTTCACAGTCAGTAAATTGAACTTCTCTATTATGTGGAATGGTTCACCCGCCGTACGGTCGAGAGGTTACTGATCCCCAGATCGATGGTCTGTTTTTAGAGGCATTTACAGCTAAAAACCCCAGCCCCGAACGCCACTCAACTCTTGTGAGTAAAATAGCTAAAATTGAATGATGAAATATCTGTGTAAAAGCAAAGTCGATTCTAAAAACTCCTGTGAATTTCCAAAGTATCAACTATCCTTTGATAGAACCTTCAGATTCCTTACATAATGTAATTATGTCTGTACTACTTGAGTACTCTAAATATTACAATATTTAGAAAATGCACTATAACAATGTATAGTTCTTAGTTCTGAACATTAAAATCATTCATATAAAACATGTTACATAAATATGATCGTAAACATGGGACAACCTCTGTTAAAGATTAATACACTCTAGTAAATCTCCAAATATTGGTACTATGAATTTGAGTACACTAAACGCTTCGAGTACGCTAAAAATACGTATGACTTTTCGAAGATTAAAACATATATTTCAAATCCGGGTATTTCACGTAAACATATATCATCAAGATAAATAAATGTAGGTACAATCATAAATCTTCAAGGTTCCATTGAACTTTGGTATACGCTATAATCGCAGCGCAGTAATGAAATGAATATTAGACACCGCAATATTAAAAATAAGGCGCTTAATATAATCCGTTTAGGTATAGAAAAACACAATATATTTCATATAAGAAAGTCCAAACCTGCAAATGGGCACAGTAAGAACAAGCAAGCACACAAATAACAAATCAACAATACAAATAAAAAGTAAGATTGTGCGTAAGAGATTGAGGGTATCCAATCAAAAGATTCTTTGAAATAAATCAAGTATTTTTAAGGTCCAACTAAATACACGCCAGACTTAAAATGAATAATGTAGGTATTTTGTAAATGTTTAAAAGTCGTATACTTTTACAAATCAATCTCCCACAAATAAATCGGAATTGCCTCACCAAATGATCCATCCTATGGCTCTCGTCCTCGTAGCCCGCTAGCTTTCCCTTCCAAAGTAGTTCAGCGGCACGCTGGAAATATGCCCGTTCCTTAGCTTCGAAGTCCAGCGCTGCATCGAACCGTCTTCAGGTTGCACTTAGCTGTGCCAATCTGGCTTACCAAACGTTTATGCAAATCGAACAAAATCAATCCGCAAGTTTCTCCTTCAATTTGCACTATATTTCATTATAATTTCACTTTTATAAAACGATCCGCACTGAATTACACTATAACAAAGCCGATGTCACTAATTATCACTTTTCCGATAGTTCTAACAAAGATTTGACAACGCGAAATAAAACTCCCGATAATCCATCAGAGAAATGGCCTCCGAACTAAACTGTGTATTATTTCCATCCGAGGTACGGCTTCTCGAATTCCCGACTTAAACTGTCCCGGAGCTGGTTCCCCCAAGCAAAAGCAGGAAGCCACGCCAGCAGCCTGTTTTATACTCCTTTCACAAGCTCCCGCCATGCCTTACCTTCGCCGCTCGATGTAAACATTAACAACGACCAATAGAGAACGAGCAAGATGGCGGGCACGGCGGTAGTCTCCATTTTACACTACTTTTTATACGTAAAACCATCTTAAACTGCATTTCTTACTTATTAGAATTATAAGAACAATTATTGATACATTTCAAGTCATCTTTAATATTATGAAATCACAGTATTAAGTAAATAGTGTATGTAAACAACAATGGCCGACATTCTGATGTCATGATATTTCTCAGTTCTATTTAGTTACTAATAAGTCTTATAATACGTAATACATGTTGTAATTGTTACTAAATATTATCCTATCAACTATTAGAGAATAGTTGATAGGATCATAATCACTTTGACGATAGAATAACATACTGATAAACAATATCGCCAACATAACTAGCAATAGCGGATATGGTGTCTTGATTTGTCTGTTTATAATAATGGAAAGTAAATAAATAGCTTTAGACCATTAAAGAAGAACAGGCTCACTTCTGAGTCCATTTTAAGTGATATGAAATCCCTAATCTAACAAACGCATAAAGCAACTAACGATCTTAACGCTAATAAAGCAAATATTTGCCATTCCCGCATTACAGAGCATATCCGCTTTATGTCAGTGACGTCACTGGTAGTTTATTACAATGTTACCACCCATAAAATTAAATTAAATATTCCGTTACTTTTACAGACTCCCTGTTATTTCTACAAATACGAATCCCTGTTATTTTCTTTACACAATGTAGCTAGAATAATAGTCATCTAATCCGATGACAATACAATACAATCTTATGCCACTGTTTTAACGCTTTTCTCTTTGAACAAATATTACCGTAAAATAATATTACAACACAACTGTTTCTTTCTTTAAAACCACGCGCTGGCAATAGTGATTTTTGGCACGTCTTTGCGACCATTGTTATTGTAAAGTGTAAATATTAAATCCTAGTAAAATAATCGGATAAAATTGCTCGAAATACCTATAAATATTAATACAAGATTACTGCTAAACGAATATGCAGTATTTAAAGTTGAATGGTAAGTAAAGTATTGCAATTGGACTACGATTCTTTGCATATGTAACCTAAATATTCAAATCTAATTATTTGATGTTCGTTTCAGGATACTCTTTCCAGTCTTTGACATTCTCCCAGCCTCCGAAAGTCTTCAGCTCCATATAAAAGATCCCAGAGCTTGCAGGACAACTTCTAACCTGGCGACAGTGGCAAAAATCCTTAAAATTGGCTAAAATTATATTAGGTATTGTTACCTATAGAACAAAATAACACGGTTAGTAAATTACTACTCTTTACAGTTCTTCTCAATAAAGATTATTGGACTTGTATTGTATATAACTCAATCCTCCAAATGCTGATTTCTTGCTAATAAATTTCAGACTTTAAAATATCATACATAATGTGCAAGTTGCCTTTGAAACGTACATAATCTTCCTGACATCCTAATATCTCTTCCTGATTTTCTTAAGATACTAAAATTAAGAAACTTATTCCTAATTTAATCTATTCCAGCCTGGGTTCGGCATAGGAAAGGAAGGTTCCACCGTTTCTCGTTCTCTGTGACTCGCCTCCTGTTCATCCGACGTCCAGGGCGCGTCCCATCATTACCAAAGCATGTGAATTTTCTTCTCATTGTGGAAGTACATCAATAAAGTTAAAATTTATCATATCTCACATCTATTACCTACATTATTTTAGCACCTGTGGAGCTATTTTCTATAACTCTAGTTGAGTTGCTCAAAATATTAAATTTTAACAATTAAATGTACCTACCTAGTGGGAGACATAGTTTGTTACATGAGAAATACATATAAGTAGCTACATGTGGACAGCTATGTACAGATGGACCTTTACAAGTAGATGTGTTATATGTTGTACTAAAGGCCTGAAAAATATTTTTGAGATATATTGTATAACACAGTAAAACTCATTCCACACATACAGGATTACAGGGTAAGTCGACCTATTCCCGTTAAGGGTGTGTAGTTTACTTTGTTTCTGACTAATTTGACTATGAAATACACTATTCTAAATTTAAAAAAAACAGACATTTGAAATTGGTATTTATAAAATTCCCAATTTTCGGCTATCAGCTCAGATATTTTGAAACGTGTAAGTCGTATTATTATTTTATTTGATTTTTACATGTAAAATAATGTTTTATGACCTCACTACCCAATATTTTCCGTAAAATTAACCCTTTATAAAAAGTATTTGAATTCAAATATCTCGAAAATTGTGAGATTTAGGATATGGTGTTTCATAGTCAAATCAGTCAGAAACGTATATAGTAAACTACACACGCTTAACGGGAATAGGTCGACTTAGCCTGTAACCCTGTATATAGTGAGATATTTACATAAATTAATGATTCTGGAAACTTACACACAGTTAGTACACACAATCACATAAGTAGGTACAAAATCGGCGTTTTTTCATTATCGATTAAAAACTTGCTATGTATTAATCAGAAAGGGTCGTAATACACGTCATAATTAATAGCTTTTACAAGGGTACCAACTCTGAAAATGCAATCGCTCTGAAGCCGAAAAAAGGTAAGCTTTTCCATACTTTTTGTCAACGGTCAATAAATTTTTCCTATACAACATCTGCATTGTTTGTTATTTTAGAATAGTACCAACTTCGAGCAAATATCTACAGAGTCACTGTCCCTAAGTGAAAGTAGTAAAAAAATGTCCGAGCGCCGTCATACATACCGATATAGATATAATAATAAATAAATCATTCTTGATTGTTTCACACCATAATCGAAAATATTAAAATAATATAATTGTCACTTAACCTAGTCGGTTTTATCGCTGGAAGCGATTTCTAGATATTTACATTAAATAATTCACAATGACCCGTTTTCTCGAATCTCTACGTTATATCACCTAATTAGTGCTTGTAACCGAGCACTTTGGCATCGCGCGGCGTTGTAGTCAGCTTGCAATCGCCTTACGACTAACTGAAAAGCCTGCCCACTACGTAGCTTGGGCAGGGTTTTGGCTCGGACACTTTTCTTGTTTGTCTATTGTGACTCTATAGATATTTGCTTGAAGAGTACCAACCTAAAACTTTTTTGTAAATATTAGTTCAATAACTTTATTTTGACTAAGTAAATTGCAATATTCGTGCATAATATTCCTATACCAGCTAGTAAAGTTAAGTACTTATATTCCCGAAAGCCACCGAAGTACTGGCCCACTTTTATCAGGAGCAGATAGGTACGTACTCTAACTTTACACACCTATTTGTTCTCAAAGTAGCTTTTAAAATATTTGAAGTCGCTTAGAAACGTGTTTTAGTAGCAAAGTGAAGCTGTAAACTATGGGAGCTAATGCTTATACGATGCGATGAGGGAGATGAACAAGGCGATAGTTTATAAATTGTGTTGTTAGTTTCGGTCCATCTAATCGGTGGAAGTATACTAAGCGCCACACAAGTCGACGGATGAGAAGTTAGCCGCAGATGACTCTTAACCGTGATTGCACAATTCTGACGCCGCGTGTCGTAGTGGTGAGCACGGGCGTAGGGAACGCGCATGAGGCATGAGTTTGGCGAGCGGGTGTGCCCCGGCGTCTCGTCTCTCTGACTCCCACACTGCGCACATATATTTCACCTTTTGCGTAGCGTTCTGCGCATAGCTTCCCATTCGCCGACTTGTGTGGCGCTTAGTATAGGTCTGCTGTTCAGTGGTGGACGTCCTACGTAGCGCTTAGCGCGCTGGGCGCAACTCACTTCCAACTGGGTTTATTGGAAATCCATAGCAGAAACCTATGTCTATTAGTGGACGTCCGACATGATGGATGGATGGATTGTTAGTTTATGGACATTACTGGGGAACTTTGAACAACCATGAAATCGCGCAAAACAATCAGCTGTTGCTACAAAAATTTTAACGACTCTCTATATTTTTTTTCGATTTCAAGTTTGGTGCCATAGCTTTTATAATAATTATTTTTTGCAAAAAATAGCATGACAGACTTCACCCGTGTACAGAATCATTACATAGTATAAAACAAAGTAGCTTTCCGCTGTTTGTCCCCCATTTATGCTTATATATTTAAAACTACGCATCGGATTTTGATGCAGTTTGTTTTAATAGATACAGTAATTTAAGAGAAATGTTTATATGTATAATACACCTGTGCGAAGCCGGGGCGCATCGCTAGAACGCAAATATTATACACGGATCGATGTAGCATTTCTCACATTATTGATTTGTTGATTTATCAAAAATGGCTCAGCCGATTTCGATGAAATTTAAATGGAACCAATTTCAAAATTTACTCTTATTAATAAAAAAAGAATTATTGAAATCAGACTACTATAAAAAAGTTATGCGTGGTTATACTTAAAATATATATATATATAAAAATATTTTTGACCGACAAACCACCGGAGGAGCCAATTTAACGCGTATATATATATATATATATATATATACGCGTTAAATTGGCTCCTCCATTTAACGCGTATATACAACACCTGTGCGCTGCGCTACCTCGAACGCGCGGTGGAAAATATAAGCGGTAGCGATTTGGATATAATAATTTTAACTTAAACAACAACATCATACTAAAAAAAAAACAACGGGTTTCACTCCGGGAGTGCCGGCAGAAGTAAAAACTTGAACAGATAAAGTTAAAGACCAGACAACCAGCAATGCAGAATTGATTAGTTTTGGAGTCCCACAGGGCAGTATTCTTGGACCAACATTATTTATTCTCTATATAAACGACATACACGATGTGGCTATTAAAGACGCGGAGATTTTGTGTTATGCGGACGACACTGCAGTCATTTTCCACGGTCAGACATGGGCAAACGTTTGTGCCTCTGCTGAACGGGGTATGACTGTTTTGTCGGGATGGTTGCAGATAAATCTTCTCACATTAAATACAAAAAAGACCATGTACGTATGTTTTCACAAGACAGCCGTCTCAGCTCCAAGTGAAACCGTTAATATTAAAATCCACGGCAGAGTTGCGATTTGAATGTGCCATGCAGCTGTGAGTCATTAAACCGCTCAAAAGTCTTTAGGTATCTTGGTATACATTTAGACGAAAATCTCAGATTTAGGACGCGTATTGACATATTATCGGCTCGTGTCAGAAAAATTATAAATGTAATGCGAAATCTAAGAGAGGTTGCAAGTAAGGACATCTTAAAAGAAATTTATTATTCACTTTGTCATTCCCTGATAACCTATTGTATTACTTGCTGGGGAAGTGCTGCTAAAACACACATGTTGCGAGCTGAAATAGCACAAAGGTCTGTTTTAAAGGTAATGCTTATGAAACCCATTAGGTACCCGACGACTAGCTTATATGACGAGGCCGGAGAGCTCAATGTTCGCCAACAATTCATTCTTAGTTCCTCACTCAAAACCCATAAATTATGGCTAGGCTCACCGGATTATGATTTGCTTGCATCTCGTCGGGTTTACAGACTGCCATTCCTTTGCTCTTCGCATTGGTGAATTTGTTAAAACTTATGTATATAACGAAGTTGCTCGGCGCTGTGATATACGTAACAAAAGTGTTAACGAAGCGAAACAAATCATAAAAAATGGCTCAGAACACTGGATTACGAAGGCACAGAATCTATATTAAAAATCATTACCTAACTGTTATCATTTTTTATCATTAGTATTATGTCATAGATTTTCTTTTTAAATATGTATATCGTATGGAATATTAGAATGCTTTTTCTATATTTATCAATGCTGAAAATTGTATTCTGTCTTATTGACGAGGGTTTTGTCTCCGCAATTTTTAAAAACTGATTTTTATGGTTTCCTCGATACAGGCTTGCCTAGTGAGGAAACCAATAGACATTGTTTGAAAAATTGTATAAAAACTACTAAATGCAAGACAGCTCTTTGTGTAACCCAGATTTGATATTTTTGTGTATATTATGTTTGTTTTTGCATGAATAAAATATTTTTCATATTTTTCTATAATTTATTTGGTAAAAACAACATCACACAAGCACACTCGCGCAAGCTCCTTGCGCTGCTTAAACGAAAAAGCAGCAGCAGGCATACATTTTCGCCGTGCGGTAGTAAGAGAAGGAGATAGTACTTCCTCTCCTACGCCGCGCCGGAGGTCTACTCACCCTGGGTTCTACGAATTTTCAATCAGGTCACGTGTCCTGACGCGAGTTTAACATTTTTTACCCATCCCAAAAAGTGCACAGGCCGCTAAAGAGGTTTCACTTCAAAAATAATAGTGATTCCATTCGGAGTCATAAACGTCATAAACAGTAATTCCACACGTGTACACTTAAAATCTTACATTGGTCTCGCTACGCTCCACTATAAGATAGCGCCGTCATACTTGCAAAATGCAGAAATACTAGATTTACAATTTATTTTTAAATGCGGAAATGACAGTGGGCTACCACTGCCAGATTTGGCTTACCGGGCCGAGCCATTCACGTTGAAGGCTGTGATTGAGGTAGACGTGCTGAATGTTTAGAAAAATTACAGTAATCCCTAGACAATACAATATTGAGTTGGCATTCTGTATTTAAGCTTGTGTATCCATTTGTGTTTCTCGTGAATATTATTACTAAATGCCTCTAAGTATCTAGATACTTGTGTGATATTTCTATGTATCAGGAAAAAAAATGTCAGTGCCACCGTCAAAAGTTCCTGACTTGCACGTCCATAAACTAACAATACAAGTTGCTAACTATCGCCCGTGTTAAAATAAATTGTAAATCTAGTATTTCTGCATTTTGCAAGTATGACGGCGCTATCTTATAGTGGAGCGTAGCGAGACCAATGTAAGATTTTAAGTGTACACGTGTGGAATTACTGTTTATGACGTTTATGACTCCGAATGGAATCACTATTATTTTTGAAGTGAAACCTCTTTAGCGGCCTGTGCACTTTTTGGGATGGGTAAAAAATGTTAAACTCGCGTCAGGACACGTGACCTGATTGAAAATTCGTAGAACCCAGGGTGAGTAGACCTCCGGCGCGGCGTAGGAGAGGAAGTACTATCTCCTTCTCTTACTACCGCACGGCGAAAATGTATGCCTGCTGCTGCTTTTTCGTTTAAGCAGCGCAAGGAGCTTGCGCGAGTGTGCTTGTGTGATGTTGTTTTTACCAAATAAATTATAGAAAAATATGAAAAATATTTTATTCATGCAAAAACAAACATAATATACACAAAAATATCAAATCTGGGTTACACAAAGAGCTGTCTTGCATTTAGTAGTTTTTATACAATTTTTCAAACAATGTCTATTGGTTTCCTCACTAGGCAAGCCTGTATCGAGGAAACCATAAAAATCAGTTTTTAAAAATTGCGGAGACAAAACCCTCGTCAATAAGACAGAATACAATTTTCAGCATTGATAAATATAGAAAAAGCATTCTAATATTCCATACGATATACATATTTAAAAAGAAAATCTATGACATAATACTAATGATAAAAAATGATAACAGTTAGGTAATGATTTTTAATATAGATTCTGTGCCTTCGTAATCCAGTGTTCTGAGCCATTTTTTATGATTTGTTTCGCTTCGTTAACACTTTTGTTACGTATATCACAGCGCCGAGCAACTTCGTTATATACATAAGTTTTAACAAATTCACCAATGCGAAGAGCAAAGGAATGGCAGTCTGTAAACCCGACGAGATGCAAGCAAATCATAATCCGGTGAGCCTAGCCATAATTTATGGGTTTTGAGTGAGGAACTAAGAATGAATTGTTGGCGAACATTGAGCTCTCCGGCCTCGTCATATAAGCTAGTCGTCGGGTACCTAATGGGTTTCATAAGCATTACCTTTAAAACAGACCTTTGTGCTATTTCAGCTCGCAACATGTGTGTTTTAGCAGCACTTCCCCAGCAAGTAATACAATAGGTTATCAGGGAATGACAAAGTGAATAATAAATTTCTTTTAAGATGTCCTTACTTGCAACCTCTCTTAGATTTCGCATTACATTTATAATTTTTCTGACACGAGCCGATAATATGTCAATACGCGTCCTAAATCTGAGATTTTCGTCTAAATGTATACCAAGATACCTAAAGACTTTTGAGCGGTTTAATGACTCACAGCTGCATGGCACATTCAAATCGCAACTCTGCCGTGGATTTTAATATTAACGGTTTCACTTGGAGCTGAGACGGCTGTCTTGTGAAAACATACGTACATGGTCTTTTTTGTATTTAATGTGAGAAGATTTATCTGCAACCATCCCGACAAAACAGTCATACCCCGTTCAGCAGAGGCACAAACGTTTGCCCATGTCTGACCGTGGAAAATGACTGCAGTGTCGTCCGCATAACACAAAATCTCCGCGTCTTTAATAGCCACATCGTGTATGTCGTTTATATAGAGAATAAATAATGTTGGTCCAAGAATACTGCCCTGTGGGACTCCAAAACTAATCAATTCTGCATTGCTGGTTGTCTGGTCTTTAACTTTATCTGTTCAAGTTTTTACTTCTGCCGGCACTCCCGGAGTGAAACCCGTTGTTTTTTTTTTAGTATGATGTTGTTGTTTAAGTTAAAATTATTATATCCAAATCGCTACCGCTTATATTTTCCACCGCGCGTTCGAGGTAGCGCAGCGCACAGGTGTTGTAAGCGCTAACTAGTAACTACCCTCCACGTGATAAGTCGCCTCCAGCTATTGACGGCAAAACATTCATCCAACTAGCCTGAATATATACAAGTTATCATACCTACATTTAAAAAAGAAACGTTTAACATGTTTTGTTTATTTTACGCCATAAAGAGATCCTACTATAATTAAACAACCAGGCAGTCAAGACCAAAGCACCGCCCGTATTTGGTGGACATTTACTACTTTCGAAACAGATAACATTTTTATTTCACATTTTTGATGTACACAGATAGAATGTGGAACATTTTTTTTTTATTTCGAATAGTTTTGCGTTAGACTACACACTGCCTGATGTTAAGCAGATGTGCGGTCTAGAGTGTAGCACGCTCACCTAGAAGATACCTATTTATTCGGGATTTGAAGACATCCACGTTGTACTTTAACGGGAAGACAGACCCAGGCAAAGCGTTCCACATTCTGGCTGTTCGTATGAGGGGAATGGGGAACAATTTATCTGAATGTATGTTTCCAATAAAACACACAATAATGATTAACTATTTGTCGCAAAAAATGGCAAAACCCAGTTCCATCCTGTAAAAAATTCGGATAGTTCGCTAGAATCAATTTAAGCAATTTTAAGAAGATTTTTCAAAAATGGCGCAGCTTGTTTCGGTAAAATTTAAATGGGACAAGAGTAGACATATTGAATTAAAAAATATTGTTTTTACTTAATATCAAAAATAATGTCAATAAACATACACAAAAAATGTACATACAGACGAACATAGAACCTCCTCCTTTTTGAAAGTCGGTTAAAATTCCAGCGTGTGTTGCAAGCTCTAACTAGTAGTTATACAGGGTTATTTCTAATCAATCAGCATCCTCTTAGGGGCTTATTCCGTAAATCAAAACTAATAACTTTTGTTCTGCGACTTTTTTCAAAACTTAAAAAAAATAATTGTTGTTCCATAAAAAATGTATGTAACAGCTGATTTTTATTTTTTATTTTGACAAAAGTCGTTGAACAAAAAATGTTAGTTTTGATGTACCGAATAAGCCCCTAAAGGGATGCTAATTGATTAGAAATAACCCTGTATACGAGTACCTAGTATGGCTCATTATTTCTACTCACTAGTAACAGCTATTGGCGCCAAAATATTTAACCAATGAGGCTTGATTACGTAACCGAATCTACATGTTACGAGCTCATTATTACAATTTAAAGGATTAACATAATGCGCTTAATATTAATCCTATTACGAAATATTTGTAATTTACCTGTTTTGTTGTTGAACTTAATGATGACAGTCGCAAATTAAAATATAAGTTGCTGATTTTGTTAAGTTCAATACAACGAAATAAGCGAATTAATCTCTGCTTGCCAGTTAGCAAAGCATTATAGGTTCCTCTCTTTTAAATTACATCTTGAACATATTTTAATAAGCCTTTTTAACTACAACAAAATACAGTAAATCAACGGCTATTACTACACAAAAGTACTTATTAAAGTATTCATTAGTAAATTCCGAGTAGCCCAACGAGCTATTGAGAGGGCTATGCTCGGAGTCTCTCTGCGAGATCGAATCAGAAATGAGAAGATCCGTAGAAGAACCAATGTTACCGGCCAACGGATTGGCAAGTTGAAATGGCATTGGGCAGGGCACATAGCGCGGAAGACTGATGACGAGCTATGGAGAGAGCTATGCTCGGAGTCTCTCTGCGAGATCGAATCAGGAATGAGAAGATCCGTAGAAGAACCAAAGTTACCGACATACCCACGACATACAACGGATTGGCAAGTTGAAATGGCAATGGGCAGGGCACATAGCGCGGAAAACTGATGACCGATGGGGTCGAAAAGTTCTCGAGTGGAGACCACGTACCGGCAAGCGCAGCGTAGGATGTCCACCCATAAGGTAGACGGATGACCTCATTAAGACCGCAGGATCGCACTGGATGCAAGCCGCTTCCATCCGGTCTTATTGGAAATCCATAAGGGGTGCCTATGTCCAGCAGTGGGCTTCTTATGACTGATGGATAGATGGACTACACAAAAAGCGATTAGATTTTATCTACAAACCACAGAATGTCTAGAAAAATCTTCTAAAAAAGGTCTACTGTCTGTTGACAGTCTGTCTAGCAGGCTGGCAGCATTACCTCGCTGACAGAGGTATACGTCTGTGGTTAAGCTAAATAAACACCAGCCTTTTTTTATGCGTCGCGTCCACTAATATAAAACATTGCTGTCTCAAAATCTCTGTCTCTCTATCGCTTGTTCCGCGGTCTAGGTTGCACGTTCGGCTCAGGTGGAACGTGACACTTTTTCGTGCGTGCAACTGGCGTTCATGGATTTATAAGTTATATTCTGTTGAAGTAGAGTAATTAAATAGAGATGTTAATACACCAAAAAATAAAATAAGCCGTGGTGGTCCGGAGGTAGTGACACCCGCCTTACAATCGTGAGGTCGTGGGTTCGAATCCCCGGTCCCGTACCAATGAGTTCTTTGGAATTTATGTAAGGAATTTCACAACACAGGCTTTTCGGTGAAGGAAAACATCGTGAGGCAACCTGCATACGTCCGTAGAAGAAATTCGATGGCGTATGTGACCCGCACTGGGCCCGCGTGGTGGATATGGCCCAATCACCCTTCGTGGGTAGGCCTACGAGTACGTCCTGCAGTGGACTACTAAAAAGGCTGGTACAGTCAGTACAGTACAGTACAGTTTATACACTCCGTGATATTTATTAATCATAGAGTTGAATTAACGCATTATGACACAGTAGAGTGAGAGCTTACTTAGAGTGATGGTTACAGGCTCACCCTGTCCCGACCCGGCCATACTAAACAATGCAAGACCTACCCCTACTCACAATACCAACCAAAAACTGATCACAATCAGAAAGTAGAGCTACCATCGCATTTCCTCAACTCTACTCAAAAACCTTCAAATAAAATTTTAGTTCCGCTATTCGACAAACTCTACCAAATAAGTTGGTATTCTCGTAATGCTGACGAAACGGTTCCCGGACCCTACACTCATAAACACAACAAATGTAAAGCTTACACTGCAATTTATAACACGAACCTCAATTCACTAACAGAATAGGGAACTAAGGAACCATTTAAGCCTAATACGAGTATTAATTTCGAATTAACGGCCTTTCAACCGGCTGCAGTTGTTTTACTCGCAATATTTGCAATTCGGAGTATATAGGCATTGAATTTCTAAAAATCCTATTAAGCATTTATCAATCATAATAGGTATACGTTATACACGTACCTATAGAGAAACTGCGATTATAGGTAGATATTAAATTTACTGTACCTGCGCCTGTACCACCACTACCACCACCTGCGTCCTGCAATCATTCATTCTTCATGAGGCCTATGCTTACTCACGAAGAATTGTCTATATACACCAAGCTGGCCCAGGGCGAATTGGTGGATTAGGTTTCGATATCTCTTAATTTAACATAAGCCATCGAGGAAATAAATAATATTGTTTATTATCTATACTTACTCCGTCAAATCAAACTACATTTAATTATGTAAAAATTAAAGTAAGTACGCTTCAATAATAATAAATAAATAAAATAAATATTTTGGGACATTTTACACACGGCCTCTGACCCCAAAATAAGCAAAGCTTGTGATATGGCTGCCAGCTTAACTTATTTATAAATACATGCTTAAACACTTAACATAAACTTATTTTTAAATACATACTTAAATAGATAGTAACTAAATAACACCCAGACACAGAGCAAACACTTATGTTCATTATATAAATATTTACTATGGGTGGGGATCGAACCCACGCCTCTTTGATCCAGAAGTTAGGGTCATTAACCACTGAGCGACCGAGGCAGTCATTACTAAGTTTAGTAAGTAATGCGACATTACTAAGTTTTTACCTAAACTATTTTATCTACATGATCTGAACATCCATCATAATAGAAAAGTAAAAGAAAACCTAATATCTCTGGAAGCATTTTCTTTGTTATTTCTATTTCTAAATTCTAAGCTAACACCACTAGCTTCTCAAAATATGTATGTACACTTTTTATACCCTAACTCTGTTTGTACACGACACAACACGACATTTTATGACACGTTGCAATTTTCGTTTTCAATATTTTTATAAATACACTTTTCTTAGTGCATACGCAGGAAGAAAAGGAGACCCTTTTAAGCCAAGGTTATGGGGAAGGCTCAGGATCACGCACTCTTACCATTCACGAAGCTCAGGGACTGACATGCGAATTGGTAATCGTTATAAAAACAAAGCCAAAATTGAGACTACACGAGAGCGTCTCACACGCGGTCGTTGCACTATCGCGGCACACTAGGACCTTCATCTACTACGCCGACGACATCGAAGATGATGCCATCAATCGATTCGTACGGCGAGCGTCGTCTGTGTCATCGGAAACCATCAGGGAATACAACCTGCAGATGGCCGTCAGGGATCGGAACGAGGCGGTGATGGAGGCTCTGGGCCGGGAGAAGGCAAAAAAAATGGCATAGGACGTGGAAAATGTGTATTTGTAATTTATAAGAAATAAGCATTGCGCGCATGCCCCAAGCATTCATGCTCGCCATCGAAGGCTCCTTCTTGCGGCGGCATCATGTGCCGGGTCGCTCTCTTCCCTCAAATATGGTCGAGGAGAGCGATGGCTGGCACAAGTGTCACACTCGTGATCGGGTGCTGCTTGCGGGTCGCCGGTCTGCTCGTGGCATTCTTTTCTTTATGTTTAGCACAGCCACAGAATATATAATTAGTATCAGCTAGAATACGCAACACGATTTTTGCGTGATAATTAAACTGATATATACCTACGTCACTATTACTTTATGTATCGTTTTGTTATGTCGATAAAATTGTGTCGTGGCACGTAGATGCTGGCCATGCAGAGCATATTATTATTTGCAGTAGCGGCAGTAGCTTCAGCGCCGCGCCGCGCGCCACAGCGCTGCGCTGCGTAAATTGTAACACACAAGTCTTAGAAAGACTCGTGTACGACCCGCGTAACTATTTCGTTTCGCCACAATGACTACGCCAAACAAAAAGGCGAGCTGATAAAAAAGAGTGACGAGTAAAAGGGCGGAACATCTGGGCCCTATCGATTTGACTAGATCACGGGTTCTCAACTGGTAAGCCTGTAAGGTACTTGCCACAAAAACGCAGCGTTAGAGGACGTCCACTTACATGATCGTTATTGCAGCTGAAGTTTTTTTTTTTATTGTTTATCAATCACATACATTATACAAGCTTATCTTATATCTACCAATAAACCAATTGGATTGTAGTGGTAAGTACACTATTAACTAATTAACTAAATAAACACACACTATTAACTAAAAAGTGATGATGATGATGATTGCAGGCTCTTAACATAGACTGATAACATTTCTTGTGAGTGTCTATGACTTTTACGGGAAAGAATAAAACGGCACAAAAATAAGGGGCTTAGGTTGCGAAGGATTCCTTTGAGAAATAAATGAGCAGATTTGAGGCCCATTCCCATTTCTTTTTCACTAAGTATATGTATTTGATAGAGAGAACGTTGCTATTAAATTGACGATGGCGCCTTTAAAATCAGTCCTGTAAAATAACTAAAATTATGATTACAACCACGTATTAAAATTCTGTACAAATGTTTCATATTCCTAGTAAGTGTAAAAATTGGGGAGCTTCAGATAAAAAGTCTGTACGTAGGCGTTAAGGTTGAGAACTTATGGACCAAACCTTTCTCCACGGAGCGGAGGAATGCCTATTTTTTACGAAGGAAAATGTAGTAAAATAGGTGATATGATGACTTCATTTGGTAGGTTTTATGAATGGTAAAACGCTAAAAAAGAGATATTTAGAAGATTTATTTTAATACGAGCAAAAACTGCTATTCTTTTTGAGATGCGATGCTAGTTCCAGTCAGTTTTTACGATTTTATGATTCTTGAAATGTGTCGTTGAATTTATGGTTGTGGTTACTGGCTTTTGTCTGTGACTTCGTTTGGATACCTATATTACTATAAATATTATAAAAATAATGCCGGGATGTGTATTAATCTATCAGATATCAAACAATATGTATAGGTACATGATTGCGTTTGAAAGTTATCCACATCCGTTCAGCAGTTTCTGTGTAATTTAACAAAAACATGCCCACAGTGTTGTGAGACAGTATCAAAATTAAACTAAGCGTTAAAGTTCTCAAAAAGTAATAATAAACAAATAATTATTTTAGTTGGCAGTTCTGCAGCTGTTATATTATAAAAAATTGACTTATTCTTTGACGTGACAGGCACGGATTAGTCATAGTCATTTATTGATAACACCACTGTTACAAGTCAAAATTTAAATACCATTAGCAATAATCTATTTCAATACATACAAAACAACAAAACACTTCATATACATCGTATATGATATTAATGATTAGAATTATAATGTCAATGAGTATAGTCACAATAAATAATAAAACATATTATATCAAATAACAAATATCTATGGTATGTAAGTATTAATATGAAATTCTACTCGAAGTAACTATTTATATCTACAAATCATTGAAGTATAACTACAAATAAACCAAAAGTATTGTGTTGTACATGGTTTATAAATTTTTTCTACTTTTACGGTTTGAAGAGACTACAGAACCCTAAAAGTACAACGAATAGATGAAAAATTGTTCGTACCGTGAACAGAGAATATGTCCAGAATTATTATCCCATCCTATCAAAAATATGTATAGGGGCACATTCGTAGGGATGCGCGGTAGGTATTAGGAATTTAGTACGGATTCTTGAGTTTTATTACCCAACGGAGCGGTACTTCATAGCGGATCGTAGAGTATTAACAAGGGACCGGCATAATTCCAAGATGACCCTCTCGTCTCGAGTACCTTTATTACTCGAAACTTTACAGCGAGGGCTAGAGTCGCTAATAAATTAGCCGGTATCCAATAAGCGGTATCTTGTGTCCACAGTACGTGTTCTGGAACGTGTCAAGCAATCAAAATGTAAAAAAGCGGTATACATTGAGCCTCACACCAGCAGTATTGGAATGATTAGCAATAATAAGTATTTAAGCCCGCAGCTTTGTTCGAGTGTTATTTTGGTTTTTGCACTAGTATCCCCTAGAAAATATTTTCCGGAATAAATAGTAGTCTATGACTCTCCCCCTTTCCCACTTTTAAAATCAATCAAATGATTATCATAAATCTTCCTTCGACTTATAACCCACACTCTTTTTTTGCATAACCATTTATTTTATGCTTTTTTGTGTTTTCTATGTAAACAAGTTTAACAACAAAATCAAATAGTCTTTCCATCTACCTATAGCTTATAAATCTCTCATTTTATAGGCAAGGTTTACATTCTCAAGAGCTTTTATCAGTCATTATCGTGTACCAAGTTTCGGTTAAGTACTCGCTCCCAAATTTTACAGCCGCATGGCCCAACAAAATCCACAGTTAATGGCAGTAATATTGTCACTTTACTCATCAGTAATGTAATTAACGACATCTCCAGAAACCGCTAAGAATTTTTTCCACGTTCTGCTCTTTATTGTATTAGCAGTGTGAACAACAAAGACTATCATTATAGCTTATCTCCATTCCGTTCCTATCAGCCCTTATCATGTACCAAGTTTCGGTTACTCGGTCCCTATTTCACAGCCGCACGACCCAACAAAATCCACAATTAATATCGTAAAGTTGAGTCGTAAAATAAATAGACGGTAGTGTGTGGCGCGGTTGCTGATTGGAGGAGGTTATTACGCGGTGCTTACGTGATTTCATAGCTTGTATACTATTAGCAATGTTTGTGCTTAGCTTGAGTAAACTAATTGTTAACGAAACGATTTAAATTACATGTGAGTCAATATGAGTAGTCCAGTGATTAAATACATTTGGAAATTCAAGAGAAACAAAAACTAATTTTTGGATGTTTCGTGGGTCTAGAAAAAGTTAACTTTAAATTGTCGACCAATTTCCTTTGTGCATTTTCCGCCATCTTAAAAAGTTATTCTTGGTAGTTCAATTGAATTTTCTCTCAATAACTCAGTTCTCCGTTAAGACAAAATTTAGGTTTCTACGTTTACTTGCATTTCTAATACATTTTTCGATGCTGGATCAATTTGTTAGTATTATTTTATAAATGTATTTTCTATTCAATGGTTACTTTCTTTGCATGCCGAAAGGTCGGATATGGCAGTTCTTTTTACTAATATTTTTCTATATAAGATCTCTGTTGTACCCATATGCGCAAGAATAAATGATTTATGACGCAAGAATAACTGATTTATGATACAGACAATCCGCTGGCCTATGGTGGTAACTTTTGTTATTCTACGGATCTCCTCGTTGCCGATTTCATCTCTCAAAGAGGCTCTGAACGTAGTGCCTCGAGGGCAGGCGGGTGGTTATGTGGAAGTCCCGTCGACTGGACGGTATACTCACCAAAAACCCTGGGTTTTCCTCCACGCTTCCGCACTCTTCCGCCACAGTCCATTGACTGTTCATTTTCATACGGTTTTATATCTACCAACTGATCAGCTGATGTCGTTTAGGTACAAAATCTAACAGTTCTTTGCTATAGTTCAATAGCATGTAAGTACCTATGTAGGTATGGTCGATTTGCAAATAATTGTTTTCACAAATCTTGTTTGTGAAAACAATAATAGATTTATGTGATCACTTATTAAAAGCTCTCTAAAAAATATTAGGTTTCGTGAGGCTCCTAGGTAAATGTAACCTTTGTCCAAGCAGAACAACACATGTAACAAACGTAATTAACAAAAATAATATAAATATAAGTAGTTTTAAAAAAAAAACTAAAAAACACGCTTAGGAGTCATCGATTTTTTTTAATTTTTTTTATATTTCTTCGATAGGTGTGCAAAGTTTGAAGAAAATCTGATCGCTAAAAATAGGTCAAAATCGAGCTCAAAGGGGTTGGTTACAAGCAAGCATACAAGCAAGTAAACATACAGGTGAAACTAATAAAAACGTGATAAAAACAATGCCAGTTAGTAGGTAATTATTTATCTAACTTTTTACTTTGAAAATAAAATACTTTGTATCTTGTCTTACATCGTCGTTAACGAGTATCCATCAGAGCGCGTATCTATTGGCTAGAACTCGTTTAGATCAGAGATTCGCCACACCCTAGGATCCCGATAGAAAGGGATCTGATATTCCAGCAACAGATAAAACAGCGATATTCTTGAGAAAACTGCTGTTGTTTTGATGCTACTCTATAAAAGGTAGATAATTTGTATACGAAATATGTTTGAGTTTAGCGCGCCGGGTGGTTTATGTAAGAAGATTTTGCAACGTGGGATCAGACTGTGTACAGTAGCTAAAAAAATCCATATATATATTTGATAAATAAATGCACATAAAAATGTGATAAATAAATGCACAGAGTAAAACAACCTTGAATACTTAATTTCAGTGAATTTTCATATTTTCCAATTTTATTATTCTTCAAGGCCGCCATCACTTCGCCAAATTTTACAAGCAATGTCAAAAGGTAATAAAATCCGAAATAACTAAATTTCTCTACCTTAGTATATAAAGATTGTTATGAAAGAAAATGATAGAAAAATCATTTTCCATAACATATAAAGCCAATAATTGAATACGTACTGTACAACGTAATGGCTTAAACTAGATATATTTTTGTGTTATCTCTTTTCTGTGATTTTGTTATTTCTATACCTTTTACACTCGTATTGATAAGCAATGTAGATTGCTGGTAGCCGTGGTGGTCTAGAGGTAGTGACACCCGCCTTACAATCATGAGATAGTGGGTTCAAATCCCGGTCCCGTACCAATGAGTTCTTTGGAATTTATGTACGGAATTTCACACCACTGGCATTTCGGTGAAGGAAAACATCGTGAGGCAACCTGTATACGTCCTTAGAAGAAAATTGGATGGCGTATGTGAAGTCACCAATCCGCACTGGGCCAGCGTGGTGGATATGGCCCAATCACACTTCGTAGGCAGGCCTAAGTTCTGCAGTGGACTATTAAAAAGCTGATATAGTACAGTACCTATATTGCTGTGATTTGCGCCATCAGTGACTTAGTTGTGCCAAATCTCTATGAGGCCATCTCCAGCACTGTAAATAGTAGCCAAACACTGAGACAAAATAGCTTAAACAACTTCAGATGATATCTATTACACAAAAAAAAAACCTACATAACAGTGGCGCCACAATAACAGATTCTATTTACGATTTGGCGACGACCCAGAGCGACGGCCCTCACTTCCCTCAACCCTTTAACTTCCGACATGATTCGAGTGACAGCCGCCCTCACAAACAAACGATAAGTCCCACAAAAAGTGACGTTTCCGTGTACAAGTTCGCGAGTTCCCCAACTCGGGATATAAGTTAAAAAGTCCTTATGTCGCGAAATGCCGAGTTCGGAGCATTCCGGAAAAGTTGGTAACATTATTTTCTTTTTAACACTTCCCTCGGATGGGAATATTTGTCATGATTCGGGCGCTATAAATATGATTCAATTTCGCTTAGTTGGTTAAGTTTTTATTTTTATTATTGGGATACGTCTGAGTAGGTTTTTTTGGACTTTTGTGTTTGAAACACATTTATTGTAGTTGATTGAATCAGGCGTTACTTTGTGGAAATTCATCTTCAAATCTTTGTTTTGAATAAATATTTAGTGTATTTCCGCTATCTTTTTGTAGAAAAATAAGTTTAAAGAGCATTTAAAAAAAATTTACACAATTTAGCCGGAAACATACTATCGGACGCGGCTGACGGACGCGACTGACAGCCGCGACTGATAGGTATCTAAATAATTAATGTCAACGGAGCCGTGCAAACTATTGGACATCAATCCGCGGACGTCACCTTGAGCATTCGGACGTCCGAGAGAGATCTGGCACGCCGGATGTTTTAAGACTGTGCACATTGCTAAGTCGCGACCGACAGTCGCGTCCGTCAGCCACGTCCGATAGTATTTTACCAGCTTTATTATTATTTTTTAAATGTCCTTAAACTTATTTGCCTAAAACAAGATAGCGGAATTACACTAAATATTTATTCAAAACAAAGACACATTTATTATACTTAACGGGTTACCTACTGGATATTTAACCTAATTTTTTACCACGTCTATTACAAAATGGTATGTGTTATGGAATTAAACTAAAACTCCCTTTAGACATTCCATCACTATTTCTGCGGTAGTCCGGAACAGACAACGATTTTCCGTAAACGCAACCTACCTTAAAATCAACAACAGCTACCTATATTGATTTTCCTTCTGTAAAAAGTACCTACAGTAATTGTACACTTATTTAAATTAGTGATAATGTAACTTATTTTTTTTTTAATGACCTGTAAAAAAGCGTATTTGGGAAAAACTCTTGTTTCATATCATCCATCCATCAGCCAAAGGACGTCCACTGCTGGACATCAGGACGAGAATGTTTTATATAATTACATTCAGAGGTATCTCAAGCAGAAATGCGATATCATGAAGCATCCTTATCTGTTGAAAGCCTTGATTAGTAACAAATTTGGTTTTAACACGGGTAACAATAACAAATCGTCTCGGTAGAGTTCCATAACTATCAAAACAACTTAGTTAAAAATCCCATTAAACCTAAATGTACATACATTTATTCTTATCAAAACATCGACAAAAACAATGAAAAGAATATAAGTAATCATCCTTGTCAAAACGGATGTTAAGTAAGTAAGCATACTCCACAAGTTAGTTCCAATCTATCCACCAAACCATACGTTTTCAGGACTAAGAAAATAGTCTACAAAAAATAAAGCGCTATTCTGAGCCTAACCTAATCCTATAGAATGTTACGGTACACATGGATTAACATCGGCTGCCCTATATCTGAAGTTCAAACAGGCGGCCTTCTGTGTAACACTGCCCTTAAATAGAGATGTGGTAATAATAGGGACTCATATTGGCCGGGTACTAAAAAGTAGTTTAGCAAATTGTACCTATAAATTGTTAATGAATCCATGCATTCATCTCTCTGCCATAAGATGTTACATACTGGACAAAGGCTACCCCTATGGATCATTATATATTTTATACAAGTACCTATTGTAATATCAAGTGATGATGATGAATACCTTACGTGCTCTTCTTCTACTTCTACCAGTGACAGTTTGAACAGTTTCTGTAGTATTCCTTCCTTGTTTGACTCTGTCGAGTCAATGATCTCTGATGTTCCTAAAAACTTTAATGTTTTCCACTTGAATGCCCAAAGTATTACGGCTCATTTCCCAGAAATGCTTGCGTCTTTTGTACAACCTAACATCCATGCTATCTTAGTCTCTGAGACGTGGTTAAAACCGGTTCTCCCTTCTTCTACCGTAGCGTTGCCAGGCTTTCGACTCATAAGAAATGATAGGATTGGCAAGGGTGGTGGTGTAGCAATATATCTTAGAACTCACATTCCTTTCACTGTAATTAGTATGTCTGTGCAGCCACCGCCATCTGATGCCGGAGAGCATCTTCTTATTGAAGTCTTACTGCATCATACTAAAATACTTCTAGGTGTTTATTATCCTCATTCTCGGGATGTTAATTCATTCTCAATTTCCTCAGGTACCTTTCCAGTCTTGTGGAAAGAAGCTCAAATTACACCTCTTCCAAAAAACCTAATCCCAATTATTTTTCAGACTACCGTCCAATTTCCATCCTTCCTTTCTTGTCCAAAGTGTTGGAGCGACTTGTCCACCAACAACTTTCATTCTTTTTAGTTAAGTACAATCTCCTTAACCCGTTTCAATCCGGATTCCGTCCTGGACACAGTACTGTGACAGCCTTAACTAAAATTACTGACGACATAAGAGATGGCATTGGTCATTGTCAACTGACGGTGCTAACGCTACTTGATTTCAGCAATGCTTTTAATAACGTGGATTTTGATATCCTTTTGGAAATCCTACGCTCTCTTAACGTATCTCCAACGGCAATAGATTGGTTTCGTAGTTACCTCTTTGGTCGCCGGCAGCGGGTTCGCATTGATGAGTCGTACTCATCTTGGTGTGCAGTCACTGCTGGTGTTCCTCAGGGCGGCGTTCTATCTCCACTTCTTTTCGCAATTTTTATAAATTCTATCACTCAACAGTTAACTTCTTCCTATCATCTCTATGCAGACGATTTGCAGATATATACCCAAGCTCCTCTAGGACAGTTGCATGAGGCAATTGAGACCATAAATGCTGATCTCAGACATTTACAGGACTGGAGTAAATCATTTGGCTTGAGAATAAATCCAAGCAAAACTCAGACGATAATTATCGGAAGCTCTCGCATGATCTCCAAAATTGATTGGTTCCATCTCCCTCAAGTAGTTTTTGAAGGCATTCCGATACCATTCATCGAGACTGTAAAAAACCTGGGAATTATTATGGATCGTGAGCTTTCTTGGAACCCTCAGATATCTGAGGTTAGTCGAAAAATGTTTAGTTCTGCAGCATCACTTAAGCGGTTGCGTAACTTCCTCCCGATCGCTACCAAAACTGCGCTTGTAAAATCTCTCCTATTTCCTATATTAGATTACGCTGACGCTTGCTATCTAGATCTAACCGAAGAGCAATTCGACAAGCTCGAACGTTTACAAAATTTTTGCATCCGGTTCATATTTGGCTTACGAAAATATGACCATATCTCTGAATTTCGACAAAAGCTCAAATGGTTACCTATCCGTTTTCGCCGTAATACCCACATTCTCTCCTTTCTTTATAAAATCCTTTTTAACCCTACCATCCCTCCATATCTTAAGGAACGATTCGAATTTATCATTGGTCATTCCGGTTCCTTGCGACCCTCACGAGATCTCAAACTTAAAATCCACACCTCATCCCACGTCAATCTGTCCTACACTAAATCTTTCACTGTACAAGCTGTCTGTCTTTGGAATGAGCTGCCTGTTGCCATCAGGCAGGCTAAGTCACTTCCCATTTTCAAAAATCTCATCTATAATCACTATCTATCTATGTGTTAATTACTTTGGTACTTATGTATTTATTTATATTTTGGTATATATGTATATATATCATTGTGTATGTATAATATTGTATATAATATGTATTATAAATACCATGTGTATATAATTATTATGTTTTATTATATTTAGTTATTATTGCACCACCGACGATTCTGCTGATCCATAATGTTTTCCTCCACGGGTTACCTGGAAGAAATCGCTATGAGCGATAAGGTCGCCCTTGTACTCCTGTGTGATACATAATTAATTCTAAGATTGTTTGTAATTGTTTTTCTTTGGTGTACAATAAAGTATATATTATTATACACATATTTATTTATAGTCTTAAATTTAAGTTTTTTTACAATATTTATATGATAAAAAACAAAATACTATAAAAAATACCTAAACCTAGAGTGCCGCCGGCAGCGGGGCGAGGCCCAAGCTACCGGTGGTTGGGTCTACAGAGAGAGGAACCTCCTGACAATGCGCGCTGTGTCCAGGACGACCGCCTTCTGTATCTGACCCTTGACCCAACCGTCTAGCGAGAGCCTCTTAAGATGGTGGTCGAGACTCTTCGCTATTAAGCCGTTTACCGAAACGACTATCGGGACAATGATCGTAGAGTCCACATCCCACATGGCGGTAACCTCGTGAGCCAAGTCAAGGTACAGTAAAGCAACGCACGACCATTTTCGAGAACTGGCGCCGGTGCGTACTTATAGTACGGCACCTCAGACTCGACAAGGCCGTATCGAAGAGCAAGTTGCTGATGGATAATCCTGGCTACTTGGTTATGCCTGTGCAAGTACTCGCCGTTGGCAAGATGAGAACAACCGGAAGTAATATGCCTGAGTGACTCTCCGGGACGGTGGCATGCCCGACAAATGTCGACCGTACCGTCCTTCAGGATATACTTCCGGTAGTTGTTCGTCATGACAACTTCGTCCGCAATTGCACAGGCAAAACCTTCGGTTTCCCCAAAGAGGTCACCGAAGCGCAGCCAGGCCACCGACGCGAGCAGGTCCACATCGGGTCCTGTTAGGGCCCGATAGAACCGCCCGTGCAGCTCTCCTTCGCCAGGGAGAGCGGGGTGAGGCCTCTGTCAACTGCCACCACATCGCAATGCATTCCACGCCCGCTGTTTCGGAAATAGTCCCGGAGACTGTATACTTCGCGGTTGTGGAGGTCTTTGGCATTTAAAAAGCCTCGGCCACCACACTTCCGCGGAATGTACAGTCTCATGACAGACGAGCGCGGGTGTAGCATGCGATGCAAAGTGAGCAGTCGACGGACCCTCCTATCCAGGGCGTCCAGCTCAGTCTGAGTCCACCTCAGTATGCCAAAGGAGTACATCAGCAGCGGCATCACCCAACCATTGAAGGCGCGCACCTTGTTGCCGCCGGACAAAAGACTATTAAGTACTTTTGTCAGGCGACAAAAAAAGCGCTCCTTCACCGATTTCTTGATGTCCACTGCCGATATACCCAACGACTCTGACATACCGAGGTACTTGTAGGTCTCGGCTTCGGAGAGAGACCTGATAGTCATCGTCTCAGAAAGTTGTAGATTCGGAGAATCCACAACTTTCCCTCGCTGTACATGCATGACCGCACACTTATCTACACCGGACTCCATCCTGATGGCCCTGCTAAAAACTTCAGTGGTTTTTAGCAGCTCCACCAGGTCTTGGTATTTCGGTGCAAACAGCTTTAGATCATCCATGTACAGCAGGTGAGAGATAACTTCACCCTGTCTGCGAAGCCGATAGCCTAGCTCTGAATTCCTCAGCAAAGTGCTGAGAAGATTCAGGGCCAGGCAGAACGACAATGGACTCAGACTGTCACCCTGGAATATTCCCCGCTCAATCCTTATCAAGTCTTGCGAGCCAACGGAGCCGTCTCCACCACCTGGTTGACGAAGGACTGTGGCCCATTGCCTTATGCATGACACTAAGAATGATTTTAGAGTTGTATCGATTTTATACAACTCTAAAATCCTCTCGAGCCACGAATGAGGCACTGAGTCATAGGCCTTCTTATAGTCAATCCAGGCGGCAGAGAGGGCTCCCTTGTTCCGCCGGACTTGCTGGCTTATGGTCATGTCTATAAGGAGGAGCTCCTTAGTACCACGGGACCCAACCCTACATCCATTCTGAGCGAAAGCCAAAACGTTTTGCGCAACGACGTGCGCGTTAATTTTGATGCTCAGAATGGATGTGAGGAGCTTGTAGATGGTAGGCAAGCACGTAATGGGTCGATAGTTCTTTGCTTCCGTGGTACTACCGGACTTATGGAGCAGGAAGGTGATACCGGTGGTGAAAAAGCTAGGTAGAGAACCAACCTCAAGGGCTTCCTGGAATTGTGTGGCTAAGCGGTCATGCGAGCATCGAAACCATTTTATCCAAAAGTTGTGCAGCCCGTCCGGCCCAGGACTTTTCCAGTTCTGAGCCGTACGGATCGCACAACTAACGTCTACGGGATCTATTAAAACAGATACCACAGGTTCGATAGTCTCGCTCAACCACACGCATCCAGTCACCCTCTGTGTGTTCGACGGGCACCGACCAGATGCCGCGCCAGAAGTCATTCTGGCGCTAGCATCCGGCAACTGCCCGTCGCTCACACGTTGGTCGGTTCTCTCCCAGCCTCGGTACACCTTCCTTTGGTCACTTTGGAAGAGGCGATTTAGCCAATATCGGTCCACACGCTCTCTGTAGCGACGAATGCGGTTTGCCCACGCATAGACTTTCTGTTTCAGATAGTCTATGCGTTCAGTGACACTGGCCAAATAGTGCTGGGGTCTGATACCAGTCCCGGCAAAGGCCTGTGTCACGAAACGCATGACTCGGGGGCGGTTATTCCCTCAGCTGAAACAGATTAGCTTTGCTATGAGAGTCCTGAACGAGTCGATACGCCGCTGGATCCGCATTTGCCACGCGGGCACACCCCCGGCGGGTCGCTGTGCACGGTTAGTGTCCGGAAACTTAACACGTGCAACGCGACACGCCGCGATGGCGCCGCAGTACAAGATCGAGTGGGTATCGACTAAGCCTTCGCTTGCCCGTAAATACGGGTCTAGCAAAGGGTTCAGGGCTCCCATAAGCGCCAAGTTACGCCTATGGGTGGGATAACGTGGCAGTCGCGGCCTAGAGTCGGGTGCGAATCTATACTGGGAAATTGCGTCTTCCAAAGCCCTCCTCAGTTGCTCACTCACCTGGCTAGATACGCTCATACTCGCGTCATCTGGCTCGTCGACCGCAGGAACAGCCGCAAGTGAAGCAAGTGTTGCCGCCGACATCGGCACTAAAGCCATTGTCGGGGCTGACGACGCGACAAGTACGGGCGGGTCCTGCGTCGAAGAAGCTGTGGGGCGAGCAGGCAGCGCCTCCAGGCGGAGCCGATCAATGACGGACTGATCCAGAAGTTTGCACCGGTGGATAGCCCGCACTTGGTCCGATAGTCGTTGGGCAGTCACGGCCACGGTCGGTTCAAGGGCCTGAAACACAGTACGCTGTTATGTTGGTTCCCCCCTCTGTAGCCCCAAAGTACGCGCGCATGCAATTCTCATTAATGGGTTGAGTTCATCGCATGCGACGCACTATGCCACCGGTAGCGGGAGCGGATGGCGGGGCAGGATGCCCCACAGGCCCCAAGCGTGCCGGCAGCGGTGGACGGCCTCATCGTCGCACTGGTGGTCTTGGCGGCGACGGCGTCCGTGGCCCGCTCGTGTCGCTCGACGAGCCGCTCGTCTCGCGGGTGGTGTGGAACTCATCACCCGACGATGCGCTCGGAGCTGACGACGAGGCGGGCGATGGTGGTGGTCGTGCGCCTCTTGAATCCGCTGTTATTTTTGTCTGAGATCTTGTAAGCATTGTATTTTAATATTATTGATATTTTCTTGAAGTGTCATGTTGAATGTCAAATGTTGGTTTTTGAGTTTTCTTCTAATTTTGTCACAGTTTCATTATAAAATGTATCTAAATGAAGGGAAATATATTTTTGCTATTGATCTTGTTAAAAATTCTGCAGAAAAATGCTCGAAAAACTAATAAAATACAATTTTTAGAAAATAAGATCTAAAAAGACGTCTGGTCTGTCAGCGGTAATTTGTTTATTATTATATTATTATTATCATTAATAAGACCGGTAGGAAGCGACGTGTATGCAGTACGATTGTGGTCTTCAATCCTCAAAACAATGTGCCTAGATAAATAAAGATAACTCGTACGTTAGATGAGATATTGAATAGTAATTTGCCACATATAAGTTTCTAACTGATAACCTTATCGCTTTAAAGCATTTTCTTAACTTTTTTTACAAAAGGGAAATTATAGCTGGCTCCATCAGGGTCAAAATGGGTTATATGGGAACTCTCTAAAATCATCTCTATGGCGTGCCTTTGTGCAAAGGGGTTGATCAACAAAGGGGTTAATAAGGTTTCTGTTAATCAGACTGCACGCATACGCTGAAATTGCATTAAGTGTATTGATGCAATTTCCCCCACAAAATGGGGGGAAATGGAAGGAAGGAAGGGAGAATTGTGCCCGCAGTGGGACACCACCTATAGCTCTTTTTTCGTACCTCTGCAGGCATAATCCGGAAAGGAGATCTCCCACAACATGGAGGAAAATGGAGGCAAGGAAGGGAGGATTATACTCGTACCTGCAGTGGGACACCTACAGTGTTAATTTTTCCCCTTGTGCTGTTAGTATCCAACCGTTTGATCGTTTGTCGTTTCTTTCTTACAAATGCAATGTTATAAAGTGAGCTATGCTCGGAGTCTCTTCACGGGACTAAATTGAGGAACCAAAGTTACCGACATAGCCCATGCAGTGAATTAACAGGTTGAAGTGGCAAAGGCAGGGTATAAAGTTCGGAGAATAGTCAAAGGGGTCTAATTCTCTAATGGAATACCGGCAAGAGTAGAGTAAGAGGTCCGCCGTCAAGGTGTACCGATGATCTATTCAAAACTGAAAGAAACCGCTGGATGCAAGCCACTTCCATTTGATCTTTTTGGAAATCTGTAAGGGAGACCTATGGCCGCAGTCTACGGTGGACGTCCTCCGGTTGATAAAGATGATGTTGATTCAGCTGGAATACGTTGTGTGGTTTAAGTACTCTCCGGAATAAATACGGAATAATAGCATTTAAGCCGGATGCTGGTATGTAGCCCCAATCGATAAACGAACGGCAATGGACGTATTTATTGTACCTCCATTTGGTGGGCCAATCCTTGAAAATCCAATCAGCCCAACTATTTTCAGTATTATCCTCGTGTTCAGCGAAAAAGCCCGATCCTAAACAAACTTTGGTACGTTACTTAGCAAAATGTGCCTTCATTAAAATTCGTTGTAGTGTCTTGGGTATTCATATTTGAAGAGGACGATATGACGCCGCGAGTGCACAGATTATGAAAGGAAGTAGATGTACAAGTTTGAACGTATTGAAAATGCAGTATCTGGAGTTATGTTTTTGTATAGTCATGAGTAAATTCTTACCATGAAGAGGCCTATTATTACACATACTTCTTTACATAATATTTGCATTAAAAACCATTATGCTATTTGCAGCCTGTAGTAAAATATACGATCAAAATCCTTTAGATAAAAATTATAAGTTAAGTTCAGTTTTTTTGTCTTTTGAATCGGCCAATAACTCGACTTTTAAATAGTCAGAGTGTTGGTAGCTTAGACAAGATCATTAATTAAAAATAAGTATCGTAATAAAAATATTTTAGTGTATACAACATATATCTATAGCATTGAGTAATCTCGTAAATCAAGTCAAAATAGTCTTTTGTTAAACAAATATTTTTGTAAGTTGTCTCTCTGGTTCCATATTTACATCAAAGCCTTTTGCCCCGAGGGAAAAAGAAGGAAGATTTCGGGATGTGCTTGAAATAATACTCAAATTGTGAAAGAGGTGATCTCCAATGTCCCGAGTTGTAAAAATGATATATAATTATGTTACTGTGTTAAGATATTTATTTTTGAGACTAGGAAACATTTTATAACATAAAATAAAGCTGTGTACCAAATATATACCTACTTACCTTTTTTTTTTACCTGGGGAAACCTTTTAAAGATATCACCGCACCTCGGGGCAGGCGGATGGTTATGTGGGAGTCCCCGCCCAGTTCAGCAATACTGAACGGTATACCCGCCAGGGTATTCCGCCACTGCGCTTGGTGTCGGGGCTACGGGCACGCTTCCGCACTCTTCCGCGGCACCCGACAGCGCTGGCCCCAATCGGGCCCCACCTCGGAACTTGCGCTCCCTCCAGAATAACAACTTGTCGAACACCAGGCACATCGTCATCACTCACCTGGGACCAACCAGCAATGGGCGTCGGACAGCACCCGTGTCCAACAGCCCTGGTCCTGTTGCAACGGGTCAATTAAAGTGGCCCCGCGCCTACCACTACGACTGTAGGGGATAGGGATAGCGGCCGACGACATACCGACACTCTTCTTCCTCTGCAGCCCCAACACTTCTGCCGACACGTTGGCGGCACACGTTAGGGCCGCTGGCAGGATGGATAGGCAGCAGCACACTCACCGCCCGTCCATCCCGTCGCCGCCCCCGCCTCAATGGGCTCGGCCGCGGCAACGCGGCAACGCGACGAGCGCGACACCGCAGTCCACCTCAGTCGGCGAACCGACCTACTGGCCAGCCTCCGCACGGGCTTGTCGAGGCCCAAGACCCGGAGAGGCGGCCCCACCACGGGTATGACTCATGACATCAGCCAAAGGGTATGACTCATGACATCAGACATCATCATGACTCCACTGCTGGACATAGGCCTCCCCTATGGATCTCCAATAAGACCGGTTGGAAGCGGCTTGCATCCAGCGCGATCCTGTGGTCTTAATGAGGTCATCCGCCCACCTTGTGGGTGGACGTCTTACGCTGCGCTTGCCGGTACGTGGTCTCCACTCGACGGATTAGCAAGTTGAAATGGCAATGGGCAAGGCACAGAGGACTGATGACCGGTGGAGTTGAAAAGTTCTCGAGTGGGGACACACCAATATAAGTAATAAATAAATGACAGATTAAAAATATACCATAAATATAATAAACTATTGCACTAAATATTGATGTTCTATATATTTTGTCGATCATGAGTTGCGGCTTTATATGGGTCAGCTGTTTTTTTTTTATTCCGGGTTGATCCCATAGTAAAAGTTATTTACAATACCTACTTTAACACCCTTTTGGCCTAGTATACCCTATACAGATAACTCTGTACATACTCGTATCCGACTTCCTAATATCCTGCTAATATTATGAACGCGAAAGTTTGTGAGTATGTATGAATGTTTGTTACTCTTTCACACAAAAAGTACCTAAACGGTTTGAGATTAAACTTTGCAATGACAATACATCAGAATAACACATAGGCTATAATTTATAAAGATATCGCGTGAAACGAAGTTCGCCTGGTCAGCTAGTCCTCAATATAAAACATAACGCGCCACATTTGAGGATCCAGACAATCCATGCAGATATAAAAACACAAAAACTCTCAAAGAAAAATACAAGACAAAGCCTCTAACTAATGAAACCCGCAGTTTTGGGTCAGGCGCTAAAAATAACCCACAGTGAACGCGATGCAATCCCATTTCCAACTATCTTTGCACAAGTACAACTGGAATGGGCGCAATATCGGACGCATGAAAAGAATTCTAGTTTTATAAGAAGACGGTGATAGCGATCCGAGTGCCTTTTACAGATTTTTCAGAAGGAATAATACACGCCGAAGGAGAGCGTTTCAGTTCGTTATACAGTTATTCCTAATCAATTAGCTTCCTTTTAAGGGTATATTCTGTACATCAAAAATAACAACTTTCGTTCTACGACTTTTGGCAAAACTCAAAAAAATGAGCTGTTCCATATATGTCGCGGGTACTGCGGGTGAACAATTTTGTGAAATTCCAATAAAAAAAGAATTCGGACTTCTACGTAAAAAGTTATGCGTGATTATACATAAAAAATATGTACCTATGCGGGTGAACGATATTTTTCTATGAAAGCGTTCTTCCCAAAGACCTTCGACATATCCAGGTCTTTGGTTTTTAGGGTTCCATACCTCAAAAGGAAAAAAACGGAACCCTTATAGGATCACTTTGTTGTCCGTCTGTCAGTCTGTACGTCTGTCTGTCTGTGTGTATGTCAAGACTCTTTATCTCGGGAATTTGAAGTGTATACGTATATCTATGATCTCTTACAGTCGTGTAAAGGAAAAACTTCTCAGTTATCATATAGAGAAGTTAGAGCCGTTTATGTCGTAATAAACCGCATATTTCAACACTCACAAAAATCAAAACCTACAGGGTACTTCCCGTTGATATAGAACTATGAAATTTGGTAGAAAGCATTGTCTTAGAGTACACATATAGGAATAAATCTGAAAACTATACATTTTTATTTAAATCACAAAAAAATAGGCCTTCATAATTCACAAAATATGGGTTGAAAATTTTCAAAGTGCGTAAATCGTATCATGTAAGGTATCATATAAAAGAGCTTCATTACGAGTAGCACTTGCTAAAACAGGGTTTTAATTAATTTAACAATTTTCGATGAATGACGAGAAAAGCAAAAAAAAACTTTTGTCGATGATGATGATGATGAGTATAGAGATTTTAACAACGTACTTCCCAATTTTGTGATTTTTTTTGGATTTGTACGGAACCCTCGGTGTGCGAGCCTGACTTGCACTTGTCCAGTTTTTCCATAGAAAAATATCGTTCACCAGCGACAAAATGAATGGGAATGTTTTCTTTTTTTTTAATTTTGACAAAAGTCGTAGAACAAAAGTTGTTGGTTTTGATGTACAGAATAAGCCCCTAAAAGGATGCTAATTGATTAGAACATAACCCTGTATACAACTTATATAAGCGGAGCTAACATCGGAATTGAAAAAAAAACAGGCTTCGTGTGATTTTGTATGGGACAGCTCATTTTTTTATTTTTTCGATCGACACGTGTTTAAGTAGATAAGTCATGGAATAGTTTTAATTAACTTTAGATAAGCAATTTTGAAGCTAATTTATAAAAAACATTGAATAAATATTTTATTTCTAGGTCTTTTTCTATCGTTGCACTACCAACTAAATTCTGCTAGAAATCGTCAGAGCTGACACGAGTTTTCTCTAATTTTATTGAGCTTAGTAGAATCGTAGCTATTTGCTACGACTGTAGCGACTGTAGAGGTAACGAGCGAGTAGCGGTAACGATCACTGTATTGTACAATATATAATAATACAACTACACAATAATTTCATTATGAGCTTTATCGAAACGGCAGTCACGCAAAAATCTGTATATTATAAGATCCAAAGAACTCATTGGTACGGGACCAGGATATGAACACACTCTTATTAGACCAACTATGCTTAAACAGGGTTATTTCTAATCAATTAGCATCCTTTTAAGGGCTTATTCTGTACGTCAAAACTAACAACTTTTGTTCTGCGACTTTTGTCAAAACTCAAAAAAAACAGCTGTTCCATAATTTTTATCGAGGGTGTACGATATTTTTCTATGGAACAACAACTTTTTAGTTAGTTTTGATGTACAGAATAAGCCCCTAAAAGGATGCTAATAAACCCTGTATATAGTGTGCTAGCATTATACAGGGTTATTTCTAATCAATTAGCATCCTTTTAGGGGCTTGTGCTGAATATCAAAAATAACAACTTTTGTTCTACGACTTTTGTCAAAACTCAAAAAAAATCACACTCACATTTTGTCGCGGGTGAACGATATTTTTTTATGGAACAACATTTTTTTTTTTAGTTTTGACAAAAGTCATAGAACAAAAGTTGTTAGTTTTGATGTACAGAAAAAGCCCCTGAAAGGATGCTAATTGATTAGAGATAACCCTGTATATTGCGTCTAGCACACAGGTGTCAATAATTATGGCCAACAGCGTCATAATTATACTAAATTTAACATCTGACACGACATAATCAAACGAAAAATCAATATAAAATTAAAAAATTTAATGTAATTGCTTCTTAAAATGCCTACATAATATTATTACTTTGCTATTTAATTATTTCAAAGCTACTTAATTAACTAAACGTCCAACAAAAATAGCAACGATACAAAAATTTAATATCAAAAATACTTCGAACATTTTAACTGAAAAAGTTCTACCTAAAATAGAATTCATTCTTCATAAACGCTAAATGAGTTTTGTTTTTAGAAAAAAGAAGTCAACGTATTAATTTAAGTGTTTTATGGTATTGGCCTGCATTAGCCCACTGCTAAATGCAGGCCTACCCATGAAAAGCTATTGAAGCATACGCACTTTAGTCCGGTTTAACATATATGTTGGTAATACTAACGACCCGCCCCAGTTTCACAGGCACAGGTGTATAAATATTCCTCTTGAATTGCACTATCTATTAAATAAACCGCATCAAAATCCATTGCGTAATTTTAAAGATATAAGCTATGTATAATATATAGTACATAGGGACAGACAAACAGGGAAGCGACTTTGTATATACTATGTAGTGATAATGCATGCAATGCTCTATGTGCGATCTATGAAATAAAGTAATATAATGTTCTTAAGAGTATTATATAGCTATAGCTAGCTATATAGCTTGATCTCTGCGACAGCTGTAGCGGACGTCCGAGAGCGATCTGGCACACCGGATGTCTTAAGACTGTGAACATTGCTAAGTCGCGGCTGTCAGTCGCGTCCGTCAACCGCGTCCCATAGTATGTTTCCGGCTTAAAGCTCGAAACATACTATCGGACGCGGCTTACGGACGCGACTGACAGCCGCGACCTAGACTATGAAAGTACACTGATCCGTGCACACTATCGGACATAAGTCGCGGACGTCACCTTCGGACGTCCGAGAGCGTTCGGACGTCCGAGAGCGATCTGGCACACCGGATGTCTTAAGACTGTGCACATTGCTAAGTCGCGGCTGTCAGTCGCGTCCGTAAGCCGCGTCCGATAGTATGTTTCCGGCTTAAACCGCGTTCACGCAGACACTCCGTCATTTCGAGAAAAAAGGTTGGTTGTCTTCAAAGCCTTCAAACATATACCTTATACGCGATTTCCATGGATGTAAAAAGCTATACCAACTGCTAACCATATTTCAACATCGCTGAGCGCTAGCTTCTACGAGTACTTAACGAACTCGTTCACATCCGTATTGTGCCGCCAAAGATTGCCCTTTCAAAATGAAGAAAAGTTTGCAATTAAAGTTGCACGCCACTCGCCTCCAGACCTTCAATCCGCTCGCTGTAATTAGGTTTTCTGAATTCATATTTCGTTCGTTACTTTTGTTTTTATTTTGCCAGGTTTGGAAGCAAGGTTTTTTGGACAGTTTTGGATTAAAAAAAATATACTAAGTAAGTATACGAGATGTTTTTGGAAAGTGCATATGATTACAGAGATTAATCTTTATAAACAACTTTTACTATGGAATCAACTGAGAAATCGCGAAATAATTAAGCTGTTCAATACAAATAGTTCATTGACTCTTGACAAAATGTATAGATCAGCGGTTTTTTTTTACGTTTGCGCAGTATAAAGTTATTATTAAATCTTTGGAAATTACTCATTTTAGTAAGCTCAATTTTGGTCGTAAAATTTCATCTAGACGTTTAGCTTTTATGGAAATTTATTGTCATCTGTAAGAAATATGGCTACTTTCCGACAGGAATTGAATAAATAGCAAGAAAGGGAAATGAAAATAACTAAGTAAGTCAATTATAAAAACAAAACTCTAATTTCATTATGATCAGTTTTTTTTTAAGTTGTATAATGGTATTTAATAAGTAGGTACCTATCTACTAGAATGTTCACCTACGTCCTTTACACGAGTTCTTCGTCAACTGTCATTAAATAATTTAAGTAAAAAAACAGTATTTTTTTTATATATCGAGTCAAAATATTGAAAAAAGAAAGTGTTAGAATGAAGGTAAATTTATTGATTACATAGAAGAATCCAAAGAAATTGATCACTGCACAAAGACTTACCCTTAAACAATATAAAAAAATCACAAATAATAAATGTTTAACTGATACAAGCGTATTTCCAAGAAATCTAACCGTTTTTTGGAAATCGGATTTTTACTGGATCTATTTTCGTATAAAAAATGTTTTAATTTTGTTTTATTTTAATGTAAAAACGTTTACCTATTTTGTGTACCGCGTTGCCCTCCATGCGTTTTTAGAAGCTAGAAAATGAGCAAAAACAATGTTAGTATAACATAATTTTTGTAACAGTAAACAAAAAGCCTGTTTCTTTGTAATATTTATAATGGTCGTGGTTGCGTGTCCAACGTAGCGTAGTCTAGCGTGTAGCCTCTAGCCTTTTTATCTTCAAAGCCAAAACGGAGAGCCACTGTACTATCTTATATACAATGTAGATGGGATCTCATTGGTTATTTTAGTTTCCTCATTTGATCACTTCTATTGTTAATTTGGTTGCACCGTTTACCGTATTCGGACAGGGGTAGGTGAAGCCACTTTTTCGCAATTTTTTGTCCGCAGGGACAATATTGATGGGCGTTTTATATAATTTGAGGGAATTCACGCTTGAGACCAGCCTTTCAACCCCTTTTAAACATAAAGCATGATTTCAGAGTGGTTGGAGAATTCAGTTGAAAAGCCCTAACGTGTTTTATCTTTAGTTTTTGTTCTGAGGATGATACAACCAATATGTTTGTATCTATGATGTTAAGCGTTTCGCATGCCGTCAATCATGCACAAATTATTTGCAAAATGTTGAACTAATCTATATTATATAACTATTTAATAATCTTGCTCGGTACAGCATTAATGCTGCCTCGTTTCAATGAAACACACCTACTCGTAGTACAGTACCTATATACTTTGACACTGCTTATGAGCATAGCTAGAGAAACACGGTCAAGTTTGAGCCTTGCTTATCCTAGAAACATTTTATCCACTTCAAAAAGCGTGAAAGTCAGAACATACTATTTTTCTGTGGTGGCCAAAAGTAGACAACTGCCCAACCTAGAGAAAATCTGTAACTAAGTATTGTACACCAATAAACACTACTGCTTAGCGATTATATACGTGTATGTGCCTACCTACTTTTGTTAAAAAACTTACAAATTAAATATCATAGCAGGCGAGACCACCATGGTCGCGAAGTTACTTGTATTCGAGATACCTAATAAAAAAAGAAGTGGAGCGATGATAGATCATAATTTATCGCCCTTAAACTATAGTATGAGCCTAAAATAAGGTCAGGCTGACGGGAAAAGATAACAAGTAACAGGAAATACGAGAAGATAATGCCAATAAAATAGGAGGAAAATCCTGCGGGATAATTTTTACCTCGGAAAATCCGCGCTCTTTTAATCTGGAACATAGTAAATGATTTAGGTCGGAGATAGTAATTTAAAACAGATTTTTAATCTATGTACTCGTACAAGCTGTAGTAGTCTATTGGGTGAAAGCTCGAATCGCCTTACAAGTGTCAGACGTGAGTTCAAACCTGCCCCCCTACCGCCTAAGCAATAGCAATCTTCATAGCAACCGTTTATGACTTCATTTTAGTCATTTGGCACCGGCTATGTGACGTTAGCCATCAATTGCTTTGCGCGGATTGCGAAAGCAATCGTTGAATGAACAACTTTGATGGCTAACGTCACATAGGCGGTGCCAAATAACTAAAATGAAGTCATAAACGATTGCTATTACGATTGCTATTGCTTTAGGCGGTAGGGGAGCTGGTCCCGTACTAATGAGCCATACCAAAGCATCTGGGCCGGAATCCCAGAGAGATGCAGATTCAAATCCTGCGAACGCGTCAATTTTTGAAATGTTTGTCACAAAAAGAAAGTTTCCGTACCAATGAGTTCGTTGGAATTCACGCGCGGATTTACACTCTTAAATGGCTCTTTGGTAAAAGAAAGCATTCCTGCATACGGCCGTAGAAGAAATTCTTTGGCGTATTTGAATTAAACGACCTGCTCTTGGCCAGCGTGGTCGATTAGGCTCAAACGCCATTCGTCGGTAAAGCTATGCCAATTCAGCAGTGAACTATTAAATGGCCGGTAGGTACAGTAAACAAATCTACTGAGCCTTGAGTCATGTGTCTTGATACTAATATGTAATCTTGATACTAACTAAGATCTTTGTACTAATATGTATTGCCAAATGCCCAAGCAGTAGGTATCTAAAGTTCACCTAACTGGCAATAACGTGCGTATATCTGATGGTAATCCTATGTGAGCCTTGTGATAACACAGGGTTTTATCTTTTCAGTGTTATCCAACAAATAGAAAAATATAGAAAATCGAATTTTAAATGAAATCTACTCAATTCTGGAAAGCAGAAAAGAATAAAGTTCTCGTTATTGCCTAACGCTTTGCTGACTGCACACAACGGCGGAGGCAGTTTTCAGACTACGCTAGAATAGGTAGGTAGGTTATATTGATTGTAACTACACGGTGACGAACTGGGATACGGGAGGAGCAGTAGAAACGTTTATAATTGTCTAAAAATTTCCTTAAGGCTATGCAATTTCCGTACAAATTTTACTTGACCTTGTTTCGTAATCTGCTATGATTTTCAACTTATCATTACTTAAGATAGACCTAATCTAGGCTTTTACATTGGCGATTCTAATAATATAATCATTTTATAGCCGAGAAATACATTATTTCAAACCAAAAATTTGGCTAATTTTACATTTGTAGTAGTGCAAGTTTTACTAGCACGTCATAATAGTAAACATAGTACCTTCACATCACAGTACAACTTTGCTATTTGAGAAGATGACAATGTGACCAATTTTGATGTTTAGTTATTACTGTTTATTTCATTTGCTAGTGTGTGTGTTTTGTTTACACGCACGAGAGTAGATCTTTTCATTGACCTTTTCTCAGGAGTTTAGGTACCAAAAGTTTCAATTGTGTTTTATACGCCTAAAGAATGAAAGGAAATATTCTGAAACAAACTTTAAATTTGTTATTTCTCGCTATATAATGAAAAATAAATAAATAACATTAGTTTCGAAGAAATAGCGCCATCTCCCGGATTAAGTTGCTTAGCTCCACGTGTCAAAAACCCTTATCAATATTCTAATAAGAGGTCATGGATTTTACACGTCTCTACAAACAAAACACTTTGACTTATTTAGACGTGACATGGGAGGGAGCTCACTTAGAAGATTTTGCACAAAATTGTAGTCGCATTGTCGAAACCTGTAATAAAACACATGGGTTTCAACAATGCACACACGTACACACAAAACACATGCTTCAAACTAAAAAATCATTGATGTTGATCAGTAACAAATCGAAGTGATCTTCATCGTAGATCTTGATAGATCTACGTAGATCTAGAGTTTAAAACAGAAAAAAATTCAAGTCAATAGGTACTGGGCAGAGAGCTAAGTAGGTAGAAGTTTTTTATTTACTCATTACTAAGGCAAGTATAATTATTTGTATGGGAAAGAAACTGCGTCATCATATCATGGCTCCATTAACTCCATTGGAATAATAATCATCAAAAAATTTAGATTAAGTTATATCGTTCGTTCGTTCGTCTCAATTTTTAGATAAATAAATAATAGGGGACATCTTACACACGGTGTCTACCCACCCAAAAAACTCTATGGATTCAAATATGTAAACCTGACAATGTAGAACATTTTTTTATCGCGTATAAGTCCGCGCTTGACCACTAACTCGCCTGATGGTAAGCGATGTTATGGTTTTACGAATATGAATTACGCACACCTAGAAGATACCTGTTCACTCTGATCTTGATGAAAAGCTTTAGATTATTTATTTTCTTAACCTAATGGTTGCCCAGAATGCCCAGATTAGGACAAAGAAATCCAGGCCGACTGAAAAGGCAATGGATCAACTAGATAGGACTTCTTAGTTGTAGCAGGCTTCACACGGTGCAGTTGACAAGAAACAATAAAGAAAGGAAGTACCCAGCGTTGATCGATTGGTTCATATCTGCTTCAAAAAATATACAAATTCTGGGATTTTCTATAAGAAGCTTAGTCTGCAAAGGGCGCAAAACTTCAGACATCAGTGGGCCCGTTGGCAAACAATGTTTGCATCACTTTAATGCAGAACAGGTGCGAGCGAACAAAGCCTCGGCAAACTTTATTCTGCAAACTGCGATGAATGGGCAGTCTTTCATTTTCTTCTGTAGAGGACTTTGTTATTCTTATATTAGTCTTATAAACAGATTGCTGCGCAGTTTTCATGGGATTTGCACGTTGAAATCACGCTGTGCATTTTATCTTTAACTAGCTTTTGCCCGCGGCTTCGCCTACATGTTATTTTAATATTTGTCCCATGGGAAAATTTTATTTTTTAGGGATATAAAGTAGCGCATGTCACTCCGTCTTTTAAATTATATCCGTGCCAAAAATCAAGTCAACCATTAGTTGCACTTCTCCGTTGCTGCGTGAAAGAGGAACGTACACACATTCCAGTATTATAACATTACTAAGGATTTTTAATTTGCTCTGAGCTAAGGATGTACAGGTTTTATTTTATTATTTCGTATAGGTTTGCATTTTACTACATAGTGCCTGATGTTAAACAGACATGCTGTCTAGGGTGCAGCAAGCTTACCTAGAAGATACCTATTTACTCGGGATTGTAGTACCTAATGTCAATATCGTCATTGTTTTAGGTATAAATTCTAATGAGAAAATAAGGTTGTTATAAACCACTACATTAATTGCACCAACTTTTTCTAGTGGTTCCTACTCCACTGATTTTTTTAGAGTATGGCGGCTCAAACTTGGAATGTAGAAAATGTATCTGTAAATCTGGCAGGAAATATATTTTTTGTATTTTATTATAAAAGTAGATATATCTTTGACCGACGAACCACCGCAGGAGGTATACAATTCGACGCGCATTTTTTTTTTATGTATAACCGCATAACTTTTTTCATAGTGGTCCGATTTTAATAATTATTTTTTTATTGAAAAGAGTATATATACTTCGAAATTGGTCCCATTTAAATTTTATCGAAATCGGCAGGGCCATTTTAATAAAACAACAATAATGTAAAAATTGCTACATCGATCCGTGCGAAATATTCGCGAATTCTGTACACGGGTGAAGTCGGTCATGCTAATTTTTGCAAAAAATAATCTTGTTAGAAAAATCAACAATAATCAAAAATTCTTCTTAAGGCCATTCTGGTGTAAATGTAGCTTATTTGCTTGGAGAGTAGCTTGCCCAAATACTGAGCTTCCAAAGACTTTGTTGCCGCAGAGACTGTGGTATTGGCCGATCTGCGAACTAGCATAGAAAGCTCTTCTAGATACGTGTCCTAGCGTCACGGATCGCGCTCGTATCCTTGAGGTCTCTGTGTGGGAGTCCAGTTTTTGGTTGCAAGCTTTGCCCTCTTTCAATACTGGTAACCTTTTAGATCCAACTGCATTTAGTCTAGCCCATCGCTATCAGTGTAGTACTGCAGTTGACCAGCTCGGTCGCCACGGTCTCTCTTGCTCAAGAAGCGCTGGTCGGATTGGTCGCCACGCTAGACTAAAATATGTCATATGCAGGGCTTCTGCCACCGTCAATGTTTCAGCCGTACTCGAACCGAGTGGGCTCGCGCGTGGTGATGGCCTGACGACATGCCGCTCATGGAAGTATGGACGGTCCTTAGTATGGGCTACTAGTAGTACATACTTGTTTGGCTAAACTATGCAACTGCCTTTAGTTCTTTCTAGTTTTATTTTTAATAACATGTAATTAAATTAAAAGTAGAAGGAACTAAAGAAGTTGCATAGTTTTGCCAAAAAATTTACTCTTATAATAAAATACAAATAATGCTATTCCAGCCAGATTTCCACGTTTATCTATCTTTTAATGATAATATTGAAATATTATTGAAAACCCAAGTCATGGCATGAACTGGAGTGCCGAAAGGTAACATTTTTGACCACATTTATAAAACTGACTTGATCTCAAAAGATCAAGAAGGAAGTGATCCGGTCCGACTGGGTTTAAAGCCCATAGCCATAGTAATAAAGCCGTGTTGGCCTAGAGGTAGAGACACCCGCTTTACCATCGTCGCGAGGTTGTGGCTTCAAATCCTGATCCCGTACCAATGAGTTCTTTGGAATTTATGTACGGAATTTAACACCACTGGCTTTTCCGTGAAGGGAAAACATCGTGAGGGAACAACCTGCGTATTAATTTGCGTCCGTAGAAGAAATTCGATGGCGTATGTGAATCCACCAACCCGCACTGGGCCAGCGTGGTGGATATGGCCCAGTCACCCTTCGTGGGTAGGCTTACGTCCTGCAGTGGACTATTAAAAAGGCTATGGTACAGTACAGTACAGTACAGCCATGGTTGTTCCAGCATCACCAGTACCTATAACGGTGAATTCTTGGATACCCTGTACAATTCCGGTACCTACTTAATGTAAACTAAAGTCCTAACGTAACATTTCATCCATTTTAAATTTTCCCATAAAATTATGTACCTATTGTACTCGTATTAATGAAAATAACTAGCTCGAAATCAGAAACAGTGCAATTATGTGCGGATAGCGTCCAATATTGTCCATAAATAAGTTAATTTCAATAATGACAACATTTTACAATGCTGTAGGATAAGCTACCTATACGATTTTATTCCAGCTTTTGCTAATTTCAGTCTGTTAGTAAAAGTAAGTTTCGTAAAGGCTGAGTGGCTAGCCCTGGTCAGAGTTTTTAAGCCGCCTAAAGGTCAACCGGTCAATTTTAGTCTGTTGAAAAGGAATAATGATAACTATACTGCATAAAAGATAGGTCGATCTCTGCAACAGTGACATTGACATAGAAGATTGACATTTTTAGAGTTGGGATAGTGGTGGAAAAAAAACGATTATCAATCAATGTTGTAATGAAATCGAATGAGTAGTTGTAGGTAAGAAATTGGATTTTATTTACTTACTATTATTTAAGATCAAGTATGTACACATGTAAATAATGTTATGATATTAATTAAATAAAATATATTAATGTTACGATAGTATTTATCGACGTTTTTCACTATTATCCATGCTAATGTGACATATAATTGGGTTTAATTTAGTTACAAACGTTACTAAATTAAACGAATATTTTAATATAAAAATACATTTATTCTCTTAAAGGAGTACACCCCAAATCAATTCAATTTGGATTCAATTTACTCACTATTATTTGAGATCAAGTATATACACATGTAAATAATGTTATGATATTAAAATGTACAGTAAAGTTAATGATAAATATTAAGTTTTAAGATGGCGCTTTCATAATTGGGCCTTATATCCTAATTGCAAAACAAAAAAATAGGAAAATACAAAGCAGAAAAAACGTCATGACGTTAACTTTTCCCTTTTCACCCGAAACCATTACTGCTCTTAATTAATTTAGTTTTCGTGTTTCGTATCTATGCTGTACGCTTTACAGCTGCATGATATGATGTGGTGACACTAGCTGGGCTAGCCGAGTGCCTAGGGTTACCAGCGAATATATATTTTTTTAATATACATTTTTACTACAATTTACACTAATATTATAAAGTGGAAAAGTTTGTATTTTTGTGTGTGTGTCATGAATAAACTCGAAAATAACTGTGCCGATTTCAAAAATTATTTCACCATTGGAAAGCTACATTCACCTATAGTAACATAGGCTATATAAATTTATTTCCACCCGAGCGAAGCCGGAATGGGCCGCTAGTACTTAATACAATAATATAAAATTTACATTGAAATTGTACTGTTTTTATGAAAAAAGTATCCATTTTAAAATTGCTAAAATGGTATAGTTAATAAACTGTACCATTTTAGCAAATTTAATTTGTTTCACAGTAGGTAATTGAGAATAATGAAATGATTATGAATGCCTGCTGAAAAGAATTATTTTTTAATAAAAACAGCGCCATCCATTGCAAAAAAAACGTCTATCGCGAAAATGGTTATTTATCGTGCGTATTTCATAATTCAAACAATTTTCATAAATATAATAGCACTGCTTAGAATATACTGAAACGTAATAAATACAACTTAAAATCAAAATCAAACAGGAATCAAATTACTTAGTACAAAAAGTTAACAACCCTAGACGCGCCCGTAGTCATAAGGTAATCACGACAGGTCGCTATTATTCCTTAATTACTTTATAACATGCCATGACACTACATATATTAGAAAAGAACTTATTAAGTACTTCCTAGTGACCCGCCCTGACATCGCCTACTAAGGCTGGTTTGTCGATACAGTGTTATTCCTAATCAATTAGCATCCTTTTAAAGGCTTATTATGTACATCAAAACTAACAACTTTTGTCAAAACTAAAAAAAAAGTTGTTCTATAGAAAAATATAATTCACCCGCGACAAAATATATGGAACAGCTGATTTTATTTTTGAGTTTAGACAAAAGCTGCAACTTTCGATGTACAGAATAAGCCCCTAAATGGATGCTTATTGATTAGGAATAACCCTGTATATAGATATTATGTAATATATATTTCCTTGACACATCATCAAATTGAATAGTTAGGTACATATATACCAGAAACCACTTACTAAGATGAAAGCAGGTGATTCGGACCATCACTATGATCAGTGATCTACGTGACAAACCGAAACTAGAAAAAAAAAGTAAAGTAAGTAAATGTATGAATAATCATACATTTTCCTCGAATTCTGATTTGGCCCCAGAGTAAAATTTATTGACAAAGATGATGGGCTTAATCACCATTCAGGCCTTTCGGCTTATAACACAATTATTGAATAGCCCTATAAATACAACTACATATCTAAGTAGATAAGTTAGGATTTGAGAAAGTTCATATTACCACCATAAGCACCTATATAGCTACCTACTTAATTTTAGTCGGTATTAGGTAGGTACGCCAATAACAATAGCCTGACCACTTGCCATGAATATTCCTCTATTAACCTGGAAACGTCACCGAAAATTCCGTAATTATGATATAGTCATCAAGAACAATACTTACGGTACCTATTGAATACTTCTTGAATGTCCAATAAAATGAGTCCTTCTAAGGGAGGTAAATAGTATTTTCATCACATCTATTCGAAAAGGACTACTTGGTTCGCCTTTAAGGCTCCATCAAACACAGGCGGTACGAGCGGTAGAGCGGTACGAGCGGTACGAGCGGTAAAGGGCGGTACGGCAGTACCGCGACCGGACCTGTGTGAGCCCTTCTTATATAACCAGTACAATACAGATGCCCGCCCGTCTGCTATACCGCTCGTACCGCTCGTGTGTAAAGGAGCCTTTAAGTGCGCCCAAAGGAGGTGTTTTCTATAAGGAAAAGTTCCTAATAGAAAACACCTCCCATAAGTGCGACGGAAATATCTTTGCCGCGCACTTTTTGAATTTGGAACAAATAAGTGCGAAAGAATGATCATTGCCGCGCACTTTTTGAATTTGGAAGTATTTGTAATGTTAGTGTTCAGCGCCAAGAAAATGAATGAAAAGAATGTAATTATAAGTTTTCATTTGTTTTATTATTAGATACCATTTAATTTCATTTTAATTGTTACTCTACGTTTTATTAAATAATTATAGTATAGTAAAATATGAGGCGCCTTTTGTTTTCTCATAGAGGTGATGAAAAGTAGAGTGTACCACTCGGGCGCAAAATATATTTTTGGCTCGGGCGACGTACTTTGAATCCCTCGCTACGTTTGGGATTCTACTCTAGAATCCCTCACTTCACCCTGGATTCAAAAAAGCGCCCACGCCGTAAAAATTATTATTTTGCTCCCATATGATACAATATACTATTAAGCTTTGTTTAAAGTAAGCATTTTCTGAACTTTTTAGCTTAAGCATCTGTACTGTACTGTACCAGCCTATTTAAATAGTCCACTGCAGGACGTAGGCCTACTCACGAAGAGTGGATAGGCTTAAGCATCACATCGGTGCGGTGAAAGAAAACATCGTAAAGCAACCTGCAACGTCCGTAGAAAAAAATCGATAGCGTATGTGAATCCACCAACCCACACTGGGTCAACGTGGTGGATATGGCCCAATCACCCTTCGTGGGACCTACACCATGGAGTGTACTAAAAGAAAGGCTGATATTAGGCCTTTCTCTAGTAGTGTAGGTTCTATTGTTGAAACAAGAGAAAACGAAGACGAAAATAGAAGCATAAAAATTGTAGATACACTCTAGTAATCTTATAAACTGCACTCTTGAACTCTTATTAACTGCCTCGGTGGCTCAGTGGTTAGTGACCCTAACTTCTGGATCAGAGGCGTGGGTTCGATCCCCACCCAGGGCAAATATTTATGTGATGAACATAGGTGTTTGCTCTGTGTCTGGGTGTTATTTAGTTTTGTTAATTTCTGAAATAGGGCGCAGAATTCGGGAAAGAGGAGGTGACTCCCGTTCTACCTCGTTTCTGGTGCAAAGAATGTCCATCGCCATCCAACGCGGCAATGCAGCAAGCGTTATGGGCACCTTTGCAACAGGAACGATGAGGGGCGGGTTATTTGATTAATTTTCTAAGTAGGTGTATACATTTTATTTTCTGTTATTGTTATTATTCATATTTAACAAACTTTACTCTCTAAGCCTTGTATCTATATAAGTATGTATTTAAAAATAAGTATAAGTAGTATATCAGTCTCTGGCAGCCATATCACAAGTTTTGCTAAGTTTGGGGTCAGAGGCCGTGTGTAAGGTGTCCCAAAATATTTATTATTTATTTATTAAACTGTCGCTAGGGCTAGCCACCCGCTCTTTAGGAACTTACTTTTACAAACTCAATTTTACTGATAGAAGCTTTTATCTAATTAATTTGTTCCCAAAATTTAATAATTACAATGTACATAATTATTACCCGTATTGCCTGTTTTGCAAAAACAAAGTATTTTCTAGAGTCTGATAGAGTAACGGAAAAGCTCGAAAGGTGATAAAAAATCGAAAGCTATCTATCGAGAATAAACCGCTATTTGTTTTGCGATTCTGCTATTAATACTCATTAGTTCCGACTTCAAAAGGGTATTGGGTCAATTATTCTTTCCATTCGTTTTTATTACGAAATAATTTCTGATGATTTCCGCGCACGGTAAAAGTAGTCTTTAGAGTATCATAGTACTAACATCTATTGTTTTTAGAAGTGTCCCCTACCCATATATACTACTTTCATTGTGCGCGGAAACTTATAAAAAAAAACATAATGGTGGGATATGCCAGCTTCCATACAAAAATGTTCAAATCCCTTTGGACCGCGTAGCATAATAAAATAGATGATAAAAAACATAGCGTTCGTCAGTATAAAAAAATATTTAAAAACATTTTTGTCCATATAAAGAAAGAAATAGTTAAAGTTCCGCGTGACGTCACGCCTAGCCACACTTTTTTATACAAGTGGCATCGCCAGCCCCCACTCCGAAACTTTGTTGATATTTTAGGCAAACAAAAAATAGCAATAAAAAGCTCTTGCTATTTTTTGTTTGATTAAAAAAAATTGGTCTGTCGTTTTACGAGTACGGACGAGTATTTTACGTGATAACGTCATAAGAAAACAATGTTGAATCAACAACTGAAACAAGCCGAACTCTTAGTTGAATGCGTGCCTCTGTACCACTTGTTCCTCGCTCTCGTTTACACATTAGGTTCAGGTGGAACGTGACACTTTTTCGTGCGTGCAGCTGGAGTTCATCGATTCATGAGACATTAGTTATATTATGTAAAAATGAAAAAATACAAATTCAATGTTTTTAGGGTTCCGTACCTCAAAAGAAAAAAACTGAACCCTTATAGGATCACTTTGTTGTCCGTCTGTCCATCTGTTTGTATGTCAAGACTCTTTATCTCGGGAACGCGTAAAGATATCGAGTTGAAATTTAAACTGTATGCGTATATCTATGATTTCGTGCAGTTGTGTAAAGGAAAAACCTCTCAGTTATCGTTTAAAAAAGTTAGAGCCGTTTATGTCGTAAAAAACCGCATATTTCGACACTACAAATATCAAAACCTACAGGGTACTTCCCGTTGACATAGAACTATGAAATTTGGCAAGAAGCATTGTCTTAGAGGACACATATAGGAATAAATCTGAAAACTGTAGATTTTTATTTAAATCATAAAAAATAAGGACTCAAAATTCACAAAATATGGGTTCAAAATTCAAACTGAGTAAATCGTATCATGTAAAGTATCATATAAAAGAACTTTATTAGCACATGCTAAGACAGGTTTTAAATTATTTTAACAAAGTGTAATTTTTGATGTAGGTATTACAAGAAAAGTGAAAAAAAACCTTTTTTTTTCTGTCGATGTCGATCTTTAACTGTCGATGGTACTATAGTACAGAGATTTTAACAACTTACTTCCTAATTTTGTGAAATTTTCTGGATTTGTACGGAACCCTCGATGTGCGAGCCTGACTCACACTTGTCCGGTTTCTTTATTTACGGACTAATTACTTATAGTGATGTTTTTCCCAGTCATCATGGCAATTAGCAGGTATACTTAATTAGTGTACAGTGAACAGTGTCGGCGAAAGCTATCTGCCCTGAGCAAGCCGTTGTTTGTCTTGCTATCCAGCTATTCGCGCTCATTAGTGCTGATTCGGTTCTCGTCGTAAATCTGCCCCGCGAGGCAATAATTGGATTCAGACGTAATTAGTGGGTGTAATAACTTTTAACAGGATTAGTTGCTTGCCGTAACTTATCTACTTGCGAGTAACGCTGCGTTTTTGTGAAGGAACGATAATTATGTAGGTAGCAGATACCGACAGTGAAGTCTGAGTCAGCTCCAAAAATTGGCCAAGTAGGGTTGCGAACCGTATGGGGCTCCCATAAGGTTCGAAACCCTTCATCCTTTATCTCTCGGCAAAAAATCACGTTTGTTGTTTCAAAGTCAAAGTCAAAGTATTTATTTGCATGATAGTAGGTAAAAAAGGTCTTAAAATTATACAAATATACATATCCGTCCACTACCAACCATAATGAGGCGTACAAAAAATAAAAAAATCGTTTGGGAGGCCCCTTTAAATATTTATATTATTCTTTTTCTAGCATTTGTTGTTATAGCGGCAATAGAAATACATCATCTGTGAAAATTTCAACTCTCTAGTTATTACGGTTCATGTGATACAGCCTGGTGACAATGGTGACAGGCAGACGGACATACGGACAGCGGAGTCTCAGTAATAGGGTCCCATTTTTTAAAAATGAAATACTATTTACCTACTTACTTAATATGGTATAACTTCAAAATCCCTGAGAGAAAGGTAGGTATTTATAATAAAATCAGGAGCTAAAGTCAGAGTGAAAAGGTATTTACTAAGTCGGCGTGCGTCGACCGTGTAGCTTACCACCAAGCAACTTGGTATAGTCAAGGACAGACGAACTTCATTGTCACCATTATCAGCCGTAGGACGTTCACTGCTAGACATAGGCCTCCTCTAAGGATTTACTACAAGACCGGTTGGAAGTTACTTGCATCCAGCGTGGTTTGCGTTCACGGTCATCTGCTCTACAAATTACGTGCCCTGCCCACTGCCATTTCAGCTTTCTCATCGTATTCCGGTCGTATTAATACGACGCTAGCTTAAGCCCATGGTTTTCAATCCCGGGACTGTGGAATTTTTGATACGTAATCCCGGGATCCCGGGGCCATCCCGGGATTAGATTTTTCTTCGTAAATTCTTAATTTTTTTTAAACGTTATAAATTAATCCAAATTAAAATAGGCACACATAAATAAATAAAAAAGAAATTGATTTTGCAAGAAGTCTAGAAGACACCACAAAAAAAATCTATTTAGAATTTCAAAAATACAATCGCGGAAATGTTAGAGCATCCAATGTTTGACTTTCGATTCCAAGTCTGCTTCATAGTTTATTTTTGCCAAAATAAGCAGCAGCTGAAAACGCTGATATCTACGAACTCCTGTGTATTGTGCGGCATATATTATCTAAAGTTTGTTTTTGTCGATATGTAATAAATGCTATCAATGTTTGTGGGAACCGTGAACTTGGCCATACAAAAACAATAAGCTGTTCAAAATCTACCTCTAAAAATGATCCGATCTGAGTGATTTTTTTCCTCTATTCATCACTTCAATCACCACGATTACACATTTTAGCTTTTACAGTTTAATAAATGTACAAGATCATTTAGATTTACAAGGTCAGTCTCTAAAAAGTCATATTTATACGCAAAAACTTTGACTGAAATATACATAAACTATAAATTTTTTTGAAAGAAATAAGTTGTCTCGATAGAAATAGTCGTATCCCACGTACGACTACGTGCAATATTTTTTACTCACACGATTGACACCAAAAACATAACATTTTGTTACAATAAAGAGGTAAAAGGTGTTTTTTTTCCGGAACGTAACTTTTATCAAAAAGGTACCGAAAATACTCTTGATGTTCTACAGAAAACGCGGAAACAATGGTCGATTCATACTCCTCTTAATATAAGGCAAGGTTATTCTCAAAGCGTAATGGACTACGTAATGCAAACTTTTTACTGTAGTTATCTCAAAAAGCCCGGGATTAGCCAAGTACAGTCCCGGGATTCTCGGGACCAGAAAACGGTCGGGATACCGGGATTTGGGATCCCGGGATTGTATTCTCTAGTTATATGCAATCCCATAGGAACATTATATTTTTTTGGATTAGTCTTTCTAAACAAAAAAAAAAGCGAACCTGTCTACCGGCAATGTTATAGGATAAGTAGGGCAACCTACCTACTTAAAACAAATCCGTGCAAAAAATCAGGTCAATCCATCATCGCCCCGTTACTGCGTCAAGTAACAAGTAGAGGAACAAACAGACCAACAGACACAATTTCGGATTTATAATGCCTACTTGTCTGTAAACATTTTAACCTACATGTTTCGACTTCAAATAAATATACAGTTCGTGTTTTATAAGAATGTGCTTGAGTTCTAGCGGCTAACGAACAATAAAACTAATTAACCCTCGTTGAGGAGTGTCGCGATGTCCGAATAATGAAATAACTCCGAGACGAGTATATTCAATTAGCCACTACCTACGGATCTACGGGCTGAATCGGGCAAGAATCAGTGGAATTACAATCTTGGCGGATATACGTTTAAATATTTGTCTGGAATGTTGTAATAACAATGTTAATAATTCGTCAGTCGCCAGTAATTGCGGTCTTTACAATTATAAGTAGGTACTGAGGTAGCATTTCGGAAAGAGTATTTTTGCTCTTCGAAATCTGAGTGCAAAAGCCGTTTTTATCCGCTAGAGGATAAAGTAAAATTGAATTTAGAACTTCGTGTGCACTAAGTTTGTAAATACAAAACATTATTAAACCTATTTACTTCTACTTCCATGGTGCCGAATTTATCATACAGCCTTTTTTAATTTGTTCAAAACTCAGACACGGAATCTTCTTGCTGTACTTTTTTTAAATTTGCTTTGCGCGCGCCATTTTCTTATCATGCATGTCGTACTGTTAAAAGTTAAAAAAAAAGAAACTTGAAAACAAGTGAAAAACCTAAAATGAGTGATTTTTCTAGCGACGAGGAAATTTATTTGATGCCAACAGAATTGACTGAAACTGTTAATAGTGCGCAAATGAGCTTTCTCGCTCTAACAATCACGCGAGAAGTATTTGAAACAGTGCGGTATCTACGACTTTAGTCATTTCCTCGCTGAGATGAGATGAAAAGTTACGTGTTGCACTCGAGTGCAAAGATTTTATACCTTGTGCTCTTCTAATTCCCTCGCTAACGCTCAGGATTCTAATTGTTAAATGATCGCTGCGCTCGTGATTCAATTTTAGAATCCTTCGCTTGCACGGTCATAAAAATTGAGCACACGGTTAAAAATCAACTTTGCTCTCTTGTATAACAAATAACTATTGTTATACCTACTTATACATCTAAATTACATAAATGAGTGAGAGAAAAGTCTAAACGCGAAGGTCTAAAAGAGAAGGCCTAAAAACTTAAACGAACAAAAACAGCTTTAAAAGCATTCGATATTAAAAACCTACCTACAGAGGCGTAGCTACCCAGGGGCTAGGCGGGGCAGTACCTCGGGGCCCTCAAGCTCAGGGGACCCTTGAATCCTTAGCAGAAAATCTCACTCGAACTGAACTGTTGAATTTCTCCCATTTCGAAATAAATATGACAGGACCCGACTTTAATCATGGCAACTAAGTTGAGAGAAATTCGAAAGTTATAGGTACCTAGTTTACCTAGGGAATAGGCATGATGACTAAAAAAACGGACAAGTGCGAGTCCGGCTCGCACATCGAGGGTTCCGTAAAAACACATTGTTAAAATAATTAAAAACCTATTTTAGCATGTGCTAATAATGAAGTTCTTTTATAATTTTTTTCTATGACACGATTTACTCACTTTGAATTTTGAACCCATATTTTGTACATTTTGAGGCATTTGATTTTCAGATTTATTCCTATATGTGTACTCTAAGACAATGCTTCTCACCAAATTTCATAGTTATATGTCAACGGGAAGTACCCTGTAGGTTTTGATTTTTATGAGTGTCGAAATATGCGGTTTTTTACGACATAAACGGCTGTATCTTTTTTATTGAGAAGTTTTTCTTTTACTCAACTGCAAGAAACCATAGATATACGTATACAGTTTAAATTTCAACTCAATATCTTTACGCGTTCCCGAGATAAAGAGACTTGATATACACACAGACGGACAGACGAACAGACGGACAACAAAGTGATCCTATAAGGGTTTCGTTTTTTCCGTTTGAGGTACAGAACCCTAAAAATATAAGTAATTAGTCCGTCAGATAGACTATCAAAAATATTATACACGTATATTTTCTTTGGTCCATTAAACAAACATTGATGAAGATATAGCCCGTCGAAGTTCCGCGTGACGTCACGAGTGCCATACAAATGTATAGACTTCTGTAAGAGAAGTGACTTCACGACCCCCACTCCCAAACTTTGACAAGGTTTATCTTTGTCATTTGTTGTTTGATTGACAAAAGAAAAAATATCTGTCCAAATTTTTTTTGATAATCTAACTCACGGACTAATCATTTTTTAATTTTTTTACCCAGTCATCATGCCTATTCTCCTAGGTAAACTCTTTTTGTGGGTGGCAGTGGCAGTGTTGTCAATTTGACGGATAAAGCGATTACATCTACCGAGTAAAGTGGCGCGCGAGTCAGTGCTCTCGGCCGAGTGCTCGCTACTTGTAAACACATAGGCCAGTGCTCGGCCGAGCTACTGGACGAGACTGTCACTCGGACCCCGTATATCGATAGCGATATCAGGAGTAAGTAACCTAATGTCAACAAACTTACTGGTCAATATAGAGGTTCAATTTGATTTGATTTTAGTGATGTGATGTTCGTTTACGTCAATAAATCATGTTATATCTATATGTTTCGGCTACTCATTGTATAACGCCAAGTAGGTATCGTGAAAAATGCAGGTCTCGTGTGCAGTAGGTGCATCAATAGGCCCGCGCACGAGGATATCGTTCTTGGTCTCCACCGTTAAATGTGGTAAAACTAGCCACTTGAACTTTAAAAACAAAAGGTAAAGGAAAGTTAAAAAAAATATTTTGATGAATCAGCTGCTGATCAGGTTTGGAAATCAAACAGAGAAGAAATTTTTTAAATTTGAGATTATCAATAATGTATTAGACACTATAACTCAATTAAATAGAAGTTTTACCTGTGACTATAAATACAGTCTATCAAATATTTGATTTTCAAATACCAACATTTTTATTTCAACGTGTTGATAAAGCAACTTTGTTACAAAAGTGTGACAAATTCTACAAGAAAATATTCAAATGTAAAAAGCCTTAGCTTTTTACTTCAATTTATTAATATTTACAACCTATTTTCACCTCAAATAACTCCAAGCGCGGATACCCTCCTAAGCACATGTGGATCTTTCTGCCCACTTCTTATCTTCACTTAAAGTCGACTCTTTGTTGAAAAATACATCGAAAATTTTTGCACTCGCTTCGCTCACGCTATTTCTATATTCAGTAGTTTTATTTGCTCACATCTAATGTTACTTTTAAATCTAACTTTCACTAGCAAAAAAACGAAATATTAAGAATTTTGAGCTTTGGTGCTCAAAAGGCGCGGATCCACCGGTCACGGCTCTTTGGTGTTGTGTTGTTTTGCATCATGCATTAGAATTTTAGAGCTCGCTAAACTTAAAAATTTCTCGCGAATGCTGCGCTCGCGCTATTTAGCAGGCTCTTTTTTAATGTAAACTTTAAAAACATGTTAAAAACTTTAAAATTTTCGCGGACATTCATATATTGCGCTCATGATTTTGGAATTTTTTGTAATAACTGATTTTTGTGCTCTACGCTCGCGCATGAGAGCACTAGTATTGTTTTTTTAATAAATAGCACTAAGGCCGCTTGTTTTGCTTATTCTTCCTATTAAATTACTGAAAAAAATTACAATTTATTGCGCTCGCTACGCTCGCGCACAATAGCGGTGGGGCAATACCTGTTCTGTCCTCAAAAATTACTGTTTTTTAAAAAAACTGACCAGTTTTCGCGCTCGCTCCGCTCGCGCTTTCTCGAAGTGGTTGTGTCTCCTTTGCTTGTTTAAAATGTCGAATGAAAAATAATAATTGGAAAAACGTAAAAATACGTTAGTCGCGTGATTTTCGTCAACAAACTACTAGGTATAACTTGATGACCCCCTCCTGAATCAATGGCTGGATCCGCCCTTGATTAGTTAAAGCATGGTCTGTTCACCAATTATGTAAGGAAATAATGAGCAAATATGGAGTGCTAAAATGCGACCTAACGGACGTATTTACTGTGATGTTATTATTCTTCACAATTTCTGTCACCATTCTTTACGTCTCTAGCAGCTGAAAAGGCATTTAGCAAATTAATAATAAGAATTGATGATAAAGTAGCTTAGTATCTGTAGAGTATTTGTGTATATAATATTTTTACTTGATAAAACCTAACCAGTTTAGAGAGCAGTAGTAGGGCCCCATTTTTAATTTGCCCCAGGGCCCTTGGTTACCTAGTTACGCCACTGCCTACCTAGTACCTACCGCTAGCTCTACGCGGCTATTTTGCTATTTGCTATATGCTATTTTGTGATATTTTGCTTTAGAACCATAGAAACGAATTCCGTCAGTTGGGATCAATATCATTATGAAGACCTAATGATATGTTACAGTCACACTCAAACTGAGTCCAAGCCCAAAAAAATCACGGTCAAGTCCAAGTCATGCCTCGCGCAGTATCTAGCAGTAGACCAGTGGAGACTTTATTTACTTTTTCTTTAAAGAATACAGCGTATTTGGTATCCTGTTTTCAGTAATACTTTATTTGACTGTAAATTTATAAATAAAATTAAACATAACTTTAATAATGTCTAATGAGTTTTTGGTAGCAACACGCAAAGGACTTGTTTATTTTACTTCCCCACAATGGGCACGACGTAATTATCAAGTTTATGACAAATAAAATGCCGTATTTCACCAATATTCATCGATAGAAATACAAGTTTCAGAAAAAGAAATATTGCGGTGACATGATTTTGTTTTATTTTATTTTCCACGTTCCCGCCAAATCCGCCAAAACATTAAATACTACAATAGAGGACACGAAAAGCTGCGAAAAGAACTCATTTCGACGTGTGAAAAAGTGACAGATAGGTATATACTTTGCCCATGGATTTATCATATAAACAGGATTGAGTACTGGCAAAGAAAAACGTGCCGACAAGGATACCACATCAGATGATTGTGTCTCTTTTCCAAGTAGGATGACCAAAACATCTCGATCATCTTGGGATATAATTTTTCTTTGGAATGTTACTGCACGCAGGAATCGCAGTTATCTTACCCCTAACTCGTCGTCCTTCGTCATCGTCGTCGCTTTAGCAATAAGACGCCTACTGCTGGGCATAGGCCTTCCTTGAAGATCTCTATAAAACCAATCTCCATAAAAACAATGGTCTAGAATTAATATACACGGAGATAATTCAGTTTTAAGTTTGACAGCTGTTATCGGAAATGTAGATCTTGAAGAGTTATTTCACCTTTGTTAAGACAGCAATTGTCTAGAATTGATAATGACGGAGATAAACCACTTTTAAGTTTGACAGCTGTCATCGGAAAGGTAGATCTCGATGAGTTCCTTCACTTTTGTGACGACAGTAACGGTCTGGAATCCATATTTACGATGTTGAACAACGTTTAAATTTCATAGATGTAATCTTGACACATATAACGCAACCCGTGTCAGTACTTAACCACGAAAAATGTTTTCACAAAAACTTTTTCACGGAAAATTTTGTCACAAATAGACATTATCACGAAAAATCTTAATCACGAAAATTTGTCCACGAATAGACTTCCGTAGTTAACAGAATTTTAAGACTTCCGTAGTAAACAAGGCATCCATTTTGAAATAAAAAATAGCGGACTGACTTTTTTGAAAAAGTCGTCATGAGTGTAGTTTTCGAGGTTTTTGGGGGTGTATATTTCAAAATTGGCATTCATTTTGAAGTAATTCCAAAATAGATGTCATTTTTGAAATCTACACCCCCAAAAACCTCGAAAACTACACCCATGACGATTTTTTCAAAAAAGTGACGTCCACCATCTTTAATTCCAAAATGGACGCTAGTTTTGAAATCTACACCCCCAAAAACCTATTAAACGACACCCATGACGACTTTTTCAAAATAGTGACGTCCGCCATCTTTAATTTCAAAATGGATGCCATTTTTTAAATCTACACCCCCAAAAACCTATTAAACGACACCCATGACGACTTTTTCAAAATAGTGACGTCCGCCATCTTTAATTTCAAAATGGATGCCATTTTTGAAATCTACACCCCCAAAAACCTATTAAACGACATCCATGACGAGTTTTTCAAAATAGTGACGTCCGCCATCTTTAATTTCAAAATGGATGCCATTTTTGAAATCTACACCCCCAAAAACCTCAAAAGCGACACCCATCGCGACTTTTAGCAAAAAGTTACGTCTGTCGTTTTTATTTCCAAAATGGATGCCAATTTCGAAATCTACACCCCAAAAAACCTCTAAAACTACACCCATGATTTTTTCAAAAAAGTGACGTCTGCCGTTTTTAATTCCAATATGGATGCCAATTATGAAATGTACAACCTAAAAAAATTAAAAATGACAACCACGACTATACACCAATTGTACACCCAGCATGTTTAAGAAATATGTCCAGCATAGTCACCCTACTACACTTCTTTGTATACACCATAGTACGCCATTTGCAATCGACGGTGATACTCTAGTCAAAAATAAAAAATAACCGTTAATCATAAAGACGTAGGTATTCATTCAAAATAAATATCAAACACTGTTTTATTGGCATCTATTCGCAATTATAACTAAAATCTTATCAAACTACATTGTTAAAAAAACTAAGAAATGGTTAAGACAGTCGCGGCTTTACAGGTAATAATTCTACCATTTATAAGTGTCGTTCCGAAATGGCAATAGTGCGAGCGGGACAACTTCATCACTTTGGGAAGTCTCACTCGGCACAGCGTCTCTCTTATACCATTTCAAAGGAATATATGTTTTGTTACAACGCATTAAGGTTGAATTTTCCTAAACTAACTTTGAGCCAAATTTCGTCTGTGCGCAGTCCAGATAATATACAAAGTCCTTGACTTTGCCATAACGCTGTCTCGTTCTGATACTAGGAAAGAAATAGTTCGTGGCGCGCATACTAGCCCGGCAGGACGGGTATTAAAGGAACGAATGAATTTTTATAACATTCTACGGGACTAATCGCGCACTAATATTACGAGATAAATAAATACCTCATCATTTTGAATGCATGATTTTTTTATAAAACTGCCATCTGTTGGAATTATTGCAAACTACTTTCAGAGTATTGCCAATGACAAAAACTTTTGTCTGAAATGTATGTCCGCCACATGTGCGCAAAAACTACAACTTGCCACAAAAGCAGCCAGTAATCAGCTGCGGTCTGCAACTGCGGCCTAGTGTTTTATCAATGACGGTGACGACATGATTTTAAGGATGAACTTTTGGGCACAGAAATCTGACTAACCTGTGCTTTTAGGCCACTTTTGGGCTTTAGGGTTGTTGATAGTGAATTAGTTTTTATCCACGATTTCACCCGCGTGATAGGTACTTTGACTTTTTTTACATCCCCTAGAAACCTTTTTATTTGCTAGGGATAAAAAGTAGCAAAATTATGTCAATTTTCAACCTTTGAACTATATCTATGCCAAAAATCAAGTCAATCCGTTGCGTTGGTCTGTTGCTGCAAGAAATAATAAGAAACCTACGAACACACCTTCGGATTTATAATATTAAATTATCTAAACCAATATCCTACTAATATTATAAACGTGAAAGTTTGTGAGGATGGATGGATGGATGGATGTTTGTTACTCTTTCACGCAAAAATTACTGAACGGATTAAGATGAAACTTTGCAATAATATAGCTTATATATTAGAATAACACATAGGCTATAAATTATATGATATATTGCGTATGCGGGCGAAGCCGCGGGTAAAAACTAGTAAATTATCTTAATATATAATTAAGTAAAAGTTAGCTCTACGTATTCGATTTTAAATTTTGATATAATACGTCCTAAATCTTCGGTGTTGGTATATTTAGTAATTTTAATGGAAATCTTCTGACGTATTTACACTTTTTGAATACTTTTACTTATTTGTTTCCACTTAACTTAATATTTTTACTAACGACAAAATAATAACGCAACAAAATATTATGTTTACTTTACCTTGTAGGTGCACTAGGTGCTGCTAAACTACCTACACACTCATAAATTAATCATCGGGTACATAAGTAGTACTAGGTACTGTGATGTGAAGCTCCTGGCTGAGGCCAGTTATTTTACGAGCACCGACGAACCTAAATTGGAGTTTTTATTATTAAATAACCTTTATCCTTTTAAAGCAATTAAATCAACGTTCAACCGGTTCAAATGAATACAGTCAAACTAAAGTGCTTGCAGCAATCAGATGTACCTACTTTAGTTATTGCGATGATTTTATTAGTCATAGGCAATTTGTGATTAATGATTAGTCATTCAAAATCATTTTTAACAAAGGTCATTTTGTATAATGGTAATACTGACACAGTGAGCCATCGCCCTGCTAACGGTGTCATGGCGGTTTGACTTGTTAGAGGATTTTTGCGATACAAGAGTTAATGTGCATTTTAACAATATAATAATCCTTGATTTTCTTGGATTCAACCATATAGTACACAGTCAACAATGCGTGAATACAAAATAGTCGTTCTAGGAAGCGGAGGCGTGGGAAAGTCCGCTCTGACAGTGCAATTTGTACAAGGCATCTTTGTCGAGAAATACGACCCCACCATCGAGGACAGCTATCGGAAACAGGTGGAAGTGGACGGGCAGCAATGCATGCTCGAAATCCTGGACACGGCCGGAACGGAGCAGTTTACGGCGATGCGAGATCTATACATGAAAAACGGACAAGGTTTTGTACTAGTATATTCAATCACTGCACAGTCAACGTTCAACGACCTGCAAGACTTGCGAGAGCAAATCCTGCGAGTGAAGGACAAGGACGACGTGCCGATGGTACTGGTCGGTAACAAGATGGACCTGGAAGCGGAGCGCGTCGTCGGCAAGGAGCAGGGCTCCAACCTGGCGCGCCACTTTAACTGTGCCTTCATGGAGACCTCCGCGAAGGCGAAAATACACGTGAACGATGTGTTCTATGACCTAGTGCGACAGATTAACAAGAAATCTGGTCCCGGAAAAGATGATCCAAAAAAACCTGGAAGGAAATGTGTTATTCTGTAAGGACTGACGGAGCCTCATGTAGGTATACAAATATTTAATAATTTGAAAGACTTCTCGTTCCCGGATTTGGCTCTCGATTCCCAAAGTTAATTAGGTCGGGTGTAGAGCATTGTTGCTTGATTGAAATACCTGTAGCATTTGAGAGAGTGCATTTGTTTGTGGCTCGGGGGCCACGGCACAGCGGGCCCTGCAGTGCAAACTTCTATTTTGCTAACTTTTTGGTCTATATTTTTATAGTACGAAGTTCAAAAATAGATTCAGCATTCAGTCTATATTATTTTTTATTTAAATTCATGTGTCATTTCACTATATTATTCCAGTTGTTGAATGAAGTTAGTATAGGCAGGCAAGAATTTTACAACTGCATTCACTACATTCACTTCTGTTCACAAATGACCATGTGTCCCTGTGACTTGTGAATGCAATTTGGTATTGAAGTTATTGTTGTTGAATCACTGTCTCATCAAGTGTATACAAGTATGTTAAATAACTGAAGGTCATAAGGAGTATGTCCTGGCATTCCTGAACATAATTACCTGGTATTATTATTTATAGGTGTTTCCATTCCATACTAACCGGCATCTGTAAACCTAGTTTGTAAAGCATGCACTCCCTATGACCTCGGACAACCATTACATTTTACTTATCAATCACAAATGTGAAGAATCTAGTATATTTATATTCTACAGTGTTAGGTACAGACAGTACTCCGTCAATTAAACAGGAAAATGGTTGGAATTACCATGAAAATTATCTTCCAAGGCCATTTCAGACAAATAAGTGACAATGAATTGAGTCGCATTAGTATATTTTGAAGGAGAAGCAAGAAAACTATTTTGCCAATTTGTGCCTCTGTGTAAACATTAACACCACTGTCTGCACCTAACATGATACTTCTTTTAGTATTAATGTAACTAAACTGCAAGAGCCCAAAATTTGTGAACAATTAGAGTTGTGAGCAAGCTCGGAGCTCCGCGCAGACCTAGATAATGTGCCAGTGGAGTGAACCAGTGGGTAATGTTTAATAAATTAAGGATACATTAAATTTTTCAGATATATTATTGTCTTGTTATGTAATTAAATTGTATCGAAGGAAGGTTAATGTGACACAGTTTAGAATTTGGTATCTTGTAAGTATAGTGAGCCTTAGGTGATTGCACCCTGGACTAGCCCGGTCCGGCCGAGTGGCCTCCTCACCGCGGACTATAAACCCCTAACTTGAGAAAATCTTTAAAAAGAATTATCGTTATTGTAAATGGATAAATTTTTATTGTAACTGGCTCATTGATGAATTAAAAACCTATGTTTCGCTAATAGACCCTTGTTAAAAGTAAAATAATTATATAGGTGTTCAAATATTGTTACGGGATTTAGATGTTTCTACCGTTCTCTTATGTTAACTTGTAAGATGTACTGCACAAGGATATTGGTAATGACTTGATCTGAGTTGAATTATATTTTTATATATTGTGCAAAGTAAGAACTTGTGTATATTTTTATCTTCTGAATCAATAATCGACATTGTACAATAACTATTAATTTCATTTTTTTGCAAATTTATCAATAAAACTAATTTTAAATATGAACATTTGGGGTATGTTTTCGCAAGTCCCCCGCGTCGCTCCCGTGATGTCAATTGAGGTCGGGCGCGGGCGTCGCCGTGACTCATCCGCCGCGCAGCCCCCACCGACAATCAAATAAACATCAATTGCCGAGGCGCTTCGACGGAATTCGATTCAATGAAACAACTGCATACCATCTACAACTATTTTATTGAAGTGTAAAAAAGTTACATAAAATGTGTTCATTTGGTAAGATACAATACTGATTGAACATTTGTTATACAAACACGATAAAACACTGGCAGTGTGACGTGGTGGGCGTATGTCGACATTCTAGTAACATAAGAATTGACACAGTCCAATGGAAATGAACACAATCGCCTAACTTATCGTCTAAGCGCGACCTGGATAAGCGATCTAATCTAGCAAAACAAGTATTGAATTACTCTGCATTCACTTTTTACACACCCCATGATGTGTAACAAGGTCTAACGCATAGATCGAGCTCACTATGAGGCGTGTTTCGAAAATTAATTTAATTAAAGCTACTAGTTGTAAATCGGACGTTGAAAGCTGTGGGAGAGTGCTTTAATCTACATACAATTGAACTCTAGCTAGGGTAAAAGTGCCGCGCGCCGCCGGCATAGATAATGACAGTGAAGCTGGATAATTTTTATCGAGCATGTTGTTGGGCCCTTCGCTTATCTGTAACTTTATGAGGTCGTACAGACAGGGTGTAAACAAACACATTTATTTCGCATTTATTAACAATACAAACAAAATATCGCATCTTTTACAATCAAATCAATAAAACAAATTATTAAATTACGCGAGCGGCGTTTATCGGTTCAATTCTTGATAAATGCCCGTAACATTACATCGATAACTGTTATCCATACTATTTGGCCTGTGCTTATTTGTCAGAGATAACAGGGTCCCGGCGACACCTGTGCTGCGGTTAGGGAATATTCGATCTTTAATCAAACTTTAAAATATCCTGTTGTAAATGAACATGGCACGACTACAATACATTAATTCCTTATTTATAAGGCGGAAAATTTGGTTTAAAATTACTCTAAACAATTTTGACCTACATGCTTAATTTCTATGGACGGTATATTCGATAATGACTAGAATAAAATGACTAAAAATGTTCTATAAAACTGGGTCGCTCCATAGTTATACCTAGATTATAGATTAATTGGACAATATAATTATGTTCTCACATAATGTTGTAAATAACAATTATAAATGCAAAATCGTGTGACGTATCTATGTAAATATGTAAACAAGTTATCTGCGTTATAGGTACACTCATTGTATGTAATGAACTCATATTTTCTGAACAATTAAATGCTATAATTCAATGAGAATAGTTTTAATTGCGAAGACTTAACTAAAACAAAACTTAGTCTACATCAGTCATTATGAACAGGACTAGAAAATTACTGACTCATTGTGTTTTAAAAATCACTTCCTGGTGATTTCCGGTCAATCTCTGAGTGACCTCTGTTAGATCGGTGAATCATCACCAGTCTCAAGAAAACATGACTCAGTTATGTTATCAAACAAATCATTCCTGCTTTATGACTGTCGTCGTTTCTCACTACCGTGAATCCTACATTGTGCTGTCCATTATAAAGTTGCTGATATTTTGAGCATTTCATTGCTATACTTAAAATCTTAAAAGTTGAGATTTAGTGCTTCCTCGTTCGTGCTCTAGCTTGTACTCGATCCATACAAATACCTACTCTTCCTACACGCCAAGCCTTAAATGCCGTCTCTTACGACGCCATTCACATCCAAAATAGAATCGTAGAATCTAATATTCCTAAAATTATTCAATAAGTAATATTAAATAGGAAAAAAATGACGATTCGTCTTTGCCATTATACTACATCATCACTATCTTGATTCAAAACTAGTATGTAATAAATGAACTGACCTTACCCATACAACATAGTGAAATGGATAGGTATTAAGTCATTCTCGAAATCCCAACAGTTTGTTGTATTTCTTCAGAATAAACCTATATAAAAAATCCCCATCACAAACAACTACAACAATAGGTATAGGGAAAAAAGGACACGAATCAAATCTTAGGTCACCTATAACTGCGAAATATGTATGCTGTCATTATCATGGTACAAATAATAATTTTCTGTCCTCTCTTATTTTATTATTATACCTTCCATTACCAAGGTATTATTAGGTAGTGTTCTTGATTCTTCGAGCAAATATCTACTACAGAGCCACAGTTCCTAAGTGAAAGTAGTAAATAAATGTCCAAGCGCCGTCATACATACTGACTTAGATATTTACATTAATTAATTCACAATGACCCGTTTTCTCGAAACTCGATGTTATGTCACCTAATTAGTGCTTGTACTGAGCTAACTGAGCACTGGCATCGCGCGGCGTTATAGTCGGCTTGCAATCGCCTTACGACTGACTAAAAAGCCTGCCCACTACATAGCTTGGGCAGAATTTTGGCTCGGACACTTTTTTTGTACGATTGTGACCATAGATATTTACTCGAAGTCTTGATTACAATTTCAGGGATGTGTCCCACAAACTCTCGCACATAGTATTCAAGAATTCTTTCTCCACCTTAGCCATCTTCACACGTCATACAGTAAGAATATAGAAGTTATATCTCCATACGAAGCGTATTGTAGTTTATTTGGAAGAGTCGTAACTGTCGTTGAGCGGCGGTAGACTGTGAGTGAGCGTGCTGTCCAGTTTCCTAGCTTCGTGCTCCAGCGTGTAGGAGTCTAGTGCAGGGTCCTGTAGACAAGAGAATGAAGTTAGATTTCCATTAACTGTCTTGTTTAAGTTTGTCCTTAAACCTGGTATACGCCGAATCACACAACTCGGCGGCTGTGATGTTAGTTACAAGCTGCAGATAACCCAATCCTTAATAAAGTCACATAGTTGTGAGATTCGGCGAGATCCTATACCTTGAAAAATCTGTCGTACCATGATGAAGTCAAAGATGTTGGAATGGTATTGCTGATTTATTTTTGCCGATTTCAGGTTTAGTCGAGTAAAAGTTGTTGACAACTAAACAAACAAACAATTAAACCCCTACATTGATGTAACTCAGTTTAGTACAAAAATATTGAAATAACTTCAAGAGAAAGTATACAGATAAACTGATTATTCAATGTCACCCTACGTCTTAGTACCTTAGCCCGAGACGTTTTGGTAGGTAGTTATTGTCTGGAGTGAAGGGTGCATGCAATATAATTTTCTTTGGAATAGTTTGACAAAAAATTGATGAAAAAAGTCGATCTTTTTATGAGCGAAATACCTATGTAAGTTAACTCATTCATTTGCTTCACAATGACTATTTATGTAAGTAGTTACATATTGCAATTAGTTACATACAATAGATAAATATTTCTACACCAAATGTTATCGTTATCAAAATGTAAACGCAGTTGTCGGAATACATATTTAAAACAACAAAGCATTTGCGGGATATTTGAGAAGCATAGATAATTTTTACATGGTAACCGCATTACTCTATACTTTATAGGACTGTTTTCACACCGTAGTCATTTCAGCCGTAGGGCGTCACTGCTAAACACAGGTTTTTCATAACCATTAGGACCAGATGGAAACGGCTTTCAATCAATGTTCCGGGGGCAGCCAGTTAGCCACCAACGATGAGGCCCAAAGAGGGCACCACAACGCCATGAGAGGCCACCTAAGTCAAGATGACCACCGTAGTTGTACGACAAGCCGCATTGGTACAAGGGTGCTGTGAACACTCACCCTCAGAATTACCCCCTGAAGGTAGCTTAGGCTTAATCCGTTTTAAGCGAAGTGTAGTTTTGCTGTTTCATTATATGCTGTTTCATATTTAAAATCATTAGGTATCTAGTGGTCTGCATCACAGTTTTAAAGAGAAATTCGGAATCTTCAGAGAAAGCTCAAGCCCCGAAGAACTGATGACTACTTGTCAGCAATTTGCCATGCACGTTTTTACTTCGCAGTTATTTGAAGTATTAAAATCGAATATATTATAGCTCTCTATATATTATTATAGCTCTCGTAGGCAGATGACTTATTAAGACTGCAGGAACATACAGGATACAGGCCGCTTCCAACCGGCCGTATTGGAAATTCACAGGGGAGGCTTACGTCCATCAGTAGACTATTATTATTACAGTAGATTATTACATGCGACGAAGCATGGCGTAGGTAGGTAAGTACATATTTTATATTACAATACATTCTTAATTAATATCAGTTCTATTTTTACCCTTCCTAACTAGTTTATCCAACGTTTGGTATCCAGCATTCGTAGTCCGCGCCTACAATGGAATGCCAGTTGGGCTAAATAGCTCGTCTCCGCCAATATGCGATGAAATGGCCCGATAAAATGTTTACACCACTGTGGATGTTAATTTACGATCGTATTACTATTGTAGTTTATAGGGACCTACCTATAGCATCGTTCGCACGTAAGAAATTTGGTTCTGAGAGAATATTTACCTGTAGTTATATATAAATGAGTTCTTTGGAATTTATGTACGGAATTTCATACCACTGTCTTTTCGGTGGAGGAAAACATCGTGATACGTCTGCATACGTCCGTAGCAGAAATTAGATGGCGTATGTGAATCCACCAACCCGCACTGGGCCAACGTGGTGGATATGGCCCAATCACCCTTCGTGGCTAGGCCTACGTCCTGTAGTGGACTAATAAAAAAGGCTGATACAGCAGCAGCATATTTATAAGCTAGATATTTTTACTTATACCTTTACTAGGACTTCGCCGGGTCAGCTATAAGTACTTCGTTTCACGCAATATCTTTATAAATTACTAGCTGCGCCCCGCGGTGTTACCTGCGTTAGCCTGAGATAAAAAGTAGCCTATGTGTTAATCCCAGAACTAAACTACCTCCATACCAAATTTCATCTAAATCGGTTCAGCCGTTTGTTCGTTAAAGAATAACAAACATCCATTCATACAAACTCACAAACTTACGCGTTTATAATGTTAGTAGGCCAAAAGGGGCAGCTGCCTATTTTTTCCCGTCCCAAATGAAATGTGGAATGTACTGACTTTCAATCTCAAGGGTCGAACCTGGATACGATTGGTACAGGACCGAGGCAGATGGCACAGTAAGAGATGATGATTGACTTTTCAAGTTTTCTGAAGTGGACAAAGAAGTTTCTACAATTTCTTTTTTCACCCGTACCGCCGCCCGATTCATGGTTAGATTAGGTGGCTATATTATCATCTACTGCTGAACATAGGCCTATCCTTTACATATCGACTGGAAGCGGCTTGAATTTAGCGCGTTCCTGCGATTTTAATCAAATCGTGCTTCTGCCTTCATCTTATCGACATTTTTATTTTATTTTTCATAACCAAATAGTTCTGGTATTAGCACGGTAAGTATTAGGTACTAACTCAATTGATTATTAACAATGTATTGAATTTTGCATACCATAATGGTTAAAACATGGCGTTCTTTGTATTTTTTGACTACCTACATCACATGAAAAATTGTAACACCTGTCTTTTGCGAAATAAATATGAATTGAATTGGACACGTTGTCTAAATTAGAGATCTTTAAAGGTCCCATTGACAACTGATGACCTGTTCTATGTAGGTACGAGTAGTACTATGAGCCTATTTACCTACTATGATATCTATGCCTACTTACTTCCACTGGGCTTCCCTAGCCGACTGTAGGTAGGTAGTTAGGTAGGTATATTATCCTTACGTCCGTCCGCTATTTCGTGGCATAGGAAAAGCATTAAAAACAGGAAATATTATCTGCCTAGTGGATCGGAAAGTATGTCAGCGACATTTCGGCAGCCGTGGGCTCGGGTGAATCGGACGCGAGTGGGCGATCGCCTCAAACGAAGCTTTATATGGCCCGTCGCTTTTTGCTAGATAAAAGCGGTTTCAATAAATAATTTTAATGCGTTGAATTGGAATATTTTCGGAGCTGTCCGCGATGTTTTTAGTAAATTATCCTTTGATATGAGGAGAAAGCTTTTAGGTACCTGCTCGTTCATTTATTTTCATTCGAATCTTTGCTAAAATTAAAGAGGATCGTTCTGCTCTACACTAAGTAGGTACCTACCTACTTTTCCAAAGTAACAATGATAGTTCTACGTAAATATGTAATTTCAAACAAATTGACTACTTACATATTAGGTAAATAGTATAGTAATTCTGTTTTATACTGATAGGGCAAAGGTTAGAAAGGTCGATGTGTTTTACTTTTAGTTTTCCTGATTTAATATTTCGGTTAAGTATGTAGGTCTACTTATCAGTCTATATATCCTTGGAATATAAATTATTTTAAATATCGACGTTTTTGTATTTGTTATGTGCATAGCGATAGTAAAGCCGAGTTTTCACAGTCCGAGTTAGCTCGGACCAAGAGTACTTGTACGAGTAAGTCGTAAGTATAAGAGTATATTATGTTATGTTACACTTGTTCTGTGGTTTACACGCGATAAGAGTACAATGGTAGGTACTTTGCTCATTGTGTCCTTTTGCAAAATAATACATATATATTATATAAGTAGGTAGGTATGGCTTCGACCTGTCGGGTGCCGCGGAGGAGTGCGAAAGCGTGCCCGTAGCCCCGACATCAGGCGCAGTGGAGGAACACCCAGGGGTTTTGGTGGGTATACCGTCCAGCACGGGTAGCACGTAAAAGGGAGAAAACCGTTTTATCCACTTTTAAATGTCAGTTATCTTTGTCAATCTATACTTTACTAGCGGACCCGGCGAACTTCGTACCGCGAAAGTTAATGAATGTATGTAGCTAACCTTACGGAGATATCTACATTAAGATATTTTACGTTTAATGGCTGTCATCCAAAATGTAGATCTCATTGAGCTATCTCACCTTTGTGAAGATAGCATTGATCAAAAGTTAACATTTGCGGAGATAAACCACTTTTAAGTTCGATAGCTGTCATACAAAATGTAGATCTGGTTGAGCTATCTAACTTTTGTAAAGACAGTAATTGTCTAAAATCGGTAGATACGAAGTAAGTAATAGTAAGTGCGCCACAAAAATATTAGCCCCACTTCAATGTGAAACGGTGTTGTAGCAAACAAACATTTCAAACCCAAGAAACAGTCGATCTCAACTAATTTGTTTCGTTATGGTTATCATCCGCAGCTTTCTTTGTCCCACTGCTGGGTATAGGCCTCTCTCTTTCTGTGACATCTACCTCGGCTCTTTGCCGGTCGTGACCAGGCTCGACCGGCGGTATTATGATATCGTCGAGATAGTTGACCCATTTTGCTGCCGCGCCGCACATAGCTGAACGCTCTCACCTATTCAAGTACCCTAGTTGACCAGCTCGGGTACCACCGTCTTTCTTACTCAAGAAGCGCTGGTCGAATTGGTTGCCACGCCAGTGTGAACGATGTCATACGCAGGGCTTTTGCGACCGCCAATATAGCAGCCGTACTCGAACCGAATGGGTTTGCGCTTGGTGATGGCTAAAGGCCTGACGGTATGAAGCTGGTCCCGTGGAAGTGTAGACGGCCCTTAGTATGAGACGCGACTTGCGTCGATACTTTGTTGCCGTCACATCTTTCTGAGACTCAGAGAAGGACTGGAGCGTTGGCCGATTCGGAGCAGCACAAACGGCGCAAATATGCTAACCTCGGCAGTGGTTACATATTTGAGCCGTTTGAAATTGAGACATTGTGACCGTGGTGGCCGGTCTTGTTTTTAAAAGTCTTTCTGACTGAGCGTTTGGTGTACCCGACGTGTGACCAAAATGCTGGTGTTTACTTGGCTAACGTATAAGCATTGCCAATCAGCGTGGCAATGCTGCCAGCATGCTGGGCACGCTGCTAACTGGCAGTGGGCTTGAGTATTTGGATTATCTTTAGACCTTCAAGGGTCTGTGGATGATCCAATTGCTTGTTATGTAGTATTAGTTTATGAAATTTTACATCATAAGTCTTGTATTTAGTGGTAGTTAATAAAGGCACTTGCTCTATAAAAAAAAGTCAAGTACCCTTGCACCTTGCCACTGTCTAAACCTAACCTGACCTACCTACCTAAGGTATTATGATACCTTATAGCTATAAATGCTCCTGTTGATTAAGATAAGGTTAGAGTGTACGGGTTCCCGCCTTGTCGTGGCGGGGAAACTTAGTAGCCGAGGCTTATGGGCGGCGCGGGAATCCCAGATAGAGCCGCTTCTCTGGGTTTCTTCTGAGACAGCTGAGAAGGCGGCGCTCGAGGTCTCCCGATTTTTTGGGTCTTTTCTCGCTTGGCAGCTTAGAAGTGTGCACTCGTGGTTGGACCGTTTTCTGGGCTTTTTAACTATAGCAGCTGAGAGGCTGGACGGTAAGTTCCGTGCCTCTTGAAGAGTGCCGCAACTGAGGCGGGCTGCACTTTTATCACTGTTCAATCCTAACCAAACCAACAGAAATGTATGTTCATGTCAAGATCACAGTTCACAGCCAAGGTTAATAACCTTAGAGTCAAGATACTTATACTCATGCCATACTACTCCTAAAAATCAAGTCGATCCGTATCTTCGTATATTAGTATGGATTCTGTACCATAAAGGTACAATAAAGAAACATGTTTAACCTCTAACGGTGGTATATTTAAAAATATTTTTAATGTCAGACAAAATGACGGCCCAGTATTAAACGTCATTGTAATATGTAGCATGGCATAGGGAAAAAACATTTTCTCCAATTTTAATGTCAGTTGTCATTGTCAATCCATACTTTATTTCCTGTTCGAGGAGCTACAATGGTGAAAAGACAATTTGTCTCTTTGATATGCTAAGCGTGATATTTATAAAAGTCTGCAGTCAATAAATGTCACCTGTCATCTTATTACGTTTAGTCAATCCATATTAGGTCTAATTATGAACGCGCTATCGTAAATTTAATAGGAATGTAAAAAGTGTTCTCTCTATCGAATGCCTAAAGTGAAAAAGAAACAGAAATATTTTAATTAGCTGTTATAATTACGATGATGCTTTCAAAATTGGGCCTATTCGCGTCGTTGTGATAGGTGACAGTTTCGCTAACGATTTTTTAAGGGAAAAGATGATATGAAAAAGATAAGATGAATAACTATTAAAAAATATAATAAAAAGGAACGGGATAAAAAGTATCCTATGTCCTTCTCCTGGCTCTAAACTACTTCCCTGCCAATTTTCAGCTAAATCGGTTCAGCCGTTCTTGAGTTATAAGTGGAGTAACTAACACGACTTTCTTTTATATATATAGATTTCCTCTTCGAGGGGACATAATGGTGAAAAAAAAGGTATGTTTTGGACAATCGAAATGACGAAGACCCATTTGCTTCTACGAGGTGTGGAAGTTGTTACAGATATTATGTTAATAACAGAAGTTCAAAATGCACTAAAATGGATTTTATTGGTTTGTGGAAACTCGTAGTAAGTTAGTAACGTCTGAGCGAACTCGTACTGTGAAAATTAACGGCTTAAAATAATAATGGTACCTACTCAATCATGTTTTGTACTTTATACGTACCTAAATAAATATAAGAAACAAGTACAGCTACGTAACTAAATCTCGAGTTGAACTTGAACAAGATTGGCTCTGGACCGGAACGAATGGAGCAAGAACTGAGAAGGGCGATTGAATGACTTCGTCGGTAGGTACCTACTACCTAAAATTCCCATATTACACTAATTTTGTTTATTTTATAGTTAAAGGTAGCCCAACATTCTTCTTTGTCGTGTCAATGATTCAAAATAGTTATTTTCTCCCCATACTTGGCCACAACATTAAAATGAATAAAATAATCATAGATGAAATGATCATCTATGAAAATAATTTAAAAAAAAACTAAAATGTTCGACTGCGATGTTTGAATTTTATGAACCGATTTTGATGATTCTTGTTTTTGTTTGGTATATTATATTTCAGAGGTATTTGAATTTTATTGAAATCGGTATAGTTTTACCGCTAAAAAATCAACAATAATCTTAAAATGGCATACCTACATCGATTCGAGCGAACTACAAAAATATATACAGACAGACACACAAAACTCTTTATTTACAACCACAATACGAAAAATAAACACTATCTACACATATACGACAAAAAATATGATTATAAAGTGGCGGCCTTATCACCCATGGTGATTTCTTCCAGGCAACCTTGCACGAATATGAACTGACAAGAACAAGAAATAGTGGCCTTAAATAGACATTAACCAAAGAAAACACCTATAAATAATAAACTAAACATATTTAATACAATATAAGTTTTAAATATACTTACATATATACGTTAAAATATATAAATATAATTATACATATATCTACATATATACTCGTACCTTATAAATTGTTGCGAGACATTTTTGCATTTGAACAAAATGTTCTTATTTTCATGTCGCGCGGATTGTATGTAGAAACCGACTCTGTAGGCATTTAATGTGCAAAACCAATGAAGATAACTGTACGGTACGATTACAAGAAACAATAAATAGTTTACCATTTGGTGAACCGGTTTTAAAGTCATCGCTATTTTTAATTCAGATTATCTCACTTCAGACCGGAAATACTGAAAAAATATCCTTCAAGTGGAGCTACTGTAAGAACAATAACATTTTTAGAGTTATGTGAATAAATGTTAAAAACAAGGATAAATAAATATAACAAACTAGCTGCACCGGTGAACTTCGTCTCACCATCTGTCAATTATCCATAACTTTCACATGCATGAACATTTTATAAGGGAAAATGAAATTATTGCTTTTACTATTTTTCTCGCAACTTTTACAAGTTTTCTAAACATTCCCTTAACTTCCACAAAAATTTTAAGATCAGAATTAGTCAGTTCGGTTCAGCCGTTGTCGAGTTTTAGCGTGACACGATTCATTTGTATGTGTCGCAGGCATTTTGTATGATTCCACCGTTTACATATGGCGTCGGCAGTTTAAAAACGCTCGCAGCGCAGTCGCAGCTCGCCTGCGACATATATACCTAGTCAGGTCATAAATATTGTCACACAGTAAAAACTTTTCTTTTAGAATGCTAGCCATAAAAAAGTTTATTGAATTCGAATTTAGAATTGTTCATGAAAATAAAAATGTATGCTTTTTAGAATTTTACTCATTTTTAAATATGGAGTGGATGCTTAAAGATGACCGTGTTGCAGTTATTGTGTTGCATCGTTGCGGTTACGCGCCAATTCAAATTTTTGACATACTGAAAAATTTGAATATAACCAAAAGATTCGTTTATCGTACCATCAAACGATACAATGTAGATCTCTACTCTAGTGTAGATGACAGGTCAAGAAGTGGTCGCCCTCGGTCTGTTAGGACTCCAGCAGTGATAAAAGCTGTGAAGGCGCGAATTCAAAGAAATCCCAAACGTAAGCAGAAACTGTTGGCCCTTCAGATGGGGTTAAGCAGAACCACGGTGAAAAGGGTGTTAAATGAAGATTTAGGGCTTCGGGCATATCAAAGAAAAACAGGACATCGTTTAAATGCTCGTCTAATGGACCTGAGACTGGAGAGATGCCGCGCTTTGTTGAAGCGGTACGCGGAAAAAAAAATTCGGGAAATTCTTTTTTCGGATGAAAAAATTTTTACCGTAGAAGAGAGCTACAACAAACAAAATGATAAGGTGTACGCACACAGTAGTGAAGAAGCGAGCACCCGTATTTCGCGTGTCCAACGCGGTCATTTTCCATCCTCGCTCATGGTATGGTTGGGAGTTTCTTCTTGGGGCTTAACAGAGGTACATTTTTGTGAGAAAGGTGTAAAAACGAATGCAGTTGTGTATCAAAATACAGTCCTGACGAACCTTGTGGAACCTGTTTCCCATACCATGTTCAATAACAGGCACTGGGTATTCCAACAAGATTCGGCGCCAGCACATAGAGCGAAGAGCACACGAGACTGGCTGGCGGCGCGTGAAATCGACTTCATCCGGCACGAAAACTGGCCCTCCTCCAGTCCAGATTTGAGTCCGTTAGATTACAAGATATGGCAACACTTGGAGGAAAAGGCGTGCTCAAAGCCTCATCCCAATTTGGAGTCACTCAAGACATCCTTGATTAAGGCAGCCGCCGATATTGACATGGACCTCGTTCGTGCTGCGATAGACGACTGGCCGCGCAGATTGAAGGCCTGTATTCAAAATCACGGAGGTCATTTTGAATAAACTTTATTGTCATAAGAATCTATGTTTTGTTAAGTTCATTTTGGTATATAAACGGTTACATAATGAATCAAACAAACAATTACAAATGAATTTGGAATCAGAGGTATCACACTCAGCTGGTTCAGCAGTTATTTGTCAAATCGGCAACAATGCGTCAAAATAGGCGATCACATAAGCGAAACGATGCATATTGCCTTCGGTGTCCCACAAGGGAGCATTCTTGCTCCTACGCTATTTACTATCTATATGGATGACATTTTTAGCCTTAATATTCCAAACTGTGAGCTCGTCTGCTACGCCGATGACACTGCAGCCCTTTTCCATGGAGACGACTGGGTCTCGGCAACTAGAAGCGCAGAAAAAGGTATTTCAACACTGTCCCGATGGCTTGACACAAATCTCCTGACTTTGAATGTCAAAAAGTCAAACTTTGTTGCTTTCCACATCACAACAGCTACGAATACTGTTCTATCAAAGCTGACTGTACACGACTGCGACTGTTCTGCTCAATCTGACCCTGATTCACCCAAGGTAACGTGTAACTGCAGCTCGATCGAAAGAGTACAGTCTGCAAGGTATCTGGGGGTTATAGTAGACGAAAACTTATCATTCTCTAAGCACATCGCGTTCATTTCAAAACGATTACGCAAATTGCTGTACATAATGAAGTGCTTAAGAGCATCCGCGAAATGGGATGTTAGAATATTAGTGTACAAGTCGCTGTGTGAGTCACTCCTGCGATACTGCATAGGTGTCTGGGGAGGCGCTGCTAAGTCTCACATGATTCAGGTGGAACGTGCACAAAGAGCCGTTCTAAAAGTTTTGCTAGGGAAACCTCGCGATTACTCTACTGACAAACTATATGATGAGGCATCAGTTTTGAGAGTCCGGCAGTTGTTTATCCTACGTGCAATTCGCAAATGCCATCACATGTCCAGCACTGTCAAACCTGGTAGACGAAACCGCCACCGTGACGTTCCATACCCCAAAGTGTACACATCGTTTGCTGCTCGTCTACCCAAATATGCCCAAATCTTTGCTTACAACTCTGTTTGCAAACTTATAGACATCCATGACTCCACTTTTGCTGAAGCTAAAAATAATATAGTGCAATGGTTACTTTCTTTATCTGGTGAACAAACTGAAAATTTGGTGACGTATACGGAGTTGAAAAGTAAAGAGTTCCTTCGGTCGATGTCCCAACCAGATCGGCAAATGGGTATCAATGCTGATCTTTGTAGCTAGGAACACACACACACACACACACACACACACACACACACACACACACACACACACACACACACACACACACACGCCGCTCTGCGAACCCTGACTCTCACGAGGACTTGTGTATCGCAGAGGAGGCACTCCCCTCTACCCTCTTTTCCTCTTTAATATATATATGTATATATATATGTATAGATTTCATATATTTTTAATAATAATATGTATAGATTTGTCTAGAAACCATCCCACATAATATCACTGTTAACGAATGAAATCTTTTACGAGACTTGCTCCCTCTTGTGTTCAATAATCACTTCATTCTTGATTTGAATTTCCATTGATTAATTTTGCAATGTAATCTACTATAACAATTGTATTTCTTGATTAATAATCAGAATTTGTTAATTTCATAACTTCAAATTTTAATAATTTTGAAGCTGTTAAAACTCAATTTGAATGAATTATGCATTTTTTTTTTCTCTCTTTTATTAATAATTACTTTTTTTTTGTTATCATGTAAAAACGTAAAATAATTTAAATGTCAGTGTTCTACGTCAGTTTTTCACTAGTAGGTATATTAGACCCGAAATCTTAATTCGTAACAAAGTTTTGCAACCACTTGTAATTTAATATTTCTAATTATGACTGGCGCCGTCTTGCATTGCAACATCGCTAAGCGGTCCGCGCCAGAACCAGTCCTCACACATTTGTGTGTTTACCCGCATTATTATGCCTACCGTACCTACTTGTTTACTTGTTATTCAATTGATGTTTTGTTCTTGTCATTTTTTAAGTGTACTTTTTAATTATAGGCACTTTATTAGCTAGCTATTCGGTAAGGTAGAAAAGCTTTTGATTGACACAGCGTCCTACACTTCGGCGTCCATTATATCTAAATAATACAATGGGATAATTCTTTCGGGTGCCCAAAATACAGGCTTAGCCTAGTTTGGGGCCCACTGATAACCATTCAATTTTCAATTTTCAGATTTCAATGTGTGAATAAATAATGCATACTTATAGTGATTTTATTGTAATTTTATTAATTTTAATTTTAATTAATAAGTACTTAAAATTTTTTTTTCTTTTTTTGCATGCAATGTACATTGATGAATTGATTGTTGTTTTTGTAAGTCTGTCTTGGAAATAAATGATTTATTATTATATATTATTATTATTATCATCTTGTTTCAATTATTTTATATTAAACATGTGACAGAATTTATGACCTGACTGTGTATATATCCATTTATAGATATATCCATTTATATCCATACAGATTCATTTATATATTATTATTAGACCGATTATAATTAAACCGCACTGGATTTGAATGTAAGCTACCTCCCACCGGTACTATTGAATAGGCCTATGTCCAGCAGTGGACATACGCTATAGATGGCTCTCTTATTAACGAAATTCGTCATATCCACCTGAAAGTAGTCTAGCTTTTTTGAACTATGTGCACTGCCCACGGCCATCTCAACTTGCTAAGACGCTAGGTTAAGTCGGTTATAGGCCGAATCATACAAGTTGGCGGATGTAAAGTTAGCTACAAGCTACGCAACATCCAATTATCACGCAGCTTTACATGAGCTTCAGTCAGGATTTAATATTGCACAGCTTGTAACTTACTTCACATCCGCCAACTTGTATGATTCGTCCTATACTTTGTTTCGTCTACGAATCTCTTCATTCTTAATTGACATGGCATGTACCCTACTTACTGCTACATCAACTACCCAATCCCCTGCCCATCGACCAAGCATTAAATATTTCAAACTGAATAATTCTCATAACGATAGGTACTGTACAAAAAAATAAGGAAAATATGAACAATGAAAATATAAGGAAAAATTCTACTCGGGCGTAAAAAACCATTACTACAACACATCGGCATTGTGTATGGCGTCATTATTCCCAGATGAATAGAAGGAACACTGTTACACTCACCAATTTAATACTAAATACGTTTCAATGTAATTAATAAATATGTTGCACTATTTTCCGTCGAAGGTTCTAGGTAAATTTTGTCATCGTTGATGTAATTTACGCCCGTGACGTGTGTATGAGTGCGTATTGCGCAGTAATATACCTGTACTGTACCAGCCTTTTTAATAGTCCACTGCAGGACGTAGGCTTACCCACGAAGGGTGACTGGCCATATCCATCACGCTGGAACTGCGTTGATGATGGCGACAGTGGTCCTCAGTGGCGGATTTACGTATTTGCTGCTAGTAGGTTGTTGAACGTTTAAATCTGCTGTTCCAATATGATATTAAGCGGTAAAATATATCATAACATGTATTTTTTATGTAGACCTACCTAATAATATTTAGGTATAATAATTTATTTTTCATAACATCTATTCGAAAAGGACTACTTGGTTCGCCTTTAAGTGCGCCCAAAGGTGGTGTTTTCTATAAGGAACATTATAAGTGCACCGGAATTATCTTTGCCGCGCACTTTGGAACAAATAAGTGCGCCGGAAAGATCTTTGCCGCGCACTTTTTGAATTTGGAAGTATTTGTAATGTTAGTGTTCAGCGCCAAGAAAATGAATGGAAATAATGTAAATATAAGATTTTATTGTTTTATTATTAGATACCATTTAATTTCAATTTAGTTGTTACTCTACGTTTTATTAAATAATTATATTACAGTAAAATATGAGGCGCCTTTTATTTTCTCATAGAGGTGATGAAAAGTAGAGTGTACCACTCGGGCGCAAAATGTATTTTTGGCTCAGGCGACGTACTTTGAATCCCTCGCTACGCTCGGGATTCTACTCTAGAATCCCTCACTTCGCTCTGGATTCAAAAAAGCGCACTCGCCGTAAAAATGTTATTTTGCTCACATATGATACAATCTACTATTTAACAGTAAATAATGAAATGCATAGTCCGAAAATTGCCGTCCCCTAAAATGCGCCGCCCTAGGCTTCAGCCTACTGAGCCTCGTAGTAAATCTGCCACTGGTGGTCCTTCGAACACTTCTTTTGGAGAGCAAAGAGTATGGTACCTGTGAGACGGTCCGCAGCGAGTCTCACAACGCCAAGTGCAGTCAGGGCACGCCTGCTTCGAGTTACATACGCTTGTCGACACCGGATTTTCACCCAGCCTCTCTCCATACGGGATGATATAAAGAATTTTCTTATGTCAGTGTATCAAAAATGTCCTGTAGCTACTACGTTGCGTTGCGTGGATGATAACGATAGTGGTCGTCAAGATAGTAGGCTGTTGAATTTGACAGAGTTTCAGTTGTATTAGAGAGCAAAGAGTATGGTACCTGTGAGACGGTCCGCAGCGAGTCCCCCAGCGCCGAGCGCAGGCGCTGCACGTCCCTCGCGGCGCGCCCGCTGCGAGTCACGTACGCCTGCCGCCGCCGGATTTCTGCTGACAGCTGTGCACGAAGTTGAGACGCCTGCGGACAAAAGTATTACATTGTACAATACAATACAATATAACTTTATTGTACACCAGAAAAACAGCTTAAATAACAAAGTATGAATTTTCTTAAAATTAGGTGGTACAGCGGCGGCCTTATCGCCTTAAGCGATTTCTTCCAGTCTACCTTTGGATGGAAAGAAAATCAGAATACAAATATGTGGTTGGTGGTGTATAATAAAAGTAAAATGTGGAAAGAAAAAATAATTACTTACAAACTAAAATACAATAATTACATATTAAGTATAATAATAATATACTACATCTTCGATGAGATAAATATACATACATAAACAAATACATAAATATATAATAAATACAATACATATTTAAATACAGTAAATATCATGTATAGTTGTTATTTAACAAAATGAAAGAAAGTGTTTGAAAATTAGGTTATTGAATATATGGAGAGACTTAGCCTGCCTGATAGCTACAGGCAGCTCATTCCAAAGCAGGACAGATTGTACTGAGAAAGATTTCATATAGGAAAGATTGGTATGGGAAGAGGAGTGGATTTTGAGTTTCAAGGCACGGGAAGGTCTCAAAGTACCAGAATGACCTTGAATAAATTCGAAGCGTTCTTTGAGATACAAAGGAGTGGAAGGAATGAACAGAATTTTATAAAGGAAAGATAAGATGTGAGAATTACGGCGAAGTCGGATAGGTAACCAGTTGAGCTTTAGGCGAAAATGAGAAATGTGGTCATATTTGCGTAATAGTGATAATGTCACTGCATAAACGGCTCAAGTAAGTCAAAATCAAAAACTCGACCGAAGTAACCGATGTTTGTATATTGATACAAACTTCGGTTACATTAAGAGAGGATAAAGTTTTTAGGATCTCCAAACTAAGCATAGCTTGTATTTTAGAGTCCCTTTATTTTAGTTTACGGCTTAAAGATGCCTCTTGAAATTGATAAACCAAACACGTTATAATTACCTATACGTGGTCATAGGTATCAAACGCAAAACCTTTTAAGGGCGGGTCTAGTAGATTTCTAGACAAACAAATTTTGTTCCAGGACTTTTGGAAAATCATGAAGAAAATCCAGCTTCATCATACAATAATTATTTTTTGCAAAAAATAGCATGACCGACTTCACCCGTGTCTAGAATTTTTGAATATTTCGCACGGATCGATGTAGCATTTTTCACATTATTGTTGATTTAACAAAAATGGCTAAGCCGATTTCGATAAAATTTAAATCGAATCAATTTCGAAGTTTACTCTTTCCAATAAAAAAAGAACTATTAAAATCGGACCACTACGAAAAAAGTTATGCGTGGTTATACATAAAAAAATATATATACGCGTCGAATTGGGTACTTCCTCCGGTGGTTCGTCGGTCAAAAGTTCGTCAAAGCGCGGCAAAATGTATGGAGAAGCGATTTTCTTTTTGTAATTTTCAAACGTCGTAGTACATAAGTTGTTGTCTAGATGTACTAGACCCGCCTTTTTGTTTGTTCAAAGGTTTTGCGTTTAATACCTATGACCCTGTAATGGGAAGTCACTAGAATACAGAATATTCTAACATTACCGGAATTGTATGAAAAATATCAGAAGCGGCGTTAGTGACTGTAGTGAACGCTCGTACGTACTCAGAGTAAGTCTTCTATTTCTTGGTCCCTGGATTTTTAACAGAAGGATCATGATCATCAAAAGGAGTCGTGATCATCAAAAATAGGGGCCGATATAATGCATCTCACAATGCCTTAGGTACCAATTCGATCGTGATCATCATAAAGTACGGGCAGATAAAATGCGCCTCATTACACCCTACCCTAAACGATTTCATCTATCTCTCTCTCTATTGAAATTAGGTAAATCGAGTATATTCGTGCACGGGACTGCCCAACTAGCATAAATGTCTTGGATATCGCTTGGATAAGAATGGTGGGCTTCTAGCACTCTTATAATAGTTTTAGAACATATTATCGCTCTTATATTACTCTAAGATAAGCTTTCTTGGACTCAAGAGCTCTGTGTCTTATACTTAGTCTCATATATGTATATAAGCGCATTTTATAATACTATTATTAGCCTGTTTCTCCTAAAATAACATTTACGAAGACTCATTGCACTTGAAAATATTTGTTCTTATAGCCTCGTTTTGTAAGTTCATTTGATTTTATAATATTCTTGGTAAAAGCTCTTTTAAGAATGTCAGACTAATATCAGCATAACATAAAAATACTAAGAGCGTACTTTTCTATTGCGCTCATATTAGCCTTAGATAAGCCAGCACGAAGTCAAGAATTCTCGGTTTTATTACTTAGTCTCATATATGTATATTAGCGCATTTCATAATACTATTATAAGCCTCTTAGTCTTACAATAACATTTATGAAGACTCAATGTACTTGAGAATACCGGTTCTTATAACTCCTTTCTCTAAGTTCATTTCATTTAATAATGGTCTTGATATATGTGCTTGTAAAAATGTCAGACTAATATCAGGATAAGATAAATATTGCTTACCGAAAATATGATTGATCTTGAGTCTGATATTAATGTTCCTGTAAACGAGTATAGTACTTAGTGTAATAAGCAGTGACCTGGTTCTCGAGCCGCATGATCTGGTGCCGGTAGCTGGCCTCGCGCGCCTCCAGCATCCTTTCAGCCTGTAGCGCGGCCTGCCGGTACCGCTCCACGTCTCCGCCACCAGTTCCACTGTTCAGCTCGGTCAGGTAACGGCTTCGCGCTAGAGACAGTTCGGCCTCCTGGTGGGATAAGCAACATCGCTTCATAATAGTAGACGTCCAGACATTATTCAAGCCACTGTAAAGGCCGATACATACAAGTCATTGGATATGAAGTTAGCTATAAGTTGCGCAATATCCAATCCTTACTGAAATTCACAGAAAGCTGCGCGTTGATTGGATTTTGCGCAGCTTGTGGCAAACTTCACATCCGCCGACTTGTATGATTCGACCTATACTATATTTGTAACAGAAAAATAAATAATCTTTACAGGAATATTTTTGTTTGCTATCGCCTACCCGCCATACCTACTAGGTAACCGGAGCATACGTAGAATACGCGCAAGATAGCTCTACGTACGGCCAAAATCAGGAACCAATTCAATGCTGCCAGGGAATACGGAATACTAGTGATATAACGTACGTGGCGCCACGAACCGTGGGCAGAGTTATCTTGCGCGCATTTTACGTAATATCATATTTTGCTACAATTCAAAACAAAATATCGGTCGGCCAACGAGTTCGTTGGGGCGCAGGTAGGGCGCGGGGAGAGTTCGAGCGCAGTACGCACACAAATACAATTGCATCACCACACACATTGAAGCTCGCTGGTTTGGGCGCATCGCGACGGCAATAGTTTAGTCCAAATACATATTTCTCAATTTCCTCGTCACTCGTCTATATTCATAACGTTTTGTGATTTGGATAATATGTTAATTCGTACCTAGTAAATATTATGTTAACCTAAACATTTTGTAACCTTTATGAAGGGTAAAGATTTCTCCAATTCATTATACGGTAGATACGGCGGTAACTACGCCTCTGCTCCAGAGCCACGTTTCATTATTTTAAGGGGACGCAGCTGGCTCGGATAGACGCTGGAGTGGAAAATGCACAAAACACCCCACGCGCAACGTCCGTGCAGAACTTATCACCCCCCACCGAATAAGAAGAATAAGAATCGCATCATAATAAGATACGTCCACAGACACTAATTATTATTTGTTTATTGTTACAACCGCCTTACGACTAACTAAAAAGCCTGTCCACTACTTAGCTTGGGCAGTTTTGCCTCGGACACTTTTTTTGCACGCTTGTGAAAACGCATAGAATGTTCACTGCTGAAAGTTGCTTACATCCAGCGTGATCTTGTGTTAATTATAATATCTGTCCATCAAGGAAATTCCGCGAAAAATCTTACCAAAATATAGAAAAATAAAAAACCGGACAAGTGCGAGTCAGGCTCGCACACCGATGGCTCCGTACAAATCCAGAAAATTTCACAAAATTGGGAAATAAGTTGTTAAAATCTCTATAATATACCTATCATCGAAAAAAAATGTATTTTTTTTCACTTTTCTCGTCATGCATTAAAAATTACACATTGTTAAAATAATTAAAAATTTGTTTTAGCATGTGCTAATGAAGCTCTTTTATATGATAACTTACATGATACGATTTACTCACTTTGAATTTTCTACCCTTATTTTGTGAATCTAGGCCCTATTTTTTTGTGATTTAAACAAAAATGTACAGTTTTCAGATTTATTCTTATATGTGTACTCTGAGACAATGCTTCTCGCCAAATTTCATAGTTCTATGTCAACGGGAAGTACCCTGGAGGTTTTGATTTATGTGAGTGTCGAAATGTGCGGTTTTTTACGACATAAACAGCTCTCACTTTTTTATACGATAACTGAGAAGTTTTTCTTTTACACAACTGCACGAGATCATAGATATACGTATACGGTTTAAATTTCAGCTCGATATCTTTACGCGTTCTCGAGATAAAGAGTCTTGACATACACACAGACGGACAGACGGACAACAAAGTGATCCTTTAAGGGTTCCGTTTTTTTTCTTTTGAAATACGGAACCCTAAAAAACAACGGGTTGCAATCCGGCATAAGCAAAAACTGGAACTTATAAAGTACTATCATTTATGTGGTAAAATACAGTTTCAAACTCGCGCTAGCGCCCTGCGCCGCTTAAACGAAACAGCAGGAGCAGGCAGACATTTTCGCCGCGCGGTAGAGAGAGAGTGAGATATACTTCCTCTTTACGCCGCGCCGGCATTCTACTCTCCCCTCCGTCTTACGAATCTTCGATTAGGTCACGTCGTGTCCTGACGCGAGTTTAACTTTTTTTGACCCACCCGCTAAAAAGTCCACAACGCCGCTAAAGAAGTTTTCCCTTCAAAAACATCGTACATAAAACATTTTACATCTCTCATGTTCGGTAAGTAGGTTCTTATTACATTATTATGTCCTTGAGCCGTTATTCGAAGCCTTTTAAACATATATATTGAGAATGCATCTTCCGTTTCCGGCCGTATTTGCGGTTGTAGTTCCCTTTGTTGGGCTAAAATGGCAACCCAGGCCGCCACGTTCCCAGGCAGCGTATAGTTCTCCACATTGGCGTCTTAACTTCCGTGCCGTTAAGTTACGTTAACGCTGTTAGCGTTCGTCGTTATTTCAAAATCATTTCACAAAATTATTTTACTTCTAATTGTTCTAAATAACTTAAATAGGTTGTAGTTTCAAAATATTTTTTCTGAAAGTGAATTAATTCAATTTGAAAAGTTATATTTCTACCTACATAATGACTGAAATAAAATATGCGAAAAATTCGTAAAGTTGTTCACGTGCTCGAGGATGAACCTAGTCGACGTCATCGTCCTATAGCGGTACTAGGAACCGCAGGAATATTATATATCAGACCTCCACGCCGCCATCGCTGTGGGGACCACCACTTGGGCTGCAGGTGGTGACCACGTGACCGCCAAGTCGCTGAGGATGTAAGCTTCAAAAAGAGTAAGGTAGTAGAACACCTTACTGACCAGGTATGGCAAATTCAAAACTATACCTGTTGTACATACTACCCTCGGGTACAGACACGCACGTAGCCGCTGGTCGGTCCCAACACACCAAAATACCTCAGAGTAGAATTATTCCGGCGCCGATCTAGCAGATCGAGTCTTCTATAGAGGTGCCCGCCGAGGCGGCCCTTATAATTACAATTAATTTTGATAATATCTGACAATTCCAAATAAATGCTGATAACTATTACTATTAAACCAGGAAAAAGTAGGGCTATTTGTTTCAATGAAAGGTATTTTATTCGGAGATTTATTGCAACATTTTAATGTTGAAAACGATTAAGTTCGGTAATAGCAAACAATCTTGATTGCTACGATAAAATGACACATGTTTTTCATTTTAAGCATGAAAATGTTCAAGTAATTCATTTAATTTTCGAGCGACTTGTTCTCGATGGTCTGGTATTACTTGGCGGTCACTGGAACTACCAAGACTTATTTCATAAGATACCCCCATATAGAAAAGTTTTGTTTAGTAAAAGCAAGTTCTCAGAATTCTTTTCATATTAAATATTAATGGGGGTACTTTAGTAAATTCTTTTCATTATCTTCCAGACAATTTGAATACTTGTAAAGGTTAGATATACACCTAGCTTATACAAACATACAATCATAACCTTCCTGCTCCGATCAGAAGGTAGTTAGTTCCATGGATATTAGGCGGCGCTAACCCTGAATCCAGTATAGAATAATTCAGCCGGTCGCCTACGGCACCGTCGATTATATTCTTTGACAATGCTCACAAACATCCAGATTTTGTGGTGCAATGTAATCATATGTGCCCATGTTGCCATATGCATTCATTTATTATGTTTTCAGCTTAATATGTATGCTTTTTGTGGTTTTATATATGATAACATTTATTGATACCAATCTAATGATATGCGCCTTTTTTGCCATATGCATTCATTTATTACGATGTGTATTGTATTTTGTGATCATACATAAGATAACATTTAATGATTGCAGTGTAATTGGTATAACAATGTAATTATATGCGTTTTTTAAGGTTTATTGTATCGCCTTTTTGTTGATGCAATGTACCTAATTACTGCGCGTTCTTGTAGCCATTTGAGTTCGATTGTGATTTACATTGCATTTGTTTGGGGTTGTTGTTGCAGTGTAATTGCTATACAATGTAGCATTCAATTATAAATTTTCAACTTGCTTTTTGCGTGAATTTTAATACTGCAACATAGTTATATGAGCCCTTGTGCCATATGCATTCAATAATACATTGCCAGGGTTGTGTTATAATGCTGTTGTGGTTAATAAAATATTAATACCACAGTAGTTTACCACGGTTCAACAAGTCCAGGTAAACTTATTATAATCTTGAAATCAATTAAGTTCATTGAACCAAGCAGATGAGAAGGTAAATTTGATATAACACTTGTTTATGCGGGTAGATTGAAGCGTCCATAAATACGGGTGAAAGAGCGCCTACCCATTTTGGTGCTAATAATAATGGGAACTGTAAAGACAGGTCTCCTTTTAAGCGCAGCCCGCCGCTAGATCTACGGCACTGCATTTACGGTCACTGTCATGAAACTGTTTCTTGACAAGTAAGTAACCGACGATAAGCAAGTCAACAAAATAAATTTTTATTACATACGAGTACATGTCTCTGAAACCAAACCCCGGTTTTTACCACGAAAAGCGATGATTCCATGCGTCCCGTTGTCCATTGGAATAAATTCAATTTTAATGTATTTCAGACACATACTGCCCATATTATTTCTTGCTTGAAATATTAAAATATTGCTTATTGTTTTATGAATCCTATAGTTTTGCAATTTGGAATCTGCAATCTGGAAATTGCAATCGCTCTCAGAGTAATTCAATACTCGAATTTGACAGGATTTTTGTGTGTCAGTCTGTCTGAGGAGTCGAATTTTCGTATTCGAACTGCTATGTTTCTCTGTTTATTTCATTACTATAATTATAGACTCTGGAACAAATCGCGGCTGTAGAGATGAACCAGAAGATATTCAGAATACTTTTGCAATTAATAAGAGGATGGATCAATGTTTCTTCAAACTGTTTGTACAACAAAAACTACAGTTTCACACACCACAGAGTCAACTGTTTATATTGACCCCTTAGTAAAAATTACCACAATACCTACTTAGTGCAGTGGTATTTATGGGTTCTATAGACAGAGCTTTGACAACAGCTGATTAAAGAGTTTTAAAGAAAAAGTATTGAACTTTGACCTGTTGGCTATTCCACAGGGTCGACCATTTTTAGTGAGAAATGTTTTTCACTCTCTAATATAATTATTATCCTTATATTTGCTTCGAATATTGTCTCTGCCTTTAAAGACAAATTTAAGTCGTGCATACGAAAAACGTAAACCATACAAAAGAATGGCTGGTTTGATTTGCGTATCTGATACATTTTCTAGTATACACGGCTGAAAAATGGCAAAATTCTTAATTCTATCAGTCTTGAATAGGCTGATAACAAAAAGTTTAGGTATGTAAGTCTTTTATTTACGAAGCGAAGCTTCAGAATCCAGATCCACTAGTTTCATGCAACACATGCGAGCCTACGCAATGACTTGTTCATGGGTCGAGCGAGAGCGCAAATATGACGCGAAAAAATTTAAAAATATGGGGTGAAAGTTCATGGCTTGTTATCATAATACATATATGTACAACAATAGTATATTGCGAGCCAAGTAAAAAGAATGAGAGATAATACTCTTAATACCTGTAAATTTGTTTGATAAAATTAACAGTAGATATTCCCTGAATCCAGTATAGCATAACTAAGCCGGTCCACGCCACCGTCTAATTACAGATAAAATTAACAGTAGGTACAATACCTACTTAATCATTTATTGCATTGTAACTTATATAATATTTACATTTAGTTTTTATGTAACATGGTCTGTATAGTTTACATATTTATGACCCTATAAATAAGGGTATGACAATAATTAGAATAATTCGTGAAATTCTTGGCTTCAAAGTTATCTTGGCTTGGCTTAAATATTATCATTTCAAATATTCCAGAATCAAATTCAGTTAGGAAGCTTGGCTCCGAACATGTGAAATGAAAGCATATCAAATAATAGTGCTAAGATTAGCCATGTTCGGGATATATACAAATACATGTACTATTCAATTGATGGTCAATTTTTAATCGACCTACTCATTATTTGCGGGAAGCACCACGACGCTGCGACGGTGTGCTAGTTTCGGGTTATTGTATTCATTATTGAATACAAAGTTCAACACGTTTGAACCTAAGAGTTGGTTATATACCACACCAAGGTTTTCTAACGCGGGATAAAGAGGGGTGCTGTAAGTCATCTTGACTCGCTCACTCGCTTTGAACAACTGTGAGGAGATTTAAGATTACAAAGCCCACTAGTTAGAAGGATTTAACTGAGTAACTATTTTATTTTGGTTTTTATTAAGTCTTGCTTGTTATTACTTAATTGAAATTCAGAACTTTTGTACTTATAGTTAAAAATATCATTTTCAACATATAGTATCTACCTTCTATTACTGTAGATGTAGACTGTATCTATTAAAAACAGCTAGACAAGGAGGCCGCAACAAAATGTCAAGTCCGAAACCTTGAACAGTTCAGGGGTTTTGTTGTGGACAGATTTTGGCAAATGTACAATTTTATTTCTAATTCCGGTTTCAAGTTTTGTGCCTAATAGGATCGATAACTATTGCCGTACACCGGTAGTGAAAACTGCATCTTAAACTGGAATCACCAATGATGTAAAATCCTTTATGCCGGAGGCTGATAGTGGTGATACCACCATTGCTGTCGCGTTCAAAGAGTGAATCGACAGACTATTAATAAATGATAAACATAATTTTATTATTATTTTAATTTAAGCTACTTTCTTAAATTCCTAATTGATGTAGTACTTATTAGCGATAACATTGAAACTGTAAGACAGCAATACTATGTGACTCTTAAGTATTTGGTTCTGTACAATAATAACATACATACATACGTTACCGGGGCAATATTCGAAACTAAGATGTTATAGTAGCAGTGACTATTATATTAGTTTTCTTCTATATTTTTATGTAGCGCTACATAATTATATCCGCTATATTAACATTACGTTATTACATTTGTGACTGATGTTTTTCATACTGTTTAATTCTAATACCTATTAATGTTGACGTTATTCTGTGCATTCACATTGGCGTCTCGTTCACCAGGCGAAAACAAACACGTCTCAATATATATGTTTAAAAGGCTTCGAATAACGGCTCAAGGACATAATAGACGAGTTTTACCTACCAATAAAACTCATATTATGTCCGAAGCCTTATTCGAAGCCTTACAGTAAGTTCTGCCTGGTGTTCATTAATTCCTTATGTTATTGAGACTTCAATGAGGAGAACTATACGCTGCCTGGGAACGTGGCGGCCTGGGTTGCCATTTTAGCCCAACAGAGGGAACTACAACCGCAAATACGGCCGGAAACGGAAGATGCATTCTCAATATATATGTTTAAAAGGCTTCGAATAAGGCTTCGGACATAATATGAGTTTTATTGGTAGGTAAAACTCGTCTATTATTATATACTACGGGACTAATCGCGCACTAAAATTACGAGATAAATAAATACCTCCTCATCCCGACGTTTCGGCCGAGTTGCATCGACCGTGGTCACGAGTAGACTCAATTATAAAAGTAGGTAGGTAAAGTAGGTTCTTATTACCTCCAAATGGGGCTTGTAGGTAACTAATTAGCACTCAATGTAGCTAGAAAAGCCCTAGGGCGGTAAGTAATTTAAAAAAACACTTCTTTCTTTCAAAAAGTTCGCGTACATCTAACCATCATACTGGCAATAGACATCATGCATTCAGCCCAATGACCAAAGAGGTCGCTTTGCTATTCAGCCTTGGTCTTCGTGTGAGTATAATAGTCATCAATTTTAAATATCGAACGGCGAAGCCCAATTTCAATAAAATGTTTTATTCTTTTAATGCCGGTTTTTTTCTACTTACCTCACAATCGAGATGTAAAGCAGAATAGTTAGCTCGGGTGTAAGCACCAATTGCACCCTCGAATAACTAAATATCTCGGGCTGCAATTGATGCCTTACAGCCCTTGGCTACTAATCTACTATTAAACATTTCCAAATGTCTACAACATTTTCTACAGTAGATAACATCAACACTAAATATCTAGCTATCACACTTTGGCCTGCATACGTTTTCAAGCAGGTTTGACTTTCAAATTCAACTACGCTCAAATTCTACACACACTGTCTTTTACTAGTTTATTATACACAGTCACATTTAATATTTTCTCAACATAATGTAACACACCTACTACTATAATAACTATAGAAGACTTATTATCCACTGATGACAACATTTAAACAGCCGAGAAAATGTTCAAGAGAGATAATGCAAAAATATTGGTTTGTACCCAGTGTTACTACCATTATATCGAATTTAGGCCATCACTATATTCAGTCATAACAATTTTCAAAAAAAGGAATTTCATATTTTCTAATCTCATTATATAAATAAATATTATTAAAATTTATATGAACACCGGATACAACTCACGATTATTTGAGCGGTCGAGCCGCTATGCGTCCGACCGGTTTCAGAGTAGTTAGTACTCTTTCTTCAGGGAATACGCGCGTCCCCGACAACGGACGCCCGCGCACGTCCGTTGACCGCTCAAATAATCGTGAGTTGTATCCGGTGTTCATATAAATTTTAATAATGAATCCTCACGCTAGTTTTAATAAATAAATATTACTTGATAAGCGCGCGCAACAAAGTCTACTTGCTCAATTCTACACCGGACCTCAAGATACAGGCTTAGCTGAGTTTGAGGCCCCCTGGCAACTGTAACTAATGTATATTTGTAGTGGTAATAAATTATTTTGTATTGTATTGTAAATAAAAAATATATTTCAGGCATGTGTGGCCATATTACCAGAAATACAATTAAATTACACACACGTTAAAATTAAATTATCTTTTGACTTTGCTTGTAAAATGCGGCGGCATGATGGCGGCCTTGAACAAAAACCAAAATATAAAATTCCATTTAAATTAGCTTGTTATTATTCAATGCGGTTGTTTTACTCTGCGCATTTATCCTACTAATATTATAAACGCGAAAGTTTGTGAGGATGGATGGATGGATGGATGGATGTTTGTTACTCTTTCACGCAAAAACTACTGAAGGGATTGAGATGAAACTTTGCAATAATATAGCTTATACATCAGAATAACACATAGGCTATAAATTATAATGATATTGCGTCAAAAATCAAAATATCACGCGGGCGAAGCCGCGGGTAAAAACTAGTTTACCATATTTTAATGGATTTTTTGAGCTACTGCACACAGTCTGGTCCCATTTTGTAAAAATTTTTTTACTAGTTTTTACCCGCGGCTTTGCCCGCATACGCAATATATCATTATAATTTATAGCCTATGTGTTATTCTGATATATAAGCTATATTATTGCAAAGTTTCATCACAATCCGTTCAGTAGTTTTTGCGTGAAAGAGTAACAAACATCCATACATCCATCCATCCATCCATCCTCACAAACTTTCGCGTTTATAATATTAGTAGGATGGATAAAATATCATCAATAAAATATGAAACAACATTACTTTCAAGTATGCTGTTTTTCTATTATGCTGCTTATGTTATGCTGTTGTTAACACCGCTGGCTTTCCGGTGAAGGAAAACATTGTGAGGCAACCTGCATATGTCAGTAGAAGAAATTCGATGGCGTATGTGAATCCACCAACCCGCACTGGGCCAGCGTGGTGGATATGGCCCAAACACCCTTCGTGGATAGGCCTACGTCCTGCAGTGGACTATTAAAAAGGCTGATACAGTACAGTACAGTACGCTGTTTTTCAAATTTACGCATCCTAACCTTCACTTACAGCTATTCAATTCAGTCACATATCCATGAACCTATGTACTTGAATAATTCTACTCCTTATGAAATATACTTACAGGGATATCCAGTTTTTAACTGGTTTACTACTACTGAAACTACGCTCAATGTCTAAAGTGTCTCACACACACTGATACCTGCGCTAGTGTGCAGTGCACGCACACATAGATCCATGTTCCCACTTACTAAACGCACCTTATCCGCGAGTTCTTTCTCCAGTCGACGTATCTTCATTTTAAGTTCTCTGTTTTCGATCTCGAGGAAGCTGATATCAGTACTGCAGTACTTGTTGTCCTTTGTGGGTATCGAGTCTTTGTAGCGGGACGAGTCTTTCGTTGAGTCTGGACCTGAAAAACAGAGGATTTCTCTCAGGAAAAAAGGGGTTTGAACATTTTTGTATGGAAGCTGGCATATCCCACCCACCCCCATTGTTTTTTTTATAAGTTTCCGCGCACAATGAAAGTAGTATACAGGGTTATTTCTAATGAATTAGCATCCTTCTAGGGGCTTATTCTGTACATCAAAACTAACAACTTTTGTTCTACGACTTTCATCATAACTCAAAAAAAATCAGCTGTTCCATACATTTTGTCGCGGGTGAACTAAATTTTTCTATGGAACAACATAATTTTTTTTGAGTTTTGACGAAAGTCGTAGAACAAAAGTTGTTAGTTTTGATGTACAGAATAAGCCCCTAGAAGGATGCTAATTGATTAGAAATAACCCCGTATATGGGTAGGGGACACTTCTAAAAACAATAGATGTTAGTACTATGATACCCTAAAGTGTCACGTTCTCGAGATATTTTGATGTAAAGATCGCAAAGTTCTCGTACAGCGATATTTACATCCAAATATCTCGAGAACGTGACACTTTACGGTACCATACTGTACTGTACTGTACTGTATCAGCCTCTTTAATAGTCCACTGCAGGACGTAGGCCTACCCATGGAGGGTGATTGGGTCATATCCACCACGCTGACCCAGTGCGGGTTGGTGGATTCACAAACGCCATCGAATTTCTTCTACGGGCGTATGCAAGTTGCCTCACGATGTTTTCCTTCACCGAAAAGCCAGCGGTGTGGTACCATACTACGAGGCACTTATTGTGTGTAAAAGTGTCCCCTACTCATATTTACTACGTTCACCGTGCGCGGAAACTTATAAAAAACAAACATAATGGCGGCGGGTGGACATGCCACAAATGTTCAAACCCCTTTAAGAACTAATTATGGCGAAGTATATATCTGTCACTTTTTCACACGTCTATAAGAGTTCTTCACGTGGCCTTTCGTGGTCGCATGATAAGCTAGCAGAACTTGTGTACTAAACTGAAAGCAAGCGATTGAGACCACAATTATGAGCCATTACTTTACTACTATTTACTAAGTGCTGATGGTTTTGATCACCCTCTTTTCGCTTAGTAAGGAGAAAACCCTGTTAGACAGACAAACAGACAAAACTCTTTATTTACAACCACAATTTAAAAATGGACACTGTTAGCTCTGACCTCTCCCGCTGTAAGGCATGCAACTCACGTTCGCTGTCACAGTTCTCTTCTCAAGGAGACATTTTAGGTGTAAAAAATACTTTAGACACTAACCTGAGTCAAGGTCCGAGTAATACACAGACTTCTCCGTCCTATCATGGCTCTTAGACAAAAGTTTCTCAAAAACCCTTGTAAGGCATCGTTGTTGGCCTTGAGCTCTGACCTCTCCAGTTGTAAGGCGTACTAACCTGAGTCAAGATTCGAGTAATACACAGACTTATCCGTCCTATCATGGCTCTAAGACAAAAGTTTCTCACAAACCCTTGTAAGGCATCGTTCTTGGCCTTGAGCTCTGACCTCTCCCGCTGTAAGGCGTACAACTCACGTCTTGGCCTTGAACTCTGGCCTCTCCAGTTGTAAGGCATACTAACCTGAGTCAAGATTCGAGTAATACACAGACTTATCCGTCCTATCATGGCTCTTAGACATAAGTTTCTCACAAACTCTTCTAAGGCATCGTTTTTGGCCTTGAGCTCTGACCTCTCCCGCTGTAAGGCGTACTAACCTGAGTCAAGATCCGAGTAATACACAGACTTCTCCGTCCTGTCATGGCTCTTGGACCGTAGCACAGACGGCCGCATACGTCTATCAGCCTCTAGCTTCCTCATGGACTCTTGTAAGGCGTCGTTCTTGGCCTTTAGTTCCGATCTCTCCCGCTGTAAGGCGTGTAATTCGCGCTCGAGCTCGCTGTCGCAGCTCTCTTTGCCGTCCCAAGTTGTCATGCGTAGTTGGGACTCAAGGCCTGATCTGTTGGTATATATAAGTTTTTAATATTGCCTGGAAGAAATTGCTTCCAGCGATAAAGCCACCATTTGTTTCAGTAGGTTAGTACTAATCGTACCTATTGTTTTTTTATGTCTTGGTGTAAAATAATAAAGGTTTGTTACTTGTTATGTTATGTTATAATGCCGATTGTTGGTGTCATAGTCAAAGAAACTGAAAGCATAATCTATCGTGGACAAGGTTAATACAACATTGACAGAAGAGGAAACTGTAAATAAAAGACATACCATAAGTTTAAACAACATTAATAGAGAGATCTCGCAAGTTTCGAAGCTACATTATTTTTTCATTGTAATAAGTACCTTATTTACTTGTGTGTCAATAAAATATTTTGATTGTTGATTGATCATACTCGTATCATAAACATTAGGTCTCTATAGAACGGGAAAGCGTTTGATCACAAATTACTAAACGAGGAAAGAGACTACGTGGATTAAATCGAAGTCTTAAAAACACTTTCACTTTAAGTATATTAATAAAAAAAACTATCTCTGTGTCAGTCTTACACCGTCTGCATTCCTTTGCCGTGGTAACAACTGGTATCTACAATTCAAAGTTACATTCGAGATTATTATGATTAAAAATCTCGCTGATTATATCTACACTATACAGGTCAACTATATATATATATACACTAACACTTTTCGCCCAATATTATTGTATATTTGAACTACTTGAAAAGACGTGCAATAAAATCTGACACCAACACATTTTTGAAATATTTCCAGTCAAGTGGAGGTTCGGTAGAAGTAAATTTTCATTAAATATTTGTGCTGAGTTAAATAACACATATTTATAAAATACTTGAAAACTAAATACATCAAAGCTAACTACAAATTTTGCAAATTGTTTTTTAAATTAGAAAAAATTGATAAGAAACTTTACCAAGGCCCACAGTATTTACTTTTACTTCTGTTCTAGTGAAGCGGCCAAACGTTTCTTATAAATTAAAACCACAATAAACATTAGGTTAAAATATATGGTGACAAAAATGAAATGAAAAAAACGCATACAGTTTTCTTTGCGGTTCCTTGGACGGTAAAAGGCTGGGTTTCAAAAAACTGCAAATAAATTGTCGATAATGGCCAATTAATTGTTTAGACGTACACATTCTAGAAAAAATTATTGAAAAATTAAGTTGCTTGCTTTCTCGATGTTCAGTTAAGCGATATGTTCGCATATAACAAGTCAGCGCCGCTGGTAATTTTGAACTGTAATAGTTAAAAACTTTCGTGGAGCAGTATATGGTAGTTGATAGATATTTTATTAATCAAATGTAATAAGATTGAATTATGCAATTAAATTATAATTCGTAATCGGAAAAAATAACTGAAATTGGCTTTTCAAGTTCAGAGGTATAATCTTGTAAAGATTTTGGTAAGGATAATGGCATTGTCCTTTTCCCAAAAAAACATAACATTGTATGGCACTTACAGGCCGTGACGTCAATGTATATCGTGTGTAGCCATATAACGTAAATTTTTAAAAACGCTTGTTATTTTATGTAATTTACAAAAAACTACTGCACTTATGGACTCAATTTGTCAAAGATGATTATTATACGGGATCAAGGAGCAAACTTCGGCAGTTGTCATATTTTAAAACCTCGCATTTAAAAGTGAACTTTTGCGTAACATGACGCAGTTACGTTCTATTGGTGCTGTCAAAAAGAAAATAAACGGTTGTATCTATTATAATCGGCTCTATTTATGGTCACCTATCACAAGAGGTCATTAAAATACTGTCAACTAGCCTATTGTACTTATGTGACCCTGACGAGATATGTAAACTTGACTTGCCTTGGAAACATTGCCATCTATACTCTATAAAATTTAACTTGATCTCTGCGACAGTGACATTGACATAGAAGATTGACATTTTTAGAGTTGAGATAGTGGTGGAAAAAATCGATTTTCAAACAATGTTGTAATGAAATCGAATGAGTAGTTGAAGGTGAGAAATTGGATTTTATTTACTTACTATTATTTAAGATCAAGTATGTACACATGTAAATAATGTTATGATATTAATTAAATACTCATAATTAGGATATGACAGTATTTATCGACGTTTTTCACTATTATCGATGGTAATGTAACATATAATTGGGTTTAATTTTATTACACATGCAAAAAATGTTATGATATTAAAATATACAATAAAATTAAGGATACATTAAGTTTTATTTAAAATATTGTTAGTATAAACTGTCGATATTTTAAATAAAACTCTATCTAAAACTCTGTGGTCACGATCATTCGTCGCCCATCACTAATTGACATGCCCATAAGTATGACATTGACAGGTACTGTCTGTATTATTAAGAAATTCAGGACTTCATAGGCGTGATATTTCTGACAGCTGTCGCAGAGATCAAGTTAAATTTTATGGAGTATAGGATACAAAAACATTTGCTCCAACCTTGAATACGTTTTAGACGATGAACTTTGAAAATGAAATTCAAAAAGTTTAAACAATATGACAAAGCGAACCCTCACCTTTGCACTTCAACGTTAGCCAACTGGTTGGTGAGGCGATGGACTTGGTCCTCTAAAGTAGCGTTGAGTCGCTTCAGCTCTCCGAGAGCTCCTTTGGCACTGTCGAGCTTCTCTGTCAGTACACGCCGCTCGTTCTCGCAACTCGCTGGAACATAACGTTTAGAAGGAGGTTCTAAATTTGTCTGTAAAACGCTTTTATTAGTTTCACCTGTATGTTTGCTTGTTTGCTTGCTTGTATGTTTGCTTGTTTGCTTGCTTGTATGTTTGCTTGTAACCAACCCCTTTGAGCTCAATTTTGACCTACTTTGAGCGATCAGATTTTCTTCAAACTTTGCACACCTATCAAAGACCGAGCACAATGCATTTGTAAAAAAAAATTTGATGACTCCTAAGCGTGTTTTTTAGTTTTTTTTTTAAACTATACTTATATTATTTTGACGTGATAACGTCATATACATCGAAAATCGAGCCGAGCTCAAGAAAGTGTAAGCAAAAAATCGAGCCGAGCTCAAGAAAGTGCAAGCAAAAATCGAGCCGAGCTCAAGAAAGTGCAAGCGAGCGCTCGGAACAAGCGGTAGAGAGGCACGATCGACCTAAGCGTTCGGCTTGCTTCAGTTGTTAATTCAACAATGTTTTCTTATGACATTATCACGTAAAATTATCGTCCATGAACCGACTTTACAGACAAACAATTATTGTTTTTTTTTTTTATGTATGTTACGCAATTATTTCGCCCATTATGAACCAATTTAAATAATATTTTGAGAAGACTCATGTGAAACGCGAAAATATTTAGACTAATTTTATTTGTAAGGGCTCCCAAAAGACCGGCCTAGCCGAGTTTGGGGCCCACCTTTAATTTAACAGTATATTTATACAGCATTTCTATAAATGAACTAAATGGATTAGAATTTAACTCATGTTTTGGTAGATAACATTTCAGCACGTATAAGTCACGTTTCCCCTGGTTACTCTAGGGTAAAATTACACAAAACATAGTGCGTCGAGTCCCTCCGCGCGGAAGAAGTGAAACTTCGACGCAACAGTGCTTTCATACCCCCTCCATGGTAGCGTTAAACGTTTAACGCAACCTTGTTAGAAGTCGAATTAGAAGTTTCACTTCAAAAATATGCTGATTTTAAGGCCCTTACTCACCGCAATTCTTCTGCAACTGCCGCAACTTCTCAAGCGCATTCTGCTCGTTATTCTTCGACTCTGCCAGCTGCCGAGTAACTTTCCCGACTTCCGACCGAAGCTCGCTTTCAGCGCTGGCCGCCTTTTGCAGCGAAGTAGAGAGCTGTTCCACGGTTCCTTTGAGGGAGGTGCAGCGGTCTTCTAGCTGGGTGATGGTGCGAGTGTAGCCTTCGCAGCGCTCTTGGAGTTTCTGGAATTCGTTTAATAGAGGAATAGTGAAATCTGTTAAATTATGATTACACAATATAATAGCGGCGTTTTTTTAAATAAATAACAATAAACCAACAAAACAAAATAAAATAAACCAAAACTGCATACCACATCCTCTGCAACATAGTTGTCTACAGTTGTTGTTGTAGTTAATGGGTTGTTCATTATCATTTATAGATGCCAAAAACGTTGTAAAAAATATAGGGTTAATTTTCTCAATAATGGGCTATTTGACTAGTGTTTGGAAATCGTTTTAAATTATTCGTTAGTACATAATAAGCACACTACATTTATTTTTCCGAGAGATCTAATGTAATTAACAATGAAAATCAAGCGTCAAAGAATAGATATGCAAGATCCCGCCAAAACGACATTCTGTAATGGCGCTGGTTTGTGACGTTACACACTAGTAAATAACGTTAGTTAATACTAGTAAATACGCTAGTTCAGATCTAAAAATTGAGAAAAAATACTTTAAAAGTAACTTACAGATCCAATAATGTTACTCCAAAAACACAAATTACACAAACAACAGCCAATCGAGAAATTCTTGTTAACTAGCATGTAACGTCACCAGTGTTGCCGCCCTTCTTAGAGCGTTCAAGTCACAGATAAAATATCAAAAATATATCGTATTTTATTTCGTGCGATTTGCGTAAATTAGACGTATTTTAGTTTAAATAAAGTGAAATATGTCTTTTTTCAGGCTATTATCTGTTTGGATTACCACAATCAATAGTATATTTTCAATGTTGTCAATCGCCGTCGTTTTCAAATTTTAAAACGACGGCGCGCGCAATGACAAGCACTACGTAGGTAAATAATAATTACCTACAAAGCTTATGGAGACAGAGATTATGGAAGCGTCCATACCATGTTGGACGCGACGCACGGGTTACCGTAATTTAATGCTGTATTTGGATAAAATGAATCTTAGAAAAACTAAGCAAGCTGTTATCGGAATTTTACAAAAACTTTAATTAATTCAGAAATTGATTTAATTTTCCACAGTTGTTCTGATGACGCTGATAAGATTAATTCCCTGTTTAATTGGAATAGATTGCCTGAGGATGTAATCTCAGCAAGAACTATAAACACATTTAAGAATAGATATTTGGATAAAAGGGAAAAAAATCCTTGACAGATAAATATTAATTTTATTCGACTCTGCTTGATATAGGCATATTTCAGTTTATACTGCTCGCCTATAAGCAAATAAATAAAATAATACTAATATCAAACACAAGGTCACTGACCTCAAGCTGAGCAAGGCTAAAAGTGATATACAGAATTAACCCTGTACTAAGTTAAAAGAAGGTGATGACGACTATCATTATAAACAACTTTCACTATGGGACCAATCTAAAATTCAAGAAAAAATTATATGTTCCATACCTAACTCAGAATCGAGGAAATGAATAAAACAGCTGATTTTCTTTCTAGTTTCGGGTTGGCCCCATAGTACAATTTGTTCATAATGATAGTCTGAATCACCTCCTTTCGACTTAGCACACCGGTTCTGAATGACTTTGTATATGGCTGCCACAGACTAACAAACAATCTTAGCGGCTGTGAAGCTGCGCATGAAGTTTGGCGTAGCTTGTATAGGCCGCGCTACACAAGTTGGCGGATGGGAAGTTAGCTACAAGTTGCGTAATATTCAATCCTACTAATATTATAAACGCGAAAGTTTGTGAGGATAGATGGATGGATGGATGTTTGTTACTCTTTCACGCAAAAACTACTGAACAGATCGAGATGAAACTTTGCAATAATATAGCTTATATATCAGAATAACACATAGGCTAAAAATTATAATGATATTGCATCAAAAATCAAAATATCATGCGGGCGAAGCCGCGGGTAAAAATTAGTCCTGACTAAACCTCATATAAAGCCGCACGTTGATTGGCTATTGCGTAGCTTGTAGCTAACTTCACATCCGCCAACTTGTTAGGCGCGGCCTATGGCTGACTTCACAGTCGCCAGGATATTTAAGAGCATTTCACCTTGAGCGCCTGGTCCCGGTCGCGCGCCCCGACGGCGGCCCTTTGCACGTCGCCCTCGAGTTGCGCGCGACGGACATCTAGTCTGGCCGCGCGCCCTGCTCACGGAAAATATCATCAAACACACAAAAAATATAATTATTCACAGTAAATGTTAATCTTTTAAATTAAATCTGAAAATTGCGAGTTTCTAATGTAATTAGCATTTGTGTATTTTATTTATAGTTACTGTAAATCTAGCTAGGGTTTAAGGCGAGGCATTTTCGCGCGAACTAGGATTTTAGGAGGTGAGGTGTGGGGGGCCGCCCGCGCGTCTCACGCGCGTGAATGTATGAACGGGCGGAGAAAATTTGGCAAAGGTCTAGCGTTAGCAAGCGCCCGATTGCAACTGACGGGGTAGCGGGCGGCGCGACGTCTTGTCCGCAGGGAAATATTCAAGTTTTGAGATAAATATTTAACTCATCAAATATAGGAATTTAGTTGGAACCCAAATTTTAGCAGGTTCTCTGTAGTATTTAAAGAGAAACATTTCCATATAAAAAGGATGTGGAAAGTAAGAAATTTAATTATTAAGTCATTCGATTTAGACTTTTACATTAAGCTGTTTTTGGATTTTTTATGATCGAGTAAAGTACACCCTATCGTGTAACAAATTAGCACGTTACTAAGACAATATAAGTATATCGTATATTTTTTGCAAGACCGATATTTATTAGTAATGTTACGAAATGGGTTCTTGGATAGTCAGTTAAAACGCCGATTATTCACTTTGCACTTTATTGCACACAATCACTTCACAAAAATCACAAAAACACACGACCAACTGGTTCGCACAAACACTTTACACTGGCACTTATATTCACACAAGCTAGTCACTTCACAATCACTGGTATCGCACTCTAACTCGAGTAGTTATCGCTTCGACGGTAAACGAATAAAAACTGATCCCCACGGGTCGGCCGGCGTATTTATACCCGTTATTTCCTACAGTCTCGAACCTACGAGATATTTCGCAACATTACTCGATCTTAATAAGAGCTATTGTGTTAACAAGTAAACAACTTGAAAGTTCGAGAATCCCTATTGTTTTTCATTTACGTAAACACCCAAAAAAAATAAACAATAGACGAGATACAAAGACTGATCCCGCTCGAGTTATAAAGCCATAAAACTGAATACAAAAGGCACCAATAAAAATACAATAAAGCTTCACAGAACAATAGAGCTTCCCAGAACCGGATCCATACCTACAACGGGCGTCTACTGCGTTACACTACCCCCTCCTAAGACATGCTCGTCCCGAGCATCGTTGCACCCGTAATATCGCGCCAATCGATCCACATGAACTATCTTGGGAGCACCTCGATGTCCCCTCTGTATGCGGAACGTCACGTCGTTGATCTTGGTCACCACTCGGTATGGTCCATCCCATTTGGCTTGTAGCTTTGGAGATTTCCCTTTTTTGCGTATAGGGTTGTGTAGCCATACTAGCGAGCCTTCCTCGAACCCAGGGTTGTTAGTCCTTCTGTCGTATCTAGTCTTCATTCTTTCTGATGTTTGCTGGCCATACTCTCTAATGTGCTCATAGATGTCGTTCATCTTGTTCCGAAGGTCACTGGCGTACTCAGTTATGGGTTGTGGAGAATCCGGTGGGACACCAGTTATTAAGTCGGCGGGTAGTCGTAATTCACGTCCAAAATTGGCAAAAGCAGGAGTGACATTGGTGCTCTCATGAACAGCACTTCGGTATGACAACAAAAATGGCTGGATATGCTTGTCCCAATCCCGTTGTTTGCTTTCGACTACTTTTGCCAGGTATCTCTCCAGAGTTTGGTTGAATCGCTCCACCATTCCATCTGATTGCGGGTGGTATGACGTTGTCCTTGTTTTGTGTGCACCCATTAGCCGACACGTCTCTTGAAACAGTTGAGATTCAAAATTTCTTCCTTGGTCACTATGGATTTCCAATGGTACTCCAAAACGACAGAATACTTCATGGACCAATTTGTCTGCTATCGTCGATGCCTCTTGGTTTGGAATTGCGAAGACTTCCGGCCACTTGGTGAAGTAATCCATGACGACAAGAAAGTACTTGTTGCCACTTTCGCTCACAGGAAATGGTCCGGCCACATCCAGTGCGATTCGCTCCCATGGTGCTCCAACATTATACAGCTTTAGTGCTCCTCTGCTGCGGGTATGCGGACCTTTCACTGATGCACAGCTCGTGCATTTCCGTACCCAGTCTTCTACGTCATCTCTGCAGTTGATCCAGTAAAACCTTTCTCGAATCTTCAACAGTGTCCGTTTCACACCCAGATGTCCTCCCGAAAATCCTTCGTGGTACAGCTTCAAAACTTCGGGAACTTTTGCTCTGGGTACAACCATTTGGAGATGGCACTGGTTTCCTCGAGCATTTTCCCATTTTCGGCACAGCACTCCCTCTTGAAGCACCAGGCTATCCCATTGCGCCCAATAGCTCTTTGTCGTAACACTCAGTGAAGCAATAGCACTCCAGTCAGGCTTACGGGCATCTGATTCCATCCATTCAAGAATCGGCTTGATGTCGACGTCTTCTTTTTGTTCAGCCTGAAGGGTTTCTTTCCATTCGTCGCCGATGTCAGCTTTGAGCATTCTGACAGGTACTGGATCTTTCGACTCTTGTCTTGAGCAATGCTTGCAGTCCTCTGAGCATGGCCTCCTTGACAGTGCATCTGCGTTGCCATGAGATTTTCCACTGCGATGCTCCGTGGTGAAGTCGAACTCTTGTAGTTGCTCAATCCATCTTGCCACTTGGCCTTCGGGATCCTTAAACTGCAGTAGCCACTTTAAAGCAGCGTGGTCGGTCCTCAGATGAAATTTTCGCCCGAGCAGGTATTTGCTAAAATGACGCAATGTCTTCACCACTGCAAGTAGCTCCTTTCTTGTCACACAGTAGTTCCGTTCTGGCTTGGACAGGGATTTGCTGAAATACGCAATCACCACTTCTTGGTCTCCTTTTCTTTGCGACAATACTCCTCCAATGCCGGTGTTGCTGGCGTCAGTGTCCACGATAAACTCGTTCTCGGTGTCCGGAAAACCGAGAATAGGCGTATTACAAAGTCGCTCCTTTAGTCCTCGAAAAGCCTCGTCGCAATTTTCATCCCAGAGGAAGGGCCGTTTTTCCTCAGTCAGTCTATGCAACGGCTTAGCGATGTCAGCAAAGTTTTTCACGAATCGCCTGTAATAGGAGCATAAACCCAAGAATGCTCTGACTTCCGTCTTGTCTTTTGGCACAGGCCAATCCTTCACAGCACTGACTTTACCTGGATCCGTCTGTACACCAGCTTCGGAAATCACATGTCCCAAGAAATTCACTTGCCTCTTGAAGAAGGAACATTTCTTCGGACTCAGCTTAAGATTGGCAGCACGTATTTTTGTTAGGACTCGTTCCAGGTTTTGCAGGTGGTCTTCGAAGGTTTTTCCCACAATTATGATGTCGTCTAAGTAGACAAGGCATGCGTCACCAATTAGTCCCGCAAGAACTAACTCCATTAACCTTTCGAACGTAGCGGGGGCGTTGCACAACCCAAACGGCATCACTTTAAATTGCCACAGGCCTTTTCCCGTAGAAAATGCGGTCTTCTCCTTATCTTTAGGGTCTATTTCCACTTGCCAGTACCCGCTCTTCAGGTCCAGCGTAGTGAACCACTTCATGCCCGTCAGTGTATCCAACGTGTCATCAATCCTCGGCAAAGGGTAGCTGTCCTTCTTCGTTACGTCGTTGAGTCGTCGATAATCAACACAAAACCGCATACTGCCGTCCTTCTTTTTCACTAGAACCACTGGCGAACACCACGGACTGGATGAAGGTTCTATCACACCATTTAGCGCCATGTCTTCGATCATTGACTCAACTTCTTTTTCTCGAGCCACTGGTATCCTTCTTGGCCGCTGTCGTATCGGTGGCACGTTTCCTGTATTTATCGTGTGCTTCACTAAGCCAGTCTTCCCGTTGACAGCATCATCGAGGGCAAATATGTCGGAAAAGCGCTGTAGCATCTTCTTCGCCATCAGAAGTTCTTTTTCAGAGAGATCTTTCCGGGAATCTTCCAATAGTGTTGACACGTTGCAACTCCCAGCACAGTTGTATTCCTCCTTTGGTTGTTCTTGGCATTTGCGCATCCAGTCTACTTCTTCGCATGTACCAATCGGGGTTCCTCCTTTGATGAGTTGTTCCTCGTTACTTGTGTTGAGCACACGCACCACAGCAGTATTAGTAGTCCTCACCAAAGTTCGGGCCACTAACCATGGTTGATCACCTTCCGATTGTTCTATTAGCACACATCGTTGTTGATGTCCCAACTTCGGCGGTAATCTAACGGCCACAATGGTTTCCGATCTAGGTGGAAGGACTGTTCTCTGCAGACAATAAACCTTTCCCGATATGGCGCCTTCCATGAAGATTTCTTCTCTTCCACATTTCAAGATTCCTTGGTTGATGTCGATCTCACAATGATGTTCTCGCATGAAGTCAAGACCCAGAATGCAATCGTCAACTATATCTGCCACAATGACTTTATGTTGGAAGGTTTTCTCACCCAACTTTAACTCCACCAGCTTCTCTCCTTGGACGGATATGTGCTGGCCGGTCGCTGTCAGAAGTTGAACTGTTTTGCAGCTTTCGAAGTTCGGAAGAAAGCGCTTAGCCATACGGGAACTGATGATAGTGCGAGAAGCTCCAGTATCCAATGTCAGCTTGCACGAAGTTCCGTTGATGGCACCATTGATGATCAGGCTGTTCCCATCGTGAGCTTGTGATATCAAAATCTTTGGGGCCTTTTTTAGACCGGCCAGCACCCGCCCCTTGGTCCTGGCGCTTACTCGTTTCCCTGCTGCTGTGCGGTCTCACTGTGCGGCCGTTCCTCCCGTTCCTCTAATGGACGATCTTCCCTCGTTCGACGTGGCTTTGGGCAATTCCGCCATAAATGGCCTCTTTCGTCGCAGTTGTAGCATCTAGGGCCAAACCTTGTACGAAGTGAGGCGTCCTTTACCTCCCTTATATGTTGGATATCCTTCGCTGGATTTCGTACAGCCTCGACTTCTAAGGCTTGAGCCAAAGCTTCCTTTAGTGTTTTATGATGCCCGAGTTTCACTGCAGTTCTTACTTCGAAGTCTGCTATCCCGTTAGCAAACGCTTCCACTAGATGTTCGTCGTTAGGTAATGGCGCGGACTGATAAGCCTTCCGGAATAGTTTCTCCACCTCGACAGCCCACTGTTGAAGACTTTCATTACGACGTTGCACCCTGTTCTTCAACTGCGCTCGGTACACACGTTCCAGGTGCTCATCACCATAGCGACTTTCCAGCGTTTCCATTAATTTATCGTAGGTCACTTCCTTGCCCACGGCATCCAGAATACTCAGGGCTTCGTCGCGAAGGCTCATGATGAGGGCGTTCATGGCTTGGTCCTTGTTCCATCCATTGGTTTTGACTGCGGCGTCGAATTGAATTTTGTAGGCTGACCATGATGATGTTCCGTCGAAAGGCGTCACTTTAATCTTTTGTGAGGCTGGCGAGAAGGTTGTAGATGCAGCGGCTCCGCTTCCATATTTGATAACATTCAGGGCCTTTCTCACGTCGGCGATTTGTGTTTCCGCTTCGACAATACGAGATTCGTGCTCTTTTACGCTAGTATCAAGCTGCTTGACCGTGTCCTTGACTTCTTTTATTTCCTTGCCCAAAGTTGTCTGCAAGCTTGAAATCAGATCTTCTTTTTGTCGGTCCAATTTTTCTTCAAGCTGGCGAGCCTGTCTTTCGTTGTTGCGGGCCTGTTCTTCCATTAGACGAGCCTGTTCTTCCAGCAGACGAGCCTGGTCTTCTTTGTTGCGATCGAACATTGACTGCATCATGGACATCATTGCAGCCATATCAAATGCCGCAGGGGCAGCAGGTGATGTAGCAGGTGCCACAGCAGGTGGTGCAGCAGGTACCACAGAAGGTGCCGCAGCAGGTGCTCCTGGGTTTCTGGAGTCGTCGTTGGTTGCCTCGGACTCACTGCCTTCCATTAACAGCGAATTATTTCCAAAGCGCCTCTGGTCGATCTCCTCCTGGCGGCGCTCCTGCTCCTCTTGTCGGCGCGCTTCCTCCTGTCGGCGCTGACTCCTTGTGCGAGGGGTCTCTTCGTCGTATGGTGTTACCGGCATTTTCAACTATCCACCCTTCTGACACCAAATGTTACGAAATGGGTTCTTGGATAGTCAGTTAAAACGCCGATTATTCACTTTGCACTTTATTGCACACAATCACTTCACAAAAATCACAAAAACACACGACCAACTGGTTCGCACAAACACTTTACACTGGCACTTATATTCACACAAGCTAGTCACTTCACAATCACTGGTATCGCACTCTAACTCGAGTAGTTATCGCTTCGACGGTAAACGAATAAAAACTGATCCCCACGGGTCGGCCGGCGTATTTATACCCGTTATTTCCTACAGTCTCGAACCTACGAGATATTTCGCAACATTACTCGATCTTAATAAGAGCTATTGTGTTAACAAGTAAACAACTTGAAAGTTCGAGAATCCCTATTGTTTTTCATTTACGTAAACACCCAAAAAAAATAAACAATAGACGAGATACAAAGACTGATCCCGCTCGAGTTATAAAGCCATAAAACTGAATACAAAAGGCACCAATAAAAATACAATAAAGCTTCACAGAACAATAGAGCTTCCCAGAACCGGATCCATACCTACAACGGGCGTCTACTGCGTTACAGTAAATACCTAAAAAATTTGATCTAGCAAAACGTTTTTCTCCGCTTCTTCACTGGTGGCTCGCCTTAAGCAAAAAGAGAAGCGTCGTAGGTGAGGTCGCCCGTGTGCTATTTTGCTAATTTTGTTACGTTGACAACACTGCTCTGTCATTGCTAGTACAACTAAAAGTGTTTGATACTTGGTAGACACCGATTCGGTTTTCATCAGTACATACTCGCGTGTACCAAGCAGTCGGTACCTTGGGTGCTGATTAAAATCTCATTGTTAGTTCAGCGTAAAGCCACGACAGTTCTTTACTTGCACAAACTCTAGACGTAGAAATTATTCTAGAATATAATTTTACTCATAATTTTTATGATCAACTTTTACTTTGGGATAAATTTCAAAATAGCGTAAAAATATGCCATAAAAAAAGTTTGATCGACTTTTGACAAAATGTATGAAATGTTTTTCCGCGATTTCAGGTTTATTAGTTCCACTGAGTTGATCATATTTTTGATCACAGACATTCTAGATATCTCCGCCGTTTAGATTTACATCCTGTATTTTCCTTGACAAACTTAGACAATTCGGAATATAGCTTAGTAAAATAGGTATGCGTATAACAAAATGGCGGCTCCACATTAGTGACGTGAATTCACGCGCGAATTCACAAAACAAGTCGTGCCCTACACATTGACTGGATGCTAATAGTCGTTCGTGAGACTCTCCGTGAAACGGACGCACAAAAATCTCGGTTAAATGTAATTCTCTAAAAAGAGCATTTCAGTTTCGTTATACCAATGTTCATGCGCGACTCCATTTTAGCGCGTGCGCAGGGACTGCACAACACATGCCTGAACATCTTTGTAGCGAGTAAACTGAAGCGGGGCCGCGAATGTAGATACGTACGCGTGAACACCGCGCGAAAGATGCGCGAACCCTTTGTCGCGGGACAAAATACCGACTCCGATCAGGGAACGGGCGTGAACACGCGTGAGCCCCGCGAAAACCGTCGACATTCTCGTTCACGCCTATTCACGAAGCTTCACGCCACTAATGTGGTGCTGGCATAATAGCCCTTACCCTCAGCAGCCGCCAAAGCTTCGCGCAGCTGGCCAACTTCTTGCACTCGTTCCGCGAGCTGCACGCGCAAACTTTCCGCTTTGTTCTGTTACAATCAATAATAAATACCTACATATTATACACTCAATAAAAAAGAAAATAAATAATAAAATATTCAGAAAATAAAAATATGTGAATATGAAATAACTTAAATTTTAGATTGGAATAATTACATTATAACATTTGAATTATTCAAAAATCTGTATAGGACTTCACAATGGGTCTCAAGGACAATGAGGCGTTTTCTAAAAAAAAAATATAGCAATGAATGTATCCAATAGATGGCGACAATAGTTTAAAATCGTCGATCCTTTGACTATGGAAATCGTACTGTCATTGTCAAGATGTCTTCTTCTTCTTTTTTACGTTTTGGCGTCGCATTGTTGTGCATTTGCCAGTGTCAAGTATTAAGTTTATATCATTTTTGATAATATTTTATCAAAATACGTCATAGTCCAATAAAGTCGCAGTCAAGTCCAAACGTAGTCCCAACTCATACCTCAGTAATGCATTGGAGACTTTACTATAGGCTTCTCTCTCTCTCTCTCTCACTCCATTTCAGTTGACAATGACAGATCAATTTATATGACTATTACGCCATCTAGTAAGTTTTGTGAAACAACTTTTTTTTTGGAAAACGCCTTATTAGGCTGGCTGCGGTCTACCGTTGTTGCCTAGTTAACGACCAATCACAATTGCTGAAATGTTTAAATCAAGATCTGTGATGGGTTATAGAGAAGTCCGCAGGCGCAGACCGAAGCAGTTTATGAGACTCTCTTACTAAAATTATGATAGTGATATGCCATTAAGTACCTAACCAAAAGGTGTCGACACTGCAAAGCGTACCCCTCTGCCAAAAGTACGCGACCGGCGGTCATGCTCTTTATAAAAATATATTGGTCTGGTTGCGCTTGCATTGCGTTAATTTTCAGCTAGTGCTAGTTAATTACATTTGTGTGCGTGTAAACTTGCTTATATTTTGGTTTGTGTGTGTTTCTTCACCCTCCACTGACTTGGCAGACTTCTGTGCTTAGGCGTGTCGACTCCTTTTGGTTAGGTACTTAATGTGATATGCGCAAAAATGCTTTGACTGTCTGTAATCTGAAATGTGGGATTATTATTTTTATATGGGCAGCTAGTGTACTAGCAGCTAGTAAAAATATACAAAAACAGTACAGTTCCAATAGTATTTATTGGACATAATTATGTGGGTACTCACTTCATTTTGTATTTTGTCTTCTGAAACGGAGCTGAGAGCAGCTTCCAAACTGGTGATCTTATCTCTCAGGTTGCTGATCTCTACCTTGCTCGATTGTACTGATTCATTCTAGAATAACACATGAAAAAGTAATATTACAATTACTAAAACAGTAAACAGTCTTCTACGTCACAATGAAATGAAAAGAATAATCAAACAGATAATCAAGAATGTGACACAAATATCTGCAAACAAGTGTAAATAATTTCCGGATTAAAAAAATCAGTTTATAATGTCATCAGATGATGACATTTTAATTTAAAAATAGTGTCAATAATATCCTACATTGGAGGATTCCATATTATATTCAGGGATCAATAGCAAAAAAACGCTAAATTGTAAAAAAATGACATTACAAAATATTCATTAAATGCAGAGTATTTAATAAAGACACTCATATGCTTTCTGTAAAACAGAATACAATATCTAAAACGACGGTGAAATGTCTTCTATGGGTAAGTTTTGTATTTACAACACTTGCCAAAGCGTTTAACTGCGCTTCTTTCTTTTTTCTTAACCTTGTTAGTTTTTTACTTGTTTCGTCGCTTTGGACCCGATCAATAGATGATATTGTAACCAATGAGCTTTCACAAATAGAAACGTTATAATCATTAAAAATAGCCCTTAGGTATTTCTTTGGTAGAATATATACCTATGTATATGCAGCATGTTTCCATTACTCATTAGCAGAGTTTAAAACCCAGTTGTTAGAAAGAGATAAAACAGGTTCACAAAAGTTCGACTTGCACGTATGACGCGTGTAACGTCGGCGCAAGACAACGCGCGACTACCTTGACTCAAGCTAATTAGCTTGACTTGAGTTCGCCACGCCAGGCAGAGTATAACGCATCTACCTCAGTTTATATGTATACATATAAGATCACTGATTGTAACCATTTAATCTTACAGTAGAGCCTTTAGTTTTTAACATTTTATTATTCCTAATTATCTTTGGTTACCGTTAATCGGAAGCCGTGGTGGTCTAGTGGTAGTGACACCCGCCTTACAATCGTGAGGTCGTGGGTTCAAATCCCGGTCCCGTACCAATGAGTTCTTTGGAATTTATGTACGGAATTTAACACCGCTGGCTTTTCGGTGAAGGAAATCATCGTGAGGCAACCTGCATGTGTCTGTAGAAGAAATTCGATGGGGTATGTGAATCCACCAACCCGCACTGGGCCAGCGTGGTGGATATGGCCCAAACACCCTTCGTGGGTAGGCCTTCGTCCTGCAGTGGACTATTAAAAAAAGGCTGATACAGTACAGTACCGTTAATTGAGACCAACCTTTTTCGGAGAACTTTTGGATTTGTGTTGGAGATTGTTTGACAAAGGATTTGTTCCGTTACCGGTATTAAAATAAATAAAAATTCTAACCAGATCAATGATAGCTGTTTTATAAAGAGCATTCAAAATATAATTATTATCCGATAAAAACATATTTTTAAAGCCCTGCAATATTTAGAAAATGGATAATTTATATTTGGGGTATGTAACGTGAAACTGAACGGATATCTCGTAAAGAAACACCCTAATCTGAAAAAACTCAAAGCCAATTAAAAAATAAAAGTATAATAGAAATGTCAATGTCAAAGGAAATTGAATATTAATTTGATTTTCGATCAGTGTTGCCACCTTAGCCCTTTTGGAGCTAGATCTAGCACTGTTTACTGTAGGTGAACCCCTTGTATTTGTATTTGTTTATTCATTAGTCTAATGATTTAGCCCGGAAAGGGCTATCTACCGCTTATTTGACCTATTTATTTTCGTAGAAAATATTATTTTGAATTTCCAATATACTTTCATAAAATAACAATTTAAAAAAAAATGCAGGGCTATATATTATTTTTTATTACTCCATGGAGCTTTCAAATTTAAGTACAATCCTAGAAAAATTAAATGATCTTGGTTAGAATTTTAATACCGAGTTCCTTGTAAATCAGGTACAACTCCTTTATTGCAGAGACTGAAAATATCACAACACTTACCAAAGCATTCAATTGTGCTTCCTTTTGTGAGCAAACCGAGGCTAATTTAGCCTTTTCCTCTTGCATGCTCCTGAGGTTGCTAGTGACCGATTGTAGCTTGTTATCGCCTTTGCCTTGTTGTTCCGTCGCCTCTTTCAACTGCTTCTTCAGCATATTCATTTGGGATTTGTAGTCGTCCTGATTGGAAATGCAATTGGTTATTTTTTGGTCATGAACATTGGAAATGCAATTGGTTATTTTTTGGTCATGAACAAGTGTCTATGTAATTATAGGGCAAATCAAATGCCAAATATAGCAATGATATAAAAGGCGGTGCTCGCGCTGCCTCGTGTCGCCTCGTGGAGAGTGTGGATGGGGCAAACATATAGGCAAAACAACAAACTACGGGTAACCCATAGTCAAAGGATTAACTAGACAGGGCCCTAAATAATAATTACAAAAGTACGAGAGGGCGAGATGTGCAAGTATTAAAGTGTGAACAGGACGAAACTAATATCTTTTGTCTCTATTTGCGTATACGTTATTTTTTTGCCTGACTATTACGCACGGCCTATATAGACGTAATAGACAATTTTAATTGCCCGACTATTACGCACGGCCTATATAGACGTAATAGACAATTTTTTCGGGCCTAAAACTACTGTTGAATTTTTGATGAGATTCTCAAATAAATTAACATATTTGATGACCTATTTTCTATCACTTCTATTAAGTAGTATTGTTTAATATTCCAAAGCATTGCCGTAGTTCCGCCAAACGAAACTAGATGGCGTTAGTAAACGAGCGCCCATTCCTAGATCGCGGTGGTAAGATTCTCCGGACAATAGTGGGACTTGCCTCGACCAGCCCCCTTGCCGCCTAAAGCAATAGCAATCGTAATAGCAATCGTTTATGACTTCATTTTGGTCATTTAGCACCGCCTATGTGACGTTAGCCATCAAAGTTGTTCATTCAACGATTGCTTTCGCAATTCGCGCAAAGCAATTGATGTCTAATGTCACATAGGCGGTGCCAAATGACTAAAATGAAGTCATAAACGATTGCTATCAATTGCTATTACGATTGCTATTGCTTAGGCGGTAGGGGGGCTGTTTTGTTTTGTGTGTTTTGATACAGCTGTCACTTATCGCATAAATATACGCATACAAAGTCTACGGTAGTATTATTTTTGGGATCCATGGGCGACATTGGTCCTTCGAGCCGGATGTCGCCCTTGGATCCCAAAAATATGCAGGTTTTTACTATTATCTAGAGTCTAAATATGATAAAATCATAACAACGTATACATAGCTATTTAAGTATGTAAAACACATCTTTTTTCTCACACCCTATACGCTAGTAACTTCTCCAGCCATCCTCCCTCCACGGGGTAACCCAATCCTAACTGAAGCTCGCTTTAGTTACGCAAGGATTGGAATATCCGCAGCTTGTAGCTAAATCACAGACGCCAAGATGTTTGATTCGGCATATAATAGTACATTATGATATCAGTGCAGTAAGTTGAAAATTACAGCCGAGGCGATAAATGTAGCACCTTGTATAGGACGCTGTTTGCGCAACTTTGTCGGAACGAGTTTCGGCCGGCTACGACCGTTCCGCACTTCACTTTGCTAGGCAAGCTACCTTATTATTTGCGATTGAGCAGCTGTTTGCTTCGAGTTCGTGGTATTTAGGTACTTAACTACCTACTCATTCTACGGAAGGTTTTTTTGTTCTAGTTAAGAGTACTTGTTGTTTTGTTTTTTTTTTTTTTAGTTGACTCAGTTTAAAATTTTATTACTAATGTAATTAAGGAGTACCGAGTGGTGAATTTAATAAGGCACCTAGACAAACCGAAAGGTTTTTTGGTGTTTTTACATGTATATTTATATAGTTAATGGATGAGTAGCAAAATAAAAAAAAAAAATAAAAAAAAATGCTAGCCCTTGCCTACGGCTCGGTAGGCGAGGGCTATAAGGAAGCAGAGGCTGTAATTTTCAAAGCGCACGTATGTCATACAACGTTTTATAACATATTTGCGACGAAAATTAATAAAACTCTGACTTCCTTAAACGAATAAATCTTTAATTACTTTTTAAAGAAATTTGAACAATTTTTAAAAGTGATTTTTACGTTGCCAGAATATTGACCACTTTTCTGACATAAAAACTCTTTGCTAAGATTTTAAAAAGTATCGTTCATTTTTAGACGGAGCATCTTAAAAAACCGTGCATGTTACCTTATTTAAAAAAACTCGTGCGTTTTACAACACACAAGTGCGTAATGAAATACATTACGATATTGAAATTAGTGTAATTACAGCCACTTTACGAGCAAATATGTTATAAATATATTTTTGTAACAATACCTTTTCCCTTTCAATCTGGCAAACGTCGTGCATCAAATTACGCATTCCCTTCTTGATTAGTTCCGGATCTACGTCTATTATTTCGTTGCGGTCTTCCGAATGGTCACGCCCTATAAATAGGTTTATTGATTTTATCATACAAAACCATAAATTATTAAGACCACATTGAAAAACTTGAGTAACAGAAATCAATCACTGAAGAAAGACACAAAAAATAAAATAAAAAACGGACAAGTGCGAGTCAGACTCGCACATCGAGGGTTCCGTATAAATCCAGAAAAATTTCACAAAATTGGGAAGTAAATGTTAAAATATCTATACTATAACCATCGACAAAAAAGTTTTTTTTTTACTTTTCTCGTCATACATCGAAAATTACACATTGTTAAAATAATTAAAAACCTGTTTTAGCATGTGCTAATGAAGTTATTTTATATGATACCTTACATGACACGATTTACTCACTTTGAATTTTGAACCCACATTTTGTGAATTTTTTGAGGCCCTATTTTTGTGATTTAAATAAAAATGTACAGTTTTCAGATTTATTTATATGTGTACTCTGAGACAATGCTTCTCAAGACAAAGTTTCATAGTTCTATGTGAACTGGAAGTACTCTGTAGGTTTTGATTTTTGTGAGTGTCGAAATATGCGGCTTTTTACCACATAAACGGCTAAAAGTGATCCTATAAGGGTTCCGTTTTTTCCGTTAGAGGTACGGAACCCTAAAAATCAACTATAGCTAGCTATAATGGTTCGCGCACATTATGTCGGGCCGCATCGCAGCGCAAAAATCCGCTCAAATAGCTTATATATATTTTATATGAACTAACGCACACTATGTCGGGGCGCAGCGGGCCGCATTTTCCGCATTTCCATACTAATATTGCGCTGCGGCCCGCTCCGCCCCGCCGCGGCCCGACATAATGTGCGCGAACCTTAACGGTTAATGAGATACAGCCTGGTGACAGACAGACAACAGAAGACAGACAAGCAGTCAGGCAGACAGACAGACAGACACTGGAGTCTTAGTAATAAGAATATGGTCCCGTTTTTACCTTTTGGGTACGGAACCCTAAAAAAAAGGCGCGATGTAGCGAGTACCGCCACGCACAAAAGTAAAGTCGATCCAGTCACAGCAAACTCCACTCAATACCTATGCAATATAGTTCAGTTTACTTACTGCTTCCGCCACGATGAGGCGAGTACCGTCTCGCTGGACTTGCCAGTCGCCGCCTCGCAGCCGCCACGACTGAGCCGTCGGGCTGTACACCGCAAACTCGACGTAATGCGTGCGCGATAGAGCTCAGTTTAGCTTCCACTTCGCGTTTTGCGCTCTCGCATTGTGCGAGCGAGGCTTCTAGCGCTCGGCAGCGTCCCTCGCTGCCGCCTAGGCGAGCCTATATACAATAATAATACAGCCAGTTTTATTTTATAGAAACGAAAGCTAACATGGTCTATGTTGACATCTGGAGCCTACCCGGAATTCGATAAAATAAACAATTATCCCGTACAAAATCGCAAGTATAAATCGGCATAAGCGCCCCCCCGCGTACTCGTGTTCCCTCGTGGAAAGTGTGGATGGGGCATCAAATTTTTTTTTCGTTTTCCAGGTTAGCCCCAAAATAAAAGTTAATTATGATTATGGTCTCAATCCCACTCTTTCGTCTTAACTAAGAGCAAGCAGATAATCCTGTACTTTTTATAGTAATCTATTAAATGACCGCAGGCTCTGGGTGAATGCAAATAGATTATAATGTTTTTTTTTTGTGTTGATGAAATATAATCAAATATGATTTTCTGTGCTGATATTATGTGTGGAGTTAAATACCTTCAACTCTTGTATTTGCTGAGTGGCGTCGGCGAGGCAAACCTCGAGGTTATGCTTCAGCTCCTCCAAACGTCGCTCTTTCGAGCGACAGTCTTCCAAGCGATGTACTAGCTCCTATAATAAGAAACACCGAATTATGATGGTAATTAATGTACAATTTTTATGACATATACTTTTTGACGTGATTTTAGCCAGCGTTCTAGAAGTATTTTCTGCAGGCCTCCTCTAGTATCCAACATGGCCTTTAATTCAGCGCCGTGCCGTCTCGCCGCGGCCGCGTTGCCGACGCAACGCTCGCGCTATTCACTCTATTTCATACCTAGTACAGACTTTCTATTTCACGATGAAGGTTTGGCCATGGTTGTAGTAGTGACATAGAAACTTTCTTTTTGTGATAAACATTTCAAAAATTGATGCGTTCGCAGGATTTGAACCTGCATCCTCTGGGACACCGGCCCAGATGCTTTGTCCAATTAAGCTAAATCGCGCCCTGCGAATGCGCCGAATTAGTGAGTGTTTATCATTTTTACCAACTACTACATTGTTGGAAACGCCATATATAAATGTTTATCACAAAAAGAAAGTTTCTATACACCTAGTGTGTGAAGCACGATAAAAATAATTTCAGTAGTAGTGACATGTACAGACACACGCGTTTGTGTGTGTAAACCGAAGGAGCGTTAGCAAAAAAATGTAAAACGCATTTTTAAATTAATTTTTCATTTTTTTTACTGCGAAATTACAAAATCGATTATGGAGCCTAGCTGTGATTTGTCTCATTTACGAAATATTACACAGAGTACAGTAGAGGCCACAGGTGTTTCTCTTTCAACTGTCCAACGGATCTTGAAAGAAGAGAAGGAGTTGCCATGCGCTTCTTCAAAGTTTACTTTTCCTAAGAAGAAAAGAAGGAAACGAGATAATAAGATAGAAATAGACAATTTCACAGCTGATGTTGTCCGGAATACGATACAAAATTTTCATGTCGTCCATAAAGAAATTCCAACGTTGGCAAAATTAAGAACAGTTTTAAATGAAAAAATTGGCTTTGAAGGTTCCTAGAAACAATATCCTATCTCCTAGCTAGATTACCTGGTCTCTAGCCCTGCAGGCTTCCTCCAGTTCGGCGGCGCGTTGCCTGCTGGCGTTGAGATCAGCTCTGGTAGCTGCCAGCATGGCCTCTAACTCAGCGCCGTGCCGCCTCGCCGCGGCCGCGTCGCCGGCGCAACGCTCGCGCTCTTCGCTCTCGTTTTGTAATCTGACGATGGACAACATTTGTTTGTTAAAAAGAATACCAGCAGGACTGAAACAATAATACGAGACCGATTGTCTACAAAATTTTCGCGTTCGCTACGCTTGCGGTTGGTAAAAGTAAAACTATTTCTTTCGTTACAACGAAAACTTATGCAATATTCATCATTTTTATACATTAATCATTTCTTTATCCCATTATTATGTATCGCTATACTAAAGGGTTAAACCCATTACGCACGCACACAAGCTCACTTTTCTTACAGATGCGTTATCTCTCTGTCTGTGTTGATGAAGGTTTCTACCATACAGTCCTATTTATTGTATAGATCTGATCTTTTTATAATTACATTGTATCAAACATTATAACATAAGTAATATATTTTATAATTTATAATCTGTTCTCACTCAAGAACTAAATTCCAAATTGTATAATTATGATTTTATTAATCTTTTGGCATTGTATATTTATCACAATAATTTGATGATATTTTTTTATTTAATTTTTCATTTACTTTAAAATTAAATTTTATTTAACACGTTGGAAGACGTTAGCATCCGGGAATCAGAATTTTTAATCCGGGTGCTAACACATCTTTGTATATTTCATGTATTTTGGTGTCAATAAAGATTATAATTTATTTATTATCAATTTATTTACCATATAAACGAATATGAAAATATTATAATTTAAATTCCAATTATAATCGTCATTTAAAACATTAAATACAAAACTCAAGCCTAGCTTACAAAAAATTAATCGAAAAGCCCGCCCCTGATTGTCCCCGGCGCAAAGGTCCCCATCACACTGGCTGCATTACCGCGCTGAATGGCAATGGCCAACCTCTGCACCAAAAAACAACCGGAGCGGGGGTCACCGTTTCTCTCCCTGATTCGTTGCCCAATCTCCCGAATCAGCTTCTTGCTCTCGGTCCCCCAAGAACCCAATGTCTCAACGGCGACAGGCACAAAGTAATATTGCGCCTCCAATTCCGCATATTTCTGCCGTTTTCTAGCATTTATTTATTATTTAATCCACGGTTCCGACAAAACTTTTACTATGACGTCACAAACCTCGACTGCAGCTCCTTGATATCGTGGTTAGCTTGCTCTAGAGCCGCCCTCTCCCGCTTCAGTTGGTTTTCAGTTTGTTTCAATTCCCGAGTCACGTGTTCGCCTCCGGTCTCACACTCCTTTAGCATCGCCTGGATTCTGGACAGCTCCAGTTCCAGTGATGAGCGGTTTTCTTCCAGTCCTGCAACATAATGTATAGTATGATAAACGTCTGTTTTCACCCATTTAAATTATGCTATGTTTAGTAACTATGCTGTGGCCATGGGACTCTCTTGCAGAACCCATTTGGAAAAATACCGGGTAATTAACCGCCAAGACTTAGTGTGTAACCATTAAAGCCCTACTACACTACTCGCTTTAAACAGGCACGAAGTGACCGTCCACAGACTCGGTCAAATTCGCGAAGTACCTACCCAAGTAGTCTCTTGGAGTCCGCGCAATCTCTTACTCTATATCTTAACCAATTCATACTATATTTTATCTAAACTAACTCTAACGCGTAAGAACGCTATATCTTAGCCAGATTTTACGCTATCTTGTGATAAGCCTCGTCTCTCGCATCTCTTCTTTCAACTCTCTCCACGTGATCTCTCAACTCGCGACAGCTACTGTTATACTTGTCTCGCTCAGCGATACAGTTCGTAAGTTATCATATAATATTAGTTACCTTTTTACAAATACTAATTCTTACTCTATACTAGTACCCAGTCTTACGCTATATCATAACCAACTTTTACTCTTACCCAATTCTTACTCTATATCTTACCCATCTTTTACTCGTATATCTTAACCAATTCTTACTCCATATCTTACCCAACTCTTACTCTATCTTAATATATATAAATCTCGTGTCACAATGTTTGTCCTCAATGGACTCCTAAACCACTTAACCGATTATAATAAAATTCGCACACCATGTGCAGTTCGATCCAACTTGAGAGATAGGATAGTTTAAATCTCAAATTATAGTCGCAATTTTAATTTATTTAGCCACAGCAACGCGTGGCCGGGCAGCTAGTATCTTATAAGCCGTGGTCTAGCGTTTGTGATGGCCTTACAATCGTGAGGTCGTGGGTTCAAATCCCGGTCCCGTATAAGTTCTTTGAAATATATGTACGGAATATAACACCACTGGCTTTTAGGTGAAGGAAAATATCGTAAGGCAACTTAAGTCCGTAAAAGAAATTCGATGGCGTATGTGAACTCAGCAACCCGCACTGGGCCAGCGTGGTGGATATAGCCCAGTCACTCTTCGTAGGTAGGGCTACGTCCTGCAGTGGACTATTAAAAGGCTGGTACAGTACTCTATATCTTACCCGCTATCTTGTGATAAGCCTCGTCTCTCGCTCTCGCGGCATCTCTCCTCTCTCCCTCTACTCTCTTCACGTGGTCTCTCAGCTCGCGACAGCTGCTGTTATACTTGTCTCGCTCGGCGATGCAGTTCGTGAGTTGTCGGCGAACGTCGGTGAGCTCTTTACGGAGACTGTCGGATTCGTTCTCCACTGGAATTCAATTGAATAAGTAAAAAAAACCAGTGCCAGTCAGGCTCGCACACCTAGGGTTCCGTACAAATCCAGAAAATTTCACAAAATTGGGAAGTTGTTAAAATCTCTCAGAATCAGAATCAGAAATTTTTTATTGCATAAAACTGGTACAAAGGTGTTATAAATATCATTGTAGTAGGTAACACAGTTTTACCCTTTTCTAAATTTTTAAAATAAAATAAAATAAAACCTCTAAATTTTTAACCCATATTATGTGAATCTAGGCCTATTTTTTTGTTATTTAAATAAACCTGTACAGTTTTCAGATTTATTCCTATATATGTGTACTCTGAGACAATGCTTCTCGCCGAATTTCATAGTTTTATGTCAACGGGAAGTACCCTGTAGGTTTTGATTTTTGTGAGTGTCGAAATATGCGGTTTTTTTACGACATAAACTGCTCTAACTTTTTTATACGATAACTGAGAAGTTATTCTTTTACACAACTGCAAGAGACCATAGATATAAGTATATAGTTTAAATTTCAACTCGATAACTTTACGCGTTCCCGAGATTAAAGAGTCTTGACATACGGACAGACAGACGGACAGAAGGACAACAAAGTGATCCTATAAGGGTTCCGTTTTTTCTTTTTGAGGTACGAAACCTTAAAAATCAAGTACCTGACCATTATAATAATTATAAATATTTTTATGTAAAAAAATATTCAATGATTGAATGACCTGGGGCTTAGCCCAGGCACGATTGTTATGGCTGCATACCTTCTCGTTGAAACACTCTAAAAAGTAGTAAAAACTGCATTCAAATGTGTAGTGTATTTCTGAATATATACGCGGATACATAGACGGGCAGACAGACACACGGTAATAGCGACTTTGTTTTATAATATTACTAGCATTTTCCCGCGGCTCCGCCCGCGTGGTATTTTGACTTTTGTGCTATCCCACAGAAACCTCTTATTTTTTTGGGATAAAAAGTAGCCTGTATCACTTTCCGATCCTTGAACTATATCTATGCCAAAAATCAAGTAAATCCGTTGCTCTGTTGCTGCGTGAAAGAGGAACAAACCAACAAACTTCGGATTTATAATTGATTGAGGTGATGATACTTACATTCCTTCAGCTTCCTCATAGTTTCCTGTAGCTGCGCGTACGCATTGTCATACTTATCCTCGGCCAGGGATAAATGAGCCCGTATCTCGGTGCACTCGCGTATGACGCTCTCTTTCTCTAAATGCAGCTCTTTGATGCGGTTCTCCAAACGAGAGCAGTCGTCTTCTGCCGCAGCCCTGCAAAACATATAACGTGTCTTTAGGGTTGCTATTTAGTTAGTTTTTTTTTTATTTCGTATAGGTTTGCGTTTGACTACATACGGCCTGATATGCGGTCTAGAGAGTACCACGCTTACCTAGAAGATACATTTTTACTCAAGTTTTGACTTGAGACACCCACGTTGTATTTAGCGGGAAAACAGACTCAGGCATAGCGTTCTATATTCTGGCTGTTCGTATGAGAAATGTGGATTCAAAACGCTAATTTTACTATTAGTAGTGGTAGGACTGGTAGTAGGTGGTTTTTTGCTAGAAATTCAACCACCAAGCAGTAGTTTACAAGCATTACTGTACTGTACCAGCCTTTTTTTTTAATAGTCCACTGCAGGACGTAGGCCTACCCACGAAGGGTGATTGGGCCATATCCACCACGCTGGCCCAGTGCGGGTTGGTGGATTCACATACGCCATTGAATTTCTTCTACGGACGCATGCAGGTTGCCTCACGATGTTTTCCGTCACCGAAAAGCCAGTGGTGTGAAATTCCGTACCTACATAAATTCTAAAGAACTCATTGGTACGGGACCGGGGATTTGAACCCACGACCTCGCGATTGTAAGGCGGGTGTCACTACCTCTTGACCACCACGGCTATTGCTACAACAACAAGCATTGCTGATACTGAAATGATTTAGCTTTTTACATTTCAGGCTTAGATAGCCATGCTGCGGCCTATGGGTTTTCAATTCCCTATTTAGCCCAATGGGTCGCCCTAAATCGATCATTAAAAGTTTCACTTTGACTCTTTTCTAATAAATAGCATAATTAGTTTTAAAACAATTTACTCCCTTAGCTAGTTTATATAAAGCTCGGGCTATATCTAAATCCAAAAGTACTTCTACAAAATAACTTACTTGGCCTCTCAAGACACGTCTTCAAAGCCGACATTTCGTCCTTTTCTTCTGAGCTTGCGCCTCGCGCCGACATCACTGTTCATTTTACTAGAAAACATATCTAGAAAGAGACCTATTTGGCATTTTCAAGACGAGTCTTCAACGCGGACATTTCGTCTTTGAATTGGTTGACATAAAGTTCTATCTCGGTCAGCTCTGGCTTGATCTTTTGGTCTACACTCTGATTCCTTATATCCCCATTTCACTGTAAAACATTTCTATAAAAAGACTTACTTGGCCTCTTCAAGTCTCGTCTTCAAGGCCGACATTTCGTCCTTGAGCGGAATGACAACGTTCTATCTCGGTCAGTTCTCGCTTGATCCATTGGTCTGCACTTTGCCTTCTTATATCCCTACTTCTCTGTAAAACATTTGTATAAAGAAACTTACTTGGCCTCTTCAAGTCTCGTCTTCAGGGCGGACATTTCGTCCTTGAGTTGGTTGACATAGTTCCTGTCCTGGTCGGCCCGCGCCTGCGCCTCCCGCCGGCATCGCTCGTGTTTATTCATTTCACAGTCGAGAGAACGTTTCAAGTCTTCGAGACGCTCTAGTAATGCTTGTTGTTCTTGGTGAGCTGGGGAATAGGGGAATAGTAGATTATAATGGGTAACTTGAAAGGTGAATCTAACGTTTTCTTTAACCTATTTACCGCCAAAGTCACCTATACTTGACAAATATTTCCGAGCGCAAACCATGTCTAAAATCGACAAAAGGCCGGACCTTGTGATCTATACAGGGTAATTTCTAATCAATTAGCAGCCTTTTAGGGGCTTATTCTGCACATCAAAAGTAGCAACTTTTGTTCTACTTTTTTTTTTAGTTTTGACAAATGTTGTTAGTTTTGATATACAGAATAAACCACTAAGAGGATGCTGATTGATTAGATGTACAGAATAAGCCCCTAAGAGGATTCTAATTGATTAGATGTACAGAATAAGCCCCTAAGAGGATGCTAATTGATTAGATGTACAGAATAAGCCCCTAAGAGGATGCTAATTGATTAGATGTACAGAATAAGCCCCTAAGAGGATGCTAATTGATTAGATGTACAGAATAAGCCCCTATGAGGATGCTGATTGATTAGATGTACAAAATAAGCCCCTAAGAGGATGCTAATTGATTAGATGTACAGAATAAGCCCCTAAGAGGATGCTAATTGATTAGATGTACAGAATAAGCCCCTAAGAGGATGCTAATTGATTAGATGTACAGAATAAGCCCCTAAGAGGATGCTAATTGATTAGATGTACAGAATAAGCCCCTAAGAGGATGCTAATTGATTAGATGTACAGAATAAGCCCCTAAGAGGATGCTAATTGATTAGATGTACAGAATAAGCCCCTAAGAGGATGCTAATTGATTAGATGTACAGAATAAGCCCCTAAGAGGATGCTAATTGATTAGATGTACAGAATAAGCCCCTAAGAGGATGCTAATTGATTAGATGTACAGAATAAGCCCCTAAGAGGATGCTAATTGATTAGATATACAGAATAAGCCCCTAAGAGGATGCTAATTGATTAGATGTACAGAATAAGCCCCTAAGAGGATGCTAATTGATTAGATGTACAGAATAAGCCCCTAAGAGGGTGCTAATTGATTAGAAATAACCCTGTAAAAAATGAATCGTGGTTGTTAGTCTCGCTAAAACTCGAGTACGGCTGGACCGATTTGCCTAATTTTGATCTTGAAATATATGTGGAATTTACGAGAAGGTTTAAACGGTAAGAAAATTTATAAAAGTTGCGAGAAAAGATTAAAAAAGAGAAAAGAACAATTTAGTTTTTACAAACAAAATGTTCCTGCCTGCATGTAAAAGCTGTCATTAACAGTTATTTATTCAGTTTCAACAATCAAAAACTTACAGTCTTTTAAAACCAAAACGTTTTTGAGCTTAAAAATAACTTAAACATATCTAAATACTTAAGAAAAATTACAAATTTCAGGCAAGAAAAGAATACAATTTTGAATTATTTCACTAAGTTTTGAATAAAACAAATCTGTATTTGGTTGGCGAGCAATTAGTTCGTTGAGGAGTGTGAGTGCATGGTGTGAGGGCGCGTACCGCGCGGTGTCGGTGCGGGGGGCCGCGAGCGGCGCCAGCAGCGCCGGCAGCCGCGCGCGGGCCTCTACGTCCGGGACAAACAACCCGAACCGGGATAATGCCGTGGGGTTGTCTATTCTACCGTTTATAAGTAGATAGTAATGGACTGTTAATGTAAGTTGACAGATGGTAAGATGAAGTTCACCGGGTCAGCTAGTATGAATAAAAAAAATGAATGCGCAAATAATTATAATAGGCATGACGATTGGGTAAAAGAATCATCCGTGAGTGGGATTATCAAAAAAAAATTGGACACGTATTTTGTCTTTAGCCAATCAAACAACAAATGACAGAGATAAACCTTGTTAAAGTTTGGGAGTGGGGTCGTGACGTCACGTCTCTCACAGAAGTATTATCCAGAGTATATGCTAATAAAAATATTCAACAAACTACCAACTAAAATCAGAAACGAAACAAGCGAGAACGTTTTTAAAAGAAAGATAAAAGAGATTCTCATAGCCAAAAGCTATTATCCAGAGTATATGCTAATAAAAATATTCAACAAACTACCAACTAACATCAGAAACGAAACAAGCGAGAACGTTTTTAAAAGAAAGATAAAAGAGATTCTCATAGCCAAAATCTATTATCCAGAGTATATGCTAATAAAAATATTCAACAAACTACCAACTAACATCAGAAACGAAACAAGCGAGAACGTTTTTAAAAGAAAGATAAAAGAGATTCTCATAGCCAAAAGCTATTATCCAGAGTATATGCTAATAAAAATATTCAACAAACTACCAACTAACATCAGAAACGAAACAAGCGAGAACGTTTTTAAAAGAAAGATAAAAGAGATTCTCATAGCCAAAAGCTATTATCCAGAGTATATGCTAATAAAAATATTCAACAAACTACCAACTAACATCAGAAACGAAACAAGCGAGAACGTTTTTAAAAGAAAGATAAAAGAGATTCTCATAGCCAAAAGCTATTATCCAGAGTATATGCTAATAAAAATATTCAACAAACTACCAACTAACATCAGAAACGAAACAAGCGAGAACGTTTTTAAAAGAAAGATAAAAGAGATTCTCATAGCCAAAAGCTACTACACAATACAGGACTTCTTATACGATAAATGTTTCGTTACCGCGAATCAGACAAAGTAAATTAGACCCTAACCGTTATCGATAACTGTTCCTATTATTACCTTAGTGTTAAAGTCAATTGCAATACCCTAAAACAGGGTCCATAAATATGTAACTCTAAGTTTATAAATTAGACTAAGAGATGTATGTGTTTTTGGTGCATTGAATATTGAATAATTTTTTTTTTATTTCAAATAGGTTTGCGTTTCACTACACACTGCCTGATGTTAAGCAGATACGCGGTCTAGGATGTAGCACGCTTACCTAGAAGTTACCTATTTACTCGAGATTTGAAGACGCCTACATTGTACTTTAGCGGAAAGACAGACTCAGGCAAAGCGTTCCACATTCTGGCAGTATATGCATTTGTATGTGACTTGTAACATCACGCAGATCTTTGAAGTGAATTTTCATCATTTTTTGTTTAAGGTGACGCATTGACGAACTATTGTTTCCCAAAAATCGAGTGCCGCGCCCCTTCACTCGGACAAATTTTACGCGGTCGCGCTCGACAGGATCGCGCCAGAGCGGCGGGCGGCAGTGAGTTTTTAATTAATTACTTATAATGTACCTTATTAAAGTACATTTATTTAAATTATTAAAAAAATAACTTCTCAGTCTGTTAAATAGAAAAGTGATCTGGCTATTTTATTCTTAAAAAATAATGGGGCGTTGTCGCTGATAATTCTGAGCATTCGAATTATTAAACTTTTTTTTGGTGAGAAATTTGTAAGTTTTTCTTTTTAATAAAGCCGGTCACTTTTCAATATTTGGTCCGGTTCATTAATTTTTTCAAGATTTTACCTTATCTATGATATTTTTTTAAATTTGAATTAATATCATTAGTCCTCTCACATCGCGCATTCCAAAGTACTCGTTTTCGTGTTTCTCGGCCCGATGCCTCGTCTTAATTACAACTTACCCATCAACAACGCCTGTTGTTTATCATTTTCCGCTCGTAGCATGGCCTCGTCGTGTTGTAGGATCAGCTGGTCTCTGGTAGCTAGAAGTTTTTTCTCTCGCTCACGCGCGCCCGCTTCGCTAGATTCCTTCTCGCTCGTCAACGCTGCTATAGTTTGACTGAGCTTGTGCTCAAGAGATTGACGAAGTTGTTCCTACAAGGAATACAGAATAAAATACATATTATGATCAAAATAATAACGAGATCATTTTTTGCAAAAATTAGCATGACCGACTTCACCCGTGTATATTCTATACATATTACATAGAATAAAACAAAGTCGCTTTCCGCTGTCTGTCCCCATGTATACTTATGTCTTTAAAACTACGCAACGGATTTTGATGCAGTTTGTTTTAATAGAAAGAGTAATTCAAGAGAAATGTTTATATGTATAATACACCTGTGCGAAGCCGGGGCGCATCGCTAGAACGCAAATATTATGCACGGATCGATGTAACATTTTTCACATTGTTGTTGATTTATCAAAAATGGCTCAGCCAATTTCGATAAAATTAATATGAGACCAATTCCGACGTATACTCTTCCCAATAAAAAAAGAATTATTGAAATCGGACAACTATGAAAAAAGTTATGTGGTTATACATAATGTGGTGGTTCGTCGGTCAAAAAAAAGGACAAAACTTAAAAAAATCTGAAATTCGGTCTATACTACCATGTTGAGTTATAAAAATTTACCTTTTCTTCTTTAAGCTTGGTGATATTCTCAGCTGTGGTGCGATTGATATTAGTGATGATCTGCTGGTACTCGGCCTCTTTCTTCCCGGACTGCTGAGACATGGAGTTACGAGTGTCGCGTAGTTTCTTCTCGCTGTTCTCCAGGTCTTTGGTCAGGCGGGCTATTTGACCTGAGTGGCAGATACCGTGATTTCAATACATAGTATAAAACAAAGTCGCTTCCCGCTGTCTGTCCCTATGTATGCTTATATCTTTAAAATGACGCAACGGATTTTGATGCGGTTTTTAATAGATTAATAAATGTTTGGGGACATCTTACACACGGCCTCTGACCCCAAACTAAACAAAGCTTGTGATATCGCTGCCAGAGACTTATCAACTAATTATACACTTTGTTTTTAAATACATACATACTTATATAGATAGTAACTATGTTCAACACATAAATACTTGCCCTGGGTGGGAATCGAACCCACGGCTTTTGGACCTAGGTGTTAGAGTTAATAACCACTGAGCCACCGAGGCAGTTAGGCAGATAGAGTGATTGAAGAAGAAGTTTTATATGTATAATAATACACCTTTTTTTAAATTTTAGGACATTTTACACATGGCCTCTGACCCCAAACTAAGCAAAGCTTGTGATATGGCTGCCAGAGACTGATATACTACATATACTTATTTTTAAATACATACTTATATAGATAGTAACTAAATAACACCCAGACACAGAGCAAACACTTATGTTCATCACATAAATATTTGCCCTGGGTGGGGATCGAACCCACGCCTCTTTGATCCAGAAGTTAGGGTCACTAACCACTGAGCCACCGAGGCAGTCAAACCTGTGCGGGCAGCACACACAAGCCGGAGCGAGTCGCTAGTTATTGATTAAGAAATATTTATTTTAAGATCAATCAATCTTAGCAACGCATTTGGCAAACGGTTTTTTTTAACGCGAATCAGTCCGCGCTTGACCGCCAACTCGCCTGATGGTAAGCGATGTTAGAAAGAAAGAAAGAAAGAAAGAAAGAAAGAAAAATTTATTTACTAAAAACTTACAATGAAATACAATCAAGTTACAATATCGTTAATTAACATAATTATGTGTGTAAGCTGATCGAGTGATTTCAAGGTAAGATATTCATATAACGTGGTGCAGTGAGCCCCAAACTAAGCACGAGGCTTGTATCTTGGGGCTCGAGTGCGATGTAGCGGTAAGAATGTATACCTTGTGTGTTTCAAATTCGGTGAAAGGAAATTCGAGGGTAACCAAAATTGACTATTAGTGTCATTGCAATTGAATGATTGTCGGTGCGCGCGCGTGTGTATGTGTGTGTGTATATATATATATATATAAATAAATGTGTAGCAATGCAATACATCCAGGGATACAGACACTAGCATAGTTAAGTGGATGTTAAGCTACATATATAGAAACCATATAGATACTCTACTCACTGTTGTTAGATATATAGATATATACACTACTCAATGTTGTGGTCAAAGATGAAGCACGCAGACTTAGAAGATACCTATTCACTCTGATCTTGAAAAGCTTTAGATTATATCACTTAGGAAACAGGAAAGCAAGAAGACTGTTCCATTCTCTGGCAGAGATGTTGAGTCAAACCGTTTCGTACGTATCGAAGGAAAATCGACAGTGTAGGGGTGGTAGTGAGGCGTATTTAACCTGCCACCCCCTTTTTACTACTTTACCTGTAGTAAAAAGGGGATGGTAGGATAAGGTCATGTCGTTAGAAGTTTGTATATTTATCATTCGATTTGTGTTTTCGGCCAAAATAACACTGTGCCTCAGGTTGATAGTCTTAGATTAATATGTGTTGCCGATGAAGATTTGTGGCCATTCACGGGTGGTGTTTTAATAATTCGACTTATGGACGAGCTATAGACATATAAGTGGCATTCAGAATCGTTGCATGTCACGTATGCGTAATCAGATTAGGAATGAAGAGATCCGTAGACGAACCAAAATTAACGAACCATGAAGCGCATGGGTCGGCAGGTTATGAAGATAAAATAGCATTCACAAACTTCTGAAATAGAGACTACGTCGCAGCAACGTCTACCAAACGTGAACCCCTGAACGGATAACTTGACATCAGGATTGTTCTGAGTGCAATAAATAAAAAAATATATTGACCCATAATAGTAGATTAGTAGCCAAGGGCTATAAGACATCAATTGCAGCCCGCAAGGTGGGCGCCTCGAGGGTGCAATTGGTGCTTACACCCGAGCTAACTATTCTGCTTTACATCTCGATTGTGAGGTAAGTAGAAAAAAACCGGCATTACAAGAATAAAACATTTTATTGAAATTGAGTGCTATATAGGACAAGATCAATTTATACATCGTCAAATTTCACCCTTTATTCACTTACGAAGTTACGAGTTCTCTCACTCTACATAATGCTGACGATAACGTTTCATCGACCTTGAATAGTAGATTACTTACCGCCCTAAGGCTTATCTAGCTACATTATTACCCTAGAGCGCTAATTAGTCACCTACAAGCCCCTTTTGGAGGTAATAAGAACTTACTTACCGAACATGAGAGATGTAAAATTAATTTAAAATGCAATTTTTTAGTTATTAAAAGTTTTAGTTTAAGTTTCAAAATACGAGTATCAATTAGAATATCAAAATGAACATTAAATGAAACAGTATCTCACGCAATCCGCTTATTTATGATCGGTCCTATTGGAAATCTTAGGGGGTGGCCTATATCGAACAGTAGATCCTAGGACTGAAATGATGATGACTAACCTTTATAAGCCTCCTGTTGCACCAAAGCTTCTTGTAAGTCATGTTCGAGCTTCATCTTCTTATTTTCAGTATCCTCCAGCATATTGGCGGTGTCGAACAAAACTGCTTCCAGCGCGTCCTTCTCAGATCGCACACTCGCTAGTTGCTCTTGCAAGTGATGCTTGTCTTTTTCTAGGGTATCGATTAGGATCTGAAATATGTTACAAATTACATTAGTGTTTCAGTTGTATTTGGGTGACTGGGCAATGTTGTAAAATTGAGTTTGATTTAATTTTTAGAACAGTTCCTGGAGTACAGAATTACATACACAAATATAACATCATACATGTCACTTTAAATAGGAATGATGACTGGGTAAAAGAAACATTATTATAATAGTTCGTGATTTAGATTATCAAAAAATATTGCACACGTAGTTTTTCTTTTGTCAATAAAACAACAAGTGGCAAAGATAAACCTTGTCAAAGTTTGGGAATGGGGGTCGTGACGTCACGTCTCTCACGCAAGTCTATACATTTGTATGACACTCGTGACGTCACGCGAAACTTTAACGAGCTATTAATTTATACTATTTATATTGTTTAATTGATAAAAAAATACGTGTGTAATATTTTTTAATAATCTATCTGACGGACTATAGTACATTGTTCACCGAGAGGAGAAAGTGACCGATTACCGTCAAGGGTGTCGTTTAAAACACCCGAGATCGGGAATCGCACTTTTTGTCGAGTGATACATAGTGCTTTATACTACACCTACGAGGAAAATAAAAAACTAAATCTTTACTAATTGAAATTTATATTGAAATGTTGCAGTTAGTGAAGCTTAATGTAACACTTTTTCCATGAATGTTTGTTTAAGATGTTTGCGACAATGTAGGAGGAATAACTGGCTGTGCTGTTGGCACTGCGCTCGTAGAAGGCTGTGGTGCCAAAGGGGCAACTGGCTGCGGGCCTTTTCCATTGCAAAAAATCGTCATAAGTTTTATTATATTTTTTAATTGATTTCTGTGGTAAAAGGTTATCAATCAGTATTTTTGCTGTTTCCTTCAACTGCGGCGGAGTTAAAAAATCTTCATCATCACTATCACTACTTATCATTTTGATAGTTTTATTTTACTTTTCTACGAAAACTGAATCCTCAAACAACACACAAATTAAAAATGGCGCCAATGGCGTCTGCAATTTTCACATGTTCTTTTTTCAAATTGTTTGACACCATCCAACACACAGCTGTCATTTTGCGAACTTGGAGATAAAAACTCACTGTAAAAACTTTTTGGCTTTTGATATTTAGGTTACCAGCGCATAGTCTTACCCAAAATTAAAAAAGAAAAACCACGTAAGAAATGGATTTTCATACACTTTTCTCTCCCGCTCAGATGCGTTTTCTCGCCGCATATTTGTTCGATATGCAATGACGTACTTTCTACCGTAAATTTGATAAAGTATCAAGGTACTTTCCGAGCAGGTGTAGTATAAATTATATTTTTTAGTCATCATGCCTATTACTAATAATAATTCTTACCTGTTTTTCCTCCCCATCTTTGACATGATCCTCCAAGTTCCTATTCAGCCGTCCGATAGTTTCGTTAGCTTGCTCCAGCCGTTGCTGCAGTCGTATTATCTCTTCGTTGAGCGTGTCTTTCTTGCGCACCATCGCGGTTAGCTGGGAGCTTAGCTCGCTGCGCTCTCTGTGTGAAAAGAACCTTATGTCAGCAGAAATAGAGTTACTAGCTGCCCGTTTCGGCTCACAGTTAGAGTCTGGCTAACGAAAGTTGATACTGAAAAAGCGCGGCAAATTTAAAAAAAATACAGTATGGCAGCCCTAAACTGAGAGGGAAACACTTTCTCTCACTCATACGATGTACCATTGTTACCATACTGCGATTCTGATTCTTCCAAATCTTTGGGGGAATCGCAAACTAATGTTTCTTTTTTCAAGCTTTTACTTGTCGTGTAGTTGTTTTATATTCATTACATTAATTATTTTCAGTACTGTACCAGCCTTTTTAGTAGTCCACTGCAGGACGTAGGCCTACCCACGAAGGGTGATTGGGCCATATCCACCACGCGGGCCCAGTGCGGGTTGGTGGGTATTATATATATTATATTATTTTCAGTGTTTTGACGTAATTATTATGCCAAACTGAGGCCTTGCATTGCTCTCCAAATGATTTAAATGATTTCAACGCGTACCTATCTACTTCATTACGATGAAGACTATATTATGAATCATTTTGTTCAGTTTAGTACATGACGTAGGTTTAAAAAATGTTTTTAATACAAGGAAAAAAACCCCAATTTAAAGGTAAACTCGCGATGGTAGTAGCACCGTGTGTTGTCATTTAAAAAGTTAGCGAAAAATTCGAGTATCCACTTTCGTTAGACACACTCTAGGAATGAATAGCTATAGTTATTCAACCTTCCGAAAGAAATAATAATATAAAAGGTAATAAAAACTGCATTGGAATCTGTCGCGTAGTTTAGAAGATGTACTATACAGACAGACACACATAAAAAGCGACTTTGATTTATGATATGTAGTGATAAAGTTTTAAGTTCGACGCCCTCTGTTTTAAATAACATTAGGTAAGTAATAAATATTTGACTGCCTCGGTGGCTCAGTAGTTAGTGACCCTGACTACGAGATCAAAGAGGCGTGGGTTCGATTCCCACCCAGTGCGAGTATTTATATGTTGAACATAGGTGTTTGCTCTGTATCTGAGTGTTATTTAGGTATAATCTATTTATGTACTTAAAAACATGTATATGTAATGTATCGTTCTCTGGCGGCTATGTCACAAGCTTTGCTTAGTTTGGTGTCAGAGACCACGTGTGAGATATCCCCTAATATTTATATTTATTATAAAAAATAATAGAGTGCATAAGATATTTTGATTTGCGATACGTTTTGTGATCAAAAATAATCTTATATAAATAGAAAGTGTCTTAGGAATAGTGTGTGGAAAGTTTGGAACTTGCTGTGTTCTGTAATATAAAAGCACCTTATGTTAGAAATAATTAAGAGTATAGTTTTGAACTGAGCCATCACTACGGCGCTCCGTAAGCCTAACGCGTGCGAGCGAGACAGAAACTACACATAAGACAATGATGGCCCTATATTGATCTTCTTGCAGAGTGTACACTGGTAATATTTACCTTAGTGAATTAAAATAGAATTCAAACTCCCTTAACTCTTAACCTGTCACAGTTCCAAATCAATGTTTTTCCTTTCAGACTTCAAAAATTGGATCTTTTCACAGAGAGACTCTTTATCAACCTCGAGTTCCATTCTGGTTTGTTCAGCTTTTTTCACTTGCAATATCTACTTTATCAAGTTGAAATAGAACTCAAATTCCCTTACCTTATAACTTGTCGCAGTTCCAACGCCACTTTTTCTTTTTCCGACTTCAAAAACTTGATCTTCTTTCAGAGAGACACCTATCAGCCTCGAGCTTCATCCTAGTTTGTTCAGCATCTTTCACGTCAAATATTAACTTTAAGTTTTAGATTCCCTTACCTCATAACCTGTCGCAATTCCAACTCAACTTTCTCTCTCTCGGACTCCAAAAACTTGATCTTCTCACATAACGAGACCTTATCGGCCTCGAGCTCCATCCTGGTTTGTTCAGCCGCGAGCAACTCTTTACGCAGAGAGTTGAGGTCGCCTTGTTGTTCGGACGACTGGTTCGAAAGGCTGGACTTTTCGTCTTCCATCTAAAAACATAAGTTGGTTAGTTTTACGCTCATTTATATCTATGATAAGCAGGGCGCGGATTCAGGGCGGGGTCATGGGGGGTCATGACTAAATGAAAATTTTCATGACTAGGAAATGAAATATTTCGGGCTCACCACGCTCGCGCACGTTAGCAGTCGGTGCTCTGCTTTGCTAATATCTATTTTAATGATACCGAATTAAAGACCAAAACGCGACGGTGATGGAGGCTCTGCGCGGTATTAGTAGTAATTTGGAAAATTATATTTAAAATCAAAGTAGTTTAAAATCGTATTTTAATTTTTTTATTACATTTAGAGTCCTCTTGTAAAGCCTTTAGTTATAAGAAATGTTGTTCAAATCTTTTTTAAAATGTATATCTTAAAAAGCACAGACCCTGGAGTCTGTGGAATTTAATAAGTAAATAAAAAAAATGATACCGAATTAAATTATTACCGAAATTAAAACTAAAATTTTTCGCGCTCGCTTTGCGCTTCTGTTTTACTCTCTTTCTGTATATACAGGGTTATTGGTAATCAATTAGCATACTTTTAGGAGCTTATTCTGTACATCAAAATTAACAACTTTTGTTCTGCTACTTTTATCAAAACTCAAAAAAAATCAGCTGTTCCATAAATTTTGTCGAGGCTCAAAGATATTTTTATGGAACAACATTTTTTTTTGAGATTTAACAATAGTCGTTGCACAAAAGTTGTTAGTTTTGTACAGGATAAGCCCCTAAAAGGATGCTAATTGATTAGAAATAACCCTGTATATGTATTATGAGTATTATTTGTTTGCTTTTTTTTTCCATGTCAATATATCAAAGAGTTATCTTTGTGATAAGCATCTCAAAAATATGAAGCGAACGCAGGATTCGAACCATGCCCCTTCGGATCACTAGCCCGACGCTCTAACCACTGAGCTAGCTCGCCTCCTACGCAACCTTCAAATTTCTGAGTGCTTACATTTCCAACCTATAGCGTTGGTGGCGCCATGGTTCGAATCCTGCGCTCGCTTCATATTTTTGAGATGCTTATCACAAAGATAACTCTTTGAGATAAAAATCTAGTGTGGAAAGCACTTAAAATAAACATCATAACAGTGATTAAGCAGTGTGTCATCTCTCGTCAATCTTAGAAGTTCTAATAACTTCTAGTTGAGTGATAACCTGTCTAATACGGGTATCACAGGTGGCGCCACCAACGCTATAGGTTGGAAATGTAAGCACTCAGAAATTTGAAGGTTGCGTAGGAGGCGAGCTAGCTCAGTGGTTAGAGCGTCGGGCTAGTGATCCGAAGGGGCATGGTTCGAATCCTGCGTTCGCTTCATATTTTTGAGATGCTTATCACAAAGATAACTCTTTGAGATAAAAATCTAGTGTGGAAAGCACTTAAAATAAACATCATAACAGTGATTAAGCAGTGTGTCATCTCTCGTCAATCTTATAAGTTCTAATAACTTCTAGTTGAGTGATAACCTGTCTAATACGGGTATCACAGGTGGCGCCACCAACGCTATAGGTTGGAAATGTAAGCACTCAGAAATTTGAAGGTTGCGTAGGAGGCGAGCTAGCTCAGTGGTTAGAGCGTCGGGCTAGTGATCCGAAGGGGCATGGTTCGAATCCTGCGTTCGCTTCATATTTTTGAGATGCTTATCACAAAGATAACTCTTTGAGATAAAAATCTAGTGTGGAAAGCACTTAAAATAAACATCATAACATGTCAATATACAATATTATATTATTTCAAACGTAAAGATCAATTTTGCAAAGAAATATGTCTTCTGTACTATTTCTTCTATACTTTGTAAAGCTCCAACTTAAAATCAATAAATAATAAATTTACATGTTTCAAATCTTCCAGTAGTTTCTTCTTCTCGCTTTCCAGATTCCGCAAGTTGCCTTCAAGTTTCTCCACCAGATCCTGAAGGTCACTCCTCTCCATTAGAGTTCTTTCCAACTCTATCTCCAACTCACCTAAAGGAAAACAAAATAATACAAAGTTTAAGTTTAATTAAAGTTAAACCATACATATATGGTAATACATTATGGTGAGTCAGAGCAAGGATAAAATATGATTTTAAAATCACGTTTGATAATATCGTTCCCGATATTAATCAGAGATGCAGTTTAGAACTATAATTGTTTTGTCCCGAATAAAATTTTCTGTATTTCAAATAAACGAAACGCACACATAAGATTATACACATAAATTAAAACTAACAAACACTTTCTAGTAATTGATAGTGTTTTTTTTTTCAGTTTTCGTTTCGAAATTTACCGACAATTAAAAAAAAAGGGAGAAGTCTTTTTGTGCTGTTTCCACATTCTGTTGGAGCTCGAAATGAAATTATTCAATTTTTCATCTAAAATCATGATTAAGTTCTACTGACTCGTGACCCTGTAAAGTCCTAGTGCTTTACGACTTGGAATCATACATTATTGAAATTTTTGATTAAAAATTGAATTTGACTTTATTAAAAATAATTTTCCACACTACTTGATAAATGTTACTTGACAAATGAATAAATCATGCGACGCCATAACCAAAAAGAAAAATCCTACCATAGAAATCATAACTTACTTCTGTGTTTCTCCATCTGCGAGAGTAGAGCGTCGGACTCGAGTTTCTGTTGGTCGAGTAGATCCCTCGCTAGAGCTGTTTTATTCAATTCTTCTCTACAAGACACGAGCTCGGAGCGGAGACGAGACGACCGCTCCTCTTCACCCCTGATTAAAAAAAACAATAACCATTCAAAGAAAAAAACTTAATAATAATTAAATTTCGCAAAAAATGGCAAAAGCAACTTCCATCGTGTACAAAATTCGAATAGTTCATTCGAATTGATGAATACAATTTTACATTACTGTGGTTTTTTCAAAAACTGCTTAGCTGATTTCGAATAAATATAAACAGGGCCACCTCGGGACACTCGACCTAAAAAAGATTTTTTTGATTCGGTCCACAATTGGCAAAAATATCGATGAACATACCCAAAAAAACAACAGAGGAACATAAAACCTCCTTCTTTTTGGAAGTCGAATTAAAATCAAGTCATATTCAAAATAGGCTTATATTTAAAAAATAAAAAAGAAATTTAAGACATAAGTACCAGGCGCCCAGAACAGCTTACCTACCTTTACAATAGTGTAGGCGTCCTGAGAGTTTCCTCAATGAAGTTAATTACCTTGCATTACTTCAGAAACATACTATACAAGCCTTGGCCACAACCAGGAGTCCATTGATGGACTCACGTATGTGTGCCTCGGCTTCCACTCGGCCCACAATTCACGCACGTCCATCAATGCATCTGTAGCTGGCCGCTGTAGTAATGTATACCCAAATGTACACACACACAACACTCTCACACACACACACACACCCCCCCACACACACACACACACGTTGAATAGGTTGTTTAAAGTGTTCGCTATTATAAATAAGTTAAAATTGTAAAAATATGTATCATGTAGTAAATTCTTTACTTTGATCTATTAATGGCATAATATTAACAAATGATTGTATACATTTTAAGGAGAAGCCATCGGCTCCTAAAATACAGTTTTTAACTAGTTTAGGAGCCTTTGGGTCAACTATTACCCTGAACATTGTTATTTTATGTCCAAATAAACGATTTATAATAAAAATAAACGATTTATTATACCTGAGTATAGACTCCCTGTTGGCCGCCTCCCGGTGCAGGTGGTCGACCTCGGCGTTGAGGTTGTGTTTCTCCGTCTCGAGGACTTCGATGGCCTTCTCCAGGCGGGAGTTTATCTTCTGCAGTTTCTCGTAGTCCGATGTTAACGACTCCACCTAACAGTATACAGTATACAGATTTGATGTCAAGATTAAAAGTTAATTGTCAAGATTATTTTAGCAAAATTTCGCAGAAGTGGAATTCTTATAAAGGTATCGCCTTACAAGTCGGCGAGAAGTTAACCGCAGATGACACTTCGCTAGTTATTGGGCATGAGTGCATAATACCTACGCAAGTGGCGAAGTGGTGAGCACGGGCGTAGCGGGTGTTCCCCGGCGTCTCGTCTCTCTGGCTCCCGCGCTTACTTATATTTTGCCTTTTGCGCAGTTTTCTGCCCATCCGCCGACTTGTGTGGCGCGGATTATAGGTGTTGTATATCCAGTAAAAAGTATTTATAACAAACGGCCTTTTTTTGCAGCGTTATTATGGGTACAAGACGTTGCCGTGCAATCACCGTTTCGTACAATCACCTTCTTGTATGACCATCATCCATCTATCAGCCGTAGGCCGTCCACTGCTGGACATAGGCCTACCCTAAAGATCTCCAATAAGACCGGTTGGTAGCCGCTACCAACCGGTCTTTTTGATGATAATTTCCGATTTTAGGGATAGTATAGGTCATTCATAATGATGGGTATGTCCCAAAACTCCACGTCATACCGGCGTTGGTGAAACACCCTGGCAAAAAGGTAACGTGACCAGAATGCTGACGGCATTACCTCGCTGAATAGTAATACTCTGCTTTTGGCTAAAGCAGAAATAGAAAATAATTAAAAATAAAATTACCATAGCGTTGATTTCGACCCTGTTCCGCTCGAGATTATGTTTGTCCATCCTAAGCGCTTCAACAGTCTTCTGCATCGACTCCTTCTCTTGTATCAGTTGGTTGATGTCTCCATTGGCTTGGTCCAACTTACCTTTAAGAAAAATAAATATCCTATGTGTTATTCTGTTGTATGCATTACTATTGTAAAGTTTCATCTCAATCCGTTCAGTAGTTTTTGCGTGAAAGAGGAACAAACATCCATGCATACATACTTTCGCGTTTAAAGTATTAGTAGGACGCTATTAGCAGGTTTAAATCTATGGTACAGGCAAAAGTATCATCTACAGAGTCATCCGGAACTGCAGGGCAATTCTGTTAACCAATCTCTTTACAGAAGTGATACGTTTTTGAACCTCTCTCGTATTTCTGACAGTTTCGACAGCTCAAAACTGTCAGAAAAACGAGAGAGGTTCAAGAACGTGTCACCTTAAGCTCGAAACATACTATCGGACGCGGCTTACGGACGCGACTGACAGCCGCGACTGATAGGTATCTAGACTATAAAAGTACACTGAGCCGTGCACACTATCGGACATAAGTCGCGGACGTCACCTTCGGACGACCTTGAGCGTTCGGACGTCCGAGAGCGATCTGGCACACCGGATGTTTTAAGACTGTGCACATTGCTAAGTCGCGGCTGTCAGTCGCGTCCGTCAGCCGCGTCCGATAGTATGTTTCCGGCTTAAGTAACGAGATTGGTTAACAGAATTGCCCCGCTGGGATAGGTAATAAACCGAAAAGAATGGATTCAGATTGATTACAAATAAGTTTTACTATATGAGGCCAACTCGGAAATCGAGAAAATAAAATCAACAGATTCATACATGTTGACGATTCTGAGTTGCAATTTTTTTATGGAACAAATGTTTTTTTTTTGTCGAATTCAGAGTTGACTCCATAGTAAAACTTGTTCATAATGATAATCGTAATCACCCCCTGTCGTCTTAGTACAAGGCAAGCAGATAACCCTGTATGCATTAATTATTACTATTTCAACATCTATTATTAAATATTGACATTATTATTAATATATAAAATATATTTGCATGTCCAACACGGACTGAATGTAGTGAAACATTTTATTATTTTAGACCTGTATACTACCTACCGTGCCGTGGTGGTCTAGTGGTAGTAACACCCGACCTGCAATCGTGAGGTCGTGGGTTCAAATCCCGGTCCCGTACCAATGAGTTTCTTTGGAACTTATGTACGGAATTTCACATCATTGGCTTTTCGGTGAAGGAAAACATCGTGAGGCAACCTGCCTACGTCCGTAGAAGAAATTCGATGGCGTATGTGAATCCACCAACCCGCACTGGGCCAGGGTGGTGGATATGGCCCAATCACCCTTCGTGGGTAGGCCTACGTCCTGCAGTGGACTATTAAAAAAGGCTGGTACAGTACAGTACAGTACAGTACTACCTATGTTCAAGCAAATAAATAACTTAGACTTTGACTTTTTGACTTTGACATTGGATAGACAATAAATTCACTATATTATAATCTTCGAAAAATGAGAAGTCAAATTTTGAGCGTGAATTACATCCCAAGTGAAATAATTGCATTTAAACTCAGACCAAATAAAAACATCAAGACAGAAAGTCGTCAACAGACAAATAAAGCCGGTTTTTATATATGTGGTGAGTGCGTCGGTGTTGCGCTGCCATAGTTCCACTGCCAATACAAGGCGTAGTTTCATTGTATTTGTTTGTTTCGGTACACGACGAGGCGTAGTTTTGCCGGCCTCATTTATTTTGTTCATAACATTATGTCTTGGTTGTTTTATTTGGTCTGAGTTTGTAAATAATTGTCTGATAATATATAAGAATGTATCCTTATTAAGAAGAAAATATTGTAGCAGCACCAAGAAACTAGAAATTTTTATGAAAAATAATTTTAGAAGATTACGTTCTTATAACTAAAATTTTAGATTTTTCTACACAAAACTTGACACCTGTATATACTGTACTGTACTGTATCAGCCTTTTTTAATAATCCACTGCAGGACGTAGGCCTACCCACGAAGGGTGGATTGGGCCATATCCACCACGCTGGCCCAGTGCGGGTTGGTGGATTCACATACGCCATCGAATTTCTTCTACGGACATATGCAGGTTGCCTCACGATGTTTTCCTTCACCGAAAAGCCAGTGGTGTGAAATTCCGTACATAAATGCCAAAGAACTCATTGGTACGGGACCGGGATTTGAACCCACGACCTCACGATTGTAAGGCGGGTGTCATTACCTCTAAGCCAACACGGCTATACGTACACCTGTATAATAGATCTCAATTATTTTGTCGGCGAAGTCGAAACGAAGCATATTCTTATTGAACTTGGCTCTCATTTCATATTTATATTTTGGATCGGATTGATATACTTACAAGTGAGATCTTGGACCTTGTTTTCGAGGGAAGAGACGTTAGCATCGGCTATTTCAGCGTGTTTCCTGCACGAGCTCAGCTGCTCTCTGCTGTTTTGGAGCTTCACCTAAAACAGAACAGTTTTTAAGGTATTTCGCTCAAAATAACTCTGTACTGTACAGACATTGCTTTCAAAATGTCAAAATCGAGCTAAAATACATTTAAAATAGGTTATCAAAATTTTCAAAACAATGGCCGAGAAGCACATAGAAACGCTACAGATCGTCAGTTGAGAAAGATGCGTCAGTTTGGGTCGTATTTGTATTGTATTGTATTTGGATTATTTTTATTTTTGGCGACATCCGAGTTTTATTTTTTTAAACAAACTCTCGTCCCTTTTGTTAGTACAGTAATAACCCTAGACCCCGGACCCCGGACTTACGCGATAGGTGGGATCGAATTCGACTTACAGCGGTAGCTGAGTAAGTCGAATTCGTACAAGTTTGGGGTTGAAAAACGTATAAAGAATCTGTATTTTATCAGCTCGTGTATTTTGTATCTGATACTCGTGTTGACAGTTACCTGCAGCTCGTGTATCTGTATCTGATACTTGTGCAGCGCGGCCTGCACGGCCGATATGGTGCTCTCGGCGAAAGCAGTAGCGTTTCCCGTCGACGACACGCCGCGCTTCGGAGACCTCGACAGACTAGAACGCAGAACCTTAGTTATGATTATATTTTTATGATCGTCTACATTTGCGGCAAACCGCCATTTATCAGCCATAGAGACTAACGCTCGGTTTTTGTTTAAAGGATTGGTTGTACGCAGCTTACTACATCCAGCTAGTTGCAGTGGCAATACGGAATCATCCGATGCGATGCAAAAATATTAAAAGTAACAGTTTCAATATCTGAACGACAGAGAAAGTGCACAAGTAGTAGTATCGGAAGTTGTTGCATCGTGTCCCTCAGTTGCGAGTTTCAATAGTTGTAACGTTGTCGCAATGATTTGATCCGCGTTGTTGTAATGATTTTATTTTGAGTGCTTTCCACACTAGATTTTATCTCAAAGAGCATTGATTTAGTAGTGCGTCATCTCTCGTCAATCTTTAGAAGTTCTAATAACTTCTAGTTGAGTGATAACCTGTCTAATACGGGTATCACAGGTGGCGCCACCAACGCTATAAGTTGGTGTAATATAAGCACTTCAAAGATTTGAAGCTTGCGTGGGAGGCGGGCTGGCTCAGTTGGTTAGAGCGTCGGGCTAGTTATCCGAAGGGGCAGTTATTGTGGTCTAGGACCACGTTCCATACATATTTGCCCATTCTCCTTTGATCCACTTTCCGGTTTTCCTTTTGAGCTAAAATTTTGCATACTTGTGTAAATTGCGTGACAATGCAATATTATGATGACATGGTGCTGCTCTGATGGAGCTGTGGCCATAGGAACTTTGCAACGAAACGACACAACCTAATCGAGTTTGGGCTCATTTGAATCGCCTTGACGAGTAGTTTGTCTTTCAATGGTAACCAGGGTCTGTTGACGGAGCTGAAAAATGGTCCTAGGAACTCTGTAACGAAACGACGCAAACCCATCGAGTTTCGGCTCGTTTGATTCGTCTTGGCGAGTACATGTTCAGTAAAAGCTTGTTTTAAAAAAAAGGATTTTTTTATTATTCTTGTTTGAGCCTTAGAGTCAGGTAGACGTGCAGCTGTATATACCTACCTGTCAGCGAGGTGCATGTGCGGAGGAGTATCGGCCTCGGAGTCGTGTATGAGCGCGCGCGCCACCTCTTCCAATGCCGCGCGCATCACACCGGCTTCGGAACACAATGTCTCCGCGCACTCGCAACGTTCCTCCTACACAAACAACACTAATTTAACATCGGCACATTCACAACCTTCTTCTTCTGCTTTTATTTTTTTGTATCGCATTGTTGTGGATTTGCCAGTGTCAAGTATTAAGTTTTAATCATTTTTGGTAATATTTTATCAAAGTAGTCAATGTCGTAGTCACGTCATAGTCCAATAAAGTCCCGGTCAAGTCCAAACATAGTCCAAGTATCATACATCAGAATACCAGTGGAGACTTTACTAGAAGCGTCTATAGAGTTTTGGTAACAACACGGAACAACAGGATTCGAAACATTAAATCATAATCAACGAAATACAACAATTTATCACTAGTTATCACTCATAAAAACACAAGTTTTGCAAAATAATACAATGAGGTGTCATGACTTTTCCGCATTTCGGCCAAAACTCCCACAACATTATTTCTATGTTCTCCAAATAAGCGGAACGCTAGAATAGACGGTGATAGGTTATCGACTTATAACTTTGTAATTACGTGTTCGCTTATTTTATTTCTCTAGGTCCTAGAAAAACGAAAGCCAAAGCTACCAGGTTGTATAACGCGCATGTCGCTCAGTCAAGGCAAGGAAGAAAATGACCCGGGTTAATCGATAATAGATCACGATCCTCGGACATTGAGAAAACGACTTTATGAGAAGGAAATACGCTTAAAACATTCCGCTTTTAAGTACCAAACATTAAGCGGTGCAGACGCGACACCGACAACAGCGACTGGTGGCCAGCGAGAGCCACTTAACATACTTTAACATATATATTGTATAGACGCGCCGCACACGAGTAGCCGGTGGCAGCCGCTCGCTACTCTAGTGTCCGCCATACATACAGATGTAGCGGTGTAGCGGTAGCGCGCGGCCTCTGCCCTGAGCCTAATTGTTTCTTGACAAATTGTATAGAACGTTATAGTTTTTTTAGGTTTTGGGGTTGATTTTACAGCAAAAGTAGTTCATCGTCTTGCTTATAAATATAGTTTCTCAAATTCTGCACTTTGCATAGCAAGTGTTGTATAATTTCCCTGTGAAGTACTGACCAATCCCTGCAGCTCAGAGAGGAGGCGCTGAATACGTGCATCTCGCTCCCTCAACTCAGCGGCGGCAGTATCCCGCTGTGACGTCATATCCCGCAGATCCACCCGCATGCTTTCGATTGTGATGTTGGATCCTGGCTGACTGAAGCCGCCTGGTTGCTGGCCGGGGTATTGGCTGTCAGGCTGTACGCAGAAAGTTAAAAAAGTCAGAGACACTATACTAAATTTGTAACTTTTGTACAATACTGAATCATAGTACAAATAAAGGAAATTGTTAATTCGTGATTTAATTTTAAGTTGTTTAGAGGGTGGGAAAAAAGTTCCTGTACTCGTCTGGACTTACTAGAACTCTGAGTTTTGGACTATTTGGACTGATAAGGCAAAGACATTTTTAAAATCATTTTTCAAACTTTCTTAGTTTTTACAATAAACTTGTATCGAATGTCAAAAAACTAGAAAATATAGTAAAATTACCTTGCAGACTCCTCCGCAGACCTGACCACAAAGCCCCTGACCAGTTTGACCAAAGCCAGCACCAGTTTGGCCAAAACCAGCACCAGGCTGGCCAAATCCAGCCCCACCCTGACCAAAACCAGCCCCACCCTGGCCAAAACCAGCCCCAGACTGGCCAAAACCAGCCCCAGACTGGCCAAAGCCAGACTGAGCAAAGGCATTGATGGAGAATCCACTAAGAGTGCCCACTAAGTCCCGGACAGACGAGTCCAGGTCATTCTTGACTCGGTACAAGTCCCGCTCAGTGGTCGATTGGAGCTCAGAGAAGAAACGCTTCACGGAGACCACTTCGCGCCACAGACTGAGCAGACGGTTGTGCTCAGATGAGTAGTAGTCGTTGAATGCCTGGGGAAGAAAAAATCTAGTTTAGCTTTATTATTTATCACTATGGAACCAGTATAAAGGATGTTTTAGGAATAGTATGTAGCTGTTTTCTAGTTATTTTAGTGCAATTATCAGCTAATTTTGTAATGGATTTAAGCTATGAGAAAAAATTGTTTAACAAGTCTTAGATTAAAAACATTCTACCATTTAATATTACAGACAGATAGATTACAAATTATCATACTTCATATATTATAAATCCGAAAAGTTTGTTGGTTTGTTCCTCTTTCACACAGCCACGGATCAACGGATTGACTTGATTTTTGGCATGGATATAGTTCATGGGCCGGAAAGTGACATAGGCTACTTTTTATCCCGAAAAATCAAGCCTCATGATATGAATTTAAAAAATGTGTGTCATGGTAATAAGTAAAAAAAACAATTTAAGGAATGTCTAACCTGTTCCTCATCTTTCCACTCGTCTTCCTTCACAGCCATCTCATCCCGCAGAGCCTCCCAATCGTTGGTCAGCTTCTGCAGGTCTCCGGTGAGCGCCTCGTTCAGGTGGTGTGACTCCTCCAGCTGATCACGGAGCAGATTGTTTTGGGACACCAGTTTTTCACACCTAGTTATAAAAGACAAGAACAGGACTGAAAATATTTTCTATACACTTCCTAAATTATTCAAAAACATGTATCAATCTAGAATTTCTAAATAGTATCTAAAATGTCCTTTAATAGTAGCATGGCAAAGGGAAAATTTTATCCACTTTCAATGTCAGTTGTCATTGTCAATCCATACTTTATTTCCTCTTTGAGGGGATATAATAGTGGAAAGACCATTGGTCCCTTTGCTACCCATGCTTAAATGTCATGTTTCAATTTTAACTGAAGTAAGAAATTGTCTTTGAAAAATATTGATTTTATAAATAAAAGCCATCAATGTCTAAAACCAAATCAGCATTTATATCCACCAGTACTACAAATGCATGTTGCCATTTATCATGCACATTTCACTATCCTATACTTTACTATCCCATAGATAGGTTTACACTCACTCGTACTATTATGTACTCTCACCAAGCCTCCCTCAAATACAAGCACTCTTACAATGGTCAAATAAGCTTAACATTCACGGACAGGCTCACATCTTGATATATCAGTTGGAGTAGCCGTGAACATACTACAGAGTACAGAGGACGCAATGTCTTTCATTATTTTGAGCGAATTAGCCTCTGAGTGGGTATATAATTTAGGTATAATTTTAAGTAACTCACTTGCGTTTCTCTTCATCGAGACGACGCAGGGCGGTCTCCAGATCGTTGATCCGCTCGTCGAGCCGGCTATCGGCGCTGCTGGAAGACGGCAGAGCAGACGGAAGAGCGATAGCGGCCTTCGAGCGGTACGAGTCGCGCGGCGTCGTCTCCAGCATCTGGTGCTCCAGCTCCGAGCATCGCTGCTTGTACTGGAGCACCTGGACAGCGGAACACGGCTCATTTTCACTTTATCCCAAGTTTATCACAGATTTTCGTAAATATCAAGATAATAAATCAAAACAAAAGCAGCTGTTCTGACTTTTTAACTTTTGACAGTTTTGACATTGAGTTGTTGACTTTAAATTGTTAGTTTTGTTTTATTTTGGCACTATATGCTATCTGTATTTGCTAAACTCAACTACATATTTTGCACAAAAGTAGATATAGTTCGGATCAAACTTAAAGGCTCCTTTACACACAGGCGGTACGAGCGGTATAGCAAACGGGCGGGCATCTGTATTGTACTGGTTATATAAGTAGGGCTCACACAGGTCCGGTCGCGGTACTGCCGTACCGCCCTTTACCGCTCGTACCGCTCGTACCGCTCTACCGCTTGTACCACCTGTGTTTGATGGAGCCTTAATGTCGTCTATGAATCGAGGCGAGTCATTGCACCGTAGTAAATTCATATCCGCATTGCGGTGGCGAGAATTGAAGATTTGCGCAACTTGTAGCTTACTTCGCAGACGCCATTAAGTTTGCTTATTTACGAAATTAAAACAAAATTAATCTAGAAAACCAAGAATATAACAAGCGCCAATCATTTATTTTGGTTCTATAGCGTTGGTACCTTCGACTGTAGCCTAGAGACGAGCGCAGCCTGCCCCTGCTGCGCGCGGCGGTAGGCGTCGAGCCGGCGGCGATGGTCGGCCGCCTCACCTGCCAACCGCGCGCGCAGCTCCTCGTTTTGCCGCCGCAGGTCGCTGCCCACGCTGCCCACTGGAGAGTCCATCTCGGGTGGGCTGTCCAGGGACTTCTGCACACACATATTACAATGACCTTCTTAGTGTCTAACGTCATTGACATGTTCTAACTACAACTGCCCTCTCCTGGCCTAGTTAGTTTGGTAATGTATTGACCTTCAAAGAGCACCCGGGTCCGATAACCGTAAGGTTTTAAGCTGTTCAAAACCTCTGCGTAAATCACCTGACACCTGATGGCAAGTGCACATAAAACCCAGCTCACCTCCTTCTTGAGCCGCTGATGCGGGAGCGAGCTCGGGGCGCGCCTGCCGACCGGCGCGCGGGCGCTCCGCGGCGTCGTCAGACAATCTCTCGTTGGCAACTGACAAGCAACAAAATTATTTATATTAAATACAATTTACAAAATTGCGCATTTGTCTACCCTAACAAAATAAATAACGCTCCCCTGACGGTTAATCCCGGTGTGAAGGTGTTCATAAAGCATAGCTATGCGATAGGTATAGGGATATTGTATAGGTACCTAGTAGATATTTTAATAGAATTTTGAAATTTATACATTCATTTTAAAAGATAACGCATAGGGACATATAATAATATAATCATCACACTCATAGCCCCTGCGTTGATAGATACCTACTACGGAACAGCATCAAAGACAATGACATCCAAAAAAAAACTCTGAACAGGTACCTAGGTATTGAAATTCGTCACATAAATAGATATCTATCCTACCGGAAATCGAACTCTGCCCTGCATCAAAAGCTGTGCTGTTCTAATTAACTTATAAACAATTATCATCGACATAAAATTTTTAGGGGTGTTACGAGTATAGTACAGATTCACGTTACAGATCCATGGGAAAAAATACTATTTTTTTCGACACCACAGCTCCCTTGGCTAAATCGGAAACGAGACAATAACCAACTCGATCAAAAATCAGGTTAAGGCTCCTTTACACACAGGCGGTACGAGCGGTATAGCAAACGGGCGGGCATCTGTATTGTACTGGTTATATAAGAAGGGCTCACACAGGTCCGGTCGCGGTACTGCCGTACCGCCCTTTACCGCTCGTACCGCTCGTACCGCTCTACCGCTCGTACCGCCTGTGTTTGATGGAGCCTTTAATTATTGTCGTAGCATAGGTAGAGTTTGTGCAATAAGAGAAGCGTCGTAGGTGAGGTCGCCTGTGTGCCATTTTGTACGTTGACAACACTGCTCTGTCATTGCTAGTAGATGCTAGTGGGTACAACAAAAGTGTTTGTTACTAGGTAGACACCAATTCAGTTTTCATCAGTACTCGCGTTCACCAAGTATAATCGATACCTTGGCTGCTGATTAAAATCATATTTTTAGTTCATCGTAACGCCACGACGACGATACAACGATTCCCATTTTGCACGTACTCTACCTAATTCCTATTGAACAATAATAATGTCTTAGAATTTCAAGTACTTTCTATAATGGATATGCTATTTAGGACCTTAAAAGAAACCCTCTTTTTCACTTTCCCATTCTTCATTTCCACGTACAAATTCCGTGCCGACTTGTACTCGTAAGACATTTTACACTAAACTCAACCAAAGCACAACGAAGCTGTATCACACAAATAACACTAAAACAAAGGAAGTGGCCGCAAAAAAGAAAAAGACTACGCCTTTTAGGCAGGCTTTAATGCCGACTGCAGGAATAGGCTAGGGACGTATCCAGGGAAGCAAGTATATAGATAAGTACTAAGTACCTAGTGCCTAAGCTATCGGAGTTAGGCATCTAAGGCCAGGGTTCCATCTGAAGTGGTTTGCACAAGCTCCAGCAACGGCTAAGTTAAATCAAGAAACAGAAATCATAAAAAATCTAACAAGATTCTACGTAAGCGATTTTATTTATAAGACAGTAACAAAATATTGAAATCGTATTTAGTACTTTATACATTTCGCTGTAGAGTATTGTAAACATAAAAAACCGTGTTACATAGCATGGTACAAATGTTTGAATTGGGCAATGGGTACATTTACAACACGACGTGAAATACGATTGTAGGAATACTTATATGTACCAACCTCTTTCTGTCAGATTTTAATTATATTCACGATTACTATCAATATTCATTTTGGTAAAGCACACAACACATAGACCTCATGGAGCACATCACCATTTTTGCATTTCATAGGAAATTTACGCTACGCAGAGGTGGCGTAGCATTCAAGGCATAGGCGTAGCATAGATGTAGACAGTACCTATCACGTACCTATCATCAATACATCCTACGTCGTAGCTAATTTTGTCTAACAACTAACACTACACTACGGTCAAAGAAAATATGTTATGCTACGGTGTACCCCCGACCTGTGTTCTAACTACGGTTGCTACACCCCATGCTAAGGTAAACATCCCTGTCCCTTTTTAGCATTGAACAAATGTATCGAGCAATTAAAGACGTAGGTAGGTACATATGACGCATTACGACGTACAAATGTATAGTAAATGGGGATATGGGGGAAATTGTACCTATCTGATGAGCCATTATTATGTAAGTAGGTTTGTGGTACGAACGGGAATACTACATAGGTAGTAGGTAGGTATGTCGGCAATTTTATTATGATTAGCACACTAGATAAGGATAATGCCCTCTACCACTATGACTGGTGTTAGTCTAAGTACAAATATGTTGGAGACAAAATATTGCAAATGTAGTACAGACTGTTTCACTCACGAAGTCGCGTCCCTCCACAGTAAATTATTGGTTTGCATTTATACGCGTAGACCTCGTTGGTACACAACGCCTTAGACGTGTAGAGGCTAATAGTACAGACAGTAAAAAAAATATAAAATATGATCACTTAGGTTAGAGGGTTACACTGTCGTACTAATAAATTCAACAAATATGGAGGGGCGCGCCTTCGTGAGTGAACAGATCTGTAACTAGTTAGCTATTTAAATAAATCTGCAATTTTCTACTCTTAATTGTTTTCTTTTCATAGATTGGAATTAAATTAACTAGGTGAGTCTAGAGAACTCCAACATTAATATTAGTACTGTCAAGTTTTACCTAGAGTCACTTGCTACGCTCACTGTCCAATATGTCGCCTTTTCACAGAAGACGCGACTTAGTTCTCTATGTGCATAATCTACTAAAAAGTATAATTTTAGTAAGTTATTTGTTACCTGCTACATTAAGTAGTTTTTTTTTTATCGAACCCATTGTCAAGCTCTGAATATATTTTTATTTAATCGTTACTAGTTTCTAGTTCTCTACCTAACCATGGCATAGCGTAATATAACAAACCAAACAGGTCAATTACCTCACCACGAGGTGCCACTAATGTATGGAAATTGCTTTGAACTAGACCCTAACAACTAACTCTAGACTTTACTAGCCTTGTCTCTACAACGTAAACAAACCATTAGCTTGTTACCTAACACAATTTCGACAAAACAACGTGGTATACAATAAAGGCTGTCTTAAACTCAGGTAGGGCTCCTGGGCATCCAAGATTTGGAACCCTTTTGAAAGTAAAGAAAGCGAATTAGACGTGAAAGAAAAACAACATTATACGCATTTATTTTTCAAAAGTGAAAATAGAAAATATAAATATAGCTCAGGAGGTTATTACGATATTTTTTTATTTAGCTGTTACTTTTTTTTTTTAAAAAGCAAAGCACCTAAAAGTTTTGTAAGTGTAACAAAAAAAGCCAAACATTTTTGGAAAATAGACGTGTGAAAGAAATTGACAGTGTTCCAGGCCCTCCTGAGGATGGGTGCCTTAGGCACAGGTTCCGCGTCCCCTTATTGTAAAGACGGTAGATAATACAATTCTATGTAGGTAAAAAAGTAAGAGTGATATGCTAGACGAACCCGCATGCTAGTACCTACTGAGCGAAACTAAGTATATTTTTATTTACTAGGGTAGATTTGCTGTCTACCATAAAAACCACGCGTGAGTAACACACACAATAGACAAAAGAAACCTAATTATTCTGTTCTGTGGTAACACCAGTGTTATATTATTCGTATTAAAAATGTGCGAGGTTCGCTAGTTTCCGTAATCAATACAATGTAGGTAAGTGTAAATACGTCAAAATCTTACCTATTTCCAAGAATATCGCCAGTTGAAACACATGGTTCACTTCTGTTTTCACTAAGTCCTTCCGATTGTTATTTTGTGGGTGATAAAGATCTAGTATCTTAGCAACACAATCAGGGAAATGTTACATCTATAAACTTAAATTATGCACATGATTCACATTGTATTATGAGAAAATACATTGAAGTTATCCTTGTGTTATAATCGTTTTCTAAATTTTATAAATGATTTGAAAATACACAAATATGAAAATATAATAAAATCATATTTTCAAGTAGAAAACAGCTTGAAATTAATTTATTCATGAGTCACGTTTCCTTAAGCCGCCTGACTAAAAGTATTAGCAATTACCGTACTAATATTGCTACATGTTTTTAGGTTTTTAAGTTGACTAATTTAAATAAGTGTTCCAACCCAAAGCACAAGTAAAATCAACATATTTTCTATTAACTAGCACTTTTGAGTTTAACTAAACGTGTGAGCACCTTCGAAGGTGTAGGGGTACTAAACTTATCCAATATTTTTATTTGAGGGGGTGCATGGGTTGTGTATGACGAGGTAAAAGTTTCGCTTGAGTGGTCACCCTCTGTGTTTGCTAACACCTATTAGGTTGATAACGATATCAATAGTTTTTTACTGGTAGCTAGTTACTTTAATGTTATATTTTAATCATTTAAAGTTAGGTAGAGTAGGTGGAGAAGAAATAGGTAAAATCTTTATTAATAACCTTTGCGGCCTTTAAAGCCGGAAACATACTATCGGACGCGGCTGACGGACGCGACTGACAGCCGCGACTTAGCAATGTGCACAGTCTTAAGACATCCGGTGTGCCAGATCGCTCTCGGACGTCCGAACGCTCAAGGTCGTCGGAAAGTGACGTCCGCGACTTATGTCCGATAGTGTGCACGGCTCAGTGTACTTTCATAGTCTAGGTCGCGGCTGTCAGTCGCGTCCGTAAGTCGCGTCCGATAGTATGTTTCGAGCTTAATAGTCTACTGAGAAACATAGACCCGCTCACGAAGTTCAGTTAGTCTATGTTCTCTCTGGTTGCCGAATTGCGGGTTGGTAGATTCACATATATGCTATCTAATTGCCTAATGTTCGAACGTATGCACAATGTTTTCTTTCGCCAAAAAGCCAAACAGTTAGTGACGGTGACGTCAATAGCATTTTCACATTATAGTAGAATACAAATTTTAAAGATCAATAAAATCAAGCTCCAAATCTGAATTTCTAGAATATTCTCTGGATTATCGAATACTGGTTTATTGCATCTGAGACTTATCTGTGCCTACTATACTGATGTTAAGCTAAGGTAGGTACATACTTATCTGCTAGTAGGTAGGAACTTAGGTAATAGATATTTATTTAGTAAAGTACTTCGTATTTCGCGTGAAAGTAACTTTATCAGCAAGGGAATTTACTGGGATTAGCATTAATAGATGTTATTCAGTCTCTATCAACTGATTTGGTGCCTTCAAGATAAAGTTAATACTGTACTTAGGTAAAGGGATATTAATCCCTTTATGGATGTTACAGAACATTCCGAGCTGAAAATTAAAATTAAATGCTTATAAATTTTCCACCCGAAGCGCCTTTAAACCTAGCTGTTTTATTAAATTTCCTAAAATAAATATAGTAAAATAAAAAAGAAACACTTAAGATTCTCTGTTCACATCTTACGCCTCAATTGCACTAAGAATATATAAAAAGAAAAGTATTTTTCTTAAAGCCCTCTCCTACACGTTCCGTTTTAGTTGATGCCAACCAAATTGAGGTCGAAAGCTTATAAGTTCGATGTACGCGGTGAGCTATGCTTGGACCCAACTGCTCTAACCTAAGTACAATACTTAGGTGATAATATTAATGTTAGACTGACCTTACGACCTTACCATACTTACCTGACATTTCGATTTGATTTGGCGGTTGGAATGTGTATGTCGGGTTTTAGGATTGTTTTCCAGATAAATGTATAGTGCATTTATGTAAAAAAAATCATAATTGTTTAAATAATATTTAACCTGTCCGAGTCGTCTATTTATATTAAAGAAAATGGACGCAAATAAAAAGATGTGACTTAGTAGTAACATAGCTTTCGCCTGCTGCTCGCCCGTGTAGGTTTTTCCATGGTTCTATTTATCTATTTATAACCTGTGACACCTCCAAATTTTGAATTATATTTATGCGATAAAACAAGTCGCTACTTAAAAGAATAACAAATAAACTAATAATCATTATTCGCAAAAAATGGCATGACCGACTTCAATCCTGTACAGTATTCGCGAATATTTCGCACCATTAAGTTCTCGCACGGATCGATGTAGCATTTTTGACATTATTGTTGATTTATCAAAAATGGCTCAGCCGATTTCGATAAAATTTAAATGGGACCAATTTCGAAGTATACTCTTTCCAATAAAAAAGGAATTATTGAAATCAGACCACTGTAAAAATTTAAGCGTGGTTATATTAAAAAATATACGCGTCAAATTGAGTACTTCCTCCGGTGGTTCGTCGGTCAAAAGTTCGTCAACGCGCGGCAAAATGTATGGAGAAGCGAATTTCATTTTGTCATTTTAAAAAGTCGTAGTACATAAGTTGTTTGTCTTGATGTAGTAGACCCGCCCTTAGAAACGGAGGAGCGTTTCGTCGGTCAACAAGCTAATAAACAAACACACTTTTATAAGTAAGCATATTATTTGTAAATATAATTATAACGTAATAATTTATGAAGTAATATTTTTCATCTTTAACGGCCATAGTTGCCTTCATAAGTAGGTATATTAGATACGTGACGCGCAACACCAAGCCAGGGGTCGCTGACCGATATCACAGCGCGATTAAATGTGATAATTGTGCGTAAAATGTAAATCATTTAATACCCTCTATGACGTCACTTGGAACTTTTCTAGTTGCTATTGTAATAATTTAGTAAATATTTCTATTATCATACGTAGGAGCACGAAGTTTTACCTATAACTTCGTGCGTAGAAGGTCTAGGCTAAACTAAAACTGACTCAATGCTACGGTAGTTCTGTAGCAAAAAAGTGTTTTATTTGTTTTCCTTAGTGAATATTACTACGACTACCACATTCCCGCCTTGACCACACTTGTTTAACTTCTTCTGAAAAAGAAAATACTTAGGTAATAATATAATCTTATTATTATATACTACGGGACTAATCGCGCACTAAAATTACGAGATAAATAAATACCTCATCATCCCGACGTTTCGGCCGAGTTGCATCTACCGTGGTTACGGGTAAACTCAACTACGGGTACACACATGTACTACAATGCAACTCGGCCGAAACGTCGGGATGATGAGGTATTTATTTATCTCATAAGTTTAGTGCGTAATTAGTCCTGTAGTATATAATAATGATGTGTTCAAATCGCGAAAGTTTAAAAACAACAATAATATGATCCGTCCGTAAACTCAAATAATTCAAATTTGAAATTACAATCAGACAATCGGTTTATAGACTTATTACTTTGTATTTGCTACAGATGAATAAAAATGCTTTTAAAAATTAATAAATTCTACGACTATACCAATCACACATTGAAGATGCAATGGATAAAATTCTAATGCGCACGCAACCTTAGGCCAACGCCCATCGAAGCTCCTTGTGCTACAACTGTTGCAAAAAAGGCCACTGGACCATTGTATGTACGAGTATGTATGTAAAGTTTCTACATTATAATTATGCAATAAGCATTACTATTGCAAAGTTTTATCTCAATCCGTTCAGTAGTTTTTGCGAGAAAAAGATACAAACATCCATACATACAATAGTTTCGCGTTTATAACATGTGTAAGTAGGATTCGTAAATATTTTTGCTACGTAGAAATCTTGTTACTACGCCGCGCCGCTACATTGTGCCTACTTGATAAGGACGAATGCATTAAAATGTCTTATCAAAACCAAATACTATACATCGGTACAAATGTACAATGTTATTATTATTTGAGTGCACTCTCAATGTTATTTCACAGCTTTGTAAGTGTCTATAATAAGAATATTATCATTTCGACCTCGAAACAAAAGTTGTATATAGGTACATTCACTGTTACGAGCCTAAAGATAAAATTAAATTATTTGCCACTGAAACTTTTGCCACTTTTAATGAGAGATTTTAATAGTGTTTGACGCGATTTATGGAAAAAGTTCGGCTATTTTCTTGTTTTTTTTTTAGTTTAACGTAAATACTTATGAAAATTTTATTTAAAATTTTATTCATATAAATTTTATTCATCGCTTTGAAATGTTTTTAAGCTACCAGAGTAGATAGGTATTTCATTGTTTATTATTATAGTAGCAACCTATTTTTTTTACTACGAGAATAAGACAAGTAATCCTACTAATATTATAAACGCATTATAAACGCGAAAGTTTGTGAGGATGGATGGATGGATAGATGGATGGATGGATGGATGGATGTATGTATGGATGTTTGTTACTCTTTCACGCAAAAACCACTGAACGGATTGAGATAAAACTTTGCAGTAACATAGCTTATATATCAGAATAACACATAGACTATAAATTATAATGATGTTGCGTCAAAAATCAAAATATCATGCGGGCGAAGCCGCGGTTAAAAACTAGTAGTCAATATTTGTCTACTAAGTACTGTTAACAATAAGAAAATTCATATTTTAGGGATGGCTATTAATTTTATGCAACTGGATTGTCCACTCAGTCTTACTTTTGATCTATCTGAAGTTTTACACTGCGCAAAGACTAACAAAAAAACGTACATAATAGTAGTAGTACGTACATAGATAAAGTGAGGTAGGTACTTTGTTCAGAACAATACATATTTACTCAATAATTTTATAACATAGCATAGGGGAGTCTAACCCCAGCAAGTAAGGCAAGTCTTGACTCATGCACGCCAAGCCTTGTCACACATGTCTGCTTGAATGAAATATCGCATTGAGAAATATATTACTAGTGACTTTGCCAGTAAACATTTTACGTCATGTCTTTGATAGACAAGTACCTTTTTTAACCCCTAACTAGAAAGATTGGTGTCTTAAGTTTGTCGTGTGTCTGTAGATACGTCTCTTATATCGTTTTATTAATAAACACAGAGTAACTTGGGAGTAGCTTTTTAAACGACTTCCAAAAAGAAGGAATTTAAAAAAAATACCTACATACAAACGAACATAGGTCTGTACGTATTTTTTTTATGTATGTTCATCTATATTTTCGCAATTTAGTTCGACAGGGTTCGACTCGGCAAAAGCGGGAGGGGAGGACCAAGAAAAGTGTGGATGAATTGTGTGAAAGATGACATGAGAGAAAGGAGTTGATGATGAGATGATGAATGATAGAGTGAAGTGGCGAAAGGAAACCTAGTGGGATAAGGATAAGATGATGGTGACAGGGCGTAGTCTCGAGGTGGTCTCATTTATATTTTATCGAAATTAGCTAAGCCGTTTTCGAAAAATTGTTACTCACATCAATTCGAGCGAACTATTCCAATTTTATACACGGTGGAAGTCGGTTTTGCCATATTTTTCCGAAAAATAACTAGTGTCTTAATTCTTTCTTTGACATTTTAAGTTCATTTGTAAAAGACAAAAGACGCACTAACAGCCTGTTTTTTACTCAAAATTACTATGTGTAATTAATTCATAGAGTCATCCCGAACGAGTGGATAGATTTTGATAAGGATTTATTTTTTATTTCATATTGATTTCGTTAAGTTCCTAATTTACTTACTAATATTATAAATCCGAATATGTGTTTGTTCATTTCTTTATTAACTTTTACGCAACAACGGAGAGACTGATAAATCATATTCCAGTTACCACTAGGATTATTATTAAAACTCCAAAAGAGTTCTGAATTTGTTTATCAATAACAAAGCTAGAGATGATAAGATTACCGAAGTCAACGACCGAGAGGAGGCTACACCCTCCACTAACTGCGTCACTATCTTGAATATTTGTACCGATAACTTATAAAACGGAGCTAACAATAACATTCAACATCATCTTAGCCGTAGGAAGTGAGGTAATAAAAAAAAACAACGGGCTGCACTCCGGGAGTGCCGGCAGAAGTGAAAACTTAAACATTTTTAACGTTGTGTATTTTTGAATATTTTGGAATGGTTAGGGAATAATTTCGCACGAATTGCTTTATTCATCAGTATGAAACTACTATCATTTATGTGGTAATGTACATAATATATATATAATATATATATTGTATATAATATAATATCACACGCGCACACTCGCGCAACTTGTGCAACCTGCGCCGCGCAGGAGCAGGCATACATTTTCGCCGCGCGGTAGAAAGAGAGTCTACTCTCTTTCCGTCTTACGAATTTTCGATCAGGTCACGTGTACTGACGCGAGTGTAACATTTTTACCCATCCCTAAAAGTGCACAACGCCGATAAAGACCTTTCACTTTAAAACCTCTTACACGAACTTGGGGATGAAATTTGACTAACGGGATAGCTAGAAAAAAATACTAATTATAAACAAAAACCGCACACTACACCACTGGCTTTTTGGTAAACGAAAACATCGTGAGGCAACGTGCATACGTCTGTAAAAGAAATTCGATGGCGTACTATGTAAATCAATCCGCACTGGGCTAGCCGGGTGGTGGATATAGCCCAATCACCCTTAGTGGACTATTAACAAGATTATTTTTTGCAAAAATTAGCATGACCGACTTCACCCGTGTACAGAATTCGCGAATATTTCGCACGGATCGATGTAGCATTTTTCACATTATTGTTGATTTATCAAAAATGGGTCAGCCGATTTCGATAAAATTTAAATGGGACCAATTTCAAAGTATACTTATTCCAATTAAAAAAAGAATTATTGATATCGGGCTACTACAACAAAAGCTATGCGTGGTTATACATAAAATATATATATATACTAGCTGCCCGGCCACGCGTTGCTGTGGCTAAATAAATTAAAATTGCGACTATAATTTGAGATTTAAACTATCCTATCTCTCAAGTTGGATCGAACTGCACATGGTGTGCGAATTTTATTATAATCGGTTAAGTGGTTTAGGAGTCCATTGAGGACAAACATTGTGACACGAGATTTATATATATTAAGATAGCGTCGAATTGTATACCTCCTCCGGTGGTTCGTCGGTCAAAAAGGCTAGAACAGTAGATTACATTACATAAACTAAAACATCTGCCATACAATTACATTGATTTTATTCTAATACTATGTAGTACCCACGGTCTCTGGGTTAAAAAGTTGCCTATAACACTTTTCTCTAGAACAGCAAAAATGCCGAGTCGATCCACTTTTCAACTTTTATTTTCATGCAAAAAACCAAATCGGTATGTAGCTCTGTCGCTGCCTGAAAGAGTAACAAAGAAGCCAACAAAGAAACTTTCGGATTTATAACATTACTAGGGAAAATAAAATGCTATGAAACCAATAGAAAACATGTGGTCTACATGATGGCAAAATTGTTATAATACGTCGAACTAATTTCCAACATATTTCTTCGGCATCCTCATCAAAATTTCACTTATTCTGGCAATTTTCCGTGCGTGTTCATGGTTATCAACAGTTAGGTTATTTCAGAATTACATCAGTGGTTCAAACACCGAAATTCAGTAGCTAAAGTTATATAGATATTATACAGCTTTAGTTCTTGGGATTGTTTATTTGGACCCCGCGTTGTGCGTGTCTATTTCGCCGGGAAACAGCTAACTGGGTCACAATAAACGTTTACGATCAAAATGATAATCTGGTAAATAATGAAACGGCGATGGTACGACGCGACCGCGTTTTGATGGATCGTACAGGATATTGTAACCGGCATGCAGCGTTACAGCACTAGAGGCTAGTGATAGGTAATATTCTTAGATCGTGCTAAATTCTAGTTTAGGCTAACTAAATAAGTAACTGCAGTACATTGAAGCTTTACGTACAAGTTCTACAATTTAGAAAATTCAATAACGCTACTTAAATTAACCTTTTATTGGAATATATCTATCACAGTTAGCTTAAAACTTCGATCAGACATACACTAGATGATGGGTCTGAAATACGCAATGTGGCATTGTGAATGACGTGTATACGTTGGCTGTGTTTGAACCGAACTAATCAAAATAAGAGCTCACGCTTCAAGTGAGCTGTTATTTGTCGGGACACATTTTGTGCGCTGACCCGTCATCTAGTGTATGTCTGATCGAAGGCTAAAAACCTTCTAGTTTAAATCCACCTCCAAACAAAAAAAATTGCAACATACGAAAGCCTCAGACAGACACATGGTAACGTACAACACTTGTATCTATCAATGGGTCGGAGATCAAAAATCTGTAGAATATGCGAGAGATGTCATAATTACTACTAAAAAAAGCAAATTAATAAAAATATGCCTTGTGTTCCATCCATCAAAGATGTGCAAGGTAAATGCAATTGGCAGTGCCAAGATATGTAGTGTGTGGTGAAGGTGCATAACGTCAAGTCACACCTAATTCAAGAAAAAAAAGATTCAGTTTATTTTTTTGTTTGCACACTACTTACGTACTCATTTAATGTATATAAAATAGGTATGTCGTCTCTGGTTATTCACCAGAGACGATAAACATTACAGAGCCTAACAGTCACCGAAACATAAAATCATATTATATTATGTGTTTTTTGCAATAAAAAAAAACCGGACAAGTGCGAGTCAGGCTCTCACATCGAGGGTTCCGTAAAAATCCAGAAAATTTCACAAAATTGGGAAGTAAGTTGTTAAAATCTCTATACCTTACATGATACGATTTCCTCACTTTAAATTTTGAACTTGTGAACTTTGAACCCATATTTTGTGAATTTTGAGGCCCTTTTTTTTTGTGATTTAAATAAAAATGTACAGTTTTCAGATTTATTCCTATATGTGTACTCTGAGACAATGCTTCTTGCTAAATTTTTATAGTTCTATGTCAACGGGAAGTACCGTGTAGGTTTTGATTTTTGTGAGTGTCGAAATATGCGGTTTTATACGACATAAACGGCTCTAACTTTTTAAACGATAACTGTGAAGTTTTTCTTTCACACAACTGCAAGATACTATAGATATACGTATACAGTTTAAATTTTAACTCGATATCTTTACGCGTTCCCGAGATAAAGAGTCTTGACATACACACAGACGGACAACAAAGTGATCCTATAAGGGTTCCGTTGTTTTCGTTTGAGGTACGGAACCCTAAAAAACAGCAGAAATATCTTATTTCTAACTAGAAATGTTTGTAATACAAAACGAATAATGAGTAGCTATACTTTGCGTTCAAACTTTCAAAAACTAGTCTATGCTATCTAATATCAAGTTACCAAAACTAGCTATCTGTAAATTAGAGCTATTGAAGTAGTTGAGGCATTTGGCTCGGCATCCAACAGGCCTCTTGTGTTGGCCGCTTTGTTTCGCGTGGGGTGTAGCTCCCCACCCCTTTACCCCTTGCGGGCTGGCCTATGCTCAACAGTACTATTAAAGCCTGAAACGGCTCGGGTAACTCCTCATTAGTGTCCAAACTGCCAAACTTCGCTTCGACAACGAATTACCAGTTATTATGGGCCGGATCAGTTAACGTTATTAATGGAGTTTTAGTTAGTTAATTTATTTTTCGCTCGGCTTTAATTGATTTGAGCTTTTTAAAATGTGGTTTTTGATCACGCTCCTATTTATAAAAGTATTTGTTTATTCAAGCTTTCTAGTTATTTTTTCTACTTCTATGGTACCTACGCAAAGTGTATAAGCAAGTGATTAGATTAGTTTTTGTTTATGTTCTCTTCGTAAACAAGAAAACATGACTATAAATCAGAAACAACGTGTTAATTACCTACGTAGTAGTAACATTTAATTTTGCGAATATACTTTGATCGAATATACTTTATTGAAGTTGTAGATACTGTCAGTTTAAGTTATATTTTACATTCCAAGAAAGTGTAAGTTTTTTAAAAAAACTAATTAACCTACTTACTCACAGAAAGTTATGCTCAATGGAATGGGAGAGTCAGACATCCCATCTAAATAAGATATTTATTCCGAAATGAAAAATTATAAAAAGTAATTATTTTTTGACCGACGAACCACCGGAGGAGGTATACAATTTGACGCGTATATATTTTTTTCTTATGTATGACGTATTCGTACGCAGAATTTTTATTGTAGTAGTCCAATTTCAATAATTCTTTTTTTATTGCAAAGTTTATACTTTGAAATTGGTCATATTTAAATTTTATCGAAATCGGCTGAGACATTTTTGATAAATCAACAATGTTGTGAAAAATGTTACATTGATCCGTACGAAATATTCGCGAATTCTGTACACGGGTGAAGTTGGTCAAGGTATTTTTTACATAAAATAATTATTTAACTACCGAATATTGTTAACATAAAGTTTCTTATAGGGAACGCGTTTTCATGGAGCTTATTTTGTGCTTACTTCTTAGCTTTGCCTATGATAGAAATTCCTACATGAAAATTGGTTTTTATATGTATCGCTACAAAGTCTTCGTATTGGCTATCATTTTTTGAATTGAATCATACACACTCATGATCACAAGAACCACATTATCTCAGGATGATATTCAGGAATTTCAGGCATCAGTACTGTTAAAAGTGAAATGATTTTTCAGTCTAAATCCGGCCTACCAACCACCGAAATCCTTTACATAAAACTGCTATGAATAAAAATCGTTCATTAAGTCCACATTTCCGCGGTTCGTGACCGTCTCGCATGTCGCATCCCGACTCGCGAACTTCCCGCCCATAAATAACATTTTATGTCACGTGTCAAAGCCGCCATCTTGGCTCGCCGGTGAAATCCGGCAAAGATACCGTTACCGATCTCTATGTCCCAACACTAGCCTTGTACGCGCTACGGCCTTGACATAGAGTTTATATTATGCCGGAACTTTTTTCAGGCTGGCAAAAATTTACGGACGCGTATAGAAAAATTGGAGGCTCGTCTCTATATCGATTGTGCCAACTGGTGCTTACCGCCGCTCTCGATTCGCCGGCAATCGAGTAGATTACTCGAATTGTAGAATCAAATGACTGGGCTAAGTGACTTAAGCTATTACTTTGTTGACTAGATAATCGCAAGAAACTTAGTGCCTTAATGCCTGGTTGCTATAAAACGGAAGACATCTTGATAAGCCCGAATTTCGTAGACTCCAAGCTTACATAATGTTTACAGCATAGCAACAACTAAAACATAGTTAGAACATAGTTTAGGATTTCGCAATTACCTAATAAAGTTTCAGTAACATTGATTGCAGTGTTATTAACAATACCTTTCGGTAGTGAGTTCATTACCCGTTCTTGAGTATAAAAAAATCCATACTAATTCGTTTATAAACAAGCGATTCGCCCTTGCTCTACTCTGGATGTCATTTTAAAATGATCTGTTTTTCTCTACTATATTTGCATGTTTTACATATATAAATCTTTTCCTAGTGATAAAATTATGTTACGTACAGTGGCTTAAAAGATATATCCGTACAAAGGCGGTAACTAACTTTGTATAATACTATAGAGCTGCGTATAGTTAGAGCTGAAACAAAATAAGGTTGAAGAACCGAGACATAATGATAAAACGTTAAAAAGCAAAACAAGTCTGATCAAACTTACAGACTATTTACAAGGCCTTTCAGTTGTATGTTTGGGACTTTATTTTCCATAGTTTCAATGAAAAATCGTACTACCAGTACCCGTAACTGAGCTAGTAATAAAACTGCCTTTACAATGTACATTCTTCGAAGCATTTATGGTCGTTAAGTTTGGTAGTTTACGGATAATTCTTTGTTCATAGTTGTTATTTATTTCATGCAAGTAGATGCTACGTTACTACGACGTAGATGAATGTCTACGTGATACGTAGACAGTAGGAATAGTGCTACGAGAAAGTTTGGAATTATTGCATACTACGAGTCTACTTATTAGAATGAAAGTTCTCGAGCGGAGGTCACTCTCATACCGGCAAGCGCAGCGTAGAGTCAGATCGAGCTGAATGCAAGCTGCTTCCATCCTGTGTAATTCACTATGTATAGGGGAAAATGTGCTTTGCTATTACTAACAACTGCCACTCTTGTAAAATTTATTGACTTGGCATTTTTCTCACATACCATATTAATAAGTAAAATTATTGTGAATGTTAAGTAAGAAAATCCTTATTGTATACGCTGGCAATTGATTACTGATCTTAATAGAATATTCTCATCTGAGCGCTACCGTAGGTCGGATGACACGTCAAATTGTAGGCCCGGTTGTTTTAACCGTTTAAACATTATTATTATACAGGGAGTTCGTCTTAACAGCGTCATCAGAAAAACTGTGGAAAATTAAATCAATTTCTGAATTAATTAAAGTTTTTGTAAAATTCCGATAACAGCTTGCTTAGTTTTTAAGATTCATTTTATCCAAATACAGCATTAAATTGCGCCCAGAATGATATGGAAGCGTTCTGTAGGTAATTATTATTTACCTACGTAGCGCATCAGTTTTTGCGCGCGCCATCGTTTTAAAATTTGTGGGACATTTTTCCAAAATTATTGAGAAAATTATCCATTTTTTACATCGTTTTTGGCATCTATAAATGATACTGAACAACCCATTAAAAGGACAACGCTGTTATACCTAACACCCTGTATACTACGGGACTAATCACGCACTAAAATTACGAGATAAATAAATACCTCATCATCCCGACGTTTCGGCCGAGTTGTCCACCTAGCAGTCTACCCGTGACCACGGTCGATGCAACTCGGTCAAAACTTATGATGAGGTATTTATTGATCTCGTAATTTTAGTGCACGATTAGACCCGTAGTATATAATAATAATATGTTCAAATTGCGAAAGTTTAAAACCTACCGTTTAACCATGTCAGGGCACCCGGCTGATATGAACTTACTTATTTTTATAGTAGAATATAATTATATTACACATTTGATAAAAAACTAAATAAGATAAGCAATTTGGTTTGTGCTCTATGTGCATTGTGCATTAGCGTCATTATTTCCGCGTAGCATACTACGTATTTGTTACGCTACGTCTGCGCTACGTGCTACGTAGTTTGTCTACGTCGTAGTATCGTAGTGCACACACACCTGTGCGAGATAAACAAAGACAAATCTCGAAAAAAGAAACGTGTTGCCAATAGGTAGCTAATTTTCTAAAGTTTTCTGGATGGCATTCATTGTAAAGGTTTTATTATGATAACTATCACTACATAGTATAAAAAAAGTCGCTTCCCGCTGTCTGTCTGTCCCTATGTATGCTTTATCTTTAGAACTACGCAACGGATTTTGATGCGTTTTTTTAATAGATAGATTATTCATTTATTTAGTATTTATTTTCAAGAGAAAGGTTTATTTGCATTATACATCTATGGAAAGCGGGGGCGGGTCGCTAGTAGTAAATAATTTATTTTGACTTCGTATCACAGTTTTTGGTATCCTTCTATTAAATCAACTGCGATATAAAATCAAAATAATTATTCCACTTAGTGATAATTATTAAACCTTTACACTACCAATTTAACTCCTAAACCGTAAAAAAATTTAGCGAAATATTAAATATTCGTTTGTGATTTTAGCTTTATCTTGAAGTAAAATTGAAAGAAAGATTTATAAAGACAAATGAAATCAATTTCTTTAAGTTCAAGGTCACTTCAGACCGAGATGGATGTCGAATATGCTCAACAATGCTTAAGATGAAGTAGCAATTACAAACTTCATTCAGTTATTCTACTAAAAAAAAGTACACGGAATATGACGTATGTACGTACTTATGACGTGATTTGTTTATTCGCAAATAGTGATGGCAGGACGCATATCAGTAGGTACTTATTCTAGCTAAAGTATAATTATTTTATCCACCTCTTTATGTGACATTCTTACATCTTCTGCTTATTGCACATCTTTCTTTATAACACTCCATATTTTCTAATCCTATCATGCAATTTTAACCCCATCATTTCTTTCTAGATTCATATTTTACAGCATTAATTCAACTTTCTTATCTTTTCTGTCATTCATATCCAATTTTAAACACCAATGTATCGTTTACAAAGATACCTATCTTTTAAAAAGCTTTAAGATGCTTGCACAACACACAAAACGTCATGTATTGAGAAAAATATCGATTTATCTTTCATATTTAAATCAATGACTTATATAATCCTAAAAACATCGATGTATCGTTCATAGTCATCGATGTTTAAATTTTTAATACATCGATGTTTCAATATCGATGTTTTTATGAGCGATGTTGCATCCCTAGGAACAGGTACTTAAAAACGTGATGTCATGCTGCACATCGAGATTAAGTATTCGAATATTCTTTCAAGAGTATGTACACTAGCACTTGCTTATTATTTACCATCACATTATCAAAAACAGTTGCCACGCTTCAATACTGATATGTTTATAATCAAAAACAATACCTACTAGATCCGGGTGGCGCTAGCAACAGCTTGCCTCACCTCATAATATCGCGACCTCACAGGACCTGTGATAAAGCTGTTAGTATCTTATCAACACCATGCATGACTGATAAAGGTAACGGGGGATATAAGCCACTAGGTAAAGCTCAAGGTCAGAGAAAGTACTATTCTTTACTGGTCATTTTAATGGTCCAATGGTAAACATCAGCAGCAAGAAGACCGATTGAGTCGCTATGGCTACCACGGTAGCCCATTAGCTCTATTTGTTAATGTAGCCCGCCATTGCGTATACATAAATGCCCACAGCACAAAGTGAGCATTGAAAGTTGATATTGATTAGTGCTAACGGAGTGCTATCCACCAACCCGCACTGGGCCAGCGGGTGGATATGGTCCAATCACCCCTCGTGGGTAGGCCTACGTCCTGCAGTGGACTATTAAAAGGCTGGTACAGTACAGTACGAGTACAGTGCTAACGGAAAGACAGCATATGTGTAGCATCGAATAAAAAATATTTTATAACGTTGGATTGTAGCTCCAATGCGGGTTGACGAATTCACCATCGAATACCTTGTACGAACGCATGCAGATTATCATGAATGATATTACTCCACCGAAAAGCCCGTGGTGTTCAAATTCGTAGATAGATTTCAAAGAGCTTATTAGCACTGGACCGGGGTTCATAATCATGACGTCACGATTGTAAGTGCACTAGGTACAAAGTAGGCCACCACGGCTTCCAAAGAAATAACATAAGTGCCTAATAATATCAAGGTTTTGTTGATTCAACAGGCCTCGTTATTTTTATCCGCTCTATCTAGCTAATCTAATCTAAATAAAGATCTAGATTAAAAATGTAAATAATTATATTTTATGTACACATAACGTGAGAACGCCTTGGACATTATTGGCATAGGACAAGAGTAGGTATAGATTATCCGACCGATAAAGCAAAGCGAAGAAGGATTCCTCATATCAGTACGCAAGACACTTGTAGGAGCGAAATCCGCATACAAGCAATACGCATATTTACGATGAAATATTACAGAATTCAGTGCAGCGCAAACGCATCTGAATAGGTAATTTTTGTTGTCCTTTGTGAATAATTATTGTGTTATTATGCCGATACGTGTAGACTGTAGATGTGATCTTAAGCAGACTTTTGTGCAAAATTAGGACTGCCAAGTCGGGACGACACATTTCACCTCGTAAAATGTTAGTACATATATACGACATGCTTTGTAAAATTTTCTACGTATAAAAAGCCTTTGCGCACATTTCGATTTGGTAAAAGCTAACCGCCAAATCTGATCCTGTGTAACATGGCCGGAAGACGTCCACAGCCGAGTCCAATCAGCCAAACATAAGCACATCGATATATTGTCAGGACGTCTAAGATACAAGTATAGCAATGTTGGATAATAATTACTCGTATCATCCCGATGTGATTGGCTTTGACCAAATCAGTGTTGATAAATCGGGCCAAAACGTAACACACATTTGAATGTTTTGGCCAACTTATGGACGTAATATCGCTTAGTGCGAATATATTGGCGTATCTCTCTATTAAATATCAGTGATTAGAACCATGCCATGCTCCCGTGATCATAGCTAAATACAAATTAAAGGACAAATCATAAAAATAGAGCTACAATCGCGTTTCCTATAGCCAAGTTATAGCTCTTCGTAAAACGATGTAGTTTCACAATTTGGCCACCTCTATCTTAAAAATGGGCCTCTGTAATGAACCATTTAATTACCACTAATTATTTATTAAGAGACGCGTCTTAGTGCTGCTGTTATCTGTTAGGAGAGTACCTATTTATTTAAATATGTAATTAAGTATATATTTCTTTACATAATATTATGTCTAAGGGAAATAGTAGGGAATGCCCACCACCACTTGACTGGATTTACCAGTGATGACACTTGACTTTTTTCTGATTCTACAATATATTGATATGGTGTCTGAAAAGTGAAAGATCAATTTAAAAAATTGAATTGATTGAATAGTTCGGTATATTGAACGAACTAGCATTTTCAATTTTTTAAATTGAATGTTCGAAAATCTCGTCTACGAAGCGTCATTGAACTGGTTTAACTCTATACTTTGACTATTAGGTGCTTAGGTAACCTACATATTTTACCGACGTTATTCCCCGATGAAGGAATAGTAATTACGACTCCGAAACCAATAGAGCTGCGATGTGCCCACATACTAGCTCTTGAGAAATTTTCGAGAATACTATCCGGTTTTCATAATTAATTACTATTTAATTGGCTGTTAAAAAGGTTGCATAGAAATAAAAGACGCAGTCATCACAAGCTTGGGTTTTAAATGATCAAAGAACATAAATACATAAATTACTGTACCGGCCTTTGTAATAGTCCACTGCCAAACAAACTACCCTCGAGGAGCGTTTGGGCTATATCCACCACGCCGGCCCAGTGCGGGTTAGTGGATTCTTATACGCCAACGAATTTCTTCTACGGACGTATGCAGGTAGCCTTACAATGTTTTTCTGCAGCGAAAAGACCGACCAAGTTCGTAGAGAATTTTTTTTTCACTTTTCTCGTTATATATCGAAAATTAAACATTGTTAACATAATTTAAAACCTCTTTTAGAATGTGCTAATGAAGCTCTTTTTGACCGACGAACCACCGGAGGAGGTATACAATTCGACGCGTATATTTTTTTTTAAATATAGAACCACGCATAATTTTTTTCATAGTAGTTCGATTTCGATAATTCTTTTTTTATTGGAAAGAGTAAACTTCAAAATTGGTCTCATTTAAATATTATCGAAATCGGCTTAGCCATTTTTGATAAATCAACAATAATGTGAAATATGCTACATCGTTCCGTGCGTAATATTTGCGATCTAGCGATGCGCCCCAGCTTTGCACACGTGTATTATACACATAAACATTTCTCTTGAATTACTCTATCTATTAAAAAAAACTGCATCAAAATCTGTTGCGTAGTTTTAAAGATATAAGCATACATTGGGACAGACAGCGGGAAGCGACTTTGTTTTATACTATGTAATGATTCTGTACACGGGTGAAGTCGGTCATGCTAAATTTTGCAAAAAATAATATATGATACTTTACATGATTTTGTGAATTTTCAGATTTATTCCTATATGTGTACTCTGAAACAATGCTTCTTGCAAATTTCGTAGTTCTATATCAACGGGAAGTACCCTGTAGGTTTTGATTTTTGCGAGTGTCGAAATATGCGGTTTTTTACGACATAAACGTCTCTAACTTTTTATATGATAACTGAAAAGTTTTTCTTTTACACAACTGCAAGAGACCATAGATATACTCGTACGTAGACCGAGATAAAGTCTCGACATACGGACAGACGGACAACAAGTTCCAAGTTCAAGGAGTTACGTTTTTTTCCTTTTGAGGTACTGTACCAGCCTTTTTAATAGTCCACTGCAGGATGTAGGCCTACCCACGAAGGGTCATTGGGCCATATCCACCACGCTGGCCCAGTGCGGGTTGGTGGATTCACATACGCCATCGAATTTCTTCTACGGACGCATGCAGGTTGCCTCACGATGTTATCCTTCACCGAAAAGCCAGTGGTGTTAAATTCCGTACATAAATTCCAAAGAATTCATTGATACGGGACCAGGATTTGAACCCACGACCTCACAATTGCATGGCGGGTGTCACTACCTCTAGGCCACCACCGCCTTTGAGGTACGGAACCCTAAAAATACACACTCTGCCTCCACACAAAATCTATGAAACCGTTATGGGTGAGAGGTTAGAAAAATGAATACAGCAACTGAACTTTGTACCGTGCAAAAGAGCAAAGCTCCCTCACAAACTATGCAGTAAACTGCGTGGCATAGTCGGTTGTCTAAAAACAGACAACTTCCGCTGATTGTGGGCCACCAGAGGAAATTCAGTTCATTGCATTGCGGTAGGTTATTTACCTACGAGCTATTTTAATGTTATTTTCTTTCTCTTTGTTTCTAGACTTCGTTTTAGTACTTGCTATAGTTTTGTTGGAATTTGTAAGTTAGAAATAATTTTGGCGTTTTCAAACAGGAACAGTCTCCATCTCTTTTTGAGGTATTTAGAGATTCTCAAAATGAGTTAAATTATAAACAAGAATTTCTATTTTTAACGACGAAGCGTAAAAAATACATACAGGCGAACATAGGAGGAGGGCTGTTTGTCTGTGTGTATTTTTTTATGTTGTTAATTGATATGTGAACCGATTAAAAACATTATTTATTTCAAAATGGTATATTTTTTAGTTTTCGACCAGTGTGTGTTGCCAGTGATGACTTATGGCACAGAAACGTGGTCTCTCACTATGGGCCTTATTAGTAAGCTCCAAGTAGCCCAACGAGCTATGGAGAGGGCTATGCTCGGAGTCTCTCTGCGGTCTCTCTCGGAGTCTCTCGAATCAGGAATGAGGAGGTCCGTAGAAGAACCAAAGTTACCGACATAGCCCAACGGATTAGCAAGTTGAAATGGCAATGGGCAGGGCACATAGGGCGGAGGACTGATAACCGATGGAGTCGAAAAGTTCTCGAGTGGAGACCACGTACCGGCAAGCGCAGCGTAGGACGTCCACCCACAAGGTGAATGGATGACCTCATTAAGACCACAGGATCGCGCTGGATGCATGCCGCTTCTAACCGGTCTTATTGGAAATCCATAGGGGAGGCCTATGCCCAGCAGTGGACATCTTTTGACTGATGGATGGATGGATATTTTTGTGGTGGTTCAATTTAAATTTGATCGAAATCAGCTGAGCCGTTTTGGAAAATACAACAATACCATGTAAAACTTACTACGTATTGACACATCGATTCGTGCAAACTATTCAAATTCTGTAAGTACATGGTGTATGCCATTTTTGGCAATTTTTTTTTAAATTTATTATTATTGATTTCAGTAATTTAGTACCTATCTCTATCTCTATTGGCGCTCTACGGGGCCCAGCTAAATTAACAGACCTTAATTTCTTCTATGATTATTTCTGTAACATCTTGTTTATATAATACTTACAAAAATATTAGCAATGGAATTCTAAAGTCTAAAGCAATAATTAAAAATAGTCAAAATACAGTATATACTTAGACAGGATTTAGGGCAAAATATAGTATTTTTATCTAAGGCAAAATAAAATTACATAAATTACAACTACTTATAAAGCAATTGGATCATCCACGGACCCTTGAAGGTAAAGATAAAAAAATCCAAATAAAAAAGCTACAGCTTAATCCAATTGCTCGAGCCCACTGCCAGTTGGCTGCGTGCCCAGCACGCTGGCAGCATTGCCACGCTGAATGACAATGCTTTGTTTCTATCTTATCATATTTATTCATATTGCAGATACCTGTAGACGTTTTAGATAAAATTGATTTATTTATGTTCTTAATAACTTTGCAAATGTAAAAAGTGTCTGAATTCGTGTAAATTAATAAATTCCTACCGTAATGTAAAAATATGACTTGTTTTGTTTACTATCAATAAGATTTTGTTTACAAGTATTAATAAAATATTATATTCGAACCAACCCCAGTAATTAATATTATAAAGTAAATAAATCGCAGAATTCTATTTCTGTACATGCCCAAATCATCTAACTGGCATTTTTAGGGTTCCGTACCTCAAAAGGAAAAAACGGAACCATTATAGGATCACTTTGTTGTCCGTCTGTCTGTCTGTGTGTATGTCAAGACTCTTTATCTCGGGAACGCGTATGTTGTAAAAAAACGCATATTTCAACGCTCACAAAAATCAAAACCTACCGGGTACTTCCCGTTGACATAGAACTATGAAAGAAGGATGCGCGAGCCCATACATACCAGGACCTGTTATATACGAACAAACTAATTTTTCCTCACTTATTTTCTAAGAATGATATGTTCACCAATGTGATTTATGACGCTTCTAAAACTGTTCAAATATGTACAATTTGGCTAAAATTGAATATAAAACAAGAAAAAACGAAAACAATTTTCAAGCTATAAGTACCTATTTATAGACATGTATACATACTAAAGATTATGGATTGCCAGGTTTGTTATGTTCAGAGTGCTAAAATGGTGCTCGATTTTAAAATCTTGATGTCATGTATTTTTAGTCAATATTGTCTCAATGATATTTATATTGATTTTTAAAACAGTGCATGTCATCTTGTCTGTAATAACAGATTACTTTTTGGAGTTCATCGATTTATAAGACGTTGTCACGTCAATAAAATCAATGTCTAGGACTGATATAAAAAGAAAATGAAAAATGGAATGATAAAAAAAATCGGTATTCATCCATTTCATTAGCAAAAGTACAAGAACCGCAACTATAAGTTAAGAATATAAGTAAAGCAGCTATTCGAATAAATTCAGCTCGGCTGCAGCCTGCGGATGCAGGTTGCGAATGGAGGTAGCACACGCATGAGCCGCTGCTTGTATCCGCAGTCGGGAATGATTCCGATGCTGGTTGCCTACGTCGTACATCGCAGGTACGTTGGACTTGTTTAAACAGGCTAACGACACTTGCAGCCGAGGCTCGGTAGCACATGCTGCCGCAGCCGTGTTCGGAATCTTTTTGTAGAAATTCATACAACTACGTTGATAACCAGAGCCCTTAGTCCAGGTTTTGTGTTGTTTACTCAAATTTTTGCGTTCGCGTGTGGCTCCATACATTTTGGTTAGTTCTTCATCGTTTCGGCCAGGGGCGCTGTACAAAAATGTATAGGGCAATATCGAACAGATGTAATTTCAATTTATGTGTAAACCTGGACTAACGCCTCAGTTGTGTAGCCACAGCCGGCCTAGTGCAGCTGCTGCAAGTGTAGTAAAGCAAGTGAAAGATTCGAATAGCACCCTTAAGGATTATTACGAGTAATATTAAAATTGCCACGAATTTCTCGGATAACTTCAACTACTGCTTTTTGTTTTTAGTAGTAAAGTATATGATAAAAAGTACATATAAAAATAATAAGAATATTCTTTCTTTTTGATAATCTTTTAGTATACAAAAATGTATGTCTCTATAAAAATGTATAATAACACCTCAGTTTGTAAACATTACGGGCTAAAACGAGTTAACGCAGGATTATGTGCCAATAGTTAAAAAAGAAAATAATTATTACATCAACACGTCAACATTTCCAAAATTGCTAAGTCTGGATACCGAGAACGAAGTCTGGCAACACTAAATACGTCATCTGATTGACTGAATTTGACATTTCCTTTTTTTTTGACAGCAACAGTAATAAAAGATTGATTTTTTTTTCAAATAATTCGCCCATTTTCGGACACTAAAGCCTTTAAGACCATACCGCCACTTCTTATGTATGTAATCCGTAATGTAAAAACAATAAAAAAATCATTGTAATTTTTCTGGTGGGTTAATTTTAATTTTAATTAGTGATATGAAAACAGCAAAAAATCCCTATATTTTTAAAGCACATATCATTTTTAGAAAATATGTTTGGTTTTTTACTAACAAAAAAAAATTAAAAAATATTGACAGGTTAATTCCGTGCATCCTTCTTTGGTGAAGAGTATTGTCTCAGAGTACACATATAGGAATAAATCTGAAAACTGTACATTTTTATTTAAATCACATAAAATAGGGCAGCAAAATCCACAAAATATGGGTTTTAAATTCAAAGTGAGTAAATCGTATCATGTAAGGTATCATATAAAATAACTTCATTAGCACATGCTAAAACAGGTTTTAAATTATTTTAACAATATGTTTGTACGGAACCCTCGATGTGCGAACCTGACTCGCACTTGTCCATTTTTTTCTGTTCATATTGATGGCCTCAATCAAAAACAATCTACTTTTAACTACGAGGACAAGTACAAAGTGTAATATTTTGTTTTCCATGACATCACGTAAACAACCAATAATAAATTAATATATTTATTATTCTATATCATCAGAATTAACTTAATCGAAAAGAGTCCAAACTACAAATTCCATGTAAACAAACAATAAAACATTTCAGAAGAATACAATAATTCAAAAAATTGCATAAGCTACTCATATGTATAGTATATATTTATATGTAAAGAATTTTTACCGAATTGCTTAGTTCACTGTCGAACATGGGCTTTCCAACAAATTTCTTCTTCGGACACATAATAATCACACATTTCCGCACAACGTTTTCTTTCAACGGAAATCCAGTGGTACGAGTATGTGCCTATATAAAAAAGATAAAACCTAAGGATATTGTAGATTGTTTTTCAGCGATAAGGACGCCAGTTTTTTTACACCAGTTATAGTTAGGTAAGTTCCAGTAAGGTACTGTACTGTACCAGCCTTTTTAATAGTCCACTGCAGGAAGTAGGCCTACCCACGAAGGGTGATTGGGCCATATCCACCACGCTGGCCCAGTGCGGGTTGGTGGATTCACATACACCATCGAATTTCTTCTACGGACGCATGCAGGTTGCCTCACGATGTTTTCCTTCACCAAAAAGCCAGTGGTGTGAAATTCCGTACATAAATACCAAAGAACTCATTGGTACGGGACCGGGGATTCGAGAACTCACGACTTCACGATTGTAAGGCGGGTGTCACTACCTTTCGACCACCACGGCTTCAAGTAAGGTATGCTTAGATATATTCTTAGATTTCATTTCTGTTAGTCAAGCATGCGACCACGAAAAACCACGAAAAGAATTCTTTTCGACGTGTGAAAAAGTGACAAATATATTCTTCGCCATTACTCTGTCTCGTTCTGAAACGTGGAAAGAAATGCTGCGTGGCGCGCATCCTAGCCCGACTGCTGGAGTGTACTCGTACAATACCTCCACAGACTCCACACTAATTATATTATAGGCAAGATCCATCCGCTGCACATGTTTGTTCTCTAGTTAGGTATAGGTAAGTTCCGGTAAGTTTTACTTGAGCCCTTAGTTTTAATTTATGGTCTGCAAAATTTAACTATGGAAACTGACGTTGTTTTCGCACACTTATTTACTTTATACAACGGAAAGTGACTCATGTACCTCATTCTTAAGTCGTTACGACTATAATTACCTATAGGTACCTAACTTCAAAAAGGTCAGTCGGCTAGCCACAAAATAAAAATGTTATAGGCATCGCAATTATCATTAAAATTACGCTTCAGACATGTTAATTGTTATCAAAATATAGTTATCACGGAATCGCCGCATGACGGCCGCGGCCGGGCAAAGTCCAGCGAGTGATTCCCAACTTATCAGATTTGAGGAAATGGAAGATTTTTAACGAATATTTAAGAGCTGGTTCGTGTTTTTTCAATCTAAATGTTTTTTTTAATTAGCAAAATAGTTTTATAATGGTGTATTAATTGCCAATAACGGCTTTCAACATGCCAATAACTGCAAATAGAAATTGCGAACGAAACAAAAACACCATTTATACATGGTTATTCCTAATCAATTAGCATCCTTTTAAGGGCTTATTCTGTACATCAAAACTAACAACTAAGTATTGTACCGCGATATAATCAAAACTCAAAAAAAATCAGCTGTTCCATACATTTGGTCACGGGTGCACAATATTTTTGTATTAAACACCAATTTTGCATTTTTTTTTAGTTTTGACAAAAGTCGCAAAACAAAACATATTAGTTTTGATGTACAGAATAAGCCCCTAAAAGGATGCTAATTGATTAGAAATAACCCTGTATATATAATTACACTAGAGTTCACTAGACTAATATGGAAAGAGAAGATGTTTTTTGTGTGTTACCAAACGGCGAATCCGTGACGGTTCCACCGGACTTTTATTTAAACTAGGCCAAAGTACCTAGTTAAAACCTACGTACTTACGTAAAAATATCATATCTATCATTACAATTTCAAAATATTTCAATGGAACTATTAAACCCATTTCAATTAAATTCTTATTTGTTATAATAGTGGGCAGCAATTTCTAATACATCTAGTTTTGGTAAAATACGAATTAAGTAAATCGAAGTTTAATAACACCTAGTAGGTGCTTAGCTAATTGCAGTAAGCAATACGTGACAGCATAGGCGACGCCACAGAAGTTACGTAGTCATATCACACAATACATTATAAAATACGCTCAGTATATTGGTCAGCCATAGAGATAATATCTTATATTATAAAAATAGTTATACTTAGTTTCAAACAAAACAGCATTTAAATTATGGGACGGCATTCCTACTACACAGAGCGCACGATGTATTTTTGACCGACGAAATGGAGAAGGTAGGATCGAACTCAATTCGACGCGTATATTTTTTACTTAGCGGTTTCGAGGCATATCGTTTCTGTTAGATCCATCTAACTATGAATTTTGAGTAGTCTTGATCAATTAAACCAGCTCTTATGTATTATTATAAGATCCTCGGTGTCAAAACTGATAAAATAGCAGAAATAAAAAAACTCGTCTGGTATACGCGAAGGCAAACCAAATTGCTGTCGTTTATTTGGCTCAATATATGTATAAAAATAATCTATTCAAGGTATTAATACTACCAGCATGATGGCAGCAGACGAGCATTTGGATTAATTAATTTGAAATCTAAATCTTCATATATCGTTGCTTTGGTGCTGAACAGAGGTCATCATAATTACCAATTATTATATTTAAACGGGGATTCAACAAGCATATTTTCCTTATACGACTCAATTTTCATCAAAATGGGACCAATGGTTTAGAAGATATTATAAAAAATATATTTTGTAGTTGACCCTTGTTCCTTAATTGCTCATTATCTGAAAACTTTATTTTGTGGGTTAGCTCTCTTCACCACCAAAGCGACGATATGTGGTTTAGACAGTTAATTAGTAAGTCCAGATATATGTGTAATATTAAAGACTCATACAAAAATTGGTATAGGTACCTAATCTTGTTTTGATTAAACATAATAGAACTATGACTTAATGTCTTCCTAGCTAGGATAGATATTACACTTATCGTAGTTTCTTAGATAATCATAAAATCTACAAATATCGCACAATACACGCGTATGTAATAGGAGTAGGGTATATCGAGCTGCCCTTTTAGATTCACGGCCACAGAACCGATAAAGCACAGTAAACAAAAATAACTGTTGTTTTTCTGGACGTTTTTACGACTTAAAATCATCCTAGAGAATCACTTTTCTGTTCGTAATTTTTTGGAAGTAAAAATCTTTGTTTTGAGCTTTCATCATCATTATTTGCTGTTTTTTTTTTAACGCGAATAACCACCAACTCGGTTGATGGTAAGTGACGTCGTGGTCGAAGATGAAACACGCAGCTGTTTAGAAGATCAATACCTATTCACTCGGATCTTGAAAAGCCTTAGATTATATCTCTTAGGAAACATGAAAGCAGGAAGACTGTTCCATTCCCTGGTGGTACGAACCAGAAATGTTGAATCAAACCGCTTCGTACGTATCGAAGGAAAATCGACAGTGTAGGGGTGGTAGTGATTGCCCTGATGCCGGGGCACTAGAATACGGCATCGGTATCCCCTCCTGTAGTAAGAGCCTACTAAAAGGGGACCCCTGGGCTCGTGGGTGGTTAGAGTTGGGACTCTGGCCATCCACTCAAGCGGGCCCGAGAAGGACGGCAGCGTTGTGGCAACGCTGTCGTACAGGACCGCACAAGCCTGGTCTACTACCAGGCGAGTAGACACACGAAGTGCCGGGAGCACCGGTGCGTTCCTTTTGGAGATCCCGGGGCTCCCAAGAAGGCACATAGGCTGGCCACCGAGGGGGTTTTAGTGGGTATAATCCCACATAACCCGACTGCACCCCAAAGCGGTCGGGATCCTTCTTTAGAAGATTTCCCCCTAGTAAAAAAAAAAAAAAAAAAAGTGGTGGTAGTGAGGCGTATTTCTACTTGTTTTGTATTAAAAAGGGGATGGTAGGATAAGGTCGACATTTAAAGATGTCCACTGTTGTAAATCTATTTACTAAATGTTAAACTCTTAACATGAATAATCCGTCAGTGCTGATCTATGATATGTTTTCACCCTAAAATATACTTACCTACAATGAGAAATCTTATGCGCTGGAAACTTTACCCCTCAATTTCAAGTAGGTACAGAAAGATTTACTAGACAAAAAGGAAGGAACTCGGGTACAGCTGGAGAAGCTACAGCTATTGAATTTTATCCCACCTACGTATCATTCACGTGCGTATTCTATTTTTTACCTACTAGCAACGATAGGTTTAATTACTGTATCACATTTTATTTCTAATCAATGTAATGATATTGCGCAATTTAATGTTATTTACGGTGTTATCAATGTGTATCAAAATTACCGATGGATGAACCGAGGAAAACAATAAAAAACACTTTTAATATTTTACTTTGACAAAATTGCACCCAACTTCGCCGAATAGTCACATGTGACTATTTCGATTTAGAAATGGAAATACTATTTTATTTTGGAGGTAAATCGGGCAAAATTGCCTTTATTAACTACAACAAAATACAATACTAATTTATACATATGCTAGTACTACCTATAGATACTACACATAAAAAAGCAATTGGGTCATCCACAGACCCTTGAAGGTCTGAAGATAATCCTGAGGTAATAGATGTTACACGTGCGTGACCAAAACGCTGGACTAGATAATCTAGATATTCTTAAAAAAAACCGGACAAGTACGAGTCAGGCTCGCATATCGCGGGTTCAGTACAAACATGTTGTTAGAATAATTTAAAACATGTTTTAGCATGTGCTAATGAAGTTCTTTTACATGACACCTTACATGATACGATTTACTCACTTTGAATTTTGAACCCATATTTTGTGAATTTTGAGGCCCTATTTTTTTGTGATTTAAATAAAAATGTTCAGTTTTCAGATTTATTCCTATGTGTGTACTCTGAGACAATGCTTCTCGCCAAATTTCAAAGTTCTACGTCAACGGGAAGTACCCTGTAGATTTTGATTTTTGTGAGTGCGAAATATGCGTTTTTTTACGACATAAACAGCCCTAACTTTTTTAAACGTTAACTGAGAAGTTTTTCTTTTACACGACTGCAAGATACCATAAATATACGTAAACAGTTTAAATTTCAACTCGATATCTTTACACGTTCTCTAGATAAAGAGTATTGATATACACACAGACGGACAGACGGACAACAAAGTGATCCTATAAGGGTTTCGTTTTTTCCGTTTGAGGTACCCTAAAAACAAGCTGTCTTTGGGCATTTATGAACAAACGAAACCTACATTTAATCCTAGAAAACTCTCTTATCCATCTAACTCCACATATGTTTACTTCCCCGTAAAATTAATTAAATTGATAATTCAATCGTGAATAATCTAGACCAAGACTGCGATAAACCGATTTGGATCGAGGCCGTCTGAGGTATAAACGTCTGGATAACACTATCAATAGGTGTTTACTGTCTGACAGCTGCTGTAATCGGCAGCAGATATTACTGGTTACAGTCCTTGCTAATTCAGTTTCAGCGACATCATTAGCCTAATAAACGATAACTTAGACAATAACTTAACACTGAACAAAACTTATCAGCCGGCAAGCGCGGCGCAGGACGTCCACTCACAAAGTGGACAGATTTTTTTATTTCAGTTCACCAGCATTGTGGACCAATACATTGTTAAAAGATTAAACATAATAAATAGAAACTAAATGTCATAATTATAGGCCAGATCACCTTATACCGCAAAATCGCGCTGGATGCAAGCAACTTCCAACGTGTATTTTTGGAGATCCATAATTGGGGAGGACTATCCAACAGGAGACGTTTTGTGGACGATGGTTGAGACATAACTTAGACTTGTCTCTGTGTATGATCCATGGCATCCCCAACAAAAGGAATCATAAAAGGGATAGATATATATTTTTGACCGATAAACCGGACCGGAGGAGGTACTCAATTCGACGCGTATATACCTATTTTTTTATGTGTGACCACGCGCATAACTTTTTACATAGATGAGTTTACCCTCTTGAACTTAATGTGAAAAATGCTAAATGGATCTGTGCGAAACATTCGCGAATTCTGTAGGTACACAGGTGAAGTCGGTCATGCTGTTTTTTTGCGAAAAATAATGATTACTGTCCACACTTGCGATCTCAGAAAAATAGTAAAAACATAGTGTAAATGTGGACCTTATCAATAACAACGATCGTTGTACTTGTACCTCTTCAAATAAAAAAAAACTCTTGTGAACGTGAAGCAAAAAGAAATCTTGTCAAAGCACCACACTATATAGTTTCAATTAAAAAAAAAATTGTCTAGTTTGTAGAGATAACTTAGAAACGTCAACGAAGTCGATGCTTAGAAGGTGTTTTCCTTTTATCTACAAAATATGAAATAAATTATATCATGAAGAAACATTTCACAAAATGTGGTAAACAGAAAAATGCCAGGTCGATGATGATATCTCTACCCCATCCTTTATCCAGATTAGATCTACTTATTTAATTAGAACCAACTCTTCCTTTCCTTTAGATTATACCTACTCGTTGAATTAGAACAATTAGATCTGCTTGCAATTAGTACTTATAGTCCCTATTGAAATTATCTATAGCTGTAGGCCGAATCAAACTTCTTGGCGGCTGTGAAGTTAACGATAAGCTGCGCAAAAACCAATCGGACTGAAGCTCACATGAACAGCTGCGCTCGCATGAACAGGATTGAGTTAATTTCACAACCGTCAGGGGCGTAGCTACCGCCGTATCTGTCGTATCAATTATACGAGACCCCCGGACCACAGGGGCCTCCGACGTGTGAAAGCAAACATTAATAAAAACTTCCCAAATTGTTTTTATTTAATTGTGCATTACATTGTAATACAATACAAACAATTGTTCTTCTGGTTTAGTAGTATTAGTCTAAATATAAAAATAGTAGATTTAATAAATGAGTTTGCCGAAAAAACGGCAACGAGAATGTATGTTGTTTTTAAACTTTCGCAATTTGAACACATTATTATTATATACTAAATCGGGCAGACTGGTTTACCCGTGACCACGGTCGATGCAACTCGGCCGAAACGTCGGGATGAGAATGTATTTATTTATCTTGTAATTTTAGTGTGCGATTAGTCCCGTAGTATATAATAATAAGGAGAATGTATATTTAATTTGAATTGTTTGTAAAAATTTTGGAAAATATATTATGATGAAAAAATATTTCTTTTAATTTTCTGCATTTTTTTTTTCTTTTGTGAAAAATCTTTACCCTTCATAAGGGCCTACAAACAAGTTTTTATTCGGGGCCCCGCCAAGGCACGCTACGCTACTGACAACAGCCAAAAAGTTTGATTCCGCCTATATTAGTCCAACATACCATCCAACGAACCCTTTCCCATATCTTACCTAATAGTTCCCGCAAGAAACAAGGAAGTCATTGTCCTAAATCGATCCATACTAAAGAAGATCCGAAATCGCGATTAGAGCTCGATGGCATGACTGTCGGTTATTCACTTATTCCTGAACGAAACCTCGAGATTTATTGCTTGAACGTAATCACTGAAGTATTGTGAATAAATAGACTTTTACGGACGAAATTACCAATTGAAGTTTTAAAAGCGATTTTTACGTTCAGACTGAGCAATAGAATTATATTAGACTGAGATTTTTACATGAATAAGCGATGGTAATTGACCTAGACTCTACCAAAACAAAGCGGGGCAGAGATGTAGATCCCACTGTAGGTAAGTCCATTGCAGAAATGACATACATGTATGTAGAAATAAAATATCAGATAATTATTTATTTTACGCCTTAAGTGGCTTTGACCGTGTACAGAATTCAAATAGTTCGTATCGATCAATGTATCATCGACCTAGTAATTTTCATGCTATTGTTGATTTTTCAAAAAATAATCTAGCCGATTTCGATAAAATTTATAAGGGACCACATTTAAAATCAGTTCGTAATTGGCGCAGTAATCGCGTAATACAAAAAACATGAATTCAGAACCTTATTTTCTGAAGTCGGTTAAGAAGGTGTAGCTACTATAACAAAAAGTAGAAATTTGGGTCGTAATTATGAACACTTTTACTAATATTCCAACCAGGAGTTCGAGGAAAATAATCGGCATGTCCCATACATAATTATAACTTGAAATCGACATGTGTGATCCACAATGGGTAAGCTAATTTTTTTCCAGAATGATGATCAAAATCACTTCCTTCCGGCATAAGTAATGTACAAAGGGTGATTAGACTATATCCACCACGCTGGCCCAGTGCGGGTTGGTGGATTCACATACGCCATCGAATTTCTTCTACGGACGTATAAAGTATACCTCACCGAAAAGCCATTGGTGTTAAATTCCATTCATACATTCCGAACTCATTGGTACGGGACCGGGATTTGAACCCACGTCCTCACGATTGTAAGGCGGGTGTCACTACTACTAAACCACCACGGCTACTATAACATACTATTGCATAAGCAACTTTTCTGAATAACGCTGCATAATCATGCTTAGGGAAGAACAGTAACAGTAACAGTAAGAACAGTAACAATAATTCATAGCATTGCAGATTGTGTTTGGTTTTTCTCCAAGCAAGTATAGCATTTATGTATGCCGTGGACTTAAATACTATAACACTTTGCCCATCTTCGCACATCTCCAGTCTTCTTCACTTTGGACGACTTTGGGCTCTGCCTTGGTTGTAATCTCAATAATTTTGCAATTGAAAGAGCGAAACGGAATCCAAAGTTATGTTAAGTTGTTTTAGAGCTAGTAGTACGCCCATAAATCGAAGGTTAGTAGCATTAAGCTATCCAATATAAAAAGAAATGCTAAGTAATAGAGAAAATGACAAAAATGTCTGCGATAAAAAGCCATCAGTTAGGATTTTTATGAACTACGAGTAAGTTAGGTACAAATACCTGTAGGCTCTTGAAGTGAACTTTTAGATTTGTATTGCTTAAATCAATCTAAATCGTTTAAATGATAATGGATTTTGGTACACGGAAATTAGGTAGTAGTTACTATAGGTAGGTACAGAAAGTTTCTCTATGTGACATATTCAAGGATACCTATATCGAAATTGTACTCATCTTTATGTGCAACTTTTACAGTGGAACCGAAAACTAGTACACTCGAAAAAAGGTGTACCTTACAAGTTTAATGACTTGGAATAAAAATGTATGATTAGCCGATTTTCTTTAGGATGTATTCTTATTAGTTCTAGAACTTCGATTTGGTTTGCTCGTCAAGTTATTCAATGATGTAGGCAAGTAATGGCATCGTATTATAGGTATAATAAATATCAAATTAAGACCAGTTACAAGCGGCTTGTAATCTGAGCGTAGGTACAATATTACCAATATACCTTCGAACATAAACAAACAAATACCTATACACGAAATATAAACGGCCACTCGTACGCACCTAAGGCGCAAACTGCGCCTGAAACGCTTCCAGCCTGCATTTGATGGAAATAAATATATAAATATTGAGGGACATCTTACACACGGTCTCTGACCCCAAACTAAGCAAAGCTTATGATATGGCTGCCAGATACTGATATACTACATATACATATTTTAAATACATACTTATAGAGATAGTACCTAAATAACACCCAGACACAGAGCAAACACCTATGTTCACCACATAAATGCTTGCCCTGGGTGGGGATCGAACCCACGCCTCTTTGATCCAGGAGTCAGGTTCACTAACCGCTGAGCCACCGAGGCAGTCGTGTAGTGCGGTCTGGAGCGCGATGTGCATACGATTTCATAAAAAGATTGACGACTGCAACGCGTACGTCCCCTTCGGCGCGTGATAATGGGCGGTTGCTTTATTTCAGAGTTATCACAGAATAACTAGTAGATACTATAAGTAAGCCATTGTGGGGCAAGCGTGGAAGAAAGTCACGTGCTCTATAAAATGTCTAAAATGTTGCCAAGATTATGCCATAAATGAGGCCAAACTACCCTATCTACCTGACTGTTCAGCGAACTGACGTCTTGCCATAGCATATAATTTCAACATACAACATAATAACAGCTTGGCTGAAGAGCCAAAAGCGTGTTGACTGTTTGCCAATTCCGGTTGTTTCAGTCGTTAAAACTTGAAGTTTAGTCTAGACTCACCGGCATTTCTTCCGTGAACCCGCGTATTCCGCCCTCCGCGCCCGCCGCGCTACTGCCGCGAGGAGCAAGCTTCCACTGTGCCAGCTCGCCTCCTGACTCCATCCGAGCCTTCCTCGCGTGACTGACATCTTCAACCACCCCCGCTTCAAAACCAACCCTATCTTTACCAACAACAAAGCCCCTTTCACCTTGCTCGCCGTCTTTATGATCTACATTTGCATTTGACGAGTCTTCGACATTGTCTTCTATCATTCCAATACTTTTATCAACATCGCTAAATTCAACTCTCTTTTCATCTATACTACGATTCGTATTCGCTTGAGTGGTATCTTGGAATTTTTCTTTCAGTGAATTGATAAGCGCCTTTCTGGCCTTTTCATAATTCATTCTTGCCTGGTCTTCCCTCCATTTTTTCAGCACTATATCTTTTGGAAGTTTTGATTGATTTAATTTGAAAGTCACCTCTTTTTGGCGTGTGAAATTGGTCGTGCTTGTCGACTTATCTTTGAATTTAGGTTGACTGGTTGTTGGGGCGGTTTTTGGAGGATTTTCGGACGTTTCAGTTTCTTTGCTTCCGTATTGGTCCCACCATTGTACGCCAACTTCGTCAATAGGCGCTCTTGATCTCGCTGAATGAATTGATTTTGGTTCATCGGACATAATTGATCATTTTTAATTCTAAAACAGTTCAAAACCTCTACGATCTCGATATCCTACAACTGTGTAAAAAGTGCCCAAAATCTACGCGTGCTTCCTAAGAAAGACTAACCACTACTGCTTTCCGTAGCAATTTCCAAAATTTCTGCCAATCACTGCCTTTTCAAGTTCCAGTGAGTAAATGATAGAAATAGCAACAATAGCTATTGTACATGGTTATTAACGGAGGTTCTATTATAGGCTAAGTAGGTCAGTGTGTAAGTCAGGTACTACATTACATGCAAGTCTATAGATATCGTACTTTGAAATGATGTGCAACGCTCTTAACTAAGTTCAACTTAGTACACTAACATTGATGGTTATTAATTGGTACGTCATTATCATTGATGTGATTTAGGTAAAGTAGATACAATTTTTTAAATCTCAATTTACACACAATTATTTTTCAATTTAAAAACTAGTATAAAACCTATCCAAAAAAACTTACGTCACGTTTTCAGTTGCAAATGTATGAAAACCCTTAATTCATAACAATACAATAATATTTTTATATTTCATCTGAAGTAAGAAAGAAATAACTTTATACCTGGGGCCTTATTTTGTAAGCGCTCTGGCGTTCGGCTTCGCTTTTCCTCCCGCTCGCTCTCGCGGCGTGAGTAACTGGCGCGAGCAGGAGTAAAAGCGAAGCCGAACGTCAGAGCGCTTACAAAATAAGGCCGCTGGTACGCTACATCAGAATGTATAAAACGAGATGAAATAAGTAAGTGTCAATACTTGAATTTCAATTTAGGTAATAATTATTTTTCGCCTTATGGCATAACCGACTTCAACCGTATACATAATTCGAAGAGTTCGCACGCAATAATGTTTTATTGATATGGTAATTTTCATATTAGGTATTGTCGGTTCTTCTGAAAAAACACCGTTGAAGTATGATCTACAAAAAAAAAAAAAATTTAAATCGGCGCACTTATTTGTTCCAAATTCAAAAAGTGCACGGCAATGATAATTCCGGCGCACTTATAAAGTTTCTTATAGGAAATATTTCCTTTGGGCGCACTTAAAGGCGAACCAACTAGTCCTTTTCGAATAGATGTGATGAAAAAAAACATACAGTCGAATTAAGAATCCTCTCTTTTGAAGTCGATAGTTCAAAAACTAGTATAAAACTTGTGAAAAAACTTCTGTCACGAATTCAATTGCAAACGTTTGGAAACCCTATAAATTAATGTTTAAAAATACCAACTATTCTTACGCAATACAATAATTAGTAACCTAATCACGCTTGAATAAACGAGTTCAAAAGGTTATTCATGTTGTTCTGATAACCACTAGATCAATTTCGGAATCCGGGATGCTATCTCTGGGACTTTGATCGCTGATAACGACTGTCAATGATAATGTTTAATAGACATAACAATTTTAGTTACCTAGCAAATACATTAACTCTGTGTTGTCTTGCAGCCGCACTCGGAAACATTTAATAATAAGATATTGAATTAAACTTTTAAATTAAGATGTGAAATACTTAGTTAAAACCGTTTAGCTATTTCAGAGGTTCAAGCAGCTTAAAAACTCTGTCATAGAACTCTACAACTTAGGGATCTACAATTTATTTATTTATCGCAGTTGCCTCCATGTTAGAAAGTAATTTTTAGTAGATATATTATATTTATTTATTATTAAATTTATTAATTTATGTATAGTATTTTTAAGCTTTAGTAGGTATGTTTTGTATGCATTATTATTGTTGTAATATTCGAATGTACATGTGTATATTGATTTGTATGTATATATCTTGTATATTTATAACTCTTTATTCAAGTGTATTCATTGTGTTTTAATTGATTCGCCTTTATTGTATACCCTGTCTCTTACCTTCTTCTATAATCCTTTCCTCTCTTAATCAGGTTGCCTGGAAGAAATCGCTGTAAGCGATAAAGCCGCCGGTTGTCGCACTATTTTAATCATATTGCACTCTTTTACTGTTATTTTGTCAATTGTGTGAACAATAAAGCGTTTCTAGTCTATTATATTTAACGAGTCATCAGAGCTACGGTAGCGCTCAGTGTAATTGCCTCCCGCGGTCACCCATCTAAAAACTGACCATGCCGAACGCTACCTTACTTCGGTGACCACTGACAAACACCTAGTCAAAATATACGATAGCTCTTACGTATAAAAATACCACCCGCCAAAGGCAATGCTGCCTTTGCCAGTTATGCAAACCGCCAAACATTTAATTAACAACTGGTAAGTGTAGTAACAACTCTATTATTGTCTTATCTATGTAAGTGTGCAGACAATTAGTGGTGTGCAAGCATTGCTGTTTAGGGTTGACAGGCAATGTTTCCAGCAAATTGTTATGTAGCTATCCTGGTGACGAAATTTTAGATTCGCTCGTAGGGGTCTAAAATAACTAAGTAGAAATAACCCGGACCCAATTTAAAGTAGATATACCTAATCTGCATCACGGTACCGCTCAGTTGTAAATACTTGCAAGCAGCCATCAATGTGAAAACTGTTTGCCAATTGCTAAACTTTCGCAATCGCTAGTCAAAACAGTACTTAAAGTTGTCCAAAATCTCAAACACATAGGATAAGCTATTTTTATCTTATTATTTATTATTATAATAGTTTATGTAAGTTTATGTATTTTATTTATTTTGAAACTGTTTTATTGTTTATTATATATTATTCTTTTTTAGTTTTGATCTGTGTTGATTGTAGTTAATTTATCTCTTTGTCTATTTATTCATGCCTACTTCCCAATGTCTTCTACCTGTAGGTTGACTGGCAGATAATGCTACTTAGCGTTAAGTCCTCCTTTTGTACAAATGGTGTGCAATAAAGTGATAAATAAATAAACAGGCCAAGTATGAGCTAAATTCGTTCCTCCGATTCAAAACTTTAAAATTGAAAAACCGTTAGAATTGGAAAAGTCATGGAAGCCCTTTGTGCTCAGTAATGGGACACATACGACAAAACATTAATCGTAATATATCATTTCCATTTCAGGTTTCATGACAAAACAATTATATGATTTGGTGCCTAAACTGTTTTTATAGCTATTAATATATGAAGCAAAAAGAAATGTTTCACTTCATCAAATATGCAGTATATTATTACAAGAAATTATTTGAAAAAAAAACCGACTTTTTAATCACGAGTAGGTGCGTGTACCTTTTATCTTATTTATGTTTAAGAATACGAATCTGTCGTACACTTCCTGGTAATTACTCTTTGTACCTTTTATTTTTATAATTAATTGGCTTCCTCCATACGTCTAGACATTCAATGAACCAATAAACGGTTAAAAGTGATAAGACAAATGAAGGCAGGTACAGACAGGCCCTTTGTTTTCTTTCTATATTATTATACCAATATTTGAATATTATGAAATAAGTAGATAATTAGCTTAATTAATGCATTTCGTGGAAGCGGCGCGGCCATGGGTCATCGGCTGATTTGATTTACAAATAAAATGGATAAGTGCATCGCTTAAAGTGTTATCAATTTGGCTGATGATTCGTCGTAAATTGAACTTAATATTGAACGTGGTAGAGTTTCAAATACCTTCTTACAGCTTATTTCTTTTGTGTGCCTACCTAGTTAAGGAACTTTTTTGTAGAGTTGTGATTAACGGAAACCACGCAATAATTTCGTGAAGCAACCGTGCTGATACCAAATGCGGATTTATCTGCATTGAAAATAAATTAAATATAAGGTTTTTTCTGGATTAATGATTACTCAGAAAAATAAATTAAGTCGCAATTTATTGCAATACTTTAAAAAATCTCGTAGATTTCCGTAGGTGTTACTTTGTCACGTAGTTGCTACGACAGCTACGCCGTAGCACTGTGAACGCCGTTACGGTACGTAACGAATTAGAAACATACCAAAACTGTATTTTTTTTTATCTTTTTTTAATAGATTTGTGTTTGACTACATACTGCCTGATGTTAAGCAGGTATATTATGCGCTATACCCTAGGGTATAGCACGCTTACCTAGAAGATACGTATTTACCTACTCGGTATTTCAAGACACCCACGTTTTACTTTAGCGGGAAGACAGACCCATGCAAAGCGTTTCACATTCTAGCTGTTTGTATGAGGAATGTGGATTTGAAACGATTGGTTCTAACGCGCGGAATGTCCACCATTAAAAGGAGGTGCTTTGGTCGCGTCTGTCTAGACGTACGATACAAGAAAGAGACATGTGGGACCAGACTGTGCAACTCCTGTGGGTGCAATCTGCGAAGTATATCCGATAAACACGCTACCTTACGTCAATGCTCGAAACTTTGCAGCTGCAACTTATTCTAGTCAAGGTATCGTTGTATATCAGCTTTCAGGCTCGCCATTCAATCGACTCCAGAGCCTCCAGTTGATAGTTACTCTTGTTTTGTTTACAACGCACACGTTAATACATTTACGCATTTATACATGTTGTTTAGTTATTCCAAAACAACATTTTAAGTTCATTCTATTTCTTAACATTTAATAATCACTGGATAGAACTACTCCTATACTTAACAGTAGTACCACAAGATATACAAACAGCAGCAATTTGATTTTTTATAGTAAAATACTGGACCGAGTATTTTTTTCGGCAACACCGCGTTTGTCCTTCAACTTACATTTACATAGGTAGGTAAGCCATGCGGCAGTTAATAAATAAATAAAATAAATATTAGGGGACATCTTACACACAGCCTCTGACCCCAAACTAAGCAAAGCTTGTGATATGGCTGCCAGAGACTGATATACTACATATACATATTTTAAACACATACTTATACAGACAGAACCTAAATAACACCCAGACTCAGAGCAAACACCTATGTTCATCACACAAAATGTTTGCCCTAGGTGGGGATCGAACCCACGCCTCTTTGACCCAGAAGTCAGGTTCACTAACCACTGAGCCACCGAGGCAGTCTAATCAACTTAGACACCACTTACCGACTTAGGTTAATGAAACACAGAAATGTAAATATATTGACTCTGACTATAGAAAGCTGATTATACCTCTTGAGAATCAAGCCCGCTTTTCTAAGAAATGTTCACAAAAAATTCTTGGTAACTTCCGATGTTTATTTGTTTACCATACAGCTCAAGTAGGTCGTGTCGTCTGGGCGCACTGTACTTTGGACGTCTGAGCCAATGCACTGGGGGAAAATCACCAGCCGGGACCTTCCTTATCTACCTACTGCAGGGCCGGATCTAGGCCAACTGGGGCAACTGCCTGGGGCCTCCACAATAGGCCGGGGGCCCCACAATTGATTTCTGGAAAAAATCAAATTCCAACTGCTGGTGTTTCACAACCAGCAACCTTTTTTTTCTTTTTTGAGCTATTTTAACTTCACTTACATTACTTTGTAGAAAAAATATTATATGATACACAAATATTGACAAAAACGATTGATTTATGTTTGTTCACTTTAATCAGGCAATCAGTAAAATATCAAAATTCCAAATCGTATTAATAAGTAGGGTATTTACTTGGAATTTACTTATTTTGGTGATTTCTGTTTTGTGGCAAAGAGGCCTCCACTCTTTTGTTGTCCCAAGGCCACCACACCTCTAAATCTGACCCTGACCTACTGGGCTATTTATTGCTTCACTTGGAGACTAAATCGCTGTTGCATCAGCCGGTAGTTAAACTTAATTTATTGGAAATGGAATAATATATAATCGTTGATGTTAAACAGTTGTACTGTCTAGTCTAGAGTTTACTACGTATCCTCTATACGTAACGAGAGACTTTTTAAGGCTGACAGGCTAATTATACCCTAGTTGCGCTATTAACAAAACATGTGCAACTACCAGTGTGACCAGTTAGTAGGTACAATACGACAAAAAACACAAAAAAACTGTGTCTAATTGGTAAAAATGCTTCTATTTAACAATTTGGAGGTTTAGAGATAAACTACCTATTGAGTCAAATTTTTTTTTATCCGCATAGATTGAAAATTAATTTTAAAAAAAACGGAGGGCTCTATTTTGGTTTTAACTAAAGTAATAGACTCAGAAAAATTTGAACTTTCTTGAAATGTAACGAGTATTGTGGTTGGAATTTTTTGATTATTATTATACAATTACCATACATTTTGTGGACATGTCCTTTCCGCGTGTGACAACGGCTTTTAACAGACTTTATATGTTAATACACTAAAAGCTGACAGTTATTTCTTCTGATTTTGTCAATTTCTTTTAGCTAGGGGCTTTGGTTTTACCATCGACTTGGCATTTTTACTTTGGGTTTTACAAATCAATGTGTGAAAATTGCGCAGCAATTGTTATAAACCAAGGTTGCGAATTCAGACGCATAGCAGACGGTAGATTAGCTGTTATCAGCGCGTGCGCTGCTTTTTATCACTAAACCATGTCTTTTAGGCTTGAGCACACAATAACTAACTGGATAAAACAAACTTGTTTTGATCGTTTCATCTTTGTCGTTTGCTTGCATGTTGTTTTTATTATTTGTATACAATATACGTAGATAAGTATTGTACTTGGAAATTTTATTTAGGATTACTGAAGCATAACTGACTTCCTACTTCGTAATTCAGGCTACTTAGTGACCGGACCTTACTAGGGGAACATGCATTATGTGGAAATGAAAAACGGTCGTCTACAGGTGTAAGCGCAAAAAATACAAGTACCTACATACTTTCCAAAAGTTGAATTTTTGGTATTACGTTATCATGGTGGTGTACAACAATACCCTGGAGTCAGTCAGCTGGGTTCTTTAGCTTTTGATGGGGATACCCGTTTGAGTTAAAAAGAAAAGAGTATCTTGCAACTATATTTATCTTCTTTTGTCGATGAATGTAATATTATTTTGTACAAAAAAAATATATTACTTACAGTGCATTTTTATATCTAGTAAAAATTTATTGGTAAAAATGTGAAAAAATTGTTGAACCAGACGAGCACGTTAAAGCTGGAAACATACTATCGGACGCGACTAACAGTCGCGACTGATAGGTATCTAGATAATGAATGTACACTGAGCCGTGCACACTATCGGGCATAAGTCGCGGACGTCACCTTGGGTTGACCATGAGCGTTCGGACGTCCGAGAGAGATCTGGCGCGCCGGATGTTTTAAGACTGTGCACACTACTAAATCGCGACCGTCAACCGCAAAGAGCAGACTACAGCAGACAGAACAGTCCGTCAGCCGCGTCTGATAGTATGTTTCCAGCTTAATGCATCAATATTATGTAATATTTTCTGTAATATTAGGTTATATTAATATCAATATAAAGTTAACTTATCTTCTAAAAACTGAAAATTGGTTGGAGGTTTAACTACAGTCAGTCACTTGTAACAGGGTCTGTCAGTCAGGTTTTAAAATGGTGCTACTTTAAAGCTACAATTAGGTAACTTGAGGCTTCCTCGCGACAAGTTTTGAGCGACATGAAGCTTGAAATAGTTGGTTTACTAGCTCTATGCTTAATGTAACAAATGCATGCGTCAATTTATTTTGTTAATCACATAAAATACTTAAGTAATTACAAATCCTGGTGACGATCTAATTAATCGCACGGATGTTTCCACTGTGATAACCATTAGGAAAGTAAACAAAGCTCTTGGACTTTTGGTTGAATCAACCCGATTCTAGAACGGCTAGCGGCTGCCCAAATGTTTACATTATTATAAATACGTACATGACACTATACACGTACAGATACAGGAATTAATTTATCATACTGTCTCGATAGCGTCGGTAAAAATCACTTCTTCGATATAAAATACTAAGAATTCTGAAAGAATGTACCTAATTACTTTCTTTCGGAACCAATAAGATAATTATAATGACCTAGCTAATTAGTCTTAGGCTTTAATCCTTCTGTCTTTTATCATAGTATATCATTATCCTCTAGTTAAAGTATCTGTAGTTATAGTTATCTATTGGCTAAAGTGGCGATGGGCAGGTCATATAGCTAGATATAAGGACAAGAGATAGACCTCCGAATCGACGAAATGGAAAAGACCGATGGGAAAAAGAAGAAAAGGCCGTCCAACAAAAAGATGGATTGACGACATAACAAGCGTAGCGGGAAACGACTGGATAGACAAAGCTAAAGATCGAGAGACTTTGAATAAGCTGGAGGAAGCCTATACCCTAGAAGGGGTTCCAAGATAAGAACAAGAAAATCTGTGATTCTAATGTATAAGTACCAGTTATCAGTGTTATTTGTTAAGGATTTTGGAAATAAACAGGCTTATTATTATTATTATACTCACATATAATCACAAGCAAAGCTTGGTCCTTTGGTAGGCATCAATGGGGCCGAAGCCAACACCGAGAGGCCCTTTTACACCTTTTTTATAAAATTAATATTAAATGTTGTGTACATAAAGTAGAATGAAAATAAAAATAACTATAGCTAGATGTCACTTACAGTATATCGGGCTATTGTGATGTGCTGTTCGATGACTTAATACCGGCTATGGAATGAGGTACGGCACCCGCCAAATAATGCCTCATTTCAAATATTCAGGCGGGTGGTGACTTGCCATCCACTAAATGGGCCCCCCATAATAGCTACCTATATTGGCGCCGGAGGGGCAACATTGGTGTGGACAGCTTAGGGTGTCGAGAGGTGTGCTGCGCTTTCACTAGACGCTACTCGCGGCGTTATGCCCTTTAACACTTCCACCCTGGAGCTTAGGTTCTTAGCTCTTGCGGTTTCTACTCCAAACCGGCCGGTTAAGGCAAGAGAGGAGTCAGGGGTCTCATTTAGCCCCAGGGAATCAGGGTTCGCGGTGTCGCCACTCACCGACGACTCGCCACAAAGTCGCCCCTGCGATATGATTATTATTATCATTATCCTCATCATCATTTAACCTGATGTTTATTTTTGGTGTTGGGGTATAATCTAGTTAGTACAAACTACGCTGTGGGCAGCCGTACTACTAGTAACGAAACTGTGCTACAGACGCTAGTGTCTTCCATACCATTAGTTAGATAACCGTCCAAAAATAATCCAAAGTCATGCTTTTTGGAATTTAGTATTTTAAATTAAAACTATGCACTTTTAGCAGCCAAAAAAATAGAATAGAATAGAAAACACTTTATAGTACATAGTAAATATAAGAAGAAGAGTAATACATGAAAAACTTAATTAGTGTAGCGCAAGGCGACCTTATCGCTGGAAGCAATCTCTTCGAGGCAACCCATGCACGGAACTGAATGATCTTAAAATATATCAAAATTTAATAAATATTGATAATTATACCTAACAATTAAATTTCGTACAGTTATAATAGTTAAAATAATCACAGACTTGTTGAATATTAAATAAATAAATAACTGAATAATAATATTATCTATTCCTAAATTTTCGTAGAGAGATATAATAATCGCAAACAATCATTCATCAAGTGGGTAACGGGTAATAACAATGTTGTGGTTATGATTTGACGTAGATATAACATTCATATAAATTCAAACTCTTCGTTTCTCATAATTCTATTACAGCAAAAGATAGCTGCTATCATTGTACCCACCTATCAATACATACATAACGATGTTTGCAGCCAGCTAAGAAATACGGCAGTCAGTAAACAACGCTATCTGCCGCTATAACCATCCCCTGCGTTATCGTCTAGACCGGATAACTATATACAGACTTCGCCCCTCCACGCGCTCTCTGCCTGACTCCACTCGTGACTCTTAACACGCACATAATTACCTAACCGTCATAGTACGAGATCCCACTGCAGAATCGTAGCGCTCATAGAGTACACGCTTAAAACCTATTTTTTACATAAATTTTTGAACAAATATAGATATATATTTATACTACGTTACCTATCGAAATTTGGCCGCAATTTATTTTTTCTGCGGCCAAGTGTCCAGTGGCAAACATATTGTGTAAGTATATATTATAAGTCCTTATACATAAATTATATTGCTATGCCAGTGGATTTTTTTAAACACATGAACTATATTTTATGTCTAAAAAAATATTAAAAGTATAACTTTATTAGATACGAGTACATACATTTCGACCTAGCAGACAAGACAAGACCTAGTAATTCAAGGAGAACGTACTATTTACAGCTATCTACATAATTAAAAATAAACTTATACAAATATCACTAAAACTAATATATATACAAAACTAAATTTATAACATATAAAACTTAATCTAAAAGCCCCTTTGTAGAAGGAAACGTGGCCAGAATGCTGGCAGCATTGCCTCGCTGAATGGCAATGCTGAGCTTTTGACCAAAGTAGACGCCAGCATTCTGGTCACGCGTCACTTCTACTAACCGCCTGGCCAGGTCTTTGTAGAGTGATAGGGCGTCCGGCCCCCATGGACCTAAAGTCTCAACCCCAAACGGCACAAAGAGGTATATTCTATCCAACGACTCATATTTGTGCCGTTTGAGGTTTTCGGCTTTAACTGCGGCAGCGCCAGCCCCAATTGTTGTGACAGGAAGGTGAGACGACGCCAGTGTGTCGACACAAGTTGCGTCCCACACTAAAGGTCGTCCCATCTTCCATGGCACCAATGTCATTCCGTCGGGCCTCTTACCGTCGTCTCGCAACAGTCCGTTGGGCTCTAAGACCGACGGGACGCCGGCACTGACGAATGCCCGACGGATGACGTCATTCAGACTGGCGTGTCGCGAAAGGCGCCCTGCACTTTTAACGCATGACAATGCATGGTGGCCAAAACGGTCGACTTGATCACCGCATTGGCAGCAGTGCGCGACCAAACATGGAGCACCTAAACGTAGGGATACGCATATCCGGAAAGAGTTATTGTCTAAAAGGTTGCCAACGTTTATTGAAGGTATGGCATGTAACCAAAGCCCCGACTCCCATCTCGAAACGGCAAGCAAGCGAGCACGCTCTGTGATAGAACTTGAAGTTTGTATTAGTTTTTGCAGTTCTAACTCACAGAGCGGCCCGTCCCACTGTCTCTGAGAATTGGGAGCCTTGGGCAAAGGTTGGCTTGGGCAGGCTATTTTCCAACTCTCAACAGCATTACTCAGATTGCTGATTTCTAAATTTGGAAGAGACGATGATAATATGTCATTTACTAACTTTTGAGTGCTGAAAACTGAGGACAAGAAAGCTGGCAGAGCTACACTGGAAATTTTCCGTATGCCGAGACCGCCAAACCTTACAGGCAGTGAGGCTTGGCGCCAAGCACGGTCGTCCAAAGGGGTGTTAAGAATGGTGGTGAGTGTATCCTTTTGAACGTTGTCAAGCTGTTGTAAAGATAAAGGGTGATTCCAAAGCTGACAACATCTAAGAGAATACATAAATTTTGGGACAAAAAGGCAGTAACGAATAATGGCATAGGCTATATGAGTGTTAATTTTTTGAAGACGATCGGATACTGAATAAAATTTTTGAATTTTTTCGTCAACAAAATCCTGAAATGACTCATCTAGAATAGGGGACCCTAATAGGCGAAGAGATCGGTTTTCTAAAACTTTGATATTTGGAGCAATATGATCGAAAAGCTTTGTGGTCTCGTCTTTTAGGACTGCGGAGGAGTTTGGAACAAAAAGCTCGCATTTAGAGAAATTTAAGGTGAGCCCTATTGTTTTAAACTCTGTTGTTAGAAACTGCAAGTCTTTTAAAACAGTGTTAACGTCGCCTCCAAGGGACCCATCATCTAGGTACCAGACGTTAAATTTTGACTCTAATTTTTTGATGATAGGATGAATAGCTAATGAAAAAAGAGCAGGCCCAAGCGGGTCACCTTGCTGACACCCAGTAGCAGAAAATAGCACATTATTTTTGTACATTAATTTAGACGGTTCACCATAACATTGCCAAACAAAATTGTAAATAAAAGGAATTTTGTCTTTAATTTGTGCCAAAAAAGCGTGTCTATTAACGGAATTGAAGGCGTTTTTAACATCCACCTTCAGCAAGACTTCACCTCCTTGGTGGTGAAGGAAAGTTCTTAAGGCATGCACTGCTGCCTCACAGCCGCCACGTGTACCAAAACCGAGTTGTAGTGGTTGGTATTCATTGCAAAGAGTTTTTTTAATACGCTTGACACAGATTTTGGCTGTAAGGCGACGGTAAATTGACCCGACAGCAATCGGTCTTATGCCGCCATCTTTTTTAAGAAGAGCGCATAGGTTTGCGCCGTATAATATAGCTTTAATGTCATTATTTACTTTACCTGCGAGCATTAAATTTACTAAAGCCGTCAGCTCTTTAAGTAGGGAGTCCCCGATCTCGCCACAAGCAGCACTTGTGAGGTCTTTCAAATGCTGCGGTGTGAGCGAGTCGAGTCCCCCCGCTGAGCCGCTAGGAAACGACGCAATGGCGTTCGTGATGTCGTCTACGCTAGCAATAAGGCACTCTTCTTCTCCAATGGTCGCAGGTAAAGTAAAAGCTTGGTTTGCTGCTGAAGGCGGATGTTTGTCCTTGAGTGCTAGCAAAGTGTCTGAAGTGTTTGGTGCCAAAGTGTCGTCGGAGAACAAGAGTCTCGCTGAGCCTCTAATGTCTCCTTCGCTCATCTTGTCTTCTACCAAACGATAGTTAGTGGAAGAAGACACCGGCTTTGCTGTGTTGTGCGGAGCGAAGGAAAAATTAGGGCAAGATTTTGAATTTTGCCGACAATTTTGTTTAATTTTGCTAGTAAGCGAATTGTGATCTAAAAGGTTTTTCGAAATATGGAGAATTCTGTAAGGGAAAGTTAACAAGTGCTCCCAAGCATCACTAGAATTACATGTAATAACATTTTTAACATCGTCAATGAGACATTTAGCCACACTAGGTCGTGCGCCACGGGGAATCCTTTTAATAATTGGTAGGTTAGCTTTAAAATTTCCTAAAGTTTGTCCGAAATCTGGTTGGATGTTTAAATTTTGAAACTGTATATCATTTTCCAAAGAAGGTAACCGGTGACACCTACTGGTGTGAATTTTGAGTCCGCGATTACCTTTAAAAAAGCGAGGCTGGGAACACTGGTCACACTTTATTAAGTTTTCTGACGATACGTTGATACAGATATATATATACAGACCTAGTTATATAAATTCTCCTATTCATAAACTGTAAAAAAATAGGTTTTAAGCGTGGACTCTTTGAGCGCTACGACTCTAGGACTGTGTAGAGTATCTACGAGTATTACCGTTTTATGTTAATGTTCGATGTACAATAATTGTACACAGTTTTCGTCATCATTGACAGCCGTCAGGATGTCCTCTGGCCTATCTATGTAGTGATAAAACTAGACAGTGATAGTAGAGATAGGCGAGATATCCTTAGGCGGGCTCTACACAAGATCCCTAACAACTACCATTGCGTAGTACTACTTATGTAGGTAAGTAGTACCACGCCTTTATCGGCGTTAATATTTTTTGGATTCGAATTAAAGACAGAATACATTCGTTGTAGTTTGCTGCTTTGCATTTTTACCTTACTGAGGTAGTATTATACCTAAGGTAAGCGTATCGCTGGAAGCGTATTAAGTATAATAAATCATATCTACTATGAAATAGAAGCAACAAGCAAAAAACAGCAAGAAAAAAATATTTGTTCCAAAAAGAAAATCACAATCTCAAATACTCATCAGTGTGTGTTACCTGATGTAGTAATTGTAAGTGTAGGGTAGAAACAGCGCACGGCTGTGACCGGAGGAGATGCCAGTGGAATACACCTATTGATACCGAACTGACGTCTTGTTATTTCCGCCCCCTACGCCCGTTTTTAACACCTATATACGGTACAGTACAGCCTAAAATAAAATTAAATTAGGTATTTAGGTCGAAGTAGAATACGTACTTAGCTGATTTTGATAATATGTGCGATAGAACTCCATCTTGGTAAAGACTTGCTTTCTAATACAGTAAAAAAAACACGAGCACGAGTAACACCTATGTATATTCTAATAAAAATACTCGTACTAACACTTACATGTAGATATGTTATGTATCTGCCTCTGTCTATATGTCAAGAATTGAAAACAATAACTTGTGTACTCCACATAATTATTCTTAAGAAACCTACTCGTACAGTTGGTCCACAATCTCGAGCCTGCAACAAAGTAGAGACAGGGACACGTTTTACGACCCGACCTGGGTCACAGACCATTATGATCTGGGCTGGGTGTCGACGGCCGGCCTACATGCAGGGCTTATACGCTGCCAAGTATGACAACGTTACTTTCAGCCGCAGGCGGCTAAAAAACTTTGACGCCAGGGCCTGAGCTATAGTACATACAATTAGTAGTAGGTAGAGTACCTCTGAGGACCCTCTTGGCATATCTAATAGTACGCCTCTACTTGGATGCTGAGTCTTTAGTACAGGTTTTGCATAGTTTACTAAAAACTTGCGCGTTTGCGTGTGGCTCCATATATTTTTGTTACTTTCATTTTCACAAAGATCATAAATAATAATTTGTTTTCGCCAGGGGCGCTGTACAAAAATTTATGAAAACATACGGAAACTTCTGTAACCACTTAATTCTGTACTTCACAGTATGTTGTAGATAACTACATAAATATTGTCTCAATTTTGGATTACTCTAAAGACGAGAGAAACATGACCAAAGTAAACTAGTCTATACTAGGAGGTACTAGTAGCCTGATAGAAACTCGAGAGTATCATTATTTTTTTTATAAGTTAAAGTTGTGGGTAATTGGGTAAGTATCTTCGCCACGTGATTCTGATTACACAACGGCGAACAATAATTTCGTCGTTATTATCATTTTCTTTTATACCTAATTAGTTGGTGGCTTAATTGGAAGGTTCATGGTCATGACTAAACATTACAATAGGTACTAAGTAGCTCTATAAAGCTCTATAATTCAAATGGAGAATCCATAGCCAAGTCAGGAGATTGAGAAGTAAAGCTCTACCTCTCTCTCACTCTCTAGCCCTACCGCAAGGTTGTTGTCTTAACCGTAAGTCGTCCTTTGCCTCCATTTTCCCGTAAACCTGGCTACAGTCTTAGTTCTAAGATAGCAATAGTCACAGCTTCTCCACCTTTAATTTAAGTCTAGCTGTATAGCAGCAGGTACGACAAATAATATTAGTACCTACCAACCTAAGCAAACTTTAAAATACCGACCATTTTTAACCGACTTCCGAAAAGGAGGAGGTTCTATGTTAGTCTGTATGTTTTTTTTTGTGTATGATAATCGATGTTTTCGCCAATTGTGAACTGAATAAAAAATCTCTTTTAGTTCGAAAGCGTATACCTACTCCCGGGGTGATCCTATCCGATAACGTAAAAATTGTATAGGTACATCAGTTCGAGCGAATTATTCGACTGTTGTACACGATGGAAGTTGATTTTGCCATTTTTGGCGAAAAATAATTCTGACCTTTCAAAACCTCTTATCATAAATGTCACACGAAGCCAGGAAACCGGTAATTGTACCATTGACTCTCTACATTCGATAGGTAGGTAATGTATGGGTAAATATTGCAATTAACTAACAGTGATGTGAACCAAATAGACGGCTGGTGTCAAGAGTTCAAAACAACACGCTTGATTAGTTCCGCAACTTGAAAACATTAATTTAAACGTGTTTTGAAGCGGATTAATCTGATATCAGAAATAATATCCAGACTCCAACAAAACGGAGCTATGGAAAATAAGAAAACACAGCTTCGCTCCGCTTTTAGCTAGGCAAATAAAATGTACTTTCTACCCACATGGCCCGGCCAAATTACCCCTTCCAACGATATCCGAAGGAAAAATCCTATTTTTCATATCAATTCGAAGAGGCTAACAATAAACTCATAGTCTAGTCTCGTCTACACTCTACAGCGCTCGCCGTACGTAGCTTTGCCCAGTTTAGCTACGGTGGAGTCTTGACCTAAGGGTGTGTCCGACTGGTACTCTAAAAACTATACCTACGTACGTCCTAGACCGTTGCCTTGGATGAATCATAAGAAAGGCAGGTCAGTATTTGTAGGTGTATCGATAACAATGGATATACTTAGTTACGTAATTACGTGGGTACCTACTAGTAATAACATATTTCTATATAGGTACCTAAATGATGCCTACTATTTAGTTGAAAAGTCTTGGTCACATAGCAGATTTCCATGATAAGAAAATCTTAAAACCCAACTTATTAAGTTATATCTGCTGTACTTAAGTTCTTTTGAATACCATTATGTACCTATATAAAAAGTTGTGTCACTTGTACAATCAATGTTACAAATCAATGGTACTTCTGACACAAAGGCTATAATTTAATTGAATCGATGCAGATGCACGCAGCCCTGGTAACCCTGTTTGTCATTCAACCTGATACGGGTGAAATACATTATCTATTATAAATTATGGTGCACTTGAAGATAGGTACGCGATATCGCGTCCGGGTCAGCGGGCCAAAGATCGCACTTTTCTCCACACTTCTCTTCCAACGAAAACAAGCGTTATCTACATAATAACACGAAGGCACCTAAAAATATCTCTATTAAGAAATGTATGTAGAAAAAAATCCAGGAGTGAGCAAGGTAGAGGAATAAATTAGAGCAGATAAATACTGTCTAATTTTATTGAACTGTAAAAATAAAGGGCGCCGTAAGGAAAATGATAATATTTTTGTACATATTAAAATAATGAGCAATCTTTTATTTCTTATTCGATACATTCGCTTAAAATATCTACTCAGTAGTTACAAAACAGTCATATCCTCGAAATCACTTGCGGTGCTTCCAAGTGAGCCGAGGCAACAACAACTAAATATAGAGAGCGCGACTAAACTACACGGAGTAGCGCAGAGAGCTCCCACTCACGCACTATTCAGGTACTGAGTGTCTTAATAAATTATCCTTAACTCAACCATGGCTATGGCTCAAAGTGGCACGTTCGGCGGCGTCTTGCAGGGCTCCGGGGACGGCAGCCGCCGGCCCTCCGGCGTCCGCGACTGATAGTAAGCGCAGTACGGCAGCGGATCCCAAAAAGCAAACAGAGCTTCGCGTGTGTCCAAAACTGTATCCAGAAGCTTGCCCACGGAAGCTGTGTGTCCGCATTTAGATGAAGAACTCTGGCAAAGATACGGCAGAGAAACTCCAACACGTGCACCGATAGCCACTAATTTATGCGGGTGTCCATTTGTGCCTTCTTCTCTTATAAGCCTGAACGACACATGGCCAGTCATCGGTCTCGCCGGTACCAAGTATGACACGAAACGCTTCACCCATTCGTGAGCCTCGTCATCTTTCTGCGGCACCAGGCCCTTCCTAGCAGAATCCACGCGGCATGTCACGTTGTTCACGGCGCGCGATTCCTTCAGTGTAGTGCAAGTCACGATTTTCTCTCCCTTAGGCTCTCTGATGATCACCCACGGCTTTTCGGCGCTTATTTCTCTGGGAAACCGAAATTGGCTCTTGGCTTCTGGCATGACAAATCTCAACCGGTCTCGAGCACCTCGCGCTCCTGCGCTCGCGATGAAATGTTTACCTCCCTTCGAGGCTCCGCTGTCGTACCACGCTCGCACGTCTTCGTCGTTCGCCACGACCCAGAATTGAGGCGTGGCGAGTCCGGCTGCGCGGCATATCCGAATCATCTCCAATGGGTCGTCCAAGGTGACGACATCACGCGCGCACGGCACGAAGCACTGGCAGCCCATCACTTCAAGATGCGGTTTCGCAATAGCGTCGTAGTACGCAGGAGTAGAGGAACTGACCGGCACATAAAACACTGCAGATTCTCTTTCAACTATCTCTCTAAGCGCCCGCGCGTACGCGAGCGGATCCGCCGGGTTCGGCCGCGGCACCGTGTAGAATCTGTGCACCGCAGCCGAATACTTCAGCAACGCAAATTGTCCTTCAGTCTCGAACGCCACAACTCTGGCACCGGCGGAATGGAAATTCCTCGCGAGATGCAGCGCCTGCACCGAGCTGCCTCCGCTGATGATGACCGTTCGAGGTTGTTTTGCGTCGTTGGATCTGATGAGTCTTCCAAAGGCTTTCAGCACTCCGAGCGGACACTGTATGCACTTCCAGAATATGAACAGCGATGCGGCTATCCAGAGCGTGGGTAGAACGACTAGTATTTGTTTCCAGGCGGGATGCGAGACGATGGCGAGGAGGGCGTAGAAAGGTCGGAGCATCTGGCGAGGTCCCCAGGAGAGAACGCGGACGAGGCGCGGCAGCGACGGGCGGCGCTCGGGCGAGACGGCGCGCTCCTCGGGGATGAGCGAGAACGTCGAGGAGAAGGAGCGCCGGAGCGCCGTGAAGGGCGGCGGCTGGTGCGAGCAGCGCTTGGTGCGCGGGCTGAACACCAACTCCGTGTTGGAGCGCGCGAGGCGGGCGAACTCAGGCGCGCAGGCCGGCATGACGGCGAATCTGTACTGGCGTGCGCGCACTCCCCCACCGCGTATAAATACCATCTTATCAGCCGGCGCTCGCGCCCCACGCACCTCGCCTTTGTACCCGATTAACTTACCTATTTAAAAACACATTAACAATTATTGGAAATTGATTTCTCTTTCGACACTCATTAAATTAACTAATTGTCTAATGAACTAATCGTTCATAATCTGGATAAGTATCTATTAGAAATAGTAGACGAAACACAAACGAAGCAGAGTACAGAGTATCGAAGTACAAGGCGGCACGTATTTTTTCCGTAGGTAATTTATAATAGGTGTACTCGTAGCCGCCCAAATATAATAAAACATAACAATAACACAGACACAGAATAAAACAAATATATTAAGCGAAACATTTTTTCTTAAATAAATTAATTTCATTTTAATACACGTAGTAATGCTGATGATGACGATGGTGCTTTCCACACCTATTTCAGCTACTTCACCCAATTATTGCAACTGGATAGTTACTGATGAGTCTTAGAATAAACTACTTTCTTCGTCCTAGCATAAACTACTGGCTACATATATAATATAAGGACTCCATTTATGTATCTAGTTGCATATTTTACAAGTAGGAAGGTGGTTTGGTCAGGCACACAAGTTACAATAAGAAAAGTTTATTATGAATGAAACATTTTAATGAAACTTTCAACAACTATAGATTAAATAATACAGTGTCCTATAATTATACAATCTAACAACATATCAACAGCTTAACTACAAATAATATAATAGACTAGTTTCATACTATCCATCACGTAAACATCATCAAAATTAAGCAAGTTTTGCGCCTGCTCCGAGTAGGAACTACCGAAATAAAATGTAGATTGAAAAACTTATTAAATAGCAATGATATATATGTGTATAAATACAAAATGCAATTTCCTTTTCGTTTTTTAACCGGGTTTCTGATTATTGAATCTACAATGTTTAGATGGACATTTTCTAGGATATCATTATACACATCATTATGGTTCACATCAACTGCTTCTATGGGACCAATCAAGAAATGGCGGAAAAAAACACCTACTCCATACATTTTATCGAAAAGGGATTTCTATTTCTCAAACGATTCTATGTCGTGATCTAGCGTGGAAAGCACTAAAAATATATGTACTTAAGTCTGTATAAATGTAGCGTATTGGATGTAAGTCTGTAAAACTATATTTATCTATATATATAAAAATGAAACCCGTTTTCCGTTGTCACGACATAACATGAAAACGGCTAGACCGATTTGGCTTATTTTTTTTTTGTAGTTTTCTAATACTCTGTACAAGGTTCTTACGGAAAGCGAAACGAAGTTCGCCGGGTCCGCTAGTTGTAAATAAATAAATTTGAATTTGAAAATAAATATTAAGGGACTTCTTACACACGGTCTCTGACCCCAAACTAAGCAAAGCTTGTGATATGGCTGCCAGAGACTGATATACCTACTACATATACTCACATATTTTTTTAATAATACCTAAATAGCACCCGGACACAGATCAAACACCTATGTTGATCACATAAATATTTGCCCTGGGTGGGAATCGAGCCCACGCCTCTTTGAACCAGGAGTCAGGGTCACTAACCACTGAGCCACCGAGGCAGTCAATAGTTTCATTTTATGAAGTCACTGAAAATTTCGCAAGGCAGCTGGTTCTTATTTCGCAATTTCACTTGGTTGGTTGATAACAACAGTTGATTTTAATTACGAGTAGCTTACGATATTCCAGACTATGTCTGTCGACTAGAAAAACACCTGCATCCCGAGCATGGCAAAAGGATAAAACCATTTTATTGTTAATAATGTCCATGTTTGATTCCAATCCGATCTATGACTCCGAGGTTTTAAATTGGCGGAAAGAAAATGTATCCCTTTGCCATGCTAGGGGTGCTGAATTGCTGATGTATGGTTCACACGGTTCTTGCATTTGGCACTTTTCACGTCTATATAAAATAACTATTATTGATTTTACAAGTAAGAAATAAATGCAAATTATTAATAAACAGGCGCATAAAGTAATAATTACATAATAAATAGTTTTCATCTCATTATCCACTACTTAAAATAAATAAAACTATGAACGACGAATATTTAGCAAATTTTGAACGTGGTTTTGTGATACAAGGTTCATATAGACAATGAGATTCCTTCAACTGAAGCATACGGAGTGTTATTGACTATACGAAACAAGTAACTTACTAATAACTTAAGTTTTTCATTTTATAAAATTTATTTATACATATTTAAATATCAAGCCAAAATACATACAATTCTTTGGCGTAGACCGATAATAATAGTTATAATTCAATTACAAATGAAAGAATTTAAAAAAAGTGGGACACTATAACAATAATTATTTACACTCATAATTTACCTATTCCAATCAAAACTTCCATCAACGGAACCCCAGGGGCCACATGCTGGCAGACTTTCTGGAGAAAGAGCAACTCTTCATGATGAACTCTTTCTTCCAGAAGCCACCTCGCAGGAAATGGACCTGGATGAGTCCCGACGGTACCACGAGAAATGAGATAGACTTCATCATGACTAGTGAAAAACGGATATTCAACGACGTCTCCGTGATCCACAGGGTAAAAACCGGCAGTGATCACAGAATCGTCCGAGGCAAACTGAATATCAACGTTAAACTCGAAAGGTCCCGTCTGATACAGTCTACGCTCCGACCTTCTCGTGCCCACATACAAAACCCCGAGAACTTTCAGCTCGAGCTCTCAAATCGCTTTGCTTGCCTTGAGAACTTTGCGTCAGTGGACGAGATCAATAACGGGCTCGTAGAAACTGTCCAAACGGTGGGTTCTAAATTCTTTAGACCCCGCCGTTCAGATAGACCTCAGAAATTCTCCGATCATACTCTAAATCTCATGGCCGAACGACGCTCGCTAAGACTGCAGTCTTCCGATGATGCAAAGTCATACAGGCGGCTCAATAGACAGATTTCAAAATCGGTGCGGTGCGACATTCGTCTCTTTAATACTAAACATGTTAAAGAGACAATAGAGCGGAACAAAGGCTCCAAAGTGTTCGCGAGGCATTTTTCTATTGGGCAAAGCCAGTTGACAAAGCTGAAGAGAGAAGATGGCAGTATAGCGTCAACCAAGGCAGAGGTATTGCAGGAGATCGAAAGGTTTTACGGACAGTTATACGCCTCGGTAGCAAAGCCTGTAAACAGCGCGGCCAAAGACCCAAGAGCCAAGCTGACCCGACACTTCACCGAAGACATCCCGGACATTAGCCTGTACGAGATTAGGATGGCCCTGAACCAACTTAAGAACAATAAGGCGCCGGGTGACGACGGAATCACTTCAGAGCTTCTGAAAGCGGGTGGAACGCCGGTACTAAAAGTCCTTCAGAAGCTATTTAACACCGTCGTCCTCGAGGGCATAACGCCAGAAGCGTGGAACAGAGGCGTGGTGGTGTTGTTTTTCAAAAAAGGTGACAACACCTTATTGAAGAACTACAGACCCATCTCACTTCTGAGCCATGTTTATAAGTTGTTTTCAAGGGTCATTACGAATCGTCTCGAACGCAGGCTTGATGACTTCCAGCCTCCCGAACAAGCCGGTTTCCGGAAGGGCTTTGGCACCATGGACCACATACATACGCTGCGGCAGGTTATACAGAAGACCGAGGAGTATAACCTGCCACTTTGCTTGGCGTTTGTGGACTATGAGAAAGCCTTTGATTCGGTTGAGACATGGGCTGTGCTTGAGTCTCTTCAACGATGCCGTATTGACCATCGGTACATTGAAGTGCTGAAGTGTTTGTATAATAACGCCACTATGTCGGTTCGAGTACAGGAAGAGAGCTCCAAGGCGATCCCTTTGAAGAGAGGCGTAAGACAGGGAGACGTAATATCTCCGAAACTGTTTACTACTACTCTGGAGAACGCCTTTAAGCTCTTGGAATGGAAAGGACTCGGCATCAACATCAATGGCGAATACATCACTCACCTTCGATTTGCCGACGATATCGTGGTCATGGCAAAGTCGATGGAAGAACTAAGCACGATGCTCGAAGGCCTTAATCGAGTCTCTCAACAGGTGGGTCTTAAAATGAACATGGACAAGACAAAGGTCATGTGTAATTCTCATGTTGTACCCACCCCTATTTCAGTTGGGAACTCGGTTCTTGAAGTCGTTGACTCGTACGTCTACCTAGGACAAGTAGTCCAGTTAGGTAGGTCCGACTTCAAGAAAGAGGCCAATCGCCGAATCCAACTCGGTTGGGCAGCGTTTGGGAAATTGCGTAACGTCTTCTCGTCCGACATACCTCAGTGCCTCAAGTCGAAAGTTTTCGACCAGTGTGTGTTGCCAGTGATGACTTATGGCACAGAAACGTGGTCTCTCACTATGGGTCTTATTAGTAAGCTCCAAGTAGCCCAACGAGCCATGGAGAGGGCTATGCTCGGAGTTTCTCTGCGAGATCGAATCAGGAATGAGGAGATCCGTAGAAGAACCAAGGTTACCGACATAGCCCAGCGGATTGGAAAGTTGAAGTGGCAATGGGCAGGGCACATAGCGCGGAGAACTGATGACCGATGGGGTCGAAAAGTTCTCGAGTGGAGACCACGTACCGGCAAGCGCAGTGTAGGTCGTCCACCCACGAGGTGGACGGATGACCTTATTAGGACCGCAGGATCGCGCTGGATGCAAGCCGCTATCAACCGGTCTTATTGGAAATCATTAGGGGAGGCCTATGTCCAGCAGTGGACGTCCTATGGCTGAAATGATGATGATGATGATGAATGATGAATCAAAACTTATTAATACGCAAGTGTAGTAGATAATAATTTTCAGTACTGTTTCATTTATTAATCAGTTAATAATGTTATTAAGAATATATTTTTACAATTATTATTATGTAATACGCAATGCATTCATACTACACAATACTAGATTTAAAGAACTGTTCACTAGTTTGACCTAGTAATTCTACAGTTCTACGCTCGGATCCACCGAAAACATAAAAAGGTGACGTCCACAAGTGGTATATTATTCAGAGAAAAATCGAACCAAGATGATATATACATCATTTGAAAGCTTGTTATATGGGCTTCCCAAAAATATTTAATTTAAATTTTTTCAGCCCTCCAATTTTTTTTAAATGCGAAAAATAAATTGTTTGAAAAATAACAATACAGCTTATTATTTTTTCTAGTTTAGCAATAATAAAGTGCTTCTACCGTTATTTTACTTGCATTCGTAGTTGATTCATCCACATTCATCTCTTAATTTGCTGTAATTAAAAATTATAACCTACCAGTGTGACCAGTTAGTAGGTACAATATGACAAAAAAACATTTAAAAAGTGTGTCTAATTGGTAAAAATGCTTTTATTTAACAATTTGGAGGTTACTTAATCAGGACTGCTAGAGATAAACTACCTATTGAGCGAAATATATTTATTTTTTCTAATAAATTCAAAATTCATTTTAAAAAAATAGGAGGGATCATTTTTGTTTTTAACTATTGTAATAGACTCAGAAAAATATGAGCTTTTTCGAATTGTAACGAGTGCTGTGGTTAGAATTTTTGATTATTATTATACCAGCCTCCATACATTTTGTGGACATGTCCTTTGCCACATTTGTAAACAGCATGTTTAGAAATTCGACGCACAAATAAAGTGTAGGCTTTATGTAGGCACACGTATTGCCAGGCTAAAGGGTAGATGTAGAAGAATAGACATACTCGAAGGTAAGGGAGGTCAACCACCAGGCAGTCACCGAGTGAGTGATTCCCACGACAATTATTTTTCGCAAAAAACTGACTTCCACCGTGTACAGAATTCGAATAATTTGCACGAATCGATGTGACGTCAATGTATATTTTTGTTGATTTATCCAAAACAGCTCAACCAATTTCGACAAAATTTGAATGGGACCACCTCGGAAGTACACTCTTTCGTGCTAAAAAATATTTTTCTTATCGGTTCACAATCGGTGAAAATTTCGATGAACATACACAATAAAATACATACAGACCATCATAGTACCTCCTCCTTTTTGGAAGTCTGCATCAAAAATATGCCAAGTCGATGGAAGTGGGTCAAAAGGACGACGACATAAGGTGGGCATACACGGTCAGTTCAACTGATCAGTTTTTCGCGTCACTCCAATTGGGGCTCATTCAGTAAATTAAAAGGTGGGAATTGGTGGCTCCATGTATAAACTACTACCAGAAGCTGGGCACACATGATGAAATGATCGCATCAGTTCATCAAATAATTGCAGCGGGGTCCTAATGTAGTCAACTATTGCCGATAGGTACTGCGATGGTTTGCATGTTTGTACCACTTCGATGATTAACTGAATCTTCAGTAACTGACGTAATTTCAATTTTTATAAAAAAATATCTGAACCAAAGTTGTTTGGAATTTGATTCACTACAACCTTAATTCACATCAACTTTTGTAGGATCGATATTTTTTGAATATATTATGACAGTGGTGGCATTGTAAACAATATGGCACCACCGTCTTATCAAAAAAAATATCGATCCTAGAATAATTTGATGGGAATCAAAGTTGTAGGAAATCAAATTTCGAACATTTTTGGTTTCCAAAACTTTCATAAAAATTGAAATAACACAAGGTATGGAAGAAGAAAAATAGCACCACTGCCTTATTAAAAAAAATATCGATCCCATAAAAAGTTGATGGGAATCAAAGTTGTAGAAAATCAAATTTAACACATTTTTGGTTCCGAAAATTTATCATGAAATATTGAAATAACACAAGTTATAGAAGAAACAAAACGGCACCACTGTCTTATTAAAAAAATATCGATGCTAGAAAAAGTTGATTAGAATCAAAGTTGTAGGAAATCAAATTTCAAGTAACTTTGGCTTCGATAATTTCCCATGAAAAATTGAAACAACAAGTTATGGGAGAAACAAAATAGAACCACTAACTTATTAAGAAAATATCGATCCCGGAAAAAGTTGATGGGAATCAAAGTTGTAGGATATCAAATTTCAAACAACTTTGGTTCCGATAATTTCTCATGAAAAATTGAAATAACACAAATTATCGAAGAAACATCATGACACCACTGGCTTATTAAAAAAATATCGATCCTAGAAAAAGTTAATGAGAATCAAAGTTGTAGGAAATCAAATATCAAGCAACTTCGGCTTCGATTATTTCTCATGAAAAATTGAAATAACAAGTTATGGAAAAAACAAAATAGAACCACTAACTTATTTAAAAAAATATCGATCCTGGAAAAAGTTGATGGGGCTCAAAGTTGTAGGAATTCAAATTTCAAACAACTTTGGTTCCGATAATTTCTCATGAAATATTGAAATAACACAAGTATGGAAGAAACAAAATGGAACCACTAACTTTAAAAAAAATCGATCCTGGAAATAGTTGATGGGAATCAAAGTTGTAGGAAATCAAATTTCAAACAACTTTGGTTCTAATAATTTCTCATGAAAAATTGAAATAACACAAGTTATCGAAGAAACATCATGGCACCACCGGCTTATTAAAAAAATATCGATCCTAGAAAAAGTTGATAAAAATAACAGTTGTGGAAAATCGAGTTTCAATCAACTTTGGTTCCGATTATTTCTCATGAAAAATTTAAAAACCACAAGTTATAGAAGAAACAAAATGGCACCACTGTCGTATTAAAAAAATATTTATCCTGGAAAAAGTTGATGGGAATCAAAGTTATAGGAAATCAAATTTCAAACAACTTGGGATCCGATAATTTCTCATGAAAAATTGAGATAACACAAGTTATCAAAGAAACATCATGGCACCACCGGCTTATTAAAAAAATATCGATCCTAGAAAAAGTTGATAAAAATAACAGTTGTGGAAAATCGAGTTTCAATCAACTTTGGTTCCAATAATTTCTCATGAAAAATTTAAATAACACAAGTTATCGAAGAAACATCATGGCACCACCGGTTTATTAAAAAAATATCGATCCTAGAAAAAGTTGATAAATCACAGTTGTGGAAAATCGAGTTTCAACCAACTTTGGTTCCGATAATTTCTCATGAAAAATTGAAATAACACAAGTTATAGAAGAAACAAAATGGCACCACTGTCTTATTAAAAAAATATCGATCCTGGAAAAAGTTGATAGGAATCAAAGTTATAGGAAATCAAATTTCAAACAACTTGGGTTCTGATAATTACTCATGAAAAATTGAAATAACACAAGTTATCGAAGAAACATCATGGCATCACCGGCTTATTAAAAAATATCGATCCTAGATAAAGTTGATAGGAATCAAAGTTGTGGAAAATAAAATTTCAAACAATTTTGGTTCCAATAATTTCTCATGAAAAATTGAAACACTTAACACAAGTTATCGAAGAAATATCATGGCTCCACTGTCTTCAAATATGGAACCACCAATTCCCACCTTTTCATTAACTGAATGAGCTCCCAGTTGGAGTGACGCGAAAAACTGATCAGTTTAACTGACCGTGTGTGCCCACCTATAGAGGCCCGATGGCCTCGATGCACAGTGGTCCCACCATCGGTCACATAGGGCTCTAACGTCGATGGTCAAATTATGTCATTTAACGTTAGTGAACAGTATCACAGATAACTTTTCAACCCCCAGATATAAAAAAATGCAATAACATAGCTACACGCAGTATATAATTTCGTATATTCGAAGTGGCAATAGGTGGGTAGGTACTTCATTAGTGTTATCTTTTCGCCGAAATTTCAATTGTTTTCAAAGTAAAGTTTTTCTCGGAAATTGATTGCTTATGCTATTTTTTCCACGGATATTAAAACAAGGTATGAACGACATTTTAATCGCCTTGTGTTCACTTTGGTCATGTCATTATCAGTAACCAGCTGCGCCAAAGAAACCCTTCCGATTTCTTTGTGTTTGCCGCTTTCCCACATTCAATAAGACTATTACTTAGAAAGGAACAAAACTAAATACCAGAAAGTGATTTTCCTAGAATATTATGGTTATCGTAATCATTAAGCAGGTAATTTCTGTGAAAATATTAAAAAAAGAATGAGGCAGATAGTTTGCGTGGAACGCTAGAACAACAATGAAAATATGGAGACCAGTTATTGTGATACTTATTACCTACATATATGCCAATTAAGATACATTTGGAAACAAAAAAAAATTTAATGTGTACCTTTTTTTACTATGGATGATAACTATAAACTACGAAGAAAAAATATACAAAATAATACACCTTAAAACATTTCTTAGGTAAAAAAAGTTATTCTTTCATTTTAATCCGACCTCTGTGACTGCCTTTCTTTGGAACAGGGACCACTGTGCGCTGGTGGATGGTAGATAAAGTTATCAAATATGTCGAGAGGTAATGGATGAGGCTTGCAGAGGACCAGAAAGAAAGAGAAGAGACCTATACCTAGCAGTCAGTGGTTAGATAGTTAGAAACACTGGGCCACAGTTGGCAACTGCGGAGGAACCGAGCCTTAACAAGTTAACAGTGACTTAAAAAATAACTATTTAATAGTATAGGTAAAGGTCGAATCATCATTCTTGGCGGCCGTGAAGTTAGCTACGCCAAACCCAATGCTCGCGCAGCTGTTAGTTGAGCTTAAAGCTGGAAACATACTATCGGACGCGGCTGACGGACGCGACTGACAGCCGCGACTCATAGGTATCTAGACAATGAATGTACACTGAGCCGTGCACACTATCGGACATCAGTTGCGGACGTCACCTTGGGCTGACCTTGAGCGTTCGGACGTCCGAGAGTGATCTGGCGCGCCGGATGATTTAAGACTGTGCACACTGCTAAGTCGCGTCCGTCAGCCGCGTCCGATAGTATGTTTCCAGCTTTAGACAGGATTGGGATTTGCGCAGCTTGTAGTTGACATCACAGCCGCCTACAAGTTTGATTCGGCCTATACTAATGTGAATCAGGCCTTACGAATCATGGAAGACACAACAACTAGATAGTGATTCAGAATAAACACATTAATTGACACTTTTATAGCTTGCAAACAAATGTACTGCAAACAAGTTCAATAACATATTCCTTATAGCTATTAGTGTGCAGCGGCACGTAAGTCTAGCGCTGAGGGTAGTGTGGGGATGGTTGCGCATGGTGACCGCCATACTAAACCCATGCGCAGTCATCCCCTTCACACTACCCTAAGCGCTACACTTAGGTATATGCGGCGACCTGTAGTTTAGAAGAGATGACATAAAATAAGTACATACTACAAGTTTTTAGATCAATGTTACAACAAAAAAATAACAAAATAAGGCAGCTTAAATTAATGAAGCTGGTATCAAGAAATGTGTTCATTTGTTTAAAAAATACCTATTACATATACCACTTTCTAAAATTGATGGTTCCTACGTAAATTATATAATTATCGTATGTCTAAAGACACAAATCCTAAAAACTGACATCTCACGTGAAATAACAAGAACTATTCTACGCATTGTATGTTATAGGCATGTATAGGTATCGCCACACAAGGCGGCTGATGAGAAGTTCTTCTTCCATCATATACTGAGCGCCACACAAATTGAAAGATGGGAAGTTAGCCGCAGATGACACTTCGCCGTGATTCGCTAATAATTAGCGAATCGCGCGTTTATTATTGCGCATGTGTGCACAATGCCTATGCAAGTGGCGAAGTAGTAAGAACGGGGACCGCGCGGGAGGAATAAGGTTGGCGGGCGGGTGTACCCCGGCGTATCGTCTCTCTGGCTCCCGCGCATATCTATATTTTGCCTTTTGCGCAGCGTCCTGCGCCTAACTTCCCATCCGCAGAATTACAGTGGCGCGGATTATACAGTGTTGAAGTAGAACTTCAGAACATGAAATGGAGAAATGAGAAGTACAGAGGGTAGATTAACATAGGAGTCTTAAGAATCGACTTTCGCGCAAGTTTCGCTTGAGGCGCGAGCTGGGGGTTAGTTCAGGTTTACACGTAAATTGAAACTAAAGCTGTTTCCGTATGGCTCTATACATTTTTGTACAGCGCCCCTGGCGGAAAAGAGGGTAGAAGTAATCAAAATGTATGGAGCCACATGCGAACGCATAAATTTAACTACGCAAAACCTGGACTAAGGGCTCTGCATTATAGGTACAATGAGTTATATGCCAAACAAGCATATTGCCACGATAAAAAACGCCGCCACCGACATTTGTTCATACATCTCATCAATGCTATAGGCCTAATCAAACTTTTTGGCTGTGAACACAAAGCAAGTGGTTGCGTAGTAGCAAGTAGTCGGCGGATGTGAAGTTAGCTATAAACTGCGCAATATCTAATCTTGACTGGAGCTCTCATAAGGCTGCAAATTGATTGGAGGTTGCGCAGCTTGCACCTAACTACCTAACTTCACATCTGCCGACTTGTATGATTCGGCCTATAACAATATAATCATATTATGTTAGCGGCGCAAAAGAGGGGATGTACGCAGTTTGTAGCTAACTTTATAGCCGCCAAGAAGTTTAATTTGGCCTACAGCCTTCTGCTAGTGTCGGCGTCTATAGCTATGGCGGTACGCACGTTTGTGATCATGTTAATTCGCGTAGGAACCAATAGAATACTTTCTAACAAGTGTTAAACATTTAAGTTTAGAACTTACAACATAATATGTATTATTCTTTAACCCTACGGGACTCATTAGCCGCGTACCCACCTAGCGCACAGGCTCGCGCGGCAGCCTCGCGAGCCAAATGCCTCGGCTGGTGTGGACGTGCCTCGGGCTGCCTCGGGCGCGCGTTTGCTCGGCTGAGCACGGCTCGGCCCCGAGCCATCTGTTGTCGGTAAACTTGACGCGCTCAAAGGTGCCTCAGTGAGCGCTGTGTGTTAGGTGGGAACGGTTATGTTCTGGCTCGCGCGCGAAGCTACTTCAAGTTTTGTCTATTACCGTGTTTGTCTCTATCTATAATATTGATATCATGGGCAGACGCTCATAATTTTTTTCTAATCCAGAAGCGTCTAGGTTTTTTCTTGATACGTAGTCACGTTTTCGTTTTTTAAAACAATAAGCAGCAAGGAAAATAGCTGCAGCTGAAAATACACGACTGTCCATTTCGAATACTCGCGGATTTATGATGGCTCAGCCTGCCTCGCGAGGCGGCCTCGTGTAAATTGAACAAAACTACTGAGGCTGCCTCGGGAGCCATCGCTCGCGATCTGGACACCGAGGCTGCCGCGCGAGCCTGTGCGCTAGGTGGGTACGCGGCTAATCACGAGATCAATAAATGTCTCATTATCCTGACGTTTTAGTCTACCCGTTATCCTGACGTTTTAGTCTACCCGTTATCCTGGCGTTTTAGTCTACCCGTTATCCTAACGTTGTAGTTACCCGTTATCACGATAGATGCAACTCGGTTGAAACGTCGGGATAAAAAAAGTAAGTTCGTATAAGGCGGGTGGCTAGCCCAGGTGTCAGTTTTTGGCCGCCTGAAGGCCTCTGACATGTAACGGTTAAAACAACCGGGACCTACAATTTAACGTGTCATCCAAGTCACGAATAATATAATAATAAACGAAATTTTGAAATGGGGCATATAATATAGCGGGTGCCGAATCTCATTCCATAATCAAATTTTACATACCTAACATTTAAAATTTCACCACAGTAGCGTCAGTAGTCTTTTTATATGCCATAGTTTCCATTTCACGCTATCCTTTCAATACCCACTGCTGGTTTTAAGTTCAAAATTGTAAAAGGGGCCTCTTAAAGTTGGCTCAGGCTCCATTGATGCCTAATAAAGGACCAGGGGCCTTATTTTGTAAGCGCTCTGACGTTCGGCTTCGCTTTTTCTCCTGCTCGCGCCAGTTACTTACGCCGCGAGAGCGAGCGGGAGGAAAAGCGAAGCCGAACGTCAGAGCGCTTACAAAATAAGGCCCCAGATCAGGATCTGTGAATTCGATTGAATGATAATGAGGTTGGTATTTATTAATCCCGTGATTTTTAGTGCGCAATGAATTCCGTAGTAGGTATATTATTATAAGAATAATGCGAAATCGCGAAAAGTTAAAAATAACAATGTTACATATTATTTATAGAACATAGTACTGTGAGATGAACATATTATTGCACATCAAAATTGACTAAATACTTTTAACCTACCTGCAGATCAAGTAAACGAGTACTATATACTTAGGTAATAGGTTTGTCTTTTACTACTAATTTTCAGGCAGTGTCTTGGTTACATTTTAAGTAGACCCTACGATATTTATTGCATACTAGCTGACCCGGCGAACTTCGTTCCGCCTAACATTCGATTAACGTAGCCTAAGTTACTCCTTATTACATCAACTATCTGCCAAGAAAAGTCCCGTCAAAATCGTTCCAGCCATTTTAGAGATTAGCCGTAACAAACAGACAGACAGACAAAAATTGTAAAAAATGTTATTTTGGTGTATGTATTTATATTTATTTTTATTTTATATACATTCATATGCATGTGGTAAAAACCGGTTACTTCAATATTACAAACAGACACTCCAATTTTATTTATTTGTATAGATAAATAATATATTGATGGTTGCAATGCAGGCAATTTTAGAATAAAGACAAAATATTATTTCCCATTTAATAAATTGGCTTTCTGTTCTGTGCTACCTCCGTTTAATCCTTTTCAAACCTCTCCGGGAGACCTTTGCCCAGCAGTGGGACAATACAGGTTAAATAAAAAAAAAATAGCTGCAAGTTAATAGATTGGGCAACATTTATAGGATTCTTTGTAGACTTTTTGGCATCGTTTTTTTTTCATGTGTTAAAACGAAATGATACATGGATTATTTTAGTGGTTAATTATGTTTTAGTCTAGTATGTGGCACGTCGGATTTAGGGCATTATTGATGCAATAAGAAATACAAAAATAAATATACTGTATACTGAGCGCCACACAAATAGAAAGATGGGAAGTTATGCGCAGCGTTCTGCGCAAAAGCCGAAATATGGGTACGCGGGGAAGCCAGAGACGGAACGCCGGGGCACGCGCACCCGCCAACCTCATGCCTCCCGCGCGCTCCCTACTTCTTCATTTGTATAGGCATTGTGCACACATGCGCAATAATTAGCGAATCACGGCGAAGTGTCATCTGCGGCTAACTTCCCATCTTTCAATTTGTGTGGCGCTCAGTATATGATGGAAGAATTAACTAAGACAAATTATATTTATATAATACAAAACTATGTTAGGTTCGTTATCATTTCAATGGCTAAAAAGAATGGTATAGAACGAACCATATAAGTCGGCGGATGTGAAGATAGCTACAAGCTGCGCGTACCCCAATCAACGAGCAGCTTTATGTGAGCTTCAGTCAGGATTGGATATTGTGCAACTTGTAGCTAATTTCACATCCGCTGACTTGTAAAAATTCAGCCTGCATATTTATTTTGTATGTGTAATGTTAAATTATTTACCATGTTGGCACTACATTTGGCCCTAGAGTATTAGTGTAATATTTATTGTAAACATAGCAGCAATATAGGCCAAATCAAACTTTTTCCATACAAAATATTCCTACATGTAAAAGTTGCCGTATCTGGTTGTTTGTGGCACTAGAAGACATGGAAATTAGTGTGACAGATGAAAGTGATATGAAGTTCACCAGGTCAGCTAGTCTTACATAAATACAGTAATCTCAAGTGAAGCGCCAGCACAGCATCACACTGATTTCTCAATACGCGATAGTTCAGGTTATGGTTAAATACAGCAAATCATACTGAATAAATAAATACTATGGAACTTAGTTTGCCTGATCCCATCAAGAAATAGCTCTTTGCAACACTCCAATAGGCATCACCACTAATACTACGTATATATTGATTATTTATTGGAGTACAGACTAGACTTTAACACATATAGGTATTATAATAGATACTCAGTTCAGAATATGATTTACAGAATAAGCCAATTTGACTTGAATCTCTGTTCAAGAATAGGCATGATGACTAAAAAGTATAATTATACTCTATAAAATTTAACTTGATCTCTGCGACAGTTACATATTGACATATTTAGAGTTGAGATGGTGATGAAAAAAATCGATTTTCAAACAATGTTGTAATGAAATCGAATGAGTAGTTGAAGGTGAGAAATTGGATTTTATTTACTTACTATTACTTAAGATCAAGTATGTACACATGTAAATAATGTTATGATATTAATTAAATACTCATAATAATGTCACGATAGTATTTATCGACGTTTTTCACTATTATCGATGCTAATGTAACATATAATTGGGTTTAATTTAATTACACAATCATGTAAAAAATGTTATGATATTAAAATATACAATAAAGTTAATGATAAATTAAGTTTTATTTAAAATATCGTCAGTATAAACTATCGATATTTTTACTAAAACTCTATCTAAAACTCTGTGGTCACGATCATTCGTCGCCCATCACTAATCGGCATGCCCACAAAGTATGACATTGACAGGTACTGTCTGTACTATTAAGAAATTCAGGACTTCATAGGCGTGATTTTTCTGACAGCTGTCGCAGAGATCAAGTTAAATTTTATAGAGTATAGTTTGCCTGATCCCATCAAAAAATAGCTCTTTGCAACACTCCAATAGGCATCACCATTAATACTACGTATATATTCATTATTTATTGGAGTACAGACTAGACCTTAACACATATAGGTATTATAATAGATACTCAGTTCAGAATATGATTTACAGAATAAGCCAATTTGCCTTGAATCTCTGTTCAAGAATAGGCATGATGACTAAAAAGTATAATTAGTCCATCAGATAGATATAAAAAAAATTAGACACATGTTTTTTCTTTTGTAAAACAAAGTTCCATGTGACGTCACATATGTCATACAAATGAATAGACTTCTGCGAGAGAGGTGATGTGACAACCCTCACTCCCAAACATTGACAAGGTTTATCTGTCATTTGTTGTTTGATTCACAAAAGAAAAAATATGTGTCCAACATTTTTTGATAATCTAACTTACAGACTAATTATAATAATGATTTCTTTTACCCAGTCTTTATGCCTATTCTATGCCTCATCTTTGTTGATTGTAATTAAGCAACCATCTTTAGAACTGTTTCATAGTTTGCTCTAAATTTTATACACTCAAATGTTAATCAAATATTAAACATCTGCAAAATAATTTATTACAAGCTTGCCTCAGATAAACTCTTTTAGAGTAGTGACCAGAAAATTATGGAAAATTTATTTTAAATGATTCAATCTCTATGATCTCTAAGCTGCCCACCTTTTTGGCTACTCTCTAGGGTTGTGTGTCTAAGGCAAACTTTGCTGTATTTAACTGCAGGCTTGTTATGTAACTTTTCTGGTATGGATAGTTTTATGAAACTTGGATCTTTTATTAGTAACAAACTGGCTTCCATAAAACTCATTTTTTTTTTCTACTGGACCTGGAAGTTGAGTAGCAATTAAGTACTAGAAAAGTTACTAAAGCTGCAGTAAATATTATTTATTTCAAATAAATGCTTAATAAATCACAAAAAGTATCTAAGTAAGCATTTACAAAGTAATTGATGATGTTGTCTCTTGCAAATCAATTGAGCCATTCTTACAAACTATGTGCAACTCGTTTTGAGGTTCCTTTTCAAATCGAAACCTTTTTGGAAGCGAGTCGTCCATAAACCTCCCCAGTTTCATTATTCTCTCATCAACAGTTATCTTTTCTGCAATCAAATTTGTTGCAGGCAAATTTTTCAATATATCCACTATAAGCAGCTCGACCTTTCCCTTTTCATGTATAAAGATACTGCTTTTATCTGTAAGTTCTGATGCGTGCATGTAGACTTCTCCACTTTTTAAAGAAGCTTGTAAATTGCCTGCAAATCCAGTAATGTGTAGATTGCCTTGTTGGATAACATCAATCAAAACTGATCTATGTAGATGGTCCAAGCGAATATTACCCATCAGGGTAGTGAAATGAGACTTATCACAGTAACAAGACTTCACAGCTATATTGCCTGCGTGTGTCGTAACTGCTAACGAGCAGGCCATAATATTATTACATGAGATGCTAGAAGACATCCCCGTTTTCAATTCAATGTTAGTGGCTTGAAGTCTGCCGTCTGATGTGACCTCTCCTTCCAAGCTTTCCACCTTGATATTCTGCGCCTTTAAATTAGAAACATTTACAGATCCTTTCTGCGTTTTAACTATAAATTCATCGCCTTCTAATTTCGACATGTGTACAGACGCATTATCAGTGGTTGTAACTTGGACATTAAGCTGATACGGCACCTGTATGACACATACATCATTCTTATCGGAAGATGTGTTTTTGTTGAGCAGTTCCAGGCGTTTTGACGTCTGTTTTACATGGAAATCGCTTATATCCTTGCCCTGGCTGTATAGGGTCATGGTGAGTCTATTATGCGCCTGTATGTCGTTTACGTCGATCGGCTGTACTTTTACATGAATGGGGCTCTCAATAAAAATGCTGGTGTTATTGTCGATCGTCTTTTCTACCGTCCGTACCACATTTAAGTTTCTCAAATCTGGTAGGTTACTGAAGTCGGCCCATGATAACCTCAAAACCTTAAGGCACTTATGTAAGACCCGTGGACGTACGAGGGAAAACATTTTAGTATATTTAACACTTTTAAAGACACTAAAACATTACTTTCCTTAGTTTATTTAATTAATTCAATTAAATCGAACCCATTTCTTTTGACAGAACGCCAAAGTATTTTTTGACATTTTTGACAAATTCTGGATATTGACATAGACAATTCTAATGATTTGACATTCATGTTTTTCATTTTTTGATCCCAGACTTAGATTATAGAGGGATCCCAGATTCCAGCCTCAGACTATATTGACTTAAAAGCCTAAAAATCAAAAATAAAACTATAATATATAGTGGAATCATAAGTAACTAACCAAAAGAAGTCGACACTGCAGAGCGTACCCTCTGCCAAAAGAACGCGACCGGCGGTCATGCTCGTTATAATAAATAAAACCTTATATAAAACTAGTTGACTGACGTGCGCTCGGCGCCATTCATCCATCCGATACCGATACAGCGCGACGAGTAAGAGATCCTACAAAAATATCGACTTGCAGTATTTTCGGATGCAAAAAAAGATCGCAAACATCCAGTTTGCTGAATGAAAATATTTCTCTCTACCTGTAATACAAATATCGTCAGTTTGATATTTATGTGTTGCCATTACATCGTCAAGCCCCGACTTTGTGTAGTTTTTAAAGTACAATGAAAATATTACTCTGTACTAGTTTTAGCAATTCATTTTACTATTGTACATTTTTTCTAGTAATACCTGCCACAAATCTTTTATAACTGCATAAAAATAGAATACTGTAAATATTTTATCCAATTTTAAACCCTTAATGGACCCCATTATCCTGTGAGTTTTTCAAAAATCTTTTAATGAAATTAAATAGACCTAGGTATCCATTTTTTTATTTTATATATATTTATTATATTTTTAGTCCACTCAAAATTTAGAAAAATCAATCAATACAGCACTTAGTAAATTATCAATATATACAGCACCGAAACAGGACAAGGTGAGATATGCATTATTCTATTAGTTACATGAATATCTCACCTTGTTCTGTTTCGATATTGTAAATATTCTAAGGGTAAAACTGCATTTCACAGTGGTAGCACTATCTATGTACTTGCGCAATCTGTGTGCGCTATGTAAAAACTTGAAGTGTGACCATTTTCAGTAGATTGCTACTGATGCAGTAGATTTTCGATGTAAATGTAAAGCGGTAGATTATATTTATTATATTCACATATTAATTTAATATCTTAAAGAAGGATGTCGCGAGGTCATACATACTCAACCTGTCACACTAATTTCTCCCAAGTTTATTGCTAAGAATGTTCACCAATATAATTTATGAAGCTTCTAAAACTGTTCAGATTTGTACAATTTGGCTAAAAATGAATATAAAATAAGAAAAATCGAAAACAATTTTCAAGCTATAAGTACCTATGTATAGACATTGATAGACACCAAAGATTAAGAATTGCCAGGTTTTTTATGTTTAGATGTTGCTAAAATGGTGCTAGATTTTTAAAACTTGGTGTCATGTATTTTTTAGTCAATATTGTCTCAATGATATGTATTTATATTGTTATTTTTTAATCAGTGCATGTCATTTTGTCTGTAATTTCAGATTACGTTTTGGAGTTCATCAATTTATAAGACGTTGTCACATCAAATAAGCTCAATATAGGACTGATATAAAAAGAAAATAAAAAACGGAATGATAATGAATTTCAGTATTCATCCATTTCATTAGCAATAGTACAAGAACCGCAACTATAAGTTAAAAATATAAGTAAAGCAGCTATTTGAACCTCGGTTGCAGCTTGCGGATGCAGGTTGCAAATGGAGGTACCTAGCAAACGCATGACACTCAGCCGCTGCTTGTATCCACAGTCGGGAATGATTCCGGTGCTCGTACTACGTCGTACGTCGCAGGCACGTTGGACTTGTCTAAACAGATTAAAAACATTTGCAGCCATGGCTCGGTAGCACTTGCTGCCGCAGCCGTGTTCGGAATCTTTTTGTAGAAATTCATACAATTACATAGATAACCAGAGCCCTTAGTCCAGGTTTTGTGTTGTTTACTTAACCTTTTGCGTTCACGACTTCACGTGTGGCTCCATACATTTTGGTTAGTTTTTCCTCGTTTCCGCCAGGGGCGCTGTACAAAAATGTACAGGGACATATCGAAACAGCTGTAGTTCCAATTTATGTGTAAACCTGGACTAACCCCTCAGTTGTGTAGCCACAGCCGGCTTCGACAGCTACTGCAACTGCTGCTTGCAGCTGTAGCCTGCAGCCGAGATTCGAATAGCACCCTTAAGGATTATTACGAGTAATAATTAAATGGCCATGAATTTCTCGGATAACTTCAACTGCAGCTTTTTGTTTTTAGTACATAGTAAAGTATATGATAAAAAGTCCATATAAAATATGAGTATTCTCTCCTTTTGATTATCTTCTAGTATACAAAAATGTATGTTTCTATAAAAATGTATAATAACACCTCAGTTCGTAAATATTACGGGCTAAAACGAGTTAACGCAGGTGAGTGGTTATCAAAATAAATGTACGTAACTCACATGGCACTCACATGTATCGTGTCGTTACATGTCTCACATGTTAAAAATGTAACTCACAGGTTACGTAAGGGTGATTTCATATTGTTTCATATTTAGCTCAGTCTGAGTCCACCTCAGTATGCCGAAGGAGTACCTCATCCAACCGTTGAAGGCGCGCACCTTGTTGCCGCTGGACAAAAGACTATTTAGCTAAGTTTTTTTTTAGTTTTAGTAGTAGCTCCACCAGGTCTTGGTATTTCGGTGCAAACAGTTTGAGATCATCCATGTACAGCACGTGAGAGATAACTTCACCCTGTCTGCGCCGATAGCCTACCCCTGAACTCCTCAGTAAAGTGCTGGGAGGGTTCAGGGCCAGGCAGAACCACAATGGACTCAGACTGTCACCCTGGAATATTCCCCGCTCAATCCTTATTAAGTCTTGCGAACCAACGGAGCCGTCTCCACCACCTGGTTGACGAAGGACTGTGGCCAATTGCCCCATACAATTGATTTCATATTGTTTCATATTTAGCTCAGTCTGAGTCCACCTCAGTATGCCGAAGGAGTACCTCATCCAACCGTTGAAGGCGCGCACCTTGTTGCCGCTGGACAAAAGACTATTTAGCTAAGTTTTTTTTTAGTTTTAGTAGTAGCTCCACCAGGTCTTGGTATTTCGGTGCAAACAGTTTGAGATCATCCATGTACAGCACGTGAGAGATAACTTCACCCTGTCTGCGCCGATAGCCTACCCCTGAACTCCTCAGTAAAGTGCTGGGAGGGTTCAGGGCCAGGCAGAACCACAATGGACTCAGACTGTCACCCTGGAATATTCCCCGCTCAATCCTTATTAAGTATTGCGAACCAACGGAGCCGTCTCCACCACCTGGTTGACGAAGGACTGTGGCCAATTGCCCCATACATGACACCAAGAATTATTTTAGTTGTATCAATTTTTTACAACTCTAAAATCCTCTCGAGCCACGAATGAGGCACTGAGTCATAGGCTTTCTTATAATCAATCCAGGCGGCAGAGAGGGCTCCCTTGTTCCGCCGGACTTGCTGGCTAATGGTCATGTCTATGAGGAGGAGCTCCTTAGTGCCACGGGACCCAACCCTACATCCATTCTGAGCGTAGGCTAAAACGTTTTGCGCAACGTGCGCATTAATTTAATAGTCAGAATGGATGTAAGGAGCTTTTAGATGGTAGGCAAGCAGGTGATGGGTAACTCGAGAGTTATTTGCTTCCGTGGTTCTACCGGACTTATGGAGCAGGAAGGTGACATAGGTGGTGAAAAACCTAAGCAGAGAACCAACCTCAAGGGCTTCCTGGAATTGCGTGGCTAAGCGGTCATCGAGCATCGAAACCATTTTATCCAAAAGTTGTGCAGCCCGTCCGGCCCAGGACTTTTCCAGTTCTAAGCCGTACGGGTTGCACAACTAACGTCCACGGGATCTATGAAAATAGATCCTATAGGTTCGATAGTCTCGCATTCCCGCTCAACCACACGCATCCAGTCACCCTCCGTGTGTGCGACGGGCACCGACATAATATATATTTCAAACTTCAGAATAACGCCTTTTGGTATCTCCCTTACTATATTTTCTTAGGGAGAAATCTTTTTTACCGACCGACCATAATTTGCCCTCATGTAAAGGTCTCGTCTACCCTGATAGATTTCTTTCTTCTCATCCTGGTGGATGCGTTCTCTCTGATCCACACAATAATTACCTACCCCAGATTTCAGTAGAAATTGTAGAAAAATAAATGACGTTTAGTAGTTTACATGGTTCTGAAAACGGTCACACTGAAAACCAAAAAATCAATCAATCTTGATTGAGAAGAATCATGTTCTGCAGTTCTTACAAATCGTGTTTTTCCAATTAGTTTTGTGAAACAATAAGTATAATTAATATTGAACTTGTTTGGCGTTGATAACCTACGCCTACCTATAGGGATATCAGCTAGAAGTGTTGTACAAATGGTGCGTACGAAGCTCAAAATGAATTCGGACTTGAAAGAGGCTTTTTCGCGAATAAAGCCAGTATGCGACGTTTTGATGGTGTGCCCGTCCGTGGAGAGCCTCTCAGCGTACTCTTCAAGGGTCGCCGAGCTGAAGAAAGAGATAGTACAGGAGTTGCAACAGTATTTGTTATACCCGCTCATTTCGCGCATCAAATGCAATGAGATTCGGTGAGTTACCTACTGCGGAGATTTCAGTATAATCGTGTCTTATAAATTATTCATACCACTACAGATTGACTGAAATCAGTCGTGGATTTGAATAATTTATTCAAACTCTATGGAAAGTTACAGTTGCTGACTTACACAGCATAAGTTCAACACAGAGTAACAAGGGCAGAGTACTAAGTTAGCCGCAGATAACACTTCCCCGTAATTCGCTAATTATTGCGCATGTGTGCACAATACCGACTCAAGTGGCGTAGTGTTGAGCACGGGCGTAGGGAGCGCGGGGGAGGCATGAGGTTGGCAGGTGGGTGTCTCGTTTCTCTGGCTCCTGCACATCTTCGGCTTTAGCGCAGCGCTCTGCGCATAACTTCCCATCTGCCAATTTGTGGGGCGCTTAGTATACATAGTATTTTTTTCTTGAAATCACGATTGATATCCCAAGTCCTAACCAAATTAGTTTAAGCATATTGATACATGGTTATTCTATGATTTTAAAAAAATATTTGTCAGACATTTCATCTCCTTTTTTGACCAACGAACCACCATATATTTATATATTTGATGTACAACCACGCATAACTTTTTTCATAGTAGTCCGATTTCAATAATTATTTTTTTTAATGGAAAAGGTATACTTCGAAATTGGTCCAATTAAATTTTATCGAAATCGGCTGAGCCATTTTTGATAAATCAACAATAATGTAAAAATTGCTACATCAATCCGTGCGAAATATTCGCGAATTCTGTACACGGGTGAAGTCAGTCATGCAAATTTTTGCAAAAAATAATCTTGTTTCACAATAAGAGAAGTGCTATAAGTTAGACCACTTTGTGCGTGTCTGTGTGGCACAGTAGCTATGAAATGGGTATCACCTAATTTGATGCAGCTTTATTTTTATTTGAAAGCAGGTTTTCTTGCAATGGTTCTTATAATGTTTCATCAAAATCAATTCAACTGTTTCAACATTATCAGCTCTTCCGATAACTGCATAAGAAATCTTATTGTGTTGGGGTTTTCAATTTTTTAATTAATTCTTGTTATTAGGTAATATATGTATGTTGCTCTTTTAAGTTTCTACTGATTGAGGACATTATGCAATAATACATGATAGAGTGATTGTTTATAGTAGAATAAGTTGCGAGATGGAAGACCCGGCAGTCTGTCTCCAATGATAGAATAAAACGGACATTTGTATAACCAAGTACAATAAATCGTAATACCGAGCATACAGTGTTTGATTATTCGACTCTACGCCTTATATCAGAAGTATATCTATTGGCTACTTTATACTTATAAGATTGGCTACTTTATCTGTTTATAAACTACCCTGCTTCAACAATGTTACTCAGTCAGCAGTGCGTTTACTCACCTCTGTTAATTTTTATCTGAGAAGTAAGTATAAATAATAAATCATAGCCCTGGCTATGATGGTGTTCACGGCCTCTTCTTCTTCACCATAGCTCTCAAATCTTTTACAAACTAATCACGTCTGTTTACATCAGTTGAAAACAAAAGCCCTCTGATTTTTTAAAATTAATTTTGTATTTTGTAGCAAAAATAAATATACCTATTTGACACACTAGGCAGTTTATCTTTGGCACCTAAAATTAATGTCACTTTCCAGTGTTTAAAAAAAAAAACATTTTTATCATTTGGACACACTTTTTAATTCTTTTTTTGTCATATTGTTCTAACTGGGCACTAGTTTCATGTAATTTTAGTAAAGTATGAGATTAATGTGGAAGAATCAGGTAAATATTAGTAAAATAACAATAGAAGCACATTATTATTGCCTAACTAGAAAAAATAGTAAGTTGTAATATTTAAAAAAATGGAGGCATGAAAAAAATAAAAATTAAATATTTTTGAAAAGCCAATATATCAAGCTTTCAAATGATGTAAAATAATATTATTTTGGTTTGATTTTTCTCTGAATAATATACCACATGTGGAAGTCTCTTTTGATTCAATGACAATCACTACATAATATAAAACAAAGTTGCTTCCCGCTGTCTGTCCCCATGTATGCTTATATCTTTAAAACTATGCAATGGATTTTGATGCAGTTTTTTTTTAATAGTTAGAGTGGCTCGAAGGGATAGTTTATATGTATAATACACCTGTGCGGAAGCCGGGGTGGGTCGCTAGTTAGCTGATCAATCAGTAACAAGATAACTATATATCTAAAACCCTCTCTAAAACTTATCCAAGTCAGGAGAAAAATTATTCTGGTGGGAGTGTGCGCCCTAAATGTGACAGACTTAACTAGTTTAAATTTTATCTTAGTAGGGAGTGCATGAATGCACCCCAGTAACAGCAATAAATAAAAAACAATGTCATCATTATATTACAATAACATGTTGTTGTCTCTCCTTGACAAAAGATATGCTGTGTGACATTTATTTATGTGCATATGCCCCAACATTTCCATCCATTTTGTACTCCATTTGTTTGTCATATAATATTTCATTTTCATTTCAATCATTTGGTTTCAAAGAGAACAAAGTTTGTATCTGTATTTTTAGTTATATAACCTTTACAAGTTTTTTAAAAATAAAATTATGACTTATGTGGTTAATAATTTTACACTGTTAGCTGCAACCTCACTATAATATAATTCAATAGGTACATATCAAAAAGTTCCATACATCTAAACAATTAGTACATTAAGCCCGATTACAGAGGCGCCATCGTAATTATAATAGCTAAATAGCATAGTTCTGTTTCTTTTTCACTTTAGGCATTCGATAGAGAGAACGCTTTTTACGTTGCTATTAAATTTACGCTGGCGCCTCTATAATCGGGCTTATTATATACCTACATAGTCTTTAATACTTGATGCAAACTTATAATGCAAACCAGAAGTTAAAAGTTTGCATCAAGTATTTAAGACATTTCTAGTATTACTAAATAATTTAATATTATTACCTACTTTGAAAATATTAACATTTCCAAATAAAAAAGTGCTAAATGCCAAAGAAAAGGTATGTATAGCACTCATAGTGTAATTTATTTATTTATCTGTTTATAGGCGACCAGTATAAATTGATGTGCTTATATCAAGCAGAGTGGAATAAAATTAGTATTTATCTGTCAAGGAAATTTTTTATATCCTTTTACAAAGGTCCAGTCTATTCTTATTATGAGTTTATAGTCCTTGCTGAGATTACATCCTCAGGCAACCTATACTCTGTTGCAGAGTTGGTTTGTGATGGTGTAACTGTAGGATGTAAGAGTGGTTTAGGTTAACTGTAAAGAAAACTGTAATTGACGTAATTAAATGTGACTAGGTATTTGTTAGCAATCATCAAAGTTAAGCAACATTCACTGTCGAAGTTAATTAACATTCAGCATGGTGTATTCAGATGGGTGACCGCGGGTGGCATTTACAAGTGAGCGCTACCATGGCTCGAATGACACGTTAAATTGTAGGTCCCAGTTGTTTTAACGTTAAGCCATGTCTGAGGCCTTGAACATGGCTTTTGAACTCAGACACTAAGGCTAGCCACTCGGCCTTTATAAACTTACTTTTAAAGAATAATTTTAAGTAATGGCATGTAGCTCAGAGGCTGATGACCAATAGGATTGAAAAGTTCTCAAGTGATAACCATATACCAGCAAACACAGCGTAGTATGTCCACCTACAAAGTTGACAAATAATCCAAGATCATACTGGATGCTAGCCGAATCCAACCAGTCTTATCAGAGATCTATGTACAGCAGAGGACTTCTTATGGCGACAGTGATAATGGCTACGACAATGATGTTATTTGAGACTTTATTTATGTAAGAAAAAAGTAGAAAATAGTTTTTTTATTATTTGTTTTTCTTCTTTAGATGAAAGACGATATCAGCAAATATTTAATTTTTATTGAATTTGATTTCAAACTTTAATTTCTAATAAAATCAATTTTTTTTCGCAAGCAGCGCGATATCAATTATGATATAGGTTGAATCATACAAGTCGGCGCATGTGAAGTTAGCTAAAAGCCGCGCGAAACCCAATCAAAGCGCAGCTATATATGTGAGCTTCACTCTGCATTGCATATTGCGCAATCATTTAGCTAAAATCGCATCCGCCAGCTTGTATGATTCGGTCTATACCTACCTGCCCCCCTACCGCCTAAGCAATAGCAATCGTAATAGCAATCGTTTATGACTTCATTTTAGTCATTTGGCACCGCCTATGTGACGTTAGCCATCAATTGCTTTGCGCGGATCGCGAAAGCAATCGTTGAATGAACAACTGATGGCTAACGTCACATAGGCGGTGCCAAATGACTAAAATTAAGTCATAAACGATTGCTATTGCTTTAGGCGGTAGAGGGGCAGGTGACTCGAGAAGTTATTGCTCGAAATCTATGTTTCATCTATATTTGTAGGCGGAGAATAGAGTTGCACCTAAAGATATTAGAAGCAGTGAGAATCGTGCTGGAGAAGATTACTGTGAACAGCTTTGAGATGTTCATGAAACTGGAGACTGGCCTGCTCAACATCATCTTTGACTCCAATAAACCAGGAATGAGTAAGTAATCCTTTAACCACCTTCCAAAATGGAGGTGACTCTCATTATTGCATTTTTATTTTAGTTATTCAACACATTTATTACAACGTAGGGACATTATGTTGTCTTCTGGCAATCTTTTTCTGTAAAAGTATCTCAAATCATTTAACTAACTTTACAACATACTATAGTAAACTAGTTTTTGCTCGCGGATTCGCCCCCGAGAATTTTTTACTTTTGTGATATCCCGTTTATTATTTTGGCATAAAAAGTAGATAATAAGTGACTTCAACCTTTGAACTAAATCCATGCAAAAAATCAAGTCAATCCGTTGGTCCGTTGCCGTGTGAAAGAGGAACAAACCAATAAACTAACAAAGACACTTTCGGATTTATTAAATTAGTAAGGATGACATTGTGATATATTTAGTTTCAGATGCAACAGAGGAAGTAAAATACAGTACGATTTGTTGTCTAACGGTGCTAATATTGAACATACCAAGCACATTCCGAGTGAAGCTGCTCAAGACTCAGGTGCCGATGCTGGCCCAGGCTGTCTTTGTCTCCGTACACATTGCCAAGCTGGAGAGATTGCGTGTGTTGAGGTATGAGTTGCTAATATTGACTATGTGTGTTGAGGTATGACTTACTAATATTTACTATGTGTATTGAGGTATGACTTGCTAATATTGACTACGTGTGTTGATGTATGAGTTGCTGATATTGACTCATGTAGTTAATATCAGCAACTCATACCTCAACCTTATTGTAAGAGTTGCTAATATTGACTACGTGTGTTGAGGTATGACTTACTAATATTTACTATATGTGTTGAGGTAAAACTTTATAATATTGACTATGTGTGTTGAGGTATGACTTGCTAATATTGGCTACGTGTGTTGAGTTATGACTTGATAATTTTGACGACGTGTGTTGAGGCATGACTTGCTAATATTGAACCAAACACGTTCCGAGTGAAGCTGCTCAAGACTCAGGTGCCGGTGCTGGCCCAGGCTGTCTTCGTCTCCGTACATTGCCGAGCTGGAGAGACTGCGTGTGTTTAGATATGACTTGCTAATATCCATCCACCCATCAGCCATAGGACAACCACTGCTAGACAAAGGCCTCTGCTAAGGATTTCCAATAAGACTAATTGGTAGCGACTTGCATCCAGCGCTATCTCGTGGTCTTAATGAGATCATCTGTCCTCCTTGTGGGTGGACTTCCTACGCTGCGCTTGCCGGTGCAGTTGATAATATTGAACTTACCAAAATCTGGGCGCCGCAAGAATTATTTTCAGGAGGGTGCATCTCACTGACTGCAATTTAGGGAGGACCCTCTGGCATCATCAAAAGGACCTCGTTGTTTTTTTTATGTACTTTCTTTCCATAGGCGCCCATGTTCAAATTTGTAGTGTTCAAGGTATTTCAACAGCAGTCATTATTCCAGGCTAGCGGCGATCCAATGCGTGATCGCGCACACGATGACCCACCCGCAGCTGACGGTGGACTACCGCATGCCGGACCCCGAAGTCGAGTTGATGGCGGTAGATAACATGCTTTCAAGCATTTTGCCCGGCGTGCTGGCAGCTCTACAAGATGTGTGCAACTGCACAGATAATCCCACTCATGCTGTTATTGCTGTGAGTACTTCAATCCGTCTTTTATGTTATTACTAGTTTTTACCCGCGGTTTCGCCCGCATACGCAATATATCATTATAATTTATAGCCTATGTGTTATGATATATAAGCTATATTATTGAAAAGTTTCATCTCAATTCGTTCAGTAGTTTTTGCGTGAAAGAGTAACAAACATCCATCCATCCATCCTCACAAACTTTCACGTTTATAATATTAGTAGGAAGTAGGATATATACAGGGTGACTGGTAAACATTGAGCAACCTTTTAGGGGCTTATTCTGTACATCAAAACTAACAACTTTTGTGCTGCAACTTTTGTCAAAACTCAAAAAAAATTTGGTGTTCCATAGAAAAATATCGTTCACCCGAGACCAAATGTATGGAACATATCGGATTTTTCGGATTTTTTTTAGTTTTGATAAAAGTCGCAGAACAAAAGTTGTTAGTTTTGATGAACAGAATAAGCCCCTAAAAGGTTGCTCAATGCTTACCAGTCACCCAGTATATTAATTAATAGAGTTAATGGCTGTGGATAACATGCTGGCTAGCATTTTGCCTAGAGTACTGGAAGCTCTACAAGATGTATACAACTGCACGGATAATCCGACGCATGCTGTTATTGCAGTGAGTACATTAACCCAACATTTATTTTATGTATTTATTATCAGGTTATAGGCCGAATAGAACTTGAGATAAACTAAAACACATGATATAATTTGCAACTGCAGGGACAGTGCGGAAAACTGCGATATTTGATTGGGGAGGAATTTCCCTGAAAAAGCGGGGAAATTTGCTGTCGCGCTATTTATCATCCGATTTCGATAATATTTAGCAAAATGTAGTTCCTATTTAAATCCTAAAAGTTTTGCTAGTATGTACCTAATCGGTCAAGAGCGTGTCAAGATATAGGCTTATGAAGATTCAGTTAAAGAGATGTGTTGCGAGGTCTACTGTTTGGAGAACTACTAGTTTTATGTATTTATGGCAAAGGTTATAAGGCCGAGTCAAAGTTCTTGGCGTCTATGAAGTTAACTACGAGTTGTGCAAACACAAAGACTGAAGCTCACATAACAGCTGCGCAAGGATTGGGTTTCGCGCAACTTGTAGCTGACTTCACAGCCGCCAAAAAGTTTGATTCGGGCTATAAATTGCTTGACTTACTATAGAAATCAACTACATTTTTGTACTTTTACTTACAGGCAGGAATAGATGCAATACACAGAATACTTTGCATTCCAATGCATGATAAATATTTGGATAAAAAACCTGTAACGACTGAGGACTTTGTTACCATGCTCAAAGAGAAAAAGGCTAATTGTGACACAGAAGTAAGCAACAAGGGTAATTAGTTATTTTAGAACATTTCAATGTTGTTTACTCAATGTTCTATTCAACATTCCTTCGCACATCTTCCTTACTTGTTCTCGAAACTTGGACTCTAATAATTAGGGGTCGGAATAGGTAGTACAATTTTGCAAGTACCTACTTGATATCAATAATGTGGATATGCCTCCGGGATCCCGCGGTACTTACTAGTTTCAGACATTGTACATTTTGAAATTTGTGTCAAACATAAAGTTATAAAATTGGAGTCTATTAAATCAATAAAAAAATAAAAAAATTGTAAACTAAACAATTGTAAATTCAACATTTTCCTCCGCTAAAGCTCCTTTCTTCGCTCGCAGAATACGACCTGAAAAATTTAATTGAATATAATATAAACATATCTAAAACTATCTAATAAATCAAATTAATTTATAACATATTTGCTCGTAAAATGGCTGTAATTACACCAATTTCAATATCGTAATGTATTTCATTACGCACTTGTGCGTTATTGTAATGTAAAACGCATGAGTTTTTTTTTTTAAAGTAACATGCACGGTTTTTAAGATGCTCCGTCTAAAAATGAACGATACTTTTTAAAAACTTTGCAAAGAGTTTTTATGTCAGAAAAGTGGTCAATATTCTGGCAACGTAACAATCACTTATAAAAATTGTTCAAATTTCTAACTGCTTTAACAAGTAATTAAAGATTTATTCGTTAAAGAAAGTCAGAGTTTTATTAATTTCCTCGCAAATATGTTATAAAACGTCGTATGACATACGTGCGCTTTGAAAATTACGTGAAGTTAAGACCCCTGATATTGTCAGGGATATTTCGCGATTTATAATAAAAAAAACATTAACATAACATCATAAACATTTTGGAAAAAATGTAAAGAAAAAATTGAGATGTCAAATCAAAGAGCCAATTGCACATATTAGCTTTTTAACCAAAAAACCTACTTAAAACCTGAATTTTAGTCGAAATAATTATGCTTTGTCTTTCTTTATATTCCAGGATTCACAAGTATACAAATAATCGTATCTATGTTAAGAAATAAATGAAATGATTTTAGGTAGCAATCCGGGGAATCAGCGAGATTTTAGGTATTATCCATGTTATGCTTATGTTGACTTTCTTTCTGCAAGTAGGTACATAAAATTGAACTACTTTTGCCGACTCCTACTAATAATCTGCATGCAATATTAATAATTTGAAAATCTTAAAAAAATGGCTTGCTTTTAATGTACCTTACAATTGAGAGGCTGCAATGTAACAACTGTTATTCTAATGACTCAATTCGAAAGTCATTAAATATGAAGAGAGATAGAGCTAGGGTTGTCAATTTTTAAAGCATTCCCCATATAGCGGGCAATCTGACGCTGTTGTTTTTAAACTTTCGCGATTTGAACACATTATTATTATATACTACTGGACTAATCGCGCACTAAAATTACGAGATAAATAAATACCTCCTCATACCGATGTTTCGGCCGAGTTGCATCGACCGTGGTCACGGGTAGACTGGAGGTAATTATTTATCTCGTAATTTTAGTGCGCGATTAGTCCCGTAGTATGTAATAATAATCTGACGCTGATTTGGGAACAATTTGCCACATTTAGGGATGTTTCTATGTAATAATTTGCTAAATATTTAGGTTTTTTTTTTGAGTTAGGAAATCCGGAAATTAGGTCTTGGCAACCCTGGTTAACCTAACTTGAGGACAATATGAATTTATGATCATACTTCGTACCATTATCAGAATCATAGACTAAATTCAATTAAACCTTATCACAATGTAAAAATGCAGTATTACTTCGCAGCCTTCGAAACCTATTTATTTCCTCTAACAATTGTTTTGAATTAATTTTTCCAGTTCAGAAAAGTCCCAAGGACATGGAAAAAAGGAGCGAAGAATGGTTCAATATGGCGGGCGACAAGCTAACACTTATTACTAAAAGTTTAGTCGCCCTGAGGGTGCACGAACATTATAAAGTTAGGAAAGAATTATCAGTATTTTGCTATAGGATTATAACAGAGTGTAGCGCGTAAGTTTTCAATTTTTTTTGACAACAATCGTTATATCCGCAGAGATACCAAAGGGATAATGTGGTTGATCGAGAAAATCTGAAAGATATGCATTGATTTAATATGAAATGAGTTAGAAAGATACATGAAAAATATCTTGTTGTCGTTTTTCTAAGCACGGAACTTCAAATTCTTGTCAAATTCCCGTACGTATGTTTGACAGTATTGACAACTCACGACTAGATTTTCCATACATTTTTGTGGTTGAGAATTACTTCAAGTGACAACAGCGTTATCCCTCTGGCATCTCTTTGGCTATTTCACGTTCATTCTAAGAATCTCAAAAAACTTGTCACTTTATGCTCGCTGCTATACGCTCCTTGTAACTGCCATACTTCTCTTTCGCGCCATCCCTTCAGATCCTTTGCACGTTATTCATTTGATTTCTACGAGTATAAACCTTGTCATTGTCTGATCTTCCTTTTACAAGTAGTGTGTAGTATTTTTCCACTAAACATGTTTTAATTAATTCTGTATTTCCACTTCTCAAATACATTTCGATAAAACGTTTCGTTGCTTCGGGACGTGCTGATATCTAGAGTTTGTGCAAAAAGAGAACCATCGTGGCGTCACGGTGAACTAACAATAAAATTTTAATCAGCAGCCAAAGTACTGCCTACTTGGTAGACGCGAGTCTACTGAGGAAAACCGAATTGGTGTCTGCCAAGTATCAAACACTTTTAGTTGTACTAGCAATGACAGAGCAGTGTTGTCAACGTAATTAAATTAGTAAAATAGCATGCGGGCGACCTCACGCTTCTTTTTTGCACAAACTCTATCTAATCCATTTACTATTGAATACAGAACGTTCGGTATATGCGGTATGGCTGATAGTTGGTATATTCAGAGGCAGTCGTTTGTAGCCATATTCATACTTATTTCCATATATTTATAACACGCTGGCAAAATCTAGATGAGACTGGCGCACGACGGAGGAAGCTTACGCTCTACAGTGGGCTGACCTAAACTGCATTACCTATCAGCTATGCATCTATAAATATTACTTAAACTTCTCCGTAATCTATATTTGAAAAGTTACAATATTCTAGTACAAATCCTGCATCAATTACAAAAAATGTCACATTCCATTGATGCACTTAACGCCATACCACAATAGATTTTAAACACACGCTTTAAACACTGTTTAGCCGTGCAATTTGTACTGTTAAACATTGTCTAAAGCGTGCGAAAAACTTTTGTGGTAAGACGGTTAGTGTCTATCAACCCACTGTTAAGTGTTAGTCTCCTCTGCTATCCTTTTTATTAATATGTGAGCCAGGTCATTTTAAACGTGATAACGTCTTATAAATCGATGAACGCCGGCTGCACACACGAAAAAGTGTCACGTTCTGCCTCAGCCGAGCGCTCAAGCGAGAGCCCGGAACAACCGATGATTCATCAATGTTTTCTTATGACGTTATCACGTAAATCAACTTTACAGGCAACCAATTTTTTTTTCTGGTCAGATATCTAAAAATCTTGCTTTATGTTGTGTGTTATCCCACTTCTGAAATGTTTCTCAAAAGTTTGAAATTTTCAGTACAATGCCTGCGTCGGTCCCACTTTGCCTTGATGTGCTGATATCGCTGACAAAAGACGAGTACCCCGAGGTATCGAACTATTGCACGAGCGCTATGAGCGAATTCTTCGCGAATACGTCGGATGAAGCCCGTAGTAAAACTATGGACAGTTTGTGCGACAACTTCATATCGGTGCTCACTAGTTTGCCTAGGATATTAAATAATATTGGTAAGTGAAGTTGATACTTTCTCTCAAATTGTGATTGATTGAGTTTTTGTAAGACCTTCAAAATTTTTTTTGTTTTTGAAATAACAAATATCTTCAATTCTACACATTTTGTCGAAGTGCAACGAATTTTTGCATGAAACAGCAGAATTTTTTCGCAATTTCAGGTTTAGTTATCCTAAGAATGGTCCATAATTATGTTTAGGTACTCTACCTCTGTAAGGATGGTAAACATTCAATATAACAACTTGTGTTTGTTTACAAGTTGACGTATTTACAAACTTAAGCTAAGCTAAGGCTATGCGGCCCGTCTAGTGGACATTTAGCTTTACAGTGTTGTAATGAGTCTAAAACCAGGGCACACATTGGCTATGTTAGCTGCAATTTACAGTCTTGGTTCCAACACACCAATGTGTAGATCGATCTTGGATTGATATTGGACGATTAATATCAGTTCAAGACCGATACACACACTGGTGTGTTAGAACCAAGACTATAATTTGTAGCCAACATAGCCAATGTGTGGCCCCGGCAAAAAAATGTGCGTGAATACGTTTACGTAACTAAATTTTACCTTTTATCTATCCAACGGTGTAATCGACTTCATGACGCACATGATAGATCTGAAGCTGTAACACCAAGCTGTATCCCCCGATTTTGTTATTGACTTGCCTCTTTATTTTGCAATTTTAAAAAGTATTCATGTCAAAAATAGCTCAGTGTCAAGACTGCCAAAATACAACAATGTTTAATAACTGTTTACAGATGAAAATCGTAAGATTTCCGTGTTGAACCTTCTGCACGGGTACATAGAGGCGCTAATGGTGGGGCAGCCGCAGCGGCTCACCACGGCTCTGAGCGTGGCGGCGCACATGCAGCATCTGTGTACCGCGCTCGCCGCCGCCGCGAGACACGACACCAGGGTCGCCACACGGGCCACGAGGCACAACACAGGTACTGTATTGGAATCTACTGTGTAGGTATATACAGTCCTTAATGCCGGAGCGATCACAACGGCTCTGAGCATAGCAACTCATTAACGGTGTCTTCTATTGACAAAAGAACTTGTTGTTGAACACAAGTTGATGATACAGAAACGCCTAAAACCAGTCAAGGTTCGTTGGGTTAGGTTAGTCATCAACCAGTCACGGATATAAAATTGCAACTACTGGTTGATCGAACGCTAGACTGCAGGTCTCATCTATATGCGGCACGCCTCACTGTGCAGTTTATCGGCGCCCCCCACTATGTCCTGAGTCCTGAGCGGTTATCCTTAAAAGTGTTCTTATTAAGTAGTTCTACTTTTCCCCCAGATGTATCAGCCCCGCCACCTCTCAACTCCCCGTGGAGCTGCCTCCAGCATCTCGACTCTGCTTCCTGCGTCACCCGACTGCAAGAAGTGTGCGTGTTGCTCGGCGGAGCAGAATGCGCGGAACTAGTACTGGACGTGTTGTTAGACCGCTTCCAGAGCGAACGCGAGTGCGAGCCGGTCTATATACTCAACTGGATGATATCATGTGAGTGTTGCTATAGTAATCTATACCCTATGTCCATACCAAGAAATATGTTTGTTGCTCGGAGTGCGCGGAATTAGTTTTGGACGTGTTGTTAGACCGCTTCCAGAGTGAATGCGAGTGCGAGCCGGTCTATACAGGGTTATTTTTAATCTAATTGATTCTATGGACCACCAATTTTTTATTTTGAGTTTTGACAAAAGTCGAACAATAGATGTTAGTCTTTATGTACAGAATAAGCCCCTGAAAAGATGCTAATTGATTAAAAATAACCTTGTATACTCAACTGGATAATATCGTGTGAGTACTGTACTGAAGCCGAAGAAGAGAAGCCGTGGTGGTCTAGTGGTAATGACACCCGCCTCACAATCTTGGGGTCGTGGGTTCAAATCCCGGTCTCGTAGCAATGAATTCCTTTGAATTTATGTACGGAATCTAACACCACTGGCTTTTCGGTGAAGGAACACATCGTGAGGCAACCTGCATTTACGTCTGGAGAAGAAATTCGATGGCGTGTGAATCCACCAACCCGCCAGGGCCAGCGTGGTGGATATGGCCCAATCACCCTTCGTGGGTAGGACTACGTCCTGCAATGGACTATCAAAAAGGCTGGTACAGTTACTGTATTGGTTAATCGATGCGTCCAAGTTGAGTGTTCCTATTTAAATAAATGTTTATGATTATAACCTAAGCGGCCTTATAAATAAACGCTGTGTTTTGTACTTTTCTCTCTTTGAAATTTAAATCCACTTACTTGTAAAAGATAAAACACAAAATACCTAACTATTCTAAAGTAACTCTGCCTTTAGTACTAAAATAATGATATTTCATCCCTATCATTGAAGTCCTTTAAAATTTAATTACACTTTTCACAGCACTAAGTTAGATATAGTGAAAGAATTCACTTTGTTAGGAATCGCTATTGACACGCATAAGACAGTTCAAAAAAACATAAAAGTTCTCGAGTAGTTACATTTTGTTGTTATAAATTTAAAATGTTATATTGTTCATAGATTTCATTTATCATCTCTACACACTGTACTATCGACGCTTAACTGTAATCCGCAGCCCCAGACTCGACGGAGAGCATGGCGCGGCGGATAATATACGCGTATATAGACGAGGAGGCGTGGAACCTGCCGCTAGAGGTGGGCTCGGGGGATGCGCCGCTCACTAAAGACGAAACCCTGGACGTCTCGGTCTATAATCCCAGGGCCTGGACCAAGGACAGCGTGCCAGGTTAGTATATGTAGTAGAAACTCGTTAATTTCTCACTCATAGCTCCCTCACTAGGGTTCCCTGGACAAGGACAACTGATCCCAAATCCGATATTTTACACAATAAAGCATTTTTTGTGTGATGACATTACCATTGATCTAACTTTATGGCCTTACACTAATGTTGTATTCCCCAGACTTATACAAGGACCTAGCGTGTTAACCTCATACCATTGTTGTATTCCTTTAGCATTTTAGATATATTAGCCCGGGAGGTAAGCGCAAAAAATGCAATTTTGGTATTAAGTAGTCATGGTGGTGTACAACAATAACCCGGAGTCAGTCAGCTGGGATGCTTAGCGTTTGGTGGGGATACCCGTTAGAATTTTCAAAAATATAAATGAGTATCTTGCAAGTACTTCTAAAAGCTGAAAATTGGTGAACGGGTAGATATGTAATTTAAAAAGAGTTTGACCACAGCCCATCACCCAAAACATGTAACAGAGCTTTTCAGTCAGGCTTTAAAGCGGCGCTACTTTAAAACCTTAGTTATTTTCCTACCCGCACGCCAATATCAGCTTTTAAAAGTAGTTACAAGATAATCATTTTTTTTTATTCAAACTGGTATCCCCACCAAACGCTTAGCATCCCAGCTGACTGAATTACACATTGTTGAACCATGACTACCTAATATCAAAAAATCAGCTTTTAGCAACTAGTTGCATTTTTTGCGCTTACCTCCCGGGCTATATACGAGTATTAAGGTACGGCAAAGACCAACGTCGCTACTTTTACCGAGGCTCAAAACTTCTCATACCAATATTGTCTCCTGGATCTGTACGATCTCCTGAAAGACGAACCTATGCTAATGCTCTGTTCTTCCAATATGTGCAATAATTATGTAGCGATATTGATGTGCCCTAGATCTGTACGAGGGCACGGTAGAGACGCGCTACACCGACATCACATACGCGGCGCCGCGCGCGGCCGCGCGCCGCGACCCGCGCTACTGCGCCACGCTCGCCGAGGCTCAGAAGAACTTCGTCATGAGCTGCTTGCTGACCGAGGGAGTGGGGCTGGTGGCGGCCCGCCTGCAAGACAAATACGATAATTATATGATGAAGACGATGTGCCCCATTATGGAGAGAGTTGGTATGTTAACTGTGCTACAATATACAGGATTATAGTACATTAGCTGAGCTAAAAGGAGGTGATTCAGACCATTATTATACGACTGCCTTGGTGGCTCAGTGGTTAGTGACCCTGACTTCTGAATCAAAGAGGCGTTGGTTCGATTCCCACCAGGGCAAGCATTTTTGTGATGAACATAGGTGTTTGTTCTGTGTCTGGGCGTTATTTAGGTACTATCTATATAAGTATGTATTTAAAATATTTATTTGTAGTATATCAGTCTCTGGCAGCCATATCACAAGCTTTGCTTAGTTTGGGGTCAGTGACCATGTGTGAGATGTCCCCCAATATTTATTATTTATTTATTTATATTTATTATGAACAACTTTTACTATGGGACCAACACTAAATTCAAGAAAAAAATCAACTGTTTTATACATTTTGTCAATCCGCAAAAAAGCGCGATAACCGACAGGCAGACGACATCAAAACTCTCGTCGGGGTCGTCTAACCCGCGACAGACTCTAGTGAAGTCGTAAGACGGAGGCCTATGTCCAAAAATAGATCAGAAAACCAGTACTGGTTGTGTGCGACCACCAACGCTGACTTGAAATCAGTTTGTAACATAATTTAGACATATTTTATGTTCTAAAACAAAATGGTTTCAACTTCATTGTAGTCAACAATTTGAACGACTTTGACTTCACCTTTGTTTTGTATTTAGGAAATACTATTTTAATAATTGGCATGATGATCGAGTAAAAAAATCATTATTATAATATTAGTCCTTGAGTTAAATTATAAAAAAATAAAAGACACATATTTTTTCTTTTTTCAATCAAACAACACATGACAAAGATAAACCTTGTCAAAGTTTGGGAGCAGGGGTCGTGACGTCACTTCGCTGACATTTGTACGTGACTTGTAACGTCACGCCGAAACGCACTTTAATGGGCTATAGCTTCATCATTTTTTGTATATTTTGCAAAAGAAAAATACGTGTAATATATTTTGATAATATAATCTATCTGACAGACTAATTATATAATCATCACTAAACTCTATAAAAGGACATGTCCACAAAATGTATGGCGACTGGTATAATAATAATTAAAAATTCTAACCACAACGAGTGTTACATTTCGAGAAAGTTCATATTTTTCTTAGTCTTTTACAACAGTTAAAACCAAAAAAGAGCCCACCGATTTTTTTAAAATTAATTTTGAATTTATTAGGATAAATAAATATATTTGGCTCAATAAGTAGTTTATCTCTATCAACCCTGATTAAGTAACCTTCAAATTGTTAAATAAAAGCATTTTTACCAATTAGACACACTTTTAAAGTGTTTGTTTGTCATATTGTACCTACTAACTGGTCACACTGGTAGATAATAATTTTTAATTTTAGCAAATTAAGCGATGAATGTGGAAGAATCAGCTACGAATGCAAGTAAAATAACGATAGAAGCACTTTATCATTACTAAACTTGAAAAAAGAATAAGCTGTATTGTTATTTTTTATACTATTTATTTTTCACATTTAAAAAAAATTGGAGGAGCGAAAAAATCTAAATTAAATCTTTTTGGGAAGCCCATAGAACAAGCTTTCAAATGACGTACATATCATCTTGGTTCGATTTTTCTCTGAATAATATACCATTTGTGGACGTCACCTTTAACTTGATCTCTGCGACAGTGACATTGACATAGAAGATTGAGATTTTTAGAGTTGAGATAGTGGCGGAAAAAAACGATTTTCGAACAATGTTGTAATGAAATCGAATGAGTAGTTGAAGGTGAGAAATTGGATTTTATTTACTTACTATTATTTAAGATCAAGTATGTACACATGTAAATAATGTTATGATATTAATTAAATACTCATAATAATGTAATGGTAGTATTTATCGACGTTTTTCACTATTATCGATGCGAATGTATAATATAATTGGGTTTAATTTATTTACACATGTAAAAAATGTTATAATATTAAAATATACAATAAAATCAGTGATAAATTAAGTTTTATTTAAAATATCTTTAGTATAAACTATCGATATTTTAAATAAAACTCTATCTAAAACTCTGTGGTCACGATCATTCGTCGCCCATCACTAATCGGCATGCCCATAAAGTATGACATAGACAGGTACTGTCTGTACTATTAAGAAATTCAGGACTTTACAGGCGTGATTGTTCTGACAGCTGTCGCAGAGATCAAGTTAAATTTTATGGAGTATAGCGACCCGCCCCGGCTTCGCACAGGTGTATTATACATATAAACCTTCCCATTGAATCGCTCTATTAAATAAACCGCATCAAAATCTGTTGCGTAGTTTTAAAGATATAAGCATACATGGGGACAGACAGCGGGAAGCGACTTTGTTTTATACTATGTAGTGATAGTGATGATGCCTATTGTTGATTGAATACTTACGCCGTTTGTCACCATGGTCGGATTATATAATAGATGTTTAACATGAATGTTGCAGGCAGTGAATACGAGTTGCTGCACCTGGCTGGGCTGAAAGCGATGAATCGAATAGCTCACGCGTACGGGAAGGCGTCTGTAGGGGAGCTCATCTGTCACAACGCGGACTACTTCACCTCGCAGATCACATCCCGACTCAAAAAGGTATAAAACGGCTCTGTTGACACTGCTTGTAAAACAATCATAGAAGTAAAAACGTAACATGTACTGGATTATACATCATTTCGTAAACAAATCATGGAAAATTATACATATTTTTATTGCCATATACAGAGTCATAAAAACCACACAATTAATAATAACATTAAATTAAAAAAAAAAAACAAATTAAATTATATCGCAGGGGCGACTTTGTGGCGAGTCGCCGGTGAGTGGCGACATCGCGAACCCTGATTCCCTGGGGCTAAATGAGACCCCTGACTCTTCTCTTGCCTTAACTGGTAGCTTGGAGTGGAAACCGCAAGAGCTAAGAATCTAAGCTCCAGGGTGGAAGTGTTAAAGGGCATAACGCCGCGAGTAGCGTCTAGTTAAAGCGCAGCACTCCTCTCGACACCCGACAGCCGTCCACACCAATGTTGCCCCTCCGGCGCCAAATTACGGTAGCCTTTATGGGGGGGCCCATTTAGTGGATGGCAAGTCACCACCCGCCTAAATATTTTAAAATGAGGCATCACTTGGCGGGTGCCGCACCTCATTCCATGTACCAGCCTATAATCATGTAATAATTCATTATAATAGCCTAAAAAGTACCTATTCCCCGTCTTTACAATAGTTTCCCTCTTCCTATCACCCAAAAACTGTATTTTTTTATTTAATGATTGTAAAAGGGCCTCTTGGTGTTGGTTTCGGCCCCATCAATGCCCTTCAAAGATCCGGGGCAACCCGTGTGGTGTAAAACATTAAATTAAATATACAGGGTTATTCCTAGTCAATTAATTTTATGAGCTTATTCTATACATCAAAACTAACAACTTTTGTTCTGCGACTTTAGTTAAAACTACAACAAACGTGATTTTTAGCAGTTTTTTGCTCGCTATTAATAACGGCACGAAAGATGGGGCTAAGGGTCAATACAGCACGAAACCGTTCGTGCGCGAGTCTAACTCGCACTTGGCCGATTTATACCAAAGTTATATAGAGAAAAGATTTGATTGTCTGTTTATTTGCATCGAATAGGCTCCGAAACTACTGAACCGATTTGAAAAATTCCTTCACTGTGTTGGAAAGCTACACTATCCCCGGTGAACATAGGCCATATTATATTTAAAAAAAAAAAGCAGATCCTTACTATTTGTCTGGTTTAGCCAATCATACTCGGGCGAAGCCGGGACGTGTAGCTAGTTTTTAACCGACTTCGAAAAAGGAGGAGGTTGTATATTCGTCTGTATGTATTTTTTCTTTTGTGTATGTTCATCGATAATTTCGCCAATTGTGAACCGAATCGAAAAATTATTTTTCAGTTCGAAAGGGTATTCCCATTGAAATTTTACAGAAATCGGCTGAGCCGTTTTTGAAAAATCAACAATAATTATTATTATATACTACGGGACTAATCGCGCACTAAATCGAAATCGATTCGGTCTCGGGTAGACCACGGTCGATGCAACTCGGCCGAAACGTCGGGATGAGGAGGTATTTATTTATCTCGTAATTTTAGTGCGCGATTAGTCCCGTGGTATATAATAATAATGTGTTCAAATCGCGAAAGTTTAAAAACAACATTAACATTAATGTAAACAATTCGAGCGAAATATTCGAATTTTGTACACGGTTTTACCATTTTTTGCGAAAAATTATTATTAATATTAATGTTTTGTTTCCAGGCGTGGAATTGTCAGTCGGCGTTAAAAATACTATCGGTGGTGATGGAGTACAGCGACAGCAGCATAGCCGACTGCCTGTACGGGATCGTGGCCGATGTGAGTACCGTTTCATATCTCTATATCTTATACAATATGAAACGTATGCACTTTAAAAATTAATAATTAGATTTAAATAAAATAAATATTTAAGGGGGGAGCTCCCATACAAGTAACGTGATTTTTCTGCTCGATATTTATAACGGTAACAGGAAGATGCTTGAAATATTCACAGAATATTAAGTTGTATGTTCCTTCAAAAATAAATTATTAAATTAAAATAAAATATGTTATCGGGGGTTTTCGTACGATACGGGACCTTTGGTGCGCAAACCCGACTCGCATTTGGTCGATTACAATACAGGGTTACTCCTAATCAATTAGCATCCTTTTAGGGGCTTATTCTGTACATTAAAACTAACAACTTTTGTTCTGCGACTTTTGTCAAAACTCAAAAAAGGACGGTAACGTTTTTCCATAGAAAAACGTCGTTCGCCCGCGACAATTTTGTATTTTTTGTATGGAACTAATGTTTTTTTTTAGTTTTGACGAAAGTCGCAGAACAAAAGTTGTTAGTTTTGATGCACAGAATTAGCCCCTAAAGGGATGCTAATTGATTAGGAGTAACCCTGTATTGTAATCGACCAAATGCGAGTCGGGTTTGCGCACCAAAGGTCCCGTATCGTACGAAAACCCCCGATAACATATTTTATTTTAATTTAATAATTTATTTTTGAAGGAACATAACTTTATATTCTGTGAATATTTCAAGCATCTTCCTGTTACCGTTATAAATATCGAGCAGAAAAATCACGTTACTTGTATGGGAGCTCCCCCCTTAAATATTTATTTTATTTAAATCTAATTATTAATTTTTAAAGTGCATATTTTGTTTAAATATTTTTGGGTATTTCAAGACCTACCTGTCGCTGTTCGAGCCCAAAACGGCAAAAAAATCAGATTTGTTGTATGGGAGCCCCCCTTAAATATTATTTTTTTCCTTTTTTCGTGTTTGTTGTTATAGCAGCAACAGAAATACATCATCTGTGAAAATTTCAACTTTCTAGCTATCACAGTTCATGAGACACAGCCTGGTGATAGACCAAACAGACGGACAGACGCGCAGACGGAAGGACAGCGGAGTCTTAGTAATAGGGTCCCGTTTTTACACTTTGGGTGCGGAACCCTAAAATGAATCGTGATTGTTAGTCTCGCTAAAACACGAGAACGGCTGAACCGATTTGGCTAATTTTGTTCTTGAAATATTTGTATAAGTTAAGAGAAGGTTAAACCTTCCCTGAACGATGAGAAAATTTATAAAAACATTAATTTCATTTTCCCATACAAAGTGTACCTCCATGTAAAAGTTGTCATTGACAGTTGCCAGACGGTGATATGAAGTTCACCGTGTCAGCTAGTATATAAAAAAAAGGTAATCGTGGTTGTTAGTTTCGCTAAAACTCGAGAACGGCTAAACCGATTTGGCAAATTTTGGTCTTGAAATATCTGTGGAAGTTAAGGAAAAGTTTAACGTTTAAAAGATGAGAAAATATAAAAATGTAGGGAGTAAAATGGTAAAAATGTGAATTTAATTTTCCCATACAAAATGTTTATGCATGTAAAAGTTGTCATTGACAGACAGATGGTGAGATGAACTTCACCTTTATCTGTCACACTAATTTCGATGGCGTTTAGCGCCACCAGCGACCGTATTGTATACGCGTTCCTACGTTCAGTTCCGCTTTATCTCCTGCTCGCGCCACCAGAGCGACCGAGAGGTAAAACGAAGCCGAAACGACCCGAAGGTACTGAAGGCGCGGGAAATTTGTTTTGGTAAATATCGGTGCTAAACATGTTTTTCGGTTTTGTGCCGACTGTCAGCCTATCACGTCAGCCGCAGAAGGTTAAAACTTAAAACCGAAAACATCAATACTTAACTATAAATAAATAATATATAGCCATGTACTAAGCCGAAAGAGCATTATTACTGAATAAGACCATCAGGCATCACTATCAACAAATTTTCCCATGAAGCTTCAAGCTACTATGGGGCCAACTCGGAATTTATCATGTTAAGCAGTGGCCAGTGGGTCTGATTGGGTCGATACTCGCTGATGATGACGACGATGAATAAGCTGTCAACATAAGGTTGTCATTCTTCCAAAAATCTTCAGTCGTCTGCATTATTAAATACATATCATAATAGCACTTAATGCACTTATCTATTCATAACACCTGTAACTTAAGGAAACAGGTGGTTAAGCCAACACTGCCAGTTTCTCATACCACTACCGCGAACTATCTTGCATGCTAACGCCATCTAGTTTCATTTATATGAACAACAAAATTTAAAAGAAAAATCATGAACCAAAAAAAAGCATAAAGCCATGTATTAACTGAGCAACAATGTTTCGAATACACAGTTTCTGAAACATAACCAGGAACTAATTTGTTGTTCAAAAAAATTTCATTTGTTTCATATACCTAGTCAGGTCATAATTATTGTCACACAGTAAAAACTTTTCTTTTAGAATGGCTTGGCTGGTTTATTGAATTCGAATTTCGAATTGTTCATGAAAATAAAAATGTATGCTTTTTAGAATTTTACTCATTTTTAAATATGGAGTGGACGCTTAAAGAAGACCGTGTTGCAGTTATTGCGTTGCATCGTTGCGGTTACGCGCCAATTCAAATTTTTGACATACTGAAAAATTTGAATATACCCAAAAGATTCGTTTATCGTACCATCAAACGATACAATGAAGACTCTAGTGTAGATGACAGGTCAAGAAGTGGTCGCCCTCGGTCTGTTAGGACTCCAGCAGTGATAAAAGCTGTGAAGGCGCGAAATCAAAGAAATCCCAAACGTAAGCAGAAACTGTTGGCCCTTCAGATGGGGTTAAGCAGAACCACGTTGAAAAGGGTGTTAAATGAAGACTTAGGGCTTCGGGCATATCGAAGAAAAACAGGACATCGTTTAAATGCTCGTCTAATGGACCTGAGACTGAGGAGATGCCGCGCTTTGTTGAAGCGGTACGCGGGAAAAAAATATCGGGAAATTCTTTTTTCAGATGAAAACAATTTTACCTTAGAAGAGAGCTACAACAAACAAAATGATAAGGTGTACGCACACAGTAGTGAAGAAGCGAGCAACCGTATTCCGCGTGTCCAACGAGGTCATTTTCCATCCTCGCTCATGGTATGGTTGGAAGTTTCTTATTGGGGCTTAACAGAGGTACATTTTTGTGAGAAAGGTGTAAAAACGAATGCAGTTGTGTATCAAAATACAGTCCTGACGAACCTTGTGAAACCTGTTTCTCATACCATGTTCAATAACAGGCACTGGGTATTCCAACAACATTCGGCGCCAGCTCATAGAGCGAAGAGCACACAAGACTGGCTGGCGGCGCGTGAAATCGACTTCATCCGGCACGAAGACTGGCCCTCCTCCAGTCCAGATTTGAGTCCGTTAGATTACAAGATATGGACCCAATTTGGAGTAACTCAAGACATCCTTGATTAAGGCAGCCGCCGATATTGACATGGACCTCGTTCGTGCTGCGATAGACGACTGGCCGCGCAGACTGAAGGCCTGTATTCAAAATCACGGAGGTCATTTTGAATAAACTTTATTGTCATAAGAATCTATGTTTTGTTAAGTTCATTTTGGTATATAAATGGTTGCATAATGAATAAAATTGTTTCAATTATTTTATATTAAACATGTGACAGAATTTATGCCTGACTATGTATTTGGTCGATTCCGAGTTGCAATTTTGTATGGAATGGCTGATTCTTTTTCTTACGATTTGTGCTTGACGGTTCTTTTATTTTTATTTCATATAGGTTTGTGTTTGACTACACACTACCTGATGTTAAATCTAGGGTCTAGGGTGTTACACGCTTACCTAGAAGATACACATCAACACTTCAAATTTTCTCGATGTTCTACAGAAAAACGCGAATACACTGGTCGATTCAAAATCCTCTTAAACCGCGGCAAAGGGGAATGGGTATTCTGGCCCCAGAGCTACATTTCAGATCTACAGTTGAGACATAGTTATGTAATTTTAAATCTTATAAAAAGTATTAACTTTTATTGTTCTACACCAACGCGATAATTCGTGCAGGAAAAAACTACAAGCAATTGAAAAAATCAATTCGCTCATACTAATGTACTTACATTTTTTTTTATAAATTCATATATTATGTACATTCCTATAAACAAGGTGATATGGACTGATAAGGTGGCAAAATTATCAAATGGAGACTACGTACTTCTTTCTTCTATCGTACGAGTAGAAAGACGCGACCAAAGCGCCACCCTTTTATGGTGGACATCCCGCGCGTCAGAACCAAGTGATTCGAGTCCACATTTCTCATACGAACAGCCAGAATGTGGAACGCTTTGCCTGAGTCTGTCTTTCCGCTAAAGTACAATGTAGGTGTCTTCAAACCCCGGGTAAATAGGTATCTTCTAGGTAACATCCTAGACCGCATACCTGCTTAACATCAGGCAGTGTGTTGTCAAACGCAAACCTATATGAAATAAAAATTTCCATTCAAAATTTCAACTCTGAATCGACCAAATATATGAAACAACTGATATTTTTTTCGCAAAGTCCGGGTTGACCCTATAGTAAAAGTTGTAGCGAATAGCGTCGTTGTAATATTGCGTTTAGCTAATGTGGAATATAATTATGCTTTTACTATGATTTTTCTAAAATTTTATAAAGGTGTGTAATAATGATTCGGTCGGCTCAGTAGCCGACCGAATCATTATTACACACCACGAGCCGACTTTAGCCGGGCGACGAACTGTCGTCGCCCGGCTAAAGTCGGCTCAACCGCTGCCTCTTCTGTCTGTCAGTGTCAACTGTCAAAGTAAAACGCAGAATAGATACAAGAGCAAAGCGATCTTTTTCAGTTTCACAGTGAGCCCCGAGCCGCGACTGTACCGCTCTCACTATTGAGCTGTGACTCGTCGAGTCAAACCTCTCCCTCTCTCGCGATCTGCATATTTGAACCGGTTTAGAGCTGAGTTACACACGTCTACCCCATATTAAAAGTTGTTGATAGTGATCCCTGATGGTCTTATTCAGTAATCATTCTCTTTCGGCTTATTACAGGGCTATATATTATTTAGTTATAATTAAACGTTAATGTTTTCGGTGTAAATACAGCTGTATTCTATTCTATTGCAGGTTCTAGTCCAAAGCTGTGATAAGTACTACGAGAGCGAGCTGCAAGCGTACCTGCAAGCTTTCCTGTCGTGTGTGCAGTGTATCCGCAAGTGGTACGCCATACCGACGCGCGCACCCCCAGTACCCGAGGGGGGCTTCGATCTGTTGGCGGAGGTTCGGTAAGTCACTCGTGTATCAAGTGGTGTGCCATACCGACTAGTGTCGTGGCAATAGTCTATCGATATCGATAGTATCGTAATACTATCGATAGTATCGCCAATATGCAAAATGAAGATGATCATTTGCATGATCTATCGATAGTGCTATCGATAGTATAACTGAATTTTGACATTGACTATATACATACTATGTATACTACTAATATTATAAACTGTATAGCGTGTCTGAGTTGTCCAACTCGACCCCTTCCGCCCGGAGAGTCAGTATGCTGGTTGCACACGGCTCCAAGCGGACGGGGGTCGAGATGGATATGGCTACAAAAGTGGCAAACGAAGCGCTACAGACAGGAAAGGATGCACTAGAGTCGTCTGCAAACCTCAAGCGGGAAATAAAGCAAACCGCAATTGAGAGTCTCCAGACGTTATTCGAAATCACCCTTTCTTTAGCAGACTCCAGACGCCGCCACATAACAGAAAAAGAGCGCGAGCGGACCAGGCATGCCTTGGAGCTGTTGTCGGTGGAGAGGGCGCACATCAAAGCGATGACCGCTCTTCAACAAAACCTGCTCCGGGAGGTAACTCTAGTCAGAGAAGACATAGCTGAGACCAGAAAAGAGTCACAAGCTATTAGAGACTGGCAGAGCTTTGAGACGAGAGAGCCACATCAACAAATAAAGGCGACGGCTGACGCGGTTAGAACTCTTAGCAGTCAAATAAGATGCGTTTCAGAGGAAAAAAGCATTGATCTGGAGCCTCTGAGGAGAGACTACAACGGCTTAAAATCCGGGGTTGAAATTCTTCAGAGGCAAATAGATGAACTTAGAAGGGAAACGCATTCGGAAAAAGAAAAGACTGCCGAGATCCTAAACCGAAATTCAGAAGCATTGGCGAGCCTCCTCTCGACCCCTCCTCCACCTCCTCCCCAGTACCCGGACTCTCTCAAAGAGCTTGAGAAAACGCTCAAAGATCACATTCAGAAAAGTAGTCACTCCACCCCTCCATCCCAGCCCCCTGTTCAAATAAATATTGAGGAGCACATGTTGCCCCTAACCGAAAGGCTTGAAGCCGTATCGTCGGAGCTCCGGACGATGCGGCAAGAAAAACTATCTCAGTCCCCACCAGCCCTCAACATCGGTGCAGAATTGTCACAGGCAGAACATGGCAGACCGCCCAATTCTACCTACGCCAAAGCAGTCGCGAAACCACCAGCTCTAAAACCTAATCATACGCTGATAGTGACGGCTTCAAATACAACCGTAATGACCACCGCCGATAATCTAATAGACAGGATAAGAGTAGCGCTGGATACCAAGACGTCTGGAGCGAAGGTTGACCAAGTACGCAAAGCCAGAAATAAAAAAGTTATTCTGAGTTGCGGAACGGAGGAAGACCTAAATCTAGTACGTAGTCGTGTTCAGCGAGACGCATCTCTGAACGTGGAGACCGCGAAAGCGGGGAACCCTCTGATAATAATTCGAGACGTCTTGTCCTACCACAAAGACTCGGATATAGTGGAGAACATCTTAGCGCAGAATAAACACTTGCTGCAAGACGTTGATTTGAAGGAGAGCACTGTCAGGGTGAGATATAGGAAAAAGGCGCGTAATCCGCACGAATGTCATCCTGTGCTGGAGGTTTCACCTCGCATCCATAGATCGCTCATAGAAGCCGGTAAAGTCTATATTGGACTCCAGAGGAGGCCAGTGACGGACCATTCTCCTTTGGTGCAGTGCACTAAGTGTCTAGGCTTCGGACACACAAAAGCGATCTGCCGGGAGAGGGATGAACTCTGCAGTCACTGCGGTAGATCCCATTCCTGGGCTCAATGCAAGGCTAGAAAGGATGACCTGCCACCGAGATGCAGAAATTGCGCGACCGCGCATCCCAACAGCTCTAATAAGGACGTAGCTCACAATGCATTCAGCAGCGAATGTCCTGAAAGAGTGAAATGGGATGCTATAGCGCGATCTAGAATCTCGTACTGCTGAGGGCACTCTAGAGGCACCAAACTCAGTCCACCAAAGAGTAGCAGTGAAACCAGGTTTGCGTTTCATCCAAGCAAATCTGCATCGCTCACAGACCGCAACAGCCGAACTCCTGAAAGTCGCAAAGGAAAGAAACGTTTCAATCGCCCTAGTCCAAGAACCGTATGTAGGTAACAAGGGAGTTATGAAACAGTATCCTGGAACCCGCGTTATTCAGTGCAGTTTAAACAGGAAAAAGCCTGTAAAGGCAGCAGTAATTGTTTTTGGTGACAGGCTGGAGGTAATTCACGACCCCCAGCTTGTTACTGAGACGGAAGCAGCTGTTTTACTGGCCAACGAAAACCTGAAGCTGGGATTGATTTCTGTCTACTTGGAAGGAGACCAACATGTTGATCCGTACCTCAACAGGATCAAGGCTTTTAGCGAAAAACTAGCGACCAAAGATCTAATAGTTGCCGGTGACGTTAACGCCTGGTCCCATTGGTGGGGAAGCACATCGGAAAACAGCAGAGGAGAAGCCGTCCACTCCTTCTTCGATGAGATGGGCCTACACATACTAAACACAGGTGACATACCAACCTTTGAAGTCGTCAGAAGAGGTAAACTCTGCACGAGTATAGTAGATGTTACCACGTGCAGCTTGCCACTTCTGGGGAAAATAGAGGGCTGGCGGGTAGACAGGGATCTCACAACATCGGATCACAATGCAATAACGTTTACTTTGCGTCTAGAGAAGGCCCTTAAATACATAAGGCCAGTCACTACACGCAAGTACAACACCAAGAAAGCAAAATGGTCGGATTTCATGTCATGCCTGAAAACCTCACTTGAGAATAAAAAAATATCACCTGAGTCAGTAAGAGAATGTAGAAGCCCAGATGAACTAGAGTCAATGATCACGAGTTACACTGAAAGTATCCACGAAGCCTGTACACACACCATCCCACTTATAGGCCCACGCAAAGGGAATCCAACTCCCCCGTGGTATACAAAAACACTCGATGATCTTAAGAAAGAAGTTCTTAGAAGAAAGAGACGGATCAAGAACGCTGCCCCCGACAGAGTCCAGTATGTAGTCGATCAATATCAAATTGCACGTCAAGACTACAAGGAACAAGCCGAAAAAGCGTATACGGAGAACTGGAAAGAGCTCTGCACGAATCAGGAGAAAGAGAGCATGTGGGACAAAATCTACAGGGTGATCCGGAAAACCTCGGAGAGGCAAGAAGACTTGCTTCTGCGTGACACCGAAGGTAACACCCTGTCCCCACAGCACTCTGCAGAACTACTCGCCAGAACTTTCTATCCCGACGACTCTGCAAGCACAGATCTACCGTGCCATGCAGAATTGCGGGGACGGACAAGAGAAACACCAAAGGACCTACCGGAAAATGACCCTCCATTTACGTCAGCAGAACTGGAATCAGTGTTACGAACATTAAATCCGAAAAAAGCCCCTGGAATAGATGGGCTCACTGTTGACATATGCGCTGCAGCTATCCGGGCTGAGAAAGAAATATTCCTAGCAATCGCAAACAAGTGCTTATCGCTGGGACATTTCCCTAAGCAGTGGAAGGTAGCACATGTGGTCATTTTACGTAAGCCCGGTAAGACAGATTACACACATCCGAAATCTTACCGCCCTATAGGTCTCTTGCCTGTCGCCGGAAAAATCGTCGAAAAGCTTTTGGTGGCCCGATTCCAATGGCATCTCCTCCCAACCATCAGTCAGAAACAGTACGGCTTTATGCCCCAGCGGGGTACTGAAGATGCCCTTTATGACCTGGTAGAGCACATGAAAACAGGAGTGAACAACAAAAATTTAGTACTCCTAGTCTCCCTGGACATAGAAGGCGCTTTTGATAATGCATGGTGGCCCGCCTTAAAAGACCAATTAGCGAAGAAGAGGTGTCCGACTAACCTCTATGAGATGGCAAACTCATACCTCCTAGACCGAAAGGTCGTAGTCAACTATGCTAGAGCGGCATACGAGAGAGAAACAACCAAAGGATGTGTCCAAGGCTCAATCAGTGGACCTACCTTTTGGAATGTAATTCTAGACTCATTGCTGCGACTGCTAGAGGCAGAGGGAGTTTACTGTCAAGCCTTCGCGGACGACGTCGTCCTCGTGTTTACAAGTCAGTCATCATCCATCATCGAACAACAGGCCAATCACGCGTTAGATATGATTGTGGAATGGGGAGTACGTAATAAACTCAACTTTGCAGCGCAAAAGACCAACGCGATGCTGTTAACAAGAAAGTTGAAGTATGAACCCCCACACTTAGTCATGTCAGGCGTTCAGCTTGATCTTGTTGAAGAGGTCAAGCTATTAGGCCTGTTGATCGACCGAAGGCTCAACTTCAAAGCGCACATAAACGCCCAGTGTAAAAAGGTGGCGAACATTTACAAACAGCTCGCGTGCGCAGCGAAAGTGACCTGGGGACTGAATAGCGAAATCACGAGAACCATTTACGTCGCAGTGGTGGAACCCATCATCATGTATGCCTCAAACGTATGGGCGCAAGCGGCAGACCTCGAGGAAAACAAGTCTCACTTGAACGCACTCCAAAGAGGTTTTGCCCAAAAAATCCGACTTGTGAGATCGAAGAACAAAACGATTGCACTAGTCGAGTGGGCCGCCCAGTCACCTTTCGCGCAAGCTAGTGCATTGCTTGAACATCTCAGTAAGAAAGTGGACAGCACTCCCCGGGTGATAAGCGTGGACGCGATGGTGGTTGAACGGTTGAGGGCGGAAGCCGCGGACCGGCTGGGTTGTATTAAAGCCTCGGAATACCATGAGGTTATCGTGTATGAGGACAGAGGAGAAAACCTGAGTTTTCTGAAGAGTCCCTGTAACGATCCTGATAATGCAACAGACAGCTGGGGCCGCCCCATCCCGAATTCAGCCGTTCAATCTGGTTCTGAAAGAGCAGAACTAATAGCAGCATCTGAGGAACCCGTTTCCCGTCCAAGCAGCAGCGATGGTGCCTTATCGGGTCTCTTCAGTATCGCAATGCAGAGCTTATTCCGTTTCATGCCTAAAACACCACCTCCACGGACAACGGTGACCTCGAGAGTAGTTTCACCACCTCAGGCAACCCGAACGAGAGCCGACATGGGACAGGTCGATGCGCCCCGTTATATCTTGGCCTCGGCGCCACGAGACCACGCGAGAAATGCCTTTATCGAATACCTAGCCTTATTGAGAGCGACGAAAAATGTCAATCTTAAGATTTGTGATAACATCCTGGAGTTCTTTAGGCTGGGTGGTCCGGTAAGTGAGAGTCTACTAAAATCAAGACTCGAGGAGGCAGAAGCAGCCATATACAATAACGTCACCTCCCAAGTCATCAGAGGGACCATGAAAGGACAGTATATGGCAGCTTACAGCGCAGCAAGTGGTTTTGTGGAGCTGAATGAGACAGAGACGGAGCGAATAGGAAGACCAAAATACGCGATACCATCGAACGACCCAATTGTAGTCACCGCTAAGTGCACCAAGATAATGCTAGACGATAGAATCCTCGAGATGGCTAAAACCATCGAACGGAGTTCAGACGTTGAGGCAGGCTGGGGAAACTGGGCGGTACCAAAAATACAATGGGTCAACGGAGTACCAGGATGTGGCAAGACAACATGGGTGATTAGACACTTTGATGTGGACAGAGACGCTATCATCACAACAACAACAGAGGCAGCAAAAGACCTGAGAGAGAAGTTATCGCACCGAATAGGAGATCTGGTAAAATCCAGAGTGCGAACCATGGCTTCATCTCTCGTCAATGGTTTCGGAAAAGAAAGCTTCGGTCGCCTTCTGGTGGACGAAGCTTTAATGAACCATTTTGGAGCCATAATAATGGCTGCCCGGCTGTCTGGTGCTAGCGAACTTGTCCTCATTGGAGACGTCAATCAGTTGCCTTATATCGACAGAGAAAATCTCTTCGAGATGAGGTACCATCGTCCAACGCTGGTTGCAAATATCACCCAGGAGTTGCTCTGCACACACAGAAATCCAATGGATGTCGCGTATGCGTTGAGGGAAATATACTCAGGTATATATTCCTCAGCCCCTCGTGTTAGGTCTCTTGAGCAGAAAAGGTTCAAGGGGGCTCAAATATCCAAAACCCTCCCCAATACCCTTTTCTTAGTGCATACGCAGGAAGAAAAGGAGACCCTCTTAAGCCAAGGTTATGGGGGAGGCTCAGGATCACGCACCCTTACCATTCACGAAGCTCAGGGACTAACATACGAATCGGTAATCGTTATAAAAACAAAGCCAAAAATGAGACTACACGAGAGCGTCTCACACGCGGTCGTTGCACTATCGCGGCACACTGGAACCTTCATCTACTACGCCGACGACATCGAAAATGATGCCATCAGTCGATTCGTACGGCGAGCGTCGTCTGTGTCATCGGAGACCATCAGCGAATACAACCTGCAGATAGCCGTCAGGGATCGGAACGAGGCGGTGATGGAGGCTCTGGGCCAGGAGAAGGCAAAAAAAATTGCATAGGACGTGGAAAATGTGTATTTGTAATTTATAAGAAATAAGCATTGCGCGCATGCCCCAAGCATTCATGCTCGCCATCGAGGGCTCCTTCTTGCGGCGGCATCATGTGTCGGGTCGCTCTCTTCCCTCAAATATGGTCGAGGAGAGCGATGGCTGGCACATGTGTCACACTCGTGATCGGGTGCTGCTTGCGGGTCGCCGGTCTGCTCGTGGCATTCACGCATTGCACCAACTAACTAACTTAGGCTAAAATTTCAAGTACCTACTAACTCTCTTTGTACAGTATAATCTACCAATTGTAATTTTAGTTAACAAAGGGCACAGACCCTGGAGTCTGTGGTTTGTAAAAATTTTCAATAAAAAAAAAAAAAAAATAAAAAAAAATATTATAAACGCGACAGTTTGTGAGGATGGATGGATGGATGTTTGTTACTCTTTCACGCAAAAACTACTGAACGGATTGAGATGAAACTTTGCAATAATATAGCTTATATATCAGAATAACACATAGGCACAATTATAATGATATTGCGTCAAATATCAAAATATCATGCGGGCGAAGCCGCGGGTAAAAACTAGTACTACATACTGTCGAAGTTAGCAATAATATCAACTATCGAACTGTCGCCATCGCAACAACGCTTTAGCTGAAGTCTGGGTGCCGTAGCCCCTTGAGGAGTAGTAGGGGATTGGAATGTTGTACATCTTGATATCTCTATGTAAGATATCATTTGGAACATAGTTTTGAACCCCAAGCTTTGGAAGCAGTTTTTTTTCAAGGCTATTATATACCTACCCTTTTCGCAAAATTGGCTGAGCTGGGTTTTAAAGATCAACAATAAAAAAAAAAAATATACATCGGTACGAGCAAACTATTTGAATTTTGCACACGATTGAAGTCGGTTGTTTTTTTTTTTCGAATAGGTTCGCGTTTGACTACACACTGGCTGATGTTAAGCAGATGTGCGGTCTAGGGTGTAGCACGCTTACCTAGAAGATACCTTACCTAGATATTACATCAGGCAGTGTGTAGTCAAACGCAAACCTATTCGAAATAAAAAAAAAAAAAAACCTATTTACTCGGGATTTGAAGACACCCTATTTGTGCTATTTTGGACGAAAATTAATTATGCTACATATAGGCCGCGCCACACAAGTTGGCGGATCTAAAGTTCATGTTGTGCAATAGCCAATCAACGTGCGACTTTACGTGAGCTTCAGTCAGGATTCGAAATTGCGCAGCTTGTAGCTAACTTCACATCCGCCAAATTGTGTGGCGCGACCTATACGCATAGTTGTTGTCAGGCTAACATCTATTTTGTTTGTCCACAGGGAATATGTGAAGGATACTCAGGAGGCCGAGTGGTTGCTGAGCGACACCGATTTTGAAAAGAGTTTAGCGAAGACCGTCGAGGAGATGTACCTCGAAGACAAGAAACGCAGAGAAGAGGAGATGCTAGATTATGATGACACTGTCACGAGTGAGTATAATACTTTTTTTTACACTTTGCTGATAAGAAATTGTCATTAAGGCGCTGCCCAAAGACAAATATCCGTAAAACGTGATATTTTTCGTCGCACAGTTAGGCGTAACTGTTACTGGTACAAACTTGGAAAAAATACATAGCACACAATAATAGTTCACAAGAGAGACTTTTACAATAATATTGCAAAAAAAAATAACTGGTATCTTGAAAAAAAATTAGCAAAAAAAAGCTTTAGGAAAAAATCTTTCGGTTCGCATTTCTCAATATTTAGATCGATAACTACAATATTTTTTGTAATCATAAAATAGAAAATTTACTAAACTAAAGACATATCTATATATTTTATTGCAAACACGGATTCATTTATTTTTAAACGATCTAAAACTGCGAAAAATTTTTGAATTCTCATCTCGAGTTTCGTCTAAAAACAAACGACACGCGATTTTAGACTATTTGTATACAGGACATTATTGTAAAATACCTAAAAGTTTACTGTTGGAGCGTCTTAAGGCTTATCGTCTCGGTCAGAGCGCGAAATTCAAATATTTTTGGGTATTTTGGCATTTACAGATAAACTACTCTTTTAAGTTTCCGAAAACTCATTTAGCGGTCATGAATAGGTTGCGTTGACGAGTTACACACACTTATAAACCAAACTAGTGGTCAGGTTATGCACGAAAGTGCATCAACTGATTTTCACCTCAGTTTTTAGTTAGCGGACTCTTGTGCATAAACTGACCACTGTTTTGGTTTCTACGTGTATATAATTAGTTAACACGACCTATTCATGGTCGCTCAATGAGTTTTTGTAAAGTTACAGTCAGCAGTTTGTCTGTAAATGCCAAAAAAACCCAAAACCATTTGAATTTCACGCGCTGACCTAGAGAATCCACCTTAAGACGAGTGTGAGGTGACCACTGTTTTCGCGATCATCATTAAGAAGTTCGTCCATAAGTCTTATTTTTTTCATTAAAGTTTTTTGGTTTCTGTATACTTTTCAGCTTAAGTTTTACGTAAATAATTTAACTTTGTAGAGGATTATAACTTTAAGGTCATTTAAAAAAATGTATTAAGTAATGTTGTTTTAAATCTTTCGCGATTTGAACACATTATTATTATTATATACTACGGGACTAATCGCGGGTTCGTTCTCATAATATTATATTCTCAAAATATTACATTCACAAAACATTACATTCGCAAAATACTATATTCTCAAAATATTACCTGTACAATGAAACAGAAAATATAAAACAAAAAATGTCTTTATTTTATTGAAATTGACAAAAAAATAAAAATCAGTTAACTTTTTATAGCTCCGATAAATCTTGCAAGCATTCCCCAATCGATATTTCACTGTTTAAACATTTTGAAGTTATTTTATCAGCTTGATCCGATTTTCAATATCTTGTTGCCGCCGTTTTTTTTTTGTTTGCAAAGGAGTTTACTTTTTTTTTATTTTAATTGTTTGTAATTATGCATCTTTTTTAATTTTTGATATAAAAAGAAATAACTTTGTTTTTTTAATGACGATCGAGTTTATTCTTCTGTGCCAGCCTTCTTCTGTCCGAATATTTTCATTGCGGCATCTAAATATTTCGCCGGTTATTAAATTAATCCATTGTTTCGTGAAGTACTCTTGAAATGAAGATATTTCATTATTAGGAGCTTTTTCACATATTGATAAATAGGCCTCTGGAATACAATTCGGTGGGAGTAATAGTAGCATTGTACAAAGGCGAGTAATATGTTGCCCATCTTTAGATCTAGAAAACCCATTTTTTTTGACATTTTCCATACAGCATTTAAAAAATGATAGTAGCACCCTTTGATGTTACAACTCGGAAATATATTTTTTACAGCTTGTATTGTACCCATTTCGTAATCGCATTTGTAAGAAAAATATGTAATGACATATAAGGACTCGCCAAGATATGTCATCAAGGAAAAAGTATCATCACTAATGAGTTTAGTGCAAAGAGTTTAATTATATATTAAAGAGTTTGGTAATAATGTGGTAAAAGGTGGATTACGGGGGAGAATGAAGGATTTTATTGTCGTGCAATATGTAATATACAGTAATATAAAGTAATAATGTTTATCTTCCGTTTTATGGATAATACTTTTGTACTTCATTTTACAAAAGATAATATTTTGAGAATATAATATTTTGCGAATGTAATGTTTTGTGAATGTAATATTTTGAGAATATAATATTATGAGAACGAACCTAATCGCGCACTAAAATTACGAGATAAATAAATACCTCTTCATCCCGACGTTTCCCCGAGGGGGTCTACACGTGACCACGGTCGATGCAACTCGGCCGAAACGTCGGGATGAGGAGGTATTTATTTATTTCGTAATTTTAGTGCGCGATTAGTCCCGTAGTATATAATAATAATGTATTAAGTAAGACCAAGTATAAACCAAGCTGTTGAAGTGCAGATTACATGAAAAAAAATCATTTAAATCGGATAAAATTTAGAAGTAGATAACAGATTATTGTTTTTGCATGGTCAAGTTGGCGCATCACACTCGTCTTAAGTAAAGACATTTTAATCAAACCGATTTTAAAGTCTATACTTAAATACGTTACTATAAGTAAATAAATAGTAATCTTTTGTTTTGTTTTTACAACATGGTACAGTAAAATCTTTATTTTGTATTGTATTTGTTTTAGGGGATTTTAAGTCCATAATACGCATATCTTCATTATTTTTCTTAAAAAAAGCCATTAGTGGTAGTACATTCTATCGCTAACAGATGAAAGTTTTCGATTTCTAGGTTCTATTTTCGTCTGTATTTTTTGACCGACGAACCACCGGAGGAGGTATTCAATTCGACGTATATATACGTCGAATATATATATATATATATATATATATATATATATATATATTTACATCACAATACTGATCTGACGTCCTTTCATGGCGCATCATTGTAACGTCCACTACTTTTAGATAACTTTTATAAACTATGATAGCGAATATTGGTCTATTAAATAATTTAAAAAAAACACTTGCAACTTATTTTCTTAAATATTTACGATATGTACAAATATAACAAATATATATATATAATATATACAAATATACGTATATTGCCAGACGGAGGGAAACCAATACGGACTCCTATCCATATTATCACTCATCAGAACTCTTATGATATACATGATTTTTTTATTCATGCTACTGCTTATTACAACTCCTTTGTAGAATGCGACGTTGCCATTCTTATTAGCTACCTATTATATCATGTTCGATGCATCACGAACTCGCGGTTGTGGAAATAATCCCTAAGACTGTACACTTCGCGGTTCTAAAAGTACTTGGCATTTAAAATGCCTCGAATGCCTAAAACCTCGAAGTAGGGGGCCACTTCGAGGTCATAGATTGCCCAGCCGTGCTAAAGGTATTATAGACGGTATGTAGATACTTTGTTAGTCCGAAACTAAAATTTCTCCGCCTTATATCTCGACAACCATTTGACCAATATTTGTTATTCTTCAAAATAATGTTTTCTTTTTCTACCCCCCATTTAAACATTTTTCAGAGACACTTCGCTCGCTCAATCAAAAATTATTGATATAAATGAAACAAATATTGGGATCAAATTAAACGTTTATTAAACTGACATCTTTTATTAATTCTTCATTCAATGAGGGGTAGATATTTTTAATTATGTGATAAAAAAATAGGAAACGTAGTTATGACAGGTTGAAAACAGGTGTTTCATAATACGGACGCCAGATTACCTAGAAATATTCACGCTAACTATCATTTGACGTCCACATCTTCGATATTCGATTGGTATCGAAGATATGGACGTCAAACAATACTAAGTGTTAATATTTTAGGATAATCTGGCGACCGCATAAGGGCAAATGCCCAACGGATGTAATGAATACATGAATACTTCCATTCCAAATCCTTGTTTAAGCACATTGGTTATAAAATTTTACTTAAAACGTTAAATACAATTGAACATCAGCGTGAAAAGTTTTTTCTTAATATACAGATGCCAAATAACGCACGTTATACATATTTTTAGTAATATAGCGTCCAATTTCAACAAAATTTAAAACAAACAAAACTTAACAATCAAGCCTCTCACGAAAAGAACATAAGTTTATAGGTAGTAATGTTGTACATATTAGGTACAATAGTAGCATTCGTCTGCAGGATAGTGATCATAAATACTAAACACCAAACAGTTAGAGCACCAAAACTCAGCACGATCAAGTAATAAAATTATATTTTCGGGAATATTCATGTCAGCAACAATATGCCACGGTCTAATATTGTAGACATCAACAACCCATTTGCAATTCATGCAGTAAAACCTTATATTGAAACTAGCTTAAAACCTGCAGCTTCGCCCGCGTTGTCTTAGTACGTAAGTATGTGCTTAAAATGAAAATAGCCCGCGGTTTGACCTACGTTGTTTTTGTACTTGATTAGGTATAATAATATCTAATAGTCCGCGGTTTGGCCCGCGTTGTCTTGTACTTGCTTAAAATAATAATAGCCTGCCATTTGGCATACGTTGTCGTATTACTTGCAAGGATAATGCCCACGGTTTGGCCTGAATTGTCTCAGTATTTGCCTAAAATGATAAAAAAGGTCACGGTTTAGCCTGCGTATTCTTAGTATTTGCTTAAGATGGTAATTTACAGCACGCAGTTTGGCCCACGTTGTATTAGTACTTGTTTAAAATTATAAAAAAAATGCTGTTTGTAATTGCTTGTTGCAAAGATAATGCCTTTGTTTCAGAATTTGCCTAAAATGATAATAGCCCACGGATTGGCTTGCATTGTCTCAGTATTTGCTTATTTAATTTACTTGTATCTAAAGTTTATTACGGAGTGCGTGTATTTTTGATGATAAATTGGTGAATATTTGAGATTAATTCAATGATAGTATTAATTATTATAATAGTATCTATGTAGGAATTTCACAATACCTATTGGCTTTTCATTGATGGTAAACATTGCTACTTGTATAGGTACGTCGGTAGAGAAAAATCAATGTCGTACAGTGCGACACAAAAGAGATGAAATGAATTATTCGGGAACTAAATTATCACTTTTGCTGGAACCACAACCTGAGCTGTCAGTCATTGTTTACATCCTAGCATTTTTCTCGTTTTGTGTTATTTTGTGGATTGTGAACAGGAAAACAGTATTATTATGCAAAAAATAATGCAAAATATGCTAACAAAACGATGGTGGCGACCTCATTTATTTTCAAGTGTTTTATGTCGCACTGTATGTAGATTCAGCAACCTGCGCTCGGCCATATGTGGTAATTTGTGTTATTTTCTGGCTTCGTACCAAATTTCGTTAGAATTCATTTACTCGTTTTAAATTAATCAGTTATAATATAAAGCTAAGATTGTTATATTATAACTGATTAATTTTGGCTATCCCTACGAAATCCTGTAGATTTTCCGGGATAATAATAGTTCCAGTATGGAACTATGAAATATATTGGGTGCTTCCTACATACCTGTTTTCATCCGTAACCTGTAATCGATGTTTTTTTACCAAATTTGGGACGAATCTGACCCCTAAGGATTTTTTTTGAGGAAAATCGGGAATAAACATATTTTAGTCTCAAAAGCATCTATACAAAGTTTTATGTCCATCGATTCAGGGAATAAAAAATTAGATGCAAACAAAAAGGGCCCGTTTTACCCCGTAAAAGATCTTTTTTTTTTAATTTTCATCCTTTGCGCTTCATTATGTCGTACGATGTACTTATATTCCAAATTTCAAGTTTATATCTTTAGCGATTTGGGCTGTAGCCTAAACTGATTAATTTTGGCCATCCCTAAGAAATCAAACCCCATAGATTTTCCTGGATGTTATTAGTTCCCGTATTGAAACATACTGTGTGCTTCCTTCATACCAGATTTCAACTATAACTGTTCAGCTGGTTGGATGTAATTGACGCTTTTTTCATCAACTTTGGGACCTTATTTGACCCCTTAGATAAGAGAAATTCGGAAAACAGGAACAATCGTAACTTTTATTTTGATTGAAAAGCATTTATACGAAATTTCAAGTCTATCGGTACAGGGAATAAAAAGTTACATACAAAAGAAAAGGGCCCGTTTTACCCCGTTAGAGATCGATTTTTCAAAATTTTCTTCCTTAGTGCTCCATTACGTTGTTCAATGTACCTATGGTCCAAATTTTAAGTTTATATGTTAAGCGGTTTGAGCTGTAGGCTGTCTGTCAGTCAGTCACTCAGGGAAGCCTTTTATATAATAGATGAGTTTCTATCCAAGGCCATGTTAGGTTATTGGCCAGAATATGATACAAAATTAACAGAGTATGCTCACTTAACAAATACAATATCCTTGTCATATAATTCTTTTTTCAATCATTTCACAATTGTACAGTATTTTTCAACGGTCAATTTCTTTTCAAAGATGTAACACGCCCAAAATACAAACAGATGTTGCAAATTTGCATCTTGAGTAGTAAAACATTTCAAGCAATATTTCGATCTTGATTAGAAAATGCCGACCGATATCAGTCTTAAATAGAGACCACTAGCTCGAAAACATAGCGTAAGATGTTCACTTTCAGTGTAGAAAAATAATAATAATGCAAGAACACGTAGACCGATGCGATGTTCGCATCTGGTCCTACTGCGCGTTGTTCTGTTTATTGGACTTACTTCACCAAAGGATCTTTTAAAACAAAGATGACGACGATAAAAATGATGATAATAATTAGTTTTAAGTGTTTTCTGTACATTTAACTATGTTTAAATGAACCTGCAATCTCAGGAGATCATCAATTGTTAATTTTGCATAGTGAATGTATTTTAGTAGATATTTTGAAAAATATGGGTATAGATAAAACCAACTAAAAACCTTTTGGATCGTATAATTATACAATAAAACAAACAAACATTAAAGTAACCTGTGTAAAACATTGAAAATTAAAAATAATGCTATGTTCATTTGACTTTTCCATTATTATTGCAAGTTTGCCCAGTGATGAGAATTGTAAAATCAGGTAGCTACTCGAAATTCCAGCTCAGATTGATCAAGAATTAAAAAGTTATTCGACTTTTTCTGTCCACCCGGTCTCTGAGACATATAGGTCACAAACGGCGGGTTAATTATTTTGAGTGTACTTCATAATATCTCTGATGAATTTTAAAAGACTCGAAAGTTAAAACTGTGTAACTTTTGAGTTGAAACATTTAGATTGATCGCATGAATTGGTTCAAAAATGGCAAATTTTATTCATTTCAGTTTTGTTTCTAAAACACCTAATAAATGGCAATTCATATATATAATACCTATGCTAAATGATAATAAAAACATGTGTTTTTATGACGTCATTGATCATTTGATATGGGATAAATGACTTGATTAAAAAAATAGTGTACTTGAAAAACCCAGTGCGTGACACCGGGGTCACAAACGATGCAAGTCAAATTGACGTCACAAACGGCGGGTTAAATAAATTCGTGCGATAACGAGATCACTAACGACGCGGCGCCCGTATACTACGACGCGACCTGACATAGCGAAATGCTATGATTTTTCTAAAACATTAATAATGCGCACGGAACGGCAACGTCGCATCTCCAAAGTTTGAGCGGAAGTCAAACACGGCTATAAATGAAAGTATCCACAAATTGACAACAGCGCCATTCGTTTAGTAACGAAAATCAACGGAACTACGTAAATACGCAGTCTAGGCAGATTGGAAGAAAAATTACGTCCAATAGATTTTTCATATCTTGACATTTCTAGTATCAGTGTGTCATTTCGAAAGCAATGCGCGCAGTCTCCTATTTGACGTCCTTATACGGACGTCGTAAACAGGTGGACGCCACATTAGATGCAAAAATAGCCATAGTGGACGTCCGATAAGTTACAGGATATATATATATATATATATATATATACAACGTGTAACAGAACGGTTCAACAATACTGAACGGCATGTATGTATATCCAGTCACGAATCACCTGTATGAATATTAGACTTCAAAAGTCATCTTATTTTTTCCATATAAAACTAAAAAATATTTTTTTCAAATTATTTTGGACAACCCTAAAGTAGTGAGGTCGGTGACCGCGCGGCCTCGCCTCGAAAGGTAAACAACGCGCCGTGGCTACGCGCTCCGCTCGCTGCCGTCGGCGTCGGCCCGACACGCGAACGCGCCGTGGCGTCTTATTTTTTAGTTTTAGGTTCAAAATCTACAAGGAAATGCTAGTTAGGCTACGTAATGCTGTCGAAGGAGGCTACTTACCTACAGATTCTTAGACCTAGTCCCTAGACCTAGTCGAGACCTAATTCACGTTTAAAAATAGCTAAAAATTCGTGGTCTACTCGTATCTAGTTCCATAATTACCTACTTAATGTTTTATTTTAATGCGTAATTTAAATATGTAAGTACCTAGGAATTTTCAGAGTAGATAACCAATTTAGGTATCCTATTTTTGACAAATACCTATTTACTTACCCTAATTGTAAGGTTTCTTGACACTCTTGAAAGTAAACAAATGTTATAGGCCGCGCCACACAAGTTGGCCGATGTGAAGTTAGCTAAAAGCCAATCAACGTGCGGCTTTATGTGAGCTTCTGTCAGGATTGGATATTGTGCTGCTTGCAGCTGTTGACTTCATATCCGCCAACTTGTGTGGCGCAGCCTAGGTACATGTGGGTACTTACCCTATCTTTGGCATATAAAATTACTTACCTAGGTAATTAGGTCCTATGGGCACTCAGAAGTGATAGAAAAAAAAAACAAATTGATAGATATTTTAAATTCACTATTTTTATTTGCCTACTACAAATAACAACTAGGTACCTATACAGTTAACACACACAGGGGCGTCCACAAAAACTTAATAAAAGTCAAAGGAAAGGCTCGAAATCCTGACCTCCTCGCTCGCAGCACAACCGAGTACGTAGGCACGACGAGCCATAGATTTTCTCACGTTCACCACCTCAAAATTCCGTGTACGATACGAGGGATCATCTCTCCTGGACTGGAGTCGCACGGCACAGAATAAACAATATTTTTAATGTACCACCTCAAAAAGTCTAATCACGTTAAGTCCGGAGACCTTGGTGGCCAGCACACCACGCCCCTGGGTCTTATTCACCGTCCTGGAAACCGCACGTTCAGGTGGTCGCTGACGCGGCGCGCATAATGCGCGGGCGCTATTAAATGTCCTCCAGACCTCCATCTGGTTAATGTGGAACGCCGCTTCTGCCCGATGCGTGCTGGTCCTTGGGCTATCTTCAAAATGCTGCAGACTGCGCGTCTCGAGATTTGAACCAACTCGAGCACCGGGTCATCCTTCGTGAAAGTTCCCAATAGGTACTGAGCACACGTACACATCCGTCTAAGAAGTCCGCGCCGCGCCGCCGCCGCCGCCTCACCCGCGTCGGTTAGAAAGCGGCCTGCCTTCTTCAAAATGTCAGCTCGTGCGCGGCACCGTAGGTAGTTGCCATTTGTATCACCAATGCATAATATTATTAGGTATCCTAGGTTGCCTAGATATCGCGATCGTAGAAAGAGTTGATAGACGTCTTCATTTCCGCAAGGTCAGAGGGCGACTGACTAAAAAATTCCTATTATTTCTATTAAAATTGGAATCAAAATTTTAGGGTTCAGTGTTCATATTTTGAATTTCGTTTTTAGTAAAAGTTTTTTTTTTTGATGCGCACATAGTTCGAAGAACGGATGGCCGATGGGGCCGTAAAGTTCTCGAATGGAGACCACGGACCAGCAAGCGCAGCGTAGGATGTCCACTGACCAGGTGGACTAACGATATAATAAAGATCGGAGGAACGCGCTGGATACAGGCCGCTTCCAACTGGCCTTATTGGAAATCCAAAGGGAGGCCTATGTCCCGCAGTGGAGTCTTTCGGCTGTTGGATGGATAGATGGCCGATGATACCGTAAAGTTCTCGAATGGAAAAAAGTAGCAGTGGACAGGGCACATTGTTCGAAGAATGGATAGCCGATGATACCGTAAAGTTCGGGTGGACTGAAGCTATTATAAACATATTTTTTTACGTTATTTCAAATGAATCGTTTTAATTCGACATTTTAAATAAGCAAAAGAAAAGAAATAATTTCGAGAAAGCGCGAGCGGAGCGAGCTAGCGAGGCCTATGTCCAGCAGTGGACGTCCTATGTCTGATAAATGGGTGGATGGATGTAGTAGAAACTAAATAACAAAGCTTCAGACAACATTTTACCATAATAAAAAAATAGTAGAACAAAATATTGTACGGAACCCATATTGTGAAAAACATATTTTTTGGGGGGCGGAGCTAATTTTGCTAAAAGAGCCGCCATAGTGGCGGCTGATTCGTGATTTGCTGGCGATGTTTGTTTATGCTCTTTGTCGGCTCGTGTGTGCTCGTGTGTGCTCGTGTGTGCAAACGCCGCCAGTCCACGTGGACTATCGCCGATCATAAAGATAAAAACACAGATGCGTAGTTGAAATGCTCTAACTTTGGTTTGGAAACTATTGTTACGCGTGATTTCTATTTTGAATGTAGTATTTTACTGTACCAGCCTTTTTTTCAAATAGTCCACTGCAGGACGTATGCCTACCCACGAAGGGTGATTGGGCCATATTCACCACGCTGGCCCAGTGCGGGTTGGTGGATTCACATACGCCATCGAATTTCTACTACGGCCGTATGCAGGTTGCCTCACGATGTTTTCCTTCACAGCAAAGCCAGAGGTGTGAAATTCCGTACATAAATTCCAAAGAACTCATTGGTACGGGACCGGGGATTTGAACCCACGACCTCACGATCGTAAGGCGGCTGTCACTACCTCTTGACCACCACGGCTTTTTTTAATGACATTAAATAATAATTTTAATGTATGTATCTGGGAGAGAACCTAGCAAAAGCTAGGTATAAAACATTCTGAACTTTCACATTACTTTGGCTTTCGTCTCGCTCTTTTTACAGTTAAAATAACATCTAGGTAATTTCGTGTCGTGTCCAGAATATTTGATGTTTTTTTTAAAGCTAAGCTAACAACAAATAAATTTATCTTGTAATGTAGGTAAATAGGTACGTATTTTTTATTTTGACATGACTTGGAGCTGGTAGAATATGCCGAGTGCTAAGACCTATTCTCATGTTTTACGCCACTTAAAATATCACGGCCAATGACTGATGTCACACGACTACTAACACCTGCAAATAGGTATGAGTGACAAAAAAAAAATCTTTGTGAATCTTTTTTTTCAGTCCTGCTAGGTACATCAGAAAGGTTGTTACATAGACGATGTAATCATTTTATGCAACAGGTAGTACTTACAACATGTTCTAGTCTAGGGAGTTTAGATGAGTTAGGTAAATCAATCTATGACCTTGTAACTTGTACCTATGACCACGTACCTACTTACAATGTTTGTGTGTAAAAGCCCGTCCACGATTTTGTAGGCAAAAATAAAATATTTCTGTACACTTATTAGTCTTTATTTACACTTATTATTAGTCCGTCAGCTGATAAGTTTAGGGTTGACATCAGGTTGTTTTACGCAAAACTTTAACTTGGTTTATCTCGTAATCTAACATACTGAGGATTGTGAGACCTTATGGGGTAAGTTTTAAATATGTCTGAGCATGCGTGGTTTAAGTATTGTTGAACCGTTCTGTTGCACGTTGTATATATATTTATGTATAACCACGCATAACTTTTTTCATAGTTGTACGATTTCAATAATTCTTTTTCTATTGGAAAGAGAATATTTATTATATACTTCGAAATTGGTCCCATTTAAATTTTATTGAAATCGGCTGAGCCATTTTTGATAAATCAACAATAATGTGAAAAATGCTACATCGATCCGTGCGAAATATTCGCGAATTCTGTACACGGGTGAAGTCAGTCATGCTAATTTTTGCAAAAAATAATCTTGTTGCTGTTTATGTTCATCGATATTTTCGCCAATAAAGATTTTCTCATTTTCAGTATTATTTTTTATTAAATCACACTAAGTCTGCAATAAATAAATTATGGTGTTTTTATTTTTCAAATATTTTTAAAACTGACGAACTTATGAATTTTTAACATTTCAACATTTATTATGGGGCCAACCCCCAATATTGCGAATAAAAAATCAGCAATTCTATACATTTTGTCGTGAGTAAATGAACTGTATATCGAAATGGAACAAGACTTAACGTGTGTCTAACCTATCTAGTGTACTGCGGTAAAAACCAATGTAAATATCTGTAACTATTAACTAGTAATTCTCAACCTCGACCTCGCAAGTAGGTATATATTTTGTAGAAAATTTTCTGGTAATTAGTTCCCAAAAATGCACAACTTGCACAGGCAAATATAATTTAATCACAATAAAATGGTAAGTTTCTGTCCTAGAGTATCATTGTATATTATGACCAACTTTTACTATGGGACTGCTTCCCTATACAAGATTATCCAGAACTGGTGTACTCAGTCTGCATTGGAGAAACGAAGCAGTACCTACTAGTACTACAAATCGTAAATCAATGTTACTAGAACGAATAATTTTCCAATACGTGGCACTGAGAATTTTTAGAACTAAAACCACAAAAAAATGCTTTACTCAATGTATATTTCGATCGCTTCCCAGATGAAACGCTCCCGCCGCCGCGCCACGTGCTAGTCACGACCACGATCCTGAAACGATGCTTACACTTCATAACATCACCGAAGCGAGACGAAGCAATCCTCGCGCTACAGATCCTAAACCAGGGGTTGCCAATCCTGGGCCCGTACGAGGACGAGCTCCTGCCGCTGGTGCATCAATGTTGGGCGCCGCTGGTGGCGCGCTTCCACTCGCGGGAGCCGGTCGTGCTTCGGAGGGCGTTTGACCTGTTGGTCACGCTGGCAGCGCTATCGAAGGACTTTATACAAAGCCGGACTGTGAAGTAAGTGTCTCGCATTGTGTGTGTGGAATTTTACGTGTTGGATTGTGCCGATAGTGGCAAAAAAGAGCAAAGCCAAAGTGAATAGCAAGCCGCCTAATCTTTATAAAAAGTCGTTAGGGTGACTCATCTGAACGTTTGTTGCCCGTGGTCTTACCAGATGTACTACTAGTATTACCACGAGCAAGATTTTTTTCCCGTGGTCCTACCAAGCACTCTAGTAGGACTACGGGAAAAAAAATCGGCTCAGGCGCACAATGTCCCTTTCTCAAAATGTCTACCGCTCAAAAAATGTCCCTTTCGCACAATGTCCCTTTCGCAAAGTGTCTCTTTCTCAAAATGTCCCTTTCGCAAAATGTCCCTTTCGCACAAAGTCCCTTTCGAAAATAACCCTTTCTCACAATGTCCCTTTCGAAAAATGTCCCTTTCTCACATTGTCCCTTTCGAAAAATGTCCCTTTCGCAGAATGTCCCTTGGAGCCTCAGTGACTCTATTTGACGTGTTGTCAGTGCATATGCATGTGATGAATAAATAATATAAATATAGTTTAAAAAATATTAAAAACACGCTTAGAAGCCATTTTTTTTTTTAAATGCATTGTCATCGGTATTTGATAGTTGTGCAAAGTTTGAAAAAAATCTGATAGCTCAAAGTAGATCAAAATCGAGCTCAATCAAAGGGGTTGACACACACACACACACACGCACGCACGCACGCACGCACGCACGCACGCACGCACGCACGCACGCACGCACGCACGCACGCACGCACGCACGCACGCACGCACGCACGCACGCACGCACGCACGCACGCACACACACACACACACACACACACACACCCCCACACACACACACACACACACATATACACATATTATTACATTTATTACATAATTAACGTAAACATTATGCATAAAAAACAACTAAAAATTATCTTCGTCAACATAAAATGCTGTACTTATAAAATAATAAAGAAAAGTAATAGTAGAAACTCAGTAAAACCAAACCGTTTTTCATAACAAAAATATTTTTAAAATAACTTAAATATGTGCACAAACATCCACGTACTCGTACTTATACGTTTATTGGGCCGTACAAAAATAGAGATAATCATATCAAACTTAGATTTCTATTTACATATTCAGGTGGACTAACAATTTTTTATTGTTTTACAATTTAAAAAAAAATAGAAATTTAAATAAGTGCAATAAATGATAAAAAAAAACCATTGGTTACCCATAACTTTACTTTTTCTAATTACCAAAATATTGTATTTCAAAATACATAAAAAATATGTGGATGAACAAAAACTATAAAAATGTTACACTATACTACTACATATATAATTATTATAACGCGTGCGTGAGTGCATGTGTGTGTGTGTGTGTGTGTGTGCGTGTGTGTGTGTGTGTGTGTGTGTGTGTGTGTGTGTGTGTGTGTCAACCCCTTTGATTGAGCTCGATTTTGATCTACTTTGAGCTATCAGATTTTTTTCAAACTTTGCACAACTATCAAATACCGATGACAATGCATTTAAAAAAAAAATGGCTTCTAAGCGTGTTTTTTATAATTTTTTTTAACTATATTTATATTATTTCTTCATCACATTTATATGCACTGACAACACGTCAAACAGAGTCACTGAGGCTCCAAGGGACATTCTGCGAAAGGGACATTTTTCTAAAGGGACATTTTTCTAAAGGGACATTGTGAGAAAGGGACATTTTTCGAAAGGGACATTGTGAGAAAGGGACATTTTTCGAAAGGGACATTGTGCGAAAGGGACATTTAGCGAAAGGGACATTTTGAGAAAGAGACACTTTGCGAAAGGGACATTGTGCGAAAGGGACATTTTTTGAGCGGTAGACATTTTGAGAAAGGGACATTGTGCGCCTGAGCCAAAAAATCTTGCCCGTGGTCCTACTCATATTGCAGAGACATATTTTTAGGGTTCTAGCCCAATTTTGCTCATAATTGATCTTGAAGTCAAAGAAAACCAAACGTATTAACATTTACTTACTTTTTTTAGTTTAAAAAATGACAGACGTCAAAGTAAAAACATGACAGATGTCTGATCTGTCATGTTTTACCCCAATTCATACTAGTTGCATGATAGGTGTCAAAGAGACAGCTGTCATACTTAAAAGTGGATTATCAGATCAGATGTCACTTTGACACCTGTCATACAATTAGTATGAATTCTAAAACATGACAGATGTCGCTATGACAGTTGTCACATCGACGTCTGTCATTTTTGAAACTAAAAATAGTAAGTAATTATAATACGTTTGGTTTTCTTTGACTTCAAGATAAACGGATTACCTACGGGTAAAATGGGGCTAAAACCCTGAAAATATGTCACTGCAATATTAGTAGGACCAGTACCACGGGCACGAAACTTTTTCCCATAGTCCTACTAGAGTGCTTGGTAGGACCACGGGAAAAAATTCTTGCCCGTGGTCCTACTAGTAGTACATTTGGTAAGACCACGGGCAACAAACGCATCTGAACCACTTAGCCAAATACATCCGATTCAAATAGGTCCATCCAATACAATAATATTTTATTGTGAACAAAAGGAACAGAAAACAATAGCACATATGGCTATTGGCGGTCTTACAGTTAAAAGCGATCTCTTCGAAACAAACTTTACCACTTCTACCACTTTTACTTCATCATCCATCCATCAGCCATAGGACGTCCACTGCTGGACATAGGCCTCCCCTATAGATCTCCAATAAGACAACAACAACCGGTTGGTAGCGGCTTGCATCCAGCGCGATCCTGTGGTCTTAATGTGGTCATCCGTCCAACTTGTGGGTGGACGTCATACGCTGCGCTTGCCGGTGCGCGGTCTCCACTCGAGAACTTTTCGACCCCATCGGTCATCAGTCCTCCGTGATATGTGCCCTGCCCATTGCCACTTTAACTTGCCAATCCGCTGGGCTTTGTTAGATGTTGGTAACTTTAGTTCTTCTACGTATCTCCTCATTCCTGATTCGATCTCGCAGAGACTCCGAGCATAGCCCTCTCCATAGCTCGTTGTGCTACTTGGAGCTTATTAATAAGTTAGAGACCTTCTTTCAGTGCCATAAGTCGTCACTGGCAACACACACTTTCGACTTGAGGCACTGAGGTGTGTCGGACGAGAAGATGTTACGCAATTTTCCGAACGCTTTTACTTAATCTTACTTCAGAAGGAATACTTCAAAATCGTTATTACCTATTTGTTCACAGAGAAGTCCTGCCCGAAATATATAAATTCCTGAGCACGTCGTCCAAAGACAGCTATTTGAAAGACGTGGGGTCCGCCTACCGCGGCAGCCAGGCGTACAGCCTGCAGGCCGCCGCGCTCGCCGCGCTGCCCAGCCTCGCGGTGGATCTGGGGCTCGCGGATGAGAGGCTCAGCGAAGCCATGACTTGCGTGCAAGTCTACCTGTCTAATAAGCAACCCAAGCCGCTACAAGTAAGTTGTCGACAGAATCGATCGCCCCAAAGGATAACTCTAAAAAAGTTACTTGAACGGGGTTCATTGGCAGCCGAGCGTAACAAGGCAAGATAATAAAGCCAATATATGCAGCATTACTAGTTTTTACCCGCGGCTTCGCCCACATGATATTTTGATTTTTGACGCAATATCATTATAATTTATAGCCTGTGTGTTATTCTGATATATAAGCTATATTATTGCAAAGTTTCATCTCAATCCGTTCAGTAGTTTTTGCGTGAAAGAGTAACAAACATCCATACATCCATCCATCCTCACAAACTTTCGCGTTTATAATATTAAATAGTAGGATATGTCTACATAGAGCAATGGTATATATAAGACGAGAGAGTTGGGTCCCGCAGCAGCCGAACTTACAGCTTGCAAGTCACTGCGCTAGATGCGGGCCCTACTCTTACTATCCATTTGAGGTTCGCGGATGAGAGGCTCAGCGAAGCCATGACTTGCGTGTAAGTCTACCTGTCTAATAAGCAACCCAAGTCGCTGCAAGTGAGTTGCTGACAGAATCTTTTTTTTTATCATTTCCATGTATTGACTTAGCTACATACATAATAGGCTATTTGACTAGTTTTTGGAAATCGTTTTAAATTATTCGTTAGTACATAATAAGCACACTACAATTATATTTCCGAGTGATCTACTGCATTAACAATGAAAATCAAGTGTTAAAGAATATATATATAGTGTGTAGTCAAACGCGAACCTATTCGATTTAAAAAAAAAAAAAAGATATTCAAGGTCCCGCCAAAACGGCATTTTGTAATGGCGCTGGTTGGTGACATCACACACTAGTAAATAACGTTAGTTGATACTAGTAAATACGCTAGTTCACATCTAACAATTGACAAAAAGTACTTTAAAAGTAACTTACAGATCCAATAATATTACTCCAAAAACACAAAATACAAATAACAGTCAATCGAGAAATTCTTGTTTACTAGCATGTAACATCACCAGAGTTGCCACCCTTAGAGCGTTTACGTCACAGATAAAATATTAAAAAAATACGTATTTCATTTCGTGCGATTTGTGAAAATAAGACGTATTTTAGCTAAAACAAAGTGAAATATGTCTTTTTGAGGCTATGTATGATCTGTATTGATAACCACAATCAATAGTATATTTTCAATGTTGTCAAATAGCCTATTGGCGTGAACGACAATACTGTTAGTAGATTAGTATAACCGGCTTGCTCAGCGTAAAACATCCGCCAGAAGATGTACATTCGACCCGGTTAAAACCGTACTGCAACCTTACCATGCTAGGTAAAGGGATAAAACCATTTTATCTACTTTTAACGTCGATTGTCAATGTCAGTTCATACTTTGTTTCCACTCCGAGAGGATAAATTGGCGGAACGACAATTTTTCTCTTTACCTTCACTGTAGGGGTGCCGAAGCGCTAGATTTATGTAGACCGTTTCAATCCCACCTACTGAAACTTTATAAGGAAGGCATATGTCCCGTGTAAGATGATAATGATTAATATTAAGGTGCATATAATTTAAAGGGCCTCAGCTTCAAGCAAATATCTACAGAGCCGCATTTACATTAAGTAACTTTCTTTCAACGCCATTTTCTTGAATCTCGACGTTATGTCACCTAATTAGTGCTTGTAACCGAGCACTTTGGCATCGCGTGGCATTGTAGTCGGCTTGCAATCGCCTTACGACTAACTAAAAAGTCTGCCCACTACGTAGCTTGGGCAGAGTTTTGACTCGGACACTTTTTTGCACGATTGTGACTCTAAAATCATTTGTTCTTATCCCACAGAAGTCAGCAGTGAAATTCTTCAAGACAATCCTAGAGTACGAATACGGATCGGCGTGGTATCACCTGCGGCAGTTCTGCAATAACGACAGCGTGCTCGACGCGCCTCGAGTGAAGCATATGACGCTAGAACCCGTCCTCGGCACGCCGTTCCACCACTCGGACAAGGAATACGACGCCAACATCAAACTCATATTCGACTTTATGGTCTCATAAAATACATGATCGATTGTATTAGTGGACGGTCTTTTATTAACGGCGCGGCCCTCCGCATGTGGAGCGACTTTCAAACTGGTTTTCGACTGGAGAATTACAAACTTTATCTAATGTGGTTTATTCCCATATGTTCTTTAAAGACAGAATTACAAGCTTAATCTAATGTTGTCTATTCCCATATGTTACTAAAGACGGAATTAGAAACTTATATAATGTGGTCTATTCCCATATGTTCTCTAAAGACGGAATTACAAGCTTAATCTAATGTGGTATATTCCCATATGTTCTCTAAAGACGGAATTACAAGCTTATATAATGCAGTCTATTCCCATATGTTCTCTGAAGACGGAATTACAAGCTTAATCTAATGAGGTCTATTCCCATATGTTCTTTAAATACAGAATTAGAAACTTAATCTAATGTGGTTTATTCCCATAATATACATATTCTCTAAAGACGGAATTACAAAATTAATGTTGTTATTCCCATATGTTACTAAAGACGGAATTAGAAACTTATCTAATGTGGTCTATTCCCATATAATGTTCTCTAAAGACGGAATTTCTAGTTAGCCACTATAGGTATGTGAGAGTACCCTCTTATTACCAGGGATTTATATATTCAATTAGTAGTATGTATGGATATGAATTTCACTAGTACCTAAATAAGATCATCTTACTTGACATAATGTATCTAAAATATATGATAAAATGACAAGTATGACTACTTATACTGTATTTAAAGTTTATCCAGAACTAGTGTACGAAGCCGAAAGGGGTTGATTTAAATTTAGACAGTCATTATGAACAATTTTTTTCTATGGGGCTAACCCGGAATTCGAGAAAATCAGCTGGTCATACATTTTATCTATTCCGAATTGCAATACACTATAATTGTGTATGGAACAGCTGATTTTTTATTTGGGATCATAGTAAAAGTTGTATAGGGCAAGCAGATAACTCTGTATACAATGGTATACTACAAATGTATTGGTTATAAATTTCGATTTCGAAAATGTAAACGAAGAGTTATCTACGTATTTGCCGTAGCAGTACCATCAATAGTAGGTACGACGCCAAAAATATGTTAAAAAAAAAAGAACTCAAAAGACCAGGAGCGCTATAATTGAATCATTAGAACGGCTGAACGTATGCTTAAATGGTCACGTAGCCGAGTGGGAGCGGAAGCGAGCATTGAAAATCTGTGGTGCGAACGGGAGGGCGGATAAATAGTTAGTATACTATTTTTTTAGAATGATTCAATTATTGAGTCTCAGACGGAAAATAAACCATGCGATTTGAATCGAAAACTAGTCAGTTCCAGAGTGGAGAAAGAGCCTGTCTCGAATATGGGCGTACTATTATATGTAGTTCGCCGTTATAGTCGTACATGTTATATTAGTGCCATAACATAACCGTTTTTATTGTGAACTATTATTATTCTGTAATTGAATAAAATAAATGGATTTATTAAACTATCGTATTATTCTCAACGTTGATAACCAACCCTTTGCCTTTGCTTTTATTTTTTCTAGAAGTCCCATAGTTTAAAATTTTAAATAAACTAAATGTACAGTGATAGCGAATCAAGAATAGACATTAGCCTTTGGTAAGAGCGACTGGTTATCTCTGTATCACGAATCATCATTGAACAAATGTCACGCTCTACGAAACTAAAAAAACTATTATCATTTTCCAAAAGCCGATGTTCATAATTTATTCGTGCGTACTCCGCGCCACACAAGTCGGCGGATGGGAAGTTAGGCGCAGAACGCTGCGCAAAAGGTGAAATATAGGTATGCGCGGTATCCAGAGACTTGCGCCGGGGTACACCCGCCCGCCAACCTCATGACTCCCGCGCGCTCCCAACGCCCGTGCTCACTACTTCGCCACTTGCGTAGTACGCAATAATTAGTGAATCACGGCGAAGTGTCAGCTGCGTCTAATTTCTCATCCGCCGACTTGTGTGACGCTGATTATACCTATCTATTTTATGTGAATGACACCTATGACGCTGGTCGATTTCTTAGATATAAATAAAACAAATATTGGCAGAAATCACTTAATAATTTATTCATTTTATACAAAACTTATTCTTCACAGCAATCATACCATTGATCGAATAACCAGTTTATTGTTTCGTATTCACTCACACTTTGAATAATTAAATGCGTATCTCAAACGCCCCGAAACCACTCGCTGATTATAATATTGAAATAATTTATTGAAACTAATTGGTCTCAAACAACTTTAACAGTTTCAAACAATGTGAGGATGATGTAACTACAAGTAAGGCTTGATATACACATATTCGGGCCGGCACAGTCAGTGCGGCGCAATGTGTCGAACGAAAAAGCCAATCATCAAAAGCGAAGCAGCTGCTACATACGTTCGGCATCACTCGGCTCGGACCCATCGGCACTTATCTGGTGGTTCTTTCGGGTTCAATCGGCACAATTCGATTTCATTCGGCCGTCACGCGTCTCTGCGCATCGCCATTCCTCTACATCACAATCTACATACATTCTGTTTCACGGCCCGGCTTGCCGAACATGCCGACTCGCAACGCTCGGCCTAGCGAAAGCCAATTGACTTTTTCTGGCGAACATTCATACATCGATTTCACCGACCAGCAGTGCCGGTCGATGCCGGCCCGAATATATGTAGCAAGCATAATAACCAAAGAAGCGATGCATATTTACATACTGCGTTTATATTAATAAAATCTTAATTGAAATGGTAACATTTCGGGATGACATTATATTCCGACTTCTTATAAACGCCTTAGAAGATCATCAGCTATCTCTGTCGCGCATTTTTGATATTTTACAACAAAATTAAGTAAACACTGAGGGAATTAAAAATAAACAGTCCAGAATCCACCCATTTTTAGGAACACTCAGGGTTATTATTTAAAAAATGTGCAAAAGCTATAGCTGGCAACCATTTACCTGCTAATTAAAATATAAAAGGCAAATATTTCGTAAGGAAATGCTCTACACTAACTAGCATCACTTTGAGAGGCGCTTACAAGGATATTCCGTATTTGTTCGATGAAGATTTAAGAGGAAAGATAGGAAAAACGTTATCATACGCAATGCATATACGATATGAAACAATTTTCATGAGATACGGCAGTTTTTGTCGAAATGCTACAAATATTTGGTATTATTACTAGTTTCAATAAAGAAAACATCCAAAAATTCGTCTCCTCGCGCTCGCACTTATTTAATAATGCAAGCGAGAGGACACGATCCCCCAAATGCCTTCTTTATGGACACGAGTTATATAAGTAAAGAATAACAACCGATAGACTTACAACCATGCACCAACAGCAGCAACAAACGTGTGACCATCACATACTCGCGAAATTGTAAAAACAATTGCTTCAAATGCTACATAATTTTATGAGGAACGAAATAAAAGCTTGTGTCGGTGAGAATAAAAGCTAGATTGCATTGGCACATGGTTAGAAAGTTAATACTTTATCAGACCTAGTCGTCGCAGTCTGGCCACACTATCTACTAATTTATACCAACTGCGTCTTCATCCGCAAATGGTGTGGCCAGATCTTAAAAATTATGACAATATTTCGCTAAACCACAAACTTACAACGATATTAGCCGGTTTACATTATTCTAGAGTTGATACACAAGGGTTAGTCCAGGTTTACAAGTAAATTGAAACTACAGTTGTTTCCGTATGGGTATAATTGTACAGCGCCCCTGGCAGAAACGATGAAGAAATACCTAACCAAAATATGAAGCCACACGCGAACGCGAAAGATAAACTACGCAAAACCTGGACTAAGGGCTCTGGATAGAAAATCTAACTGCATCTGGACAGCAAATTCACTTTTAGTCCATTCTCCAATTTAGCGCTTTTTGCCTAATTACTGTACCCTTTATTATGTTTCGTTGCTTTGATTTAACAGCCATGATAAGCAAGTTTATCTGTGTCCCGGGCTTGAATAACCAGTAGATAATACTATCAAAATATCAGTTTGAGTCAAATCAACGAAAAATAAATAAGGGTACGAAAATTAGGAAAACATCGCCAAATTGGAGAATGGCTACTTTCTATGTGGTTTTTATGGCTTACGTTGGCATTCTATCCAATGTTTAGCAAACGTGATTTGGGATGGACTACATGGAGCTACGAAGATATTTACTCTATATTCAAAGATATGTTATACTTTACGCAAAAATTCGGTAAAGAAGCGACAAAGGCCGCGTCACACAAGTCGGCGGAAATTATTGAATGTTAGGCTCAGGTTGTAGCTAACTTCATTTCCGCCATCTTGTGTGACGCGGCATATAGTATAAGCCGCGTTACACAAGATGGCGGACAGTGGATCCAGTGACTAGAATAACATGAACCGACTATTAAAAAATAAAATGAAAACCGAGTGCCCGTAAAACTTTAACCTTATATGCTAAATAACAATTGCATGAGCAAAACACTACGTACAAACAAAATCAAGTGCGTACATAATACATATCAATAAGTAATAAGGTAATAACGAGAGTTTTTAACGCAACATATCTGCAACTTCGAAGGATAAACAATGGGACTGAGTAAGAACGTGTATTGAAGATATGGCTCTCATTGATTGACGAGAATTCAACTTATTTACATGTCTGGAATATATAAAACCATGAGAGTAACGTGAAAGAGCTAACGCACACGACAGACTCTGGAGGCAAAACAAAACAGAAAACTCATTATATAAATAATATTTTAAATTAAAAAAAAAAAAAAAAAAATTTATAAAACTTTGAAAATTAAACAAAAATAATGGTCTTTTGGTTCACATTGCAGTGGGGGTCGTCTCGTACCGATGTGCAAAATATAATTTAGTCCTTCCTTCGTCAACGATCTTGCTTTATTGGCGCGCATACGAGTGTTTTATTGGCGCTAAAAGCCAACACTATAGGCATTCTTAGATTTAAAAAAAAAATTTTGCTTCATATTATGGATCCAGGCATTTTGTCCACTAAAAACAAAGTTTATACCCGGAAGTGAAGAAGTGGTCAAACTTAGTATAGGTCACTTTGTTGATCAAAAGGTAGATACCAAAACGTCTGACGTGAGCGTTGGCTAGAACAGAGATATGCTTATAGGCAATCGTAATGATAGATTCTGCATTGTAGATCGAGCATAAAATTCAGATATTTAGAGAAACGGATTTCTTACACGCTAGATGCCTCTATACTCTATCTATGGATAGTGTTGAGTAAATATGTTATTATATACCTCCAGGCATTTACCTAACTTTTATACTATGATTAAAATGAACTATTTTCATTGTTTACAGTATTAGTATTATCTAGAAAGTTAAATTCTTTACAAGATGTCTCTGGAATGGTTTTAATTTCATATATAAAATTCACGTTTCAACCACCCTCAAATAAATAATTCTTATCTAAATTGCACTAGCTACAATATTACATTTATTTTTAAATATTAAGTGAAAACAATGAACAATTATATTAAATTATAATAAAGTTAATAAATTACAGGGTGTTCGGTTAGACCGTCAACATACTCTAGGCGTTGTTCAACATTTTCTCTAGATCAACATCCGGCAGAATGTGGTCAAACGCGAAACAATATCAAATAAAATCCTGAGTTCGAGAATATACGTATAGCGGCATTATTGACCGTAGTTTCGAGTGGGATTTCTCTAGGCATCTAAAAAACCAACCTTTAAGGGTATAGGCCGCGGCACACAAGATGGCGGATGTGAAGATAGCTACAAGCTGCGCAATAGGAAATCAACGCGCGGCTTTATGTGAACTTCAGTCAGGATAGATATTGCGCAGCTTGAGCTAACTTCACATCCGCCCAACTTGTGTGGCGCGGCCTATACCTAATGATCGTCGTACAGGTACGTTTTCTATCCGAACACCCAGTATAATATTTTCATACAATTCTGTTCCTATACGTTTGAATGTAGTTCCTGATAGTAGAAAGTTTGCTCGTCTATTTTTCTGAAACACTACAGAAATTCTGAAACAAGATCATGTGACAGTATCTATTTTGTTCATTATTCCTTTATTATTATAACGAGGCAATTTATCGATCTGTAGGATCAATTTTGAAGGGTTTTCGACAGATCTAAACGTAAGTATTTCTCTCTTTGTCTGATATATCCCAATAAAAAGGTAGCTAAATTTTTAGTAAGTTTAGACCTGTCACGTAAAGCCTTCAAAATTGGACCTAAACTTATGACAATAAATCAGACATAGAACAGTTTGAATCAGTTGAATTTATAAACATTTGTCTAAACGATCACACAACTTACAGTACTATCCTTTACATTTGGAGGAGTTTGGACTGCGTCGTAATATGGCATCGGAACTACTCATACCTTTCAAAAGAATCAGTGCGTCATGATAAACGACTATTTTTGAATCGTAGTCTTATATTCACTAAGAAATAACGGCTTTGCAACGCTAGGCAATATGAGCGGTTATGTCGACGGCATTGTCGAGCTTATATAACTTGACGTAGTTTAAGAAAAAGGACTCAAACCACACCCCTCTCCAAAATCAAAACTTGGCAAGTGTGAGGTGACCGAAGACTTCAGCGAAATTATACACCAATATGACAATTGCGTTAACTTTATTCTTCAACTACAATATTTCTTCCATTTTCAGTGTTCTACAGCTTAGCGCAGGTACAATTACTTGTTCTCAGCTTGACGTCAGGTTCCAGAATAATTCTAAAAATCCCTCGTGAAGCCGACGATGAGCTTATTTTTATTTTTTTTCCATATTCCCGCAATCGCCAACCACAGCTCGTTTCCGGTAGCATTTATTCTTATAAAAGTCTGTGGTTGACTACCGCTTTCGTTAACTTGTGAAACTATCGTATCCGTTCAAAAACGGAACATTATTTAAAATATGCAGTTTTTGTCTCAACCCCAACACAAGTGTCTTTCGATATGAACTTAAATTTGAACCTTTTGACTGGACGCAGAAGGTTCACATTTCAGTAATATTTCAAGTGATTTGAGTCTTTTTTGCTAAACTACGTCCAACTATTGAACGAAGACTGACGACAATCTATCGCAAAGTTATTTATCCACACTTTCTTTTTCTTATTTCCCTTCCTTCCCGTCGAAGGCATTTGGCAGCGCGCCATCAGCGCATTTACCATCTTAAATTAGTATTCAAAACAGTATATTTTTTTGTAGGCCACGTCATTACTTGCGTATGTCAGACGTTTAAAATAACGCGGCACGTCGCCCGCAACAGCACGACCCTAGGACAATGCTGCACAGCAATTATTACCTTAGTGCCTTGACTTTAGGTAATATACAGGCTCATTGGTATTAAACACAAAAATTTAAAGGGCGGGTCTAGTAAATCTAAACAAACAACTTTTGTACTACGACTTTAGAAAATTCGCAAAAATAAATATTCGCTTCCCCATATATTTTGCCGCGCGTTGACGAACTTTTTGTATGAAAAACCTAATTTTTTCATGGTGATTTTCCAAAAGTCCTAGAACAAAAGTAGTTTGTCTAGAGGTACTAGACCCACCACTAGCGTCTTCTCATCCGACATAACTCAGCGCCTCAAGTCGAAAGTTTTCGACCATTGTGTGTTGCCAGTGATGACTTATGGCACAGAAACGTGGTCTCTCACTATGGGCCTTATTAGTAAGCTCCAAGTAGCTCAACGAGCTATGGAGAGGGCTATGCTCGGAGTCTCTCTGCGGGATCGAATCAGGAATGAGGAGATCCGTAGAAGAACCAAAGTTACCGACATAGCCCAACGGATTAGCAAGTTGAAATGGTAATGGGCAGGGCACATAACGCGGAGGACTGATGACCGGTGGAGTCGAAAAGTTCTCGAGTGGAGACCACGTACCGGCAAGCGCAGCGTAGGACGTCCACCCATAAGGTGGACGGATGACCTCATTAAAACCGCAGGATCGCGCTGGATGCAAGCCGCTTCCAACCGGTCTTATTGGAGATCCATAGGGGAGGCCTATGTCCAGCAGTGGACATCCTTTGGCTGATGGATGACGACACCCAGCCTTAAAGGGTTTTGCGTTTAATATCTATGACCCTGTATAAGTATGAACAATTGTACAGAAATGGATATAAGAACATCTCTTCAAACGGTAGAGTTACATACAAACAATAAGCAAATAAAACTAAATTTGCATAAAATTTAAATATGACGAAATTAGTATAATATACTTACTACAGGCCGAATCAAACTCCTTGGCGGCTGTTATATTAGCCACAAGCTGCGGATGACCCAATCCTGACGGCAGCTCACTGAACAGCTGCCCGAAGATTGGATTTCACGCAGCTTCTACCTAATTTCTTATTTTATTCTATTTTATAAGCCGTGGTGGTCAAGAGGTAGTGACACCCACCTTACAATCGTGAGGTCGTGGGTTCGAATCCCCGGTCCCGTACCAATGAGTTCTTTGGAATTTATGTACGGAATTTCACACCACTGGCTTTTCGGTGAAGGAAAACATCGTGAGGCAACCTGCATACTTGGCTCTAAGATACAGTTATTAACTAGTTCAGAGTCAATGGACAAGTGAATATGGTTAAAAGTGTTTTAAGGCAAATAAAGTTTTTTGTATTTTTTTTTTGTATACGTCCGTAGAAGAAATTCGATGGCGTATGTGAATCCACCAACCCGCACTGGGCCCGCGTGGTGGATATGGCTCAATCACCCTTCGTGGGTAGGCCTATGTCCTGTAGTGGACTACTAAAAAGGCTGATACAGTACAGTAGGTAATTTCATGCCGGGGCCATACATTGTACGATGACTTGAGTTCAAGCTTGGCTACGACTTCAATAGCCACTTATTATTGTTCGGTTTGCGTCCAGTCAAGACCGATCTTACACATCGTTGGAACCAACACTACAATTAGCCAACACAGCTGATGCATGGCCCGACATCACAGCGCCAAGATATTTGAATCAAACATCTGAGGGTGTCTGCTAAATAAATAAGAACCTAAGAACCTTCATCGATAAGCCTTCAAACTTCGACCTTACATCCCAGCGAACACAGTCCAAACTCCCCCGACACGTTAGCAACCCTACTAAAGAGGTATAGTTATCACTTCCAGGCCATTTTCAGCATTTTCCTCGAGGCGAAGTACTTGGTGCTGTAGGTGGCCACTATGAGCGCTGTGAGCACCACGGTGATGAGATAATAGTCGAAGTCGTCCTTTAGGAGATCGAATGTTTTTGACGGCGCGACTCGGGTGTAGAATAAGTCTGAAAATGAAGTGATAGGTGTAAGTAAATAACTTCTGAAATTAAAGGCACAATAATGCCGTCCACAAGCTATAACACCGTTAAGCCACAGGGGGTAATTTTTCACTTTTAAACACATTCTTATAGAGTTTAAAATTATTTATCGGTCACTGTAAGAATTATTTTTAAATCGTTTATAGTTTAGAAGATATAAATTGTGAAAATACCGCTATTGACATTCTTATTTCTACTTTACAAGTCAATAAAGACGTCATCCAACAAAACATAACTTAAATACCGCTATGATCCCATAATTTTTACCTTTAAAGCCGTTTTTGCAAATAATTGTCTAAATCATAGTTAAAGTACTTTATCTGTCTAGTCTCGCGTTTTTCGCTGATACCCAAATATTTGGTTTTGTGGTTTAACGGCTTTTTAGTTTATAGACGGCAGAAAAGGCGTGATGACTAAAACAATATAATTGAATTATCTCCCATACAAATTTTGCCTCGCTATTTCGCCCACTTAGAGCTTGAATTTCGCAAAATCCGTTCTTAGTGAGCACCTATATCTTAAAAGGATCCCCCATGTAAAATTTGAGACTCCAAGCACTTGTACTTTTTGAGATTTTGTGATAGGTTAGTCCGTCAGATAGATTATTAAAAAATATTAGACACGTATTATAAGTATATTTTCTTTTGTCAATTAAACAAATATTGATGAAGATAATATAGCCCGTTAAAGTTTAGCGTGACGTCACAAGTCCCGTACAAATGTATAGATTTATGTAAGAGAGGTAACGTCACGCCCCCACTCCCAAACTTTGACAAGGTTTATCTTTGGCATTTGTTGTTTGATAGACAAATAAAAATACGTGTCCAATATTTTTTGGTAATAGATTACCACGGACTAATTATAATATTGTTTTTTTTAGCCAGTTCTCATGCCTATTCTGTAGTCTGACTGCACGCAGCAGCAGAAGATTAGTATTGATTGACAGGAACCAGGGGGTAAGTCTCGTGGGGGTAATGACTCTCCCAAAAAAACATGTTGCCCCCTCAGTCAATGGCTGAATCCCATGATCTGCGCGGATTCTACTCGTTTGAACTAACCCACTTATTATTAAGATTAAGATTTTTTCCACTTGTGTTTTTTTAACCTGTACTATCCCATTCCTGGGCAAAGATCTCCCCCATTTCCTTCCATCGCAACTTCTTGCCAACCCCTCTCAAATGAGTCAAGATCGTCACGCTGCGTCATCCGTCAGGCGCCCACTCCGTGACGATCCTGGAACATCGATCGAGATGCATCCGCGCCACATGTCCCGCCCAATCTCACTTTAGGCTTTTCGGTCGACATCCCTTCCATAGAACGTAGTGTGCTGTTGCAGATTCTATCCGTTGTTTTAATACCAAGCACGCTGCGTTCCATTGCTCTTTGGTAGACCTCAAGTTTAAACCTTTGTGTATCGGTCAGTGACCGAGTCACTGTATATTTGATGAACAACAAAAAGCAACTCACCAAGTCCCGTAGCCAGTATCAAGCTGGTGGACTCGAGCCCCGAGGGCGCCGTGTAGATGCTCCTCACTCGCTGCACAGTCTGGTTGTAGTTGATGATGGCGTCTGAGGGGATCGGCAGCTCGGGCGCGTACGGGATGAGGCCTTCTTCGCGATCGGTGGGGGAAGGGGACGTGGGCCGTCGTGGCTCCAGGAACTGCCAGGGGAGCTCCACTATCGCGCCTGATGTTAACGCCACTGGTGGAAGTTAAACAAATAAATATAGATTTATATTGGTGAAATATTTTTATTCCGATTTTGTCAACGAGCGATTCTACAATGCACATTTGTAAAGTAATAAGAAAGCTAAAGTAGGGTAGATGCTAGTTAATAAGTTATTTAGTCTGCTAGAACCTGAAATTGAATTTTTGATACGACAGAAATTATTTAGAATCTCATACTAAACTGTCCCGTTTCCTAGATATACAATGCTCGCTCCTGCTCTGGCCTTATCCAAGTGAGTGCAGGAGCGAACTTTCTAAGTATCTGTTAGTGTAAACGAAATAATAGTACAGTAAGTAATTTCATAGTTGAATTTCACTTTGGTTCTTTTCCTTCTGAACAGAATCTGTTTAATTTAACACCTTCACTTTAGAGGACGTCCAAGCTGCTAACTTACTAATATATAATTACTTACATAGCACATGTTTGTCGGTGAGTGACTTCTCAGTGTGAGTGTTGGCGGCGGCAGTGGGTGTTGCCGCCAGTATGTAAGTTTGCCGCTCCACGCCGGGCGCACGAGACGACGCCAGCGAGCTGAATGCCGCCCCCGCTTCCAACCACCGTTCTTTGCCTTCGTATAGCTCCATTGTCGCTGTAAATAATACAATCACATAGAAGAAAGTTTATATTCATGGTTTTGAGAGATTCGTGGGGTATTTCTCGTCTATTCAATATCCTTATTGAACAGATACGGCATCATTGTCTATTGTATTTTAATTCTATTATGACGTTAGCTGCGATTTTGCCGTGTTTTCGGCGCTATTTTTGGCATATCTTATTGAAATAACAAGATTTTCTTCAACCCAGTTCTATCGGAATTTTACAATAGGTTCATTTAAAACAAAATGCTACATTATATTTGTCGAGATCCTCTGTCTGTGGCGTGCGATCCAGTGGTCGCCGACACGCACTAGCGGCGCGACGCTGCCAACTCCGCGCGTCGTGTTGAACACTATTCAAGTAACGCAACATTCGATGACACATGATGACGCCGCCTATTTATTAGTATTGTGTTTTAACTAGATATTACAGTGCAGTTATTGAGATAATCGTTTTGTAATACTTGATGACTGGGTAAAAGAAACATTATTATAATTAGTCGGTGAGTTAGATTATCAAAAAATATAGGACACGTATTTTTTATTTTTTAAACAAATGACAAATATAAACCTTGTTAGTTTGGGAGTGGGGGTCGTAACGTCACCTCTCTCACAGAAGTCTATACATTTGTATGGCACTTGTGACGTCACGCAGATCTTTTACGGCCTATTCCTTCATCAATTTTTGTTTAATTGACAAAAGAAAAAGTTCGTGTCTATATTATTTGTCGTGCAATATTTTTTGATAGAGTCTGGCTAACGAAAGTTGATAATGGAATTTTTCGCAAACTTTTTTAAAGGCCAACACACGGTGCTACTACCATCGTGGATTTACCTTTAAATTGGGGTATTTTACCATGTATTAAAAACTTTTTCAAACTTCATGTACTAAACTGAACTAAACTATTCATTATATTATTATAATCTTCATCGTAACGAAGTAGATCGGTACGCGTTGAAATCATTTGGATCTTTTGGAGAGCAATGCGAAGCCTCAATTTGGCATAATAATAACGTCAAAAAACAAAAAATTGGTTGCCTGTAAAGTCGGTATACGGGCGAAAGTTTTACGTGACAACGACTTTGAGTGGTAAAATAATTTTAATGTGAATATTCATTCGTATAGTAGGAAGAAGGATGAAAATGTCTGTCTCTCTCGCTCTTAGGCGGGCTAACCATGACGCGTGCCTCTCACTCGCTCTCATTGTGAGCGCATAACGTGAGCGGAGCGTAACGCAGTTTCTTGAAGTGTCACCCGGCAAACCAATTTATAAGACGTTGTCACGTCAAAAATAATTAACGTAATGAATATAAAACTCCTACACGACAAGTTAAAGCTTGAAAAAAAATTTTTTTGCGATTACCCCAAAGATTTGGAAGAATCAAAATCGCAGTATGGTAACAATGCTACATCGTGTGAGTGAGAGAAAGTGATTCCCTCTCAGTTTAGGGCTGCCAAACTGATATTTTTTAAATTTGCCGCGCTTTGTCAGTATCAACTTTCGTTAGCCAGACTCTAGTCTATCTGACGGACAAATAAATATTTTTTACACTTATGGCAATAGTACGAAGCATAGTTACCGAGCTCTGTGCGCCGATGCTTGTCGTTGTAGTACAGATACGCGAGAGCGTTGTCCATGTGCACGGCGAGCGGCAGCGCGCGCGCGCGGCGGTGCGCCGCCCCGGCCACCACCGCCCCCGACACTCCGTCCACGCACGTCGCTACCACCATATCTGCAAACGGTACCCATAAATAAATCATCAAAAAACTGGAACCACCGCCTTCCATCGTGTACAGAATTCGAATAGTTAGACCGCATATCTGCAAAACTTTCGCGATTTGAACACATTATTATTATATACTACGGGACTAATCGCGCACTAAAATTACGAGATAAATAAATACCTCCTCATCCCGACGTTTCGGCCGAGTTGCATCGACCTTGGTCACGGTCGTCTACCCGTGACCACGGTCGATGCAACTCGGCCGAAACGTCGGGATGAGGAGTCCCGTAGTATATAATAATAAGGCAATGTGTAGTCAAAAAAAAAATACAGAAAGTTTATCTATAAACTAAATAGCAATCTTTAAGACACGTTATATTTTTCCAGGGCTGCGGCAGAAGAAGACTGCTCTCGTTTGAAGAACCGCACCAAAGAGCTGCATCTAGAAAAAGAAAGCGTCATACGCGAGTGCACCGAGATACGGGTTTACTTGTCAAAAAAGATTGCACGAATCGATGCTACATCAATGTACATTATTGTTGATATATCAAAAATGGCTCAGCCGATTTCGATAATATTAAAATGGGACCACCTCAGGAGTATGCCCTTTCGAATAAACATTTTTATTTAAATTTAGAATGGGAGTACCTTTTTGAAATAAAAAAGGTATTTTTAAATCGGTGCATAATTGGCGAAAATATCTAAAATATACACAAAAAAACTTACAAACACTCGGTAAAAACAAAGAAACAAAGACAGAGAATGCTTGAACAAGGCGGACCGCACGCGCTCCCAGCTCGGTTTCTGACCTATCGACCTTATACCCGCGGCCGAAGACTCAAACTCGCCCAAACAGAGATTGTTTATGTTTAATACGCGATACTCACCCTTATGTAGCGGATCAGGCGCGTCCACAACAAACAGCAGTAGGTTGGGGTTGGAGTATTTATACAGCACGGAGCGGTCGCCCAGCACGGTGCCGGCGGAGCGCACGCGCTCCCAGCTCGGTTTCTGAGCTATCGACACTATACGCGCGCCCGCACCCTCCGCCCCGCCCAGGTAGAGGGACCAAGTCTTCTCCGCTACTGCTTTCTGTACAAGAATTCACACTTTAAGAGGATTCTGAATCGACCAGTGTTTTCGCGTAATTTTCTATAGTACATCGTAAAAATTCGCGGCACATTTTGATAAAATTTACGTTCCGGGAGAAAACTCTTTTCAGAGGCTTCTTACTTTAAAGTCATTTAAGAAACTGTAAAAACTAAAATGTATAAACCTAGAGATTGAAGTGCTGATCATATTAAAAAAAGAAATTACTAAAATCGGATAATAATTAATGGTAGATAACAGCTTATTGTTTTTGTATGGACAAGTTGGTGCTTCACAATGGTCTTAATTCGTAATAGTGCTGGCCGACCAGGCGAACCCTTTTTTATGAAGTCCGGGTACACGGGCTGGATTCACGGACTAATATCCCTAACACGACGACTACGACGCTTCTTTTTTGCACAAACTCTAACTAACTCGATGAATTTGTACAAATATAGACTTTTTCTTGAATCGTACTGGCTGACTAAGCCGTGGTGGTCTAGTGGCTGTAACGCTGGCCTGTCATTCTTGAGGTCGTGGGTTCAAATCCTGTTCTCGTATCTATGAGTTTCCTTGGAACTTAAGTACGGAATTCCATACCACTGGTTTTTCGGTGAAGGAAAACATCGTGAGGCAACCTGCATACGTCCGTAGAAGAAATTCTATGGCGTGTGTGAATCCAGCAACCGGCACTGGGCCTGAATCTTAATCCTAATCTAAGCCTAATCGCCCTTAATGGGTTGGCTTACGTCCTGCAGTGGACCATTCAAGTCTGGTACGGTACTAGCTGTCTCGACGAACTCAGTAAGTACAAAAACAGATTTTTTCGTGAATTTTCGAAATATTTTATTACTTATTCTGCTATTCCAGGCGACAGAGACAAATTCATTAAAAGTGTACCCGAATGGCGTAACTAATAAATCTTAGTTTAAACGTATACATAACTCACCTGTCCATTATACTTGAGTGCATAGCCCTGCACCTTGGCGGTGTTCCTGTCGGCCACATACATGAACATATTCTCCACGAGCGGCGCCGACGACTCCGGGAACACCTGCCAAATTATATGACAAATTAAAATTACCTTGGAGTCGACCCATATGATGTTAACGTGACGAGTTGACTCGTACAACACACCGCAAACTACACAGTTTACAAGAAGGAAAGGCATTTGTCCAGCACTGAGACAAATAATATGCAATGTTGAACTACATGGGATACACTTCGGAGAGTGCGCCCAGGAGTTGCACAATCTGGTCCCCCCTGCCCTTTTCTTCTATCGTGCGGCTAGACGGACGCGACCAAAGCGCCACCCTTTTATGGTGGACATTCCGCGCGTTAGAACCAAGCGTTTCGAATCCTCATTCCTCATACGAACAGCCGGAATGTGGAACGCTTTGCCTGGGTCTGTCTTTCCGTTAAAGTACAACGTGAGTGTCTTCAAATCCCGAGTAAATAGGTATCTTCTAGGTAAGCGTGCTACACCCTAGACCGCACATCTGCTTAACATCAGGCAGTGTGTAGTCAAACGCGAACCTATTCGAAATAAAAAAAAAAGTAGACATTCTCTTTCTCGTCCATTAAAACGAGAGCGTGCCGCTCGATGCAGTAGCGTGCATTTTAGCGGCTGTCACGCAATCTTCACTATGAGAAGGCATAGACGCGTGCACTGAAGTGGTCGCAAGTCACACATAGACGTCCTCCTTAGCGTCCAGTATGACGAGTGCGCGCAACTTGACCCGATCTGCGCGGTGCAGCAGCGTGCACTGCAGCGGCCGCACGTCCAGGAATATTGTCTCATGAGTCGATCGTCACCATCTCAATTGGGAAGAAACTTACGTCAAAGAAGATATAATAATACTACGTATAGAACGGCCACTCGTTACCCCCCACCCGTTTGAGTCTTCCTCACTTCCACCCCGCGTCAGGACACGATTTACTACTCTACGCGCGGGCTGCACAGGCCGCTGCAGATACCCGTGTAGCGTTCGTGCGTATGTGTAGTGTCTGTGAATAAATATAGTGTTGTGTGCGTAAGACAGCAGATTTTGTATGAAGAAACGCGGAGTGTCCGGGCTGTGCTTACGTAGACGTCCTCTTTAGCGTCCAGTATGACGAGAGCGTGTAATTTATCCCGGTCCGCGCGGTGTAGTAGCGTGCACTGCAGCGGCCGCACGTCCAGGAATATCGTCTCGTGGAGCAGCTCGCCGGTGATAGGGTTGATGGTCATTATGACAGCGTTGCCCGTTCGCTGTAAGAACAAATGTTTTTATTTTTTTACTGTATGGAGTATTTACTAAAATACAAAACGAAGTTTTCACTAAAAACACAGTCCTTTACACAGTAACTTAGTATTATCATCGCAAAACATCTAGTCCGATCTGAAGTTGCACCATGGCGGTCCGCGACGGTACAGTCAAGTGCAACAACATTATGTACGAATTATATTTTTTATAATAATTATTTTGACTATTGGGATTAGCAATACGTACTGTAACAATATGTACTGTTCTAGATTCCTATCTAATAGTGCTAAAGTATATAGGTAACCTATAACTTAAGCCTAAAAATAATCATGCTTCTGTTATGAAAATTAAAACAATTTAATAACGAATATTTAACGTTTTTGGCATTTAATACACAAAGTACAACAAGTAGTAACAAGTAACAAAATAAAAAATAACACGAAACGAAGAATCAACAAAAAGACTTAACAAACAGTTTATATAACAAAAATATCGCGCGCGACTGTACTCAGTGGGCGGAGCTAGCGAACGTGACTACGACACACAGAAAAAGAAAGCACACTAATGAAAATACGCTTTACGCTGTGATTTGTCAAGCGCGGTCACGTGGCACGTTCCCCGCGTTGCGCCGCTGATACCCATTTTTCACTTCTGCACAGGTTTACGCGTCGTGTTCAGATCGGACTAGATTTTTTGCGATGATTATATCTTGTGTACAGAAAGGAAGAAAGGTATCGCATTATTCGGGCACAGCGCGCATGTTATCGTATGTATACGTAAACAAAATTGACCATAATTTCAAAACTATGATTGTATGATTTGAATGAATCAAAAATAAGTAGGTATATTTCTATTTTTTTTAGTGATATTATATTTGAATGGTGAGTGTGTATCACTTACCGGGTGTTTCCCCACGATACTGAGCGCGGCGCGGTGCGGCGGGTGGCGCGCTGAGCGCCGCGAGAATAGCGCCGCGCCTTCGGTGTCGAGACGAGGCTCGTACAATCGCCACAGAATCTCTCCCGATAGGTTGTCCAATCCGAACACCTGCCCACAACAACGTAAAAAAATATTATGTTACAACTTCAGACAGGTGGACAGAGGAGCGGAGACGAGTACATCCTGAATTGTTTTATAATTTTCTTGTTAGTAAATTACGATTCAAACAATGGCGGCTGTGAACAAGCGAAGTGTAGAGAGCCGTTGCCTAATAAAAAAATAATAGTCAACGGAGGTGAGGAGTGTGGTTTTGTGCAGATTGTAGGTAATTTCACAGACGCCATGGAGTAATTCGACATGTATGGATCATTCAAACCAGAGGGCGGAACTTAACGAACCTAGGGAGAACGATTGTATACTGAGCGCCACGCAAATCGACGGATGGGAAGTTATGCGCAGAGCTCTGCGCAAAATCCGAAATATAGGTATTCGCGGGAGCCAAAGAAACGAGACGCCGGGGCACACCCGCCTGCCAACCTCATGCCTCCCGCGCGCTCCCTAGGCACTACCACATGCGGGGACTGAATTGTGCTCACATGCGCAATAATTAGCCAATCACGGCGAAGTGTCATCTGCGGCTAACATCTCATCTGCCGATTTGTGTGGCGCTGAGTTTACATGAGATGAGAGCTAGCACTACTGATTATATTATATATCACATTTTATAAATAAATAAAACCGTTATAATGTTCATGCATTGGCCAGTTTAAAAAAGTGTTAAAATACTCCAGAGACACCACACTAAAGATGTGGCAAAATAAAATTAAGAAACACATAGACGGTTTTTTTGGTATCAAACACCTCTACACCCCATACTTCGCTAAGAAACCCCACCTTGCCAACATCAGTGACGAGCACGATGACCTTGTGCAGATTGAAGTAGTCCCGCACCAGCTCGGCGGGCTCGTCCTCCGAAGATAAGTCGGTCTTCTGTAGGCTCTGAACTAACGTCTGCAATTGCTGCAGCTGCGTTTGCAGTCGCCGAGAGAATGCCGACCAGATGGAACCTGGACGCAAACGATATATTGGACACACGATAATGCGCAGCCTCTTTGATCCCAAAATCATTGTGTAATTGCAAAGCCACAAAAGGATAAACTAGATGTTTCGTAAATTTCCACAGAAAAACTGTTTTTTTTTTAAACGGGTTTGTTTGGTCCCATAGACCAAGCAAATTCGAATTCCAGGTAAAGTAAGTTATTTTTTTTTATGTACTAAATTCGCCCTTTAAAGTTGTGCTTTAACTCACCAATGATATATAAAATGACTTTAAGTTTTTACCATTTTTAACTAATTTTACAATTTTGAAAATTTGCCATTCTTAGAATTAGCCATTTTGAGAACTGTGCATTTCTAGAATTAGTCATTGTGAGAACTAAGCATTTTTAGAATTACGACATTGTGAGAATTCCTAGAATTCCTAGTCATTCCTAGAATTGGGCCTTCTACAACTACTTGGGCATTATGGAAATTGAGCATTCTGCGCCCTAAACCCTCCGCATCATCAGCATCGTCTTCGATATCACTATCTTAATCACCATCCAAGCCACAGTTATGCCAGCGGCCCAGAGCCACGCTCAGTTATTTTAAGGAGCTGGGCTGGCTCGGGTAGACGCTGCAGAAATGCACAAAACACCGCCTGCGGGACATCTAGTGCAGGGTCGGTTCTTTCATATGACTTTTTGGGCTTGAGCCCAGGACCCCGTGGATTCCTAGTCAAGTTGAAAAATAGTCGAGTCGATAGAGCGTTTTTTTTTTTTTATTTATTTAATAAACTAAACAGATCGTAATGTTTTCAGCCCTGCGAATCCAGCAATTAATCAAACCCATTCGAACTACGTTCAGGTGTTGGTACTTCTTACTGACAATTAAGTTTCCCTCTCATACTCTGTCACTTTATACCTATCTTTCTAAAGTATACTTTGAATGATTAGGTGGGCCCCTAAGTAGTATTAGCGCAGGGCCCGCTAAACTCACGGTCTCGCCCTGCGTCAGTGGAAGAGCCATATAGCCCCCACAGTGAGTAAGAATCCCCAAAATGAATGTAAAAAAAGTATTTCGCAACCATGAAAGCTTACGATTGTATGATACGAAAAAGCGATTGTACGCAAATTCTTAGGTTTATTAAGTGCAACATTTCCTTGCAAGCATATTCGTTTCCTTGTTAGGTATATTATACACCAATATTGCAGCAGACATGCGATACGAAGCTATGTACAAAAATCGGTCAAGTGCTAGTCATTCACGCACGAAGGGTACCTTACCGTTTTGGAGCCCCCTTAGCCCCATTCCTCTTGCCGTTATTAAAAGCGAACAAAAAACTCCTAAAAATCACATTTGTTGTATGGGAACCCCCTTAAATATTTGTTTTATTCTGTTTTTAGTATTTGTTGTTATAGCGGCAACAGAAATATATGATCTATAAAAATTTCAGCTATTACGGTTCATAAAATACAGCCTGGTGACAGACAGATAGACGGACTTCGGAGTCTTATAATATATGTCTTCGTAATAGGGTTTTACCGTTACCGTTTTACCCTTTGGGTACGGAACCCTAAAAACCAGATGTTTACTAATTTTACCAATAATTTTTCATTTATAGCAATAAGAATACATATTGCCCTCAACTTCGCCTTTCAAAATATGGTCTTTAACCATAGCATTGATGTTATTTTTAAACTTTCGCGATTTGAGCACATTATTTTGATATTACGGGACCTATCGCGCCATTTTCGTCGTCGACAAAACGAAACATATTGATATCTTTCTTTCATATTGCGCGACCAGTCCCGCAATATAATGGTGCGTCCACACACTCCGCGAAGCGACACGAGCACCGCAGCTGTATCTAACTTCACATCTATATCTAAAGAAACTTCTATAGCTGTATTTAACTTTACAGCTATAGAAGTTTCTTTAGAAGCTTCTGTAGCTATCTTCACATCGCTGACTTGTATACTTGTTTACGATGTGAAGTAGAAGCTGCGGTGCTCGTGTCGCCTCGCGGAGTGTGTGGATGCACCATATGAATAACACAGCATTGATGTTAACTATACTGTTGACTCATATTTTCAGTAAATATGTACAAAATATTCACACAAAATAAACTAGAAAATGCATATTGATTTATTTACAATATTGTAAGTTGCAACAAAAGCCAAAACAGGCAAGTGTAAGTATTACTCGATATTCAGAGGTTTTTTGAAGTGATTCCCACGTAACACAACAAACTACTATACTTACTGTACATCTTGGCAGCTGGAGAACAAACAAATCATTTTAAGTAATCACAGTAATCAGTTTTGTAACCAAATTAATAGACACTAGAACACTATTTTTGACCGACGAACCACTGGAGGAGGTACTCAATTAGACGCGTATATGTTTTTTTTACCTATAACTTTTTTATTGGAGAGGAGTATACTTCAGTATACATTTTTGTATAGAAGTAGGAATTTTAAAATAATATAAATTTCCTAAATAGACGATCTCGAAAATATAGTGTAAATATAAATATATCTAATGTTGTAAATACCAAAATAAAGTTTATTACTATATTATTATTACTAGATGTAGGAAACGCAAATTGTATAAATCCCGTTACCTTTGTAATTAAGTCGTTGGGTACCTAGTGATATAACTTTATTATACTATTGCATGTCCGCTAGGACAAACTGTTGAGACCAACCATTTGTTACACCTATGTACCGACACAGCTTGAAGCATTAAAAATTTACTTTAATCTACTTCGAAATTGGTCCCATTTAAATTTTATCGAAATCGGCTAAACAATTTTTGATAAATCAACAATAATTTGAACAATGCTACATCGATACTAGTCCAACTCGGTCATGCCATTTTTTGAAAATTATAATTTGGTATGCCTACAATCACAATTTATTACTATCTACTAAATAAAACCAAAATCTGATAATGGCAACTGGCTTGATTTTCGCACATTTAATTAGAATATAACACAGGTGTTGTAGGCCGAATCATACAAGTCGGCGGATGTGAAGTTAGCAACAAGCTGCGCAATATCTAATTCCGAGTGAAGCTCGCATAAGTCTGCGCGTTGATTGGGCTTTGAGCAGCTTGTACCTAACTTCACATGTGACTTGTATGATTCGCTTTGTTTTTAAGGCAGATAGTAAATCTACTATAGTGTCAACCGCATTTGGCAGCCTTTGTCAAGATGCGTGTATAAATTCAATGAAAATAATAATTAGCGGAGTAATTTATATTAATAAATTTATAATTGTATCCCTATAGGAGTTTTTTGACGGGAAGGCGGAAAAGTCATGTCGCCTCATTGTATTATTTCGTTAAACTTGTGTTTTTATCAGTGATAATTAGTGAAAAATTGTGGTATTTCGTTGATTATGAGTTGATTTACGTGCATGAGTGTAGGCAAGTGCTATAATGTGACGAATCATGTCGTTCCGTGTTGTTACCAAAACTCCATAGACGCCTCTAGTAAAGTCTCCACTGCTTTACTGAGGTATGACTTGGACTACGTTTGGACTTAACCGCGAATTTATTGGACTATGACGTGACTACGACAGTGACCATTTTGATAAAATATCAAAAATTATTAAAACTTAATACTTGACACTGGCAAATGCACAACAATGCGACGCCAAACAAAAGAAGAAGAAGTATCCCTGTAGAAATATTAGAATTTCTATTGAATAAAAAAAATCTAATAATTTTGTGAAATATTTATTTATTGGGAATGTTGAGTACTAACCTTCTTTCTGGTCGAATTCAGACTCGATGGCGGCGTCGAGGTCTGACACGGGTAGGTCTACAAATTCGGCTGCTACCACGTTGGCCAGGGCTTCTTCTCGTGTCCATATCACCTTGCCTATAACAAGTTTAACATTTGTTAAGAAGTGTTTGGTGTGAGTACCAAACCAGTAGGGAGTTTTTGTTCGACTTAGCTTCTTAGAGGTTGTGATGTTAGCTAAAGTATGTTGCCAAAACATAACTGTCGTGGCGTTACGGTGAACTAACAATATTTTAATCAGCAGCCAAGGTACTGAACCGAATTGATGTCTACCAAGTATCAAACACTTTTAGTTGTACTAGCAATGACAGAGCAGTGTTGTCAATCTATACTCTATAAAATTTAACTTGATCTCTGCGACAGCTGTCAGAAAAATCACGCCTATGAAGTCCTGAATTTCTTAATAGTACAGACAGTACCTGTCAATGTCATACTTTATGGGCATGCCGATTAGTGATGGGCGACGAATGATCGTGACCACAGAGTTTTAGATTGAGTTTTATTTAAAATATCGATAGTTTATACTGACGATATTTTAAATAAAACTTAATTTATTATTAAATTTATTGTATATTTTAATATCATAACATTTTTTTACATGTGTAATTAAATTAAACCCAATTATATGTTACATTAGCATCGATAATAGTGAAAAACGTCGATAAATACTATCGTTACATTATTATGAGTATTTAATTAATATCATAACATTATTTACATGTGTACATACTTGATTTTAAATAATAGTAAGAAAATAAAATCCAATTTCTCATCTTCAACTACTCATTCGATTTCATTACAACATTGTTTGAAAATCAATTTTTTCCACCACTATCTCAACTCTAAAAATGTCAATCTTCTATGTCAATGTCACTGTCGCAGAGATCAAGTTAAATTTTATAGAGTATAACAAAATTAGTAAAATTGGGCGACCTCACCTACGACGACGACTCCTCTTTTTGCACAAACTCTACAAGCTGTACATAACACAGAGCTATTACAACTAGAGAGATAGCGCTGTTGTCGCTTGAGGCAATTCTCGACCACAAAAATGTATGGAAAATCTGGCCCATGGCTGTCAAAACTGTCAAATACGAATTGGAATTTGACACTACTGAGAGAAAAACACGGTAACTAGGCACTGAATCGAGATAATTATTTATCATGTCTTTCTAACTCATGCCATATAAAATCATTGCATCTCCTTTCTTTTCTCGATCGACCACATTATCCCTCTGGAATCTCTGTGGTACATAGCCCAGTCCTCATTGAAGCCCACACAACAGCTGCGGGAGGATTGTGTTTCGGCCAGCTTGTAGCTAACATACAGCCACAAAGGAGTTTGATTCCGCCTTCAATTATATTTCATGATCATAACGTGACGATCAGCTTTCTTTAGAACATTTGTCGTAGTCGAGAGAAAAAAAAATTTCAAGCATATTAAATAAATAAATAAATATTTTGGGACATCTTACACACGGTCTCTGACCCCAAACTAAGCAAAGCTTGTGATATGGCTGCCAGAGACTGATATACTACATATACATATTTTTAAATACAAACTTATATAGATAACACCCAGCACAGAGAAAACACTTATATTCATCACACAAATATTTGCCCTGGGTGGGGATCGAACCCACGCCTCTTTGATCCAGAAGTTAGGCTCACAAACCACGGAGCCACCGAGGCAGATTAAGGCACAAGGTTTGACAATAAGTTAATTAAAAACTTTATGGCAGTTGTGAAACGCGTCATAAGCTGCGCAAAATTCCACCCCTCACCACCATAAATTTGCTATTGCGCAACGTCATTCCCTCGTGTTCCGAGCCGCCATTAAGTTTGAATCGTATTATAACTTCATGAAGTCATACCTCCTTGCTGAATCAGATGCGAAGCGTCGTCGGCCGCAGTAAGGAACAGTCTACACACGTTCTCCCGCGCCTTGGTGCACAGCGCGGCCGAGATCTCGGGCTCCGGGGCCGACAGCTCCCCTGCCGACGAGATCTCGGGCAGCACTTGCCCGGTCGACACGCTGTGGGCGCTCAGTTGAAGGCCCTGCGGTCAAATATTTCAGAAGTCAATTATCCTTACTAATATTATAAATCCAAGTGTTTGTTGGTTTAATACTCTTTCACACAGCAACACACCTGCAAAAATTCAACAGCGAAAAGGCGTGAAGATGACATGGGCTACTTATTATTACGGAAAAATAACAGGTTTAGCATAAATATCAAAATATTACGCAGGCAAAACCCGCAGACAAAAGCTAGTGCTACAACTAAAAATTGGAGAACTCAAAATCACCCATATCCATTCGAATGGAGTTTTTTGCCGTGATAACATCTTATAAATCGATGAATGGCGGCTGCCCTTCCAACTCAACCTTTTCACTCCGACCACATCATAATCAACCAACCAACTTGTTATTCTATCGCATTGTCGAGCAAGAAGCCCGGGACTATGTTGTTCCCAAATAGTTATTTTTGTAACATACATTTCAAAAATTAGTCGCGACTGCAGGACTTGAACCTGCAACTTTCGTAATACCGCAGCCCCCCTACCGCCTAAAGCAATAGCAATCGTAATAGCAATCGTTTATGACTTCATTTTGTCATTTGGCACCGCCTATGTGACGTTAGCCATCAAAGTTGTTCATTCGACGATTGCTTTCGCAATCCGCGCAAAGCAATTGATGGCTAACGTCACATAGGCGGTGCCAAATGACTAAAATGAAGTCATAAACGATTGCTATTACGATTGCTATTGCTTAGGCGGTAGGGGGGCTGGATGCTTTTTCAATTAAGCTAGATCGCTTATACTGTTCCCGTCCAAAGCTCTGAGGTTGACGTCGACTGTGACAATGATATAGTTACCTTAACATTTTCCGACCAAGTCTGCAGCACAATCAGTCCATTAGCCCCATCGACGACAGCCACACTAGCGGCCTGATCTGCCACCTTCACTCCGACCACATCAAACTTGTTATCCTTGAGCAGCACTATCGCATCCTCGAGTAAGAAGCCCGGGACCACACTGTTCCCATCTAAAGCTCTGAGGCTGACGTCGGATGTTACTGTGATGTACTCGGAGAGAGGCTTGGAAAGGATGGCCACTGCGTCGGCGGTGACGTCGAGCGAGATAAGCAGTTGGCCGCCCTCGTTGCCTGATATGCAGGTGTAGTATGGTGCTGATAGGACGCATCTGAAAAATAATTTTAAATATAGAACTAGAGAATAGACTAGTTATTCTATGACTAGAGGCATAGGCCGAATCAAACATCTTGGCAGCTATTAAGTTAGCTACAAGCTGCGCTGCTTGAGTTTCAGCAAAGCAGCTGTTAAGTGAGCCTCAGCCAGGATTGGGTTTATCAATCAATGCAACTCGGTTGAAACGTCGGGACGATGAGGTATTTATTTATGTCGTAATTTTAGTGCGCGATTGGTCCCGTAGTACATATAATGTGTTCAAATCGCGAAAGTTTAGAAATATTATTTTCAAAGTTCGTAATATAAAATTAACATAAAATTTATCGGCAGACATCATTTAAAGTAACATTAAGTTCACAACACTTACCCGTCATTAACCCACTGGGCGGGCAGTTTGGACGTGGAGCCCTTATTGGTTCCCGACCACAAGTTGTACACGGTGACTTCAATGTGCGAGCCGTACACGGGCAGCATGTGCACCAGCGTCCCGTGCTGCACCCAGAACTCGGACAGGTCGGCAGTCTCATCATTGTGGAGGAGCAGGGACCACTCCCACAGGATTACACCTACAGAACAGGGCAATGATGAATGGATGACAAAGAATAATAGCTCTTTGCCCAACAGGTGTTATTTAAATTCGCTTAGAATCTCACTTGTTAAGCAAATTGAGCATTTCACATATTGAGAGCATCAGGATAATGATGAACATCTTACTATTTTCTAAAACTTTTCAAGCCATTCAGTTTTTAATCTTACTGACTCAAGTCTGTAGACATAGCTATGGCGGCACGCAGAGCTGACACAAACTTTTTTTTAGGATGGGAACCTGGCAAATGTACAGGTCACAATAGAAAATTTCTAGCTACACTAATGCAATGCCAAAGTTTCATGGTGAGTTTAGACACTAGCCGCCTTACCACAAAAGATTTAAACACGCCTTGAACACTGTTTAGCCGTACAATTTGTATTGTTAAACATTGTCTAAGGCATGAGCATAACTTTTGTGGTAACACGGAAAATTGAAGACTTGCTTGACACACTGGTATAGGTTAGGCACAGTTACAGTACAAGTTAAGCACTGAGAGCAGTGAGGAGGGGATGGCTGCTCATGGTGACTGCTATACTAAACCCATGCACAGCCATCGCCTCCACACTTCGCTCAGTGCTAAACTTATATGCTGCTATCTGGAACTAATGTAATTTAACAGGAAATAATAGCTGTTAGAATCAGAGAATAAAACACATATTTTTGTGTCACTGCTCACTGTTGGTTTTGTTTTTATTGCAAATAAGTCCATGCTTGATCTCCAACTCACTTGACGGTTTACCATTGCTTACAAGCAATGTTGTGGTTAAAGATGAAGCATGCAGACTCAATGATACTATTGATTCACTCTGACTTTAAAAAGCTTTAATTTATATCTTTCAGGAAACAGGAAAGCCAGCAGACTGTTCCATTGCTAGGCCAAACATATCAGAAAAGATAATACAAAAATATATAGAGCTTAGGTCATTACCTTGCATACATACAGTATTTTATTTTTTTATTATTTAAATTAATGGCCCACAGACTCCAGGGTCTGTGCCTTTTGTTAAGAGGGGTTAGTTTAAATCTTAGTCTAAGTTAGTGGTTTCATTGCATTGCGTGAATGCCACGAGCAAACCGGCGACCCGCATGCAGCACCCGATCACGAGTGTTATGCATGTATCAGCCATACATACAGTATTTAATTATTTGCTTTGTTTGTTTTAGAAAAAGGTTTTCCAATTATTTCCTTTCATAACAATTTTCATTTAAGACTTTCATATTTTCGGATCTTATTATCTTTTGACATTGCTTGTAAAATATGGCGGCGTGATGGCGGCCTTGAACTAAAGTCAAATTAGAAAATATGAAATTCCATTCAAATTAAGCATTCAATGCGGTTGATTTACTCTGTGCATTTATTTACCGTATTTTAATACATTTCTTGAGCTACTGTACAGTCTGGTCGTACTCTGCAAGGTCTTTTTTTTTTTTTATTGGTGCCTCCTATTCCCCTGGTGTATACATATTTCAGGGTCTTTTTATAATTATTATTTAGATTTTTACTACAAACTCATATCTCAATGTTACAAATTATCAAGTTACAATTTTTTGTCTGATTTTAATTTTATACATTTAGTAAGTATTCTTATCTTAAATTGTCGTAAAATAAATATGTCAATAGTTCCCAACTTCAAATATATTTTATAGTTTATTTTTACATTTATGCCGTACTATTATTTTATGCTGCAAGTATCAATATTTTTCTTGACTAGTATATATCTGCAAGGTCTTTATGAATGTTGTGTTCTGATTATTTCAGTTTTATTTACCGGTAGTAGAGTCCCACCCTCGGATCAGGTAAGGGTTGGATCCGGAGACCGTCACCACCTTGTCTGTGACGTGGAGCAGCTGAATGTCGCCCGTAGACGCGCTCTCGAACACGTGACGCCATACCACTTGACCTGCAAATATTTAACATGGCATATTTTATTACCTAGGTAGTTCTTAGTGCAAAGGATATCTATTGCTATTCAGAGCATTATGGACAGCTTTTGCACCAGGAACCATCAGGGGCAGGTTATTTGATTTTTTAGGGTAGTAATCATACTTGAATTCAAAATTTTGTATTATTATTGGCATGTATTTGATTTCATTCAATATATATTTACTTCTTATGATTTCATAAAATTATAAATCCAAAGGGAATTTATTGGTTACTCTTTCACAGAGCTAGAGGGAGGCGGGTCGGCTAGATTATTTGCATGAGTATAATTTAAAAACCAGACTGTCATGCATGAGCTAGTTTTTATCCAAAATAAAAGGTTTCTATGGGATAGATATGGGATAAAAACTAAAATATCATGGGGACAAAAGCTAGTCTAATGTGATTAATGGTGTGTTGTTTGCAAAGGAGTTCAAATACGATCAGTAGTGTTTGCAAATGTATGTTGTATAACATACATTTGCAAACACTACTGATCGTTTATAAGGAAAATAGTCCAGAAAGATGTCCTGTTTTGGATTGTCCTGTGTGGGTTATTTGTACCAATTCATTTATATAATTTGAGCAACTCTTGTATATTCATGCATTTATTGGCCATAGTTAAAAAGTCACCAATTCAAATCAAATTTGAATCATCTTAATAAAACTTGATATTTAGATATGGCTTTACTTTGATTATAAGTTTATCTGTATGTATAGGATTTCCATGAAAATGTTTTTTTTTTTCATTTTTGCCAGTATTTATTAGTATTGAGTGCTGGTAACATAAACAGTAAAAGCAAGCAAGCAACGAGTCTATTAGTGGATTAGATTAAAAGTGTGATCAATTTAGTATATTAGGTTTATTTTTTAATAGTTCTGCATTAAATGCATCTCACAGTAGAGCATGAGCCTCTTAGCTAGCTCTATTTGCTGGTCAAATGAAGGTAATTAATTTCCAATGTCTACAATAACATATAGTACTCTCAGAAACAGAGTTCTTCACTTTTTTCATCACTATTTGTGTCATACTCTCTGGCCTGCCTATTGTACACCTAAATAACACTTACAGTTTTGGCTTATGTAAGGTAAATAATATTTTAATCATGTTTCGTTATTTCTTTGATTAGTGCACCTTAAATAAATTACTAGTAAGGAACCCCTTTTTCTTAAATATCAGTTATTTCATGCAGATAATACATCTAAATAAATGTACAAAAATTGTACACCAAAATAACACAAATAGTTTTGGTCTTTTTACAAATCAAATATTATGATGACCAATCACAAGATAATAGACAGAACTATTCATTCTCTATATCAATGTACTGGTTGACAACTAGGTTGATTTGGAAATATTCACTACATTGGTGTTTTTACTGATTTAAGTCAATACAATCAGTAGACTGCATGTTTACTGAACATAACTAAGATGAATTATGACGAAATTAAACTTAAGGTTGCCATTAATTGGTAAAATTAAGACGTTTTTCGCAATGAGACAGCATAATATGAACCTTATCATGTACCTGTATGAGGTATTTAAAACTTTAAACCTAAGTCATGAAGTCGTTTACTTTTAGTTACGCTTCATTTCAATAACTAGGCTATATATTATTAATTGTAGCAACATAACAACACCGGGAAAGGGCTCAGTTAGCGGATATATCCAATAAAATCCATTACCTGTCTTCAAATTCAATGCAGCCAAAACATTCTCTTCCGTAGCAACAATCAACTTTTTCGCCGTCGATACTGTATCGAACTGGGCAAATTTGATTCTCCCCACATAAGACTGGCGCCTGAAACCGATAATTTCATTAAAAATTCAATTTATTCCGATCTTACGATGACATACAAGAACCATAACCTAAAAATTAACTTTACCAATCGAATTTCCCTATCTGATCCTCGTAAATGCATACTGATAAATTAATTAAACTAAAGAACACAATAACCCAATTCAATTTGTTTAAACATTTTAGTAAACCCAGAAAATTGGGTTTAAAATAAAGTGACAGCACCCCCATTTCTGAAATGACTGAATATTTTAGTGTTACTCGCGTACAAATCCTTTTTCTTCTAAATCTGCGTGGCGCGATGGCGTGGCATAGATTTTGTACACTGTGACAGTGCTCTATTTGTTGCAACATCATCAAAATACTACTTATGGACATTACTAATTAGGTACAATAAGTACAAAATTAAACAATGATATTACAGGAGTCAGTAATTAAAATTAATAAGGACATGTTTTTTTTTGTACGGGGCTTCGGCTCAAAGACTGACGGTGAACCACAACAGTGAGAAAAACAACTTAATACGATGCAACATAGTGTTTCATAATCAAACAGTTTATGGACTCGTTGATCGTCCATGTCGAGATGATGATGATACGATAACATCTCGCAACGGAATACTCCACCGGACTAGGTGTTGTGCCCGGGGACAGCTATCCGACAGTGTAATCTTAGGTCTTGTTATGGTTCGGCCGCCGCTGAGAATTTCGTTTGCGCGATGCAGCCATCGGCTTGTGATTGGCTGACGCTAGTTTCTCGAGGCGCGTGTGTGGTGGCGCCACATGTAGCGAAGTTAGTCGCTACAAATATAATATAGTCGCTATTATAAACCAAACATTTTTTTACTTTTACATTATTGCCATATAGCCCACCAGACACATCCACCATAAAATCATGTAAGAAAGAAGTCACAATGAACAATGTTCAAAATTTGACGCCAAGATTTTTTTTAAAGAATTAAATATTATGGGTTGGCTCTTTAATAATTATGTACAAAGCAGGGCTTATTATTCGAAGACTTTACAACCTATCATATACCATCGAAGCGTCCGTGGAGAATTTTTATAATATATTATTATTATAATTATAAATATTGTGCATCTTTTCAAAAGGATCTGAATGTTTTTGCGTGAATATAATTTCGCTATATTATAGTTTCGCTATATTTTTTTTACATAATATTGTGTGTCAGACTCAAGTTGCCAGGTTTGAGAACCTCACCACCTCCTCTGTTTTACCTTTACTATTACATATCGACGACACCAACCACCGAACTTGAGGTACAAAAATATACTGAGGGATGATGTACATTAGAAGTATTAGAACGGACCGACGGAACAGACCCGGACGATGAACGTTCCATATCATATTTTGTGCAGTAGCCCGTCCGGGCCACATCCATGCGTCGTCCAAATCAAACTTCTTGGCGTCTGTGAAGTTAGTTACAAGCTACGTACATCTCCGCTTTTCGCACTGACTCGCCTCGTGTTCTCAGAGTACAGGTAGCGGCACGTTAGTTAAGTGCTGATTGTAGTATGGAGGAGATGGCTGCTCTTGGTGACCGCTATAATAAACCCATGCGCAGCCATCCCCTATACGAAAGAAAATGACACGGTGACACGTGATCATGTGTGTTTGAAACACCGAATCGAGATATTTTAACGTCTATTTTTAACTACCTACTGCCACATAAAATCGATGCATCTCTTTCAGATTTCCTCGTTCAACCATATTATCCTTCTGGTATATCTGTAGGTATTCCATCCATTCCTACTCTGATACAACTCCGCTCTACTACAGAGTTAACCGACCCAAGTTCGACCGCTCAGTTAAATTCTACCCAACTTAATAATATGTGTATAGAATGGCAAGCAGCTTTTTACGTTTCGTGTCACGAAGAATTTAAATAATGAAATATTTTACGTTACAAAACGTTATAATTAACAGTGGAGATAATTCTAGTTTTTGCGGAAATCACGACCGGCTAAGGGTAGTATATACCACAATAGGCAATCAATAGTCTCGACAACCAATAGAGGCTACCCACCAGCTGAGTAGACATAGCCTTGCTTGCGAGATTTAACAGTGGTAGCGCCATATTCGTTTTGTTGCTTGCACATTGAATACGTCTAGGCTGCATTCAATTAGTTCCCAATTTTGGCCACGCGCAACTTTAATCGTTGATGTGATCCCACAATGTTCCCATAGAAAGAGTAGTCTTCTTGAAATGTTTAACATTTCGTTGTAATATTAGAAAAACGCTAGAAATATAATCTTATATGAGAGGAAATCTGGACTATGACATAAGTACCTAGGTCTCACAGCTGACGCTACTAAGTCGTTCGAAACCACAATACTACACCTATTTAGTTTTGTAAGACTTGTTTCACAATGATCATAGTCCAGTATTTAATTTAGGTATACCTACCAGTGAAACAATACCAACCTACTTGCACAAATGCAGAAGACCGGCAGCAATGCTTAGGTATGTCAGTTGGTCAGTTACCCATAGAATATTCTAGACAAAGGAAAAAGCTCATAAAAGATCTAGAGGCAAGTTTGAAGCTCATACTTATGAACCTATATCATTGATATATTAAATTATATACCTATGATGATGATTTCTTTATCTGTGGAGAATGCTTATAGCTACATAGCCTACATATAAGTACCATATGAAGTAGGTATTGTAACTTGACTCTATTCAAAATCTACAGATACAATAATTATTATAAGCAAAGGGAAATTTATATCTCCAACGAGATTAGTAACAAGCATTGTTTGGAGCTAGCTATCAATGAAATTAAAGACACGCGACGCCGCCGCCGCGAGGGAAATTGCAGCACAACGCAAATGGTGCAATCCATTAACACGTCACAGTTAGCACACGCACAGCACCTACATAATAGAATGAGCTAGAACCCTGCATACCTAGGTTTTATAAACATAGGCTTTTAGATAGCAAGCCTTTCCCCTCGCGGCGGGCGTTCCACCCTCCAGTCTATGCGATAGGCGCAAACCACAGACAGATGGCTGCGTCATACATGCATTCGTTGCGACAATCAGACAAAGGCCTTTTGAGGGCGCCACAATAGCTTTACAAACAGCCCTTTACAGAGAAATTTTAGTACTCTCATTTATCAACCTTTAAAGTTGAGTTGGTACCATGGCACCACATGTGCTTTGTCAGTCAGTACGTAAGTACCTTATGTGCTTGTTAACCAGACGGAACTTAGTTTTTAAGGCTTCTATTTTGTAGAACAACAGCAGCCAGGAAATTGTTATTGACCTGGAGTTTGCGGACTTCGCTGCACTCGTTGCGTAATTTCGATGGCAACCTGAAAGCTATTAAACTACATGTATAGCAAAAGAGCTGTACAAATAAGGGTATAGCTATATATAGCAGCGTCAATTTAAATTTGGATTTAGATTTTAGAACAGGCGGTATAAAATAGAAGCGGCATTAGAGCATTTTTTTAAAGAAAGAAAAGCATTCCAAGAAATCGTTTCCTGATTACAAAGAAGGGTCTGGTCAATGTCCAGATTTGAAAACTAAGATTTAACAGCGGCTTAATAAGCAGAAAAGCACAGAAATGTATAATAAGCAAATGGCATGTAGCTATCTGTCTGTTTTTGCCTTTTCCTTCCAGTACTTTTTATTTACAAACTTATTCAACGATATTTTAGCGAGGTTAGCAAGAAAAGATGCATTAAGGATATTTCAAAGCAAAAAAATGCATAAATTATAGGTACTTACTAATTTTAAGTTTTTACGATGTTCAACATCCAGAAGAAGACGCTTATCACTTCTTTGACCTCGAAATAGATGACAACCAGTTACTTTTTCACAATGTTCCTTTAATGTGATACATTTAGGTAGATAATATCAGATAAAAGCTATTTTTGAAACATATATGCATTCAAGTACCTATTATCATATATGCCTCAAGATAAAGATACATCTCAAAAGATCGATTGGAATACCTAAATACCTACCTATATCTGTCTAATTACAGAAATATAATATATTTGATCATTCCGTTTAAAGGCATTTTACACGATGATTCACAGAAGCAAAATAACAGGAAAATACGCAGGTATGTTACCTACAGCCTAGCTTATAGAACTTACCTATATAAAATCAATAGGCCCAATTATGAAGGCGCCATCGTGAATTTAATAGCAATGTAAAAATGTTCTCTCTATCGAATGCCTAAAGTGAAAAAGAAACAGTCATATTCTAAGTTGCTGATATAACTACGATGATGGCGTCTTCGTAATTGAGCCTATTAAGTACGTAAGCAGGTAAAGTCCGTGAAAGTTTAATTGGAATTGATTGGTAACCACGAAATGTAGGTAAGGTAATATACGAGATAACGAGTATATCTTTCTACACCATATTATTCTAACTTATTCTTTCTGAGACACAGAGAAGGGCTGGAGCGGCGGCCAATTTGGTGGAGCAGCACAAGCGACGCAAATATGCTAACCTCGGTAGTGGTTACATATTTGAGACGTTGAGACTTTGGGTCCGTGGGAGCCGGGAGCTCATCTTGTTTTCAAAAGTCTTTCTTAGCGTCTGGTGGATGCGACGCGTGACCAAAATGCTGGTGTTTATTTGGTTCAACGTATAAGCATTGCCATTCAGCGTGGCAATGCTGCCAGCATGCTGGGCACGCTGCCAACTGGCAGCGTGCCAGTGGGCTTTGTATCTTATTGTAGTTAATAAAGGCACTTTTGCCCTCTTATAGCAATAGGTTTTTGTTAAGATTTAGGATTTTTATTTCAGTTTGTTGCCAATAGACTCAAGAACTACAGTGCCGATTTCGAAAATTCCTTTTCCAGTAGAAAGCTACCTTATTTGTAAGCTATGTAGTCACCCGGGTGACGCTACACATTGGGCCCAATTAGAAGGCGCCGTCGTAAAAATAGCAACGTAAAAAGTGTTCTCTCTGTGATCTATAGATACTATTAGGGTCATCTTAGTCTTAAATATTATGTGCTCAAGTGGAACACAGTTTAATTTAGAGCCGATAAAGATCCAACATTAATTTTTAGAATGATTCTAATATGATTTCAATATTTTCTATTAGCATTTCTATAATCTAATTCAATCTTTTTGGAAAAAAGTATTTCGGTCACATTTTAACTATAAAGTAAAGTATTAGAATTGATATTTTAACTTTTGATCTAAAGCTAAACCATAATTTAGTTTAGAATTATGTTTATATCCATTTACTAATAATATTTAAATACAATAAGCAACAACTGACTATGTAAATTGTATTTTCTTATTATCAGCACTCTGTAGGTAAAGTAGTACATAGGTAGTAAGCTAGACTTTTGAGTAGGCCATGAAAAATACGGGACAACTTGTTAACTGTGTGTGTTATCATCACATTTCTATTTAAGGAAAACCCATGCAAGTTTTTTGCGGAAAATCAATCCTTAACTAACACTTTCTCTAGGCTAGAACGGGGTACAAAAATCGTGTTCAGTCATGCGTCTCGCTCCGTTACCCTGCCGACTGTTACCTAATCTGCGTGCCTGTATTCTCACAGTCCTAGACAAGGGAGGGGGACCTAGGCGGTCTATTGCAACACAATGAAGCGGGGCTAGGGTTTCCATCAGTTATGATTGATTTTATGAAGGGGAATTTAAAATTGCAATTTTATGTGAAAAGAGCCCAAAAAACACATAGTTTAATAATTTGCTAATGTATACTAAACAATCCCTTTCGTTATCATTATTATCGTCATTAACGGTCAGTATTTGGATGGGTGACACTTTCCAACTGAGCGCTACCGTGGCTCGAATGACACGTTAAATTGTAGGTCCCGATTGTTTTAACCGATTAGTCAAGTCAGAGTCTTTTAGGCGGCCTAAAAATTCTGACACTAGGGCTACTACGAACTTATTATCGTCATCGTCCGAAGTTTTTTTTTAATTCACGACTATATCTCTCGAGTATGAGTGTACACTCATACTCTTAGAATTTTTAGGCCGCCTAAAAGCCTCTGACTTGACTAATCGGTTAAAACAATCGGGACCTACAATTTAACGTGTCATACTCATAGAATTTTTAGGCCGCCTAAAAGCCTCTGACTTGACTAATCGGTTAAAACAATCGGGACCTACAATTTAACGTGTCATTCGAGCCACGGTAGCGCTCAGTTAGAAAGTGTCACCCATCCAAATACTGACCGTTAATGACGATAATAATGATAACGAAAGGAGCCCTAAACCTAACAACATAAATCTCTCATGTTCGGCAAGTAGGTTCTTATTACCGCTCTAGGGTAATAACGTAGCTAGAAAAGCCCTAGGGCGGTAAGTAATCTACTATTAAAGGTCGATGAAACGATATCGTCTGCATTATGTAGAGTGAGAGAACTCGTAACTTCGTAAGTGAATAAAAGGTGAGATTTGACGATGTATAAATTGATCGTGTCCTATATACCTCTCAATTTCAATAAAATGTTTTATTCTTGTAATGCCGGTTTTTTTCTACTTACCTCACAATCGAGATGTAAAGCAGAATAGTTAGCTCGGGTGTAAGCACCAATTGCACCCTCGCCTAAATATCTCGGGCTGCAATTGATGCCTTACAGCCCTTGGCTACTAATCTACGAGTACTATTATTACCTATCTAATCCGTCTGTTTCACCCACTGTAGGGTACAGGCCTCCTAATTGTTGCCATTTTTTCCGATCCTGTGCAAGCCTATCCTACTATCCGAAATTGTAGAGATTTGAAACACGACACCAGGTACGCGTGTTCCTTCAACATCTGTCACATTTGCAATTTGTAATTTTGACGAGAGTTGAACGATGAGTTTAACTTCTGCTTATGAATAAGACTGGTCAAGATTTTTGGACCAATTATCTAAAAAAATCTATACTTCAAAACACCCGTTCTAAATATATCCGAAATATTCCCGGTTGGGTTTTGGGCAAAAGCTGCGTTTATAACTTGCTCGCAATATTGTCAGTTGCTCATTGCTGCCAGTTGACATAATATCATTTCTACTTGATTCTGATCACTTGCCTGTCATTATTATATACGCAGTTTTTTAGTGCGCGATTAGTCCCGTAGTATATAATAATAATGTGTTCAAATCGCGAAGGTTTAAAAAAACACTTGCCTGTTTTCTGAATCGGGCATATTGGCAGTTATTTTATGTTTATTATTCCTTTTTACCATCAATATGTATAACAGAAAAAATGCCAAGCTTTTTAAACTAAAACTCTCCCAACTTTTCGACAATTTAAGTGGACACTTTTCATAATTTACTTTTGTAATATTATTTTTTAAATGGTGAAAACAGTAAACGCTAATTTGTCACATGCTTTTTTAACGACTAAATATCATTCAGAACATCATAACGCATAATTAATATCCTGTCGACACTGTACGACATTTTATTGATTTTAAGGCGAATTGCCCGTAAATAAATTAAAGAAATTCTCTACGTCAAAAATTAATTCAGTCTTTTGAATCGTGACGTCCTGTTCTTATCAAAGGCTCGATGGTAACTCTATACTGTCTAGCTAGAGTGGTGTGAAATTCGCACCGGCTGCGCTGGCTGCTGCTTTCGCGACTCAATGGCTGTTGAGAACCGGTCCCGGCCTGCTGCACTCCGACTTCGCAATTATTCGATCAAATGCGACTTTACTTTGACGAAGCTAGATTGATGCCTAGGAATATGTGCTTCAATTGTATGGAGCTATAAATGTATTTCAGTGATTGTAAGACGCTTTTATTAGTTTCATCTGTATTTTTGCTTGCTTGCTTGTAACCAACCCCTTTGATTTTGACCTACTTTAAGCGATCAGATTTTCTTTAAACTTTGCACACCTATCAAAGACCGATGACAATGCATTTATCGATTACGTACTAAAAAGGAAAAAAAATATAGTTAAAAAAAGCTAAAAAAACACGCTTTCGCAGCAATCATCAAACTAAAAAGTGTAAAATAATTCAAAGGCAAGAAAATAATAGAGTACGAAAAATATTAATATACTATTGTAAAAATGTGCTCGATTTAAGAAGGATTAGGACACAAAGCGCCCGACACTATTTTTACAATAGTATTAATATTTTTTTTGTTCATTATTTTTTATTGTCTGTGGGTACTTAGAGGGATTGCGCCACACCTGATGTTACTTACAGGTGGCGCCGCCCTAGATTTAGATACATTAGTTTTTCGGGATAATTATTTGATGAATATTTTTTTTGTATCCAAGTTTTGAAAGAAATATTGAACATTAATGTGATGTTATTAATTGCAAGCCTATTTGTAATTTAATTTATGGTGTACTGGCAACCCGCCCCGCTTTCGCACAGGTGCATCATACCTACTTATAAACCTTCCTTTTGAATCACTCTATCTATTAAAAAACCGCATCAAAATGCGTTGCGTAGTTTAGATGACCTGTAATTCAATGTGACATTATATTACCAATAAAATAATTATGATTGTTATACTGTATTCATTTTACAAGCATGCGGGCAAAAATATTTTTTATTACTTACTAGAGTTTGCAATATATATATTTTTAAATGACCACGATAATAATGTACGCTGCAATTTTTACTTTGGCACATGTAAGTTTACATAAAGCTCAATTATAGAGGCACCAGCATAAATTTAATAGCAACGTAAAAAGTTTTCTCTCTAACAAATGCCTAAAGTGAAAAAAAAACAGAAATATGCTATTTAGCTATTTTAATTACGATGGCGCCTCTGTATTGGCTACATACATTATGCGTAGTTTAATTCTATACAAGCGATCAATTAATGACTCAGTACAATAAATCAAACGAACTCTGCAAGTGCACGGTGAACTTAAATACAGCGTGAGAATGAGTCAAATGGCAAGTAAGACAGTGGCGACTGGCGAGTGATAGTCGAGATGAATCGGCGGAGTGCGCGAGAGCACCGAGACGAGGCGCGGACGCCAGCCGGCCGCAACGCGAGGGGGCGCTGAGACCGGATCTCAGACCCTAAAATAAAAACATCTATCGAAATAATAATACGCACTGCTTACCCGGGACAAGTACGCGAAACGAATGGCGTTGACCCCCAGAACATTCCCATGCTGCGGCCCAACTGGATTCTCTTATAGGGTGGTGCCTACTAAGAAACTGAATAGGCTTTTGAAACGTGTGTTTGGGCATATTAGCTTTTATTTCTAAGGCTAGCTTTCATGAGAGCACCGGCCGTGGTCACGATCTGTCTTGGAGATTGATGAGCCACTTTCTAACACCTTACGAAGAGACTGGCCATTTATCTATTCCACGAGGACTAATGGTGTCTGAATAGCACTCATAATTTATTATAAATAAAAATTCTTTATTTTAACATTTTTGTAAAAATAAAGATATCGTATTTTTTTCTGGGAATGTTAGACGAATATCTAAATTGCGAAATCCCAATATGAACCCAGAATAACTTACGAGTATTTACGCGTTATTGGATAGGTTAGTAGATAATTATAATGTTTGATAAATTGTGACAATATTTAGTGTAGATCCACGTTAATTCAACTTTAACGTCAACTATTTAAGTAAACTCATTAAATATTTAGTTTAGGATCTACCTACTAGGTACCTACTTCGATGTTGTAACAGGTCCAATAAGACGTCCAATAAGTTGATATGCTTATTCTTATGAGAATTTCTATATCGTTATATGTAATTGAATTCTTTTTGCGAAAGTAATGACTATTTACATACAATACTCGTAGTTACTCAGTTTTATTGATCTTGCCTACTTCCTTTCTGTTCATTCATTCGTCTCCGAAGAATTCACAATGTGATTATTCGCCATTCAGAGGCATGGGAACCTATTTTCATTTATTATCCTTGTCTAGGCGAGTGGCTATTCAGGTTCCAGCGTCTGTACTCTGTAACTACGCGAGAAAATAGAATAGATACCAAGTCGTCTCATTTTTCAATGCAACCCAATCTATGAACGAAAACGGGAAATAGGACAAATAGGAGGTTAACAGTCACACCTTTCACCCTCAGTTCATACTCGTGGATAGGTTCAATCCAAAACTCGTACCCGTCTTGATCCATCTTTTGAATCGAATAATTTAACCGTGCCGTCTTTTTTCCCATTCTGCTTTTGTTAAGGGCAGTGGGCAGTCAGACAAACCCGTTGCCATTACACAAAGAAAAATATATTTAATGGATGTCCAGACAATGGGGAGAAATTGTGATAGGTGAGAGTAATCTTTCACAGCCACCGGACAATGCCTGCTCTTTTTTCCTGTGAGCAGCCCTAAAGGTCGGGGTTATAAAGGGTCACTATTCCACGACCCGATACCAATACTGCATTTTAAAATTGGTTTTATGCCAGTGATCCATAATTGCTGCATTTTATAACGTGAATTTTAAAATTATGTGAGACGGGTTGAACTTGGGCGAATCGAGTTTATAGGGTTTTGTACGTTTTGTTTAAACTTCAAGGCGTTGATAAATCCAAAAGTATGTGCAGTAGTGACGACAGTGCGGCAAAGAACTGGCCGAAGTGAAAGAAAGGCGGAGCTCTCCAAGGTCGGCAGACAACGAGCACACCTACATCGCAGGTTTCTTTAGTATAATAGGTCCACAATAAACTACGTGAGTTTTATATTGATTTGTTAACCTGTTTTAACAACAAACGTTCCTTTACAACATTATTTCCTTACTGTCTCACTAAGCAATGAGTCAAACAGTCAAGTACCTAACTACATCGTAAAAGCATTAAAAATGACAGGACTAGATCTGAATGACTGCAATATTCTGAGGATTTCATTGTTCATCAGTAAATGTCGGATATATATAGGTAAATGTTTCAAATCTGTAGGTAGCATGTGAACACGACAACATTTTTATGTTTTATAATATCACCAGACTATACTGAAGGCCAGTTACAAAATAAATCAAGCAAATAAATCAGCTCACTTCACGTCACGAAAAATGTACAGTTCAGGAATTCGCAATTCGCTAAAACAATCCTGCACCTGCAGCTGGGCTGTACACGTAGTATTATTATATCTTCTTTGGCTGTACTGTACTGTACCAGCCTTTTTTTTAATAGTCCACTGCAGGACGTAGGCCTACCCACGAAGGGTGTTTGGGCCATATCCACCACGCTGGCCCAGTGCGGGTTGGTGGATTCACATATGCCATCGAATTTCTTCTACGGACGTATGCAGGTTGCCTCACGATTTTTTCCTTCACCGAAAAGCCAGTGGTGTGAAATTCCGTACATAAATTCCAAAGAACTCATTGGTACGGGACCGGAATTTGAACCCACGACCTCACGATTTTAAGGCGGGTGTCACTACCTCTAGACCACCACAGCTGGACCTATTATCCCCAAAAATTAAAAATTAATTATAGTGGAGAAATATACACCTTATAAAATATTTAAGACGAATATTTTCTTTCAAATGTTGCAGAAAAATGAATATCCTATATGAGATTAAAAAGGTTTGAAGGGTTGAAATCTTTCATAAAGTTAACCAAGTTTGTAATTTTTTTTTATTTACTACAGTATTCTTCTTTCACCCTTTATTACGAAAGACAAGATGGAAATTGCCAGCACGATTTTCCTAAGGTATTACTGGTTTTAATAATTTAAAATGCTGAATACTATTTAAAAATAATTATTTAGTTTAATTTGCAGTGATTTAATTTAATTTAATTTTAATTTTGTTTATTCATTAGAACGGCATACGCCAATTACACCAATTAAAAAAATATCTTACATCTAGTTCCTACAACAATTGAGATTAACTTCATTTAATACATTTTTTTTTTTAAATATTAAAAAAATTATTCAAGTATATAATAATTATAAAACAATACATCTAAATATTAAAAATTATGATACACTAAGCCTTTGTTTTTGGTATTGTAATAAGATTTCGTATTTCTTTGGTCAATACTAGGTTTTAGAGAGTAGGTACCGTATAACAGCAATTCTTTAGGGATAAGATCATTAGCAACCAACTTGGGATTACCAAGATGTCTCAGGGTGACTGAATGTCTTATTTACGAGTAATCTATTTTTGAAGTGATGAGTACCTAACTGTCATTTTCTTCTCGGAGCAATTTGGAGCAATTCTTTGAGCATGAATGAAAAGTATTTAGGCGTTTTTATTTACGCTATTCCAGATCACGTCATATTATGTACCACGTCTCACTTCTCTGCGCTTTGATATAGGTCTAAGTCTCTACGTCATGTAGTTACTCCACATTACTTGTTCAATGAGGTCGAGCCTACACTTGTATACATGCCAGGTATGTGAATGCACCACATTCATTTCCTGAGTAATTACGGAAAAATAAATTATTTTTAAGCCGCTCTTTTAGCTATTTGTATTTTGCGTTCGCAAGCTGTTCAAGAACGCTTGTGAATTAAATTTATTCGAGTTAAACGAATAAATAAAGCGTGTGCTTGTTTGAGTGCTCCAGCTTTTAAGTCATGTAGTTTCTTGCGTTTTCTGTTCGTTATGTTATAATAAGGGAAATATAATACTTAATACTTACTTAGTTTATTTTTTGTTTATAATATTTGCTTTATAATTATTTTTTGCGAAAAATAGCATGACCGACTTCACCCGTGTAAGTACAGAATCATTACCTACATAGTATAAAACAAAGTCGGTTCCCGCTGTCTGTCCCCGTGTATGCTTATATCTTTATAACTACGCAACGGATTTTAATGGAGTTTTTTTAATAGATAGAGTTATTCAGAGAGAAATGTTTATAATACACCTGTGCGAAGCCGGGGCGCATCGCTAGAACGCAAATATTATGCACGGAACGATGTAGCATTTTTCACATTATTGTTGATTTATCAAAAATGGCTGAGCCGATTTCGATAAAATTTATATGGGACCAATTTCGAAGTATACTCTTTCCAATAAAAAAATAATTATTAAAATCGGACTAATATGAAAAAAAGTTATGCGTGGTTATACATAAAAAAAAATACGCGTCGAATTGCTCCTGCGGTGGTTCGTCGGTCAAAAATAGCCACATTTATACAAAACAGGTGAGGATTTTTTTTCAAAATCATCTTTGGTGAAGTATTTTATGATGCTTTGTTAGAGTTGGTTACTTATGTACTTATCTAGATATATTTATGTATTACTAGCTTTTGCCCGCGGCTCTGCCCGCGTGGTGTTTTGACTTTTGTGCTATCCCACAAGAACCTTTAATTTTTTCGAGATAAAAAGTAGCCTATGTCACTTTCCGGCCCTTGAACTATCCATGCCAAAAATCAAGTCAATCCGTTGCTCCGTTGCTGCGTGAAAGAGGAACAAACCAACAAACTAACAAACTTTTCCTATTTATAATAATATTCACCTTTATATAATATTAATAAGTATAAGTATGATGATAGTATGTATAGTATTTATCATTTAAATCATTTTATGTTTCTCCAAATCTTGCCTGATGAGTTTAAGATGTACCTACTTACCAGATATAGCCACAAGATAATTTAGGTACTCTAGTTCTCTACGTTTTCAGTGATCAATACTAGTGACTATTTATAAGAAAGATAATTTCATACTCTCGCGGCTCGTAAAAATAAACAGCATCTACATAAAGATATAGTACAGGTGTCATTGTACTGAGCATAAATTATTTTAACTTCTATTCAGAAATCAGAGGTTTGCTTGTTGTTACTTTGGAAACATGTGTGACTTTCCTTCTTCTAATCTAACTTCTTTGGTTACAGTTCTTATTATTCGATAGAGTTCTTACAATGGTCTCCTGTAGAAGTCATCAATTCAGGTATACAAATAATGCAAAAATCAGTTCATGCAATAATAACGCAAAAAATGCAATTCAGCTCAAGCTCAGCATGGCTCAAATAGTGTAGGGAAATATTACCAAGTGCTGAACGACACGTGGTCCAGTTGCATGATAATTCCTTCAGACCCACATTCTACATCAATGCTGGTTCTAACGTCCATGATGTTGACCACCTACCATGCATAGGCAACTCAGCACCGGTGGATTTGTAGACCCTACTATCGTGGGTTCAAATATCGATGCCGTACCGATGAGTTTCTTTGGAACTTACATACGGTATTTCACACCAGTGGCTTCTCGGTGAAAGAAAACATCTTGAGGCAAAAATACGTCAGTAGAAGGAATACGATGGCGTATGTGAATCCACCAATTCACATTGGGCCAGGGTTGTGGATAAACCCCCCGATTGGGTTCCCGCCTTGTCGTGGCAGGTGGACTTAGTAGCCAGGTACGGCCAGCCTGGTGAACCAAGAGGAAACCGTGGTGGGGCCGGTTCTCCGGGATTTTGCCTCCAAGCCTGAGTAGAAGCTGGCCAAAGTAGGTTGCGTGCCTTATGGGGGGCACCGCAACTGAGGCGGGCTGCAGTGTCGTATGGGAGGCACTGCAGCTGAGGATTGGAGGCCGCGGCGGGAGCGGACTGCTGGTGTGTCGTTGCCACTTTCCCTGCCTTCTGCGGCCTCGACGGGGTCGCCACCGTTTTGATGGCGGTCGCGGTGGGGCTGCAGGGGAAGAGGAGAGTCAGGATGTCGTCGGCCGCTCTCCTTATCCTCTGCAGCCGTAATGGCAGGCGCGGGGCCACTTCAACCGACCCGTTGTATCCGGTCCGGGACCAGGGCTGTCGGACACGGGTGCTGTCCGACGCCCAGTGCTGGTTCGTCCCAGGTGGTGGATGACGATGTGTCTGGTGTTCAGCACATCGTTATTCTGGCGGGAGCCCATGTTCCGTGGTGGGGCCTGAGTAAGGCCAGCGCTGTCGGGTGCCGCGGAGGAGTGCGGAAGCGTGCCCGTAGCCCCGACACCAGGCGCAGTGGTGGAACACCCAGGAGTTTTGGTGGGTATACCGTCCATCAATGGGCGGGGACTCCCACATAACCACCCGCCTGCCCCGAGGTGCGGTGGTATATCTAAAAGATTTCCTCTGGTAAAAAAAAAATTAAAAAAGGCTAGTGGATAAAGTTCAATCCAAGTTCAGTTACTGTAGGGTGAAATGGCCAGTTTGCCGACCACCACCGGTTCACGACCACTTTTTCATAAAACCACTATAAATAGTTAAATAAAAGCGCGCCAACGTTTGTTTTGGTTTTTGAACGATACTTTAATCTATCGTTTCCCCTCCGCGTCACTGTGATTTGTCTTCTGATACGTGATTCACTTCAATGAGCCTGTGAACCAGACCCATAGTGGACGTGTCGGAATTGGTTGCACAAATTAACGAAAAAAATAGTGAGAGGACACTTTTTCAACCGCAAGTAAAACAAGTTTTTATCGAGATTCACGCATCCAAATGTAGCTCGGAATGTATAGAAAAACACGTTTTTACCCCTAAAGGGTCATTTTAATGTAAAATATGCGCTTTTAATTAAAATAATAGGTGTTCGGCAAACTAACCTACTAAAATTGTGTATGCATCATTTCACGACCACATGGTCGGCAAATGACTATTTCCTATCGATCTTTTTCATAAATTTTCTAACTGATACTTCATGGTACGGCATTTTAGTCTTTGTCAGTTTGATCTTTAAGAAGTGGTTTATGTACACTTCAGAATGCGACCAGCAAAATGTGTTGGTTACCATTAAAATATAAAGCATTATTTCGGTGGTCGTCAATCGGTCAGCTAACGACCACGTGTCTTATGCCATACAAAAATTACTAAATAAGTAAATAATACTATTATTAAAATTACTAAATAAGTGTGAATAGATGAAAAATAAATATCATTAAAATAATTGAATGAATAAGATTAGATAATTAAAATTAAATGTCATTTAAACATGATTATTTGATGCTGTTATTATTTACGACCCTAAGAACATGCTCTAAGGCTCTTTTTTCAATGGCTTTTGAGTGGACGTCAACTAACGAAAATGTCGGACGCAAACTGACCACATGTGGTCGGGAACTAAAAAATAGCACATTTTGAAAAATCATTATTTATTTTATACTTACTAACATCAAATACAAAAAAACTTATGTTTTTCAATTATTTAAGGTTTTTTCTAAACTTCTGAGTATTATTTGAATCAGAATATTAACATTATAGTGAATAATGTCACTTCAAAGATTACTAGTCCACTAAGTGGTCGTGAACTGGCTGTTTCACCCTATACGTGTAACAGCAAAGGTGATAAAAAGAAATAAATAGGATACATAAGGAAAATTGAGTACCTATATTTTGGAAATATAGAGATGTCAATAAAAGAAAACGACGTAACACATAATTTAGATAAATACAGATAGATAATTTAGACATACAGTTTAGGCATACATGAACTGATTGAGAGAAGATAACATTTTGAATAACGTATGGGTCTTTCGACCCATAAGTATGTTCCTCAGGCTTTTTTTTAGTTCCAATCATTGTCTGAATAACTGTCTCGTTTTCAAAATTGCTGATATTGATTGTGGTGTTTGAAGTTTTTGTTTAATTTTTTCTTAATTGGTTCTCTTCAGTTGTATAAAAAATTCTCATACACATGCAAATATTATTGTATAATTAAACATTAGCATGTAAATAATTAATTAAAAAACTTCCCTAATTATGTTGGGGGTAAGGAGTATATATATCAATACATATATACAATATATAAAATAAAAAAACCAAGTTCAATGACTGCCTCGGTGTCTTAGTGGTTAGTGACTCTGACTACGGGATCAAAGAGGCGTGGGTTCAATTCCCACCTAGGGCATGTATTTATGTGATGAACATAGGTGTTTGCTCTGTGTTTGGGTGTTATTTACGTATTATCTATAGAAATAATGTATTTAAAAATATGTACATATATGTAGTATCAGCCATATAACAAGCTTTGCTTAGTTTGGTGTCAGAGACCGCGTATTAATCATTGAAAAGCAGAAGCATCATTGGTATTAGTTATATTATCTTTGTTTGACATGTAACTTATTGTTAAGTATAAATAAATGAGTATGACAAAAAAAAATCACTCCTCGTGGCCTATATCTTGTAGTGGACTTTCAAAAAGTGCTGATACCTACAGGGATTTGTAGAGTCTGATACTCGTCTAGGATTACTACTTGAATAACCTATCCACCAACTGTCATTGAACATAAATCATCAAAGCCGGATATAGTACAGTACAGCTCTAAAGAAAATTAGATACAGAACTAGCTTAACCTGCAGGAAAAAAATACAATCCGCAATTTAAATATGCGAGCGTCGCCGTGCGGCGCGGCGTGGCGCGCGCTGCGCAAAGGTCGGCAAACTCTGCGACAATGGGATTCTTACACGACTTACATGCGTCTAAACTACCAATACTTACAACAATTTTATTTCGCCGGCATTAGCATTTTGCGGATCTAGACTTGTGATTACTGTATGACTTATACTACCATAAAGTGGGTTATTTTTGACCGACGAAACGGAGGATTTTTATTTATTTTTTATTTATAACCACCCATAACTTTTTCCATTGTAGTCCGATTTAGATAATTATCTGACATTATTAGACACATGATTTGTATAATTTATTATTATAACATTGTCGCACAGCATTGTCGTATATTTCACATGCCAAGAAATACCTAGATTAGACAAATTCTACAAAATTAACACCCTAATTGTACCTACTCTATTTTTGGAGAAATAAATATCATTTCATTTAATTTCTCTTTTTATTAGAAATCGGCTGAGCCATTTTTGATAAATCTACAATAATGTGAAAATGCTACATCATTATTCGGCCATTATATATTATATAATATTTCTTACTATTATTTTCAATGAATTAGGGAAGTTTGACAGTATACATAGGTAGGTTTTAAATTGTATCATAAATGCTTAATTAATGATATTATTAGTAGTAGGTACCAACCTAACCGAATAGGCCCAGCTTTTAATTGTAGGTAAGCGGCGAGACATGACGCTGACGCGACTAGAATGTAGATTGGTCGGTCGGTAGGCGCGACTCGCGAGCCACTCGCCCTTGAGTTCGCGAAAATATAAACAAATAGCAATGACCTCGGCACACATGATAGACATGATCCGATATACAAACCAGAATCAAACCGTGTAAGGTAAGGTCAGAATAGGGCATTCTATGCGGGATTTTTGAATAACAAAACGTCTATTATGAAATAGAACTAGAATCACCACCAGTTTTGAATCACCCATTTTGTTAAAGTGACGTCACGTGTGGCTGGGCCACAGAATAACAACAGTTACTACGTAAGCTGGTCCCCAATTTTACGTCAGATAGTACGGTGACCCACAAATCTACAGACACAATAAAATTTTGATTCAGCGACGTACACTGCGAAACGCGGCGGGTCATCGACCTGTTGACGTATTTAAAATACGCATATTTATAGGTACCTACAGTAAACCTTATCACTAATGTAGTACACAGCGTCGGCAGCGACGCGGCCAGAGGAGAGATTTGCTTTTAGTGCTTAAAGTTTATATCTCACTGATGGATATAACTTTAAGAGAAAATTAAAAACATGGCTTATTTCGAAAGCTTTTTATAGCACAAAAGAATTCTTCGAAGACCACAAATTAACCAAATATAATTTGCTTAATCTGTGATCAATTAGCATTTTTAAGTTGGAATTGTTAATAATAATACTAACTATTGTACGCTCGAAATGGGCAGGCTGTTGAAACAATTTTTATGTAACATCTTTTTACACGGCTTAACAATAAACATTTTCTTATTCTTATTCTTATTCTATGATTTGTGCAATATGTATTATTAGTATTTTCACCATCCAGCTTTATGTACTGTATTGTCTGATTGAGTATATGTACCTATGTATAGTATAATCTAGTCAGTCAGACAAAAAATAAATATAATAATATTTTATGTGTGTTCAGGGTGTTCGGTGGCTACATACAATAATACAAAATCTTAAATGGGTGATAAACTAGGCTATAACTCATTCACGAAACACCCCAATGACAGCAGTATTTAAATAGTAGGTACTTTAATGCTTTCGGTCAGCGCGCGAAAATAAATGAGTTTTTGTAAACTAATTACAAATAAGCTATATTTAATTTTAAAAAACCGCGCGCTGATCTAGTGAAACCACCATAAGGTTTAAATGTATTGTAATAATTGACTATCTACACATAAATATTATTATAAAATCAATATCTTTTATGTTCATGTTATTTTATTAATGAAGTACATCAAAGTTGACAAGACATCAAGTTTTTGAAATCTCTGTAGAGGTTACATTATAACATTCCTCCCCATTCACATCTCTTCGATGAGACGGCGAGGTGGCTTGATGTTTCTCATACTTTTGCGTGTTGCGGGAGGTATTGCTGCAGTCGAGTCCGGGTCTGCTACAGTTGAAGGTTGCATCTGAGGTGAATTTGTTCGAGGTGTCTGAAAAGGTGTTGACTCAGTTTGTGGAGACTGCTGAGTGTTATTTGGCCTTATGTGATCAGCATGCCTCCCCCTTAAAATTCCTTCAGGTGATTTTATCACATACGAATATTTATGAGTTATTTTCTCAATAGTTGCTGGTTTCCATTTTGCCTCTTCCTTTGTTCGAACAAAAACTTTACTTCCCGGACGGTAATTTGGAGACTGTTCTGCCAGGATGTTGGCTTTAACTTCTTTGTTTTGAAGCATTTTTCTCGTGTTTGGGCAAGCATTGTCTAATATACAGTTTAGTTGCCCACCAAACATCATTTGAGCTGGAGATTTAAGGGTAGTGTTGTGTGGTGTGTTTCTATAGGTGAATAAGAAACTCCTGAGTCTTTCTTTTAAGTCGTTATTCATGTTATGTTCACTGGACATCCTTGTTTTGAATGTACGCACTAAACGCTCTGCTAACCCATTGGTACGTAGATGATATGGAGATGATCTTATGTGAATGATGCCTCTCCTTTTACAATATGTTCTGAATACTTCCCGTCGCCTAAACCTTTAAATTAATCCTTCACAAAGAACGGCTGCCTGGAAGAAATTGCTTTTTAGCGATAAAGCCGCCGATTGTAACACTTACTATAAGTTCCTAGTCTAAGTTTTCCTGTTTATTAAGGTTTTGGTGTGGCAATAAAGAATTTATCTATCTATCTACTTCTGATGTGAATTGTGGTCCATTATCAGATACTATAATTTGGGGCAAGCCAAAGGTTGTAAAAATGTCTTCTAGTTCCTCACACAGTTTATCTGTTGTTGTCTTGTTCATTGGTTTTACTTCTATCCATTTAGATAAAGCATCGCAAAGAACCAACCAATATTTGCCAAGAAAAGGTCCTGCGAAATCAATATGTATCCTTTCCCATACGTTGTTTGGAATCGACCAAGAAAATATTGGTAATTCTGGGTTGTTTGGTCTGTTCTCTTGACAGCCTTTACACATTTTGACGTAATTGTCAATATCTTCTTCAAGTGATGGCCACCATATATATAGAACCTTGCAAGTGCCCTCATGGTTGATATCCCTGGATGTCCCCTATGAAGGTATTTCAGTGTTAATTTTCTCATAGAGGCCGGTATGATTATCCTACCTTGCGACATCAAGATGTCGTTCTCTACCGATAACTCGTTACGTTTTTTGAAAAATGCTTGTAAAGAATGTTCGTCGTATCTATATGATCTCCAATTTGTACTAATGTGTTGAATGATTTTTAGTAGAGTTGTATCCTTTTTGGTTTGGTCTTTGATAGTTTCTTCGTTAATAGCGTTTCGTTTATCATAGTCTCAGTAATTATTTGAATAATTTTGTTGACAGAGGATTCTGCTTTGGATGGTTGTTCGTTAGGATTGGGAAGTCTTGATAGAGGATCAGCGAGTATGTTGTTTTCACCTTTTGTATATTTTATGTCGTAATTGTAACTACCAAACACCAGAGCCCATCGAACAAGTCTATTGTTGACTAACTTGGGTAGATTTCGATTAGTCCCAAGTAGATGTATGAGTGCTTTATGATCTGTTACCAGTGTGAACTTTGCTCCCCGAAGAAACTGATCAAATTTTCTTATTCTAAAAAATATTGCAAGGGCTTCTCGATCTATGACGGAATAATTGCTTTCAGCTTGTTTTAATTTCCTTGATGCAAATGCGATTGGTCCTTTAGGTTCGTTGATTGTGTGATACAGGACAGCCCCAATTCCTTTTTCTGAAGCGTCACATGCTAGAAATAGAGGTAGTTCTTCATTAAAGGACATAAGAGGTATAGACCTTGTAATTGCCTCTTTAGTTTTTTCAAATATTGTGTTTTCGTTGTTGGTCCATTTCCATTTTTATCTATGTCCAGTCAAGCTGTGTAATTCTGCACATATACTATGTAGATGCGGTATGAATAGTTCATAAAAAATAACTAATCCTAAAAAAGATCTCAATTCTTTAACGTTTTCAGGTGGTGGTGCATTGAAATGAGAATAGCGTTCATTTTAGATTTAGTGGGCTTAACTCCCGATTTGCTAATTGTATGTCCACGGTATTCGATATCATTTTGAAGAAAAGTGCACTTTTTAAGGTTCACTTTCATTCCAGCTTTGTTGAGTCTATTCATAACTTCTGCTAATGTTTAACTTCTGCTAATGTTTTCAGGTGTTCTTCGTCATTTTGTCCAGTGATAGCTATGTCATGGAACTAGATTGCTGTGTTGGAGATGTTATCTAATACTTTCTCGAGATAATGTTGAAAAACAGCTGGCGCTGTTGTTATTCCGAAAGGCATTCTATTATATTGATAATAACCTTTGTGAGTTGGTATTGTCAAATATTTTTTGATTCCGGTGCTAATTTAAATTGAAGGTATGCATCCTTTAAATGAATTTTTGAATATTTCTCTCCGTTAACAAGCCGTTGTCTCAAGTGATCAAACTGAGGTACTGGATGTGTATGTGTTACTAGCACGGGGTTTATGGTGGTACGATAATCATCACAGATTCTTATTGTCCCTTTTGGTTTAACAACGTTTACAGTTGGTGTAGCCCATTCTATTGGTGTTTAATTGGGGTCAACCTTTTCAATAATTCCCTCGTTTATAAGTCGTTCGAGTTCAGCTTCAACGTTATTTCGAATACTGAACTTAATCGGTCGTGCTGGTAAATGTTTCGGTACAGTTCCAGGTTTGATATGAATGTTCACCTTATAATTCTTTACTTCTCCTAACTTGACGTTAAAGAGTTCTTTGTTTCCGTCAATGATTTGTTTAAGTGACATTGCTTGAGTTTTAACTGAGTAGACTGAGTTAGGGAAAGTCATATTGAACATTTCACTCCATTGTAGTCCAAATAGCATAGGGTTGGTGTTTTTTATTACAACCACGGGTAAAATCTTCTGTACTCCTTGTACTTCCACTCCAACATCTGTAAGACCTTTAGGCTTTAGTTTATGGTCGCCGTAGGCACATAGTTTTGGTCCTGCTGTTAATTCGGGTGATCCGATTTTCTTCCAAAAAGCCGTACTGATAATTGAATAAATTGAACCTGGGTCCCAGTCCATGGTACATATGAACCCATTTCGGTATTTGAGCGTCAATTTTTTTGCATCTCATTGTGTTAGTATTAATTTTATGAACATTTGAATCGTATTCGTTGTCGTCATCAGATGAGCTGCTTGTTGGATATGTGGTTGTTCCTGCATTGTCGTTTCTTCTTGACAGCACATTGTTGACATTTATCTTCCTAAAAGATCTTGACGAACTCCGTCTGAAAGATATTTATGCTCTACCTGTTTTTAAACAACAGCTTTCAAAATGGCCTCTCATATTGCATGCTGTGCAGATGTAATTTTTTGCTTCGCAATCCGTTATTTCTTGTTTGTCCATCTTTCCGCACCTTTTGCATTGATCCTTTGTAAGAACCCGTTGTTTGTAGTTATTTGTTGGAGATTTGTTTAGAGTTCTGTCTATGATACGTTGTACTGTTATATTATTGTTAGCGTTATCGTTTTCCGCAAGCTCTCTAGATTGTGATATTGCAAAAATCTGTTCGAATGTTACTTCTATTATGTTTCCATCGCTGTCCCGACCTTGCAATTCTGGCCATTTCTGTTTTAGATCTATTTGTAATGACTCGTGGTTGAGGCCAGTAGCAAAACGGTCACGTAGCTGACGTTCTAAAAATTGCCCTTCATAACCACACTCTTTGCTAAGTTCTTTTATTTTGTTAGCGTAAGTTTCCATTGACTCACCTTCTTTCCTTGTGCAATTCCAAAACTCTGTCAATGCTTTATGACGAGTTGTATTCGAGGAGTAAAAATTGTATAGTTTTGCTTTGATTTCATCATATGAGCGTTATTCGAAAGTGTTCATGATACGTATCTAAAAATCGTTGCACACCCCCCGCACTTTATCACGTCATTGTATCGAATTATTGAACACCCTGTACGTGAATCAGTTATTATAGTTAGTACACATCCGTATACATAGGCCGAATCCTACAAGTTGGCGGATGTGCAGTTAGCTAACTTGACATCCGCCGACTTGTAAGATTCGGCCTATGCAATACTGTTGTTGACCACGAAGTATACTGTACCAGCCCTTTTAATAGTCCACTGCAGGATTATATAATTTGAATTACGGTATAGGAACTGTTGCCGTTGCCTATAGACCGAATCATATAAGTCGGCGGATGTGAAGTTATTTACGAGCTGCGCGACCCAATCAACGCGCAGCTTTATGTGCGCTTCAGTCAGGATTGGATATTGTGCAGCTTGTACCTAGCTAACTTCACGTTCGCCGACTTGTTTGATTCGGCCTCCACAAAATGTGACAAAAATCACTATTCTACATTTTTTGCGGATTTTGCAATTACGTTTTTTGGGTCTTTATACTGTTATGGTAAAAGCCGTGGTGGTCTAGTGGTTGTAACGCTGGCCTGTCATTCTTGAGGTCGTGGGTTCAAACCCCGGTCCCGTACCAATAAGTTTCTTTGGAACTTATGTACGGAATTTCACACCACTGGCTTTTAGGTAAAGGAAAACATCGTGAGGCAACCTGCTTGCGTCCGCGGAAGAAATTCGATGGCGTATGTAATCCACCAACCCGCACTGGGCCAGCGTGGTAGATATGGCCCAATCACCCTTCGTGGGTAGGCCTACGTCCTGCAGTGGACTATTAAAAAGGCTGTTAGAATTTTACAGTATGTACCTACAGGACAAATCCAAAAAAATCAGAGATCATAAAAATTGGTTCCTCGAGCTTTTTCTGAGTTTAACCTAAGGCTTTGCTTATTAAATGAAGGGCAGGTGCCCCGGTGGCCACAATCGGGGCACCTGCCCTTCATTAATTAAGGGCAACTTTCAGTTTTTAAAAATTCGTCAAAAATACAAAAAAAAAGAATATTACCTAACTTGAGATTTCAAAGTTGCTCATGAGAGAAAATACGTTAGTTTTTTTTTAATATGAACACTACGAGAAAAAAATATTTAATTTTAATTTTCTATAAGTATTTTAATGAAATGTGGGCAAAAACATCGATTGTCGCCACTCTTCACCGGCTGTGGCCGCGCCGTTGTGCCGGTATTAGCAACTTCAGTAGATCAAATCAACAACCAAGTTTTACTATGGGACTAAGTAGGAATTCGCAAAAAAATCAGCTGTTCCATACATTTTGTTGTGTCAATTGTCTTTTAATTTTATTAGTTGGTCCCATAGAAAATATCGATGTTCTAGAGGACGGAACCCTATAACGACAAAATCTATAGAAAAAACTAGTGACAAAATTTTAGGTACGATACGATAATTAATATGTACTTACGTGTATATTAGGTTCAAAATATGTAGAATATCTACAACGAAAAACATGCTGCATAAAAGCTAAAGTAAATAATTTAATTAAGACAATAGTGCCTAATTAGGCACTGATAAGTGGCAATACTAAACAAAAAATTCAGTCGATTTTCATTTTTCAAATGAAAACTGTGAATGTGCCTAGGTATCTATTATTTTATTTTGACCTGTGAAGTGTGAATCAAAATCAAAACATGCGATTTACTTTTTCGTGAAATAAGTATATTATTGGATTAGGTAAGGTATATATTATTCTAATTAGAAAATACAATGGGCTCTTATGTAGCAGACCTGCTATATTAGATAAATACTCACCTCCATTCCGCTCCTACGTAACTTTTATGTCCCTTGTGTACAACCCAAGTAGGTACCTAACTATACTCTATAAAATTTAACTTGATCTCTGCGACAGCTGTCAGAAAGATCACGCCTATGAAGTCCCTGAATTACTTAATAGTACAGACAGTACCTGTCAATGTCATACTTTATGGGCATGCCGATTAGTGATGGGCGACGAATGATCGTGACCACAGAGTTTTAGATACAGTTTTAACTAAAATATCGATAGTTTATACTGACGATATTTTAAATAAAACTTAATTTATCATTAATTTTATTGCATATTTTAATATCATAACATTTTTTACATGTGTAATTAAATTAAACCCAATCATATGTTATTTAGCATCGATAATAGTGAAAAACGTCGATAAATACTATCGTTACATTATTATGAGTATTTAATTAATATCATAACATTATTTACATGTGTACATACTTGATCTTAAATAATAGTAAGTAAATAAAATCCAATTTATTACCTTCAACTACTCATTCGATTTCATTACAACATTGTTTGAAAATCGATTTTTCCACCACTATCTCAACTCTAAAAATGTCAATCTTCTATGTCAATGTCACTGTCGCAGAGATCAAGTTAAATTTTATAGAGTATAGGTGATAACTTTCTTCTTATTAATTAGATGAATCGTCCTCTTTGCTTCAAAACTTAGAAACTATTTTTAAAAGTACCTATGTTGAATTGAACTTCAAAAAGTGAAAAAAGTGATGGCAATATGACATGACAGCGACGTTATTTTGACTTGTCATTCAAAATTAAAATGTCATTTTTTTATTTACAATAGTGTTGGGAAATGTAAATTAAGTAGAATCAAAAGATTTACGAGATTCGGGTCGGTCAATTGTCATAAATGTATCATTAACTCATTATCTACTGTTATTTTAAGCCCGAAAGTTTATTTATTGGTTTGTTTGGTACTCTTTTAAGCAGAAAACAGCAGAGGGACTTAATTTTTTTGTATAGATTTAGTTTTAGGATCGGAGAATGTCATAGACTACTTTTAGTCCAGAGAAATAAAAGGTTCTTATGGGATAGTAGTAATCAAAATATCACGTGATTACAATACCTTATAACACAACATAACATAACAATATCTTTATTGTAGGTATGCCAATTGATAAAAATATACATTAGAGTAGCTATTTAAATGTTGCACAATGGCGGCCTTATCGCCTTTGGCGATTTGGCCCTTTTCTTATTTTTTAATACTAGATTATTCAAACAATCAAATTTTAAATCTTGCCTGAGATGTTTTATTCATTAAACGAATCACTTGCTTAAACACCAACCCTTTGTTTTGGAAAACCATTCATGAAGCTTGAATTAAATTAATCGCGTGAGCGAAATCTTTTCTCAAGACTAGCCAACGCCGGAAACTAAGTGAGAGTTCGTTTTACTGCAGCACTTTTAACGCTATTGATATCAAGAAAATGTGAGAAAGGAAGTGTGTCTGTCTGTCGTGCTGCTACAAGACATACTACACCGACCTCTTTGTATAGAAGAGAACAGTTTATGTGATTGTTAGGGCATTATCGACTTGATTGGTTCCTCCGGTAAGATTCATATTAGTAGTAAAGGACTGCATTTAGTACTCTCATGCTCTGTAAATGCAAAGCGAGACACCCGCAGTAGCCGCCCTACCTACCTACCCACATAATGCGGCGGATACAGATCCGAGTTTCTTACTTACACATACACGCAAAGTACGAAGGCCAGTTTTAAATACGTGTATGTGTCGCGTTTCGAGTTGCAAACACATACGGCTTCAATGATCAGCAGGTGTAAGCGAACTAAAGCAAGGGGTTATTGCGATTAACTATTTATCCCTTTGCTTTAGTATGAAAGATTATTGAACCTTATTATATATGTTAACATCAGAATTTGGGATCTAAGTCCATTATGAAACGTGTGATTTTTGTAAATAGGTACATGGGTAAACAGAATTTGACGGTATAAATTGTAACAGATCTTTTGGAGACTTCTGGTATTACAGTAATGTCTAGGACTTTCTTATTTATTGTGAGAATCTAATTAGATGAGTCGGTTATAGTTCGTATGACACAGGTGTCAAAAATAACAAAAGGTAAATAACGAGGGCTACTGGCCAGTGTCCTCATTGTTAAAATGAGGTGTTAAAATGACCAAGTTACTAATTTTAATAACAAAGACAAATTCTGTCAGTGAATCGATTACAAGTAACGAAGGTCAGATGTTTGAAAGTGTGTGTACGTATGCAAGTATGCAGGCGAGCTCAGTGCGGCGTCGCTGCTGCACGCCTGCCCTGCACCGGCGGTTGCAACACCCTCCCCCCTTCGTTCTCGGCTTCTCACTCATCGCCGTCTTGCCGCTAGCCTGTCTCACCTCGCGGCCGGCAGCCTTGCGCGACGCGCCGCGCTATTTCGCATTCAAAATTATTCGCAATTCGCAACCACTGCAAAAAAACTCTCTGTGCAATAAAATTATTTTTCTTTCGATGCGGTCGCAATTAATGTTCATTACAGAGAGATTATTGGTTTATTAACAAGGAATTTCGTGCCTTTGAAAACTTTGAATGCACTCCTCGTTGCATGTCCCGCGCGCGCTTCGTTATGAGAACCCCGTACTGGCGGTCACGTTGACGTCGCGCGGTGCCGCCATATCTGTCTCGGCCACCAACTAGCAAAATTAATAGGTAATTATTTTCGCGTACCAGTGTTTTGTTTGATTTACTTCTACAGTGGCTATATGCTGAAGTGTTTCTCTCCCCTGGCGTCTTCTGTGCTTATTCCAGTTGGATTCTCATTGGAAAATAAGGCGCGCGCCGGCCGGTTCTTATCGGGTGCAATGCAGTTGCATTCTCAACTTATTGCAGTTTTGCATTCACAAAAGTTTCGAGCGCGGAAAGTTTTTAGTGTCTTAATTTTCTCCAAAGAGGAGTGTCATTAAGTGTAAAGTGATTATTCTTTAAAAGTGATGTGTTAAAAGTTTCTATAGAGCTGTCATAGTTTACTTTCTGTGTTATTTCGGTCATTGACCGCCGGAATTCACAACCCTTTATGTTAGTGCTGTCGCCAAAAAGTAGTTACGAATCCGATTTTTCATTTTAGGACCACAAAATTGTACCACATCCCTAGAAGAATACAATGACCCGCGCATTCCGTTTTTGAAATTACCAATACCCGGATGGAATGAGGAGTGCACAATCCCATTGTTTCATAATTTCATATGTTTGAACATCATTTGTTTTTTTGTTTTTCGGACGGATAATAAAGTAATAATTTTCTCCCAAAATTACAAAAATTGCAAAATAAAGGTAAATATTAGAAGATATTTTGTAGTTATAAAAATTGAGTACATTACAAGTAATATAAAAATGTTTAGCATTGCTTACACACGTGGCTTCCTTGAATTCGTGCTGTATGACATCATCTGCACGCCAGCCACTGATATTCCAACCAAGTCATAGTAAAGACTTCAATGAGGACTGCTGTATTGGTTCTTATAAAAAGTATCTATTTAAGTGTAGTGTTGGTGTGTGTGTAAAAAAGGGTAATAAATGTGCAGAATGGCGGAGGGAAATGGAGAAATACCCCTTGAAGAGGTACCTGGGAAGGACTCCGATGTTGGCCGAACACCAGATTACCGCAAACTCATCGAATATGGCTTGGATCCAAAGGTACATTCCCTATATAATTTCAGCTTTAGCTAAGAATTAATAATTGTCTGTAAATAGCCTGTATTCAAAAGCCTTAATCATAATTAGAAATTAATATCTTTAAAATTATTTTTCAAATTTCCGACCATTGACTGAGATGATTTTTTGTTTGTACTGAGTAGTCATATTGTATTATGTGTAGTCTTCATAAGGCTTCAATATTACAGCCTTTATATATTTAGCTGCAATTTTTGGATTACAGATTCAAATTTATTGGTTGGGCTTTGCCGTGAATCATTAAAAACTTTTTGAGCGCTAGGTATCAAAATTACTCAACCCCGCAGTCAAAGCCACATTTTACCATATCAGTTTATAATAAAGGCCAGTTGCTGTTAACCTTACTTTTATCAATGTTTTACAAAAACTTTCTTAAATATTATTATTTAATTCTTATTGGAATCTGGTTGGAATTTTCTTATTGGATTTTGGTAATACTTATTTTATTGAATGTCCATCATAATTGCAATACTAGATTCTTATTAGGTTGCCCTAAATATATATTCAATTAGATCCCACATGATAAATTTAATCATCATCATCATCAGCTGTGTTAAGCATGCTTTATGAGTGACACCCAGTATTGCTCAGAATGTATTAAATTGTCTTGTAGGTCATCTTTCAACAATCCAATTAATCTGAAATTCCATTTTTTTTATTTAAAAGTGGAGTTTATTTCAGGAAACAAAATTAAACCTGTGGGTATAAAATAACCAATATTAAAAAGATTAATACCTAATAATCAACAAAGAATTCCTATTAACTGTTATGCAATCTGTAAGCCATTCAACATACAGTCTCATAATACAGTTACTGTACATTACTTATCTAGGCATTGTATGATACCTAGTTACTGGAAGCACTTGAGTACCTACTAAGTTCTAATTCATAATCTTATCAGTGTAATTTCTAAGTAATTCACCCACTACCCAGTATAGGTGGCACTGAGTACCTATCTTGCAAGGACTAAGCTCACTGAGTTATGAGAATTCAGTCTTGCACTCCATTACTTTTAGCAAAATAACTATTAAATTACCTAGTGTATAAAAACACATTATCATAATCTACAAGCCTTATTTATCCCACTACTGGGAATAGGCCTCTCTATTACTATGCCATCTGATAATAAATAATAATTCAAAATTACTTTAAAACCTGTCTAGGGTTCCTATTCAATTTGTTTAATGGTTTCTTATTAATTTATATTGTAAAACTGTCTGCTTGGATGCTTGCTTGAATGTTTTTGTCCTTAGATAATTTTTTATTATTTTTTTATTACTGTACTAATTATGATTTTATTTCAATTCATTTAATCTTTTTTGATCCTTTGCTGAAATATTAATTGAGGAAGTTACTATGCTTACTTATCTACACTCACTTATAGCTATTTTCTTAATAGATATTTGAAATCTACAGAAACCTTTTAGCTAAGATAATAGATAAGATAATAATAGTGTTAAATATCCTAGACAAAGCATCTGCAAGATTCGTCAAATGCGGGACCTATCACGTGTGATAAAGGTTTAAACCTAAATAATGTGATTATAAGTCATAAGGCGTAACGCCACGGCCCACGGTCAACGCACCTAATTAAAATCATTTTTTGCCAATTGCTTCATCTTCGACCACAACGTCGCGTCGCGTAGCATCAGGCGACTTGGTACTATGGATGGGTATGACGCGATAAAAAAATTGCAGCTTCAAATACTCATTACCTGTACTATACCTTGTAAAATATAGCTTGATACGCGAGACATTGACATTGACATACGCGTAAAGATTCACGCACATCAAGTACCATATTTTTTATAGTTATAATGTTTGGTTCATAATGTTGTACTTCATGCTAGATGAGCATGAAGTACAACTAAAAGTACTTATTTTGAGTTAAGTTAATAAGATTGATCAAATAACAACATAACTGGTCAAAATAATATGGATCTTCTTGATCTACCTACAAACTTCGGTTTTGATACTTCTTAATATGTGCACAAATGATTGTAGTACATAACCTTGGTCTTTTGGTTTTGCTAATTGTAACATGTTCAACTTTTTTATTTATTGTCGTACGATCATTTTCGTGTGAAACCACGACATTTGACGAAAAAGGAGATGTCCACAAAATATATGGAGGCTGGTATAATAATAATCAAAAATTCTAACCACAACACTCGTTACATTTCGAGAAATCTCATATTTTTCTGAGTGTATTACATCAGTTAAAAAACAACAAAAAAATCCCTCCGATTTGTTTTAAAATTAATTTTGAATTTATCAAGCAAGATGAATAAATATATTTGGCTCAATATGTAGTTTATCTCTAGCAATCCTGGTTAAGTAACCTCCAAATTGTTAAATAAAAGCAGTTTTACCAATTAGACACACTTTTTAAATGTTTTTTTTTTATCACATTGTACCTACTAACTTAAATTATTATAAATATTAATTTTAGCAAATTAAAAGATGAATGTGGAAGAATCAGCTACGAATGGAAGTAAAATAACGATAGAAGCACTTTATTACCGCTAAACTAGAAAAAATACGAAGCTGTATTATTATTTTTATACAATTTATTTTTCACATTTAAAAAAAAATGGAGGGATAAAAAAATCAAAATTAAATATTTTTGAGAAGCCCATAAATCAAGCTTTCAAATTATGTATATATCATCTTGGTTCGATTTTTCTCTGAATAATATACCACTTGAGGACGTCACCTTTCATTTGGCGCGCTGATCGTAGCATTTATCCACTTAGTCGTTCTACAATTTATATAATATACCTACTTCACCTACTTACGCGTCTTACATACCTAATTATTATGCAATTAATAATAAAATTATCGGTTATCTCTTAGCCCCATATCGACCGATAACTATAAATAAAAAATACCTACTTTATTAATCAGTTGATAAAACTCACATGTGAAACGTCCCAATTTTTTCAGTCTATCTCATCCTGACCTACGTTTCTCTTAAAAAGTATGTTAAAAGTGATAAAATTATACCTAACCACACAATATCGTAGAAGAAACAAACAGTTTACACATTACGTAATTTTATACATTTCATTACTTTTTAAGAGGGGGTAGTACGAAAGAAAAATTGTCGTTTTTCGATTTCATTACTTTTTTAAAAGGGGGTAGTACGAAAGAAAAATTGTCGTTTTTCGTACATTTCGCTTTTTGACCGACTAAACGAGGAGGTACTTAATATGACGTGTATATGTTTTTTTTTGTGTAACCACGCATAACTTTTTGCATAGTGGTCCGATTTCGATTTATTCTTTTTAATAGCCATTTTTGGTAATCTATAATAATGTAAAAAATGGTACATTGATTCTTGCGAAATATTCGCGAATTCTGTACATGGTGGAAGTCGATCATGCCATTTTCTGCAAAAAATAATTTTGGACGTAGGTAGCTCTTTTCCCCCAACCATTTGAAAATATTTGATTGTATGTAGGTATAACCCGTCGATGGATTGATTCTTTTATTACTGCAAAAACAGTTTTAATTTAGGTAGACTTTTTTAATTCGTGGTATAAACAGTGCGATATAAACGACTCGAAATTAAATTATTCGGGAACTAAAAAGTCCTTCTTGCTAGAATCACTGCTTAAGCTATCAATCATTGTTCATTTTCTTGCATTTTTCTTGTATTGTGTTACCTATTTTGTGAATGAACGAAATTATGCAAAATATGCTAACAAATCGATGGTGGTGCCCTCATTTATTTTCAATTCTTTTATGTCGCACTGTAGAAATGCTTTCTACATCTCTGTTTTGTTGTTTTGAGATATTCCTCTCAGTTCTGAAAGTCTCTTGAAAATGTTTTTATTTTACCCATTCAACTAACTAGGAATAAAACCGATTTTATGCTCTCGAATTGTTTCGTTCATTTCATGGTGCAGATGATGTTTAAAAAAATCGGCCAAGTGCGAGTCGGCGTTGCGCTCGAAGGGTTCCGTACCGTGATGGAGGCACGAAAGTGGCTTGATATTTAATTGATCTTCAATTGACTTCATGGTTGAATTCATTGCGATTTCAATTCGAACTAAAGCTCACATAATGCTGCGCGTTGATCGGATATCGCGCAACTTGTAGCTAACTACACATCCGCCGACTTGTATGATTCGGCCTATACCAATCGTCATGACTAGCCATTTGTTAAAGACACTTGAATTTTATAAACTGAATGTGTGATTTGATGTCTTCTATCGACATAACTTGTGCTACTGAAGGACCAATCCTTCAATCGCGTAAATTGATACGACATGGTTACGGAATTCGGCCTGCTTTGCGACTTGCACCTTATTCACAATCTCTTTTTTTACAATCGTATGCAGAACTTAGGAAAGATCAACATAATCAGGAAAGATCAACATAATCCCTTGGTTATTTCTCTATTTATGAGTGAACCAACATTCAGATTCAGCTTGCTGTGCTGAGAATCTTGGTCTCTCTTGAAGAATGCTACGCGAGTACATTGTACGATCTGCTTCTCATCTACTTGTTATTTGATTGATTTGTTCAATGAAATCTCGTCTTGTCAGCATGTTCGCAGGATATTTATACTATTTTATACACGAATCCCTTAGATTATTTAAATAATCAAAGACTAATCCCAATAAAAGAAGAACTTATAAGACTGGTTACCACCCTCAATCGGAACATTTGTCACATTGCCGAGCGCATATAAATTACATTCAATGAAAGCTTATAACTTGAATGTTCATGATATTGGATCGTTTAAAAGATAACTATAATACTAAGGACGTTGTTTTAGAACCAATTCGATAGCTTTCCACTGTAAAATAGTCGATACTAAAAGAAGCGCGTCAATCGGTTCACAATCGCCGGAGGTAACGCGTTACAAAACACAAAAAAACCTCTAGACTAGTAAGGACAAGTCCACAAAATGTATGGCAGCTGGTATAATAATAGTCAAAAAATCTAACCACAGCACTCGTTACATCCCGAGATAGTACATATGTTTATAAGAGCCTATCCTCTATTTAAAACAAAAAAGGTCTCTGATTTTTTAAAAATTTTAATGGTTTTCTTGAAATATTGTTTTAACTGGGCACACTAGTTTCATTTGGATTCTATAATTTTAGCAGATCATGAGATTAATGTGAAAGAATCAGGTAATATTGCAAGTAAAAGAACGACAGAAGTACATCAATATTGCTAAAACAAAAAAAATAGTAAACTGTATTGTCATTTTACATACAATTTATTTTTCATATTAAAAAAAATGGAGGACTGAAAAAATACAAATTAATTATTTTTGAAAAGCCCATAAAATAAGCTTTCAAATAATGTATTCTATATATCGTATATCTTGGTTAGATTTTTGTCTGAATAATATACCACTTGTGGACGTCTCCTTTTCCCCCATTGAGACTTTGTTTCAATCCCAATATCGTGCATTTGTGCACAATAAAGCTTAGAATTTTCTAAATTCATACCTACAACACATACTAATAGTAAATAATAATGTTAGTATATTATATCTTTCGTTTTCTCAGCTACGCAACCGAATTGTCGCTTACTTTCGTACCTTTATTGCATAAATATTGTATTGTTTATAATTCCAATGCGCTTTCTCTTGGTATCAGCAATCAACACGACCTTTTGACTCTTGCTATCACATTATTTTGCCTCAGATATTCTGCAATATCAACCTGTTTTTTAACTATCGATCACAACGATCGCTAAAGGACGCCGACTTTAGAAAACAGAGCTTTTGAATATTTCACCATTATAGGAATTACGTAGTACATGCTTCTCCCGTGTTTGTACAAGTAAATTCAAAATGTAGTGTTTTTACCCTATGTCAATATGGTTACTATGGTCTGTCTATAAATCTCTACCTCGACTTGAAATTATAGATTCTGGGGTAGTTATGTTAGATCTAGTTTTAGGCAATTATCGCAGTGCCGCAGTGGTCTTCTTACCTTAAAAGGTACCTAATTATTTTACCTAAGGGTATTATTTTACCAGCTTGTTGTACAATAAATGAAGGAAGGGTCGAAGAAATAAATATAACAGTAAGTTTTTTAAATTAGAGAATAGTATTTAATTTTATTGACGTTTTAAAACACATATTTGAAGTATTTATCATTTTAATGTATTCATAAGGTATCCACACTTAAGTTAATATTTAATAAAACAGTATAATATGTATAACAGATATATTTTTTCATCGGACAGTAAAAAGTATAAACGATGGAAAAAAAGTATAATACTGTTTTATCAGTATAGCTGGGAAGTGGGAACCCTATTTCAGGTCTCCATCAACTGTTTCTTTTGTCTCTGCTACACATGTTCGAGATGTACGGTGATGATGATGATGTACATTTTATCCTAATACCACGAAAGGTCCTCCGAGCATAAGTTTATGTTCCTAGGATCTCATTTTCACTATATGACTTTGGCTTTTTGAAGCTACGTATTTTTTGAGTTTTCGATAAATCGAAAACTACGAAATCTTATCTCTTGAATCACATTCCAACTAGATTCCAATAAGATATAATAATATAAAATAACATGTTGATTTTATTCTAACTAGCTCTTGTTAACCGTCGAAATGGGTCATTTGTCTGATAACCAAATTAAAAAAGCTTTATTCAATTATTATTACGTGTTATTATAGACACAGAATTATGTACTTTAATTATATTTTAGTACCCAGTGGTTTCAAAGAAACCTGCTATACAGGTTGCCTGGAAGAAATCGCTCAATAAAGCGTTTTCTATTCTATTCTATACTGGAAGGGAGCTTTGTTAAACCAAACATTTTTAAACGGAGGTACGTTTGTACCGCACTAGGTGGTTTCCAATTTGTTTCCTTAATTCTTATAAACACAGAGGACAAAATACTGAAAAAAAAATCACATAACAAGCTCAACTAAATAAGTTACAAAACATAAGTAACACTGCAACAATCGGCTAGTAAACACACAACGGCAACATGAGGTTATAATATGCTAGGATTGGCCACGAGCTTAGTCTGAAAAACAAATACTACCTATACCAAGACCAAACTACCAAGCTAGCCGCCAACCCGTACCAAGTCACGTCATCATTACATTGAGGCTTGTTGTTGCCATGTCAGTAGCCTTACGTAAATAAGCAATACTTCCGTTGTATATCTTAGAACACTCATTTTGTTCACTTAATGTAAACAGCTTGAACCTGGTATCAAATGGACGAATGCTATCACGTGTTTTGCTATTTTTGTAAATTTTTGGAAGCTGCTTTTTTCACTCGCTACTTGCATAACACGGTGACATTAAACGTGAATAAATCCCTGTTGGAATTGATAAAGTAAATCGTAAATGCAGTCATAATCGGTTATCTCGAGCTTTAGATAATCTACCCCCTAGGCCATTACATGACATGTACATTATAATAAAAAGTATATTAAAAGGATTTCGAGTGCTGATGGCACATTGTCGCTATGTTGTCTCTGTTTGGAGCTAATGAGAAAGGGTACAGCTGTAGTTCCACATTTGACCACAATATTGTAGCAGTGTGCTCTATGAATGGGTGTTGTTATGAGCTCTGTACTGGCACGAATCTGGCCCCGCGGTATGTACAGCGCTGTACATAGGCGCATAGGCGACCGCATTGCCCGCCGCACAGCGGCATTTACTTATCGACTTGCATCCCTTTATGATTCCCATCCCAATAGACTGCGAATAAAGCTTATTTTCGTCTGGTTTCCAGGTAGCCGCCAAGCTCGACGACATTTATAAGACTGGAAAGCTAGCGCACGCAGAACTGGATGAGCGTGCGCTAGATGCCTTAAAAGAATTTCCATCCGACGGTGCTTTAAGTGTTCTTGGACAATTTTTAGATTCAAATCTTGAACATGTATCTAATAAGAGTGCTTATTTATGTGGCGTTATGAAGACCTATAGGTGAGTATCTAGATTCTAGTACTACGCTAAGCTTGATGCAGATTTTTTTTGCATAGAAACCCGTTGAAAAATATTGGATGATTGCCAAACTCCCGGTCGAAAGTGGGTCACAATCTTGAAAAATTGATTCGACATATTATCGCGATGCGGATGACCGTTGGGTTTAAATTGCGCGACCTTCTTGTGGTCGGCCGCGGCCGCTGAGGGGACGTGGAAGATTGATGACCTCTTCTGACACGTTTGGACAATGATCTTACAAATTAACACTTGTACCCATCTGGCTGCTAAACAAAACGTCGCCATTGACTCGTCCTTGACGGGGATCTCTTCTAAAAACCGACCAAAAGGACCATGTTTTTGAAATCGGGCACAAATCATTATTATACGATCTGGCAAATTAAATATCTTTTTGACCTCTGGCAAGGAGGGCACGCCGAGTAGGTAGAGATGTACCCACTCGATACCGGCTATTAAAATGCAATAAAAATGATTGCTGCGTCTGAAATATCGCGGCCACTAGCTACGTGATTTGCGTTTTACTACGCTACCGCCAGACGTCTTCCTCGCCTTGTTTACAGAGATCTAACGGGCTATCTCGCTCAAACGTAACACATTCTTATTGATACCTGCCCCTCGAATCTCGTATCGCCGATCAAGATTTCACCCCTCGCCGACTCGGCTCGAGCTGTGAGAGCTGCCGAGTTAGGTCACCGGCTCTTTATGCTTTCACTTTATTTCCCATGGTGATTTTACGAGTGTAAAGAAAACGTTTTCGCATCAGCAATCCGATAAATTCGGATCAATGGTTCGTATATAACAGTGTAATGCACTGGGACGAGATGATTTTGCCGGTGTCCTTTGCGTGTTTGCGTCGCTGCGAGATTAGATTACGGCTGGTCATTTACCCTGGCGATGGCGCGGCGCGGGCGCGGGTGGAAGCGGGACGGGCTCGCTGCAGGACCCGTTCGCGCTGTAAAATAAATGCAAATTGGAGTTATTGCACGGCCCGACGGCCTTATTGTGCCAGGTCAAGGTGTTACTCACCCTGCTGCCACGGCGGCCAATTGCCGGGGTAATGATATGTCTGTGCGGACTCTCGAGGCCGCGCCGAAACCCGTCGCCACTGGACTTAATCACCAAAAAAATGGTCGTCGTGCAGATTGCGCTATTTTTATCTCGTTGTGCTGAGAGCTTTAACGATTCAACTTCGGTTTTATTGATTGGAAAATTGCTGTTGAATTGCCACGCCCGCGATAGCCGGGTAATTACGAGGACCGATTGGCTGCTGCTGAGTCGTCGAACGTGACTCTTCGCGATTAGAAGCTACTGTTCGCAGGCTTTTACCGTTCGATTGCTCGGTTTTTTCAACGACTAACTTGTAACATAACAATTTCACTCAGCCGCAGTCTTCTTCTTCGGCTAATAAGACGTAGTGCTCCCCGAGAACCCAGGAAATAAGCTGACGCATGAAATCGTTGAAATGTTAGTTCTTACTACTTCAACTTAGATTTGAAATTGTCGCACCTTTTTGAGCCACCACCATTTTAAAGCAAGGTGCAGCGTAATAAATATATTTAAAAAACGAGGAATAATAGCGCTTGTACCGTAACTTTTGCATCCCATTGCGTTACCATCGTCACTGCCGCCGTCTCGTCTAATTTATAAGGCGGCAATTTTACAGCAATATTTCCAATTTATCTGACCCCCTATGATTGTGTTCTAAGTTTTTTTCTTAATTGGTTAGCTTTGTAATTCGCTACTGTACACCCACCGCATTCGCGCTCCAAGCTGTCACATGATACTATAGCTACGGGCTTTGTACTCGATCCGTCTATACTTATCAAGGTGACGAATGCAACGTAGTATTGTGTGGGGTAGGGCATAGTCATTTAAAATATATGACGAACTGCGTAGTATATAGAAATATTCTAGTTGCTCTAGAGATTTCATCGCTAAGATCAGAATGCCTCCGTCATAGACAGGTGCGTCGTCATGCTATCTTCATTTTTTACTTGACAAGTGTATGGCGATTTGGAGTTGGATGTGAATTGCGCGCTTTTGCATGCTTTTTATTTCAATTCAAGGCCAAATTGGTACTATAATAGTTAATCCCTTTTATTTATTTTTTAAAAGTTAACTTTACCGCTTCTCACTTTTCCGGTTTGTGTTCATGCTTTATAGTTGAGTATGAGTAGTATGAGTTTGCTTCCCTGACTTCGCATGATTGATTTACAGCGCTAATTATCTAATTTATTTTAGACAGCTTAATCCATTTCACTACCACACTACATACACCACTCTTTTGCATCATAATCATCATCAGCAATTACATCCCTGTCATCAAAACTCAGATCCTGAGATCAATGACTACACGCGTGCTACGTTACGATTGGCTTGTATGTCTACAAATAGTGGACAAGCCAATCGTAGAAGTACATTTGTAAGATGAAATTTAAATGGACCAATCATACGCACCGATAAATGACTTTGCCCCCCGCGAAATCGAGTTAGTCGCTATTCAACGCAAAGGCATGACCTATCAATGTCAGGTGATCTATGTGATGTTTAAAGGATGATTCACACTGTAACATGCAGTGTGCAAAGTTTGTCTCTTTGCCTATTTTATACTAGATTATCCTGACTGTAGGTTTTTCTCATACCGTACTACTGGCATAAATATTTTACTAATTGCGTCCGGTTTCCGTAAAGGCGTGCTTTAGTGTAAACTATGTAACTAAGTATACTCCACGCCCTGCTTGATAGATCAACTCATACCTCATTTACACCTACGTACGAAACGCCAAGAGAACTATGAGATAAATTTCCGAAGCGTTAGTGTAAACACCATCTCGGCTCCTCGATATTTAATTTCCATCGTAAGTTACTCCTGTAACCAATGAGGAAGACTAGCAGCATGTGTTCATATTGTTTGCTCATGCACACGAGTCACTGCACGTTTAATAACTTGGGTGACCTAGTAATTACAATAATATAATGTTTCATTCTTAACACTAGTCCCCAAATTACTCTTGCTATGGGGCAAGGTTCGCTCAAATGAGACGCTAGAAGAAGAAAACGTGGCCACTGGTCACCACCTTATGCGGTGATTAATACTCGTAGGTCCTTCAATGGTGTAGACTGTAGTGCATGACAAAACGTACAAACACTGTGATGTTTGCGACTGTAGCACTACTAAAATCTCTTACATATCTAACATACCTTGATATACAGGGTTATTTACTAAGCCAAAAGCTACAAAATCAGCTCTTCCATACAAAATTGTACCTCAAAATGTGTGAAACAGCTAATTTTTTTCTCGAATTCGGGGTTTGCCCCATAGAAAAAGTTGTTCATAATGATGGCCTAAATCACCTCCTTTCGGCTTAGTACATCAGTTCTAAATGACCCTGTGTACAGGGTTATCTGCTTACCCTGTACTAAGCCGGAAGGGGGCGATTAAGACCATCATTACGAATAATTTTTACTATGGGTCAAACTCAAAACTCTAGAAAAATAAGTCAGCTGTTCCATACAAAATTGCAACTCGGAATCGGCAATATTTATGAAACAGTTGATTTTTTTATATTAAATTTTGAGTTAGGCTCATAGTGAAACTTGTTCGTAATGATGGTCTTAATCACTGTTTCTCGGCTTAGTACAGTACACCAATATTGGATAACTCTGTATAGAGGAGATTCTTTTCTTCCTCAATTTTCTGTATATCTCAGTTTGTCTTATGTTTTGCAGTGAAAGTAACAGCTCGTGTGATGGTGTTTCAGACAAAAAAGCCGCGCGGGCGTGCAGGGTGCTCCCGCGCTGGCGGTCGCCGTCCCGGTCAAGGGTCCCGACGAGGACAAGATCAAACTCATACTGGCTCGGACCGGATACACGTTAGATGTTACCACAGGTCAGTTACGTTTCTATCGCACAATACTCCAGTACTATACGTCGTGTTACCTATGAATAGAGTTATCCTTGTCCCCTGAAAGAGTTGGTCTCTTCCTTGTCTGGAAGAAATTACTTTTGTGGTTGATTTGCCGCCGACCGCCGCCGGCTGTTAGATGGTGCACTAATTTTAAACCTTTATTTTTATAGATGTTTTAGTGAATCAGTGAAGAGTTCTCTCTTTATATCGCAAATTATGGCAAGCTGTTTTGCATGCTTCCCACATTCTCAGATGTAGATCGCAATTAATACATTTTCTTGTGTGGAGACGTGTCCACTCGAAAACCCTTCGGTTATCAGTCTTTCGTGTATACCTATGCCTTACACACTGCTATTTCAATTCGCCAATCCGCTTGTGATTCGATCACGTAGAGAGAATCCGAGCGTCCGAGCGAACTTAGTTATAATGCCCATAGTGAGAGTGCCCGTGCCAGTTATTACTTATGGCACTGGATGATGCTTTTTTCACTACGAGCCTTATTGATAAGCTTCGAGCTATAGAGAGGGCTATGCTCGGTGTCTCTCTGCGGGATCGGATCAGGAATGAGGAGATCTGTAGAAGAACCAAAGTTACTGACTTAGCCCAGCGAATTGGCAAGACAAAATGGTAGTGGCCAGGGCATATGGCTCGGAGGACTGATGGCCGTTGGAGTAGTTTTCAAGTTTTCGAGTGGAGCCCACGACCACGACCAGCAAGCGCTGCGTAGGCGCAGACAGAACATCGCATTAAGGCCGCAAAATCACGCTGGATGCAAACCGCTTCCAATCGGTCTTATTGAAGATCTATAGGGGAGCCCAGTAGTCTCATATGGCTGATGGGTGGATCAGAGTGGCTCTATTTAAAATGTGTGTGTTGTACATTGCAGGTCAGCGCAAATACGGTGGGCCGCCGCCGGGCTGGGAGGGCGGCACGCCCGGCTCCGGCTGCGAGGTGTTCTGCGGCAAGATTCCCAAGGACATGTATGAGGTGGGTACCTCATGCACCATACACCGTTACACATTCAGTACTCATATGTATTTGTTAAAATTAGTTTAAAAGCTCATTTTCATTGGTCGTTTATTCAGTTGTTATACAGCAGGCGGGGAGTCCCCGAATACTATCGACTAATAAAAGTATGCTATCTATATCTTGGTCGATATACGGTATGCGAGTATTCCCCGCACGCGGCCTAGCAACCAAATTCATTGGTTGGTGTTCATCGCGACACGATTGCTTTAATCGTGGTGCGGGATTCAGTTTAAGAATGTTATTAGACACACAATATAAATTATTAATCGGTACCACTCGTTAAAAAATGCGTGGTGAAGAAAATCCAATAATTCGCATGCGGGCCCTATCGACTAATGAAAACTGCTATCGCATACTGGCCCTATGGCATGCTTAAACAGAAATGTCCCGTACTACGCATGCGGGCAATGAAAATTATTACAGCATGAAGTCCCTATGGCATGCGTGAACAGAAATCTCCTATATAATACCCCGAATGCGAGATCTAACAAACAATGACAATTCTTGCCGCAGTACTTCTTTCCTGAAACGCACTCTACTGCACCTGCCGTCAACTCACCTAACTACGTCTCCGGCTCACCACGTGCCTTGCCCAGCGCCTCTTGACCCATAATACAGTAGCCAACAACAGTGACTTTCAAAATCAAAATATGTAGGACAAAAGGGGTGATTGCATGCTAAAACTGTTTTTAGAACTCTGAATATGAACATCACAATCGACTAATTGAAGTTGGAGCGACAAGACTTACGACTTTGGTAGGCCTTATTACTGCAATTTAAATAATCATTTAGAATAATCCGAATCAAACTTCTTAGCGGCTGTGATGTTAGCTACAAGCTGAGCAAATCCCGAGCCTGACTGAAACTCACGTGACAGTTGCACGAGTATTGGGTTTTGTACAGTTTGGTAGCTAAGTTTACAGCCATCAATAACTTTGAGCCTCAGTCTGTGAATCTCATTTCTGATTCGATATCGTAAACTTATCCCATAGTCCTATCAGTCGTTCCACTCAATGACTACCTAATATCTCCGGGAAATCTCGGCTTTGGTGGAGTTATGGTTGTCCATAGGTGGCCTGAATCTTATAAATTGCGATAATAAAAAAAAATTAAAAGTTCGTTTCTTCTGCTTCGCACTTATTTAGTTTTGCAAGCGAGAGGTAATAGGGCCTCCTATTGAGGGCTTGTCGTCAGTCTTATTCACTTTAACATGTAAAAATCTTAATATTGGAAGTTGTTTGTATACAAAAGACTAAACATGTTTGGAACAATATCACTATTAATTTATGTCACGGCAGGTTTTCGACAAATTGTATTGAAAACTAGTTTCGCGACTTGTTTGTTGATGTGAATTGTTCCCCATAGAAACGCTTTTTTTTTATCTTCGCTTGTATTCCCGTTACATTCGTCTAGCATAGCAAAATGTGAAAAAATAAAATATTTGTGGATAGAATAAAAACAAAAAAATACTTCCAAATGGTTATGTATTTTTCATACCAGCTATATTCCATATCTATAAAAAAATCATTAACCTGTATCAATTTGTTACGTATAAATACCCTTTCACATTTGCCATTGTTTCATAGTCTCGGGCTAATTGTTAAAATGAAAATTAAAGTTATAATTGAAGCGTCTATGATGAATGTGTATTGAATAAGAAACAATTATTAGTTCGTGCATTCGTGCAATAAAGGCACGATTCCATAGCCGACGGCACGCAGCAGCAACAAGTCACAGTGTCGTCGGGAGACACGAGGCGGGCGCTACGACAGACGCGTCCCCAGCTACGGAATATACTTTGTCACCATCTCCATGACATATCGGCCCCAATTTAAAAAACCGGGCAAGTGCGAGTCAGGCTCGCACATCGAGGGTTCCGTACAAATCCAGAAAATTTCACAAAATCGGGAGTAGTTAAAACCTCTGTACTATATATAACCATCGACAAAAAAGTTATTTTTTTTTCACTTTTCTCGTCATACATCGAAAATTACACATTGTTAAAATAATTAAAAACCAGTTTTAGCATGTGCTAATGGAGTTCTTTTATATGATACCTTTACATGATACGATTTACCTACTCACTTTGAATTTTGAACCCATATTTCGTGCCTATTTTTTGTGATTTAAATAAAAATGTACAGATTTCTGATTTATTCCTATATATGTACTCTGAGACAATGCTTCTCGCCAAATGTCATAGTTCTATGTCAACGGGAAGTACCCTGTAGGTTTTGATTTTTGTGAGTGTCGAAATATGCGGTTTTTTACGACATAAACGGCTCTAACTTTTTTATACGATAACTGAGAAGATTTTTTTTACACAACTGCAAGAGATTATAGATATACGTATATTGTTTAAATTTCAACTAGATATCTTTACGCGTTCCCGAGATAAAGTTGACATACACACAGACGAACAGACTGACAGACGGACAACAAAGTGATCCTATAGGGGTTACGTTTTTTCTATTTGAGGTACGGAACCCTAAAAATCATTGTTGAATAAACAACTGAAACAAGTCGAACGCTTAGGTCGATCGTACGCTCTCGCTTGTGCGCTCTGCTCAGGCGGAATTGACACTTTTTCGTGCGAACAGGCGTTTATCGATTTACAAGAAGTTATCACGACAAAAAATGTTAAACAAAAGCAGGCTGCGGTCTAGTGTTTGACCAATCACAGTGGACAAATGTTTAAATCTGGGATTGGTCGTTGAGCAGGCCACAGCTGTTCGGTAAACCGATCGGCGCGTTGTTGCAGGACGAGCTGATCCCTCTGTTCGAGCGCTGCGGCACGATCTGGGACTTGCGGCTGATGATGGACCCGATGACGGGCGCCAACCGCGGCTACGCCTTCGTCACGTTCACCACGCGCGACGCCACGCAGCGCGCCGTGCACGAGGTCAGTCGCTGCGACCCGCCGGAATGTGCCGCGACACTTACATCCACACACACACGTTCGTCAGGGCAGACTTTGCGAGCTTGCGTACTTCGATGGTTTATATTTTGTCTCAATGTGATAGGATCGACTTATTACGATTACTTTGCTTACAGTCATATTATTTTTTATTGCCGTCATTGCACTTTCCAATGGGCATATGCTATGGTGCGGTATGTCATTGACATTTGATAAAACTGGAAGCTGTGCAATCTGTCTGAATTCACAGAAGCGGTTAACACTTCAAGTTATTTTGCTTGCAATGTGATATTATTCTTACCTGTACCAGCCTATTTTACTAGTCCACTGCAGGATGTAACGTGTGGACCCTTAGTGGGTAAGCCACGAAGGGTAATCTCGGTATTTACTCGTGTATACCTTAGGCGTGGAATAAGAGGCAGAAATTCTGCTGTCAATATCGCGAATGTTGAGAAAATGTGACGCATCCGGTTTTGAAGTAAATTGCTGCGCTTGCAGTGTCTACCCTGATCAATGTGCGTGTTACACCCTCATCCACATTTGTCGTCTGTTTATACCCTCTGGCTTGATGGTGCTTGATGACGTGATTACTTCTTTGAAGAGAGCTTGTAACTTTTGATACTTTAGTTTTGGTTCTAGAAAAACAAAAATACCTAAAAGAAATTAAAAAAAAAAAACATTTATCTAGACAATTTTGCCATAGAAACGAAATGATGATTATGAACGAATTTATTGTTAATTTGTTCGTTTTGGGATTGATTTATGATAAACAATTGTTTTTCAGTTTTGTTCAAATTCAATATTTTAAGTATAATTTGATATTTTAAGTATAGTGTAAAAGAAGATTCTCCGCGAACGTGAGCAAACAATCAGGACCCTTATAGAAAAAAAGATACTCGGTCATTTAATATCGATTTTTTTATTTGTTTTGTATAGGTTTTGCGTTTGACTACATACTGCCTGATGTTAAACAGATATGCGGTCTAGGGTGTAGCGCGCTTACCTATGAATTGTACCTTCTCTAATACTGAATTCTTAAAATATTCTAATATGTTCTTAGCTTTCATTCAATTGTACATTTTTACATGTTTAATTGCACAGCAACATAAGTGAGTTCATATGGTGGCTAATCCTGGTGTCAGAGTTATTAAGACGCCTGAAGGCCTCTGACATAGCTAAACGGTTAAAACAAACCGGGGCCTACAAATTAACGTGCCATCCGAGCCACGGTAGCGCTCAGTTGTAAATGCCACCCACGGTCACCCATCTGAAAACTGACCGTGCTGAACGTTGCTTAACTTCGATGATCGCTAACAAACTCCTGGTCAAACTAAAGCTGTATACAGCAACATGCAAAAGTACAAGACATTACGCTGTCCTCACTACATCCGCAAAGTAATGCCATCGACTTGCTAATTTTAGGCATTGAAAATGGGTGAATGTCAGCGGTCACCGCCGCATATAGACATCTGTCGCTCGACCGTGAGAACTGGAAATTGTAAAAAGTTGTCGTATTGTCTTCCACATTGGCTATCTCGTTCTTCAAAATCGGTACATGCTCGTATATGTTTTTCTGTTTCGATTCCTATTTATTTTTGGGGATTTTTGCAAAGTGAAAAGTGCTTCAGGATATACGAATAATAATATTAAAACAACTCCAAAAAGAGGAGGGTCTCAATCTGTTTGTTATGTTACGCGATCATTCCGCCAATTAGGAACCGATTTTGATGATTATTATTTGTTTGATGGATCGTGTTTTAGAGTTTGGCCGCGTTTAAATTTTATCGAAAGCGGTTGAACTGTTTTTTTGAAAAATCAACAATAATTAAAAATGGTATTGATCTATTTCAACGAACTAATCGAATTTAATACATAGATAGCAATGATTTAAAGTAGGTTTTGCTATTGTGCAAAAAATAATTAATTCGTTAGGCACAGGCAAGTAGATAGATAGATAGATAAATTCTTTATTGCCACACTAACACTTAAATAAACAGGAAAACTTAGACTAGGAACTTATAGTAAGTGTTGCAATCGGCGGCCTTATCGCTAAAAAGCAATTTCTTCCAGGCAACCGTTACTTGTGAAGGATTAATTTAAAGGTTTAGGCGACAGGGTGTGTATGAAAGTGATATATGTATATACTTACTTAAACAACATACATTCGAATAAATTCTAAGTAAGTCTAAGGAACTTATATTGATGACATTTATGAAATGTACAATTGTACAATATATGTAGGAAGTAACTTTCACTCCAGCGGGCTTAGCATACGGACCATATCTGTCACCTTTGCACACGTCGATAATCTCTTGTCGTGGTCTTGTATGCTAAGCTAGCTCGTGAGCCAATGTTGCCTTACATATACGTCATTTATCATCAACATCTGCAACGTAATTTACACGCGATTCTATCACTTATTCGTATATCAGCACATAACTCGCTTTCACTCGGAATTCAAAGCTGTTAAGTACTGTTACAGTTCAATGCATGGATAAATCTGTTATGTATCAGGCCGAGTGTATAGATTTATTGCAAAACGAATGTAGGTATAGATTTCGTATACTTCGATTCAAATTTCTGGGCTGTGATGTCAGCTACAAGCTGCTGATAAGCCAATCCTGGCTGAAGTTCACAGCCTTGCGAGGATTGGTTTACCAAGCTTCACAGCTGCCAATAAGTTTGATTAGGCCTATGCATTCTTTACAATGTGTTTTTTGTTCCTACTGCGACGTAGTCATATTTTTAGTAGTTATATTATGTTCATAAAAAATTATGAGCATCCAAAAGGTCATAACTATTAAAATCTTCCACTAAAGGATAAGAAAAAGGTTAAGACATAAATCAAAAGCACTCGCACTCGTCTCAAAGAAATCACCTCATCAAAAATCGTCTGCTAAATATATGATGTACCTATATACGTTATTTATTTATGTATATTGAAATCATTGTCTATCGATGTTGGCTAAGTGTCGCCTCTCCAATGCTTCCCGCCGCTTCGCCGCCGAACATTGGAGACCCGAACATTGGGTGTTGTGTCAAGAAAGTGGTAAAACTATATGAGACAAGCAAAAAATACGAGTTTAATGGTGCATCCACATATGCAAGTCCTTCGACAAACTTTAGTTACTAAATCAGTTTGTTGTTATCATCGTTAACTTTAGAATTATTTTTACTTTTGCTAATAGAATAGATATTATGAAAATCTTAGGAAAAATAAATAAAATATACAGTAACTTTTCCAAGGTTACTATACTTTTAAAGAGACTAGTGTCACAAAGTAGGTATGCGTTGATCTGATAGACATACTTATCAAGTTAAGACAATTTGAACAGTTTGAACAAAAAATGTTGCTCTGCTATAAATGTTGCAAATCTGGACGCACTTTTTCTACTTTTTAGGCCATTACTAGAGTGACATTGCTCTAGTCACCGGTTGAAATCGGAACGGGCTATTTATAATTTGCGCAAAAATGTAGCACCACTTGTACCAACACTTATCTGTGTTAGATATCAAATACCAGTCTAGATAACAGTTTTCACCTAGTTTCTAACATGAGTCAATTTGTTCGCGAAACTGACCTAAATCGCTTTGTATGAACAGCTTGGACGAACTCTGCTGTATTAATGCTCTACTCAATTTAATTTTATGGTCTTTTGCTGCCATTGCGTACGTAATATCCCTTTTATCTGTGAAAAAATATTATTATTTATTTGCAATAACATTGAGAAATCACTGACCTATATTTCGCGGAAATGTTTCCATTAGTACGTATGTAATACACGTGTCAAAAAGATCACACGCAAATACAAGGTCTTGGTCTGAACGCGTTCCGCTTCGCGAATCACCTCGCAACAGATGAACAAGGACGCAACATTATATATGCTCCAGAGAGAGCGAGAGAAAATATTTCAATAGCATTGAATTAGCAATACCACAGAAAAAATAATAGTACCTACTAGGTAATACATCGGCGAGTTTGTCTATTCTGTTCATACAACGTCCCAAACCCACACATTACCACTCTCTTGTACACTGGCAACTGTACTATAGGCAGTAGAGTAGTTGAACGAACATCACTCAAGAGGTGCCGTGTTTATCTCGCTTGCTAACTTCACTGCGAAAGGACTCTAGCCTTAATTTCAAGGATTTACGTTATACGTGTCGAAAGAAATCCTAACTCAAATATCTCAAGGACATGGTCATACTGACGCCACTACGTACAGGTTGTTGCTTTGGAAAGTGCAGGGATTTAAAAGAGGTGTAATATACTCATAATTGTGAACAATTTTTACTATTAGACCAATCACGGATACACGAAGAATTGGCTTTTTCATACATTTTGCCGAGAGTCAATTAACTTTTTGTATGGATCCGCTGATATATTTTTCCACGCTTTCGAGGTTGGATCTATAGTAAAAGTTGTTCATAATGATAAGTTTAGACACCTCTTTAAATCCCTTATTCTTGCAAAATAACATTTTGTATAAGTGGTGTCTTTATTTAGTATCGTTGGACCATCCATCAATCAACTTCATGTAGTTTTATAAAAGACTAACGTAATTTTGGCGTCTATTTTTGAAACCTTAGCCTTGAGAACGCTGTAAAGTATAAAGTCGGGGACACTTATTGGCTATGTTGGCTACAAATTATAGTCTTGATTCCAACACACAAATGTGTGGATCGGTCTTGGATTGATATTGGACGATCAATATCTGTTCAAGACGGATCCACACACTGGTGTGTTGGAACGAAGACTGTAATTTGTAGCCAACATTGGCATTGTGTGGCCCCGGCATAAAAGGCCGAGGCTGTTAGCAGTGAAGGTAGCTCGTAAGCCCTGGTGTACACTTGGCGATGGTCCTTCACGGGCTCTGTGCTGCTGGACTAGCACGTCTGTTGAGACGGCGTGAGGCTCGATGGCAATGTAAAAGATGATGTAATAAAATACTACTTACTGTCTGGTTACTAATAGTTTTCAAAAAAACAATCTGATATTCGAGACTGGCTCTCATTGCGAACCTGGGATTTACATTTGCTTTGAAGAAATTTATACTATGTTGTTGTTGTTTTAGCCTTCTGAGTCCCACTGCTGGGCAAAGGCATGTTAAGATAAACAGAAGTGTGGCACTTTTCGTTTCAAAAAGTACCACATTAATCTTGAACAGAAAAATGTGCTGATTTGTGAAATGGTTTTGGATCTATAGATCTTAAATACGATAGGGCTCTGTAACAATTGCATAGTTAAATATTTGATTTCGATCGCTATTCAAATTAACTCATAAATCGTAAACAAGTTAAAAATCCGATTCTAACATTTCACACAACACTTCTGCACATGGAATAGTTTACCGACTGAATTCTATTTCTTAATCACATCTTTTATTTCACCATTATTGCCACCGGGCCCGAAACTTCACCACACTCTGCTATCACCCAAAATAATATTACCATTTGAAACAATTGGTCATACTAAATTGTATCAACTCTGAAGCTTAACATTCTTAGCTGAATAATAATTGGTGTATGAAATTGAAGCAAAATTTATTCTAATTTGAAATCTACTTTGCAGGTGTCTCGCCGAATGTTTAAGTATAATCCCTTGAAAGAATGACAGAATCACATCACTTAGTTGCCTTACGTTTGGTGACTTTCGCCGCTATTCTATACCATATACCCCCTGTATAATCTCCGAGAAGACGATCACTCTGTTTCTAACATTTTGTGTTACCAAACGTTTTTCTGTTGGGTTAGGTTAGCTTATTGTCTGTGTATTGGACATTTAGATAGGAAGACAAAATAAGCATGTCATTGTGCATTTCTTATTTGTGATATTCATCATGTATATTTTAGGTTATTATTTTTGCATTTGTAGAAGGAAAGCATTTTATATTTTTCATAACTTTTACTACATAACCCAACAGAAAAGCGGTCGAATTTTTTTTTCTGAATTACCTGTATCAGTTAAAAATATACAATAAAGAATAAAACACACAATATCAGTAGCGTAATGGTTTTCTCCAAGCGGTGGAAGTCGCCAGACAGGCGCCACTTGCAAGATTACTAGTTTCATGTCAGCCAGTATTTTTGCAAGTCCCAATCATTTGCCTGTCATGTTCACAGTCACACTGGGATTTAGATTAAGCTTCTTCTCTCATTTAAACAGCATGACATTAATATCCTGTCGGCAACTACCGTTGTTTGCGTCTGATATTAGAAATTTAAAAAATGAGGGTAGTTCCATTTTTAAGCGTCGTGATTTTGGCACTTTAGACGCAAGCGGCGATCGTCGCCATTATATAATCACTAAATTGTGTAAATGTGCAATTGTAACACCCATAAACTGATCTAGCCTCGCTTGTCCTGAGATATCATCCCGTTCTTACCGTTGCACCTCGTTCAATTTTAAGTTGCTTTAATTTTTATTTTGTTTCGTTACCATCACACTTGTACTGCTTGTTATTATTTTCACTTCCATCAAACGGTCCACTTACAGGGTTGAGTTTGAATTGGCTTCAGTTGGTTCTCCCCGAGAACGTCTAGATACATCAGGCTCTCCTCTTTGCTGAGCGCCGCTCGCGGCTCGCTTTCATTCTCGTTAACTCATCAAATTGGCTCTAACCGTCATGCGTCACGCGTCACGCGCGAAGCGTCGCCAAGAGGCTCGCAACACACGACACCCTTTTCAAAATTGTTCCCTTATTATTTTTCCCACAGCTCGATAATCACGAAATAAAACCGGGGAAGACTCTGAGAATTAAGATTAGCGTACCGAATCTGCGACTTTTCGTCGGCAACATTCCCAAGTCTAAAGGCAAAGAGGAGATACTGGAAGAGTTTGGTAAATTAACAGGTAAAGTGTCAATCGAATGAATTAAAGAGTTGTAATGTCGGGTTGAGTGCGTGGGGCTTGGTGTGGACCGCTGAGGGTACCCGCTTGCGTCCCGCTTGACCCGCCCGCTCCCGCCCCGCCCCGCCCGCGTCCCGTCCCGCCTCTCTCCAGTCATTGCGGCCGCCGCAGCGCGACCGCGCACGCACGGCCCAAGGCTATTCTCCCTCGAATTATTCTTGCAGCTGAATGATTATGAAATTCGAAAGGGGAAAAAGATTGGCGTTACCGTTTCCTTTAACAATCACCGGTTATTCGTGGGGAATATCCCTAAGAATCGAGATCGGGACGATTTGTTTGAGGAGTTTACTAGCCACGCACGTAAGTCCTTGTCGAATTCATAATTTGTGCTACTCGATCGCGGGCGCGCGCGGCGCGGCCGCCGGGGCCCCACCGCCGCCTAGTCTCGGGGCCCCGCCGTCCGCGCGCGACTGGCCGGCTGCCCGCCGGGCCCAGCCGCCTGTCTCGGGGCCCCGCCGTTCGCGTGGGGCTCGCCCGGGGGCCCCTAGGCGCCCGCGCCGCGCGCCCTCCGCCGTAGTTTGGAATCAAAGTGTTAACCTGATGATTGGCCTCGCCTCGAGAATGCTCATGGTAATGACTGGAGAATCTTGCTGTTGTTCTCTAGACTAGTACTTCTTCAGTACCTTATAATATGTTCTCCTGGAATATCGTTTGATTTGCTTCATATTTTAGTAGCGTAAAGGAATGATGATTGCGCCGGGATCGCGGGAAAGCTTGTTACGATGTTAGCGCGCTTGCTCCCCTACTAGTGCTGTATTCCTTTGGTATGTTTGCAGCCGGCCTCGTCGAAGTAATAATATATAGTTCGCCCGATGATAAGAAGAAAAATAGAGGATTTTGTTTTTTGGAATACGAGTCTCACAAAGCTGCATCGCTGGCGAAACGTAGACTCGGCACGGGGAGGATAAAGGTACGTCGCAGTACGGAGCTGACCCACTTATGCTTTTATTTTAATTGTCTTAAAATGCTGAAAAATTAAGAGATGAAAAAAAAACATTCTTTTTATCTGAAGTACCTATTTCAGATAGCTGTCATTCGTTTTTATACTGTCCCTTAAATGGTAAAAAGTAGTTTTATAAAACATTTTTCTATTCAAGCAGGTTTGGGGATGTGATATAATAGTGGATTGGGCGGACCCCCAAGAGGAACCTGACGAGCAAACTATGAGCAAAGTAAGTACAATCTCATGCGGTATTTTAGAATGCATCATGAGTGATGGTGTGGAAAAAATTTCAACGTTCTAGCTATCACGGTTCATGAGATACAGCCTGGTGACAGACAGACGGACAGCGGAGTCTTAGTAATAAGGTCCCGTTTTTACCCTTTGGGTACGGAACCCTAAAAAAATATGTTTGGTACCTCTGGCTTCAAACGGTAAAAGGAAACGTTTCGAGATAACTTACAAAACAGGGCCAAGAAAGAGGGATACACGATTAAGGTTAGACCATTAAAACTTTTTTAAAACAATTAAAAATAAAATTTTCTACAGATTTTTTGATGACAGAAATCATCGTGGGCGTATTATCTGACCGAACGTCCCAAATACAAATTGACGTAAAATCTACCAACCCGCGACTGACTAACGTGTTGTACTTGGTACACTCACCACCTTCGAGACGAAGTTCAACAGTGAACTACTACAGGATAATAAAATTCCAAAAACTGCGCCGCACAGCAATGCGCCAGTTGCTGAGATATTGAATGAGTATTTCGAATGCTTTTTTGGCGACTTTATAATTGTTCTCTTTGTATAATAGATTCTCATAAAGATAAATATTTGGAACATCTTACACACCGTTTCTGACTCTAAGCAAAGCTTGTGATATGGCTGACAGAGACTGATATACATACATATATAGATTAAACACCCAGACAGACACACAGCAAACACCTATGTTCATCAGTGATGAATCATTACAAAAATGCTTGCCCTCGGTGGAATCGAACCCAAGCCTTTTTGTCTCAGCACTCAGGTTCACTATCCACTGGGCCACCGAGGCAGTCACATTTTAGACGGCTATATTTTTATTATCTTTTGACCTGTCAAGTAAAACATTCCGAACTGAGCCCATTGAGGTGTAAACTCTCCTAGACTTGTATAAGATGATATAATACGCGTCCGGCAGGTGAAAGTACTGTACGTACGGAACCTGACCCAAGACATCACCGAGGAAGCCCTGAAGGAGGAGTTCGAGCGTTTCGGCACCGTCGAGCGCGTCAAGAAGATCAAGGACTACGCCTTCGTGCACTTCGACGATCGGGACTGCGCCGTGAAGGTAACTTCCTAGGTTGCTACCAACCTTAGGGTGAAACTCTTCGCACTCGCATTGGTGAATGAAATAATGAAAAATAGCAAAAAGGTACAGAAATCTAGAAAGAGCAGCTCACGAACACAATTATAGTTTTTGGATTTGTGACTCTACCCAGCTTCGCACTTAGACAAATTAGGAATTGTATATAATTAAACTTTTTAGAAATAAATTGTAATAAAAAAACAACGAAATCTAGGGCGTAGTTTACAAAAATTGGACAGACTTATTGACATTGTTACTTATGAAAACGTAGAACTTAGACCCCAATAACCGATTGAAAAATATAAAAAGTCCAACTTCTGTCATTCTGGATTACTAGATATTTAGACCATCAGTAAATCTGTTAAACCTAAATGTGACTTCTACACTCAAATGCGTGACTCCCAAAGTATTTGGCTACAGCCATGATTGCTCAAAAAGCTTGTAGAAAAGACATGCCACCAAATTCACCAATATTTAACTCTTCAATGCGACGTTTTGCCTTCATCTGTACGGTCCGGATGTGGATTTTCTTCTACAGGTAGCATTTTTCAACGAATTTCGTTAAAACTTGGTACACAAGTTTTATTTATATTAATGTTTTTTTTTGTCGTCGGCAACTTCTGAGTATTCGTATTTCCCTTAAAAAGAGGGAAAATTTCACTGACGTAATATTTAGCAAGATCGTTTAGTACCTAAATCCTAACAATATTTGCGAGTATGAACCAAATCGGTCAAGAACGAGTCGAGATATAGTCTTATGAAAATTCAATTAATGAGATGTGCCGCGAGGTTTACTATTCTGAGAACTACTAGTCTATTCTACAACCACTTTCGCTGACGTTTTAAAACCTATCTCCAAATGCCCCTTACTGTCTGACCGCCGCCGCTGGCGTTCCAGGCCATGCAAGAGCTGGACAACAAGGAGCTCGGCGGCGCCAGACTGGAGGTCTCGCTCGCCAAGCCGCCATCCGACAAAAAGAAGAAGGAAGAGATCCTGCGCGCCAGGGAGAGACGAATGATGCAGATGATGCACGGACGTGGCGGGTACGTACCTTCTTCCCACTCTAGCTAGCCGTGCGAGACTGGAGGTTCCGCTCAAAAAGCCGCCTTCGAACAAGACGGAGAAGATCCTGCGCGTGGGAACGACGGATGTTGTATATCATACACGGCCGTGGCGGGTACGTACCTCCCTCTCACTCCAGCTAGCTTCCATGAGCAAGTCGAGAAAGAGGAGAAGATCCTGCGCGCAAGGGATAGATGGATGATGCAGATGATGCACGACCGCGGCGGGTACGTACCTCATTCTCACTAGTTAGCTGCCAGAGAGCAAGTAGCCAGAAGCTACAAGTCTAAGACAAGAAGATGAAGGAAATCATGCGCGCAAGGGAGAGAAGGATGATGCAGATGATGCACAGCCGCGGCGGGTACGTAGCTCTTTCTTACGTTAGCTAGTCGTGCGAGAGCAGGATGCCGCGAGACCTGAAGGTCTTGCTTAGCAAATCATCCTCAAGAATACCTTCCGCACCAGACAATGACGTGTGGTAGTGTTTCCCATTTAGTGTGTACCAGTGTCGAATAGCCAAAATAAAAACCGGGTCGCAGCAATCCCTATTTGTATTATATATATTATATTTTATTTTAGTTGTAATTTATTGTATTACATGTTGTTTAAACGTATTTCGAGAAGGACTGTATGAAAATTACTGGTTTGTGGGTGTCGACAGAATAATGTCTTGGAAACACTGAAATACTCGAATTCTACCATGGTGGGTACGCACTTGCAATGTCTTCTTTACATATTAGGTAAGGAAGCCGAGAACAGGATAGCTCAAGTCTCTCCAACCCGAAGTTAACTGAAAAGGAACCTAAAAAGAGCCATGACCTGTAATGGTGCCACATCATAATTCATGAATCCAGTATCGCGCGAACATTGTTGTCGGGCCGGAGCGATCAAAACCTCGTTTCCGGTCGTCGACCTTGCGCATACGCGTGCGAATTGCACAGTCGTCGATACCCGATAATGATGTCACGTGATCTGAGCTCGTGTGCGAAATGCCGGCAATAATTTAGGCCTTTGTTTCTGAAAACAATCAAAGACACGTGGTTTCCATTGCTCTATTTATCTTCTTGGAAATTACATTTTGATTAAACGTTTTTGGCGCTGATACAAATCTTACACAGATTCCGTTCATAATTATAAATTATGATCCAAGAAATATCCCGAAACTGTTTTAATGAAATTATTCTAAATTTAGTTTCAGCTAGTGAAGGACACTCATATGATTTATATTTTGAAGAGGTACCATTATTTTTCACGAATACTTTACAATATTGCAAAAATCGTAACGCCTGATTCTCTAAACAGCGCAATGTGCGCACACACATAGTAAGAACAATATAAAATGGGCCTCACTTTTATAGTACTTCATTTTATCTATAAAAATGCCAATAGGTGACTTTTAACTTACATTTTTCTGCACACTTGATGCAAACTGATCGGTTTTATTGGAAATATATAAAGAGGTCCACCAACCCGCACTGGGCCAGCGTGGTGGATATGGCCCAATCACTCTTAGTGGGTAGGCCTACGTCCTGCAGTGGACTATTAAAAAGGCTGGTACAGTACAGTATATAAAGAGGTCTATGTCTAGCAGTGCATTTTCTACGGCTGATAAGATATATTTTATCAGGTGGCTATTGAGAAGCAAGTAAAAGAAAAATAATATGCCATCGTCATAAGGAATACCCTTAAAATGCCGTTGCTTCTTATTATCTATTAATATACTATCAGAATTACTTTGATATATGTAACAAAAAAAAAGTCTAGCCATTGACACGAAATAAATGAATGAATTATCTGTTCTAATTTGGGATCAATATAACTAAAGAGCAATACAAATGTATAAATTGACTTGATAATGAAATACACGCATCCAGAGGTTTAGGTTAGGTACCTTCCATGTTAGTGTACTACGTTTTAGGCTGCATTACTGCTTCATATCAGACAAATTGTGGTCAAACGTGAATCTTATTTGTAGGCAAACACGATCTTATTGGAAATCAATGGGATCTATGTTCAGAAAAACATAGTCTGGATATTGTAGTCGTGAGCAAATTTGTAAAATATGAAGTGTAGAGATGTTTGTTCTTTCAGCAGCTTTCGCAGCGATAGCAGGCACTCTTAAAGAAGCTGCCGCACTAAATTTGATCTGTTTAACCTGCAATGTGAACAATCAATGAGTTTTAGTCTACTTATATATCTCACTCAACCCAACAAAACCGCATGAAAGCCATATAGCAGCGATTATAGTACAGCTCTTTGGAGTAAGCTGTCGAAGCTGTGGTAGTGGGTGCGTGTAACGTGTGGCTGTTAACTGTCAGATTTGATTGGTGCAGCTGCTCGCCCGTGCACGCGCTGCGCGGACGCACGCCGCAGCCGCCGCCGCGCCACCCGCAGCCCCGTCCCGACTATGGTACGTAACACACGAACATACAAACACGAACATACACGTACACACGAGAGCGACACGACATTCACGCGCCGTGACGGAGTTTCACTGCATATTGATAGATATTTGACACTGCAAACTTTTATGTATCTAGCTTGCTAGTTTGGTTTTGGGGCTACGTTTATGTGTGTTGTTCTAACGGATTAGTAAATTATAAAGTTTTTTTGGTCGAACGCAGTTTTCTTTATTTTGTCGCGCTTTTTACGAGTACTTTGTTCGACGTCGTCAACTTTGCAATAACGTAGCTGCAACGTTGACGTATTTGTATATGCAGTTAAACCTCGACACCGTAAACGGTGGTTAGACAATAGTTCAGTTACACTCGTTTTGGAACTGTTTATGGGAACTTATCAAATATATATCGTCATAATCTTGCAACTCGAACGTAAAGTCTAACTACCGTGTTTCAAACAAGACACGCATACATTGACAGCAATTAAGATAGGTGGAGGGATTTCAAACTGTATCAATTCATTATTTAAGTATCATACAAATCTCCCGCCATCTACCTCTCAGTCCGTTTCTTTCTGTGACACGATGAAATGTGAACACGGTGTGGTCTCCACGCGCACACTCGCACATTCCGCTAAACCCCTACTAACAGGAAGGCCGATACTATACACTTTGTTAGACTACCCACAATTTTTGTAGAAGTACCCAATTTTCAGTTGTGTTTTTCATAAAATCATCAATGATTAGTGATATTATCGTATTTGTTTATTGACGTTATCATTTATTACTTTTAAATGACAGTGTATCGTTAACGCCTCCAAAAAAACGTCCATTAATGCTACAATAGGCTAGTGATTAATCGCAGCTAGGATAGGAACGATGCATGACGTCGACAGAACCTGACCTCTCGATATTAATAAACGAAAGGGCTACATCGTCATCACGTGTAATAACAGTATTAACAACCATGCATGCTCTGATCCCGACATGACATTGTACCGCTGCTCTCGTGGAGGTCAGATAACATCTGTGACAGTTTGTTGGCATTGTTTCATCGCTTCGATTCGGTGGTGGGAAGAGGAGAGCGGAAGAGCGATATTGTGATTAGTGTTGAGTGAGGAGGTAGCGGCTCGATGCGTGGTGCGTGGTGTGCAGTAGCCGGCATGGCGCGGGGCATGCACTAACGTACGAGTGTCGTGGAGGCTCGCAGCCCACGCGGTAGCTTTAAGTTAGCATAGTCTAGCTTAGCCTCTAAAAGGCCTGTGTTGTGTGTTTATAGATTATGATTACGACTATTACGGGTACGGTGATTACCGAGGTGGCTACAATGAGCCATTTTACCGGTACGATGAGTTCTATTTTGATTACGCGGGGCCACCGCAACCGTCCGCCGTCCGCCAGCCTCCCAACAGACCGCAACCGGTGGGTCCCCACACACACTCACTATTAATCACTTATTTACCTAGTCACTAGTCGCTGTACTCATCATTTGTTCTATCGATTTTTTTTGTTTTGGCGAGGGTTCGGACGAGTTCCGTTCCGTTACGATATTGGTATCGGAGTGTCAGGGCGCCGCCGCGCGGTGCCGCTGCAGGCCCGACGGCGGACGCACCCTCGGGCCTGCCCGCCTCCCACTAACAGCCCGTCTCTGACCTGTACTCGTTGTTTTCAGTTGCCATTTCACGTTTGCACCGCTTAACGTCATTCCGCTTGTCACCCCTCATGTAGTGCTTTGCTTAACCCATACTAAATGGCGCACGCCCTCGCTCCGCCCCCGCCCCCGCCCCGCCCGCTCCCTGCGCTCCAGTAACCTTGTGTAATTTGTCGTTGTTGCAACGAGCTAGCGATATCTCGAGGAGACTAACTGATCCGCTTGGTAAATGCCTCAGGACGACGAGCTCGCTCTCGGGCCCAACTCGCTTTACTACGATCTAACCGGAGGCATTCAGGTACCCGCACACTTTATATATTCCAAATTATACTTAGCATTATGTTGTCTCGATGTTTAGGATCTAGATACATAATTATATGCATTTTTATTAGATATCCATGTAGAGATTATATTTTAAAATTTAATATTATTGCCTTTCTTTGGCATGAAATTTTGGCCACAGTACTACTCGTAATTGTTTAGATTAGAATGGAACTGTAACTCCATAGTGTCTACAGTAGTAGGTACCTGACTGTTTCAATACTTATAAATCTAGAATTTGCTTATTTATTCAGCGGTGGAAGTGTCCATTTTGTGTTTTGTGTTAACAACAGCTTCCCTAACCACTATACGCTTAACAAAATGGATCTTTTACTTTAAATACTACCAAAACTATTCACGCTTTTGAACGTTGTCTGTAGATGTAGCGTTCGAAAGTTTTCCACAATAGATAACTCAATATAGTTAGATTAGAACTTAATTTAATATAGCATTATAGCGATTGTTTTTTGGAGCATGTTAGTTAATATTTTTTCTTTAGTTTTGTTCCATTTCTATCGAAAGTACGCAGCTGTATTTAAAGCTATTGAATGTATGTAGAAATAGTCCAAAAACTATTGAAATATTTTGACCAGTTCAATTAGTCTGGGTCTCGCTACAAGAATTTGTGTATCTATCCATATCCGTTTTTGGGTCTGTCTCACTAGTCCCAAGTTCGCCCGCAATAGTGTCATTTCTTAAAAAATATTCTTCCCTCTTTTAGATGGGTGAATGAGTTTTTTTAATATAAAGAAAAAAAAAACAAATTCTTGTAGTTTCACTTTCGTATAGCGAGACTCTATCTAGACTTAAGATATTCAAGATATTTTGTCGAGTTCTTTTGTGTTTTCAAATTTAGCATGATACTATTTTTCCCTATTAGTAGATTTATTTATTATTTCCATACATAACAGGACAGTAAGTATTGGTTTTAATTTTATTTGTAATTGCTATCCCAGATTTTTCAATACAGTGTATGAAAAAAATAGTTGCTGCCCAAGAAACAGTGGGTTTTCTTTTTAAGTAAATTCTGAATAATTTCCTTATTTTAAAAAGGTAAAATAAAACCAATACTCACGACACTGACTGTATTGCGTAATATATCGCAAAAAATAGTTAATAGATCTAGTTTTGTTGCCAAGATGTTTACTCTACTAACATGTGAAGTCAAATATCTACCTCCGTTCCACCAGATAAACCCGAACTTTTATTGCCTCTAAATTTCTACTTACCTGGACTACATTAAAGAAAACCTGAAAAATGACACTGTATTTTCATCATCACAGAGCTATTACAACCAGAGAGTCGATGGTCAACAATGGTCGATGGAGGAAATTTGAAGGAGATGCATTGATTTAATGTGACATGAGTTAGAAAAAGACATGAAAGATTTCTCGATTCAGTGGTTGTTGCCGTGTTTTTCTCACGATAGTGTCAAACTCCAATTCATATTTTACTGTTTTGCCCGCTCTGGGCAAGATTTTCCATAAATTTTTGTGGTTGGAAATTGCGGCAAGCGACAACAGCGCTATCTCTCTGGTGTATTAGCTCTGTGGTATTTATAAATAAACTATGATCAGAACGTTAATTTTTTAATTATTTATTCAGTAATCATTGTCTATAGGTATGTAGTCGTAGAGTGTACTCTACGGAAAATACGGTTAGGCTACCTGTGAAGTTGTACAGGTCAGGTGTAGCCTGACCATATTTCCCGAGGGAAAACTAAATTCCACGGGAGAAATAGCCGCAAATCTAAGAAATAGTATGGACTGGGATTCCGTTCTTGGTATGTAGAGACGAGCAATAAATATGTAAAGTGTAAGGGCAAATAAATAAAAGTTGCGATCCATATTCGTTTCTTGACCAACGTTGGTTCTTGACACCTTGATCACGGCTAACGGACGACAATTACCTGAGAGTTGTCAGAAAAATAGCCCGATCTAATTTGATACCCCAATCGCCTTCAGCGTGCTCAACTAATACGGACGTATCGACGCTCGGTACCATTTTGGCGTCATAAGTGTTGGACGAATTTGGACTGGGGAACTTTGAATGAAATCAACCTAAGTATAGGTGTGGATACAAACTGCGCAATATTCAATTCTGACTGAAGCTCACATAAAGCTGCGCGTTGAGTAGGTTTCGCGCAGCTTGTAGCTAACTTCATATCCGCTGACTTGTATGATCCGGCCTATAGTGACACATATTTTTAAAACTTCTTAGTTGGCTTGCATGTCTGAATGCGAGCCGCCAGATCATGGGCAACTTGAGTACCAATTAATATAGATTATGTTTTTGCTTTAGATATGCGCGGGAATGCGAAGCAAAGTATTCGTTTGTTAAAAACCAACAGAATAGCTTCATTTACCTAGTCTCACTTCGCTAAACCGTTTCCACAGGATCTACGCTGAGCGAGGTTAGATAAATGAAGAGATTCAACGTATTCAGCGCTTCATATCCTCTCACATCTTTGGCGGAAACGTAGCCGAAGAAGCGTGATTATGGCGATGACAACCACGCGATGCATGATAAGAAGTGCATGTATGAATTGGACAAGATGGCGGCAGCCATAAACAGACCTAGCATGAAAATAGCTATAATAACTATCATGGTAGAAAAAGGGCTCTTAGGTCTTGTCGTGACCGTCTGAAGTTTATCGGCCGTTGCTATCGCTACGGAAACATCGTAGAATCAGTGATTCTAAACGCTTGCACAGTTTTCATACAGCTTCGGTCGACGTCAGTACTAACGATCAGTAGAAGACAACAACAGTTATGTCTAACCTATGGTCCTTTTTCTGTTATGCGGATATCCATTTGTGTGGACTTAGCCTCCGCTGCATGATAGTAAAAGGATCCTAAAGGTAACGCAATATGTCAGTACTGACGACGCGTGATGGTCAGGACAAGAATAAAATTGCGCCAAGAGGTTAGATGGGCGCTCGCGTTGGCATAGCTAGAGATTTTCACTATGGGAGGCAGCTGCCTACTTTTCTCACCCTAGAAAAATAGAACGTATTGACGTTTTCTGGGGTGGGCAAACTTCTTTGCACACTTTGACTTCTTTTGTGGGTTTGTCCCTGTTTGGTGGAATGGAGGTGACTTGAGAGCACATGTTAGTGCACAGAAGTAGCCGATGGTACAGCGGTTGTGTATGCGTAGGCTGGGTCATGTGGGACGGGCGGGCGATGGGCGCGGCGCGCGGCGGCGGGCGCGGCTGGGGCCCGTGGTGGTGCGCGACGCGGCGCGCGTGGCCGCCGCACGCCCAGCGCCATGCGTGGCAGCCAGCGCGCCAAGCCAAGTTTACCAGGTCAGTACTCTCACCACTCACACACACACACACATACTATACAGGGTTATTTCTAATCAAATAGCATCCGTTTAAGGGCTTATTCTGTACATCAAAACTAAAAAAAAACAGCTGTTTTATATACCATACGTTTTGTCGCGGGCGAACGATATTTTTCTATGGAACAACATTTTCTTTTTTGAGTTTTTACGAAAGTCGCAGAACAAAAGTTGTTAGTTTTGATGTACAGAATAAGCCTCTAAGAGGATGCTATAATTGATTAGAAATAACCCTGTATATTAAGCATCATTGATGGATTCACTAGGTTAGTTCACGAAATGCAAAGATTTTTGTGTACATGTGATGTATTTTGGATTTTAGATGAGTGTAGGTACCTCTTATACAACGCGGTCACATTAACTCGACGCATCGCTGGAATTTTTAAGCAATTTTTACTCGATTTTAATAAACAGGTAGAAACTTATCTTTTAACAGATGATGGTTCTGAACCTTTCGTGCGGGAGTCCGACTCGCATTTGGCCGGTTTTTATTGCACACCGTACTTGAGCGCCAAAATAACGTCACATGGTCAAGCGTCCAGTTAATGTGACCGCGTTGTACATTGCCTGGTCATGGCCGCAAAATGAGTTTTTGTAAACTTACAATGAGTAGTTTATCTGTAAATGCCAAAAAAACAAAAAATAAGTTTTTGAATTTCATGCGCTGACCTAGTGAATCCACCTCAATCGGCTATGACGACGTTTCTTTCGTGTACTCCGGACCTTCACTTATCTGGTGACTATGCCCAACTTAAATAACTAATAAGTTTTACTTACAAAGGTTGTCCTTGCGACTACCTGATGCTTTTTAACATCAGGTTTGTCCTAATAAAGTCAACACAAAATTAAATACAAGACTTTTTTCTTTAAATGTTTTTATACTCTTGACTTATAAATGTAACAACCTTTACCACATGCAAAGAGAATGTAAGTTGATTATATTGCCTTACGCTGTGAGAGCATTGGGAGCACCCTATTTAGATCATGCTATTGTCTATCTTGTCATCGTTTATTTGTTACTTGTTCAATGCATAAGAATATCTGTGATCAAAATTCTAAATTTAATTAGAAAATTTGGACTCTCTCTGGCCAACGAACGGCAGACCTTTTGCTGAAACAGTTTCTTTCGTTGCAGCATGTTTGATGGTTTGCGTGTAATCTGGAAATACTTATTATCGGTAACTACCTCTCCCTCTCCTTCCTATACCTATCCTTTCCTCAAGGGCTACCACAAACTTTGTTTATATTTGTTGCACTGATGCTCGATCGAGTGACGAGTCCAAATTTTCTATTTGAAGTTTGTGGGAGACGCCTTGAAAGAAATAACAAAGATGGATATTAATAATTATACTATTAAAGTCATGAACATTATAGTCAAAGTCAAAGTTATTTATTTACTTGAACATAGGTAGTATACAGGTCTTAAATAATAAAATGTTTCACTACATTCAGTCCGTGTTGAACATGCAAATATATTGTACATATTAATTATAATCTCAAAATTTAATAATAGATGTTCAAATGAATTATTTATATTAATAAATAAATGTCAGGAAAATATCAATACAAATGTCAATTTTTAAAACAAAACACCACAGAGCTATCAAAACACATATATATGTTTCACTTTGTCTGTTACAAAGTTTATTGACCAGAACTATAAAACGAGGGGAATCATAAAAAATAATAAACAAGTAACAATGACTTTAGTCTTTGGCTCTGGCATAACTTAGATGTGTAAGTCACTGGCAAACCACGCTTTTCAATAAACCGGTTCGGCCATTTCTACAACTTTACTATGGTTTCTTGTTTTACCATCTTTGTTATTTTAAACAATGTTGTAGTCACTCGAAATGTGTTGTCGTATAATATTTCGTACTATAGTCCTTAGATATTAATCAGAACATAATAGTGTACTTAGTATTTTACAAAGTAGAATAAATTTTAGTGATACATGGATCGATTTTCTTCGTTCAGCCTTGACTTTTGTCAAAATCTACCGCATTATCAAATTAGATTTAGATGTGAAAATCAAATACACAAGACAACTCGAGAACCGTTACTAAACATTGCAAAAATGTTATTAAAATTACTATGTTAGACATAGATATTTGCTAGTAGTCCGTGCAGAAATTCTATACGGCACTGGTTGTCAGAGTTATATTGAAGCAACTTTTTAATCTGCACTGCGACTAATCGTCGTTGAATGTGGCGAGTTGTTTGTGCGTAGGGCTTAATACCAGTGGCGTAGCATGCCCCTTATCAAAATTAGTTACGTGCCCAAATGAACGCTAAAGATTTCTCACGAAAATAACAAAAAAACTTAAATAAATATTTATTGACTAACTTATCTCAAAAATACATAAATACACATTTATGGACTATAAGTTATAACATCCTCCTAGAAATTGAGCTACCTCAACAATTCAAATTAAAAATACACTTTTCTTGCATTTTTTTCGGCGAATTGATTAATTAAATCGGCTATAGCTGAAGACGATTTCAGTTTTTCTAAAATTTCTGCTTCTATAGACGGTTTCTGCCGCGTACGTAACCAATGTTCGCAACTGGTTGCGTACGAGGAGTATTTCCTCTTCGTAGGTTGCAAAGGAAGAATATCTTTTTCCGCATACGCAACCATCAACTTTTTTTACACTACTACACTACGTGCGATAGACTAAAATCGGTGGTTCGTTAATCGCTCATGTTACTACTGAATTTATGAATACAAAATGACAATGAGTATTTTTTTAATGACATATGTCAATGTGATAGCTGTCATAATCTAGAATGTATGACAAGTGTCAGAGGGACAGCTGTCAACTCGAAAGTAGTTTGTCTCCGTAATTTTAGACCATTACTATCTTCATAAGAATGAGAGAGCTTAACTAGATCTACATTTTCGATGTAGATCTAGTTGAGCTCTCAACAGCTGTCAAACTCAAAAGAAAAATATCTCCATAACTGATTATTCTAGATCATTACAGTCTTCACAAAATGAATATTTCAACTAGATCTATCGTGTAACAGAAGTGTTTACCGAAATGCAGATCTAGTTGAGCTCTCTCACTTATGTGAAGTCTGTAATGATCTAGAATAAAGAGTTAAAGAGATATTCTATAATTCTACTTTTGATTTTGACAGCTGTCATCGGAAATGTAGACCTAAGCTCTCTCATTTTTGTGAAGACAGTAATGGCTTAAATTATGGAAACAAACAACTTTTGAGTTTGGTAGCTGTCCCACTGACACCTGTCATACATTCTAGAATATAGCAGCTATCACTTCGACATCTATCAATTTTTAAAATAAAAAAAAATATTTTTACAAATTATTTCGTATTCATAAATTCAGTAGTGCCATGAGAGATTAACGAACCACCGAATATAGTGTATCGTACGTAGTGTAGTAATGTAAAAAAGTCTTTGATTGCGTATGCGGAAAAAAATATTCTTCCATAGCAACTAGTTGCCTACGAAGAGGAAAAAGTCCTCATACCGCAACCAGTCGCGAACATTGGTTGCGTACGCGGCCGAAACCCTATAGACAACTTTTGGGCGCACACTTAACCCTGAAAAAAGAGATGTTTTTCCTGGAAGCCCGAGATTTTTGCTTGCACACGTTAGGGGCGCCTGTAGCTCGGGGGCCCGTATAATTGATACGGCGGTAGCTACGTTCCTGGCTCATACAGTGGGTGTTGCAGGTAAACGTAAATTGGACGGGGGTCACCAAAACGTCGGCGGGGCCAGCAAGCGGCGGATGGGCGCGCCGAGCTAGCGCGCGCCGCCGCTGAGCGGGCCCCGCCGCCGACGCGGGCGGGCGCCGACCCCTGTCTCGGAGACTACAAGCTAGCAGGGGAGCCCTCGGCGCCCACGCCGCCCGCACTACGGTTACGTTTACGTCACGCCCGCTCCTCGACCACGCCCGGAGGATCGTACCACTTTTCTATATATGTGTTTTTTTTATTTGATTTTCGAGTTTTCGATTTTGTAACGCATATCGATTCGGTAAAAATCTTAAAGTAGGACGTTATGAGATGTTTCGATAGTAAGTTTCCCGTTATGCTTATGTTTTCTCCGTACTAGCCGTATATATGTAATATATACTCTTTATTGGAGGGCGCGCGGCCGCGGTTGCCTGTTTGCGGCCGCGCGCGGGTCGCGGACCCGTCGACTGTCTGTTTTTTTTAATACATGTTATTCGATATATTTTATTCCTGCGAACGCATTTTGCGATGTGATGTGTATTTTAGCAGTAATTATTATTATTATAAGGAGTTTGACTGTTGTTTTTTGACATACTTACAACCTAGGATACTGAGAATGAAGTTGATGGAATGAAATATAGAATGAACTCTCGACGACTCTAGATTACGGCTAAAATAGAACCACCTTTACTGTACTCGACAACATTTCCGACTGTGTTCCTGCTTTAGTTTTTTTGCTTTATTATTATTACATATTTCCCTTTAAATACATTAGTGTGAGGAAGTAGTATTGTAAAGTTCAGGATTTCTGTAATGTTCTGTAATATTAATTATCGCTGTACTACTAAACGTTGTTTTTGTATTCGACCACATAGCATGCCCCACTGTTAGCTCTGACTTGTATCAATCTTGTATCAGTTTAATGTGGAATAAATTTGCAAAACTGTGTTTGCCTTATTAAATATTTTGTTTTCATTCGTCATCTGTTCCCGGAATCACCTACTACAAAACAGAATTAGTTAGGTTAGCTTACAATAATTTATTATAGGAAAGTAGAAAGCGGACGGAGCGGTTGGCGACTAACTTGACGAATAACGGCTCTGAAAAGGGATAGGGATAGGATACACTATATAGGCCGAATCTAACTTCTTGATGGCTGCGATGTTAGCTGTATACAAGCTGCGCAAAACCGGTTCTTTCCCGTGGTTCACCTATTTTGTCCACCTGGTGGACCACGGGTAAACATATTCTTCCGTGGTCCACCAGGTGAACTAAGGTGAACCATAGGTAATTATTATTTAACCGTGGTCCACCCTTGAGCACACAATCTTTTTGGTCTTTCGTTGACGTGCTTCACTGTAATTGAATCTTTTTCACTTTTTCAAGAACTTACAACGTACCTATTGTTTCTTTATCGTTTGACAATTAATCTTTGAGTATTTCCTGACCATCTAACAGAATTAGATGTGTTCTGTTTAATGAAATAGTGCTCCGTCCCTGATCGCTTGTGAGTAAAATTAAATCTTATTAAAATGGGAGATACGCAAGACGAAGAAAGCGATTTGCACTATATTACCAGAAAGGGGGGCACTGTATTGGTGCATGATGTATATTTTTTCTACAGAGTCAAAACCTTTAAAAAAACCGCAGCGGTTTTATGGAGATGTGCGGAGTACAAAAAAAGAAATGTACCGGAAATATTATCGTTAAGGTAAGTCAACATTCCGGAAGTCCTGTTTCGTAAACCTCCACGCTCCTAGAACTTTTCAAAAACTAAAATTGATTTTTACATTTTTAAAATCTTTCAGGATGGAAAGGTGACAAGAAAAAAAAATCATTCATGTGCATCTGATTTTTCCAAAATTGTGGTTGCAAATGAAATTGAATCTTTGAAAAACAAAGTCAAAAACACTGATTTGCCTTTAACACAACTTTATAAGGATAGTGTTGATATTTTAGAAAGTAAAGGATTGAACATGGTTACGCAAATACCGTCGTTTTCGAGCATACAACACAACTTATATACAATAAGAAATAAATCTTTAGGAGTTACTTGTAAAAAAAACTATTTATAGCGATTTTAAAGAAGTGGAAGTTCCCATCAAATTTGCACACTTGGTTTTGGCAAACTATTTTTATGAAGGATCGCGAATCATTGTCTTTTGTTCAAAAAGAACTAGAGAGATCATTGCTGATGTTACTGAATATTTCGGTGATGCCACTTTTTCTTGTTGTCCGAAACCATTCCAACAATTGTACATATTACATGGAGATATCGGAAGTACTATAACGACTACAAAAGTTGTACCGCTGATATACGTATTGATGCCGAACAAAAAACAGGAATCATATTCGATTGTGTTCGATTTAATTAAATCAAAGTTACCAAATTTCAATCCTAAAACAATGCATCTTGATTTCGAGAAAGCCGCAATAAATGCTATTTTATGCGCTTTTCCACATGTAACATTGCGCGGTTGTTTTTATCATTGGAAGAGGGCGATTTGGAAGAAGGCCAAAAAGTTAGGCTTAAAATCAAAAGGAGAAAAGCGGATCGCTGCATTAATTGCTGCTCTACCTTTGATACCCAATGAAAGCATCAAAGAAGGATTGGAGTATGTTAAATCTGAAAGCAGTGATAGCAAAAAAATGTTACTCTTCTTAAAGTACGTTGAAAGTTTTTGGCTGACTGATAAATTCAGTGAAATTTTGTGCGTATTTGGTGAAAGACACCGCACCAATAATAGTACAGAGTCTTATCATCCGAAATTGAATAAAGAAGTAAATAAAAGAAATGCAACGGTAATAAATCTATTAAAAGGTTTAACAAAACTAGAAACATCAAGTTTCAAGACAACATCGAAGAGAAGAAAAATATATATTGATAACGACGATGATATTCTGGGGATACAATTACAGTTAATAAATGGTGAAATTCCAATCAATTTCGCATTGGAGAAACTACGTTGAGAGCAATTTTAGTTTTAAGTAATCATCATTTTAATTGAAGTAAATTATTTCAATAAATGAATTTAAAAAAAAAAATCATTCGGTATACTTCTTAATTTGTCGGGATCAATGTTGCATAGATTTAATCTAGCCAATGAAAAGAGGTGGACAATAGGCAATATATTTCAATAAAAATAATTTACGAGAGTTTAAGGTGGACCACGGAAGAATATGTGAGTTCACCTATTTTGTCCACCAGGTGGACAAAATAGGTGAACCACGGGAAAGAACCGCGCAAAACCCAATCCTGACTGAAGCATTGGATTTTGCGCAGCTTGTAGCCAACTTCACAGCTGAAAAGAAGTTGATTCGGCCTATACAGTACGTGCCCTGCTTGCTGGTTCTCTCTTCCCAGCGCAATTCGGTTGAAATGATGCGTGTCAGTTAGCAAACAACTCATTTTGTTTCTTCGTATGGTACGAGGGGTTTATAAAATTCGAACTTACGAAACTTTCATATTGTATTGAGTATCCGCAAAGTTGCGTCTAGGTTAGTCGTAGCCGTTCGAATATTCAGTAATACAGTTAGACTTAAGTATGAAACCGAATGCAGCTTAAATTCCGCGACTCACAGCTCAAAAGATTAGGTAGTACATTTCTAGTTGGAGCTCTTTATACGAAGAGTGTGCCAACTGCATGCATGGCCACGTGCGTCCACACACTCCAGGAGGCGGCGAGGCGAGGCTCTCGCGCGAGCGGAGCCGGCACAAGAGTAGCCAATAGCCATCCACGCGAGGAATGACGAAGCAAGGCGAGGCGGCACGAGCGCACTATCCACACTCGTGCTCGCGTCCCCTCGTGTCGCCTCGCGGAGTGTGTGGACGCACCATAACAGTGTTTTATGAGCTCCAATACTTCCATCTTGCGCAACGGACAGCATCTGGGCGGAATTATTGGAGCTCATATATATGACAATCATGCTATTGTAGGTATAGCACGTAGGTAAATCGCCTTTTCTGAACTCGGTCTTATATAGGTAATAATATCTAGAAACTCACGAATGTTGAGGATTTGGCAAGTTTTATGGTAGTCCGTTACCGTTCCGTAATTTGTGGCATGATTACTTAATCTGCTTTGTGGTTCTGGCTGTCTGTTGCGGCGAAAGGAAATATTAGTAAGTATCTACTAGATTTCTGAACTTAAATGCTGCTCGATCCCGGAGCAATGATTGTTTTTTATAGAACCCTTTTCGTAGTGCTTTCTTTGACCGATCGTCAAAGAGCGAGTCTCCACAATGACAAACGCCAACATTAGTCTGCGCAGTGCATCCTATAAATGGAAAAGTTGTTTTAAGTAAATGTCGGTGGCGATACGCTCTTTAGCCATACGGCACTTTTCATCTTTAGATACGTCGCATCACATTGTCAATACGAATATGATACCTATACTTATTATGGTCTTGCTTAGAAGGATTCATGTGGCAACTCTTCGCTTAGGGCTTTTTATGCTAACGCGATGCGTCACGTTAAAAACTCTTGCCGTATCCCCACTCTCCACGAGGCGACACGACGGAACGCGAACACCTGAGTGTGGATGTGTCGCTTTTTCTCCGCGCCCGTGCCTGGTACGAGGGTCTCGCCGAGGCGTTCGCGAGGGTGTGGATGGGCAACAGATTATTTTGTTCTTTTTAAACCTTGTTCATCCTGACTGGGTGGGGTGTAAATAAAACAGGTAATTAGTTTAAAGTCGTGTATTCAACTATGTATTGTGTGTGTGTGGGCGCGGCGCGGGCGCTGCCGCGGCGCGTGTCCCGGCGTCATACGGTGTCGTGCGCGGCGGCGAGGCGCGCGGCGGGCGCGCGCGGTGGCGGGCGCGGCGGCGGCGGCGGGCGGCGCGGGCGGCGCGCGCGTCTCCGCCGCCACAACGCCGCCAGCGCCACCGCACCCGCCGCGCCCGCGCCGCCAGCCCACCACCACGCCGCGCCGCCGCCGCCGCGCGCCGCCTCGCCCGCTGCGCCTGCGCCTGCCGACACACGCTGCTCTACCTAGTTGCCTACGCGCACACAGCCACACCTCGCCGCTCTCCCGTACTGCCTGCCTCCAACAACCTCCATGTAGCTGATTACAAAGCAGCATGTTGCCTCGTGAGTCACAAAAGGCGACACCAGATGACAAAAACGCAGCCATTTATGCAGATTTTTTTTGAATGCACACTGTCCAACTAAGATGGCCCTTCAGGGGTTGACCTGTGTTCATCAGTGTACTATTATAAATCACGTGCAATATAACACACTGTCTAGACCTCGTGCATTCTCAAAATGCCAGTGAAAAACGTCAGTAGCAGCGTTTCTGGTTGAGGCGACACGAATCATTTATTTTTAATTTTATTTATTGAATACACAGTTATCTCAACAATCAATTAATTATTGCCGATGAATCATGAATCTAAAAAGAACCCCAGGAAACCTTACAGATTAGGAACACTAGTAGCACGTAAATAAAAACCACGGAATTAAAAAAACATAACTTATGTACCTAAGTAACGCAGGATCCGATGGCTTTAATTTAAGTAACCTAAGCTCCTAGGACTGTTGGGGTTACAGGATTTTAGTAAAGTTTTTTTTTTTTAGAAAACCGTAGTATTCGTATAAGAGGTAGATCTTTTAAACTGCTAATAAATTTTTGCTTGTTAAGCAAAAAGGTTGATGGAGCCAAGTTATTTTAGTCCAGGAGGCGACTTAATTTTTTAAATATTCGCCTTACAATATTCAAAGAAAACTAGAACTAAATAAAGTTTCAAGGGTAGAGACAAAACCTTGAATGCTGTTTATTACGATATTTTAACAGCTGTTTCAAACTAGATTTAAGTAACATCTATTAAGTTATCTATTTTTAATAATAACTTTTTAGAGGGAACTTTTAAATCAATGAATATTGTAAAGTTGTTTTAATTTTTAGTTCTGTTTATGGTTGATTTTAGATGGTGTTTTTTAAAGCATGCAACACTTAAGAAGTGAAGGAAGAAGAAGCTGAAGATGGTAATGATGCGGAGGAAACAAGCGGATAAATCAATTAAATATCTAGGCGGCGGGATCATCAAGGTTTTTTTACCTTTGTCATTTGTAAAATTAGTTTTAAACTTGAGAACTTGTTCAGTTTGTTCTCGCTCAGTATAAAGACCACATACACACTATGCGGAAACGGTTGCAACAGAAAGATGTATGAAACCGCAATTTTCATACGCACTACATGCGCACTGTACAAGGATGGCTTACCGCGTTGTAGTGCGTATGAAAACTGTAGGTATTTTCGTACATTTTTCTGTGTTGGGGCAGCCGGACGCGGGAGCCAGACCCTATCAATGATTTAAAATCTGTGTAAACTATATTAGGCAATAGCAGTCCTTTAATTAGCAGTTTAGGACAATCAAGTCATCTGACAGAACAAGTAATGAAAGCAGGTACCGCAGGTACCAATTTGGATTAAAACTTTTTTTAGTCCTATCACTATCACTACATAGTATAAAACAAAGTCGCTTACCGCTGTCTATCACTATGTATTGCTTTATCTATGTTATATCTTTTAAACTGCGCAACGGATTTTGATGCGGTTTTTTTATTAGATAGAGTGATTCAAGAGGAAGGTTTATATATAATACACCTGTGAAAAGCCGGGGTGGCTATTCTATGTATATTAGGTATTTCAATATTTTGTAATAAGTTGGTCCTTGCTAAGATTTTGATGTTAAATGCTGGTGTTATAAAAAATATTCTCATTGTAAGAAATTGAAACAATGCCTATAGTACCTAAGTAGGTACTTTTTCCCAGTTTTGGTAGTCAGCTAGAATTTCAAAAAAGCGTATTGGAATCGATCACAGAAGCATGAAGGATGGTAGCGGGGGTGCGACGAGCCGTGGGGCGGGCGGGGGTTTGGTAGCTCACTTAAGGGGCTTTATTTTTTTTTGGAAATAAAATTTTAACTAGGTATTTTACAAAAATAAAGTTTTAAGCAGAAAACTTTTATTTAGATTATACGCCAAAATTGGGAGCTGGCACTTAAGTGGGTGCTTGGCAGCAACTTTACAGCCGAAAGTAATCTTCCGACTATTCGAAACAATTTTTATTTTAATCTGATGGAAGGAATTTAGATCGAGGCGTAATTTTATGAATTGTCAGTCGCGTAAAATCAGTCTTGAGATGGAATAAAATGTCTCTTAAATAGAAACTACTGAACATGTCAGTAGGAAATTGATACAATAAAATCTTTGATCCTCATCTTCGGTTCGCTGAGGAAGCTTCGGGAAGTTTGGTTCAGTGAGTTACTGGCGCTCCTGGAGTTTCTATATGTTTCCACCGTATGGATGAACTAGCTGCAGCCAGGTGACCACATAAACTGGGTCTGTGGAAGGCCTACTTGTGGGAGAGGCTGGCAACAACAACCCCCGAGTGAGCTACCAGCTGGGTGGTGATGAAGTAGTGTGAAACTCACGTGCGCGTGGCCCGGTCAGTGCGGGGCGGCGAGCGCAAGCGCGAGCGCGAGCAGCGCGGCCGCCGCGCCGTGCCGGGGCGCCGCGCCGCCTGCCATCACCAGCGTCAGTTCACCGCACAGCTGGGAACCTTGCTCCCACTAGTCCAGCCTACGCTTGACACTAGCTGTGCCTGAACCTTGCTTAGGGACTGATGAAGGCCGTAGCTTGTTTGGAGCGGTTGGGTTGTATAGTAGAGGATTAGTTAGGAGCATTTGTCTTTGGTGTCTGTTTTCGGTGAGGCAGTGAAGCCTACGGTTAACACTAGCATTGCCTGAACCTTGCTTATGGACTGATGAAGCGTAGGATTTAGGCCGTAGTCTAGTTGGAATGGGTTGGGTCGTGTAGTCGAAGATAATTAGGTACGTGATCTTAATTTGTCTTAGGCATCGTTTTTGGTGTGACGTAAAGTCTACGGCATTGCCTTAATTTTACTTGGCGACTGGTGAAACATTATGTTTTTGGCTGATGTTGCTAAAAGATTTTTGTGGCGCTTATTTTTTTTGTTTTAGCAGTGAAACTTAGCAACCTTTTGTTCGTTAATTGCCTGTATTTGGCACTATCTGGTTGTGTAGTCGAGATTTTAAGTGATAGCATTTTTTCTTAGTGAGTTATTGTTAGAATCGTTTATGTATTGGATTTATATAAAGATGTAACTGTCGGGAATTGTGTTGTGAATTACCGTTTTGTCGCTTAAGTCATAACCACTCTTATCCTAATGGTGGGGACAAAAAATCTAAATCAAGAATTTCTGTGACGTCTCTCTGTTAGTGACACGATGTAATTCAATTCTTTCAATTCTTTATTGGTATAAAACTAAGTAACATGACAGTGTTTAATACTAAAGCGCCAATCAGTGAAACAATCCCTCTACAACAAAAATATAAATGAGTGATAGCACGGTCGAGTAGTAATAATAAGCGCTGCGTCGATCAGATCAGCAGCAGGAATTCCAATCGTATAACATCATCACCAAAAGATGTAAGACGGAAATTATCTTTATGCCCAGTTTAAGGCTGGTATAATCACAGATTAGTCAGATTGTGGGCAGTGAGGGTATAGGAAAGGTCGGTAAAAGGTAGCAAAGGCTCAGGCGTTCAAGCGTTCCCAGCTGTGTTTTATTGTGCCCCATTTATTTAAAGCTAAACCAAACTGAGTGCGCTCAGCAGTCATATCGATTTTATGACAAAAAATAATTTGGAATACATTTATTATACTTTACAAATTTTGAAATATTTAAGGAACTTGCTTATAGATTAACGCACTAGTTTGTTTAGCCGGTGTCTTGCATAGACAACAGCGTCACTGTTTTATCGTAGTTGTAAATCCTGTAGAGGGCTACGCGTAGACGCTACAACTTTCTACGAGGTCGTTGCTACGAGCGCTACGTTCTTTCGGCAATTCCTATATTGTGCTTCTTCGTGTGAAGAACAATTGTGTTTTTCAATCTAAATGCATTGCTATGTGTAGTTATTGTGTGCTTTTTAAATCTACTCCAGTAAGTGTAGTAGCTAGTTTTGTATAAATCAGTGACGCTGTTATCAATAGGTTAGACTTTTATACACTCTCTGATTACAAATTAGGATTAAATACAAATGCAACAAGCATAAATGTATTAAAATCCTTAAATGACGCCAGAGAGCGTTATATTTATTATTTTATCAAATAAAGTTTGTTACCCCGGGCCCCATAGTGCGATGACTCAATGCAAGCTTTGTCCCATTGGATTAAAATATCAAGGAGATAAATAGCTATATCATGAATTACAATTCAAACTGAAAATACAACGAAACAATAATTTTGACTTAGGACTTGAAATCACAACTCTCCTGAGTCATCACAATATTAGAGAAAACAAAATAAAAATAACTATTCCTTAATTACGTAGTTTAAAATGAATGAAACAATGATATTTAAATGACAACATTTAGATATAGAAAAAATACTAAAGGGAACGTCGTTAGTAAATAAAAAAATGTGTTTTCTTGCAACAAAGTCAATATATTCTTCTAATTTCAACATTAATTATATAATTTGTTCAAAACTGGTCTAAACACCTACGTCCTACGAACAATATCCTCCGAGACAAAGATTGCATTGAACCATCATAGTACTGAGAAAATATTAAATACAGTGAACATAATTATCGATTTAAGTTTAAAGTTATTAGTTAATGCTACTACAGTGTTTAAGAGTTATTTTACACAACAATATAGAAGATAAAAGCAGGAGTAAGCAGCAGCAACGGAAAGAAGCACGGCGTGCCGTGACGGATGCTTGCCGACAACGGTCCCCAATTTACAGGGATTCAACATAATAATATGGAAGTACAATTATGGCGTTATCTTAGAAATATTGTTGCTGTCGCCATCGTAGTACGGCTAGAGCTACACGTCAGCAATACGAAAAGTACAAAGTAAAATTTAGAAACAATTACGCGGCAAACCTGTTCTGCGTAAACGCAGTGTAAAGATGATATAATTATATATAGCGTTGGAGATGCTATTTAGTGACCTTCTTTCATTATTGGTGAAGTGCAGCTTTGACCGTAGATTTAGGTACCATGTACCTAATACACATATTTATGTAACGAGGAATCTGTTAACCATTGACGGCAGCAATCAAGAAGCGAAATACACGCATAATATATGAAACGTTACTGCTTACTCCCTAAAATCTCAACAAGCTACAGTTATATATATTCGACAATTTATATAAACTTTAATCCCCTAAAATGCAACGACAAAATGCAAGTGTAGATACAATCATAAGTGAAATGCGAGTGCAGTGCCAATTGGTATATAAACAGTGATTATTTTATTAATTTGGAAGAGATATCACTTATTTAAGTTAAATAGATAATTTTGAAGAAATTTTACTTTAGAAGAGCTAAATCGATATCTAGAACACCTAGAAGTTATATTGATATGTGGATAACACACAGGACACAGGAAGTTACTTGCATACATTTACCTATATCGTATGCCAATACTTAGAAATATCTATGATATTGTTTTGGTTATTAAAGTAGCCTTGTATTATATTAGTGCCTATGCTAGGTGCAGTCTTTATTTGGTACTTGTATCGCGTTGAAAATTAGTAAGAAGTTCCCTCATTTAGTAGATAGTAATAGAACGATAAATACGAATAGCTGATGGTTCTAAGTCAGAAATTTTGTTGTATGGTTGAGCAGATAGTAATCTTCACATTTATTTTAATTCATATTAAAAATTTATGTACAATAGAAAAATAAACATATCGGAAGAGTCTTTAGATAGATTTGGAAGAAAGGTTAAAAATAAACTCACCTGCGTAAGTGAATAAGAACACTACCTTCAAATGTACAAGTCATTAGGTAGGTAACTTAAAATAGAAAATGAAAAACATATACTGTTTGTATAGAAAGACTGCACCTAGGATCGTAAGTTGTACTCTGTTAGTGGTAGCGTAGTGTAAGGTAAGTTTACGGAAAACGGCTTAAAAAAGGAGAAGGTTAGCCTTCCGTATGTGGTGGCCGACGAATATTACAAAAAAGTATTTAATTTGAAGAATTTCACAAAAATTTTAATAATAATCCAAATTAAGCATCGTTGGCAACCATAGATACATCCTACGGAATGCTACCTAACTTGAGGGCAAGATGTCGATATCTGTCTGTCCTGAGTGTGTGCTAATGTACCGACAACGTAACGTTGTAGAGCAAGTAGATGCGTCACAAGTGTGTGTTATACAGGGTTATCTTCTCATCCTGTACTAAGCCGAAAGGGGTGATTTATACCATCATTAAGAACAACTTTTAGTATGATGCCAACCCAAAATCCAAGAAAAATAAATCAGCCGTTCCATGCAAAATTGTAACTCGGAATCGACAAAATGTATGAAACAGCTGATTTTTTTTCTCTAATTCGGGGTTGGCCCCATGTAAAAGAAGTTGTTCGTAAATATGGTCCGAGTAGTGACCTCCGTTTGGTTTAGTAGGTACACCACTTTTGGATAACCTAGTATATTTGTGTGTGAGAGTGCAAGTGTGTGTAAACGTGTGTTGCAGAAATCTCAAGACACAGACGCGCGCACACACACATCTCTCTCTCTCTGTGTGTGTGTGTGTGTGTGTGTGTGTGGGGGGGGGGGGGGGTTGTATCTAACTTCACATCCGCATCCGACTTGTAAATTTTGTGTGTGAGTACGCGCATATGTATGTGGGTCACAGAAGTCACAAGACACATAGACGCACGCACATGTGTGAGTGTGTGTGTGAGAGTGTGAGAGAGAGAGGACGTGTGTGTGTGTGTTGGCGTGTGATTGTGTGTATGTATACTAACAGTGTATGGGGTGCGGGCTGGGCACGGGCGGCGCGGCGCAGTGGTGCAGGCCGGAGCAGGCGGCGGCGGGCGGCAGGCAGGCGCCCGCGCACTCGCCGCCCGCGCACCCGCCCGCGCCCACCTCCGTCACCTCCGTCCACACGGCGCGCCACCCCGCCGCGCCCACTGACTTATCCGCTATTATAAATCTGAAATTGTACAGACGGTACCAACTTTAGTACTCCTTTTAACCATCACATAGGAAGGTGCCGGTTTATCAAAGTCGAAGTATGTCTAGTTTCAGAGAGCAATAAAGATCGTTCAATTCAATTCAATTCAATTCAATTCTTTATTTCCTTAATAAATAACATTACAGTTTACACCAGTACGTTACTTATTTTACTCTTAATACTTTAAAAAAAAATTAAAAATAGGTATAAAAAAAATGTGACACTGCTTTAAGTGAGTAAATACTCAATCGTTAATAATACAAGCCTAGACATAGCTCAGCGGATTGACAAGTTGAAATGGCAGTGATCAGGGCATATAGCAAGGAGGACTGATAACTAATAGCGTCGAAAAGATCTCGAGTGGAGACCGCGTACCGGCAAGCGCAGTATAGAACGTCCACCCACGAGGTGGACAGATGATCTTATCAAGATCGCAGGATCAGGCTGGATGCAAGCTGCGTCCAACTGGTCTTATTGGAGATCCATAGGAGAGGCCTCCCTTATGTGCAGCAGTAGACGTCCTAAGTGGCTGATGGATGGAATAACACAAACCTGAATAGTCTTCTAAGTACAGCTAGGGCCTAGTGTTCGAAGTTCTTGAGCTAGATCTTTGCAATGATTAGTTGACTACAAGGCTTTAGACGCGGGCTGCAGATGTCTGATACGGTATACGTTTTTTGTCTGCAAAAACTAACTTGTGCGTTATAAAGAAAGCTTGCGAAATTTTTCGTCCTTCGAGCACAATATAAACTAGTGATGGATTTTGATATAAGTAATTAAATTGCCCGTTTTGATTTTTTTTTTAATATAAATGACAATACTACACTACTACTACATAGAAAGCAATTGGATCATCCACAGACCCTTGAAGGTCTAAAGATAATCCAAGTGCTCAAGCCCACTGCCAGTTGGCAGCGTGCCCAGCATGCTGGCAGCATTGCCACGCTGAATGGCAATGCTTATACGTTGAGCCAAATAAACACCAGCATTTTGGTCACGCGTCGCGTCCACCAGACGCTCAGAAAGACTTTTGAAAACAAGATGAGCTCCCGGCCCCCACGGACCCAAAGTCTCACCTCCAAATGGCTCAAATATGTAACCACTACCGAGGTTAGCATATTTATTATTATTATTATTTATTTATTATTTACAGTAAAATATAGCTTTACAGATTACACAAAATCCAATACGCTACATTTTATACTTTACCTAAACATAACAGGTACTTAAAAAATATAGGAACACAAGATAATCAACAATTCAAAACATATTTCTAATTAATCAGTCTAAACAATTGCATATAAGTCTTATGAATAAACCTTAACCTTATTATATTAGTTATTACTTATTAATTTTTTGGCCGTAAGCAGAGCAGCATCTTTCTATGACGGTCCAATTATCCGCGAATAAGTCCAATTGAGGATACGCTGTCATAATCCGGTTCAGGTGTTTTTGGACCCGGAAAATTGGAGATTGTTGTCGCGCAGCTGTTCGCGCCGGGATGGGCGCGAATAGCGGCACACTTCCATCTCGAAATCTAGAACGCTGCTCAGGCACACATAGGCGACTTGCCTCACATATAATGTCAGGGCAGTCAATGTATCCCCGCAAAATTTTCAACACCATTGAGATCTGTTCACATGTTCTTCGGGACTCTAGTGAATTAAATCCAAGCATGCCAAGGAGAAATTTGGTGGGGTACAGAAACGGGTAATAGCCATATATCACTTTGTATAAGTAACGTAAAAACTGCTTCTGTACCTTTTTCAAAATTAATATGTAAGTCGCCTCATGCGGGCTCCACACGCAGGCACTTGCCTCTAACTTAGATCGTACCAGGGCTGTGTACAAAAGTTTAATAGCTTTGGTATTTTGGAAGTCCTTGCAGTTTCTAGTAACAAACCCTAATTTTTGGAAACAGTCGGTAGCGAGTGCCATCATATGATCACGGAAGGTAAGCTTATGGTCAAAAAGGATTCCTAGATCTTTCACCGCAAGGCTTCTCGAGATGATTTCACCACCCAATTGGTATTGAGAAATTATAGGATTGGAGGAACGGGTAAAACTCATAACTTGACATTTAAATATGTTCATGGATAGTTTGTTACGCTTGCACCATGCCAATACTTTATTTAAGTTAGTTTGGAGGATATTGCAGTCTTGAGATGACTTTACTGGCATAAAGATTTTCAGGTCATCGGCATAGAGCAAATATTTAGCTTCCAGCAAGCATTCAGGTAAATCGTTAATCATTATTGCGAATTCTATTGGACCTATAGATGAACCCTGACTGACTCCGGACCGTGTGCGATATGGGTCAGAATCATAACATCCCAGTCGTACAAACTGAGTACGATTTTGATGACTGCTAGCAAATAGTTTAATTAACTTCGGAGCAAATCCTATATCTGCCATTTTAGAGAGAAGGATATCATTATCAACGTGGTCGAACGCTTTTTTAAAGTCCAGATAAATTACATCAACTTGTGTGCCTTCATCTAAGTTTTTTGAAACAAAATCGACTAAGGAAAGAAGGTTTGTATTTACTGATCTACGTTTACGAAAGGCGTGCTGTGCGTCATTGAGATACGGTTCAAACTGTTTGTAAATTTCATCATGCAGCGCACTTTCGAAAATTTTAGCAAAACTTGATAAAATTGCAATAGGTCTATAGTTTTCAGCAGAGAACTTGTAACCTGTTTTGGGAATCGGCGTTACTCGTGATTTTTTCCATTGTTCGGGGTAAACTCCAGTGCTTATTGATAGGTTGAATATATAAGTCAGTGGAGTAACTAGTTCTACCTGAAAAGCTTTGATAATGTATGCAGGAACATTATACGGGCCGGGTGCATTTCTGCTCTTTAGTTTTTTGATGAAATGATTGATTTTGTAGGAGGGAAATTTAGTGATGTTAATAAGTTTTTGGTCACTTGTAGAAGATGTCACTTGAGATGGATCTAGCGTAGGTGTGTTGGGAAGAAAAACGCTACTAAAATAATTAGCAAAAGCAGTAGCGGCAGCCTGACCAGTGTGTTCCTGCCCTTCATACTGAATACTAGGATTAAAGCCTCCTTTTGTTTTTAAGCTCGAAATGTGATTCCAGAATGCCTTTGGATTTATTAATAATTTTTCTTGGATATCTGATATATATGTTTTGTATGATTTTGAAATTCTACGTTTGATACTAGATCTGATGGCAGTATAAAAGCTATAAGCATGAGAATCTTGAGTAGATTTAAATATCTTATGTAATTTGAATTTTAATTGAATATCACTAATTATGTCTCTCGAATACCAGGTTGGGTATCTTCGGGACGGTCTGGAGTGGCGGATTTTCTTTGGAACAGAGAGGTCAAAGGTTTTGTACAGAAGGGAATATAATAGTTCAGTAGCTTTGTTTACGTCTGTCTCTTCTAAGACGGCTCTCCAATCAGTGTTAACTAAATATTCATAAAGTAAAGGAAAGTTAGCTTTACGAAAATTCCAGTCAGTACTGGTGTCAATATTGCTGGACTCTAAACAGATATCTCGTAAACAGATAACAGTGCCTCGTGGAAGTTTCAAAGTTATATCTAGAGGGGGGTGATATTTATCTACATTTTTCACTAGCCTTTCTTCAGCAGCATAGACTTTCACATCAGTTAAATTTTGACTAATTAAAGCAACATCTAATTTTCCACCAAATTCGTTAACAATATTGTTACGTTCGCTAATATCACAGTAATGGACGAAGTAGTTTAAGTAATTATTGATATACAAATTTGCGCTTTTTAAATTTAAATCTCCTAGCAAGATGATTGGTTTTTGCGCCGCTTGTGCTGCTCAGCCGAATTAGCCGCCGCTCCAGCCCTACTCTGAGTCTCAGGAAGATGTGACGGTGCCAAAGTATCGACGCAAGTTGCGTCCCATACTAAGGGCCGTCCACACTTCCATGGGACCAGCGTCATGCCGTCAGGCCTCTTGCCATCACCACGCGCCAACCCACTCGGTTCGAGTACGGCTGCGATATTGGCGGTGATAAAAGCCAATCTTTTTGATTTATTTCAATGAATATTGAATATTCTATATGAAATAGCCAAAACATAGTGCGATTCAATCTTAATGGCGACTGTGAACATGAAGCAAGTCGTTGAACGGTAGCAAAGTTGTACTTATATCAGCGGGGGTGAGAGGTGCGGTTCTGCTCAACAAGTGGTTAACTTCACAGCCTTTAAGTTTGATTCGAGTTAGAACAGTCTCCACTCACGATAGTCTTATCGAGTTGGAGGAGGAGAGGTACTGCCAGCGGTCCTGCGGCGCCTTCTCGCCGCACAGCTCGAGCGGCGGGCCCGGGCTCTCGTACCACAGCCGCAGCACCGCCGCCGGGCACCCACGCTCTGGAACATCACGTAACACACCTTCATATTGAATCACTCTCTCTCTCTCTGACAGATGTACGAGTAATACCCCTCACGATTCTTAGTTCTACGCTTGTGCCTTTACTATTCTAAGTTTATACAAATTACCAGCCACTTTATTTCTTCATCTAAACTTAGGACCTGCAAGCAACAGGCCTTCGACCCTTTGGCATGCTCGAGCCTTGTTTTACGGCAGGATCTGGTAGGTAAATACAATACGGTTACGATACGTAACGGCTTGCTTCAAGCTTCAAGCTTCAAATTCAAACCAAATAATATATTCTCGCTCACCAGTCAAATGCCCTTCGACAGCAAAATGTTCAAAATTGAGCAGTAGCCGCTTGCCGGGGCGCGCGGTGACGAACCAGTTACAGACGCGGGAGGCGGCGCCGCGCGCCGGCGGCTCGTACGGCAGCGGGAACCGCGGCGACGTCACCACGCCCCACTCCGCGCCCGACATGTTGCCGCCGCAGTCGCCGAATATTGACTTCGCCGGCTGCAACACATAGCCGTCGAATCACTATTCGATCTCTTCAATGTGCTTCTCTAGCCGACTAACGTGACCGAAGCCCCCATCGAGGAGGTATTGTTTTTTACTAATTAGTCGCAACTGCTATACAAAGGTATGTAAATTATGTTTCAAGTTAAATGGCAAAGCTTTCAGCACTTCCAGGCAATGAAAGATTTGTAATTGACGATTGATTGTCACATTGAAAAGCAGTTCAGAATTCTGGGTGATGATGCCGAACAGCATGCGAGTGTATTACTAGTCTAATTTTTTTTTCGATTATTATATCACTCCAGCGATGGTCTCGTCACTGACCTCGAATATGTATCTGGCCTTGAAGCCGGAGGCGACGGCGTCGGTGTCGGTGTGCAGCGCCAGCATGAGGCCGAGCGCGCCGCGCGGCGAGTGCAGCGGGCCCGGCGTGGCCAGCCCGCACCAGCGACCCAGCGGCACGCGCGAGCCCTCGCGCCCCACCCACCACGCCTCCACCCAGTCTTCGCTGCACGTCAGCCCGCTGCACAAAACATCATCCTGGTTCTAGCATATATCTAGTAAGAAGCGTGTATATTGCGCAAATTCAATCTATACAAGTTCTAATTTTATAAGTGGAACAATTGTTTCTGGCGACACATAACACATTGCCTGTAAGAAATACTCCCCCTTGTTAATGATGATTCCTAATTTTGGATAGTACTCTCAAATTAACAGTACTTAGCGTGTACTGTTCCATACGTGGACGAATTCCCTCAATTGTGATGCTTTCTGCAGGCTCCCCTAGAGTTTATCCTTATGATGATAAGGATTGGCGTTTACAGTAGCCAGGCCCATTTAAATACAAAGCTGTGGCCGCACTCACGATTAACTACGCTAAATACTTCACCTAAGGTAAGATAAGCACTCACCCATACAGCCCCGCCGTAGCATTCCACGCGTCGGCCCGGACCTTGAAGTGGTCGAAGACGACAGTGACCTGCTCGTTGGGCGTGGCGTCCAGCATGTAGGTGCAGTTAGTGTGCGAGGGGTAGTTGGAGGGGTAGCGGGGGGAGTTGAACTCGCCGCGCTTCTTCGACTCCGAGCGGTAGGTGAACGCGCACTCGCCGCCCGGCGCCGCCGTGCCCGGCACCCGGTATTCTGCAATACAATGATAGGTATCAGAGACCAGCGGCGGTAATGGATACAATACAATCCCACCCGCATATCTCTGCGTGTTGCTTGTTTTATGACTGTCGCATACTGACTACCCAAATGCTCGGCATGAGTAAGTTTTTGTCCTGCTATGGTATTATCTCGACAGACAAAGACAAAAGTTTGTCTCGGCTAAGCATTTGGATATGGGACTAATGAGGATTATCCTCATTAGTCCATCATTATATATGGGACTAATGAGGATTATCCTCATTAGTCCCATCCATAGTTGTTAGTTTGATGAAACGAATTATTTGCTGCAAACTCACCAACCTCAATAGCTTTTGATGAAGACTCATTAGTGTCAAAAGTGAATTTGGCCTTAATGCCCTTCTCTCCGCATAGCTCGGCGTCATGCTTGATGATCCCACGAACTCTTGATGACTACTCACCAACCTCTAGATGAACCCTGACCAGCCTTTGATGAGCACTTACCAATCGCAAAAGTGTACTTGGCCTTGAAACCCGGCCTTTGCGTTGGCCCTGCAGCTTTTCGGAGCTGAACACCATCACGAGCCGCGGGTCGTTGGACAGCAGCAGCAGCGGGTAGGGCTTCCCGCTCACCATGCCCTGCTTCCCACACCCCTCAACGGCGTGCTTGATAATCTCACTAACTCTTGATGACATCTTACTAACCTCTGGATAAAACTTCATAGCCTTTGATGAGCACTCACCAGTCTCAAAAGTGTACTTGGCCTTGAAGCCTTTCCCCTGCAGCTCCCCGGAGCTGAACACCATCACGAGCCGCGGGCCGTCGGACAACAGTGGCGGCGGGTAGGGCTCCCCGCTTACCACGCCCTGCTCCCCGCACAGCTCGGCGTCGTGCTTGTCGTACGAGTCGGTGGCCTCCTGTCCGCGCAGGTACACCTTCAGGTACCCGTCCGGACATGACCCGCTAGAATGATGGCAAGAACAATGTTAAAGTCATAATTAGCTAATTACGCGCTTATTGAAGTGCACTCTGCGACGAAACTTTAAAAATATGTTAGCCATTAAATGTCGTCATTGAAAACATTGGGACATACGAGTATTATAGTGAAGACCTAAATTGAACAGTGACTGACTGATAGATAAGTATTATAAATAGCCTAGGTTCTATTAATTTTATCCTTGCCGTCACAGGAACCCACTGGATGCAGGCCGCTTCCAACCGGCCTTATCGGAAATCCACAGAGGAAGCCTATGGCTGACGTCCAATGGCTGATGATGGATGGATGGACCATTATTGCAGTCATCAGTTTTGGACTTCCTCCCTTGGACTAAGCCTTCCTAACTTTTTTATCAATATTGTCATACTGCGCATTAAAAGAGAAAGAACGATGACTATATGAAGTGGTTTCATAAGTTACGATATGAATAATGCTCAGTCACATTTTCAGTTCTCATTCTTCATTCAATAATGTGAAATCTTTTATAACACAAGGGGCGTTAGTGCGAAAAGAGAAATGTTACTTACTCCGGCTTCATGTGCTCGCCCTTTGGTATAGAAAAGTTTTGGAACTCCAGCCTGACCCTTTCTAAATTTTGTGAATCTTGCATACCATATATAAAATATCTGAAAAGGTGTAACAAAATATCTCTAATAAATTATCTATTATTATAGAGTGGCGAGAATATGTCATTTAAGAAGCGACCACAGTCAAAATACAAGTTTGTTAAATACGTATATATAATAATTTAGAACAAATAAGTTATTATTGAGTATTAACTTGAAAAAAAAAATATATAAAATGCGTATACACCACGCAGTATAAACACCGTAGTAGGCAATATTTTAACCCTAGTATGTATGTGCGATTCGTAGACACGCTTCATCGTAGAACACCTACGACCGTAGAGTAGACTCGTAGCTTCCAAGCGTAGACTAACTGATTCAAAGTTGATTGAAAATATTTTATTTATTCGAAATGGATAAGTTAGAAAATTTAGTGGCTTTACTTACCTACAAACAACTTTTTGTAAATAGAGGAATGGATAATTTGGATGGTACACGAATCCCGTAGATTCCTTTTTGCTAAGAATCTTTTGGTCGCATTCGGAGCCCCTAATGTGCTCGGCGTCGTGTTTACTTATAAAATCTGTAACAAAATGAATCAATTCAGCCATTTAGATAAAAATTAAATGATTTTTATAATGAGTGAGTTCTGAGAGCTTAAAAAATCTCTTTTACTCGTTCCCAACCTATTTTGATTTGATTCCTACATACACTGGTATTAGTGCTTCTTGTGCTACAGTTATTTATATGGACGTTTTAAGGACACGGTTATTACACGTACATTCTCTAGATTTGATATCTTCTCCGGGCAGTGGGTAGAATGTGATCCAGGTGAAAATTTCAGGAGAAGAGAGTAACCTAACTTGATAACTCTTGCGCCCGTTGTAGGTATGCAGTAACTATGATGTAATCTGCGATGTTTACGTGATGACGCTTCTGAGGAGCTCTATTGTTTCGCGTTTTTTTGGTGCCTTTTGTTTTCCGGTCTTTTGTATTCGGTTTTATGGTATTTTTTGTATGTGTACGTATTTGAGAAAAATAGGGAAGTCTCGAACTTTCATCTTGTTTACTTTGTCAAACACAATGGCACTGATATTTCCAAAATCTTCTAGTCAACATTAATTCAGGTATAAATAGATCCACGAGGTTCCGTCCGTTGAAGTTATTCGTTTACCTTCGAAGCGAAAACATCTCGTGTTTAAGTGCAGTACCAGTGATTGTGAAGTGACTAGTTTGTGTGAATATCAGTGCCAGTGTGAAGTGTTTGTGCGTGTTAGAATAATAATTGAAAAGTAATCAAAATTTAACTATAGTAGAATATTCATTTGTCATCAATGGCAACACTTTTGCCGTTGTTATTCGTAACTCTGGTGTTCTTGCTGTTCGTATATGTGTAGAAAGAAATATAAGTTTATACTGTGTTAAACTGAATTATCATTACGAAAAGTCCCATAATCTAAGAGGTTATGGGGCCCAGGATACTCTGCAAATAGAAAAACAATACAAATCGCAAAGAAAAAATTACAATCACGAAGAAAGTTTTTGTCAAAATGGATACCTCACGTGCAATGAACTTTGAAAAATTTGACGGAAATAACTTTCGACAATGGAAGTTTCAGATAAAATGTGCGTTGAAAGCCAAAGGTATCGACATTTCCCTACCAAAACCAGAACAAAACAGTGCGGATTGGTTAAAGAATGATGGCATGGCGATGTTCATCATAACCTCATCTATGGACTTCAACCAGATCACGTTGATTGAGCATTGTGAAACCGCTCAAGAAATTATGTCTAAGCTTGAATCCATCTATGAACAAAAGAGCGAACTGTGCAAAATGTTAATCCACGAAAAGTTTTATCAGTATAAAATGTCACCCGGTGACAGCGTAGCTCAACACATCTCCAAAGTTGAAACTTTAGCCAAACAGTTGAAAGAGAGTGGTGAAGCTGTTAGTGACATGGCAATCATTACAAAGATATTGGGAACTTTGCCCTCCAAGTATAGATCACTACGTCAAGCGTGGATGTCATTAGACCCAAAGCAACAAACTATTGTTAATTTGACTGCACGTTTGTTGGATGAAGAAGCGAGCTTAGCAAGTGAAGAGGAACAAGAAATAGCTCTTTATGTTGCCAATAAAGAGAGAAAGCCAAAACAAAATGAACCAGTAGCGAGTGGAAGCGGTGTAAATCAAAGTAAAATGACCAAGCACAAGTTTGAATGCTATAATTGTGGCAAGCGAGGCCATTTTTCTAGAGAATGTCGTGCTCCAAGAAAATTCAATAACAGAAAACCTCAAAAAGAAGGTGCAGATATGTTAGCATTTAATGTAGAAAATATTACTTGTGATGCCGAAGAAAATGTTTGGATTCTTGATAGTGGCGCCTCTGCCCACATGACGTTTAGAAAAGATTTCTTTTTGGATTTATTTGAATGCAACCAGAAATCATTGACATTGGGAAATAAACAATCTGTGGAAGTATGTGGTACAGGAAGAGTGATGATAAAAAAATATATCAATGGACAGTGGGAGACAAGTGAACTGAATGATGTTCTCTATGTTCCAAGTTTGAGGAGAAACTTGTTCTCGGAAGGTGTGATAATAAGAAAATCTTATTCTATTGTAAAAAAAGATACAAATGCCCTAATTTACAAAGACAATAAAGTGGTAATGAGTGGAAAAATTAAAGAAAACAATTTATATGAGTTAAATATAAAAACAGTGATTCCGGACACATGAAATTTGGTTCAAAATAATCAAAGTGATATTAAAATGTGGCATGAAAGGTTAGGACATATTAATCTAAAGCAAATTAAAGACATGAGTGCAAATAGTGTTGTTGAGGGACTGAAAGTGATTGATAATGAACTAAATGATTTTATTTGTGAGGCATGTGCATATGGAAAGCAATGCAAGTTTCCATTTCACAAATCAGAGCGAGGAGAACTACAGCCAGGTGATTTAGTATACAGTGATGTCTGTGGACCCATGAGTGTTTCATCAATACAAGGTATGAGATATTTTTTACTGTTCAAAGATGCTGCTACTAGTTACAGGCATGTATATCTTATTAAAAATAAAAGTGATGTCATGGAAGCTTTTAAGAAATACAATGCTATGATTAAAAATAAATTCATGCACAATATTAGAATATTGCATACCGACAATGGAACTGAATATGTGAATAATGCCTTTAAGGAGTATTTGGAGAAAGAAGGGATAGTTCATGAACGTACTGCACCATATACACCAGAGCAGAATGGACGTTCAGAAAGAGAAAATCGTACCATTGTGGAAAGTGCTCGTTCTATGTTATACGCACGAGATATGCCACTAGAGCTATGGGGAGAAGCTGTCAACTGTGCAGTATACATATTAGATAGAACTTCCTCTACCCAGACTCCTAATACAATACCATTTGAATTGTGGAACGGTACCAAACCTCAGTTGGGCCATGTAAAGGTGTTTGGTAGTGTTGGTTATGTTCATGTTCCAGATCAACTCCGAACAAAATTGGACAAGAAGAGTAAGAAAATGATACTTGTAGGCTATGACCACACCAACTACCGAATGTATGATACAAATACAAAGAAAATAAGCATCTCAAGAAATGTAGTTTTTGATGAACATCAAATTCCAAGCACAAGGAAAAATATTGCTCCAATAACTATTATTGATGATGAAGTTATAAATGAGAGTGAAGAAATTGACCTTGATGCTACTCCAGTTGGAAGCCCGATAAAGGAGAGTGAGGATAGCTTGTTGAGTTGCACCAGCAATAACAGTGATGATCCAACCTATGAACCGTCTGAAGAATTAGACGATTCAGTAGTACAGAACATAAATTTTAGACCACGAGTTAATAGAAATTATGAAGCAAACATTGTTGAACTATCGTTGCCTCAAACATATGTTGAAGCACTGAATAGTCCACAAAGGGCTGAGTGGTCTAAAGCTATTAAAGAAAAACTCTCTGCACATAAAGAAAATGATACTTGGACTGCAGTTAAGAGGACTGATCAGCGAACCCTTACTACAAAGTGGGTTTTTACTGTAAAGAAAAATGAGAATGATGAAGTCGTACGGTACAAGGCTCGTTTATGTGCACGTGGCTTTAATCAGATTAAGGATATTGATTATCAGGAAATATTTTCTCCAACAACCCGTTATGATTCTATAAGAATATTACTTTCAATTGCTGCAAAATATAATTTAGAAATTCAACAATTTGATGTAAAAACAGCTTTTTTGAATGGGTTTCTTGAGGAAGATATTTTCATAGATATACCAGAAGGATTATCAATTAAAAATGATGATGATGAGATAAAATTGAAATATGATTTTGTATTAAAATTAAATAAATCTTTGTATGGCTTAAAACAAGCATCTCGTTGCTGGAACAAAACTTTCACTGCATTTTTAACAAAATATGGTTTTGTTCAATCACAAGCTGATAGTTGCATCTATACAGGAATTTTTGAGGGGGATAGGGTAATTTTAATTATCTATGTGGATGATGCCCTTATAATTTCATCTAATAAACGATTAAATAAAGAAATAATAGAATACTTAGAAAGAGAGTTTAAAATCAAAGAATTAGATCTCAAATATTTTGTTGGAATGCAGATAGAAAGAATAAATAACAGCATTTATTTACACCAAGAAAATTATATCAATCAGATTATTGAGAGGTTTTGTATGAATAATGCAAACCCTGCCAATACTCCAGCTGATGTTAATGTGATTATTACAAAAAAAATTGATGAAAATGTTGTTAATTTTCCTTACAGAGAGGCCATAGGTTCCTTAATATTTTTGAGCTCCGTCTCAAGGCCTGATATTTCATTTGCTGTTAACGTATTAAGCAGATATGTTAATAATCCAAGTCAACAACATGTGAATGCTGTTAAACGTATAATTAGATATTTAATAAATAGTAAAAGTTTGCGTATAAAATATGGAGAAAGTGGTGATCTTGTTGGATACTCAGATTCAGATTTTGCAAGTGATGTAGATACGCGTAAATCTACTACAGGATATCTGTTTATTATGAATGGAGGACCAATCACATGGTCTAGCCAGAAACAGAGGACCATTGCTCTCTCCACCACAGAGGCAGAATTTGTAGCTGCTTGTGAATCTGCTAAAGAAATATTGTGGTTGCAGCAATTAATGTATGATTTGGGTGAAAGTTGTGATTGCATCACATTAAATGTTGATAACCAAAGTGCAATTAAGTTAATCAACAACCCTATTTATCATAAGAAAACAAAACATATTGATGTCAAATATAACTTTATTAGAGAAAAGGTTGAACTGGGCTTAGTAAAGCTTAATTATGTTCCAAGTAAAAACCAGTTGGCTGATATTTTAACAAAAGCTTTGCCCACTCAAACTTTTGAACAGTTAAGGGATCAGATTTTGTACATTGATTAGGTTATTTTTTGTAGTAGAGTAGATTAGTATAGTTAAATTTTAGTGGGAGTGTTAGAATAATAATTGAAAAGTAATCAAAATTTAACTTTAGTAGAATATTCATTTGTCATCAATGGCAACACTTTTGCCGTTGTTATTCGTAACTCTGGTGTTCTTGCTGTTCGTATATGTGTAGAAAGAAATATAAGTTTATACTGTGTTAAACTGAATTATCATTACGAAAAGTCCCATAATCTAAGAGTGCGAACTGTTGTGTCGTGCGTATCGTGATTTTGTGCAATAAAGTGCAAAGTGAATAATCGGCTGTTTAACTGATTATCCAAGAACCTATCTCGTAAAAATACCATGAGGTCCAGGTGAATTTATTACCAGATGAAATTAAGAGAACGCGCGGCAGTAGAAGGTGACTTAAGGTGAATAAGAGGAGGTGGTTGGTGGAGAGACCAGCAGGGGAGACTTACCTAACTTAACAAAACTCTCGGAGAACTCGTAGATGGCCTTGAACCCGCGGTTCTGCGTGGAGGCGGCGCGTGGCAGCGAGTAGAAGGTGACGAGGAGGCGCTCGTCGCTGGAGTATAGCACGAGGTTGCGCTGCTGGCCGCAGTACGTGCCGATCACCGCCGACGAGTTGTCGGGCCCGTCGTACACGCGCACCCAGTCGAATGGACAACTACAACACACGTTCAAATGATTCAAACACAAGAGCGTGTCACTTTAAGCAAGTATTACTACTTGTTCTTAAACTCCCTTTCCAGAGAACTTTACCGGAAAATCCTCATGTTGAGACAGAGGTTTTTATTACACTTTCATCTACAAACATATCATCGGTAACAGCAGCTTCGCTAAAGTTATTAAAGAATGAAAATCCACTACGTAATTTCATTTTGTATAAACGTTTCTTTTTATACACGTTTATTTTCAAATCACAGAATGTTTATAATATACATACTTGTTAGTCTATTCATGCTTTCAGAATTGATTAAATGTATCCCTTCGGTCTCCGGTTAACAGCAGTTGCTCTGCTTTGCGCTGACTCAAGTTGATTAGCGCCAGACAAATTTACTGAGGCCCGCCAAAGAAGAGGTCAAGAGTCTCTGAACAGCCTGAGCTAAAAGCAAATACGCTGGCCGGGTATGCATGTATAGCTGATGTAGTCGGGATATGATCAAGATCATGTTGGGGATAATGGGTAACTGCAACAGCGCTATGTGGCCCTTGGTCGACTTTATACGAACTTACTGAGGCCCGCCAAAGAAGTGATCGAAGTCTCTGTGCTTGCTCGGTTTTATGACTGCTACGCAAACTTACTGAGGCCCGCCAAAGAAGAGGTCGAAGTCTCTGAACTCGAGGCGGATGCGCTGGCCGGGCTGGCCCGTGAACAGGTAGTTGCACGTGGTGTCCTTGGGATAGATGCCGGGGTACGTCGGCGACAGCAGCAGCCCCGTCTTGCGCTTGCTCGATTCGATCACGAATGAACACAGCGTGTTCGGCACCGGCGTGCCCACTTCGAACTCGGCTGGAGATATATAAGAACAAATATTTATCCATACTTTAATGTGGCTTATTTTAATCAGGCTAACGAGCTCTCTGACGATAAAAGATCACTGTCGCCTATGGACAACTGCAACGGAGGAGATACCAGTGTATTACTTACTTTTCAGGGTGAGGACTTATTTCTTATACGCACTGTTAAGGTTGTACTAACTTACATTATCTAGTGTTTTCTTAAATAGTATTTATTAGAAAGTTGTTTACATTGAATGGTCATAATTTTATAGTAGAACCTACCAAATCTAGTTATACATATTATCGAAATCATTATCAAATGTGCTTCAATGTTTATTTCCTAATAACGCGCCTTGGGACTTCTACCATCTAAGTAAGTATTTACTTTGTATCGCTCTTTTACAATCTTAATAAGAAATGGATTTGTAATCGAAATTCCATTCAATCGACTTCCTCAGTCCATTAATTCAGGGCTTTAATAATTCAGCAAAAGAAGCAACCTCTCGAACCTACGGCCTTCCTGTTACAACTGTAGACATTCAGAATGCATAACGACCTCGAGCGGGAACTTCGGTAGGTAGGTACGAGTAACTCCACACAAACAAAATGATTCTGTTGAATCTTCTCAGTGACATTCATAAATAACACCAATAGTCTCGGGGAAAACTTGACGCACAAATAAAAGATTGTGAAAGTCGTCGGAAACAGCGAGGGTTACAAACTTTTGTATTTTCCCTATCTCCGAATATGTATGACACTCCTTTGGTTGTTGCCCGTTGGGGACGGGAAGGGTCAATAGATTTTTTGGGTCCCTACTTATGAAAAAACAGCCATCGGCGGAGTGCAGGGAAGTCACTTTGAAATGTTTCTTTTTGGTATCAGATCCCTTGTTGAGAGGAAATTGACAAATGGAGAACATATCTAATTAAGGAAGTAATGAAAACGGAATTGGAGAGCCGTTACACAATAGAATTTTCCCTATCTATTATATTACATTGGTCTTTGATATCTGATATATAATTACAATAAGTAAATGAATACACACGGATAGTAGACAATATAAATATACCTATTGTTACATATTTTTATACATAGTTTGGATTGGAGTACAGCCACACATTTAAGGCGCAGTACGACGCTAGGCTGGTACGATACGAGCTACTCATACGCGTCGAAAAACTGGTAGGATCCGGTGAAGAGCGTCGGCGGTGTGTACAGTGTACATCTTGTTGGTGAAGAAGGAGAGCGCGACGGCGCGGTGCAGCGACACGCACCGCCGCGGCGGGATTGATCAGAGCTATAAGGGACGGTACGGCACTAGGCTGGAACGGTACGAGCTACTCACACGCGTTGAAGAACTGGTAGGATCCGGTGAAGAGCGTCGGCGGTGTGTACATCTTGTCCGTGAAGAAGGAGAGCGCGACGGCGCGGTGCAGCAACACGCGCCGCCGCGGCGGGATTGATCAGAGCTATAAGGGACGGTACGACACTAGGCTGGTACGGTACGAGCTACTCACACGCGTTGAAGAACTGGTAGGATCCGGTGAAGAGCGTCGGCGGTGTGTACATCTTGTCCGTGAAGAAGGAGAGCGCGACGGCGCGGTGCAGCAACACGCGCCGCCGCGGCGGGATTGATCAGAGCTATAAGGGACGGTACGACACTAGGCTGGTACGGTACGAGCTACTCACACGCGTTGAAGAACTGGTAGGATCCGGTGAAGAGCGTCGGCGGTGTGTACATCTTGTCGGTGAAGAAGGAGAGCGCGACGGCGCGGTGCAGCGACACGCGCCGCCGCGGCGGGATGGGCCCGCAGTACCGCCCGCCGAACGCCGAGTTCACCAGCTCGCCCGTCTCCAGTGACGCCATCTCCGAGAATATGTCCATGTGCTCGTGCATGCACCTGAATCGTACACATCATAAATATACATTCTTGAAATACCTACAAGTTGGGATATGCATGTTTAGGTCAAATCAAACTTCTCGGCGTCTCTGCATGACGTTAGCTACAAGCTGTGAATAGCTGAAGCTCACTTAACAGCTGCGCGAGGATTGGGTTATCCGCAGCTTTTAGATAACTTCACAACCGCCAAGATATTTGATAAGGTCTATTACAGAACTCAAATTCCTCACAATATGGCTGCCATTACTACGTTAGCCTAAATAGCGTCGATTTGCATCATGTAGATGAGAGCTAAGCCTCTTAAATTATTTTTTCGACGGTCTAAATATATCTATTATATTCTGCGTGTTTGACCTTTCACCATAACGATGTTTACTATCTGGTGGTCAGATGTAGACGCGATAAAAAAAACTGTAAATAAATTGGTTGATGAAGGAAAAACCTGTAAATTCATCTAGTCTACGCTATAAGGAAGTTCATGAAGGTACAATAGGATCTTTGTACAAGAAAATTTTACCAATTCGGAAAAACAAATATTGGACAGACATTTATGAATATTTTTCGTATTTGTTGGCTCCACACACCTTATCTTTCAGTTGCTAGATGTAGAAGGGACTACCAACCGAAGAGTGTGGCTCTTGCTATTTTAAGATTGTTGACTTTGCACTGTGTACGTTTGCCGTTACAGTTAGATATTCAAAGTCATTCATACGAGTAGTACTTAAAGTAAAAACTGACATTATAAATACAAAGTACATAGCTGCTATATCTCGCAGCCTCCAGTTTTTGCTCAGGTGCGCGGGATAAAAATAACTTCACAAAATTCGGCAGCGAATGAATTCAAAAGCGAGAACACACCGCCTGCATACGAGAGCACCCTGCATAATTAACTCCAGTGGTCAGCTAATGCAATAAATATGAATTCCATCTCCATCCGAGTCAAGGTCGGAGAAGTTTGACCTACTTAATTTCCAGCTGTAGCTACCGAAACTAATAAATAATAATAGATTTGCGGCGAAAAAACATGTTTGTCTCGAATAATTTATAGCAATAGTCGAGAGTGGATGAAGGAGATGGATGTACTTACGCTGGTAGCTCCCCCACCGCGGCTCCACTGCAAAACACAAGTATTTATTAGGACGAGCAATAAAGGCCCGCGGAGGGACGCCGTTTATTGGAAAGAGCAATAAAGAGACTCGGTGGGCTTTTATTGCGCGATGACGTACCAACTACACTTGAGAAGTAATTGTGGTTAGTTATGGGAGTTTCGTTTATGTATGTCATTTAGTTGCCTTAGATTATCATGTTATAAGTAAGAGTAGTTAAAGTCAATTTATCTAATCTATACCGGTTTTAGAAGTTTTCCTGTGATACAGATAGCGGCACGTAAGTCTAGCGCTGAGGGTACTGTGGAGGGGTTGGCTGCGCATGGTGACAGCCATACTAAACCCATGCGCAGTCATCCCCTCCACACTTCACTCTGCGCTACACTTATATGCCGCGACCTGTACAGAGTGTTACTAAATAATTGCATAATTGTTTTGTATGCGTCGTATTCTATTTTATTGCGGCAATTATTAGGTACACATGATTGAGCAACAGACCTTCGTCATTTTATAAACAGTTTTATGATTGTGGCGAGTGGTTCAAGTGGTCTACGTGCCATTAGATAGGGCCCATAGTCAAGAGTGCAAAAACCTACTCTGGCGGCTTGCCCCGAAGGTCGAAGGTGCGGAACTGGACGAGCACGCGCTGCCCCGGCGCGGCCAAGAACGTGTACAGGCACTGCCACAAATGGTTTCCGAGGTTTAACAGCTCCGACGCGGTGTACGTGAAGTTAGATAAGGCTTCTAATTGAGAGAGTGACAACGTACTCTGGCGGCTTGCCCCGAAGGTCGAAGGTGCGGAACTGGACGAGCACGCGCTGCCCCGGCGCGGCCAGGAACGTGTACAGGCACTGCCGCGAGTGGTTCCCCGGGTTGAACAGCTCGGGCGCGGTGAACGTGCCATTGCTCGCGCCGCCGCGGCTCACGAACGTGCGGTCGCACTCTGCAAAACAACATTACGCTTACATTACTGAAACAAACAGGCCGAGAAAATCATAGTCACATTTCCGACGTTTGCATTCTATAGATATGAAAGATATGAAAATTGTAGCCCGCGAAAGAGATACGAAGATGCGGAGAGTTGATGCGCCCTTTTGTTTTTGCCGCATTGTAACCACAACCGAAGTTTACTTATACCAAGTACACTTAAACTTATAAATAGGTCGGGTTAAATTCTAATAATAACATGATTGTTTACACTAAATTCGTCTATCCATAGATCATAAGCATTCAGATTTTTTTTATTGTGGTTCAAACGACTCAGAAATGTTTTTTTCTTTCAAATGAAATATTTCTCACACGCATCTTTTAGCAATTATTATAGGCACGTACGTATTATGAATTTGACCTCTATTTTTTAAATTCCTATAGTACAATAGAGTCCTAAAAATACTTTAATGTATACCGGCATTAAATCTTCAGTGTAATAACAAGCAACGTTCCAACATCATGCCTGCTAACCTTTTCTGGGTTTGGAATGCTTTTGTTCAGATTAGTTCACAATTTACCTGAAAACCGCAATAAAAGCGACGCACGTGGGCGCCACAAACGCAATTCCTGAGCTATTTTTGTACCTTGGATATAATATTGTGTCACCACATCGTTAATAGGTACCTACTATGAAATACACGAGCGATTAATATTTTCAGAGCTATTTACACATTCCGACTCCAATCCAAATCCAAATGTCGTTATACGAGTAATAATATTTACTACCTGTGTTTGCATGTTGTAGTTTTACCTCCGACCCAAAAAGAGAGGTGTTATAAGTTTTATGTGTTTCCGTTTAAATTTACGTCTGTCTATGTTTTTTTTTTCAAATGAACGGACAGATTATGATTAATAGTCTTTAATGTTTGTTCGATTCGGAAGTTGATTTCAACGAGATGGTTTTTACTATATTTCAATCGTAGGTAGCTTCTGAACCTAAATTGAAAAAAGATTGTCCCCACTATTTTTACTTAAAAACTAGTGCTCTAGTCACTAATGTAAGCCTCAAGCTCTCTGAGGTAAACGGAAACCATATCATTCAGTGATCACGGTTGGGTGGGCTCGTTCTTCTGAGACTCAACACGCCAGTGAACATAAAACGTAGAGTAATTACGCACGACACGCCTGTTTTATAGTCTTGATAAAACAATAATGTTTTATTCGTTTTCCCTTAGACTACGTACGTAGATATAGTATATATAGTAATAGTACTGTACATTCTAGATAAAATATGGAACATAACGTCACTATACTCTCCTCATGTGATTTCGCGGAAGGCATAGATACCTACTCTAAACAAGGGAAATAATATTTACCTAAATACCATTGAAAAATCCGTTTTATTCATGTAAAAGTACCTAAATGTTACACACAGTAGAGTTTATTTAACAATAGACTAGTTGACAATATTTTATTTATGTCCTCTTATAACAGCTAGGTAACTATAAACAGATCCGAATATCGAAAACAAAAATAAAATCAATTTAAAATAAAGAAATTACAAGCATATTTATTTTCTTGCTAGACACAGAGCGAACTATAGCAAATTATGACGTCACTGCCCGCAAGTGTCATAAATTCGTCATACAATATTATGCTTTGTAGGAAAGGGACAAGACATCTCCTCTTTATCCCTACCAAAATCTTTACAAGCTTAATTATTTTTTCAGTTTACGAATCATATTTAATGGCATAGTTCACTAATACTTCACTAATCCTTTTAACTTATTTAATACCAGTCAACTACCCTATTGTATTGTAAGTGCCGTAGTAAACAATCCTGATGATATAGTAAGTAGATACGCTATTCTTATCTTCTAGAGTCTAAATCTAGACAATCATCCCGTAATAGCAATGTCCTATCTATAATAATGAAACCGGTAGTCTGTAGTCATTTCCCTACGTAAGGATTATAATCAAACAATTTTGTTCACGTCCATATTTAGACTAAATGGATAATGTTAGTCAGTTTCCAGGCCAAGAGCGGCTTAGGTGAAGCCACGCTCCAGGCTCGCAAGCCTCTCTGGGGCCCTGTTAGTGGACCCATTAAAAGTTTCCCTGCGGTGTGTTGCGAAGCTCGTCTTCGTTAAATGGAGCTTAGATATTAAGACAAAAGTAGGCTTAAGTATAATATGTGCTACTTGATGAAATAGCTAACCGTGGCTCGTCGCCTCGCCTGATAAAAGGCGAAAGATAAACATGCAAGATGGTGTCCGTGCTATTACATCGACGCCGTGGTCAATTCGAGGATCCGTGCACATTAGGTATAGCTGTGAAGGTTGCAAGGGTGGGATATTAGGCATCACAAATAGCTGCAAATGTTGAACAATATTCCAACAAATCACATGAAAAGGAATAAAAATATTTTGCATTTTGGTGACTGCCCGATGGCGATGCGATACAGGGATACGAGTATAGATGCTGGGACACAATACCGCCAAATGGGCCGGTGATTGGAATCTACATTGTGCCCGCCCGATGCACGTATCGGCAGAACGACAAATATTATATTTTCCATTTCATTTTCCAGTCGACACTTTTACCGTCGATTTTTGCGTTTGGTGAATATAAAATTTTATATTCATTTGCGAATCTGAATGAGTTTTTGTGTGGACATTCCGGATCGTGCGATAAGTTTATAATAACATGTAAACATGAACCTGGGGTGATAAGTGCTGGATCCATTCAAAGGTATAATAGGTACAATCGTGCAACATTTGCTACCCACGATAAATACGTATTTATATCAAACGCTAAAATAAGATCTCTAGTTACACAAGAGAAGAAAAATAGCGAAGAAAGTCTTATGCTCCTAATTTAGAAGGGATGAATGGAAGTAATTACGAGCCCAGTTACAAATGCAAATTAATCCATGATGGTTGATGAGATTTTCGGCATTAGAAACTTTGTCCTCTGTCAGAAATGTGAAACAGCCAGACCGCAAAGTTAGATTAATCTCCCGTCGCCAATTGCGTGTTTGGGTCTCAACTCTACAAACAAAGCCGCGGCGGCAGACTCCAATCAAATCGAATAAAATCAAATGAATCGGTAAACAGCGCAAAGTTCCGAGTGTTTATTCTCGGTGGTGGGAGTATCGAGTGTCTATTTCTGGCTATATTTTGAGATCTTGTTGTAGCGTTGGAGTTAGGTACTTGTGCGACGTACTTGGAAGTTTAGTAGGCGAGGGCTCAGCGAGCGCGTCCCGGCTCGAGAGTTCCGTGGTCTCTCCCCCGAGCACTGCACAGAAACAACATTTAGTTAAATCTTGCGTTTTCGGAATTAACCAACTGGAGGGAGGGAATTAACACTGTTTACACTTTCATTTACTAACGCAAGAAACAGTTATATTTATTGCTCCAGGTTAATTTTACAAGAGTTAGACCTCTAGACCTCTTTTTCAGGTCTAGTGTCAAGTTTCTAATTTCTGTCTTTTGCTTCATAAAATTATTATTAATGATGTGTTAAGGCTGCTTCATGCTAAGTAAGTTTATAGTAAGGAAAAACGTCTTGCAAACAAAAATCTTGCAAAAAAATATAATTAACAAAGCTATTAATAGATAGTTATTAGGGAAGAATTTCCGTTGCGTGTTAAATAAACTTCGCTGGAAAATTTCTTGCAGTTATAAAAATTAGACACATGTTCAAACTTATTTTCATGATTAAAGTATATTACTATAATATAAGCATAGTTATGGTGCACGTAGGGTAAGGTTGCTTTAGTCGTACCACAGCTTAAGTCGTACCCCCGGCAATATCTCGTCTGATACTTATAAATTGCGCCATCTGGTAATGTCAAAATAAACTTTTCAGTCGAGTGAGCAAACGTAAACAAATATACCGCCAAATGCCTTCGTGAGGCAAAAATATTTAAGATTTAAGTTTTTTATATTGTTGTCAATAAAACTTTTGATTCATTTGTAAGCTTTTTATAACAAGATTGTAATATTGATATTTTTTCTTTATTTACATCAATTTGTAACAGTTATTTAAAATAGTCATTGTTTAGGCGTATTCAAACGGTCGATTTGTTTGAGGTTATGTCAGTGTTTTAGTTTTAAGCTTACAAGTCCCTGTTGCTTAAGTCGTACCTGTACAAAATTCCTAATTCGTACCCGTACGACTTAGGTACTAAGAAAATTGATTACAATTTACGTTATTGTTTATCAGTTAAATTATGACGAAGAGAAAGTACAATACTTGGAAGCAGTAGGATAATTTTGGACAAAACTTTAGAGATACAGCAATATGGAGAAATTGTAGTCGACGAGGTCTACAGAAAATTTAATATGTACTCGTACCTAAGCCTACACTTCGATCACTTTAAAAGGTTTAAATACTGTTTAAAACCGTTGAAATCAAAATAAAATATATATTTGTGATATCTGTGTATCTCAATAATGCATTATTTTGTTTTTTGAATTCCCTATTCATAATTTTTTTTTTTTAATTTTATTTTATAATTTAATATAACAGAAATACTACTATACAGGATAGGGCCTATTCTGTGTATACAGGTAATTAACAACAAAAAAAAGTATTTCAAATTAAATTGTTTGTGGTGTTTAGTTGTTCATGTGATTTTTGATTATTAAGTTTTTTTATAGTTTTTAATATGATTACTAACATTTGTTAACACAAGTACGACTAAAGTTGGAAACATACTATCGGACGCGGCTTACGGACGCGACTGACAGCCGCGACTGATAGGTATCTAGACTATGAAAGTACACTGAGCCGTGCACACCATCGGACATAAGTCGAGGACGTCACCTTTGGACGATCTTGAGCGTTCGGACGTCCGAGAGCGATCTGGCACACCGGATGTTATAAGACTGTGCAGTGTGCACATTGCTAAGTCGCGTCTGTCAGTCGCGTTCGTCAGCAACGTCCGATAGTATGGCTATAGGTGATACGAATTAGGCGACTAGGTGCCTCAATCGTACCAAAGGTAAGTTTTTGAAAAATGTTAAAATACCTATTATAAATATAGATATTCAAAGTCAAATTCAAATCCGAATCTAATTCAATCAGATCTATGTACAAAACTTGTGGGTGATTGATATGCTACGGCAATACTTACAAACCTCCGAGTACATCCCCAACATTACTCATCTCTTGGTTTAACAAAACATTTTACCATAATACAGGGTGTTTTTTTTCAGTGCACATACCTACTTTGCATACGGAAAATGTAATAAACAAACAATTAAACCACATTGGTTTTACTCACTTTAGTACAAAAAATATTGAAATAACTTCAAGAGAAAGTATACAGATAAACGGAGTAATCAATGTCACCCCACGTCAGAGTACCTACGTGGCCGCGTCGTACCTACGCCTGAGACGTTTTGGTAAGTAGTTATTGTCTGGAGTGTAGGGTGCATGCAATATAATTTTCTTTGGAATAGTTTGACAAAAAATTGATGAAAAAAAATTCAATCTTTTTATGAGCGAAATATGTTTTATTAATGATAACTATTGCGCGATAAAAATTTGTGCACTGAATAAAAAGTCATGCTGTATAGTATGTGTATTTTAATACCCAGCAGTTTATTTTATACCTCATGTATGTTTGTTATACGGTATCTTCAAGGTATCTTGGGTACGAAATCAAAATACGTAATTCCAAAATAAATACCCACTCTGTTCGTATGCCTCGAACCTCGCTCGGGTGGGTCAGGCTTATAAAAAAAATTTTCATACCACCTGCTCGAAAATGACTCATTATATGTCGTACAATCTCAACGTAAAACGAGTCATTATTATCTTAACACAATCTCGAGGGCTAAAGCTGGAAACATACTATCGGACGCGACTGACAGCCGCGACTTAGCAATGTGCACAGTCTTAAGACATTCGGTGTGCTAGATCGCTCTCGGACGTCCGAAGGTGACGTCCGCGACTTATGTCAGATAGTGTGTACGGCTCAGTGTACCTTCATAGTCTAGGTCGCGGTTGTCAGTCGCGTCCATAAGCCGCGTCCGATAGTATGTTTAGAGCTTAAGGCAGGTCAATAATGTTGTATGAGTAAAGTGATTTAAATTTGAAACGTCTAATTCGTATGAAAATGCACGGCAACGGGCATTGTAAGGAGATTTGGTTCTCTTTGGTGCCCGTATCAGTTCGATTTTATAGAGTAGAACCTCTTTGCAATACCCGTGTTAGGCTATGATAATTGAGCTGGCCATGGTATTATGTTTTTCACGTAGTATGATACTTCAATGATTTATTATACATTCTGTTTTATTAAGGGTTTGTGTGCTTTTCTATGAAAATTCGTAGGTACATTCAAATTTATTTTATTTTATTGTGAACTATACCGAGTTGCCTTTTGAGTACCTACACCAATGATGTTCAATGTCACCTACACTGAGTGAGTTTATGACGTACTTAAGTATTACCTGCTCATATTCCTGGGGTTTTATTTTCTCGTAAGAAGTATGAAAAGTAGAGTATGCACCACGACTTAGTAGTATGCCTCTCGCTTCACTCAGGACTCCAAATTATTAACTTAAAACACCTTCGCTGCGTTCGGGAGTTATGATAAAGAGGAGCTATAGAGTCCCTCGCTACGCTCAGGGTCCAATTGGTCGCTCGTGACGAGAGACACGACTTTGTTATCTTGGTACAAAATCTACTATTTCCATTCGTTATCTAGTAAATTAATTTACCTAATTTTTTTAAGATGTAAAAAACTTACTTTTGCAATATTTGTCTAGAGGGACTATAGTCCTGCATTGGATTTCCAGCGACTGATATGATAATGATGTTGAGTAACATAAAATATCAACGGGCAATAAAGGGCGAGACGCCGTAATACTGGCAACGGAAAGTTTATGTCCCACTGGCCGTGTGACGTACAAAAATTGTCTTGACAAGCTTTTAGCCGTGTGGCTGTAAAAAGTAACCGGCGCGGCGTAAGGAATTTTACTTCAAGGATAACACCATTATACATATACCTATCTATAATTTATAAGAACAGTAGAGACAGTAAAAGTCGCAATATACCTAAAGCTTTATTTTTTTATAAGATTTTCTTTTTTCGTTTTACTCACATTAACAATTTTAGCACGGATCTGAAATCGCGAATTTTTTTTTATTGAATATACAATACATACAAAAGCTTTATTGAATTTATATCAAATTATGGAACAACTGTTTTTTCTTTTTACGAATACAGGTTGATCTTATAGTAAAAGTTGTGCAGTGTTCAAAGACAAATGAAATGACTTGGTAAAATACTGAAAAAGCCTAAATGAGTTAGGCATACCTAACCCAAACCTAAAGACTGATTATACAGAGTGCTGGTTTCCATTTAAGTGCATTAAAATCACATTATCTAAAGAACAATGTAAATGTATAAATATAAAAGCGAAATAATTCCGTAACATTTCTGTGGCAGAACTCTAAGTGTAGAATAAACATGGTGGAGTGGTTACTTGCATTTTTTATAAAATAAAAGAGTCAGAGAAATCTTTCATATGCAAAAATGCACGCGTACCGTACTGCAGGGGATGTATGTTAGTGGATCTAGATACATAATACTATACATGTACCTATATTATAGGTATTTAAACAAGTGTTTTTTTATTATAGGTAGTGTAATAATAACAGTCTTCTTTATTCTCGTAAACGTAACAAAAGAAAATCCTGTATAAAAACTCGTATCACAGTGTTTGCTACCAAAACTCTTCTAAAACGGCTTGACCAATTTTCTCGAATTTTTGTCACTTATTTTTGGTAGGTCTGAAAATAGGTCGTATTCTATTTTTATACCCTTAATAATGTATTTTTTTACATTCATATATTCTGGCCAACATGACATATTTTAAGATCTTCATATCCACAGAGCAATAATAAGCTTTCGTTTCACATCTAAGATACGAGCGCAGTGCTGTCCACTTGTCCAGTACAGGGCTTAATACTGGCAAAGGTCGTAACACTCAACATCAGATGAGTCCATAGCTCGTCACTTATTCGGATAAAATATTTCCGAAGGTAAAGTAGCACACAAATGAAATGAAATTAAATACTACAAGCATCTTACGTAAAGTTCAAATTACCACTGCAGACAAAAGATAACAAAACGTCATACTATAAAGTGGGTCACTAACTTTTCAGCGTTTTACCGACTGCAATTAATTAATTATGCCTAAGGGAAACTTTCTTCAGGGCTTCACAATGGTTGGGTCGTCCATCATAATTTGGAGCCCTTTCACTGGACATGGCCAGTTTACTCATTCATCTCTTTGTTTCCAAATGAAGCCACAAGTTAAAATAAACTGTTATGAATTTGACTTCCAACTTCTATAATATGGAATACAGTTATTGTTTTAAATAGTAAAGTTTAAATTGCTATAGCCAACATTTATTTGGTAAAAGTTGTTTATAAGAATACCCAAATATATTAGTCTAATCACTATCAAAAGCTTAACACGATCAAATCAATCCTATAAGTGGCAAGAGTTGTAATAAAATATTCAAATTTATTATTTGGTAAAAGTTATCTTGCACAACGCGACATTTATTTTATTTATCACACCCTAAACATTACTCTCCATCAGAGAAATCGAGTAAAAATACGAGGTAAACCTACCATTACTCCTATAATAAGAATGACTTGCAGAAATTAAAGAAATATGATGTTCTGTGACGGATTAGGAGGCAGACTGAGATTGATAGCGTTTTTTTTCGAAAGGAACGGCGGAGTTTTGAAGCGCTCTCCCCCTTATAATCCACCCGTCACTATGGGCCCCACGTTGAGAAATTTGAAGATATTACATATCTATTTATATTGGTGTAGAAACGGGGTGATATATAAGAACGACTTAGCTGAATGAATCGCTTCGCAGGATCAGAAATTCGTCTTTTTCGGAAGCCGGGTTAAAATGCAGCAATGCAATGGTGCAATATTAAATAATTGTATAAAAGATCACATTTTAAGTTATCATTTTATAGGGTTATTCCTAATCAATAAGCATCCTTTTAGGAGCTTATTCTGTACATCAAAACTAACAACTTTTGTTCCGCGACTTTTGTCGAAACTAAAAAAATCCTCGTTTCATAGAAAAATATCGTTAGTTTTGACAAAAGACGCAGAACTAAAGTTGTTAGTTTTGATGTACAGAAAAAGCCCCTAAGAGGATGCTAATTGATTAGAAATAACCCTGTATACTAATTATGCGGCCCAACTTTTACTATGGAACTCTTAAAAACTTTTCCTTTTAAATAACCAACTAACAAACACTACAAAGTTCACTCAACATACCGTTAGGATAGTTAAAGATGAACTCCACAAGTTTTTTCCATTCCTTCGCAATAAATACCTTGCGATTCAGTCGTCAGCCAACAGTAAGCCATCGTCGGCGGTGAATACGGGTAATAACAGCGGAAAATATCATTGAAAGTTTTTCAAGATTAGTCCACAGCGACCGCCTCGGTTATATTTTTTTTTTTTCGTATAAGTTTGCGTTTCACCTCTTACTTACTGCCTGACTATTTTCTCGGGATTTAAAGACACGTACTTTAGCGGGAAGACAGACTCAAGCAAAGCGTTCCACATTCTGGCTGTATGAGGAATGTGGATTCAAAATGCTTGGTTCTAACGCGCGGAATTTCCACCATAAAAGGGTGGCGCTTTGGTCGCGTCTGTCTAGCCGAGTCATACTGTCTATACTATCCAAGCAGAAGCAATCTGCTAAAACTAAAACTATGTGCACATTTTACAAATAATATGCAAACCAATGTGAATAAGAACTGTAAATTTAAATATTGTAAACGTAAACGTACAATTATTAAATATAAGTCGTGATTGTATGGGAAAAACCTTTTTATAATAGTACATTACGGTACAACTGTGTAATGTTGGTGATTACCGCTGAGGCGCCATTGAGATCCGAGTCGTAGGCGAGGGTCCGAGGACGGTAATCATCAATACACACGTGTAGCGTACGACGTTTTTCAAATCACTTGTGAATAAAATAATACCTACAAAAAATATTTCAACAGTGAAATCGTGTTATGAAAAATGTTTCGGAATGGCGGGAAAAATTAATCAGTTTTTCTAAGTGCGTGCAATGGCAATCGGCCATAGACTAATTTCATCGTACATTAATTTATTTGTACCTACTATTGAACACGATCTTTTTTGTATCAAACCCTTTTTTTAAGAACAAAGCAACTCGTGAATAATAGCAAACTGTGATAGCAAAGAAAAAGTCACAATTTGATTTCAGGTGTCATTAAGTGCCCAATTGCGGTGAAATTAGAGCCACCTTATGAGCAAGTGTGTTGAAAAGTATTTTTCACTTTGTTACCTACAAGTTAAGAGAGTTATGAGTAGGTAAATAAGTAAGACTGATTAATTTATAAATTCTGGGCAAACATGAAAGAATTTCTTATGAGAAAAGTGAATAGACATAATCTTAGCAAAAATAAGTACTTACTGATTTAGATCGGTAGACAGATACGGTGTACCTACCGTATCTGTCTGTGATGAATCTTCATGCATATTATGCATGCTTCATTTTATGCATATATTCATTCATTTACCAATATTCATTTATTTACCAATAAGTGTTACAAAAGTCTTATATTAAAAATTGCACTTACTAACTTAGTCGCCCTTTTCGGGCATTGCAAATGTTTTAGCGCTATGGCGCTTTTTATCAAGAAGGTACTTAGATAAAATTAAATGTGTTATATAACTAACTTAAAACTATGGATAAAGGTGTCGTAATCTAATATTAGAGGGAAGCGTCTCCTAACCTGTTAAAAATGTTGATTGCCATGTAATATGCTCAGGTAATTTGGGCTTTCATTTAGAATTTTGGTTCGGGAATATGGTAGGCTTAAGTTGTCTTTATTTCGGGTGTTTTTACTATGGGTGTCTTTTGTTTTAGTGAAGTTTGTAATATTTTAAAATACAAATAAATATAATTCCTGAATGTAAAGAGAGGGTAAAGGCAGTATGTCATATAATGAGAAATAGGGTCGGCAGGTTACGGTGTTATTTATATGAGCGATTATTCTTAAGCATTTCTTCTGCATATTCTTCTGCATTGACCCTATTGCCCCATCTTACGACAAATACAATAGTGTTGAGATAAGATAAGGTATTAGATACAGACCAATGAACAATTAAATCATTGGGTTGACCAGAATCACTCTAATATAGCTGTAAATAGGTACATAGGTAGTGCACTATAAGACATGGCCGTTCGGAGGCTTTCGGCAAACTTTGAGGATGATCGTTAAATTCGAACAACTGAGACTTATGGGCCATACAGATGAGAGTTAAGGAGAAAGGAATAAGACAAGTCATGGAAGTAGATAAAAAGTACTCTAATTGTGGGATCTTTCTAGTCTTTCTTTTTACTCGATTCAAGCGAATTCGTCATAAATTCATAATTATAAGTATTATTAAGATTTATGTTTTGGACCTTGCACGCTCCGAACGTTTGATTCTTCATAAAGCTTTTTACCATCTTATCAACCATAGGACGTCTACTGCTGGATATTAGCCATTCCTATAGATTTCCAGTAAATCTAGGCAAAGCGAATGGTGACGATTTTTACCTCAAAGAAAGTATGTAGTTTTTTGTCTAGTTTTGTTTATGTCAGTTGGTAAGTATTTGAATTTCTCCTCATTCATTACCATTTCGCCCGCTCGGTGATCTATAACAAAAGCTGTAAAAAATAGGGCTGGAATCCAGGTCAGGTAGGCACTAGTACAATATTCCTATCTGCACCACTAATCATGCCAATGCCCTATTAAAATCGACACAATTCGGGCCGCGCCGAGACAACATGGCCGCCGGAAGCGCAGCCATCTTGATTGGCACCGGATATTGGAGATCGCGCCGTGCGGTGCTGCCATTGCTAATAATTGTCGATATATTGCCTGGTGTGGCTCTATTACTGAGTGTTTGTATTGATGGTTTGTTTGTTTTCATTGTTTGAACTAAATCACAAAAGGCACAACCGTAAATAGAGGTAGGTCAAACACTAAAAACAATTATTAGTTATCTAAGAAAAAACTAATGCAGATACAGTAATCATTTATATCAGTAGTGTTGGCGTAGTAAAATATGATTGATATTACTAGATATTGGTTAGGAAGCTTATGTTATGATATGGCATGAAAGACTTCTTTGAGATTAATATAATAAGCTGTTCATCTGAAGTGTATATGTCACAGTCAAAGTGATTAATCTAGTTATTATGTATATTGTATACTAACCAGCGATTATGTAAAATTTGTAATGTCAATTACTGCTTGATTTAGTGAAAGTGATAAATGGCACAGAATTAATCACTTTAACTAGTTATTATATACACTATCTGGGACGACTTAGTTAATGTGATATTTTTTTAAAACTAAGATTATAAACCTTTGTTTGACTTTGCTTTAAGTAATAATATCAATTTTATCATAATATCACTTTTACCATAAAATTTCAAAAAGTTATATTCAACATTATCATATATTTCTAATAAAGTGCCAGAAGCAAACCGCCATAATAGATTAGGTATGAAACAAAAAATAGGTTAGGTTATAGAACATGCTCAGAGCAAATAAAAAAATCAAGAGAGAATGTTGTGAACAAACAAGTGAGGCCGACCAAAACTACGCCTCGCCGTGTAAAGACAATCACACACACATCAACGTACAAGGAAACTACGCCTTGACTTGACAGTCGAACTATGGCGGCGCAGCAGTGACGCACTCACACATGTATAAAAAACCGGCTTCACTTAACTGTTCAGCGACGTTCCCTCTTGATTTTTTTATTTGCTCTGAGAGAACATGACAAACAACGCCAGAAGCGAATAGCTATGTAAATGTTAAAAATTGCACCTAACTGGGAGTGATTGGAAAGCATACTGAATCACTGACTATGATAAGTTGAAATTGAAATCAAACGCATATAAAATGTATTTTCGGTTACAAAAATTAGCTACACTGTTTTAACTACTTTTGGATTAGTAGTACGAAGAGATATACATTAAAATTTAAATGCAGAATTACTGATAATATTGAAAGTTGGCTGCATCCCGCACTTAGGTAATAAGATAGTCTCAAGTGCTACAGCGCAAACTTGCATCATAGATACGATGAGCTCCGTACCGTAGAGCTATAAATAACCACGTGGAAGGAAATTGCTCCTTGATTGCCGTCTTCGCCTGTGTAATAAAATTATTGCAACATCATATTACGTAGTGTTGTTTTTGTTGTGACAGGTTTATAGTGTTAAAATAAAAAAAACATTATTAGCTTAGTTACGTTATCTAAAAATATTGGACACGCATTTTTTCTTTAGTCAATTAAACAAAGATAAACCATTTCAAAGTTCGGGAGTGAGGGTCGTGACGTCACTTCTCTGACATTTGTATGTGACTCGTGACGTCGCGCAGAACTTTAACGGGCTATATCTTCATATTTATTTGTTTAATTGACAAAAGAAAAAACGTGTGTGTCGAATATTTTTTGATAATCTATCTGACGGATTAATTATATTTTTTTTGTCATCATGCCTATTATAAGCAGTGTACCGCAGGATGTAGGTATTTATGCGACGTCACCTGCCGGTCCCAACGGAAGACCAGCGCCGGTTGTCTACAACCGGCACCATGCTGAGGTGGGACCGATTGGTGACGAAATATGAAATAAGATATAGGGCAGTTTGAGGGCAGTATAGATTAGCAAGTTGCATTCAAGGCGTGTCTTGCACAATAGGTTATTTGACAACATTGAAATTATACTATAAATTGTGGTAAACCATACAGATAATGAAGCCTGAAAAAGACATATTTCACTTTATTTAAACTAAAATATGTCTAATTTTCGCAAATCGAACGAAACTTAAAATACGATATTTTTTTGAAATTTTATCTGTGACGTATACGCTCTAAGAATGACGGCAACTCTGGTGACGTCACGTGCTAGTAAACGAGAATTTCTTGATTGCCTGTTGTTTGTGTAATTTGTGTTTTGTGATTCCGGAGTAATATTATTGGTACTTTTAAAGTATTTTTTGTCAATTTTAGATGTGAACTAGCGTATTTACTAGTATTAACTAACGGTATTTACTAGCGAGTGACGTCAAAGACCAGCGCCATTACAGAATGTCGTTTTTGGTGGGATATTGAATACCTATTCTTTAACACTGATTTTCATTGTTAATACAGTAGATCTCTCGGAAATATAAATGTAGTGTGCTTATTATGTACTAACGAATAATTTAAAACGATTTCCAAAAACTAGTCAAATACCCTATTAAACATTTTCGCATCAAACTTTTAAGGTACATGTAAACAAGTACGTTTAAAATTAAGTAAAGTCGTACAAATAGTTACGAGTACTACAAAGTATAAAACAAAGTGGCTCCCCTGTCTATCTGTCCCTATGTATGCTTATATCTTTAAAACTACGCAACGGATTTTGATGCGGTATTTTAATAGATAGAGTGATTTAAGAGAAAGGTTTATATGTATAATACACCTGTGCGAAACCGGGGCAGATCGCTAGTGTAATATATAAGTATTTATGAGAGCAGATTTCTCAGTAAACGATGCGGGACACATTTCAAGTGCGGCTCATACGTTACACGGATCGAGTTACCGCGATAATTCAATTTGCATCTGCTAACTGGGTCTCGCCGCTCGGATATATTATAAAATATATCGGAAATGTTAATGCCGGATCGTGTCCCGGACCGTAATAGGCTGCTATGGGAATTCGAAGGTTCCCAAAAGGAGGTGATATCGTCTAAATGGTGGTTAAACCGGGCAAGATTGGCACAGAACTGACAGTATGGTAATGTTTGGATTGCAAGTGCCAAGAAAAAGTGACAAAATAATGCGCTTGATTGAGAGCGACTCAACGTTTTTTTTGCATACCTAGAAGATACGTATTCACTCTGCATACTTTGATAAAGCTTTAGATTATATCTCTTATAGGAAACAGGAAAGCTGGAAGACTGTTCCATTCCCTGATGGTACGAATGAATCAGAAATGTTGTGTGTCGAAAACGAAATGTCGTATCAGACACATAATGATATAGGTATAAAGATCAGATATTGATTAAAAGAGTTCTAGAATCAAAAAATTGTCTGTTACAATAGTTTTCTTAAAATTTGTCTAGAATATTATGTATACTTATAATTTTTCAATTTTATTAGCCAATTAAGATTAGACTATCAATAACTGTACTAGATTATTTTTTCTCCTGAATTTTAATCTATCTTATGTGGGTCGAGATTGCAAACGCATTGCCGCACGGAAATAGGTATACAAGAAAAAATCAGGTGTCATCGTGCGAAGGGTCAAGTTGCGTGAAAATTAATACCGACCCTCAGATTCAATGACAAAGCAGGAATGAGGGAATTCACCTAACTGCATAAATCATCACGTCACGTTGTGCCAACATTTTTGATGTCACAGAAAATAATGACAAGACTAGTCTAATAAAATAGTAGCTGTGATCATGTCAGCTTTTGTGAGGTGGAGAAAGATAATATTTAAGTTTCATATTCATTCCAGATGAGTTCGTTCGCCTATAAAATAAGTTCTAATAGGCCGGATAAGTTAAGTAGCCCAAGTGTTTCAGGCCGCCTGAAGAACTCTGATATGGTAATATGATTTAAAACAAACGGTACTCACAATTTAATATGTCATCCGAGTCATGGCAGGACTTCGGTGCAAAGTAATAATTTGGCATCTGCGTTATAGTGTAGTTTAGCGTACGCAAAAGATATAAAACTAAGTTCGGAAGTCTAGTATCTTTAGCATAATATTTGATAAATAATAACTTAGCTACAATATAACTGTATGATAAAAGAACAAAACACAAACCTACAAAAAATACTACAAATATTGAGAAATAGTAATAAATGTAAAATAACTTTGTGCCTATACAATATCTAAGTATTTCCTTACACTCAGCGATCGTGGCATAAAATAGTTCTAAAATCTGTAGGTAATAAAAAGCCTGCCTAAAAATAATTTTATTGCCTAACATTGATTGCAGTTTACTAATTTCTAGAAAGTAAAATGGAAAATAAGTATGTTAATTTTCTGTTGGTAGAATATAAGGTCAATTTCGTTCTCTATGAATAAATAAAAGGCATTAATAGAACGGAACGAGAGCATTTTATTTGCAATTTGCTTTGTAATGAAATTGTTATGCAAATAGAATGGCATCGAACGTTAGTAAAAGTATAGTCGCGTAGACTGCCTACGGAACGCTAACTAGAAATATACGAGAGTCCTATACGTAGACGGTCTACACAAGCGTAGCCCGCCTACGAAACGCTTTGGTCAAAACCGCTATGCGTAGAAAGCCTACGAAACGCTACATGCAAGTAAAACAAAAACGCTGTGCATGATGGCCAATGAAACGCTAAGTGCAAGCAAAAGCGCTGTATGTAGACGGCGTACAAAATGATAAATCCAAACAAAAGCGTTGTGCGTAGCCAGCTTGTAAAATATATTCAAACGAAAGCGCTGTAGAACTACAAAATGCTGCGTAGAAATTTTAAGCAAAAATGCAGTAAGCACTCAGTCTATGAAATGCTAGCTGGAAGCAAAAGCGCTGTGCATATAGAGGCTAAAAATGCTCACTAAAACGCTATAATTTAGAAATTGACAGAAATATTTTTTTTTCAAGTAAGTATATTATTGCTATTATATACTACGGGACGAATCGCGCACTAAAAATACGAGATATATAAATACCTCATCATCCCGACGTTTGCCCGTGACCACGGTCGATGCAACTCGGCCGAAACGTCGGGATGATGCGGTATCTATTTATCTATCTCGTAATTTTAGTGCGCGATTGGTCCCGTAGTATATAATAATAATGTGTTCAAATCGCGAAAGTTTAAAAACAACATATATTATTGCTTGTACAGAGCTCTAGATTTTCGTAATTTTAAAGCACTTTTGTACAAGGTATAAACATTATCTTTGCTATGGTAATTAATGTAGATAGCCTTTTCTGCTTACCTCAAGATCTAAGCAAAGGTCAAGCATGAACTAATTAAGTTTTTATAACTAAGCTATCTGCTACCACGGGTAACTTTTTTTACAAAAAAAGTAAGTGCACAGAAGAAAACGTACGAAAATAAATTAAGAAAGGCGCTCACTATTTAATCTTATAATTACTCAATTATTTCCACGTGAACGTAAATAGAAGGGAAATCTGATAAGGAACAGCTCCAACACTGCAAAGAATCTCTTTAATACTTTAATCTTTATCAGGAACCATTGAGGAGAGATCATTTAGAAGCTGAAGCAAAGATCTATGGACAAAGGATCGCTCTAAGTATTTAGGGTAAAGTTTAATTTGCAAGGTTCTTTGTTACAGGGTGGAATTTTTGAGGAAGCTTTTTGGTTATTTACTTTGAAGCAGTTCAAAATTTTACCGACTCGAGTTAGAATTTGGGAGGCGAAAATTTATAGCCTTGTTCATGGATACGCATCAGTTAGTAAAGTGGAATAAAGTCGTGTTTTCTATAGTTTTTTCTGAACCTCTAGGAACAGAGAAATGTAAGATATTTGAGATGAAATCTAGTTTAATCCAAATTTACCTAATCAAGGAGGCTGCTTTTTAGCGTTCCGTAACCAAAGGGTAAATACCCTTTTACTAGGACTACGCTGTCCGTCTGTCTGTCACCAGGCCGTGCTAGCTAGAAAGTTGATATTTTCACAGATGATGTATTTCTGTTGCCGCTATATTGGGGTGATAATAAGGTTTATTATTAGGGAATGAGCTTACTTACTATCTATATGAAATTACATTCGAATCAATAACTCCTTTTTAAAGTAGTTTTTTATAATAAATGATGTAGTGAAATGAAATAAAAACGATGAAAAGCATTCAGGTCACTGTTAAAATATGTTTTTCTTACTTTAAGCGTTCCGTTTCAGGGTTACCATCTTATCCATAAAAAGCCTATATTTCTACAAAATGTTTTCGACGCGCCATTTATTCCAGCTAGAATCCCTAAAAATGTTGCGACTTTATCTCGGCCGAACACCTGAGAGCGGGAAGCCTACCTTGCGAGAATGAATTATGTATTAATTATCTGGCAACCCCTTCTCTCTAGGCGCACGACTCTAACTTTTATACATTTTTCCGTAGTTACGAATATAGTTGCGAAAACAAAAAGGTTTTCATTTATTCGTTTATTTGAAGACATTCCATTTGGTATTTCATCGTGCGTGGTGTTACTTTGGGCAAAGTTTGCATAGTCAGTAACTTCTTTTAAAATATTCTTATTTTTGACTAGTGAGTCGTTTTTTTTAATTGCAAAGTATAGATTCGAAAAGCTCGTATCCGAAACTATAAAATTATCAGGTTTCGAAACGCTTATTAAATTAATACGTAAGAGTTAAGTTAACAGTTAAATTAGCCATTTAACAAAAAAAATAGAAAAACATTGTATACAATAAACTTACTAGTAAAAATATATTAAACTGGTTGCCAATTCCATTTGCAGAGTTGCAGTTTTGAGCTAATTTCAATAAAAAGTTAGTCAAAGTTGCTGTGTTAGCTGGGAAAAGTTAAGCTGTACATACGAGTAGCTAAATTAATTTTGTTCGTTTCAAATACAACCACAATGTTTATAACGAGCGCACGAGTAAATCCAATTACATATTGAATATTCATACGACTGCGTGAATACGGAATGAAACGTGGGAAAGATTGAAAAGAGTTGGCGAATCTAAGCACAGTTCCGGAATAAAAAAAATGAGAATAAGTAATGTGGTAACGTGTATAACAACATTTACTAATTTACGGCTATTGCCTTAGGCATTTTTTTTAGTTAATCGGCCCAGGAATAGACTCCCACGTGAATAGTGTCCGTTTGCTTAGCACGATTACTTACGTTTCGTCACGTTATTTAACGTATTGTACATTATTATTATTATTTTTTAATAACACATTTTATTCATCATCATATCAGCTATAGGATGTCCACTTGTACATTATTGTATAGCCTAGAGCATAATACACTTGGTTTGTCGATCCGAGTAAAACATTTTAAAATAATTCCTTTGAATGTTCTACAATATGAAAATAAGAAAAAATCTGATACCTACTGTAAAAATATCGCTGTTATAAAAATATCGAGACGGTACATACATAGTTTTTCAACAAGAATACAAAAATATACGAGAGTCATTTATATTTTGAATTGAGTTGAGTTCAGTCTTAATACCTAGTTAATGATTAAAATTCGACGAAAAGATGACATCGAAGAAAGATAGGTAACGAGAAAAAAAATACAAAACGAAATAAAACGGGACAATCAATTATGAAACTTTTTGTTCCGTAGATGAACTTAGTAGGTAAGTACTACTGACAAAACTACCCCCAACCTCGAAGAGTGATTCAGGCTTATAGCCAGTGGTGGATATAAACCACGCTGGTCCAGTTCAAGATTTGATAGTAGTCTAGTGGTAGTAATACCCGCCTTATAATCTTGAAGTCGTGTGTTCTAATCCCGAACCTGTACAAATGAGTTATTTGGAACTTATGCACGGAATTTCACTCCACTGGCTTTTCAGTGAAGGAAAATACCGTGAGGCAGCCTGCATACGTCATATTATCATGATAACAAGGCTCCTTCAAACACAAACAGTGAATTTTGAACACACATGCGTGAATTTAACGTGGTGTGGTTACTCTGGTTACGTTCCTCCGCAAGATGGCGTCCTCATTAGCGCGACCACTAATTGCTCCGGCACTCCAGGCAACTTGAGGCGAACGCGAAAATATTTTTTATACATGTCTCCAATTATACCCTGGCTTAGACCATTAAACTCCCGCGGGACTACCGGGGTTCCTATTAAAGTAACGGTTTAGAAATATGAGTATTTATTTATGGGCTTTGAAACCTACTAAACATTCGGAGTGTATTTATAAACGACATACCTGTTATGTTGTATACTATAACTGTATTTAAGAAATTAGCTATTCAATACCTTTTTTGGCGTGATTTTCAGATGTATCTATCAATATGAACAATTATTATATAGGACCAATTGCGAAATCGCAAAAAAAAACAGCTGCTCCTTACATTTTGTTTGGAGTCAGTGAACTTTTTGTATGAACCAGCTGATGTTTTTTTGGCGATTTTAAAGTTGGTTCCGTTGCAAAAGTTGTTCATAATGATACGAGTAATATACACTTTTGGAAGTTATTTTGCAAAACAACAACCTTTGTTAAGAATGGAAAGGTCATTGATATCTCGTTTTAGACGCATTTCCTCCCAGCATGTACCCTATCAAGCTCCTTGAAATACCGGAGCGTGATTCTAGTCCTGTGGCACACAAGCCCCAGTGACGTTGAACGACATCGATTCTCAAAACGCTTGATTGATAGGCATCAAAATGAAAAAAAAATGCCAAGTAGATGTTGAAGGTCTACCTCGGGTAAGAATGCCGTGAAGAGTGAAGAGTACGGATGATCTTACCTGAAACAAAAAAGGCAAAGTTAGTATGAGATGTCAGAATATAGCTTTTAAAACGTTGAAAAGCCCTGACGGCTGAAAATATTGAAATGGTTGATATTTTTTTTACTAGGGCTATGAAAATGTATTGCCAATGCTAACACATTCACCGATATACATATTTTGTGTACGTACTTTCGGTAAGTAAGTTTGTATAGGCCGGGTGGCTAGCCCCGGAGTTTTTAATCCATCTGAAGGCCTCTGATATGGCTAAACGATTATAAAAACCGGGGTCAACAATTTAACGTGTATTTCGAGCCACGGAAGCTGAGCCGCGCTCTGTTGTAAATGCCACCCGCGGCCACCCATCCGAAGACTGACCGTACTGAACGATGCTTAACTTTCGGTGTAGAGATTTTCAACACACGTTTTTTTGTCGATAACTTTCTTTCATCTAAGCATCTCATTTCTCAGTCGTTCTCATCAATATACCCTCGTATAGTCTGATTCCCTTCAATTTACGAGCAAAGATTCAATTCTCATTTTAAAGGCCGTACCGCCTTGACATCGACATATAGAGTTCACAGTAAAAAGGAATGGATAGCAAACAGAGTATTGAAACAACATAAACGCCCTCTGCAAACCCGAAGACGGAGCCAAACAGAATATCCAAACATAAACACGGGTTGATGTGAGCAAACATCCGTGCAAGGCCAACTAAGTGCTGTAAGCATTCAGGAATTTCAGGATGATTTTTTTAGACAAGTGTCAAATTAAAAAAAAAGTATTCGCTCTGATATTGAACACGTTTTCGGGTAACAAGCGGGTAAAACAACCGGGGCGAATCGATCTAACTTGTGATCTAAGTCACGATTGCGTTTGGTTGTAGACTGATGATATGCGCGGTCACCCATCCGAAGACCGACCCAACTGAACGTTGCTGCACTGTGATGGTCGCTAAAAATACAAATGAGCTTCATTTTTTGGAAGATACAAACTCTTTAGACAGACATAAAGAGTTGAGGTCAAAATAATTTAGGACACCTCATTTAAAAATAACTTTGATTTATATCCGGAAACAAGAAGTAAAATTCAACATAAATTCTTATAAACGCAGTGAGAAATGTGTCGTATTCATTTTTTTTAAGTTATTGCGCTTTGAATTCCCGATACCCCGCTCTAACGGTGTGTTCTTATCAGCATACATCTTATCTTATCTTATAGAGGGGCCAAGAAATAACTCGGACACTTCGACCCATTGGGATCTATTGTGGTCCCCTAGATAACTTACTCCTCCCCAGTCTCGTCGAAAATTGTTCTCATGAGTTTTACAACGAGACTAGGAGATACGAGCCTATAGTCTTCTGGTTTTGGATATCCGACGCCTAGGAGACTCATTCGCTTACTAGCCATTGCATCGCATGTGCACAGAAGGTGCTCCATGCGTTCCGTATGTTCCCCACACAACCTGCACATGGGTGTCGCGGTTAGACCCATCTTCATGAGCATGTCGTTGGTACCAAAGTGCCCAGTAAAGGCCCCAAGCAGGTAGCGGATTTGTCCCCTGCTCATGTTCCAAATGCATTCCCGGGCTTTAAACGTAGAGCCTAGGAACTTCTTGGAGTGTTGTAGACCGGTATTAGACAGCCAATAAGTTCGCTGTCTGTGATCTGCAAACTCCCTAAATGCGGCTTTCACGAGACACGTTGAAATGCCTACACATGGCTCTGGACCCACAAAATCATTTGCTGAGCCCTCTCTTGCCAGTTCATCGGCCACTTCGTTACCATGGAATCCTTTGTGCCCAGGGACCCACATCAGTCTTACCCTGTTGTGCCTCCTAAGCCTGTTTAGGGTCTGGATAGCATCCAGAATAAGTCCGGAGTCCACTTTGTAGGATGCCATGGCTTTGATTGCAGCCTGACTGTCACTAAGAATATATATGGATTTACCACTGGTTCCTCTATCTATATTCTCTTGAGCGCAGGATATTATGGCATATGTTTCTGCTTGGAATACAGTTGCCATCTTCCCTAAGCTTTTGCTACATTTGTAGCCTTTTGCGTATATGCCCGCTCCTGTACCTGATTCCATTTTGGATCCATCAGTGTACCACACCAGACTATCTTGCTCTGGTGGATCAAGTCCCTTCGTCCAGTCCTCTATTGTAGGGATTTGGACCTTAAAAGATCTTTCAAACACAAACACAGTTTGCATTTTATCGGATAACATGCTTGTTACCCGATCTAGGCCTTCGTTTTCGTCGAACTTTGTATGGTTAGTCTTTGGCTTAGAGGCATCCCATAGTCCTGCAACAGCAAGACGATGTAGTGTCTTCCTTGCCTCGAGTTCAACCATCATATGCAGTGGAGGGATATTGAGGTATCTCTCAATCGCTGCCGTAGGTGTTGTCCTGAAAGCACCCGTGATGCCAAGACACACTGTTCTTTGTAACCTGGTGAGTGGCGCTTTGCACGAGGCAAGCTTTGTTCTAGGCCACCACACTATGCTGCCGTATGTAATAATAGGTATTATCATTGTCCGGTACAGCCATCGTATCACTTTGGGCTTTAGCCCCCAAGTTTTGCCGTAGGTGGAACGACACATGCCGAACACTCGTAAGGCCTTAGTCGTAATATTTTCCACATGAGTTTTCCACCTGAGTTCTTTATCAAGCGTTACACCCAAATATTTAACTTCGGTGGACCAAGGCAGTTTTATTCCATTGAGGGAGAGCTCTTCTAGGTTACCCAGTTGTCTCTTCCTCGTAAATGGAATAATTACTGCTTTGCTTGGGTTGATAGAGAGGTGATTCTTTGTACACCATTCCTCCGTCATCCTCAATGCCTGTTGTAATAATCCAGAGACTATGTTCGGGAATTTACCATTGACCATTATAGCTATGTCATCTGCATAGCCTACTGTGTAGAATGGTCCGGTATTGAGTTTGGTAAGTAGCGAGTCTACTACCAAGCACCACAATAATGGTGACAGCACTCCGCCTTGCGGGCAACCTCTTGTTGTTTTTGCACTAAGTCTGTCACCCATCAGTTCCGATCTGACTATTCTGCTTCTCAGCATGTAGTCAATCCAGTTGCACATGGTATCGTTGATGCCATGCTCCTTTGCAGAAATGCGTATGGACTCAAATGTTGTCTTGTCGAAGGCTCCCTCTATGTCGAGGAAAGCCCCGACACAGATTTCTTGTCCCTCTAGCGCAGCCTCGGCTCGACTCGCAACATAGTGCAATGCCGTTTCCGTAGATTTGCCAGGGCTGTAGGCGCATTGTAGTTTATGCAGAGGGAGTACTTTCAGTGGTCCCTCTCTTAAGTACCTGTCTACCAGTTTCTCCAGAGTTTTCAAGAGAAAAGATGATAGACTGATTGGCCTATAAGCTTTAGCTTCTTCATAAGTCGGTCTACCTGCCTTCGGTATAAAGGTGACTTTGACTTCCCTCCATGCCTTGGGTACATACCCAAAGGCTATGCAGGCTCTGTAGAGCTTACTCAAATGAGGTATCAAAACAGATGCCCCTTCTTGCAATAGTATTGGGTAGATGCCATCCGGACCCGGGGATTTGAGAGGCTGGAAGCCTGCTATGGCCAGCTTCAGTTTATTTTCATCTACCACTTTCTTTGCCGTGAGCCAGTTATTTTTGGACGTGTGCCTTGTGAGTTCGTCTCTTGTGACTGGTTCCTCTTCATTGCTGTCGCGCAGTATACATTCTGGGAAGTGGGTCCTAAACATCACGCCCAGAGTGTCCTGTCCAGTTTCCGTGAGATACCCATTCTCATCCTTTACAGATGATAGTGGGTTTGTCTTAGTCATGGACATTGCTTTGCACAACCTCATTCCATTTGGCAGAGTTTCGATGGAGGTGCAATGCTGTCGCCAGTTAGTTCTGTTGGCCTTGCGTACCGCCGTATTATACCTCGTTAGCATGCTGTGATAGCCAGAAAAATCTTTCCTGGCTTTTGCATCATTAAAGGCCTGTCGTGTTTCCTTACGTATTTTAGCTAGTTCAGGAGTCCACCATGGTACCTTTTTACAAAAGGCCTTTTTCTCTGGGCAGTTATCTTCCCATGCACCGATGGTGCCCATCTTGATTCTGTCCGCTTCAAATTCTATATCTAGTATGGAATTAAGCTTACCTTTAGGGCTCCCTAGGTTTACTTTTAGGTCCCTCCTGTACGAGTCCCAATTTGTATGCCTTGGGTTTCTCCTTCGTCTAGTTTCGGCGTCTCCCGCCGTCCTAAACCTAAAGCATATATAATTATGGTCAGACAGAGAGATTTCGTCCGATACATGCCAGTTTTCAATATGAGCGCTGGCCCTGTTTGAAGCCAGTGTCAGGTCAATAACTTCAGTTCTTGCAGAGGTCCTGAAAGTAGGTTTATTGCCTGCGTTAAGGATTTGTAAAGAAGCGCTTACCACAAAGTCCAACAAATCCTCTCCTCGTTTGTTGACATCCGAGCTGCCCCAAACGACGTGGTGTGCATTCGCATCGCAGCCAAGTATCAGGTCGATGTTTTCTTGGTTGCCGTAGTCAACCAGTCTTCTCATTAGTGGTGTTACTGGTTCCTTAAGTTCATATGGGAGATAGGCATCAGCATCAGCATACATACCTACTAAAGCTACTATCGTAGTTTTTTACTGCCTCATTTGCTGGCGACAGTTATATCTAAAAATTAAGGCTCTAACGTGAACCACTAACAGCTATCTAAAAATACCAGTGTTTGTATTAAGGTTTTGCAGTTTACTTTTTTTTGTATTCCAATTTCATGAAATTTCAATTACAGTATTTCTGACATCTTAATTTTTTTTAATATTGTATTTTTAATTTAATGTAATGGACCGAATTTATATAATTTATCGTAATTTTATGCCTAATAATTTTGGTGAGTACCTACATAATTAATAATTGTTATTTTGACGATTCGTAGGGTGTTGATAAAATTATATTTTTGTATACCAATGTATGTAATTATCCTTACTGAAAGTAAATTACTATCTATATATCTATCTATCCATAGGTACTCGGTTACCGTTGGTTACCTACTACGTATTAAAGCCCTAACAGAAAATCTATTTGGATTATTGCCTCAAAAAAAAATGGACATAACACCATTCTTATAGTTTTTCTTTTTACTGAAGTGTAATGGCAGTAAAGCGTGTAACAAAATCAGAATATCAGCTCTAAATAACAAAATAATAATCTCAGATGGGCGGGTGCATTTATAATTAATGAGCGACCCTTATTTTAATCTCATCTCCCCTCAGAAAGTGTTAAAATTTTCATAAATATAGTAAATGCAAAGAATAACACTGCAAAAGATTTAGGGTCTGAATACAAATTTATACACAACGCCTCTAAAATTTCGATATCCATTGCGGTAGGTCAATAATACCTACCTCAACAAAATTCCGAGCTCCATTGAGACAAATTTAATAGGAAGCCCTCAATAAAAATAAAATAATAACCTGGAATCCTCCGGAGCTTGTGACAAAAAGAGCTCAAAGACGTTTCCAATCGAAGCATCCTTCCTTCCGCCGGCTCACTGGCTCCGATCTAACTACTCGGATGTAGGTAGATATTTATATTGGACTCAATGAAACGTACCAATAATTTGTTACATTTGCCGAAGTAGTCGAGTGCCTTGATTTTACGGGGAATCAAAGGACCATAAAGAGCTTTTTTGAACAGATAAGGTAGTAGTTCCGTAGTATTGACTACTATTTTGTGAGTTTAGATGTGCTAAACATATACAACTCGTAATTTTATTGTCAGTCTTTATTAGTTTTATCAATAACTTCCAAATACGAGCATTGTGCCTGTGCATAGAACAGGAAAAACTAGATTGACTGTGTCTATTAAAAGTCATTGACCTCTAATTTTTCCACTAAACCAAAAATTAAAGCTATTAGGTAAAGGTAAAAGATAATTTTCTCCTATTCATTCCTTTGTTTTCATGTGCTCTCGCATAATAATAGCATATTTGACTACAGAAGAAATAATAATACCTCAACGCATAGTTACGCGAACTGACTATAAACATCAGGCAACATTCCGCTCGCGGTGAGTTCCATTAACTTGACCGCATTTTAAGCTCTCCGCCACAAAAAGGAAACAACAAAGCTAAAAGGCCATTTTGATACATCACTTCCAATCACACGTCCGTCCTTCATTCCCGAAATAATCCTCTAACGCACAGCTCTGACGGGGTCAAACCTTTTTTCTTTTATGCAAAAGGGTCTGCGCCCACTTTGTACGTAAAATGGGCCAAAATTGTGATTGTTACGGCTCAGCACATGGTGCAGTACTTTTGACGTGAAATGCGTAGGAATCACGTTAAATTGCTAAATTCTTTACAAGTTAAGTGCGCACGTGCCTTTTTATCAATCTGTCATGTAAATGATAGATATAGAAGAATATGCTATCATTTATTTGTTATTTTGGCCCAATGTATGCATGCGCTATATCATTCGGCGTAAGTTTGTTGGTGTATGAGTGGGCTTGAGACATTCGATTATCTTTAGAGTCTGTAGACGATACAATTTCTTTTCTGTGTAGTAGGTAGTTTAGATAGATATATTGTACTTTATTGTACTTAGTAAAAATACTTGTGCATTAAAAGAAGAATATTTTTTTAGCCACTATTTGAAACAGATGAACACTAATTTTGAATCGCAAAATTTTTAATCAAAATGATCATAAATTGTACTCGGGCTTAAAAGGTAGGTACCAATTTGTATCATGCATTGAAAAAAAAATTATCTTCATATATTTACGTTAACAGAAATATATTGAGATTATAATTCGATATGAACATTGAAGAATTTATCTCTCTACGTTTGGTTTAATTTCTAGCTGACGAAGCTACGCCGCCTCGCCGACCGCGAATGGCGGGCGGATGCGGGGGATGAAACGAGGTAGCGCGACCACAGTATTTCGACCAAAGCATCCGCTAGAGCCCACGCACTTACTCGTATCATTGACGTCAGACACTCACACTTCACAATAAGTGCGTACAGTAGTGATCTGTAATTTATGGCTCAGGTCATGCAGTCGAGCGCAACAGTCTGTGACCAATACAGCTGGTGTTTCGTTACACACCTGGTACACCTGATGCGGTCCAGCCGTCTACGTAGCAAGAGATGTAGATTATATTCACTTTTACACTTCCGTTGTTTACAAATGTAAGGACGAAATAAAGCCCAATTTTATAGGCGCCATCGTAATTATAATAGCAATTAGTAGCCTTATTTATTTTTCACTATTTGCATTTGATAGAGAGAACACTATCTTACGTTGCTATTAAATTTACGATGGCGCCTTTATGATTGGGCAAAAAGTAGGTCAGGTTGGATTGGCATTGGAGGAAAGATGCTAAACGAGAAATCTGTATCTAAATTATAATGATTATGACGTATTTATATCACTAATATAAACAGAGGTCGTAGTGAATGAACACCTTTTTAAAAACGATATCGTGCGATCTATGTAGCACGTGAAAATGTTGAAATATTCATGTAGGTACTCGTAAGCTGTATGCCCAGGGTCGGGTGCCGTATTCGAAGCTCAATAAGAGAGATTTTGCGGCTTTAAGCCCGAGTGCGACCGACATCGTTAGGATTCGATGTTCTGATAGCTCTTGAGCCTGTGTTTTATGTTTGCTACTTATAGGTTTGAAGCTTATTGCCAAAGATGTATGCTGATTTTAGGTTCAAGAGGGTTTCTTAGGGTTTTTTGGGTTTCCCAAGAGACCAATTATAATTGCTACAGTGTATGGAATAAAAAATAACCTTTTTAGGAGACTGCTACTTACAGACTACAAATAAGACCGGTTTGAATGAACCTGTATTTAGCCTGTTGCTGCGATTTAAATCAATGCGTCGTTCTATGATGCTTTTATCGAATCACGAATGCCATGATTTATATACGTTGAAAACCAAACCATCACTATCCAAAAAACGTTGTTATCAGAAGAGGCGCTCAAAAATTCAGAAGGAATATAAAAGCTTTATAAATGTCACAAAATTGTTTTATTTTTTTATTAGTAATCAGCCTCTTATTTTTGAATTTAAATTACTGTAAAAATGATTACAATATATGATTACAAGTTGTTGTTTTGCAAAGTGCAGAGACTTTTAGATGTAAATCTAAAATAATCATGATTAATATTAACTTATGCTATGGGACTAACAGTTGTCCCATTTTGTTAACAATAAAATAACATTATGTATAAAACGGCTGACAATTTTGCGAGATTTCGCTTGTGGTCCCGTAGTAAAAGTTGTTCAAAATGATGAGTACATAAAAATATACATCTAAGAGTCCCTACAAAACAGCGATCTGTATGAGATAGCTACACTTATGATCATAGCATTTTCGGCTTCATTATTAATATAACAAATGATTGGCAGCTTTTCTTAGGGAATATTAGAAAAAGATGTGTTTTATATTTAGGCCGTTACAGAGAATATAGGTTTTGGGCTAGAACGTTGGCGTGGGCCATTTTAACGAACACTGTGACACTCCAGCCGCACATTTGTGATATTAAACGCGTAGTTACGTAAATATATATAGCTCCATTTTGTAACTTTTTTCTGTATACTTATTTTAATATAAATTTAAAATAGATAAGACAGTTTTTCAAATAAAAATTTGGATTTAAATTGTAATCTATAGATTACTTTCTAAATGATGACTATAGTAGTTATGGCACTTTTCCTGACTTTTATTATTGTTAAATTCTCGATGTTTGTAGCACAGTACTAAGCAACCATGTTCACAAGGAGTTATTTTAGTGATAAACATTTCAAAAATTCGTCGCGAATGCAGGACTGTGAAATGTTTATCACAAAAATAACTCTTTGAGATAAACCTAGTGTGGGATGCACTATAAAATTAAAATCATTTCAACCATGTTCACGGTTGAAGTAGAAAAAATGCTAGTACAAATCTCGATAAAGTGAAAGAACCTGTGTTAACACAGTTTTACAGATTACCTCTGCCGCTTCATTCATTCGAAACTTAAGAGCAAGGCTTTTAAGAGGAAGTTTCCATACTTCATGGCTTCTGCTAGCTTTTATAAGTAAAACAAAATTGTAAAACTCAGGAGTTTTTCACCACTATATTGTTCACTTTAATCTAGCACATACCTAGTAGATCAAAGCTCAAGTCTCAAATGCAAAGTCAAGATAATAAATATAGTGCATGTTAACTGTATCAGTAAAAACATTGACAGCTTTGGGGAACCAACTTAAAAACACGTAAGTACAGACTAGTATAAAATATTTTCACATTTTTAAGCTAGTTAAAATTTCAATCAAATGCTGATCACGGTCTACAAATAGTTGTTTCTAATTAGAATCGAACTAATACAAATCAGGATTTGATGAGAACGTACTCAATAGCTATTCAGCAACATTTCGCTGCGCACACACACACACACGCAAATCCTAACTACACACACACATCCGGTTCGAACGTTTCCTCTCTCTACATCCCACATGCAGATTGAAAACAAATAAGAGTATAGCTCGAATAGCTCATGATTTTGCGAAGGCACGGAGGTGCTGCCAGCCTGCCAGCTTTGTTTATTGAACGTACTCGTAGGTGCAAAGAAAATTTTATTTACACAAAAGTATGCGCAGCCGTAAAAAGTAGTTTGACCAGCTTATTTTGAGAATTTCTTAGTATTATTTTCGTCCGAAAACAGCTAAATAGGTAAGAAATATATCAACGGTGTTCATTTTAATTTATCAAAAATGGTATTTTAACTATTGACGGTCACTGGTCGTTGGGTTTTTTCAGGTAATTCATGAAAAACTAAATAACCGTCAAATAAATCAGTAGAGTACAAAATAGACACTCAATATGTCTTTGAATCAGGAATGAGGAGATCCGTAGAAGAACCTAGGTTACCGACATAGCCTAGCGGATTGGCAAGTTGAAGTGGTAATGGGCAGGGCACATAGCGCGGAGGACTGATGACCGTCGGGACGAAATGTTCTCGAGTAAAGACCACGTACCGGCAAGCGAAGCGTAAGGCGTCCACCTACAAGGTGGACGGATGACCTCATTAGAACCATGGCGCTGGGTGCAAGCCGCAATCAATCGGTCTTATTGGAAATCATTAGGGGAGGCCTATGTCCAGCAGTGGACGTCCTATGGCTGAAATGATGATGATGATGAGCAGGTCTTATTGGAGATCTGTAGCGGAGACCTATGTCCAGCATAAGACGTCTTTGGATATATGGATGACTCAAGAGCCTAAATTTACTGTTTAGAGAAGAGCGTGTTTTATTATCAATTCCCACAATCACTAATTGTAATTTTCCCGATCTAATGAAAACGTAGGAAACTTTCGAGTGCAATATCCAAGGACTCAATGATTTACAAAGGAAGTACCTACCTTTGACTTCGCTTCACTCGGACGCAACATGGAAGACTTGTTTAGCAAAGCAGGGGTTTACTTAGTCGATAAAAGCTAGCGTGTAGTAGCTAACTCTCGAGAGCTCAGTAATCATTGGCTCAGCCCTCGTACGGGCGGCTTCAGGCCTGAGTACCCATCTCCACGTGGAAAATCGATGGCAATCAAAACAGCATAGCAAACGATTTGCGGATGTTGTAACAATATACTGTATAATTGTACTAATTACACATGAGACCAGAAGCCAATTTGCTAATTGTTTTGCACATCGCCTAAATCCTTATTGCCTCCACGGGCAAATAGTAAATACATTACAATTTTGATAGTTTGGTAACCGAACAATTGATAAACTTTCATGTATCTAACAGTACGTACAGTTAATTGAACAGGCGACAGTTCACACTACCACTATTTTAAGGTCTACTAGAAAACCAAACACAACTTTACACTTTCAGTGAAATCTTTCTAAATTACTCAGAAAATGGAATTCAGTTTCACTTTACATAAAAAGATTATTAAGTTCTGTTATTATTCATTAAACGTGTCGGAAGGTCTAACTTGGCCTAATTCAGCGCCATGAAGGATTCCATTGTAGCACAGCATTTTAATAAAAAAAACATCACGAACACGACCAAAAAAGCAATCTCATCCAGACATACATGAGGTTTCGTGACTTTATTATTTAACCACATCAACTAAAACATAATACCAATTTGGGTCAATTATTCAGACTATTGTATACTTATGCCCCAATAAACAATACCGGCACCAAATAGTCCCACTGGGCATAAAAATAATAAACTACGCGATACAAGTATCCATTACATTAGTTGCCCACCTGACCCAGTCACCGCTGACCCAATAACTTGTACATAAAACGTTTGTCTACTCGAGGAGACAAAGACGAGCAACAATAGGCGACCTTGGTGATGCGAGTGGCGCCGGAAGCCAACCCTGTATCAAGGGCTGAATGGAATTTTACATTGATGCTTTCCGCCCGTGACTGTATGGAAAGTCTGTAAAGAGTTGCTTATTCACTCGCTGTCTGGGTTCTATTTTTATTACGCTCACAAAATCAAACTTAAGTTACTACTTAAAGGACTGGAGAGCGCGTGGGCCCCGTTTTTGTTGAAACAATAGGTCACCGATTTTAAACGGGGGAGAGGTAAGCTCCGCTGGCTGTAATTGGTTGACGCCAAAATGACGCAATGACAACAGTAGCTGTGCCAAAAATGTTACTAGCAAAATATCGATACCGATTGTTTTGATTTGGTTCTACTTTGAATAAAATATCGTATCGCAACAACACATCTTTTTAACTATTGATACGATACTGGATCAAATATCGTATCGAAATCACACAATCGTATCGTCTCAACAAAGAGCGGCTTTAGAAAATATTATTTCTGTGTATTTTGCCACTTACAAGTTGGCCGACGTAAATAAGTATTGTTTATGTACCTAAAACAATAAACTTTGATGGTATAAAAGATAATATGTTCTATTTGTTAAAATACGATACCGGATCGATCCAAAATATCGTATCGAAACAAGCGGATCGATACCTGGATCGATACACTACGATGCGATCCATTACAATCCAAAGTATCGATACAAAGCACGTGGATCGAGCATCCCTAGTCGGTTGTCAACTAAAGCGCATATTGGTGAGCGAGGCTGCCCCGCGCACTTTCTCCACTGGTTAATATGCTCCTTGGGTTTCACCCTGTTTTGCCTATCCAATGTCTATCATCAAATCTTGCCAATTAAACTTTGATCTACTTCCCGGTTACAGATGGAGTTGAAATTTTGCATACATGTGTAAATCGCGTGACAATGCAATATTATTATGACATGGTACTGATCTATTGATGGAGCTGGAAGGTGGCTAAAGGAACTTTGCAATGAAACGATAACCTAATCAGGTTTGGGCTCTTTTGAATCGTCTTGGCGAGTAGTTTGTCTTTTAATGGTAACCTGCGTCTGATTATGGAGCTGGAAAGTAGTCATAGGAACTCTGTAATGAAACGACGCAACCCCGTCGAGTTTCAGCTCGTTTGATTTGTCTTGGTGAGTAGTAGTTTAGGAAAAGCTTGTTTAAAAAAAGGGTTTTTTAAAATTATTCTTGTTTATTGTGAGATACAAAATTAGGCTTAGAGGAGAAGAATAAATTATTATTATTGTTGTTTTCTTTATTTATAGATATTGTTTCTAATACAATTTATCGTTGATTTCATAACGAATACATGAAAAAAAAATTAAATTGAACAATTAAATAGTAATTAAAATAAATATTGATAATATAGTAAACGCGATGACTTGGAATGACTCCCTCCGGCTTCCTTTCTAGTGACTATTGTCTACTAACTGTGACTAGAAAAAAACTAGAGAAACTATTGACATAGTAACTGTGTGTTTCATAAAATAATTGTTCCACTGAATCTCCTAATAGCTGACTCAATATTTAATTGCAACCACTATGAGCAGTAGGTACATTATAAGTACCACCTAGATCTTAAAAACATTATAGTGGAATGAAATTTGCGGTACCTTTAGCAATATTGTCCGGGGCTGTTTATTCCAGTCCCCTGTTTTGTGTTTCTCTGATAGTTTAATTAATATCCTATCCCGTTATTAGCAGATGAGTAACCAGTCTCCTTAAACCATTTCATAACATATAGAGAGACCATTTGTCTAGAAAATAATATTTGTTTGTATAAAATTATTTAGTGGAAAATTAACATTGTCGTGAGTTAAAAAGCCTTTTAAAAATTAAGACTACACAAATTACATGTTCATTCAAACCCAACATCAAAGCAAAAGATAACACTCGAGTAGCGTTGCACAAAGCCATTCCAATTCTATAGTCATCTTATAAGCATCTCGAGTAATCCAACTCCCATGAAACATGACGCCCCCTCATAAACTCAGTAATAACAAAAAATTAACCGGAGCGGCTTCGACGCCCTCAAAAGTAGGTCAACGAAATATCGCAGGCGAAGCAACTTGAGAGGTGCCGTATCAAAGCCCACGACCGACATCATCTCTATACTTGGCTGAATAATAGAACTAAAAATTGGCCATGTAATCTTGCCAGTTTTGTTTAGAAAAAACGATGGTGGCTCTGCAACTCTACTGCGCAGCATAAGTTCGTTGAGACATGAATATCCCTCGGTTTTATTTAGCCCTCAATACATGAGGGCTCTAGAAGACTGTCAAAGGAACGGCTGTCCAAAATCTGTGTCTTGGACGAAATTAGAGATTAGCTCATTAGGAATGTGAAAGTATGGAACGTCAAGGAACGTAACAACAAATCTGAATCAAACATACGATTCTGAAGTGATTTGAAAAGTACCTAGTCAATTTTATAAGAGTATATGTGTTGAGAACAATCTTCAAAATCGTAGTGGTTGGTTTTAGTTTTTTGATTTCAAAATAGGTTTGTAAATGACCGCATGGATTTAAGGTACCGCAATTTTATGTATAGGTAGGTCTTGTTAAGTGTCCAATTAAGTGTGATAAAAAATATTTAAATAAATAAAATAAATAGCCTGCGCTAAAACTTTAAAGGCTCTCTGTCTGGTAGGTTACATTTTCATGTTTCTATAAATATGCTTACAGTGATCTTTTATTACTAGTCGTGATGTCAAATAAATTTACTCGTGTCAAAGCGTTAAGCTCCAAAGTTCAGCTAAATCGTATTATTCGTTCAAAAAGTTCGTTAGCCAAATCACGAGACACCGGAATTATATCATACCAAAATACGCTACATCGAATTATTTACACATCTATCACATCGACGAGGAAAAACTAATACATTTTTTGCCCTAAGTTTTGTCAGCGTAGGACGTCCATCCACAACGTTAATGGACACCGCATAATTACGCTGGATGCATGCTTCCAGCTCGTCTTGTTGGAGATCAACAGGGAAGGCGTATGTCCAACAGTGGACATTCTATGTCTAAAACGACGACGACTAAGTTTTTATTAAGGTTTAATATTGATGATCTTTATTGAAAGGGAGAGGCCGTAAAACTAAAAGCGGTTACGGTCACAGCTTTCGCTAAACTTTTATACTTTTACTATAAGAAAAGTTGATAGTGGTTTCTGAAGATAAAAATAAATTTAGCGTACTCAAAACATTACAGAAACTTTATGGAATTGTGTTGGAATATTTATCAGTATAATTTAAATAATTTTAATTTTTGTACATTATATTGACATTGTATTTTGATAGTTTTTTATTAATGAGTTTATAGTTTCTAAGAATGAATAATTTTGTATTTTGCATGCTCCATGAGAGTTGGATGTAGTGATACTAGATATAAGTAGTTTTAAGACCAGTACCATGTACCTACATTCTTGCAAATAACAATATGAATATTTTATCGATGTAAAAAGAGTATTATTTTAAGGCTTTGATATGCAAGTACCTAATTAAAACTCTAAAAGTGATAAGTGCAAATAATTTTATATATGTGTGTGATAAATAAATAAAATAAACCAAAATCACTTTACACGTTTTTCTAAATAGGTTAGGTAGGTACTTGGTTAGGTATTAGATTTTCCTTTGAACACATTTTAGTTGATAATACGCAATGACATGATGGATAACGTAATTGCATAGTTACTCCATCCTTGTTTTGAAACAGAAATAATTATAGTTTAGGATGTCAAAAGGGTAGAACTTGTTCAATATAGCTACGTTGAACATCCAGGTACGTCCACAGGCGTCCCTGACTGCACATTTCCGGCACACGAGAACTCATAGTTCTATGGAACGTTTCTAAACGTTCCACTTGCAAATTGTACAATGTAGTCGTAGCAAAGCTCGTAGCAGCCGTAGCACGTGTAGCACTTGCTACGAAATAAATCTACCTCTTTATCAAAGAAGATTTAAGCACTATTCTATCACACTAGTGTTTTGATTTTTCTAATTAATTTACTTATACTCTATAAAATTTAACTTGATTTCTGCGACAGCTGTCAGAAAAATCACGCCTATGAAGTCCTGAATTTCTTAATAGTACTGACAGTACCTGTCAATGTCATACTTTGTGGGCATGCCGATTAGTGATGGGCCAGGAATGATCGTGACCACAGAGTTTTAGATAGAGTTTTAATTAAAATATCGATAGTTTATACTAAGGATATTTTAAATAAAACTTGATTTATCATTAATTTTATTGTATATTTTAATATCATAACATTTTTTACATGTGTAATTAAATTAAACCCAATTATATGTTACATTAGCATCGATAATAGTGAAAAACGTCGATAAATACTATCGTTACATTATTATGAGTATATAATTTATATCATAACATTATTTACGTGTGTACATACTTGATATAAAATAATAGTAAGTAAATGAAATCCAATTTCTCACCTTCAACTACTCATTCGATTTTATTACAACATTGTTTGAAAATCGATTTTTTCCACCACTATCCCAACTCTAAAAATGTCAATCTTCTACTGTCGCAGAGATCAAGTTAAACTTTATAGAGTATAGTTATTGTTTGCATCGTTTTTGTGAAGGACATTGAATATATTATTTAAATCTCGTTGGAGAATAGCATTTTGACGAAAATAAATGTTATTAGAGATAGCTAATTAATTACTTAAGTGGTAAGCCTGCATTTGACATGTTTTTGTTTGAAGTAAATATATTCTAGTATCTGTATAATATATCATACTTATCATACATACTTATATATTAATATTATAAATCCGAAAAGTTTGTTGGTTTGTTCCTCTTTCACGCAGCAACGGAGCAACGGATTGACTTGATTTTTGGCATGGATATAGTTAAAAGGCCGGAAAGTAACATAGGCTACTTTATATCCCGAAAAAAAAAGATCCTCAAAAGTTAAGTTCTACGCGGGCGGAGCCGCGGGCAAAAGCTAGTATAAATATATAACACTAGCTTAAAACCCGCGGCTTCGCCCGCGTTGTCTTAGTACATAGGTACTTACTTAAAATGAAAAGAGCCCGCGGTTTGATCTACGTTGTCTTTGTACATGCTTACAATAATATCTAATAGTCCGCAATTTGGCCCGCGTTGTCTTAATACTTGCTTAAAATTACTTGCAAGGATAATGCCCACGGTTTGGTCAAAATTGTAACAGTATTTGCCTATAATGATAATAGATCACGGTTTGGCCCGCGTATTGTTAGTACTTGCTTAAGATGGTTATTTATAGCACGCAGCATGGACTGCGATGTCTTAATACTTGCTTAAAATTATAAAAGCTCGCCGTTTGGCCTGCATTGTCGTATTACTTACAATGATAATAGCCCATGGTCTGACCCGTATTGTCTTAGTACTTGCTCAAAATGATAAAAGCCCGCGGTTTAGCTCGCGTTGTGTTAATAATTAGGTACTTACAAAGATAACCCACAGTTTGGCCCACGTTGTTTTTATACTTACTTAATTAAAATAACAGCCCGCGGTTCAACCCGCGTTATCTTGGCATTTGCTTATAATAATATCTAATAGTTCGCGGTCTGGCCCGTGTTGTCTTAATAAATCCTTAAAATTATAATAGCATGCCGTTAGCCTGCGTTTTTGTATTGCTTGTAATGATAATAGCCCACGGTCTGGCCCGCGTTATTTTCGTAACTGCTTAAAATGATAAAAACCCTTAGTTAGGCCCGCGTTTTCTTGGCACTTACTTAAAATAATAGTAACTCGTGGTTAAGCCCGCATTAGGCTCGATTATGAAGGCGCCATCGTAATTATAATAGCTAATTATCATAATTATATCTGTTTCATTTTCACTTTAAGCATTCGATAGAGAGAACACTTTTTATATTCTTATTATATTTACTATGGCGTCTTCATAACTGAGCCTATTATTGTATTACTTGCAAAATAATGCCTACGGTTTAGCCTGAATTGTCTCAGTATTTGGTTATTTAATTTACTTGTATCTAAAGCTTATTACAGAGTACATACGTGAATTTTTGGATGATAAATTGCCGAATTTCTGAAATTAACTCAATAATAAATAAATATATAAAATAAATATTGAAGGACATCTCACACACGGTCTCTGATCCTAAACTAAGCAAAGTTTGTGATTTGGCTGGCAGAGACTGATATACTACATATACATGTATTTCAATGTATGTACTGTATTGTATACACCACCGACCATACTCCTATTTTTAGAATAATTCCAGTCCATCCAAAGGTTGCCTGGTAGAAATCGCCAAAGGCGATAAGGCCGCCATTGTACAGCATATTGTATAGTTTCTGTACTGTGTTTCTGTGTACAATAAAGATATATTTATTTATTTATTTATTTATACATGTAGGTTGACTGGCAGATAATGCTGTTTAGCGTTAAGTCCTCCTTTTGTACAAATAGTGTGCAATAAAGTGTTAAACAAATAAATAAAAATACATTAATAACACTCAGACACAGAGCAAACACATATGAACATCACATAAATATTTGCCCTGGGAATCAAACCCACGCCTCTTTGACCCAGGAGTCAGGGTCAACCACTGAGCCACCGAGGGAGCCAATAATAATAATTGTATGAGTAACTATGTAAGAAATTTCACTTTTCTTTGCTGGAAAACATTGAGGCAACCTGTACGTACGTAGAAAAAATCAATGTCGTATGTGAATTCAGCAACCCATGCTTGGCCGGCGTGATGGATATGGCCCGATTACCCTTCGCGGATAGGCCTACTTTCAGTCATCCATCAGCCGCAGGACGTCCACTGCTGGACACAAGCCTTCCGTATGGATCTCCAATAAGACCGGTTGGAAGCGGCGTGTATCCAGCGCGATCCTGCGGTCTTAATGAGGTCATCCGTCTACCTTGTGGGTGGACGTCCTACGCTGCGCTTGCCGGTACATGGTCTCCACTCGAGAACTTTTCGACCCCAACGGTCATCAGCCCTCCGCGCTATGTGCCCTGCCCATTGTCATTTCAACTTGCCAATCCGTTGGGCTATGTCGGTAACTTTGGTTCTTCTACGGATCTCCTCATTAATGATTCGATCTCGCAGAGAGACTCCAAGCATAGCCCTCTCCATAGCTCGTTGGGCTACTTGGAGCTTACTAATAAGGCCCATAGTGAGAGACCACGTTTCTGTGCCATAAGTCATCACTGGCAACACACACTGGTCGAAAACTTTCGACTTGAGGCACTGAGGTATGTCGGACGAGAAGACACTACGCACTTTTCCGAACGCTGCCCAGCCGAGTTGAATTCGTCGATTGGCCTCTTTGTTGAAGTCGGACCTACCTAACTGGACTACTTGTCATAGGTAGACGTACGAGTCAACGACTTCAAGAACCGAGTTTCCAACAGAAATCGGGGTAGGTAAAACATGGGAATTGACATGACTTTCGTCTTGTCCATGTTCATCTTAAGACCCACCTGTTTCTATTATCTGTAGTGCTATCCGTAGTACCTATTTTCAGTAGTGCACTATTAATTAAGGCCGGTACAGGTATTCGACATGTTTCATTAAGTCATTAGAAATTTAATTTTCCAGGCAAATGAAAAAATGGCACACAAGTCGTAATTCTAGTCAGGCATATTCTAAGATGCTATTATACTCATAATTTGATTAACTTTTACAATGGTACCAACCCCAAAACCACGTGAATAAAATCAGCTGTTCAACACAAAAAGTTCATCGACCCGCGACAAAATGTATGGAAAATGTAGGTAATTTTCGCTTGTCAGGGTTGATCCCGTAGTAAAATACCTATATTGATCCATATGTGCGCTTAAGACTATTGGCTCACAAAATAAAAAAAAATCGTATACTTTTGGGGACCCATTTTGCTCCATTTAAAGATAAACTATCATTATCATAATCCTAGATACTACATTATTTAAAAAAGCGCATTGAAGTTTTGGGACGTATCTGACCCCTAAGGATTTTTTTAAGGAAAATTTAGAAAACAGTTACAGCCATATTTTTTATTTAGTCTCAAAAGCATCTATGCAAAGTTTCATGTCAATCGGTACAGGGAATAAGAAGTTACATGCAAACAAAAAGGGCCCGTTTTACTCCGTAAGTTAGAGTTGGGTACGTTTTTCATCCTTAGTGCTTCATTATGTCGTACGATGTACGTATATTCCAAATTTCAAGCTCGTATATACAGCGGTTTGGGCTGTAGCCTAAATTTAATAATTTTGCGTATCCATAAGGAACCTTATAGATTTTCCTAGATTTTATTAGATTCTGTATTAAAACATGCTGTGTGCTTCCTTTATACCAATTTTCAACCATAACCGTTCAGCTGGTTCGATGTAATTGATGCTTTTTTCACCAACTTTGGGACCTTATTTGATCCCTTAGATGAAGAAAATTCGGAAAAACAGGAAAAAACGTGACTTTTATTTTGTTTGGAAAGCATGTATACAAAGTTTCAAGTCAATCGGTACAGGGAATAAAAAGTTACATACAAACGAAAAGGGCCCATTTTACCCCCTTAGAGGTCGAAAGTTCAAAATTTTCGTCCTTAGTGCTCCATTACGTCGTTCAATGTACCTATATCCCAAATTTCAAGCTCATATCTTCAGCGGTTTGGGCTGTAGCCTAAACTTATTAATTTTGCGTATCCCTAAGGAACCTTATAAATTTTCCTGGATTTTATTAGTTACTCTATTAAAACATGCTGAGTGCTTCCTTCATACCAATTTTCAACCATAACCGTTCAGCTGGTTCGATGTAATTGACGCTTTTTTCACCAACTTTGGGACCCTATTTGACCCCTTAGATGAGGAAAATTCGGAGAAACAGGAAAAAACGTGACTTTTATTTTGTTTGGAAAGCATGTATACAAAGTTTCAAGTCAATCGGTACAGGGAATAAAAAGTTACATACAAACGAAAAGGGCCCATTTTACCCCCTTAGAGGTCGAAAGTTCAAAATTTTTGTCCTTAGTGCTCCATTACGTCGTTCAATGTACCTATATTCTATATTTCAAGCTCATATCTTAAGCGGTTTGGGCTGTAGGCTGTCTGTCAGTCAGTCACTCAGGGAAGCCTTTTATATAATAGATAAATACTTTACTACAACTTATAGTTTAAATAAAGCCTATAAATCCATGCATCTAGTCTAAAATTTAAATTTTAAATTTGACTCAATCGCAAACTTGTTCAAAATCTACGATTGCATGACAGTTACACAATAGTTTGGTAATTTTCACTATCCGTTAAAAATTCTATGAAGAGCTGGAATAAAAAAACTCCTCTCCTTCAATACATTCAGAACTCTAATACTGGTTTCCAAGTTTAGTACTACTGACTACGGAAAAGACAATTTAAAAGTAAAATAGAACAACTAAAAGTCTTCGTAAGTACTCGTAGTTCGTGTACTCGTATCCACAAACCGATTGGGGAGGCGACTGGTAAAAGTTTTTGATTAATGTAAGTTTTGCAATTTAATATTTTTAATATAAGAGATACATATGTATGTATAAAGTAGCTAAGATTTATATTTCAATGTTTTTTAAGTTATATAAATAAATATCTTCTCATACAGAGAATCATTATTGTCATCGACACGAAATTTATTTTTAAATTTTCTTTTAGTTAGTTGGCCCCCAAATCCGGCTTAACCGATCTCTTTGCAGCTCTTACTAAATATTAACTATGAGCACTTAGATTAATGATTAGTCTCGTTGTGGTCGAACGCAGCGATACCAAAAAAAAACAAATCTACGTATAAGCTTTTTCGCGCGTTGTTAGGCTTATCCACGCGTGCATCGATATTTAAATTATATCATATAATATTAAGCTATCATAATACAATTTTCAGACTTTCACGGCTGGAGTTATGCCACTTCTTGAGATGTGTAATAAGACCGCATAAAAGCGCTATGAAAATAATAGCTATTATGTAGTTAAAATGAGTACACTAATATTTGTATTTACAGATATCTGTGTATTTGTAGGTATATGATTCAGTTTCACGATTTGACAGTTCGAATTAAATTAGTGACTACGTGACTATTTGACTGTTTGTTTTATTTAGTTTCGTATGTCAGCTATTCGAAAATACTACTACACCTGTGACATAAATTCACCTGAAAGCCATTTCAATATAAGATACGAGCGGGTAGGTAACTGTGACAAGGGTCCTCCGTCCATATTCAGTTTGCGAACAGAAAACGATATTTACATTATGTAATCATCTACTGGAAGCTTCTCTGGACGACCGACAGACAAATTAGGATATATTGAACTCATCAAATACACAGGTATTAAACATATATTAAGCACATCATAAATGAGTAACCCGTGGCGGTCTAGTGATAGTGTGATACCTGCCTAACATTTGTGAGCTCGTGGGTTGAACTCCGGGTCCCGTACCAATAAATTTTTACACCTCTGGCTTTTCGGTGAAGACTTTACGGTATGTCCGTAGAAGAAATTTGATGGCGTATGTGAATTCACCAACCCGCACTGGGCCAGCGTGGTGGATATGTCCCAATCATCCTTCGTGTATAGGCTTACGTCCTGCAGTGGACTATTAAAAAGGCTAGTATAAAACAGTTTAGTATTGAATGCAACTTTCTCGCCTAACAATTTTTGGCATCTAAACAAAATCATCACGACACGACGCTAGATTTACTTCTGAGCGTTCGCTCCATACACGGTGAATCAAGAAAGATAAAAGTAAGTTCGTATAGGCCGGGTGGCTAGCCCTGTCAGAGTTTTGAGGCCGCCTGAAGGCCTCTGACATGGCTTAACGGTTAAAACAACCGGGACCTACAATGTAACGTGTCATCCGAGCCACGGTAGCGCTCAGTTGGAAAATGCCACCCGCGGTCACCCATCCAAATACTGACCGTGCGGAACGTTGCTTAATTTCGGTGATCGCTGACAAACGCCTAGACAAACTACACTACGAGCGCTACGAAAATAACGAAAATGCTACGCTACGAAAAAAGTTAAGAAAGATAAGCAGTGACAAGAAATCTTATCTTCTGTACTTACCTTCTTATTTTAAATTATAGCTGATTTTTTTTTAATTTGTAGTAGTTTTAGTATGTTTTTAAAATGCTTGTAATGATATATACACTAATTCCTACGTCACTTATAACTCTTAAGATATACAGGGTTATTTCTAATCTATTAGCATCCTCTTAGGGACTTACTCTACACATCAAAACTAACAACTTGTGTTCTGCGACTTTTGTCAAAACTCAAAAAAATTCAGTTGTTCCATATATTTTGTCGCGGGTGAATGATATTTTTCTATGGAACACCAATTTTTTTTTTGAGTTTTGACTAAAGTTGCAGATCAAAAGTTGTTAGTTTTGATGTACAGAATAAGCCCCTAAAAGAACGCTAATTAATTAGAAATAACCTTATATAATGTTTTAAACCTACAGTAAACTCTAAAACTATTTATATTTGCATTTAAAAACAATTCATTATATTTTTACTTTCCCCTATATCATGACGACATCTTAATTATAAAATTACAGCATTTTAAATGCAGGCTCAGTAAAATTAAGTGAGAGTTTTGGGCAAAGTGCGGTTTCATACCTACAGCCTGCAGGCGGCAAAAGTACAAAGCCCGAGATTTGAACTTCTAATGAGGCAAGTTGCGCCGCAACGCCTGCCACGTGGAACACGAGAGGTGAGTACTTGGTTGTCTCCTTCAAAGAAAACGTAACGAGTGGATTCAAACTTATTCGTACTTTGGGAGCTTGACACATCTCTGTACTCGGACAAACTTCGTGTTCCTGTGACCTTCTCGTGTAAGACAAATACAAGATACGAACATTTTAGGTCAAACAAATTTAGGTCCCGTACCGTTAGGGTCCCAGGTTAGGGTAAAAACGGGACCCTATTAATAAGACTCCTCTATCCGTCCGTCTATCAGCTAAATCTTATGAATGGTGATCGCTAGAACGTTGAAATTTTCACAGGTGACGTATTCCTGTTGCTGCTTTAACAACAAATACAAAAAACATAAAAAATATATATATATATATAAGAGCGGTTCAACAAAAAACCTGAATGTTTAGCCGTTTTTCGCTCGATATTAATAACGGTGATAGATGCATGATATGTTCACAAAATATTTAGTGAAATATTCACTTTATAAAGAAATAGTTAAATTAAAATAACTATTCAAGGGGGGCTCCCATACAAGAAACATATATTTTTGATCGATATTAATAAAGGCTACAATAAAGTTGTATATTCCCTTCAAAAATAAATAATTATATTAAAATATATGAATGGGGGCTTCCATACGGTACAGAACCCTTCGTGCGCGAGTCCGACTCGCACTTGGCAGATTGCTTTATACATGGTGGAAAGTTAACGCCGACATTAAATGACATCACATATTTGGCCTTCTGTTCTAAAAGCTTCCTAATTCTATGATTCCTAGTTTTATGATTACTGGTTAGGTACTTAGTACTACTTGTGGGTCAAGTTAATGTCGTCGGCGACAGCTCTCCACACTGTATACCCACTGTTTGATCCGTCAGGTGCAGATCACTCAAAATTATTTTTGTTTTTATTCTGTATGTAGACACTATTCAGCAATAGTGGCTATTATTACCCAAACTTATTAAACTTCCGCAGACTAAAGGTGTTTTAACCAATTTCTAAAAAGGAGGAGGTTCTATGTTTGTCTGTACGTATTTTTTTTGTATATGTTTATCGAAATTATTACGAAACTAAAGTAATAGAGTACCGAATTTGATTAAAAAAATGTAACTAAATATATAACACCAAAGTCCCTACATTTCCATAATGACATCTTGCACTCCAAATAGGTATGTCCAATAATATTTGAAATGTCCTATTTAACTTCAGCTGTCCTATCTAATAATAACTAAAAATCTCATAATTAATACAAAGACAACAAACATGATTTGTATGTAAAGTTGTTCATAATTTTCCATTATAAATATATGACCTTTTACTTGGTAAGCAAAACATTGAAACTTTTTGAATAATAATGGTTTTACAAATGTTTAGTCTGGGAACTAAAGCATATTGTACGAGGTTCGAGGCAGGAAAGTTACAATATATACTATGAATGATGACTAGCATAATGTTAGGTAGGTACTTCAAGTTAAGATGGTGACACTCAATGAAACCCTACCTACTGTGCACAGCAATCAAACGCGCGAGAAATGAATATCTTTCGAATTTTTAAAATGCTAATACAATGTTCTAATTATGCCAAAAATGTCACCAAAGCATGCCTCAACATGAAATATTCTTTGAGTAAAAAACAAGAGTGTACAAAATAATTTAAATAATATGGCAACATTATGCCGAGTCACGAGGTGACGCTGTCGAATAAATACAGCCAAAATAAACACAGTAGTCTGTTTGCTCGAAATCATGAGGCTACTCGCTAATTGATTGTCTAGTTTCAATGAGGGATTAATCTAATTTATGAGCTCAATGTTCGTGCACGTGGACTAAGCGCGTGAACAATAGAGTCCGTATGTATCTTACCTATTGATGTGGATAAATACCCAACAGTTTGTTGGAATATTTTGAATTTGTAAATTGAACGTCATTAGGTATTGGATTAATGGAATTAATACACCACAAAAGAGATGCTTAGTAGGCTTATAAAACTTAATATCGTCATTCTTCATCCACAACATTCACCTATCTACCTCTTTTTTTCATAAGTCTACTCGTATCTCTAATGTACAAATTTATGATTTTTAAATAATTCGCTGTACATAATATGCTGATATGTTTGCATTTGTTTCATTGCATGTGACGAGGATAGAAATCAAGATCTAATAAGTTTTAGACACTGAACTTATGAAACAGTAGGTAATAATAGCTAGTATATAGGACATGTTATTAGAGGCTGTAATAAATCTTCTGAAAGCTTCGAGCAAATATCTACAGAGCCACAGTCCCTAAATGAAATAAGTAGTAAAAAAATGTCCGAGCGACGTCATACATACCTACTTAGATATTTACATTAAATAATTCACAATTACCCGTTTTCTCGAATCTCGATGTTATTCATTACGCCCTATGGTTAGAATCATGAAACTTCCAGAAACAATCGCTGTAGCTACGAGTAACATGCCTTGCCTTAGCTAGGAGCCACCCTTGGCGCCCATGTTCTGTCCTATGACGATAATGATGAGATGAGCAGTAGCCTAAGGAGTCAGGATGCAGCAGATGACGACAGCGAGCTCATATGGCCGCGTGCTAATCACGAAACTTCTGGAAAAAATCGTTGTAGAGTAACATACCTCTCCTTGGCTAGGAGCCGCCCTTGGCGCCCATGTTCTGTCCTACGACGATGATGAGGATGATGAAGACCAGCAGCAGCACCAAGATGCAGCAGATGGCGACGGCGAGCATGGCCGCGTGCTCGCCCAGCTTGGCGGCGGATCGCGCGGCGCACGCCCGCGCCGCGACCACGCTACTCGCAACCGCGCGCGCGCTTATCTTGTCCACTACGCGCACTCACTCCTATCTTGTACACTAGTGCGCGTGCTCTTATTTTGCAAACTTCACGCGTTTATCTTGCACAATGCACAATATGTACACCTATTTCGTACACTACGGACGAGCGCGATTATTATCTATATATTTTACACTACGCACGAGATTATTTTGTAATCTTCGTGTATGTTTATGCACACTGATATTTTTTCTTTGGAAACTTTTCTTTCCTTTTTTGAAGTTTAGTTATAGCTTTCGTTTGATCAATGCTTAGATTTAATTTTTTTGAAAATTCAATTTAAATTGGCACTCTTTTTCTGCTTTCGGCTAGGTCCGTTTACAGTCTTACGTTGTTCCACACAATGAATATTAAATTATTATTATTATTTGAAATCTCTCAAAATATGTTTTCAATTAACTTTATTCATTTGTTTAAAATTTATAATTTTTTTTTATTGTATATCTTAGATGCCGCTTTACCTAGATACTGATCGTGGTCAAGTTACATTTTTGTCACAATAATAAAAAATATGCAAAATGCAAATATTTAATCATTATGAATAATAAAAATATATTCATTACTTTGCAAAAAAATGCTCGGGCACATCAACTCTCAATGAACTTAATGAATTATAATGCCACTGTCAAAATGAGAAATCGTTACAAATTCAATAATGTTGCCATCTCGAAATTAAAATGCGGGAAGCGTCTTCCAATTTCGGGCCCATTAGCGACGCGGGGCTGCTTCGTATTCACAACTCCAATTAAAGCGAGAGAAAAATACACCGCCCCTAAAACTGTAACAATCTTCAACATTTCACTCGCGTCGAGATTACTCCGCAATCAACGACTTGACAATAAAAACCTTTCTCGATGAGGTCGCGCCCTTAACCGACTATTGTTAGCAACCTGAAATGATTTGTGAAATGAAAAACAGTAGGAAACCCGAGGAATCATCAGAGCGGCGTTCACGGTAGAGGGCTTCCAATCGGACTCTTTACGTCCCCTATTTTGTATTCGGAACTTTTTATCTTTTATTCCTTATTTTTATCTGTGATTGGTGAGCGTCGATGGGAATCAATAGCCGGCTGCGTGTGACAAATGGGAGGCAGACAATAACGGGGATTAGAGGAAATCTTTTAAGACACGGTCAGATGGAAACGGAGGAAATTCCGCACCCGACAGCCCGCCCTTTGTCTTCTCCGGGGTCAGATTGACTTAATGACGTGCTCAGTTTTGCATGGATAAATTCTTGCTTCTGATTTTGGAGTCAGTCTTCCTTGCATTTAAATACGCGAGACACGCTGCTTCTACATGTACCTACATAACATACTCTACAATAAGGGAACTTGGTGGTTCGAGTCGTATTAATGGGATGCATCACAAGAGTTCATAAATTCCTTTTTGGTAAACCAAGGGACACTTTCATAAACAACGGCGTCATGGTAGCCATACACGTGAGTTATTGTGAGATATTTTTGAAAGCGACCAAATTTCTAATTTCTTTAAGCAAGCACGGATTGTCTAAGTTTATTGCAAAATTTGCAACAATCTTCATTTTGCTTGTTTACGATGCTTGCTAATTCTTGTTTTTAGAGCATATAGCATAATATTGCCAATATTAATCAAATATGGTTTTTCTAAACAATAGCTGATTTTTTTACCTTAAGTAATGTATGATTTAGGTTAAAAAAAGTTGGAGACTCATCATTATCGTCGTACATTATGTTCATTTATTTCTCAGTGCGTCTGTGTAAAACAATATTGTCTAGTATGCCTACTATCACCCATGATCCATAGGACGTTCACTGCTGGACACAGGCCTACCCTATAGATCTCCAATAAGACCGGTTGGTAGCGGCTTGCATCCAGCGCGATCCTGCGGTCTTAATGTGGTCATCCGTCCAACTTGTGGGTGGACGTCCTACGCTGCGCTTGCCGGTGCGTGATCTCCACTCGATAATTTTTCGACCCCATCGGTAATCAGTCATCTGCGCTATGTGCCCTGCCCATTGCCACTTCAACTTGCCAATCCGCTGGGCTGTCGGCCTGCCATGGCTATGTCGCTGGGCTATGGGCATCAAAATAGGAAAGAAAAAATGCCAAGTCGATGGCTATGGGCTATGTATGCCTACTATCATTATGTAAACGACATCCCCATTACTTTGCAAACAATATCCTCCCATAACTCCTTAGTAATGTCTCTCTCTACCAGCAATAATCCCTCCGAACTACCACTACACAACTATCAAAGTAGACTTTAGACTGTCATAACACCCCGAATCCGTTCCGTCACATTGAGCAGAGATATAAACATAACCAGTTAATGTGTTACCTATCGCGTTTCCAGGTCAAGAGAGCCGAATGGGCGAGATACGGATAATTACTCGCAGTAACTGTGACAACTATCACTACCATTGTCACGACCGTCACGATAGTCGTTGCTAACATTTGTCACGTGCTTTTGTCACGTGTCGTCGGAAACAGACGCTGTGTCACTCCCGTGACGCGAGATTTATCAAGCTCGCTGTATGATGTGGCAATTAAGCTCAGACTGAGTAGAATGGAACGATTTGCGAGTAAATCGCCGTAATTACCTAAGTCTGTTGTGGATTTATAGCTGGAGTGCTTGGGCTTTGAAATCTGCCATGCTTAGTTCGTTGTAAATAATTTTTAAATGTAAACATTATAACAATAATTAAGCCGGTTTTTCACTTACGTATGCGACAACGGCTGGGCCGCTAGGTGTCCGACTGGACGATGTCGGAGTAATTAGTACTCCTTCAAGTAGTAATTTCAATGAAATAAATGTAAACATTATTCTATGCTCACATCTGGTCTCTCTTTGGTAAAGAACAGAAATGAATTCCATAAACAAAGGGAGGCCTATGCCCAGCTTTGTGTTATCAAGGGCTGATGGCGATGATGAAAATAAAATATTATGTTGTTTTTAAACTTTCGCGATTTGAACATATTATTATTATATACTACGGGACTAATCGCGCACAAAAATTACGAGATAAATAAATACCTCATCATCCCGACGTTTCGGCCGAGTTGCATCGACCGTGGACTCAAAACCCGTGAGTCTACCCGTGACCACGGTCGATGCGACTCGGCCGAAACGTCGGGATGATGAGGTATTTATTTATCTCGTAATTTTAGTGCGCGATTACTCCCGTAGTATATAATAATAAAATAAAATATTATGCCTTATGAGGGTGACATCTATCTTCTTTTATCTGTTAACACGGTCCTAATGCACCGTTCTTTAAACCGAATAAAAATGCAATTTGACATCATAAGTACCTACCATTGATTTGTAGCATCGATGGTACAACTTACAATTTGTAATAATGACAAGAGCATACCATAACATTAACGTGACATTAAGCTTACAGTATTAATTCAGCTACGTTCATCCCGCCCACACCTTCACGTGACACGTGTCAGTGACAAAACATGCCAGTTAGCAGCAATATTCGGTCTTCATACGCCCCTTAACAAATTAGAAACACATTCAATTTAACATTATCTTAAAAAATACATTTGGCGTGCTTATATTTTCCACACTTTACGCGATTATCTTGCACACTATGTGCACTAGTCTTGTACACTACGCGTGCACTTTTATTTGCACACTACATATTTTGCACACTTTACGCGTTTATTTTGCACACTACGTGAACTAGTCTTGTACACTACGCGTGCACTTTTATTTGCACACTACATATTTTGCACACTTTACGCGTTTATTTTGCACACTACGTGAACTAGTCTTGTACACTACGCGTGCACTTTTATTTGCACACTACATAAAGTGCGCGTTTAATTTTTGCACCACGCGTACACGTGTGCATTTTGCAAACTGTGTGCTCTTCTGCTTGGCTATCTATATGGCTTAACACCCCGAAACAAATTAGAAACACATTTCAATTTAATAAGGAAACTAAAAGATTGCAACCAACGGGCGCAAAGTTTACTGAACCAAGAAATCCGTAGTTTATTAAATCTTTGTTTTTATTTTGACGTTTTTGGCGTCGCTGTGCATGTCACATGGTATGAGTAGTTTTAGGAGAGGTCAAATAGGTATGTGAAGCGGTGAAAAATGTCCGGTTTGTACTGCCTAGCCATTCAACTTCATTATACCGTACTTACTTCTACTAAATACAAATACAAAATTGATTGTTCTAAATAATAGTTTTGTTCATCAATGTTTTGAATCCATTGAACTACCAAAGAACTCTTCTTCTACTAAAGAAATTATAGATTTCGATTATATTTAGCTTCTAAAAAAAGACAGTAGTGTATTGTTAATATTAGGTTTATGGTACACATCTGAATAAGTAGGTAGTGATAAGTTAACGCTTCACGCTAAGATCAGGCTTTTTATCACTATGTAGGCTTAGTACATGTTTTCTTTTACATATTTTTATTTCATGGGATCACAAAACAAAAAAGTATGAGCCTACTATATTTATTATGTGCGTCGACAAATGCGAGAGATCCCATTGAATATTCTAACCTCATCAAAGGATTTTACTGCAGCACGAAATAAAGGACGCATATATTTCCGCGGCCCACACAAGTGGGGTTGTTTGCCCCAAAACTAGCGAAGGAAAATGTTAACGCTCAGCGAAAAATGCGAGAGGCCGCTGGTAGCTACAGATAGTGGTGACTTATGGACATACATTTTATTATATTTTTAACATATACCTAATCATCATTCAAGCTGTTTTTGTAAGGATCAAAGTTAGTCTTCAGTTTTTATTCCGGAAAAATTAAACATAAAGCACAAAAAACTAAAATCACACGGGAAAAAGCCAGTACTTAGATAAACCTATAAAAAAGCTCTACCTAACAACAAAATACTATCAAAATCGTTACAGTCATTTTAGAAATCCTAAATATTTACAATTATTATTATTTTTTTTTATTTTTTTATTTGAGCACTTGGATTATCTTTAGACCTTCAAGGGTCTGTGGATTATCTAATTGCTTTCTTTGTAGTAGTATAGTATTGTCATTATAAAAAAAAAAATACAAATATTAATTCGTGTGAATGAGAGTCTCAGATTCATACAGATTATTTGCTAATCCTAAAATACTCATGGATTACAACTTGCATCTATGTTAATCAATGTTAAAAGCTGAAACGCTGCATTCTTCTGTTGAATTGCACAAACGTAATTCCGAAACCCGTTTAAAGTGAGCTCCAGCAAAAGGGAACAATTTCCTTCGCGTCAGTACGTCCGGTTCACCTAACCTAAGGCACCACTCACACTGGCGTAGTTCTGCGTTTCATGTTTTTATCTAGAAATTCTGCGAGTGGATAGACTCACTTGTTAGATTTCACAAAAATAATACCAATAGTTTTCTTGTGTTTGCTATGTTACTAAGGTACCTAATTCAAATATTTTATGACAATTTTTTTGTTTAATATTTGTTACTGAATATTTTACATTTTTACTAAATTATTTTGTGACAACAGCTCAAATGACTTCACCGTGGAATGAGTGGTTCGAATCGAATATTGACAGCGCTTTCTCGCGGTCAGTATGCATGTGCTCACAAAGAGCTCATCAATTTGACAAAATGGATCACAAGACGATCTTATTCTGATTCGGATTAGTTTCAGACCTTGCCTCCGTCATTGTTTCCTGACAATTACAATTTAGATATATTCAAGTCAAGAGTGAATAGGTATCTTCTAGGTCTACGTACTCCATCTTTGGCTACAACTTCGTTTTCCATCATACGAGTTGGTAGCCAAATGTGGCTACATTTGGCTCTGGCTACATTATTCTGCATTAAAAAAAAAGACCCAGCGAACACTGGAACCCGGAACGTAGAACTCCACCAGTGCGGGCGTGGCGTAATAGTCACACTTGACTTATGTTCGTGGCCTACATCCATCTTGGAATGACTGCTGGGTAATGGCTCCTCATTTCGAGAAATGGCCGTGTTGCGCCTAGTTCCGGACATTGAGGTGCCCTTTTATTTTGTTGACAGTTTAGAACGTGACCGATTGTGAGTAGAACGTTTATTTTATTTGATCTGGCTCTCTAGGAGTCACGTTATATGTTTTGTCTAAAGGAATACTATCCAAAATTATTTGATACAAAATAAATGTTGCTTTTGCGGAATACGCTTCCTGCCATGTTTGTGTTTGATAAAAACCGGTTCGAATTGGTTGCTGAGGCTAATATTATAGGTATTACAAAGATTTTCTATTTAATATCATTAATCTCCAATAAAATATCTTTATATTTCACTAAGTGGATCTAGAACTTATAATAATTATGTACACCTACTTACGTACTTATCCCTACGTACGTAAACGTATAGGTATTATAGATGAGAATGTATGTTCAATATACGCCATAATTATGTATGTGTGTATTCGAAATATACAGACAATACTCGTACACAAACCGGATACAAACTCTACTCGTTACAAAACACACGAGTTGTGAAGCCTTACGGCCGTTTCCCGCTCTATTCTATGGTTTGCCGTCCGATTATACTGTTCGTAGAAACCCAAGTACAAACTTGTATGAAATGCCCAACACTTTAGCAAACGGATAGACCGTAATGCGACGTATTTATTTGTACATAGTTCATGTATTTCAATATTATTATTTCGTTTTATTTTTACATTTATTTCGGTAGGATCTGTTTTTTTTATAAGACCCTATACAGCCTAAACATATGTTGACCTCTGACCTGAAAGATGATGCGGATTTAGAATGAGAGCGGAGGGCGTTGTATGTGAGGGCTAATATGATAGCCCGCAGGTTCGTGCGTTGTTCGAGGGGCGTCAAAATTACTCTGTTCAGAGCGTTTTGTAGGTCCTTCTACACGGGCATCCTGTGGGTGGCGTATATGTAGCAGTACAGCGCTCTTCATGTTCAATTTAATAATACTGATGGGTCTGCCGCGGCACTGCAGCGCGTCAGAGATGTTTGCCGAGTCGCGCGTCGGTTGTTTCTATACAACGATGCGGAAGGGGTGCACATCCCTGGTTCGCAGGGTCCGGGCCAGTGACAACACCATCCTGAACGTATTCTCAAAGAGCTTTGACTGTCGGTAATCATTGTTCAATGATTCATGCACTGACTAATAACCAAAATACGAAGCTAGTGTAATTTAATGTTTTAATTATTGTAATGCTCAATTGTATGCTATGATTTAATGTGTGATCGAAATAAATGGTTATTTATTTATTTATTTATAAAACATTTTAATTAAATTATTCATTATTTTTGTATTTTATGACTTTAAATTTAGTTTTTATCTCGGCTGTCGTCGGCGCTGCATGTGGCGGCAGATTTGAAGGCGCCCTAATACTTAGCAGTGGACGATCACACTGTGGATAGTAATTATGATGTTTCTGTTTCCTGAGACCTTATAATTAGGCTACTTATATATACAAGGCTATCTGTTTGCCCTCTACCTACTAAACCGAAAATGGGTTTTTTCAGACTATCATCATGAACAACGTTAATAATCCGGAATTCGAGTCTAAAATTGGGTGTTTCATTCAAAATTGCAACACGGAATCGACAAAATCCATGAAATATCTGGGTTATTTTTCTCTAATTCCGAATTGTCCCCAAAATAAAAGTTGTTCATTATGATGGTCTTAATCACGTTCTTACGGTTTAGTATACCAGTCCTGGATAGGCCTGTATTTCAAGGTACCTAAAGCATTTCAAGTTCTACGAAACTACGCGTATTTTCCTTGTTAATTAATTCTGAAAATTCATCCAGGTTGACAATAACCTGTGTTCTCCGAACTGGCACCACTAATGAGACTAATTTTACATATTATCGCTCCAAAACAATATATCGATTTTATGTTAATCTGATACCGACGTGGAACATCATAAATTATTACGGAAGGTCTATTGATTTGTATAAAACGGTCTGTTTGGTAGTTTGGTGTAACTAATAATTATTTATTCACCTTTGTCATCTCAATTACAAATGTAACGTTACCGGAAGTTAAATTCGGCTTATTAATTGTGTCTTAACGACATTTTATTGTAGCATATGTCCTGTCCATCTCCATTTTAGCTGTTTGAATGTTGTGTACGCATTTTTGAATTTTGTCTTACTTTTTATGTTTATAAGTGTTTCTCTGTCCTTCCTTTTTACTCTTAGTGCACTCCTTTCTATTCCATTTTGACAAATCTTAACTTTTTTTGACAATTGTTTTGTCAGTGCCCAAGTTTTACATCCGTTTAGTAAACATGGCATAATACATGTATTATACACCTTCCTTTTTCTTTTATTGGCATTTCTTTGTTCTTCATTACTTCACTATGTGACCAATATCGCTTCCAGGTATTAGTTATTCTTCTTTCTATTTCTTTTTTTATGCAGTTTTCGGTAGATATGAGCTGCCCCAGGTATACATATTCATTTACATAATCTATTTGCTCATCGTTTACTTTTATAATTGCTGTATGTAAAGATATTGTCATGATTTTGGTTTTAGCTAAGTTCATGGATAACCCAGCTTTGTCACTTTCATCTGCTAGTTGTTGTAGCATTATTTCTAATGATTTTGCACTTTCTGAAAACAGGATTAGGTCGTCGGCAAAGCGTAGATGGCTGAGTTTTTCTCCGTTTATGTTTAGCCCTTTACTCGTCCAATCAAGTTTCCTGAAGATAATTTCCAGAATGGCATTGAATATTTTAGGTGAGATAGGGTCTCCCTGGCGTACACCTCTCATAATAGAAAATTCTTCACCTGTGTTTTCTAACTTGACTTGCGCAGTACTCTTGGTGTATACATTTTGGACTATTCGTATGTACTTTGTTTGTACACCCTTTGTCTTCAGTGCATCCCAAATAAATGTGTGTTCTATGTGTCAAAAGCTTTTTTGAAATCGACAAACCCTAGGTAGTATATCTTGTTATATTCTTTATATTTCTGTAGCAGTTGTCTTAGAGTGTGGATATGAACAATGGTTGAAAACTTTTGACGGAACCCAGCTTGATCTTTGGGCTGATTTCTTCAAGTGTTTGAAATTCTAGACAATATAATTTTTGAAAAATCCTTATAAATATTAGACATTAAGCAAATAGGCCTATAGTTTGTTATATCTCCTTTAACACCTTTTTTGTGGAGTAATATAATTGTCTATTTAGTCCAGTCCTCTGGAATCTCTTCTGTATTTAAAATTTCGTTAAATATATTTTTTAACTTTGGAGCAATCACTGGTAATGTAAATTTTAGTAGTTCGATCGTAATGAGATCTGATCCAGGCGCCTTATCATTTTTTTGTGTTCTAATTGCTTTAATTGTCTCTTCAATTAATAATAATTAAGGACATATGCTAAGAGAAAAGAAAGAAAAATGGACAAGACTAATAACTGAATGGTGTCCACTTGATAGTAAAAGAAAAAGAGGTAGACAAATCAAGAGGTGGGAAGACGACCTCAAAAATATAGCGGCCCAATATGGACACGTACGAGAAAGTACAGAGAAAAATGGAACTCTTTGGAGGAGGCCTTTGTCGGAAGACAAGTTGTACAGGAAAAGGAATAAAAAAAATTATATAAATATATTTAAAAAAAAAACCGTTTGCCGATGTTATATAATTAATTGTATTTTATAGTTAAGATTTAATCAGTTAAGTTAATGAATAATGTAACAGTTAAAGATAAATAAGTTAATTTTAAGTTATAGACATATTTTTCTTGTAATATTTAAAGTGCAACAAAAAAGTCGATTTGGAGACTATATTAAAATAAAATGTTGTTAAGATAACAAAAATAAAAAAAAAATATAAAGCCTATAATATATAGGCTATATATATAGGCTTTATATTTTATATAGGCTATAGCCTATAATAAATAGGCTTTATATTTTTATTTTATTTTTGTTATCTTAACAACAATTTAGCCGTGAAACATAATTAATGATCAAACGAACTAGTGAAGTTCGATCAGAATTATGTGAACGGCTTCATTCGACGCGATTATATACACCCCCCCTAAAATAATTATACATTTACAAAGCGTAATGCCCTAACCCTCAAACTAAAATGTGAAATACTTTAAACAAAATGAAGTATGGCGCCTGAGGTCGGATGGGCGGTGACTGTGGAGGGGGTGGTCTGGTGGTCGTTGGCGATGTTGGGTGGAGGGTGGCAGCATGGCAAAGAAAATAAAAATAAAAGAACAGGAGAATCTTTGGAGGGTCCGTGTTGAGGGCCGGTGCCTGGAGGCATGTCTGCAACATGTGGACTGGAAATCGCGTCGAATGAAGCCGTTCACATAATTCTGATCGAACTTCACTAGTTCGTTTGATCATTAATTATTTTTGCATAAAATAGCATGACTGACTTCACCCGTGTACAGAATCATTACATAGTATAAAACAAGGTCGCTTTCCGCTGTCTGTCCCCATGTATGCTTATATCTTTAAAACTACGCAACGGATTTTGATGCAGTTTGTTTTAATAGATAGAGTAATTCAAGAGAAATGTTTATATGTATGATACACCTGTGCGAAGCCGGGGCGCATCGTTAGAACGCAAATATTATGCACGGATCGATGTAACATTTTTCACATTATTGTTGATTTATCAAAAATGGCTCAGCCGATATTGAAATAGGACTACTATGAAAAAAGTTATGTGTGATTTTATACATAAAAAAAATATGTACGCGTCGAAAGATCGTCGAAACTTGGTACACAGGTTCTATATAAGACGAATTTTATTCATTTATTATTTAATTCAATATTTGATGTGTCGACATGTTTAGATTTAGTACTATTTTTATATTTTTTTATGACCTGAATTTTAATACCATTATTTTTTACTATTGTTATAAAATTGTAATTAATTATTTAATTTATGTATTGTATGTGTAATGTGTGTATGTAACTATTTAATTTTTCAATATTCACTAAGTATGTAAAAAATGTGTTTTTTTTTTATTACATTTATGTAGGCCGTGGGGTGCCGGCAGAGTAGAATAGCACCCCCCTCTTGTACCAGGTGTCGTAAGAGCCGACTGAGGTACTACGGAACCGACAGGTGGCGGTATACCCATCCAGAACAGCGTAGCTCAAGTGCAACAGGGCGGGGATGGGCAGCAGCATCCCCGTCGCGAGAGCTACGCCCTGCGATTGCCAACACGCTTGCCCAGCGCGGCAATTATGGGCAAATCCCCCTTATGAGTGCACAAAATAAAACCAGGCCCCCAGTCCCCGGCAGCTCCGCTAGTCCTGGTTCCGGCAGCGACCACGGTAACGGCGGAGCAAGGGGTGCTAAGAATCCCCGGCAGAGATCCGGCTGCCACCCCAACAGACGACGACTGGCCCTGGCAACATATAACGTGCGCACTATGAGGACTGATGAGAAGATTGCGGAACTGGAAGAAGAGTTGGGTAGGTTGCGATGGGGTATTATGGGGTTATCTGAAGTTCGTAGAGAGGGCGAGGACACGATAACCCTGAAATCCGGCAACCTACTGTACTATCGGGAAGGTGACCAACGGTCCCAAGGTGGTGTCGGCTTTCTCGTTCACAGGTCTCTCGTTAACAACATCATTACCATCGAAAGTGTGTCGAGCAGGGTTGTATACCTGATACTCAGAATATCCAAACGATATTCGTTGAAGGTCATCCAGGTATACGCACCGACCTCGTCACACCCAGATGATGAAGTGGAGGCTATGTATGAGGACGTAAGTCGGGCCATACATACGTCTAAGACCCGCTTCACGGTTGTTATGGGAGACTTCAACGCAAAGTTGGGCAAGAAAAGCGATGATGAGTTGAGAGTGGGGCAATTTGGATGTGGGCAACGGAACCCTAGGGGCCACATGCTGGCAGACTTTCTGGAGAAAGAGGAACTCTTTATGATGAACTCTTTCTTCCAGAAGCCACCTCGCAGGAAATGGACCTGGATGAGTCCCGACGGTACCACGAGAAATGAGATAGACTTCATCATGACTAGCGAGAAACGGATATTCAACGACGTCTCCGTGATCCACAAGGTAAAAACCGGCAGTGATCACAGAATCGTGCGAGGCAAACTGAATATCAACGTTAAACTCGAAAGGTCCCGCCTGATGAAGTCTACGCTCCGACCTACTCGTGCCCACATACAAAACCCTGAGAACTTTCAGCTCGAGCTCTCAAATCGCTTTGCTTGCCTGGAGAACTTTGCGTCGGTGGACGAGATCAATAACGGGCTCGTAGAAACTGTCCAAACGGTGGGTTCTAAGTTCTTTAGACCCCGCCGTTCAGATAGACCTAAGAAATTCTCCGATCATACTCTAAATCTCATGGCCGAACGACGCTCGCTAAGACTGCAGTCTTCCGATGATGCAAAGTCATACAGGCGGCTCAATAGACAGATTTCAAAATCGGTGCGGTGCGACATTCGTCTCTTTAATACTAAACATGTTAAAGAGACAATAGAGCGGAATAAAGGCTCCAAAGTGTTCGCGAGGCATTTTTCTATTGGGCAAAGCCAGTTGACAAAGCTGAAGAGAGAAGATGGCAGTATAGCGTCAACCAAGGCAGAGGTATTGCAGGAGATCGAAAGGTTTTACGGACAATTATACGCCTCGGTAGCAAAGCCTGTAAACAGCGCGGCCAAAGACCCAAGAGCCAAGCTGACCCGACATTTCACCGAAGACATCCCTGACATTAGCCTATACGAGATTAGGATGGCCCTGAACCAACTTAAGAACAATAAGGCGCCGGGTGACGACGGAATCACTTCAGAGCTTCTGAAAGCGGGTGGAACGCCGGTACTAAAAGTCCTTCAGAAGCTTTTTAACACTGTCGTCCTCGAGGGCATAACGCCAGAAGCGTGGAACAGAAGCGTGGTGGTGTTGTTCTTCAAAAAAGGTGACAACACCTTATTGAAAAACTACAGACCCATCTCGCTTCTGAGCCATGTTTATAAGTTGTTTTCAAGGGTCATTACGAATCGTCTCGAACGCAGGCTTGATGACTTCCAGCCTCCCGAACAAGCCGGTTTCCGGAAGGGCTTTGGCACCATGGACCACATACATACGCTGCGGCAGATTATACAGAAGACCGAGGAGTATAACCTGCCACTTTGCTTGGCGTTTGTGGACTATGAGAAAGCCTTTGATTCGGTTGAGACATGGGCTGTGCTTGAGTCTCTTCAACGATGCCGTATTGACCATCGGTATATTGAAGTGCTGAAGTGTTTGTATAATAACGCCACTATGTCGGTTCGAGTACAGGAAGAGAGCTCCAAGGCGATCCCTTTGAAGAGAGGCGTAAGACAGGGAGACGTAATATCTCCGAAACTGTTTACTACTACTCTGGAGAACGCCTTTATGCTCCTGGAATGGAAAGGACTCGGCATCAACATCAATGGCGAATACATCACTCACCTTCGATTTGCCGACGATATCGTGGTCATGGCAAAGTCGATGGAAGAACTCAGCACGATGCTCGAAGGCCTTAATCGAGTCTCTCAACAGGTGGGTCTTAAAATGAACATGGATAAGACAAAGGTCATGTGTAATTCTCATGTTGTACCCACCCCTATTTCAGTTGGGAACTCGGTTCTTGAAGTCGTTGACTCGTACGTCTACCTAGGACAAGTAGTCCAGTTAGGTAGGTCCGACTTCAAGAAAGAGGCAAATCGCCGAATCCAACTCGGTTGGGCAGCGTTTGGAAAATTGCGTAACGTCTTCTCGTCCGACATACCTCAGTGCCTCAAGTCGAAAGTTTTCGACCAGTGTGTGTTGCCAGTGATGACTTATGGCACAGAAACGTGGTCTCTCACTATGGGCCTTATTAGTAAGCTCCAAGTAGCCCAACGAGCCATGGAGAGGGCTATGCTCGGAGTCTCTCTGCGAGATCGAATCAGGAATGAGGAGATCCGTAGAAGAACCAAGGTTTATTTTATTTATTTATTTATTTATTTATTTCAGCAAAACACATAGGTACAATTAGAGTGTATATCTAATTAGTTACATGTCACCCTGTTACATAGGGCATGGCTGATTTTAATCATTGAGAATATATATAATAATCATTGAGAATACACTGTATTGTAGTTATATACGAGTGCACTTAGTAGCATTCTAATAATGACGTAACAATTTTTCCGTAATGTAAGACTAGGATTAATCAACATTGTCTGAATAATTATTCGATTTTTTTTTTAAATTACATATGTGGAACTGTACTTGAGTAATTTACTTACAAACTAGGTAAACTTATAGCCTAACACAATAATATTTATGCTGTTAGACCTAAGCTGAGATCAGAATTTATCATTTAAAAAGTCACCTAAGTTACCGACATAGCCCAGCGGATTGGCAAGTTGAAGTGGCAATGGGCAGGGCACATAGCGCGGAGAACTGATGACCGATGGGGTCGAAAAGTTCTCGAGTGGAGACCACGTACCGGCAAGCGCAGCGTAGGACGTCCACCCACAAGGTGGACGGATGACCTTGTTAGGACCGCAGGATCGCGCTGGATGCAAACCGCTTTCAACCGGCCTTATTGGAAATCATTAGGGGAGGCCTATGTCCAGCAGTGGACGTCCTATGGCTGAAATGATGATGATGATGAAATGATGAACAACAATTTATTTTAATATAGTCTCCAAATCGACTTTTTAGCGAACATTAAGTAAGTTCGTATGGACCGAGTGGCTAGCCCTGGTGTCAGAGTTTTAGGCCGCCTGAAAGCCTCTGACATGGCTAAACGGTTAAAATAACCGGCCTATATGAACTTATTTAGCGAACATAGAAAATTACCGATACCTTTTGCGACACGAAATCAAATCAATCAAATCCTTTTTCCTATTCATTACATCACTTCCTTGTCGTTTGTGGCGTACCGCGAGTCTTATCCGTAGGTAGGTGCGGGAAGGTGGGTATTCCTTGGGCCCACGTCAGACAGCTACAACAGTTTACATCTAATATAAAGCTGCTTTATTTAGCTTCCTTTTAGGAAATAACAAAAGCCGTTTGATGCCGTTTCCACGAGTTTATCGACGCGTGAAAACAGACACATGGAGATAAGCTTTTTCATCTGATGCCGAGGCTTTACTCGTATTCGAACAGAAGGTATAACCGTATCACACATATGTACTGATGGTAATGTTTCTGTGTGAGTGTTTGCTCATAATTTTATCAACAACGCTCGAGATTTGAACGCTTACAAGCAGTAAACAGTTGCTGTTTATCTGTTTCATGAATAGTTCGTTGTGTAGTTTTATCTACTACTCGCGTATTTAAATGTATTGTACATAGCGATTAATATTTTTGTGATGTAGCATGCTTAAATTGAGTTCAGATTAAATAATTATAAATAAATAAATATTTTGGGACATCTTACACACGGCCTCTGACCCCAAACTAAGCAAATCTTGTGATATGGCTGCCAGAGACTGATATACTACATATACTTATTTTTAAATACATACTTATATAGATAGTACCTAACTATAAATAACACCCAGACACAGAGCAAACACTCAATCGAACTCACGCCTCTTTGATCCAGAAGAGAGTCACTAACCACTGAGGCACCGAGGCAGTCTATTAAATGTTACATTGGGGTGTAACTAGTTACTTCTTTTAGTGCTGCAAAATAGTTTGAGAATTATGATATCTAGAAGTGTACATCTCTAAACTACCCTTAGGATAGTTCGGATTCTTACCACCAAGCGAATTGATGGTCAATAGGGATTATGTACCAAGATAACCAAGTGGTGTCTTACTTCACGGGCGACAATTGGACCCTGAGCGTAGCGAGGGACTCTAGTTAATTATTGAGGGCAGCGAGGGAAGCGAGGGAATTATTTAGAGTCCTGAGTGAAGCGAGGGGTTCAAGTCACCCAAGACGCAGACATACTTGGTTCAAGTGGTGCATACTCTACTTTTCATATATACTACGAGAAAATAAAACCCCAAGAATATGAGTATTACTTACGTCATAAACTCACTACGTGTTGGTACTCACTAGGCAACTTGGTATTGTACGCAATAAAATAAAACAAATTAGAATGTACCTACGAATTTGTACTACGAAACACTTACACCAACCCTTAAATAAAATAGAATGTAAATACTACGTGAAAAACATAAGATCATGGCCAGCTCGATTATCATGGCTTAACACAGGCATTGCAAAGAGGTTTTTTTTTTATTCTATAAAATTGAACTGATACGGGCACCAAAGAGGTTATATTCTATAAAATCGAATGAATCCTCCTTACAATGCCCGTAGCCGTGCAATGCAAAGATGTTTAATTCGGTTATACAAAATAAAACCTCTTTACGATGTCCTTAAATGTTCTAAGTTAGGAATTTTTCATACGAATGAAACGTTCCAAATTTAAATCACTCTTCTCCCTAGAGAGTTTCATACAACATTATTGACCTGCCACAGCTTTCGAGATTGTGTTAAGATAATAATGACTTATTTTACGTTGAGATTGTATGACATATAATGAGTCATTTTTGAGCAGGTGGTATGAAAAATATATTTTTTATTTAACCCATATAGAACAAGCCAAAAACTCAGAAAAGAAGACAAAAGTTTTGAGAGGTTGCTTCTATAGTAGGAGCAACAGAAGTAAAACCTCTGAGCTTTGTTAGTTAATATGTTTATACTTACAGTAAAATCCCTTTAATCTGGCACTTCAATAGACCGAAACGCGTCAAAGCCATCGTCTAACAGTCTAACCTCAAAACTTATCACATTCACGTGCGTACATTCATTATAATATTCTCTTTATGCACGCGTAACGCGCATACATAATTATATTCTATTCTCTTGATAAAACAATTTATTTTATTATTATTTATTACCTATATTTTTTTCTTTACAATCCAGTAATCCGAACATTCCAATATTCCGGCACCCTCTGGTTTTTAAAAACCAGTAGGGATAGTGCCGGAATAGTAAGATTATTTTATACTGTATTTTGTTTTCCACACCGCCGAGGGCTTTGCGCTGACCTACATCCTCAAAATTATTTTTATGAACCTTCAAAGCCGGAAATTCCCCAAATTTTTGTACAAGAATCCAAATTACGAAGTTTCGTGGTGTAACAAAGGATTCCTTCATTCAACGAAGTGACAATGGAATTAATAAAGAGAAGTAATGTAGAAATATACCTAACTACTTATCTTTAATACGTCGATACATATACATAATTACATGCTATATTTTTATTGTTATATTGTACATGGCAATAAGTTACTATTCAATAAATTGCCAAATAATCTAAAAGATATCGAAATAGAAAACTGTTTCATAAAACAACTAAAAATAATCCTTTTATCGAAATGCTATTACACATTAGACGAATTTTTTAACGATAATCTAGAAAACATAATAAAAAATCGTTCCAATACAAATAATAAAATTGGCATACCCCTACGAGGGTAATATGTATCACTATACAAAACATGTTAATTAAGAACCGCATGTAAATTTCATATGTTGCAATAAATGATTTGACTTTGACTTTGAAATTGATGTAATAATTTTATTTCAGAAATTCAAAAAATATCGATTGATACTAAGATTGATACTTTATTCGGAATCATTGACTGGACCGTTATTGCCAATCGGAGAACGCTCGGTACGAGTATATACTAGTGTAAGACGTGGATTAAAATCCGAAGCCACAAAGTCTCAGTCAAACAACTTCGCGGCTGTGATGTTAGCTACAAGCTACGAATAACCCAATCCTGACTGAAGCTTACTTATCAGCTGCCTGAGGATTGGATTATCACAGCGCCCAAGTTGTTTGATTCCACCTATCCTAGCGCGAGAAGTGGTTTAGACCCCGATTCCGTACCAATGAGTTTCACGGATTTACACACCACTCGGTGTTCGATGAAGAAAAACATCGTAAGGCAACTTGCATATATCTGCAGAAGAAATTCGATTGCATATGTGAATCCAACCATCAACAAACAATCAACCTACACTGGCCCAACAAGATAGATAACACCTAATCGCTCTTCCTAAATAGATAGGCCTTAGGTTCTGTACTTCAGTAGCGAATTAAAAGGTAGGCATTTGATGAATTAAGTTGAAATATATACCAGGGAGTGGAAATTGATACCGCCTAACCTAATTGATTTTATTATCGACACACCTAGGACCATGGAATAGTTATTTATGATTGCCTCTAGACTAGACAGAGAAAACTGCTGTTCCATTAATCATTTATTTTAACTAAAAATTGGTGGATGTCTTTCACGATTCGATAGCAAGCGATTATATGTTTTTTGAATAACTTTTTCTTGTCCCAAAATGTTTTTTTAAGTACTTAAACCTAGTCCCCTAGCACTATTATTTTAAAGTCATGTCGTATAAGTCTCAAATACATTTTAAGCTTGCATGAAATATATTGCTGATCACTTGACATAACACATATTTAAGTACTTATTTAATTGTATTACTTACTGTTCGTTTTATATTTTTTGTGTCTAGCTATCTATTTAAAATTTGAAAGCATTTTGGCCACAGATATCGTTGTAATATGTACAATTATTGAGCATTTGGATTATCTTTAGACCTTCAAGAGTCTGTGGATGATCCAATTTCTTTTTATGTAATAGTGTATATAGTTTTAGCATATAAAGTGCTCAGAGCAAATAAAAAAAACCAAGAGAGAATGTTGTAAATAAACAAGTGAAGCCAACCAAAACTACACCTCGCCGTGTACAGACAATTACACACACCTCCATGTAACTATAAAACTACGCCTTGGCTTGTCAGTCAAGCTATGGCGGCGCAACAGCGACGCACTCACACATGTATAAAAAACCGGCTTCACCCGACTGTTCAACGACGTTCTCTCTGGATTTTTTTATTTGCGCTGAGATAAAGTGGTAATGTATTTTGTTGCAGTTATTAAAGGCACTTTTACCCGATTAAAAAAAGTATGTTCCTTCCCAAGAACCTAAGAAAGAAGATACCTAAGAATTTCAATTACATTAGCTTCCAAAGAAAACTGTTTCGTTTCGTTAGTTTGGGAACAATCATATCATAGACAGTAATAGTCATACAGTTATACAGGACACACGCCTTAATAACACTTCTCTAGTTTCAACGTCATTTTAAAATCAATCGCTCCACTCATGTATCATAAACTGTTAGATTAGCAGCTAATGAAGCAAGAGCATAGCAATGAATTATTTATTGACGTTTTGTTAAAAACTTAGCTCCAAATGAAATTTTTATCGAGTTAAAACGTACAAAATGTTGAAAAATCTATCAGCATTAGGAAGAAACAAAGTTCAGTCCATCAGGTCCGCTCACCAACTCCCAAGTTGGTCCACCTTGATTGATTAGCGCATTAACTTTTCACGAGGTGAGTGGAAAGTTTCTCGAACACCTGGAGTGATTGAATGTTTGGCTAGTTCTCTTTATTGTGAGTTCTATCTAACTTCACTCTCGTATTTTAGTGGTAAGCTATTTTTACATAACGTTTTGATTAGTTTACTGTTCCATTGCCGTTCGAAAAAAGGCAGATCCAAGACACGGTGGAAGATTGTTAGTAATTTAAAGATAAATTTCAAAAAAAAATCTTTCCGAAAACGATGTCGAAGACTGAGAGAGTGGAAGTGAAAAATGAGAAAGTTTGATCCCACCACCATGTGGAATAGGTATATTTCAGATGTACGGATGGGCTTTATCACCCTACGTGGGTTGGCGTATACAGGGTTATTAGTAATCAATTAGCACCCTTTTAGAGGCTTATTCTGTACATCAAAACTAACAAATTTTGTTCCACGACTTTTGTCAAAACTCAAAAAAAAATATTAGTGTTCCATAGAAAAATATCGTTCACCCGCGACCAAATGTATAGAATTTTTTTTTGTGTATTGAGTAAAGTTGCAGAACAAAAGTTGTTAATTTTGATGTACAAAATAAGTCCCTAAAAGGATGCTAATTGATTAGAAATAACCCTGTATGCGTTCTGCAGTGGACTAATAAGAAGGCTGACTACAGTACAGTACCGGTTGTGACCGTGGTTTTGGCCATTTGATGTAAAAAATATTGCATACATAAATTGTAAATAATGTAACACCATACATCTTGTTCGTGTGAATTTCCAAGTATGACACTTTCTATAAAAATATTATTTTTAGCATTAAAATTGTCTACACAATTATTAAAATTCAAAGTGGCCAAAAATTACACTAAGATGGCCAAACCGGTACATTTACCCTATAGTGAAGAAAAAAGAAAGAGTTTCTTACTGTGTTACGTTTAGCACCGAGGTTGGTCAGCAGTAGCTTAAAAGATTTCGTATTCAGTATATCTATAACCGTATCAACCAGGTAAAAAAAAATAGTAACAAAATCGGCTGAGTCGTTTTTGAAAAATCAAGAATAATGTAAAAATATTATACATCAATTTGAGCGAACTTTTTGCATTTTGTACACGATGTAAGTCAGTTTGGCCATTTTATGCAGAAAATAATAATTGGAAGCTTGTTTACCTCATACTAGGCCGCTGTATTGCTAGAAAAGTAGTAGTTTATTTTTAAAACGTGATATCTGAGTGTATCTTATTAGATTAAAAATTAACAAACCAAATATTGAGTAAGTGCTACCTATAAGTACAATGCTTTTGTTAACAGTTGTTGCCTTGGCCTACTGATTCTTTACCTTTGTTTTTATCCTTCAGTTTTAAATTACTGGTGTGGTCGATCAATACTATTTTTAGCGAAATACATGTTGATATCATTTCTGATATGTTACAAAGAAAGGCAATTTAAAAATACTGTGAGGTGTCTGAACCAGAGAGCGGTAAGAGTCGTTAAGAGTGTAGCTAAAGAATTAACTAAGATTTGTAGAAAAGAGCCCTATGGTGAACAAGGGTTCAAATATCATGTAATTAATTATAATTAGTACGTATTTTTGGCATTGATATGGTAACAAAAACTGAATCTTTCTTTCTTTGCTTTACACCTAGGTTCTAATGCTAAATCTTTAAATATCTTGCGTATACATGAGTAGTTGAGTACTGTACTGTATCAGCTTTTTTAATAGTCCGCTACAGGACGCCGGCCTACCCACTAAGGGCGATTGAGCCGAATCCACCACGCTGGACCATTGCGAGTTAGTGGATTCACATACGCCATCGAATTCTTCTGCGGACGTAAGCAGATTGCCTCACGATGTTTTTCCTTCAACGAAAAGCCAGTGGTGTGAAATTCCGTACATAAATTCCAATGAACTCGTTAGTACGGGACCGGGATTTGAACCCATGACCTCGCGATTGCAAGGCGGGTGAAGCACTAGACCATAATATATAACTATTAAGTAGGTACATGAGTACCAACATACATGACTGTACATGAGTATATACGTTTATTTCTACAGCGATGTGTGAAAGGCCGAGAGTAATAAAACGATCCGTAGAGCGCCATAGTGCTCTAACTCTGCTCTTAACGTTTATCGCACTCCGGAATAATATTGTATTGCGGAGCAATTACGCAAATATATGGAGGTACTTACTCGCCTTTTGTTTTTCTTACGAAATATATCGTAGAAGAAACTGTTCAATGATTGTTTGGTTATATAGGCTCGGGGTATCATAGCTAACTACTAACAACATAGAAAAAAGAGAGAGGCAACGCCCTAACGTTGAAAATTTGAAGTAAGTAATCATCAGCGCTAAAAAACGCAAGGAAACTACCATTTAATCAACGAAATAACCCTTAGATTTGAAATTCTATTCATATGTCACATTGGGTCGTTCCTGTAAGTTCTACTAGTAGAACTACCGGGAAATAATTGTCCTGGTAATCTTACCGTAGAACTACTGGGACAAAATTTTCCCGGTAGTTCTACTGTAGAACATTTCGCTTTCAGGGCTCTTAAGGTCGAATTTAGCGTCTTTACAATATGGCGGAAAAACTTAATACAAAGCTTATTACTTATACCTACTAAACAGCTGTCCGGATTATCTCTAAATCTATGACTAGATCATATTGGAAGACCATAAGGTTAAGATAAGCATTGCCATTCAGCGTGGCAATGCTGCCAGCATGCTGGGCACGCTGCCAACTGGCAGTGGGCTTGAGCACTTGGATTATCTTCAGACCTTCAAGGGTCTGTGGATGATCCAATTGCTTTCTATGTAGTAGTAGTGTAGTATTGTCATTAAAACTTAAGTATAAAAAAAAAGTTAAGATGGGCTATGTATTCACAAGGATTTCTGAAAAACAAACTTTTTCTGACAAGTCGGTCTACATGAACGAGAAAATACAAAGGCTTACAAGTAAATGCATCGTAGGCGTCCACCGCCTAGCCTATTTGTTTCTAAAGCTTGTTAAATAAAGGAAACTAGAATGAAATAAATATAACAAGGAGATAAAAGGGAACGGCCTGAGAGAACTCACTGCTAAGTGCTTGTTACCAGCATTGTATTTACTTGGAAAAACAATTTTAAAATAGGAAATAGCTAAGAGAATGGCTATTACTTTAGTATCTAAGTGAGAATTTTACACTTTAATTATTTTACTTCGCTCCAGGTGTTGAATAAATGTCTTTTAGTATTAACGTTTTTCATGTATTACAATTACATGATATATCTCGCGGGTATATAAATATTTGGTAGAATGATGTACTTATTAACCTTAACTGGAATTAGTTTTGGGACAGATTCAAAATTCAGGTTTACTACTGCAAAATAAATTACATAAAAACTTGAAATATTTATATAACCGTTCTCGAAGCATAAACATAATAATTACCGAAACTCCCAATTCTAAAGGCAGATACACTGCCGTCTACGTCATGAGGGTCGTTAAACGTGTATTAGTGATAACACTTTAAAAAGTAACTCTTTATATTTCACCTTCAAAATCTGTGGTTAAAAGACGATGGTAAGTAAATAGGCATGTTAGTAGCATTAATACACGGCTTCTAACCCACATTATACCTACATCTACAGATACTACACGAACTGTCAACATATCTAAATAAACGAAGGCCCCAAGATGAATTACTTAGTATAGCAAATATTTACGTTTCGTGTTAGGTAAACTGGTTACAAAGTAAATAATATTTAAAGATTAGTCGCGCTCGTGACACTACGATTAATTGTCGTGACAACATGTCACATTGTGAAGTGACACATTTTAAGGCTTTGCTGGTTGATAAATTAATAATTCCTCAAAAAATATATTTGATAAAGGCTGAGAAGAATCGAGGGAGACGGATAATCTTGAAGGATGCTAGGGCTTCTTAGCGACCTTAAAGATAATCTTCAGATGAAGCCTTTGTCCAGCAAGTGGACGACCGATCTAAATGATAGAATGATGATGGTAACACGATTTCACTCACTTTAAATACCAACAATTACACTGATGTACTTGATACTGGATAAGCCGTGGTGGTCTAGTGGTAATGACACCCGCCTTACAATCGTGAGGTCCCGTACCAATGAATTCCTTGGAATTTATGTACGGAATTTCACACCACGGGCTTTTCGGTGAAGGAAAACATCGTGAGGCAACCTGCATACGTCCGTAGAAGAAATTCGATGGCGTATGTGCATCCACCAACCCGCACTGGGCCAGCGTGGTGGATATGGCCCAACCGCCCTTTATGGGTAGGCCTACGTCCTGCAGTGGACTATTAAAAAGGCTGGTGCAGTACTTGATACTGATGTTTTAATGAAGCACATTTGTGAGGCGTTTGCTTTCTAAATACTTCTCTATTAATTTTAATATAATTTAAATTTATCGCAGTCTGTTAGACTGCAAAGACCGTTAAAGCCTTAATCCCGGTGAGATCACAACACAAATTCGTATGGACAAATTGAATATACATTGGGTAAAGATATGAGTCAGACATAACATGCTTACTTACTTTCTGTATTTTTTATATATATGATAGGTTTGATTGATACTTGCTTGGAGGCTAGTTTAACTTGCTTGTTATAAATTAGTAAGGTAGCAGGAGGCGAATAAAAAGTGTGGATAAATTTTGTGAACAATGATAAGGGAGAGATGTTGAATTTGTAAAAAGCTGAGTTGACGTACGATAGAGCAAAGTGGCGAAAGGAAACGTGCTCTTACTAGTGGAATAAGGGCAAGAAGATGATGAGCTTATCAAGCATATCTCTATAGTACCATGCCTTCCTCAGTGGTTGTTATAGGGCTTGTTCATAAATAATGTCTCGACCAGTTGGCTGTTTATTATTATTTTATATACTACGGGACTAATCGCGCACTAAAATTACGAGATAAATAAATACCTCCTCATCCCGACGTTTCGGCCGAGTTGCATCGACCGTGGTCACGGGTAGACTGTCTACCCGTGTACTATCCCGGCGATATCTTTCATCTGCGTCAGGAGGATCAAGTGTGACGGATTGACGCAGGACCGAGTTGCATCGACCGTGGTCACGGGTAGACAGTCTACCCGTGACCACGGTCGATGCAACTCGGCCGAAACGTCGGGATGAGGAGGTATTTATTTATCTCGTAATTTTAGTGCGCGATTAGTCCCGTAGTATATAAAATATTAATGTGTTCAAATCGCGAAAGTTTAAAAACAACAGTTGGCTGTTTACTCAATCAAAGTGCATTTCATGCCGCCACGTCAAATTTTACCGGAATCAGAAGGAAAAAGTCGAAATCCTACTCACTTAAAATTATTTCTCCTAAAAATAAACATTTTAACTTTTTCATTGTAGACAAGCCAAAAAAAATATTTAAATCTTTTTAAGGGAAAATTTTCGGAAAACATCTCCTAATTGACGCGATATTTTAAGTCGGTCCCTAAAAGGCGCGTTCAAGATTGCCACTTGCCATCGATCCTGCGTCAATCCGTCACACTTGATCCTCCTGACGCAGATGAAAGATATCGCCGGGATGTAGAGAAAAATGGCAACATGCGGAAATTGCAAAAATATTCACTGAACTCATATAGATGGTAGGTGGGTAAGCGAGCTGTACTCTAGAAAAGTAAGACGGTCTAGAGTCTAGACCGTATCACTGCTGGATATGGTAAATCGTGAAACCATTGAAGTATAATTAAACATCATTGCGTGAAACTATCTAAAAAAAAAGAAAGAACAACCTAACTCGACTTTTCTGCTTTTAATTGCACTAAGTAAGTAAGTTCGTATAGGCCGGGTGGCTAGCCCTGGTGTCAGAGTTTTTAGGCCGCCTGAAGCCCTCTGACATGGTTAAACGGTAAAAACAACCGGGACCTACAATTTAACGTGTCATCCGAGCCACGGTAGTTAATTGCACTGTAATTATTTTATGTTATATTGTTTTATTATATTATTCTATTATGAATGAATAATTTTTTTTTTTCGAATTGGTCTTACAATATTTTATGAAAAATCAGTCCATTGAATCAATGTACATACTCGTAAATGTAATAACATGTCATTGAATTAATTTTTAGAAGTCTGTTGTGAATTGTGTGTCAAAAACAAATAAAAATCTAAAATCTAACTTACTGCGAAAATAAAGTTCCCAAATAGTAAGATGATTTCCAATAAATATCTACTTAGCAAAAACTAATAAAACAGAGTAATAATATCTTATTCCCCAAAACGCAAATTCGATTATCCACGAAGCATAGAAATACTTGTTTTTCAGTTCAGTCGGCCGGATTTTGTTTGATCTCTTTCCGTGCCAATGGGTTTAATACCATGGCCGTTGTTCTTTGATTTTTATCCCTTGGTCTTTAATGAAAACGGTGAGTCAGCTCAAACTGATTTACCGAAGCAAATCTCATTTTGACAATCGCATAAGACGGTGCCTAAAGCGGTAACTTTGCGAAGAAAACTTAACCATAACTTCTATTTCTTACCACACTCATCAATAAACATACATATATCACAAATGTTACATTAAAAATCACTAATCAACATCGTTCAAACTATTTCAACAACTAGTAAACATTTTTGTAAACTCTATGAATATCAGCCAAAATTGTATGTCAAAAATAATATTTCTATTTAAAATATAGGTTTTAAACTTTATTATCAAACAGTATTTTGGGTTAGTTATTTGAATTTAGCGCGTTTTCGTCCTCAGTACAGGACGTCTGCTCGGGCCGAAGGTCGCTCGCTGACTGGCGCCGCCCGCCCAGAGGAGAGGCTTTCAATCAGTCGGGCATTTGCACTGAGATGGATCAGAGAAATACCTACCCGTATTAGATAGCATAGGCTCCGTATATGGCACTAGATCTAGTCTGCCTAGCGTCCCTTAAAATTGAGTTTATGATATGAATAGAAATTCAAGTAAATAATTTCAATTTTAGCAGCTTCTTGTTCTAAACGCTGTGGGGTTAAATAATAAGAAGACGAATATCGTTATTTTCATATCTTTCAACTAAAAATTAAGATGAAAAAGAAGTTAACATTGTAGTTTGAGCTTGATAAGCAAAATAAAGATAAAAGTATAGACGTATGGACATACAGTACAGTGTGCACAATGTACGTGCTTACTTGTTCTTCGCATAATTCCAAACATTTTGTGGTATGCTTCAGCAACTTGTTTGCATAAATTGCTTTTCCGTTCTACTTGTTTCTATTTAACGTTTTCAATAACTCTGTCATTGAATTGAAAGGTGGTTAAAAAGATGTAGCCTATAAATACGTGTACTACAAAGGAAATAGTTCGCCCTGGTGCAATAATTTTTGAGCCGCCTAAAGGCCTCTGTCACGGTTAAACGGTAAAACAACCGAGACCTACAATTTAAAGTATCATCCGAGCCATGTTTATTGTTTTTGTGCACCTATGTATGTACAATATTGACATGACACCTAGCAAAATAAATGGCAATCTATGATAGTAAATAGGCATATGTCGTAGTAATATCGTTAGTGAAGCCGTGGTGGTCTAGTGGTAGTAACACCCGACCTGCAATCGTGAGGTTGTGGGTTCAAATCCCGATCCCATACCAATGAGTTTCTTTGGAACTTATGTACGGAATTTCACATCATTAGATTTTCGGTGAAGGAAAACATCGTGAGGCAACCTGCATACGTCCGTAGAAGAAATTCAATGGCGTATGTGAATTCACCCACCTTCACTAGGCCAGCGTGGTGGATATGGCCCAATCACCTTTCGTGGGTAGGCCTACGTCCTGCAATGGACTATTAAAAAGGCTGGTACAGTACAATATCGTTCATGACGCGAAAAGCATTGGCGGTGAAAGTGGTCCTAAAGCAAGCTACTAAGGTATATTACTAAAACGAGATCTGTAACTAAAAATAACTACAGCGTTCTCTAAAACTTGAAGCTGCAAAGAACTTCTCAAGCGCTCTAAGTACCCCATAAAGTATACCACGCCAGTACCAGAGAAATTAAGGTAACTTTGTAAATTATTAAAGTTGGACAGCTGAAATTCGCCTGATTGTTTTATGACGCCCGCTCATACTTCATAAACACGGCCGAGTAATTTGACGCTAAGGTAGAAATTTACTAGGAAAGATGACGTCCACAAGTGGTATATTATCAGATTTTCAGAGATATTCAGAGAAAAATCGAACCAAGATGATACGAGTATATACATCATTTGAAAGCTTGTTATATGGGCTTCCCAAAAATATTTAATTGAGATTTTTTCGCCCCTCCAATTTTTTTTAAATGTGAAAAATAAATTGTATGAAAAATAACAATACAGCTTATTACTTTTTCTAGTTTAGCAATGATAAAGTGCTTATATCGTTATTTAACTTGCATTCGTAGCTGATTCTTTCACATTCATCACTTAATTTTCTAAAATTAAAAATTATAACCTACCAGTGTGACCAGTTAGTAGGTACAATGTGACAAAAACACTTTAAAAGTATGTCTAATGGGTAAAAATGCTTTTATTTAACTATTTGGAGGTTACTTAATCAGGGTTGATAGCGATAAACTACTTATTGAGCCAAATATATTAATTTATCCTAACAAATTCAAAATTATTTTTTAAAAAATCGGAGGGGTTTTTTTTGCTTATAACAGTTGTAATAGACTCAGAAAAATATGAACTTTCTTGAATTGTAACGAGTGTTGTGGTTAGAATTTTTATTATTATTATACCAGCCTCCATACATTTTGTGGACATGTCCTTTCCCTGTTCCGTTGCCTTATATTGATAAAATTATTATAACAGCTTAAGTACCTAAACAATGAGGAGTAAATTTCTACATTAAATATACCTAATGTGAAAGTTCTGATCTACCTTAGCTAGTATTATGTTGGCAGGCTTGTTTGTTGAAAATTAAGACTATAAGGGATGGTTGTTGATACTGGCTTTGATGTTTTACCTGAATAAACTTATTCATCTATGAAATTGTATCTTGTAGTTCTTTGAAACGAATAAATGACGGGGGAATTACTTACCTGGCGGAGGGTCACAGTAATTATTTTAACTCTATTAATAATTCAAAAGTAACAATGTACTGTATTGTAAAAATCACACGACTAATTACGTGTGCTTGGTACATATTGTGCAAAATAAATTAGCTATATTACTATAAGTTATTTTACATTATATCTACCTACTACCGTAGGCCCATACTCGTCCCGATGATAGTACCAATGATCCAAAGGTTGTCTGGAAGAGATCGCTATTAGCAATAAGAAAGAAAGAAATGAAAGAAAGAAAGAAATTTATTTATTTCGTGGCTAACAAAAACAAGCACAGGGTACATACTACATCTAATTTTATACAAATAGGCGTTAACTAAAATGCACCCAAAAGTTTGCCATGAAGCCGGTCCCAACTCAGCGTTCAAAGCTGGTTGTAAACAACCAGCGCTGGTATTCTGATGGGACCAGCAATTGACGCCACGTACGACATAATTATATAACTATGCATCCGTAGTGTTCATTTCTATCGGGCAAACGATCGCCTTCACCAAGCGTGAAAACAAATATACAGGGTTATTTCTAATCAATTAGCATCCTCTTAGGGGCTTATTCTGTACATCAAAACTAACAACTTTAGTTCTGCGACTTTTGTCAAAACTCAAAAAAAAATTGTTTTTCCATAGAAAAATATCGTTCACCCGTAACAAAATGTATGGAACAGCTGATTATTTTTTTTTTAGTTTTGACGAAAGATGTAGAACAAAAGTTATTAATTTTGATGTACAGAATAAGCCCCTAAAAGGATGCTAATTGATTAGAAATAACCCTGTATATATTTATATTTATATATATATATATATAAATATAAAAACAACGGGTTGTACTCCGGGAGTGCCGGCAAAAGTGAAAACTTGAACTTATAAAGCACTATTATTTCTGTGGTAAAAATACAACAACATATACGCACACTTGCACAAGCGCCCTGCGCCGTCTAACGAATTTTCGACCGCCTATTATATCGTTCTTCTGTCTTTGTTTCCTGTTAGATACTTCTATGGTGTCAATATAGTGTTGATGTATTGGTGTTACTTTTATGATATCAATATAATGTTGATGTATTGTATTGATATTTGTACACCTAGGCCCCTAGGGTCAGAATATTCCCCTGTCAGCTCAGTCTGTCAGTTAATAGCTTATGTGTTTTGTCCCAGTTTCCTTGTGAGTTTTGGTCCCGGATTAAATACCCGAGTATAATCCTGAGTAATCCCGTCACTTTGAAACTAAGGTTTCATTTAACAACTACCGTTATACGCCTCGTGGCAGATCACATGTTCGCGCTGTTCCAACTAAAAGGATTTTATATTGTTACTGCAAAATGGACTGAGCCAAGGTTTATGAATTTACCTGAAGCGACGGATTTATGTATGATTACGGTTTTTTTATTTGACTGCAAAAAAGTTTTGAAGACAGAAAAGAAAAAAAAGGCTTGAAGCTGTTTAACGATCTAACCCTTAATAGTAAGTAAACACATTTTACGTTAAGAATCTAGATGATAAATAAGCGAAAAAACATTCCATAGTTTCGGTTTTAAATTTTAGGAATGTGTGTACCTAGTATAGTTTCTTTTCTTTTATATTTGTTATTACGAGTATAAAGCTTGGGTAAGGGGCGTAATAAAGAATAGCAATTCCCAATTTTGTAACAAAGTCGCTGTAAAAAATAGTATAAATTCCTGTACGTAACGTAATCCAAATGGTAAAACAATAAAATTACTAGATTTTATATTATCAGGGAATCTCAATCTGTGTGCAATTCATAATAATTGCTTTTGTAAAATTCTACGAAAACCTTTTCCAAGATTAAAAACAAGTTCAGGATTGAATATAGAAGAGTACAGAGTAATATTCAATATTAGTGCTTAAAAACTGCACTTTTTGGATCTAGAAACTCCAAACACTTGCATTCCTACTCTTCATTTTTCCATCAGGAAACGTTTCCAAAGTTTCCCAGGAAGTTTGAAAACGGCACGGAATCATTCATTCATCATGCCATAACGCACACGCGCGCGCTATTATTCTGAATTGGATGAATTTGGATGCTCTGATGAATTCGCAAACTTTGTTCGTTCGGTATCATGTTGATTGCACGGCGAAACATCGACACCCACAGGCTATACAAGGCCATAGAGACACAATGAATGGAAACTGTTTTCAAATGGTAGTTTAGATTGGCAGAAGTAATGATGATGACATAAAACAAAGTTCCCCGAAGTTTGAGAACGGTTTGATATCATTCATACATTGTGCCATAAAGCAAGCGCATGATTCAGATTCAGATCATTTATTGGTCATTTATAACTTGTCAGTCATACAAGGCAAGTCAGTTTACAAAATTTAAATATAGAAACTATATAATTTAAAAATTAAAATTTGATATTAAAAATTTAAAAAATTAAAATATGTTGACTCGATTATCACTATCCCGATAGTCGTGTCGGTGAACGGTTTAATAGCGAAGAGCCTCGACCAACACCTCAAGAGGCTCTCGCTAGACGGTTGCGTCAAGGGCCAGATTCAGAAGGCCGTGATCCTGGCCCTCTAGGATGCGACCCACGAGAACGATCTTATTTCGAGTAAAATAGAAATATTCCGATACTTCTACCTCCCCTAACATGACAACACACTTATTTCGTCAGTTTTTACTCTGTGGTGTAGAATTCTCGCGAATGATTTATGTACCTGTGGCACTTTCGTCGACAAACTCTAACATGTGCACGCGAATTTAGCCGTATTTTGACATTTCACCGCGAATATCTTTTCGTCAAACTTTTTGAGGACGAAATACTACGAGATAGGCAAAACTAACTAAATAAACAACCAGCGTTGCTGAATTGTGAAGGATTTGTCAAATTACGGGGTATTATCTCCATTGGAGATTGTTGTGGGGATAGATATTTTATTGTATCGATTTAGGGATGATTTATATTAGGACGGGGCGGGTGCCGGACGGGCCGGGGACGGGCTGGACGGGGCCCGTACGACGCCCGTACGACGCATGTTTCATACATTTTGTGTAAAAGCTCGGACGGGCCCCGTCCGGGCGTCGTACGTGCCACAACAATAATGTATGGAACAAGCGTCGTATGTGCGTTATACGGGCTTCGTACGGGCCCCGTCCGGCCTGCCCCGTCCTAATATAAATCATCCCTTAGCGAGGTAGTTTTTCTAAAACAGGTTCCGAGCTGAGACTCCTTCTAGATTGCAATTTGGCGAGGTATCAGTTTAGATTGGAAATCGGGATATTTTTTCTCCCCAGTATAGAGAATTTTACTTTGGGTTTTCGGTAATAAGGAAAATTGGTATTGGTAATGCTGTAAATATCAAACTTACAACAGCGCACCGAGCTCTTGAGTGATACTTTCACAGACTACTAAAGGTACTACGTATCAGACAGGAATCTTCGAACAACCAATAGCGGGCTGATATTTTAGAGTTTGACATTTATTTATTTTTTAAAACATGGCTACCAAAATGGTGACATTACTTTTTTGGCTCCATAAATATTTATTAATTCCTGTACCTATGCATAATATTCAATCCTTCAATAAGTTTATATATTATTTTACTATACATTTATTTATATAGATATATAGAAGTTAATTTATAAATAAAACTAAAAATACTTCTTCATGTTTATTTGTCATTCACATCAATTTCTTTGGACATTTTTAGGTTCACTTTCGTAAAATAAGGTTTTTCAGTTTTGCACTGTTATTATTGACAGTAGACACACACTTGAGTCCTATTTAACTATTATGGAATATGTTGTACCCTAATTATGCTTCACTTGCAGTTGTAGTACAATATAATATTTTACAGGATGCAAAAATACACTCAAAGACCAATGTATGAACTCCAACGCATAAAACACAAATTAATTTGTGGTTTTGTAGCAGTTCATTTCAAGGTTTCAGTCATAATATAAAACTATGATTTTCATTGATAATCGTATAAGTACCTTTGTGATAATCACAGAGGTATCTCCGTGAGGAATGGTTTTCCTTCTTTATTGTTATCTGTTGTATTTCTGTTGTCAAATTTTTAATAAAATGTAACGTTCTTCAATGGAAAATCTGACAAGAGTTCATATTTTTCATATATCTTTTTAACTCATGTTGTATTAAAATTAAATCAATGGATCTTTTTTAGATTATCTCGATAGACCACAGACCACAATATTATCCCTTTGGAATCACTGGGGTGCATTTACGCACTCCACCTGACGGATGCCCTAAACGAGTGTCATAGACTTAGCCTGTTTTTTTTAATCATAAACTGGAGTGCGTAAACGCACCCTTGTGTTTTGAATGAACTATATCAGTGTTGCTTTATCGCTAAATTAAATATCCAAATTATTTAATCACAGGGCGACACTAGTTTTTCGTGACCATAGATCACGATTCTATGACACGAATTTACTTCACACGAATTGGTATTTCGGACGAAATAATTGCTTCGGGTCGCATGCTAAGCCGGCTGGACACGGCACGAATTGTCAGGTTCCTCAGCATGTAGCCCCCACCACCGGTAGCTTGGGCCCCACCCCGCTGGCGGCGGCAACCTATGTTAAGTTTTTATAATGTTTTTATATCTGTTGTTATATAAATATTGTAAAAATTAAATCTAAGATGTTAAATAAATGTAAAAATTCAAATTATATATCAGCAATACGTCAAAGGAAATCATAATAATTAAATTACATATTAGTCAAAAAATTTGTTTTGTAGTGAAATCTTTCTAAATGATAGTTATCTATGATGTTATGATAGTTATAGTAGTAATGAGTTGCATTATGAAGTATTCTCAATTAGATGCTTGGATGAGTTCGTGAACTTTGTCCGTTCGGTTTCATGTTCATTGGTCGGCGAAATATCGACACCCGCAGGCTATACAGGGTGGTACAAATTCATTGACGGAAGCCGTTTCTACATTCTCGTGTTGGAAATTGATAGAGTTTGCTCACTGGATTGTTCAAGAAGGGTGTACTAAGCCGAAAGCAGGTAATTTTGATTAGACCATCATCATAATCAAATTTTAGTATAAAGCCAACCCAAAATTCGAAAAAAAGGATGCTTAATTGCAACTCATTTTCTGGATTAAATTCTGGATTTTCTTTATAGTAAATTTTCAGCGCTTTTTTTATAACCCTGTATATACATACCAACCTACATAAAGGTTTTTTTTAATCCGAATAGGTTTGCGTTTGACTACATACTGCATGATGTGGAGCAGATTTGCGGGCTAGGGTGTAGCACGCTTACCTGGAAGATACCTATTTACTCGAGATTTGAAGACACCTACGTTGTACTTTAGCGGGAAGACAGACCCAGGCAAAGCGTTCAACATTCTGGCTGTTCGAATGAGGATTCGAAACCTTTGCCTAAAATTATGATAACACCAGGATGTATTCGATTACAACACGGACATAATATTTAAACCTCAGAAGGAAGTAAAACTTTTCTATAAAATTGTTGTTGTAGAAACCAAGAACCAAAAGCCACTCCGCTGTGCGTTTAACATCAGAAATAGTCAAATAAATCCTTTGGCTATAATGATGACGAAGAAGAATCGTGGGCGTATTTACCACAAATAATAGGATATTAAGTGGTTATCTTGGGCCTTTGTTATCGGGTCTGATAAGGAGTTGCAACGTAAACAGTAGCGTTTTTTGTTAGCGTTTTCCTCAATATTACAGTTTTGTGTTGAAACCCCTCTGTATGGGAAATTTCTCTTTAGATCAGCTGCACACGGGAGATATGGATCTATTGTGTTATCAATTGTGGCGCCGTAGGTAATATCGTTATTTGTGCACGTACAGCCTTGGCCAAAAGTATTAGGCACCCTGTATTTTCACTCTATCTTCTAAACTAATTACCCTTTTTTTTGGCATTTTTAACAAAATTAGGTGTCAATTTAATCACATCAACAGAAATGAAAGTTTGTTTAATTGTCCAGAACAGAGTCCAGAACACAAGTGACCAAACATCAACTGATAAGACCGAAAGAAAACCGAATCCTTTGTTTTCGGTCACCAGGTGTTTTATGACCAAAGAGCCGCTTGATATTCTAAAAAGTTATTTATGACCCCGGTAAGTAATTTAAGATAAGCACTCAGTTATTGGTTAAGTAGTAAACTTGCATTTTGGTTTTTTAAAGGTGCCTAATACTTTTGGCCAAGGCTGTACTTGCGTACGTTGAACGTAGTAAATTTGTAGGTAGTATGTTGTGTAAAACTTAATTATGTTGTATGTTTGCACTATTATGCTGACAAAAGCATCGACATGAAAAAAGATAGTTATATTGTAGCGAACATAGAAGGATGTGTCGTGTGTTTCCGGTGTGCAACCGGCCTTACCGGATATCGTTCCAGTCTCGTCTCTAACAAGGATGTTTACAAAGCATCCCATAATCTCGTCATGTCCCGCCAATCCCGGATATTATGTTCGTCCCGCAAATTAATAAGCTGCGTCGAGGTGTTTTACCAATTTTCAGCCAGTTTTCAACCATAATACGTCGAGATTAAGGCGATGTTGGTTGGTATCTGATACTCCGTAATTTCCACTTGTTTAACTTTGGCTTTTTCAGCAAGCTTTGATCATATTTACAAATCCTACCAAAGTTTCGGTTACCTGTGAAACATTTTAAACGCAAATTGCAAACACGTTATTGGTACCTACATGTTGCTGCATGTGCTTTTTAGGGTTCCGTACCCAAAGAATAAAAATGGGACCCTATTACTAAGACTCCGCGGTCCGTTTGTCTGTCTATCACCAGGCTGTATCTCAAGAACCGTTATAGCTAGAAAGCTGAAATTTCCACACATGGTGTATTTCTGTTGCCGCTATAAAAACAAATACTAAAAACCGAATAAATAAATGTATGTTTAAGGGGTCTTCCATACAACAAACTTGAATTTTTAGCCGTTTACAGATAGGTGCTTGGAAAATTCACAGAATATTTAGTATAATCACTTCAACAGTAGGTAAATAATTAAAAATAAAATAATGGGGGACTCCCATACAGTACCCTCTGTGCGCGAGTCCAACTCGTATTTGACCGATTATTTATAATGCTAACGAATATTTACTATCTATATATTAATGTTAGTAGGCATTTAGTATGTATATTTTTTCTTTTATATAAGAACTAGTTTTTACCCGCGGCTTCGCCCGCGTGATATTTTGATTTTTGACGCAATATCATTATAATTTGTAGCCTATGTGTTATTCTGATATATCAGCTATATTATTGCAAAGTTTCATCTCAATCCATATAGTAGTTTTTGCTTGAAAGAGTAACAAACATCCATCCATCCTCACAAACTTTCGCGTTTATAATATTAGTAGGATATAGTAGGATGAAACAAACCGAAGTAAAGGGTTTTTTTATGCGTAATGCGTTTTTCGCTCATATTATTTATCATATTAATAATCACTACATAGGACAAATCAAAGTCGCTTCCCGCTGTCTATCCCTATAGATAAATATAAAAAAATAACATATCTCTTATATTAAAAAAGAACGGATTTTGATGCGTTTTATTTAAATAGATGGAGTGATTCAAGAGGATGGTTTATATGTACATAGCGGCACCTGTGCGCAACCGGGGCGGGTCGCTAGTAAATAATATGAGCTAGAAATAAAAAAATCTAAATCTTTATGGATAAGCATAGATTTGTTTAACGTTAGACGTTTGGACACATCTAATCTGATGTTAAATTACGATGTGGACTAAAGTTGTAACTTTAGTAAGTTACTTGGTCCAGTAATAATTTATCATGTTGAAAATATTTAACTACAGCGTTTAGTATGAACTTATACCCACCTTAAAGCATATTTGAGCATATTTAGCACTCACACGCTCGTTTTTATCACTTTTAACATTATACCTTAAAATTTCACGATATCCACCACGAAGTTTGAATATTTTCATTAAAGCAATGGCCAGAAATGATGGCCTAGCTAGATGTAAACTTGGGGCCGTTATAAGAATGAAGTTAGTCGCAGTGCAATGGACCGGAGTCAGATAAGCTAAAACGGAAATTACCAGTCGCCCTCGTGCTCTGACGCCCTCCGGGCAGCAGCTAACTAGAAGTCTTTTTGCGTAGAACTACGTACCTACATTTAGTCTGAAGCTACCAATGTAGCCTTAAAATTTCAAATCTCGGTATTTCGGTAATGTTCCTGATACGGCTTTTGCCGTATTATATGGCTTTCAGGCACTCTAGGAACGAAAAAAAAAACAAAATACGGCTTACATCTACCCTATTAAAGCTGTATATTCTGTACGAAAATTACGTGTATTTAAATATACCTACGGCTATTTTGAGATTGACATACGGCCACCCTTTAGTTGACTTGGAACAATACTGCACTATTTGGGTTGAAGCCCCCAGCCAATGTAGCCAACTATAAGTCTTTTTTCGTAGACTTACGTAAGGTCTACGCGAAAAGACTTATAGTTGCCTACATTACCGTAGACCGTAGGTATGTATGTTTAACTTATGTGGCCTTTCAATTAATTCACACAAATATGTCACATTTGCTAAACGAGAAACCAAACACAGCCAAGATCAAAACAAAGCTGTGTTTTGTTCATCTTAATATTGGTAGAATCTGGGCCTAAGGCAGCTAAAATCAGTAGCATACCTAAATGTATTTCTACTAGTAGACCAGAACCTACAGTGTTAGTGATTTTAGCCGCTGATTAATGATTTATAAATAAAAACTAGTTGAGGAATACTCCCGAAATCTTGTGAAACTAAATCGCTACATAGTAAAAATCATATAAAAAGGGTACGACCAACAATCGTCGAAGGAACTTGGAAGGCTCTTTTGAAAAATTCGCCTGGGGAAATGGCACAATTTTTAGCCGAGTATCGACTTGAAAAAGTGCATGTGGTGAGCAACTTAGATTGAACTGCTCTACTATGGTGTTGGGAACTGTTTGATAAGAGCAGTGCGATACCGACAACGTGTGAGCGGGAGCTTAATATGATTTTTATAAACGCGTGCTGTGCTATCCCGTCCACACTAACATAGATTTCAATGCTCGTTAATGATATTACTCGGTCTCGCGAACGTGTACTATCGGTTCAAAAATAGAGCTTATGAGCCGGCTCAAGTTCACGCAACCGCGAATCGCTTTTTTTTCCTTTCAATAAATAAAATTTAAGCATAGGTACCAAATTACCATACAAACGTTAAGTGTATTCCGAATTGAACGATTTTGTAGTATTGTTGTTGTTAGACATGCAGAGCAGTTGAAAGGCTTTTTCTGGCGTAAGTAATAGGCTCAGTGTTTACAATTTGATTTTGTCGAAATTAGAATTCGAATCGTTGACTCAGAGACTATTCATTCATGTTTCTATTTAGTCAGGGCCGGATTTAGTGTAGGTCATCCGGGGCTACAGCCAAGGGGCCTCCACGATAGAGCCCTAATAGACAATAGAGACTTCAAAAAAACTTTCAGATTCCGCCGAGTAAACATTAGCAAACACCGTTTTTTTTTGCTGTTTTACTCATGCCTAGAGTAGGTAGGTAGTTAATTTTCGGGAACAAGGGAATATTTTTAAAATCTAAAAATTAAACTAAGGTTCTGCCGATGCAAAGGCACTATAATTAATGAATAATTCACACTAAGAGATCTTACAAGCTAACTTACTAATCTAGGTGGTCATATCTGCAGAAGCTTGTTCAGCTCTACCGATAACACCAATCTTAGGTCCGTATCGTATCAAGTTACGTGGGAACATACATTGAATTTAATTCAAAGGTTCACTACTAGAGGTTATTGTATAAAGTACTAGGTACTTTGCAGAAACATGATTATATTATTCTTAAATATTAACAAAAACTATTTGGTATGACACCAAATCGTCAATAGAAGTACTTGGAATGTACTATCCATCTTAAGGAGTGCCCCTTCACTCCTCCACTCTCTTATAGCCCCGAGGCCTTCAGACTTCTAAATACGGCCCTGTATTTAGTTTCGCTTATCTATTATATAAAAGGCTTCCCTGAGTGACTGACTGACAGACAGCCTACAGCCCAAACCGCTTAAGATATGAGCTTGCAATTTGGAATATAGGTACATTGAACGACGCAATGGAGCATTAAGGACGAAAATTTTGAACTTTCGACTTTTAAGGGGGTAAAACGGGCCCTTTTCGTTTGTATGTAACTTTTTATTCCCTGTACCGATTGACTTGAAACTTTATATACATTATTTTCAAACAAAATAAAAGTTACGTTTTTTCCTGTTTTTCCGAATTTTCTTCATCTAAGGGGTCAAATAAGGTCCCAAAGTTGGTGAAAAAAGCGTCAATTACATCGAACCAGCTGAACGGTTATGGTTGAAAATTGGTATGAAGGAAGCACACAGCATGTTTTAATACAGGAACTAATAAAATCTAGGAAAATCTATAAGGTTCCTTAGGGATATGCAAAATTAATAAGTTTAAGCTACAGCTTAAACCGCTGTAGATATGAGCTTGGAATTTGGAATATACGTACATCGTACGACAAAATGAAGCACTAAAGATGAAAAACGTACCCAACTCTAACTTACGGGGTAAAACGGGCCCTTTTTGTTTGCATGTAACTTTTTATTCCCTGTACCGATTGACATGGAACTTTGTATAGATGCTTTTGAGACTAAATAAAAAATATGGGTGTACCTGTTTTCCTGAATTTTATTTAAAAAAAATCCTTAGGGGTCAGATACGTCCCAAAACTTCAACACGTTTTTTTAAATAATGTAGTATCTAGAAAAGGATTAAAATAATGTTTTATCCTTAAATGGGGCAAAATGGGTCCCCAATAGTTTACGATTTTTTTTATTTTGTGAGCCAATAGTCGTAAACTTAGCGCACATACCGATCAATATACGTATTTTGCTGTGGGATCAACCCTGACAAGCGAAAATTACCTACATTTTTCATACATTCTGTCGCGGGTCGATAAACTTTTTGTGTTGAACAGCTGATTTTATTCACGTGATTTTGGGGTTGATACCATTGTAAAAGTTAATCAAATTATGAGTATTATAGCATCCTAGAACATGTCTGACGAATGACGTCTAGATATACACTATGTGTTTCTCAAATAAAATAAAATATAGGTACCTACTACTTGAGTGCCATTTTTTCATTTACCTGGAAAATTAAATTTCTAATGACTTAATGAAACATGTCGAATATATGTACCGGCCTTAATTAATAGTGCACTACTGAATATAGGCCTACCCGCGAAGGGTGATTGGACCATATACATCACGCCGTCCGAGCGCGGGTTGGTGAATCCACAAATGACATTGATTTTTTCTCTACGGACGTACCTATACAGGTTGCCCCAATGTTTTCCATCAATGAAAAGCCAGTAGTGTGAAATTCCTTACATAGTTACTCATGCAATTATTATTATTGGGTCCCTCGGTAGCTCAGTGGTTTGTGACCCTGACTCCTGGGTCAAAGTGGCGTAGGTTCGATTCCCACCCAGGGCAAATATTTATGTGATGATCATATGTGTTTGCTCTGTGTCTGGGTGTTATTAATGTATTTTTATTTATTTAACACTTTCTTGCACACCATTAGAGAGAAAAAAAAAGCAATAGAAGGACTTAACGCTAATTTGTTAATATGTATATAATTTATTTTATATTGAGTTAATTTCAGAAATTCGGCAATTTATCATCCCAAAATTCACGTACTCCGTAATAAGCTTTACTGTATACTGTATCAGCCTTTTCAACAGTCCACTGCAGGACGTAGGCCTACCCACGAAGGGTGATTAGGCCATATCCATCACGCTGGCCCAGTGCGGGTTGGTGGATTCACATAATCCATCGAATTTCTTCTACTGGCGTATGCAGGTTGCCTCACGATGTTTTCCTTCACCGAAAAGCCAGTGGTGTGAAATTCCGTATATAAATTCCAAAGAACTCATTGGTACGGGACCGAGGATTTCAACCCACGACCTCACGATTGTAAGGCGGGTGTCACTACCTCTAGACCACCACGGCTGTCATAAGCTTTAGACACAAGTAAATTAAATAACCAAATACTGAGACAATGCAGTCTAATCCGTGGGCTATTATCATTTTAGGCAAATGCTGATACCATTGAGGCTAAACCGCAGGCATTATCCTTGGAAGTAATACGATGATAAGCTCAATTATGAAGGTGCCATGGTAAATATAATACCAACATAAAAAGTGTTCTCTCTATCGAATGCTTAAAGTGAAAAAAATAATTATGCTTATTAGCTATTATAATTACGATGGCGCCTTCATAATCGAGCCTAATGCGGGCTTAACCACGAGCTACTATTATTTTAAGTAAGTGCCAAGAAAACGCAGGCCAAACTGTGTGTTTTTATCATTTTAAGCAATTACGAAAATAACGCGGGCCAGACCGTGGGCTATTATCATTGCAAGTAATACAAAAACGCAGGCTAACGGCATGCTATTATAATTTTAAGGATTTATTAAGACAACGTTGGCCAGACCGCGAACTATTAGATATTATTATAAGCAAATACCAAGATAACGCGGGTTGAACCGCGGGCTGTTATTTTAATCCAGTATGTACTAAAACAACGTGGGCTAAACTGTTAATTTTAAACTGCCAATTTTAAGTACCTAATTATTAACACAACGCGAGCCAAACCGCGGGCTATTATCATTTTGAGTAAGTACTAAGACAACACGGGTCAGACCATGGGCTATTATCATTGTAAGTAATACGACAATGTAGGCCAAACGGCAATTTTTTATAATTTTAAGCAAGTATTAAGACATCGCAGTCCATGCTGCGTGCTATAAATAACCATCTTAAGCAATGGCCTGAGTATTATTAGTACTTACTAATAATACTCAGGCCAAACCGTGACCTATTATCATTATAGGCAAATACTGTTACAATATTAGCCAAACCGTGGGCATTATCCTTGCAAGTAATTTCAAGCAAGTATTAAGACAACGCGGGCCAAATCGCGGACTTTTAGATATTATTATGAGCAAGTACAAAGACAGCGTAGATCAAACCGCGGGCTATTTTCATTTTAAGTAATTACCTATGTACTAAGACAACGCGTGCGAAGCCGCGGGTTTTAAGCTAGTGTCTATAATAAAAGACAACGTCAGAGATAAGTTTTCTCATTACGGAGCAATATAATTGCAGTCGTTTATAAGGTGACCTTTCTAAAATTTTTGTAGACTTATACTAATTCTTGCCCTTGCCAGTAAGGGGTCAAAAAATATCTCAAATAGATTCAATTTTATTCATAGCAGTTAATATAAATGTTGACTTATTTTTACCTTATTTAATTAATTAGGTCAAAGTGAAAAGGTGAAGAAGAAAACAAATAAAAATTATGTCGAGTATATTTATTTCTATCTGACGTTTCTTGAATGTTTTTGTCCAAAAGTCAAAAATTCTCAATAATTTAATTTTAAAAAACATTGTCCAAAAGATATGGCTAATGATTTATCTCCCTCTTACGAAAAGAAAGGGACAAATGTTCTACCGCAAAGTGTGATAGAGTTTTCTCTTGCAACACGTCCGTCTTCGTTTGTGGCGTGATGAATGGTTAGACTGAAGATAATGAATGAATCTCGAAATGAGGAGTGAAGGAGTGAGCAGTAGAGCAACACAAGATGATATTAGATTCAGTGACTAGCTTTTACTCGCGGCTTCCCCCGTGTTTCCGATAGAAAAAGTAGCCTATGATACTTTCCAATCTTTAAAGTTTATTAAATGCATGCATAAAATCAAGTCAACTTGTTGGTCGGCTTTTGCGTGAAGGAGTAATAAGCAAACCGACAATTACACTTTCGAATTTATATTATTTGTAAAGATAACAGTGGTCCTTATCCATCGGATTTAAAATTTTGCAATTTAGATTTGTAACAAAGACACGTTTTAATACCATTGATTTTATGTAAATAGAACTTAATTAACACACAAATTTAAACCACCCCCTATATAGGACCTTGAAAAGTGGCTCTATATACGGAACGTGTTCTAAGCTCGATGAAGTAATTAAAAATTGCCTGGTATAAGTCTATGAAACTATTCCTTCAGTATTTATAGCAACACAGATGCACTGTTTCTTTTTATTCAGGATAATTCCCCCCTCCTTACCATTTTACTATTTTAAAGTTGTTTAGTTTTTAAAAGGGATTACTTATGGACTCTGAAACATGGTCTCACACTATGGGCCTTATTAAGTTATTAGTAGGTCAACGAGTTATGCGGGCTTTGCTCTTAGTATCTCTGCGAGATCGAATCAGAAATGAAGAGATCCGTAAAAAAATCAAGGTTACCGACATAGCCCAGTGAATTAGCAAGTTAAAATAGCAATGGGCAGGGCACATAGCGCGACAGACTGATGGTCGATGGGGTCGAAAAGTTCTCGAGTGAAGACCACGTATCGGCAAGCGCAGCGTAGGACGTCCACCCACAAGGTGAACGAATGAACTCATTAAGACCGCAGTATCGCGATGGATGCAAGCCGCTTCCAACCGGTCTTATTGGAGGTCCATAGGGGATGCCTATGTCCAGCAGTGGACGTCCTATGGCTGGAACGAACGAACTATTTTTAAGTCCCTAGGCCACAATTTCAATACAAACGTTTTTATATTTGTTTGTATTTCTACCAAATCAGTCTTGTACGTTTACCCCGGCAGTAATAAATTAGGCTAAAACCTAACCTGAATACAGATTGGGCCATCGCCGGGACCTTTGTGCCCTCCCATTTAAACTGTGAATTATAAATGTCCCTAAATTTATTTAGGTTTAAAATAAATATATCAGATTTTAACCGTGATCATGAGCGAGAACGTTATTTTGGTCCAATTAAGAAAATTCAAAAATATGACTTTTGATACGAATTGAAATCACCGAGGAAGCGCTCTTAAATTAGTACAGTTTGTATTCAGTACATATTGTATTCAATCATACGCTTTATTCTAATAAGATATGTAATACAAAAAAAATGGTCAAAGAGCAAGAAGGAATGACTGAAGGGAGAGATGAATAAAAAAATAGGACAAGGACCCCTCGGTGCGCGATGTTCACTTTTACTATTGTTCTACACTTCTACAGTACTTATTGTGGAACTACGAACTTACTTAAATTCGTGTAGGCCCGGTGACTAGCCCTTGTGTGTGAGTTTTTAAGCCGCCCATAAGTCTCTGTTATGGCTAAACGGGTAAAACAACCGGGGCCCACAATTTAATGCCTCGGTGGCACAGTAGTTAGTGGCCCTAATTTCTGGATCAAAGAGACGTGGGTTCGATCCCCACCCAGGGCAAATATTTATGTGATGAACATAAGTGTTTGCTCTGTGTCTGGGTGTTATTTAGTTACTATCTATATAAGTATGTATTTTAAAATAAGTATATGTAGTTTATCAGTCTCTGGCAGCCATATCACAAGCAATGCTTAGTTTGGGGTCAGAGGCCGTGTGTAAGATGTCCCAAAATATTTATTTATTTAATGTCTCATCTGAGCCACGGTAGCGCTCAGTTGTAAATGCCACATGCAGTCACTTATCAAAACACTTACAGTATCTAAGTTGCTCAACTTCGATGACCGCTAAGAAACACCAATCATATTACGATCGCTAACATTTTTCATAGTTAAAAATGTTTCATGAATGTACAATTACAATTACAATGAATGTAGTAAAGGACCGCGTACTGCGCTAAAGCTACCTTAACAGACTCCAGTCAAGAATCGAGTCCCTCAGAGCTGAATCTATTTCCGAACGTACATTCCACTTGTAACAAATACCTACCCTCAAAACGAACTCGCTCCTCTATCCTGTAAAGAATACAGTTCAAATTGGGTTTAAATATCTGTCCGTAAACCTGTTGAAAGTAAAACGCTGTCAATCCAACCTTATTTATGTTATGGTAGAGTTGAAATTGGAAGGTTTTGTGTAAAGACGTGTAAAGGTGTGTTGGTAGGTCAGTCGGATTTATCTTGCTGGAGCGCGAGTGGAATTCATATTTAACATTTACATCGGGGAAATATGGGCGAGTCGTGACAGTGTCGCGGCTCAGACAAACAGCTTACTTTACATTTTGAAGCCTACGTAAATAGAGATTTGGGATCCCGTTGTAGGTAATTTTTGAACGTGTTCTTGTATGTTCTGTTTTTATATAGTACTTATAGTATGTAATATGACATTTTACTCTCCAGAATGAATTGTTCCCGCTTTTTACGTCCTTAAGGCAATCATGAGACGCCAACTTGACATATTATAACAATAAGCTACAAAAGCATGCAAAAACAATAAGCTACCTAAAAATATTATCCGATTTGAGTATTTTTTTTTTTCATGTAATCAGCACTTCAATCTGTCCAAATTTACGTCTTATCTTTTACAGAAATGCTCTTAAAGTGCTTCCAAAAAGTCATATTTTACGCAAAACTTGGCTGAAAAGTATACATAAACAAAAACGTTTCTGAAAAATTTGGGATATACCTACCTAGGAGCGTGCAATATTTTTTACTAAACGATTGACACCAAAAACATATTTCTCCCCAAACGTAAATTTTACCTAAAATGTACCAAAAAGTTGATGTTTGTCCCTATAAGATTTAAAGCGTAAAAGCATTTAATGAGTGTTTTTTATCATTTTGTGTATAGTTGAAGCAAGCAAGTTTTGGCCTGATGTAGAGCGCCACGTTTGTTCATAACCGATCCGCGCTTTTTATTCAAAACCAGATTTTCAACATTCTTTAAAAATTCTTGTTTCTTTATTTCGTACAATAACATAAGGTATATATAAATATATCAACAAAAAAACGACTCTACCAGTGCATTAGTCAGAAAAACTGTGTCACAGATAATAACGCGGACCTCCAGCAAAAAAAATATTTTCTAAATCTTTTAGGTACGAACTAAATACAGCATACTAAATTTACTTTCTTCAGTTGTTTAATCCGATTTTGGAGCTCTCTGTCTCTCTCCCTCACAAATCTACATCCAGATCCATCCATTTTGTAGAATATTTGGAAAAAATCTACAGAATTTAATTTTCAAAAATCTGTGCAACACAGACTACCAGGTCCTACCTACAGTCAAAATTATCGATGACCACTCAATTCTGATACCTAATCTCAAAAGTATTTCGATTGTTTTTTATTTAGTAATTACATAGTAGTAGTATTGTACTTAGCTTTAGTTATTACAGACACTAACTATTACCCACTTGACTCTTGAAATATAGTACCTACACTCTGATTAAATTATTATCGTTTCAATCATAGCACTGTTGCGTCCTTTTAAGGGATTTTGAATAAACATCCCACCGGGTACCCAGTCCTATGTATTACGCCAGGAAGAGGAAAACTCCATCCCTCCTGGTCTCACGGGGTAATTGTAATTTTCCAGCTTAGTCGAGTGAAATTAATCGTCCATTTATATCAATTTGGTGCCGGTAATGCCTTTAGATCAAGCTGGGGTTTGCACGTGCCGGGGAATGAGGAAATCCTTGTACTGGCAACATAATAATCCCCGCCTTTCGAACACTATGACTTTTTGCTTAATCTCTGAAGGTCCTGATTTAAAAAAAATCGTCTTGGTGTAAGCCGCTTTGAGAAATTTATAGTGATGAACCATCATCATCATCATCATTTCAGCCATAGGACGTCCACTGCTGGACATACACACAGCGGCTTGCATCCAGCGCGATCCTGCGGTCCTAATCAGGTCATCCGTCCACCTTGTGGGTGGACGCCCTAGCCTGCGCTTGCTGGTACGTGATCTCCACTCGAGAACTTTTCGACCCCATCGGTCACCAGTCCTCCGCACTATGTGCCCTGCCCATTGTCACTTCAACTTGCCAATCCGCTGGGCTTTGTCGGTAACCTTGGTTCTTCTACGGATCTTCTCATTCCTGATTCGATCTCGCAGAGAAACTCCGAGCATAGCCCTCTCCATGGCTCGTTGGGCTACTTGGAGCTTACTAATGAGGCCTATAGTGAGAGACCACGCCATAATTCATCGCTGGCAACACACACTGGTCGAAAACTTTCGACTTGAGGCACTGAGGTATGTCAGACGAGAAGACGTTACGCAATTTTCCGAACGCTGCCTAACCGAGTTGGATTCGGCGATTGGCCTCTTTCTTGAAGTCCGACCTACCTAACTGGACTACTTGTCCTAAGTAGACGTACGAGTCAACGACTTCAAGGACCGAGTTACCAACTGAAATAGGAATGGGTACAACATGAGAATTACATGTTGAGATGAACCATGGATTAACGCAATTATGGGAATGAATTTCTCTGGAAATCTAGGATCCTTGTCTTTACCCGGCACGCGAAGCACTGAATATGTAGCAGATACTCATACACCACAAAACACTTCTTTAAGAAACAAGCATTGTAGATGCAGTGTTTTGTAACGTATATGAATAAGTGGTTTGTTGTGCTCCATGAGGGATAATAGGCTAGATGACAAATAATATAATCCGCCATATAGATTAAAAAAAATATCAGACACATTTTTTCTTTTGTCAATACGAAGATATAGCCCGTTAAAGTTCTGCGTGACGCCACGAGTGCGCTCCAAATGTTCAGACGTCGCACTTGTGACGTCTCCAGCCCCCGCTACCAAACTTTGACAAGGTTTAACTTTGTAATTTATTGTTTAATTGACAAAAGAAGAAATACGTGATCAATATTTAGTAGTAATCTTTCTAATGGACCCAGTCATCATGCCTATTTATAGGCGTTACGTGTAGCTATGATTTTGAGCAGAAAATTTCATTCGAAATTAGGTATCTGTTAGATCAATGCGACATATCCCATTTCGTGAGTTTTGTAGAACCAAGGTATGAAGGTCCTACGTTGAAATAAAGATGATTAACGTGTTATAAACAACTTGCTGTATGCGTTCTATACTGTAGTCGAAATGCATGAGATAAACAGAGCGATAGAAAACTTTATCAAAACTGGAGATTGGGTCGTATTTGACCCAATCCCACAGTTCCACAGAGTTGCAGTCTAATAGCTCACTTACTTTAAAAGTATCTGTTTACGCTAGAAGTTTTGGAAGGTACCTAGTTTTGAACACAAGACTTACAATGTACTTGACGAGAAATACAGATTGAAGTAAAAAGTTTCAGATCCTGCACTGTTTTGGTTAGTATTTACATTCGAAGTAGAAGTTATGGTATTAACTGAGAAGCTGGCGAACAAAGACGGATACACACTGATGTCTACAGTAGGATTCTTTTTTTGCATTTTCGTGTTTTAGTGTACCCGTCTATAAATTCCTGATCAAAATCGGTTCTAAAACATACAAAATAAACAGCAAAAACTGCATTTTCAAGCAGAAACAGACTAGTCCTAGAAAAAGAATAAAAAATAACTATAATGGGCCCCAATTTATATAAACTGAAAACGTGAATATGATTATAAATTGATGCAGAAAGTGTGTTCATTAGTTTGTTTACCTTTAACGCAGCGACAAATTTATGTTTATCAATATGAAAGTTAGGATTGTTTGGATCCTAAACAAGACTATTTGAGACGGTTTGTCAACTATATTAAAACCTACTATTTACTTTTTTGGCAGCGTGTGATTATTTTTCATCCAGCTCACGCTGAGGTCTTTTGAAAATCTCCGTGGAAAGTTTCCAAAACGACCCAGATTTCAGTTTAGGAGCTTAATTACGCTAATGGTGACGACGGGGGCGTACAAAGTGTCTCAATGAAGACCATAAACAATAGTCAAAGGAACAAACGGGAGAGTGCGCTTTAATTAAGAATATGAAGTGTCACAGTTACTTTAACCTAAATAATTATTGTTTGTAGCACATTTCTGCACTGTTTTTAGACTACTGCATTATAAGTAATATCAGCGTTCATAGCGTAGTTTGACTAGGTATTTCTTAGCTATGAACAAAGTTTTGCTACGTTTGGCACGGCCAGTCCCCGGATGGGTGACCGCGAGCAGCAGACAATGCCTGAAACTGAGCGCTGCCGTGGCTCGTTTGACACGTCAAATTGCGGATTCCGCTTGTTTTTACCGTTTAGGCATATCAGATGCGGCATATTTGCGAATTTTGTACAAAGGTGAAGCCGGTCATGCTATTTTTGCAAAAAATAATCTTGTTAACTCACAAGACCGTTTCGACTACATATATGCTGCATTTCTTAATAGTTTTATTCAAAACGGGCCTAAAAACTTGCGGAGTTCTAGCAATAATAACGATGGAAATTCTCACGATTCATGAATTGCATGATTGATTCATGAATTGTAGCTAAAAACGTGTATTACCTAAAGAATATTTTCAAACATCCCTTTGCAACCATAAAGCATCATTAGCAAGGTCCTAAGGCACGATATCTCAGATCTGTCCTCCTATTGATCGCTTCACCACGAAGGAAAAGGACGAGTAGCGTGGCCACCTCATGATAGAAAGAGACGGAAGCACGTCTCAGGATGTAGTGTGGAGGATGTCTATACAGATTCACCAACTTATAAATACAGCTGGATGTTGGAGCCACTATCGTATCTTCAAAGCTACGGCTAGAAAATTTTAGTTCAGTTGTTCAGCCAAATGAAGATATAAGTTGGTCGCGCCATATAGGTTTTCCCATATTGGAAGGTGAATCTGAAATGCGAAAGTCGACATGAAAAGTGATGTGAAAGCTATCTGTAGGGCGGACTTCCTGGAGATATGCCTCGAGAATAGAGAAAAACACGAGAGGTGATAGGTGACATGAAGACGTTTTGAGGGTAAGTGTTGTACACTGTAGGAAGAAATAGTATTACATATACCTAAAATAGCTTATCAAAATTTTGGCGTGCATCTATTTTTATCTTCTCCTATTGGAGCCACATATTTTGACTGAGGTGTAGAGTTTGTGAAATTAGGGCTTGTAAAATTAAAGCGTGTAGAGTTAAAAGCTTGGCTCTATAATGAGATCTGATAGCTTTTTGACAGTGCGAGCTATAATCCCATCTTGGCGATTCACGAGTTTCAGAACCTTATTTTTGGTAAACGAAAGAACAGAAACTTTAAGTTACGATTGAGGACGTAAAGCGTGTGATAATTAGATAATTATCTTTAAAGGCGGAAAAACAAAAGAATTTCAGTTAAGAACTGTCTGATATTACAGTACAATACAATACAAAAACACTTTATTGACACCACAAGTAGCAAAACATAACAGAAAAAGAAAAAACGACAGAAGAATGCTACAAAAGGCGATCTTATCGCTAAAAGCGATTTCTTCCAGACAACCTCTACTGTGTGGAAACATGTAATTGACATGGACGGTGGTGTAAACATAAATGAATATTAATGAAAATGGACCTGCAAGAAAAATATTGACTGATACATAACGTAAAATAAAGTAGTCATGGATGTAGTTGGTATAAAATATGTTTCTGAACGCCGTATCTGCGTGAAGATCTCTGTTACTGGTATACAGAATTGATATTTGTGTTAAATGAAAGAAAAGCAGACTTTAATATACAAAAGTATTATCTACTCACCTATTGATTTTTTCACACCATACATTACGCTCAAAATACTAATAGTAGGTAGATAAATTGTATCAAATAAATTTTCCAAAAAAGATCAAACAACCGATTCCACGACTTAAATTGGGGTTCTCATCCAGGGTTACTCTGCCGTAACTTAAAATATGGCAACATTATTTATAGCCCTAATTCTGAAAGATATCTACTCTGTGTACAGTGTAAACGAGTATACAAGTTACAGCTACTTAGCATAATCGCCGCGTCGTGAACCGCTGGGAGCTCCAATTTAACACCGAATGCACCGTTTAAAAGCTTTGTATGTGCTTAAATATTCTTACTTCAAACCTTTTAAGTTTCTGCTACTAAATATTGTACCTACATAGTAACATTTTTTTATAAAATGTCTTACTTTAAATTGAACTTCTTGACTTCCTCGGTGGCTAGTGAGCCTAACTTCTGGATCAGATCGTGGGTTCGATCCCCACCCAGGGCAAATATTTATGTGATGAACATAAGTGTTTGCTCTGTGTCTGGGTGTTATTTAGTTACTATCTATATAAGTATGTATTTTAAAATAAGTATATGTAGTTTATCAGTCTTTGGCAGCCATATCACAAGCTTTACTTAGTTTGGGGTCAGAGGCCGTGTGTAAGATGTCCCAAAATATTTATTTATTTAATCGCTATAACGGAACTTTTTCAAAATAAGTATCGTCAGCAATCTAAAGTGAAATGAATCATCAAGATCTTACGACTTCATCGGCCTTCAAATTATACCTACTTACACAAAACCAACATTAAACATGCCTAAGCACGATAGATAGTCATGACGATAATAGTTAAGATTCAAAGTTTAGTATGTACTTCATAAAACCTAACAATGCAGCTTCCTTTTCCAAATATATGTCCTAGGTATTAGGCTTTATGTTTATGCTGGCGCCAAACTTTTGGCAAGCCTCAGTAAGCACAAATCAGGAGAAACATCTAAAAATAGAAACTATGCTTTACACACACTGGTAGCAAATATCGCAACTTTACCAAAGTTAGTGCCTATGCTTAAAACTTACCTCGCGTCCACAGAATAGCAGAATTTCTTTCTCTGTTGTCTGTGCTCACGTCAGTCGTTGCCACTCGCGGTCACCCATCCGAAGACTTAGGATTAGGTAGGTAGTTGTCAGCAATCACCTCATTAGTGAAAATCATCGACTGTACTGTATCAGTCTTTAATAGTCCACTACAAAACGTAGGCCTACCCACAATGGGTGTTTGGACCATATACATATCCCACGCCATTATCATACGCGATTGAATTTCTTCTACGAGCGTATGCAGGTTGCCTCACGATGTTTTCCTTCACCGAAAAGCCAATGGTGTTAAATTCCGTGCATATATTCCGAAGAACTCATTGGTACGGGACTGGGATTTGAACCCACGACCTCACGATTGTAAGGCAGGTGTCACTACCACTAAGTAAGTAAGTAAGTTCGTATAGGCCGGGTAGCTAGCCCTGGTGTCAGAGTTTACTACCACTAGACCACCACGGTTTTCACGGGTGCCTTCCATATTGATGGTAAAATAGTGTAAATGACTTACCGCTTGTGACTTGAAGAGTAGTAGCTAGAAGACATAGCAGCGACAGCGACAGGCATCCGAGCGAGTTGAGCCAGTGTGCCGCGGCCATACTGCACCCTGGAAGAAACAATATCTAAGTAGGGGCCGTATCAAACTTGTTGGCGGCTGTGAAGTTAGTAACAAGCTGCACAAAACCCAATACTGACTGAAGCTTTTGTATATATGTATATTTATGACTCTTTATTCAAGTATATTCATTGTTATTTCTTCTTTTTTTTTAATTAATTCGCCATTATTGTAAACACCGTCCCGTAACCTCCTCTATAATCCTTTCCTCTCTTAATCAGGTTGCCTGAAAGAAATCGCTCTAAGCGATAAGGCCGCTGATTGTCGCACTATTTTAATATGTTGTACTCCTTTATTGTTATATTGTTGATTGTGTGAACGAAAAGCGTTTCTATTCTTTTCTAAGTTCACATAACAGCTGCGAGAAGATTAAGTTTTGCAGCTTGTAGCTAACTTCTCATAGCCTGATACAATTTGTTCACACTTAAATTCATAAAATGTAAGAAATACATCTGTGGGAGGATTGTGACTTTGGGCTTTGCAATGGCACTTTTCTTTGTTAAGTGAGGAGGTAAGTCTATGCTAAGGGTGACGACTTTTGATTATGCATTTATCTATGTATAAAAGAGACGATAAAAGAGACGTTCATCAGATGCAATTTAAATTTTCGGTGCAAAAAGCTCATCGAACTTTTTCGAATTTCTTATAACAAATTCTTGAAATATTCTTAAGTGAATTCACTACTACAACATCTAGAAATATATCCTGGATAATTTTAATAAAAACAAGCGTATTATCTGACTACGCTTTCAGATCGGAACAGCTAGCGCCATCTATGGGGTGGCGCTAGAACAACTTAAACGTGAAGCATGACTACCCTTACATTGTTTTCGTGGCGTTTTGATGTTTTAAAACTTCAGCCTGAAATTCATAGATGGCGCTGCTAACTGAAAAATTAGAAATGGAGCTGAAACTTCTACAAATAACGTGTTTTCAATACGTTATCCTACTAATATTATAATCGCGAAAGTTTGTGAGGATGGATGGATGAATGTTTTTCTTTCACGTAAAAACTATTGAACGGAATGAGATGAAACTTTGCAATAATATAACTTATATATCAGAATAACATATAGGCTATAAATTATAATAATATTGCCACACATTATTGACCACACTTATATTTCAGTAACTATACAGTAATGATGTTAAGGTGTTCACTTACCATATCGTCAGCATGTGTGTTTTTGCCGCGGCCGTCCGCTGCCCACCATAGATCACCTGAAATAAACATAAATTATTATTACTTTGAATAAGTTAAGAGGAGTTTGAGTTAAGAATAATCTGAATCGGCCAGTGTTTCTGTAGAACACCGAAAAAATTGTCGGTACATTTTTGATAAAATTTACGTCCCGGGAGAAAACTCTTTCACACTTATTTGCAACAAATTGTTATGATTACGGTGTCGATCGCTTGAGTAAGATATATTGCACGCCTTCCGGTACAAAAAACTCGTACGTCTTATTTTTTTCAGAAAAGTTTTTAGTTTATAGTTATTTAATTTTCAGCTAATTTTTTGTGTAAAAATATGACTTTTTAGAAGCTTATGATTTTATGGTCATTTAAGAAAACTGTATAAAGTAAGACGTTTATTCCTAGCAATTGAAGTGCTGATTACATGAAAAATAACTCAATTCGGATAATATTTAAGGCATTTTAAGATAAGATAAGATGACGTTTATTGTTTAAAACTGTGTACATAAAGGTGTTATATTATAATAAATTATAGACACAACAGTTTGTGCTAACGGACATACAATATTTGTTAATTTGTGATAGGTAGGTACGTACTGTCCTCTCTAAATAGCAGCTAAAATTTACAACCTACACAACACTTGGATAGACTATATCTACACTATTAAGTATCTTCAAACAAGAAACAAAATATATTTACTCGCAATCTCTATGAGAACATTTCTTTAGACAAAATATCCAAGTTCTCTATATCTATTGAAGTACACCTATTCAATTTATTCATTTTTTTTACTAAATATCTAATCATTATGAACAATTATAAAATATGTTAGCAAATAACATAGGGGTAGATAACAGCTTATTGTTTTTGTATGGCCAAGTTCGTGGTTCACACTAGCTTTAAAATACACTTTTGTTTTGAACATGAAGTAGCTGTAATAAAATGCTCTGTAAGTTAAGAAGCGCTCATAGCGTAGTTAACTAGGTATTTTTTATTCAGTCATTTCGAATAGGTCGGGTGTCTAACCCTAGTGTCAGAATTTTGAGCCGCCTGAAGGCCTCTACCTTGAATAAAAGTCTAAAACAATTTAACGTGTCATCCTAGCCACGGTAGCGTTTAGTTGTAAATATTACTCGCTGTCACCTATTCGAAGACTGATCGTGCCATATGTTGAATAATTTCAGTGATCGCTGATAAATTCCTAGTATAACTACGCTATGAGCGCTTCAGTACATTTCTCAGTGGTATTTACAAATGAGCGCTGCCGCGACTCGGAAACCGTGAAACCTAGTTATTTTAACCATATCAAAAAACTTCAGGTAACTCAAAAATTGTTACATCTAGGCTAGCCATCCGGCCTCTACAATGATTCTTCCTAATGTGAAATAAATTTCACTGTATTTAATAAATCGTTGAAAGAAATTATCTTTATTTTCTGATTGTTTTCTCTTTGACAAATAAACACTTCCATTTTCACAGCGCACGAGATTCATATTTACTTGCTGAGCGAAAATATTTGTTTTCGCTTCAACGTACTTCGTTAGATGTATTGTCGTAGGTGTTCGTAGCGCGTAGCAACGACTACGAATGCTACGGTAGATTGCTACAGGGCTATGAAAACTAGCTTTTTTAACAACTTTGTTTTACGTCATTTCAGCCATAAGACGTCCACTTCTGGACATAGGTTTCACTATGTATCTCGAATACGACCGGTCGAGAGCTTCTTGCGCATCGCACCTACCTACCATACCATACCTACATCAATCCTACCGTCTGAGGAAGAGGTCTATCCACCTTGACTTGGCTGAGTTTGCTTAAATGCGTTTGAAATATTTGAATGGAAAAATAAATTATTGAATTTTGAGTAGGTACCTACATCGAACTGAATTTTTTTGCTGTTTCATATTAGTGTTTTTTGTGTCTTTAGTATTTTAAATCAAGTTTTTAGTCATAACCATTACAATATGATATAGGTACATACAGGGAGTTAGTCTTAACAGCGTCATCAGAAATACTGTGAAAAATTAAATCAATTTCTGAATTAATTACGAGTTTTTGTGAAATTCCGATAATAGCTTGCGTAGTTTTTCTAAGATTCATTTTATCCAAATACAGCATTAAATTACGGTAACCCGTGCGTCGCGTCCGACATGGTATGGAAGCGCTCCGTAGGTAATTATTATTTACCTAAGCTTCAGCTATTGCGCGCGCAATCATTTTAAAATTTTGTGAGACATTTTTCAAAAATTATTGAGAAAATTAACCCTAATTTTTTTTTCATCGTTTTTGGCATCTATAAATGATTCTGAACGACCCATTAAAAGGACAACGCTGTAATACCTAACACCCTGTATTATGTTTATAATGAGGACAATAAGCAAGTTTTTGTGAATCGATGTATAATTTAGTTATCATTGAAAATGCAAGAAAGTTATAATTTTACAATGAAAATGCAAAAAAAAATGATCTACCTGAAGCCAACTGTCTCACCGCACTTAACTAATGACTTAGATGCTCTATTTTCTCCATTATTTTAATCTGTAAATACCTCACAACTTAAAACAATCTTTGACTATGTAACTTTCGCATCTAGGTATAGCACATTTCAAAAAATATTTTTCTCTTCAGAAATATGTAAAAAAATTGTCCTAGTTTTCTTTTATGTAACACACTTTGTTTCCTAAGCTAGCTGCAGTCAAATAAACATCTCTCGAATCGATTCCCTATATTTGGCCCAAAATAAATATTTTATTGCGAAACTTATTTCACAATAGAATTCGTAAGTTTTCCGCAAACTGCATACACAGAATAAGAAAAATAGGTCAACAGGGATGTGAGAGGAAATCAAAATAAAACCCATATTTGATCTCTACGTCTTTGTCGGGCTTACAGTTTGTGAATTATATTTCTATCCGACCCAAAAAAGAATATGTCACTAATTCATATTTGACTCTTTTTGTATTGATGGTCTGGGGCTGAAAAGTTTTTGAGTAGGAACGCTAACTACCTAATGCAGCCAGGTCGGGGTAAGAGGCAAGACTTTATGGTTAAACATCTTAAACTGGATAACCTAATTAAACCCCAGAGTCGCGTTGAACGCAAGTCGCTTACGACCAGTCCAGTTGAAAGTCTGTAAGGCAGATCTATACCCGTATACAGTGAACGCCCTTTGGCTGAAATGATAATGATGATGATAATATCATCAATACTGGGAGAAACCATTTGAACCGAGCTCCAGAGTGCAACTGACTGACAGTACGTGCAACGTGCAGCTAAAATATAATATCAGAACTATCAAATGGTCTCAGTACAAAGTCGAGAGTTAACGCACGTTTGAGGTGCAGTACAATGACTCATTTCGCATTATGTTTCGTCTGCTGAGGTGGTGCAGCGCCTCTACAGTGTTTGCCGAGGCTTGCGTGCAGGCTCTTGACGCTGTGGTGATGGTCCGACATCGCGTTGGCAGGTTTAAAGATCTCTATCAAAATATGGAAATGCCATTATTAGCGTAATATTTGCCCACTGCTTCTATTTTAGGAAGCAGTGCTCAAAATTACTAATATAGACTCACACACACAAGTTTTTATGCAATATTATATTTGTTTTATTATTTCAATTAAATCGATATGTATTGTTTTGTATAAGACCGAAAAATAAGATTTTTTTAAAGAAATGAATGTTATTTTTAAACTTTCGCGATTTGAACACATTATTATTATATACTACGAGACTGATCGCGCACTAAAATTACGAGATAAATAAATACCTCATCATCGTTTCGGCCGAGTTGCATCGATCGTGGTCACGGTTCGTATTTTAATGCGCGATTAGTCCCGTAGTATATAATAATTACAAATTAATTTGTCCACAGCTGCACTACTACTTAGTTTGTATCAGTTGCTGCACGTGCTGTGGACATGCAGTGGAAGTCAGCTGCGCGGTTTCAAATACTATATATAATATGAATACTTAGCCCTTTACGTTGCGTTTACTGATACGTGGTCCGAAAAACATAACAAACGAGCAGTACCCGCCGACCGCCGACCGCAGCCGCAATGTTTCCCTAATCACCCAGACAGAGCTCTGCGCATCTTCCACAATATTTAATTTCCCAGGTTGACATTCCCGTATTGTGGCCGCGAGTTAATTATTCAGCAATATGGCCCGAGCCAGCTATTGTTCACTTAATTAATATTTATGTCAACTGCAAATAGGACAATTTATTTACAAGCGCCCGAACAAAAGTATAAAGTGATCCTAGAGCGCTTTGTGCGCTTTTGTCTACCCTCAAAGGGTGAATTTTTAACTTTTCTTGGGGTTAAATATGATTTTAATACGTACCTGTTTATTATTTGTCTCAAGTGAGAACCAGTGTGGCTCTAACTTTGGCCGTGCTTAGTATAACATCGAGACATACAGGGTGTGGCTTGACAAAATGCAGGGATTTTCAGAGCTTTGTAATTATTTTTATTTTTGTAATTATGGCTATATTAGTTATACATACAAGGTGTTGCTTTGCAAAACGAGGAGTTTTCTAGGGCTACACATATAATATACTCGTCGTTATGAACAACTTTGACTATTGAAATAACCGCGTAATCACAAAAAACATAAACTGTTCTATATCTTTTGTTGAACTTGTTGAGAGTCAGTGTTTTGTCTAGAACAACAGAGAATAACACTTTTCATCACAAATATAAAGTATATTTGTGATGAAAAGTGTTATTCTGGATGGAAATCAAAAGGAGCCTTTAGAACTAAAGTCAGGATTCAAAACCACTGGGCCACCAAAGGCTGTCGAATTCTTGAATTCTGGATTGTCCTCATAATAAAATGTGTTAATAACGATGGTCTGAATAACCTTTACCTACCTTTTGGCTTAATACGCCCTTTGCAACTAGCCCTGTATAATAGAAGAAGATATAGTATTATATAATTATGTAAGTCTAACCCGAGATGGTTGGGATGCCCCGCACAACTCGCGCCAAGAATGCAGACTTTGAGTTCGATCATAATGATGGTCTAAATCGCCTCCTTTAGGCTTAGCACACCGTTTCCGACTAACACTGTATAATAGAAGTAGATATAGTATTATATATGTAAGTCTAACTATGCCCCGCGCAACTCGCGCCAAGAATGCGAACTTTGAGTTCGATCATAATGATGGTCTAATTGGCCTCATTTCGGCTTAGCACACCGTTCCCGACTAGCACTGTATGACAGAATTAGATATAGTATTATAAATGTAAGTCTAACCCGAGATGGTTGGGATGCCCCGCGAAACTCGCGCCAAGAATGCGTACTTTGAGTTCGATCATAATGATGGTCTAAATGGCCTCCTTTCGGCTTAGCACACCGTTCCCGACTAGCACTGTATGACAGAAGTAGATATAGTATTATAAATGTAAGTCTAACCCGAGATGGTTGGGATGCCCCGCGAAACTCGCGCCAAGAATGCGTACTTTGAGTTCGATCATAATGATGGTCTAAATGGCCTCCTTTCGGCTTAGCACACCGTTCCCGACTAGCACTGTATGACAGAAGTAGATATAGTATTATAAATGTATCTAACCCGAGATGGTTGGGATGCCCCGCGGAACTCGCGCCAAGAATGCGTACTTTGAGTTCGATCATAATGATGGTCTAAATGGCCTCCTTTCGGCTTAGCACACCGTTCCCGACTAGCACTGTATGACAGAAGTAGATATAGTATTATAAATGTAAGTCTAACCCGAGATGGTTGGGATGCCCCGCGAAACTCGCGCCAAGAATGCGTACTTTGAGTTCGATCATAATGATGGTCTAAATAGCCTCCTTTCGGTTTAGCACACTTTTCCCGACTAGCACTGTATGACAGAAGTAGATATAGTATTATAAATGTATCTAACCCGAGATGGTTGGGATGCCCCGCGCAACTCGCGCCAAGAATGCAAACTTTGAGTTCGAACATAATGATGGTCTACATCGCCTCCTTTCGGCTTAGCACACAGTTTCCGACTAGCACTGTATGATAGAAGTAGATATTGTATTATATAAGGCGAGCCCGAGATGGTTGGGATGCCTCGCGCAACTCGCGCCAAGAATGCAGACTTTGAGTTCGAGCAGCGTCCTTGCGAACAATTTGTACAAGCTAGACAGCTGCGTGTTTACCCGACACTTCAAAGAGAGACGTGTTTTTGGGCGAAAGTAAATACGTATCTGAAAATTATATAAGTATTTTACCAAATGCCAACACAAATCACAATGTCTCGAATTATCTATTTAATTAAAATGAATGTTTGTCTGTACTCGCATGTTCTTTATAGAATCGTAAACTATGCATTTGATCATGTGATGATCTATAGCAAAGTTGTTGTCCATGAGTCAAAGAAAGTTTCTATTCCGTGAAAGGAAGTTCACCGGGTCAGCTAGCTAGTAGTCTATAATATTGTGGAGAGAAGAGTTAAAGTGTGGAATCACTATCAAATCATTCCATATGTAAGCATGACCGGCACGGGCTCAAACCCCAAACAACTTGAATGCATTGTAAAAAGAATCTTGATGTGTATGAATACATATTAAGAGATTAACATACTCGGACCATATGAGCAAGAGCAAGGAAAAAAAGTCGTCGTTTCAGCCATTGGACGTCCACTGCTAGAGATAGGCCTCCCCTATAGATCTCCAATAAGACCGGTTAGAAGCGGCTCGAAGAAAAAGATGTTCAGTATAAATAATATAGTAATTTCTCTCTTAAAAGCCAATGATGGTTTTTGTATGGAAGGTTTTTGAAGAAGGTTTGACGCCTTGTTTTTTTCGTGCGGCCATCAACCAAACCTTGTTTTTATAGTTCAGTATAGTGTAACAAATCATGATTATGAAATGCTGCAGCTGTAGTTTCAGTCCAAAAAGAGTTACAAGACTTAGAAGTTTGTTTTGATTTATTTGTTTTTAAGGTTATTTTTATCACCTAGGCGCAAGTTACGAGTTAAGTTGACATAAATAAAAACTGTTGAATGCTTTTTGAATTGTTAGGAGTGAGATTGCACCTGAAACTATCTCGCCTTCTGCAAACCTCATCTCCAAATTATCCGTTTTTGTCTGTAATGCGGTAATTGACTATTTACTATAAGGGGGCATGGAAGAAACAATGTCTTTATCTATGTCTGTGTCTTTGTGTGCAATGAAATGTTCATTCATTCCTTTATTTACCGTGTATAATGCATACCGCGTAATATATCTGTTGTCTACGATAACACTAGAGATTTATAATCATAGCAGTGCTAGATAGATATCAAAGTCCTAAAACAAAAGCCGAGTCGTAGTTTTAAAACACTGGTCACCAATAATTCAAAACACGCTCACATAACACAAAGATCGAGGCGTGAGAGCACAAGAGAGAACAATTAATACCGAGGCAACTCCGGGTCCTTCTCCCCCCGTGTTTGGCGGAAGTGAGGTTACCAACTAGAGCTATACATATTTTTTTGGCGGCTGGACGCCTCGGCCGCTATGGGCCGAGGGGCAATGTTTGGAGGGTGCCCTCCCAGTCCGCGAGGACGGGCGGTTTCGCTCAGCACCCTCGTTAGCCTCTAGTGTGGCCATCAATGGCCATATCTTGGCTTGGTGGAATTGGGTTGGCCATCTTATGGCTTGGTGGTGTTGTCTCAGATTGTCTTCACGACCTGCACTGAACCAAGTGCAGGCGGCATCTCCTCCTCTTTGACTTGATATGACGTGACGCACGTTGGGTCCGGTGGCGTACTCGAACAGGCGAACTCGGCTTCGGATGGTCAGTCTCGAAAATGTACACTTGACCAAGACCGACTGAAACACGGAGCGGAGCTCTCTCAGCTTATCGGGGTTCGTAGCGATGCGGAGATGGGGAGTGGGATCGCTAGCCTGGCTCAAGCGCGCCGCCGCGCGAACCAGGGATCACGTCTCTAACATCCCCTTTGAAGCTTCGATCATCGAGCACGATGGTCAACGACGCAGGTTGGGCGGCATCAAGCTCACGCCAGGGCAAAGCACCGCCTACCCGTGGTTGTCCGGTAGTGTGCCACGATGGTGGCTGGTATCGACGCTGAAGCGGCTGGCACCGGGGGAGAAACTCGACCCCAACCGCCGAGGCGGGCTCGCGTCGCATAAGCGCATCTCAAAGTTCTCCGCAGTCTAGATGTGAACAAGGCCAGTGGCCCAGATGGTATTCCAGCTATTGTACTAAGGACTTGTGCACCTGAGCTGTCGCCTATGTTGACCCGCCTCTTTCGCCTCTCTTTGAAGACGGGTCAAGTGCCCAAATCTTGGAAGCTTGCTAACTTGCAGCCTGTACCCAAAAAATGTAGCCGTGCTGACCCTGCCAATTACAGACCGATTTCATTCACATCCATACTTTGTAAGAGTATGGAACGTGTTCTTAACAACAGGCGCCTGGCCTACCTGGAAGCAAATGACCTACTAAGTGACCGCCAGTACGGCTTTCGCCGAAACCGGTCTACTGGGGACCTTCTGGCGTACGCCACACACATTTGGAGTGAGGTCATTGAGAAGCACGGGGAGGCGCTGGCTGTCTCCTTGCACATCTCGAAAGCTTTTGACAGGGTTTGGCATGAGAGCCTTATTGGCAAGCTTCCATCTTACGGCCTGCCTGCTGATTTCTGCGCATGGATATCAGATTTCTTGAGGAATCGGTCGATACGAGTGGTTGTAGATGGCTTCTCGTCAGACCAAATGGCTATCAATGCCGGTGTTCCTCAAGGGTCAGTGCTCGCTGCGACGCTTTTCCTACTGCATATTAACGACTTGCTAAAGCCTGGTATTTTTGGGTACGCAGACGACAGTACAGTCATGGAGAGCTACACATCCGAAGCAAAAACGAGCGGGCCACAGATCGAGTCACTCAGAGAGGCTATGGTCGAACGGCTCAACTTGAGTCTGGATGCGGTATCTGACTGGGGTGATGCTAACCTGGTCAAGTTTAATGCTACGAAAACTCAAAGCTGTTTGTTTTCGGCCAAAAAGAGGCCCTTCCAACTGTCTCCTGCTTTCCGTGGTGTGTCCGTTCCGGTAACTAACAGTCTGGTCTCTAATTAGGCGTTACGCTATCATCGACTCTCAACTTTGGGTCTTATATAGAGTCAAAAGCCCAATTAGCCTCAAAAAAACTTGGTGTTCTCTCTAAGGTGAGACGGTATTTCACACCTGAGCAACTGCTTAGTCTTAATAAAGCGCAAGTCAGGTCTTGCATTGAATACTGCTCTCACCTTTGGGATGGCTCTGCCAAATACCAGTTGGAGGCTTTGGAGTCCATTGAAAGGCGAGCCAGGAGGCTGATAGGCAACGAAACCTTGACTGAGTCGAATCTGCAAAGTCTCGAGCATCGACGTAGGGTGGCGTGTCTGTCTGCCTACTATCGGATACACTTCGGTGAGTGTGCCCAGGAGTTGTACAATCTGGTCCCACCTGCCCCTTTCTTCTATCGTACGGCTAGACAGACGCGACCAAAGCGCCACCCTTTTATGGTGGACATCCTACTCGTTAGAACCAAGCATTTTGAGTTCACATTCCTCATACGAACTGCCAGAATGTGGAACACTTTGCCTAAGTCTGTCTTTCCGTTAAAGTACAATGTGGGTGTCTTCAAATCTCGAGTAAATGGGTATCTTCTAGGTAAGCGTGCTATATCCTAGACCGCATATCTGCTTAACATCAGGAAGTGTGTAGTCAAACGCAAACCTATATGAAATAAAAAAAAAGCGACGTGAAGGTAGAATTTTTTTATTTAATAAACGTTATTTATAACATCTTATTGTACTAAAAAAACAAGGTTTGGTTAATGGTTGCGCGAATTTTAAAAGGCGCCAATTTTAGGCATTGGCTTTTCTTCAGGCTCTCCAACTGGTCTGCAGACCGTATAGTTGTGGTATATGAAGCGCAGTCTAACTGGTTAAACGCAGGGATTTTTAAACCATAAATTACTATGTACTTCTTTTTTTTTTTATCTACCTACAAAAGTGACTCTACCCTTTTCTCTAATTAGCCGCTAAAGGTGAAGGTTTTCATGAAGCGCTGACGTCAGGTAAGTCTTCTCTAAGCTTTTATTAAAATTCTTCCCTAAATTATTTTTCTTTGAAGGCTGTAAACAAAATATTAGGGCGGATAAATTGAAAATATTAATCTCGCCTTCCGCTGTCGATTTTTCACCAACTTTGGAAGAGAAGGAGTATTTGATTGGTGAAACTTATTTTGTAAAGTATATTATATATTTTAGAAGAATTGATATTAATTTGAGCGAATTATTCGAATTTAGTATACGATGGAAGTCGGTTTTGACATATTTGCGAAAAATAATTATTGTTTGAAATATTGGTGAATTGATATGATTCCTGTGTATGGAACAATTGATTTTCTTTTCACTATTTCAGCGTCGTTCAATATTGTACCTACCGACAATAATATATAAAGTTTTCAACCACACGGCTAGCGTAAGTTATAGTAAGTAGACGTACAACTTTTGTTATTGTAACCGACCAGCGAAAATTGAAAACATAGTTCGTCATGGCAATTACGAGAAATCATCTTTAGGCACTGGCTCCATCAAAATGTACCAATACGGCAGATGACATATAATTTGACATACTACTACATAGAAAGCAATTGTATCATCCACAGACCCTTGAAGGTCTAAAGATAATCCAAGTGCTCAATACGGGGATGTGCGGAGTTAACCTAAGCATTGTAAACCATAAATCTATTGTAAAAATGACAAATTTGCTTAACGAACAACAAAACGAAATTTCGCTAATGAACTCATTTTGTTTCTCACTGATTAAATATTATGGCGTGCTGACAATTTATATTTGAGTGGTGCGGCTTCGCAAGTCTTAATCTGCCCGTGACCACTATCGATGCAACTTGGTCGAAACGTCGGGAATATGAGGTATTGAATTATCTCACGTTTTATTGCGCTATAAGTCCCGTAGTATAAGGATAATGTTATTTATACCAAAGCTTTATGAACTTACCATCTTTATCTTTGCTTCTGCCCATCTTCGCTACGGTTCGTTTGGGTGAAGTTTGGGCCTTACAAAGTTAATACCAACACTAGCTCCAACTTTAATTGAGTTTAACGAGACTTGCGCCAGCTCTAATAGTTGTTATACAGCGAGAAATAGTTTACCGAAGTCGACGTAATGATACAAGAAGGGACCAGGCAAAAACTTGGAACAAGTGAGCTAATCGAAAATGGTCGACTTGAGGAGCAGGCGACCTTCCGAATTGGGTCATCCAACGACCCGTGACGTACGTTCACGAATTCACAGTACTTCTTTAGTCGTCATATTCAATGTTTTAAGCTTTCGCGGCTTTTATCTATATTTAGAATAGTGGTTAGGGAAAATTTTGCGCTTTTTCTGCCGATTAAGAAAGGATCAATCAATTTGAGGATGTGAAATGTGGATGTTCACCGACATTCGAGTTCTATACCATTGTATCGGACTTTTATTGAACATAGGCCTATCCAAGAAGGGATATTTGGCCATATTAGCCACCACATTGACCCAGTGGATTTACATACGCCATAGAATTGCTTAATTGCTTCTCCGGACGTATGCAGATTGCCTCACGATGTTTTTTGTTTTCAAAAAACCAGTGCAATGTTGGTGTGTTTATCCGTACTACTTACAAAAGTCATAATTAAAGAACTCATTGGACATGCAAGGAAGTAGACTAAATTTCAGTTTTAACAAATATCGAATAACAAGGATAATAGGACAACCAATTATGTTAGAAATCTCCAGGAAATTTATTCAGCAGTGGCCTTCATAATGTATTATCGCCGATATGATAATAGAAAAACACTGTTTCGATATTGATCGATATTCAACTAAATTTGCGTGAAATTTTCGTTTTCAAATAATTAGTGGTCCACGTATATATATATATTTCACATAGAATTACGCTCTTTATTAAATATTTTAATTACCACATATTTTGGCAAATAGCATTTCTTTCTTTATTTCTTTCGCGGTAATTCTGACGCAACAAAACTCTTGCTCTCTTATTAATAAATGCTAAATAAACATGTCTATATACCTAACGTAGACTAGACATTAGACGTTACAAAGTGCTCTGTTTACTTCTAGACTACAAAGTATCTATTTCTCGTCTACAAAACACCTAGCTCACAAACTAGGGCTGAACAGGTAAAAATAAGATTGTGATACCAGGCAAGTATCAACTACTAGAACCGCTTTGCTCCATATCAACTGAGTCGTAACTTATGCGCCAGATGTATCAACACGGGAATCTCAGCTCCATTATGGCTCTCTAGAATGCAACAATGTCACTGCAGTGTATTATGTGCGGCATGAGAATCAGCTTACTTTAGTGCGAACCACTGATCTCGCGGGGTGGGACATGTCACCTCGATCTAGTGGTTCCCACAACACGCAAACAAACAGGTTTCCAAAAAGTTAATATGAGATAGTTCCATGGGGACCGGACGCTCTTTCACTGTATGTATAATGACTTGGCCATGCGATTAGTAGAGGTGACGCGTGACCAGAATTCTGGCGTCTACTCGGTGTAAATCTCAGCATTGCCTTATTATATCTTCTTTGGCATTGCCATTCAGCGAGGCAATGCTGCCAGCATTCTGTCAAAGGACCTTGTCAAAGGCCTGCAAGAGACTTAAAAACTATGACACCAGGCCTATACAAACATGCATAAGTAAACATATTCGTAAACAGAACCTACTTAGCGTAGCTTTTGTGTAACTTACACGAAATATATGCCATACGTTCTTGTACAGCGCCCTTAGTGAAAACAAGAAAAGACTATTATTATCGTCTAGAACTAGATTCATACAAACATTACATATCATTAACTGAATCTTCATAATACTATACCTCGACTCGCTCTTGACTGATTTAGTTTATACGCACAATCTTTTTAGAATTTAGATATAAAACAATCTTAACAAATACAGTAGTTTTACAATACAAAAACTACAGTAGTTTCCGTGTGTCCCTATACATTTTGTACAGAGCCTCTGGCGAAAACGAGGAAAAACTAACAGAAATGTAAAGAGCCACGCACAAACGCTCAAGTTTAAGTACACTATGCAAAAACTGTAAGTACTAAAGGCTCTGAAAAGGAATATCAATACCCGGACACACAAAATCGTCGATTTAAACCGTAGACCTCTCTGAATTCGTTCGCTAGGACAAAAACAAAGCCTCAATTTTAAACTTATCACACACACATACAAAAGGGTAAGTAAAATTCCGTTCAACAACGAAGCAAAACCTTAAAAGATAAAGAACATTTTTGCACCCAACACGGACTTTCCCTGTCAGCAAAACACTAAAACACAAGTATGTTATTATCATTCATACCAAATCGATGGCCCGAAGTTTACTGCGAACTTTACTACCAACATAAACTTTTGCCACATTTCCATATTTAAATACGGTCTAACTTTATACGTCTTCGGTGATTAAAATAATTGCTCACTCATATTCGAATATTGAGTACAATTTGCTTGCTTCATTTGACTTATTAGCACATAATACCGACTACTCTCAGAGCAAATAAAAAAATCCAGAGGGAACGTCGTTGAACAGCCAAGTGAAGCCGGTTTTTTATACATGTGTGAGTGCGTCGCCGTTGCGCCGCCATAGTCGACAGACAAGCCAAGGCGTAGTTTCATAGTTACCTGGATGAGTGTGTAATTGTCTGTACACGGCGAGGCGTAGTTTTGGTTGGCATCACTTGTTCGTTCACAACATTCTCTCTTGATTTTTTATTTGCTCTGAGCAACTACTACCTAGAAATAATATCTAGCAGGTACAATACTTCTTGAATAGTTGTGGTGCCTTAGTGGCAATAATTCAATTATGAAGGCATGGGTTCAACTGTCGGTCTCGTATCGGAGCTGTGTTGAGTTAATGTATTGACTAGCTGCCCGTCCTGACTTTTCTGACTACATTTATAACTACGAACCTGCCTTAAAAAACCTTAAAAGATCACACTACAGTTTGTTTCGTTGTTTAGAGCTAAACCGATATACAGACACAAAAATAGTGATTTTTTTATAATAGGTATGTAGAGATCTGTGGTAGTGGCTTATTTTTTTATTACTGGATTTTTTGTGAAAGAATATATCTGCTGCTGAAAGCTGCATATGTACGTAAATTAAAGATATGCTTAATGCAAGTATGAATCTACCAACCTGCAATGGTCGAGCATGGTGGATTTGAGCCAATCGACAATCGTGAATAGGACTACATTTTTTTTTTGTTTTTTTTTTTAATTGGTTCGCGTTTGTCTACACACTGCCTGATGTTAAGCAGGTTCGCGGTCTAGGGTGTGTTTATATTCAGCAAAAAAGGTCGATCAGTAAGTATATTTAGTATTATTAAAATTCACATATAGGTCGGTTGACTAGGCCCAATGTTAAAGTTTTAAGCCGTCTAAAGACCTTTAACATAGGCATGATTGTAGGATGGTCAATAGGGCCGTAAAGTTCTCAAATGGAGACCATGGACCAGCAACCGCAACGTAGGACATCCTCGCGCAAACTAAATGATCTAATCAAGACCGTAGAAATACGCCGGATGCAAGCCGCTTCCAACCAGTCTTATTGGAAATTTTCCTGTCCCTCATGTAGTCATGTCTTATGATGATGGTGTTGCATGAAACTGCACTACATTTCTACCATAAAATAAGTAGGTATACGGGATAATGAGTTATACCCACCTACGTACTAAATGAACCACCCCAGTTCTCACGGCTCAATTTTAAATTTTTAAGCATATCTTGCTAGAGTCGGGAAATAAACGACTAATATTCTGGCTCGGTCTGGGCACTTTCTCATTAATAATTAAGTATGTACCGTCGGAAAAAAGTTCATAAGGATTTTTATTCTAAATGAATTCGCGTTTGATCACATCCTACTAAATATAGAACAGATAATGGCCCCGAAACTGGCCCTGTGATCATATAAATTAGTTCGTCAATCGTTTGTTAAGACATTTTTATAAAGGTTTTCATGCTAGTTCATAACAATAATTATAATTAGATTATAGCCAGAATATTAGTCGGTGAGTGGCGACACCGCGAAGCCTGATTCCCTGGGGCTAAATGAGACCCCTGACTCCTCTCTTGCCTTAACTGGCCGGTTTGGAGTGGAAACCGCAAGAGCTAAGAACCTAAGCTCCAGGGTGGAAGTGTTAAAGGGCATAACGCCGCGAGTAGCGTCTAGTGAAAGCGCAGCACACCTCTCGACACCCGACAGCCGTCCACACCAATGTTGCCCCTCCGGTGCCAAATTACGGTAGCCTTTATGGGGGGCCCATTTAGTGGATGGCAAGTCACCACCCGCCTAAATATTTTGAAATGAGGCATCACTTGGCGGGTGCCGCACCTCATTCCATAGACCAGCTTATAATCATGTAATAATTCATTAAAATAGCCTAAGAAGTACCTATTCCCCGCCTTTACAATAGTTTCCGTCTTCCTATCACCCAAAAACTGTATTTTTTTACTTAATAATTGTAAAAGGGCCTCTTGGTGTTGGTTTCGGCCCCATCAATGCCCTTCAAAGATCCGGGGCAACCCGTGTGTTGTAAAACAAATAATTATAATTATTTTCCGCAAAAAATGGCACAACTGACTTCAACCGTGTACAAAATTCGAATAGTTCGCACGAATCGATGTTCCTATACAAGTTTTACGTTATAGTTGATATTTCAAAAAGGGCTCAGCAGATTCTGTTAAAATTTGAATTAAACTACCGGAAGTATCCTTTCGAACTAAAAAAAACCGGACAAGTGCGAGTCAGGCTCGTACATCGAGGGTCCCGTACAAACACCTTGTTAATATAATTAAAAACCTGTTTTAGCATGTGCTAATGAAGTTTTTTTATATGACACCTTACATGATACGATTTACTCACTTTGAATTTTGAACCCATATTTTGTGAATTTTGAGGCCCTATTTTTTTGTGATGTACAGTTTTCAGATTTATTCCTATATGTGTACTCTAAGACAATGCTTCTCGCCAAATTTCATAGTTCTATGTCAACTGGAAGCACTCTGTAGGTTTTGATTTTTGTGAGTGTCGAAATATGCTGTTTTTTACGACATAAACGGCTCTAACTTTTTTATACGATAACTGAGAAGTGTTTCTTTTACACAACTGCAAGAAACCATAAATATACGTATACAGTTTAAATTTCAACTCTATATCTTTACGCGTTCCCGAGATAAAGAGTCTTGACATACACACAGACGGACAGACGGACAACAAAGTGATCCTATAAGGGTTTCGTTTTTTCCGTTTGAGGTACGGAACCCTAAAAATGAATATTTTTTTTCATGAAAACCGATTTAAAAATATAAATCGGTTCACGATTGGCAAAAATATCGATGAACGTACACAAAAAAAAACAACACCAACCCGCAATGGTCCAGCGTGATACATATGGCCCGATCACCCTATAGATCGTTCACATTTTAAGCATAATATCTATTTACCTACTCTAGATTTAAAGACGCTTATGAATTTGACGGGGAAACCAGATGGTGGTAGAGAGCCTCCCTTGCTGTTCAATTAGAAATGTGAAATTCAAACACTTTCACGTATATTATTAACTGGCTTTTACTCACGTGAAATTTTGGTTTTTGTGCAGTAACATAGAAACCTTTTATTTTTAAACCTATGACACTCTTTGACCTCTAAAGAATATTGTTGCAAAAAACAAGTCAATCCCTCCTTTTTAATGCGTGAAAAAAAAACAAACCAACAAACACACCTTCTGATTAGGTAGGTATTAGGCTATTCTTAAGGGCTGTAAAAATTTGGTTATCAACCTATTTTTGTCCGATCTTCGAAACACTAAATAACTTCAAATTGCCAATTAGTAATTTGATTGTTAAAGGATAACACAGAAATGATTCAGTCTACGATATTTATTAGCTAATTCTATGTTAATATTTATTTATGGGTTCAGTGAGTAAAGTATACACGTATATACTCGCATTTATTGCGCGATAGTCCCCTTTTAGTATAGTAGAATAATAAGCCACAGATACAGAGGCGCCATCGTAATTATATTAGCTAATTAGCATAGTTTTGTTTCTTTTTCACTTTAGGCATTCGATAGAGAGAACACTTTTTACGTTGCTCTTAAATTTACGCTGGCGCCTCTATAATCGGGCTTATTGTGCTCAAATCGCCAAAGTTTAAAAATAACATAAACTTGTAAAGGCCGGGCGGCTAGCTCTGGTGTTAGAGTTTTGGAGTTGCCTGAAGGCCTCTGACATGGCTCCAATACAGATTTATCTGCTTGCCCTATATAAAGGTGATGATGCTGACAATCATTATGAACAACTTAATATGGGTTCAACCCGGAATTAAGCCAGAAACATACTATCGGACGCGGCTGACGGACGCGACTTAGCAATGTGTTAAAACATCCGGTGTGCCAGATCGCTCTCGGTCGTCCGAACGCTCACCGAAGGTGACGTCCGCGACTTATGTCCGATAGTGTGCACGGCTCAGTGTACTTTCATAGTCTAGATACCTATCAGTCGCGGCTGTCAGTCGCGACCGTAAGCCGCGTCCGATAGTATGTTTCCGGCTTAATTCCGGGTTGAACCCATATTAAGTTGTTCATAATGATTGTCAGCATCATCACCTTTCGGCTATAGGGCAAGCAGATGAATCTGTATTGGAGCAATGTCAGAGGCCTTCAGGCAGCTTCAAAACTCTAACACCAGGGCTAGCCGCCCGGCCTTTACGAGTTTATGTTATTTTTAAACTTTGGCGATTTGAGCACAATAAGCCCGATTACAGAGGCGCCACAGGCCGCGAGTAAAAATGATCAGATTTTTTTCTCGAATTCCGGGTTGGCCCCATAGTATCAAAAATTTGTTCATAATGATGGTCATAATCAGCTCATTTCGTCTTAGTATACCAGATCTGGATAACCCTGCCTAAGACTTTGACAGTCAATCGAGGCTGATTTTAATGAACAATGAAACGTTTTAGAATCGATTCCATTCCATCGGCACGAAAATATACCTACACAAATGGTAATCTTTAATTCCCTTTCGTCCCCTTTTTCGAATTTGGGACAAACGGAAAGAAAAATGTCTATTTGGTCGTAAACGGGGACAGCCACATGAGCACGTATGGGAACAGACGAGCTTTTTCTCGACACATCGTTCTAAATCCCGTAAGCTACGGTTTTGTAGAGATTGTCAGACAATGTGGTGTTAGTCTGATAGCTTAGTGCCATCGCAGACGAGCGTGTCGTTAGTCACAAATGCCGAAGTGGACTGTTTTATTCACTGGATTCGCGGTGGTGTATGGTTAATAATGAACGTGTGCGGACGCACCGGACATCCATCTGGCGAAAATTGGAGGCATTTGTTTATTGACGGTCCGTTGCCCGGTGAGAAAAACCGCTCTGTGCGCTTGTTCACGGCAATTTGTTTCACCGGACAACGTACCGTTTTTTTAACGGATTCGCGGTGGTGTATGAACGTGGGTTGACGCACCGGGCATCCATCCGGCAAGAAATTTTTGCCGAGTGCACGTCAGCGAGACAGACACCGGCGTGCGGCGTCCAAAATAGCGGTCATCCACAGCAATGTATTGGAGCTTGTTGACGACGCCGAACGCAAAGCAAGTTTTCATTAAATTAAGTGCCTACCTACGTTCTTTTTATCCGAAAATATTGGCAAAATTTATCCTCTGGTTATGTATCTGTCTGGCAGATAGGTACACACTAATCAAAGCTGATAGCTGATACTGATTGCCAGATTAAAGTAACACATATACATAGATAGTACTCAGAACGGACATCCATCCGGTAAATAAAATATGCGTCACAAGGGTATCCGTTTTTTGACGGTCTGTTGTCCAGTGAAAAAAACGGCCGTGAACAAGCGCTCTTAGCGGCTATCCGAACACGCTCGTTTCGGATGACACGTAATTGTAAGAATCCTATATCTTTATAATGTACCTACTTACATCAGTCGGACTCTTCCTCGGAATTATTCTGTATTTTCTAGAGACCTTCCTCTACGCTGAGTAGAGTGCAAATGACATGATTCGGAGATAACGTTATGTGCAAAACTGATATATTTTTAACCCTGACAACGACGGACGCTGTGTAGACTGTAGAGTATGTACCTTCCTGTAGCTGTGTGCCTGTCTCTGGCATAGTCTCTCCTAAACGAACTAATCCATTCCTTGATTTAGTTTTTTGTTTGAAAGGCTGTTTGATTGTATTGAAACCTACTTAGATTACTATAATTTGAAGAAATGTATCGCATAAAAATCATCAGTAGGCTCTACTTAATTTTTTTAGTCTGCTAGTTTCCTACTTCAATGATATGTGAATGTCTCATTGGCCCAGTGGTTGGTAACCCTAACTCCTGAGTCAAAGAGGTATGAGTTCGATTCCCAGCCATGGCAACCATTTTTTGATGAACATAGATATTTGTTCTATGCCTGGATGTAGTTATCTATGTAAGTATGTATTTGTAGTATATCAGTCTCTAGCCGTGAGCTCCTTCCCTAGAAGGTGGTGGTGGTGGTGGTGGCCTAGTGGTAGTAGCACCCGACCTGCAATCGTGAGGTCGTGGGTTCAAATCCCGATCCCGTACCAATGAGTTTCTTTGGGACTTATGTACGGAATATCACATCATTGGCTTTTCGGTGAAGGAAAACATCGTGAGGCAACCTGCATACGTCCGTAGAAGAAATTCGATGGCGTATGTGAATCCACCAACCCGCACTGGGCCAGCGTGGTGGATATGGCCCAATCACCCTTCGTGGGTAGGCCTACGTCCTGCAGTGGACTATTAAAAAGGCTGTTACAGTACAGTTACAGTACAGCCTCTAGCAGTCATATCACAAGCTTTGCTTAGTTTGGGGTCAGAGACCGTGTTGAAGATGTCCCCTGATATTAATTTATTCTGTAGGAATATGAAAACCTAAATTAGATATAAACAATATTACTTTTATATCATTTATATAGGTACCTAGGTAGTTGTCTGGTACTACAGAATCATACACTACACACCATAACACAAAAGGATAGTAAATAGTAAATACTAACTGCCTCGAAAAATCACTACCGACTGGTCTAACCGACTGTAAAAGTTATCCAGTTTTTAATTATAAATTCGCTTGATAATCTTGCGACCGCGGAAAGGCGATTGTTTTCCTATTTATATGATAATTAGGCTCTGATTGGCCTGTTGGATTCGGGTATTAGTTGGATTGTCTGGAAAAAAACCGGGTACCATAAAAGTTCTGTAACTTCTATTTGAGAGTAACTTTAGATTTTATTGGAAAAATTAAAACCGAGCTACTTTGGTGCACACACTCTGTAGACAGACATGTTGCAGATACACACACTAAGAATAACATAAACTGACTGATATTTTATTCACACCGCATCTCCCTTAAACATCGATGGGCTGCGAAAAATCGCTACCGATTTGTCTAACCGGATATAAATCCTATAAAAGTTATCCGGTTTTTAAACCGCGTGATAATCTTGCGGGCACCGGAGGGCGATCGGTTTCCTATTTATATGATAATCAGGCCCCGGCTGGTCTTCCGGATCCGGGTAATAAGCGGACTGTCTGGGAAAATGCCGGCCGGATGCCGCAGGAATTCTGTCTCTTCTGGTTTGTAAGTAGCAACGGAATTTATTTGAAAAAGAAACCGATATAAAACAGCTAGCTTAGCACAATTATACAGGGTTATTTCTAATCAATTAGCATCCTTTTAGGGGCTTTTTCTGTACATCCTAACAAAGTTTGTTCTACGATTTTATAAATTCTCAAAAAAAAGTAGTTGTTCCTTGGAAAAATATCGTTCACCCGCGACAAAATGTATGAAACAATCGGTTTTCTTTTTGAGTTTTGACAAAAGTCGCAGAACAAGAGTTGTAAGTTTTGTTGTATAGAATAAGCCCCTAAAATGATGCTAATTGATTAGAAATAACCCTGTATACGACAAGAAGAGTTTTGTCGACGTATGAAATATTGACAGATAAATACTTCACCATAACTCTGTCACTTCTTGACACGCCGAAAGAATTATTTCGTGGTGCGTATACTAGTCCGGCTGGCGGACTGGATATCATTTCGCTGTTTTGCATACTACTAAAGTGACTGAGGAAGTGCGTGTAGTATAGACCGGGGGCAGTAGTAACATTTTTTGGTTTTCGGACGATTGTACTAAATCAACTTGGATTCTTACTATAATAATTATGTTACTAGAAACCTAAATTCAATAGCTACAAACCATTTTGTTGAATTTTACATAGGGCTTAGAACATAGGGAAAATTAGGTAAGAATGATGACAGATCAAGTGCTACAATTGACCCCTACTCTGGGTCAATTGTACCAAAAATTCAAAAGGAAACAAAAAACAAACGAATAATCTAATCATAACTATAATATCGTATATTTGTTATTTTGACACTTATTAATCAATTTTTATCATTAGGAACATAAGTTTTAGGAACAGTTCTACAAAATTATAAAGATAAAACTAAACAAATTTAAAACTAAGTTTTCTCCACATTAAACACAATAATGCAAATTCTTATATTTTGGTATAATCACTTTGCTCTAAGCTTTGATTGAAACTTAACAAATAGCTTATAAATCTAAAATTATTGTAAAAATTGACGGGTATTATTTTCTATGGAGTTACAATTGACCCCTGGTACAATTGCCCCTGTAAAAGTTTAAGATTTTACTTAATGTTATTAAGTAAAATCAGTAGTTAGTGGTAGTAGTTAGTAAATAATAATAATAGAAGCAGTTAAAGTAATAATAGTTAAACTAATAGTTAAAATAAGTAAATAGTTAAGTAAATATTTTACTTAATTAAATTGTATTAGGGGTCATTTGTATCACGGGGTTAATTGTACCGTTACTACTGACCCCAGTGACGACGGTACAATTGACCCCAAGTGTAAATTTTGGAGAAATAACTAAATACCTTGGAACACTGTTGAGCTTTAGATACACAACATTGGGAATTATAAAAAATAGCATAAAAAAGTTACTTTGGATGCTTGAAAATAAACAAATGCTTCTGCAGACGTCTATTTCGCAGCCAGCGCGCTGTCGACTGGTGAACCAGTCAGGACACGTAAGGCGCGTGCCCCCGGTTGTCGCACACACACAGGTCACTTAGTAGTTAAGATATTCGCAATGTTACTATTAACCCGTGTTACTACTGCCCCCGGTCTACCCTATTCGTAGGTTGTGATTGTTGGAAAGACTGAAATTTCAAATACGCACCAAGAAGTGAACCGGAAGATTTCGACGTCTTTGCCATTCCGGTGGACAGATTTGATAAAGACCAAGGGATGAGCTGGATGCAAGCCGCTTCTAACCGGTTTTATTTGGGCATTGATTGGAGAGGCCTAAGTTTAACAGTGGACATCCTAAGGCTGATATTAGTGTTGCCAACGTATATTGCCTTTTAAGCTAAGGAGTGTCGGGGCGGCAAGAAAGAAGATCAAAAATTTCCTGATCGAAGAAAAAAGCAAAAAAAGTCGGGTTTTTGGTATGGGAGCCCCCTTAAATATTTATTTTTTCTGTTTTAGTATTTGTTGTTATAGCGGCAATAGAAATATATCATCTGTGAAAATTTTAACGTTCTAGCTATCACCGTTCCTGAGATCTGCTGGTGACAGACAGACGGACAGACGGACGGACAGCGGAGCCTTAGTAATAAGGTCCCGTTTTTACCCTTTGGGTACGGAACCCTAAAAACGTGCTATTCAACTAGAAACTTTTATGGTTGGTCTTCAATATGGCATGACAAAGGCATGCCAAGTCGATGTGGTAAATATTAAATAAATAAATAAATACTAGGGGACATCTTACACACGGTCTCTGACCCCAAACTAAGCAAAACTGGTCATATGGCTGCCAGAAACTGATATACTACATATAGATACATATTTTTAAATACATACCTATTTAGATAGATAATTACCAATAACAAACATAGAGCAAACACCTATATTTACCACATACAATAAATATTTTCCCTGCATGGCTGGGAATCGAACTCATGCTTTTTTGATCCAGTAGTCAGCCACTGAACCAACGAGGCAGTCCACAGCTGAAATATAATAAGACTTTTCTTTCGATACGTACGAAGCGGTTTGACTCAACATTATCTACTCATCTGTATGGCCAGAGAATGGAACAGACTGACGGCTTTTTTGTTTTCGGAGATATATGATCTGAAGCTTTTCATAGTCAATGTAAATAGGAATCTTTTAAGTCAGCGTGCTTCATCTGCGGCCACAACGTCGCTTACCTATAGGCCGCGTCACACAAGTTGGCGGAAATGAAGTTAGCTACAAGCTGCGCAAAATCCAATCAACGCGAGGCTTTGTGTGAGCTTCAGTCAGGACTGGATATTGCGCAGCTTGTAGCTAACTTCATTTCCGCCAACTTGTGTGACGCGGCCTATACCTACCTTCTCGCGAGTTAGTGGTCAAGCGCGAATAATCGTGTATTTGCGACAAAAAATGACTCAATTTGTACGACTTAGATGGAATAAATTATATTCAAATCCAGCATTGGCGTTGTGACGATGATCGATTAGATATTATAGGATCATCAACCAGAAGGATTTTTCAATAAGACTAATGACATCTCAGCAAATATTTCCTCCAGATTTTAAAAAGAAATCAGTGCAATCAAATAATCATAAGTCAAGGAATAAGGAAGAAAGAAACATAAATTGCTTCGTAGAACAAATGAATCAAAGATTTAGAAAAAAATGCAATCTAATTGTGGTCGGTGCCCCGTTTGCGCAGGGCCAAAATCATTTTGCATAATATTATGAAGTGCATAGAGTGTGCACAGAGATCTAACTAACCAGAGAGCGCTGTTGTCACTTGAGGCCATTCTCAACCACAAAAATGCATAGTAAAGAATAACTAGACAGGGTAAATAGTTAAATAATTACAAAAGTAAGAGAGGGCGAGATGTGCAAGTATGAAAGTGTGAACAGGACGAAACTAATATCTTTTGTCTCTGTTTGCGTATACGTTTTTTTTTGTCTGACTACGCACGGCCTAAACGTAGTACTGTACTGTACCAGCCTTTTTAATAGTCCACTGCAGGACGTAGGCCTACCCACAAAGGGTGTTTGGGCCATATCCACCACGCTGGCCCAGTGCGGGTTGGTGGATTCACATACGCCATCGATTTTTTTTCTACGGACGTATGCAGGTTGCCTCACGATGTTTTCCTTCACCGAAAAGCCAGTGGTGTGAAATTCCGTACATAAATTCCAAAGATCTCATTGGTACGGGACCGGGGATTTGAACCCACGACCTCACGATTGTAAGGCGGGTCACTACCTCTAGACCACCACGGCTCTAAACGTAGTAGTCAGAGAAAAAAACTACTATTGAATTATTATGAGAGCTTAAGTAAATCAACACATTTATGAACTATTATCTTTTTTCTATCACTTCTTTCAGTATTATGCAGGTTTTTACTATTATCTAGAGTCTGAATATGATAAAATCATAACAACAGCTTTTTTCTCACACCCTATAGGCCTATACGCTAGTAGCTTCTCCAGTACATACTTGCTCCAAGCAAAAATGTAATAAAAATTTTGCCCAGAGCTGTCAATACTGTCAAACATGAATTGGAATTTGACAAGAATTTGACGCTATCCGGAGAAAACGCGGAAATAGCCACTGAATCGAGATAATTTTCATGTCTCTTTCTAACTTATAAAAACCAATGCATATTTTCTCGATCGACCACTTTATCTCTCTGGTATCTCTGCTGTGCATATGATATATCCACCTTATCAATAAAAGTTTCGATTGGTGCGGCGCGCATCGTCTGTGTCATCGGACACCATCAAGGAGTACAACCTGCAGATGGCCGTCAGAGATCGGAACGAGGCGGTGATGGAGGCTTTGGGCCGGGAGAAGGCAACTAAATTGGCATAGAACGTGAAAAATGTGTACTTGTAATTTATAAGAAATAAAGCAATGTGTGCATGCCCCAAGCATTCATACTCGCCATTGAAGGCTCTTTCTTGCGGCGGCATCATGTGTCGGGTCGTTCTCCTCCCTCAAATATGGTCGAGGAGAGCGATGACTGGCACATGTGTCGCACTCGTGATCGGGTGCTGCTTGCGGGTTGCCGGTCTGCTCGTGGCATTCACGCAGTGCACTGACTAACTTAGGCTAAGATTTCTAGTACCTACTCTTTGTACAATATATAATAAAATAATTGTAAATTGTAGTTAACAAAGGGCACAGACCCTGGAGTCAGTGGTTAATAAACTAAAAATTAAAAAAAAAAAACGTTTCGGAGTAGTCTGTGGGTTTTTTATCTTTTTCTCTCTTCTTCTTTGTCTTGACAACTTTAATTCACTTGTAAAAGACAAAACATGGACTAGCTACTCGGATGTAACTCTGCATTTATTAAATAGGCAGTAGGTACCTATGGGTCTAAATGCCTTGGAGTTTCATGCAATTTTTTTTGCACAGGTTTACCCAGATTTCAGGCTCAGATTCATATATAGAGTACCAAAATTTTTGTGATAGGCACACTGAACACTATACTTTGACTGCCTCGGTGGCTCAGTGTTTAGTGAGCCTAACTTCTGGAGGCGTGGGTTCGATCCCCACCCAGGGCAAATATTTATGTGATGAAAATAAGTGTTTGCTCTGTGTCTGGGTGTTATTTAGTTACTATCTATAATAAGTATGTATTTAAAAAATAAGTATATGTAGTATATCAGTCTCTGGCAGCCATATCACAAGCTTTGCTTAGAATGGGGTCAGAGGCCGTGTGTAAGATGTCCTAAAATATTTATTTATTTTATACGTCTTACCACAAAACATTTAAGGAAGCTAAATAGTGACTGTTTAACAGAACAAATAGCATGGTTAAACAGTGTTTAAAGCGTGTTTAATTTTGTTTGTGGTTTTACGGTTTATAACGGATATCTAAATTTATATCCAGCAGTAAACGTCCTACGGCTGATATAATGATGACGAGATACAGAACGCCAACGCCAGCGCGCTTAGCCAATAAAGCTCTAGCCACGAAAGTAAATAGTTATTGGGTAAACAAATTAATAAACTGCCATTCTCACTTGCCCTAGGGTGTGTGTGAATGGGCATCCAAATATCGAATAAATTAACAGTTAATTTTTATCGCTTTAGCTTAAAATTAATATTATTAGCCATAAGCGTTATGAAAATCTCTTGTTGTAGGTACCTATCGCTATCAGACGAAATTCTTTGCTTTGATATTGCATTGACTCTAAAGTATTAGCAAAGTAAACAGTTACTCATGCCGGTAAGCGCAGCGCAGGAAAACCGCAGAAACGCAGAAACTGGATGCAGGCCACTTCCAACCGGCCTCATTGGAAATCTATAGGGGGAGCCTGTATGTCCAGCAGTGGACGTCCTACGGCTGATAATGATGATGAAGTAGGTAAATTTAGTGAAGATCATTAAATGTACCTACTTAGGATTCGCTGTCGTATTTGAGATTTATTATAAAAGTGAAAGAAGTTGTTGGGTTGTTAGTGGTCAAATGAGAACGTATTCGGGGCAATAAAATACGTAATTTTTTTAACTATTAGGTAATATATTGTGCTGTGGTGTTTAAAATAAATAGAATAAACTCCACGCTTGGCGGCCGGCAATTTCAATTACATTGTCCACATGTACCTATAACACGGAAACGTAAGTATTTACGAGTATATCTGCTTGTACTCGTACATAGTTACTAAGTTATATACCTAATGTGAGAGCTATCCTGCCTACAAAATGCTGTAATATGTATGATATTCAGGACGAACAAAAATAAATTTTCTTCAATATGAAGATTCAAATTCAAATTTATTTATTTACAATAAATATAGCTACATCGAAGCAATATTGAAATACATAAATAATCGGCCAAGTACGAGTCGGACTCGCGCACAAAGGGTTCCGTACTGTATGAGAGCCCCCTTAAAAATGTATTTTATTTTAATTTAACTATTGAAGTGAATATATAACTAAATATTTCGTTATTAGTTCAAGCATCTACCTGTGACCATTATTATTATCGAGCGAAAATCGGCAAAAAATTCAGGTTTCCGATTTTCCCGCCCCCGAGCCCCCGATAAATATTAATTTTATTTTGTTTTTAGTATTTGTTGTTATAGCGGCAGCAGAAATATTGTACATAATCGGTGAAAATTTCAGTTTTCTACCTATGTTTATTTGCTATGTTAGTTTGTAAAGTTTGTTCATGAGATACATCCTGGTTAAAGACAGACAGACAGACGCACAGCGGAGTCTTAGTAATAGGGTCCCGTTTTTACCCTTTGGGTATGGAACCCTAAAAAGGTAAATAAATATTTGTTTAGTATGCCTACATATCTATTAGTATACCTACCAGATCCATATATCCATATATATATATATATCATATATCCATTGCATGATCTGCTTGTCGATGAAATATGTATATTCAGTCGAATCAATTGTGTTAAAAAGTGGGATGGGTATCATAGGCAAGATTTTGTTTTCTCTTTCCTACGAGCAAAGATACCTAGTTAGAGTGAGGATAGCTAGGGATAGTTATAGTAGGTACCTATAGTATTACCGTGAACCCAAAAGTTCCGACATAGCTTTACGAAAAAATTATCTTTCTTGGAGACAAATGTAGAGCAATGTCCAAACAATCTACAGAATGCAAATTTAAAAATATGTAGATACATTTTGATTATTATATGTATTTATTTGATGTTGAATCATTGTTTAATCATTCTTTGAATCATATGTAGACGTAGGTACCTACAAATACAAATGATTCATAAATATATTATAATCTATTTAACTATTTATTTAATCGATGGCAAAGCATCAGGCAATTTTTCGCCAGCATTTTTTACCTAACCTACCTTGAGTGAAGATTTTATTTTTCATCCCCAATTTAGCGGCACTAAGTCGACGTTACTACTACTACTACTAAATTGACGTTAAAATATATAACCGAACATGCGAAAAAGCTCCTACCTGATTGATCGACAAAAGTCGTCGATAGATACTCTTGAGCGGAGTTCCGCAGCTGAATGCCAAAGAGGCTGCGACAATAGATCATAATGATTACAAGCAAGAAACTGCGAACGTCTTTGGAGCGCGACCGAAAATCAATAGACTCCGAGATGAATCTACTCAGACGTATCAACTACAATGTATTTCAGAGAAAATGTTGAGGTTTGTTGACAGTGAAGGCTCCGGCTGCAACGTTATCAGGCGCTATCGCCAACACGCCGACTCCGTGCCCCCCGCCCCACTCGGTGCCTTACCACGCCCTCGGAGACATCGCGGATGCTGCGTCATGGACCACCTCTCATCTCAGCAGCGCGATGACGAGGCGCTTGAGAACGATTATGTAATGACTTACCAGCGAGAGGGAGGTCCCGGTTTGGGCGCCATTTAGCGCGTGGTGGGAGCGCGGAGCGAGGCGAGTGCGTGCGGACGCGGCGACGGGCGGCGCGCGACTGCCGCGACCGTGCGGGCGCGTGCGTGTCTCGCCTCCACGCATGTGCACAACTACTCTCTATTTGTTTTGCTCTGCGCTCGGTATCGGGCTTCCGAAAGCCGCAGAAAAGGAGATTATTCTCTCGTGTAGATACGGAGTGTGATGCGGAGCATCCCAATGAACGCCGGCCGAACTTCGTTGAGATATCGTCGGCTTTTATTCATGTCGCTTGACATGAATTGCAATTGACGTCGGATTTCAGCCCGTACCGCGTTGTAAAACGTACACATTACTCTTAGCTACATATTATTATGTCGCGGCAAAGTACATATAAAAGGTAGAATGAATTGCTGACGAATGCTGGATATTATAATTGCACAAGAGCATATTATAAACAACTGTAAAATGTAAATACTTAGGTAGGTAGTATCTAATATCTTCTCTTCTATCTCTTCCTGGAAGAAATCGCCATGGGTGATAAGGCCGCCACTTTATAATCATATTTTTTGTCGTATGTGTTAATAGTGTTTATTTTTTATATTGTGGTTATAAATAAAGAGTTTTGTCTGTCTGTCTGTCTGTCTGTCTGTCTTGTGTTGTTTGTGACGTTATTAGTAATTGGACCTTAAATGATTTTATTCGCATTATATTTTTAAATATTATTATTTTTGAAACGAAAAACTTTAACCAATATAAGGTTTATCATCATCAAAACTTCAAAGCAGGGATCTTGTCGGTAGAGCAACTTCCACGTCTCGCGGTCCTCGGCCAGTGTTTTCACCTCCCTATACGACACGACATCTACTTTGGTCTAAGAATGCTCTCGTTAGTCTTCCCCTTCCTCTCTTTTCTTTTCATTAGATTATCATGTCGTACAAGGTGTCCAAACATGTTTCCTCGATCTCTTGTTGATAATTATTCTTAAAAGTTTCCACTACAATAAATATACCAATCGGATATTTACCTACTCTATCAAATTATACTCTACTAAATTATAGCACGAAAAAATTGCTTCTATTCATTTAGATGGATCCAATTCTAACTAAATATTAATTTTGAATATTTTACACCTAACATCTGCAATGTGTACCTAACTCATTCCCCCTACAATCTAGATTATTACCTCCATAAGCCTTAATCCTTAGCCTTAATGTGATACATAACTCTACAAAAAATACTACAGAAAAAGTTATTTCGTCATGTCTATTACTAAGTTCTTATACCTGGAAGAAATCGAGTTAAATTCCATTTTTCTCCGTACATTGGATAGGAGCCATTATTTAGCGCGGCCGGCCGCGGCGCGGTCACGTACGACACGGAGTGCTTTTCCCAATTTCCGAGCGCCGGCCCATACGGGCACACACGATTCGGTCACGTAATCATATGGGATATACCCGTCGTGTACACGCCGCATTTTGTCTTACCCGAATATTACTGGTTATTTACTAGATACTAGTTCAATTACCTACTTTGGAAATAGTAAGGTATGTATTATGTTGTATGTGTGTAGGTCGTAGAGCAAAAATATGTTTTTTCACACGTAGGTAGGTAGGTATTGTATACAATATCTATATATCTATCCCATATGATTACGTGTGTATTGCATACAACACCTACCTACCTACGTGTAAAAAAACATATTTTTGCTCTACGACCAACACACATACAACATAATATCTAATAACAGCAATAGGGTTCTCCTATCCCATCCGATCCATTCATCAGCCATAAGAAGTCCACTGCTGGATATAGGCCTCCCCTATGGATCTTCAATAAGACCGGCCCCTCTACCGCCTAAGCACTAGCAATCGTAATAGCAATCGTTTATGACTTCATTTTAGTCATTTGGCACCGCCTATGTGACGTTAGCCATCAAAGTGGTTCATTCAACGATTGCTTTCGCAATCCGCACAAAGCAATTGATGGCTAACGTCAAATAGGCGATGCCAAATGACTAAAATGAAGTCATAAACGATTGCTATTACGATTGCTATTGCTTAGGCGGTAGGAGGGCGGTTGGAAGAGGCTTGCATCTAGTGCGATCCTGCGGTCTTAATGAGGTCATCCTGAGCTTGCTGGTAGGTACTTACGTGCCCTCCACTCGAGAACTTTTCGACCCCATCCATCGGTCATCAGTCTTCCGCGCTATGTGCCCTGCTTACAAGGCTCAAGGCAACATCAATAGGGTTTTCTTGTCCCATCGGATACTTAATTAGAAATTATGAAAAAAATATAGGGACAAAAATTTGTACTTACCTACCAATATAGACCTAGAGATATTATGTCTACTTCCCTCGTGTACCACTAAGTTCTTGGTAGATATTGAGTTAAATCCCATTTTTCTCCGTACTACGGCCGGTTGCAGCGTGGTCACGTACAACACGGAGTGCTTTTCCCAATTGACAACATTTCAAATTTTTAACGTTATTATTTTTATTTTTTTTCTGAAAGATTATTGTAAAATAAGATATAGGTACGTATTTTTTATTTTTTCAATTAGACCTATATTTTCCGTAAAAATATTTTTTGTAAAAGAGCTTATTCTAAAAGGACTTAATTAACTGCATGATTTAAGATGTATATAAAATGTTACTGAAGTCACATTAAAAAAAAACGTCTATAACTGCCAAAGTCAAGCTCTAGCGTAGCTGTCACTGTCATAGCACTGGCAATGACAAAAAATAAATTATCCAGCGTGACAACTTTTGGTAGATTTCTACTTTTTAGTACATTTTATGAGCCTAAACCTATGTAGAGTTGTAATAAATAGAAAACTTAAATCGAATTAAAGAGAAAATAATATTGCACTTTTCACTTGACTTAAATCAGATAAATGATAATTTTATGTAACAAGTAATTTTATGTGTGGAAAAAATTCTAAAAAAATAATGATTGAAAAAAAAAAGACTCGTTCAACACGTTCAAAATTCTAATGGATTTCTGGTGTTTCTAGGGCTCGATTTAGTAGACTCTCAAATATTTCATGGGTAACACTGATTTTAGCGATACTTTTAGTAGAATCTCTGAAAAAAATGATGACGCTGAAAATGACAAAACGAAACGTAATGTCAGTGTCAACTGTCATTTTATATTGCTATTGTTTTTTTTTATCATAGGCTACTGAACTTTTACTATAAATCCGAGAACCGCTTGGATGAGAGTTTTTATTTATTATCTTTGTAATTACTGCACTAAAAATTTTTAAAAAATGAGCAAAATGATCAGCATCGCAATACCCCGAAATGGTTTTGGAATTTCATAGCCATGTGAAATATGAAAACTTGTCAATTACCGAGCGCCCGCGCCGGCTCATACGGGCACACACGATTCGGTTACCTAACGTAATCATATGGGATATACCCGTCGAGTACACTCCGCATTATATTTTCTACATAATATAGTATTACATTTATATAGATATTAGGTAGGTCAAGTTCAATAACCTACTAATCAATTGAGTGTAAGAAAACTTAAATTTTTGCTCTACGACACTGAAAGCAAAGTATTATCCTATTGGCTTAAATTGTGAATTGATTAATCTTCTCTTGTGCCCGTAAGATACTTAATGAAACTATAGATATAGATGTGTACGTACAGGAAGTTATTGAGGTAAATAATAATAGTAGATTGTTTTTATGTACTACGGGACTAACGCGCTGTAAAAATATGAAAAATAAAGTAATAGGTACCTCATTATAACGACGTTTCGACCGAGTTGCATCGATCCTGTCGGGTTAATATACGCACCACGAAGTAACAAAAATCTTTAAATAAAACGAGATAAAGCTAATAAAGTATTTATCTGTCACTTATTCACACGTCGAAATAAGGTCACGGGTAAACTGATACGGGGGGATTAGACCCTTAGTACATAATAACGATGTGTTCAAATCGCGGAAAGTTTAAAAATAATATTGAGAAATAATAGTACTTAGGTCTAGTAACATGGCAGAAATTGGGCTAACGGACATTTTTCTCCGTACAACGTGCGGTTGCAGAAATTGGGCTAACGGACATTTTTCTCCGTACAACGTTTGCTGGTTGCATTGCAGTCACGGAGGACACGACTTTTCCCAATCTTCGAGAGACAGCACACACGACTCGGTCACGTAAGGGATATAATATACCCGTCGTATTCACACCGCGCTAAATTATATTTTCTATCCGTGTAATACTAGTTAAAAAAATAATCGGTCACTTGTCTTAATCATTATTATCAATATAGGTACCTGTTCCTGATCCCGGGCCCCGCACAGAAGGCAGGGGTAGGTACTACCAACTGCGCCAAGAGGGCCGTCTGTGAGTTATGTTAACACTTAGTGCGAAACAAAATATACGACGCTTTTAAATTAAAATTATTAGGTACCGATGGATAAATATACATATATATCTATTTCCATTTTTCAAGAGTTCCGTAGATTATGATAATGATGAATGTTAATATTGTGAATAGAGGTGAAATACTTATATTTCGTCTAAAAAAGTAACAGACAACAACAGATAGAATAAACCCGTGGTGTTATAGACGGTGTAACACACCCTTACAATCGTGAGGTCGCGGGTTCCAATCCCGACCCCGTGTTGACACCGACCAATGAGTTCTCTGGATTCTGGAACATAGTTTTTATGCGAAATTTCACAGGTGTACAATTATAATACAATACAATACTTAATAGATACTACGTAGGTACGAGATGTTTCTTTCCTACAATAACAATATACAAACCTACATCCCAAAACATTACTTACTCACCATTCGTTTTGCGTAACCGTTTTCAAATAACACCCTGTTCTGAGTATGGTTATATTCCAACGCCTACTATATTTTTCTACGCCTCGTAAAGATTACTTAGCAAAGACTGGCGTGCTTTCTTTCAGGCGCTCAAAAGGAGTAAGTTACCGATGTAGCACAGCGGATTAACAAGCTTAAATGGCAGTGGGCAAAGCACACAGCACTGAGGATTGATGACCGTGGACTGTATTGGTAGACAAGTTCTCGGGTGGAAGCCACATATCGGCAAGCACAGCTTAGGATATTGACCTACGACATAATATGACCCACGAGGCGGGCAGAGAATGCAGAGATGCAAACTTCCAAGCGGTCTATACTGCCCTCTTTAGCATACACACAGTATGTTCACCACTCAAGTTGATGGATATTATAAAAAAATATTAATCACTTATGTACCTACACAATCACAGTATCTGTGTACACAATCGATCGACTCTTGAAATATTGATGATTTTATTATCTATTATCCATAACAATAAAAAAGTTTTTTATACTGGTAATTGCCTCCGCAGCTGTCATTCAAATTCATTTCGTTTGGTTGGCAACATTGAGTAATTCTTCGAGAATCAAAAAGTGTGACGGGCAATTTTATTTTAATTTTTGGTGAATTTCTTGAATAAAATGTCGACATTAGCTGCTGCATTATCCGTCGCAGGGACCCGCACTTCAGGCCAGCCCATCCGAACACAAAATGGTAATGTTTATGTTACGATTTACGTGCGATGATTTCATCCCGGTAGATCACATGCAGTGCGACTTATGGTTAGATTTCTGTTAATAACTTTGATAAATTTCAATGAACTACCGTAAATCTTTATTATTAAGTTACAAAACGATGAAAACAAGGTAATTCAGTCAATAATTCTGACCATATAGACGTAAACTTCGAAAATAACCTCAAGTCAATACAAAGGCTCCCTTGCCTTGCAGGTCTTAGAACCATGCTAAGTATTTATCGAAATTTAATCTTTTGCAGTAATGGCCGCAGCAGCAATCGCCAATATAGTAAAGAGTTCACTAGGCCCTGTTGGATTAGACAAAATGCTGGTTGATGATATTGGAGATGTTACAATCACAAATGATGGTGCCACTATTCTCAAGTAAGTTAACAATTTGATGTAAAGTAATCCTCACCACCCCTATGCATATTCAACCCTGCACTCATTTTGTTTGTATTCAAACTCAAATCATTGATGCTCGAAGTTACAATGCTACAAAAGAAAAGTCAAGCATGATCATGCTATTACTGAACAAACACTCTTAACATGCCTAATGGGCTAATGTGAAGCAGTATTACCATGCACATAAACAGATTTCAGGTTATTTTGAAGACCTTTATTTACATAATTATTATTTCATTCAATCAATGTAACATTTCTGAATGAAAGAATAATAATGGGGGCTGTTGTGTGCTGCATGCACACAAATATATGTATAATATACTAACAACCCGCCCCGGCTTGGCACAGGTGTATTATACATATAAACCTTCTTTTTAATCACTATCTATTAAAAAAACTGCGTCAAAATCCATTGCATAGTTTTAAAGATATAAGCATACATGGGGACAGACAGCGGGAAGAGACTTTGTTTTATACTATGTAGTGATGTTAGGACATCTACAACATTATGTTTACTTATATCAATTAGTAGCTATGATATGAACCCAAACTGATCGTAGATTTATGTGGAACAGAACAAAGAAAAAAAAATGTTATGAAAATTTACAACAAACAAGTTATCACTATGGAGACCATACAATTCTGAAATCACATGTAATTTGTAATTTTTAACAATATTAATAAAGCATTTAAATTCATAATTAGAAACTTGGTACAGATTAGCAACATTAGCAAAGGATGTCCAGCAGTTGACATAATAATGAGAACAAACCACAACACAATGAACTTACTAAACTTAGACGAGATCATCATGATAATGGGAGAAATTACTTTTAGCACAGAGCTAATAAAACCAGAGAGATAGCGCTGTTGTTGCTTGAGGCAATTCACAACCACAAAGATGTATGGAAAATCTAGCTCAGAGCTGTCAAAACAATCAAATTTATATGAATTGTAATTTGATAAGGATTTTTATTTTTTTTTTATTTTTATTGAAAATTTTTACAAACCACAGACTCCAGGGTCTGTGCCCTTTGTTAACTAAAATTACAATTGGTAGATTATACTGTACAAAGAGAGTTAGTAGGTACTTGAAATTTTAGCCTAAGTTAGTTAGTTGGTGCAATGCGTGAATGCTACGAGCAGACCGGCGACCCGCAAGCAGCACCCGATCACGAGTGTGACACATGTGCCAGCCATCGCTCTCCTCGACCATATTTGAGGGAAGAGAGCGACCCGACACATGATGCCGCCGCAAGAAGGAGCCCTCGATGGCGAGCATGAATGCTTGGGGCATGCGCGCAATGCTTATTTCTTATAAATTACAAATACACATTTTCCACGTCCTATGCATTTTTTTTTGCCTTCTCCTGGCCCAAAGCCTCCATCACCGCCTCGTTCCGATCCCTGACGGCCATCTGCAGGTTGTATTCGCTGATGGTCTCCGATGACACAGACGACGCTCGCCGTACGAATCGACTGATGGCATCATTTTCGATGTCGTCGGCGTAGTAGATGAAGGTTCCAGTGTGCCGCGATAGTGCAACGACCGCGTGTGAGACGCTTTCGTGTAGTCTCATTTTTGGCTTTGTTTTTATAACGATTACCGATTCGTATGTTAGTCCCTGAGCTTCGTGAATGGTAAGGGTGCGTGATCCTGAGCCTCCCCCATAACCTTGGCTTAAGAGGGTCTCCTTTTCTTCCTGCGTATGCACTAAGAAAAGGGTGTTGGGGAGGGTTTTGGATATTTGAGCCCCCTTGAACCTTTTCTGCTCAAGAGACCTAATACGAGGGGCTGAGGAATATATACCTGAGTATATTTCCCTCCACGCATACGCGACATCCATTGGATTTCTGTGTGTGCAGAGCAACTCCTGGGTGATATTTGCAACCAGCGTTGGACGATGGTACCTCATCTCGAAGAGATTTTCTCTGTCAATATAAGGCAACTGATTGACGTCTCCAATAAGGACAAGTTCGCTAGCACCAGACAGCCGGGAAGCCATTATTATGGTACTAGACATGCTAGTCCAGGTGACAAGCGGACGCGTTTCTGGGCTCTGACTTGGCAAAAGCTTATTCCGAATCTTTCTCTGTTGTTGTCCATGAAGAGAGCCACACCACGGATACGAATCCCCGGAGTTCCCTTTTCCGCGTTCACTAGAATTTCGTCGATGACTACGCTTTTTGGGAGTAATTTTCGGACGGAAATTGCGCTTTGTGCAACTTCGGCGGACTGTGTGTATGTAGAATGAATTTGAGTGGGGTCGAGTGTTAGAGTGGAGGGTAGTGTGAATGTGTCAGTTAAAGTGGATTGAATAGTAGAGGTAATGGGGGATGGTATGGTAGTAAGGAATGGTAGGTTATTGAAGGATGGTAAGGTAGTGGGGTGTGTTTAGGATAGTAAGGTAGTGGGGTGTGATAAGGATTTGACACTATCGGGATAAAAACATGGAAACAGCCACTGAATCGAGATATTTTTCTTGTCTCTTTCTAACTCATACAATATTAAAACAATGCTAAAGGAGATCATTCAGATTTTCTTGATCATCCCACTTTATCCCTCTGGTTGTAATAGATCTGTGACTTTTAGTAATAAGGCTGCCAGTGGCTTCACAGTGTTTAGGCTTCTGTTTATCTGTATATCTGTGTGATTGAATCAATAAAGAGTTTATCAATCTGCTCGTACTAAGTAATTCGCTTCTTCCTTCATAATGTGGACCGCCAGAATGAATAGATATCTTCTATCTCTACATACTCCTTCGGCTATAGCTTTGCTTTCCATCAAGCGCGTTGGTGGCCAAACATAGCTTATTTTGCATAAAAATATACACAGGGTCAAAGGTATTAAACGCAAAAACGTTTAAGGGCAGATCTAGTACATCTTGACAAATAACTTTTGTACTACAACTTTTGAAAATGCACAAAAAAAATTTGCTTCTCTATACATTTTGCCGCACATTGAAAAACTTTTTGTATGATAAAACTGATCTTTTCTTCATGATTTTCCAAAAATCCTAGAACAAAAGTTGTTTGTCTAAATGTACTAGACCTGCCCTTAACCCAGTTGTTACAAATATCCCTTTTTTCGGAGAATCGTTCAGATTTTTTGTATTCAGTCTAATGATAGGCTTACTATATGAGGAAAAATAAATAAAAAATTGCAGGTGTTATGGAAAAGCTGGAAAATGTTGTTTGATGTACGGAACGCTAGTAATATGTACTGCTATAAAGCAGATGTACCGTAAAAATTAAAAAAAAAAAAAATTTAGTTTAAGAAAAATAAATAAATAAAAGAACACCAATACGTAAACCAATATCATTATAATAACACCAATAAAAGAACACCAATACACCTACGTAGTAGGTAAGTAGTAAGTACCTCAAGATAATTTACTCAGCATGTGTGTGATATGTTTCCAAGCAAACTTTTGGGTGTAAAGAGACATAACATTGTACAAAGAAATATAGCATTTCTATGGCACACAGCATATTGCAGCTGTTCCGTTCTATGTATACTTGATTAGCAATGGTAAATCCGGGAAAAGTACCATTTCTTTCCACGCCACAAATGGAAGTACGATATAAGCCAATGTTTTAGTCAGATCTATTTATGCCTCCCATGTAAGACTAGAAAACTTTCCCAACAGCAAAAGAGATACATCCAAATTGATCAACCTGCTGCTATCAAGGCTTACAATGAAAAAACATGAGAGTCATAGGTAGATCTGACCAATACATTGACTTATATTGTACTTCCATTCGTGGAAAGAAATTATACTCTTCCTTGATTTCCAATTGCTGAGATGGCATGTACATAATGCTTAGCAGCTTTACGAAAAGAACGGCGGGGAGTATGACAACCTCGGATTCCGAAGAAGCATCATCATTTCATCATTTCAGCCATAGGACGTCCACTGCTGGACATAGGCCTCCCCTAATGATTTCCAATAAGGCCGGTTGAAAGCGGTTTGCATCCAGCGCGATCCTGCGGTCCTAACAAGGTCATCCGTCCACCTTGTGGGTGGACGTCCTACGCTGCGCTTGCCGGTACGTGGTCTCCACTCGAGAACTTTTCGACCCCATCGGTCATCAGTTCTCCGCGCTATGTGCCCTGCCCATTGCCACTTCAACTTGCCAATCCGCTGGGCTATGTCGGTAACCTTGGTTCTTCTACGGATCTCCTCATTCCTGATTCGATCTCGCAGAGAGACTCCGAGCATAGCCCTCTCCATGGCTCGTTGGGCTACTTGGAGCTTACTAATAAGGCCCATAGTGAGAGACCACGTTTCTGTGCCATAAGTCATCACTGGCAACACACACTGGTCGAAAACTTTCGACTTGAGGCACTGAGGTATGTCGGACGAGAAGACGTTACGCAATTTTCCAAACGCTGCCCAACCGAGTTGGATTCGGCGATTTGCCTCTTTCTTGAAGTCGGACCTACCTAACTGGACTACTTGTCCTAGGTAGACGTACGAGTCAACGACTTCAAGAACCGAGTTCCCAACTGAAATAGGGGTGGGTACAACATGAGAATTGCACATGACCTTTGTCTTATCCATGTTCATTTTAAGACCCACCTGTTGAGAGACTCGATTAAGGCCTTCGAGCATCGTGCTGAGTTCTTCCATCGACTTTGCCATGACCACGATATCGTCGGCAAATCGAAGGTGAGTGATGTATTCGCCATTGATGTTGATGCCGAGTCCTTTCCATTCCAGGAGCTTAAAGGCGTTCTCCAGAGTAGTAGTAAACAGTTTCGGAGATATTACGTCTCCCTGTCTTACGCCTCTCTTCAAAGGGATCGCCTTGGAGCTCTCTTCCTGTACTCGAACCGACATAGTGGCGTTATTATACAAACACTTCAGCACTTCAATGTACCGATGGTCAATACGGCATCGTTGAAGAGACTCAAGCACAGCCCATGTCTCAACCGAATCAAAGGCTTTCTCATAGTCCACAAACGCCAAGCAAAGTGGCAGGTTATACTCCTCGGTCTTCTGTATAATCTGCCGCAGCGTATGTATGTGGTCCATGGTGCCAAAGCCCTTCCGGAAACCGGCTTGTTCGGGAGGCTGGAAGTCATCAAGCCTGCGTTCGAGACGATTCGTAATGACCCTTGAAAACAACTTATAAACATGGCTCAGAAGCGAGATGGGTCTGTAGTTTTTCAATAAGGTGTTGTCACCTTTTTTGAAGAACAACACCACCACGCTTCTGTTCCACGCTTCTGGCGTTATGCCCTCGAGGACGACAGTGTTAAAAAGCTTCTGAAGGACTTTTAGTACCGGCGTTCCACCCGCTTTCAGAAGCTCCGAAGTGATTCCGTCGTCACCCGGCGCCTTATTGTTCTTAAGTTGGTTCAGGGCCATCCTAATCTCGTATAGGCTAATGTCAGGGATGTCTTCGGTGAAATGTCGGGTCAGCTTGGCTCTTGGGTCTTTGGCTGCGCTGTTTACAGGCTTTGCTACCGAGGCGTATAATTGTCCGTAAAACCTTTCGATCTCCTGCAATACCTCTGCCTTGGTTGACGCTATACTGCCATCTTCTCTCTTCAGCTTTGTCAACTGGCTTTGCCCAATAGAAAAATGCCTCGCGAACACTTTGGAGCCTTTATTCCGCTCTATTGTCTCTTTAACATGTTTAGTATTAAAGAGACGAATGTCGCACCGCACCGATTTTGAAATCTGTCTATTGAGCCGCCTGTATGACTTTGCATCATCGGAAGACTGCATTCTTAGCGAGCGTCGTTCGGCCATTAGATTTAGAGTATGATCGGAGAATTTCTTAGGTCTATCTGAACGGCGGGGTCTAAAGAACTTAGAACCCACCGTTTGGACAGTTTCTACGAGCCCGTTATTGATCTCGTCCACCGACGCAAAGTTCTCCAGGCAAGCAAAGCGATTTGAGAGCTCGAGCTGAAAGTTCTCAGGGTTTTGTATGTGGGCACGAGTAGGTCGGAGCGTAGACTTCATCAGGCGGGACCTTTCGAGTTTAACGTTGATATTCAGTTTGCCTCGCACGATTCTGTGATCACTGCCGGTTTTTACCTTGTGGATCACGGAGACGTCGTTGAATATCCGTTTCTCGCTAGTCATGATGAAGTCTATCTCATTTCTCGTGGTACCGTCGGGACTCATCCAGGTCCATTTCCTGCGAGGTGGCTTCTGGAAGAAAGAGTTCATCATAAAGAGTTCCTCTTTCTCCAGAAAGTCTGCCAGCATGTGGCCCCTAGGGTTCCGTTGCCCACATCCAAATTGCCCCACTCTCAACTCATCATCGCTTTTCTTGCCCAACTTTGCGTTGAAGTCTCCCATAACAACCGTGAAGCGGGTCTTAGACGTATGTATGGCCCGACTTACGTCCTCATACATAGCCTCCACTTCATCATCTGGGTGTGACAAGGTCGGTGCGTATACCTAGATGACCTTCAACGAATATCGTTTGGATATTCTGAGTATCAGGTATACAACCCTGCTCGACACACTTTCGATGGTAATGATGTTGTTAACGAGAGACCTGTGAACGAGAAAGCCGACACCACCTTGGGACCGTTGGTCACCTTCCCGATAGTACAGTAGGTTGCCGGATTTCAGGGTTATCGTGTCCTCGCCCTCTCTACGAACTTCAGATAACCCCATAATACCCCATCGCAACCTACCCAACTCTTCTTCCAGTTCCGCAATCTTCTCATCAGTCCTCATAGTGCGCACGTTATATGTTGCCAGGGCCAGTCGTCGTCTGTTGGGGTGGCAGCCGGATCTCTGCCGGGGATTCTTAGCACCCCTTGCTCCGCCGTTACCGTGGTCGCTGCCGGAACCAGGACTAGCGGAGCTGCCGGGGACTGGGGGCCTGGTTTTATTTTGTGCACTCATAAGGGGGATTTGCCCATAATTGCCGCGCTGGGCAAGCGTGTTGGCAATCGCAGGGCGTAGCTCTCGCGACGGGGATGCTGCTGCCCATCCCCGCCCTGTTGCACTTGAGCTACGCTGTTCTGGATGGGTATACCGCCACCTGTCGGTTCCGTAGTACCTCAGTCGGCTCTTACGACACCTGGTACAAGAGGGGGGTGCTATTCTACTCTGCCGGCACCCCACGGCCCTGCCGGCACCCCACGGCCCCACGGAAGAAGCATCGCTACTTGTTTATTAGAATCTTACGGTAAAGGTACAGCTTGAAAGCCAGGCAGGCCAGGCAGAGATCAAAAAATTTTCAAGAAACTTCACGCTATGATGAAGTACTGTCTGTCTCTTTACACCTCGAAGTTTGTTTCGAACCTATCACACACATGCTGAGTAAATTATTTTGAGGTACTTACTATGCACCTACTTACGTAGTGTTCCTACAAAAATAAAATAAATATTTTTTTTATTTATAGAGTAATTTGTATTTTATTAACTACCTAAACAGCTAAAATATATTTTTTTAAATATTTACGGTACAACTGCTTTATAGCAGTACATATTACTATCGTTTGATATACGGAACATCAACTTTATAGAGAAATAAGTGACATAAATTGTTAAAGAATCAATAAACATATAAACTTATATTAAAGGTAATAATATAAAAATTAGTATTTTTACAACAATTGCCCGATATAAATACAATTAATATTATCTAATTGCCTGGAAACACTCATGACAAATAAACACGATTTCTCAACACTTATAAATTTAACATGTCCTACTCAAACTAGAACAAACCATGTCTATTGGACAAAGTGATCATCCAGCTATCACAAACAATAAACAAAGAAACTTGAAACTATCTATGTTTAATATTTTTTATTGTTCATTGATCCGTATATCAAATGCTAGTAACAAGTGGGTTAAAAGGTTTTGCGTTTAATACCTATGACCCTGTATATATCAATCAGTAATCTTGAAGGTAGTCATATTGATTATTTTTTATAGAATGTTGGAGGTGGAGCACCCAGCCGCCAAAGTACTAGTGGAGCTCGCCCACTTGCAAGATGAGGAGGTTGGCGATGGTACCACATCTGTTGTTATCATTGCTGCTGAACTACTCAAGGTAAGAGCTAACTTTGCTGGTCATTAACTACCTGCATAAGAGTAGAAGAAATTTTCAAAAGTCCAATATTATACAATCTTAGACTTTGTTGCTCTATAGTAACCTAGTTTAAGGTTAAGACATAGGCTAAAGTTTTCATGTTTATATCGAAAATATAATCTTTTTATTCAACATAAGGCAATCAGGGTAAATCCACCAGTAGGCCCATTGTAGATTGGACAGACTGACAAAGGGACAAAAACCGTTTTATCCACTTATAATGTCAGTTATACTGAGCGCCACACAAATTGAAAGATGGGAAGTTAGCCGCAGAGAGCTGCGCAAACGCCAAAATATAGACGATAACGGATGCCAGAGAGCGAGACGCGGGCGCACACCCGCCCGCCAACCTCGTGCCTCCCGCGCGCCCCTACGCCCGAGCTCACTACTTCGCCATTTGTATACGCATTTTGCACACATGCCCAATAATTAGTGAATCACGGCGAAGTGTCATCTGCGGCTAACTTCCCATCTTTCAATTTGTGTGGCGCTCAGTATATCAATGTTGATTCGTACTTTGTTGCCACTCCGAGGGGATAAATTGGCGATAAGACAATTTGTCCCTCTGCCATGCTAGGGTTGCAGGTTAGAACTCACACACTTGCAAGGTGGGCGTTCTACCATAAGGCCAGTATGGCTATTTCAAAAATGCATAATTCCACAGAATGCAGATGAGCTGGTAAAGAACAAGATCCACCCGACGAGCATCATCTCTGGGTATCGGCTGGCGTGCAAGGAGGCCGTCAAGTACATCCAGGACAACCTCACCGTCACCGTGGAGTCCCTCGGCCGGGCTTCCATCGTTAACGCTGCTAAGACCACCATGTCATCTAAACTCATTGGAGCGTATCCTTTTTATAATGATGTATTATTATTTTGTAATATAATGACACACCAAAGGAGACTTGATTAAAAATGTGTGTTCTCAAAAATGATAGATAGAGATAGACATAGACATAGACATAACTTTATTTGCAACGAAAACAACACATAATACAAGACAAACATCAAAAATATAGTACATGAATAAATATAAACAGTAATTATATGTTAAATTTTCGCCACAAAAAACCGGTCCCATCTCAGCATAATGCCGACCGTGACAGCCGGCGCTGATCTTCCGATGGAACCGACGTGACGTCACGCACGCGACTGTCGCTCGGTATGCGTACAAGTAATAACACAAAAAATAAACACATTAAAATAACCTTACATGAAACAACAATATTATAAATACACATTATAAGTCAGTTACATATTTACTACAAACATGTATACGCGAAAATAAAATAGATGGCGTTAGCTGCACCTTAAAACACACACAATCGTCTCACATAAACCTCAAGTAGCGTAAGTAAGTAGATAGGTTATTTACATATATTTTTATCCACTTTACAGATGGCATCAAACTAATAAAAATAACTAGGTATGTGTAACGTCGTCGCCAAAGTTCTTTCACTACAATTTTGATTACTTGTGACAAGAATTTATAAAAAATATTATACGAATATTTATTATTATTATTTTAGCCATTTTCCCACTACAGGGCAAAGATCTCCCTTCCCTCTTTACTTTAATAACTATGCAAATTAAATATTCAGTAACTAAAAAGGTAAACAAAAAAAAGGTACCGGTGAGTAACTATTATTGTCAACACTCAAAAATCCACAAATTATCACTTAGTACAACATTTTTCGTTTTATTATGTTACTGAAAAATGAGTTCCTTCACGTGAAACCAGTGATGCGGATTTCTTCTCGGAAATTGTGGTGGACGCCGCGCAAGCTATCAAGATTCAAGACTCGCGAGGCAATGTCGCATACCCCATCAAAGCTGTCAATATATTGAAGGTAAATGTTTACTGTTTGTCGTCATTTCGCTAGGCCTTGATGAGGTCATCCATCCACCTTGTGGGTGGACATCCTACGCTGTCTTGCCGGTACGTAATTTCCGGCACAGAGGCAAGCTAGCTGGGCGGGAGCACGCAGCGAGCGCTCGGCCGCCGGCCACTGGGCGAAACAGAATTCAATTCTATAACATATACAAAGGAAGCTTCACATTATTGTGATTTATTAATGTAATATTTTTTAAGATTCTTTTAATATTGACAGATATTATTTTTTCTCAGATTTCTCAAGATAGGCTATTTATAAGAAATTGAACCAAATTTTGTAAAGTATATTTGCCATAAAAATTGTATTTTACTTAGTACAGTTTTTTTTAGGGTTCCGTACCTTAAACGGAAAAAACGGAACCCTTAAAGGATCGATTTGTTGTCCGTCTGTGTGTATGTCAAGACTCTTTATCTCGGGAACGCGTAAAGATATAGAGTTGAAATTTAAACTGTATACGTATATCTATGGTCTCTTGCAGTTGTGTAAAAGAAAAACTTTTCAGTTATCGTTTAAAAAAGTTAGAGCCGTTTAAGACGGAAAAAACGCATATTTCGACACTCTCGACTACAGGGTTCCCATTGACATAGAACTATGATATTTGGCGAAAAGCATTTTCTCAGAGTACACTTAAAAGAATAAATCTGAAAACTGTACATTTTTATTTAAATCACAAAATAATAGGGCCTCAAAATTCACAAAATATAGGTTCAAAATTCAAAGTCAGTAAATCGTATCATGTAAGGTATCACATAAAAGAACTTCATTAACACATGCTAAAACAGGTTTTTAATTATTTTAACAATGTGTAATTTTCGATGTATGACGAGTTTGTGTAATTTTCTGGATTTGTACGGAGCCCGCGATGTGCGAGCCTGACTCGCACTTGTCTGGTTTTTTTTGTAAATTGCTTTTTGTACCTACCAAAGTTATAACGTCAATTTTGCAGGCTCACGGACGCAGCGCGCGGGAGAGCGTGCTGGTTAAAGGCTATGCCCTGAACTGCACCGTGGCCTCGCAAGCCATGCCCAAGAAAATATTGAACGCGAAGATTGCCTGCTTGGACTTCTCGCTGCAGAAGACTAAAATGAAGATGGGTGTGCAGGTATGTTTTGATTTATTTACCTATGTTGTGTATATTTTCTCACTCACATGGTCATTTAGATTAATTAGAGGTTATATTTTCTAATAGATAATGGAATTATAACAGTAAAAAATTAAGTTCTAATTTAGATTATTTACGCCAAGATAAATATTTTAAGAAAACGCCTAGCACATGCACCACGCCGACAAACTTGACGACACGAAAATGTGACAGATATACTTATACATATACTTCGCCATAGCTTCCTGTTGTGTTTGTCCCATAGATGGGAACAAAAAGAAATTTATAACGCTATATCGATTTTCATGGTCGATAAGTGTTTAGAATGACGCTTCAGCTGCGCATGTAAAAACATCACAGGAATTCATACTATAGGCCGCGTCACACAAGTTGGCGGAAATTGAAGTAGCTGCAAGCTTCAGCCAGGATTGGATATTTCGCAGCTTGTAGCTAACTTCATTTCCGCCGACTTGTGTGACGCTACCAATACTAAATCTACTTACTGCCAATTACAAAAAATTGCTATCATGTCCTATTTTTCAATATGTTTAGAGTACCATACTCGAATCGTAATCAGAAACGCACTTTTTCGTCCAAAAATAATGGTTAATCTTTGGCCTGGTTAGGTCCTGGTGACCGACCCCGAGAAACTGGAAGCGATCCGCGCGCGCGAGCTGGACATCACCAAGGAACGTCTCCAGAAGATCCTGGCCACAGGAGTCAACGTCATCCTCTGCAGCGGAGGCATCGATGACCTTTGCTTGAAGTACTTTGTCGAGGCTGGAGCTATGGGAGTCAGACGCTGCAAGAAGAGCGATTTGAAGAGAATTGCGAAAGCTACTGGTGCTACGTTCTTGACGTCTCTCACTAATATGGATGGTAAGCTTTTTTTATATTCATTAGGCATTCCTCTGACATAAGCCAGAGACGTAATAATGGTTTGTTAGTTAAGAGTTTTACAGTCTTTTGCTGACACCTTCTGGAGGAGTAGATTATAGGGTAGGTAAGTAGAATGTCACAAAGGCGTCTCCGGAAGTCCTCTGCAACGGAGGCATCGATGACCTCTGCCTCAAGTACTTCGTGGAGGCTGGAGCCATGGGAGTCAGATGTCGCCAGAAGAGCGATTTGAAGAGAATTGCTAAAGCTACTGGGCTGTAGAATTTTCTAGACAGTCTTAGAGTAAATAATATAGAGTAGGAAATAGTCTGTAGTTGGGATTTTGCCAATTCATCAGTTGCAAAGCTATATAAAATATAGTGTGCAAGTGTTACTGTGTTCCAAATTTTAAGGGAATTGAAGATTTAATATCTTATACCTACCTCAGGATCATAAACGATCATGGGTGTCGAGCTGTTTGTTTTCAAATCCTGGATGATTCGTCTCATCGCCTTATTGTATACAAAGGTTTTCCCTATCTCTGCTTGACATCATTTGTGAAAGGAAGTCTGCTGTGAAAGTCAGGTGTTGAAGACCTGAAAATCTCAGGGGCTGTTGTTAACTTCTCTTTAGACCAAAAATATTTAATTGCTGTTTTCAGGTGAAGAAGTGTTCGAAGCCAGCATGATCGGCGAAGCTGCTGAGGTGGTGCAGGAACAGATCTGCGATGACCAGCTCATCCTCATCAAGGGGTAATTATAAATATAAATATTTAAATAAATATTTTTGGGATGTCCCAAAATTACACACGGCCTCTGACCCCAAACTAAGCAAAGCTTGTGATATGGCTGCCAGAGACTGATATACTACATAAACTTATTTTTAAATACATACTTGTATAGATAGTAACTAAATAACACCCAGACACAGAGCAAACACTTATGCTCATCACATAAATAATTGCCCTGGGTGGGGATCGAACCCACGCCTCTTTGATCCAGAAGTTAGGGTCACTAACCACTGAGCCACCGAGGCAGTCAAATTATAATCTAAATCATCATCATTTTGCTATTTAAATAATAATCATTGGCAGCTTAGTTCAGTCAATTTCAGAGCACAAACATTATTTGAAAACCATTAAGAATTTTTTGTTTCAAAACTATTTAGCAACAGTTCTACTGCCTTGTACAAATGGGCATTGCCATTCAAATTGTAAACAAAACCCATGTATATTATTTTCTAAAACTTCCATAAACTTCCATGAAGTAATTGCTCCAATAAAAAAAACATTGCCATCGCGTCACTCCTGCTATTTAGCAAACTTTATAAGTTATTACTTACTGCATTTCAGACCGGTAGCGCGCACAGCTGCGTCGATAATCCTGCGCGGGCCCACTGACGCCTACTGTGACGAGATGGAGCGATCTGCGCACGACGCTCTCTGTGCAGTCAGACGGGTGCTGGAGTCGGGGCGCTTGACGCCCGGTGGTGGGGCTGTGGAGGCCGCGCTCTCTATCTACCTCGAGAACTTCGCGACCACACTGGTGAGTACACACTACTTGGTAATCATGTGAGCTGTTCTGATGATATGGAGTGATCTGCGAATGATGTTCTGTGTAGTCAAACGTGTACTGGAGTTGTACGTTTGGCGTCCGACGAAAGAACGCGCTTTATGTCTACCTCGAGAGCTTCGCTACTACACATTACTCTATAACCAGGCTCGAGTTGGTTTAGCGGCGGAACGACTAGCAATTATTGTCAACATGTGTGCCGCAAGAGTTATACAACTACATAACGTTCTCCCTCAATTGTTAGTCCAACCCTAATACAATTAATGATATTTTTCAAATTTTGACAAATTGTTCAATAACTTAGCGAGAGTATAGAACATTAAAAGTGTGTTTATGTTTTACAGAGTTCCCGCGAGCAGCTGGCGATCGCAGCGTTCGCGCAGTCTCTACTCGTGATCCCGAAGACGCTGGCGGTGAACGCGGCGCGCGACGCCACCGACCTGGTCGCCAAGCTGCGCGCCTACCACAACTCCTCCCAGACCAAGGTACGTACACACCAAGGTATAGACCCAATCATACAAGTCGGCGAATGTGAAGTTATGCGAGTTGCACGAAAGCAATGCGCAGCTATTAAGTGATCAGCAGTTTTTTTGAGGGGTTCTAAATAAATGTCTAGAGACTTATCGTCAATCCCCTGATCTCGCGTGTTCATCTAACCAGTGGGTGTAGTAGCTCGTACATTGTATGTGCATTATTGTAAATAGATGAATGAAACTGAATCATAGATCATTTGTGACAGACTATAATATCTAAGTATAATTTTTTCCCAGGTTGAGCACGCGAACCTCAAATGGGTCGGGCTGGACCTGACCGAGGGCCAACTGCGCGACAACCTCGCTGCTGGCGTACTGGAACCCGCGATATCCAAGATCAAATCCCTCAAGTTCGCCACCGAGGCCGCCATCACCATCCTGCGCATCGACGACATGATCAAACTAGACCCCGAGCAGAGCGGAGGCCGCAGCTACCAAGACGCGTGCCACGCGGGGGAACTTGACTAAACATGCGGAGTGATCTCGGTACAGTGCGGACTTTGCTGCCAGTTGTACTGAACATTAAAAACTACCCTTAGCACACTCTCGGCAAAGAATTTCTCTAAAGACCAACAATGCCAAGTAGGTAGTGAGTTTGGTGCCCTAGTGGTTAAACTGCTTGAAAGCTAAACTCGGGTAAACGGTTAAAACAACTGGAACATGTTACTATTTTACTCTGTGCTATATTTGCGTTCGTGTGCTAGGGGCATTATATTATTAACATCATATCCAATTTGATACTGTATTTTTGGACTTAGTAAAAATTAACATCTTATGGGTGGTTGATTTATAAAACATTAATTGCCCAAAAACATAATGAAATCCGAAGCTGCCGTGCTGAGATCTTATTGTCTGGTGCCTGAATGTCGTCCAGTGCGTTAGATAGGCAGTATATCAGATTACGCTAGTACCATATTAATTTCCTAAATTCTAAGCCACTGCTGCCTTCAATATTTTAGTTATAAATATAGTATTATATTTAAATAGCCTCGCTAAACAGATTGTACTGCTAAGTTGAAAGTTTGTGTTGATATTCTTATGGATCTTTCATGCTTTCTCCTCTAGGCTCTCGCGCGAAACACCATAAGCTTAAAATGTTACCGATAATATAAAACGGTAAACAATATGATATCCTCGAAATATAAATAATGTATAAACAAAGGGAGCTGTCTGTTTACACCAACATCACAATAAAATTGACACGTTTTCAACTGGCACGAATTATGCCAACGATTTCTACCTTTGTCACAGATGATAGGAATGTACAATACACGGAAGCACACGCACAACATTCTGAATTGTGCACCCTCAATGAAACTAAAGTATTTAAAAAAAAAAGCAGTGATGTTTCTGATACGGTATCCGACTTGTCATATTTCCATACATGTTGTTCAATGAAAATTACGTGTGTTTAACAATATGGTTTTGAAAACTATTCTCGCGAGAGTGTACAGGGGTGCATTTAACCCGCCAAAGGGCATTTCTTAGTTTGTATTCCAATACATAATTTTAAGTCTGTATTTGGCAAAGACCACATTAACATTTATCCAAAACATGTACAGGGTTGTAGCGTCGTCACAACTTATTGTATTTATTTTAACCGAATGGTTTCCTTGCTTTAACATTTAATGCTAGTTTATTTCGTTAGGCGGTGATGCGTCACTCTTAATAAACGATTTTAATACAAAGGTTTTGTATTTTTTTACGCACATAATAGGCCTATTATAAAGGCGCCATCGTAAAGGACATGTCCACAAAATGTATGGAGGCTGGTATAATAATATTCAAAAATTCTAACCACAACACTCGTTACATTTCGAGAAAGTTCATATTTTTCTGAGTCTATTACATCAGTTAAAACCAAAAACGAGCCCTGAAATTTGAATCTATTAGGATAAATAAATATATTTGGCTCAATAGGTAGTTTATCTCTAGCAACCCTGGTTAAGTACCCTCCATTATTGTTAAATGGAAGCATCATTACCAATAAGACACAGCTTGTAAGTGTTTTTTGTCACATTGTACCTACTAACTGGTCACACTGTTAGGTTATATTTTTAATTTTAGCAAATTAAGAGATGAATGTGGAAGAATCAGCTACGAATGCAAGTAAAATAACGATAGAAGCACTTTATTATTGCTAAACTAGAAAAAATACAAAGCTGTATTATTATTTTTCATACAATTTATTTTTCACATTTAAAAAAAATGGAGGAATAAAAAATCAAAATTAAATATTTTTGAGAAGCCCATATATCAAGCTTTCAAATGATGTATATATCATCTTGGTTCGATTTTTCTCTGAATAATATACCACTTGTGGACGTCACCTTTAATAACAACGTAAAATGTTCTCTATCGAATGCCTAAACTGAAAAAGAAACAGAAATATTCTAAATTGCTATTATAATTTCGATGGCGCCTTCATAATTAGGCCTAATATACATATTTATAAGTATAGAATAGCGCGAAAATTTATCGCTGTTTATTCAAACGTGTGATAATGTGGTGCGACTACGAGTCGGGCATAATCATCGCCATCATCTACAGAACCCTATTAAATGCGTGTGTCGAAACGCTCTTGACAAGCTCTTGACATTTGTTTTCTTCACAGGGTGTGCAGAAAATGTCATAACCGTAATAAAATCGGGTGTTTACTCGTGATCATTCTAGTTTATCATACCAGTATGACCACGAGATCACATTATGTCCTCTTGGTCATAGCAATATGACCACGAGAACATGTATATCCACGTGGTCATACTGGTATGACAAACTAATATGACCACGAGGAAACACCCGATTTTATTTAGATATAGAAAGTAAGTAAATATACATATAAGCACATAATAGAACGCGCGCGTAGCAAATGTGAAAGGTTATCGATGTTTTAAATAATTGGCCAAAACTGTACTCGTCTTGTCTTTAAGTTCGAGCCAGAGAGCCACAACCACGCATTATACAGGGTTATTCAGAATTAGTGTACTATGCCGAAAGGAGGTGATTCAGACCATCATTATGAATAACTTTTACTATCAGGTGAACCCGGAATTAAAGAAAAAATCTGTTTCATACGTTTTGTCGATTCCAAATTGCAATTTCGTACGGAGCAGCTGATTTTTTCCTGGAATTCCGGGTTGGCCTCATAGTAAAAATTGTTCATAATTATGGTCTTAATTACCCCCTTTTGGGTTAGTACGAGGCAAGTAGAGTAAAAGTAATCCTTTATTACGCCGCCTCCCTTTTTGACCAAGATCCTTTGTCACAAATACTAGGTATATATTTATGTAGTCAAAATTGTTCTATTGATTACTCATGATTACACTAAAATATTATGAATTATATATTTGGTTTACTCCCAACGACGCCCACTAAAACGGAGGCCGTTTTTTAACGGGTTTGAACGTTACAACTAAGTTTTATTTTTGGTGCAAACAGCCGCCAGTGACGGTCGTTGGGCCATTAAAAATATTGGTCTCAACGGCCCCTACTAAAATTTCGTTTGGAATAATCTGTTTACGTCAATTATGTAGTTAAATAAAAGAAAACATAACTTAGGAATCCTTAGTAAAAGCTTAATCAATTCTGTAAATCTATAGTCTAGTAGGTGTATCTATAGTCAACGGACAGTTATAGGCAGTATGTGCTCAAACGCAAACCATAAATTAAATATGTATAAAAAAAAATCATAATTGACATAAAAAAACATTACTCTAACGTATCCCACTAAAATATCGTTTAGACTCTAAACGATAATTATTTTAGTGGGGGTCGTTAAGACAAATATTTTTTCATTAGCCCCTGGAACCAAATAAGATCAACTGGCGACCGTTGGCAGTGGTGGCCGTTTTAGTGGGGGTCGTTGGGAGTAAACCATTTATTTACAACAATTGAATTTATCGTGAACTTATCAATATATTTTAACGTGGTCTACAAGTCCATGACCTTCATTTCGTGTAGTGAAACGTGATATGAACTTAACAATCGCGATACCTTAGTGATAACAATTTCCTAAAGACAGCGCGGGCCGTTTAGAACTATTTGTTTTATGCACTGGCTTCGTTGTCTCTCAGTGTTTATGCACGAAAAAGACGTTTTGTAACTATGAAAACGTACAAAACTTTACTAACAAATGTAAAATGGGGAAATAAACTTTTTCGTGCCTATTGTACTGCGCCAATTCAGGTAATTATTTTATATAAAATATTAGTTTACTTAGAGTATACTTTAGTATGAAAGGTTACAAATCCGCGCGTTGTTTCCCCCTTTTTCCAATAATAATCACCATAAAATTTCTACTCATAACCGTGCTCCCGTTTCCATCCGGTCTTATTGGAGATCTATACGGGAGGCATATGTCTAACAGTAGACTTCCTAAGACATAATAATTATTTTGATAGTGAAATATTGTGGGTAATGTTTTCCCACTTTGTCCTATATTTGTTTCAGGAAATAAGTGTAAAAATCGACAAATGGAATGTAAACTATGTGAAAGTTGGTTCAGGGCCACACCACGTGTTTTGCCTGCCGGGCGCTTTGGGAACCATTTGGACCGACTTCAAGCCGCAAATTGAAGGGTTTGACAGAGAAAAGTTTACTTTAGTCGTGTGGGACCCGCCCGGCTACGGAAAAAGTAGACCTCCCGATAAGAACTTTAAGGGTAATCACTATATAAAAGACGCTGACCATGCATTCCAGTTCATGAGGGTAAGTTTTTAAAGTTGTTGTATTTCGTGTTGAACCAATTATAATGCGACAATGGAAGTCCTGAAACAAACACAATTTAGTGCCGTGGAGTAGGTAAGCCTTCCAACTTGCTTGCGACTCTATACTCTTCGAATATCACTACAAGATGTCTGTGAAAAACGAGCGTGATTAACTCGAATCTTCATTCGGTATATACAACTGAGCGCTGCTGTGACTCGGGTGACACGTTAAATTGTAGGTTTAGGTTGTTTCCACCGTGTAGCTGTGACAGGCCCTTAGGCGGCTTGAAAACTTACACTAAGCCTAGCGGCCTATATTAAATAATTTTTCAACTGTTTTAGGCACTGGAAATACCTAAATATTCTATAATCGGCTGGAGCGACGGCGGTGCTGCAGCATTAATCCACGCCGCCAAGTATCCAGAGGCCACTCATAAACTAGTAGTTATCTCAAGTGGCGCAGCAATTTTGCCAGAAAACATGGCGCGTATAGCCAGTTCGTATCGTTTTGATGACCTAAGTTTAAATTACGCCTCCACCGAAGTGTCATTGCCGCACGGGTATGGTGTAGATCTATCCTGAACGGCACCCTTAATCCCCAAGCACATGCTTGTATCCTGCAACCGGACATAGCCCTCGACTAAATTCACAATAACTAGTATTGTAACTAATATCATTAGCCTGAGTGACCGAGTCGATAATACGGAAAAATATGACGAAGAATGTAATAGGTAGATGTCGGAAACCGTATTACACAACTCAAGTGGCGCATGGCGCTGGGCAGGACACGTGACTAGACGTAGTGCCGGCCGATTGAGTAGATTCCTGACAGAGTGGCTTCCAATAATATAATAGGCAAGCTTTCCTTAGGTTTGGCTTTCACCAGTCCGGTGGGTCGTTATTAGTCCCTTTGCTCATCATGCGTGATGAGATTACCTCGAGACAGGAAAATGGCTCAAGGGAGAGGAGATACACCTATCTACCTATACCCAAAATCAAAATTATGCGTTATAATTTGCAATGTATAAACATTATTTTTTTCTCATTTTTCAAGTTAATGTTTTTTATTATATAATCTTTGTTTTGTATTTTTTTTATGTTAATGTATGAATTAGTATGTGTACTTTATATTACTCAATTCAAATTTAAATTAAGTGTAAGACTTTTTTTTTTCTAAATTAGTTAAGACAAGTCTAGTTTTCTTTATTAGATTATCTTTGGTTTGATATATATATAAAAATTTTTTTTTGATAATGTATAAATTAGTATTTATAATTTATAACGGAATTAATTTTTCTTTTTCAATTTTAACTTTTAAAAGATTACGTTTTATTTTTCTAAATTAGTTAAGTCTAGGTACTCATTATTTACATTTTGGCATGCTTTTTATGTTAATATGGAGAAGCCACTGGCTCCTGAGACACAGTCTTAGACTAGTTCAGGAGCCTATGGATCATGTATCGCTGTAACACATTTACTATGTCAAAATAAATGATTTGTTTGTTTGTTTTGTTTGTTTGTTTGTTTAGAGTCTAGGTATAGGCCGAATCATACCAGTCTGTGGATGTGAAGTTAGCTGCAAACTGCGCAATATCCAATCCTGACTGAAGCTCACATAAAGCTGCGCGTTGATTTGGTTTCGCGCAGCTTGTAGCTAACTTAACATCCTCCGACTTGTATGATTGGTATCATGTGGGCTATTTTTTCGTGACATCTAGTATCGAAATTCATAACCATAATAATATATTACAGAGTTACGAGATATAAACAATTGGTCAAAAAGTATGAGGGGGAAAATGACCGAAGTGTACGGCGAGGATTTGTCCAACTACTGGCACCGCTGGGTAGACGACCACGAAGAGTTCTCGCGAGTCAACGGCGGAGACGTGTGCAAGGAATTGCTCAAAGATATAAAATGTCCCACTTTTATTTTATATGGTGCCAAAGACGACGTAGCACAACCCAGGACCTCTGTAGAACTGATGGAAAATATATTAGGTTCAAGGTATGTTAGACTACATTTTTAGGCGTTTTATCTTAGCTATGCTTTTGCTGATGAAATCTTAGTGCCTATATTATTGTCTATGTACTCGTATCTTTGAAGTGCGATTGGGTTAGGTGAAATTTTATACACAATACTCACTTTTTGCACCAGTTGCTGCTTATTTGACTGGTCTTGTTAAAGATTTTGGGGAGACTTATGTCCAGCTGTTGACGTCCAATGAAATATAATGTAAATGTACCATTGGCATATCTAGAGATCTTCTTTAGCCAGCCAGCTGCCTACTTGTGCCCACTTCGGAAAAATAGAATGTGTCTGGGTGACCAAGGCCCATCCATACCCATAATGGTTTGTTTTATTTCTTTTAGGTCCCATGTATATGCGGAAGGAAACCATGACATCCACATAAGGTACGCGGAGGACTTTAACAAGAGAGTGCAAGATTTTCTTCTCGACACAATTTTTTAAAATTTTATACAATTCACTACCACACTACATACTCATTTTTTTAGTTCAAGTGCTTTTTTTTTGTAAGTAATATATAGTTATAAGTTTGTGAAATGTTACTTAATTTTGTGTAAATAAAACCTATTATTATTTATTCACTACCTAAAATAAAGACAAGAATAAAATAACCGGCAATGATGATTACAAAATTGGAATTTTCACTTTAATACTTTTTTAAATTTCCTGCTGGTAGAGCAATGGAATTAGAATTAGAAATGGAATCGGAATTAGTCTCAAAACTGAAATTCGGGCAGGCCGGAGTAATCGTGGCGTGTGATATATATACTACTTAGGTAAGTAGGTATATGTGTGATATAAAACCAGCATAATAATATAAGTGGATGTCCTTCCACCCGTGCGAACGTGCGTGCACACATCGCAGGCTCAGTAGTGCACCTAAATATCTATTTTTATTTTATTTATTTGCAAGATCACATACATTAAGTTATAATTAAATCTTAATATACGACTAATTAACTTAGGTACATGTCACCCTGTTTCATAGGGCATAGCAAAGTTTTAGCTAAATATTTATGCTAAACAGTGTAATAGAAACTTGGAAAGAAAACATCAAGAAAGAAGAAGAGTCTAGCAAAAATAACACTAACAGTAATTTTGGTAACAGTTCATAATTTCTAATGACAAAATTATGTTTCTTATGTTTATTAGTAACTTATCTGTCTAGAGATGGCTATAGATAGTTCTTATCTTGTGTAGTCTTAAAAACTACTACATATCTAGCTTAAAAATTAAGTTTTTTAATTTATTTCAGTTTTACAATTTAACATCAAAAAAATTATCTAACGTACCTATAGGAGTAGCATTTTTGTTTAAAAAGGTGTCTTAAATGGGTTTGAAAGGATTTGTCAGATTTTTCTTTTTTTTATTGTATCAGGGATTTTGTTGTAAATTTTTATGATTCAGGGCCTTTTTTGAAAATTTCCATTTTTGGTTCGGGAAGTAATAATTGCTCATTTCTTCGTGGGTTGTTACTTTTGTTGTAAAGGTGTACTTATGTGTTTCCGGAGAAACGTTGCAGTTTCTAATATATAAATGCAGGGAAGGATGAGGATACTTAGGCGAATAAAGTGCGGCGTATCCTATCTACTATTATGTAGGTACTCCATTTGGGTTTTGAACCAGCGCTGTTCTATACAGTTCAAAGAAAATATTTACTCCTATCGGAGAGCGGAGATTCAGTTCGTTGACTCAGCTTAGACTAGCAACACGTATTTTTAGGGTGACCTTGCTAACAACTTATCAGTGCAGTGAAGTTTATAGACACCTACACGGTTCTGATAACTTGTTTATTTTGATAACAAATTCTATATTTGCTAAAGAGCAAATGGTGAAATTGTCACGAGCATAATGCGTTTTAAAAAGTTTGCTCTACAAATACTCAGTGCACAAAAAAGATATTGTTATGCACCGTATTCAACAACAAAACAATCTGTAATGGTAAGTCTAGAACGTATTTACAAATAATTTGTTTTGTTGTTATTTTATCTTATTAATCAAATATTGTTCTATCTATAAGAGAAAGTAGGTAGGTATCTCGAGATATTTTTTCATCAAACATTATCTATGTATTTCATTTTCACTCATTGTAATGTAACTTTGTTTAGGGGCCTATGGAATCTTTATGAAATAACGATAAGTGTATTGCTATTTTCATTTTTCAGGAACAAAAAGTAAAGGTTTCAAAATGGAACATCAACTACGTGAAGGTCGGCTCTGGGCCCCATACAGTGCTGTGCATGCCGGGGGCTCTGGGCACGATCTGGACGGACTTCAGGCCACAAATCGAGGGGTTCGACCGCGAGAAGTTCACAGTCGTCGCATGGGACCCCCCGGGCTACGGGAAAAGTAGGCCGCCTAATAAAGATTTTACTACTGATTTCTTTGAAAAGGACGCAGAATGCGCTTCGGAATTTATGAAGGCAGGTACTAATTAACAACTTTATGTATAGGTACTACAGGTAGGTACCTATTAAATCCTCACTAATATCTATCAATTCCTGGTACATATGTCATTACATCCTTTTGTCAAAAGTTGTCTGAAAGAAATCGCTTTTAGCGATAAGACCGCCTTTCGTGCCTTTATTCTATTACTTTTTATTTATTTCGTGATGTAAACACAAAAGTATTGTTGTTGTATTTAATTGTATGCCATTACGAATTAAAATGTAGAATTAAAATCAGCCTTATCGCCTGCAGCGATATCATCCAGACTTATCTGATTTACATTCTCTTTAAATGGTAGCAACAAGACGGGAGTCTTGTTCTATTTGACCATGGTATTTATTAGGTAAGTTTTTCATTTATTATCCCTTACCTTGATTACAGGCGCTAGAAATCCCGCGCTACTCCATCCTCGGTTGGAGCGACGGAGGCATCACGGGGCTCATCCACGCAGCCAAGTATCCTGAGGCGACGCTCAAACTAGTCATCTTTGGCTCCAACTCGTTTATATTGCCTCAGGAAATTGAATGGATTAATAGTGAGTTTCCTTACTCTTAATGTCCTCACTGATGATGTGGGGGCCTCTACTTACGCTATATGCGCCTATCTGTGGGATCTCGAAAAAAATCCAAAAATAAATTTAATTTTACATTTGTTTCAGAAATAAGAGACGTCAGCACGTGGTCAGAGAAAATGAAAAAGCCCATGACCGAAGTGTACGGCGATTTCTTCCCCAAGTATTGGAGTAACTGGGTTGACGGATACGAAGCCATATTCAAGGAGAATAACGGAAACATTTGCACACATTTACTGAAAGATATCAAGTGTCCCACATTTATATTATATGGAGAAAAGGATCCTCTCGTTGCCCCTGTTCATGCTTCTGATTTAATGACGAAAATAACTGGCTCAAGGTAACTAAACGTGCAAATTTTTAGTGTCATACTCCCTGGCAGGACCACATCGTTATATCTATATAATAGATAGTGGAAAAAAATGTACATAATTTGTACAAATTTGTACAGAAATATTAAAATTTGTACATAAGTACTTTTAGAGTAATCGTTAAATGAAGGTGGTCCTGCCAGGGAGTATACTCTCTGGCAGGACCATACCCGAAATATCAGCTTTTTTAAGGAGGTGATGCATGTAAATAATTGTACAGAAATTGTACACCTCAAAAGCGCTTACAGCTTTGGTCTATGTTAGGTGAATGAAATTTTAATCACGTTTCATTATTTTTCAGAAAAGTGCTCCTGTTTTAATTTACATAGCAACATGAGATCAGAAATGTATCGTATTTAAGTAGGAGTTATCCTATATTTTGTAGTCGCCATTTCATTCCAAAGACGTGCACTGTTGGACATAGTCCTCCGATATAGATCTCTAATAAGATCAGCTTGAGGCGGCTTGAATTCAGCTCGATTCTGCGGTCTCAATGAGATCACCCGTCCATTTAATGGATGTACATCCTACCGTGCGCTTGCCGGTGCGTTGTCTCCACTCGAGAACCTTTCTACTACCTCATTAGTCATCAGCCCTCTATGCTAAGTGCCCTGCCCACTGGCATTTCATCATCGGTTCATCGTAATAATTCGAAGGGTATTCTATTAATATGATATTTTAAGATGTCAAAAAAAACATATGAGATACTGAAAAACTGACTAGGTTTAAAGCAGTGAGACAAAATAAATTTATACATCGATGATTTTAGAATACACATTTGAGCTGTAACTAGGAATTCAAAACCATTAAAATACAAATTCTTGCGAAAAAATAATATTTATAAATATGAATGCTTCTTTTTTGATGAAAATTGTATGTGTAACACATAGTGACAAAGGCAATGGTTGCAATGGGCAAGCCAGTGGGCAGGGCACTTTGCATAGAGGGCTGATGACTAATGAGGTAGTAGAAAGGTTCTCGAGTGGAGACAACGCACCGGCAAGCGCACGGTAGGATGTACATCCATTAAATGGACGGGTGATCTCATTGAGACCGCAGAATCGAGCTGAATTCAAGCCGCCTCAAGCTGATCTTATTAGAGATCTATATCGGAGGACTATGTCCAACAGTGCACGTCTTTGGAATGAAATGGCGACTACAAAATATAGGATAACTCCTACTTAAATACGATACATTTCTGATCTCATGTTGCTATGTAAATTAAAACAGGAGCACTTTTCTGAAAAATAATGAAACGTGATTAAAATTTCATTCACCTAACATAGACCAAAGCTGTAAGCGCTTTTGAGGTGTACAATTTCTGTACAATTATTTACATGCATCACCTCCTTGAAAAAGCTGATATTTCGGGTATGGTCCTGCCAGGGAGTATACTCCCTGGCAGGACCACCTTCATTTGACTATTACTCTAAAAGTACTTATGTACAAATTTTAATATTTCTGTACAAATTTGTACAAATTATGTACATTTTTTTCTACTATCTATTATATAGATATAACGATGTGGTCCTGCCAGGGAGTATGACACAATTTTTAAGGTGTCGGAAGATAGGCAAGTGGCTATGCAGTATAGGTATTTTACTTTTATTATTTACATAACTAATAAAAGATTTTAGATGTCGGGCCTACTTGCGCAGCGCGTTACTTGTGCCTTTCGAGACCTCAAAAAGATTTGCGCGTACTGTATCGGCCGCGCCGCGCCACATAAGTTGGCGGATGTAAAGTTAGCTACAAGCTGCGCAATAGCCAATCAACGCGCGGCTTTATGAGAGCTTTAGTCAGGATTGGATATTGCTTCGCTTGTAGTTAACTTCACATCCGCCAACTTGTGTGGCGCGGTCTTTACAGTAAACACTCAGTTAAGACAGCATATTTAAATTATGTACAACTTTTAATATTTCAAAACTTTTTTTACCAGGTTACACCTCTACCCAGATGGAAAGCACAACATACATCTAAGATACGCGGATGACTTCAACAAAAGAGTACAGGATTTTTTAATTAAGGCATGAGGAAATATAACAGAAAATCTTATTACATTTACGATTTATTTGTTACAATTTCATAATGTTAGAAAAATAAATTATGGCCGCATTTTACTATACGTCCTATACTTGTCCTATAAAGTCCTTCCATAATTATACGATAGTGGCGCACACGGTGCTCCTCCCAATATCTTACATTTCTTTTTATTTGATAGATGCACGAAAGGAAAAGTAAAACAAGCAGTCAAGAGCGATGTAACAGAGTTCCGAACATACGCTTCTTAGTATTTTAATCAAAGAATCAAATAAATCCTACTAATATTATAAACGCGAAAGTTTGTGAGTTTGTGAGGATGGATGGATGGATGTTTGTTACTCTTTCACGCAAAAACTACTGAACGGATTGAGATGAAACTTTGCAATAATATAGCTTATTTATCAGAATATAGGGTATAAATTATAATGATATTTGATCATGCGGGCGAAGCCGCGGGTAATAACTAGTAAGTAGTAAAACATATTTCCTTACTTAATTAAACCCTTCTGACGGGAACATTTTCAAAGCATTTTAATTTTAGAAACCTTATTCAATCTTTATTAATTATTCCCTTAGTACAGTTTTACAAATGTGTTTAATTTCCATTTTGCATATACCACCTTTTAAAAGCACTGTTTTATACACGATGCCGATGATCTCTTACAAAGGATCTTTATTTTACGTACTTGTGGACGCAGAATGTGCTGTAAAATCAATAATCGAAAAATTACACCCCTTGAAGTTATCCGTTTTCAGTTTTTTTTTTGTGGCTTCTGTGAAGGTAGGTACTTCACAATTTTGCCAATGCCTTGTGTTTTACTGCCATCAACGTAGAGAATTTGAACGGTTCCAAAATGATATATGTACTGTATTAAGTAATTAGTCTAGGTTTTGGATTTTATACCATTCACCTCTGAAACAAACACAGTATAATCTACGCACACAGTATAAACACATAAGACGAACACAAACATTTAACATATTCTTAATCATAATATTAGACCGTTTTCAGTTTAACTTTTAAGCCATGGAACTCTAAAAGATGACTGCGGAAAATTAGCTGTCAGTGCTGTGATGCTGTCACTGTCAGTTAAGCACTGATAAGGGTTAACATCTTAGATTATAGAGGGTTAACATTAAAGTTGTTATCAAGTTCAGTGATATAAATTAATTGAAATGCAAATAAAAATTACTTTGTATGTATAAATGTGTTTAGTACAAAGTACAGCACATAAGCGAGAGTAAAAATGCTAAACAGACGTATTACTACTCAATTATTAAAAACACGAAGAAAATCATCCTGTGCCTATTCCACTCGGTTAAAGGTAAATAATACTATTAATATTATATTTATAGCCCATTTTGGCATGGTATAAATCGAACAAATACTTACTTATTAGGTTAAAACATTATAAAAGAATAAATCATCACTGAATAACCTCAAGGATTGGACTACATACCTAATAAATATTCAACATTTTAAAAATATGTATCTATAAGAATTTCACAGGGTTCATTATCCACATCATATCATACTGATACCGGTTTTTCGACACACTTCTCTCGTTACTAGTGACTACAAGATAGCAAGTGCTATGATTCACCTTTAGTGATAATGTATGTCTCATAACTGTTTTAGGAAGAAAAAATTAAAATAGACAAATGGAATATCAACTACCTCAAGGTTGGCAAAGGATCTCACAATGTCCTGTGCATGCCCGGAGCATTAGGGACCATCTGGACGGATTTCAGGCCTCAGATAGAAGGGTTTGATAGAGAAAAGTTCACTCTTGTTGTTTGGGACCCACCGGGCTATGGGAAAAGCAGACCTCCAGATAAGGAATTCACTACAGATTTTTATGAGAAAGATGCTGATTACGCTTATAAGTTTATGAAGGTATGCAATTAGTTGTTCGATTTTATTACTATTTAATTTTTTTGTGCTTTGTACCCAAGACAGGAAAAGGTCAAGAGGATGACTATAAAAATGGAGGAAGGCCAGAGATATGGGAGTACTGGTATCTCAACTATATCCTGGATAGACAGCCTAATATTTAAAAGTTAGGAATTGAAGCTATTTTATTTGGTAGTTAAGTTGTTTTGTATTTACTGTTTTTCTTAACTAGAATACCTTATCATTTCTTTATGGTTTTTCTTCGTTTAGGTAGCTTTGATTGTTTGTTCAAATAATTAACTAAAATAATATTATCTATTGTTTTGTTACTAAAGATTTTAAAATTTTTAGGCATTAAAAATTGATAAATATTCGGTTATTGGATGGAGTGATGGTGGAACTTCATCTCTGATCCATGCAGCCAAATACCCTGAAGTGATGATCAAATTGGTTGCTTTTGCCACTAACTCGTTCATTTTGCCAAATGAACTGGTATGGTATAACAGTAGGTACAGTTTTCTGTCAGTATAATTTTTATATGCAGTTTGTGTGATTGTGCTTATCCTACTAATATTAGAAACGCGAAAATTCGCGAGTATGTATGGATGTTTATTACTCTCTAAAAACTTCTCAATGGGTTTAGATGGAACTTTGCAATAATAATGCTTAGGTATACATCAGAATAACACATAGGCTATAATTCATTAGGATATTGCGTGAAACTAAGTTCGCTGGGTCAGCTAGTTGAAAAATAATTTTATTAAAAACTAGTTGCGCCCCGCGGTGTTACCCGCGTTAGCCCGAGACGAAAAAGTAGCCTACGTGTTAATCCAAGGTCTAATCTACATTCATACCGAATTTCATCCAAATCGGTTCAGCCGTTTGTGCGTGAAAGAGTAACAAACATCCATACATACTCACAAACTTTCGCGTTTATAATAGTAGGATAATAAGCATAAAGGAACAGGACTGAAAATGTATGATGATTTTGAAAGGTATTTTTGCCTTAGCCATGACAAAGATTATTAAAAATACAAGTAGATTGGCGGACGCAGAACAATAGAGCGTACGTCGCAAAAAGCTCGAAAATACGTATTGTTTGTAGATGGCGCTACTAAATAGCCGATGAATATGTATTTTGATACAGAGCACCGATTTACATAGATTACTATGATGCAATTTGTGTCTTAAAGTCCTAAAGTATTTTTTAGATCTGTAAAGTTAGTCTTAAATCTATTTTATTTTATTTATAGCAAATTTAAAATGTTACCACGTTATCCCAATGTATTGAGAGATGGCGTTGCGGTCGAATGAAAGAAGATTCGAATTGTCGCGTCCTTATTTCGTTAGATGGCGCTGAACATAAATATTTTACTTTGTCCTTGGCTTGGATTGGCAGGTTAACGGATTAGCAAGTTGAAATGGCAGTGGGCACGGCACAAAGCACTGAGGCCTGATGACCAATGAAATCGAAAAGTTCTCTGGTGGAAACAACGCACCGGCAAGTGCAGTGTAGGACGTTCCCTCACAAGGTGGACGGATGACCATAGAGGATCATTAAGACGGTAGGATCGCGCTAGTTACAAGCCGTTTCCAACCTGTCTTATTGGAGATCCTTAAGGGAGGCCTATGCCAAGCATTGGACGTCCTATGGCTGATGGATGTATTGGCGGAAACTGTAAGTTATTACGGTGAAGTAAAGTGATAAAGGCAGGGTGATACAGTGAAACAAGAAGACAACAATAGTACATTCGTTATTTATTTTTTTAAATCCATAATTTTGGATGGCTTGTTTTACTATAGGTTACAATAAAAGTGGATTCTACCAAAATTATCTGATTAATAATGTACTCTAAATGCTACTTGCAACTTATATTTAATAATTCCGGAGCTTCACACCTCAAGCAGTCTAATATTGTTCACCTGCCTGTTTTTTGGGTCAAATTTAATTTATATTTAACCCGCTTTCCTTTAATTTCGATGAAAATACAATTTTATGCAATGATGTTTAATGTGTATTATACTTCAATGATTTTATGTAATTCATTACAATACAGTTTCATATAATTTTATGGAATTTTAGATATTTATCCTACTTAAATATCTACTCATTCTTATCAGTCAGATAAGCAATAAATAGTACCTCTTTATTCTGCGTCCGATTTCTTAAAGACCGCTAAGTGACATTTTTGCGATTTTGAGTTTTATACACTACTAAAATCAGAATTTTATCCTGTATTTTCTAGTCTGGGTTTTATTTTTTCTTTTTATTAGTTTCTGAGTTACGGACACCACGTGCACAGTTAACTACGTATTTTTTGGTGTTTTACCATTCCTAAACACAGTTTTGCCATTTTACAACACTAAAATACTATTAAGTGCGCATACATGTGGTTTGAAGCTTTAAATTTATTCTGGATTGCACTTTTAGAAAACGTCTAAGTATCTTTGCGTTACTATTTAACCGTTACCCGACTTAACAGTGTTTTTTTACCATTCTATAAAACAGCATACTCTACGTAACCGAATAATCGTTGATAAACCATTATGAACATTTATAATTTACAATTCTAAAAGACGGTGACTGTTCTTCAGCTGCGATTGGCTCCTAAAGCAGGCCGGTAAAAACAATGTTAGATAACGGTTAAGTGACATTTCCACGCTAAAAAGCGTTTAAGTGAGAAGACTCCCACGCAGCTGCACGGCTCGATTGCGCACCCTTAATTCCTCGCCAGGACGCCGCAAGAGAAAAACGAGCGTGTGTGGAAGCTCCCGCTAAAATGGACGCGGGATCGGAGTAATTTATTTTATTCAATAAAGTATATTGCCTATATTTTACTAAGGCATAATGATTTCATAATATTGTTAGCCACAACATCACACCAATAATAATAACGACGCCTGTAATTCATTGTGTATGCTTACTCGCGTGAATTTCGCAAAAACGTTGCATTACGCGGACTAATGACGCACCCAACTCTACACACAGTTGCCACAACCGCGCTTGGCCGCAGATTTTTCTACCATTAGTACAGAATGCTGAAAAGTATTTGTTAGTCCAGTCTTCTAAAAATGTCATGTATAAATACATTTAAATGTCTCATTATCACCCTAAATGCGAAAGTTTGTGTCGTAAGTATGATCGTTTTTTTTTCAAGCTGGAACGGTTGAACAGAATTATGTTTAAAATACGAAATAATGGTTGATTATACCCTAGGTTGATACATGGTTAAGAAGATGGCACTACAGCGTTGATTGAGATATTAGAGGAGATCAAAAGGCTTTATGGACAGCTTTACGCTTCAGTCGCTAAGCCTGTTAGTAGCGCGGCCAAAAATCTAAGAGCGAAGTTGACCCGACACTTCACCGAAGACATCCCGGACATCGGCTTGTGTGAGATTAGAATGACCCTGAATCAGCTTATGAACAACTAGGCACCGGGCGAAGACGGTGCCACATAAGAGCTTCTGAAAGCGGATGGAACACTGATACTAAAAATCTTTCAGAAGCTTTTAAACACCGTCGTCTTTGAGGGCATAAGAGCGCTAGAAGCATGGAACAGTGGTTTGGTGGTGCTATTCTTCAAAAAAATGTGATAACGCTTAATTGAAGAATTGCAAACCCATTTTATGTTTTCAAGGGTCATTTCAAACCATCACGAGTGCAGGTTCGATGACTTCCAAGCTTCTGAACAAGCCGGGTTTCAAAAAAGGCTAGCACCGTAGACTACATTCATACCCTGCGGTAAGTTATACAGAAGACCGAAGTGTATAAATGGCCTCTTTGCTTAGCGTTTGTGGACTATGAGAAAGCCATTGATTCGGTCGAGACTTGGGCTGTGCTTGAGTCTCTCCAGTAATGCCTTATTAAATATCGATCTATCGATGTCAGCCCAAGTACACGAAGAGAGCTCCGAGACGATGCCTTTAAAAAGAAGTAATATCACCGAAACTTTTTACTGCCACATTGGAAAACGCCTTCAAGCTTCTAGAATGGAAATGATTTGGCATCAATATTATTGCTGAATACATCACTCTTCTTCAGTTTGCCGACGATATTGTCATAGCGAAATCGATGGAAGAACTCAACACGATGCTCGAAGGCCTCAATCGGTTCTCTAAACATATGGGTATTCAAGTAAACATAGACAATATGAAGGTCAAATAGTGTAATTTATAATTTCCATGTTGCACCCATCCAAATTTTAGTTAAGAACTTGGATCTTGAAGTCCTTGACTCGTCTATTTAAGATACATAAGTAGTCCAGTTAGGTAGGTCCAAATTTAAGAAAGGGGTAAATCGCCAAATTCAACTCGGCTGGGCAGCGTCCGGAAAATTGCGTAACGTCTCCTCGTCTGACACACCTCAGTGCCATAAAGTACATTTAAGACATCAGTCTAAAGTTCTCGACCAGTGCGTGTAGTCAGTGTTGACTTATGGCACAGAACATGGATTCAAACAGCTTCAGATTGGTCTTATTGGAAATCCATAGAAGAGGCATATGTACAGCAGTGGACGTCATATGGCTGATGGATAGATGGATGACACACATGCCAAGATTCATCATGATCGACATTTTGCTGAAAGGCAAGATGCTGCTAGTAAGAAGAAAAAAAGTACACATTGCCGCTAATGTGATATTATAATAATATGATCGGGATTAATATTTACTACACTAGAAAACAGTTATCGAAAATCCTTTCTCCAAAACTGTGTTAAAAGTTAAGACATAATGACAAATCTTAATTTAATATGTATTAAAATAAGCCGTTAAAACACTCAACATTTATTGATAGAGTAGTGCATTTTAAATAGCTTAGTATTTACAGCATACAAAGGCGGCTAAGTGACGTAACTGTTATTTAGTTTGGCATTTTTTTATAACTCTAGCTTCCATCCAAATCATCACACAGTTACAATGTGTTACAACTCTATAAAACGGTTGCATTTCAGCCAACCGTTTTTTAGTGGAGCAAATGTAAACAGATTTGATTGGGATAACTGAACTAAAATACAAAAAATGCAATTTATAAGCAAGACTAATTCCTAGAAGCCTTCTATACTCATACAAAAACCAAATAATAAAAGAAAAATAATGGTCAAGAAAAATAGCGATATGTCTTCCACCTTATTGTCCATATCTCAAAATTTGGTAAAATCACTTAGCCGCTTTTTAGAAATCAGACGGCAGTATTCCTTTGGAAATGGTGCAATGCATGGATTTATCATATAAACAGGATTGAGTACTGGCAAAGAAAAACGTGCCGACAAGGATACCACATCAGATGATTGTGTATCTTTTCCAAGTAGGATGACCAAAACATCTCGATCATCTGGGGATATAATATTTCTTTGGAATGTTACTGTACGTAGGAATCGCAGTTATCTTACCCCTAACTCGTCATCCTTCGTCATCGTCGTCGTTTTAGCAATAGGACGCCTACTGCTGGGCATAGGCCTTCCTTGAAGATCTCTATAAAACCAATCCCCGTAAAAACAATGGTCTAGAATTAAATATATATATACGGATATAATTCAGTTTCTAGTTTGACAGCTGTTATCGGAAAGGTAGATCTTGAAGAGTTAATTCACTTTTGTTAAGACAGCAATGGTCTAGAATTGATAATGACGGAGATAAATCACTTTTAAGTTTGACAGCTGTCTTTGGAAATGTAGATCTTGATGACTTTCTTCACTTTTGTGATGACAGTAATGGTCTGGAATCTATATTTACGGTGTTAAACAACGTTTAAGTTTCATAGATGTAATCTTGACACATATCACGCAACCCGTGTCAGTACTTAACCACAAAAACTTTTTCACGAAAACATTTTCACGAACGACTTTTTCACGAAAAGACCTTATCACGAAAAGACTTTGTCATGAAAAATCTTAATAGACTTTATTACGAAAAGTCACAATCATTTTTAAGCTTCCGTAGTAAACAAGGCATCCATTTTAAAATATAAATGGCGGACTCACTTTTTTGAAAAAAGTAGTCATGGGTGTAGTTTTCGAGGTTTTTGGGGGTGTATATTACAAAATTGGCATCTATTTTGAAATTAAAGTTGGCGGACGCCACTTTTTTTAAAAAGGCCGATATGGGTGTTGTTTTTCATTTTTTTGGATTTTAGATTTCAAAAATGGCATATGTTTTGAAATTAAAGATGGCAGACGTCAGTATATCAAAAAGTGTCGTTTTCTAGGTTTTTAGGGGTGTAGATTTCAAAAGTGGCATCCACTTTGAAGTAATGTTCCCCATCTTTAATTATAAAATGAATAACAATTTTGAAATATACATCCCCAAATTCTCAAAAACGACACTCATAACGACTTTTTCAAAAAAGTTACATGCACCATCTTTAATTCCAAAATGGATGCTAGTTTTGAAATTTACACCCCCAAAAACCTATTAAACGATATCTATGATGACTTTTTGCAAAAAGTGACATCCGCCATCCTTAAGTTCGAAATGAATGCCATTTTTGAAATCTACACACCCAAAAACCTCGAAAAAATCGTCATGGGTGTTATACCCATGACGATTTTTTCAAAAAAGTGACATCCGCCATTTTTAATTTCAAAATCGATGCCATTTTTGAAATCTACAACCCAAAAAAATGAAAAACCACACCCACGACTATACACCTATTGTACACCCAGCATGTTTAAGAAATATGTCCAGCATAGTCACCCTACTACACTTCTTTGTATACACCATAGTACGCCATTTGCAATCGACGGTGATACTCTAGTCAAAAATAAAAAAACCACCACCATTAATCATAAAGACGTAGGTATATTCCCACAAAATAAATATCAAACTATGTTTTATTAGCATCTATTCGCAATTTTAACTAAAATCTTATCAAACTACATTATTATAAAAACTAAGAAATGGTTAAAACAGTCGCGGCTTTACAGGTATAATAATTCTACCATAAATAAGTGTCGGTTCGAAATGGCAATAGTACGAGCGGGACACCCTCATCACTTTGGGAAGTATCACTCGGCACAGCGTCTCTCTTATGCCATTTCAAAGGAATGTATGTTTTGTTGCAACTTTTTAAGGTTGAATTTTCCTTAGCTAACTTTGAGCCAAATTTTGTCTGTGCGCAATCCAGATAGTATACAAAATTCTTGGTGCAATGACATAACTTTGACATGAAATAGTTTAAAAACCGAAATAATAAACATATAGGCTTCTCTGTCAAATGTATATATTAAAAATAGGCCAGCATTATACACGACAGATTCGATATTTTGGAAAAAAAAATCGTGACGTCACGCGCGTGCCGGGTCCACCATATTAAGTCGGGCGACAATAGTGATGTTCTTGTTATATAAAAATAAATATCGATATTTTGGTTAGTTGTTATTCGTGTTATTGGAAAATTATTTTTCTAAAGTTTTGAATTTTCATTTCATTTATCATGTAAAACTGTCATTCTAGAATTAATGCTTGAATGGCATGACAGGTGTCAAAAGGATAGCTGTCATTTTATAGAATCCATACTACAAAATCACGACAGGTGTGAAAGTAACAGCTGTCAAACTTAAAAGTATATTATCTTCGTAACTATCGAAGTTAGACTATTGCTGTCTCCACAAAAGTGATAGAGCTCAATAAGATCTACATATCGTATGACAGCTGTCAAATTTAAAATTGAATTATCTCCGTAGCTGTTGAAGTAAGACTACTGCTGACTTCACAAAAGTGATAGAGCGCAATGAGATCCTTATTTCCAATGACAGCTGTCAAACTTAAAAGTGGATTATCTCCGTAACTATCGAAGTTGGACTATTGCTGTCTCCACAAAAGTGATAGAGCTCAATAAGATCTACAAATCGTATGACAGCTGTCAAACTTAAAATTGAATTATCTCCGTAACTGTTGAAGTTAGACTACTACTGACTACACAAAAGTGATAGAGCGCAATGAGGTCTATATTTCAAATAACAGCTGTCAAACATAAAATTAGATATCTCCGTAACTATTGAAGTTAGACTGCTGCCGGTTGAGATGCACAAACATGGAGTGCAACAATGTGAAACGAACATTTTGACTACAAAAAATATGGTACTTATGTGCGTGGGTCATTACGCGTATGTTAATGTCTCGCGTATAAAGCTATATTTTACAAGGCATAGATTATTATTATTTTTGTTTTATTTTTGTCTCAATTCGAATGTAATGTAATGTTTATTAATTCATTATTTCTACTGTAACCTTATTATGATTTTTTGACATTCACAAGTATACATATAATTGTATCTATGTTGAGAAATAAATGAAATGAAATGAGAATATGACAGCTGTCACTTTGACATCTGTCATCTTTGAAACTAAAAGTTTGCCATTTAGTTTGATTTTGTCTATATTAATTTGTGTCGATAGTTTTGTCGATAGGTACGGTGAAATCAAAAGTATAATGAGGTAGTAACAACACTTATCCTCCACCTTATGTTCGGTGGGTATGCAGGTTTTTTTCGTAATTAAGGCATTCCATTAGTTTCATAATTCAAATTCTGACATTTCTGACAACTTGGCAAAACATCAAAATTTTCTCGGATTTCACCCTATATGCAACTGCAAAAGCTATGAAGATTAAATTTTAAATGGTTTCTTTTAAACAGGACATTGGAAGTGCTTGTAAAAATGAGATGGCCTTAACTGAGCATCGCGTGCAAATCAACACGCCTCCTCTTGTCGACCGACCAGCTCTCAAACGCTTCTGCTATCACTGGGGCTCCTGCAGTGACCTTTACAGTTCCTGTGGTATCTACTGCTACAGGGTGGGATCCGGCGGCTCTCCTGTGATGGACGGACCATCTCTTCGAGACATCACTGGGACCTTCTGTAGTGCCTATCCCAATTCCCTGTGGTATCAACTGCTCTCCTGTGACCGACGGGCCGTGGAACCTGCTACGGGATCTATTTCAATGGTCCTTCCAAAGATATCGGTCGTGAACTTTCTTATTAGAGTAGCTCGCTGAGTGCGTACGTGTAGGTTTGATGAAATTTACACTACTGTTCGGATTACATATTTTTTTAAATAAAATAATAATGTACCGCCGATTTTTGTTGGTTTAAATAATTTACCCTTAAACCAGGCAACGAATCCCAACCTATGTGTTGCTACTCTACACACATATTATGCTTTTCCGTCTAGACGCCCGCCCAAAACCGCTATCAGTCAAATATATTCTTCAGTTTCTCATGTCGATTTTTATCGCAGTCTTGGGTTTGTGTAAAAAAGATTTTCATGAAACATGATGATGTGTCTTTAGTTATTTATCATAACGCCATCTAGTACAATTTGACACTGTACTGGAATGAGGCTTAGGTAGCTGAGATGTAAGGGTTAACCAACCAGCACCAAAATAATTATTAAACACCCTTTTTGTGACGTCAATAATTTTGGAATTGCTTCCATTCGATACACATAGTGATATCTAGTGGTCTAGAATGTAACTAATTAGCGACGTACGCTCAATTGTACTGCGAATGCCGGTCTTCTTGAGGTACTTTTTAGTCTATGGCCATGATAATGCTTTTGGGTTTATGTTTTATACAGGGTTACCTGCTTGCCCTGTGGTAAGCCGAAAGAGGGTGATTAAGACCATCTTTATGAATAATTTTTAACTACTATGGGGCCAACACAGAATTTGAGAAAAAACATGTTTTCATACATTTTGTCGATTCTGAATTGCAATTTCGTATGGAACAATTCCTGATTGCCCCCCTAATAAAATTTCATAATGATGGTCTTTATCATCCCATTTCAGCTTGGTATGTACACCAAATCTGGATAACCCTACCTGCCACCATAAATTATCAAACACTACTGCACAAAAGCATAATCTAAATTATCACACAACAAAAATAATAAACTGTTTTGCCGTTACATTGCAGAAATAAGAGACATAAACACATGGTCAGATAGTATGAAGAAACCTATGCTGGAATTCTACGGAGATTCCTTCGCCACCTACTGGTCTACGTGGATGGACGGCATGGAGGCTATCGGCAGAGCCTCACCCGACGGCAACATATGCTCGCATCTACTGAAAGACATCAAATGCCCCACCTTCATATTGTATGGGGAAAAGGACCCTATGGTAGATCCTGTCCACGCATCTCATTTTCTTACTCATATTTCGAACTCAAGGTAAGTTATTTATATATTTATAAGTTATTTATTTTTATATATACAAGTCGGCGGATGAGAAGTTAGCCGCAGACGACACTTCGCCATGATTTGCTAAATTATTGCGCATGTGTCTACAATTCCGACGCCGTGTGTCGTAGTGGTGAGCACAAGCGTAGGGAGCGCGCGGGAGTCATGAGGTTGGCGGGCGGGTGTGCCCCGGCTCTCGTCTCTCTGGCTCCTGCGCATATCTATATTTCAGCTTTTGCGCATAACTTCCCATCCGCTGACTAGTGTGGCGCTTAGTATACTTATTGGTTCTGCACTAGCCTTTAATAGTCCACTGAAAGACGTAGGCCTTCTGACGAAGGGTGATTGGGCCACGTCCAACACGATGGCCTATTGCGAGTTGGTGGATTTACATACGCGTTCGAATTTCTTCTACAGATATAATATATGCAGGTTTCCTCACAATCTTGTCCTTCACCAAAAAGCCAGTGGTGTGAATATCCGTTCATAAATTTCGAAGAACTCATTGGTACGGCCCGGGATTTGAACCCACAGCCTCACGATATTGTAACTACCACATATTGTATCATTTTGAATTTTACGTTTCAATTCATTTTCATTCAATAAATAGTCCAGCGAAAAAAATTGGATCTTTCGCGTATTAATGTCCCTTATCCGTTTAAAAAAGTGAACCCTTATAATTTCATGTTTTTCTGAATACTTTTTTTTATTTACAGGTTGCATCTCTACCCCGAGGGAAAACACAATCTGCATTTGAAGTTTGCTGATGACTTTAACAAGAGAGTACAAGAGTTTCTACTCCAACCTTGAAATAGCTTGTGATATATTTTTTACTTTATTGTGATAGTGACTGAAATAAAAGCTAGTTTCTTTTTTGTTACTAACATGAATATTTTTATGACAATAGATTGCCTTTTGACCACATTCTGCCTATGATAAGCAGAGCACTGTGATGTATGATGTAGCACACTTACCTGCCCCCCTACCGCCTAAAGCAATAGCAATCGTTTATGACTTCATTTTAGTCATTTGGCACCGCCTATGTGACGTTAACCATCAAAGTTGTTCATTCAACGATTGCTTTCGCAATCCGCGCAAAGCAATTGATGGCTAACGTCACATAGGCGGTGCCAAATGACTAAAATGAAGTCATAAACGATTGCTATTGCTTAGGCGGTAGGGGGGCTGGTTGGTACCAGTTTATAGGTCGAACCGTGCAAGTCGGCGGATGTGAAGTTAGCTACAAGCTGCGCAATATCCAATCCTGACTGAAGCTCACATAAAGCTGCGCGTTGATTGAATATTGCGCAGCTTGTAGCTAACTTCACATCCGCCGACTTGTAGAGGTCGCGCCTGGCGATGACGATGGGAAGTGAGGCGCAGAACGCTGCGCAAAAGGCAGATATAGGTATGCGCGGAAGACAGAGAGACGAGACGACACCGGGGCACACCGGCCCGCCAACCTCATGCTTCGAAAGCATGGTCAGGCGAAGTGTCATCTGCGGCTAACTTCTCATCCGCCGACTTGAGTGGCGCGGATTATATGTTTCGGCCAATATAATTAGTATTTGGCCTACGCCAACGTGTTGGTGAGAAGAGACGGGGGGTGTCTTCTGTCGGGGTTGGGCGACTATTTGATACTAGGTTAACTATAAAGGTGCACTACAACATACCGTACCATGAACGTTCTAAGAACTTATCAGACACGGGTAATAAATCGATACGGTAACTCACATTCGATTGGGCCTATAGTCGAGAATATGTTACCGGCGCCGAACCGCTCCGTGCATGGCACGTGACGATGCTGGTCGGAGACGGAACGGTCTAGTGTCAGTCTCACATTTTAATACAAAGATATTTTTTTTTTATACTTTCCTGTTGCGGTCATTGTATGTTGATATGTTATAGTGGGCAGGTACCTTAACACTCACCACAACAATATAAACTGCATGAAACCGAACGCTCGAGAAGGATGTTTGGGTAGCGATTCATTGTATGCATATTTTAGAACTAAGACACCCGCTAATAACTTTAATTTATACTATTTCGAGATACCAAAAAGCATAGTCTTAGTATGTGTAAATTAGAGGGGAAAACTAAAAGTGTAACAAGAAATTCCCATATTTTATTTTCTTTTTTTTTTTACTTCTTATAAGCATGTTTCATTTCAGAATAAAACAATTTACAAATAACACATAATTTAAAATTGAAGTGACTCATTTAACTTACTGTACATGGCGCCTAAGGCACCGTAAACAAGCAGTATACAGTATAAAGAGTAAGGGCGACGTGTACAAGACTGTGTGGATAGAGACAGACTAGTGACTAGGGATCTCGCATTACGCTCGCTGCGCGGCGAACGCGCCGAAATCACATTGAGATGCGCCAAGTAGGCTATCCGAGCCGACACAGGCTTCTACCGCCGACCGCCCATACTGCTCATTAATATCATACTGTGATTATTGTATGGCTAATCAGAAATCACACCTCGTTTTGTTCTGATACACTTTAAATATGTTATTTCGCGACTACATTATCATACAATTGGATATGGTTAGTGAAAACAAAATTACTAAAAATGTTGCACGTTTCAGTTTACACTGCAGAATTTTGATACTGCTTTAGACAATACCAACGATGTGGTCTTGTTTCTTGTGAATAAATTATGTATTGCACTTTGTATAAAAGGACGAGTATGAAAGCTACACCAGTGTGGATCATCTGATGATTTTGTACGAGAGTAAATATCACGAGGCAGTAAGGCACACCGCATGAGCTCGTGTCGTCCGACACGATGGAAGCACAGTACAACTGTTCGCGACAACTCCATACCGTTATTAATGTATATGACTCCGCAAGTTACGATTTACAACAAACACACATTTAATAAAGAGACCTATTTCGATAAATACGTAAGAAAATAATGACAATATCAAACTTTCGCTAATCCAAGTAACCTCTCGTTCTTATCCCATAAATAATTTCTCTACAAAAATAGTATACAGTGAAGGGAACAACACTAGACGTCGCCGACAGCACCATAGCACACTGCACTGTGCCCATCCATTACTATATTACACCGAAATAAGATTACTCTTACAAATACATAACGATACAATATTACATATTATCACCGGGATTATTAACAATACAGTTTTTATTTTTTAATTTAATATGTTACGTAGTTACGTTTACAAAAACTAATGTTTTAATATAGAGAGTCAAAGGCACACACTTTGTAAAAAAATCCTACAAGTTAGTCTCAGTGTCTCTCGCGTGACGCGTCTGCGCGCCACGCGCCGACCACGCGCCGGCCACGCGCCGGCCACGCGGCCGCCACGCGCCGCTACACGTACACGGGCCCCTGGTTGTCGTTGTCGTCGAGGTTGATCTTGTTCGTGTAGCCGTCGTCGAAGAAGCGGCGGAAGGTGAACTCGAAGAACCCGTGGAAGGTCTTACCGTTGTCCAGCAGCTCGCTGTCGGACTTGTTGGAGTCGGAGCTGCCCGAGTTGCGCAGCTTGTCCGGGTCGATGGGGTCGAAGTTGGAGGTGTCGGTGGGGTATTCTATCTTGGGTATGTGCGGCGCGACCTGTCTCCGCAGCCCCTTGTCGAAGTCGATGCCCTTGAGGAAGGGGTGGTTCTTTACCTCGGTGGCGTCCTTGCCGAGCCGCGTGTCCTGCCCCGAGCACAGGCTCAGGATCAGGTCCTTGCTCTCGGGCGACAGGTTCGCCTGCTCGGGAATGTGAAGCGTGCTCTGCCAGTTTATTACCTGCACACACAAACGCGGACTTTGGTTAGTTTCGCTTTCCTTACCGAAGTTGCGGCAGGGCAGGATTAGGGATGATTTACATTAGGACGGGGAGAGCATATATTCGAATTGTGTACGCGTTCTGACGTTCAGCTTCGCTTTTTCTCCTGCTTGCTCCAGTTACAAGCGCCACGAGAACAAGTGGGAGGAAAAGTGAAGCCGAACGTCAGCACGCGTACACAATATGGCCGCAGGGGATTGCCCATAATCCCATGCATGAGGTCCCGCGCAACCAGAAAATAGATATTTTTATGGCGTTTTGTCAAAGTAATGCGAATATTTTTGCATCATTTGAATTTGGGATGAAAGCCTGCTTTTTAACTAAAGAACTTGTAATTCTTGAATATCCTAGATATGGCTATTTCCGTTTCATTTTTCTACTGACAATTTCATGCTGTGAAACCAGTCACAGCGTTAGATATATCAATTTTGCTGCAGCACTTCGAAATACGTAATCGAAGTGGCATAAAGGGGAGTAGGTATATACAAAGTTTGGTCACAAGTGTCAGTAAAGTTACTTTGAGTTGCGTCTCCGCCGGCGTGGCCGCCAGGAAGGGCGGCGAGCCGACGAGCATCTCGTACAGGATGACGCCGACGGACCACCAGTCACAGAGCTGCGTGTAGCCCTCCCGCTGCAGCACCTCAGGCGCGATGTAGTTGGGCGTGCCGACGAGCGAGTGAGCGAGACAGCGCTGGTGCTCGCGCTTGCGCCGCCTCTCGAGCGGCTTGAGCTGGTGGCAGCGGCACTCGCTCATGGCGCCCCACTCGCCGTCCACCGGGTCCATGGAGTCTTGCCGCCCGTGATCTGCCAAATTAACAGGCCATATTATTTGACCAGTAGCTCTCCGAACAGTAGTCAATAGACATGATGACTGGGTAAAAAAAAACATTACCATAATAAGTAATAAGTGTTAGATTATCAAAAAAATATTGGGCACATTTTTTATTTTGTAAATATATCAACAAATGGCAAAGATAAACCTTGTCAAAGTTGGGAGTGGGGGCCGTGACGTCACGTCTGTCACGAAAGTCTATACATTTGTTAGATACTCGTGACGTCACGCAAAACTTTAACGAGCTATATATCTTCATCAATTGTTGTTTAATTGACAAAATATAAAATATGTGTTAGTATTTTTTAATAATACCCGGGGTGTTTTGTGCCACCCCAAGTAGGACGTAAGTGCCGAACAGTAGTCCTGGCATCTGTTCAACTAAATCTTCCTATGCCTATATCTCGTTAAGTCAGGGAGAAGGACCAAAACTGAAAAACTCTAAATTTAAACAATCTTGCCCAATATTATCAGATTCGGTTCATAAATAGCACTACAGCAAATTTTTTCCCTTTTTTGGGGGAAATTGGGGAAAAAAAGGGAAAAGGAGACGATTTTTGACTAGGGGATCCCAATCCAAATTGTCTACTTCATACTGCAGAATAAATTTCAACTATACACAACAACTGCCTCGTTGGCTATGTGATTAGTGAACTTGAGTTCTGGATCAAAGAGCCCTGGATTCGATCCCCAACCAGGGCAAGCATTTATGTGATGAACATAGGTGTTTGCTCTGTGTCTGGGTGTTATTTAAGTACTATCTATATAAGTATGTATTTAAAATATGTATAAATAGTATATCAGTTTCTAGCAGCCATATCACAAGCTTTGCTTAATTTGGGCTCAGAGACAGTGTGTAAGATGTCTCCCAATATTTATTTATTTAATAATTTCAACTATAGAGACTAACCCGGTTGTTAACTAGCACGACAATGTGATGAAAAATGAAACTCACCATTCCTTTGATAATATTTGGAGTTGTGCGTCCACCGGAAACCAGTGCAGAGACCAAAGTCAGTCAGCTTGATATGTCCGTCCCGATCGATCAGAATGTTGTCGGGCTTGATGTCTCGATGGATGAAGCCCATCCTATGCACACTCTCGACGGCGCACGTCAGTTCACCGATGTAAAACCGCGCCAGGCTCTCTTCGAATATCCCCATTTTGATGAGGAGCGACATTAGATCTCCGCCCGGGATGTAATCCATCACAAAGTACAGGTTATCCTTATCCTGAAAGCTGTAGTAGAGCTTCACGACCCACTCGTTGTCGGCCTCCGCCAGAATGTCGCGCTCGGCCTTCACGTGCGCCACTTGATTCCGCTTCAGCACGTCCGCCTTCCGGAGCGTCTTCATGGCGTACAGGTGGCTCGTGTCGATCTTCCGCACGAGCGTCACCTCCCCGAACGCGCCGACCCCGATCGGCTTGATCTTGGTGAACATCGACTTGTCCATCTTGGCGCGCTTGAGTCGGATGTAGTTGGACTCCTTCTGCGAGAGCATCTTCCGCATCTGGCACTGCGCCTCGGCGCTGAGCCCGATCTTGGTCATCTCCTTCTCGAGCTGCATGCGGCGGAAGGTGCGCTGCTTGTACGACTTGAGGATGTTCTCGACGTGCTGCTCCATGAAGAACTTGAAGGCCTGCGGCGAGTAGTTGCGCACCTTGCACTCGCGCCGCTCCTCCTCCTTCTCCTTGCTGATGTTGCGGCGCTCGGGGATGGGCGACTGGTGGCGGATCTTCTCCTGCGGCTTGGGCGCGGGCCGCCGCTCCGCCGAGCCGTTGGCGCGCTCGGCGCTTGCGCCCGCCTCCTTCAGCAGGTTGTTGGTGCAGTTCTGGTTGGGACACTTGAGCTCGGTCGGCGGCTCGCCCTTGCCGTCGCAGTTGGCGTACTTAGGGTGCAGCGGCGAGTGGTGCGAGGTGGTGGTGGCCGTGTCGGCGGGCGCGGCGTACGGCGGCGGCGGCGGCAGGCCGCGCTGCACGGCCAGCGCCTGCATGGTGATGGCGTAGCTGGGCGGCTCCGTGGTGGGCACGGCGCCCGGCGACGCGGGCTTGGGCGGCAGCGGGTAGCCGGGCGGGGGCGCCGCCGCCTTCTGCTGGATGGACGTGGCGTACGAGGGCGGCGGCGGCGCGCCGGCCGCGCCCGCCGGCGCCACGGGCGCGATGGCCGTCTGCAGCACCGGCTTCTGCACCTGCGTGCTCTTCACCGACTGCATGATGATGGGCGGCTGCACGGCCTGGCGCGCCGTCCACGCCTGGATGGGCGTGGGGCGCGGCACGGCGGCCGGCGCCGGCACGGGGCTCGGCGAGCCGGCGCTGGCGCCCGAGTACACGCCGGACGAGGGGCTCTTGCGGTAGTCCTGCGAGTGCGTGGGGCTCTGGCGGTTCTGCATGGAGACGGAGTAGGAGGGCGGCGGCGGCACGGAGGCCAGCGGGTAGGGCGGCGGCAGCTCGGCGCCGCCGGCCGGGTACAGGCTGAGCGCTTGCATCTGCTGCGAGAGCTGGTGCTGCGCCTGCGGGCCGTTCTGCACGATCATGGGCCGCGCGGGCGGCGCAGGCGCGGCCGCCACGGGGCTGGTGCCGCGCGCGGGCGGCAGCGGCGGCGCGGGCGACATGCGCTTCATGAGCTGCTGCACCGAGGGCGGCACGGGCGGCGTGGACGGGCAGCGCGGCGGCGGCGGGGGCGGCGGCTCGGCGAACACGGGCGAGTACTGGCGCGCCAGCTTCTCGTGCGGCTCGCCGCCGCGCGGGCTGTCGGAGCGCGAGGAGCCGGCGCCCGAGTCGAGCGCGGGGCTGCCGCGGTGCAGGCTCATCTCGCGCTCCAGGCTCGGCTTGCGGATGAGCTTGGTGCCGAGCGCGCTCAGGTTGCCGGCCTTCATGGCGCCGTTGTGCGCCTCGTGCTGCTTGGCGAGGCAGTCGAGCGCCACGTCCACTCGACCGCCCGCGTACTTGAGTGCTCGCAGCGCTGGATCCTGGAATATACCACACATCCTATCATTTTCTAATAAAACAAATCTAAATTGTAAAGAACCCTAAGCTATTTCTCTTAGCTTCAAACATCAAATCAGTCAGAATCAGTCAGTCAGTATTTCGATTTTATGACATAACTTTAATAACACCGGTCAAAAAAAAAAAATTTTTTTTTTTGCATGGGTTTTACCTAATATATTTTGATTATATAAGCAAATCTATATCAAAAATTGCGATTACAGAATGAAAATATTTGCTTTTTAAGAAGTTATAGCATTTTTTATTTTCACGCCTGATTAATGTATGACAGTATTAAAATGCTATTAACTTCAATTAAATATATGGAATACAAGTGGGAAGTTATTGGGGACTTCAAGATGGTGTGTTTTTTGACCGGAATGCAAGGTGGGTATACGAATATAAGAAATGATGCCGTTCATTACCGTCAAAAACATTGGCCTGTACGTACTGTGTATGAAGTGGGAAAATGCAATATTAAATGGGAGGCAATTGTCGATCTTAAAACTATATTAATGCCGCCATTGCATATTAAATTGGGTCTGATTAAACAATTTGTAAAGGCTCTTAATCATGAGTCCGAAGCTTTCAAATATTTGAAGAGTTTTTTTCCAAAGCTTTCAGAGGCGAAAATTAAAGCTGGAATCTTTGTAGGCCCTCAAATAAAAAAAATCATGGATTGTGATATTTTCCCGGACTTACTTAGCAAATGCCTGGAACAGTTTTAAGGCAGTAGTTCATGATTTTCTTGGAAACCATAGAGCTGAAAATTATGACGAGCTGATCACTGACATGACTATAAATTTTTCCATCATCGGATGTAGAATGTCTTTAAAGATGCACATGTTACATTCTCTTTGGATAAATTTAAAAATAATATGGGAGCTTATTCGGAAGAGCAAAGGGAACGCTTCCATCAAGATTTAAATGGAATTTGAGAGACGTTACCTAGGCCAGTATACCGAAAGCATGATGGGGGACTATATTTGGGGGTTAATAAGAGAAACATCTACTGAACATGAAAGGAAAAGTAAAACTGTTCATTTTTAAACGTTTGGACTTTATTTTAAAATTTCTATTGTAAGAATAAACCATAAATGGATGTTTGGTATCTTTTAATAAATTATCTCTATGTCTATTTCTTATGTATTTTCATTTATTTGAATTTTCCGTTCTTCACACATAAAAACAAATTCAGAACTATTTTTTGTTATTTTTCTTATTTCTAGGTATAAAAGGAATAAAAATTAGGTATGTATAACCCGTGCGCAAAAATGTTGTAGACCGGTGTAATCTGATCATAATAACTTCACATCTAATTTTTTGACAGAACATTAGATTAGAAATGCTAAAAACCCAAATATATACATATCCTATTACAGTAACTTCTGTAATTAACTATTTGAATTTTACCATTTTTCCTGTCAATAGCATTGATGCTCAAGGTACAGTCACAGTATAACATACAGTAAAATATCTTCATACAAACGTGCCGCTCTCGGTTTGAATGTGTGCGTGCGCGCCGCGCGCCGTGTCGGCACGCGATTTCACGCACACGCTAGCATAATATATGTGGGAATAAGGTGGCGGCAGTACGGGCTGTGCAGCGCGACTGTGAGCACGTGCGTACGTTACATGACCGCTCGCGTTCGTCAACTCTCGCCGGCCACTTACCATAATATTAATTATTACGAGTATCATGACTTCAAAAAGGGGAAAAAAATATTGTAGTGTTTTTGGGTGCCTCAATAACGATTTTGCAAACCCGGACTTATCATTCTTCATAGTTCCTACTGAACCAGAAATGTAAGTACCTACTTTTACTTAAATCTTATTAGAAAATGTAGTATTGTATTTCACAGTTTATTTGCTTTATTAAGAGTGTAGCCGAGTCGCATTTTTCCATATAAATAAATTCCCAAATTTACTTCCTGAATAAGCCTTGGTGGTCAAGAGGTAGTGACACCTGCCTTACAATCGTGAGGTCGTGGGTTCGAATCCCCGGTCCCGTACCAATGATTTCTTTGGCATTTATGTACGGAATTTCACACCACTGGCTTTTCGGTGAAGGAAAACATCGTGAGGCAACCTGTTTACGTCCGTAGAAGAAATTCGATGGCGTATGTGAATCCACCAACCCGCACTGGGCCCGCGTGGTGGATATGGCCCAATCACCCTTCGTGGGTAGGCCTACGTCCTGCAGTGGACTACTAAAAAGGCTGGTACAGTACAGTACTTCCTGAATACTATGCTAAAGTTTTTTTTAAGAAGTCTAGTTTTACTATAAAACAGAGGATTGAGTACGAAACATCGTTTAGGTAAACGTATTTGTCGCGTATAGTGTAATAAGGGCAATTTCACAAAATTAATATTGCAAATTACTATTGAATTTTTTTTTCTATTGTCTTTTGTGTGAATAAAGGCTTTTTATTTTTACTAAATTTATAAATTGGTAAAATATTCCATCATAATATACTTTTTATTGCATAAATTTAGATCAAGTTCTGCTTGTTATAAAATATTAACTAAAAGTAAAAGTGACAACCGTGGGGATCAACGCAAGAGTAGGCTAATAACTCGGCGGGCGCCTTAGATAACCTACTGTTATGTATTTACTGTGGTACAGTGTAGCTTGAAATATCTTACATAATTAAAAATTAGGAATGTTTTAAATATTATCACTAACAAAATAATTATTACAAAATTAAAAGTCAAAGTTGTTTTATAAGACTGCCTCAGTGGCTCAGTGGTTAGTGACCCTAACTTCTGGATCAAAGAGGCGTGGGTTCAATCCCCACCCAGGGCAAAATATTTATGTGATGAACATAAGTATTTGCTGCGTCTGGGTGTTATTTAGTTACTATCTATATAGGTATATATTTAAAAATAAGTATATGTAGTATACTATATGTATAATATGCTTATGTGTTTAATAAATGAGTTGATATTTAAACTATAATACAAATAGCAAGCAAGCCTTTTGGATGTGTCATGTAAAATATATTTTGGCATCTAACTTCAATCTCCTACTCTTAGTAATAATCTCCTACTCTATTACTTGTGGGAACTTTTATCTATTTAATTACTTTAATAATCATTTGACATATTCATTTGCATGGATATCCTATTAATATTATAAACTGTGAGTATGTATGGATGTTTGTTACTATTTCACGCAAAAACTACTGAACGGATTGAGATTAAACTTTGCAATAATAATGCTTATACACTAGAATAACACATACACTATAATTTATAAAGATATTTCGTGAAATGCCTGGTCAGCTAGTATCAAATAAAAAGATATGTAAATACATACATAATTAAAATTATTAAGAGTGCCCTTATTAAGTACCACAGAATCAAAGACAAAAATATTATACAATTTTAAAATATAAGAGATAATTTGGAATTTTGATATTTTACTGACTGCTGGATTAGAGTGAATATACAACCATATAATTCTTTTCAAATCAAAGTCTGTCTGTCTGTATCATTTTTCTACAAAGTACTGTAGGTAAAAGTAAATACGGAACCCTAAAATGAAAAAAAAATCAAGCAAAAAGTGGTTTGCAAGTTTAAGCATTGGAACTTGAAAGATTAAGATATTGTGAATGGCCCCAGACATATGCCCCAGTTGCCCTCCCCTAAATTCAGCCCTGGGTACTAGAATGGTAAATAGTATTTAGGTGGTGAATGCTGGTAGTTTTGTGGTGCTCTTGAATGAACTATAGTTTGAAAGACTGACTGAAAAGCTTAGTTGAGTATAAGAAACCAAATTGAATGGAATATATCAACTACTGAAAATTATCAAAACAAATGTATAATTTTTAGATATCATCTATATCAAGAAATCACTTTTCTACTAAATACAATGTACTTAATTCTGATGTACAACTCACTAAATAATATCATTTGATAGACAAAAAGTTTTCTACAAGTCTTTGGATTTCAATAAGTAAGAGAGTGCTAGGCAACAATTTTAGTGCTGTCAAATTATTTAAATAATATTATTATTTTGCAACTTAAACATTCAAGGATAATGACAATGTTGATTGTTGGAAATCTATGCTTTTGATGGAAAGTAATTACCTCATCATATCCGAGCGCAATAAGCTGGTTGAGAGACTGCGGCAGCACACTCAGATCCTTATCTAGGCCATTGACAGAAGATGTACTGAACCCAGAGCTAACCCCCGAGCTGACCGTGCTAGCGGCGGACGAGCCCGGGGGCTCTGAGCTTCCAATGTTAGCAAATGGGAGTAAGGAGTTTCGTATCTCGGCAAGCGCTTTCTGGTGGTAGCCCGAGCGCGTGGCCGTCTTGCCGGGCGCCGGCGGGTTCATGGCGCCCGCGCCCGCGCCCGAACGCCTCACCCTTCACCCCACCCCTCCCATCACATGAGCACGCCCCGTCTGCTGTGCATATTTCACGCTCGCTATTCACTTTTATAACTCATTCAATGTATGTATCACTAATATATCAGTTCGAATAATATCTTCGTATTTGTTCCTTCTTATAGTCCTCTGGTCTGTGTTATCATGTTCTTTTGTAGCCTTTGACACAGTGTTATCTTCTTCAAACACTGAAATAAAATCGCAAATATTAGCAATGATCTGTTTTTTCGTGGATAAAAGCTTAGGTATGTTTAGAAGGTAACTTCAGGAGAGGAACAATCGCGGGACATACGATATAAGACCTTTATTAATAGGTAGCTGTTTTCAAACTTTAAAACAACCCAATTTTTAAAGACATTTACCAATTGGTTATACTGGGGTACAATAAAAGAATACAAATGATTCAGATACGTTTCCAATTGAACGAAAACGCACAGTAAAGAACAGAATATCAGTAACAAGATAGAGGAATGTTGAACGCGAATCAATCATGACGTGCTGTGGAATGCCAAAATTAGAGTCAGCTTTGTTTCATCTCTGATCCTTGTATATTTGAACTATGGGCTAAAATATAATAGCGCAGTGTTTACCGAAAGATTTTTCACTCTCTGCCAATCCAATTTAAAGCCACAAACGTCATAATCCCGTAAAATAAAAATTCTCTCGCAGAGCTCTCACATTACCGATGACATCTTTCTTGCACACTACAAATTACGATCACGCTTCAGAATACTTTTTTATTAATGCTATATCACGGAAATTCAATGTACTATCGTTAATAAACAAGAAATATCAGGAGAATTACGAAAACAAAGAACTTAGGAGCACAGACATGCAAGTTGGCAAACCATACAAAGCGACCATTTTGAAGAATTACCACATTCTTTTGGTTGGTAAAAGCCAGACTTTATTGACGTTCCTATATATATTTCGTAATATTATTTTGATTCATTTCATCAATAATTTTAGTGTATTAGACGAACATTGCACTAATTAATTTATTTATTTAATTTAAATAAGCAGTGAAAAAATATCGATCGCAAGTTTTGAATTTAAACTTGCAACATTGGTTTTACGTGTATCCGAACCACAGGTTGTACTAGCTCTGTGATCCGAACGAATTAGAAAAAAATTAAAGCAAAATGCACAAGCCATGCTAAGCCAAATTATGAAAAACTTAAAAATTCGCAGAAATTCAACTAGATGTCGTTAGTAGGTAGGTAGTCTTTCAATCTTTGCTTTCAATATGGTAAATGGTAATCCAAAATCTCACTCAACCCCAGATGAACTTCAGCGAAACCAAATAAAAGTTTCTGTTTACTCAGAGAACCAAGGATTTCAAATTTTAAACCAGTGATGAGGTAAAATCTTCAGTGGTGAGGCCTTTACCCAAAACTGAGACACGACAGGCTGAAAAATCCTAGATTCAGCTAGGTATAGCTTATGACAGCAGCTTCGTCCGCGTGAAAGTACTATCTCACAGGAACCTTCTATTTTTCGTGATAAAAAGTAGCCTATAGATTTCACTTTTCGACCTTTTAACTATATCTATGTTTTGTCGATCCCTTGCTCTCTTGTAGCGTGAAGGAGTAACAAACCAACAAACATTTTCGGATTTATAAAAACGCGGGCAAAAGCCCGCGGCTTCGCCCGCGTTTTTTGATTTTTATGCTATCCCACAAGAACCTTTTATTGTTTCGGGATAAAAAGTACTTAACCTATATCACTTTCCAACCTTTGAACTAAATCCATGCCAAAATCAAGTCGTGTCGCTCCGTTGCTACGTGAAAGCGTAACAATCAAACTTACATTCACATCTACTTATAAATAATATTAGTAGGGATACCTAGTACGGTCACGATCTTTTCCTTCACCAAAAAGCCGGTGGTCTGAAAGTGGTATAACCAAAATGTATAAATAGAGATGCCTAATATTATAGACAGAACCAAACTTAATGGTGTCTGTGAAGTCAACAAAAAGCTGTGCAAATCTCCACTCCTTGCGCACCTGACATATTAATAAATTGCTACTGCGCAATGACTTGCCTCGTGTTCATAGACGCCATTAATTTTGATTCGGCCTATACCTACCTACGATTCCCGCTACCACATTTTTGTTTCGCTTTTCATGTTTTTATAAATCGTCCAAACATGAAATTGATATAAATATCCTTTCCTCCCAAGTCTCGCTGAATGGTCAGTTGTCTTCGTTAATTCTAAAGTTTAAAGGTTAAATTCTAAGTCTAGTGCCTGTTTGTTTTCGTCGCTGAGATCTGTGCCTTGCTATTAAAACTTTTTTGGGATTCTTTTCGATTAGGTACATACATATTATATTACTTTTCGAATTTAAAAAACTCACATACATAGCACCTACTTACCTTCACAAACGCAATAGAGATATACCTATCTGTGTATCACCCTTCATCATATTAGGTATATTTGTTTTGCTCGAAGGACCAATAATGTCACGTCAATTTGTTTTGATCTATAGATACCTATTAGTTTCTTAAATATACAATACCTAACCAAAGCTTATTTTACGATAGCGAGTATACTGTAGTATACTGTATCGAGGTTACTGGCCGAAATCAGAAAGATCGAACAGAAATATCTGAGAATGATCTTGAAGCGGATAATGTTATTAACCTGCCCGAATTCATTATAACATGCAATGTGATATAAATATCCTGCCCTCCCAAATAGAGTGTAACATCCTTTCCTACCATGAGTAAATTTAGCACTGTCACATTTTTTATTGTATAAGTAATATAACTAAATGTTTTTTAAGTATTACGAGTGAAATAAGTAACGTATTGGTGGAAACTGTAATGTTATTTACCAAGGAATTAAAGAATTTAATTGAATAATAACTACATTATTATCTGCACGCAAAGGTGTACAGACAGGGTTGTTTCTAATCAATTAGCATCCTTTTAGGGGCTTATTTTGAACATCAAAACTAACATCTTTTTTTCTACGACGTTTATCAAAATTAAGAAAAAAATGCTGTTCCATAGAAAAATATCGTTCACCCTCGACAAAATGTATAAAAAAAATATTTTAGGTACTTACCTATAGGGACGAATACTTTCTATACTGCGAGGAAGGTTATTCGTTTCTACTGTTTCTAGACTTTCGAGAACCTCCTAGGTATGATTATGCAAGTATGACGCAATGTGGGTTTCATAGTACCTAAGTCAAACAGGTAAGCTATTTTAACCTCCCTACCTATTTAATAACAAGGGGAAGAAATATCTACCTAATACTACCTATTCGTCGCTGTAACTGTTGTAAGTGTAAGGCTTCGCTGTCGCCCTCGCACCCAAGCAAATCAAGCCGGCTTAGGCCACATGACTCCCCTCCCCACCTACCATAATACCTATTAAGTAGGTATCTTAAAAAAATGTTTGTCGCGTTTTTACGACGACTTCTAGCTAAAATAAAATCTAAAATGGGTCGATGTAGATTTCAGCGATGGCCTTCCTTGAATCAGAATAATAAAAGAAATACCTACTGCGGTAGGTATGGGTACTGGGACTACTGGGCCAGCGTCGATTGTATGAATCCTGTTTGTTCACCTCCGTGGTAACAAAAACCCAGTAATAGGGCCTATTCTGTGCAAAAACCTGATGGTGAATGGGGCCTGTAAACATTTTAAGGACCAAACTCAATCTAATTCACCATTTGGCTATTCTCAAAGCTCTTAGACATACCTACTACTTTGATTATTTACTTGACCTCCTAGGCTCCTACTATTCTTCTTTGAACTGTAGAAAGTTTCTCGGCACAGCACAGCAAACTAATCTTTAAAATTAATCTTTTAATCTGCTTTTTCGCACAGCGAAAATGGCGCACTAGTATAGGAAAAACATACCTAGTATAATCTTTGACTTACCTAATAATAGCCATACCTACCTATACAGAGTTATCCAGAACTGGTGTACTAAGGCGAAAGGAGGTGATTCACACCATTATTATGAACAACTTTTACTATGGGGCAACCCAGAATTCCACTAAAAACAGCTGTTTCATATGTTTTGTCGATTCCGAGCTGCAGTTTTGGATGGAACAGCTGTTTTTTTGGATTTTCGGATAGGCTCCATAGTTAAGTTGTTCATAGTGAATGTATTAATTAGGTTCCTTTCCTTCCTTTTGGCTTATTACAGGATAAACAGATCTTTGATTATTTACAAGTAAATACTCTAAGAAACAGATATTATGTGTACCTACCTCACTCGTACCTAGTAGGTAGAGAGGTGCAATAGGTAGGTACTTACCAACAAAAGTAAAAAATAAAACTCGTGTAAAGCTTTTGCGTAGGTATGTAGTTTTGGGAGCATTTAGGTGCGTTGTACCGAATTTCCCGACAAACAAACCCAGTTTATCGATTGGCATGATTCCGCAGAAATTGTGCGCACTTGCCTTGTCTGCGCGAAATTATTGTTATTGTTTAGAGCCAGACTGGTCGCAACACGTCAGAATACAAAGAAACGATAAGCACGCATGCGTCGTGTTCTAGAAAAAACATTATTGCCGTTTCACTGTTATGTGTACAACAGAAAGAAATAACAGATTCATTCGGTAAACTTCGGCTCGTTTCGGATGTCATTGATTGAACTCGAAGTCGTTTCTATAAAAAGGGTTCGTCGCCATTTTGTAGACACATTTCAAAACGAGTTATTGAAAGAGAAACAAGTGAATTTTAGAATTGTTTTGTAGAGAGAGTGAATCATTCCATTGATATTTTGTGTAATATTTTAAGAAAAATTCTAGTGAGCGAAAGGTGAGTGTATTCTAGAAATTAATTGCAAACTGAACTAGTTATTTACTTAAATGTTCTTAATTATACTTATTCATTGTCTGATATAGGTTGTCACGCCTCGTTTACCAAATGCGCAGTTAGTCGAGTTGCCTAGTACGCCATTTTGAATAGAGTCTTCAGTCTCATCATATTCATTTTGTGACACAAATACATAATTCGATATAGAAAAGCCTTTATTAAAAGCCTTTATTAAAGCCTTTATTATCATCGTTTTTGTAAGTAGATGTACCTATATCTAAATTAATATTTATATTATGTATTTAGGCACAGATACGTAAATACCTACAATTACAGTGAATTATTGTCTTCTGAGGGGAAAGTGCCATAAGTACAATTATCGTGTTTTTACCGTGTTGGCTAATTTTGACTCTGAATTTAAAAGGTGGGGTCGTGAGCTCTAAATGTCGAAAAGGTAAATATTATAGTACCTACCACATTTTCCAAAGGACCCTTAGATTACCAAATGATACAGAATAGGTACTTATTTTAATACCTATTTTATATTAGTTTATTACTGCGCAGTTGGTAGGTGGAGAAATAAGGTTTCATCTACATACTAGCAGGCAATATAATACATATAACAGTAACTGTTCGTGCTTGTGTTCGGCTATATAAGGTACTTTTTCCTTTGGCTAGACAAAAGTAGGTACTTAAGTAATTAGCACAGAATGAGAAAACAACGGATCTGACCTAGTTACAAAATAGCTGTTGGTAGGTTGGTACAAATAACACTCTGGTAAAACTCATGGTGAAATACTGTTAGTATGATATAATTATTCACGTTTTCCTGTTATTGCACCAGATTTTTTGAGTAAACATGCTCGGATGAGTGGATAGTTTTTGTTGTGTCCATCTAGAAAGATGAGTCATTATTATTTACCTACATCGCGTGATGTAGGTAAATACCTAAAATGATGACGAGTAGAATATATCGCGTGATATTGTGAAATTTGTTATGATAAAAATGATATATTTGTTGAATGTTTGTGATTTTATCGAACCATGTTTTATGTACCTATACCTATGCGGACTTATATTTTATCGTTCAGACGAAATTATAATAATTTTGTGTGCTCTTGAGGTTGAGCGTTAAAATAAACCTCTAGGTACTACTAAAGATGCGCGATACGAATCGATATTATGTTGTATCGATACAAAGCAATGCGATATATCGATATTTTGCATCGATACACGACCATACGATACGCATCGATATATCGTATCTCTATAAATGAAATAAATAAACGATTTAAAAATTCCGAAAAAGTGCATATTTTGGCCATTTCTACGATTTTGGATCCCAGGTTCAAAAAAATTTATTTCACCGACGCTCAGGCTTGTGCTAAAGCTTTAAATGACATATCAGATTATTACAGAACCCGCAACGTCTGTCTAGACTTTTGTTTCTCCGAAGCCTAACTTCGTCTCAGTGGCAATTGTAAAAATTTCATTTTTCAGTTGGTTTGGTTTCAGAACAATATATTACTTTTCACTGCTTAGAGTATTTTTTTTCATTTATTTTACCCTGTTTATAAAGTTTATAAATATCGTTACGTATCGAAAGTATCGATACAAAACCCTGCGATATATCGCTGGATCGATACAATTGATTGCGATACGTATCGATACGCTGTATCGATACAAATGATTATTTTGAACATCTCTAGGTACTACTACCTACATCCTTCCTGTTTTATTACTTAGGTTGGTTGAGCAATAAAATCGCGCGTGCGTATTTATTCGTGACCTCGCTTTGTTTCCTTTGTTTATGAAATGTTATTCCGATAATATTTTGTAGCAAACTTCCAAAGTAGAAAGCTTGTATGCTCATAGATATATTTTACTAAATTTTGATTTTTATTTCTTTCTAGATCACCATGCAGATCTTTGTGAAGACTTTGACTGGCAAGACCATCACATTGGAGGTTGAGCCTTCTGATACTATTGAAAATGTGAAGGCCAAGATCCAAGATAAAGAAGGCATTCCCCCAGACCAACAGCGTCTTATCTTCGCTGGAAAACAGTTGGAAGACGGGCGCACACTGTCCGATTACAACATCCAGAAAGAATCTACTCTCCATCTGGTTCTACGTCTGCGAGGCGGTATGCAGATCTTTGTTAAGACTCTGACAGGAAAGACCATCACTCTTGAGGTTGAGGCTTCTGACACCATTGAAAATGTGAAGGCGAAAATCCAGGACAAAGAGGGCATTCCTCCAGACCAGCAGAGACTTATCTTCGCCGGTAAGCAGCTCGAAGATGGCCGCACATTGTCAGACTATAACATTCAGAAAGAATCCACATTGCACTTGGTACTGCGTCTGCGTGGTGGCATGCAGATATTCGTTAAAACTTTAACTGGGAAAACAATAACACTGGAAGTTGAACCCTCTGACACAATTGAAAATGTAAAAGCTAAAATTCAGGATAAAGAAGGCATCCCTCCAGATCAACAGCGACTCATATTCGCTGGTAAGCAGCTGGAGGATGGACGCACTTTGTCTGATTACAACATACAGAAAGAATCCACTCTCCATTTAGTACTGCGTCTCCGAGGTGGTATGCAGATTTTCGTTAAGACGCTGACGGGAAAAACAATCACACTTGAAGTTGAAGCTTCTGACACTATTGAAAATGTTAAGGCGAAAATTCAGGATAAAGAGGGCATTCCTCCTGACCAGCAGCGACTTATCTTTGCTGGAAAGCAGCTCGAAGATGGACGCACTCTGTCCGATTACAACATTCAAAAGGAATCTACTCTTCACTTAGTACTGCGTCTTCGAGGCGGAATGCAAATTTTCGTCAAAACCTTGACTGGTAAGACCATCACTTTGGAGGTCGAAGCTTCAGATACGATTGAAAACGTCAAAGCTAAAATTCAAGACAAAGAAGGAATCCCGCCCGACCAGCAGCGACTCATTTTTGCCGGCAAACAGCTTGAAGACGGACGCACTCTTTCCGATTACAATATCCAGAAAGAATCTACTCTTCATCTGGTGTTGCGTCTTCGAGGTGGTATGCAAATTTTCGTGAAAACGTTAACGGGAAAAACAATCACCTTAGAAGTCGAAGCATCAGACACAATTGAGAATGTGAAAGCCAAAATTCAGGATAAGGAGGGCATTCCTCCTGACCAGCAACGACTTATCTTTGCCGGAAAACAGCTTGAAGATGGACGCACGCTGTCCGACTATAACATTCAGAAAGAATCCACGCTACACTTAGTACTTCGTCTACGAGGTGGTATGCAAATCTTTGTTAAGACATTGACAGGCAAAACTATAACTTTAGAAGTCGAAGCTTCTGACACAATCGAGAACGTCAAGGCTAAAATTCAAGATAAGGAAGGAATCCCTCCTGACCAGCAGCGTCTTATTTTTGCCGGCAAACAACTTGAAGATGGCCGCACTTTGTCTGACTATAATATTCAGAAAGAATCTACACTTCATCTGGTATTGCGTCTACGAGGTGGTATGCAAATTTTCGTAAAAACGTTAACTGGAAAAACGATCACCTTAGAAGTCGAAGCTTCCGACACAATCGAAAACGTCAAGGCTAAAATTCAAGATAAAGAAGGAATCCCTCCTGACCAGCAGCGTCTTATTTTTGCCGGCAAACAACTTGAAGATGGCCGCACTTTGTCTGACTATAATATTCAGAAAGAATCTACACTTCATCTGGTATTGCGTCTACGAGGCGGTATGCAAATTTTCGTAAAAACGTTAACTGGAAAAACGATCACCTTAGAAGTCGAAGCTTCCGACACAATCGAGAACGTCAAGGCTAAAATTCAAGACAAAGAAGGGATCCCTCCCGACCAGCAGCGTCTTATTTTTGCCGGCAAACAACTTGAAGATGGACGCACTCTGTCTGACTATAATATCCAGAAGGAATCTACACTTCATCTGGTATTGCGTTTACGAGGCGGTATGCAAATTTTCGTGAAAACACTAACTGGAAAAACAATCACCCTTGAAGTTGAGGCATCAGACACAATCGAGAATGTAAAAGCAAAAATTCAAGACAAAGAGGGCATTCCTCCCGACCAACAGCGACTAATTTTCGCCGGAAAACAGCTAGAAGACGGGCGCACGCTTTCTGACTACAATATTCAAAAAGAATCAACCCTTCATCTAGTATTACGACTTCGAGGTGGTATGCAAATCTTTGTAAAAACACTGACTGGTAAAACAATCACCTTAGAAGTTGAAGCTTCAGACACAATCGAAAACGTTAAAGCTAAAATCCAGGACAAAGAAGGAATTCCTCCAGACCAGCAACGATTGATCTTTGCTGGTAAACAACTGGAAGATGGACGTACATTGTCAGACTACAACATTCAGAAGGAATCCACACTTCACTTAGTATTGCGTCTACGAGGCGGTATGCAAATTTTTGTTAAAACATTAACAGGCAAGACAATCACACTGGAGGTTGAGGCTTCGGACACAATTGAAAACGTCAAGGCTAAAATTCAAGACAAAGAAGGGATTCCTCCTGACCAGCAGCGGCTTATTTTTGCTGGCAAGCAGTTGGAAGATGGGCGTACCTTATCCGACTACAACATTCAGAAAGAGTCTACTCTTCACTTAGTCTTGCGTCTGCGAGGAGGCATGCAGATTTTCGTCAAAACCTTGACCGGCAAAACAATCACATTGGAAGTCGAAGCTTCAGATACAATTGAGAATGTTAAGGCCAAAATCCAGGACAAGGAAGGGATTCCTCCGGATCAGCAGAGACTTATCTTTGCTGGGAAACAGCTAGAAGATGGGCGTACTTTGTCAGACTACAATATTCAAAAAGAATCCACTCTTCATCTGGTGCTTCGTCTACGAGGTGGTATGCAGATTTTCGTCAAAACTCTCACCGGCAAAACCATCACTTTGGAAGTTGAAGCTTCAGACACAATCGAGAATGTAAAAGCTAAAATTCAGGACAAAGAAGGCATTCCTCCAGACCAGCAGCGTTTGATCTTTGCTGGCAAGCAACTGGAAGACGGACGTACGCTATCTGACTACAATATCCAGAAAGAATCCACACTTCACTTGGTTCTCCGACTGCGCGGTGGAATGCAGATTTTTGTTAAAACTCTTACTGGAAAAACCATAACGCTTGAAGTGGAAGCCTCTGATACGATTGAGAATGTAAAGGCTAAAATCCAAGACAAAGAAGGTATACCCCCCGACCAGCAGCGCCTCATTTTCGCAGGCAAGCAGCTTGAAGACGGACGCACCTTGTCTGACTATAATATTCAAAAGGAGTCAACATTACATCTTGTGCTTAGATTGAGAGGTGGAATGTAAACAATAATTTCCAAATTAATTAAATGAAAATATTTCTCCGATTGAAAATATGTTTTTTATTCTGAACTTAGCTCATTATTTTTACTAGTAAATATAGGTAATAGGTAAAGAACTTTTATCCTAAAAAAATTATTACATTTATGATTTCCAGCTTTTTCATGCTCAGTACCAAATAGCATGGAAAAATGGGGTGTAAAAGTATGACTATGAGGGGAGACCTTATCCTTCAAATAATAGTATGAAAAATATTATTTTACAGATATCAGTGAAAAATATACATGAGTCATGACATAGGCAGAGCTAATATAACACTCCTACTCCACCTTCATTGCTCCACATACAAATTAAGTTACTCCTTGCTGTCAATGTTACATGAACTTAAAGCCAAAGAGATTTTTTTTAAACTAGAACAGAGCTCATGTTTCTGTAAATAATAAACAGAGCTAATACAACCTGATGTTTTTTCGCTTTTCCCAATGCGACGCGGACGTCCGCGTCCGACAGATCTGTTTCCGGGTCCACCTTGCTCTGAATCCGTACCATGAGCTCTAACGCAATCCTAAATTGGTTCGCAATGGCTTTGGATACGTCAATTTTGAATTACCTATACTTTTTGTCAAAACTAAACAGAACTAAAGTTAGCTACAAACTGCGTAATATCCAATCCTGCCTGAAGCTCGCACAACGCCGCGCATTGATTAGATATTGCGCAGCTTGTAGCTAACTTCACATCCGCCAACTTGTGTGGCGCGTCATATACCTACTCTGCACTAGAGTAAAAAATGTTACGTTGCGCTAGGCGAGAATAATAATTATGCAATGTAATTTTTAATACTTACCCTACCTACTTCTTACTGGGTAGTGTGGTAGAGGAGTTCCTCGTGGACCAATTGCTTTCGCACAACTAGTTGGACATCCAAAATAGTACCTACTCTCATAATTTTCCTCTCATCTACCAGTAGAAATTCATTCACAAAATTCTTTAAAAAGCAAAATTTTGACTTGTGACCTTTCGTTCTTCGTGTGCGATGAGTTAGTACTCAATTACAAAATTAACATATGTAATTAAAACAATCGGTTGAAAACGGAATAGCTAGAATAGCGAAAGAGCTACAGGGAAATATATATAGGCCGAATCAAACTTCTTGGCGTCTGTGAAGTTAGCTACAAGGTGCGAAGATCCCCTCTTGCGCAGCTGACATAAGGAATTTGCTGTTACTGGGTAGGGTAGGTACACAATAAGGAAGTTTCCTTTATCATAAAAACTAAAAATAATTATATACATTTAAAGACGTTAGAAATATATTAGATACAGTGAAAACAATACTCGAATATCTTAATAAATGACGGAGTTATGGATGTCTAAACATGACCGCACGAAATCAATAAGACCCGCGACGGATTTATGCGTGTGACGTCATCCGACCCAGGAGTCGCGCCGTGGGTTAAGCGCACGTTAGGCGGGAGTAAGGAAAAAAGGAAATAAAGTGCTTCATTCTATACCGGGTATTTTTCTAAGCCACGAATACGTTCTAGGACATCATAGTACTCATCTTTATGTTATGATCAACATTTACTATGGGTTATCCAAAACTTCTCAGCCTAATATTTGTTTTTACAAAGTTCTTGTAGGTAATAGGTTTTTTCAGGACTTATTTTTTAGTTCCGAAAATGACAGATGTCAAAGTGACAGCTGCCATTATATCGCATATTATTATAGTATTCCTACTAGAGTGGCATGACAGATGTCATCCAAAATAGTAGATCTCGTTGAGCTCTATCAATTTTGTGCCTAAAGTAACGGTCTAGAAACGACAGTTACGGAGATAAATTACTTTCAAGAGCTGTCATCCGAAATATAGATCTTGTTGAGTTCTATCATTTTTGTGAAGACAGCAATGGTCTAAAATCCTTAGTTATAGAAATAAACCGCATTTAAGTTTGACAGCTGTCACTTTGAGACCTGACATGTCATCCTAGTATGGATTCTAGAATATGACAGCTGTCACTTTGTTCAGTCATTTTTAGGGTTTCATAGTAAAACGAGGAACCCTTAATACTTCGTTATGTCCGTGTAACGGACGGACGTCGTTTATAGACCATATTTAAAACTTTTCCTGAAAATTATTTTGAGCACTGTGGAATCATAAATTTTTGAGCTATAAAGGAAAATTGAAATTTTTAAACATTAGAGTTTATCGACCTCACAAGTATATTTCATACAAACAATAACACTTTATTAGACAACCACATTACAAAAAAAAACAAATTACAGGGACAAAACAATACAATTTATAGGTTTCTAACTGGTGACCTTATCGCTTTAAGCGATTTCTTCCAGGCAACCAAGAATTCATACTAATTTCAATTTTGTTTATTTATAGAAAAATGTAGCTTACAGCACTTAATACTAGGCGTTACATTCTTTATCCTAAAAACTACGAATTAAAATATTACATAAAAATAGAACAGAATATATTTAAACATGAAATAAAATTAATAGAAGCAACAACGTATTATTATTATTTTTTACGCTAACTATAAATTTTGAGATTACAATTTGTCTTCTTCGCAATACGAAAGAATATTTTTAGCAATGGTTGTTAAATGCTAAATTACGTTTTCCTAGTAATCAACTATCTTACAAATTGTTTTTTATCATCATCATAATCATCGTCACGTCTATGGAAGCCTATCATACGCATGTCTCGACACGCACTTGACAAGTTATTGGAACTAGAAAATAAAAGCCTTGAAAAAATTATCTAAAGTATTTTATTTGAACAAATTATATTACGCTTCACCAGTTCTAGCTAGCTAACCGTGTATAGAGGATCAGTCCCAGACTCTGACACCAGAGCTAGCCACCCTGCCTATACAAACTTACTTACTTAGTCCCATAGTAAAATTTGGCCATAATATACAATAATATCTTAGTAAAGAACCTTACCATTTTTATGATTATTAAGAATATATTTACCTGTGAAAGTTGTGCATTTTGAGAACTTATTACAAGAAAATGTATACTTGCGAGGTCTACTGTTTGGAGAGCTACTAGTTAATAGTTACAGATGTAAAAACCGCAGTACACTAGACACATACACCAAGTCTTGCTTCATTTACATATAAAGTTAATTTATTCACGACAAAATTGTGGGAATGCTGACTTTTTATTCGTTATATAAGGGGGTTAGTCCCATAGTAAATGTCGATCATAACATAAAGATAAGTACAATGATATTCTAGAACGTATTCGTGGCTTAGAAAAATACCCGGCATAGAATGAAGCACTTTATTTCCTTTTTTCCTTACTCCCGCCTAACCCACGGCGCGGCTCTGGAGCCGGATGACGTCACACGCGTAAATCCGTCGCGAGGTTTTTTGATTTCGTGCGGTCATGTTTAAAAATTCATAACTCCGTCATTTTTGAAGATAATTGTAAAATAAAAACACCATAATTTATTGCAGACTTAGTGTAAGTATAATAAAAATAAAACTAGAAAACTTCCTTATTATCAGGCTGTACATTCCTCTGTACAATACGTGTCGTACAATACTGGCCGGCCATTATCACCTCGTGCAAATAATGTACAGCCCGTATTTTGCGACCCAATAATGTACAGCGTGATAAAATGTGTCCCGATGAAAAGGACACAAAATACCATGCTGTACATTATTGTGTCGCAAAATACGGGCTGTACATTATTGGCACAAAAAATATTTGCTCCTATGGGTTGGTTTGTCTGTTACTTCTGTCAGTTCCACAGAGATATACTAAGCCCCACACAAGTGGGCGGATGAGAAGTTAGCCACAGATGACACTTTGCCGTGATTCGCTAATTTTTGCGCATGTGTGCACAATGCCGACGCCGTGTGGTTTAGTGGTGAGCACGGGTAAAAGGAGCACGTGGGGGGCATGAGGTTGGCAGGCAGGTGTGCCCTGACGTCTCGTTGCTCTGGCTCCCGCGCATACCTTTAATGTATCATTAACTCGTAATAAGGACAGGTTGTTTCTGGCGCTTCGCCGACCGCTGCCGCGGCACGCTCGCTTCGCTCGCTCGGCTCGCGCATTGTTGTCACTGTTCAAACCTAACCTAACCAACAGAGTCGAATTACCTTAGATTATCATGCCGTACATTATCATGTCGTGAATTACTGGGTCGTACATTATTGGCTCCCGACATTCTCTTAACTCTTTGATAGCCAGTGGCGCCAGTGCACAGAGCAGTACTCTACTCTCGTCCGGGAGTCTTGATATTTGTATATTGCGTCGCGTCTCTTTCTTTTTAATGCAAAGGACTGATTAATATCGAATTTCTACAGTAAATCTGCATTATTTTATAAACCGCTATTTAAATTGTGTGTTAAGATCAATGTGACTGCCCTGCGAGTATAGTAATTTTGGTGTAAATATAAACCATGCTGCGAAAAGTTATTCTGATATATTTTCTATTTTTACCATATTTTGTGGCCCCCGAAGATGGCTCTGTTTACGAATATACTCCCAGCAACTTTAGATATCAGATAGAAGAAATGGATGGGAACTTCATAATGTTTTATGCTCCTTGGTAAGTTGAATTAAGTAATCAATATTTTACGCATGAACCCGGCTCGTCCTTTAATACACAGTTTAATTTCTATGAATACACTGACTGCAATAATTTATGCAAACCGCAGTAATGTGCATAACTTTGCCTGATCTTGCAATATATTTAAATAATAAACTATCAACTTTGCATCATACAACTATGAACCTTAACATGCCATGTATAGGTATCGCCACACAAGTCGGCGGATGAGAAGTTTGCCGCAAATGACACTTCGCCGTGATTCGCTAATTATTGTGCATGTGTGCATAATGCCTACGCAGATGGCGAAGTAGTGAGCATGGGCGTAGGGAGCGCGCAGGAGGCATGAGGTTGGCGGGCGGGCGTGCCCCGGCGTCTCATCTCTCTGGCTCCCGCGCATACCTATATTTTGCCTTTTGCGCAGCGTTCTGCGCCGAACTTCTCATCCGCCGATTTGTGTAGCTCGGATTATAATATCTAATTAAATATTAGAGTATGTATGTAACTATAACGATACCTTTAAAATAATAAGCTGATCTGTAGGTGCCGTCACTGTACTGAATTCCATCCGATATGGGCAGAACTGGCAGAGTTGGTGAATACAAGGGACTCCAAATTTGCCATAGCTCAGGTGGACTGCACTCAGCACTTGAAGCTGTGTCAAGAAACTGATATTACAGGTACTTAATTATTACACATCATCTCAGCTATAACTTCCTAATAAGTAAATGGTTACAGGGCTACTCAGAATGGTGCTTTTTTTGTATCTGTCTATGAATTAATTTTTTGATTGTTAATGTCTAACTTGTATTCTAGTCTTTCAATTGCTTATAGTAAGTTAACAAATGTGACAACATTTTTAATATTGTGCCGTTAAGATAAAGCTAAAAGACTGGTTATTAATTAACACTATCATAAGACGAGATAAAGGACATGTCTGTTCTTAGGATATTGTTAATAGCCAGTCTTTTAGCTTTTGCTAAGAATCAGCTTCTTTGAGAAATTTATTTATTTATTTATTTGTTTACTACTTCTTCTTCAATTCTAATTTGAATTGGGGGCGATAAGTCCCGCACCGATGTCCCGCATGGGGTGTTTTGTGCGTTTCCCTCTCCAGCGTCTACCCGAGCCAGCCCAGCTCCTTATAATAACAAAGCGTGGCTAAATGGTGGCATTACTGCACCAGTAGCTTAGATGGTGAATGAAATGATCAATTCACTATCAAGATCATCATGCCTGCATTTCTTAGGTCTTCCCTGGCTGCATGTTCCAACAGCCCACTCCGTATCACTCCCACTCCTTGTAGTCTAAAGAATGTTAAGTAAGTTCGTATAGGCCAGGTGGCCTGGTGTCAGAGTTTTAAAGCCGCTTAAAGGCCTCTGACATGGCTTAATAGTCACAACCAGGGCCTACAATTTAACGTGTCATCCGAGCTATGGTAGTGCCTAGTTTTAAATTCCACCTGTGGTCACCCATCCAAAGACTGATTGTGCTGAATGTTGCTTAACTTTGGTGATCATTGACAGACATCTAGTCATAAGCACTACAGAATACTACTAAAGAATGCTAAATATATTTTTTCAGGATATCCCACACTGCTGTATTTCCACAAGAATTCATTTTCGCCTGTAGAATACAAAGGAACAAGAGACTTGCCGTCACTCACACTGTTTCTAAGCGAAGTTTTTACAATCAAGACTGAGGTATACCAGCTTATATGCTATAACCAACTTATCTGAAGGCATGGCCAAATCAATTGCGAATCACGCGAAAAAAAAGGTTCTGAATGCGCTATATTCAGACCTCTTACAACCAGACTTGATTATGACTATGGATTTTTTATATGGATAGTCATATATTCATAATAATAGCAGTGGATGTCCTACCGCTGATAATGATGTTGATGGTGAAATGAGGGATTTAATATATTCTTTTATGAATGTTAAGAAAAAATCGAACAATATATCCCATAGATAACTGCACAAATAACTTAGCTGTTTCGTATATGTAGGACTGATATAAACCCAATTACTTGATAAGGACAAGTCTTTGAAATGATAATGAGAATACATATAGACTGCTTTGTTGTAGGTTTACTTGATATGTTCATAAAAACTTGTTTTATAATACAGTCTGCATTTAAATTCATTCATTACCTAATGTGTTAAAAGTTTTAATCTGTATGAGTTTTTTTAATCATGGATAAGGTGGTGGATATATGGAGTGAATAAGGGTTTTAGTCAGCAGCGTTTATTTTATACTAGCTGCGCCCTGTGGTTTCATCCGCGCAGCTCACGATTGTGTTGGGTACAATACTGAGTAAAATGTCTTAGTGGCAATTTACATTTACATCAGGTAGGTATATCTGAAAAGCCGTGGTGTTCCAGTGTAATGACACCCGCTTTACAATCGTGAGGTCGTGGTTTCAAATCCCGGTGGCCCTACCAATGAATTCCTTGGAATTTATGTACGGAATTTCATTCCACGGGATTTTCGGTGAAGGAAAACATCGTGAGGCAACCTGCATACGTCCGTAGAAGAAATTCGATGGCGTATGTGAATCCACCAACCCGCACTGGGCCAGCGTGGTAGATATGGCCTAATCACCTTTCGTGGGTAGGCGTACGTCTTGCAGTGGACTATTAAAAGGCTGATACAGTACAGAATAGTTATATCTTACACTGATAAGGCGCATCATTGTTGTTTAGTGTAGGTATCCTACTGTGGGTAGGCCTACGTAATGCAGTGGGCTATTAAAAAAAAGGCTTTTACAGTAGGAAACTATTATTAACTATCAATTTTTCTCATGTTACTTTGAAGCTATTTTCATCTGCAACCACGAAATGTGGAAAGACAGTAAAGCAGGTTGAAGGTTGCGCAGCAGCATTTTTGGTGCTACCTTAAGGAGCAACTCATGTAGCAAGCTTGGGGAAGCGTTTTTACGCTCTACAGGGCGGAGACTCAAAATACCCACAAATTAGGGCGTACGGCTGATAGGACTCAATTTGGCCGCCATTACATACATAGTTTATTCTTCACCAAAAACGGCACACCCGATTTCAATCATAGGTACAAAATTCAAATAGTTCGCTCAAATCGATGTGTACCATTTTTCTTTAAAAAACGACTAATTAACTGAATGAAATCACAAACCATAACATTATTTAGGTATGTAATTCGTTTATTCTTGATTTCTAAAAAACTGCTCGTCAAATGAAACTACCTCTGAAGTACCTATGATGTAGCAAACAAATAAAATCAACAAAATCTGTTCATAATTGTCCAAATAATCGCGTAACTTACATACACAAAAAACATACCGCTGAATTAAAAAACTTCCTTTTTGAAGTCGGTTTAAAAGCATCGGTATGCATCATGCACTCATGCGTAATGACAATATAATTTCCGCACTTTCTTAGGTAAATAAATGCTCACTATTAAACCAATGGGTGCTAAATTCTTTAGACCCCGTCGTACAAATAGACCTCAAAAATTTTCCGATCAAACTCTAAATCTTATGGCCGAACGACGCTTACAGAGACTGCAGTCTTCCGATGATGCAAAGTCATATAGGCAGCTCAATAGACAAATTTCAAAATCCGTACGGCGCGACATTCGTCTCTTTAATACTAAACATATTAAGGAGACAATAGAGCAGAACAAAGGCTCCAAAGTGTTCGCGAGGAATTCGTCTATTGGGCAAAGCCAGTTGACAAAGCTGAAGAGAGAAGATGGCAGTGTAGCGTCGACCAAGGCAGAGGTATTGGAGGAGATCGAAAGGTTCTATGGACAGCTATTCGCTTCGGTTGCTAAGCCTGTTAGTAGCGCGGCCAAAGATCCAAGAGCCAAGCTGACCCGACACTTCACCGAAGATATCCCGGACATCAGCCTGTACGAGATTAGAATGGCCCTGAATCAGCTTAAGAACAACAAGGCGCCGGGTGACGACGGTATCACATCAGAGCTGCTGAGAGCGGGTGGAACACCGGTACTAAAAGTCCTCCAGAAGCTTTTCAACACCGTCGTCCTCGAAGGCATCACGCCAGAAGCATGGAACAGAAGCGTAGTGGTGTTGTTTTTCAAGAAAGGTGACAGCACCTTATTGAAGAACTACAGACCCATCTCGCTTCTGAGCCATGTTTATAAGCTGTTTTCAAGGGTCATTACGAACCGTCTCGAGCGCCGGCTTGATGACTTTCAGCCTTGCGAACAAGCCGGTTTCCGAAAAGGCTTTAGCACCATGGACCACATTCATACGCTGCGGCAGGTTATACAGAAGACCGAAGAGTATAATCTGCCACTTTGCTTAGCGTTTGTGGACTATGAAAAAGCCTTTGATTCGGTCGAGAATGGGCTGTGCTCGAGTCTCTCCAACGATGCCGTATTGACTATCGGTACATCGAAGTATTGAAGTGCTTGTATAGTAACGCCACTATGTCAGTCCGAGTACAGGAAGAGAGCTCTAAGGCGATCCCTTTAAAAAGAGGCGTAAGACAGGGAGACGTAATTTCTCCGAAACTGTTTACGACTACTTTGGAGAACGCCTTCAAGCTCCTGGAATGGAAAGGATTCGGCATCAATATCAATGGCGAATACCTCACTCACCTTCGGTTTGCCGACGATATAGTAGTCATGGCAAAATCGATGGAAGAGCTCAGCACGATGCTCGAAGGCCTCAATCGGGTTTCTCAACAGGTGGGTCTTAAGATGAACATGGATAAGACGAAAGTCATGTGTAATTCCCATGTTTTACCCACCCCGATTTCTGTTGGAAACTCGGTTCTTGAAGTCGTTGACCTAGGACAAGTAGTACAGTTAGGTAGGTCCGACTTCAACAAAGAGGCCAATCGCCGAATCCAACTCGGATGGGCAGCGTTCGGAAAATTGCGTAGCGTCTTTTCGTCCGACATACCTCAGTGCCTCAAGTCGAAAGTTTTCGACCAGTGTGTGTTGCCAGTGATGACTTATGGCACAGAAACGTGGTCTCTCACTATGGGCCTTATTAGTAAGCTCCAAGTAGCCCAACGAGCTATGGAGAGGGCTATGCTCGGAGTCTCTCTGCGGGATCGAATCAGGAATGAGGAGATCCGTAGAAGAACCAAAGTTACCGACATAGCCCAACGGATTAGCAAGTTGAAATGGCAATGGGCAGGGCACATAGCGCGGAGGACTGATGACCGGTGGAGTCGAAAAGTTCTCGAGTGGAGACCACGTACCGGCAAGCGCAGCGTAGGACGTCCACCCACAAGGTGGACAGATGATCTCATTAAGACCGCAGGATCGCGCTGGATGCAAGCCGCTATCAACCGGTCTTATTGGAGATCCATAGGGGAGGCCTATGTCCAGCAGTGGACGTCCTTTGGCTGATGGATGGATGGATTAAACCAATTATTTTCGCAGTACCTACGTAGTAAGTATTAATTTTCCAAAGAAATATGGATACATATTATAAAAAAAGTGAGATCGGAAAAGTGACAAAAAAGCTGTGGCCACCTCCTCTATTTTTCCTCAATGATTTTGTTATATAAATCTGGATTTCAAACATGTCAACTTGTCATTTTGACAAAATAATTATTTTGTCCAAATTTTGATTAATCAATCAAATACACTAAAAAGTTTCAATTCCGACGTCGAAATCATTCGTCCCAAAAATAGCTTTTTTCCCGTTTTTAATGCTGATAGGCTATACAATTCAGAAAAAATACGAAACATGTGGTTAATTAATTTTGTTTAAGTTTCTATGCCAAATTTCAAGTCAATCGGCCCAAGGAATCGTGTCCTCCCATACTAAGTTTGCCTCGCTATTTCACCCACTTAGGGCTAGAATTTCTTAGTGAGCACCTATACCCTAAAAAGAACCCCCATGTAAAATTTGAGACTCCTAGGACTTGTACTTTTTGAGATTTCGTGATAGGTGGGTCAGTGAATCACGATTTTTTATATATATATATAGATAGATAGACTAGTAGCATATGCTGATGTGCCTATATGAAGCAGTATCGAATAATTAGTATACATGCAGATAAAATAAAATATTGAAATGCATACACAACTGTATTGCATCCTACCAGTCCAACCACTTTCAATTAGTCTTATTTGAATTCTGTAGGGAAGGGAAGGGCCATGTCCAGCAGGGGACATTCTACAGCTGATATGATGATGTTGACAATCCTATAGGTCGAATCATACAACTTGGCGGTTGTGATGTTAGCCACAATAACTCAATCCTCACACAGTTGTAAAGTGCGCTTCAGTCAGAATTGGTTATGTAGGTAACGTCACAACCGCCAAGCTGTATGATTCAACCTATACCTTGGAATAGGATTGTCCCGCTTTCCGTGGTGTCTCCGTTCCGGTAACTGACAGCTTGGAACTATTAGGCGTTTCACTCTCATCTTCTCTTAACTTTGGCTCTTACATGGAGTCCAAAGCCCAATTAGCCTCCAAAAAACTTGGTTCTCTCTAAGGTGAGACGGTATTTCACACCTGAGCAACTGCTTAGTCTTTATAAAGCACAAGTCAGGTCTTGCATGGAATACTGCTCTCACCTATGGGATGGCTCTGCCAAATATCAACTGGAGGCTCTAGAGTCGATTGAGAGGCGAGCCAGGAGGCTGATTGACAACGACACCTTGACTAAGACGCAGCTGCAAAGTCTTGAGCATCGTCGCAAGGTGGCGTGTTTGTCGGCCTTTTACCGGATACACTTCGGAGAGTGCGCCCAGGAGTTGCACAATCAGGTCCCCGCTGCCCCTTTCTTCTATCGTGCGGCTAGACGGACGCGACCAAAGCGCCACCCTTTTATGGTGGACATTCCGCGCGTTAGAACCAAGCGTTTCGAATCCTCATTCCTCATACGAACAGCCGGAATGTGGAACACTTTGCCTGGATCTGTCTTCCCGTTAAAGTAAAACGGGAGTGTCTTCAAATCCCGAGTAAATAGGTATCTTCTAGGTAAGCGTGCTACACCCTAGACCGCACATCTGCTTAACATCAGGCAGTGTGTAGTCAAACGCGAACCTATTCGAAATAAAAAAAAAAATGTCATCATCATCATATTGTTACGAGATGGGTTCTTGGATAATCAGTTAAGGCGCCGATTAATCACTTCACTTTATTGCACAAAATCACAATACACACGACACAACTGGTTCGCACAAACACTTCACACTGGCACTGATATTCACACAAACTAGTCACTTCACAATCACTGGTACCGCACTTGAACACGAGATGTTTTGGCTTTGGTATAAACACGTTAACTGGTCCCCAAGGGTCGGCCGGCGTATTTATATTCGTTGTTACCTACAGTCAAAGAAGATATATATAATAATACTACCTATAGTCTCCAACCTACGAGATAATTCGCGGCATTACTCGATCTAATAAACGCTAAATATTGTGTTAACAAGTAAACAACTTAAAAGTTCGAGACTTCCCTATTGTTTTCAAATAGGTAAACACAAAAAAAAAAACTAATTGAGTTTAGACGGCAGACAAAGACTGATCCCGCTCGAGTCATAAACCCATAAATCTCGCACTTAGGTCAAAGAAGATATAATAATACTACGTATAGAACGGCCACTCGTTACCCCCCACCCGTTTGAGTCTTCCTCACTTCCACCCCGCGTCAGGACTCGTCAAATTCACTCTGCGCGCGGGTTGCACAGGCCGGTGATTTCGACTACAAAAAATACAGACTTACAATGGGGAAGACGTGTGCTGTTTATGGCTGTTCTAAAACAATTCGCGACAAGATATCATTTCATTATTTCCCTAAAGATAAAATAAGGTACCTTATTTACTTTTAGTAGGGAGATAATATTGTTATAAAAATTATGTCATTCAAATTTAGTTCCTTTCTCTTGATGATTTGTTTCAAATAAAATAAATCGCTTACTTTTAGTTACAGTGCTGTCAAATTATTATGAATTCATTATACTTTATAAGCACTAGAATGATATTCATTTTTGTAAATTTATTTCGCATCTAGCTCACTTCCGCATGAGAGTATGGCGGATCGGTCGTAAAGTACGCCAAGATAATTCTGCGCGCGGCCAAAATTGGGAACTAATTCAATGCTGATAGAGAATTCGTAATGCTACCAACATAACGTACGTAGCGCCGCTACTTGCGCGCATAATCTCTCGTTCGCTCGTCGTGCTGATCACTGATAGAGTTGCCATGGGCGTGAAAATACTAGTTATCATCGTAACGCAACTGTTACAGAATATCGGTATCGATATGCAATGTATTGTTTCGCGTTAACACATACATACCTAGTAGATAAGTGCTAATTTGTATTTGTATATTTTCTGTAAATAAACGAACATGTATATAACATTAAGTTAATATGTACAGTCCTATAATTTGTAGTTATTTTTTCTACATAAATACTAATACTAAATATTTTTTCATACATAAAGAATTAGATTTTGTCAATCTCACAATAAATGACAAAGATAAACCTTGTCAAAGTTCGGGAGTAGGCAGTTATACTTTTCTTTTTTAGTTTTGCTTTTCGCGGAGATGATTTACATAAGACAAAATGTTTGGAACGTGCGTTGTACGGGCCCACGTCCGCGCCCGTCCTGAGTCCGCCCTGTCCTTAATCATACCTCAACGAGCTATATCATTAACAATTTTTAAATCATTGTTTTGAATAAATATTTAGTGCTACTTAATTGACATCAGAAAAAAATCGTGTCAAATATTATTTAATAATTATCTATCTAACGGACTAATTATATTTTTTTGTCATCAAGCCAATTATTATACCTTTTACAAAAAAATCTTCTAGACGTTCTCAAAAAATCTGTTTACTAAGATTTTTCCCAAAATATCTATATTTATTGAAAAAAACAACCTCTGCAAATATGCCTAAAATTCTGATATTATATTCTAAAAAGTCGACAGAGACACCGAAAAAATACCGTTTAAAATTCTGGATTCTCATCACACTGGCACAAGACATGTACTGTACGTAGTATTATTATATCTTCTGTGATAGAATATTGTGATAAACTTTTAGAACCTCCTTTTTGCGTCAAGGGTTAAAAATATTTTTTTGCAATTATTCGGAAACATTGCCAGAAACAGTTATAAAAACCAGCAACGATCCCGCAACCGCTATTTAACCAGTGAGGGGCCTCACTAGCGTAGGTGTATGAAATATGAAATTAGGGACTTCCCCCTCAGTTGGCCATCGGTCGGTGCGTTTAGCGCGTGATTTACTTAATCGTTAATTACTAGGTATATCTTTTGTTTAAATTATGGGATGATTTTACAAATATACATAATCGTGTGTGTGCGTGTTCATATTACTGGATACTTCAACAATATGTGAGAATATTTAGGGAATTTCGTTACAGTGCCGTGTTTTGGTTATGTTCTACGTAGGTAAATGAGTGATTTCATCGAAATAAGTGTATGTACGATTGTATGTGAAACCTGCAGCGGCTAGTACATCGTATCAGTACTCACAAAACTTCTTGGTAAGTCAGAATTACAATTCATACGGTCGACATGGGTCGTTGACAACCATAGGCGTTCTACACACAAATACCCGTGTAGGGTTCGTGCGTATGTGTAGTGTCTGTGAGTAAAATGTACTGTTGTGTGCGTAAGACAGCAGATTTTGTATGAAGAATCGCGGAGTGTCCGGGCTGTGCTTAGGTGTAACCAACACGCCGTCATTACCGCGCGGCCTACTGCGTCACAATATTATCAGCTGCAGAATGTCCCTGCTGGATATGGGCCTTCCCTTCCCTAGACATAACAGGCAGACTAGACAGAGACATAAAAGGCAGACTCCTGCTATCCTACATCTTAGTTTTCATAAGACTATTAGCGACCCCAAATCCTGGGTCGAAGAGGTGTGGGTTTGATTCCCACCCAGGGCAAATATTTATGTGATGAACATACATGTTTGCTCTGTGTCTGGGTGTATTTAGATACTATTTACATAAGTATGTATTTAAAATATGTATTTAGATACTATTTACATAAGTATGTATTTAAAATATATATGCCTCGGTGGCTCAGTGGTTAGTGACCCTGACTTCTGGATCAACGAGGCGTGGGTTCGATCCCCACCCAGGGCAAATATTTATGTGATGAACATAGGTGTTTGCTCTGTGTCTGGGTGTTATTTAGGTACTATTTATATAAGTATGTATTTAAAATATGTATAATATGTAGTATATCAGTCTCTGGCAGCCATATCACAAGCTTTGATTAGTTTGGGTCAGAGACCGTGCGTAAGATGTCCCCCAATATTTATTTATTTATTACAGTACAGCAAAAAATCTTTCCATAATTACAGAAACAAAACAAAGAGTCAGATCAAGTGAAATTCTACAGCGGCATGGCGTACCTGACAGATTACAACATTGAGAAGTTTGTGTCTAAGGGACAACATTTCATCATGTTCTTCGCTCCTTGGTGCAGAGCTTCGCAGGTATACATCGAATCAAACTTAATGGCGTATGTGAAGTTAGCTAGAAGCTGCGAAAATTACCCAAACTTCACCCTCACTGATATATGAATTTGCTACTGCGCAACGATTTGTCTCGTGTTCACAAACGCCATTGAGTTTGAAACGTATAATCATAATCATTTATTTCATAATATTCATTACATGTCATAAGTGTTAACCGTGATAAAAATCCTTCATTATTATTAAATAAATCAGTCGGTAGTGTCAATATTACTAAAATTAAATTAAGTCATTAATTAAAAAATGTCATAAAAAATTTGATCAACTTAATAAAATAACATATAACTTATGGACAAACTGTGTACTGATTCTCAACTTTATAGTTAAGAAATTCTTTATGGCTGTAAAACGTCTGCTCGACAAGCTATCTTTTGAGACGATGCTTAAAGCATACGAGACTCGTAGCAGTGGTGACACTGTCAGGCAACTTGTTGTACACAGCCGGCCCCATGACGTGAGTGAGTTTGTCTGATTTCGCTAGCCGCCTAGGTATCTGTTTTAGCTTCCCTGCACGTCTACTTGAGAGCGTTTGTAAGTCATTGTGCCCTGTGAATTCACTGTAAGTATGTAAATTGCTCCTTACAAACAACGCTATTTGTAGTATGAAAATGCAGGGCAGCGTAAGGATTTTGAATTTTTTGAAGTATGTTTTTGCCGACTGGTCGCTGCTTATTCCTGCTATAGCGCGTACGGCTCTTTTTTGCATGCGAAATGCACGTTCCCATTCAGCTGCCTGGCCGTAAAGCTCAGCGCCGTATTGGAGCACCGAGTGCACCGTGGCGAAATAGCACGTCCGAGCGACGTCCGACACTACTCGGGCAACCCGACGCAACGCAAAGGAAGTGCTATAGGCCGAATCATACAACTTAGCGGTTGTGATGTGGCCTACAATTTATTGTGTTATCCGAACCACAGTAGCGTTCAGTTGTAATTCGACCTATGTCATCTTTACTCGACGACTGATCATACTAAATGTTTCATTGTATTGTGGTGTGTTGATAGCTAAGGAAATTATATTATAATCATTTGAATTATTCTTTTAATCGAGCGTAAGCGAAGATCTCTGTTTTAACACGGCGATTTCGCTTTCGTCTGTCCACAAGTTTTTGTTTTAGTTTTTGTCTATAGGTAGCATTTTTCAACGAATCTCGACGAAACTTGGTACACACGAGGCCCAATTATGAAGGCGCCATCGTAAATTTAATAGCAACGTAAAAAATGTTCTCTCTGTCGAATGCCCAAATTGAAAAAGAAACAGAAATAGTCTAATTAGCTATTACAATTAAGATGGTGCCTTTATAATTAGTAGACGTTAGCATCCGGGAATCAGAATTTCTTATCCGGGTGGTGCTAACACATCTTTCGACTGAGGACTGCCTCGGTGGCTCAGTGGTTAGTGACCCTAACTTCTGTATCAAAGAGGCGTGGGTTTGATCCCCACCCAGGGCAAATATTTATGTGATGAACATAAGTGTTTGCTCTGTGTCTGGGTGTTGTTTAGTTACTATATAAATAAGTATGTAGTTAAAAAATAAGTATATGTACCTAGTATCAGACTCTGGCAGCCATATCACAAGCTTTGCTTAGTTTGGGGTCAGAGGCCGTGTGTAAGATGTCAAAAAAAAAAATCTTTGTATATTTGATGTATTTTGGTGACAATAAAATTATTATTATTATTTATTCAACGAAACTCGTTTCTCTCATGCAACAGGAAGTTTTTATTATTATAATTGGGCCTATGTTCTGTATATATTTTATTTGTCGTCGGCTATTTTTGATAGGCGGAATTTTTGATATTTCCCCCTAAAAGGGGGGTAATTTGCTGTCGCGCTATTTATCAGCCGATTTTAATAATATTTGCCTAACAAGATTTGCGAGTATGAACCAAATCAGTCAAGAGCGAGTTGAGATATATACAAAGTGTTTATCTACCGGGTGACATCTATGGCAAATTTTGAACAACTTTTACTATGAGACCAACTATGAAAACGTAAAAGAAAAACTGCTGTTCCATACGATTTTTTATAAGACTTACGGCAAAAAGTATAGAATAGCGGTTTTTTTGCGTTTTCAGAGTTGATCCCACCACCGCTTAAGGCTCTGACACCGGTAGACAAAGTCATTGTATATGCTTATGAAGATTCAATTAAAGACATGTGTCGCGAGATCTACTGTCGGAGATCTACTAGTATGCATTTATTATTATTGTGTTTTTAGAATATTTTCTGTTATTTACAGAATCTAGCTCCAGTCTGGGCAGAGCTCGCGGTGCATTACGCTCATAACGAGTACATACAGATCGGCAAAGTCAACTGTATGGACAACGAGATCACATGCAAGAACTTCGATATCAAACAGTACCCCTATCTCTTATGGATTGTAAATGGGAGGATTGTAAGTATTTTTTTTTATATGGAGGTTTAAAATGCTGCCTGATGTTAAGCTTCAGCATTACAATATAATTAATTATCGTCGCTGTAGAATGAATACCATAGGCCCAATTATAAGGCGGCTACCGAGGGGGTTTTAGTAGAGGCTGGCCAGTAGGTCGCTAGTCGACTGAGGTGGACTGCGGTGTCGCGCTCGTCGCGGTCCCGCGGCCGAGCCCATCGAGGCGGGGGCGGCGACGGGATGGATGGGCGGCGAGTGTGCTGCTGCCTATCCATCCTGCCAGCGGCCCTAACGGGTGCCGCCAACGTGTTGGCGGAGGCGGTGGGGCTGCAGGAGAAGAGGAGTGTCGGTATCGCAATGGCCGCTCTCCCCTATCCTCTGGAGCCGTAGTGGCAGGCGCGGGGCCACTTTAATTGACCCGTTGCATCGTGACTAGGGCTGTCGGATACGGGTGCTGTCCGACGCTCAGTGCTGGTTGGTCCCAGGTGGTGGATGACGACGTGTCTGGTGTTCGGCACGTCGTCAATCTGGAGGGAGCGCAAGCTCTGAGGTGGGGCCTGAGGAAGGCCAGCGCTTTCGGGTGCCGCGGAGGAGTGCGGAAGCGTGCCCGTAGCCCCGACACCAGGCGCAGTGGAGGAACACCCAGGGGTTTTGGTGGATACACCGTCCAGTGGCGGGATTCCCACATAACCACCCGCCTGCCCACGAGGTGTGGTGGAATCCATAAAGGATTTCCTCTGACAGAAAAAAACAAAAAGTTGCACCCCAACGCAGCTGGGTATCTGTAAAAGATTTCCCAACCGTCAACAAAAAAAAGGCATTCGATAGAGAGAGAGCACTTTTTACGTTGCTATTAAATTTATGATGGCGCGATCATAATTGGGCCTCATGTATGTTGAAAGACATATTTTTTTAGTTATGGTGGGTAACACAAGTTGAAACCTTCTCCATAGAAATTGTATAGGATTATCTGTTAGATTTTTTCTGTGCTGATAACACATTATTATGCACAACTTATTCACACAAAGACCGAAGCATACAAGTCGGCGGATGTGAAGTTGGCTACAATTTGCGCAATATCCAATCAAAGCGCAGCTTTATGTGAGCTTCAGTCAGGATTAGATATTGCGCAGCAGATATTCCTAAAATAACAGCTGTTCCGTACAAAATAGCAACTTAAAATCGACACAATGTATGAAGCACTTGATTTTTTGTTCTAGGTCGAATTAAGGATTGGATATAGTACAAGTTGTGCATAATTATGATCTTAACCACCCAGCTTAGTATAGTTCGCGTCACATAAGATGGCGGAAATGAAGTTAGCTACAAGCTGCGCAATATCCAATGCTGACTGATGCTCACAAAAAGCCACTCGTTGATTGGATATTGGGCAGCTTGTAGCTAACTTCATTTCCGCCAACTTGTGTGACGCAGCCTATACAGGGCAGGCGACCTTGAATATAAAACAAAATACAATTCTTCCATATTATTTTTTTCAATTTCAGATGGGTGTAGCAAGCAAACACACATTCGACGAGCTGAAGTCCTTCGTAGACAAGATGCTGCTGTCCGAAAACCACGATCCTGAGAAGTTCATGAAGAAAAAGAAAGCGCTGCCCGTCGCCAGGATCTCCGAGGAGACCTTCGAGACATTCCTCGAGAAAGATTTAGTCTTTATCAACTATTTCGCTCCATGGTAAGTATTATATTACTTTAGTAAGTAAGCTTCAGTTAGGATTGGGACTCCACCAAAGCAGAGATGTGTGCGGTGTGCTGTGCGATAAGAGATGTTTTTCAGCTCGGGTGCGAGGCGTTGAGTGCTCTGTACGCTCGCTGACATCGCTCACTGCACTCCGCTCACATCTCTCGTCTCCACTACGCGACGTCCGCGCACAGCTCACATCTCCGCTTCCATCGCGCCTTACTAATATTACACATCTCTGCACAGCGATCTCCACTGAAGCTGAGCGGAGATGTGTCAATAACACAAGGAAGTTTCCATAAAAACTAAAAATAATTATATACATTTAAAGACGTTAGAAATATATTAGATGCAGTGAAAAAATTACTCGAATATCTTAATAAATGACGGAGTTATGGATGTCTAAACATGACCGCACGAAATCAAAAAGACCCGCGACGGATTTATGCGTTTCTATACCGGGTATAGAATGAAGAATGATAATTGAAAAATAAAAACACCATAATTTATTGCAGACTTGGTGTAATTTAATAAGAATAAAATCGAGAATCAAGATATTTTTCATCTCAAACTCGTGCCATATTAAATATTTTCAGACTTTGTTGATCGACCACATTATCTCTGGTATCTCTGAGGCCTATACCAACGTTATGTTTTCATGGTGTCAGGTGCGCGCACTGCATGCAGCTGAACCCGCTGTGGCTGCAGCTCGGCGAGAAGTTCCTCAACGAGAGCCGCGTGCTCATCGCCGACGTCGACTGCGTGCAGTCCAAGTCCATTTGTGACACGGAGAAGGTAAGTTAACTACAACTCTCTTACATCACTAACATAATTATGCAAATATATTGCTACCGCGCAAGCATTCGCTCGTTTAAACAGCAGCCAAGAATTTAGATTCAGCCTATTTGTGTATTGACAGCTTGACGGCAACACGTGGGCTTGCCCCTCAATGGTATCGTTTCAGGACCTATTTTAGGAAGAATTATTTCAAATCATACCTGTTTTAGGCTGTCGTAAATAATTATTAACCTTTTGACCATCAAAGTCGCCTATACATGTCCAGCGTGGTATAGGTCGGGTCTCGCCACACAAGTCGGTGGATGGGAGGTTAGGCGCAGAACGTTACGCAAAAGGCAAAATATAGGTATGCGCGAGAGCCAGAGACTCGCGCCGTGGCGCACCCGCCCGCCAACCTCACCGCACGTTCCCTACGCCAGTACCCACTACTTCGCCACTTGCGTAGACATTGTACACACATGCGCAATAATTCGCGAATTACGGCGATGTGTCATCTGCGGCTAACTTCTCATCCGCTGACTTGCGTGGCGCGGATTATATGCGAGTGATAGACCTAAGAATGTAGGTCTATCTATCTATTTCCAGATCGACGGTCTCCCCACACTAGTCCTGTACAAGCAGAAGAAGGTGGTGAGCAAGGAGCACGGCAGCAAGCCGCTGGACAGCCTCGTCACTCTCGTCACGGAACATTTGAAGGAGCCGGCGCCGCCCAGCGACGACAAACAGACCGCCAAAGACGAACTCTAATACTAGCTATAAGTAGAACTTAGGAAATTAATAAATTATTTCGATTGTTGTTACAAGTCTATTTTTTGCTGATACTTCACACCTGATTCCCCAAAAGCAATGAAAGAAAGAAAAAGAACTTGTATTTCTTTCTTTCCAACTTCTAAAGAAGATGTGGGGTAGATGTATGTACCAGTTTTGACCATTTTTGGCCACTTTGAATTTTAATGATTGTAGACAATTTTAATGTTAAAATAATATCTTTAAATAATTTTTAAACTGCCTTTCACACAATATTTGTGGTGTTACATTATTTCTATTTAAGCAATAATTTTGATATCAAATGGCCACAACCGGTGTATCTGCCATAGGTTTGTTAGTCTCATAACACCTATCGATTGAAAATGCATTTTCACCATTTCTTTTCCTTTATTGAAATATTTGTGGAATACATAATTTCTGCAAAAGTATACCAGATTAAAATGTCAATTTTGTTGAATATGAAGCAAAATAGAAATCTGCAATGTTCCACATAAATTTATAGTTTTAAAGTGAAAAAGAAAATCGCGTATGCCCATACGCCCTCGATTGCCCACTTGCCCATACACGATGTTTTAACGCGACATGAAGCTCCATTCGCCCGCTAATGTAGCCTCCAGCATAACCGCTCGGCCACGACCTCGCTGCAATGAGCGGTATAATAGGCCAATATCCAATCCTGACTAAAGCTCACATTTACGCACGTTGATTGTATATTGCACAGCTTGTATCTAACTTCACATTCGCCGACTTGTATGACTCAGCTTATAGCGAGGCGCGAAGCGGCGAACGGTAATGAAACAATGATCTAAAATGTTCGAATGACGTCCCGCTCCGAGTGCCCGTAGACCCCGCTGTTGCCACAGCCCGAATCAATAGGCTTGATGACTGGGTAAAAAAATATTTATTATAATTCAAGCCGTGGTGGTCTAGTGGTAATGACACTCGCCTTACAATCGTAAGGTCGTGGGTACAAATCCCGGTCCCGTACCAATTCCTTGGAATTTATGTACAGAATTTCACACCACTGGCTTTTTGGTGAAGGAAAACATCGTGAGGCAACCTGCATACGTCCATAGAAGAAATTCGATGGCGTATGTGAATCCACCAACCCGCACTGGGCCAGCGTGGTGGATTTGGCCCAATCACCCTTCGTGGGTAGGCCTACGTCCTGCAGTGGACTATTAAAAAAAAGGCTGATACACAGTAAGATTATCAAAACATATTGGACACGTATTTTTTCTTTCGTCAATCAAACAATTATTGACAAAGATAAACCTTGTCACTTTGGGAGTGGGGGTCGTGACGTCAATTCTCTTACAGAAGTCCATACATTTCTATGGCACACACAAACACAAACATTGTGACGTCACGCGGAACTTAGACGGGCTATATATTCATCAATTTTTGTTTAATTGACAAAAGAAAAAATACGTGTCTAATATTTTTTGATAGTCTGACGGACTAATTATGTTTTTAACACGCTCGACGCTCTTATTAGTTTCACCTGTATGTTTGCTTGCTTGTAACCAGGGCCGAGCCAACCCTGTGTGCGGTGCACACAGGCGCCAAGACAACGAGGGCGCCGCAACCGAAATTATGTCAGCCTTTAAAAAAAAAGAAAATGAGGCAAAAATTCTTGAAATTATATATTTTAGCGATTTGACAGCTGTATGCCCGAACATCGCCATAGCATTACGAATTTTGCTAACTATGCCAATCACTATAGCAAGCGCGGCTTTCCGTCCTTTTCTAAATTGATCATCCTGCGCTCAACGAGCTAAAAAAGATTTTAACAAAGAAGATCTTGCATAGTGGAACCAGACTAGCGTTGCCAAGTGTCCCGATTTTCAGGGGTCTGGGGTCGCGTCCTGATTTGTACTTGATTGGAACGCTAAATGTCCCGATATTTAATCAATGCCGATCTTTCTGTTCACTTGTTTATCTTCACTGAAAATAGACTCTTTATTGAAAGATATATGAAAAAAAATTCGCGCTCGCTGCGCTCGCGATGTTTAAATCTTTCGTTGTTTTCTTTACTCACATCTGATTTCATTTACAAATCTAAACTTCACTGACAAAACATCGAAAAAAAATCGAGTTCATTGCTCTAATGCTAAAAAAATGTCATGCGGTCATGTCGGTCCTTAGCCAGGCAATGGTTTTTGCTTAAATCGACGTCTACTCTTGTATTTGATCAATTTTCGCGCTCGCTGCGCTCGCGCATTATAGCAATTCAGTGCTGTCTTTTGATCCTGTCTATTTTGAAGATACTAATAATGCCGTAAATTTTTTGAACTCTATACGCTCGCGTATAGTAAAAATAATATAGTTTGCTATGCTCATAACTTTTGACAAATTTTGCTCACGCTTTGTACACTCGTGCATAGTGCACGAGTAGTAGAGTTCTTTGTTTTGCTCTATATTTATTTCAAATTACTAAAAAAAAATCGCTAATATTAGGACTACAGTGGTCTCCTTTGTTCATTCTTTTTATGACACAAAAAATGCCAAGTCGATGTTATGACATTACTGAAAAAATTACAAATTTATGCGCTCGCGCTCGCTATTCTTGCGCATATTAGTCGGGCAATGCTCTGTTCTATTCATTCGGTTTTTGTCAGTAAAGTTACTAATAAATAGCATAAATTTAGCGGTACAGTAATCGGCTCTACTAAAAGACAAAAAAAAAATTTAATTTAATTTTTTAAAATTTTAATTATACGTGTTTATGAAAAGTGTTTTAATACTAAGTGAGTTCATACAGGCTGGGTGGTTTGACCTAGTGTCAGAATTTTTAAGCCATCTGAAGGCCTCTGACATGGCTCAACGGCTAAAATAACGGGGACCTAAAATTTAATATGTCATCTGAGTCATGGTAGCCCTCAGTTGTAAATGCCACCCATCATCCTCAGATCGATGCCGTGATCCAAAGACTGACCGCGAACTGCCAGAAACGAATTGATTTTGTAGATTAGGCGACAAACAAAAAGTAGGTTAAGTTAGGTTGGAACATGACAACCAACGCACGAGCCGAGCGAGCGTGCCGCGGTAGCGGCCGGTGAAGTGCTAGAAGCAAATCGCTTTTGCAAATTAGGTGTGAAACAAAAAGTAGGTTAGGTTAGAACATGACAACCAACGCACGAGCCGAGCGTGCCGCGGCAGCGGCTAGCGAAGTGCCAGAGAGAGCCTATTGTTTTTGTAGATTAGGTGTGAAACTAAAAGGGAAATCGACATCGAAATCTTAATCGACTTACGACGCGACGTAACCAGTGGTGTAACCATTCCATGGCTCAGTATGAAAACACCGTTATGAACAGCAGTTAGTCTAGTGGGTGGTACCCATCAATGAAAAAGTAATTAAATTGAACATTTCGATTGTTAAAAAATTGAAAATCAACTGTCAAAACAGGCCTTTTATTTTGTGATGACAATGCGTGTTTTTTAGTTTTTTTTTTAAACTATATTATTTTAGTCATCATGCCTATTATATCAATGCCTGAACTCGTAGCTGAGGGGTAAAGGTGGAGGTCTGGGGTGAGATTAAGGTGAATGGGGGATTATTCAGACATCGACTTGGCATTTTTTTTGGCATCATACAAAATTGAAATTTATACGGAGCAACTGGATTTTTTCCTCGTTATGTTTCTGTAACAAATTTTGTAAAGATGGAGACTAAATATGTGAAACAAAAATATTTATTATTATGTGTTTGATTTCATAAAATATCTTATTTATTCTTCTAGATTTTATTTTCTGCTTGAAAGTATATGATATACGTTTATTACACCGATTTTAATGATAATTGTATTATAATCAAAACAGAACATTTATTTTCTTCATAAAAAAAAATTCTAGTAGGTAAGTAAATAGGTCTTATGATATCCATAATCCTAGCTACACAGGAAATGTGTTGAACTAATAAATTATTCATAATTCTAATTTTTAAAATGGTGCAAACTTGTGAAGGTGCTGCAGAAGTGGGACCATTTCTAATGTAAGTTTGTAAGTGTAATGCATCGTTAAGTTTGGTTCATGTTGCAAGAAGCTACAAACATTTTTTATCAAGAGTTAGTGACTGAAAGTAAGCTCCATCGGCTTGAGTGGCATTCTTATTGATTTGCTTGTGACGATCTCTAGACACTATTTCTTCCAATACTTCTCCATCGCCTTTTATTAACCTGAAAGCAAGGGACAACTGAGGGATGGCAATAAACCATGTTTTAAGTATACATATAACCATACATATTGATGTAGATACAAACAACTGACGCTATGAAATCAACTCTTAAATGGTTACCATTCAAGTGTAATTTGCAGTCAATAATCATTTCAGCTATAGAATTTTCACTGCTGGATAGGTATAGATCTCCCCTAGAGTCAATAGAATTTGCAGTCAATACAAGCTAAAGAAAACTGTTTAAAAATGATGCATATTTGATTTTTATGACCCTGTAGTGTCCTAAGGCTAGGCTAATTAGCTTCTCATCAAACTTAAAAAAAATTTCATCAAATATTTTTTAAAGATTTGAAGCTGGACTCTAAATGCAGTCCTATAGAATTAGCACCCTTAAGGATTACTACTACTTTTGTTCAACACAATACATAACCCTTTACAACCAGCAACCTAACTATTGGCATGAGATCGACAAAAAAAAAAACATGAAAAATATACTGATTTGGGAATCCAACCGGTCTCATTTATTTGTTGATTGTCACGATTGTATTGAGCTGGTTGTATAGGGCTTTGGTGCAAAAAATATAAATAAATATTTCTATTACTCTTGCAATAGTTAAATAAAAATGCAAGAACAATAACAAGAAATAAGAATAATAGGATAACCTGTATCTCCCAGATTCTTCATCCAGCACTTTTCGAACCACACTTTGTCGTTTCTCCCACTCTTCTTTGGTCATAGGAGCCATAGCTTTTGATTTCTCCATCAATTCTATAACATTATACAATACATTAGAGGGGAGGAATACATAGGAGAAAAAAAAATGGCAGAAATAATTAAATTAGTAGATTTGTAATTACAAGGTATTTCAAATTCAAAAACTGGTGTTACATACCAATAGGAATATCAGCAGATACTTCATTTACTATTTCTTTAGATACAGAGTTGCTGCTGGTGCTCTCACTTCTACTTTTCTTATTCAATTTTCTTTTTTCCTCTTTGAGTTTCTTTCTTAAAGCCTTCTCAGTCTTTTTCTGTTCTTTCCTGAGTTTTTTCTTTAGCTTTCTGATCTTCTTTTTTTCCCTGGAAGAGTCTGAACTACTGGAACTACTCTCGGATGATGAGCGTTTGCGTTTTTTCGATTTTATCTTGCCCATTACGAATTACTGTTACGTTAGATTTTTTTTATCAAAGCTATTTCTATATTAGAAGTACGATAATACAGCAAACGCCTGAACAGGGAACAGAAATTAGAATTACTGAATAAATAATTAATCACAATCGCACAAGAGTTTGAGTTTCGCTAGATTTTACTTAATATTGGATTTTGGATTTGAATGCTGGTGTTGCCAATTTCTACCAAGGTGTTAAGGTCAACCTCATATTATCACATAGATAGATAAGTATGACTAGAATCCTCATTTGCGTATAGGGTGTGAGAAAAAAGATGTGCTATTCATATTTAGATAGCTAAATATACGTTTTTATGATGTTATCATATTTAGACTCTAGATAATAGTAAAAACCTGCATAATACTAATAAAATTGATAGAAAATAGTTCATAAATATGTTGATTTACTTAAGCATCTCATCAAAAATTCTAAAGTAGTTTTTGGAGCGAATTTGTCTGACTATTACGTCTAGGCAAATAGAGACAAAAGGTATTAGTTTCGTCTTGTTCACACTTTAATACTTGCACATCTCGCCCTCTCTTACTTTCGTAATTATTACTATGTAGTGCCATGTCTAGTTAATCCTTTACTATGTATTTTTCATTTCATATTTCATATTCATTTATTTGCCACTAAGTGTTACAGAGGTCTTATATTAAAAATTGCACTTACAAACATAGTCGCCCTTTCCGGGCATTGCAAATGTTTTATGGCGCTATGGCGCTTCTTATCAATAAGGTACTTAGATAAAATTATATGTACTATCACAAGAACATGTTTTTTCCATTTCATTATGTAACTGTAAGATTCAGGTAACAAGACTATCACACAAGGGAACTGTTATAATTATAGATCGTTATAACAAATTAACTTGTAATTCAAAGACATTACTTTGATAATATTTTATAATATTATGAAAACAAGTGCAGAATCTAGCGCAATTGAAACTAAACTGGCAAGCGTTGGAAAGAATTGTAAATCATCTTATGTCATTGTCTAAGTGACATTGACGCTTACTTTTGACAGTTATTTATATTATTTTTGCGGCAACTTAAAAAATCCATTTAGCATAGCTCTATGATTTAGCCCCAAGGACTTTGTATACTATCTGGACTGCGCACAGACGAAATTTGGCTCAAAGTTAGTTTAGGAAAATTCAACCTTAATGCGTTGTAACAAAACATATATTCCTTTGAAATGGTATAAGAGAGACGCTGTGCCGAGTGAGACTTTCCAAAGTGATGAAGTTGTCCCGCTCGCACTATTGCCATTTCGAAACGACACTTATAAATGGTAGAATTGTTACCTGTAAAGCCGCGACTGTCTTAACCATTTCTTAGTTTTTTTAACAATGTAGTTTGATAAGATTTTAGTTAAAATTGCGAATAGATGCCAATAAAACAGAGTTTGATATTTATTTTGTATGAATATACCTACGTCTTTATGATTAAAGGTTATTTTTTATTTTTGACTAGAGTATCACCGTCGATTGCAAATGGCGTACTATGGTGTATACCAAAAAGTGTAGTAGGGTGACTATGCTGGACATATTTTTTAAACATGCTGGGTGTACAATTGGTGTATAGTCGTGGTTGTCATTTTTAATTTTTTAGGTTCTAGATTTCAAAATTGGCATCCATATTGGAATTAAAAACGGCAGACGTCACTTTTTTGAAAAAATCATGGGTGTAGTTTTCGAGGTTTTTTGGGGTGTAGATTTCAAAATTGGCATCCATTTTGGACTTAAAAACGACAGACGTCACTTTTTGCTAAAAGTCGCGATGGGTGACGCTTTTGAGGTTTTTGGGGGTGTAGATTTCAAAAATGGCATCCATTTTGAAATTAAAGATGGCGGACGTCACTATTTTGAAAAAGTCGTCATGGGTGTCGTTTAATAGGTTTTTTGGGGTGTAGATTTCAAAAATGGCATCCATTTTGAAATTAAAGATGGCGGACGTCACTATATTGAAAAAGTCGTCATGGGTGTCGTTTAATAGGTTTTTGGGGGTGTAGATTTCAAAACTGGCATCCATTTTGAAATTAAAGATGGCGGATGTCACTATTTTGAAAAAGTCGTCATGGGTGTCGTTTAATAGGTTTTTGGGGGTGTAGATTTCAAAAATGGCATCCATTTTGAAATTAAAGATGGCGGACGTCACTATTTTGAAAAAGTCGTCATGGGTGTCGTTTAATAGGTTTTTGGGGGTGTAGATTTCAAAAATGGCATCCATTTTGAAATTAAAGATGGTGGACGTCACTTTTTGAAAAAATCTTCATGAGATGTTGTTTTTTTGAAAAGTAGTCATAAGTGTTATTTTTTGAGAATTCGGGGGTTTATATTTCAAAATTGGGATTCATTTTGGAATTGAAGATGGCGAACATTACTTCAAAATGGATGCCAATTTTGAAATATACACCCCCAAAAACCTCGAAAACTACACCCATGACGACTTTTTCAAAAAAGTGAGTCCGCTATTTTTTATTTCAAAATGGATGCCTTGTTTACTACGGAAGCCTTAAAATTCTGTTAACTACGGAAGTATATTCGTGGACAAGTTTTCGTGATTAAGATTTTTCGTGATAAGGTCTATTTGTGACAAAGTTTTCCGTGAAAAAGTTTTTGTAAAAAAAATGTTCGTGGTTAAGTACTGACACGGGTTGCGTGATATGTGTCAAGATTACATCTATGAAATTTAAACGTTGTTCAACACCGTAAATATGGATTCCAGACCATTACTGTCGTCACAAAAGTGAAGGAACTCATCGAGATCTACATTTCCGATGACAGCTGTCAAACTTAAAAGTGGTTTATCTCCGTTATTATCAATTCTAGACCATTGCTGTCTTAACAAAGGTGAAAGAACTCTTCAAGATCTACATTTCCGATAACAGCTGTCAAACTTGAAAATGAAATATCTCCGTGTATATTAATTCTAGACCATTGTTTTTATGGGGATTAGTTTTAATAGAAATCTTCAAGGAAGGCCTATGCCCAGCAGTAGGCGTCTTATTGCTAAAGTTACGACGATGACGAAGGACGACGAGTTAGGGGTAAGATAACTGCGATTCCTGCGTGCAGAAGATCGAGATGTTTTGGTCATCCTACTTGGAAAAGAGACACAATCATCTGATGTGGTATCCTTGTCGGCACGTTTTTCTTTGCCAGTACTCAATCCTGTTTATATGATAAATCCATGTTTAGCCCTTACCCACTCCTTTGTATCCTCCACAGAACAGAATAGCTAGGTTTCTCTGTTCTATGGTATCCTCTGTGTTTGTATGCATGAAGTTCTTTGCACAATGAGGTAAGTCATGAGTAAGTCTAACCAGGAAATAATCTAATTACCCATGTACCTACTATAATAATATAACCTCTCGCTTACATGGAACATTTATTTTATTAGCAACTGCAGATTCATGACATGAGTTAGCTAATCGCTTTAAATTATGTGCTCTAAATAGACAAAGCTTAAATATCATTAGAACCACATAACAGAAGAACTAGGTATCTTTCTGAACGTATACGGTCACGTGCCGAGTGGCAGCGGGAACGAGCATTGAAAAATTGTGCTTGAGAACTTGTGCGGTCAGGATAAGGGATGATTTATATTAGGACAGGGCGGGCGCGGGACGGGCCGGCTACTGGCCAGATGGGGTCCGTACGACGCACGCTATATATTTTGTGTAAAAGCTCGGACGGGCGTCGCGTCGTACGGGCCACGACAAAAATGTATGAACCGTGTGTCATACAGGCGTCGTACGGGCCCCGTCTGGCCCGACCCCGGCCCGTCCCACGCCCGCCCCGTTCTAATGTAAATCATCCCTAACGGTGCCTGGCGCCTAATTAGCGCCGTCGTCATTGCCCTATTGATTATTCAATGACCAATTTCGATTTTTTTTATGGGATCAACACCACGGTATGCCCTTCAATAAAAAATAATTATTAAAGGATTACTGTGTAAAAAGTTATGAGTGCTCTTACTTACCTATTTAAAAAAATAATAAACACGACCACAAGTGAAACCTCCTTTGTTTTTTCGTCCGTTAATAACGGATCCTGAATAGGGGAGACAGGACTGTAGCTATATCAGGTGCTAGCCAACCTACTCTACAAGTCCTACTACCTATGCATCCATCCAGGAGCTAGACGTAATTCGATCATTCTTCAATTTGGCGATTTTCGCCTAATTATTTTATTTATTTATATCAAACCTTGCATTAAATTTATAAATATGTAAAGCTCACTTAGCACTAGTTACATATTCAACCCTGTAAGGGCGTCGCAAGTATAATTATTATACAATTAATGAGTTTTACACTTACAGAAACTATAAAACAAATAGGAACTTATGAGACCTATAATCTGCTTACTTCCCGGAGTCAGAAACATTTTTGTCTTTCAAGTAATCTTCTATAAGTACTGTAGTAACATTTTTTGATCAGTATTTCTTTAAGATTTTTATAGAATTTTCGGTGGTTCGTTTCCTTTCGTAGGTACCTATTCAGGTAGTTTATTAAAAATATTTATCAACATAATTATATTCAGAGCTTCTCCTTAATTTCTAGTTTTGGCTCTGGTGCAATTATTTTACTTTTTTTTCCTCTATTTCCAATTTCGTTTAATTTTTGTAGTAGTATTGATAGTGTAGCTCCATCATATGCTTTCTTCATGTCCATACGTAAGCCAATTGTATGGTGTTTGTCTTTCATATTCTGTAGTATATGTTTCTGTAGGTCGTAAATTGCTAGAGTATTAGATGTTTTTTCCGGTGCCCATATTGATTTTTATCTAGTAGTTTATATTTTTCTAAAAAAGAATATAGCTGGTTGGATACAACGCGTTCGAATATATTTGATGCTGGTCTATAATGTAGGTATTAAGTCAGTTGATTGTCCTTGTTTTTTTTTTAAATTAGTTGGATTTTTGCGATTTTAAGTCGATCGGGGAAACACTCTTCATCTATAGATTGTTTTATCACTTTTATCAGTGTTGTTAGGACAGGGGTTAGTTCTATGCGTGTGCACTGCATGTATTAATGAGTGCAGCAGGAACATCGTCTACTCCACAACTGTATTTGTTTGGTAGTTTTTTAATGATTTTGGATACCTCTATTTCAGTTACTGGCGATAAAACCATAGAATTGGGTATTGAATCTAGTTGGTGGGGTTCAGCTGGAGGGGTCTTGTTAGTAGGACATGTTTCACCTATTGATGCAAAATATTTATTGAATGTGTTGGCTACTGCGAGTGGTGTATCTACTACAGTTCCATTTATTTCCAATTTAGTGATATATTTTTTATTATTCGACTGTTTTTAGTAGTGTCTTTGATAATGCTCCACATAGTTTTGATTTTGTTTTTAGATGCTCTCATTTTCTTTGTTGCTAAGTTTTTTCGATGTCGTTATACATTTTTTGGTAATATTAGTAATGATATTTTAAAAATTTGCTATTAGATTCATCAACTAAACCTTGTAATACTCTTTTATGTCTACAACATTTTTTCAGCCCTATTTCCTTTCCTTTTTCACTTTTTTTGAAGTTTTACTGTTATTTTCTTGTTCGTTTTATTTCAAATAGGTTTGCGTTTGACTACACACTGCCTGATGTTAAGCAGATATGCGGTCTAGGATGTAGCATGCTTACCTAGAAGATACCTATTTACTCGAGATTTAAAGACACCTCCATTGTACTTTAACGGAAAGACAGACTCAATCAAAGCGTTCCACATTCTGGCAGTTCGTATGAGGAATGTGGACTTAAAACACTTGGTTCTAACGCGTGGGATGTCCACCATAAAAGGGTGGCGCTTAAATTAGCTTACACCAATTTATTTGTGCTACAGCATTTTAATATTGTTGACGTTAGTGGTAGAGAAAATTCTTTCAGTGACTGAATTTACTAGGTTTTTTATTGCCATTCGATTCAAACTGGCAATGTATAGCTTTGTGATCAGAGATACCGAAGTTCTTTACTTCGGTTTGACATTAAACTATGTTATTTGTATAAAGCAAGTCTAAGCATCTCGATGTTTTCGTTGTTACTCTCGTTGAATCAACAATTTTTTGGTGAAAATTGCTTTTCAACATTATATTTTTGAGTTTCTGATAGTTTGTAGGTTTTTGTTTTTATCTAAATTGAAATCACCACCAATGACGATATGTTTTTTTTTATTAATTAATGGTTTGATTACTGACATTAGCTTTTAAACAGGGTCCTTAAGTTTACTTATATTACTCATATTAACATTTTTAGTTACTTTTGGTGAAATAAATATTTGAATACTGAATACATATTATTTACAGTTTGAGTCAAACGAAAACCAAAAAATGTATGGTTATTAGGCCATCGCCAATGAAATTCCAACTGGATATGGGTATATTGGACTCATGTAAAACGTGTGTTTCTTTTACCTACAATGATTGTAGTTGATAATGATTGTGTTGTTAGGACAGGGGTTAGTTCTATGCGTGTGCACTGCATGTATTAATGAGTGCAGCAGGAACATCGTCTACTCCACAACTGTATTTGTTTGGTAGTTTTTTAATGATTTTGGATACCTCTATTTCAGTTACTGGCGATAAAACCATAGAATTGGGTATTGAATCTAGTTGGTGGGGTTCAGCTGGAGGGGTCTTGTTAGTAGGACATGTTTCACCTATTGATGCAAAATATTTATTGAATGTGTTGGCTACTGCGAGTGGTGTATCTACTACAGTTCCATTTATTTCCAATTTAGTGATATATTTTTTATTATTCGACTGTTTTTAGTAGTGTCTTTGATAATGCTCCACATAGTTTTGATTTTGTTTTTAGATGCTCTCATTTTCTTTGTTGCTAAGTTTTTTCGATGTCGTTATACATTTTTTGGTAATATTAGTAATGATATTTTAAAAATTTGCTATTAGATTCATCAACTAAACCTTGTAATACTCTTTTATGTCTACAACATTTTTTCAGCCCTATTTCCTTTCCTTTTTCACTTTTTTTGAAGTTTTACTGTTATTTTCTTGTTCGTTTTATTTCAAATAGGTTTGCGTTTGACTACACACTGCCTGATGTTAAGCAGATATGCGGTCTAGGATGTAGCATGCTTACCTAGAAGATACCTATTTACTCGAGATTTAAAGACACCTCCATTGTACTTTAACGGAAAGACAGACTCAATCAAAGCGTTCCACATTCTGGCAGTTCGTATGAGGAATGTGGACTTAAAACACTTGGTTCTAACGCGTGGGATGTCCACCATAAAAGGGTGGCGCTTAAATTAGCTTACACCAATTTATTTGTGCTACAGCATTTTAATATTGTTGACGTTAGTGGTAGAGAAAATTCTTTCAGTGACTGAATTTACTAGGTTTTTTATTGCCATTCGATTCAAACTGGCAATGTATAGCTTTGTGATCAGAGATACCGAAGTTCTTTACTTCGGTTTGACATTAAACTATGTTATTTGTATAAAGCAAGTCTAAGCATCTCGATGTTTTCGTTGTTACTCTCGTTGAATCAACAATTTTTTGGTGAAAATTGCTTTTCAACATTATATTTTTGAGTTTCTGATAGTTTGTAGGTTTTTGTTTTTATCTAAATTGAAATCACCACCAATGACGATATGTTTTTTTTTATTAATTAATGGTTTGATTACTGACATTAGCTTTTAAACAGGGTCCTTAAGTTTACTTATATTACTCATATTAACATTTTTAGTTACTTTTGGTGAAATAAATATTTGAATACTGAATACATATTATTTACAGTTTGAGTCAAACGAAAACCAAAAAATGTATGGTTATTAGGCCATCGCCAATGAAATTCCAACTGGATATGGGTATATTGGACTCATGTAAAACGTGTGTTTCTTTTACCTACAATGATTGTAAAATTTAACAAACTAAAATCTCTTGTTGGTTGTCATTGTTACGACTTATTTAAGGACTTACTTATAAAATGTAGCGTATTGGATTTTGTGAAATCTGTAAAGCTATATTTTACTGTAAATGATAAAAATAAAATAAAAATTATTTACAGAGTTGCGACGACGTCTTGTGTAAGTATTGCGATTTTTATTTTATTTTAATTATATCTACTTTTGTCAGAGTTTCTAATTCGTCGTGGCGCACCTCATATTATAGGTATACCTAGGTACCTAAAATGGCCCTTAATCTATAACTTTAGGTACACTGGACCTTCTACGTAACATGATTATTTACGTAATAATTCTAAAACACTTGTTAAGTATATTTTATATTTTGTAGAAAACCAATTAACACAATAGGTTTAATACCTATTTCCACCAACCCGCATTAGGCCAGCGTGGTGGATATGGCCCAATCACCCTCCGTGGGTAGGCCTACGTCCTGCAGTAGACCATTAAAAAAAGGCTGGTACAGTACAGTACAAATACCTATTTAACATGTTTTGATGAATTTAAATGAACAGCACCATTATGAAAACTGTTCAGCTTGAATCTGTACATATCTACTTCTTAATAATCTTCTTGTCATCATATTATTACGGAGATTTTTATTATCAATGTAGGCTTTTATTTATAAATACCTACTAGGTACTTTGGCTTATTATCTACCTACTTATTAAAATGGTTTCGATAAATTACCTATTCATTTGACGTAACATCTACACCTAAAGAATCTATAGTTAAGTACCTAGATTTCATAGCATTTTACTGAACAAAGAAATGCGCCCCATAGAGGATAGAGCATGATACATGATTGAGCGAGGTGGGTGGGCCGGCGACAAGTCACGGGAGTCCCGATGAATAATTGAGAACCAGCGCGCATGCGCGGACCGGGAGCCATCTGTGGGGAGGCTCATTGACGACCCCGGCCCGACCCATCGCCGCATACTGCACTCGAACGTTTATAACACAATGTTTAGTTAATTGAGAGTTTTTGCAATGCGTGGTGTCTAATTCCGTTAGATTTATCTATCCTGTGTGTCCCATTTGTTGGTGCAATTAGGAAATGAGCGGCATGCAGACGGAACCTGACAGCACGGTGGCTTCGGAAGCTCCAAGCAGTGACAGCGAAGACTCTGATTGCGAACCACCTACTGATCCTACAACTGTCATCGATGTAGAATGGGCGAAAGAATTGCTGCAAGCTACAGGAGAAGTCAACGTTACTGAGGTTTGTAATCATTTATTTTGTATGTAAAATCCTGACGCTAGATGAAAAATTGCTATCCGCAGGTACCTAAATAGGTTTTAATTGTTACTGAGGTTTGTAACAATTTATTTTGTATGTAAAATGTTGACGCTAGATGAAAAATTGCTATCCGCAGGTACCAAAACAGGTTTTAATTTTTTGTACAGGAAAATTATTTTTCAGTACTTTTTTTGTTCCCGAAAGTTTTGTAGGTAACTATTTCGTTTATAACAATTTAACAAAATATATATGAACCAGACGTTGCTCTGAAATCTTTCCCTCCTTCCCAGTAATATATTATGATTAAACCAATTTTCAGTCTGAATACAGTGACTGAATAATATTTTTTGTCTAGCAAAACTTAAATCTTATTTAACATAGAGTCTAAAATGTTGTACAATGCATACAAAATAAAGATAATCTAGGTGTATATATTTTTCTTTTAATTTTTGACGATCTCTAAATACCTATTTTATTTCTTCTTCTCTGCAGGTAACATGTCCTCATCTTTCGGTAGACATCAGAATCGGAGTAGCAGGGAGCCTTAGCAGAGTGGTTGCAGTGACGATCAGCTATGAAAGTGATGGAGAGCGCAAGATCTTGCCTGTCATAGTGAAGCTCCCGCCAAGAGATCCTTTCGGCCGCTTGTTCATGGCCGAAGCCCAGTTTGATACGAGGGAGATCCTGTTCTATACAGATTTGGCGCCAGTGTTGAATCGATTGGCGGAAGAAATATTTGGGCCGGGAAACAGCCTGAACATAGCGAAGTGCTATCGAGGCCGAATACCTAGTGAGTATTTTGAACTAACTTCCAAAAAGGAGGAGGTTCTATGTACGTCTGTACCTGTGTTTTTTTGTGTATGTTCATTGATATATTCACCAACTGTGAACCGATTTAAAAAGATCTTTTTTAGCTTGAAAGCGGTATACTTTCGAGGTGGTCCCATTTAAATTTTAATAAAATCGTTTTTTATAAATCAACAATACTGTAAAAATTGTACACATCGATTCGAGCGAATTATTCATAATATATACACGATTGAGTGAGACACGCCAGTCGGTTGTTTAATTTTTTTTACGGAATATAATTATTATAATTACCTACTATGTTCCATAAATTAATTTTCAGATAATTACTTCAATTGCACTACTAATATTTAATCAATCTAAGCATCATTTAATATCAGCTTCTTCTAAAGCCTCCGATGTTCTTTCAGGCATGGTAGGAGCAGAGAGCGAACTTGTTTTAGATGATATCTCACATGCGGGATTCGTGTCAGCTGATTTGGCCGAGGGATTATCAGAAGAACGCGCCCGAGCAGCATTGTACGCTGCAGCTCGTCTCCATGCACTTTCTCTTGCTCTTCGTGAAAAAGAAGGCGCTCTCGACGAACGATTTGATTTCTTATTTCCTTGTGAAAGGGCTGCCGCCGGATATTTGCGACTCATTCGAAGAGGTTTGCCCCAACTTGAAGGATTCTTACGAGAGCGTACTGAGTGTATTGAAGAAGCAGATGCCGTAGCGGCCCTTAGTGCACGGGCCCCAGCGTTACTTGGCACGTTGCTAAGACCGGCGGAACCAGCACCAATAGTGCATGCTGATTTTTGGTGCGGAAATTTGCAGTTCAGGGAGGTTAATGGAATCACCGAATGCATCGTATTGGATTGGCAAATGGTTTCTCTCGGCAGGCCTATGGATGATATTGCGCTATTATTATTGTCGTCGTTATCCCCAGAATTAAGAAGAGCTATTGGGGATAGATTGATTGAAGACTATACACAACGTCTAGTGTCAGAGTGCACTAGACTTGGGGCTACGGGAGCGGCTAATGCAATGCGACGTGGATTAAAATCAGACTGGCCTCGAGCAGCTCTAAGAGCACTTTTGCTGTGCGCAGGTAGCGTAGAAATGGCATTAGGAGAACCCCGTGCTGAGGCCCGCCTGCTGGAGGCAGTGAAGGATCTTCACGCTGAAGGCGTTCTCAATTTGAAACCTGATACAGAGGTGTGAGAAATTTGCCTTTAATGCTAAAGAACATCTGAATATTTAGTTACAATTAAAATAGTTGTGGGTGCCAAATTCAGGCCAACCGGTTCAAATTAATAAGTAGTTTGTGAATTTATTTTATAGATCTTGCACAAATTCTACCAAGCAATTATCTCCGATAATAATTTTGGAAACATCGTTTTGTTCTATTCATCGATTGAATTTCATGGAATGCGCATCACTTGGCTAAGTGATGCTGTGAGCCTAAGTAAAGACTGATTATTATTTATAATTTACATCGTGCATTTAAGTATTCTACATGTATAACTTACCCAGAAGAGGGTGTTTTTTGCTCATTGTATCAAAAAATTAAATTATTCGTTGCGGTCTATTGACTTTCAATGAAGATTCAAAACGATTACATAATAAATTACTGTCTTGAACAATGTTTTTTTTATTTTTGCTCTCACCCTTATTACCTTTAGCTATTATTAGCTATATTGAAACCGTACCTATACCTCAGATTTAGCCTATGTTACTCTTTGAATGCATATAAATTAGCTCACCAAAACAGGGTTATCTTACCCTGTACTAAACTGAACCAACCCAAGATTAGATTTGCTGTTTATTACAACTCGGAATTTATAAAATGTATGAATTTGCTGATTTTTCTTTTTGAATTTTGAGTTGGCCCCATAGTATGTATTCATAATGATGGCCTCTATAGCATTTTTCGATTATCCTGTAAAATTAAGCTTGCCCTTCTCCACATTTAATCTTAGCGTGATGAATATCAAAGACATATCGCGTTTATCTAGTTATCTAGAAAATATTCAGGAATTTAATAATGATTGTCTTCACATTGTAGACTAGGTATACGAGAACTTTATTATTATATAGTACGGGACTAATCGCGCACTAAAATTACGACATAAATAAATAATAATATGTTAATAATATATAGGTAATAATAATGTGTTCAACTCGCGAAAACTTAAAAACAACATTATACGAGTACTTACGGAAAATATAGACTCGAGTACTTAAACTGCAGTGAGTGTTTTACCACGGTAATGATATCTAAGATATCTTGGTGGTTTTCTTAGAGAATAAATAACTAAAGTATAGAGCGCTAGCACCGCACTAGAAGCTCAGTGCGCGTCGTAGGCAGGTGAAGTATAGCTACTATTTTATTTTTTATTTCGGTATACAATTGCCTTATAATATGTCTAGTTACAATTACACTTATATAATAGTAACACAGTACACATTATACCCTGTTGTTAGGGTGTCGCAAATGGTATAAACAAAGTAAGTATAACGTACATGTCAAAATTTAGCGTTATTTTGTGATGATTTGTGAGCTTGAAACTTTTTCGTTCAGGTAATCTTCAATGGTATAATAGCATTTTTTTGTTAAAAGTTTTTTTAATTTATTTTGGAATTTTTTGGGGTTAGTTTCTTCTTGTAGGTTTTTCTTGTAGGTTTTTCTATATATCTATGTTGGCGATTCCTAGGGATGGGCACGCGGGCAACGCAAACTCATTTTGTTGTCGTTAGATGCAGGTTCAGCGCGGTACAAATAATTATATTTCGTGCGATAACATCTATAAGTTAGAACCGTTTATCCTATGTATAGATATAGTAGGTATTTATTTTAAGGAATTCATTAAGAAATCGAATCAATCAGTGTACTGAGCAAACTTTATTCCATTTGTTTGTTTTAAAGCGATAATCCGTTTTCGGTCTTTTGGAAATCTGAAAAATAAGAAAACAATCGAATTTTTTTTTATATTTCAACCCTTTTTTAGGAATGTTGTTCAGTATTTTGAGTAGGTTTATCCTTTACATATTTTATACTATATTTGTAGGACCCTGTATTTTCAGACAGTCAGTATTTGGATGTGTAACCGTGGGTAGCATATTCCAACTGGCGCTACCGTGGCTCGGATGACACGTTAAAATTGTAGGTTCCGTTTAGCCATCTCAGGGACCTTCAGGTGCCCTAATATTTATTACAAAAATGTATCTCTCACTGTCACTTTTTTTAATTTAATTTTTACTCCATTCGATACCCACCAAAATCTTCAAAATCAATTTGCCATTGTAGACGTGATATCGTAACATTACATAATTATGTAGGTACTTTAAGTTAACGCTATACCTAATACTTACGCATTAAAAATATTAGAAAGTATATGTGTACATAAACACTACAAAATTACCTATTTATAGTAAATTATTATATGCTTTTAAGTGAATATGTTAACACATTCACTGTGTGAATGTTCGTTCATTCAGCAGTGAATGTGTTAAAGTCACAAAAATCTGTTACAATATTGTGCAGTAGTTCCATCAAACATTTTAATCGACTACCGTTGGTCACGTCCCATCTCTAAATCACGCGGCGGGAGTGCGATGCGCAGGCGAATCTGCGCGTCCCCGCCTCTCACGTCACCTTCACCCCCGCGATCACGGATTAGTTTTTATAAAAATAAGTATAATAATCGACTTAGCGATAAAATGTGATACTGGATTTAAATTTTGTGTGTTGTTTTTATAAGGTCGAACTGCACATTTCACCATTTTAATACGTAAATTTGAAAAAAAATCCCTCGAGACACGCACTTTCCTAGTACTCAGCTACGACTACAAGCGCTCGCGGCGGGAGCGTCCTTTTGTTCTCACTTGTGCCTACTGTTACCACTTCGTTGTGCGCGTTCTATAGTTATTAATACTAGTGTCAGTGTTTCTAAAGGCCTCAGGTGCCATCCGAGGCACTGTTCCGCTCAGTTGGAAATTCCTCTAGCGGTCTTCAATCAGATCCAGTTTGGTATAATTTGTTAAAGAAGGTTTCTTATGTATTTTGTGTAACTAAGGAAACCTTACGAAACAGTCTTGTAAAAATATTACGATAAAAATTTGGTTCCAACCATTAGATAAGCGAGCGCTCCAACAGCCTGTCTATAAGGGTATGACTTCTCGTCTACTAACTCTTTATCTAACTGCCTTTGTTCAGAATCTCTGATCATTGGTGTAGTGACTGTTTTACAGCTGCTCATGCCGAATCTTTCTAACACTTTCTCAGTGTAGTGCTTCTGTATAATACTTATAGAGCCATCATCTTTGTACTGCAATTGTAAACCCAGATAGTAATCTGCAGGCTTTGTGGTTATCTTGAACCTTCGTTTCAGCTCTGCCATAAACTTATCTGCCTCATTTTTGTGTGTTGCAGCCACAAGGCCATCATCAACGTACAATACTAAAATGATTTTATTCTGTGCTCTTTTTCTTATAAACATGCACGGATCTGTTTGACTTTGTTGAAATCCTATAGATTTCAAATAGTCTGCGATGCATCTGTTCCAGCATCTCGGTGCTTGCTTGAGCCCATATAAACTACGCTTCAACTTGCATACTCGATTTGTCCCGTCATTAAAACCTTCTGGCTGTTTCATAAAGATTTCCTCCTTTAAATAACCATTTCAAAATGCGGTTGACACATCAAATTGCGTGAGTGATAGACCTTCATTCGCCGCAATGCTTATGACTGATCTGACAGTTGTCATTTTTGCAACAGGACTAAATGTTTCGTCATAGTCCACTCCTTGCTTTTGCGAAAAACCTCGAGCAACAAGTCTGGCTTTGTATTTATCGATTGTACCGTCAGCGTTTCTCTTAACTTTGAATATCCATTTACACGAAATAGCTTTACGATCCTTGGGAAGATAGACTAAAGTCCAAGTTTTATTATCTTCCAAAGATTTTATCTCGTTTTTTATCGCTTTAATCCAATTCTCCTTATTTGGGTTTTGTAATGCTTGACTGTATGTTTCTGGCTCATCTATACCAGTTGCATCATCTATGGTCATCACATATTCACCAAACCTTGTGGGTGGACGTAGCAGAGATCTGTCTCGAAGAGTTCTACTTGCTTCATTTTCTATCTCACTATTTGGCATAACATCATCCATTGTCTCCAAACGCTCTGATGTTTGATCGTTTGTCTCGTTATTAACTACATCTCCTGTGTCAATATTTGTTGGATTTGCATCTTGAAAAGATTCAGGAGGTATACATTCTTCAAAAGTTTCTGTACTTTCATTACCTTCCTCCCTTACATCGTGAATCTTGTGATTGCTTTCTTCTCTTATAACAGGCTTCAACGGAATATCCTCCCTTGCAACAGAATTCGATGGCATTCGTAGACTAATTTCAATTTCAGAATCTTCCTGAGCTGTTGTCAATTCTGAATTCTGTTTTAAATTACTCTTACCGATTTCTGACTCAAGAAATTTCACGTCTCTTGAACGTACCAACGAACATCCATTTTTGCTGAAATTCAAAAGTCGATATCCATCATCACCGTCATAGCCGATCAATATACATCTTTCAGCTTTCTTGTCTAGCTTTTTACGCTTCTGCTTGGGAACATGGGCGTAGCATGAACTTCCGATGATTTTAAGGTGGCTTATCTTTGGCTTTTTCTTATACCACAGTTCGTATGGAGATTTACCTTCTACGGGAGTACGTCCTGTTCTGTTTAGTACATACGCTGCTGTACTTACGAGCTCTGCCCAACAAGCGGTTGGCAGCTCTTCGTGTGCATAAATCATCGCACGAACGGCTTCGACTAATGTTCTATTTTCTCTTTCGCTACAGCCGTTTTGCTCAGGCGTATATGGCATGATCAATCTTTGCTTTATGCCATATTTTTGTAGTATTAATCGAGTTTTCTCATTATCGAACTCTCCGCCGTTATCGCTTAATAGTTCTTTGATGACATGACCAGCTACCTTGCTTTCTTCTAACATCAGTTGAAGGTTTGAGTAGACTTCAGACTTCTGTTTCATGAAGTATACATAACGGTACTTGCTGAAGTCATCTTTAAATAGAACGAAATAGCGAAATCCTTTATACGAGAACGGAAATGGACCACACACGTCTGAGTGCATGATCTCTCCAGGTACTTCTGCTCTAACTCTAGTTCCGAATGGTTGTCTATGCATTTTACCGAAGCTACAACCTTCACAAAACTCTGTGTTGTTACTTTCTATCTTTATCCCTAGTTCTCTTTCGATAACTTTCTTCACATGGAGTTTGCTTTGATGAGCTAACCTCTCATGGTAAAGTTGTAATAAATCTTGACTTGTCGTAATCGCATTGACTTCAAAGGAGGTTTGTGGCATTATATTTTTTTACGTTAAGTTTAAATAATCCACCTCTCTTCTTTCGTTCACCTGTGACTTTAACGACGCCATTAGATTTCAATCTGCAGAACTCTGGTTCTGATTCAAAAATGCTTCCCGGTAATCTGTCCTGTGCTGACAGTAACGAGAACAGATTTTTCTGTAGTGATGGTACACACCATACATCACATAATATTATGTATCCTTTTCGATCACCAACGAAAGCTTCTAGTTTGATGTCACCTTTACCAGTGGCAATCACTTTCTCGCCATTCGCCGTCGACACAGTATGCATTTTGTCGAAGCTCTTAAACGTTTGGAACAGATCTCTTCTGAAGGTGACGTGACTGGTTGCCCAACTATCTAAATACCATGTTTCTTTATCTGGGTATAAGTCTGTGTCAACGATCAATAAGTCTGTATTCGTAACGATGTTGGCGTTTGATCTAGGCTTGGGTGGTCTTCCATCACTCATCCACTTTTCGCATTTACGTACTTTATGTCCCTCTAATCCGCAATAATTACATTTTACCTTGTTATTGCTGATTATTTTGTCCTTCTTTCCCTTTGAAGTATTTACTACTAGAGCTTGATTACTCTCGCTATTGGATGACGACGCTTGTGTCTCAACATTTCGTTCAAAGGCACAGAGTTGTGATGTTAATCTTTCAATTGTCCTTTCCTTTTTAGACATCAATAGCCAACTGGATTTAAACGTGAGGTATTCTTCCGGCAAAGTATCTAAAATCTTGCATATAAGAAGTACCTCTGGCAGTTCATTGTTTCCAAGCTTTGTAACTTCTTTGTTTAAATTAAACCAGATGTTCTGAAGCTTTGAAAGGTGCATTGCCATGTTGTCGTCCGGTTTTTTCTTGTACTCGAAGAATTTAAGGCAGTTGTCATAGACTAAGTCATCACCGTCTCCGTCATACAGCCTCTTGAGTTCATCCCATACTTCTTTAGAAGCAATGATGGTTGGAACACGACCAGACATCGCTTACGCCGTTGGTGTTGTATCTAGAACCTTGGAAAGCCCGTCCAAAGAGGATGTATTAAAGGTTAAGCGCATAATGCGTTATCTACAAGGTACATCTGGTTACGGTATAACATACAAGAAAGGGTTTAAGACGGGAATACTGGATTGTTTCAGCGATTCTGACCATGGAGGAGATCTCAAAGATGGTCGCTCAACAAGCGGCATACTCTGTTTATATGCTGGTGGAGCAATAGCCTGGGCAAGTCGAAAACAGAGTTCAGTAGCTATCTCCACGACAGAAAGCGAAATAGTTTCAGCAAGTGAAGCTGCACGCGAAATAGTATGGCTACAAAGACTATTCAGTGAGATTTCTACTCTAAAGCAAATTCCGATTTTGCAAGTCGATAATGATGCGGCAGTAAAACTTGCTCAGAATCCGGAACTGCATAGAAGAACAAAGCACATAGCAATAAGGCACTTCTATGTAAGAGAACTAGTTGCAGATGGAACACTCGAAGTCAAACATGTGGGGGCGAACCTTAGATTATAGAGGGGCGAACCTGCAAAATGCAGATTTCTTGACAAAGCCTCTCAGCAGGCCGTCACTTGTTTCCATTATGGATCGAATAGGTTTAGGCTGTTTGTAATCCAGCCTAATGTTAGTTTACTTAACTACACAAAAAGGGAGGATGTTAAAGAAGGTTTCTTATGTATTTTGTGTAACTAAGGAAACCTTACGAAACAGTCTTGTAAAAATATTACGATAAAAATATTCTGGTCTAAATGCTTTAAAATAAATGTGGTTTATTTTATTCATCGTTTTATATTCTCAACGATCCTCATCAAATTCCTCGCAACAATGCTCGAAGGATGACAGTGATGTTCCTGATACGGCAATTGCCGTATTATACGGCTTTCAGGCTCCGAAAAAAGGCAAGTACGGCTCGGCTACCCCTATCTGCCGTATAAAATACGGCAATTTTACTAATTTTCTCCATACATTTTCATTAAAATACGGCTTTTTTGAGGTTGGCATACGGCACACTGATTAGAACGGTGGATAACTAGATCGCAGTCGCTTCCGAGGCTGTCTGCGGGATGCGCTTAGTACGAAGATTTTATAGAAAGTTATTGAGAATTTAGTATCTAGTAATTACCAGCAAAAAAAACTATCTGTCAATGTGTCATTTTAAAATTGTTTTAGGTTTGTTTGTCATTGTCAAAAATAGGAAACCGCTTGACCTTCGCACGTCTGCTACTAAATATTTGGAAATGAAAATATTTTGACCTTAAACCACGCAATTAACTAATTATTTTGGTACAAGTGTTGTGTGATGGCTCAGCCAAATCAAGTGACCCTAGATATAGACGAAGAAGACCCTGCGGAAGTTACTCCGCGACACAATGCTCTGCACCGACTAGACTCGAGGGAATCTAGGCAATCAACTCCAAATAGAAACAATCTAGGCCTCGGTGACCGTCTCAACAGTGTATTCCGTGAAATTAGACCTCTAGTCGAACATGCGCGTATGGTACGTAAATTAATTAAGTATTTTTTGTGATGCAATGTTGTGACCATTAGTCATCGTTTTGTATTCTAGAAATACCATATAATGACATAATAATTGATCACTTAATGTTTGAAGTCCAATCTATTTTTTCAGGGCAACAATGCCAGATTATCCCTTCCCACCTGGTTACCGCGTAATGCTCCTGGTACCCATCAGTTAGTTGGAGATCTGGGATTACAGAGGCCTCAGAGCTCCATAGCACATGTGAACTTAGGACCTAATTCTCAGACATTTATTGTGAACGAGCGGGTAGCACCGCCTGCTAGCCACTCAGTAAGCACAAGTGCAGCGCCAGTTGAGCCTCCAGCATCTGATTATAGTGAAGAGCACCCGGAGATCAATGTGTCAGTGAACCCAGCCAATAACAACAATATACACGATAATGCAGACAATGAGAGTCAGAGTGATGATGGCACACAACAGGTAATTTAAAGATCTATTTTATCAAAACTTTACTAAAAAATACTCTCATGCACTGATTAAGAAAGCATATTAAGATTCTTATCATATCTATAGAAGATATATATAGATATCTATCTTATTTACTTTGTAGGGAATAGAAATGTTTTTTCTAAATTGATGTTTGTTTAATCGTTGTCCTAATAATATGATTGGAAAATATTTTTCTACCTAAACTATGGGATCATTCTACAAGTCTACAAATTCTACCTTTGCCATGAGAGCTAGAATGTTGAAATTTTCACACATGATTTGTTTCTGTTGCTGCTATAACAACAATTACTAAAAACTGAAAAAAAATCCCATACTATAAACCCATTTTTTTTTGCCATTTTTCAGTCAATATTAATAACAGTGATAAGTAGATGCTTGAAATGTTAACAGAATAATTAAATTAAAACAAAATAAATGATTAAATGAGGCCTTCCATACAAGAAACATTTTTTTGCTCATTATTAATAACAGCAACAGGAAGATGATTGAAATATTTACAGAATATTAAAGTTGTAAATTCCCTTCAAAAATAAATAGTTAAAATTTGATATATTAAGGGAGGGCTTCCACACGGTATGGAACCCTTTGTGCATGAGTCCGACTCTCACTTGGCCGGTTATTTATTTTCAGATGCATTTATTAATTCAGATGTCATATTTTAGAATTATGCAACATGCCTCACTTAATATTTTTAAGTTTATTTATGTTATTTTAGTGGAGATTAGGAAAAAAGTTAAATCATAAATTATTTTGAAGTGGTTAACCTTAGCCTAGTATTTCCTGACCCTGTACAATAGGTATTCTATATGAAAATCACAGAACATAAGGGTCAGGATCCTTTGGCCACTATCTTATTGTTTAATAAAGGATGTTCACTTACAGGTAGTTGATGTGCGAGCGACTCTCAACCTTTTGATACGATATGCTCCTTTCTACTTCCTACTGTTCATCAAATTCATGTACGACAGCAGAGAAGGGATATTCACCTTTATTATACTATTCTGTACATTTGCTCATAGTAATGGACTTGTGAGGAGGTAAGTTTCATATTATTTTATTTATATTATTGCTATAAATAACTGTACAGGGCTACATCATGTCATTCTGTGTCCGGTCATTAGTCTACTCCTTTTTAGGGTTCCATACCCAAAGGATATTACTAAGACTTCTCTGTCTGTCTCATGAACTGTAATAGCTAGAGAGTTAAAATTTTCACAGATGATGTATTTCTGTTGCCGCTATAACAACAAATACTAAAAACAGAATAATATAAATATTTTAGGGGGGCACTAAGCTATACCAAAACATGTTATTTTTTGCTGAGGGGCTCCCATATGGTACGGAACCCTTCATGCGCGAGTCAAACTCGTACTTGGCCGATTTTATTAACTAGCACAATACTATTTCATCATTTGTATCACACATTTATATCAGATGGAATAAAAATAGAGATCACAATGTTAATCTTCATCGGCGTCCGTCGTCAGGGGCGCGCGTATTCTCTGATGAAGGAATACTAACTACTCTGAAACCGGTCAGACGCATAGCGGCTCGTCCGTTCAAATAATCGTGAGTTGTATCTGGTGTTCATATAAATTTTAATAATGAATCCTCACGCTAGTTTTAACGAAGTAATCGAATCTTCATATAATAATAATAAATATTTCCGCTCAATCCGAAACCAGGAAGTTGGTCTTTAACTTGCAAGAATCCACCAGAACTTACATAGGTACATCCATTGCAAGTTAAAATGCTTATAAAAATGTCTCATTTCAGGGAGCATGGTAAACAAATGAACCGCAGTCTTGCGTTACTATTTAGCGAGCTAATGTTCACATCAAGCTGCATAGTGATTGTACATTTCCTGTTCGGCCACGGGAAGCTGCTGCCCAACGTCATCATGTTCCCGGGATACACGGAGCTGAACGTGTGGGAGCTGCTGTGGCTGGTCATACTGACCGATCTGATCGTTAAGATCATCACGGTGGATATTAAGCTGCTGGTCACTATGATGCCAGCTTTTATACTGCCATTCCAGAAGAGGGTTAGTATTGATTTTATACATTCATTCAAAAATTAGAGACAGCCCTTTTCTTAAGAATAACTTCTACGTCTTGGCATCCCCCGCCAGTGTTTTCATATCCCTATATGATATGACAGCTAACTAGCTAACTTCTCTTTAATATTCCCTTCGAATTTACACAGTTAAATTTTTAAAACTAAATGATTCGATGAGTCGAATGATATCACATGAGCAGTAGGTTGCAAATAGATGCCACAAAGCCTTACAAAGGCAATAATTAAAAGCAGTTGCCCAGCAGTGGGTTATCAAAGGCTCTAAAATGACTCCAAAGTTAAATGTCTCTATTATGTGAGTGTTATTTTACTGTTGTTGGACAAATTTATGAGCCAAAATATGACACTAGGTTAATTGAATAACGACCAGCTTAATTAGTCTACAAAGCATAGTTTAACTGGGTGTTTATTAGCAAAGTTCAGCAACATTCAGCACGTCAGTTTTCGAATGGATCTAGGGTAATCCCAGTTGTTCTAACTGTTTAGCTATGTCAGAGACCCTTAGGCGACAGGCGGTTTAAACGAAGTTATCGTGTTTTCGTTTCAGGGCAAGGTGTACCTATTCACGGAGGCGGTATCTCAGCTGTACCGGTCGCTGCTGACGGTGCAGCCGTGGCTGTTCTTCCTGCTGCAGTCGTACACGGGCTCCGAGCGCATGGTGGGCATCATCCTCAGCGCCGTGTACGCGGGCGCCAAGCTGCTCGAGCTGCTCGTGCGCCTGCGCCTCTTCAAGAACGCCACCTGGACGCTGCTGCAGAGCGTGGTCAGTACTCACACTCAGACGCTGCTCTCGTCGACGTCTCTACCGTCGTATAACATGCTGCCAATATTTTGACTTTCCAAAATAGCATCGTGCACATTGCCATCATCTCATTCACCATCTAAGCTACTCGAGCAGTTATGCCAGCGGCCTAGAGCCACGCTCCGTTATTTTAAGAAGCTGGGCTGGCTCGGGTAGTCGCTGGAGGGGGAAATGCACAAAACACTCCATGAGGGACGTCAGTGCAGGACTTATCGCCCCCAAATCGAATAGAATTATAATAGCGTCGTTAGTTCTTTCGGCCACCGGGTCAGATAAGTTGGTGGCACTGTACGTGTCTCGATGATATGTAGTGTGGCCGCTGAGCCGACTTTAACATTGTAGGTCGTAACTTTTGAAAGATTCTTAGGTATGGATACCTTTTTAGAAAACTGATTTAGCAATTCGCCTCAACTCGCCTTAGCCATCTAACTTGATAATATTCTATACTCTAGAATTCTTGACTGTGTCAATAGCTTGGGTTGTACCTATACTGATGTCTTCGTGACTTTTCAGTGTGTTACTCAATATAATGTAAACTATAAAATGTTGTGTAAATGTGTAATACAAGGCTCGTGAAGCGAAGCTAGCAGATTTTTTTAACTACGAGTCACTTTTAAAATGACTATCCTTTTGTATACAGAACCTGGGCACGAAGCCGACGTGCGAGCAGCTGATGTCTGCGGGCGACTCGTGCCCGATCTGCCACGACGACTACACCACCCCGGTGCGACTCGGCTGCAGCCACATCTTCTGCGAGCTCTGCATCTCCGCCTGGCTCGATAGGGAGCACACCTGCCCGCTGTGCCGCGCCAAGGTGGCTGACGAGCCCACCTGGAGGGACGGTTCCACTACCTACGACTTCCAACTCTATTAAAGAAGACATTAGGTTTTAATTGGTTTGTGAGTGGATATGTCTGGCTCAATAGATAACCTCACAGGCCCACTGAGCCGCGACTAAGTCGCGGTTGAATCTAGATGGAGGGACGGTTCCAATTCCTGCGATTTCGAACTGTATTAGAAAAGACGTAAGGTTTTAATTGGTTTGTGAGTTGATCTCCGCCTGGCTCGATAGAGCCCTTGCGTCCTTATGCACCTTAAATTAAGGACGCTTATCATTAGCTACCAAACTAAGTTGTTGTTGTAATTTCAACCATTAATTATGGAAGAAGCATGGAGGAAGTATGCCTTTGTTTGTAATGAAAAAAAAAACAATACCCTTCTTCGGCAGTCGGGTAAAAATTGCTTTCACAAAAGTGAGACTTGGTGTAATTAAATGTTGAATAAATGTAAATGTGTTTATGACTATAACAAGTCATTCTGTCTAAATGTACGTCACGACTAAAGGTCAATTGAGTCTAATGCCTTTTGCATCTATATTGTCGATAATTTGCCCGACTTGTGAATCGAAGATATAAAGTGCATTCTGCAAATCTGCACGTAGTATTTCATGCTTGCCAATAAAAACATTTTTGTCCAATAACATCAGGTTGGCTAACAAAGGCCAATTACATCAGGTTTGCTGGCAAAAGCCAATTACATCAGAATGGCTGGCAAAGGCCAATTACATCAGGTTGGCTGTCAAAGGCCAATTACATCAGGTTGGCTGACAAAGGCCAATTAGATCAGGTTGGCTGGCAAAGGCCAATTACATCAGGTTGGCTGGCAAAGGCCAATTAGATCAGGTTGGCTGGCAAAGGCCAATTACATCAGGTTGGCTGGCGAAGGCCAATTAGATCAGGTTGGCTGGCAAAGGCCAATTACATCAGGTTGGCTGGCAAAGGCCAATTAGATCAGGTTGGCTGGCAAAGGCCAATTACATCAGGTTGGCTGGCAAAGGCCAATTAGATCAGGTTGGCTGGCAAAGGCCAATTACATCAGGTTGGCTGGCGAAGGCCAATTAGATCAGGTTGGCTGACAAAAGCCAATTACATCGGGTTGGCTGGCGAAGGCCAATGAAATGATATCTTGTAAGTAGAATTTGTTTAGTTCCCATTGAATGAAACAGATTTTTGCTACTTACGATAATGAATTTCACATTCCCACAATCTATGATGATGTTATCAAATCTTTTATGTATTTATCTTCTCTTTCTCTCTCTATTTACCCTAATTATGGATAGTTAGTGCACTAGATACATTTTTATGATCTTAAAGTTGATACTTTCTCTGATTCAGTATTGAAATAAAATCTACTATCATTTTGTTTCACGTCATTGCATCACATGCTTGTATGAAAATAAATGTATAGTAACGGTTGATGCAGGCCTAAGAATGGGGTAATATTTTAATTATTAATATAAGTAAACCATCCACTATTCATACATGTATTTATCGCCAACTTATCGTAATTGTCATTTTTTACACTTAAGACTAAAATATAAATAAGATTTAAACTATTTTATTAAGTATAATGTTATTGTCAAAAGACATTATATTGTCCGCCGTTGAACTATTGTAATTATAATGCTTGCTGTGAATATCTGCTTCTTCTAAATTCTTCCCTTGTCCGTAATAACATAGTTTTCCCATTATGCATGCCCACACACATAATGTGATGCATCTGACACTATTTTTCGGCTTTTCTTTTTATTTTATTTTTAGAAATTCAAAATGTGAAAATTTATTTGGATATAAAAGATCCTTACACCGACGGATGAAGGCAGATTATATTATTGAGATGAAATAAGTAGGTAACCTCTACACATGATGAAATTTAAGTTGAAGAACAGTTTCAAGTGCAATTCTTTATGATGCACTATGTGTGCGTGTTACTATGCCATCAACAAAAGACGTTATGCATACTTTTTTTTTATCAGTATATATATATCTATATAATTATAATATGTATTTTTTTTTTGTTTATTTACGAAGCATGAAGTACTTTTGTTAAAAACCCTAATGTAATCTAAGGAATCCTAAAAAGATTATAAAAATCCTATAATGTTGGGGCTCCACACGTTAAGACTACATTTAATAAGCGTCAAAGTCATTTCAACGTTGACTTTAGGCCGAATCTAATAAATACCTAACAAGCGGTTGTAAAATACAATCGCGCGATTAGCTCGCGCAGCAGCTTAAGTGAGCTACAGTTTCGTTAGTTTTTGGCGCGTTCGGCTTTAAAGACTTAATATACCTACAAAAATCCCAGAAAAAATACCGTGCTTGGGCAGTTGGTTAAGATTGTGCTATTGGTAACTAGGTACGACGGCATGGCGTTAATCTCAGTTATATAAGCTTTCTCACGACGTGTAGAGCCCCAGCTTTAAGTTAGCATTGTGATAAAGAAAAAAAATAGGAATTATTAGTATGATTTTGGTAATCTAATGTTATAAGAAAATAACCAAATATAATCTAAAATTTTATACAGGTAAGGCAAATAATGTATTTAAGATTTATCTTTTCAAAGGTGAATTGACAATATAGCTTAAGGATGTATAAAGTGTATAAAAATAATGTAGAAAGTTATTTTAAATCAGATATGCAAGATATTCGACCATGTTTTTTTCATTGTGACTAAATCAGAACACATTCCATTTTATATCACCCATATTTATTTATTATGTGTAATTATTGTGCATAATTTCTATGCACCTAGTAATATTTTAAGTGCTTCTTGATGTTATTTTAGTGCAAAAGAGTTTTAAAAACTCATAAAACGTATTCCGCATTTTTTATGTTAGGACTAGTAAATAAACAATAGCCATATGTTTATATCCGCTTACTATTTACATTTGTTTCAAAAAATCTAAATGTGAAGATAAATTATTTGTATCAGTTGTTGTTAAAGTAGCGCTCCTCGCAACTTGGTGTAGAATAAGTGTTCGAGATGTGAGTGCCTAATGTACGTGATGAATGAATTAATAAACATAAGAGCTGAATTCTGTATTTTATTCCGAGAAAAAGTATGCATTTTTTATTCTATAGCCGCTGGTTGACTTGCAAAAAGTCTTCGACTTTAAAACCGCGGTTTTAAAAGTTGTTAGTTTTGATGTAAAGAACAATTCCCTAAAAGGATGCTAATTGATTCGAAATAACCGTATAGATAGTACCTAAATAACACCCAGACACAGAACAAACACCTATGTTCACCACATAAATGCTTGCCCTGGGTGGGGATCGAACCCACGCCTCTGATCCAGAAGTCAGGGTCACTAAGCACTGAGCCACCGAAACAGTCAAATAAATCTATCTCTTTTTGCCCTAAAATTGAATACTTACTAGGTTAAATTTTAAGGCGAATATAACTTTACATGATTATTCTTCTTATTCTATTTTAGGTACTTCCTTTAGGAAAGCTAGGGCAGGTTTTTTATGTGCTGGACTGTTAACTAGGTACTAAATGTAAAATATATGACCTATGATATGGATATGACCTATGGTAGGCCTATGTCACGGAGAGACTAATGAATTGGGACGGTATGGTACAAACTATTAGGTTTATTAATTGTGGCTGGGAACAACTATTTGGGTTAACGGGTTATGTCTAAAAGTAAGTTCGTATAGACCGGGTGGATACTGGCTAGCCCTGGTGTTAGTTGTTTTTAAGGCGCCTGAAGGCCTCAGACATGACTAAACGATTAAAACAACCGAGGCCTACAATTTAACGTGTCACGGTATCACTCAGTTGTAAATGCCACCCGCGGTCACCCATCCGAAGACTGACTGTGCTGAACGTTGCTTAACTTCGATCGCTAACGAACACCTGGCCAAACTATGCTATGAGGGTTATGGATGAAAACAACCGTTAGATTCACTTATATTTTAATCATAGTGTACACTTTATATGATTGACATAGTATCTAGTTATCACTTAAGATTACTTTCAGCCTACAAACGTGAAAAATTAAATAATTTAGATCATTAATAGTAATTATTATTCAAAGTATCACAAATATCTGATAGAGTAACACTGCTCGAAAGCGCAAAGCATCTATCGAATATAATTCTAGGGCTGCCGAATACGTGTCGGGTACAATCATAGGCTAGATGACTGAGCAATATAATGAATGAATCCGTCAGATATCAAAAAATATTCGACACGTACTTTTTATTTCGTCAAATAAAATTATTATTTATTATAGGGCGAATCATACAAGTCGGCGGATGTGAAGTTACCTACAAGCTACGCCATATCCAATCAACGCGAAGCTGTATTTGAGCTTCAGTCAGGATTGGATATTGCGCAGTTTGTGGCTAACTTCCCATCCGCAGACATGTATGATTTGGCCTATGCAGCCCGTTAAAGTTCCGAGTGACGTCACGCCCTAACTTTTTACATACAGCCTTGGCCAAAAGTATTAGGCACCCTGTATTTTTACTCTATTTTCTAAACTTATTTCACTCCTTTTTGGCATTTTTAACACAATTAGGTGTCAATTTAATCACGTCAACAGAAATGAAAGCTTGTTTACTTGTTAGAGTCCAGAACACAAGTGACCAAACATTGACTGATAAGAACCGGTAAAAACGGAGTCCTTTGTTTTCGGTCACCAGGTGTTTTATGACTTTAACAAAGAGCCGCTTAATATTCTAAGAAGTTATTTATGACCCCGGTAAGTCATTTAAGATAAGCACTCAGTTATTGGTTAAGTAGTAAACATGCATTTTGATTTTTTAAAGGTGCCTAATACTTTTGGCCAAGGCTGTATAAATGACGTCGCGAACTCCCACTCCGGACCTTTGACACGCTTTGACAAAGATAAGTTACGGATAAGTTTATGGGTGGGGTTACGTTTGATAGACAAAATAAACAATATTGTTTGTTTATGAGCCTGTAAACAATATGTGTTCAATATTTTTTCATAACTAACCAACTATTTATAATAATTTTTTCATGCATTCAGTCATCGTGCCTATTTAGAATTCACTACGTTACCGAACTAAATCACATCACAGTTCCTCCGAGTTACTGATATTGGCACGAGCGGGCGGCCGGCGGCCACGGCGACGCTTGCCCCGTCCGCGCTACATCCATCTCTCGCATATACACCGAATCATACAACTTGACGGCTGTGATGTTCTACAAGCTGCGGATAGCCCGATCATGACTGAAGCCAACTTAAACAGCTGCGCAAAGATTGGGTTATCCCACTGACCTCCTTATATACAAGTACGCCTTGTATATATGGAGGTCAGTGGGTTATCCGCAGTTTATAGCTAACATCGAGCTGCTAAGTCGTATGATTCAACTTAAACCAACAAATCATTTCAGTAGGTATAACAAGGGCATATTTGTCAAGGCAAGGACAAATATGTCTTTATTATTATAAACTACGGGAGTAATCGCGCACTAAAATTACGAGATAAATACGGCCTGCCCGTGACCGTGATCACGGTCGATGCAACTCGGCCGAAACGTCGGGATGAGGAGGTATTTATTTATCTCGTAATTTTAGTGCGCGATTAGTCCCGTAGTATATAATAATAACGTGTTCAAATCGCGAAAGTTTAGAAACAGCAAATATGCCTTTGTTGTATAGGTCGAATCAAACTTCTTTGCTGCTGCGAAGTTAGCTACGAACTGCGCAAAACCTAATCCCCGCGAAACTTTTACGTGAGCTTCAGTCACGGTTGGGTTCTACGCAGCTTCCAGCTAGCTTCACATCCGCCATGAACTTTGATTGTCCTATACTGGAGAAGTGAAATATTAAAATTTATATGAACACCGGATACAACTCACGATTATTTGAGCGGTCGAGCCGCTATGCGTCCGACCGGTTTGTGCGCGGGCGTCCGTTGTCGGGGGCGCGCGTATTCCCTGAAGAAGGAGTACTAACTACTCTGAAACCGGTCGGACGCATAGCGGCTCGACCGCTCAAATAATCGTGAGTTGTATCCGGTGTTCATATAAATTTTAATAATGAATCCTCACGCTAGTTTTAATGAAGTAAGTGAAATATTGAAAATAAAATTGAAGTTCGCAGTACCGATTGTCAATGGCATTGCAGATACTTTAAACTGCTTTAAGGCAATCATAATTCGAAATTGCAGTTTGTATAAATGGAACAAACATTAACATTAATGGCAATGTGAATACCGTAAGGCGCTTTGCACATTGCCTAAAAAAATTTAAAGCAATCAACAGTTAAAACTGCATTTTGTGTAAAGAGAAACGCTTTTTTTAATGGCATTATAAATGCTTTACATTATAAAGCAATCACCATTTGAAGTTAAACAGAAGCTTGTTGAAAGAGAACAAGCGTAACAATTAATATAATTACATTTCGAATGCTTTAAAGTAATCATCAATAGTAGCTCTACATTTTAGTGAAGAAAGAATATTTAAGAGAGAACAATTTTGTCTAGACAAACCAATCTTAGGTTTTAAGACAATTTAATGAGTTTTATTTGTGTTATTATTACGTATTTGAAAAAAAAAAACTATAATATATATATAAATAAATATAACTAGGAAAGCCTAGTTACATTTACAGGAAACTTGAAATCAAAAATTAAAAAAAAAAACAATAATTTTTTCATCTTGTTAATGGGGTAAGTAATCATCACATAGTACCTATACATTTCAGCGAAGAAAGAATAACTTTAATATTTTTCCTAGCTATATTTACAGGAAACATGAAAATAAAAATATAAAAAAACAAACATTTTTTCCTCTTGTGGCGTAATGGCGTAAGTAATCATCACTCAGTACGTCTACATTTCAATGAAGAAAGAATAACTTCAATATCTTTCCTAGTTATATTTACAAGAAACATGAAAATGAAAAATAAAAAATATAAAAAAAATAACATTTTTTCTCTTGTTGATAGTGTAAGTAATCATCATATAGTACCTACATCTACATTTCAGTGAAGAAAGAATAATTTTAATATCTTTCCTGTTATATTTACAGGAAACATGAAACAAAAATAAAATGTAAAAAAAACCCAAACATTTTTCCTCTTGTTAGCCCTGAATTTTATCTTCAAAGATGTAGACAGAACAGATGTACTAGAGATAAGATGTAGCGGGGAGCTGGCTCTTAAAACTATTGTTTACTATTTACATGGAACTTAATACTATAGAGAGCCGACGCAGCGCCCGCGGCGGCCCCGGACTCTACTCAGTCTATGAACGCAACGACTCCACTTGCATCTCATATAATTATATATTTTATTATATCACGACTCGGCAGGGTTCGTGGCTACGCTGGCGCGCTCCACACGAGCTCAGTAATACGAAATTACGAAACATCCTAGCGACTGTACTATTTCTCTCTCAATGTTGTTTTGAGATTAATATCGCTTTTCAATCGATTTTTTTCCACAGTTAGATTGGGTTTCAGTTACAAAACATATCAAGATTAAAATTTCCATAAAATTACTTTTCAATAATCGCTTTGATCAAACTGCCACCATATGTCAGAATTAAAATCGCATATTAAAATAAGTAGTACAGCATTGCTGGAGATTAGAACTGAGAGATCAGAGTGTAAAATCCTTTTTTACAGTACAGCTTGAGGAGCTACGAAGCTATCAAAGGATAGCTTAGTAGCTCCTCAAGCTATCAAAGGACTATGTTTTCTCGTGACATTACGTTTGCATTTTGCACAATCTTCTGTTGTCGTACGATGTATATGGCGCAATAGATATAAGGTGGGTCCATTTTTAAAACTTCACTAATTAAAACAGACAGCAGTCGCAGACTTGCACATCACGGTGCGTATGCCTTCTCTGAATTATTTTTTCTGAGTACTTTCACTTACATTTTCATCTCTAGAAAGAGATGATGGTTCCGCCGACGAAAATAGTTGTAGAAGAAACTTTGACACACCACGGAGGGATACGTATATCCGACGAGATATACCCGAGTCCACTCTAGGAGGTTTCGCGACACACGAAAACATCTTCCTGAGGCGCCAAAATCGGTTTCGCCGGTATAAACGCAATGCTACTTTGGAGCCTGGTGGCGCAGGCGAGTGGAAAGGGATACGAACAGCCAACGAGATTAGAGTCCACACTAGGAGGTTTCGCAAGCGACGGAAACATCTTCCCGAGGCGCCAGAATCGGTTCCGCCGGCGCGGACACGGCGAAACCTTGCAGCACAGGCGAATGGAAGAAACTTCGTAGCGCCGTGGAGGGATATGTGCCGGCTCTAGTAGGGGCCGCTCGGCGGTCGCGCGGCTAGGACGTCTCGCAGGCGGCGGTGACGTCGGGGCGCGGCGGCACGGCGGGGGGCGCGGGCGCGGGCGCGGCGGGCGGCGCCTCCGGGTCGGGCGGCGCGGGCGAGCCGTACAGGAAGAGGCTGCGCAGGCGCGCCGAGCGGGAGGACGTGGAGGGCGCCTCGTCGGGCCAGCTGGCGGCGCTGGAGTTGTCGGAGGCGGCCACATCGGCCGTGACCTCGAGGCGCAGCGCGGCCGGCGACGGCGCCTCGTGCCCGCCCAGCGAGCCCGCCAGCGCGGCCAGCGACGGCGCGCGCGCCTCCGCCGCGCCGCTGCCGGCCGAGAGCGACGCGTCGCCTGTAACAACACATACATTTATTACGCCATGTTTCCATTGATGAAAAGTATTTTATTTAAAAATACCGAGCTATAGACATTACAGGGTACAGTTCTAGACAAAGAACTAAAAAATGTGCAGAACGGCTAATGTTTATTTCGCAATCTCGATCTTGGTCTTATAGTAAAAGCTGGTTGTAATGATGAGTATAATGATATCCTAAATATGTAAGTCGTCTAGAAACGTACCCCTCATAATCGTATGCTAAAAATGGGAAAAAAGTGAGTCGACATTATCTTCTAAGACCAATGTTAAGAGTGAAATGAGCATGCACCACGGCTGACTAAAATGGTCACTACCACTCACTTAGAGACGTGGTCACTCAGTCTAGGAGTATCAGCCGCAGGAGCGATTCGTGCTCGGCACGCATCCCTCCGTCTTCTGCGGCCCGACAACAGAAAACACATCGTTACTAACATATCGCACTTACCTACGACGTCGACGATCCTCGCTTTCAGAAGTGGGATTTCCGTATTGCTACCGCACTCTAATCAACTTTATTACGACGTAGCAAAAAGAGCTGTGTATTTAATATGTACTTACAAATACAGAGCAACAAAACGAGCTGACAGCGACGTCGACGGCCACCACGAACGAACCACCAACGTATTGTACTACGATGTCAGTGTACGAATACCGATTGACCGCGCAGCACAGCGATGCTAGCTAGAGGGCTATGTAGATGAGTACTGAGTAATGCTGGCGCCGGCTCGCGCCGCTAGGTATGACGGGAGTACTGACCGATGCTGGGCTCGAGGCGGCGGGAGGCGGCGTCCTCGGGCGCGTGCTGCTCGTCGTGGAAGCGCGGCGGGGGCGCGGCGCCCGCGCACCCCCCCGCGCGGCACAGCGACACGGGCACCACGCCGTACACGTAGAACAGGAGGATGGGCACGCCGATACCCACGGCCAGCCCCGCCACCAGCGGCGACACCACTAGCTGTAACATGAATATAATATTCTAAAATCGTCTAAAAGCTGTTACTGTTCCTGATCTGACAACTTCATTTTCGCTTATTTCTAGTCCCCTAGTTTTTCAACCCCATGTTACTCCACTTTCAGTACTCTGACAAGAACAAGAGTCATTCTAATTTCGATCCCCAGGGAACCAGTCTATTTCGCTCCACTTTCAGTCTCCTGACTATTCGGCCTTAATTCCCCCGAGTGTACTGACCGCGGCAGCGACGGCGGCGGCTACGGCGGCGCGGCGCTTGGCGGCGCTGGCGCGACGCAGGCGGCGATGCGCGCGGCGGCCGGCCCACAGCGGCAGGCCCACCAGCAGCGCCGGGAGCGCCACGCCGGCCACCACGGCGATGCCGAGCGGCGCGCCCGCCAGCGTGCCGAGCTGCCACAGCAGTTTCTTCTTGCGCGACCACGGCTTCTTGCCCCAGAATGTGCACCCGCTCGGACTGGAATGATACAACTACATTTAAGCTTCTAACTCAAACTAAACTTTTTAAATCTTGAACTCTGTTGGACTTTAAAAAAGTAAACGTTTATCTCATAATATTAATCTTCTCGCTTAGCTTTTAGCATCACCCCGACTGATCTCGGAGACTTTTCACCACTGCTCCTGATGTCGGAGACTTTTCGCCACTTTCAATTCACCATCTACCAGTCTCTCTACATCATTCCCCGACTATCCGAGTCCTACTCTACCTTCAGTCCCCCTACAACCACCCGATGGTTCTCCCCGCCACTCACCTGAGATAGTGCAGGTCGGAGACCTCCTTCATACAGAGCCAGCAGAACTCGGCGCCGCACACGCAGCACACCATGTGGTTGCACGAGCCATCCTCCACTTTGACGATCAGCACCGAGCATCGCGGGCACGGCTTCACTTCACCTGAGATACAGTACATCAACATTAGGTACCTTCAAAAAATGATGTAGGTAGTCAATTTCATAAATTTAGCAGAATTCGGTAAAGTTCAAGAAGAAATTTTCTCTACATTTTCACACGTCTGCCGACTAGACAACTCTGGACAGGACTTAGTTGAACAATGTAAAACATATAATCGAACTATATAGGTATGCTTCGAAGACTGGCTAGGGACTCTAGGGAGTCATCGATTTCAGAACCACCAAAAATTAAAGTCAATACTTTTTTCAGCAACATTTCAAGCACATTAATAGTGAGATATAAATTGATTATGGTCGTGAAAAAGAAAATAAAACAGAATATAAGAAGAAGATATATTTTCTTTGCGTATATTTGGTAGGCCTGGTTTGTTCGTAGGTTATTTTTAATAACCTTACAGTCGGCCTTTTCTTCCAGATTTTTGTTACATGACAAATAAGGGGTTTGGCGGGTGACGTAGTAGTGTTATGGTAATGTAGTTAAATAAATAAATAAATGTTCTGACCGGAGTCGATGTCGGTGTGCTGGGGCTGCGGCGTGCGCGGCGGCGGCGCCCGCGAGCGGCGCGCGGCGTCGCACGTCTGCGTGGGGTGCCACGCCGCCTTGCAGTGGTAGCAGAACGACGCGCCGCACCCCGCCGCCTGGCACGTCAGTTTCGGGCACGACGCACACCCCGTCGCCACTACGGCGAAACTGCACGAAACAAACTGGGTTACACCATAATACATCCTCCAATTTTCACCACAAAACGTCATGCACCTAGCGCGATCTTGCAGTCGCATTCAACCGGTCTTATTGAAAATCCATGGGAGAGGCCTATTTCCAGCAGTAGACGTCATGTGGCTGATGGATGGATGTAGGTACGACACGACAATCCGGAAACAGCGGACACACATGTGAATAAAGAATGAAAAATGTGTGCAAGAGTCTAAAGCTGCTTCAGTACTAGATTGGCCAGTGGCAAATAAACAAACAAACAATAACACTTTATTAGACAACCACATTACATAAAAAACAAATTACAGGGACAAAACAGTACAATTTATAGGTTTCTAACTGGCGGCCTTATCGCTTTAAGCGACTTCTTCCAGGCAACCAAGAATATAAATATAGACAGCTCAGCGGATTGGCAAGTTGAAATGGCAGCGAGCAGGAAATATAACTCGGAAGACTGATGACCGGTGGTCGAGTGGAGACCACGTACCGGCAAGCGCAGCGTAGGACCGCCCACCTACGAGGTGGACAGATAATTTCATCAATTGGATGAAATATAGAGTATCTTTCCAGCAGAGCTCCATATGCCGAGGGCGCGCTTGGGTGAAGTAGAAAACTGGCATGAAAGGTCCTCCACACAGGCGCAGCAAGGTGCGATCTAATCATCCACCGATAACAGATCTTGATCAAAATAAAACCCAATTCTCGCGGAGCTGCCAAGTGAACTTCAGTCAGGATTTGGTTTTGCGTAACTTGTAGCTCACATCACAGCCGGCAAGAAGTATGATTCAGCCTATACGTACGTATTTGGTCGCGAATTCATCAAGGATTATCTTTGGGTCACAAAAAAGGTAAAATACCTGCAGTCTGGCGCCGGACACCACCTCGTGTCGGGGTCGGCGGCGAGCGCGCGCCGCACCGAAAACTCTTCGTATTTGTCGTAAAGCACGGGCGTGTCCACTATCCGCCGGACATCTGCAACAATACAGTAGGCAACTGTTTACGTATAGGTAAATAAATTATTATAAAAATATAACTTTTTAAATACAAGCATTTGAGATCCTTGATATCATATAGCAGCAGAGTGCCAGCCAAGACAAGTAAAACGAGCCCAACCACGATGGGTCTATCTTGTTTAGTACAGGAGTTCCTATGGCCACCTTCCGACTCCATCAACAGATCTGCTCTAGGGTACCATAATATTGCATTGTCACGCAATATACATTTGCGTGCAAAATTTCAACTTAATCGAAAACCGGGAAGTTGGTCAAGTTTAACTTGCAAGATTCCACCCGAACTTACATACATACATTGCAAGTTAAATAAAAGCTTGCTTCTTGTGTAAAATAGTCACTTTTTAAGTACAAATTACAGAATAAGTTTTAAGCTTAGAACACCGAAAAAAATAAGACATTTCCGATCAAATACTGAAGCTTCAAAAACTCTAAATAGAGTTAGTGCCGTGCTCGATCAGCTTCTCTCTGTTTTTCAAAACAGTGTGAAGGGGGTGATCGATATCAATTTTGGACAACGCACAAGATGTGAATGTTGCTATAGTTTTCTTCTAGTTGCTTCAATGTTCGATGGTTTTAACATTGATGCATAAAATTATAAATAAAACGTACATTTGGATCACAGCCATTACGGTTGAGATGTCTGTCTCTATAGTTGTCTTGGTTTTGTTACAAAATTATTTCTTTACAAAATTTCACAAATGATGAAGGATGGTCATGACAAGAGTGTAATTAAAAAAAAACTCAATAGAAAACTGAAAGTCTTTCAACACCTAAGAATTTCTACTTGTGTCATATCATAGCGTAGATGATTGCATTCTTTCTCAGATTGTTTTGGTTTCGTTTTCTTTGAGGGGTTATAAATATACGATAAAATAATACATGTGAAAAACAGCACAAACCAATTAAAACTAAAAACATTTTCGGGCAGTCGTGTCAAAATAACATCAAAACTGAGCAGGTAATAATCAATAGGTTAATTTTACATTATTTATCGTATTTTTTATGCTTATAGAGCTTTTTATACCTGTCGGGCTAGTATACGTACCACGAAATATTTATATCACCGTTATAACGAGACAGTTATGGTGAAGTATGTCTGTCACTTCTTCATACGTCGACAAAACTCTTTTCGTGGTCGTATGCTAAGCTGGTTGGACACTCATAACTCATATCGTATCGTTGCGATGAAACTACATAGAGATATGCGTAGTGATTATTTATAGGCAGTCAGTTCTGCGACGACACAAGGTAAATAAATCAAAATAAACCGAATATTCACGTTATCGCCAAGAATTTGGAATCAAATCTGTACCTACCTAAAATTTAATCCATAAATAATGACTAAATCATTGTAACTTAACAAATACTTATAAAAAACGCTGGCGTGCCGATCTTGACACTCTCCAGAACAGTTGCCGGGATTTGGCTACAGAACGCTATTAATAAATGTCTTTAAAATCACAAGTATTTTGCGAAAAGCCTTTTGTACACGTAGTATTTTCAATATTTTCTTGGGTCATAAAACCACTATTTGACGCCATTTTGTTTGTTTTGATCAACAGCGATGCGCGTGGAAAGAAACAGAACTAAATACTTTAATTTGCCGCGGCATTATGTATACGGCGTTTCAATTGTCAATCAAATGTAAATAAATGTATTTTGCCGTGGCATAATATACAATGCCACGGCAAAATACATTTTGCCTTCGGCATTTTACATAACTGCGAATGTTTTTAAACTGACGACGACGAATGTAAACGGCGGAATCATACAAATTACCTGCGACATATACAACACTACTGACCCAACAGGGGATGGCCTAATCAGCCTGCGTGGGTAGTCTGGGTAGGATTATATCCAGCAGTGGACTACAACCTGCAGTAGATACAACACTGGCATCTAATGTCTATGACCTCTTTTTGCAAACAATGGGGGAAAAAAACAAAGATTCTGATGACGCGGATTATTGATCAGACGCGCAGATAAACCTTTGATAAAATGATAAATCGCAACGATAAGATCGCGCATAATATCATTAATAGTTACACAACATGAAACGATCAGGCAACAAAATGAATCAATATAGAGGGAATTTCGTCAACGAAATTACGGTGATGATACGATTTTGTAATTGAGAAAAAGTTTGAAAAGAAACCCAAAGGATATTGCAGCATTCGTTCGAAAGTGTGGACTTCGCCAAAATCGCCTTGCCGAAGATTGCATACTCGTGGCTGTAATATTATCTTTATATTTACATATATCAAACAAGGACAGCATCTTTGCTCTCTAAGCCTAATCGAAAATCGCCATGTAACAGTTTCAAGTCGTAGCTGTCCCTGGTTTAATATTACCTCTATTTTTATATCAAACTAGCGGCCCGTCCCGACTTCGCACGGGTGGAAATAAGTTTATATAGCCTGTTACTCAAGGCGAAGGAATCGTTCCAATGGTGAAAGAATTTTTAAAATCGGTACAGTAGTTTTCGAGTTTATTCATTACAAACATACACACAAAATTTTCCTCTTTGTAATATAAGTTAGATGTAGAAGTGTAGATAGTGTAGACAAAGATAGCATCCTTGCTATCCAAGCCTAGTCGAGAAATATTCGAATTCTATAATCTGCCTACTTTTCATCCTGACTGCAACGAGGCAGACACATAAAGATTCGAATTAATTTTCCTATTGAGCTGGAAATACATGAACTGATCTAGTTATAATTACATCCAAGCAGATTAATGACCTACAACGGTATATTGTTTTACGAGTTCAGATCCGGTAAAGCTTTATGAGACATGATTTATGACGTTCACCGTTCGTCATGGCGTGACGTTTGCAGCCCAGTCTAGCGGAAAAACAATACCTAAAACTCAGAGGAATCCGCGTTACTTGATATTTATTACGTTTGTTTGTGTTTTTTGTCGATTGTTTCTACCTACTACGTATGAGCTCATCTCAGAATCAAACAAAAGTAATAAGAGCTAGGAGGAGGGATTTTACCTTGGTAATAGATTGCGAGATTGTTCTAGGAAAAATATATATAAATATATAATGTTTTCAACAAACCCTAAATTCACCATCATCATCGTCGCGTCGTTCTTTACTAGATATACCTATGGATGTTCGATCAATTTCCAGAACGACCAGTTGAAAGTGGCCTGTATCCAGTTTGTTCCTGCGGTATGTATTAAATCGATTGAAGTAAATTATTTGTACTGGAGTAACTCGACGTTGTCCGAAGGCCAACATTTGGCGATAGCCTATTCGAACGCCTGTAAGTAGGTACTCATCAGAAATTGTGTTTGTTGGTTACTATTTTACGCAGCAACGCAGAGACGAATTGATTTGTTTTTTTTTTCATGGATGTACCTTGAATATCGAAGAGTATCATGGGCTACTTTTTCGCCTAGTAAAAAATCTATAGGATGTCATTTAATAAAACAAAAAAAAATCACGCAGGGGAATCCGCGTTTAAAAGCTGGCATTTTATATGAAAATATAATTGAGGAAACCCGATGACTGATTGAGACAAGTCGGATAACGATAGTTTCAAAACTTAGATTATTTTCTTACAACCACCAAGGACCTTCTATGGACATCAACAGTAGTTAGTTACTTTTACACCATTTGATATAAATCCACCTTCTTAGGTAGGCCACTGTCTAGCAGTGGACTATTAAAGAGGCTGGTACAAAGACAGATAAAACACATCAAATGGTTTAAAACAAAATAAATTAAAATTATGGCTATCACCAAAGATGGGTTATCGGTACATAATAGCGTTCATCGTTCTAATCTTCTGAAGCTACATAGGTATACTGGAAACGTTAAATTCGTCATCATAATTCACGTGTGACCTTATCATTGAACCTAGGGTTCAATCGGTTGATAAGCAATTCTCGTTTAATTTAATAATTATGAGGAAAAAGACCACATTTCGCTCGACTGCACTGGGTTATCGGTCAAAAAACTAATATAATTTAATAATCTACATAACGTATCTTTTCACTACACAAGAAATATACCTAGGTAGTGAAAAGAAGTTTTCCCAAACATTTTCCGTTCTACTATGAATTTCAGACAACATTGGCATGGCAATGCCTGGTGGCCTTTTTGGTCGTTATTTGTCGAATTTGTGACGCTTTTCCTCATACCTAGCAGTAATTAACATCACTTACTAATCGTTTGAGCCAAGGCCCAAGGCTAATAGTGAGTGACAAAACCTATGTTAGCTCTGATCTGTTGTTTACTCCATCCGCTAATGTAATAAGTAACAGGTACCGGATAATAAATTATTTATTTTTCCCTAAAAATGACATAACCGACTTTAACCGTGAACAGAATTCCCGAATATTTTGCACGGATCGATGTAGCATATTTCACATTATTGTTGATTTATCAAAAACGGTTCAGCCGATTTCGATAAAATTTAAATGGAACCAACTTCAAGAACTATTGAAATCGGACTATTAAGTAAAAAGTTATGCGTGGTTACACATTAAAAAAAAATATATACGCGTTGAATTGTCTCCGTATTTCCGTATTGTGTCCTCCTCCGTATCGTCGGTCAAATACACATTCATAGGTTTATAACGAAACTAATAATTTTTAGAGGAGCAGCAATATAATATATTTTTTTATTTTAAGATAAATCTGGGCATTTAGGTATATAATTGGTGTACAACAATTCTCTGACCTAAACCCAGAAAAACATCGGTAGAGCCCACTTACAATGATATCGTAAGTGTGTATATATACCGCTTCAACAACTATTTCTTAAGGCATTGTCATGTTTTGTATGTTAAAAGCGACCATAAAAATTGACGCCGACTGCACTACCAACTTACCCGTTGTAAAAGAGAGTAGAATATTAACACGTGAGTAACAGAAGGAGGAAAACCACCGGGTAATTCCCAGCGGCACTGCAAACGCGAAATGAGAGGAGAAATGAAAACAGGATATGGCAACCCTGAGTTATGAATATTAGATAATGGAATTGCCCTTCCTTTTTAGATAAAGAACATTGGCTATTTGTCATCCCGAAAAAATAAACCGTTCTATATGTATTAGGATAATGGAATAAAATATTGACCAAATGGTAAACGTTTCATCGTCATCGGCAGCTTATTTCCGCCCACTGGATGTCATAAGCCTCCTCCCCCTTATTCCAATTAAACGTTTAGTTAAATAAATTATGTAGGTCGCTTTTTGACAACGCTTTTTGGCGATTCATTCTCCAATAGATGAACCTGCGGTCTCCTAAGACAACACAAAATATGTCGCTTTCATTCGCTGACTCATTATGAAACCCCAAGGCTTAAGCCTAACGTTCGGAAACTTACTTTACGTTTCCCTAACTAAGGAGCAATATAAAATCGCGAGCAAAGATTTTATTTACAGGGTCATAGGTATTGAACGCAAAACCTTTTAAGGGCGGATCTAGTACATCTAGACAAACAACTTGTTCTAGGACTTTTGGAAAATCATGAAGAAAAAATTAACTTTTTCATACAAAAAGTTCGCCAACGCGCGGCAAAATGTAAGGAGAAGCTATTTTTTTGCGAATTTTCTAAAGTTGTAGTACAGAAGTTGTTACCTAGATGTACTAGACCCGCCCTCAAAAGGTTTTGCGTTTAATACATATGACCCTTCAACTTCTTTCCTCAGGAAAGTTTAACTAAAGACTTTATTATTTAATCAGGTCAATTTTCCACAACCCCGCGTTCTTTACCCAAAAATCATGCTACTTAAGCAATATCACACCACCACCACCTAAAAAAAATTCTTGGAAAATAATATATGTACAACCGTAAACTGATAAAGCCAGGAATCGTGAGTAACTTTCAAGTTACCTAGAACATTAAGTAGCCATGAAATGAACACACTTTCGCGTTATCTAAGCAACGACAAATGTCTTTGGTGCATTTCTGACACAGACAATGGTCTGCAAAATTCATACCCTGTTTTTGACGACTACAGTTTCTGTATAATCTGCGAGACGCGTCCCACATTCGCAAGCAAAGGGCCGTTGAGATTGCAACACGGTCTCGTTTCTCACGACAAAAAATGCACCCATTGCTTTGATTGCAGTTTTTTCCTCCGGCGATTCCAGTTACCGCCACACAACAATGTTCAGGAATTTGACCAGTCAGGCGTTTAGGTGATATGAGTGCACGTGAGCTGTTTGGAATTATTCAATTTGTCATTTCATTCCATTTATTTTACTGTGATTTTCCTTATAAGTGTACTAAGCACTACTACGAATAGTTTGGTGTGGGTGCTAATTTAACAGTAAAATATGTCATTTAATTTAGACAGGATGTCGGATGAGAATACGAGTAGTCTATTTGAAACTAGTACCGATGGCTTATTTTAATGATAACATAATAATATCAAGAGTAACGAGTTAACTCTGAGAAAATGTAGCCAAACTATTTATATGTATGGAACGACGGTACTTCCAAGGTAATGGGAATAATACCAAGTTCAGTAACTCCAATAAGCGCTAAAGCTGTCACCGCATCGTTGAACACATAGTAAAATTGAACGAAACGACAGTCTCAGAACAAACACACAAACGCCAATTTGCGAGCTCGTTTCAGACGATGACTTTAGAACCGTTGATAGAACGGCCACATTATTTACTAGTTATCAATTAGTTCATGCAATTTTTAAGGTTGGTTATCAGCACAATTTTTGGATATGTCCTGACATTTAACCCCGACATTTAATTGTAACCCGAGCTCAACAGCAAAATACAGTTTAAAAGGGGACCGACAACGATAAGCGAAATCGGTCTAAAGGCTATAAAAATATAAGGGTCGCGAGGTCGCCGATCATGACTAAACTTATAACTAACTATAACAACCGCAAAGCCAATTGAGACATTCGGGCATTCTTAAACTGGCATCAGGTTACATCAAACCTTACTCATCGTTAAACAGTTAGCTCACATCTAAAGTTCGTCATGAGTTGATCCGATAGGCCTTGAGATATAACTGTAACCTCACTTACAAGATCGATGCCACGGCCAATGTCATTGTGGCAATGCAAAAAGAAACCACCGCTACTTTCTCGAGACCTTGATTGAGCTGGCGTGTGCACTTGTGTGCAGCAAGGATTAAGATAATCGTATAACACCTTGAATGTATGTAAATATTTGTTATTGAACTGAAACACGTGGTACAATGGTACACGTTCTATGTGGTACAGGGTTTACCCAAGCAAATAGGTTTATCCGACATAATCACCTACTGGTAGGTAGCGAGTCGCGACAAACCGACGACCTCTGTATTCAGAAACAAATCTTTACTGTATTTCCTTTTTATTCTACGCATCTCTATAACCTCGACACCTTCCCCAATACAATAGGATCGTACATACTGTTTCTCCCGTGTTTTCACTGTCAGTTCACTAGGATCTTCTCTTAGCGAGGTTTTAGGGTTCTACTAATATTATAAACGCGAATGGATGATTGTTCCTCTTTCATGCAAAAACTACTGAACGGATTGAGATAAAACTTTGCAATAGTAATGCTTGTACATTAGAATATCACATAAGCTATAAAAGGTATTGCGTGAAACGAAGTTCGCCGTGTCAGCTAGTAATTAATATGGCCAAAGTCAAAAGTCAAGTCATGACCTTATGACTCAAGAGATAGTAAAAATCAAGGAAAGGTAAAAGAAAAACTATATCAACCACCACTCAGCGGCAGCGGCGAATCGCGTGCAGCATTATCAATATCATTTATCATGGCTTAGGTTAAGCTCTATAATGCGTCACGATTTATCCACATTTACAAGCCGCCCTTCAGTTTCCTTTTATGCCGCTATTCCAATGGCAGCTTCATTGTAACCACTCGCTTCAGTAGGTTTACATCAATCTACAACGATTGTGAAAGCTTTACCAAAACGACTTCAGCACAAATTACCTCGTGGCGCAATGGAGCTTATAATGTGGAGATCAGTTAACAAGCAACAGGTGCGGTAATAAGGCCAAGACGAAAAGAAGTGTTCATGTATAATTGAGCAGCTTCTCGCTTGATGCGATGTTGCTACGAGCGCTACTTAGGAGACCCGAAAATATTGCATTGCGCTTAGATCCTTGTGTTAGCAGATGATTTCTTTAATTTTCTAGTATACTCGACTCGAGTATTTGAATACCAATACTTAGATAGCTATAAACAGAACTGTGGCCATGGTACCCATTCAAATAGAATAGTAAAACAGTAAAGCCTAGCAAAATTTGAATGTCTAATAAATCAAACCAAATCAATGCCGCGACAATAAACATAGACAGGTTAATATTCAACTGTACCACAGAGGCTATTTTCATGAATCTAATCATACATTCAGTCGAATGTAGGTCAAAACCGCATACCTTCGCTGCAATATAAATCAGAAAAGTCTATTAAAACGGTTCTAATATACATTCGATGTATACGAGTATTGAGGATTGAAACACAATCTACAGACTGTTAATGACATCTTTACACATTACCTACTGTTAATGGCTCTGTAACTTAAGCTTAAGAAACCACGTGAGTTCATAATATGCATTTGTTTTAAAATCTGGTTAATTTGGTATTGCGTCGTTTTCGTCGGCGTTATGAACTATATCTACATCGTCTGCGGTTCAGCCGAGCTAGGATGCGCACCACGCAATATTTCTTTCGATGTGTCAGAACGAGACAGCGAGCGTTCTAGAAAAGTATATGTCACTTTTCCATACGTCGAAAAGGATTCTTTTCGTGGGTCGCATGCTGGACTATCTGGTTAAACTTCAATGTAAAAAAAAGACCTCGAGAATTTGAAGTGACTTGTAGATTTCATTTGTTGTCCGTAATTAACTAAGAACCCGTGATTAGATTAATATTAATCATATGATTAGAATAGCAGATTGCACCCTTGTCTGATAAACAGATAAGTCTAATAGGAAGCGGGAACTATGCTTCACCTTATACGGAAGGTCTACCTTGAAATAGGCAAATACGAGTACAATGCAGCGGTCGTCCGGATGGTATTGTAAGGCTGATTGTATAGAAACAAAAACAAATAAAGCCAAGTTAAACATGAAGAACTAACCAACAGAGCTATGGTGCGTGAGTCAGTTCATGCCTCATTACAATAAATGTGGAATTCAATGTAATATTTTGGTAAGAACTGACAAAATGAAATCAGAAACGTCTCAGATACGTTCGTTTCTATTAGATCTAGCAAGTAGCATCAACACTCGAGATGAAACGAACCACCACTCTTTCTAGTTCGTGCCGTTTGAAATCAATGCATCTCTGTCCGCAGATTTCGATGGACCGCGTTCATCGGCGTAGCCAGAGATGTTCTTAAAGCAGAAGCAGCGAACGCAGTCAGGCATAGGTTATACCTCTGATAAATCTATGGTATTACAACATCTAAGCCACTGGAGCAGTTGTGCCCAGAGCCTCGCTCCGTTACTTTAAGGCTCGGGTAGACGCTGCAGGCGGAAATGCACAAAACACCCCATGCATTAAGTGCATGCAATAAGAATATATGGTTATAGCTGTTACCTGAAGGGTGCATGCTCTCATGGCACACGGGACAGTTGACCGGCACGCGCGCCTCGAAGATCTCTATGGCCAGGTACTGGCGCAGGCAGGGCTCGCAGCAGCGGTGCGGGCACCACGCCAGCTTCTCCATCGCCGTCGCCGGGAACACGGTGAGGCATAGCGGACACTCCAGCACGTCTCCCTGGAACAACCACCGTCACATGTGTTAGGTTTTTAGTATTTGATTCCTTGTTTGTTGTACCAACTTTTTCAAATTTAGCTCTAATCTTAACTTTGAGAACTGGCAACGGCAAGACTAGACTCGTGGTGGAGAGCGCTCTAGGGCGCGGTCACATTTTCTGTTCGGGCGGCAAAGCTAGCTATTCTACGTGCCACTAAAGATGAGATTTGAGAAACCACTTTGGTTTGTAATAAATATTATATATTCAAACTATTAAAAAACGTTTAATAGACATACAAATTCTGGATAATTAGTTTGTACACGACTGTACCTGCGCAAGATCCCCCACCAATGACGCTCGTCAAGTCTCATCTTTGGTGACACGCACTATACCAGTTAATTTATGAGAAATATATTGTGCAAGTGACTACTGACAATACTGAGTTTTAATACCAAATAGATCACACCTTCGGGGAAATCTGTGTATAATAATTATATACATGAATGATCATTTGGGGCCCGTTGATAAATAATCATTCACAATACAGCATTTCTATTGAATACCTTGTTTCCCCAGACAAATAGAATTTCAAATCCATTTCGGTAATAAAAATGTTTCTCTTTCATAGAATATAGCTTTCCTAGTCCCACTATTGGAACTCTACATCTATGACAATATATTTACAGAATGTTTCTCTAGACTAGACGACGAATATATTCTAGCTAGGATAACAAGGTACGCATTATTATGTTAACTAAATTGAATGTGAATCAAATCCCGACATCGCAATGAAAAAATCGGCAGTGCTATCGTTGATCATTTTGAGTAAAACATGCATGTTCATCGCCTAGGAAAACATTCTGTATAATATTAGTTATTAGCTAGAGCGCCAACAAAACCGACGAGATGCGATTAACGTTCAATTAATGAAGATAGGTATTCAGATATGAGAAACAGACAGGAAGCCTATATGATAAGGTGATTTTACACGACGACTGTCCAAAAATGAATATCATATTTTTATCTTCGTTCATTATTTGAAAGGAAACGATTACTATGCCAATTAATCACTTTAATGCGGGGAAATATTTGCTATCGTTTTCAATCGATTGTAATAAGATCTTTTGAAATCATATCATATCCGATGCGGTGCTCGTGCACAAAGTTGTCATGATTTAATTTGTCGAATATAGGCTACGCAATCCTGGCTGAATGTGTCATAACTCTTTCAAAATGCACTAATATAGGTAGCGTGGCGTGCGTGTAATATTACTAAACTTATCGGTCTAACTCTCGAGGAATTGGATCGAATCAATAGTCTCGCCTTTTCGTCATAACAAACAGCGAAATTAATTAATGCCTTTTTACGCAATACCTTTACTGGGTTAATCGAGCAATGGACCCGGTGAACTAGTGCATCGGACACACCTCAATATTGTTTACATTTTCTATTTTTACGTTAGTCTTTATGAGAAAATCGTGAAAATTGGAACGTTTAAGTTTTTATCTTACTCGTATATCTTACATCCCAGACAAACGACAAGCCCAATTTAGCATTGCAAATGGCACTGTGAAGTGAACAATTTCACAGTTACTGTGCAAACAGTATCAGTTTTGGAATTTAAAATGGTCTTCTACATTATGCCTATGCTGAATTTCATCTCTCTTTGTTAAGTGTAAAATGGAACTTTACAATTATAATTAAATTAAGAGTATGAAAAATTGCAATACTGCCTTTTACATAAATATGTAAAGCATGCGTGAACAAAGACATCAAATAATCGCCACTGACTTAGTAACAGCTGAGTACACAGTACGCAGCGATACATAGGTACCTCCAAGAAATAAAGCGGCAATTTCCTAGTCGGGGTAAATTAAGAATAATGGTGTCCCCGTTGAGCTTAGTAAGCGCTCAGACGCTCAGCTTTTAGGAACCCGGTCAAAGGCATTTACAGAAGCGAAGCTTCGTGTCTAATTAGTAATTTACCGGGTGTTGACATCTCTTTACGTCGGAACAATCGGGGTCGACTGACGACTTATCGTCGAGCGGTCGAGACGAGTAAAATCTTTAATGCAGCAACAAGTATATGGGCATTGGACACATCTCAGAATCGCAAGCAAACTTAACGAATTTAGAAGTTTCCTAAAACGAAATCTTTAGTCGAGAAAATCTGGGTCCGTAAGAGGAGTTATTGCCAAAGAACTCGTCTGGTTGAGTAATATAAACGCGTCGCGCAATCATAATATTCGCGATGTACGATATGTTTCCTAACACAAAACATGTACTTCGCTAAGTCTAAAACAAGTTTCCAAGTCGTGCTGAAAAAGCTCTTAAGCTTAATTACAGCCTTTGACAATTCGGTGCTACCTACGTGAAAACCTTAAATTTGCAAAGGCTTTGCAAGTTGGGACCGTGTTTTGGAGTTCATAAGCACCTTCGTGACGAGGCGAGCATAACAAATGGCTAGCTAAAAATTCCAGCAGCTTGCGGTTTGGGATAAAGTTTCAAGAGATGAATACGAAATTAAGGTGCCAGACAGAAATAACAGTCGACAGCTTTTGTGTACCTAGCGCGGCATTTGGACGAGAGGATAATGCTGTTTGCTCCATTGTGTTTATTCGCATAAATGAGTGGTCCTTTGGCGCAATTGCCTGCCAAATCAGACGAAATCATACGTTTTAATTGTATAACAGTTGGTAATGTTACATGCGACATTTCTGCAATGTGTACATCATACATATAGAAGGGGACATAATTAGGAGTTTAATGGCAGGCTGGTCGTTCTGACTCGACGTCTGATTAATCAGGTCAATATGTGTTCGTTCAAGATGACGAAGTCATTTCTTTAAATAATCTGCATAAAGAGTCAATTTCTAGGTATATCTAAACGCTTGCATGTGAGTTCTCATGGTCAGACAAATTTCATTGTGCGATGCAGCATGATCGCCATTCAGGTAGAAAGATATTTTTAACCGAAGTTTAGTTTGTTTGCAAAACAGACTTGTTTTAGTCGTTATGTTAATTGGCATGTTTGTAACGTTGAAAACGATGGAGATACAAAGATGATTATTACCTTTGTTTATTTTTTCTGACGTAAACATGGGGAACAGATTCCGTAGACGCTCCGATGAAGACGGCGTATACCTAACGTTTTGATAGTCCAACATTTGGAATATTCAACATTCTGATTAGGAGTATATAAAAATTCAAAGTATTGATGAGTGACATCGGGTGAAAATAATTTAAAAGGCTTTTTACACAGCAAGATAATCCAATCACTTGTACGGTACAATAAAAGAAGAAAAAAAAGATAAAACAAGCAGCTGACAATGTCACAAAAGAAACTCAAGTTGCAATAGTGATAATTGAATGATTCTATTGCAACTATTAAATCTGACGAGCCGTGTTAACCTCGATTGTAGTCCCGGTGACCATTGTAATGAAAGGAAAACATCTAATGCATGAAATGAACACATCACAGTTCTCGCACATTGTAAAAGCCATTTGAAACAATAGACCCTTACCAAGCAACAATTAGCAATTGTTCAGATATAGGAAAAAAAACTCACGGACAATTCTGCTATGTCTAATCCATACAGCAATCTAATTACTACGATTAGGATCTGCTAGCTATAATATCCTTGTAACATATACCATTACCAAATTTAATGACTACATAGTATAAAACAAAAACGCTTCCCGCTGTCTGCCTGTCCCTATGTATGCTTATATCTTAAAAACTACTAAATGGATTTTGACGCGGTTTTTTTAAATAGATAAGAGTGATTCAAGAGGAAGGTTTATGTGTATAATACACTTGTGCGAAGCCGGGGCGGGTCGCTAGTATTCCATATACAAAGTGCACAAAAGTTTTCAGGAAATATCTTGAAATATCTTGCTATCTAGCTTATCTCGTAGTTCAAGCATGTACAAAAAGTTGTCATGTGAGAAAATCTTCTTTGAACAATCGATACGCAAAGCTAATACGCATTTGACCAACTCTTTAAGTAAATATAGTACGTGCCACCAATGAAGAGACTTGAGAAACCACTTTGGTTTGTAATAAATATACAAATTCTGGGTAATACATATACAAACGTTTAAAAAACGTTTTTAAAACGTTTAATCGGTATACAAATTCTGGATAATTAGTTTGTACACGACTGTACCTGCGCAAGATCCCCCACCACAGACGATCGTCATGTCTCATCTTTGGTGGCACGCACCATACCTATCATCGAAAGAATAAGTCACACGAAAAATAAATTTCCAGAGGACCGTGTCACTGAATTTGAATATTTGAAGAAAATTGATTTCATAGACGATTAAAGTTTAAGTAAAATTTACTTGTCAACAAATCACTTGAGAATATTTAATGTGAGAGCTGAATTGACGCGGAATCAGCAGGGTAATAATTTATTGAGATTCGGATCCAATTCGAGCATACCAAGTCAAGTCTGCGGGATGAAATGGGAGGTTTTGATCCCCTTTTATTATTGAAGCAATGGTCGGGCGTATTCTGCGAAATAATGTGGGGCTGCCCACACGATCCTATTACATAAGGCTTTACAGTTACCCAATTTAGATCGTGAGGTTTACAGTAATAGAGCTTGGCAGTAAGTAGGGAAATTCTTGTTTTCTGTTGATAATGTTTCTATGACAAGTCAACTGGTCGTATCGATCCTTTTGGAAATAACCGGACAAGTGCGAGTCAGGCTTGCACATCGAGGGTTCCGTACAAACACGTTGTTAAAATAATTAAAAACCTGTTTTAGCATGTGCTAATGAAGTTCTTTTATATGATACCTTACATGATACGATTTACTCACTTTGAATTTTGAACCCATATTTTGTGAATTTAGAGGCCCTATTTTTTGTGATTTAAATAAAAATGTACAGTTTTCAGATTTATTCCTGTATGTGTACTCTGAGACAATGCTTCTCGCCAAATTTCATAGTTCTACGTCAACGGGAAGTACCCTGTAGTTTTTGATTTTTGCGAGTGCGAAATATGCGGTTTTTTACGACATAAACGGTTCTAACTTTTTTAAAACTATAACTGAGAAGTTTTTCTTTTACACAACTGCAAGAGATTATAGATATACGTATACAGTTTAAATTTCAACTCGATATCTTTACGCGTTACCAAGATAAAGAGTCTTGACATACACACAGACGGACAGACGGACAACAAAGTGATCCTATAAAGGTTCCGTTTTTTCCGTTTGAGGAACGGAACCCTAAAAAATACGGAAGGCTTTAGTAATGGGCCACCGGAGATGATGCTACATCTACTGACAAGAGGTGATTTCTAATACCTATTCTAAATTTTGACTCGCGAAACAGACCCGAGAACACACGGGTGGATTTAATTTTATTATGTTTAACTCATGTTTGTGTAGCACTTAGCACATACTTTCATGGGATCTTTCGAACTAGCGATACACAAATTAACTTTTTACTTATGAGTGGGATGGAATTGTACCGATAGATATGGATAAATAGAATTATGCACAGATAAATATATTGTTATTTATTTAATTTATAGCAGGAGATGACAAATATTCCAACCCTATTTCAGAATAGTAAATTAAACTCTCTATTTCAATCATCAAATCACATCTTTAATATCCCATTAAAACAATAGAATATAGAGTCGATTACACTAAATCCAATACAGACAACAATCTATTAAGAGAAAGGTGGTCTTGTCTGAGTATTACGCCATGCGGCAAAGGTGAACTAGCTCCTATGTTAGAAATAACTAGTCGAATCACAAAATAACATGTTGAAAAATATCACCCATTTGATAGAGTCAAACTTGTAGTAGTAGTAAGTAACTAGTTTATGCGAAGCCGTGGTGGTTTAGTGGTAGGTAAGTTAGGAAAACATCGTGAGGCAACTTGCATAATTATGTCCGTAGAAGAAATTCAAAAGGAGACAAAAAGAAGATAAATCTAAGCTAAGCTATGCTAATTTACAATTGGTTTACAACTCTACACTACACTAATGTGAAAATGTGTCGCAAAAAAATTGAACCGGGGAAGATAATACGCGCTCTAGCACATATAAATTGAACGATACGATTAATAGAAAAAAAGCGATATTTTAGTCGAAGATAAACTACAATGATATCGGTGCCGTTAAAATCAATATAACTATTTGATAGACCTAACTTGATTGATAACCAGTCCAAACTTCAGATGTTTAAGGGATTTGCCATACTCTGCCAACTTTAGTAATTCCGAATTCCTAGCAGAACCCTTAACAGTAGATTCAATTTCAGCAGTAAAACAGATACGACGCTAATATCGAGTTTCCAGCAATAAAGCGAGATGAAACACAGCCAGGGTCCTAATTCAACTATTAGAGACAAAACTACCACCCTTGTGAATCTTAAACGTATTTTCGCGAAAACTGTCAAGAGACGTTACAGTTACGGTTGATGACGCAAAAGCGTAAAATTATGATGTTTTGAATAATTTTAATTTTCGCCAAAAATGGCACCACCAACTTCTACCGTGTACAGAATTCGAATAGTTTGCACGAATCGATGTGACATTATTATTGATTTATCAAAAACGGTTCAGCCGATTTCGATAAAATTTAAATGAGACCACCTCGAGAGTATACCCTTTCGTAATAAAAAAAAGTTTTTTTTTAATCGGTTCATATTTGGCGAAAATATCCCAAGACGGAAAAACGGTTAAGGTTTAGATTCATCAGAACTTGATGGAATAGGCCCGCTGGTTGTCTTCAGGCTTTAACAGATGGGTCATAACCGGGCCGTCTAGCGAGCGGCGAACATTTCTATGAAATATTAACGATTACGGACCCATTTCGGAGCCTAGGGGCGAAGGTACCAAACAATTCGTTATGAAGATATTAATACGTTTTCATGAAATATACGAGCTACAAGCCAGATGGAAGGGTGTTTTTAGGTCGGTGTGCAACACGTATATCATTAATTGCGACGTAGGATCGGAGAGAACGGAGAGGCATATGTCCAGCTAAAAGGGCGGAAATGACGCTGTAAGAGCGATCAAGACAGCATACGGAAGTAGTTGTTGATTGAATACATTTCGATGTATCGAATCAAAATATACAAATAGTTATTATGAATTGTGATGATGATGATGAATGAAATAATTTTGTAAAGTACAGATTAAAATACCCATTGCATGGAAGCAACTAAAACCCAAAACCCCAATGCGATAAGTATGGCATGTTCTAAAACACTATACATTATATTTGTTGTCATCCTATTTCTGTAAATCCAGTTGAAAATCAGCATAGCAATAGATTATGCATGTAGAATATGTAGATTACCCCAGTTCAATACAGCCTCGCCCATGTTTACAAGGTTTATCATTGCCACTAAGGGTGGTGCGAATATTTATCACCCTTGTTCCGGCCTGCAAACAAGGGCGGGAATCTGGCAATTTGCCGAACCATTTCGTACAAATTATTATATCTTTGTGTAATAAATTTTATAAAAATCCTCGCTGTATTTAAGTCTGTTTTCCCTTCACTTTAACTAAACTTTAAAAAGTATTATTTGAAAAAAACTCCAGTGAAATTAATACTTGAGATAAGAAAGCCTTTTTCCTTTACGGCGCTACAACAAAGGGAAGAGGACAATGGGGATAGGATATCAAAGACAAGGTGTCTGTCTGGCCGGGATATAGTGTGATTAATTATAACATTAGAATCTTCTTCCATAATACTATTTATGATGTGTAATGGTGTTACGCGTAAGCTTTTGAGGAATGAACCGCTGACTAAAGCATCCGGACCGCATTGTCAAGATGCTTAACTTGATCTGGGACGGTATGACTCAGCTCAAATTCGACTTACTAACGGGAAATTCTTACGAGCTTGTCTTACGCAATTTTACTTGGCTAGAGAAAATTTGCATGAAAAGAAGACAAAACTAACCACGTTTACGCTTGCTTTATGATCATAAGTTCATCTAGGAGGTACTAGAAAACAAATTCATTTGCTTTGTAAGCATCGTTCAAACTATGACGGGCAAACTTAAAAGATGCGAGAGGAGCGGAAAATATCAAATTCCGAGCAAAAAGGTCAACGTGACTCGAATTTATGCATAGACCAGTGTGTCTGCCAGAATACATAAATCTACATTTTCATTCTCGCTGCATCCGATATAGAGACGGTATTCAATTCGTCCACATCAAATTCTTTGTTCGTTTTTTCGGTCGGGCGCCAAAGACCACAACAAAAGCGTTTATTATGCAAAGTCTGCCCATTATAGTTAAGTTAGCTGTCGTAAGTTTCGCAATCGAAGTGATGGGACGTGTCTACGGGCTGGTTACACGGTAGAAAGTGTTATTCTTGATGGTTGCATGCGAGGCGTGCGGATTACAGCCGTCGGACGTGACCCGGCACCGCGCGGCCTGGCCACGAGGTTCTTGCACAATTTCGTTTAGTCAGTACTCGCTACCAAGCATCCGATCCGGCCGTCCAAGGTCGGCCAAAGCGTGGCGGATAACCGTAACGCGTTTTTTCTGAAGAGCAAATTTTCAGCAGGTTAGAAACTTTGTTGCTAAGAGTCGGCGACTGGACGTTATCGTCGATCTTGATGTCAGCACAAAACTTATGGAGCCCTGGCTAGACGTATCGATTCACCCATGACTCGGCCTGGCGGTGCACTCTGACTCACTATCGCAGCTAGTGCATCGTTATCATATAGTGTAATGATAACGCAGGAACATATTTGTGGAGGCGTGTTCTCGAACGTGATTACAATATCGTGCGCGCATTGATTCATTCAATGTTATTGTTATACAAAGATAGAACGACGAGAAAACAAAACAAGATTTAGTAATGAGATTGAAATTATTGCACCACCAGCTCTACCAGCCAGGACATAATACTCATTGTGTAACGAATAGCGATTTTTATACTACTAGCTTCTCCGCTCTCAATGTTTTTAATTTAAATCTAATCAAACCTGGACCTGAATGGCATAAGACCGAGACAGTTGGCACGGTAAGAAAGAGGTCTATGCCAGCTGTAAATTAAAGGAGTATGTTAATGATGATGAATAGTGCGGCGTTGCCAAGGAAGGTTACCTCTTCGTCCTCCGCGATAAAGTCGACAGTTGTTTGGTGCCTCTGCGACTGCTCCGCATTGCTCTGGCGGGCAGGGCGGCCGTCCGCTTGGTCTAGCACTGCAACAAACATGACCAAATTGAACTTCACTTCTACACTATAAATAATATTGTAGTCTGGATAACATAGAGGTGTCAAAGACACGTCTGCACATGAAGGTTATATTCAAAGAAGTGATTTGAAATAAACGAATAGGTTACGCTAGATCTTTTGCAATGAAATACCGTTTTTGTATTTTAATGGATAATTTCTATTTTTCTAACAATGTTGTTGTATAATTTTAACTCAGAGTACGCAAATCTTTCTAATTTAATTATCGCTACCGAATTACCTAATTGGTAGAGTATTTGGAATTTTTTTGATTATAATTTTCAGAGCGTAGGTGTCGCCATACCACAAGGCCACAAGCTTTAAAATTCTAATTTAATATTAAATTCTCTTTAAATTACTTTCTTTCGTCTCGCAAAAGCCGAACATGATGAAGTAAGAAAACACATATTTTAGTTTGTGGTACGCCCACATTCTAGGGTGTATAATTAGTAAAATTATTTCACAATAACTATACCGGTCTAATCAGAGACGTGGGTGGGTGTTGTAGATGGAACGAGTTGAGTATATCAAGAGCTTCCCTCTTGAGTGAAATAAACTTGTCATGTTTGTAAATAAATGAACATGTAGACAAGTCGAATGGCACAAATTCAGCAGAAAACAGCGTATAATGTTCGTGCAAGAGCATACAGGATGAAGAATCGATTGGCTCGTTAGAAAACACGGATTACTCATCAACTACGTGCTCTTTGGTGGCAAACAAACGTAAATATAAATATCAAACCAGATTGGCAAGACGAGGAAAACACGTGACATGCTTACGAAAGAATACACGTTTATCGTTTAGGCGGGTACAAACACTAGACCGGCACAATACACCTACTGACAGAGGTAGGCAGAGCATACATACTAACATGATATTAATATCTTCGTTCCACACTGTATGAGGTAGAGGAAAAGACATACCACCTTCTCCATCCATTTCTAAGAAATCCCGGTACTGTACCAGCCTTTTTAATAGTCCACTGCAGGACGTAGGCCTACCCACGAAGGGTGATTGGGCCATATCCACCACGCTGGCCCAGTGCGGGTTGGTGGATTCACATACGCCATCGAATTTCGTCTACGGACGTATGCAGGTTGCCTCACGATGTTTTTCCTTCACCGAAAAGCCAGTGGTGTCAAATTCCGTACATAAATTCCAAAGAACTCATTGGTACGGGACCGGGGATTTAAACCCACGACCTCACGATTGTAAGGCGGGTGTCACTACCTCTTGACCACCACGGCTTCGCCGAAGAAATCCTTAATACGATTGAAATACATAATCAATATTAAGGCATTAAGTTTCATAATATGGAAATAACATTTGAATTATACCTAGCTTTAAATTATAATCTATGTAAGTAAATCCGCCTTTATGTTAGGCATGCAAGCATTTACTTAATTCCCAAGATTGTACTTAACAAATTAACCAAACACAGGCAAATTAGGTATTAATTAATTGGTACCTAATGAATAACTACGATAGCGTAATCTTATTACTAACGAAAACAAAACGTGACTTAAAATAGAATGAAATAGTATCAAAACAATTGAAGCATACATATCATTCAATGATATGTATGTACTAATTAATCAAATTATGATACAATAGGTATAGTAATGAGGACAATGAAAACACTGCCAAGTCGTGGAATAACAATTCAGTCTGGAAAAACCCGGATCGCGAGCATGAACTACGGGTTTCCCATAGACACGGTAATGGTATCTTTACCGTGCCATAGAGCCCGACTCCGATTCCATTTTACCAAAATATAGCGCACTGACATAGTAAGCTGATATGCGATTTTGTACACAGAGCCTTTAGTCCAGGTTTTGCGTAGTTTACTTAAACTTTCGTGTTCGCGTGTGGCTCCATACATTTTGGTTGGTTCTTCCTCGTGTTTCCGCCAAGGGCGCTGTACAAAAATGTATAGAGCCATACGGAAACAGCTGTAGTTTCAATTTACGTCTAAACCTGGACTAACCCCTCTGGTACGAGTAAGCCATACCAAGTTATAGACGTAAATATTAATCCTGGATGGCACAGCGATTTAACAAGTTGAAATCAATCAAAAGTTTTATTGACATTAAATAAGGTACATGAAAAATAATGAAGCCTGTGTACATAAGGTAAATAGGGTACAAGAAAATGACAGTGGACATGGCACAAAACCGTGAGAGGCAGCTCACGGTTTGGTGAGGCGAGGTGAGGTCGGCCCGCAACCCACATGGTGGAACAATGATCTAAGACCAGACCAGGGACACGCTGCAAGCTACTTCCAAGAGGTCTTACTGGAAATCCATAGGTCAGTTCGACAGTGAATATCCTACGGCTGCTACACAGGGCTGCCATAATGATAGTCATAAGCGCGCACAACTGATGGCCGAGGAAGTGTATATTACACAAGGCGGAAAGTTGCAAGCCGCTTCCAATCGCTCTCATTGCTAATCTATTATAGGGGAAGTTATCCAGCATAGGTCATCTTGAGATAATGATAAAGCTGTAATGGCCAGACTAGAATATGTTTCCTGTTATAAATCTTATTTTGCCACTACAAGTGGCATTGACTTTTTATACTCTGATGTTAACTGTGAACTGGTATTAAAATACATGCATATAGTGTTTAGTACACGCAACTACCACACATCTTGGCATTGTATGAAACAATATCGTGAAGAACCTTCTATGCGTGACCACTAGTAATCAGACAGGCCGCATCTGCCACGTTCCGTGTTATAGCATGTTTTATAACAATGAAAAATTCAATAAAAAACATACCTATCTACTGGTGGTCAATCGTTTTCAAAAATATATGACTGATACAAAATATAGTGATGGTGGTATTTAAATGTTATTATAGTAAGTACCCAGTAGCCAGTGATATAAACTAATTTAGCATATTAACTTTGCATGACATGACTGTATAATTTATATTTGTAGGACGTGCAGCATAATATGTATTTATCTGAATACATAGTCATTTATAGAGAGTGACAAGTGATAAATGAAAAATATTCCGATTTTTTGCGATAAAACTCTTCGACAGAGCACAAGAAGCTTCTCCATTATCATCAACAGGCAATAATAGCGTTGTTGACACTGGCGCTACCAATCGATCACTTGTCCGTATTAAATACGGCATTATTGAACTGAATCGTCCGCCGGCACTTGAGACCAATTGACTTTATTTCAATATTTACATCCGTGAACAATCTGAACAACATTTCGAGAAATTATGTTTGAGTTATAATAAGGAAACGCTCTAGTACTACTTAGTCGTATCATAGATAGCGTGGTTGTTATAAGTACCTACCTATGGTACCGGGTTTCTCTATAGGTACCTACTAGACGACGGACATAAATATTCTAGGAAATCACAGTACTCATCATCATGTATACATAACATATGTTTATTGTATATATACATTCATAATTCATTTACGAGTTAAATTGAGGAATGAATCACGAGAACTTAATGTCTATTGAAGCGTTACAGCGACAACGAACTCAATCTTGGTATTCTCGGCTCTGTCATTAATTCAATAATAGTGTGACGTCATTATACCAGTCCCATACATAATAGGTGTAACCTACACGCGGATGCTAATGAAGCCGTTGACTAGATGTGATACTGACCTCATATTAGCGCAAAAATTGGAAGACGGAACTTCCGTGGTGATATTTTTCCCCTATCTATGTCTTTTACTGAATGGCTAAAGATATAGCACAGAAACACTACTCTTTCTGCACATATATAGGTGTAGCTACATAGTATAAAACAAAGTCGCTTCCCTGGCTTTCTGTCCCTATGTATGTTTATATCTTTAAAACTACGCAACAGTTTTTGATGCGTTTTTTTAATAGATAGAGTGAGTTAAGAGGAAGGTTTATAATTATGTATAATACACCTGTGCGAAGCCGGGGCGGCTCGCTAGTCTAGTATACTTAACCTTTTTACGATTGGATTTTTTCTGGTAATGTAAATAAACACGACGATTTAATGTTTTTGCTGATAACGATTAAGATATGTAATAGCTGAGCAGATTTGGAACAAAATTGCTGACATGCGACTGATGCGACATAATTACCAAAATTATTATTTTGGCAATTAATTACCTATGAAAAATAAGAACATATTTTGATGTACGATAGCGAACTTCAGAGTGCGGACTCCTTATTTCATTATGTAATGTTCTATATTCTAGAATGTTTATAGTTTAAGGTCAACATACGACAATATTTTTTATTGAAAAGTAAAATGCCGTAGTATTTTCCAGTCTCGGGCCTCGATAATGTCAAAGCCATGCAATTTAAATAGCTTGTGACGTCATCGTACACTTACTATTGACATTTAACAGCTCAAGGATGCGAACAATCTGAGCAATTAAGAAACATTCCAGATTATTCCGTCATAAATATTGTTATAGTCATAAATATCGTAGATTTGTAAAATCATCCGTGAGAGTTAGATGTATCGAAATCAAACTACAGAGATTAGACTTAGGTGTAATATCTAAATAATCATTGACCGGTTAGGTTAGAAACTAAACCAGGCAGAACTAAATATTGAGACTACACCCAACATAAAGTATTTTAAAATTGACTTATAGAAATAAACCGAAGTCACATCAAGGTACAAATGATTGCACTCCTTATTGATGATTCCTTCCTCATTGTACTCTCACAAATGCGTATTTAATACATTTGTTCCATAGAGCGAAGGTTTACTTGGAGTTAGGTCGAAAGCGAGTCAAAGTACGAGTAATCTAAGTCGCTCTCGGCCAGGATAGACGGTTGAAACGTTGGAATAGAAACCGGTTCGCCAGACACGCCAACGACTTCGGCCCGAGGACTCGAAAAACAACTAAACTTGCTAAAGTGCAACAAAATTCCTGCATACATTCGACCTATCTATCGACTCACGAGGTTTCTTCAGCACGTATTTCGACATGCCTTTTCAATAGTTAAGTACAAGTGGGAGTTCAAAAGAAGACACATTAACGTTAATGACTTCACCGCAAGTTTTTTTGTGAATGTAAACACGATTTAAGACAAACTTTAAGCTAAGTTTATCTGCATTAATTTCGTGATTGTGAGTCACGATTTTTGTAGACAACTCACTCAGAAATGAGAAGTTTTATATCATTTTTCGTATGCAAATTATTACATTGGGTTCATGATGGTAGCGAGAATCAGACACAGAACAACAATTTTATCGACCGATGTTATTCTAAAAGTGCAAAAATCCATCAAACTTGACCCAACCTTCGAGAAAAATAAGATGACTACTTTGACCCAAAAACTGTCGTAAAGGTCACGGCTAAAACTACCATCATTCCGAGGTTCCTCTTGTCATGTAACTTCTCGACGAGGATTCTTGAAGCCGCAGGTGCTTCAACTTGAAGAAAAGAAGCGAGATTTATGTAAAACTACTTGGTTTTAATGAGTAGGCGCGTTGCGTAGGAGGCACATTCGTCAAAGGCACAATAAAGGGACACCCACGCGACGACGTAAACGCGGTCGGGAACTCTGTTGCGTGAGATGTTCTTGGCTTCCTTGGTCCTCTCCTGTCTAAATCTACATTTACAGAACAGCCCACACTCGAGTCAAGGAACTTAGGGAACAAAACAAAAGGGATAAAGCGAGATGTACCTACCGTTAAAGCCTCCGTATTATAGCAATATGATAACTTTGTCTTGTGGAAACAGATTACAAAAATGTTAAATTGACTTTACATTGGTTAAAAACATGTAGGTAGTAGGTACGTAATACCGATATGTAGAGACAGAGAAGCAGTAATAAACAACATAATACTCATAAGTAAGCTATGTAAGAGTAATAAATAAATAATAATAATAAATATTGTTTTGATTGTAAACACCTGAAAAACGTGCCACAAACACCACAGGTGCACATAAATGGTAGTACTTATTACATTAATTGCTATAATAAACGTTTAGTAGGAGCATGCCTAAATGTTTAAAGGTCACTACATCATCATAATCTGGATAAGCCGCCGAACCTCGGTGCCAGTCACGGAGGGCAGACGTCATCTAATCCTTTGATAAATTAACTGCTACGCAGAGAATAAATTAAGTTCAACAAAGGCGAGTTTAGGCGGTTTTGCTATTTTAACGTAACCAGGTAGAGGAATTTGCATGACGTGGCTTCACTGCAAGGTCCTTGTAGGTGTGTACCTAGTCTTGTGACTTATTGATCAAAGGAGTTTTATTAACATCATTAATATTCTGTTTGCACTGCTTCCTTGTAATATTCAAGTACTAGTACCGTTACGAATAAGAATTATTACAGAACATCTTCGGATATAATAAATTATTGATATCGTTTTGAGTTCACGCCAAAGTGTGTATGCAGATAGATAATAGAGTGTAAACAAGCTTAACGCTAACGACTTGCCTAATGCCTATCCTGTACGGGAAACCACGAATTTGTTGTCGATACGTTTTATATCATCGCGTCAATGTGGAATTCCCGAGCGCCAGTATTTATACATGGGAATTTAATACACACTGATTTGTTAGGTACCTACGAGTACCTCATCCAAGGGTAGAAATGTCGATTTTATCACTTAGTATTGGAATTATTGGTCGAATTTGGTAAATCGTCCGAAACTTTGAAAGGCTTCGAAATTCTGACACAATATCTTCAAAGAGCATCAACTTTGAAAGTCAAGCAGATAAACAACAGAATTTCATTTCACAGCTCACCAGCCGGCAGCAAATTGCTTTTGCCATGGCAACCTTTTTAGGGTTCCGTACCCCCAAAGGGTAAAAACGGGACCCTAGTACTAAGTCTAGTCTGTCACCAGGCTGTATCTTATAAACCGTTATAGCTAGAAAGCTGAAATTTTCACAGATGATGTATTTCTGTTGCCGCTATAACAACAAATACTAAAAACAGAATAAAATTAATATTTAAGGGGAACTCCCATACAACAAACCTGAATTTTAACCGTTTTTCGCTCGATATTAATAATGGTAACAGGTAGATGCTTAATATTCACAGAATGTTTAGTTGTATGTACAATTCAATTCAATAATTAAAATAAAATAAATATTTAATTTATCTTATTATAATTTATATAATTCCCATACAGTACGGAACCCTGCGTGCGCGAAGTCCTACTCGTACTTGGCTGATATTACTGTTTACACGACCATTAAAAGTTACTGCGAAAAGAAACAGCGTGGAAAGTCAATGGAGGAAAATGTACGCACAGTAACTTCAATTAATGTTGGTTCATTAACTTCTCGCGCTGCTGCATTCCGTATTCATGACATTCTTGATGTTGAATATCAACAGGTCTTCTGGGTCAATGATAAACACTTGTGAAATGCGCCATTAGCATAACAAATGAAATAATTAATTATATTTTGTGGCTTGATTGACCCTCTGCTCAATTGTTGATTGTTTTTATTGGTATTAAAAAGTTATGTTAACTTTATTTAAGGTTAAAGTTAGGCAACAATCATTTTATTTACTTCGTAAACAATCGTTAAGCATTATGGCCGTATAAGTGTAGAGGTACAATAAAACAGAAGTATATTAAACGGATCATTAAATTGGGAAAACGAGTTTCTGTTTGAGACAAAAATAACCGACGATAGGTAAAGCAATACATGTGTATATGTGTGCCTATACTCGTTCTATCTCTATAAGGATATTTCTGAGTTACATGCTCCGTTGTAAAAGTAAGTTCGTATGGGCCGGGTAGCTTGCCCTAGAATCAGAGTTAGTTTGTAAGCCTCCTGAGAGCCTTGACTTGGCTAAACAGTTAAAACAACCGGGACCTACCGCTTCGAACGGTAGCGCTCAGATGGAAATATCACCCATCCGAAGACTGACAGTGCCGAACGTTGCTTAACTTTGGTGATCGTACCTTGACAAACTATGCTATGAGCGCTATATTCTTTAGTGCAAACAGTAAAGCCTCCATAATGAGAGTACTATGCGAACAAACTTGGTTAGCATTTCGTTTCGAATTACCGTTTTGGTTGCGGTCCAAATACTCTTCACAAGTTACTATGAGAACGTGGGAGTTTGTCTTTCTTATGTTCGAGTTGTCGAATTAAGTAAGTAAGTTCGTATAGGCCGGGTGGCTAGCCCTGGTGTCAGAGTTTCTAGGCCGCCTGAAGGCCTCTGACATGGCTTAACGGTTAAAACAACCGGGACCTACAATTTAACGTGTCATCCGAGCCACGGTAGCGCTCAGTTGGAAAATGCCACCCGCGGTCACCCATCCAAATACTGACCGTGCGGAACGTTGCTTAATTTCGGTGATCGCTGACAATCACCTAGTCAAACTACGCTACGAGCGCTACAGTATACCTTACTTATTACCACTTTAGCACATTGTATAATTTAGTTGGTAACTACTCTATGGAAATAATTAAGAATATGTCTGCAATATGTTAGAAATTCATGTGTCCAAAACTCCTAGAACTAATTACCGTGGAAGTAGGTTGTTAGTATTTCAAATAGGCCTAATCACTAGTAAGCCCGTGGTAGAGCTGTAATCAGGCTGCGACACAAAACCACATCGTTACCGATTGTTCACGCAATTGGAACTACCAACAGATGCACATTCGGGTCACAGTACTTGTACCGTATATAAGCAACATGCGATTGTCTCATCTATTTGTATTGAAGTACCTATCCAGAATAGCCGTGCTAGTCTAGTGGTTGTAATACCTACCTTACAATCCTGAGGTTGTGTCGTACAAATGAATTCTTGGGAATTTATATACGGAATTTCATTTTCACATCTTCATTTTCGGCGAAGGAAAACATCATGAGACAACCTGAGTACGTCCGCAGAAGAAATTCGATGGCGTATGTGAATCCACCAATCTGAACTGGGCCAGGAGGGTGGATATGGCCCAATCACCATTCGTGAGTAGGCCTATGCCCTGCAGTGTACTATCAAAAAGGTTGGTACAGATAATAGATGTTGGTGAAATACCCGGACACCGAACAGATAAGTATCTAATACTTTGACTATCAACTATTGAATTCGCTTGAATAAAGTAGTTTACTTTTAGAAGCAGAAAATGTTTTAGCGAACAAAACAAGTTGTAACTATAGAGTGGAATGAAATGGTGGATGTATAACTTAAGTAGAATTTTATCTAGTATTTTAAAGTATTCGTGGATGTTTTGTCGTTTTTAGAGTACAAGTCAATAGAAACACAAATTTAAACAGGGCGTATCGAATTAGTTGTGTTCAAATTAGAACGTAAACATTTACGGAAATGTTTACATTTTTGGCAATCCTCACTTGTAACTTCGAATACGGATTCGAAGTTACAAGTGAGGATTGCCAAAAATGAGACAAGCGACCTACTTTACCCGAGAATATATCTGCACAAGACACAAGAGCTCTACCAGATACTTCCCAAACTGTCACGTAATACCACTTAATCAGTTGGAAGTCGGGAGTAATTCCAAGAGGGGCGAAAGTTTCAAGGGTTCTCATCGAGAGTATCGTGCAAACTTTGGCGCAATTGAAACTTTCTATAATGACGCCCTAGATTGTTTGAATTAGGGATCTTGATTAGACTTATCTTCAGTTCAGACCGAGTTGCACCGCGGCGAATTGCGCATGAGTGTATTGAGGTTACCTAGTTCGAAGCAACGAAATATCATACGGAATCGCTCGCTTCACTTTCACCAGTCAGCATCTCACAGAGGCCGGGGCACCGAGCACGGAGCAAGTAGTGTCGATAGCAATACGCGTCAGCGCGACGGACACGGTTATGCAAGCCCTGGTCTAGAAAATCGAGGAAGTTGTATGGTTGCGGACGTCTTTAAACATCTATGCAAAAACTGTACAAGTATTCGTAACAACGTTTTTCAGCGGCTTTGAAACCATTATTTAGTTCTTCTCGAGTGACTCTACGGTGAAAGTGAATTACTGAGTCTATTATCGAGAGCATGCGAACAATTTTCACAATGATGAACCGCGTCAGCATTTTTCAACACAAAGGGTAGTAAAATAGTTGTTGCTAAAGAAATTTCTAAACAACGATGAGTATTGGGAGGTCGAGAAGTGACCTCATGACACCGGTGGGAAAGCATGTCTCTACTTACACAATAGGTTGTGGCATGTCTGATTATATGGCACATAAAGCATTTCCCAAGCGGCACACGGTTCATCTTATAGGGCACAAAACATCAACAAAAGATATTATGATTGGTATAATAGTAGATGATTGTATAACAGTCATTTGCAGAACAAACCCGGCAGAGATTGGATCTGAAATTTCAATTATTGCGGTAGGCATACCGTAGATGGGCCGGTCCGATAGCGGTACGAGAAAGGCATGTCATTTCCACTCGGAGAACGAAACGGGTCGGCCCGCTTGGCGAACATTTGGGGCCTGTGAGGCCAACTGGTCAGCGACATCCATAAAACACCAGGGTGGGAAATAAAATAAGAGGTTGTTGGCTGCGCTATTTAAAACTCCTATATATGGTCATCTGGTTTTATAGTTCCTGGCAATTTGAAACCAAGAACAAACGTATTGCTCCACTTCCCGCTTCATAGGATGCGTCGGTTGGTGCTAAGTTGCGAACGTTCAATCTGGAACCTTGATCTTTTCCTGCAATGCGCACTAGCATTCCGAATAACCACAATTAGAATAATACCTCATAATCATTTATGTAAGACGTGCAAGATGATGTCAATGGAGAATCTGCAACTATAATCCTTGTTAAATTACTTTACGTATAAAAACACAAGTTACGCTATTAAAATCTCGTAATTTTATCTTTATATCTCCAAGTACCTATTTCCGACGTAAAACTGACTAAACACAAGGTAATACTAGGGATTTCACATACATATTAGTGATTTATTTATACATAAGTGCGTAAAAAAATAGGTAAAATAAGTAAGGCAATTAATAACGGACCCAAAATATAACGAGATCGTTTCTGGGAGACGGAGATCCAATTTTTCTTCCACGAATCAAGGGAACTGGAAAATACAGTATTTGTGGAAACAATTCCAAGCAAAATATCAGTAATAACATAAACCAAATTTACTTAAATGAATGTTGGATATTTATAATTCGAGGCCGTTAAGACGTTCAATATTTATAATGCAATCGTAAGACAGTGTCGAAACTCTCCTTGACTTTTGACTAGATTTTTTAGTATAAAATAAACGCTCTCTAAGTAGGAAATTTTAAATAACAATATATCTTACTCTATTCAACTATGTTTTGGTTGTAATTGAATATGTATTAAAATGAGTGGAAAATTTAAATAATCACTATAATGAGCAGGTAGCTCTACTCAGTGTAGATAATGTTATGTTAGCACAAATCCTTGAATTCGACATGTCAATACAATGGGAATATGAAAACCTTGTTGAACAGGGTTTACGGCGCAAAACATATTATTGCCAGTAATTGTCATGTATTTAGCACCTAACCACAGAATTCCCAAGTTACCTAGAACACGTAGACAAGTACACCTACTCGAACCGTTTTAGGAGGATCGTGAATCTACTACTGTTTTCGCTTTTTCTGTAGAACATCGAGATAATTTTCGGTATATTTTACTAAGATTTAAGTACGTTCCAGGAGAAAATTCTTTTCACCTCTTAAATTGTAACGAAATTTTATAATTTTGATGTCAATTGCTTGATTAAGAAATATTGTACGCTCGTACGTCTTATTTTTTTTTTCAATTAAGATTTTAGTTTATGTATACTTTTTAGCCAAGTATTTACGCAAAAATATGAGTTTTTAGAGGCTTATAACTTTAAGGTCATATAAAAAACTGTAAAAACTAAGACGTATAAATAATCCTAGAGTTTAAGTGCTGATTACATGAAAAAAACACTCAAATCGGATAATATTCAGAGGTAGATAACAGCTTATTGTTTTTTTATGGTCAAGTTGGCGCCTTACGATTGCCTTAAATAGCCGTACCTATTATTATGTTCATAGTATCGGTCTCGCCTATTCTATTATATCGGTTTGGCTAATTAATCTTAATCATTAGCGAATAAGATTTGCAGTAATGCCATTACTATAAACCTAATGAAAGAGAAGGGGAAAGAAGATGGAAAGCATTTAATTTAGCAGCATGACACTTCAAGGATGTCTTATGATTATAAACAACGTGAACATGAACTCTGGCTCGGCCCGATCGGTGCGAGTTACATAATTTGTACACAAACCATACATGAGTGTTCGGTTGCCTAATGAAGAATGCCAACACGAATAATAAGCAATTAACTAATGAAGTAACGAGTGCCACATACGCCATATTTTGCATTATTTTATTAGGACGATAAGGCCGATAAGCACGTCACGCTTCGTGGAAAGATGCCACGATGGTAACGGTCCATTTGCATTTAGTGAACATCTTTAGGGCTTTGTAGGGTTAATAACTCGGCGACATTCTGAAGTGGTGGCTATTTTTGGAAAATTGGCACAATGTCCGATGCCTAAAGAACTCTGCGACCGTATTATCCTTGCAGTAGGTCAATTGCGGACAAATTACTGAGGACGTAATAAGATTTATCTCTTTACCCTCAGATAGAAGGAAAATTAATCTAAGTATTTTACCCTAATAATTATAATAAACTAGCTTTTGGCTCCGCCCGCGTGGTATTTTAATTTTTGTGCTATCCCACAGGAACCTTTTATTTTTTTGGGATAAAAAGTAGCCTATGTCACTTTCCGGACATTGAACTATATCCATGCCAAAAATCAAGTCAATCCGTTGCCCCGTCGCTGCGTGAAAGAGGAACAAACCAAAGTGGAACATAATTATCGTTTTGCAATGTTGCTTTACATATAATTTATACTTATACTAAACAAAAGCAAAAAAGTTTTGGCGCAAACAAATTAAAATTATATACCTACCTCAGCCAGCTTGCACAAAAATAACACTTTGACCCCAATATGTTGTTCATATTCTTTAGAAATAAAAGATAAAATATCAATTAAGTATTATCTATTTTTCGGCCAAAGGTCATAATAATAATTATTGTATTTCAGTAAACCAAGCCGAGTTCCACGAAAGAGAAATCGGGGATGTTGGGTACAAAGCAACCGGAGTCGGGTGACTTCGCAACAGGAGCGCCGAGCTTCGAGTTTGAACTCATGTTATTTGGTTATATTTTGGTCTGCCGGTTCTGCCGTTGGATTAAAAGTCAGGTTACATTCAGGCTTCGATTTGAATCGTGAATACTACTCTTATCCAGGCTGCGAATGTTGCGATGTTTATAGCATTGCCCGACTGCCCAAGAGAGTGCTTAATTTTACTGGGAATAAGTATATATCTTTTACATCTCTCATGTTCGGTAAGTAGGTTCTTATTACCTCCAAACGGGGAGGTAATAGAACCTATTTAGTTACCCACGAGCGCAGCGAGGGCGCCTAAGTACGATGTACCTTTAAACTAACATAATGATGATAGTTCTTATCAAATTCAACATCGTCATATTTACCCGGAGCGACCATATATTGGTTTTCGAAAAAAAAAATGAGTATTTGAACTTGAACTGTTGTAAGTTTAATAAATGAATTCAATGACAATTGTTGTGCAACTAGTTAAGTAAGATGACTTTGTAATTAGTGTTATGCCGTTTTCTATACCAATATTATAAAAAGGAAAGATTTGAACCGATTTGAAAAAATCTTTCACTGTTAGGAATCTAGACTATCCCCGGGCGAAGCCGGGGCGGTCAGCTAGTGATGAATAATCAAATAAATAAGACGATGAAAAAGATTAAAAAGTACTCGTACTATTCAAAATACTCAGATACTTCAGCTATACATTCGAACAGCCTGATTCTTGTACAATATCTAATCAACTTGTCTGACAGTGCATATTTTTAACATATAAACATGCCCATAAACAAGTCGTGCTTAAAATAACGTTGTTGTTATAACCATAACAGTCTGCGGAATATTAATAAAGTAGGACAGTCGGAAAACCAGACGATTACTTTAAGCTTCCGTAAGTGAACCGGCTTATATGATGACGTACTATCATCGTATAGAAATAGAATTTACTTGATTAATTACGCTATGGTAGTACGTAGGTATAATAACAATCGTAGGACCCCGTTTCATTATATTGCTTAATTCAAATCTTAAGCAAATTAGTGTTCATTTGTCTCAGTTAAGGATTGGTCACCTGGTTAGGCATGATGTTAGAGTCCTGATTCTGAATTTTGTGTTGACAGACAACGATTAAAATAGGTATATAAATTGACAACATAAAGTCTTCAAAAGGCGCTATAATTTTTTTGAATCAATAACAGTAAAGAGTAATAACAGTAGTAGCGTGAATAGGGATGTTTACTGGGTATGAAAATCATTATTATAATTAGTCCGTCAGTTGGATTATTTAAAAATATTGGACACGTATTTTTTATTTTGACAATCAAACAATTAGAGACTGAGATAAACCTTGTCAAAGTTTGAGAGTGGGGGCTCGTGACGGCACTAGCCGGTACATTTCATAGCGGTTAGTGACGTCACGCGGAACTTTAACGGGCTATATCTTCATCGATTTGTGTTAAATTGACAAAAGAAAAAATACGTGTCTAATATTTTTTGATAATCTATTTGACGGACTAATTATATTTTTTTAGTAAACATCCCTATTGAATATCTGTGTTAGTGCAAACGGGATGGCGAAGTAAGCGATTCCTTTCCATCGGTTCAAAAAATAAGCTTCAGGAACTCAATTTTCTAAGCAGAAGTGACTTAGAATCGCACAATATGCTATCCCTTCCTCTCCGGCTTACCTTCAAGACTATGTAATGTCTTAAGAAGGGGTGAATGAAATGACCTTCTTTCTGAAAACGTAACAGAGCTGTTACTTTTCTAACTGACAACTCTGTCAGTAGTTGTCATGGTACAAATTAATATCTGAAATTATTATACCTAAATGTTTTAAGTTGATTAAAACCAAGTTCACAAATTGGTTTTCCTTTTATTATGTATCAGTACTCACTTGGAGTTTATATTTTCAATTGCTCATTGCTGGGCATAATCCTTCCTAATTGTGTTACTCATCTAGATCCTGTGCTAATAATATTATCAAGCGTACATAGCTAGCATACCCATGGACTACGAAATAATTCTATCGACGTGTCAGAATAGAACGAGATAACCTACAAGGAATAAAAAAGAAAAGATAGAATTATGGTGAAGTATATATCCGTCACTTTTTCACACGACGACAAAACTCTTTTCGCTGTGTAATGCTAAGCTAGTAGGAAATATCCACAATTGATTTGACTATAATAATAAAATCGAGAGAGAATGATGTTGTGTGAAAAAAAACATACATATTTATACTGGGATTTTTGACAAAAGTCGCAGAACTAAAGTTGTTAGTTTTGATGTACAGAATAAGCCCCTAAAAGGTTCCTCAATGTTTACCAGATTGAAATATGTAGATAAATTAATTTGGAGTGATAAAACCTAGAACTAGACTAATCAATTCATAGTACTACTATATTTGTCCAATTTGTGTGTCTGTTATGTAACTTTGCCCGATCTAGACATACCCGTTTAGTGATTCCAACGAAAGTAGAAGGCAGCATCTAGATTTATCTAGAAAATCGAGCGTCATCTCTGATAATAATACCGCGAGATGCGTAACGCTCCCGCTTTAGTGTTGTAAGAAAGAAACTCGAGTCTTGAAGTCTTATTTAATTAAACTTGAGCTATTTTTGAAGACTCGAGACTTATAAATAATATTTTTATACATTATTTTTTATTTGATTACTTACAGTTAAATATTGTTTAACTTATCAATTTTGAATAATAATATTAAGTATAAAATTGAGATGTAAATAATAATTAGGTACGCAATAAATGACTATGACAATGACTAATACGTATAGTTCAAGTCTTTCAGAATTTGCAGTCTTTTGTAAAAATACTTGAGTCCTGCCAAAAAGTACTCAAAGACTTTTACAATTATTTGTGTTTATTTTATTTATACGTTTTAACTGTCAATTTTATTCAGCAAATCGTCAGTCTTCCGGGTCCATACTTATGATTAGGTTGTTATTTATTACTAATTTTTATTGTGCGACTTATTGTCAATCAGATTAGTAAATAATTATTGATGTCGATATAAAATAACACAGTATTACATGTTTAATATAATACACCAACTCAAGTTCATGAGTCAGTTAAGCTCAAAGAACTTCAAAGATTCGAAAGGACTCGTGTGACTATTAACGAGTCCTAGTCTTGAAAATATACCCAAGTCTCGAAATGAAGACTAAAAGACTTGAGTTTTTATCAACACTAAACCAGCGCCGAACAGACTAACAGAAAGTTTCTTTATTGGTCTGAACGTCAGCTGATCGATACAAATTCATATAAATATTGTACTTAGAGAAGCGGCGGCGGCGCGGGCGGCTTCCTGCTGTTGTTCCTCAAATATTTGCTTCCATCTATTTTTTGTTCAACATTTTTATCGCAAGCATAATAAAAAAACTGGTACTGAATAAACTGTAAATTGGCTACCTAAACATAAAAATAATATTAATGATTTGTTTTAAATAAATAAGTGTGATCATTATAATGCCTTATTTGAAAAGTTAGTGTGTTTCATTCAACATTCACGCATCAGTGTATTGCCTTTTTTAATTCAAAAACAAGATTATAGACGATAGCGTGGGTCAGGTGCACTATACATTACAAGTCTCCTTGTGAGACCTGACACGAGTCTGTCCATCCTACGAGTATGTGCTTTTCGCACAAGAACTACTCACTCATGCCATTTACAGGACTACCTATTTTGACCACAGCTGTTTTTTCCTTGCGAAAAGACTTACGGGTAACAGACAGCTATAGGCCGAATCAAACTTCTTGGCGGCTGTGAAGTTAGCCACAAGTTGCGCGAAGCCCAATCCTCGCCGAGTTTCAGCCAGGATGGAGTTATTTGCGCAGCTTGTAGCTAACGTTACAACCGCCGAGAATTTTGATTTGTCTTATACTAAAATAAACAGAAACATAATACTGAGATGGATGTACCAGCCTTTTTAATAGTCCACTGCAGGACGTAGGCCTACCCACGAAGGGTGTTTGGGCCATATCCACCACGCTGGCCCAGTGCGGGTTGGTGGATTCACATGCGCCATCGAATTTCTTCTACGGACGTATGCAGGTTGCCTCACGATGTTTTCCTTCACCGAAAAGCCAGTAGTGTGTGTGGAATTTATGTACGGAATTTTCACACTACTGAGATGGATGACTCACTCTCAACTCGGAAGAAACGTTACTATCGGCCGAATCAACAAGTTGGCGGATGAGAAGTTAGGTGCAACCTGCGCAATATCCAACCCTGAAGCTCACATAAAGGTGCGCGTTGATATTGCGCAGCTTGTAGCTAACTTCACATCCGCCGACTTGCATGATTCAGCCTATACACGCCCGCAGGCCAAATCCCACCATATCCAGCTGTAATGAGTTGAGCAAGGTGAGAAGCAATGTTGCCATTCATGGTGAGGCTCGTCGATCGGATTTCACCGGTTTATCTATTCAAGTTAGCATATCCGATGGCATTGGACGAATGCGTGATTCGCCACGATTGTTTCGTTTGTATGTGTAGGTACTTCTGTGAATATTAATTGTTCATCACTATAACTGGTCTAAGTAATTAATTCTACGGTGTGTGCAGAAATATGCAGTGCGTACATGAACAGTCAACAGACAGTCACGAGATAAATATATACATACCTCATCATCCCGACGTTCTGACTGAGTTGCATCGATATTGGTCATTAGTTGACCATGTTATGTGTATACATCTGCAGGATACTTCCTTAAGAGATAAATAAGGTTTTGGACTGAAATGTAAAAATGAGTTTTGTCACAGGACTTAATACAGTAGCCTAACCAGGTGGAGCCAGGAGTTACAGCATCTATGTGCACTTCCAGTGTTTAGTTTTACCAAAGATTATTAAAAATACAAGTAGATTGGCGGACGCAGAACAATTGAGCGTACGTCGCAAAAAGCTCGAAAATACGTATTGTTTGTAGATGGCGCTACTAAATAGCCGATGAATATGTATTTTGATACAGAGCACCGATTAAAATGATGGAATTTGTGTCTTAAAGTCCTAAAGTATTTTTTAGATCTGTAAAGTTAGTCTTAAATCTATTTTATTTTATTTATAGCAAATTTAAAATGTTACCACGTTATCCCAATGTATTGAGAGATGGCGTTGCGGTCGAATGAAAGAAGATTCGAATTGTCGCGTCCTTATTTCGTTAGATGGCGCTGATCATAAATATTTTACTTTGTCCTTGGCTTGGATTGGCAGGTTAACGGATTAGCAAGTTGAAATGGCAGTGGGCACGGCACAAAGCACTGAGGCCTGATGACCAATGAAATCGAAAAGTTCTCTGGTGGAAACAACGCACCGGCAAGTGCAGTGTAGGACGTTCCCTCACAAGGTGGACGGATGACCATCGAGGATCATTAAGACGGTAGGATCGCGCTAGTTACAAGCCGCTTCCAACCTGTCTTATTGGAGATCCTTAAGGGAGGCCTATGCCAAGCATTGGACGTCTTATGGCTGATGGATGTATTGGCGGAAACTGTAAGTTATTACGGTGAAGTAAAGTGATAAAGGCAGGGTGATACAGTGAAACAAGAAGACAACAATAGTACATTCGTTATTTATTTTTTTAAATCCATAATTTTGGATGGCTTGTTTTACTATAGGTTACAATAAAAGTGGATTCTACCAAAATTATCTGATTAATAATGTACTCTAAATGCTACTTGCAACTTATATTTAATAATTCCGGAGCTTTACACCTCAAGCAGTCTAATATTGTTCACCTGCCTGTTTTTTGGGTCAAATTTAATTTATATTTAACCCGCTTTCCTTTAATTTCGATGAAAATACAATTTTATGTAACTCATTACAATACAGTTTCATATAATTTTATGGAATTTTAGATATTTATCCTACTTAAATATCTACTCATTCTTATCAGTCAGATAAGCAATAAATAGTACCTCTTTATTCTGCGTCCGATTTCTTAAAGACCGCTAAGTGACATTTTTGCGATTTTGAGTTTTATACACTACTAAAATCAGAATTTTATCCTCTATTTTCTAGTCTGGGTTTTATTTTTTCTTTTTATTAGTTTCTGAGTTACGGACACCACGTGCACAGTTAACTACGTATTTTTTGGTGTTTTACCATTCTTAAACACAGTTTTCCCATTTTACAACACTAAAATACTATTAAGTGCGCATACATGTGGTTTGAAGCTTTAAATTTATTCTGGATTGCACTTTTAGAAAACGTCTAAGTATCTTTGCGTTACTATTTAACCGTTACCCGACTTAACAGTGTTTTTTTACCATTCTATAAAACAGCTTACTCTACGTAACCGAATAATCGTTGATAAACCATTATGAACATTTATAATTTACAATTCTAAAAGACTGACTGTTCTTCAGCTGCGATTGGCTCCTAAAGCAGGCCGGTAAAAACAATGTTAGATAACGGTTAAGTGACATTTCCACGCTAAAAAGCGTTTAAGTGAGAAGACTCCCACGCAGCTGCACGGCCCAATTGCGCACCCGTAATTCCTCGCCAGGACGCCGCAAGAGGAAAACGAGCGTGTGTGGAAGTTCCCGCTAAAATGGACGCGGGATCGGAGTAATGTATTTTATTCAATAAAGTATATTGCCTATATTTTACTAAGGCATAATGATTTCATAATATTGTTAGCCACAACATCACACCAATAATAATAACGACGCCTGTAATTCATTGTGTATGCTTACTCGCGTGAATTTCGCATTACGCGGACTAATGACGCACCCAACTCTACACACAGTTGCCACAACCGCGCTTGGCCGCAGATTTTTCTACCATTAGTACAGAATGCTGAAAAGTATTTGTTAGTCCAGTCTTCTAAAAATGTCATGTATAAGTACATTTAAATGTCTCATTATCACCCTAAATGCGAAAGTTTGTGTCGTAAGTATGATCGTTTTTTTTTCAAGCTGAACAGAATTATGTTTAAAATACGAAATAATGGTTGATTATACCCTAGGTTGATACATGGTTAACTTAAAAAGATGGCACTACAGCGTTGATTGAGATATTAGAGGAGATCAAAAGGTTTTATGGACAGCTTTACGCTTCAGTCGCTAAGCCTGTTAGTAGCGCGGCCAAAAATCTAAGAGCGAAGTTGACCCGACACTTCACCGAAGACGTCCCGGACATCGGCTTGTGTGAGATTAGAATGACCCTGAATCAGCTTATGAACAACTAGGCACCGGGCGAAGACGGTGCCACATAAGAGCTTCTGAAAGCGGATGGAACACTGATACTAAAAATTTTTCAGAAGCTTTTCACCACCGTCGTCCTTGAGGAGCGCTAGAAGCATGGAACAGGGGTTTGGTGGTGCTGTTCTTCAAAAAAATGTGATAACACTTAATTGAAGAATTACAAACCCATTTTACTAACCCATGTTTATAAGTTGTTTTCAAGGGTCATTTCAAACCATCACGAGTGCAGGTTCGATGACTTCCAAGCTTCTGAACAAGCCGGGTTTCAAAAAAGGCTATAGCACCGTAGATTACATTCATACCCTGCGGTAAGTTATACAGAAGACCGAAGTGTATAACTGGCCTCTTTGCTTAGCGTTTGTGGACTATGAGAAAGCCATTGATTCGGTCGAGACTTGGGCTGTGCTTGAGTCTCTCCAGTAATGCCTTATTAAATATCGATCTATCGATGTCAGCCCAAGTACACGAAGAGAGCTCCGAGACGATGCCTTTAAAAAGAAGTAATATCACCGAAACTTTTTACTGCCACATTGGAAAACGCCTTCAAGCTTCTAAAATGGAAATGATTTGGCATCAATATTATTGCTGAATACATCACTCTTCTTCAGTTTGCCGACGATATTGTCATAGCAAAATCGATGGAAGAACTCAACACGATGCTCGAAGGCCTCAATCGATTCTCTAAACATATGGGTATTAAAGTAAACATAGACAATATGAAGGTCAAATAGTGTAATTTATAATTTCCATGTTGCACCCATCCAAATTTTAGTTAAGAACTTGGATCTTGAAGTCCTTGACTCGTCTATTTAAGATACATAAGTAGTCCAGTTAGGTAGGTCCAAATTTAAGAAAGGGGTAAATCGCCAAATTCAACTCGGCTGGGCAGCGTCCGGAAAATTGCGTAACGTCTTCTCGTCTGACACACCTCAGTGCCATAAAGTACATTTAAGACATCAGTCTAAAGTTCTCGACCAGTGCGTGTAGTCAGTGTTGACTTATGGCACAGAACATGGATGCAAACAGCTTCAGATTGGTCTTATTGAAAATCCATAGAATAGGCATATGTACAGCAGTGGACGTCATATGGCTGATGGATAGATTGATGACACACATGCCAAGATTCATCATGATCGACATTTTGCTGAAAGGCAAGATGCTGCTAGTAAGAAGAAAAAAAAGTACACATTGCCGCTAATGTGATATTATAATAATATGATCGGGATTAATATTTACTACACTAGAAAACAGTTATCGAAAATCCTTTCTCCAAAACTGTGTTAAAAGTTAAGACATAATGACAAATCTTAATTTAATATGTATTTAAATAAGCCGTTAAAAACACTCAACATTTATTGATAGAGTAGTGCATTTTAAATAGCTTAGTATTTACAGCATACAAAGGCGGCTAAGTGACGTAACTGTTATTTAGTTTGGCATTCCATCCAAATCATCACACAGTTACAATGTGTTACAACTCTATAAAACGGTTGCATTTCAGCCAACCGTTTTTTAGTGGAGCAAATGTAAACAGATTTGATTGGGATAACTTAACTAAAATACAAAAAATGCAATTTATAAGCAAGACTAATTCCTAGAAGCCTTCTATACTCATACAAAAACCAAATAATAAAAGAAAAATAATGGTCAAGAAAAATAGCGATATGTCCTGTCAATTTGTAGAAATATCATTTCCCACCTTATTGTCCATATCTCAAAATTTGGTAAAATCACTTAGCCGCTTTTTAGAAATCAGACGGCAGTATTCCCTTGGAAATGGTGCAATGCATAGATTTATCATATAAACAGGATTGAGTACTGGCAAAGAAAAACGTGCCGACAAGGATACCACATCAGATGATTGTGTATCTTTTCCAAGTAGGATGACCAAAACATCTCGATCATCTGGGGATATAATATTTCTTTGGAATGTTACTGTACGTAGGAATCGCAGTTATCTTACCCCTAACTCGTCATCCTTCGTCATCGTCGTCGTTTTAGCAATAGGACGCCTACTGCTGGGCATAGACCTTCCTTGAAGATCTCTATAAAACCAATCCCCGTAAAAACAATGGTCTAGAATTAAATATATATATACGGATATAATTCAGTTTCCAGTTTGACAGCTGTTATCGGAAAGGTAGATCTCGAAGAGTTAATTCACTTTTGTTAAGACAGCAATGGTCTAGAATTGATAATGACGGAGATAAATCACTTTTAAGTTTGACAGCTGTCTTTGGAAATGTAGATCTTGATGACTTCCTTCACTTTTGTGATGACAGTAATGGTCTGGAATCTATATTTACGGTGTTAAACAACGTTTAAGTTTCATAGATGTAATCTTGACACATATCACGCAACCCGTGTCAGTACTTAACCACAAAAACTTTTTCACGAAAACATTTTCACGAACGACTTTTTCACGAAAAGACCTTATCACGAAAAGACTTTGTCATGAAAAATCATAATAGACTTTATTACGAAAAGTCACAATCATTTTTAAGCTTCCGTAGTAAACAAGGCATCCATTTTAAAATATAAATGGCGGACTCACTTTTTTTAAAAAAGTAGTCATGGGTGTAGTTTTCGAGGTTTTTGGGGGTGTATATTACAAAATTGGCATCTATTTTGAAATTAAAGATGGCGGACGCCACTTTTTTTAAAAAGGCCGATATGGGTGTTGTTTATCATTTTTTTGGATTGTAGATTTCAAAAATGGCATATATTTTGAAATTAAAGATGGCAGACGTCAGTATATCAAAAAGAGTCGTTTTTTAGGTTTTTGGGGGTGTAGATTTCAAAAGTGGCAAGTAATGTGGGGAACATTCTCATCTTTAATTCCAAAATGAATGACAATTTTAAAATATACATCCCCAAATTCTCAAAAACGACACTCATAACGACTTTTTTGAAAAATGTTACATGCACCATCTTTAATTCCAAAATGGATGCTAGTTTTGAAATTTACACCCCCAAAAACCTATTAAACGATATCTATGGTGACTTTTTGCAAAAAGTGACATCCGCCATCCTTAAGTTCGAAATGAATGCCATTTTTGAAATCTACACACCCAAAAACCTCGAAAATAACACCCATGACGATTTTTTCAAAAAAGTGACATCCGCCATTTTTAATTTCAAAATCGATGCCATTTTTGAAATCTACAACCCAAAAAAATGAAAAACCACACCCACGACTATACACCTATTGTACACCCTCATCACTTTGGGAAGTATCACTCGGCACAGCGTCTCTCTTATGCCATTTCAAAGGAATGTATGTTTTGTTGCAACTTATTAAGGTTGAATTTTCCTAAGCTAACTTTGAGCCAAATTTTGTCTGTGCGCAATCCATATAGTATACAAAATTCTTGGTGCAATGACATTACTTTGACATGAAATAGTTTAAAAACCGAAATAATAAACATATAGGCTTCTCTGTCAAATGTATATATTAAAAATAGGCCAGCATTATACACGACAGTTTCGATATTTTGGAAAAAAAATTCGTGACGTCACGCGCGTGCCGGGTCCACCATATTAAGTCGGGCGACAATAGTGATGTTCTTGTTATATAAAAATAAATATCGATATTTTGGTTAGTTGTTATTCGTGTTATTGGAAAATTACTTTTCTAAAGTTTTGAATTTTCACTTCATTTATCATGTAAAACTGTCATTCTAGAATTAATGCTTGAATGGCATGACAGGTGTCAAAGGGATAGCTGTCATTTTATAGAATCCATACTACAAAATCACGACAGGTGTGAAAGTAACAGCTGTCAAACTTACAAGTATATTATCTTCGTAACTATCGAAGTTAGACTATTGCTGTCTCCACAAAAGTGATAGAGCTCAATAAGATCTACATATCGTATGACAGCTGTCAAATTTAAAATTGAATTATCTCCGTAGCTGTTGAAGTAAGACTACTGCTGACTTCACAAAAGTGATAGAGCGCAATGAGATCCTTATTTCCAATGACAGCTGTCAAACTTAAAAGTGGATTATCTCCGTAACTATCGAAGTTGGACTATTGCTGTCTCCACAAAAGTGATAGAGCTCAATAAGATCTACAAATCGTATGACAGCTGTCAAACTTAAAATTGAATTATCTCCGTAACTGTTGAAGTTAGACTACTACTGACTCCACAAAAGTGATAGAGCGCAATGAGGTCTATATTTCAAATAACAGCTGTCAAACATAAAATTAGATATCTCCGTAACTATTGAAGTTAGACTGCTGCCGGTTGAGATGCACTAACATGGAGTGCAACAATGTAAAACGAACATTTTGACTACAAAAAATATGGTACTTGATGTGCGTGGGTCATTACGCGTATGTTAATGTCTCGCGTATAAAGCTATATTTTACAAGACATAAGTATGGATTCTAGATTATTATTATTTTTGTTTTATTTTTGTCTCAATTCGAATGTAATGTAATGTTTATTAATTCTTTATTTCTACTGTAACCTTATTATGATTTTTTGACATTCACAAGTATACATGTAATTGTATCTATGTTGAGAAATAAATGAAATGAAATGAGAATATGACAGCTGTCACTTTGACATCTGTCATCTTTGAAACTAAAAGTTTGCCATTTAGTTTGATTTTGTCTATATTAATTTGTGTCGATAGTTTTGTCGATAGGTACGGTGAAATCAAAAGTATAATGAGGTAGTAACAACACTTATCCTCCACCTTATGTTCGGTGGGTATGCAGGTTTTTTTCGTAATTAAGGCATTTCATTAGTTTCATAATTCAAATTCTGACATTTCTGACAACTTGGCAAAACATCAAAATTTTCTCGGATTTCACCCTATATGCAACTGCAAAAGCTATGAAGATTAAATTTTAAATGGTTTCTTTTAAACAGGACATTGGAAGTGCTTGTAAAAATGAGATGGCCTTAACTGAGCATCGCGTGCAAATCAACACGCCTCCTCTTGTCGACCGACCAGCTCTCAAACGCTTCTGCTATCACTGGGGTCTCCTGCAGTGACCTTTACAGTTCCTGTGGTATCTACTGCTACAGGGTGGGATCCGGCGGCTCTCCTGTGATGGACGGACCATCTCTTCGAGACATCACTGGGACCTTCTGTAGTGCCTATCCCAATTCCCTGTGGTATCAACTGCTCTCCTGTGACCGACGGACCGTGGCACCTGCTACGGGATCTATTTCAATGGTCCTTCCAAAGATATCGGTCGTGAACTTTCTTATTACAGTAGCTCGCTGAGTGCGTACGTGTAGGTTTGATGAAATTTACACTACTGTTCGGATTATACATATTTTTTTAAATAAAATAATAATGTACCCCCGATTTTTGTTGGTTTAAATAATTTACCCTTAAACCAGGCAACGAATCCCAACCTATGGGTTTCTACACACATATTATGCTATTCGGCACGAGTGGCACTACCAGGCGGTAAAATTTGTGAAGATGAGTCATGTGGTCCGGCAAGAGTCAGAAGTGCCGGGCGGGATTTCGCGACGCTGTGCGGCCGCGAGATACATTTTACTTTGAGACTTTCATAATTTACGTTTGGACCTTCGTAATTTAGAAAGGTTTTCCGTCTAGACGCCCGCCCAAAACCGCTATCAGTCAAATATATTCTTCAGTTTCTCATGTCGATTTTTATCGCAGTCTTGGGTTTGTGTAAAAAAGATTTTCATGAAACATGATGATGTGTCTTTAGTTATTTATCACAACGCCATCTAGTACAATTTGACACTGTACTGTAATGAGGCTTAGGTAGCTGAGATGTAAGGGTTAACCAACCAGCACCAAAATAATTATTAAACACCCTTTTTGTGACGTCAATAATTTTGGAATTGCTTCCATTCGATACACATAGTGATATCTAGTGGTCTAGAATGTAACTAATTAGCGACGTACGCTCAATTGTACTGCGAATGCCGGTCTTCTTGAGGTACTTTTTAGTCTATGGTTTTACTAAAGAAACTCAGTTGCTAAATAGAATTTTTGTAACAACATAAAAAAACTTTAACAACACCAAGTCTTACAAATATTTTTTTGGAAATGAAAGGGCAGAATAATTAATTTGCATGTCTTATAGTCATATACTTTTGAGTTTGTTGTTACCGATAACTGCAGTTTGATTTAATTCGAAAAAAAATAGTCAGCCTCTCATTGCATTAAATTAAAAAATAAATTAAATTAAATTTTGCACATGGATGTCGACATGATACTTTTTATGCATGACTCGACTTCATGAGAGGTTTTCTAAACGATTAAAAAGCAACCCGTATGCTGAGTGTGAGTTTTGTCGTAAACATGACGCGCTCGCCGCGAGCGCGTAAGCATGTAATTTGTATGAAGAAATGTACAGCGCCATTAGCGGCGCGTTTTTGAAACACTTTGTGCGAGAACAAGTTCATACAAATTTAATGCTTACGCGCTCGCGGCGAGCGCGTCAAGTTTACGACAAAACTCACACTCAGCATACTGTACGAAGACAAAAATTAAGCTCCATACTAGAACCTTCCAGAGGGTAGGCCTATGTTCAGCAGGGTACAGTACCATACTGAAACCTTAATCTTTCATCTTTATCCGGATATTTAACTATTGTAACTTGTGTAGGTTAGTAGCATAGGCATATTTTTAGATAGATGACTACCTATTGTGTTTGCTATAAATAGAAAATAATACGAATGTAAGAAATATTCATGAGAAGTTTCCTTGTAAGCATTTAATGACGAGGTTGCAACACAACTGTAATAAGTAAATTGTTCCACACCAGTTTATCAGCAGCCTTATTATCGAGTTAACAAGTTGAACAAACCACCTTACAGTGTTGCAGAATCTCTGTAGACAGTATAATTTACCTACGCACTTTCCTATAATTACTAGGTCTTTGGCGATCATAATTAAGTAAATTCCGTACCCGCCCCGTCTAGCCCAAGTGCTATGTTTCTACTCGACCATGGCGAAGCAAAGAGGAGGATGTATGTATGTTAAAGTTGCATGAAAGCCTCGCTCATGTTTGAAATCGCAGCATCATCGCATACGTGCTGAAAAACGCCGACACCGGCCACAAAACGCCTCTTCCCGCTGACGTTTCTGGAAAATTATTGTATCAAAAACGTTAGTCGCGGCGTTTTGTATTTGTGGCGTGGTGCCACAGTCAAACTCTCCGCTAGACAGGTTTCAGTTTCAGGGAAGGTTTAATTAGCGACCTTCAGTACTTTTCAAATAAAGGAAAGTAACTATCAGTTTTACAAAGCGCTAGTACACATAACGAGCGTGAAAAATATGAGACATTTTAGACAATCTGGTGTAGACTTTATAGCGCAAGACATTATGATGCACATTGATCAATGATCATGATCTCCATAAATCTCCCCCCACTCCTGGCTACAGCCGTGATAAAAACGCTTATGAAATGGCTATATATTATAGGCCAATCTGACATGGAAAACTTGTAATGAAAGAAAGATATTATAATACGAGCTGTTCTGCAACACAGCTCCAAGTATGTAGGTTGTATACCTACAATACTCGTACCTATCAGTTATCTCAGTGGTTAAATTAATGTAGTTTATTCTCTGGCTGATAGGCTTGTTGTTCTGGATAGATAATCTGTGCTAGTAGTTTTACCTACACATGAGTAAAACAAACTTGTGCCAAGCTTTAACACTTGTTTTCCTTGAGAAAGGAAAATCGAAATCTACTAGGTTGGTTGGTTTATGATAAAAGAAACATACATTTATTCAATCTTTAATAATGAAAGCCTCCAATGATGAAAAATGCTAACTCGCCATATCCTATCAAGAATTTGACCTTATTTTACAGTTAATTGTTTGAGTTTGGTGATGGCAGGTATACAAGTACCTAAGGTGAATACAAGTAGGTACCTCAGTAGAATTACCTACAAACCAAAGGGTGACAGACTGAAAGACCACATCAGTAAAATTAGAATTCAACTTTAGCCTCTATAGTGGGTTAACCCACACCTAACAATATTGTTTCATACATAGCTATTAAAATAAATAAAATTATTTAGCAATTATAAGGTGAATAAAAGTACTTACCTAACAAGTGTCTACAAACTGACGGGTGACAGACTGACGACCATGTCAGTAAAATTAAAATTCAACTTTTGCCTCTATAGTGGGCTAACCCATACCTAAAAATATTGTTTCAAACATTGTTGTTATAATAAATAAAAATAGCCTTCATTTCTAATTCCTATTAACATATTTGTAGAGATGTTCATAAGTAGTATATTATTCAGAGATAACATGTACTTACTTTCTCAAGATGTAATGAGTGCTGTTTTTCTTTTTATTATTATAAAAATATGTATAATTATATATTTTACTATTTATTATTATGTCAGTCTCCATACATTTTATCCATGTGTCCTTTGTTATACTAAAATACTTAAAAATTAGGTGGTCATAAAAAGGAATTCCATTAAGTGTACAATAAGAATTAAGACAGCAGTTAATGAGTGTTTGCTTGAAAAAACCCAGAGACTCCCTCTCAGTTAAACAGAGAGAACTACACTGCCTTAACACAATGACTCTTCTATCTCTTAAATAAATATCTGGTAAATAATAATACTAAATAATATTACAACTTGATGACTCACTCTATCTTCACAATTTGTTTGTGTCTAACTAATTATGATAAAATCAGTTAATATGATAGAAAGAAACTGTGAAGACACCAGCCATTGTTATATTTTCGAAACAATGAAGGCACAAAAACTTGTATGTACATATTTGATTTATCTATTTACAGTATTTTATAATTATTAAAATTGATTTCTGCTTTAAAAACAGTGATGGTCACATCAATAAATGTTCACATTGGTTACACACATTTCATTATGGCCATTTTCGTAAATTAAAGTAGGTACTTATTGAAATTTGATCATCATTGATGACTATTTAGGGTTGGCCCTACCTTAACCCTTTACCAATGTCAGTACGTCAATTGTACAGAAATAGTGACATTGTTAATTACAATGAGAGGTCATAAGTCCAATGTTTTACGGCAGCAATGCCGCAGCATTGACCTGTTTGTCTGGAGACCTCTTGCCGTGAATGCCTCAATTGGTTATGCTCATAAAACGCAGCCAAAATATTTGTCTTCAATTAAAATCCTATTGTTTGAGATGACGGATGATGAGTTGAATAAAAATAATAAATGTACATACACATGAAATGTTTGTTTATTTAGGATACAAAAATCAGCAAAATCATTATGTATTATGATGGATACTAGTTGCAATTTGACCAAATATTTTTTACTGGCAACTAAACAGAGGTATTAGAATAGATCAGTATCTTTATTCAGGCAATAGATGCCTGTTAGATCACAATCAGTCCATAGAAGGCATTTTATGAGGGGCCTATCTTAGAGTTGCTTGATTGCTTGAAGAACACCAAAAATTTTATTTTTCAACTAAGTCTCTTTAGTAAAACTGAACACTGGAAGTGCACAAGGATGCTGTACTTCCTGGCTCTACCTGTTTAGGCTACTGTATTAAGTCATGTCACAAAACTCATTTTTACATTTCAGTCTAAAACCTTATTTATCTCTTAAGGAAGTAGCATGCAGATGTATACACATAACATGGTCAACTAATGACCAATATCGATGCAACTCAGCCAGAACGTCGGGATGATGAGGTATTTATTTATCTCGTAATTTTAGTGCGTGATTAGTCCCGTAGTAGATAGTAATAATGTGTTCGAATCGCAAAAGTTTAAAAACAAATACACAAAAAATGGCAACTCCGAATTAATGGCATAAATACTCGTAGTAGGTAAATAAATATTATGGATTGATGTAGTAATTTTCACATTACTGTTATTTTAATGAAAATGGCTCAGCCAATTAAAATTTAAATAGAATCAACTTCGAAGTATTGTTATATTACCCTTCATAAAAGAAAAATTATAGAAATTGTACCACTGTGTAAAAAGTTAAGCACGGTTATTATAGAAAAACCAAGACAAGTGCGAGTCAGGCTCGCACATCGAGGGTTCCGTACAAACACGTTGTTAAATAATTATAAACCTGTTTTACCATGACGTGCAAATGAAGTTCTTTTAAATGATATTTCACTCCCTTTGAATTCGTTCGAGTTAGGAAATGGATTTTGCAATCAAACAATATATAACGCCATCTAGTTTCGATATGAGTAAATACTGAGATTGAAATTGTTGCTTTAAGAATTGATTTTATAACTTATTTGATTTGATTGCTATTAAGTTTGATGTTTTTTATATTTATACAATTATACATTTACATATACATTTATATTTGAACATATTTTTAGTTTAGACAGAATTTTGAATTTTGAGGCCCTATTTTTTTTTATGTAAATAAAAATGTACAGTTTTTAGATTTATTCCTAAAGGTGTACTCTGAGACACTGTTTCTCGCCAAATTTTATAGTTCTATGTCTACGGGAAGTACCCTGTAGGTTTTGATTTTTGTGAGTGCAAAATATGCGGTTTTTTACGACATAAACGGCTATAACTTTTTTATACGGCAACTGAGAAGCTTTTCTTTTAAACAACTGCAAGAATTCATAGGTTTACATATATAGTTTAAATTTCAACTCGATATCTTTACGCGTTTCCGAGATAAAGAGTCTTGACATACACACAGACGGACAGACGGACAACAAAGTGATCCTATAAGGGTCCCGTTTTTTCCGTTTGAGGTACGGAACCCTAAAAAGCAACAAATAATATATGCTTTGATTTGAGTACCAACTCTGATTTTTCGTTGGTCAAATCATGTGTATAGATCTTTAGTATAATAAATTCTCTTCAACTCAAATTGTATTGAGGTCTTGTGTATTTATCAAACTGGTGTAAATAGTTGATAAGATAATTTGAATACCTGGAATTGGCTTTAGCCTAATTTTATCAGTAAACTTTCTTCTTACAATAACATTATACAATAAAGGACTATAAGGTAAATCAATGTGTTATATTTTGTTGTTGGGTGTGTTTGGGTCATAACTGGGCAAAGCCAAAATTTTATTACACTTTTACCTTTTTATTTACGTCTAATGCTATTAAATAAATGTATGAGTAAGAATGGCGGATTTTTGTTACCTATTGTAAGAAGTGATGTATTTACTAGCTATGTAAATAGCAATTTTAAACGTATTACATTTATTTTGTCAATAAAAGTTAAAAGACAAAGCAACAAAAAAAAAAGTTCATACAAAAAATAATGTCCATTTTGGCTGCCCGAATATGTCGAGTCTCCCTGTGAAGTTACCAATGCATTTAAACTAAAGTTTCTAATTCAAATCTTGGTGTGATGTTACTGGAATGTCGATTTTATTACAAACACTGTAAGATTCAAATTAAATGAGCATTTTATTAGGTTTTATTCTGATGTCTCAAATTCTTTCACTTTTGCGTTACCCTATTTATGTTACTGATTTTTCACACAATTTCTAAACGTAATATAGTAGTAATTATTTTTTTCACAATAGCAACACTTATAGCAGCTGTCACTGTCAAAATTCTAGCCGTTAACCCATTTGTTTTGATTGTTATGAACAAGTGAATTGGCGGCGTGTTTTCGTGATAAAAAAAAACAGTAAACTGATACCTGTGGTTTACAAGGTAGGTTTGAGTTATTTTACTACTTGTTACTGTAAGAATAACGTTTGAGTACATAAGATTTGTGCCAACATAGCCTCAGCTAACAACTCTTACCCGTTTTCATATAAATTGTGGCGATGCTGTAGGCAGAAGCTTTTTGTGTTACTTTTATGATACTTTTGCGTTACTTTTATGTTACTTTTATGTTACCCCTCTTAAAAGTTTATGTTACGTAACGTAAAAGCATTATAAAGCTAGGAGCATACAGTTAAACTAGCAGAACATCAGATGAGAACAATATTTGTAGCATTCCGCGAGAAAAGGGACCAGTTAAGTATGATTGTAGTTATAATTTTTTGTGAGTGTGTCAAAATTATATCACATTATGAGATTTTTACATATTATATTTGAGCTTTAGTGTATCTGCAATTTAACTAGATTAGCATCTTTATATGACCAATAGTACGTTGTTGCGTATCAAAAACGCTTTTTAAGTTTAGCAAAAAGGGACCAAGGTGTATGTTGATGCCCGCGGCTTCACCCGTGTGGGTAACACAGTATGGTGGAACAATATTCTTCCGGGATAAAATGTATCTTATAAAGTTCTCTTTACCACATGTTATCAAAATTGGTTGTGTCTTAGCCGTGATAATCACAATATTTTATTATTTTATTAATTATTATTCAATGCTTTTTCACATATTTATTGCAGATGCCATTAACACCAGCCGAAAAACAAAAAAGTACAGAGAGAAATTAAAACTTGAAAATCCAGAAAAGTATGAAGAAATGAAAAGAAAAAAGAGTTTATTTGATTAAACCTCTGAATGAAACATTTTACTTTGTTTTATTTTAACTAACAAGACTGTCATACATAACTGGTGTCTGGCAGACAAGTAACTAAAACTAAATTAATTTGGTGGGCTAAAAATCTAGCTACTACTTTTAGTCCTGCGAACATTTTGATCCTGTTAAATTAGTTTTAGTATGTTTGTGTAATCTTTTATCTTTAATCATTAATTGTGCATGCAGCTTTATAACACTTTTACGTTACTTTTACGTTACGGTAACATAAAAAGATTAACGTTACTTTTGTGTTACTTTTATGTTATTAGGTGATAAAATTTTGGCTTCACCCAACTATTTGTTCAATATACATTTTTCCTCATGGTAACAATATGTGTTTTTGTTGACTACTTATACATATATTTACTTCTCTTTAATGCACTATGCAGTAGCAAAAATACTGATTATTTGTACCTTCAAAATTGAACAGAAATGTTAAACTGAAAAGTAATCTATGAATTATAGTAGCAAAACAATGTGTAGTTTCAGAATACCAACTCAATTTTCTTTCAATAAACCAAACTTCTTATTGGCTGTTTTGCACTGCACTTCTCGCCATCAGAAACTCAAGAAAGAGATAGTGGACACCAAATAAATGCCAAAACAAACTTCTTCGCGGGTGTGAAATAGCTAAAAGCTGAGCACATCCCCTCTCTTGCACTGCTAATGTATGAATATATTGCTACTACTAAAGCAATTATACTATATTAAATTATTATTATTATACTACTTTAGCAATTGTTTAAAGGGGCTCACCAGAATACCAGCGTTTAATGTTGGGTCCTCCCAGTACTAAACATTGATAGCTGAGGTCCCTTTCGACACTTTTTGTTATTTTATGAGTTTCCTTGTACCTATTTTGTATCTGTCGAATAAATGTATTTCATAATTCAATTGTGTTCACAGCTGCCAAGAAGTTTGATTCGGCCTTTACTTTAAAATAGTTTTAAAATGGTTTGATCTTAGTTCCACATTGGAACAGGACTAGGACCTATGTCATTTACAAAGCCAGATTTTAAGTGCTGCTAGTGTACAGTTTTGCATTTGTTTGTTGCATCATTGTGGGTGCGCGATTCTTTCTGGTGTTGCTAATAGTAAAGGAGGACAACAGAAATAAGTATAGTTTATACCAGACTCCTCACAGGTCATTTCTGTAGATTAGTCAGAGACAGTGAAAAATGGCACAAGGAAAGGCTTATATTTAGGAGTGAGTTGATACAGGCTGGTGATGATGATGATGACAATAGTTTACAGAAATCAACAGGAATTAGGGCCGTCGCGACGCATAATGTATAATATGTATAACATTCAATATGCAAAATGTAGAATAAATGCTCAAAACGCAAAACAATAAAAATGCAAAATGTTCAAAAAGCAAACCATTCAAAACACAAGATGTTCAAAACAAAATAATTATTTTTTGCAGAAAATAGCATGACCGACTTCACTTGTGTACAGAATCATTACACAGTATAAAACTAAGTGGCTTTCCGCTGTCTGTCCCCATGTATGCTTATATCTTTAAAACTACACAACAAATTTTGATGCAGTTTGTTTTAATAGATAGAGTAATTCAAGAGAAATGTTCATATGTATAATACACCTGTGCGAAGCCAGGATGCATCGCTAGAACACAAATATTATGCACAGATTGATATAACATTTTTCACAATATTGTTGATTTATCAAAGATGGCTCAGCCAATTTAGATAAAATTTAAATGGGACCAATTTCGAAGTATACTCTTTCCAATAAAAAAAGATTTATTGAAATCGGACTACTATGATAAACGTTTTGTAACAGATTCTGGACACCATATTATTATTATGATCTGTACAAAATTTTGCTACTGATTGCTTGATTATTGTTATTGTTCTTCTTCTTCCACCTTCTGGCTCCATCACCGGATCAACTTACTGACATCATAATAAACAATACTCAGTTTCTAATCTCTAGCTCATAGGGAAGTATGAAAATTGTGATATATAGAAAACTGAAAGAAACAGGAAACTGTGTACATAATTAAACATATTTTTTTACTATAATTGATATGTTAAACAGAAGAGCTCTTTATTTTATTAGGAGTAAAAATGAAATTATTAACAATATTTTTCAAAAGCAATTATGTACCTATATTATATATTTTTAACATTGTAAATGTATATTCGATTGTGTCAGTAGGGTACTCGTTTTCAACAAGCAGTACAGTCTGTGAACTGAAATTGACAATTTTGCGAATTGAACATCCTGCTTATTGAACTTTTAGAGCATTGAAATTGTCAATTTTGCGAATTGAACATTCTGTATATTGAACATTCTGAGCATTGAACATTCTACGCATTGAACATCCTATGCATTGAACATTATGCATATACAAATTAAACAGTTTGTATATTTAATGTTATACATATTAAAAATTATGCATCGCGACGATTAGGGCCAGTGTGGCACATTAATTTTGAAAGTTATGTTAGCTTAGGTGTAAATCAGGCAAATACCTATTTACAATATTTAGAGAAGCCAATGTTCAATGGCATTAGATACTATGAAAATTTGAGGGTACATAATAGGCAAAGGTAATTCAATTCAATTCTTGTTTGTGGCTTCTGTGAGGGTGTTTAGGCAAAGGTAAAGAGCCTAGTAAAACTAATGTAACAGGTGTCATGTAAAATAGAATAAATGCAAAGTTGTTTTGTATAAACTTGACAATCCTTCATAATGTTAACCTTGGTCTATTCTAAGATTCAAAAAAGGCTAGCAACTGAGCAAAGTATCTATTTGACAACTTTAGAGGGTAGAAGTTAAAACATGCGTTACCTGTGTGAGCCAGCCGACGTCCAAAGGGCGGGCTGTCAAGCAGCAGGCGGCGCAGAGACCAGCGGCCCAGCACTCCACCGCCCCAGCCGCAGCCGCGGCGCATTCCCTCGCGTTCCACCATCACGCACTCATCACACGCGATCACCGTCACGCGGGCGACATCGGCGCGCCCCGCTCACAGACTACCGTTACCGAACATCGGCGCCGCGAAACACTCTTTGCACAACCGAGTATTGAGTAACGAACCCGCAACGCATCAGCGAGAGAAAGTGCCGATGGCCAGACGTCTATTGGTGCTAGAACCCCGGTACAGCTGCACTCTCCGGTGAGGAGGGCTAGGAGTACTATTCGACGACTCCCATTGTGAACACTGCTAGTGGAGCGCTCCCATAATATTGTTGTTTGTTGCACGATGGATAACGAATACTTCACAAAGCGAAGTGGGTTTTTTGTAAAATATGAAGCTGACGCAAATGTAATTCCAAATCACAATGAAGATTACAACTACCTGGGACGAAATAAAAATATATTTTTTTTAAACGATCCTACAGACAGACAGAACGCAGCTTCACGCAGTCTGTGTTGCCAACTGCAATACATTTCAGGAGCTAGATCATTTGCAAAAAGTTGCCAGGGTCCCACATTATCTTACCCCAAAAATAGCTAAAAGTTGCAATAGTAAACCACACATCAAATTCATCTAGGGTGCGTTCCAAAACATTTAGCTGTTTGTCGGGTGAATTTTACCGGATGAATTTTGGTTAAAGAAGAAAGCTGTAAAGGGTGAAAATCACACGGAGCGAATTATGTTTTGGAACGATCTTGGAAAAAAGAGTTACCTAAGTGTTACCATTTATGCAATAAATGTTCCTTTTGTTTCTTTACCGATACTTTTTCTACATGATTGATTTTTTGTTTTCATTTATGTAGGTCATCATTTCCTAAAATGGTATATAAATTCTCAGAAAAAATTCTTCTGTAAATAGGTACTTATCATGAAAATAATCCTTTTTCTAAGAAAATGTTACTCTTCGATCTGTCGTATGTTTAAATCGCATAAAAGCTCTGGTAGCACAGGCAACGGCATCGATTGGCGCGCGAAATTCAATTTTTCTTAGGTTTTATGTCAAGATGTGTATGTGGAGATACATTACAGTCTGTTCATGGTTGTTTTGCCTCTGATATTTGTCACTGACTCTGCCTAGTCATTACACACAATCACAGGTTAGAGAGAGACACAGTCATGGGTATCAGAGAAAGCTACTTCACGTAGCTGTGAACGGACTGTACTCATGTAGTTTTACTTAGTACATACATAAAATCCGAAATAGTGAACAGTTTTTATACAAAACTGTATCAACCTGATCATTTCTAGTTTAAGAGAATTTGAATTTCGCGCGCTGATCGAGGATATATGCCCAAAAAAGATCTTTAATTAACAACAGCATTAACTTTTATATAATAACAAGTTTCATCTTTATCTAAAATGCTTATAACATTTTGCCGTCGCAGAAGACCTAGTTTAGTGTGAATTGGAATGATAAAATTTACAATTTATTTTTCCTCAACCGCTTGTTTTCATTATAACTTCTCTCGTTACGTCAATTTTGACAGCCGAGTGAAATTCAACTCTGATTACTTTATATGCTAAAACTACCTCCACTACTACTACATAGAAAGCAATTGGATCATCCACAGACCCTTAAAGGTCTAAAGATAATCCAAATGCTCAAACCCACTGCCAGTTGGCAGCGTGCCCAGCATGCTGGCAGCATTGCCACGCTGAATGGCAATGCTGCGCGCACGAGCCCGGTTCGAGTACGGCTGCGAGATTGGCGGTGACAAAAGCCCTGCGAGTGACATCGTTAAGGCTGGCGTGGTGGCCAATCCGACCAGCGCTTCTTGAGCAAGAAAGACCGTGGTGACCGAGCTGGTCAACTGCAGTACCACACTGACAGCGCTGGGCCTCACAACACCTTGCACCCAAGCGTAAGCTAACAGCTAGACGAAATGCAGTTGGGCATGGATTTATCATATAAACAGGATTGAGTACTGGCAAAGAAAAACGTGCCGACAAGGATACCACATCAGATGATTGTGTCTCTTTTCCAAGTAGGATGATCAAAACATCTTTAATCTTAAAACAAAATTTTTCTTTGGAATGTTACTGCACGCAGCAATCGCAGTTATCTTACCCCTAACTCGTCGTCCTTCGTCATCGTCGTCGCTTTAGCAATAAGACGCCTACTGCTGGGCATCGGCCTTCCTTGAAGATCTCTATAAAACCAATCCCCATAAAAACAATGGTCTAGAATTAATATACACGGAGATAATTCAGTTTCAAGTTTGACAGCTGTTATCGGAAATGTAGATCTTGAAGAGTTCTTTCACCTTTGTTAAGACAGCAATGGTCTAGAATTGATAATGACGGAGATAAACCACTTTTAAGTTTGACAGCTGTCATCGGAAATGTAGATCTCGATGAGTTCCTTCACTTTTGTGACGACAGTAATGGTTTGGAATCCATATTTACGGTGTTGAACAACGTTGAAATTTCATAGATGTAATCTTGACACATATCACGCAACCCGTGTCAGTACTTAACCACGAAAAATTTTTTCACATAAACTTTTTCACGGAAAACTTTGTCACAAATAGACCTTATCACGAAAAATCTTAATCACGAAAACTTGTCCACGAATAGACTTCCGTAGTTAACAGAATTTTAAGGCTTCCGTAGTAAACAAGGCATCCATTTTTAAATAAAAAATAGCGGACTCACTTTTTTGAAAAAGTCGTCATGGGTGTAGTTTAAGAGGTTTTCGGGGGTGTATATTTCAAAATTGGCATCCATTTTGAAGTAATGTTAGCCATCTTCAATTCCAAAACAACTACCCAAACAAACTACAGCCATGACGATTTTTCAAAAAAGTGACGTGCACCATCTTTAATTCCAAAATGGACGCTAATTTTGAAATCTACACCCCCAATAACCTATTAAACGACACCCATGACGACTTTTTCAAAATAGTGACGTCCGCCATCTTTAATTTCAAAATGGATGCCATTTTTGAAATCTACACCCCCAAAAACCTATTAAACGACACCCATGACGACTTTTTCAAAATAGCGACGTCCGCCATCTTTAATTTCAAAATGGATGCCATTTTTTAAATCTACACCCCCAAAAACCTATTAAACGACACCCATGACGACTTTTTCAAAATAGTGACGTCCGCCATCTTTAATTTCAAAATGGATGCCATTTTTGAAATCTACACCCCCAAAAACCTCAAAAGCGACACCCATCGCGATTTTTAGCAAAAAGTGACGTCTGTTTCAAAATTGCCATCCATTTTGGAATTAAAAACGATTTTAATTCCAAAATGGATGCCAATTTTGAAATCTACAACCTAAAAAAATTAAAAATGACAACCACGACTATACACCAATTGTACACCCAGCATGTTTAAGAAATATGTCCAGCATAGTCACCCTACTACACTTCTTTGTATACACCATAGTACGCCATTTGCAATCGACTGTGATACTCTAGTCAAAAATAAAAAATAACCGTAAATCATAAAGACGTAGGTATATTCATACAAAATAAATATCAAACTCTGTTTTATTGGCATCTATTCGCAATTTTAACTAAAATCTTATCAAACTACATTGTTAAATAAACTAAGAAATGGTTAAGACAGTCGCGACTTTACAGGTAATAATTCTACCATTTATAAGTGTTGTTTCGAAATGGCAATAGTGCGAGCGGGACAACTTCATCACTTTGGGAAGTCTCACTCGACACAGCGTCTCTCTTATGCCATTTCAAAGGAATATATGTTTTGTTGCAACGCATTAAGGTTGAATTTTCCTAAGCTAACTTTGAGCCAAATTTCATCTGTGCGCAGTCCAGATAGTATACAAAGTCCTTGCAGTTGGGTCTAAAAGGTTACCAGTATTGATTAATAAAGTGTTAAAGAAATAAATGAAATCTCACAATATTTTTCATGTTCAATTTTTGCATAATATTTGCTACGTTATAATCAGTCTAGAAATAGTTAACATATCATTTAGCACCCCAACTGAGATGTCGTGTTGGCAACTCTGCTGGCCCAATGTCATTTATGTTATGTCAAAATGCGTCAAACAAAATCTTAGATTAGAGCTTAGATTATAGAGGGAACAAAATCGACAGTGTGACCGTTTATCATACCGACATTCCCACTAAGCCGTTTATTTACAGCAGAAAAACACTACAGTATATTCGGTGTTTGATAGTTGTTGGTTATGTTGTTTTTAAACTTTCGCGATTTGAACACATAATTATTATATACTACGGGACTAATCGCGCACTAAAATTACGAGATAAATAAAAAAAAAATATAAATTAATAATAATAATTAATTTATAATGATAAATTTATCTCTTAATTTTAGTGCGCGATTAGTCCCGTAGTACTCGTATATAATAATTAAGTAGTTGGTTAAGCCGGAAACATACTATCGGACGCGGCTGACGGACGCGACTGACAGCCGCGATCTGGGCTATGAAAGAACACTGAGTCGTGCACACTATCGGACATCAGTCGCGGACGTCACTTTCGGACGACCTTGAGCGTTCGGACGTCCGAGAGCGATCTGGCATACCGGATGTTATAAGACTACAGGATTGAGTACTGGCAAAGAAAAACGTGCCGACAAGGATACCACATCAGATGATTGTGTCTCTCTTCTAAGTAGGTTGACCAAAACATCTCGATCATCTCGGGATATAATATTTCTTTGGAATGTTACTGCACGCAGGAATCGCAGTTATTTTACCCCTAACTCGTCGTCCTTCGTCATCATCGTTGTTTTAGCAATAGGACGCCTATTGCTGCGCATAGACCTTCCCTAAAGATCTCTATAAAACTAATCCTCATAAAAGCAATGGTCTAGAATTAATATGGGTATACGTATATAGTTTGACAGTGTTTTGATATATGTTGTGAAGCAGCAGCAGAGTGGAGGAGAACGCACAGTAGCACGTGGCGAGTGCAGATCAAAGATACACAACTTGTGGTGATATGAAAAACCTTTTATTCAATAGAAAGGTAATCTCATATATACGAGTATAATATTCAATCTCTTTAAATCACACAATAAATGGGATGTAATTAATTCACACAATAATCTATACTCTATAAAATTTAACTTGATCTCTGCGACAGTAGAAGATTGACATTTTTAGAGTTGGGATAGTGGTGGAAAAAATCGATTTTCAAACAATGTTGTAATGAAATCGAATGAGTAGTTGAAGGTGAGAAATTGGATTTCATTTACTTACTATTATTTAAGATCAAGTATGTATACATGTAAATAATGTTATGATATTAATTATATACTCATAATAATGTAACAATAGTATTTATCGACGTTTTTCACTATTATCGATGCTAATGTAACATATAATTGGGTTTACTTTAATTAAACATGTAAAAAATGTTATGATATTAAAATATACAGTAAAATTAATAATAAATCAAGTTTTATTTAAAATATAGTCAGTATAAACATCGATATTTTAATTAAAACTCTATCTAAAACTCTGTGGTCACGATCATTCGTCGCCCATCACTAATCGGCATGCCCACAAAGTATGACATTGACAGGTACTGTCTGTACTTATAAAAAAATCAGGACTTCATAGGCGTGATTTTTCTGACAGCTGTCGCAGAGATCAAGTTAAATTTTATAGAGTATAGTAATATTTTAGTTGTCGATCCAACAGGGCAAAAGACGTAAAAGGGAAGAGAGAGTGTTGCCATGTACAACATCTCAAAATTTGATGAGAATACTTTATTATAATTTAGTGTCACATACATGTGCCCATATTCAACACTTCCCCTTATTCTCATCAGATTTTATAACCTGAACAATAACTAATTGCATCTGAAATGACTGTTACACTATGCTCAACATTTCCAGAAACTTATCAATTAACATTTCCAAAAATGATTCTACACAATGCTATGCATTTCAGAAACCAAGTGACTCTACAGTTACTTTAATTGACTTTACATAACATTTAATAACAATGACATGAACATTTAATCTTTATGTCTACACAACACAAAAAAAAATAGTTACACAATACACATGCTATAACTAAACGGTTGTTCATATCAAATATTAAAAAACACTTATCCTATACAGGCATCAATAATTACATTATATACAAACAAACATAACATAGCATCATATTCCAACATTTTAAGCACACTTGCATTTTAATTAAATTCAATTCTTTAACAAAATGATGATGCTTTACAGAGCCTAGTGGTTTTGTTAGTATATCGGCTGGCATCTTATCAGTTGATAGGTACTTAACAGCAATAACATTATTCTGTATAAGATCTTTTACATAATGATATCGAATGTCGATATGCTTAGTACGTTTATGTGAATATTGTTTTGCCAATAACAATTTTTGAGCACTTTGATTATCATTGTATATCTCCATAAGTAAAGGTTCGAAAGACATTTCGCTCAAGAAATTCTTAATAAAACACAATTCTTTGGAGACTGACGAAATACTTAAATATTCACTTTCAGTACTACTTAAAGCTACACAACTTTGCTTTTTAGATTCCCAGCTCACAACATTTGAACCTAATTTCACTATGTAACCTGTGTATGATTTCCTATCAACACTATTTCCCCAGTCAGCATCAGCATAAGCGTTTATATTCAAATTGTCACTCTTATAAAAATAAAGGCCATATTCCATAGTACCAGCTAAATATCTTAACACACGTTTAGCTGCTATCCAGTGACTTTTATCAAAATTACATAAATATTGACTCAGCTGACTGACGCTATAAGTTATATCTGGACGTGTGCATACAGATAGGTAATTAAGACAGCCAACCAATTGCCTGTATTGATAAATACAATCATCTAAAGTCTCCGTGTCTGAAGTTACATTAAGTTTTGAATTTGAAATCATAGGTGTGGAAACATACTTACAATCTAACATATTAAATCTTATAAGTAATCGTTTTAAGTATTCATATTGGTCTAAAATTAAAACATTCTTATTTCTAGTTACACGCATGCCCAAACAACTAATTAGTGAACCGAGGTGCTTAACATCAAAGTGTTTTTCTAGTAAATTAAACAGTTCTTTGGTAGTAGTAGTTGTAAACACATAGAAATCGTCTACGTACAAAGCTATGATGGTGAAATCCCTTTCATTCTTCTTCATGTACACACAGGGTTCACACTTACTCTGTACATATCCATTTTTACTAAGTACCTCTTGCACTTTCAAATTCCACATGCGACTAGCCTGTTTCAGACCATATATACTCTTTAATAACATACACACCTTAGTCTCTTCAGTCACAAATCCTGGCGGTTGCTCCATATATATAATTTCATTTAGGTCAGAATTTAAGAAAGCCGTAGTGATATCAATATGTTCTATAGACATATTATACTGAACTGCCAGTGTAAATAAAATTCGCAAAGATGAATGACGTACGACAGGCGAAAACGTATCTGAATAATCAACACCCTCCAGTTGACTAAAGCCGCGAGCAACTAAGCGAGCTTTAAATTTATCAAAATTGCCTGACACATCATGCTTTGCTTTGTAAATCCACTTGCATTTCACTACATTTTTATCTGTGGGTCGATCCACTAATTTCCAAACTCCATTTTGTACTAATGAGTTATACTCTACCTGCATGGCTTTTTGCCATTCTCTAGAGTTTGTAGATGCAATAGCCTCCTCGTAAGACTGAGGCTCATCGAGTATAGAATCGGCGAACATACTTAATTCAAAATCTCCATACCTTAGTGGTGGTTTACCACGGTTACTGCGAATGGGCCGGTCGCCGACAGTGACAGAAGCCTCTGTTCCACTAGTCGCGCCTTCCCCTCGAACTGCTGTCTCTCCACTGGACGCCGGCTGCTTCTCCAGCTCCTCGGAAAGCTCCAGCTCAGCTGAGGTCTGCTCACCCTCACTGTGTCTCTCGCAGTCATCGTCGCCTGATTCTGCATCTGTGAATTCATACGAAAATTCATAAGTATGATTCTTATAACTATTATCTAAAGATTCGTTTATATCATGACTAGATTTATCAGCATTTGAATGCTTAGAATTCATAGTTTCATTGTCAGAATTCAACACATTTGCACCATTTGACTTAACCGAATTCATAGTTTCATTGTCAGAATTCAATTCATTATTATACTGAACAATAGGAATTACCAATTCACTATTAAAATAAATGTCAGTTCCACTAATGTCATTACATTTAAAATCCCTATAAAACTTGTCTTCTAGAAAATTCACATTTCTAGACAAAAATACCTTCGTTGGATTTGATGGCTCTACAAGTCGGTATCCTTTAACATTTTCAGAATAACCAACAAAGATACACATTTTAGCTTTAGCGTTCAACTTACTTGTACGAGTAGGCTCCGGCAGCAGAGAATACGCTATGCAGCCAAACACACGAAGATGTCCGAGACAAACAATTTGTCGAGACCAAACTTCCTCCGGTAACTGTCCTGCTAACGCCGTACTGGGGCTACGATTCTTCAAATAGATAGCAGCCATTACTGCCTCTCCCCAAAAACGGTTGCAAAGACCAGATTGCCGCAGCATGCACCTTGTTTTCTCTAATAATAACCTATTAAGGCGTTCCGCGACGCCATTCTGCGGAGAACCATACGGTACCGTTAACTGGTGAACTATTCCTTCATCCTGAAGAAATCTCTTAAGACTGGCATTGCAGTACTCACCCCCATTGTCAGAACGCAAGCTTTTCACCTTCAAACCTGTCTGCTTTTCGACCATCGCCTTAAACATAAGGAAATAAGACATTACCTCTGATTTTCTCTTCATTAGATAACCAAACGTCTTCCTCGAGTAGTCATCCGTAAAGGTAAGTAAGTATCTTGCGCCACCCCAGCTTTCATCACTCACAGGACCAAAGACATCAGAATGTATTAGTTCTAGACACTGGCCGGCACGTCTCGCTTGGCCTTTCGGGTAAGCCTTGGCCACAGGCTTGCCTTCGAGGCACGCTATACAAGGTTGAAGTTTGTCATCAGTTACCTGAAATGAGACATTACGCGCCACACATTCTCTCAAAGAACTTAAACCTTTCATACTGATGTGTCCTAACCGTCGATGCCATACATCAACATTCTCACTATTTGATGAAGCTAACTTTGCAGTCTGTGATTCCTGCACTTTATGTAGGACAGCCAACGACTGCTCCTTTGCAAAAATACTTTCCATTCTGTATACACCTTTACACAATTTTGCAGACATAACAGGTTTGCCATAAACAGTGCACTTTTCATAAATAAAACAGCCATCACCACTAAAGACAACATTCATCCCTTGTTCACACAACCTACTTACGGACAGCAAATTTTCAGACAAACGAGGCACATACATCACATCTTTTAACACTTTCGAATAATTTTTTAAAACTTACACGCATATCACCAACATCATTGCTTTGTAATTTAGTCATCTTATCAGCACAGTTAATCTCTGTATTACATGTTCTTATATTATACAAAACGCTCTTGTCTTTCATCATATGCGAGGTCGAGCCACTATCAATTATAAATTCAGCTTTTGAAGAGGATGTACTCGCAGCTAGATATGCCGAAGCAACCATGGTTTGCTCTTTATTATCTTCTTTTTTGTGTTGTAAATCTCTCTTTTTCTTGAAACACTGAGCCATTACGTGTCCCGCCTTTTTACAATAATAGCATGTTTTTCTTCTTGTAATTCTTTTAGATATGAATGCAGACGAGCTTCCGTTTCCTTCGTTGACTTGTTTTCTTCTGTATTCTTCCTGTAGAAGTCGAGCTCTCACTAGCTCTGAAGTAAGCTCCTTGGTGATTGATGCGGTTTCCAGAGTAGACACTAAAGTATCAAATTCAGCTGGCAGACCACTCAACATTATTTCTGAGATTTCCGGGTCTTCAATATTCTTGCCAATTTCAGCTAATTGCTGTACAATCGTGAATATACTATCTATATATGCAGTCATATTAGCTGATTGTACATACTCAACTCTGTGTAATTGCCTTAGTAGACTAACTCTCCTGAATAGTCCCTTGTCTTCATATATGGAGGCCAGCTTTTCCCAAGCTGCCTTTGCTGTAGTAATTCCGTACAGTAGTTGATAAAGTGTCGGTTTAATGCTTAGCGAGATTCGAGCTAAAGCTCTTTCCGATCTGATCACGTCAGAATCATCTGATATTGCACTCCAAAGACCTTCCAATATCAAAATATTTCGCATTGAGAACTTCCATGACGTGAAGTTTGCGATTCCATCAAGCTTTTCAATTCGCAGGCCACTTTCGTTAGTTTGATTCGAGTGACATACGCCACCAGGTAGCATCACTGGTTCAGCCATCTTTGAGGTTATGACAGCGAACGCAATAAGAATCACAACTCGTGGTAAGATATTTGTTATTTCTTTGATCTTAATCTGCACTTTTATTCCTGGGCACATCACCTGTTTTGATATATGTTGTGAAGCAGCAGCAGAGTGGAGGAGAACGCACAGTAGCACGTGGCGAGTGCAGATCAAAGATACACAACTTGTGGTGATATGAAAAACCTTTTATTCAATAGAAAGGTAATCTCATATATACGAGTATAATATTCAATCTCTTTAAATCACACAATAAATGGGATGTAATTAATTCACACAATAATCTAGTAATATTTTAGTTGTCGATCCAACAGGGCAAAAGACGTAAAAGGGAAGAGAGAGTGTTGCCATGTACAACATCTCAAAATTTGATGAGAATACTTTATTATAATTTAGTGTCACATACATGTGCCCATATTCAACAGACAGCTGTTATCGGAAATGTAGATCTCGAAGAGTTCTTTCACCTTTGTTAAGACAGCAATGGTCTAGAATTGATAATGACGGAGATAAACAATTTTTTCACGAACGATTTTTTTACGAAAATCTTTGTCACAAATCTACTTTATGACGAAAAGACCTTATCACGAAAAATCTTAATCACGAAAACTTTTCCACGAATAGACTTTGTCGCGAGAAATCTTAATAGACTTTATTACCAAAAGTCACAATCATTCCATTCATCATTTCATTAGGCTTTCGTAGTAAACATGACATCCATTTTGAAATAAAAAAATGGCGGACTCACTTTTTTGAAAAAGTCGTCATGGATGTGTTTTCGAGGTTCTTGGTGGTGTACCTATATTTCAAAATTGACATCCATTATGGAATTAAAGATGGCGGACGTCAATTTTTTTAAAAGGCCGCATGGGTGTCGTTTTTCATAGTTTTAAATTGTAGATTTCAAAAATGACATCTATTTTGGAATTAACATCAGACATCAGTTTTCTAAAAAAAGTCGTCATGGATGTCGTTTCCTAGGTTATTGGAGGGTGTAGATTTCACAAATGGCATCCATTATGAAGTAATGTTCGCCATCTTTAGTTCCAAAATGAATGCCTATTTTCAAATATACACCCCCAAAATCTCAAAAACAACACCCATGACGACTTTTTCAAAAAAGCAACATCCGCCATCTCTAATTCCAAAATAGATGCCATTTTTGAAACCTACACCCAAGGAAGTTTCATACGAGAACTGGAACGCTTACTAAGCAAAATTTAAAAAAGAAAAATGTACTTTCTTTCTATACACAAAAGGTACATTTGTTTCTTACTTATCAAATGGGAAAAACATTCCGAGCAGGACAGCAACAACTGTTGGGCGTTGTCCCTTTCTCGAAACTTACCAGTATTAATCAAACTATTGGATGGTAGATTATCTCATATATCTGGTAATCATTAAATCGCATTTAATCGTACATGTTGATAAATAGATTAGCATAAAATGTATTCTAATTAACGTAATAAGTTCGATAATGTTCTGATTTTAATATTGGTACGTAATTATTTTTGCAATACAAAAACTGTTTTTTCATATTAGTAGAATTAGTAGTAATTTACCAACTACGCACGGCACGGCTATGGCGCTTCCTAAAACAATATGGCATATAATTTATGCAAAAGTCGTCATTCTGCTTGCTGCTTAATATTTTTATAAGTTGAAAAATGGTGAAAAATTGTTGCGTTAAGGGCTGTAATAGTGAAGCTTATGCTGGTTGTGTAATTTCATTTTTTAGGTAAGTTTCTTGGTTTATTCACAAATATTTTGTGTAGGGTGACAATAACAACAAAACATTTCGGGAATGCGATGTTAGATTGTAGAGAGAAGTAATTACTACGTACGTTAGTAAGTCATTGTAGGTAATCAATTAAGAACCTACTTTTATGAACTATGCACTTTTCTTGTATAATAGCAAAATAATGAACTGTGTTGTACTTAGCAACTAGTACAGCTCGGTAACTACGGGTAGATATAATTTGCTGTCGCGCTATTTATCGGCTAATTTTTATAATATTTCGCAAGATGGTTTAGTATATTCTAACAAGATTTGTAAATATGAGCAAAACTGCTCAAAAGCGAGTCGAGATTTTCAATTTGTTTATTTATAGAAAATGTAACTTACAGCACTTAATACTAGGCTTTATATTTTTTATCCTTAAAGACTACGAATTAAAAAACTACATAAAATAGAACAGAATAAATACAAACATGAATTAAAAGTTATAAGAACAACAACGTGTTATTATTTTTTTACGCTAACTATACCTACCGTTAAATTTTAGGAATATTTTGAGATCACAATTTGACATCTTCGCAATATGAAAAATATTTTTAGCAATTATTGTTGTCCATTCGTCGGCAAAGATGTTCACTAGCGGTAGGAGGCGCTGAGGGCATTGATGATGGTGTAGAGATAATATTATAATGAACTGATGTACTCAGCCGAAAGGGGGTTTACTATAAGGAAATAGTTTGAGACTAGACTATAATTTGAGGAAAAAATTCTGCTGTTACATACATTTTGTCGATTCCGAGTTTCAGTTTTGCATGAAACAGCTGTTTTTTTTCTCGAATTATGGGTTGATCTCATAGTAAACGTTCGTAATAATGGTCTTAATCAAGCAATCATTTTTACTTAATACAGGGTAAGCAGATAACCCTGTTTATAATAATATTTGAATTTCAGATTTATCCCACCTGAAATACAAATGATTTCCCTCATTCTTTTATTGGTATATACTTAGTGTTTTGTAGATTGTCCTATTAAATGAAATTACTGTATGGATACACTAGTAGAAAGAGATATATTCCAATGTTGGTGCTTTACTCTTCGGAACGTTTTTGGGATGCTCGTAATCATTCCAGTTCTCGTATGAAACTTCCTTGCCTACACCCCAAAAACATCCAAAACTACACCCATGACGACTTTTTTAAAAAAGTGACGTCCACCATCTTTAATTCCAAAATGGATGCTAGTTTTGAAATCTACACCCCCAAAAACCTAGAAAACGACACCAATAACGACTTTTTGCAACAAGTGACATCCGCCGTATTTAATTTCAAAATGTATGCCATTTTTGAAATCTACACCCCAAAAAATGATAAAAGAAACCCACGACTATACACCTATTGTACACCCAGCATGTTTAAGATATATGTCCAGCATAGTCACCCTACCACACTTCTTTGTATACACCATAGTACGCCATTAGCAATCGACGGTGATACTCTAGCCAAAAATAAAAATAACCATTAATCATAAAGACGTAGGTATATTCATACAAAATAAATATCAAACTCTGTTTGTTTGTTGATCTTTTGCATCTATTGGCAACTTTAACAAAAATCTTATCAAACTACATTGTTATAAAAAAGAAATTCTAAGAAATGGTTAAGACAGTCGCGGCTTTACAGGTAATAATTCTACCATAATATATAAATGTCGTTTCGAAATGGCAATAGTGCGAGCGGGACACTCTCATCACTTTGGGAAGTCTCACTCGGCACAGCGTCTCTCTTATGCTATTTCAAAGGAATATATGTTTTTTGCAACGACTTAAGGTTGAATTTTCCTAAGCTAATCTTGAGCCAAATTTCGTCTGTGCGCAATCCAGATAGTACACAAAATCCTTGGACTGTGCACATTGCTAAGTCGCGGCTGTCAGTCACGTCCGATAGTATGTTTCCGGCTTTAGCTGTGTTGGTTGGGTTAAAATCTACTGCAGATTTTTAGTAGTTTTTGAAAAAAGCAGTATATTTCAGTAGGATTGCTATTCTATATCGACTGCCTGAAGTGTCTGATGCCTCGGTGGCTCAGTAGTAAGTGACCCTGACACCTGTTCCAAAGAGGCGTGGGTTCGATTCTCACCCAGAGCAAGCGTGTGCTCTGTATCTAGGTGTCATTTAGGTATTATCTATACCTACAGGGTTATTCTTAATCAATTAGCATCCTTTTAAGGGCTTACTCTGTACCATGGACGAAAATATACTATATGGTTATGGTTCGTCTATGCTCTGTACGTCAAAACTAACAATTATTGTTCCGCGACTTGTGACAAAATTACTTTTTTTTATATAACATGGGGGGGGGGGGGGGGTGGGGGTGGGGGGGTGGAGGGGAGTGTGGGGGTCTAGATGGTGATTACGTCAGAAATAGTTATTTATTTCTTTACGCATATGAGCGTTAAATTAAATGAATGAATGAAATAATTTATTAATATGTTGAGTTACAACCACTTCTTAAATTAATGGTAGATAAGTGTAGAGCATCAGACAATATCTAGTCACAAAAATGACAAAATATAATCAGTAAATTTAAGTTTGGGGAGTAATGGGAGAACGGATATTACATCTCATCCGACCCTATTGTCATCCTCACCTGCACGAGTGGTGGTTCTTTTAGAAACACTAACGGTGATGACCATGTGGTTGTCGTGGTGCTCCCTGCTAGACAACAGACGAGGCAATGGCGACCGTGCATAGGCGTTATATCCTAACATCCAGTAGGGCAACCATCTGGAAGAAGCTTCAGCAGCCTGGGGGACTAAATACTCCCTAAAAGGTTTGGTGCAGAAGGCAACGGGAAACCACTGCACTATCACACATTCCTTGTAACTTAGCTAATGGAACAAGTTCAGAAAGCAATGGCCCCGAGTGCGAGGCGTCCCTTCGATGGAACAAGGGTGCGAAGAATCTCCGGGCGGAAACCATTTAGAATAGCAACATGGAATGTGAGAAGCTTCAAGAGCTATGATAAATTGTATAACGTGAAGAAGGAGATGACTCGATTGAACATCGATATTTTAGGAATTAGCGACGTGCGTTGGAAAGGATGCGGTAAACATCAGTTTGATAAAGACAATATATTATATTATTCGGGATCTGAATAATCATCAAATAAGCATGGAGTGGGAATCATCTGCACTACAGATATTGGAACATCCGCTACTTTTGTGCCCATGTCCAACCGGGCTATGATGTGGCAATTGCAGACTAAACCAAGGAATATTAGGGTGGTGATCAAAATAAATGTACGTAACTCACATGTATCGTGTCGTTACGTGTCTCACATGTTAAAAATGTAACTCACAGGTTACGTAAGGGTGACTATATTACATATTGTCAGTAAAAATTTCAAAGATCATCCTCCTCAATCGACTTCCGCAAACAAGCAACATTCAGTTCGGTCAGGTCGTGAGTGACCGTTAGTATGTTGTTTGTGTTATTGTTGTTTATGCCTAGAGACTTAATTAAAAATACAAATGAAAAACTTTACACTTATAGTTTATAAAACATTATTTATTTCCATGAGAACTTTAAATCACATTCATTAAATCACAATCTCAATATTTGTATATAATATCTTGTTTAAATTTTTCTCTAGGTATATACTTATTTCTGCCTTTCGGCATTAGTCATCGGCGCCATCTGCGAAAAGTTATGATAAAATTATTCTTAGATGAAAATTCGGTCAACTTTTGTAGATATAAATGAAAATGCAATCTTATTTTGTACCCCCTAGGGGTGGAGAGCTACGGAATTCCTCACCCATAAATTATAAGTATACGCAAAGTATGTAATGTTTACACCTAATTTTCTAAAGTTGATAAAACGCGTGAGTTACGCACATGTGACTAACAATATTGATGTGAAAAAGCCCTTACATTGGTGAGTAACGTTACGTCCATGTCTCTGTTACTCACATGTAGGTTAGAAACACGACTTGACTTCTAAATCATCATATTTCGATTCAAAAACATGTTGCACATAAGAATGTATTGGAGAAATTATAGAACAAAAGATATGTTTTTAATACAACGCATGCTGAGAAACAAAAACTACTTACTTTTAGGAGTTACTCTTCAGTTTTTCACATGTAAAAATAGCTTTTTCGTTCATCACACACAATATTTCGCATTCATTAAGGATGCAATGAACAAAATAGCGTTATGTTGACATCTGCTTGTAACAATTGGTGTCGCCGTAGTAGAATTATATTAGTTATGGTAGAATACCAATTGTAAATGGGTGAAAACTGTGTTACTCACATGTGTGAGTAACGATCAAAAATCGTAGGACACTATTTAAAAAAATAAAAAAACCACTATAAAGTTACTCAAAAAAATAATTAACAAAGCAAAATTCACCTTAGATTCAATGACAATAGTAATAAAAAATTGTATACGAAAGTTCAAAAAATTAATAGCTTAGCGAGGTTTTTAAGTGAATCAGAAACTCGTAGGACAACTTTTTCTTGTATGAACAGAAATAGTAACGTTTTGTAACTTATTTATAAATCGATATTTTGATCACCACCCATCTTGGAAGATAGACCATGCCACCCATTAACTTTATTCAAGTGTATGCTCCAACTCAAGATGGATCCAGATCTCAAGATCAAGAAATCGAACATTTTTACAAAGAAGTAGAGCATCTAATTGGTATTACAAAGAAGCATGAAAACAATGTAATTACGGGTGATCTTAACGCCAAAGTAGGTCAAGCTCAAGTTTAGGGAGTCACGGGAAAATGCTGTTTATTATTTCTGTCTCCTAGCCCAGAAATGATAGAGGCGACAGACTCATTCAATTTTGTCAAGAGAATGACTTAGTCATCATGAACACATATTTCCAACTGCCGCCAAGAATATTGTATAAATGGACATCATCCAAGCACAAACCAGATCACATAATGAGAAACCAAATTGGCTTCATTAAGATAAACGGTCACTTTAAAAACTGCGTTAAGAGTGGTAAAACGTTCACTGGCGCTGATATAAGATCTGATCACAATCCCGTTGTCGCCGACTTGGCATGTACACTGAAAAGAATACGTAAAAAGTGCAAAATGAGAATTGACAAGTTTTCATATTTCACAAGGCTATGAAATTCCAAAACCATTTCGAGATATTGCGATTCTGACGATTATGCTTATTTTTCCAAAATTATTGGTGCAGTAACTACAAAGTTATTAAATAAAAACCACCCGCCAAGCCGTTTACGGATTCATAAGTCATGTTCAGTTGCCTTTGATAAAAAAAAACACTAGCAATATAAAATGACAGTTGACACTGACTTTCGGTTATGTTTTCTTTCGTTATTGTGTCAAGCAAGGCTTAGCGAGGTTATACGTTATACGCAAGTATACGTATGCTCGACTCGACATAAATCTTATTATTAAATTCATAATTTACGTCCTAAAATTGTTTGGTGTTCTCTTGGAAGTTTTTATTTGATCTCTCCTGGTTACTTACGTTTACAAAATGAAAGTTTCGGACGGCTACACAATGGCCGACAGCCGTAATCTACCTAAAGTAGATTACATGATGCTACTGCAATATATGCGAGAAAACGACGCCTATAACGTGGCCGAAATTCGCGGAGCAAAAGCATTAATATCATCCAATGCTTATGTCGAGACAAAATTGTTGTCGAGACAATATTGAATTTGTTATTTTCGTGGAATGTTATTTAGTTGTGAATTCAAATTCATGAATGTTTTGATTGTCACTGACACTACTGACAGTGACAGCAAAGCATGCGCCTATTTTTTTTTAGAAAGTGGCTACAGCATTACTCTATGAATCCAGAATTATGCAGTTACGACCTTTTGGAATAAGCTCAATTTCAAAAATTAATTTTGCGCAAAAAATGAGTCATATCGAAAAAAATAAAAAATACGTGTTTCTTAATTTTCCATATTCTTTCAGAAAAAAAAATAAAAACAAATACGTAAAATATTTGAAATGTTGTCAAATAATCAATGACGAAAGCGTTAGACCCAGTGGCAAACGAAATAAAAAAATGGGCATGGATGATGCGAGGCTGGTACCGAAAACTGTAGAGGGAATGTAGGACGATCTAAAAAGCAAAATCTCTGAAATCAATAAGAAATATCTTCAGCCTAAGAATTGGGAAAGTAAGCAAAATTGGATGACAGATAAAATTCACAATCTCATGGAAGAAAGGAGGCAATACAAAAATCGGGATCCTGTAATGTACAATACCATGGACAAAGAGATACTGAGAAAAGTACGATTTGCACGTAACACCTGGTTCGAAAAGAAATGTGAACATGTATAAAATCTTCATGCAAAACATGACTCATTCAACTTACACCGAGAGATCAATGCAATGGTCGGGCATAAAACTCACAATCAAATAGTGGATGAAAATAAGTTATCAATCCTTGATACAGAAAAGGATGGATTCTTGATGGAGAAGAAAAATAATCTCTAGTCTGGGAACAATACATCAAGTCGCTATTTGCGGACGATTCTAGAGACAATGTCGCAACTACCTCTGATGGTGCTGCTGATAACAGCAATTCATTTCTGAAAGATGAAATCTTGAAAATGCTGCGGCTTGCTAAAACTGGAAAAACTGCTAAATCTTTGGCTGCTGCACTTGATGATGTTCATATTGAGATCCTCAAGCTTATTGATGAAGAATGCATTTCAGTGCTGGTAAATCTTTTCAACAAATATACAAGAAAGGCCAAATACCAGAGGACTGGCTGAAGACTACTTTCATCACAGTACCTAAAAAGAAAAATGCTAGGAAATGCGAAGAGTTCAGAACAATTAGCCTTATTTTGAAGCTCTTCCTCTCCATGATCCAACGAATGCATCAGGGTAAAGTGCGATGACCAACTTAGTGACAGCCAATTTGGCTTCCGAAGTGGAGTGGGCACAAGGGAGGCTCTATTTGCAGTACAGGTTTTGGTGCAAAAATGTAAAGACTTGCAGCAGGATGTCTTTCTATGCTTGGTAGATTATGAAAAAGCATTTGATAGGGTTCAGCACAATCCCGGTTGAACTTCTTAACAATATTGATTTGGACAAGAAAGACATCCGTATTATACAGAACTTGTACTGGAACCAACGTGCTACTGTCCGCATCGAGGTTGAAGAATCTCAAGAAATTGACATCAAAAGGTGCGGCAAGGTTGCATTTTGTCACCTGCTCTTTTTAACTTGTACTCGGAGGCCATCATGATTGAAGCTCTAGAAGACCTTGACTGTGGGGTCAAAGTCAATGGACGTCTCATTAACAACTTGAGGTAAGCCGATGATATAGTACGCATAGCATCTACACAGGATGAATTACAGAAGATTGTCGTGCGAGTTAACCAGCCTTAAAATGAATGTCAATAAGACCAAATTTATGGTTATTTCTAATAATCCCAATCTGCATCCGAGCATTAACGTTGGAGGCCAAGACCTTGAAAGGGTTAATAAATATAAATACCTAGGAACCTGGCTCACTGTGGACTGGGACAGTGATGTGGAGATCAAATGTCGGATTTAAATTGCACGTAGTGCCTTTGGAAAAATGAAAAGGGTACTCTGTAATCGTAGCCTTAAAATCCTTCTCCGAATTCGACTTCTTCAATGTTACATTTGGCTGATACTTCTGTACGGATGCGAGGCCTGGACTATAAAGGAAAATCTCAGGAAACGTATAGAAGCGTTCGAGATGTGGATCTAGGCGAATGCTGTCCATATCTTGGACTCAGAAAGTCACGAACAAGGAAGTATTGCGACGGGTTGGCCAAAAACCTAAACTTATTAATTGCAAACCATCAAACAGCGCAAACTTGCATAATAATATCTGGGACATGTACTTTGACATGATAGATAAGAGTTATTGAAACTGATAATGATGGGAAAAGTTGCGGGGAGGAGGAAATCCGGCCGCAGAAGGAAGTCCTGGTTGCGGAACATACGAGAATGGACGGGGATAAGGAGTGCTGAACTCTTTCGCCTTGCCAAGGACAAAAAGAAATATGCCGAGCTGACTGCCAACCTTCACTAGTTGGAGAGGCACTCAAAGAAGAAGAAGAAGTAAATTTAACAATAAATCGGTTACATTATCTAAATTGTAAATGATAAGTCCACCTTTTCCAATTCAAGAAATCATTACGTACCAATCAAATTAAAAAAAATATCTATGTCCACTGAATTGGGTGCAAGAAATCCCGAAGTCCATTTACATTTTTTCTCAATCATTAGTGTTTAGGATAAAAACGTCTTACCTGGCATACGAGTATCTGCTTGTTGGTAAGTGCGGTTTACTAACAATAGTCGATCAGAATTAACAAATTCCTTAACGGCCTATAGTTTAAAACCAATTTATTTATACCTTGCTGGAGTTACAAGATTAATCAAAGATCAGCCGGATAATTGCTACAGAGGTCACAGAGAGACAGACAGACAAAACTATTTATTTACAACCACAATTTAAAAATAAACACTATTTACACATATACGACAAAATAATATGATTATAAAGTGGCGGCCTTATCACCCATGGCGATTTTTTCCAGGCAACGTTGAAGGTCCTTGAAGGATGGAAGGTTGAGGTTATTTTATTGACATTTGAAGTTAAAACCTGCTAAGATTGCTAATATCACTAGGCTATTACAGTATGTACGAGAACATTTGAGACATTTTTACGACGATTTATTCATTGAAAACTCATCGCACGAAATACCAAATTAAGAGTTAATAGATGATATAGAATAGATTAAATAGCTTGACCGTTACTGGAAGCTTTTATAATGAGAGTGCGTATCCCTTTCCGTCGATCAGCTATCGTTTTCAGTCCCTTTAAGCGTTGTAACCGGAAGCCTCCAGGTGGCGCCCTTGTTGGCGATTGCGCGCCATTTTATTTTCTAGGAAAAATAGCGTGCCTTTTGGCCTCATTGGCGTTGAATTTTTCGTCGAAGCAACAGCTCCGGGCAGCTCTAGCTTGCTCCCGGCCTGTTGCACAGTTTTATTTTATAAAATTACTAACTATATTATAACTAATATAAAGATTAAACTCAGTGAATACGTGGTGGTGCTCGTCATCGGAATTAACACGTTATTTCCAAGAAATAACGGAGCTAAGTATACCTGCGCAGTAAGTGCCCACATATTTCATCTATTTCTCTAGAAAATGGATTAAAACAAATTTACTGTGTCCAAGGTTTGACAACCAGTGTAGCATAGGAATTTGTTAATAAATTAATTTTTAACGGTTTTTGCCGTTCGTTTACAAATATTTCCAACAGAGCCTAAAGGTGTTTAACCAAAAGTGCTTAAAATAGGGCAATCGGACGCCCTATACCATTGTTTTCATCCCTGTTAAATATATTCCTTTAAAAAATTAATATATTCCTTTAAAAAATAGATGAACGCGACTGCTTCAAGAAGTCGTGTGATGTCAGCTAAGCAGAGCTACTTTTTCGGCAGCGGGTAAGCGTGCTGAACGTTTCCAACCAGATGGAGAAATCTATCGATGAAAATGGGTGAGCGAAATTTGAATTTTTGGTAAAATTAAGCTTATATTGCAGTAGCCGTTTAACACTGCAGTGTTCGGCACCTTGAGATATGCCTAGATATACCTGGATTTTTAGTAAAAGAAATAATGCAAAAGTTTATCATCCTCAGTTAAAGAAGTTTCTTATTTTCGGATGTTACAATATTTTGATATTGCTTGTAAAATATGTCTGCCTGATGACCACCTTGAACAAAAATCAAATTAGAAAATATGAAATACCATTCAAATTAAGCATCAAATGCGGGGCAGGTATTTTAATATTAAATCTTATTTAATAAATGAGCTACTGTACATAGTCGAGTCATTGTAAGAACTTCTTTAAGCTTACATTGCAGCAGAATTTTGTTTTACTGCAGTTCAATACTGCAGTGTTGAGATATGCGGCACCGTAAGATTTACCTAGGTTTCCTAAACCTAGTATCAAGCAACTTGGGAAAAATATACGGAACCTTACGATAGCCGATAACTACACCCACTTTACGACCTTAATTTTACTTACGAGTTTTAAATTGATCAGGACTTTAGTTCAGTTAATAAAATTTAGTGCAAAGTTATATTTAATTTGATGTGCTTAGATTTAATTTTCTTTGTAAGAAAACTTGCAAATGATTCCAACACGTGTTGGAAAATAAAGAGTTAATGATTGGTTGTTTCGTTGTTTCTATCGAGCTTGCTGATTAGCTAAGCATCTCCTTGCGAGGAACTTTTGTTGTCACGACTCGAAATATACGTGATATTACATTTTTTCTGTCGTTTTAGGGTAAATGTAGTTTTCAATAACTACCTACCTTCTGATTATTTTTAGCAAATTGTTTGACAAAACCATATAGAATAGTATGGAAGAAGCAACACTATATGCATCAATGCATGAGAACCACCCTTGTGGGGTCGGTATTTTTAACGCCCTCTTATGAACGGAATAAGCTACCATAATATCAGTGGCGTGTGCTTAATATGTACATGTTTTTACCGATCATATAATGATAAAATCGATAAGATTAATACGAACAGGTTAGCGCACCTATCGGATTAATTGCCCTCAGGGAATCAGTGCTTTTTGTGAAATTCTCTACTTGGAAAGTGAGTGATACAGTGTACAATGCACTTTTACATCATATCAGTTAACTGCCGTCATGGGGTCAGTGCTTATTGTGATACATGCCACTCCCGCGGAGTGAATTCTACACGATTTATGCAAATAATTTAAAAACTGAATGTAAATGTACTTCTACAAATCATATTATGTTAGCGTAACAGGATTAAAGACTGAGTGTAAATGTGTTTTACACATATTTATAATATGCTATCCTCGCAGCTCCTTGTGAAATTGTGATGTTATATTAGCGTTGTCCAACTTAATAAGCTGCGAATACTGTTTTATTCGATATTTTAAGAGCAGAATTAAAAGCGCGATTTACTATTTATTAGCTACAAGACCAGTTGCTTCATTGAATAAATTGAATAAAAATAATTCATGTGATCCTAACTTCAATAATTGCAATCCTGACGTAGTGAAATTATGTCACTAACTATCAAGCATTCAAAAGCTTGTAATAAATCACTGAAAACGTAGTGATTCTTCCTGCTGGCAGTAATCTCAAACCAAAGCAATAAGCTGTCTTATTTGTAGCATACCCAAAAATAATAAAATAAGTAAGGGTTTGTGTAAAATGGGGTTATATCATTAAAATACATTAATAAAATATGCCATAAGAAAAATCATACTTTTCGTTGTAGGAAGTTTGTAAATGGTAACAACATAAAGAAATAGCTAAACAGCTCGTATCTATTTAAGCTCTATTAAGTCTGTTCACATTTTCGGGACAGAAAACCATCCAAGATGCAATCATGCAAGAACCCTGTTAAGGTGATAGCAAGACTTGCTTCAGCAGTACTATGTTGTGTTTCTACTAAAATCGAAACTATTTGGAGAAAATTAGTATGTCTTATCCGCAAGGATAGCAATCGTAAACAGTTTCCTCCTACCGTTAAGGAGAAACATAAATGATAGATATACGTCACTAAAAAGTGAGTTACATTCTATCTTTGTTTTTTGCTGTTAATAAAAATCGTTTAAAAAAGATTTTTAAATTATCGCTGCGACATTTTTGCTTTATCTGTACCCTCTTTTTCTACTATGTTAGCATTGTTTAAGTTAAACATAAAATGAACGTCATTTTATAGGATGTAGATATTATTGGGGTTCATTATAACTGACGTTATAACGGCATAACAAAATGCATAGCTACTAAAGGCCCAGCAACATATCAACCTACCTGCTTTATATTATGAAATAGATTGAAACAAAAATGCGCGTCAGATAACCCTGGCTAGTCTAGTCTAAATAACAAAACTTTTTTGGTGTGGAGGGTAGGTCTACTACCTTGTTTTTTCATAAAATATTATGAATATTTCTGGCAAGTACATAGGTAATGGCGAACTTTACGCCGCCTACGCAATCAATAAAAATAATGAGATTACTTAATTTTTGATAATGTTGTGATCGAACATATCATTATAAAAATCAGCCTAACTGATTTTGAGTTATTTAAATTAAATAAATATAATTAAAATCACTTGATTTACATAAAACTAATCGTTACGTCCAGATCAATCCTACATTCGCAACTTTACAGTCTTGCCGGGAGGTATTAAAATTCAAAGGGTTTATTTTGCCAGTGGTGTTTTTTGTGAGTTATTTCTTAGTTTTTGTTTTCTTTTGCTATTTATTAAAATTCCTTAAGTGAGTTTGTCCAACCTAGCATTGGAACGAACTAAAGCAATCTATTTCTCGTACATTATTAGTAGCAGTTAAAACAACTCTTAAGTCGCTGCACTATTGCTTCGCATGACAATCTTTAGTCGCAACTCCAAAGACCATTAAATCTATAGAGATTTAATAACAGGTGTATCTGTTAGTATATGTATGTATTCTGTAAGTATAAGTACGAGACAAATAGCTGTACCGTGACAGCTGATTGCATAATTACTTTGATTTTATTTTGGCTGCCATTTTTGGTTTGACCATTATTTTTTTAGTGGGTCAGTGACATTTTGTATTTCACATTTTTAATATTTTCTTATAATTTGATATGGACTGAATTAATTGGCTTCTACATTGCTAATTTGAGGTCAAAATCTGAAGTACATCAATTTTATTTATTTTTTGTTACTTATTTACAAAGTCGAAATTTATTGCCAAATTATCGACTCATGTGTCGAACTGCACAAGCTAAGCAAGCCATCTACCACCCCTCGCGGGGAAAAGGTACACTAAATGTAACAGTTCCATCGCGTGGGACTCCCTGCTTTAGTAATGACGCAAAACATGAATGCATAACGCATTCCTGTAATAATGGCATAAGCTAAGCAAACCATCCACCGCCGCTCAGGAGGGAGAAGTACTTGAATAGTAACAGTTCCACCGCGTGGGACTCCCTGTTTTAGCAATGACGCAAAATATGAATGCATAACGCATCCTTGAAATAATGGCAAAGGCTAAGCAAGCCATCCACCGCTCCTCACGACTAACAGTTCCATCGCGTGGAACTCCCTGCTTTAGTAATGACTCAAAACATACATAAATGCATAACGCATCCCTGTAAAAACCATCCACCGCCCCTCACGAGGGAGAGGTACTTGAAAAGTAACAGTTCCATCGCGTGGGACTCCCTGCTTGAGCAATGACGCAAAATATGAATGCATAACGCATCACTGCAATAATGGCACAGGCTAAGCAAGCCTTCCACCGCTACTCAAGAGGAAGAAGTACTCTAAAAGTAACAGTTCCATCGCGTGGGACTCCCTGCTTAGTAATGACGCAGAATATGAATGCATATCGCATTCCTGCAATAATTTTGGGTAAATATCATTGCCGAACAAATCCTTTTCTATAGGATCTATTATACGTTGTCAGATTCTTTCTAGTGGCTTAGAAACCCTCACTTTTGGGTGAGCCGCCCAGCCTAACCGTAAGTATATACATGTTGATATGCGATGAACACAACGAAATCGCGTTGGTTGTAGAATCCGTTTTTGGATTATGTACATAGTAAAGCTTTACGTACTTATGTTGTAAATTATTTGTACGTTAACACTTAAATAACTGTTTAAATTTTATTTTGCAAATTAAAAGTAATCTTGCCTATTTAAGGTCATGTTAATTAAAGATAGTGGTCTTTGAAGTGACCGGAAGATTCTTGATGTCTGTTTTCCTTTGAGATTTGAGTTAAAAATATATATTCAGGACATTTTTCACTGTTAATATAGCTTAATTTATTTGAAATCATTAATAATTAATAAACTAAATTGTCACCAGAGCTATATATCTCACATTGGCGTAATCACATTGGCGTAATACATAATCATAAGTTATCACATTGGCGTAATACACAATTATAAGTTATAATTAAAAGCCCCACTCCAGGTGACGCCACCAGGCGATAACAAACAGAATCTCATTATAAAAGCTTCCAGTAACGGTCAAGCTATTTAATAGCAGCGTTTTACCTGAAATAAAACGCATATTAAATACTTACCTTACTGGAAGCTTTACTTTTGATTTCTGCCTGGTGGAAATTACAAAAATTAACGCAATGAGGCCAAAAGGCACGCTATTTTTCCTAGAAAATAAAATGGCGCGCAATCGCCAACAAGGGCGCCACCTGGAGGCTTCCGGTTACAACGCTTAAAGGGACTGAAAACGATAGCTGATCGACGGAAAGGGATACGCACTCTCATTATAAAAGCTTCCAGTAAGGTAAGTATTTAATATGCGTTTTATTTCAGGTAAAACGCTGCTATTATAAGATAAAAGATACTTAATTATAAGAAGTAAAATGAAAACACGTCTTTTATTTAGAAAAATAATATTAGTTTAACGTATAAAAATACCTTAGTCCTAAGAATATAGAAGAAAAATCCCTAAGTCTTTTGATTTTAGCTAAGTCCAAGTTTTTTTGTATGGAGAAACATTTATTTTCGTTATTTTTTTATTTTGGTAATTAAAGAACTATTAAAACCCCATGGAACCCTAAAACCCTATAACACATATTTTTATTTTATTTTAATTCCTTAAGGTATAATTTCACGATTCATTAAAAAAATTGAAATTATTATTTCAAAAGTGTAAAACGGACTTAGCCTAAGATTCTACCACTATTTACTTGACAGCGAGGTCGAATTGGTAGATTTCATTTATATTATATTTCGCCACTTCATTCTTCAGATACAATTAACTAGGTAGTCCTTTTAGCCAACAGGCATTATTCGCACGTTTAGAGAATCGATTCTTAAATCGATATTCTTTTTTTTTTTTTCTTTTAATGTTCCCTCCCTACGGCAAGCTGTCACTTGTCAACTCATTCTTTTTGCGAGCGAGGCAACGTTCGCACGTGCCTAGCAAAAGTGAAAAAATTACTTAGGCATCATAATCTCTTTACCATGCCGAAAAGACGAAAACGAAGAAAAGATGCGGCGATACCGGCTCAGACTTCGAAACTCGAGGTGCAACAATAAAAATACAGAAGAATCGTGTACTCGTCAGACGATTCGGAGCAATCAGGTTAGTTACCTACATTTATGTGTTAATCAGTGAAAAAACGTAATAATGCCCAATTGCTTCGCCTGGAAGTTGACCGTGTGTCATCACGATGGCAATTACATCGCCTGGAGGTTGACCGTGTGTCATCACGATGGCAATTACATCGCCTGGAGGTTGACCGTGTGTCATCACGATGGCAATTACATCGCCTGGAGGTTGACCGTGTGTCATCACGATGGCAATTACATCGCCTGGAGGTTGACCGTGTGTCATCACGATGGCAATTACATCGCCTGGAGGTTGACCGTGTGTCATCACGATGGCAATTTTTCATCCCGAGAGGTTAACCGTGTGTTAACACGTGGGAGTTTTATCTTTGTAAACATGCAAAAGGGCTTAGCATTTTATGGTTACCACATTTATGCAGCGCTGGGAGGTGGATCGTGTATCCTCACGAAAGCAATGTCTAATTACATGATGAATATCACATAATTTATCACCTCGTAACCAAAAACATTTTGTTTTCTTGACAATAATTTTGTGCATCTACCCTCAATAATATTTTACCACCGTCTATTTTTTTCTTCAGACGAAGGCAACGCTGGGAGGTGGATCGTGTATCCTCACGAAAGCAATGTCCAATTACATGCTGAATTTGACATAATTTATCATCTCGTAACCAAAAATTGTTTTCTTGATAATAATTTTGTGCATCTACCCTCAATAACATTTCACCACCGTCTAAAGGCAACGCTGGGAGGTGGATCGTGTATCCTCACGAAAGCAATTACATACTTACAATTACATGCTGAATTTTACATAATTTATCATATAGTAACCAAAAACATTGTTTTCTCGACAATAATTTTGTGCATCTACCAATCAGTCAATAACAAAACATCAATAATATTTCACCACCGTCTGTTTTTTCTCCAGACGAAGATATTGTAGAACCCGATCCAGAAATTTGGTCCAGGTACCAAGCATACATGATAAATACTCTGGCCTGTGGCTACCTATGAAAAAAAAGGGGTTTAACCAAACTTGTTGAAAAAAGTACCCAATACCGAAAAATTGCTTATTGTTCCTTTAAGCTCAAAAATTTAATCTGGATATTTCGGCAGCTGTAGCCAAAAATACCCATATTCGGGACAAAAGGGTAGCGGGCGTGCAGCAACTATTAGGGCCGTGTATAAGTGCTCTCGATAAAACCGAGACGACTTATTCTTCGGAAATAAGCTTTCCGAAAAAATTAAAGCTGCAAAAGCGATAGAAAAACAGGGTTTACAGATATAAAAAAGCCTCATCCAAACTCATCCAAACCATAAAGCAGCTTCCACGTTGATATCACTATCTACTATCAACCGTATCAAGCATCGACGAATCGCTCAAGCCTTCAGGGAAACTAAACGGACCCTCCTTGCCTCTCGTCGAACAGAGGGGGGAGAGGGGGGCAGATAGGCCGAGGCGCTCCATTGGTACGGAGGCCCCAATCATCGAGCCTTTCACAGCAGATACCTTCTTGGATCAAATAGCCACGTGTGACGTGAGAATCCAATATTTTTACAACTGCTGGCTCCACGTTACCAATAATGCTGAAATACTTAAAATCATCTCAGACGGTTATTCTATACCTTTCTGTAGACCAATGAAACAAGTTTCTACTCCTAAAAGTATACTTTCTGATGTTGAACTCGCAGTTATGTTCGATTTAGTTAAAATGTTTCTAAACCTTGGTGCTATATCTTTAGGCAATACCTAGATCGAAAAATGACTTTTGTTCGAGTATTTTGCTAGCTCCAAAGCCTAATATGGCGATAAAAGCTCTAAGTAAACTCATTCACACTTCAAAATGGCAAACCATAGGACAGCAGATAAACTAAAGTAGGTACCTAGTATTGGTTTCATGGCAAATATAGACTTAAAAGTATTATAGGTATCTATTAGTACCAATCAAGAAATTACACCGTAAATACTTACTCGTATGTTTCGAATTTGCTGGAATTTGTTATGAATGTATGCCATGCCCTACGACTTGTCTGTAGCACCAAGGCTTTTTTGCCAAATTAATTAAAGAATTCATGAACACAACTGTTTGCGTAATATGGGCTATATAGATATATAGCTAGTCATTTATCTAGATGATGATTCTATGTACTTATATGTGAACAAAACTCTAGACTTGCTTAATTGTCTAGGTACATATTGTTGTTAATTATTATAAACTTTATTATATTATAAACTTAATGTTTACATAGTGAAAACCGTGAGAGCATAATGCAATTAATTAACAAATTAATCTAATTGCCCAAATGTGCGATTAGAGAACTCTCACAGTTTATTGGAGTGCTTAGGTACTGCTGCTTGCCCTACAGTGAAGTACGGCTGGTTATACTATACAAAAACTCTGGAACGTCACAAACATTTAGTCCTGAATCAATATCAGGATTTTGATACAAAAATTTAAACTAACGAACGTTATTTTGCCGGCCTTACATTGGTGGAAACAAAAGATTTCCACTAAAAACAATTTAATATCTAAAAACTTTTTGAGCTGGCAATATGTACAGACGCTTAGTAAACTGGCTGGGGTGTTTTTTGAGTAGAAAACGAGCAAATAGACGGTGGAAAAATAACGCATCATCTTTTCATATCAATTGCTCATAATTGTTAGCTGTTTTTCTAGGATTAAAGTGCTTTGCCAGTTCACGTTCTAATTGCTCGATATTGCTACACGTTGACCACACGACAGCCTTATGCTATATAAATCGCGTGGGGTAATTCGGTTTCCTCATTTGAATTATTTGTCAATGGTGTGAGAAGCGAAGTGTACTTAGGCACCCGTATTTATTTGCGTACTTGTTTAATACACAAAAATATAGAAGACAATCATGAGTCGCGAAATCAATGTCGATACAAAATGGGAACTATCAGATCGGGCTTTCCAAAAGATAGTTCACTCTTTGGGTGTGCCAAAAATTGATCTATTTACACCTGGTACCAATACCAAATTCTGCCAATATATTTCATGGAAACCAGATCCCGATGCAATATCTATCGAGGCTTTCACATTTAACTGGCATTCTTACTTTTTTCCACGCATTCCCACCATTTGCGCTTATTCTAAAATGCTAGAGGAAAATTTATTACCGACAGAGCTTACTAGCACTCTAGTGTTTCCGTACTGGCCTGGGCAACCTTTGTTCCCACTGCACAAAAAATGCTCATATAAGATATGAACCTAAGCAAGATCTTTTGCATTCATATAACAGATCTACAACGACTCCATCGCAGTCTTTCGCTGGGGGCCGCAAAGCTCTCAGGGAAGCATTTACCAGACTAGACACCCCTGAAATAACACTTGATTTGGTGCTGGCATCTATTTCGGACAACACTATGAACCGATATTCAGTTACCTATAAATTGTGGTGGCTGTTTTGCTCAGGGAACTTTATTTATACATTTTAAGCTCCACTATCGGCAGTGACCACTTTCCTCGTTGATCTTTTTAGTAGGAAGGCCTCTTATAGTACTATTAATAGTCATTGATCAGCGTTATCGTTACTATTAAGGAATAATATCTGATTAGACGAACGTATCAAACGCTTACTAAAAGCTATTTACAGACAGAAACTACCCAGACCCACATACACCTTGATGTGGGATCCAATGACGGTATTTTACCATGTTTCTACGTGGTACCCCAACAGCGATCTAGAATAACCTATATCAAAAAAATATAAATATATTACTAGCTATCTGCTATTATGCACTTCTCGTCGAGTACAAACGTTATATCTTATTAAGATCACGAACGTCATTAAAGCTCCATTAGGCATAAAGATCCTAATAACCGACACAATAAGACCTCTGCTGCTAATCGTAAGCAGCCTGTGCTCCTTTTTTACCTGGTTTTATCAATGATCCAAGCATACGTCCGGTAAATACCAGCAAAGATTATCTTCTAGCAACATCAAAGTTGCGAAGCGAATAAGACACGGACAATCTGTTCCTGGACGTAGGAAACCTTTCCAAAATAGTAACGTCGCAAACAATTAGTAAGTGGATAAAACAGACTATTGCTGAGAGCAGTGTCGACGTCTCAATATTTAGTGCACAAAGCACTCGTCACGCCTCCACCGGCAGCGGCCTCCGCAGGGGTCTGCATCGATCCCATAAGAAAAACAGCTAGATAGACCAGTTCATGCTTAACACTAGCTCGGTTTTATAACCGTCCAGATGAAATTATGTTAACTCGATCCGTTTAAGGGGTTAACAATTAGATGAATGAAATAAATATTAGTATTACGTAATATACTTAATTTAATTGACTAAGTCAATTCTAAAATAGGAACAAAATAGTACAAATTGCCGGTAAATTCGTTCTACATATTAAGTCTAGAAATAAAAGTTTTTCTACTTTGTAACAAAATGTTTTCCTGTTTCTAAAACATCACTTGTTCTAGAACTATCTCTGAACATCTACCTAGTTAATTGTATCTGAAGAATGAAGTGGCGAAATATAATATGAGATCAAACGAACTTCTTGAAGTGAAGTTCGATCATTATTATATGAGCCACTTCATTCGAAGATACAAAGTTCCCACCCACCCGCAACCAGTGCGAAAAACTTATAAATCTCTAAACATGAATGAGTTGACAAGTGACAGCTTGCCGTAGGGAGGGAACATTAAAAGAAAAAAAAAAAAAGAATATCGATTTAAGAATCGATTCTCTAAACGTGCGAATAATGCCTGTTGGCTAAAAGGACTACCTAGTTAATTGTATCTTCGAATGAAGTGGCTCATATAATAATGATCGAACTTCACTTCAAGAAGTTCGTTTGATCTCATATTATTTTCCTTTTTAGTAAAGTAGTAGATTTTCCGTTTTAATTTAGTGGTCTACAAGATTTTGAAAACGGGCACCCTAAAAATCGGCCCCGACGATGTGTTTGTGAGTGAGAGGCGAATTACAATTTTCTTTTATATACAAATTCACGATTTTGTATTTAAAATCTACACAATGAAGTATTCTGCAATGAAAGTTCTGTTATGCTTTTTATTTTTATTAAGTATTAGTTTATGTGAAAATAAATATTCTAAAAGTGCAAACGAAAAAAAGAAAAGTGATGTGGATTTTAGGACTTTAGAAAAGCCTTTCAGGATGAATAAACTGAACCTTCTCTGGTCAAAAGCACAACATGTAAGTTTTCTCTTCTACGGTGATATTTGTAGAGAAACGTAGTTCTCGTCGTGAATGCATGATTAAAACACTTATAAATCCGCAAACATTAAATATATTTCAGGAGAAAATCAACATTTTTTATATTACATGACAACCAAAGTAACAACCGACTATCGACCATAAATATAACTTACATAAAAGTTTTCATGCGAAACTCATAGAACCTCTTTTCATTTAACACACCTCCTTGAGTTTTGCAGGAAAAACACTTTAACTTACTATTAACACTATTGTAAACATAAATTCGTTAATAAACATTTAACAATCCTCGCATTGAATGAAATTTATTTTTGCCTAAAGACTTCGTTAGAATGTCTGCTAATTGATCATTCGTATGAATCTTCGTTACATTTATTATCCCTTTCTTTTCGTAGTCATTAACAAAATGATAGCTAACATCCATATGTTTCGAATTTTTACAAAATTTACCGTTTTTGGAAAGGGAGATGGCACCACTATTATCTTCATAGATAGTAATTGGTTTTTTAATTGCAATATCTAAATCTTTTAACAAGCCTATCACAGGTAAAACTTCAGTTACACAATCGGCTAGCGCATAATATTCCGCATGGGTAGATGCTCTTGATACAATCTTTTGTTTATGTGTCTTCCACATTACTGGATTTTTAAACACTCTTAACACAATACCAGTAGTTGATTTTCTATCATTTTTATCCGCTGCCCAATCAGCATCCACAAATGCATCTAAGTTTTCTTCATATTCTGCATTGTAATTTAGTGCCATATCGCGAGTATAGTACAGATATTTCAATACACGTAATGCGTATTTATAATGTGTGTCACTGTACGCATTTTGAAAACAACTTAAATAAATCACGCTGTACGAAATATCAGGTCGAGTTCCACTTGCAACATACAAGAGAGCGCCAATCAAATTTCTATACCTAAGATTGCTATTATTTACCTCTCCTGGTTCAATATCTAAGTTTTGCTCCATAGGCGTCTCATCTTTCTTCAGTCCTTGACGTTATATTTTTCTGCTAAGCCTTCTATATACGTTGTTTGAGTCAAAGCCATTTTCTTTAAGTCTGGGTTATAATCAATATGGATTCCCAAATATTGCTTTACCGTTCCCAAATCTTTCATTCTAAATCTATTACCCAACATATGTTTCAATTTCCTGATAGTTTCTTCACCAGCTGCACATATTAAAATATCATCCACGTATAAACATAGATATACTCTCTCATTATTAATGCATCCTGTATATAGACAATAGTCATAGTCTGATCTTTTGAACTCAATGCTCTGCATAAAGTCGTTAAAACACTCATACCAATCTCTTGGACTTTCTCTCAAACCGTATAACGCTTTTTTTAGCTTGTAAACTTTATTATTTTCAATGTCAAATCCATCTGGTGGATATATATAAACTTCTGACTTTATAATTCCATTCAAGAAAGCTGTTTCTACGTCCATACTTTCTATCCGCCAACCTCTGACACATGCGATCGACATCAATATCTTCATTGTTATCATTCTAGCTACAGGTGAATATATTTCTTCATTTTCATCATAAACTTGTTGAAAACCTTTCGCTACAACCCGTGCTTTATATCGTCCATTTGATTTTATCCTGAAAATCCATTTCACTTCAATTATATCCTTGTTCAATGGTTCATCAACAATTTCCCATGTTTCATTTTTTTCTAGACTATTAATCTCATCATTAATCGCAACTGTCCATTTCTTCGCTTCTGGGCTATTTATTGCCTCTTGGTAATTTTCTGGTACTCGGGCATCACAAACATTTACATAAACTACATGATCATTGAATTTAGCTGGCAATCTTTTTTCTCTCCTTGGACGATCTGGTCTGCTCACTTCCTCAACATCTAGTTTCTTCCTTTTATCTTCTTCATCCTCAATAGAGTCATAAAATTCATCATTATCACTTGTTTCTTTACTTTTTGACTTTACATTTTCATTATTTTGTATTTTCATGGTTCCACCTTCTTCAACAATACTCATTTCTTCACTTTTCACTTCATCATCAGTGTCTGTATCTCGAAATTTGATCACTTCTGCCTCTGGGTTTATGAAAATAACATGTCTGCTAATAACAACATTTTAATTTACTAAAACTCTGCATCCTGTATCTGTGTAACCAACTAAAGTTCCTTTCGTGCCTTTCGGATTCAGTTTTGAAGTCCTTCGTTCCTCGAGAATTCTAACAAAACACTGACTTCCATAAAGTTTCAAATTCCTTATATCCGGTTTTCTGCCAAGAAGTATTTCATATGGGCATTTCTTTTCTGCAGTATTGGTAAGCAATCTGTTGCCAAGATATGCTGCTGTTAATATACATTCAGGCCAGTATCTTTTATCCATTTTAGCTTCCGTCAGTAAACATCTGGCTCGATCCATCACCGTTCTATTATATCTTTCAGCAACGCCATTTAACTGATGTGTGTATGCTGGACCTGGCTTTAAATATATTCCACGCTGTTTAGTAAATTCATAAAAGTCTCTATTTAGGTACTCACCACCTCTGTCACATCTTATTTCCTTAATCCGCTTTCCTGTTTGATTCTCCATTGTATTCACGTACGTTCTAAAACAATCAAACACTTCACTTTTATTTTTAATTGTGCAAACTGTTGCATGTCTACTATAATCGTCTATGAAAGAAACAAAAAATCTCTGTCCTTTGTATCCCACTGGTGTGATTGGTCCGTTTACATCCGTATGCACTATTTCCATCACATCACTTGCTCTGCGCCTATTATTTTCAAACGGCAAGTTCGTCATTTTGTTTTGTAAGCAAATTTCACATTGCACGTAATTTTCGTTAAGATTGTCGGGTAAACCGTCTAATAATTTATGTCTACACATTTCTTTTAACTTTTTAAAGTTAACATGACCTAAAATTCGGTGCCATTTCTCTTTCATTGACATTGACATTGTCTTTTCATTTGTATTTGCAACTACATTGTTACTTACCTTCGCTTCTAAATCATACAGCTTATTTTTTTTCTTTGCAACAGTTACTAATATGTGCTTCGTGTTATATATCTGGGCCGTGTCATTTTGAAATTTTATCATGTTGCCTTTATTAACTATACTTGAAACGCTTAACAGGTTTCTTTTCATATTCGGTACATAATAAACATGGTCAACGTCAATTTTGTGAAAAATGTTATTTACCTTACAACACATAGAAACCTTTCCAATCTTTTCTGATTTTAAAGCAAAACCATCACCTACTTTAATGTCAATAGCTTTATCAAGTGTTTTGTACTCGCAAAAGTATTTGTCATCATTTATGATGTGGTCACTACACCCACTATCAAGTAACCAGTTAAAAGTTTCTGTACTCACTCCTTCTGAAGACATCACCTCTACGTTAAATCCCGATGTAGAACCTCCGGCTGTATTGGATTCAGAATTGTTACCTTGTTCTCTTCTGTAACCTCCATATCTGCGTCCGCGGTAATTTCGATGACCTCGTCCACCACGTTGAAATCTTGGATAATGTCCACGATAGTTACTGTTCCTCAACTTCGGACAATCCCTCTTGAAATGACCTTCTTTATTACATCCATAACATTTTTGATTAATCGTACTACTGCTTGCAAATGTTTCCTCTGTATCCTTATTTTCATTTTTTTTGTGCTCCAAAATTAATTTAGATTTTACATATTCTACCGTTTGGTTCATTTTGGGCATCGCATCGACTATGTTTACTATATGTGCAAATTTTTCTGGTAGCGACAGCAATAAATAGTTTAATCTGTCTTCTTCACTTACTGTTTCTCCAGTTCCTTTCAATTCATTCACTTGTTTTTCAAACAGTTGAAAAAATTCTATAGGGTCTCCATCATGGTACTTCGTATCTAGAATTTTTCTTTTTATTAATAATTTATTTGCACATCCGGTTATTATATAAAGATCGTCTAGTTTTTTAATCATTTTATAGGCTGTCTCTTCGCATATAATTATGTCTAGCTGGGAATTGCTCATGCTGTTCACTATATAGTTTTGCGCCTTCAATTCCATTTTTCTCCATTCTACCTCCGATATTTCTTCCAATTTTGTTGCATTTTCTATGACTTGGTCGCAATTTTTCATTTTTAGAAATAATTTCAGACGAAATTTCCATTTATCATAGCACGTCCCGTCGAAAATTGGTACTCTAAACTCATCTTTACCTTCCATGGTTTTCCACAATCGGATTCGTTCACTCACTCACAAATCTCCGTGTTTCGTCTTTAAAGCTCCTGCTACCATGTAGAGAAACGTAGTTCTCGTCGTGAATGCATGATTAAAACACTTATAAATCCGCAAACATTAAATATATTTCAGGAGAAAATCAACATTTTTTATATTACATGACAACCAAAGTAACAACCGACTATCGACCATAAATATAACTTACATAAAAGTTTTCATGCGAAACTCATAGAACCTCTTTTCATTTAACAATATTCTTGTAGGTAGGAATCTGATGTGCCTATATCAAGCAAAATATCAAGGAGAGTCGAATAAAATTAGTGAATAACTGTCAATTTTTTTTCCTTTTTTCCAAAGGTCCTTGAAAGGTCCAGTGGGTCCAGTCTATTCTTCTTCTTCTTTTGTTTGGCGTCGCATTGTTGTGCATTTGCCAGTGTCAAGTATTAAGTTTTAATAATTTTTGATATTTTATCAAAGTAGTCACTGCCGTAATCACGTCATAGTCCAATAAAGTCACGGTCAAGTCCAAACATCGTCCGAGTCATATCTCAGTAAAGCAGTGGAGACTTTCACTCTATTCTTATATGTGTTTATAGTTTTTGCTGATATTACTTCCCCAGGCAACCTATACTCCAGAGTACCTTGTATAATACTGGTAACTATACTCTATTGCAGAGGATGTGGTGTGCATTGTTGATAATTATAATCAAAGATTATAAAGATTTAATATAGATATCAAAGATTGTATAGATAGATAGATAATCATTTATTTTCAGTAAGGATAGGTAATTACATACATTGGTATACAAAATATATTTTTGTATAATTATTTATTACCAACACCATACAAATTGTCAAAATAATAATTATTAATTACTAGCTTTTACCCGCTGCTTCGCCCGCGGTATGCTACTCAATTGAATTGAATTATTAGGCATGATATTACAATAAATTAATTAAAATTCGGTACATTACATAAAATTACAAATACAATATTACAAAAAAAAATTGGAATGTCAGAAATACTGTAATAGAAATATATATCGCCTCTTTACAAAAACAACGTGATATTTTTTAAACAACAACTTTACAGGAGAACATTTACAAACATTTAAGTGTTGGTAAATTCTAAAAAATACATAATTTTACTATATGAAAACAGTGAAATTGTTGCGCTATTTAATGTTCTTTCTGAAAATAAGCAAAAAATCAGGAGTTCAATATGAAATAAGTGTAAAAAAAATTTAAAAAAAAAACTGAAACACATGTCACGTTTTTAATGAAAATATGTAACAAAATGCTTGTGACATATTAATATATCACATTAAAGGTGTTAAATTTAGGTGTAAGGGTGTGTGATAAGTGAAATAAAATACATGTTAAATTAAAAATATTGTATTTTTACCAATACAAATTTACCAAAACAACGGCTCACTTACACCATGAAATTAGTTTAAGGCACAATAATCAACAAGAGATCAATCAATCACATTGTACTAAGTACTCGCTTTAATTACAATTAAAGGGTAACTAAAATAACTATCATACAAATAGAAAAATCAAAAAGTTAAATGTACCTACTTAAAGTTATCTAAAAGTAATTAAAGTCATCTAACATAATATTATGGCACCGAGTTTAACATGGTTATCATCTAATAAAAACATAGAATCACAAATTCTTTTATTACCAATAAAAACTCTATCATTTAAAATCTAGCAATTACATAAATATTTCTAAAAAAATACAATTCTAAAAGTCTTTAGGTACATTAAATCAGTCTTACATTACAAAGATTCATAAAATGGTTTATGATATCTTGGGATGAGGTTTTTATTCACCAAATCCATGAGATCGGCTTTTTTTCTTTCAGCTAGTCCAGGTTTTTGAAGATAAGCTTTTTGCAAATTTAAATCAATACTTTGGTTATTCCTCTTTTTTTTCACCACTATGGCTTTCTTGAATAGCTCGTCAACGTAAGATTTTTTGAAAAATATGGCATCGGGATCAGATTTTTGTACTTTTATCATCTTCAGTTCAGTCAGTTTTACAGTATTATTGTCTTCATCGCCTTCGTTCTGCGTATGTCCTTTGACGAGGTATTTGTGTGTAATTGAATTGAGATTTGGCAGAGTTTTGACACAGTAAGTGTACATTGCAAGCATAAACTTGTTTTTTTGCTGTCCGGCGCAATTGTCTGAATAAAAGACAACGTCGAGGTCTTTAGCCGTTGCGGAAATTTTCTCCAGGTATTTGTAAACACAGGTGCCGATTTCGTTGACACCTCTGTTGGCGTTAGATTCGTCCCAGACATAACTCTCAACTAAATTATTTTGTAAGTTATAAATTGTTAAGTTTAGTACATTTAGTTTGGACTTGTAGTAAAAGACAGAGACGTCTCCCTTGGGACATTGGAACACTGCTTGAAGATCATAAACCGCTACTAAAATATCTTTGTTGTTCTTATCATTTTCTTTTTCAATACGAGACAAATTCTTTTCGCTAAGATGTAATTCATGATCTTGTTTCATAGATTTTTTCTCTTCATCTGTACTGTTTTTATAGGCTTCGCATATGTCGCACAAATCTTTTTTAGGGGTGAAAAACGAAATGTTAAAATCTTGAGTGAATATACGATAAAACGTAATGTAGGTTCCATAGGGAATGTTTTGGGATTTGCATCTGTCCACATAATCTCTATGAAGATCTGTGACAGATTTGCTACCATCAATATAATGTCGTTTTGAGTTAGCCCGGATGTAGTGTGATTCAATCTTTGGTATAGAATCAATAAACAATTTGATCCCATTTTTAATGATTTCGTCCACTGCATGATGGTTTGAATGAGTACCTCGGTTATCTTTCATGGATGATATATTGGTGTTGGTATTTATCTTTTTCAAAGCTGTTTCTATGGGTCGATTATTAATCCCCAAAGTATTTTTGAAGAACAATTTACAGACTTTTTTTTTCACCCTAAATAGTCAAATAGAACGCGTTGTTGTTGTTTCGAATAGGTGCAATTTTTCCATCCGAGTCAACTTTAACGTAACGTTGTTTTGGAATTACTGTGACTACGTTATTGGCAATAAACGTCCATTGTTTCTCTATTGCACCTAAGCCCCAGTAGTCATTTAAAATTGTCTGTCTTTGTTCCTCTGTAAACTTAGACCCGCATTGAAATTTACATTTATCTTTACAAGAAGGTTTCAATTCACGACATGGCATATTTTTTTTTGATTTGGTAGATTGATAAGGCTTCTCACTATTTCTCAGTCGTTTAGCTACATTGACTTTCCAGTTTGCTTCATTTAATTTTCTTTTTTTACCAGTTTTTGTAGGACTAGAATTCTGCACAATTTTTGTTACTTACGTTTTCAATCGCAGAAGATTCGCTGTTCTCTATCACACTGGGATTGTTGAATACCATAGCTTGTCCGTTTGTAGACAAAAGTCGTTCTTCGTAGTTTTCTGTGTTTATTGAAACCATATCAGATGTTATAAAATTTTGATAATCCGTAATATTCTTACTACATTTGGTAGTGACATCTAGCTCGACGTCAGTATCAGAAGAATTTTCAGCTCGTTTTGTTGGTTTGACTTCATAATCAGGATCCTTTACCGAGTCGTCGCTGTCTTGATACTTAGATGGACCTCTGCTTGAAGAACTGCTAGAACTCGAAGAACTGTTTGAACTAGAAGAAACGCTGCTACTAGTCGAATCACTACGTGGTCGGATGAAATCCATTGCTATGTTTTGGTTTTCTGTTGATGTCTGCATTGTATTGGTCGTGCTCATAGCATTTTCATTCTCGTCGTGTGTTAAAATATCTATTGGAGATTTTACTGCGATGTTTTTGTCTTCTGTTGACGTCTGCAATGTATTGGTCGTGCTTGTAGCAGTTTTATACTCGTCGTGTGTTAAAATTTCTATCGGAGAGTTCGAGTCACTTTGTGGTACACTTAAATTATTTTCATTTCCCGTAGCTAATTGAACTAACTTTCTGGATCGCGATCCCATCTGCAAAACAAATTTGTAAAATTTACTTTATTTTAGCATGTATAATGTAACATTATTAAGTATTTATAAGTTCAAACTAATAGATTTTCAAAAATAATGATTCAAAATAAAATAACCCATAGTATTTTAAAACGATTCATCAACAATAACGTTACAATCAAAAATACCACAAAGTAAATTTGTGACTTTTTCATCAATAATGTGACAATATTAACTGACCATTCTCAAAACACACGAGTTTTACAACAAAAACGAGTTAGATAACTAAAATCACATTATAAAAGTTAACAGTAGTAACAAAACAAGAAACATACCTTTGCAATAAAAACGTGGTATACTCGTGATGCCACGTTTTTTGTGAAAAGTGGGAGCACTTCGCTCGTCGCGTGTGTGAGGCCAACTAACGCGTCGCGTTGTCGAAGTCGAACACCACACCGAAAGAGACAACGCGACAACGCCATTTGCCACGGCCGTGTCGTCTCTTTCACTCATAACTCCTCGGTCATTCACTTTAAAAATGCCGCGTTTTTGTAGCTAATAAAATTCGACATCGCGGTTTTGAATATCAAATAATAAAAAAATATGTTTTAATGAGATGACACGTTGTTCTTGTAAAGAGGCGATATATTTTTGTATTTATTATTTCTATAATATATATATTTAATATATATATATATATATATATATATATATAATCATATAAGTATGGTCTATTTTCCAGCGTCTCACCGAGCCGAAGCTAAAATCTCTTTATAGTGATCTGATGATCCAAGATAAAGAAGAACTGACCTTAAAAAGGTTAAAGAGTGATGGCGGTGACAAAGAAGGGTTAAAGGAAGCAGAAATTAGGCGCAAGCTAACAAATATTATGTCAGTGTATGGGTTAAGAGAACATTTTGATGAGAATGCTCCTCCAAAGCAGAAAGAATATGCAGTAAGTACAGTAACTTTTTACCATGGAAACGAATGTGGTTTTTACACACTTTAATGTTTTATATCATGGAATTATGTTCACTGGCATTTCGAGACAGCTCCGCATGCTAACACTTAACTTGAGAAAGATCGCCAAATGCGATCAAAACTATAGTCATACCATACAATATTAACTATAAAAATAAATTTGAGTACAATCCCGTGATATAAAACATTAAAAAGTACAGTAACACTAAAAGTATAAACTGGTCAAAACAAATATTTAGAGAACAAAGTAAAACAAAGCCGTAATATACTCCCTTATATTACGTTAAAAAATAATAAATAAATATAATACACCTATGCAAAGCCGAGGTAGGTCACTAGTTATAATAAAAATAACCTCAAAAATAGTAGTGGGTCCTTTATAAATTCGCCACAGTAATATATTGTGCATTTCCAGTATTCTTAATCAGTGTGGTTGTCTTAAATCTTTCAGGCTTACAATGCAGCTCTAGACCACCATATAAATAAGAGCCTTTTCAAAGACAAGAAGCTCAACATGCTGTGGGCAAAGGCCGAGGCGTCAGGATTCACCAGCGAAGAGTTGGCCGCCCTCAAGGAGGAGTTCATGCATCATCAGGACAAAATCGACCAGTACTACGACCTCATTACAGACATGGACGGCAAGAAAGATGACGGATATAAGAGTAAGTTTAGGTGCTGGTTAGTTTGATTATCAATATGTGCTCAGTCTCTACGAGTATAGCTTTTCTTTAGTGCTCAGATAGGCAAACATTAACCATTTGAAAGTATATAGCTATACTTTCAAATTAGGCATGGTGTAGGTATCGCCACACATCTCGGCGGAAGAGAAGTTAGCCGCAGATGGCACTTCGCTGTGGTTCGCTAATTATTGCGTATGTGTGCACAATGCCTACACAAGTGGCGAAGTAGTGAACGGGCGCAGGGAGCGCGCGGGAGGCATGATGTTGGCGGGCCAGTGTACCTCGGCGTCTCGTCTCTCTGGCTCCCGCGCATACCTATATTTTGCCTTTCAACTTCCCATCCGCCGACTTGTGTGGCGCTGATGTACATGTAGGTATTTCTTCATTATGGTATGTCTTAACCTGTGTATAGGGATGGCTTACAGCATGCTGAGGTGGAGCCGGTTTATGACAGAAATATAAATTATCTTTGTATAGTTAGTATTAATACTTAATTTATGTTGTCTTGTATGTTACATGTTTAGTTTTACATTTTTGTCACAATAAAAAACTGTGTGTCTATATTGAGCTGTAGACAACCTATGGCAACATAATATGATAAGATCATAAAAACTTAAGCTCGAAACATACTATCGGACGCGACTGACAGCCGCGACCTAGACTATAAAAGTACACTGAGCCGTGCACACTATCGGTCATAAATCGCGGACGTCACCATCGGACGACCTTGAGCGTTCGGACGTCCGAGAGCGATCTGGCACACCGGATGTTTTAAGACTGTGCACATTGCTAAGTCGCGGCTGTCAGTCGCGTACGATAGTATGTTTCCAGCTTAACTTAACTTTTTAAATTTTTCAGTAGTACTCAAAAACTAGTTACATAATTAATTATGCGGTAAAATACATACTTACAGAATTATTCAGAAAGAGATTGTCCTAAGCTGAAAGAAGGTGAATCAAACCATCTTTATGAACAACCTTTATTATGGGGCTAACCATAATTGGAGAAACTAATCAGCTATTTCATACATTGTTTGATGACAGCTGATTATTTTTGTTCTCGAATCCCGGATTGGCCCCATAGTAAAAGTAATTCATAATGATGGTCTGAATCCTGAACCTCCTTTTGGCTTAGTGCATCAGTTCTGGATAACCATGTATTATGTAGGAACAAATGAAAAAAAAAGATAAAATATGATTAATGCATCAACAGTTTATATTTTGTCTAAAGTATTACAGTCTCTGTCCTGCGGCCTTATTGTGTAAGCGCTCTGACGTTCGGCTTCGCTTTTCCTCCTGCTCGCCCTCGTGGCGTGAGTACCTGGCGAGAGCAGGAGACAAATCGAAGCCGAACGTGAAAGCGCTTATACAATAAGGCCTCAGCAGTCCAACGATTAGTGCTGTGCTGCTAACAGTGAACTATGTGCCGTCCTACACACCTAAGTCGCGGACTTGTTTGCAATGCAACCTTTGCTGTACATACATTTCAATGAGAATCCTAACTAAGCATCGCATTGTCGGTTATTTTTAATTTCAAATAAGTTTGCGTTTGACTACATAAATATTCATTATTCTAAAAACTTACTTAACTTTTATTGCCTGATGTTAAGCAAATATGCGGTTTAAGATCTAGCACGCTTTCCTAGAAGATACCCATACAATTATAAATGTTTGGTACAAGTTAGAGACCACGAGCGCAGCAGACTCGTGTGTGTTGTGTGTGTGTCGCTCCGGCAACAACCGGTACACACACTGTAGGTCCCGGCACGTAAGTTGAACAAAAAATATCACTCTCTCCCTTTCGTTAGCAGAGAAAACAAAAGAGAGGTAGCTATGGTTTAACGTTCAAGTTGTTTGCCGGCTACTATACAGTCATGTGCATATATTTGTGCATATGCACATGACTGTAGTGTGGGTACTACGTGGTACTAAAATGCCGTGGTACGCTCGTGGTTTACAAGAACTATAAATTGTTATGCGACTCATGTATGCAATGTTGTGTATGTGATATGGTGATCAGATGATCACTTCTTTGTGGTACCTAATACATAATAATATGAAATCGACTATAATACTTGACAGAAATATTTGAAATTAAGATTTTGATTTTAAGTTATGAAAAAATTGATCATTATACGGTGTCTTAGGCTGTATTGAACAATATACTTCTCAGTATACCTTTTGCTACATACTACAAGTGTAACTTTCAATCAACTAATAATAGCTTTATGACCGTGACAAATGAAAAAGAAATTTTTTGAAGTCTAATATACGCGATCAAGACAAGACCCACTACAGTATCGCCGAGGCCGCATATTGATTCATCATCGAACAAGTGTTTTCACCGCGAGTTATCCTCAAATATCCCTTCTCTCCCCATTCAGGGCCCGAAGTATTCTTGATCAGCCAATAATCCGTGCCGTTGTCCGTTCCGTAGCCAACCACCAGCACGGCGTGGGTAAGATCACTGCTATTGCATTGCTTCCGTGGCACTATGCCTCCCTTATAAAACACTATCCCATCAGTACTGATCGCAATACTTATCGGCCCTCTATTCGCTACGACTTCTTTTAATTTAACCTCATCAGTCAAATCGTATCTCAAACAGTCTGCAATCTTTGCTACAACTTTAGAACTGTTGAATCGACAGGTTTTTTGTTCGCCTTCGTAAGGATAGCTTGATTCTAGCTCAACTCCCCCTAGATTTTTCAAGTCGGTCATAGCGTTTGACATGAACCCGCCTGCACATCCATAGTTGTTTTTCGAACAGTCTACTATTTCCTGTACAGCGAAACTAAGCAGATTGTTGTGCTTAATGAAATATTGTGCTTCAATGTTCCCTATTGTTGCAAATGCATAACACGATCCGCACGAATGCGGCTTTAATTGATTCCTAACCGCAGTTACCGCTCCTCTCGCCGTCCAGTTCATGGAGTCTGGAGCATCTTTCGTGGTAATGTCTTTATCGTTTACAACTTTACAATCATCGTTTAATAAACTACCCAAACCTTTGAAACCGAAGCGATGTTCGATTTCTTTTTTGGTTAAATCAGCATAATGGTTGATATCGAATACGGCGCCTCCCTCGGAGTTTAGCTCGTTGATAATCTTCAGGTTTTCCTTAAATATGTCTCGTCTCTTTTGTTTCTCGTTCTGATTCGAATAAGTTTTGCCGTAAGCTAGAACGAAGTCTTCGAATAGTTGTTCCGCTTGTTCGATATCATAATTTGGTATTTCCAGCTCTGAACTGTTTACTACTCCACTGATTAGGGCTAAACAAATAAAGATAAACATTGCAAAAGAACTTAATGGCTGAGGTTGTCTCAAAAATGTAAATTAGTGTGATGCGATGGTCACTTTATATAGAATGGGGTAATCTTTATTGACATTCATGAGCTGCATTTATAAAAAATATTGGAAAATGTCCTACATTCATTACGACAAAGGAATTCACGGTTCTAAGTTATGTTTGCTATTAACTGAGATATGAAAAATAACAATAAACCAGGTGGAAATGATGGAGGGTATATTGCATATCTGTCATTGTTTTATAAAAATGCAGCTAAAATAATTCTTACTCATAAAACTTAACGTTATAGACAAAACTAAAATAACATACATTTTGTACCTATGGGTATTTCTTCATTTTTATGGGTCTGATCGGGACGCGGAGCCGGGCGCTGTGTCAGTTCATCATTATCGACCGTAAGACGTTCACTTCCATTTCCTCGATTTCCGATAAGATCAACAGTTTCTAATATCCTACTAATATTATAAACGCGAAATGTTGTGAGGATGGATGGATGTATGGATGTTTGAACTGAACTGAACTACTGAACGGATTGAGATGAAACTTTGCAATAATATAGCTTATATATCAGAATAACACATAGGCTAAAAAATTATAATGATATTGCGTCAAAAATCAAAATATCATGCGGGTGAAGCCGCGGGTAAAAAGTAGTCAATAATAATTAAATTATCTAAGTAGAACTTTATGCTACATCTACACAAGAAAGTAGTTTCCGAGAGAATCTGAAAGAGCGTGGGCATAGCATGGCCACATGGGTTGGATGGCTCCACCAAAGTGATAAGTAGTCTCCATAACAAAAATTTAGTTGCAAGATTCCTCATGAACAAACAAAGATACATAGATTGTCATTGCAAGTTAAATAAAAGCTTATAAAAATGTTTCAATTCAAGACATCTATTTAACTCTTATAAAATTAAATTAACGCAGCAAAATGAATTTGGCCTTCTCAATAAAACTGCTACATAAAGCTTAGTGTTTCGCAGCATCTAGGAACATCTTAATATTTATACTCGTAGATGTGAATGTGCCTGTTTCTGTCTGCCGCCTTTTCATGCCTTATCGTCTAGACAGATTTCAATGAAAAGTATAGAGGTAAAGGCATATAGACATTAGGCGCCGGGAATGGAAATATGGAGAAGGATAGGATTTTTTATGTACTTTTATTTTGTTGTCGAATATTATCCTACTAATATTATAAACGCGAAAGTTTGTGATGATGGATGGATGGATGTTTGTTACTCTTTCACGCAAAAACTACTGAACGGATTGAGATGAAACTTTGCAATAATATAGCTTATATATCAGAATAACACATAGGCTATAAATTATAATGATATTGCGTAAAAATCAAAATATCATGCGGGCGAAGCCGCGGGTAAAAACTAGTTATAAATAAAGAGTAGATACTATCAATTTTTATAAAGTTTTAGGCTTATAATGAAACTCGCAGCTTCAAACTCAACCTTTATACGGTTTAAAGTTTATACAACTTGTATGAATAAGTGAAATATTTTGTGAACATATTAAACAGGAATAATATAAGAAATAGCTGTTATGACAGGATTTATTAATATTATTTTTAGTCGCTCGCGATTTGAGCACAGATACATAATCAAAATTGAGAACATTATTCTTATTTTACGAGACTTATCACTCTGAAACAATTATTTATTTCATATTTTATTGCTCGATACGTGCCGCAAGATAAGAACAGAATTTTATAAATTACAGATGCTTTAAACGACGACGAAATAGACAAGTTCAACGAGATAAACGCGGAGAATAACGAGCTGTCCAAGGATTTCCTGGACACGGCCAACCTGGTGCGCGAGAAGCATCGCGACCTGCGGGACGGGTACGACAAGCTGCAGAGGATCACAGCCAGGGGTAAGAGGACAGATAACTCTTCATTAGACAGCAAATAACATATCACATGTTTTAAACATTACAAACAAGTTTCTAAATGGCGGAAAAAAGCCTAAAGCAACCATGGACTGACAGGAGGATGCTTATATTAACAGCTTTATATTGAAGAAAAAGCTTTAGAGTGAAGTTAGTAATGTAAATCCCAAAAACGGCACGATTTTAGGATATTTGGTATTTAGGTAAAGTTTTTTTAGAAGTTTATCTGTATAATATAATATAGCCGTGGTGGTCAAGAGCCCTCAGGGTGAGAACGACAACTTCCTAAAATGACAACTTTCGAAAACGACAACTTCCGATAACGACAACTTTTTAGAATGTCAACTTTCAAAAACGACAACTTCCGATAACGACAACTTTTTTAGAATGTCAACTTCCAAAAACGACAACATCTTAAATCGTCAGCTACCTAAATTGACAACCTCTCGTCTCTGATGTACCTAATGTTTTTAAATTTTCTTTATATCTTCTAAGTTATTTGTGTTTTGCTCGTGGTAAAAATCTTATTGGTGTTTTTTTATATTTACTGCTCATATTTTATAATAAGGGTTATTATCTAACTCTATTCCATGACTATGAAATTTCCATGTACTGGACACTGGCAAAAAAGTGGCAAACTGCAACAGAATGAGCATTCGCTCGACCCACACACATATTTTCGGAAGGTATCATTTTTGGAAGTTGTCATTTTAGGAAGTTGTCATTTTCGGAATTTGTCATTTTAGGAAATTGACGAGTTTAGGATAGACGTTCTCTGAAATTGTCGTTTTCGGAAGTTGTCATTTTAGGAAGTTGTCATTTTCGGAATTTGTCATTTTAGGAAATTGACGAGTTTAGGATAGACGTTCTCTGAAATTGTCGTTTTCGGAAGTTGTCATTTTAGGAAGTTGTCGTTGTCACCCTGAGGGGTCAAGAGGTAGTGACACCCGCCTTTCAATCGTGAGGTCGTGGGTTCAAATCCCCGGTCCCGTACCAATGAGTTCTTTGGAATTTATGTACGGAATTTCACACCACTGGCTTTTCGGTGAAGGAAAACATCGTGAGGCAACCTGCATACGTCCGTAGAAGGAATTCGATGGCGTATGTGAATCCACCAACCCGCACTGTGCCAGCGTGGTGGATATGGCCCAATCACCCTTCGTGGGTAGGCCTACGTCCTGCAGTGGACTATTAAAAAGGCTGGTACAGTACAGTATCTGCATAAACGATATTTGAGAGAATAGGAAAATTTGCAAGTAACAAAACTTGACTGCTCTCTATTAAACATTAAATTGATTCTGATCGTCATGCTTGTAAAAATCATACCCCAATCACTATTTATTTATAGCCTAATCAAGTGTGACTCACAATCGTGGACATAAAAATGTGTGTGTCACGTCTGTTTACTAGATAAAAATGTCAATGCGCCCGTTATCATGTAGTGTTGTCGTCAGGCCCCAACAACAAGGAGTTCATCGAGCCCAAGGTGCAGGGGCTGTGGCGGATGGCCTCGGCCGGGAACTTCACTGTGGAGGAGCTGGCTTCCTTGAAGGTGGGTTTTGTAATAGGCTAGTTGACAATTTTTTTTGATGTCCTCTTTGTAACAGCTAACCATAGACAGAGCCGATCAACGAAAACAAAAATAAAATCAACTTAGAAATAAAGAAGTTACAAGCATATTTATTTCCTTGCTAGACAAAAAGCGCACTATGGCAGAATAAGACGTCACGGCACGACTGTCATATATTCGCCATACTATGTTATGCTTTGTGGGAAAGGGACAAAGCATTCCCTCTTAATCCCTACCAAAATCTTTACAAGCTTATATACTTTAGATATGTTTTGACATTTCTTAACAATATAATACAAGTAGTAATTACATAAGTAAGTTAACAGTTATGTCCTAGTGCAGGGTTGCACTAGGCTGTGCCGGTGTTGCAGGATTTAGTCTATTTCACTTATTTATTGTTTAAATCAGGACTTTCATGGCAAAGTTAAAGCATACGAGTATCTTATATATAGCTATTCTTTAAATATATTATTACTAGGATTCTATAGGTACCCTAGACCCTGCGTTAGGCTCCACCTGTGTTGCAGGATCTAGTCTCTTTCGCTTATAAATACTATTCACATTATATAAGGCCCTGTGGTTGGTGTGTATGTGTGTTCGTGTGTGTGGTATGTGTGAGGGTGTGTGTGCGTGTGTGTAAGGTTTTGCATGATACTTTCATTTTTAGCCAACAATAATATCTATAAGTGCTGAAGTGCGGAAGCTCAATTTATAAGTATTTACCATGTATAAACCTATATTTATAAATAAATATAGATATTTATCTGTTATATATTGAATTTTAATAAGTAAGAGGCAGGAGGCCTGGGTCGTACAAGTTCGACCCAGGCCCATAGTTCTAGGTAATTGGGATTATAAGATGTTCAGTCAGATCTCTGATTAGCCAATTTTGTTTTTTCAGTTTACGAATCATAATTAAATGCAGAATTCACTTGTCTTAATACTTTTCATTAATTCAATACCAGTCAACTACCCTATTCCTATCCTAATCCTTTAATATCGGGCAATATTTGAACGGAGATGCATGACACGAAGCGGTCAAATATTCTTTGTTATTTTGCATGGTGTACATAACTGTAACGCATTATTTTGAAAGCGCACCCGTTCACGCTGCGGCAAACCTACAGAATATGGCAGAAATGAGGGTCGTGCGGCGCGGACAGATCCATGACGTTGCATACGATTTCACATAAAAATATAGGCCGAATTAAACAACTTGGCGGATGTAACTACAAGCTGCAGATAACCTAATTCTGGGTTAAGTGCGCTTCAGTTATGATCGGGTTATCCGCAGCTGGTAGCTAACATCACAGCTGCCACGTTTCTTGCTGCGGTCTATAACATATCTCTGGTTTTTTCTATCCGTGTAAAACATATAAAATAATGTTGTTGGTTTTAGGTGGAGCTACAGCACTACGAGTCGCGTCTCCTAAAACTGCGCCACTTGCAAGCCGACCATGTAAGCAAAAAAGAGAAACATCATACGAAGGTTATTTTTATTTTGTTTTTTGTTACCGCTGATCTATGTGCTTGACCACACCTTGTCTAAGGTCCATATTATAAAACTAACTAGTTTATACCCGCTTTGTTGTGCTATCCCCTCGGAACCGTTTATTTTTTCGGGATAAAAAGACTGCGCTACATCTCGCGGCTCTTGCGGCGCGAGCGAGGATATAATGTGTTTAGCTTTCTGATGAAATGACGCCAATCTGAATCTGCAAGAGAGTCCATTTGAACCTGAATAGTATATTACTGTACAGTGTACAAAGTGTTGTTTTGTTAATTGCAAAGACTTTCAGGGGCATAGCATATACGCTCATTGCTATGAAAAACTTTTGACATTTTGTTGAGAGTAAAATGTTTGTTTGGAAAAGCTGTATACACAATTACACACGTCTGAAAGTCCCTATACAGGGTTATTTCTAATCAATTAGCATCATTTTAGGGACTTATTCTGTACATCAAAACTAACAACTTTTGTCAAAAATCAATAAAAAAACAGCTGTTCCATACATTTGGTCGCGGGTGAATGATATTTTCTATGGAACACCATTTTTTTTTTTTTGACAAAAGTCGCTGAACGAAAGTTGTTAGTTTTGATGTACAGAATAAGCCCCTAAAAGGATGCTAATTGATTAGAAATAACCCTGTATATTGCAAAACAACACAATGTGTACAGGATTTTTATTCTAGCGTTTGTTTTTAATTTTGTATTATCATATTATTCGTAGATTGTTCACCGCTAGACAATCATCAGCCAGTATCGACCCACTGCTGGGTATAGGCCTCCTCTCCCTTATGCCAGTATTCCGTCTTGGGCTGATCTCATCCACGCGTGTCCCGCGATGGATCTGATGTCGACCCATCGGGCTGCCCACGGAACGGCTGTCTGCTAATGGCAGCCACTTAGTAGCAATGTCTCAGTATGGAGAAGAGCTTTGACTGAGTGGCTGCCATTAGCAGACAGCCGTTCCGTGGGCAGACCACCAGAGGTGCACCTTCCATCATCACGCTTGGCCACGTGTCCCGCCTAGCGCCACTTGAGTCGCGTAATACGGCTTCAAACATCTGCAACCTTTGTCAGTTGTCGGATTTTCGTATACATATACATACCTCCGCTATACATTTCCAATAAGACTGACTGAAAGCATTTTGCATCCAGCGCAGCATGAAAACATAAATATTTCTTACTCTTTTCAGATAGCAGCGCCGGGCGACAAGATCAACCACTTCGAAGAACAGCAGCAGATGATCAAGAAACACTCCAGAAAGGTCGAGAAGATGCACGCAGACCTCGAGTCCAGAATACTCGAGAGACATACTGAACTTTAGGTTGACATACTTTAAGATGTTGCATCCTCGGCCTCGCTGTCTTTTAATATCAGTTGTGTAGTTGGTGTCAAATACAGATCAGGGTCGATACCATGAGCTCTATGCGCAAGCCGGAAATTGAATCGCGTTGGTTATTATTGTTGCCTGGTACTACTTTCTTCCCGTAGTACTACTACGACTACTTACTACGGTAGTACTACAATAATTATTTTTTTTGCAAAAAATTGCACGACCGATTTCATCCATGTACCTACAGAGTTCGCGAATATTTCGCGCGGATCGATGTAGCATTTTTCAAATTATTGAGATTTATCAAAAATGGCTCAGCCCATTTCGATAAAATTTAAATGGGATCAATTTCGAAGTATTCTATCCAATTAAAAAGAACTATCGAAATCGGACCACTACGTAAAAAATGATGTGAAAAAAAGTTATACATAAAAAAAAAATATATTCTCGTCGAATTGAGTCCCTCGTCCGTTTCGTCGGTCAAAAAGAAAATATTACCCGTACTACAGGTAGTAGGTACCACGGGCAAAAACGGTTTATTTGCTCTTTCTTCAGCTAAGAGAGCGAGGTGAAACTTGATATGATCAAAATCAGGTTTGCCCTAAATGTTCATAGTACAGGCTCAGATGTAATAGACTAAAATTCCATTTGCCAAAGTTTTGAACTAATATTTTCATGACTAAGGTACATTTGTGTGATTTTATGCATTTAGATAAGTAGAAGTTTTATATAGATTTCTTATATATTTTAATGGTGATTATACCTAAGAAGCTTAAGAATATATTTATGTATAAGCCGAATCAAACGTCTTGGCGTCTGTGAACACGAGGAGAGTCATTACGCAGTAGCACATATATTATGTCAGCAGCGCGAGAAGCGGGGATGTGCGCAGCATGTTCGCAGCTAACTTCACAGACGCCAATAAATTTGATTCGGCCTATATACTTGTGAGACCTAACATTTTGTTAAAGTATTTATTGTAATTTTTATTTTATATACTATGCGCCATACAAATCGGCGGATGGGAAGTTACACGCTGAACGCTGCACAAAAGCCGAAATATAGATAAACGCGGGCGGCCAGAGACGAGACGCCGGGCACACCGGTCCGCCAACCTCATGCCTCCCGCGCGCTCCCTACGCACTACGACACGCGGCGCGTGCGTATTAATTAGCCAATCACGGCGAAGTGTCATCTGCGGCTAACATCTCATCCGCCGATTTGTGTAGCGCTTAGTATAAAACAACTATTATAGCAGCTATAAAGCACAATTACTTTCATCAGAATCTCTTGAGATTTATTGTTGTATTCCGGTTCTTGGTGTTCTAATAAATATTTTTTTAGTTATAAGAGTTTATCATTTTACCTGTTTCGATTGGCTATTGTTTAGTTTTTGAATCGAGACCACGTATCGCCAAGCGCAGTGTAGGACGTCCATGGATGTGTCCAAGGTGGATGATTTAGTTAAACCGCAGGAACATTCTGGATGAAAGCCGCTCCCAACCGGTCTTGCTAAAATACCATTGGAGAGAACTATGTCTAATAGTGGTCTATAGTCAGAAAACTTTAGTCAATTCATCACTACATAATATAAAGCAAATTCAGCCTTTTTGTGTCTGTGTATCTGCTTAGATAAAAAAGTCCAGTAAAGGAGTCCAGGGAACAAAGTAATGCCATGAAACCACGGGTAATTAAAATTACCTACGAACCCGGTAATTGGTCGACCCACCGGGACCACAGGTAACGAATGCACTACACAAGAAAATGTAATGCGTTTTTCAATTTGTTTTAAATTCTTCCTTAAGTTCTATAGCTATAATTTATTCGTAGCTGAGAAAAGCCAGGGCAGGCAGCTAGTGATAACTCTTTAGCTGGTACTCTGTAAGCTTACTAAGGTTCTGCCATTTTAAGGGTTGATAACCGCAATTCCAACCTTTTTATTGGACAGTGCGATAAGGCAGTTGTGCCACAGCTTCAACTTGAAAACATATACATTATAAACATACTTTAGGCTCGCTACATATATATTCGAGTCAGCCTCGTCAATGCCGGGCAGTAATCAAATATGTGTAGATGAATTTTCGGGAGAAAAAGCTGGCTGTACCGAACGGCTTTCGCTAGGCCGGGCGGCCGCGGCACGTTCGGCAAAGTGGAATGTATGTAGATGAATGCCGCGACTAGAGGCGGCCGAATGAAAACCAAATTATGCCGAAAAGATTCGAAGGAACCACTCGTTCGGCGCATGCCGAATGTATGTAGTAGTTATTTCGGGTCGGTTTTGTCGTTCGACAAGTTATGTCGAACCGACTGTGCTGGCCCGAATATATGTGTAGCAAGCCTTTAGTTCCGTAAAACAATTTTGTGACTATTTCTATTAGATCAAGAATTTTTCAAGTAGATGGTTACTAGTGTGAAAATGAGATTCTCCAAATAATAGAATTAACAATCAAGATAGTATCATAGTCAGCCCAAAAGAGTAAATGTAGAAACGAATAGTACATTGTATTTTCCGAACGGTGTAAGCCCTTTAGATAAGGAGATTGACTATCCAGCCTAGATATAAAATAACCAACCATTTCAAGTTGAAGCCATGGCGAAGAAAGGCCAGCATGAAGCTCAGTGAAGCGGGCAGAGCCCTGTGTTCATAGAATGAGGCTTTTACAAGAACACACGCAAGATATTTTGACAACGGTTTATTTGCCTAGAACTTACCGCATATCCTGCTTTAATTATATTCGAGACATAGTAAGTCCTCAATAATAATTTACTTATAAATATACACATTACCCAAATAAACCTAATAAAAAAGAATCATTGAAAAGAACAGGTGGTATTATTAAAAACACCAGTGGATACAGTGCTCAATATATGATATTTAATTTTCATGTACAAGCAAATTTTAATACACGTTTAATATTCCGTCTCTTTCGGAGAGCGAGATAAATCGAAACTAATATCGTATTATGCCATATTATAGAGTGTAAAATATGTATATAATTTGGCGGGCGCGAGGCGTCCGCGCAAGGCAACGCAAAACACTCAGCGGCACTTCGGAATCTCATTCCAAGCTACCTAGTATTACATCGTCACGCAACACAGTATCTACACGGGCGCGGGCCCTGACAAATAAAACTACATCCGGCTCCCTCACGACTTTCATTATAATGAATCGTTTAATTCTCACTTCAGTCGTTCGTACAGTATAAGTAGTTCTCATCTCGATAGGACATTCTCTATTATGTATATAGATAATCTGTATATAATCTTTTGTCACTAATATCTACACCGTCTCCAGGGTTAGGATAATAACATAGTCCTCGGCGGGCGCGCCCGCGGTAAGGCAGGGGCGGGGCGGGGCGGGGCGCCTAGTGACTCCACTTGCTCCACGTCTGCAACAACCACACATCATCTCTACATGCGAACGAGGCGAATAACTTTAGCTCCATTACATAAAACCATCCTAGTTATCGTTACATTACTTTTTTTGCAAAAAATAGCATGACCGACTTCACCCGTGTACAGAATCCGTGAATATTTCGCACGGATCGATGTAGCATTTTTCACATCATTGTTGTTTTATCAAAAATGGCTCAGCCGATTTCGATAAAATTTGAATGGGACCAATTTCAAAGTATACTCTTTCCAATGAAAAAAGAATTATTGAAATCGGACTACCATGAAAAAGATTATGCGGTTATACATAAAAAAAATATTACGCGTCGAGTTGAGTACCTCCTCCGGTTCAAAAAATGGGCTGTTCTTGGCGCCAACCTCAAAAAATATTTATTTATTTTTCAATATTCATACGTTCTGCCCGACTCTTAGTTCAAAACGATATATGATTCAAGGATTTGGCACACTGGATGCTGTCTGCGGGCAGGTCAAATTGAACGCCCGTACGCTAACGTCATAACGTTCTTTCTCCCTGATTGCAGTCAGATAGCATATCTATACAAAATACATAGAGACCGACAACGTTGTTCATACATAATGCGTTCAATTTGAACTGACCGCAGACCGCATCCTGTGTATGTGCATCCTTCAATGTATGAATCGCTTCCGAGGTTACAGTACAGTAAATACTCGTAATACGGAGGTACTCGGCTCAAAAAGTAAAACATGATCCAACTGACTGTCTCGGCCTATTTCTCGGCCGAGCACTCGCTTATGTGTTTACATGTAGCGAGCGCCGGCCGAGGCCGAGCTCGGTCGGCGTAATCGGGCTTATACCACATGGTTGGAGCTCGATTAAAATTCAGATAGCTTCGCGCGCATGAAAAATGTTCGTCTTTTTTTGGTGACACGCCACACACGTTTCATGTCTCTTTTATACTTTTGAGGGCAGTTATATATCCCGAGTAGTGTACCTGCGTGTGTTTGGTGGGCAGGTGCTTGTCGTGCCGCACACATTTTCTATAATAAAATTATAAAGAGGAAAGAATTGATTGTTTGTTTGCTTTTGAAAAAAAATTTTTTTCTGTTTGAAGGCTGCGCTTTCCCCGGTGAACATTGGCTAATATTTTAAAATTACCCTTTGGGTACGGCGTTTGTTGCCCGTGGTCTTACCATCTGTACTACCAGTACATTTTGCCCATAATTGATGTTGAAGTCAAAGAAAACCAAACGTATTAACATTTATTATTTTTTTTAGTTTCAATAATGACAGACGTCAAAGTGACAGCTGTTATAACGACATCTGTCATGTTTTTCCCCAATTCGTACTAGTTGCATGACAGGTGTCAAAGTGACACCTGTCATACTTAAAAGTGGATTATCTCCGTAACGATCGAATTTATACTGTTGCTGTGTTCACAAAAGTGAACTTTATTCAATTAGATCTATATTTAAGATGACAACTGTCAAATTTTACGCAGATAATTCAGTTTTAAGTTTGACAAAAGTCACTTTGACACCAACAAACGCGGAACCCTAAAAAATTAGGGTCCTTTTTAGACAATCGTACACGGGCAAAGCCAGGACGGTCAGCTAGTATAAGTCCTTTACATTTGTCAAGGCAATTACATAATTATCCCGAGTGGTGTACCTGCGTGTGCTTGGGTAGGTGCTTGTCGTTGTTGTGGTGGTGGTGGTGGTCCCAGTGCAGCGGCGGCTCGGGCGCGGCGGCGGGCGGCAGGTACTGCAGCGGCAGCGCGTGCATCAGCGACAGCGCCGCGGCCGCCGCGCCCCCCGCGCCTCCCGTGCCCGCGCTCGCACCGGCGCCCGCGCCTCCGCTGTAGGCGCCGCCCTCGAGCCCGTGGCTCACGCCGTGACTGACGCCGCTCATGCCCTACAACACAACATTACATTATTGTCAAAACAATGGTGACGAGAAAAAGAAAATTGAAAGATGCCCGATTGTATCTAAATGTGGTGCGGCACTGAAGTAAGGTGGCATTGCAACTAGGCTGTATCATCTTTTTGGCAATGCAGGTCAATCTGCGCAGTTCACTCCGTGCACGCTCTCATATCGATACACAGACTTTACTTGTGCCATACAAGCAGTGGCGCTCACTGCACATGTTGGGTATGACTCTACACTCCACATTTCGCATATCTGTTAAGTCCGTTTATGGTCGGACATAAAATGCGGGTGCGGGTGTGGGGTGCCTCACCTGGTAGGACCGCTCGTGGTCGGGCATGTGGTGCAGGTGGTGCAGGTCGGCCTGCGCGCGTGTCCAGGCGCGCTCGGTGCCGATGGGCCGGGGCTTGCGCTCCTCCTCGTCGCCCCACGCCACGCCGGCGCCCGCCGAGCTGCTCACGCCGCGCTCCAGGAGGGACTGAACACACAAACGATACTGTTAACCAATAATTTGGCTGGCACATGCGTCACACTCGTGATCGGGTGCTGCATGCGGGTCGCCGGTTTGCTCGTGGCATTCACGCAATGCACTGAAACTACTAACTTAGGCTAAAACTTAAACTAACCCATCTCTATTGTACTAACTCTTTTTGTATAGTAAAATCGAATAATTGAATATTTTAGTTAACAAAAGGCACAGACCCTGGAGTCTGTGGTTTGTAATTTTCCAATAAAAAAAAAAAAAAAAAAAAAACCAATAATTTAAACAAAGCGAGAGATAGACTTGTTATGTAAGGCGAAAACTAATAATTAATCAGTGTTATATGTAACACGTACTTGGTAAGGATGGTGCGAATGCGTCATGTTAGGTTTGGGCGACTGGCTCATTGGCTGCTGGTAGGACATCAGCAGCGTGCTCAGGTTGCCGCCGCCGCTGTTGTTGCTTGAGTACATCTGTAATTCAAACAAATCATTTAAAAATATAAAAATAAAATATCACTTGGGCACAGCTGCGGGAAAAGGCTAGTATTAATATAAGTAATTCAAATATAATATCGGGAACACAATCTAACAATGCCAATTTATGTACAAAACATTATCACAGGCTATTTTACATCCTGGAAAATAATAGATTTTTATAGGATACACAGAAATAAATAAAACTCGCAGCCGACTAAACTAAGCTAAACTGGTTATAAATAAGTGTAATAAAGGTAGCCATGGTGTTCTAGTGGTAGTGACAAACACCTTACAATCGTGGCGGTCGTGGGTTCAAATCCCGGTCCTCTACCAATGAGTTCTTTGAAATTTATGTACGTAATTTCATATCACTGACTTGAGGCAACCTAGGCTGCATATGTTAGTAAAAGTAATTCGATGCCGTAGGTGAATCCATCAACGCGCACTGGGCCAGATTGGTGGATATGGCCTAATCACCCATAGTGGGTAGACCTTCGTCCCGTAATGGACCATTAAAAATGCTGGTACAAATAAAGGAGTAGAATGAGTCCACGATATGACAATAACGGACTCCATGATATGACAATAATGTAGTTTGGTGCGGACCTGGTTGGAGTGGTGCGCGATGGGCGCGTGCTTGTGCAGCAGCGGGTGGCGCTGCGCGAAGTCCGGCGCGCGCGGGTTGAGCCGCGACACGGACTCCACGCCCACCAGCCCCAGCCCCAGCGCGCCGCTCGACAGGCCCACCGACCCGCTCGACATCGACACCTGAACCAGATCACGATACGTTACACCACAATCCTGACAAACTTACATCACATTGGTCACAGAGACATTTGCATTTGGAAACAGTAAAATAACTAGAACCATTGATCTCAATTGTACCTTGTTGAGTCTTCTATGTTTTTTAAGGGTTACTATACCTATTATGCCCTATATTACACTAGCTGACCCGGCCACGCGTTGCTGTGGCTAAATAAATTAAAATTGCGACTATAATTTGAGATTTAAACTATCCTATCTCTCAAGTTGGATCGAACTGCACATGGTGTGCGAATTTTATTATAATCGGTTAAGTGGTTTAGGAGTCCATTGAGGACAAACATTGTGACACGAGATTTATATATATTAAGATATCTGCAATACATACCATAGGATTCATCATGTTGTGTCCATTCCGGGAATTGTCTTGGTAGATAGGTCCATTCCTTGACAGCCCGCTCATATCCATAGAATTTACGTTGTTAGTGCCTGCAGAACAAAAATGAACTGTAAGTAAAACATATTTATCTAGTGCCAACATAGTTTAATTTTTGTGAACTATTCTTCGAGCAAATATCTATAGAGCCACAGTCCCTAAGTGAAAGTAGTAAAAAAATGTCCGAGCGCCGTCATACATCCTACTAATATTATAAACGCGAAAGTTTGTGAGGATGGATGAATGGATGTATGGATGTTTGTTACTCTTTCACGCAAAAACTACTGAACGGATTTAGATGAAACTTTGCAATAATATAGCTTATATATCAGAATAACACATCCTACTAATATTATAAACGCGAAAGTTTGTGAGGATGGATGGATGGATGTTTGTTACTCTTTCACGCAAAAACTACTGAATGGATTGAGATGAAACTTTGCAATAATATAGGTTATGTATCAGAATAACACTTAGGCTATAAATTATAATGATATATTGCGTATGCGGGCGAAGCCGCGGGTAAAAACTAGTGACTTAAATATTTCCATGAAATAATAATCTATTATAAATTGAAGTGGCTTCCCGCCTCCGCCTTGTGTGTACGTGGGCGAGGGACGGCGAGGGTGTATACTGACCGATAGGCATGGGCTGGTGGTAGTTGAGGTTGGGCGCGGGCGGCGCGTACTGCGGCGGCGGCGTGGAGCCGTGCGACGACGTGCGCGAGCACGGCGAGCAGCCGCCGCCGCCGCCGCCTCCGCCGCGGTACCCCGGCGCCTTGCTCGCGTCCGCCTGCACACAACATGTTACTATATACACCCGCTTCACGCTCATTACTTTGTAGGAAACAAACAACATGAATAAACGCACTTTCCAACTAGTGGCTTAAACTCTCCCCATAACTACGTTCATGAGCTCGAATACCGCATGTGTTCAATAAAATGAAAAAAAATATGGCACCATACGATTTGCAGCGACAATGCATTTCCAAGCATTTTGTAGCGACAGCTGAATTATCAAAAGCTCCCCTAATATACATTTTTGCAACAAAATTATCATGATCATATTTGCATAGAGAAAACAAACAGCTAAGTTAGTGAAACCGAGGCGTACCTGCGGCGGCGGCAGCTCGACGCCGACGTTGTGGTGCGCGTCGCCGGCGCCCCACACGGTGGCCGCGCTCATGTTCAAGTCCTTGAACAGCGAGTACTCCTGCGCGCCGCCGCTGCTAGCGCTCGACTGTAACAACACGCAATAAGGCTCATTTTACAACTACTTTAGCCACAATTGATCAGGACTGGATGATAAAAGAGGCGATCGTAACAACTATAGTGAGGTTCAGAAAGCCTAATCAATACTGACCGATGGGGTGGTGTTGATGTGGAGGGCCGCAGAGGTGTTTAATGCGTTTTCTTCGTTCCACGTACTCGTGTTATCGGGACTTAGCTGCAATACAAATGGCAATAAATCAGTAAAATAAACAACAGATATTACACACTAGTCTGCGAAATATTCCGACGTAGTACAGAAGTAGAGGGGTCGTATGGTTCTTAAATGGAGGCCACACTGCGGGGTGTCCACCCAAGAGGTGATCATACGTTCTAAATAGAACCGCAAGACCGCATGTACGTATGCAAACTGCATACAATATACAACCCATCACATTAGAAAAATATATTGGGGAGGCGTATGTCTATCAGCGGTTGCTACGGCTGATCATGACGATGAAAGGTGTTGTCTATATCATATCGCATTTTTGGATAAAAATTATACGCAAACAACACCTCAATCGGGTTATTTTTGCGACGGCTGATATAAAGATTAGTTTTGTTCTGTTAAGTACTCTTAATCCTTCGTGGGTTGAGCAGGACCAGCGGTAGAGTAAGGGGCGCGCGCCCTTCGCCGGCCCTAACATACCTGCATGGTGCGGTCGGGCAGGCGGTGCTTGGTGTCGGGCTCGGGCTCGGCGGGCTTGGCGGGCGGCGAGGGCGAGCGCGCGCCCTTCACTGGCGAACCGCCCGCGCCGCTCGACGTCGCCTGTGACACCGCCTGCTAAAGAAACACAAAAATGTAGCCACGATTAAAGAACAGTGTCTAATATTGCTAGTTTTTTCAATCTTCGTTGTCGTCTTACACTTGCTGCGAAGTAATCAAAATCGGCCCACTCGTCTAAGAACCTAAGAAGTACGTCACGGGCAGATAGTAGAAACCAAGGTAGATAGCAGATTTAATTGCAATTCAAAGCGAGTGTGTGACGAACAATAGTATTTTGAGCAGTTACCTGTGAGTGCGGGCGCGGTTTGGCCTCTGCGGGCGCGGCGGCCGCGGCTGTGAGCTTGGCCGCGAAGGTGTGCGAGCGCGCGCCCACGATGGCGCCGGTGTACGACACTGCGCTGGACTTGGCCGCGGCCGTGGCCGCCGTCACCGTCACCGCGGCCGGCAGCGACGTCGGCACTCGCTTCTCCGATGATGTCACTGCTGCAATTTGTACGAAAACTTTTATTTTGTGAACATTGCTCTCACTGTCAGAAAAGATTTTTCAGTGAAACAGCTGAGCTTCATTTCTCTGTGTTATATGCTAACACTCGATACAATTTTTGATGTCGTCAATTCACAAGGAAGATTGCTAGCTTACAGCCAAGTGAGAGGCACCTATTTAATCAGTCTGTCCAGTAAGCGCCCTCTCGATCAATCCTATATTTTCCGTCTTGTACAATCTTCATCCCTTGCTTTGCGATATCGTCGTTTAAGCATCACGTTAATAAATAATAGAACCTGTCTCAACGTCCGTGAGTCTAAGTCCAGTGATATACTAACGGTGCGTGGCGGCGAGGCGCGGCGCGGCGGCGCGCGGCGCGGGCGTGTGCGCGTGCGCGGGCTTGGCGGCGGGCCGCGGGGCCGCGCGCACGCTCACCGCTACCGTCGGCGTAGACACCGTCTGCAATACAACACTCTCTGTTTACAAATCGCTCGCAGCAACTGTGCAGTTATATTATATTCATATGCGGACAGATATGCACACAAGTTTCAATGAGAATCTGAAGTAAAAATGTCTTGCTGGCAAATGACAAGATAGCGCCATCGAGAACTTTAACAGTTACAAAACTATGCAAAGTATAGCAATACCCTGTGATAAATATGTGATGACCGATGGGCGCATGAACAGTTACGTAGTGAACGTGGCGTTACCTTGGGCGGGGGTTGTTTGGGCTTGGCGGGCGCGGGCTGCGGCAGCGGCGCGGGCGGCTGCTTGGCGCGCGGCAGCAGCAGCGCGATGTCGGCCTCGGGGTCGCGGATCATGGCCGCGATCAGCATGCCCGCCTGCTTCGTCGCCTCCGCTGAGCCCCTGACATGACACAAACACGGTCAGTTACACACTAACACAATACCACATATTGTTTCCATATTTATTTGGAAGAGCATAATATTTTCCGGGATAAACAATATACTATCCTACCGTGTAAATGTAAAATATGTTTTTCAAATGTGCAACAGTGCATTGAGCTGTTGGTGGTTCTAGGTACGAAAACGCTCTGAAATGGTCAATGACAAAGTTTTTAAATAGATACCACATATCGGTAAGCGCAGTGTCCGTTCACAAGGTGTAAAGATGACCTGATTAGTGACAGTACGATCGCGCTGGATACAAGCAGCTTACAGTCAATCCTAAGGGAGGCTTATTGCCAACAAAAAATGTCCTACAGATAAAAAACGAACGATTGGTGGCAGCTCGGATCGCGTTGATGTTGCTGCCCGCGCAACCGATCACTCGCGAGGTCGCGTGAGATGTGTATCTGTAGTACGGTGCGCAACCTCACTCTCACTCACTTGATGGTGATGATCCTCTCGCCCTGGCCCTTGCTCTGCTTGTCGACCTCGATATGCGCGCCGGTGGCAGCTCGGATCGCGTTGATGTTGCTGCCCGCGCGTCCGATCACTCGCGAGATCGCGTGAGATGCCACGGATACTTTCTTGCAACTGTAAAAAATGTTAAGTTAGTTTACAAACGCACGACTAGAACATCGATACAGAATTTCTTGGATGCCACTTGATTTATCTTAATTTCAATTTCACACATTGTTTGATAGAAAGTAAAATGAAATCAAACATCACAGTTGATAGTTTTTGGCTTCAATTCTCGGGAACTCTACGTCGTATTCGTATCAATCTAATTCTGATTCTAGGTGAGTGACCACACCTTTAAATAAATCCCACTTGAGCTATTTTGTATATTTTTACATACGCTTGTTGGTGTCCTCGTATCCATAAAATCAATCAATATGATCACATTGAGGTTAGGGCTCGTACACATAAACACGATACGACGTCGCAACGTGCTACGATACGACGTCGTCGACGTTGAGCAAGCTACACCAAAATCCCAACAATAAAGAAGAAACTTACACCCATAAGATACAAAATACCTACATCAATGTTTTTTATATATGAATAACGAGAGTCATTTTTATCAAGAAATATAATGATGTGGAGTCGCTTGCTCATCGTAGATTTCCTCGATAATGAAATGAACCCACGCATTGTGAAACGATGTCGCGTCGTAGCAGGATACGGCGTCATATTATCATGTTTATGTGTACAAGCCCTTAAAATGAACCAGTGAAGCAAGAGCTCCAGTGTTCTTACCCAGGCTCGAGCGTAGAGAGCGTCTGTACGCTGGACTTGCGCACGACTTCCTTCCAGCCCTCCTCGCGGCGGCCGCCGACGCAGCCGCCTTTTGGCGACGTGGCTTTGGGGTCTACCTCCCACCTGCGAGCAAAATACAACCTTATTCACAGACCTTTTGAATACAGCTTTCTACAACTGATTTCCAATACTTTGTTGGATTACATAAAAGGAGTCTGGAGTTCAACTCCAGAATGTAATGTCTATTTTATTGAAATTCAATGAAGTCTTAAATGTAATCGTTTTTAAAAATGTTTTAACTCAAATTTGGAAAATCTATAGTGATGTACGAAGTTGCTCATTTCGAAGGAAGTAAAGAGTTGAGCGAGACAAACATTTAGTGAATAAGTATTCGTTTGGTGATATTTCTCTGATGTTTATTTTTGTGTCATAATCATCGACACCATGAAAACTATTATCAGACGGGCGTATACCTTCCTTATTGCTTTCCAAAAAGGTGGAAACAACCTACAATACGAATATCCCGACAGTCTTTGTTAAGTCATAATATAACGAATCGGTGTTTTTGTGTAAGGATTTAACTTTTGTTAATATGATTAATTCGACAAGTAATTATTAATACTAGTAGCAAAATAATATTACCAAATAAACATGCAGTAAAATATCTAAACTATGAAAAAGGTGTAAGTAAATGAAAACATCAATTAGCAGCACATGCAAACTGTATCTACTCTACAACCTAGACACTTTACATCATCCCCCAGTTTTCTAGCTCTATAAGGAACGTTGTCAGAGTTTCCACCAAAAAGCAGGGGCCACACATTGGCTATGTTGGCTTTAGTCTTGGTTACACTCCAATGTGTGGATCGATCTTGGACGCTAACCGAACAATAATAAAATTGTCTCTGTCTGGCTATTCAATTCGTAGCTTGGACGCAAGTCACCGTCCAATGTGTGGCCCGGCATCATAAGGGGAAAATGAACATGCAACATTTCTCTCCGACAAGGCACCTTTACGATGAAGATTTTTTTTTAATAATTCGGTTTAATACAAAGGCTATGTATACGTGGTCCAACAAGTGTGATGTTTTGAATAAAAATAAATGCATCTGATGAGATCGAATTAATGTTTGAAATTCGGCACCCTTCATTTTTAACGGACTTCAAAAAATGAAGTTCTCGAATTCGACTGTATGTTTTTTTTTATTATGTTACGCGATTACTCCGCCAATTTATCAGCCGATTTTGATGATTCTTTTTTTGCTTGTTAGATCATATTTCAGAGGTTAAATTTTACCATTTAAATTTTAGCGAATTCAGCTGTCGTTTTTGATAAATCAACCAATTATGTGAAAATTACTACGTCGATGATACATTGATCCGTGTGAACTTCTTTACACGGCTGAAGTGGGTTATGCCATTTTTGGCGAAAATTAATGATGCAGTATTTGTTCGGGATAGAGAACCCCTACAACAAATTGAATGTTTCCTGAATGTTCGTGACTGTGAATGTTTTCGTTACATAATCAAAACTTACTGGTTGCTGTGAGATTTTTTATTTTTGTCGGTGGTATCGAAATCGTCTTTGTCCACATTGAGCCTAGTGGATTCGAACACTTGACTCTTTCGAGAGTTATTCCCGTATTTAGTATTCTGTATCGTAACACTCTTAGGGTAATCCTCTTCGGGTTTTCTGTAAGAACAATGTTTTATTTTAACACCCTCTCTTTCTGGTCCCAATTTGAAACACCAATCCATTTTTGCCGCTAACCATAAAGGCTAGCGATACCTACTTCATACGAATTTCCCCTAATATTTAATTATTTAATTGAACAATTTGACCATCATGACCAAATATTATATCATGCAAATAAACAAAGAAATAAAATAGGCGCCCTCTCCTTGTAAATCTTTTGATAAAAAGCATTAACCATTCAGTTAACTTTAAATTAGCAAAAAGTTTTACGAGCGAAACCAAAACCAATTTTCGACTCAAATTCATTGTAGGGATATTATGGACCCCGCTAACAATTTAATTTGTTCTTGTATTATTAACATGCGAAATTAGAAAAAATAACAAAATTCAGCATCTATTAGATCAATGTAATTACCAAGCACACAGGAAATATACATATGTCTAAAATACCGAAATGCGCTGTTATATCGATCAAAACATCAGAAATCGGCAAACATCTTGAACAATCATTTATGTATGAAGTTAAAACAAAAGCTAGTACACAGATAATTACGTTTTTGATGGTATTTTCTGTGCAAGAACAGTTTCCATTGTTATTTAGTTTATACTGATGCAACTAATGACAAACAGCTCATTTCAGTAACTATACCATCACCCCTACGGAAAATATTTCAAATCACACAAGCAGTGTACTTTAGATATTATATACAATAGTTTATATAAATTAAAAGCCGTGGTGGTCAAGAGGTAGTGACACCCGCCTTACAACCGTGAGGTCGTGGGTTCAAATTCCCGGTCCGGTACCAATGAGTTCTTTGGAATTTATGTACGGAAATTCACACCACTGGCTTTTCGGTGAAGGAAAACATCGTGAGGCAACCTGCATACGTCCGTAGAAGAAATTCGATGGCGTATGTGAATCCACCAATCTGCACTGGGCCAGCGTGGTGGATATGGCCCAGTCACCCTTCGTGGGTAGGCCTACGTCCTGCAGTGGACTATTAAAAGGCTGGTACTGTACAGTTCATATAAAACTACGTAAAAATATAACTAAAAGAAAACCAGAGAAGCCGATTTTTGTTCAATATACACCTTGCACATCAAAATTTGACTTATCGTTCAAACTTTTAATTATATCGAAATTAGAAACAGACAAACAAACTTAAATTACTAAGAAGTCTCCACACTAAAGCCCAACCGCATTCATACGGAAAAATTGCTTAAACGACAGACATATTTCAGTCCTAGAATATCTTAAAATTCAGCCACAATCAAAAGTACTTTTCCATATATTTGAATGAAGATTTAGTATGCAACAATTGACTTTATTATTTTATACTACGGGACTAATCGCGCACTAAAATTACGAGATAAATAAATACCTCCTCATCCCGACGTTTCGGCCGAGTTGCAACGACCGTGGTCACGGGTAGACTGGAATGTAGAACAGCTGGTACCGCCAATTCAATTTGAACTTGAAAAATTGTCATTACGACACACAACACTGACGGTATCTAACAAAGTCCTTCTACCTACACTACGCGATTTGCATTTGTTGACAACAGGATTCCACGACGCCGATAACTTAAATCCATCCTCCCGGTTGAAATTCTTATGTTTTTTGATTTCCACCGCTTCACGAACTATTCTTGAAAAATAGTGTCGATCCGTGCGCTTTGCGCTTTGGCCACCGACTGCAAATGGCGCGGATGATGGTGTGAAGTTGCGTGTAGGTATCTGTCTGTGTGCGTGGGCTTCCTGTAAACTGTGTGTGCCAAGGAGCCATCGGACCTCGCCATCACCTTGACGTCTAAGAATGGCAAAGTTTTCTCCACCTCCATCTCATAAGTGAACTTAATGTTAGGATGAATAGAGTTGAGATAATCCACAAACTGGTCAACCCCTTCTTTGTCTGCCTTCATTACGCAGAATACGTCATCCACATACCTCTTCCAAACCTTTATCGCAGCTGATTGTAAATTTATGGACTTTTCAAAATGTTCCATCCAGATGTTTGCCATTACCGATGCCAGCGGGCTCCCCATGGCAACACCATAAATCTGGAGGTAGTGCTGTCCACGATAAAGAAAGAAACTACCTTCAAGACAGTTCCTCAGCGGTATCATTCATCAAAAGTTTTCTGAGATGTAGTTCTCTTTTAACAATTCTCTGATCACTTCGAGACACTCCTTTACCGGAACTTTGGTGAACAAAGATTCCACATCATAGCTCACCATAATGTCATCTGGTTCCAGATTTAGGCTCTCAATGATTTCGACAAAATGACGGGAATCCTTCACGAAAGACGAGGTCCTACCTACCAATGGCTGTAATCCGACGCCACATACGAGGGGTGATCCAAAAGTAATGATAATCAATAACAAACACAATGAATAAAATAAAAAATAAAAATTTATTTCTCAACATAGTCTCCTAGCAAGTCTATACATTTAGTCCATCTCTTTTCTAAACCTAAAATTCCCTTAGAAAAAAAATCTTTATCTTGACTCTCAAAAAAGTCCTCAACCGCGGCCATCACGTCGCTATCATCGTCAAATTTCTTGCCTCGGAGATGTTCCTTGAGTCGTGGAAAGAGATAAACGTCACTGGGGGCTAGATCTGGTGAATAGGGGGGGTGATCCACCAGCTCAAAGCCCGCTTCCTGAATGGCAGCCATGGCAATTGCAGCTTTGTGAACCGGTGCGTTGTCTTGATGGAACAGCACTCCAGCCCGCAGTTTGCCTCGCCTTTTCTCCTTAATAGCCTCCCGCAATCTTCTTATTTGTTCTACATAGTAGGAGCCTGTAATAGTGGCCCCCTTTTCCAAGTAGTCCACCATGATTATTCCTTCAGCGTCCCTAAAAACAGACGCCATAACCTTCCCTGCTGAGCTTGACACTTTGAATTTCTTCGGCGTCGGTTCATCGGATCGTTTCCATGTCATCGATTGTTGTTTTGTTTCAGGATCAAAATGGTGGATCCAGGTCTCGTCCATGGTCACAAAACGTGACAAAAAATTATCCTTGTCTGCCTGAAAATTTTCGAGATTTGCTCTTGACATGTCGACTCGTTTCTTCTTTTGCTCGTCGTTTAACATTTTCGGTACCCAACGCGCGGAGACCTTTCTCATATGCAATTCGTTCGCAAGGATTCTTTGAATGCTGCCATATGAGATCCCTGTGACCTCAGCTACATGCCTGATAGTCACTCTTCGATCTTCCAATACAACTTCTTCAACTTTTTTCACATTTTCTTCAGTGAGGGACGTCGATGGGCGTCCTTCGCGGTGTTCGTCTTCCGTCGATGTTCTTCCCAGCTTAAACTCCTTAGCCCAGCGTGCAACTGTGGAATATGGAGGAGAAGAGTCCCCTAATGTTTCCACCAAGCCGCTATGTATGTCTTTGGTAGACATTTTTTTCAAGCAGAGGTATTTAATGACAGCTCTGATTTCGTGTTTTTCCATTTTGATGTTCACTCCTTGACAGTCCGTATTCAAATGAATGTAGCTCCCGGGAATCGTGGCCTATTTATATGATTTTTTTTTCCTGAACTAGTTGGTAATTGAGCAAGTGACTGATATTTTTTTTGTATTTTTGTGTGCAGTAGAAATAACTGATTATCATTACTATTGGATCACCCCTCGTACTTCGCCAAATAGTAGGTAGGCGAGTCTATCTGACTTACAATAGGTCGTAAAGGCGTGTCAATTTTATGAATTTTTGGTAACCCATACAATTTCGGAGATTGAACAAACCTTGGTCTGTGTAATCTTTCGAAAACGTCTTCCGTGAAAAGCTCCTTGAAATCTTTTATTACGGCTCGAATGCGACGAGTCACTCTGGCAGTAGGATTATATGATACCGGTTTATAAATGCTGGTATCACTCAACAAGCTCCGTAGTTTTAAATCGTAATCAACAGAGTTCATTATTACGGTGGCGTTTCCTTTGTCGGCCTTTAGCACTAAAACTTCCTCGTTCTCACGAATCTTTTTTAGAGCTAGACGCTCTTCCGGCGTAACATTACTCCTAGGTGGCTTTGCTTTACGCAGTATTCGCGAAACATCTTGTCTAAGCGATTCAGCATCAGTAGACGGGACTTTGTTTCGTAATATTGCTTCTTCCACACTACAAATTACCTTTTCATACGGAACCCGTTTGGGTGTAAATGCAAAATTCATCCCTTTTGCCAGAACACTCTGTGTTGGATCATCTAACGGATTCTAACATAATGCTCGATAAATTTACCACTATATCTTTATCTAACAATTGACTTATTTCGCGTTTTCAGGGTACAATAATTACAAGTACAATGATATACCTCAATATGTCTGTCATTTAAATAATCATCGCGTTGTTCATACAAGTTCTGAGTTCAGTGTAAATAACAAATAGCGAATGCTCGGCCGAGGCCTATTCTGTCTTGCTCTGTTATTATCTGGGCAGACAAAGACAGAAGTAAGTCTCAGTCGAGCATTCGGGCAGTTAGTGTAGGGCTATAGGAAAATCCACTGCTAAGGAGGTGAGATGTTCGGGAAAACAATCACGGAAGGTGGAACACATATCACCATAGGGGGAACAGGGTTAAAAAGTACCTAAAAACATCACGTGTCTAATGGACGATCCCCAAATTGGCTAGCAGCCCGCATTACTCCATAGCAAAGGTGGTAGGCACTTGTCCCGTTATACTAACTTGTCCTTTTTGTCCGCGGGCCGGCGGTCGGGCGGCGGCGCGGGCTTGGCGGGGGTAGCGGGGGGCGAGCTCGGCGCCACGTTCTCTTTCTCCTGTTTCTTGTCCGGTTTGGGCGTCGATTCCTTCTCGGCTTTAGGCTCGAGCTTAGGTTTAGGCTGTGGAAGAAAGGAACCTTCAACATTGCACTCACTTGCGCTTTAGGACTCGCGCTTGTGTTCGCTTCTCGCCTCATATTCGAGGTATACATTGTGGCCAATTATGAAGGCACCATCCTAAATTTAATAGCAATTTAGAATATTCTTCCACTTTCAAATGTATAGTGAAAAACAAACACCAACATTTAAAATTGCTATTAAATTTAGGATAGCGCCTTCATAATTGGCCACATTGAAGCGGCCTGCAGCCGCGAGTTAGCGATACCAATCACAGCGGTCGAAATGGTTAAATTAAAACTGGTGATTGGTGTCTGGCTGGACCGTCTTGAACCACGGTGTGCGGGGATCGTTTAAATCTTTACTAATATTAAAAATCCGAAAGTGTGTGGTGTCTTACTCTTTCATGCAGCAACATACAGATTTTATTTTTGGCATGATTATAGTTCAAGGTTGAAGCGTAAAATAGACCATTTTTATCCCGGGAAAATTCCTACAAGTAGTGCAAGGAAAAAAAATTGGTTGGCTGTAAATTCAAACGCTTAGGGCGATCATGGCAGCATCTAAGTGGAAGTAATAATGAGTGTACCTTATCAGGTTTATCAGGTTGCTTCCGCGTGGGCGCGGCGGGCTGCGGCGGCGGAGATTTCTCCTCTTTCTTCTTCTTCTTCACCTTCGCGCTCTGCGCCGGCGGCGCTTTCACGTCAGAGGAAGAGCATGAGCCCTGAGGAATTACACAAACGATTAGTCGACTACGTAGTGTTACTTTGGACATACATGATGTAATTCGATAACGTGCAACACACACTTATTACGACGCTAAAAGCCGCCCGATTTTATTTCATTCAAAATAGATTTGAATTTGAACAATAATAATTGCTTTAGGCAATAAGGCCGCCATTTAGAAACTTTGTGTGTTTTGTCTATGTAATTATAATTTTTTTTAATTTTGTTATTTAATAAAAAGTTGTTTATCTATCTTTCTGTCTGATGATAAGCAGAGATGCAACCCAGGGTGGACTATGTGAATACTCGCCCAGTCCCGTTTCACTGAATATCTTGTGATAATACCAATGTACGGGTTTGCACTCGCGCTACACTGTGTCGTCTTATATCTAGTGATGTCGGTGTGTACGGGTGGGTGCCTGTGTACAGCCGTAGTCTCGCTGTGTACGCGTAACGAACGTGTGATATGTGTGTAGAGTTGGCGTCGATGCCGGAGTCGCCCTCCTCCTTGGCGGCGGGCTCGTCGTCGCCGTCGCCGCCCTCGGAGCACTCGCCGAGCGCGGTCTCACTATATATCACGTGACGTGTGTACCTGAGAGTTGGCGTCGATGCCGGAGTCGCCCTCCTCCTTGGCGGCGGGCTCGTCGTCGCCGTCGCCGCCCTCGGAGCACTCGCCGAGCGCGGTCTCACTATATATCACGTGACGTGTGTACCTGAGAGTTGGCGTCGATGCCGGAGTCGCCCTCCTCCTTGGCGGCGGGCTCGTCGTCGCCGTCGCCGCCCTCGGAGCACTCGCCGAGCGCGGTCTCACTATATATCACGTGACGTGTGTACCTGAGAGTTGGCGTCGATGCCGGAGTCGCCCTCCTCCTTGGCGGCGGGCTCGTCGTCGCCGTCGCCGCCCTCGGAGCACTCGCCGAGCCCCTTCTCGCTGTATATCGAGTTCTTGTCGTTCTCCGCAACCAGCTTGCGTTTCTCCTCCTGTACGCAAATAGGTACAATTCAAATCAAAGTGTACAAATGGCCGATTTAATTCAAAAGGGCTACACTATCCAAAATATTTCTATAAATGGTGAGTGTCTTTTTCTCCCATTATATGTATAATTAACACATATACACGGAATTTGAGAAAAAAACTCGAATGATTATGATTTGTGGCCCCTTTCCACTTAACGAAATATAACGGCTTAATTTCACACCATGTTTATCTGTTTTGGGTTTAGAAAGTAAATAACTTTATAACTACATATCAGATTCAATAAAACAAGTTCGTGCCACAAAACAAACTAAACAAAAAAACATACTGAAAATAATACTTATCTGGGAAGTTCTGTAAATAAAATCGGTAACAGGTGGAACTTCCAGACGCCCAGTAAAGTCGCAGATACCCAGTCTCGAGAGGTCACTCTAGCCTAAACCATTCTAAGCTTGATAAGAATATTCTAGAATACTGACCTCTCTTTAACCCACACTTCCACGTGTTTTTCAGCAGGGGTCAATTTTAAGTTCTTTATAGGCAGATATAGGCAGAATCTTTGACGCTCATATAACATCAGCGCGAAGAGCTTTCGCGTAGCTTGTAGCTAACTCACAGCCGCTGAGAAGTTTGATTCGACCTATACTCATAATTTCACCAGCTGCTTGACTTCGCCACCTGTTCAAAGAGTGTGCATATACCTCCATACTGACCTTGCTGACCTTTTTCTCTATCTTCTTCTTCCGTTCGCGGCGACGCGCGGAGGTCCGCCGGCGGCTGTCCTTGCTACACCATTCCGTGTCTAATTCCTGTAGCAATATGGTCGCGCTTTTGTTGGCTGACCCAATCCTGACTGAAGCTTACATAACAGCTTCGCGAGTAGCTAACCTCACAGCCCCCAAGATGTTTCATTGGGCCTTATGATTTTACCAGCTAGCTGCTTGACTTCGCCACCTATTCAAAGAGTAAATAAAATAAAAAGTGTGCATATACCTCCATACTGACCTCGGTGACTTTCTTCTCCATCTTCTTCTTCTTCTTCCGCTCGCGGCGGCGCGCGGCGGCCTGCCGGCGGCTTTCCTCGCGGCAGCGCTCTGCGTCTAACTCCTCGAGCAATATGGTCGCGTTTTGGTTGGCGCGGGCGGCTTGCGTCTCTTTCGCCGCTCGGATCACTCGGACGCACTCTTGGCATTTCTCGAGTAGCTCTTTGTCCGATATGGTGCATATGTACCTGTCAGAGAAATATATAGCCTTAGTTATAAGGTAAGTGCGTATAAAACGGATCGCCCAGTGTCCGACTTTCTACGCCGCCTGAAGGCCTATGATATGGCTAAAACTACTAGGGCCCTCAATTTAACGTGTCACTTGAGCCACGGCAGTGCACAGTTGTAAATTCCCCCAGCAGTCACCTACACAAAGACTGAGGGTACCAAACGTTGCTTAATTTCGGTGATCGCTAAGAAACATCTAGTCAAACTAAGCTACGAGTCTACGGGTACAAAAAAAAACTTAAAGATTTTACTAATTAAATTCTAAATTGGAACAGTACCAACAAAATCTGAGGCTTTGAATCTAAGAGCCAAAATATATGAATTATAGATTTTAAAAAATTATATACATTGAGTAAATGTCTTGTGAAAGTAATATTTGTACGTCATGGAAAGGTATTTACTAACCTCGTCATTTCCTGGTCGGAGGGGAACTGCGTGACTACACCGACCATCCATTTGACCACTTTGGTGTGGCCTTTACGGAAGGCGGCCATCAGGCAAGATACCTGCAAATAGAAGAAGTTTTAGTCGATACTATCAACAAGAGATACACAATAATGAAAAAAAAAAAATATGCACGAAAATAATATCTATAAAGTTGTCTTGCTATATGAATCTTGCAGTAATGGATAGCAGTTGTTTTCGCTACTCATATCACCTTATTTTCTTTTTATAACGCCTGCGCACAACATCTCGCTAACGCAACATTTTAGAAGATAGGGTGGGGATGCTTTGTAATATGAACCCTACCACAGCGGAAATAGAAGCTGTTATAGGTCAGCAAGTTACCTTTCTATTGTCCTGTGAGTCGATGTCCGCGCCGGCCGCGTACAGCATCTCGACGACTGCGAGGTGGCCGCCGTTCGCGGCGAGCCACAGGGGGGAGTTGCCTTTCTTGTTCTTCACTTCTACCGCTGCCCGCCTGTACACATACTGAGGTTAAACACTAATTCATTGCAAACCTGCGGTGGTGTACACACTAGACAAGTCTGTTGCAGTGAGTCTGAATTTTCAAAGGTGCGGTGCGATGTTTTCAAGCCCCAAAAACTGCCACGTACGGTACGTACATAGGTAAGGTCAATGATCGTTGCCAATGCATGATGATACTAAATATCACGCACCATAGGCAGCTTCAACAAAGTAGACGGACAAAACAATCGAATGGTACCTCTGCAGCAGCGTCGGCTCCCTTGTTAACACCACTATGGTGAGAGTACCAAGCTGACAGGAACAAACGAAGGTTACCTCTGCAGCAGTAGCTCGACGAACTTGGTGTGTCCCTTGTCGGCGGCTATAGTGAGCGCCGTGTCTCGGGAGGAAGGTACGGGAGGGGCGTTGACGTCGGCTCCCTTGTCGAGCAGCACCCGCCCGACCTCCACGTAGCCGCCGCTGGCCGCCTCCATGAGCGGCGTGAGGCCGGTCTTGGCGCGGTGCTCCACGTTCGCCTTGCGGTCCAGGAGTAAGCTCACCACCTCGTGCCGACCTGAGGACATTGACAAAGTATGTAATTGGTGCTAGGACTGGTTACCAAGATTCAAGGCCAATGACAAGAAACACTAGGGGCAAGAGTACAAAATTAATAATGCATATTGCAATCAACAAAAGATTTTTTTTAGGTCAAAGTATAATGCTACAATTAAGTCTGTATCCACGAGAGATGGAACATATAGATGAGAGTCACAGTGTAAACAAATCTACTAATAAAATCACTTCCACTTAACGTTTTCTTCGGATCTACCTATACATCTCATCTGCTAGACATGAACCAGGTAAATGCAAGTCGCTGGAGAGACTTACGACGGATAACATTGATCACCACGTAAATTGAAGGGACAGCTTGGAGCCTAACAATACCTTGGAAGCAGGCGAGCGTGAGAGCGGTGTTGCGGTTGGTCTCTATCTGCGCGTTGATGTCGGAGCCGCAGTCGAGCAGCAGCCGCACGGCCGCCGTGTGCCCGTTCATCGCCGCCAACATTAGGGGGGAAATGCCCAGCTTAGAGCCAGTGCGGGAGTTGATTTCCGCCTGTAAACACGAACACAAACATTTTCAAATATCTTACAAGTGAAACTGTACCAATGATTCGAAAATGTAGGCCTACTTCACCCCTCCGAAGCTTTTATGTAGATTTAGCATTATGTTACTACTATTTATGAATTTATATTACTATTTATGCATCCTAAACAATTTGGATACAGGGCTCATCTAAATACTCCTACAAACAATGCCGGCGGTCATGCCGTCGACATCCACGTGACTGAGCGGCTCTGCGACCACCAGCGCCAAGTGCCGGTGGCCTGATTATCTGGCGACTACTCACGCGGCAAAAACCGACTTGTGCCGCTGGGACAGTGTGTAGAAAGCTTAAGGCAAGCTACGCCAGCGTAAAGAGTGTAAAGGGGCTTTCCATTAATGAAGCTGGAAACATACTATCGGACGCGGCTGACGGACGCGACTGACAGCCGCGACTTAGCAGTGTGCACAGTCTTAAAACATCCGGTGTGCCAGATCTCTCTCGGACGTCCGAACGCTCAAGGTCAGCACAAAGTGACGTCCGCGACTGATGTCCGATAGTGTGCATTGCTCAGTGTACATTCATTATCTAGATACCTATCAGTCGCGGCCGTCAGCCGCGTTCGATAGTATGTTTCCAGCTTAAAACAGTTTTAATAACATTCACCACGCCTTTTATCAATCCGGACCTAACTATAGACTATGACCACTAGGGATGTGCATCCACTAGGGATGTTCGGATTGTGAATCCTACAAAGAGCCAGTACCTGGTGCGTGAGCAGCAAGCGGATGATGTTGACGTATCCGCCGGAGGCCGCCAGCGAGAGCGGCGTGTAGTCGGACACGTTTCGGTGCTCCTTGTTGGCGCCGCGCGACAGGATCAGCTCCACCACCTCGTAGCGCCCGCCGCTGCACGCCAGCGACAGCGGCGTGTCCTGCAACACCATTTCATCAATCACACGCACGGAACTCATCAGTTATAAATACAAATTACCGCGAAGAAAACTACAGCATTACAGAAAAAAGAATTGGCATTGATTGGCCTTTCGGAAGATAAAATCGACTGGTTACAGATTTGTTGAAACATTATCTCAATCTCACTAAACTAAACTAAAATTACCCAATATTTCTCTATCCAAATGTATTCGCGTGTCTGTTGAACGTGCATTTAAAAGTTAGATACGGACGAGATACGACACTGGGAGGCTGAAACGTTCTTGTCGCGGAGAAGGTAGAGACAGTGTGGATGTTACCTTGGTGCGCTCGGACTGCGCCTCGATGTCGGCGCCGTGGTTGAGCAGGATCTCGACGATCTTCTCGTGGCCCGCCGTGGCGGCCAGGATCAGCGGCGTGAACCCCTTCTTGTCGCGGTGCTCGATGTCCGCGCCGCGAGACAGTAGGAGCTGCGAATAACATCAGCCATCAATAAAGAAATAGCGTAACACTGAGATAATAGTAAAAGATCTGAGTGGTTGCTTCAGATCTCACCCCACACCTCACTCCCTCGAGTTTGGACAATGAAGGGCTTACTAAGATCTCGCGTGATCGTTTATCGGTCTAGAGTTTAGACCGACAAATAATCTCCGGGAGGCGGTGACATACCGCTAAGAGCGAGTTATTTCAATCTAAGTCTCCCCATCGCTGGGTAAAGGCCTCATTTCCACGATCGTCGGTTCTTGTGCTCCAATATAGATTGTATACATGCAGTTCGTCACGTCAACGTCGCTAAATTCAGATCAAATTTAATTTAACTGGAACTGGAAGGTTACCCTGGTCAGGTTAGAAAAGAACGTTAGAAGGTAGATTTCATCTTCCATCTAGTGTTCCACTCTGTTGTTGTCGTCCGAATAAGGTAGTAGACTGGTATTCAATTTGAATGAATTGTGAAATTAAATATGATGTAAACTGAAAACATAATTGAAATTGGCTTATCAAGTTCAGAGATCACTTTTAAAGATTTTGGTCCAGATAAAGAGGGAATGTCTTCTCTCTTTCTCACAAAGCATAACATTGTATGATGTGGCACTTGTGGGCAGCAACGTCATAGTCTACTATAGGGCGCTGTCTGTCTAGCAAGAAAATAAATATGCTTGTAACTTCTTTACTTTTAAGTTGATTTTAATTTTGTATTAGATAATCGGCTTTGTTTATGGTTAGCTGTTACAAGAGGATATCAAAAAAATAATTATTGTCAATTAGCCTATAGTCGCGTTGTGTTTATCGGTGTGGTAGAAATATAGTACATACCTCGACGAGGTCCTCGTGTCCGCCGGCGCAGGCGAGCGTGAGCGCGGTGTCGTGGTTGGAGTCTGTCTCGCCGTCCACATCCATGGCGGAGTAGGCGGCGGGGGCCGCGGCCGCCGCGCCACCCGCCTCGCCGCCCGCGCGCCGCGCCGTCAGCCGGCTCTGCGCCCGCAGCTACACCACAATACACGCTATGTTATAGCCACATGGCTTATATTGCTATACCACGCTCTCAACTTGCTGGCAAATAGCACATGTTATTTCCTATCTAGATGAAAGGGTTGCCTGTAAGAGATTGCTATAAGCAATAAGGCCGCCCTTTGTTGCTCTAATTTTAAGTTTGTTTTTTCCTTCCTGTGTATTTTTCTGTATTCTGTGTTAACAATAAAAGTGTTAATTCATTCATTCACATCTAGGGAATATTCGGAGTGTATGAAACTCTCACATCTAGGGGACATTCGGAGTGTATGAAACTCGCACATCTAGGGGACATTCGGAGTGTATGAAACTCGCACATCTAGGGGACATTCGGAGTGTATGAAACTCTCTAACCTAGGGGACATTCGGAGTGTATGAAACTATCACATTTAGGGGACATTCGGAGTTTATGAAACTATCACATCTAGGGGACATTAGGAGTGTATGAAACTCTTACATATAGGGGACATTCGGAGTGTATGAAACTCTCACATCTAGGGGACATTAGGAGAGTATGAAACTCTCACATCTAGGGAACATTCGCAGTGTATGAAACTCTCACATCTAGGGGACATTCGGAGTGTATGAAACTCTCACATATAGGGGACATTAGGAGTGTATGAAACTCTCACGTCTAGGGAACATTCGGAGCATATGATACTCTCACATCTAGGGGACATTAGGAGTGTATGAAACTCTCACATCTAGGGGACATTCGGAGTGTATGAAACTCTCACATCTAGGGAACATTAGGAGTGTATGAAACTCTCATATCTAGGGAACATTCAGAGTGTATGAAACTCTCACATCTAGGGGACATTCGGAGTGTATGAAACTCTCACATATAGGGGACATTAGTAGTGTATGAAACTCTCACATCCAGGGGACATTAGGAGTGTATGAAACTCTCACATCTAGGGGACATTCGGAGTGTATGAAACTCTCACATCTAGGGGACATTCGGAATGTATGAAACTCTCACGTCTAGGGGACAGAGTGTATGAAACTCTCACATCTAGGAGACATTTGGAATGTATGTAGACTCTTCGAAATAGCAAACCCAACCTTTTCATAACATTTACCACACTAGAATATTATAAATTCGAAAGTTTGTTGGTTTCTTCTTCTTTCACGCCGCAACGGAGCAACGGATTAACTTGAATTTCGGCATAGATATAGTTCAAAGGCCGGAAAGTGACATAGGCAACTTTTTATCCCAGAAAAATAAAAGATTCCTGTGGGATAGCACATAAGTCAAAAAACCACACGGGCGGAGCCGCGGGCAAAAGCTAGTACCTTTATAATACCTTTTTTTATTAATTGCTCATGTTATCTTTCACACAGTTCATTCATACTTTTTCGGTCGTCTTTTACCGCTACAATCATTCAATCTCATCATCCTCCCCTCTATTAGTAAACGATTAAATATGAATGACATGAACAGGATCACTCTCAAAAACAAATAACTACTGTAATGTAGATATACATTTGAAAGCCAGCTATATTATCTGTAAAACTGTGCCTAGTTACTGTATGTACGTCTGCAATAAGATAAATAGCAACAAACATGTAATCCAACAGAATGTTAAAGGCCTGATGACACCTACCGAGCAGAGTAGCGAGCGAGACAGTACCCCCCGTCTGAGCGATAGGTATTTATAAACACACAGTCTAGTGCTCGGTCTAGCAACAGGTCGAGACAATCACTCGGACGGATCCCATTCTGCTTAATGGACCGAGTACCCTCCCCTCTCTTCTTCGCACTGTTTCGCTCACTCACTCCGTGGATAAGGGGCTCTATTTTTGAATTTCGAACGGCTTGGAACGTATACGGAACTTTGACAGATTGTATGGAGAGTCGCTAGATATATACGGAACTTTGCGGATACTCCATACAAGTTCCGTATACGTCATAACCGTTCCAAACACAAACAAAGATCCCACACGCGCACTCGGCGACCACTCGCCACTCGATGCGTACAGGTACACGTTCCTTTTTCCCGCAAATTTTTACTGAACTGACTGATTATCTCGCCGCGATTTAAAAAATAAGTGCAAACACTCACTCGGCCACATCACTGTCTCGGCCCCCTGACAGTTTGCTGTCAAGCCTTTGTAATCGGTAGGTGTAATCAGGCTCTACCATTTAAAGATTTTCAGATGTATATACCCAGCTTGATTTAGAAAGGAACTCTGCTAATGAGTTTTTAATTTTGATTAACAGTAAAACACGATATAATAAACGAGTAAATAGTATGATTAAAGGTTAAAACGATATAGCCACCGTCAAAAGCAACTTTTTCTTATGAAACGCAATCATTCTCCAATTTAATTTGAACAAAAGTAATTCTACGCTTTTTGCGTCTCCGTGGTTTACAATCAAGACATTAGAATCCGAAATTCAAGATTAATAAATGCTTTCTGATTAAGCTCAGAGGGGTTAGTCCAGGTATACACGTAAATTGAAACTACGGCTGTTTCCGTATGGCTCTATATATTTTTGTACAGCGCCCCTGGCGGAAAAAGGAAGAACTAACCAAAATGTATGGAGCCACACGAACGCGAAAGTTTTAACTATGCAAAACCTGGATTAGGGGTTCAGAACAAAGGAGCTTTTTCTGACGGCAGCTTTTTCTAACTTAAACTTTATAAAAGCCTTCAGAACTGTTCTCCTTGCTGACAAACTCTGTTAGCATTAAATTGTCAGCAAAAGTGAAGATTAACAGGTCCAAAGACTTTAATAAAATGCAAGTTATCCTCATGCATTCCATACTGGCCAGTATTAAATAAAACACATAAAATCGACGATATTAAAAAGTAATGGATGTTATTGTATGAACTGGAAAAGTGAAGAACCTCCGCCAATAGGAGAGTATTTCTTCGTTTCAGAACCCTAGTATATAAATAGGTATACTAAGCGCCACACAAATCGGCGGATGGAAAGTTATGCGCAGAACGCGGCGCAAAAGCCGAAATATATGTATGCGCGATGGTATGCCAGAGAGACGAGACGCCGGGGCCCCGCCCGCCAATCTCGTGCCTCCCGCGCGCTCCCTACGCCCATGATCACCACTATGACACGCGGCGACGGAATTTTGCACACATGCGCAATAATTAGCGAATCACGGCGAAGTGTCATCTGCGGCTGACTTCTCATCCGCCGATTTGTGTGACGCTTAGTATTCGTCCATTTCTTTTATCGTCGTTCAAGTAGTTATTAAGTTAGATGAGACAACACATTGTAGTCAATTTTAAAGCGCCATAAAATGTCTGGATGTAATTATCCATACAAGTATATATTTATAAAAATATGTTTATGTAGTTTATCAGTCTCTGGCAGCCAAATTACAAGCTTTACCAAGCAAGGTTAGTTTTGGGTCAGAGACCTTGTGTAAAATGTCCCTTAATATTTGTTTATTTATTAGGTAGCCGCATAAACAGCAATATTTTCTTGTACTGTAGTGTACTCTTTTTTTGTGACTGCGTCATTCAAATACCGCATGATTGAGACATTTTTACGCGCCTTTTATTATACTTAAGCATTATATCTGTTATCGCATACGAAGCCATACGAGCTCATTTACGCATTTTAATGAATGTCTTCTCTGAGGACTCTCTTTGTATCTGAACCAAACTTTACTGAGGTCATTTGTCTGATTTTTTGGTTTCGTATTCGATAAAAACTTAATACTAGCCAGTGTTAAAACACATAAAACAAAAGACAAAGGGAAGGGTTGGTGATGGTTAGTCTGCGCGGAAAAAGAACTGTCGTTTTTTATCGAGTTGAATAAAGCTAAGATCGGCGAACAAGTAACGGGCCACCTGACGCACTAAGTGGTCACCACCACCTAAACATACACGCGGGGATTGTAAGTGCATTGTCTAGTATAAAATTACACATAATATAATTGTATGAAGAAACACAGGTATGATAAATAATGCAATATTGAAGTGACAATGTATACTGTCTTGCGACTTGATCTGAAAACGCAACCTTCTGACTTCAGGCATAAGGTTCAGATTTCCCATGACGTCGCAAGACAAATACATTGTTTATCAGAATACGTGGGTCACTAAAACATAATAATGTATATTCCGAAATTCAAGATTCAATTTAAAAAATTTCAACACCTATAAGTGACTAGGTGTGGATCATAGAGAAATAATTTCTTTTTTTTTTAATTTTAAGTTCAAGCAAACCCATTTCAGAACAGTTCTCGTTCCGCACAGAGTGTATAGGTTAGACGAGACGACACATTACCTCTTTCTTACTAACCTTCTTCTTGACCGCGGCGTTGGTGAGGTGATGCTGGTCACGCTTCGCGGGGGGGTGCGCCGCCGGCGCGGGCGGCGCGGGGGGAGTGTACGACGCTGATCTACGAGGGAAAATAAGTAGGTTAGATGATGTGATGTTAGTCGTGATACTACGACCACATAGGGCGGAGGACTGATGCCCGATGGGGTCGAAAAGTTCTGCACCACGAACCAGCAAGCGCAGCATAGGACGTCCATCGACTAGGTAGATTGACGATATTATAAAGATCACAGGAACGCGCTGGATGCACGCCTGTAATCCATTAGGGAGGCCTATGTCCAGCAGTGGACATCCTACGGCTGATGGGTGGATAGATGAATATGTTACGTCGCGATACTACGACCGTATGATGCGACTTGAGGAAATACTTGAATTGAATGTTTTTTTCCCTCTCTTTGAGGATTATTCTAACGTATCTTAGTTAACGTAACAGAACAGTACAAAAATTTCTAAATCATTATACAATATCACAAAAAGCAGCAAAAAATTCGATAATGACATCGGGGTCCAAACTAGGTGAAGCCTTTTGGGCTTTTGTTAAAAAGTTATAAATAATTCACACAGTATATCCCATACTAAGGTATCCGTCACCTTACGTGTCCTTGTTTTAATAAAGGTGCGATTCAGAGGATTTTCAAGTGTCTGTAATTTGTGTATGTATAAATGTTGAGTGGAGTTTACCTGTAGTCGTCGTAGGGCACGGTGGGGGGAGGCAGGGCGAAGTGCGGCTGCTCGGGCTCGTCGGGCCGCAGCGCGGGGGACGCGGGCCGCGCGCGGAACTGGCACCCGCCGCCCTGCAACACCGCACCACGCATGTTATACATTGATCAGTGCTAAGAGTCAGCTTCAAGAGGCATTGACAGGTACCCGGCTCGAAGGACCAAACCACGTGGAGTCAAGGAGGGTTCCGGCTCGAAAGACCAAACCATCAGTGGCGAGTGTGTCGTTAAGTCCTGTTGCTGCACTACGCGCAAACTGATAAAGCTGTTCCAGTCAATGACGTCCTAGAATATAGTGTCAACTAACTTGGCAGATACATATCATGTGGTGCCAAATGTGATAGGATAGTATGAACATGTGAAATGTGATAGGATAGTATGAACATGTGAAATGTGATAGGATAGTATGAACATGTGAAATGTGATAGGATAGTATGAACATGTGAAATGTGATAGGATAGTATGAACATGTGAAATGTGATAGGATAGTATGAACATGTGAAATGTGATAGGATAGTATGAACATGTGAAATGTGATAGGATAGTATGAACATGTGAAATGTGATAGGATAGTATGAACATGTGAAATGTGATAGGATAGTACATCAAATGAAACACAAAGTCTCTTAAAAATAGGGATACCATTTAATAGGTATCCAACATGTCTGCCACATCCTGATGTTGTGTTTGTATATATGTGTGTGTACCTCAGACAAGACTCTAACTCAAAGACAGTAAGAAGTGACATAAAATAAAAAAAGTTATAGTGCATTATTGCAGCAAGATGAAGTCGAAAATGCACAGAAACTACTGATCAAATGTCACATTAGATTGCACTAATAAATGGTGGGCAAACTTCAAAAGCATCATAGGTGGAGCTTATTAATTCTAATGTAATATTTTAAAAATATTGCTGCCATTTTATTGTCTTATCGTATCTTTGAAAAGTTTATTAGTTCTTAAGCAATAACTATAAATGACTTGCCTAATATGACGAGATGTTATAAGGCCAATAAATTACTTTACTTTATATTTGGAACCTTATTGCTATAGTAATAACAAGGTAAACGTTTATGGTGTGTACCTGGTGTGTGGGCGTGGCTTCGTGGTGGTGGTGGTCCTGGCGCGCGGCCCAGTCGGCGCTGAGCTCCTCGGCGGCGGCCAGCAGGCGGCGCGCCTGCCGCTCCTCGCCCTCCGCGCCCGCCGCCGCGCCCGCGCCCGCCTCGCCCGCCTTGCCGCTCAGGATCTCGTGCGACTTCTGCTGCATCACCTGGAGACATACAACACATTGCAACTAAACCAACACCAGCAAACGCCTCCACCGCAGCCAGGGATGCGTTTTTTGAACTTCGAACGCCCAAGGTACGTATACGGAACTTTGACGTTGACAGTTCAGAAACTATTCGCCAATCTTATAACATCCGATGTGCCAGATCACTATCGGACGTCCGAACGCTCAAGGTCGTCCGAAGGTGACGTCCGCGACTGATGTCCGATAGTGTGCACGGCTCAGTGTACTTTCATAGTCTAGATCGCGGCTGTCAGTCGCGTCCGTAAGCCGCGTCCGATAATATGTTTCGAGCTTAATGTTACATTTCATGATTTCCCCTTTTGCAATCTATGGTTTTTTTTTTAAATTGCTATTACCAGTGCTAAAGTTTTGCGTGAAATAAATAATTTTGATTTCGAGAATGAAATAAGTCATCCGTAAAGATAAGTATATATTCGATAGTTCGAAGTTCAAAAAACGATCCCCAAAGCACGTCAGTGCACACGTTACCTGCAGCACGAGCGAGCGCAGCTCGTTGGGCGGCAGCGCGACGAGCGAGGGCACCTCCCGCTGCAGGTACGCCAGCACGGCACCCAGCTCGCGCGCCTCCACCGCGCCGCCGCACGTGCCCGTCTCCGCCGCCAGGCACTGCACGATACAATAACATTCATAAATACATGTATGTATATTGAATTGCGCAAATAACTATGCGAAGATGCATAGCGAGCTATGAAACTGCGAGACCATGTGATTATATTTGCGAGTTTGATGATGGCTAGGCATCTCACATCTGGTGGATACACAGTATACACGTCAGGCGTCTGCTGCATCACTGACGCGGTCTACTGACATTCGAATGATTTAATGATTCATATTTTTAACACAACTTTAGTGCAACATATGTATGTAGCTCGCATAGTCAACAACTTAGGTGGAAATTTAATTATTCCACGGCAGATTCCTGCTGCGACGCCAATGAGTCGATTGAAGAGGTGTACGGACCTGCTGCAACTCCATGACGCTGACGTCCTGGTGCAGCGCGTGCGCGGGCTGCTGCGCCGCCAGCGCCTCCAGCTGCTGCAGCTCCTGCAGCTGCTGCTGTTGACACATACAACATCTATACTAGCTGAATTCCACCAGACACACACGACACAAAAAATCCGACGACTTGTTCCTTCATAACCAAGTACGATTAAAACTTAACGGCGTTTGTGACCACGTAGCGAGTCATTGCGCAGTAGCAAATTCATATGTCAACGGGGGTAAAGGATTTGCGCCGCTTGTAGCCAACTTCACTGGGGCTTATTTCTCAGCGCCACACGCGTGAAGTTGAAGCAATGACAAGTTGAGCTGCCTCGAGTAGATACAGTGAGAATGAATGTTACACCTTAATAAGCAACTCGATGCTGCTGGCATACTGATGCTGCAGCTGTTGCGGCATGGGTTTATTTATGAGCGCAACACGACTTGAAGACAAGTTGAAGCACAGATGCCAAGTTTGCTGCGTGAAATAAACATTAACGAACCTGCTGCAGCTCGACGCCGCTGGCATACTGCTGCTGGAGCTGCTGCGGCGTGGGTTTGTGCTTGGCCTGGTGCTGCGCCGCCAGCTGCACTAGCTGCTGCTGCTGCAGCTCCTGCAGCTGGTGCTGGGACAATTACACTCGTCAGTCTACCGTACGACGGTAAAATTTGGTTTGCATACAGTGTCACAAACTTATCTGACCCGGTGGCAGAAATAGGAACTAACGACGACGATTTTAAAAGAAAACCATTTGAAAGGTAGAATATACGACAGCAACGACACCGTCACCGGATCAGATAAGTTTGAAATACTGTACAGGTATACCACCACTGTACATCCACTAAGTTAAATGTATATTACACGAAGCAATGTTTGATAGCTTATACTAAAGAAACGACATTGCTGCTGCACCAGCTAACAATTTTGAAGCAGCATAGAAAAGAGAGATGTTGGTATTTCCTTTCTTATCTTCTTTAAAATAATATATTCTACGATGTTGAGACGGAGACCAAGTACTGACCAATTTATTTCTACGTGGACGACTGTATCAATCACAATATGTAATTCATTACCGAACTGTGTTATTTACTAATGAACGAATCAATATTTCAGTCTACACGCACGTGAAGTGACGAAACGATGGACTTTATAAGGATACGGATGATGGATCGGATACCTACGTACTTTACGATATCGCCCTATCAAACTAAGCGGCTGTTATGTTACCTACAAGCTGCGGATAAACCAATCCTGACTGAAGCTTACGTAACAGCTGCGCGAGGATTGGGTTATTCGCAGCTTGTAGCTAACATTACAGCCGGTAAGTTGTATGATTGGGCTAATACTTCCTAAGATCAACTTTTACGATAGTAGCTGGTAAGTTGTATGATTGGGCTAATACTTCCTATGATCAACTTTTACGATGGTAGCCGGTAAGTTGTATGATTGGGCTAATACTTCCTAAGATCAACTTTTACGATGGTAGCCGGTAAGTTGTATGATTGGGCTAATACTTCCTATGATCAACTTTTACGATGGTAGCCGGTAAGTTGTATGATTGGGCTAATACTTCCTATGATCAACTTTTACGATGGTAGCCGGTAAGTTGTATGATTGGGCTAATACTTCCTATGATCAACTTTTACGATGGTAGCCGGTAAGTTGTGTGATTGGGCTAATACTTCCTATGATCAACTTTTACGAGTGTAGCCGGTAAGTTGTATGATTGGGCTAATACTTCCTATGATCAACTTTTACGATGGTAGCCGGTAAGTTGTATGATTGGGCTAATACTTCCTATGATCGACTTTTACGATGGTAGCCGGTAAGTTGTATGATTGGGCTAATACTTCCTATGATCGACTTTTACTATGGTAGCCGGTAAGTTGTATAATTGGGCTAATACTTCCTATGATCAACTTTTACGATGGTAGCCGGTAAGTTGTATGATTGGGCTAATACTTCCTATGATCAACTTTTACGATGGTACCAATATTGATACCGCTAAGAGATAGAGAAAGGAGCGACTTGCGTGTGCCGCGCCTGCGGTGCCGACCTCGTATAAGTGACAGTCGAGTCGCTCGAGCGTGTCCAATAACTTGCAAGCGAACTTCGCGCATTTACGCACCGTTTTAGCGTGCGTGCGCTCTTCTATAGGTATGTTCTACAAAATACATTTTGTTTCAACACTTGTGCGGTTCAAACAGTGGCAGATTTATATTGAAGCCTAGAAGCCTCAGGAATGTGGCCGAAAGCTATTTCTATCTTTATCTATCTTTAACAGTATCTATTAAAAGTGTAAACTAAATTATTAAAAATATATGTAGAGTTCATCCACCGTCTGTTATTGTAGGACGATTGGAGTGGCAAAGTTAGCCTACAGACGACAAATGTGTAAATCCGCGACAATGTATTATAGCAAAGTATCGCTATCGCAACACAATCGCTAGAATGACAATAGGCCATTTTATAAGATAGCTGGGTCATAATAATTATATATGATACAGGTCGGTAGTAGTATTACACTTTTGGTCCATTTTCCTAACTAGCTTCGAAAAAGGAATTTTTCTTCACTATTTGGTAACTAGTTTTTAAAAAAATACCCTTTGGTCTAATGTTGTACAAAACCCCCACCCCTTAGTAACTCGAGGGGCGGTCTCTCTGCAGTAGGGACTTCGGTCCCTTTTGAAAGTATTCTGATATACTACGGGACTAATCGCGCACTAAAATTACAAGATAAATAAATACCTCCTCATCCCGACGTTTCGGCCGAGTTGCAACTGCTACTATAGCCAAACGCCAAATGCGATCGAAACTATAGTAGCAGTTATCTAACATATAACATTTCGTTGATTATGAGCTGATTTACGTGCATGAGTGTAAGCAAATAATGTGACGTATCATGTTGTTCCGTGTTGTTTCCAAAACTCCATAGACGCCTCTAGTAGTCTCCACTACTTTACTAAGGTACGACTTGGACTATGTTTGGACTTGGCCGCGACTTTATTGGACTATGACTGAATATTTTGATAAAATGTCATTAAAAGTTACTTAATACTTGACACTGGCAAATGCACAACAATGCGACGCCAAAACATAAAAGAAGAAGAATGATGAAGTTACCTGGTTGAGGTTCGCAGCGAGCTGCTGTACGGGGAACAGCTGCTGCGGCGGGGGGTACGGCGGCGTGGTGGGCGTGTGGATCGTCGTCACTCCTGCAACACACACATACATATAGTAAGAGAAATACAAGTTTAAATCTTTTGTTGTCTAATGTATAGGCTGAAATGAGAATCAACTTGGTATCGTTAATGTTGATGGAACTTTTTTTGGACAGCGGGATAAGGTACGATTGCGTAGATTGCGTGTTACAGCAGCAGATTAATCTCGTCAGGCGATTATATACAGGTGCTGCTACAAACCACGTATCGTATAGGCCAAATCAAATTTGTTGGCGGCTGTGAATTTAGCTACAAGCTGCGCGAAACAAAATCCTAGCACAACTGTTAAGTGAGCTTTAAAGTCAAAGTCAAATCATTTATTGCAACATATGAAAGGTGACGTCCACAAGTGGTATATTATTCAGAGAAAATTCGAACCAAGATGATATATACATCATTTGAAAGCTTGTTATATGGGGTTCCCAAAAATATTTAATTTAGATTTTTTTACCCCTCCAATTTTTTTTAAATGTGAAAAATAAATTGTATGAAAAATAACAATACAGCTTATTATTTTTTCTAGTTGAGCAATAATAAAGTGCTTCTATAGTTATTTTACTTGCATTCTTAGCTAATTCTTCCACATTCATCTCTTAATTTGCTAATATTAAAAATTCTAACCTACCAGTGTGACCAGTTAGTAGGTACAATGTGACAAAAAATCACTTAAAATGTGTGTCTAATTGGTAAAAATGCTATTTAACAATTTGGAGGTTACTTAATTAGGGCTGCTAGAGATAAATTACCTATTGAGCCATATATATTTATTTTTTCTAATAAATTTAAAATGAATTTTTGAAAAATCGGAGGGCTCTTTTTTGTTTTTAACTGTTGTAATAGACTCAGAAAATATGAACTTTCTCGAAACGTAACGAGTGTTGTGGTTAGAATTTTTGATTATTATTATACCAGTCTCCATATATTTTGTGGACATGTCCTTTACATGCGGTTCTTAGTTAACATGTGTTGTATAGTGATACATATGACCCTATAAGGGTATGGCAATTTTAGTATTATGTCCTTGAGCCGTTATTCGAAGCCTTTTAAACATATATATTGAGAATGCATCTTCCGTTTCCGGCCGTATTTGCGGTTGTAGTTCCCTCTGTTGGGCTAAAATGGCAACCCAGGCCGCCACGTTCCCAGGCAGCGTATAGTTCTCCTCATTGGCGTCTTAACTTCCGTGCCGTTAAGTTACGTTAACGCTGTTAGCGTTCGTCGTTATTTCAAAATCATTTCACAAAATTATTTTACTTCTATTGTTCTAAATAACTTAAATAGGTTGTAGTTTCAAGATATTTTTTCTGAAAGTGAATTAATTCAATTTGAAAAGTTATATTTCTACCTACATAATGACTGAAATAAAATATGCGAAAAATTCGTAAAGTTGTTCACGTGCTCGAGGACGAACCTAGTCGACGTCATCGTCCTGTAGCGGTACTAGGAACCGCAGGAATATTATATATCAGACCTCCACGCCGTCGTCGCTGTGGGGACCACCACTTGGGCTGCAGGTGGTGACCACGTGACCGCCAAGTCGCTGAGGATGTAAGCTTCAAAAAGAGTAAGGTAGTAGAACACCTTACTGACCAGGTATGGCAAATTCAAAACTATATCTGTTGTACATACTACCCTCGGGTACAGACACGCACGTAGCCGCTGGTCGGTCCCAACACACCAAAATACCTCAGAGTAGAATTATTCCGGCGCCGATCTAGCAGATCGAGTCTTCTATAGAGGTGCCCGCCGAGGCGGCCCTTATAATTACAATTAATTTTGAAAATATCTGACAATTGCAAATAAATGCTGATAACTATTACTATTAAACCAGGAAAAAGTAGGGCTATTTGTTTTAATGAAAGGTATTTTATTCGGAGATTTATTGCAACATTTTAATGTTGAAAACGATTAAGTTCGGTAATAGCAAACAATCTTGATTGCTACGATAAAATGACACATGTTTTTCATTTTAAGCATGAAAATGTTCAAGCAATTCATTTAATTTTCGAGCGACTTGTTCTCGATGGTCTGGTATTACTTGGCGGTCACTGGAACTACCAAGACTTATTTCATAAGATACCCCCATATAGAAAAGTTTTGTTTAGTAGAAGCAAGTTCTCAGAATTCTTTTCATAAATATTAATGGGGGTACTTTAGTAAATTCTTTTCATTATCTTCCAGACAATTTGAATACTTGTAAAGGTTATACAAACATACAATCATAACCTTCCTGCTCCGATCAGAAGGTAGTTAGTTCCATGGATATCAGGCGGCGCTAACCCTGAATCCAGTATAGAATAACTCAGCCGGTCGCCTACGGCACCGTCGATTATATTCTTTGACAATGCTCACAAACATCTAGATTTTGTGGTGCAATGTAATCATATGTGCCCATGTTGCCATATGCATTCATTTATTATGTTTTCAGCTTAATATGTATTGCTTTTTGTGGTTTTATATATGATAACATTTATTGATACCAATCTAATGATATGCGCCTTTTTTGCCATATGCATTCATTTATTACGATGTGTATTGTATTTTGTGATCATACATAAAATAACATTTAATGATTGCAGTGTAATTGGTATAACAATGTAATTATATGCGTTTTTTAAGGTTTATTGTATCGCCTTTTTGTTGATGCAATATACCTAATTACTGCGCGTTCTTGTAGCCATTTGAGTTCGATTGTGATTTACATTGCATTTGTTTGGGGTTGTTGTTGCAGTGTAATTGCTATACAATGTAGCATTCAATTATAAATTTTCAACTTGCTTTTTGCGTGAATTTTAATACTGCAACATAGTTATATGAGCCCTTGTGCCATATGCATTCAATAATACATTGCCAGGGTTGTGTTATAATGCTGTTGTGGTTAATAAAATATTAATACCACAGTAGTTTACCACGGTTCAACAAGTCCAGGTAAACTTATTATAATCTTGAAATCAATTAAGTTCATTGAACCAAGCAGATGAGAAGGTAAATTTGATATAACACTCGATTTTGCGGGTAGATTGAAGCGTTCATAAATACGGGTGAAAGAGCGCCTACCCATTTTGGTGCTAATAATAATGGGAACTGTAAAGACAGGTCTCCTTTTAAGCGCAGCCCGCCGCTAGATCTACGGCACTGCATTTACGGTCACTGTCATGAAACTGTTTCTTGACAAGTAAGTAACCGACGATAAGCAAGTCAACAAAATAAATTTTTATTACATACGAGTACATGTCTCTGAAACCAAACCCCGGTTTTTACCACGAAAAGCGATGATTCCATGCGTCCCGTTGGCCATCGGAATAAATTCAATTTTAATTTATTTCAGACACATACTGCCCATATTATTTCTTGCTTGAAATATTAAAATATTGCTTATTGTTTTATGAATCCTATAGTTTTGCAATTTGGATTTGCAATCGCTCTCAGAGTAATTCAATACTCGAATTTGACAGGATTTTTGTGTGTCAGTCTGTCTGAGGAGTCGAATTTTCGTATTCGAACTGCTATGTTTCTCTGTTTATTTCATTACTATAATTATAGACTCTGGAACAAATCGCGGCTGTAGAGATGAACCAGAAGATATTCAGAATACTTTTGCAATTAATAAGAGGATGGATCAATGTTTCTTCAAACTGTTTGTACAACAAAAGCTACAGTTTCACACACCACAGAGTCAACTGTTTATATTGACCCCTTAGTAAAAATTACCACAATACCTACTTAGTGCAGTGGTATTTATGGGTTCTGTAGACAGAGCTTTGACAACAGCTGATTAAAGAGTTTTAAAGAAAAAGTATTGAACTTTGACCTGTTGGCTATTCCACAGGGTCGACCATTTTTAGTGAGAAATGTTTTTCACTCTCTAATATAATTATTATCCTTATATTTGCTTCGGATATTGTCTCTGCCTTTAAAGACAAATTTAAGTCGTGCATGCGAAAAACGTGAACCATACAAAAGAATGGCTGGTTTGATTTGCGTATCTGATACATTTTCTAGTATACACGGCTGAAAAATGGCAAAATTCTTAATTCTATCAGTCTTGACTAGGCTGATAACAAAAAGTTTAGGTATGTAAGTCTTTTATTTACGAAGCGAAGCTTCAGAATCCAGGTTCACTAGTTTCATGCAACACATGCGAGCCTACGCAATGACTTGTTCATGGGTCTAGCGAGAGCGCAAATATGACGCGAAAAAATTTAAAAATATGGGGTGAAAGTTCATGACTTGTTATCATAATACATATATGTACAACAATAGTATATTGCGAGCCAAGTAAAAAGAATGAGAGATAATACTCTTAATACCTGTAAATTTGTTTGATAAAATTAACAGTAGATATTCCCTGAATCCAGTATAGCATAACTAAGCCGGTCCACGCCACCGTCTAATTACAGATAAAATTAACAGTAGGTACAATACCTACTTAATCATTTATTGCATTGTAACTTATATAATATTTACATTTAGTTTTTATGTAACATGGTCTGTATAGTTTACATATTTATGACCCTATAAATAAGGGTATGACAATAATTAGAATAATTCGTGAAATTCTTGGCTTCAAAGTTATCTTGGCTTGGCTTAAATATTATCATTTCAAATATTCCAGAATCAAATTCAGTTAGGAAGCTTGGCTCCGAACATGTGAAATGAAAGCATATCAAATAATAGTGCTAAGATTAGCCATGTTCGGGATATATACAAATACATGTACTATTCAATTGATGGTCAATTTTTAATCGACCTACTCATTATTTGCGGGAAGCACCCGCAAATAATGAGTAGGTTTCGGGTTATTGTATTCATTATTGAATACAAAGTTCAACACGTTTGAATCTAAGAGTTGGTTATATACCACACCAAGGTTTTCTAACGCGGGATAAAGAGGGGTGCTGTAAGTCATCTTGACTCGCTCGCTCGCTTTGAACAACTGTGAGGAGATTTAAGATTACAAAGCCCACTAGTTAGAAGGATTTAACTGAGTAACTATTTTATTTTGGTTTTTATTAAGTCTTGCTTGTTATTACTTAATTGAAATTCAGAACTTTTGTACTTATAGTTAAAAATATAATTTTCAACATATAGTACTTATCTACCTTCTATTACTGTAGATGTAGACTGTATCTATTAAAACAGCTAGACAAGGAGGCCGCAACAAAATGTCAAGTCCGAAACCTTGAACAGTTCAGGGGTTTTGTTGTGGACAGATTTTGGCAAATGTACAATTTTATTTCTAATTCCGGTTTCAAGTTTTGTGCCTAATAGGATCGATAACTATTGCCGTACACCGGTAGTGAAAACTGCATTTTAAACTGGAATCACCAATGATGTAAAATCCTTTATGCCGGAGGCTGATAGTGGTGATACCACCATTGCTGTCGCGTTCAAAGAGTGAATCAACAGACTATTAATAAATGATAAACATAATTTTATTATTATTTTAATTTAAGTTACTTTCTTAAATTCCTAATTGGTGTAGTACTTATTAGCGATAACATTGAAACTGTAAGACAGCAATACTATGTGACTCTTAAGTATTTGGTTCTGTACAATAATAACATACATACATACGTTACCGGGGCAATATTCGAAACTAAGATGTAATAGTAGCAGTGACTATTATATTAGTTTTCTTCTATATTTTTATGTAGCGCTACATAATTATATCCGCTATATTAACATTACGTTATTACATTTGTGACTGATGTTTTTCATACTGTTTAATTCTATAAATACCTATTAATGTTGACGTTATTCTGTGCATTCACATTGGCGTCTCGTTCACCAGGCGAAAACAAACACGTCTCAATATATATGTTTAAAAGGCTTCGAATAACGGCTCAAGGACATAATAGACGAGTTTTACCTACCAATAAAACTCATATTATGTCCGAAGCCTTATTCGAAGCCTTACAGTAAGTTCTGCCTGGTGTTCATTAATTCCTTATGTTATTGAGACTTCAATGAGGAGAACTATACGCTGCCTGGGAACGTGGCGGCCTGGGTTGCCATTTTAGCCCAACAGAGGGAACTACAACCGCAAATACGGCCGGAAACGGAAGATGCATTCTCAATATATATGTTTAAAAGGCTTCGAATAAGGCTTCGGACATAATATGAGTTTTATTGGTAGGTAAAACTCGTCTATTTGTATTGGAACGATTTATTATTATGTTTTCTAGATTATCGCTTAAAAATTCCTCTAATGTGTAATACCATTTCGATAAAAGGACTGGAAGCTTCAGACTGGATCGGGTTTTGCGCATTTTATAGCTAACATCACAGCCGCAAATTTAATTTGGCCTATACGAAATTCACTTCTTAGAAATACATAGAAAACAATAGTGTACATTCAGCTAACCAGTATTCTGCTGCTGTAGCATGCAAACGACAACAGAATTGTACCTTAATCTAGAAAAAGAATCTGAAAATTAGATGGAAATGGGTATAGTACAGCGACTAACCCTATTATTTTATTTATTTCGGGCCTTGGAATGTTAGTGGCTTCACCAAATAAAGCATCGACCAAAATGTTATCCAGTCAACTGGCTTTTGCCGGTGATTATGTTTGAACACACGCTGTAATAATGAATAATATATTTCACAAATATATGAAGATAAAGATGATCATCGTACTTCGAAGGAACATTTTGAGCGTATCCGGGAGGGTACTAAGGATATGGTATGGTAGGCTGTATGCGATGACACAAATGGGTACACAAAACAAAATGGTAGGCGGAGTCGAGGCGTTTCCACTAGATTAGGCAGTGACGTGCAACATTAGTCGGTGGTTATGTGAAGGCGCAAACAAAACAAAATGGCGGCGATGACGTCACAAGGTGCCACAACTTGCCTTGAGCGCAGAACTGAAGGTCCAGGGCGTGGAGCGCCGACGTAGCGAGCGTCGGAGGACCTTTACACAGGACATACTTCGTTTAGCCCAATATACACTACATACGAGTATACTACATTCTCATCGTACATGATGAAAGTTTGCGTGTGTTGAATTTGTAACGGCTATCCTGATTTCGATGAAATGTACTATTGCTCTATGATAAAGTTACGGTTTCTGCGAAGTTGCAAGTGAATCTGCGAGGCGCTTCTAGAAAAATATACAGAGTTATCTGCTTGCTCTGTAGTCTATAATATGTATTAAGCCGAATAGGGGTGATTCAGACCATCATTATAAACAATTCAAAATACGGTAAAACACGGAATTCGACCATCGATCTGTCCCACACATTTTGTCAATTCCGAATTCTTTAGTCAATTCCGAATTCTTATTTTGTATGGAACAGATTTTTTTTTCGACTTCCGTTTTGGCCCCATTGTAAAAATTGTTCAAATTGATCGTCTGAATCACCTCCTTTCGGCTTAGTACACCAGATCTGGATAACCATGTAAACATCGCAAGAGACACTCATCAACATTTCTGCGCTACTCAAGGCTACTGCATCTTATTTCTAGAGATTACAGGTAGGTAATTTTATCCTCTATAACGAAGCAGTGGTCTTTACTCGTGTACTTGTTACACAATTTACGCCAACAATTTAAAAAGCATAAACAAGTTCTAGAGTTTTTTTTACTGTGATCTAGTTTTAGGTGTTGTCTAGGATATTATACGAAAACAAATTTCAAAAAGTTTTTATGTACTTCTTTGAGTAGTGCACAATGTTTGGCTACCGTCAAAACATTAAATATTATCACGGCAAGTTATATCGACTGTTTGATGGATTAACAAAAAAAAACTACTCATATTATTTATTTTACTTCTGGGTTACCAACAGTTATCATTGATTCTAATGTAACAGTATTTCACTGAATTATCTGTTCCAACTTCTAGTTAGAATCTAACTAGTTTTATGGCAAAGTTTGTAATAAAGTAAGTTCGTATAGGCCGGGTGGCTAGCCCTGGTGTCAGAGTTTTTAGGCCGCCTGTAGGCCTCTGACATGGCTAAACGGTTAAAACAACCGGGACCTACAATTTAACGTGTCATCCGAGCCACGGTAGCGCTCAGTTGGAAAATGCCACCCGCAATCACCCATCCGAATACTGACCGTGCAGAACGTTGCTTAATTTCGGTGATCGCTGACAAACACCTAGTCAAACTACGCTACGAGTTTGTAATGATTTGAGGGTAGCCAAAGATTCCCCAATAAGATTTAAAATAAGTTAAGTCAGAGTAGGTACATACCAGTCTGATCTCCCAAGTCGATCAGGCTTCTTTCAGTCTCGCTGAGTGCGTCGGCGCGCGGCTGGTTGACGAGAACCTCGCCCCGCTGGAAGAAGTGTAACATCAACTAATGTCACAGTGCCCCAAAATAGAAGGTGTTAAAAGAATCGTGGTCGAGGCAACACAGAATACTCATAATCACCCAGTATAGATTGTATAAGGGACGTCATCGGTCATCAACTTGACTAATTCAAGTCTAATATTGTGAAGAGTAATGTTGACGCGCCTTGAATATATGGGGCCGCATGCATGCTGCATGCGGATCGCCGGTTTTCTCGTGGCATTCACGCAATGCAGCGAAACTAATAACTTAGGCTAAGATTTAAACTAACCCATCTCTATTGTACAGTCGTATTTAATAAAATGTAAACTTAATTAACAGAGGGCACAGACCCTGGAGTCAGTGGAACAGTAATTTAAATACATAAAAAATATATAGGGCTGCGGTGCGGCGTGCTTCTTGAAACCGTACATCGGTTCTCTATCATACGAGTAAAAGCATGGTGATGCTAACGGGACACCGCGACAGCGAGTCATGTAGAGATGTCAAGTATGTAGAGAGCAGGCTGTGCGTTGTTTGACACTGAATATTGTCTTCAATTGTTGTGAGCGCTATGTTGCAGTAATGGTGTGAGGGGTAAAGTAGCGGGATACTAACATGTTCGTCGAGTATGTCGGGCGGCGGCGGCAGGTGGTGGTCGGAGTGAGGCGGCGCGGCGCGCTGTTTGCGCGCGCACTTGTGCTTGGGCGGGGCCGCCGCCGGCGCCGCCGCGCTCGCCCCGCATCCGCTCTTTTTGCGACCTGACGAGATAGACATAAGGTAATGACATCAATATTTAAAAAAAAAAAAAAACACCACAGGGTGTTTGTGGGACGAGAATATATTTATAAAAGAAGCGTAAATTAGAGTTTTCCGCGTTCCACAAGTCTTTTCACGGAGACAGTTTTTTTTACGAAGCATTAGATATATTTAAAAACTACATTGTAATAAATAACGATACAAAATAATTCAATGCATAACATATAGGTTGACAAATATCAAAGCGCAAGCACAGTATGCACAGATAACGATATATTAGAAGATAAATGTCAGTTTGGGCTTAAGCTAGACGAGGGCACAAAATGACAGCACTGACCATCGAGGTAGACCTTGGCGAAGTTGGCAGGCAGGTCCTGGTGGTGCGGCGCGGGCGCGGGCGCGGGCTGCGGCGGCTGCGGCGCGGCGGGGGGCAGGTGCGGCGCGGCGGGCGCGGGAGGGTGGTGCGGGAGGAGGGCGCGCGCGGCGGGCGCGGTGGGCGCGGGCGCGTGCGCCAGCCCCAGCGCCGCCGCCTGCGCCGCGCTCAGCCCGCCCGCGCTGCCGCTCTCCGCCTCCGCGCACGTGCCGTTGTTACCTGCACGACACACACACGGTTTATTGATACCCACGGATAACACTACCTGGGCTGTTATATATAGGACAGCACCGTTATTCTAGGAAACCAGAGCTTTAGCTATTGTCACCGCTTCTTTCGTTGCAGAAAATAATGGCTCATGTGCAAATGGCCGCAAAAGATGCACACGCTAATCATCAATCTTTATATGAAACCGTTTGCAACGTCACGCATCTGTCCACATTGCACGATACGTATCTATGTCAAATGCTATAAGCGTGTGTCGATTCTGGTGAGTACAACTTCTGCGGTGCAAAAACCACAATGCAACAATGTCTAACAGAGCTGAGCTACTGTACCGAATGATGATAAGGAATGAGAGTAGGGACGTGAGCACGTACCTCGCGGCAACATGACGGAATGCGGGTAGTCGAGCAGCAGCTGCACGACGGCCGTGTGGCCGCCCTTGGCCGCCTCGATGAGCGTGGTGGAGTTGTCGCGCAGCTTGCGGAACGGGTCGGCGTCGCACGCCAGCAGGAACTTCACCACGTCCACGTGCCCGCCCGCGCACGCCAGCGACAGCGGCGTGTGGTCGCCGTTCGCCGTCATGCGGTTCACGTCCGCGCCCTGCGAAATGACATCAAAGATTAGTAGGTTATCAATGAACGTAATCATAGAGTGAGTTATTTGTCAAGGCAGACGTGTCCGAGGAGGCGCGGCACGCCTTTATGAGCGGCGTGCGGCCGCCCTCGCTCCCGTGCTGTCACGCGGCAGGCGGCGGTGCAGTTACCTTCCCGACGAGGAACTGCACGGTGCACACGTGTCCGGCGCGGCACGCCTTCATGAGCGGCGTGCGGCCGCCCTCGCTCTCGTGCTCGAGCGCGGCGTGCGCGCGCAGCAGGAGGTCGGCCACGTCCGTGTGTCCGTTCTCGCAGGCGTACGTGAGCGCCGTGTCGCCCGTCTGCGTCTGCGCGTGCACGTCCGCGCCCGCGCCGATCAGGTACCTGCCGGGACACGGAAAAGTATTAACATCTAATATCTCTATTACACATCCTTATGATCATATCATTAACAAGTACTTAGAGTGAAAAATGTCATTTGTGTGTTTTTTGTGATTTGATTCATTGCGTTATACTTTAGTATTGATTTCGCGCAATGAATTTCATAATGTACTCAATTAAATATTGACTTGATGGATGTTGAACCACTGGGTAGTTCAAATCATGATTCCATTTTCAGATGTTCATTACAGACAAACAAGGGTGAAAAATGCGAAGGAAAACATTGTGAGGATACTGACACCATGATGTATTAGACCAACTCACATGTTGGCAAGCGAGGATAAAGCTGTAGATTGTTATTGCAAACTTAACCCTTACACATTTTAATCGCAAACGACAACATAACACAGTGGCATAGCGTACCTACTATTCACTATACAAAGGCTCACTGATCACATTTGACTCACTAAACCAGCTCCATCCTTACGAAGCTTCCATCAGAGGCGTTGACGAGCCGAGTTCGGCAATCGCTCCCGTCTTGAAGTCCGCGACTTATTCACTAAACACAACTATATCAATTCACTCACCGAACCAGCTCCAGGTGGCCCTCTTGCGAAGCTTCCATAAGAGGAGTCGACGCGCCGAGTTCGGCGTCAGCGCCCGCCTTAATCAAGAAGTCCGCAACTTCTAAGAACCCCCCGCAACAGGCGAGAGTTAAGGCCGTCTCCTGCGTTTCGTCCGTTTGCGCGTTAATCTGCGCGCCCTGACCCAACAGTAGAGCGACCATTTCCTCGTGACCTGCGAGGGAAAATTCAATTTATATTCTTGGAAACATTATTCAGCTAAAAAAACAGAAATAGCACACTTCATAGGAACAAACAAGTCTTGGAATTGCACTAATAACTTGTAACAGTCCAGTGAGCAATAACTACCTATATTAATTTAATTATCACAAAAGTATATAAAGCTACCTAATGTTTAGATGACACTTTTGTTTATACAATATACAGTAAACTTTCCCCCCTTTATTTACACGATTCATACGCCCATATTTGATGTCCTTTGTAACTAGTGTGCCACAGATGAAGTATTGTGACTAACTGAAGTGTAGACTGTACGTATATTGCGGTTTGTGATCCAATGAGAAATGTCAAATGCGAAAACGAGATAAAGAACATTTTAAGCTATTAATATGACCATTAATTGTTGATCGTCATTTATGATCGTTTTCCTGTTAAAAACGACATTAGAATAAATGGCAGTGATGTTATGACATCATAGGGAAGATATTAGTGTTTGCATTAACGGGATAATTTGGGTCAAGTAAACTCAAATGCTTCAAATTTACACATCAATAAAACATTGAAAAGTTGTCAGTGAATTGATTGATAACAAGGAACAGGATACATATTTCGCAATAGTTCCAAGAACTTTGTTGAATTGCATTCTACCATATTATTACTAAGCGTTCAAAGAGGACGTGTATACGGACAAATCGAAATCGTGGTTCTGTTATATTTATTATCCAGATAAATGCGAATATATGAATGGTTATGCAACTACAATGATCCTGAGAGAATTGTGAGTGTGAAACATAACACATATATTCATCTAAAGGCACGATATTGTCTCTAACAAATCGAGCAACGGCATAGCCGTGTCACCCTTCTCTAACATATACATTAACTGTCCAATACATGAATTTCCAATTCATACTAGTTAGTTCTCCTAGTGTGTATGGTGATGGACGGTACTGCACTTAAGGCTGTCCATGGTATGTCCAGTATATAGGACAGTGCAGGTACCTTCTCGCACGGCCTCAAATCTAAGAACGATAACTCGTGACTGTCCGTGGCGTATTCAAAATACAGCACAGTGTAAGTACCTTCTCGACCGGCCTCAATTGTACCTACGTAAGATAGCTCGAAGCTGTCATTGACGACATGATGACAGGCGATGTTCAGCATACAGCACAGTGCAAATACTTTTACGGGCAGCCTCAACTCCAAGTAAGATAACTGGAGGTTGTGCGCGGCATGTTCAGTATGACAGGTACCTTCTCTCGGGGCCTCCACTCTACGAAATACCGGGGCCACACATTGACTATGTTGACTACAAATTTTAGTCTTGGTTCCAACACTCCAATGTGTAGATCGGTCTTGGACTGATATTGGACGCAAACCGAAAAATAATAATTGACTATTCAATTCGTAGCCAAGTTTGGGTTCAAATCGTCGTCCAATGTATGGCCCCGGCATAAGATAACTGAAAGATGTCCTTGGCATGTTCAGTACGACGTACCTTCTCTGGCGGCCTCCATGAGCGGCGTGTAGCCCTCGTCGTTGACCTCCTCGATGTTGGCGCCGCGCTCCAGCAGCAGCATGGCGAGCTCCACGTGGCCGCCGCACGCCGCCAGCGTAAGCGGCGACTCGAAGCTGTCCGTCGGCATATTGACCTGACAACAAACAAACACATCATCAATCACATGTTTTTATCTAGCTACTAGCTGACCCGGCGAACTTCATCTCACCATCTGTCAACTGTCAATAGCAACTTTTACATGCAGGAACATTTTATATGGGAAAATGCAACTTTTACATTTAACTTCCACAGATATTTCAAGATCAAAATTAGCCAAATCGGTTCAGGGGTTCTCGACTTTTAGCGAAACTAACAACCACGATTCATTTTTACCATAAAATATGTAGATTTTATAAGCCAACAGCTTTCGGAAAATTGCGTAAAGATTTCTCGTCAGACATACCTCGGTGCCTCAAGTCGAAAGTGTTTACTTGAAAGTGGTGATGACTTATGAAATGTGGTCTCTCTAAACTTAACAAGCTATGGAGAGGGCTACGCTCGGAGTCTCTCTGCAAGATGAGATCAGAATAAAGAGATCCGTAGAAGTACCAACTTAGTATAGTGACGGCCCACAGCTACGATAGAAAGAAGAAATGTTGTTTTATTAAATACAATTTTATTTGGAAAAACAAAATTAATAGTAGGAATACAATACTGTAAGAGCTAATTAGAGTACCGGCACGCCCAAACTCAGCTCAGAAAATTTGAAAATATATGTATGGTAAGTAAGTATTAGGCCATTATAAAACGAGGTAGTTGGTATCGTGCGGGCGAACTGCCTATAACCCAGCTGGAACCAAACGTTAGATGTTTAACTTTAGCGTTTTCATAATCGATGACGTAGTGCCCGCAGCAAATCGATGACGCAAGTTAAGCGTCATTATCACTGATAAAAGCAATAACGTCATTGTACAATACTGCATAACTAATCAAGTAAAGGAAAAATGGACAATAACAAAAATAAAATACGATGGATACAATTTTAAAATCCATACGATTTCCACATATCCATTTATATTGGCTGAATCACTGCGTGTCATTCCAAATGGAAAACGATTATTCCTCATTTAGTCTTAAGATCAGAATCATTATAAAATCAAGAAATACCTCCGACTTCTTCAACACGTTGACTTTTGGTTGCATTTTAAGTTCATATACATAATACATACCATGTCGTTTCTTTTTCTGAAAAAAAAAAAATGCACTTGCGCGCATACTAGAGCTCCAATACTTCAGCCCAGTATTCCAATATTTTTTTCGTATAGAACTGCGTTTGACTATACGGTGCTTGATGTTAAGCAGATATGCGGTCTAGGTTGTAACATGCTTACTGAGAAGATATTTTGGTCCTAGATTTCACGGCTCCTCGGCTGTTGTGGACACCTATAAGGAGTGAAACAAGTCTCACCTGCGCTCCGGAGTCTAGCAGCAACCTCGCGACCTCCACGTGTCCGCCATGCTGGCTTCCATTAACGCCGTGTACATCTCATTGGTCTTATATTCTCTATCAGCCCCCGCTGCGAGTAGGAACCGCACTATATCGAGATGACCTTATATCTCGTGACTCGTCGACTACATTGGATTAAAACCTTGTAAGGAGTGAAATAAGTCTCACCTGCGCTCCGGAATCGAGCAGCAACTTCGCGACCTCCACGTGTTGTTTTGTGTTTCCTATCAGCCCCCGCGGATAATAGGAACCGCACTATATCGAGGTGGTCCTAGATTTCACGGCACCTCGGCTGTTGGATACACCTTAAAGGAGTGAAACAAGTCTCACCTGCGCTCCGGAGTCTAGCAGCAACCTCGCGACCTCCACGTGTCCGTCCATGCTGGCTTCCATTAACGCCGTGTGCATCTCATCGGTCTTGTGTTCCCTGTCAGCCCCCGCGGCCAACAGGAACCGCACCATATCGAGGTGGCCCTTATAGCAGGCGAGCGTGAGGGCGGACTCCTTGAACTCGTTGGAGTGGGTGTTGATACCGGCGCCGTGCTCGAGGAGGATTTTGGCGACGCCCACGTGGCCCGCTGATGCAGCCTGCGGATAGTATGGGAAATGTTAATAGTTGTTGCGTGTTTTATCTGCAAGGATGTGCAATTTATGTGTAAAGGCTTAATACAGACAGCGGAGAAACGGCGAAAAAGCTAAGCGGCGCGGCGGCGGAGCGAACATCAAAACACTCTCCTTAGATACTGGGATACGGCAACTGGTCCGTGGTGAACGGTGAAGGTAGTATCGGCTACTATAGACTATATCGTCCGCGTCAAGTATAAAATTCTCGACAGGGGATCGTACGCCCTAAGTTTGTTCCGCTCCGGTTTTAAGCCCATCCTTATTTGCAGTAGTGAGCTTTAGTAAGACCTACAATTCAGACACAACCCTCGTGGTCTACGACGCACACGTACACGAGCGGCGTAGATATACATAGAGAGAAGCCTGTAACAGCCGGTGTATACGTTAGGATTCGGTGCGCGACGTCTGATCAGTGCTAATCTCTCATCTTACATAGGAATATGGATGTCACATGGTGCGAAGCGGTACCACTCAGGTACCAGCGAGATGAAGCGGGGAAGGGTGCACACGATACGGCCCTGGAGTGATTGCATGGAAGATCCTATTGTAGTGGCGCAACCTCGTGCGTCGTAACGTTCTCGTACCTCCATGAGCGGCGTGTGCCCGTTCTCGTTGTGGTCCTCGACGTTGGCGCCGTTCTCTAGCAGCGCGCGCACGCAGTCCTCGTGTCCGCCCGCGCACGCGTACATGAGCGGCGTGTTGCCGGAGCCGGACACGGCGTTCACGTCCGCGCCGTGCGCCACCAGCAGCCGCACGATGTCCACGTGCCCCGCCGACGCCGCCTCCATCAGCGGCGTGCAGTCACCCTGCCAGAGATTTATTAAAATTTACTCAGTCATATTGCGCAAACGTACGTAGATAAAAAGTGCGAGTAAGAAGTAAAAATATTACAAACAATGATGTCCTTGTATTAATGACAGTAGCGCCTTGGAAAACAAGTTTTTTTTTAAATATTCTAATTTATTTATTTGACCCGATAGCTGTAATAACAAAAACATACAATAGAATTGAGAAATCTATCTTCTCGGAAGTCAGTCGAATTAATTAAACATTTTGTCGGCGCGTCTAAATGTCCACAAAAAGACTCAGCATCAAAACGTCAAGTTAGCAGAGACTCTAAAACAAACAAATGCATACGTCCAATAATCTCACCTTGATCCCGCGATCTTCGACACTGGCATGCATGGCTAACAAGACCTGCGCTAGTTCGTAGTAGCCGGCGGAGCAAGCGAGGGATAGCAGCGACTCCCCTTCCTCGGTGGTCTCGTGCACCGACCGGCCTTCTGTCAGCAGCTTCTTCACCGTGCCGACGTCGCCGTCAGAGCACGCCTCGGCCAAGGAAGGGGCTCCGTCGGCGCCCACTGTCGACGCGCCCGTCGGCGTCGTGCCCGTCGCCGTGGACCCGCATTGCTGGCTGAAACTACCACCCGAACATTACATCTACCAGTATTTATCAGCCGGCGCCTACGTCGTGATCAAACGTCATTCAGATAAGATCAAAGCTTCACAAATCACAGTCGCTAGACGCGTCTCGATCCGGAACGACGCGAGAATCGTGAGACTCGATCGCGCTCGAACGGAGAGACACTCGCGGACTCAATTCTCGGATTTTCATCATTGACAAACAGATGCAAATGAATAATTCAATGTTAGCGCGAATCGGAATATGGGACAGGATACTCGGGAAGTGTTTTGTTCAGATGTCTGAATGCATTTTTAATAATAAACTTCACAGCTTCGTCCCATTTTTGACCGACGAAACGGAGAAGGTACTCAATTCGACCTGTATATTTTTTTTATACTGTGTACTCATAACTTTTTACATAGTGGTCCGATTTAGATAATTCTTTTTATTGGAAAGAGTATACTTCGAAATTGGTCCCATTTAAATTTTAGCGGAATCGGCTAAGCCAATGATACATGGATTCGTGCGAAATATTCGCGAATTCTGTACACGGCTAAAAACAATTATTGTCACTTGAAAATGTTTTTCTTTTTCTATGAATTTAGTAATGTGGCTATTGTAGATAGTACGAAAGCACAATCAAGATAATAGCGGTAACTAATGCAAAATTAGAATAAATTAAAGAATTGTAAACGAGAAACTAACGCAGAACAAAGCAACAAACGGAAATTAGGACACATTGTAGACAATGCAAACTACTATTATTGTGATAATACGCGTATATAGTACAGTGTAAATAGTTAGGATTGTTTGTTACTCTGTTGTAAGTAAAAATGATGAATGAGTTACATGGTGCAACAATCTATTTGACTATAAAAACTTGAGGCACAATGATGCGGCATGACGCCTTGTTTACGTCTCTTTTGTCCTTGCCCCGATACCATTGCATTAAATCTACATGTCTGAAACTGTAGCCTATACAAAGAGATGACCGAGCCCTATCTGTCTGAATTAAACAACGTTTTATTTTGTTTGATATCTCATTTACGCTGATAAACTACGTGAGTACATAAATTCTTGTTTTTAATGACTAAGTACGATTACTGATTTGATTAATTATATTATTTATTTATACCACAGAGGTCAATCAAAGCCCAACCGATATGACCGGGAGTTCATATTTTGAAACAATAGAAATCACTTTTAGGGTAGCATACTTTGCTATCCAGTCCGCACTAACATATATTTTTAAAACAATAGAAATCACTTTTAGGGTCACGTACTATGCTATCCCGACCGCACTAACATATATTTTTAAAACAATAGAAACCACTTTTAGGGTCGCATACTATGCTATCCAGTCCGCACTAACATATATTTTTAAAACAATAGAAATCACTTTTAGGGTCGCATACTATGCTATCCAGTCCACACTAACATATATTATATTATTAAAACAATAGAAATAACTTTTAGGTTCGCATACTATGCTATCCAGTCCGCACTAACATATATTTTTAAAACAATAGAAATCACTTTTAGGGTCGCATACTATGCTATCCAGTCCGCACCAACATATATTTTTAAAACAATTGAAATCACTTTTAGGGTCGCATACTATGCTATCCAGTCCGCACTAACATATATTTTTAAAACAATAGAAATCACTTTTAGGGTCGCATACTATGCTATCCAGTCCGCACTAACATATATTTTTGAAACAATAGAAACCACTTTTAGGGTCGCATACTATGCTATCCAGTCCGCACTAACATATATTTTTGAAACAATAGAAATCACTTTTAGGGTCGCATACTATGCTATCCAGTCCGCACTAACATATATTTTTGAAACAATAGAAATCACTTTTAGGGTCGCATACTATGCTATCCAGTCCACACTAACATATATTATTATTATTATTAAAACAATAGAAATAACTTTTAGGTTCGCATACTATGCTATCCAGTCCGCACTAACATATATTTTTAAAACAATTGAAATCACTTTTAGGGTCGCATACTATGCTATCCAGTCCGCACTAACATATATTTTTAAAACAATAGAAATCACTTTTAGGGTCGCATACTATGCTATCCAGTCCGCACTAACATATATTTTTGAAACAATAGAAACCACTTTTAGGGTCGCATACTATGCTATCCAGTCCGCACTAACATATATTTTTGAAACAATAGAAATCACTTTTAGGGTCGCATACTATGCTATCCAGTCCGCACTAACATATATTTTTGAAACAATAGAAATCACTTTTAGGGTTGCATACTATGCTATCCAGTCCACACTAACATATATTATATTATTAAAACAATAGAAATAACTTTTAGGTTCGCATACTATGCTATCCAGTCCGCACTAACATATATTTTTAAAACAATAGAAATCACTTTTAGGGTCGCATACTATGCTATCCAGTCCGCACCAACATATATTTTTAAAACAATTGAAATCACTTTTAGGGTCGCATACTATGCTATCCAGTCCGCACTAACATATATTTTTAAAACAATAGAAATCACTTTTAGGGTCGCATACTATGCTATCCAGTCCGCACTAACATATATTTTTAAAACAATAGAAATCACTTTTGGGGGTTGCATACTATGCTATCCAGTCCGCACTAACATATATTTTTAAAACAATAGAAATCACTTTTAGGGTCGCATACTATGCTATCCAGTCCGCACTAACATATATTTTTAAAACAATAGAAATCACTTTTAGGGTCGCATACTATGCTATCCAGTCCGCACTAACATATATTTATGAAACAGTTGAAATCACTTTTAGGGTCGCATACTATGCTATCCAGTCCGCACTAACATATATTTTTGAAACAGTTGAAATCACTTTTAGGGTCGCATACTATGCTATCCAGTCCGCACTAATATATATTTTTGAAACAGTAGAAATCACTTTTAGGGTCACGCACTATGCTATGCCGTCTGCACTAACATATATTTTCAATGCTCGCTCTTGCTCTCATCCGGTCTCGTTACTTGTGACCCAGTAAGAGTAGAAGCGAGCACTGAAAATCTAAAAGCTAGGCAAGATTAGCATATTACGCCATTACAAAAGGCATTTCCATCAACTCAAAATTACTCCTCAGACCAAATAAAAAAATCAAGACAGAATGTTGAGAAACAAACAAGTGAGGCCGGCAAAACTACGCCGTGTACAGACACAATTACACACACAAACACGTACAAAGAAACTACCCCTTGGCTTGTCAGTCGAACTACGGAGGCGCAACACCGACGCATTCACCACATGTATAAAAAAACTGGCCTCACTTGTATGTTCACGACGCGTTCCGTCTTGATTTGGTGTGAGTATGACTCTAAAAAAAAACAATTATTTTTCGCCAAAAATAGCACAAGCTACTTCAACCGTGTACAATATTTAAATAATTCGCACGAATCGATGTATCACCGATGTAGTAATTTTTACATTATTGTTGACAAAAACGACTCGGCTGATTTCTATAAAACTTAAATTCAATTACTAAAACTTAAATTAAGTGATCAACTAACCAAAAAAAAGAATCGTCAAAATCGGTCACAATTGGCGGAGTAATCGCGTAACATACTCGTACATACAACGAATAACCGGAAAAGTCAGGCTCGCACATCGAGGGTTCCGTACAAATCCAGAAAATTTCACAAATTTGGGAAGTAAGTTGTTAAAGTATAATACTATAACCATCGACAAAAAACATTTTTTTTTTACTTCAATACGTTTATCATACATCGAAAATTACACATTGTTAAAATAATTAAAAAGCTGTTTTAGCATGTGCTAATGAAGTTCTTTTATAATTATGATACCTTTACATGATACGATTTACTCACTTTTTGAATTTTGAACCCATATTTTGTGTATTTTCAGGCCCTATTTTTTTGTGATTTAAATAAAAATTTACAGTTTTCATATTTATTCCTAAATGTGTACTCTGAGACAATGCTTCTCGCCAAATTTCATAGTTCTATGTCAACGGGAAGTACCCTGTACCCTGGTTTTGATTTTTGTGATTGTCGAAATATGTGTTTTTTACGACATAAACGGCTCTAACTTTTTTTATACGATAACTGAGAAGTTTTTCTTTTACACAACTGCAAGAGACCATAGATATGCGTATATAGTTTAAATTTCAACTCGATATCTTTACGCGTTCCCGAGATAAAGAGTCTTGACATACGGACAACAAAGTGATCCTATAAGGGTTCCGTTTTTTCCTTTTGAGGTACGGAACTCTAAACACAGTCGAATTTAGAGCCTCCTTTTTTGAAGTCGGTTAAAAAGTAGGCGAATCCACAGGAGAGAAAGAGTACGACATAAAAACTTTTATTTACGAGCTACCTTATAATTGTCACCTTGCCAAATGATAGAATGTTGCTAAGCGGCATTACTCACTTATCCTGCGGGAGTAGGCGGCGGTTTGGGACTCTACTATCTATTCTGTGGTTTGGTTGATGACCGCAGAAACAGCTTTATATAAACACTAAAAGCTTATCAATACAATGACAGCAAGCCATGACTAACCTCTGGCAACATAGATCTGCCGCGAGCAAATTGCTAGGCATATTCCAATACAGCGTGACGAACGTTTAATTTATTTTAGTCATGTGAACAAAGATACATTATAGCTTATGATGTAGGTCAAATTAGATAAAATATTCTCATCTTTATTTTATACCGGCATTCCACCGCCAAATAAATGCTCACAATATTACATTTCATTTCACGATAGAAAATCATTTTATCCATAGAGGCGCATATTATATGGGATTACACCCACTAAATCCTCAGTAGAGTACTATTATTTCCTGTGTCAGTAGCTTGGCTCTGCACCTTACCGATGGCCTCGGGACCATCATAGCATGGTAATTAAAACCTAGATACTTGAATGCAACTTGAAGTCTGGCGACTAATTAAGTAATTTCGTATAGGTCGGGTGTCTAAGCCTTGGTTTCAGAGGTTATATGCCGCCTAAAAGCTTGACATGACTAACAGCTAAAAGAACCGGAACCTAAAATTGAATATGTCATCGAAGTCACGGAAGCGCTCAGTTGGAAATGTCACCCGCGGTTACTCATCCAAAGCCTGACCGTGCCGAACGTTGTTTAACATCGGTGATAGCTTAGAAAAATCCGCGGTGTCTCCGTTCCGGTAACTGACAGCTTGGAACTATTAGGCGTTTCACTCTCATCTTCTCTTAACTTTGGTTCTTACATATAGTCTAAAACCCAACTAGCCTCCAAAAAACTTGGTGTTCTCTCTAAGGTGAGACGGTATTTCACACCTGAGTAACTGCTTAGTCTTTATAAAGCACAAGTCAGGTCTTGCATGGAATATTGCTCTCACCTTTGGGATGGCTCTGCTGAATATTAACTGGAGGCTCTGGAGTAGATTGAGCGGCGAGCCGAGGCTGATTGACAACGTCACCTTGACTAAGTCACAGATGCAAAGTCTTAAGCATCGTCGCAAGGTAACGTGTTTGTCGGCCATTTACCGGATACACTTCGGAGAGTGCGCCCAGGAGTTGCACAATCTGGTCCCCCCTGCCCCTGCCCCTTTTCTTCTATCGTACGGCTAGACAGACGCGACCAGAGCCACCCTTTTATGGTGGACATTCCGCGCGCTAGATAGAACCAAGCGTTTCGAATCCTCATTCCTCATACGAACAGCCGGAATGTGGAACGCTTTGCCTGGGTCTGTCTTCCCGTTAAAGTACAACGTGGGTGTCTTCAAATCCCGAGTAAATAGGTATCTTCTAGGTAAGCATGCTACACCCTAGACCGCACATCTGCTTAACATCAGGCAGTGTGTAGTCAAACGCGAACCTATACGAAATAAAAAAAATAAAAAATCTAGTCAAATAGTTGGGGATCCTTAAAAAGGGCTGAGATGCGGCACCTTACAGCCCTTTTTCGGGATCCCCAAAGGCCCTTTTCAGTACCACTGCGTGGTACTGACCACTGCGAAACTTGTGTAGTTTAGCACTCACACTATTAGAACCATCGACACGACTAAGAATAGCGTTCATAGCGTAATTTAACTAGGTGTTTATCAACGATTACCATAGTTAAGCAATGTTCGACACGGTTAGGCTTCAGATGGGTGACCGCGGGTCGCTTTTACAACTAAGCGCTACCGAGGCCCGGATGCCACGTTAAATTTTAAGTCCCGGTTGTTTTAACCGCTTAGCCATGTCAGAGGCCTTCAGGCGGCTTAAAAACTCCACACCAGGGCTAACCACCGAGCCTAAGCGAACTTACGACGAAGAAGAGTCTATGAGAGCTACTTTATGAAGCTGTGTTTACTTTTTATCCTGGTGGTGCCGGTGATGTGGCGGCGGCTGGTCGCTGCGCATGCGCGTGAGGGCGGCGGCAGCTTCGTCCAGCGCACACGACACTGATGACGTTAGCCGTCTTAGCACCTCGGGGTCTGCCAGCTGCTTGCCCTCGCCGGACAGCTTGCCGATACCTGCAATCACACGCATCGAGTCACAAAATGCTACGGAACAAAAAGATATAGCAACATGGGAACATAACAATAGGCATAGGTCTGGCATGGCACGGGTGGGTATTTATTAGGGCCCTAAAAACTTCTTTGTTTTGTGTTATCACGCTTTCTCTAAGTTTATCTCTTTATTCTTTTTAGTCTGTTATAGATAGATTCACTTCGGAGAGTGCGCCCAGGAGTTGCACAATCTGGTCCCCCCTGCCCTTTTCTTCTATCGTACGGCTAGACGGACGCGACCAAAGCGCCACCCTTTTATGGTGGACATTCCGCGCGTTAGAACCAAGCGTTTCGAATCCTCATTCCTCATACGAACAGCCGGAATGTGGAACGCCTTGCCTGGGTCTGTCTTCTCGTTAAGGTACAACGTGGGTGTCTTCAAATCCCGAGTAAATAGGTATCTTCTAGGTAAGCGTGCTACACCCTAAACCGCACATCTGCTTAACATCAGGCAGTGTGTAGTCAAAGGCGAACCTATTCGAAATAAAAAAAAAATAGAAAAATTGAAACTCAATACTTTCTATTTCTCTAGGGTGTGCAAAAGTGGACAGTTGCTCCCCTAGAGAAAATATCTAGCTACGCTAGGATATAAATAACTATATAAAATTAAAAAAAGAAAAATAGTCAGTGAAATACGAAGGGAAGATGAAAGAGAGAAAACGTGCTAAACCATTGGCTTCTATTTTTGAAAATATACTCGTATACGTATGGTCACGAGACCGAGTAAGAGCATGAGCGAGCATTGAAGATGTGTTAGTGCGAATGGGATGGAGTATGCAAATCCAAAAGATATTATCGGTTCAAAAATTGAGGTACGTGTTTATCGAAGTCGCACAGAACTACGATTGACCTTAGGACGCTAAACGCGTTATTTACAGTTTGATAGCGGTACTTTGATCTTTGAAATAACATTTAGAATAGAAAAAGAAAAAAAATATGACTGACATTTCTGTTCTAGAGCAACGAAATGATTTACGCCTTCTAGAGGATGTAGGTCGAGTCACATAAAATAGGTCTTTGTAGAAGTATATCATGTCGTGTATCAATCCTACTAATATTATAAACGCAAAAGATTGTATGTATGGATGTTTGTTCCTCTTTCACCTAAAAACTACTGAACGGATTGAGATGAAACTGTACAATGGTAATGTTTATACATCAGAATAACACATAGGCTATATTTTTTTTTGCGCAATTATGTCGCCAATCCGTAGAGTAATACTACTATGTGAGTTGTGGAGTAGCTATATCAGAGTATCAATATTTCCATTAAATCTATTATATAAAAGGCTTCCCTGAGTGACTGACTGACAGACAGCCTACAGCCCAAACAGCTTAAGATATGAGCTTGAAATTTGGAATATAGGTACATTGAACGACGTAATGGAGCACTAAGGACGAAAATTTTGAACTTTCGACCTCTAAGGGGGTAAATGGGCCCTTTTCGTTTGTATGTAACTTTTTATTCCCTGTACCGATTGACTTATAACTTTGTATACCTACATGCTTTTCAAACAAAATAAAAGTTACGTTTTTTCCTGTTTTTCCGAATTTTCCTCATCTAAGGGGTCAAATAAGGTCCCAAAGTTGGTGAAAAAAGCGTCAATTACATCGAACCAGCTGAACGGTTATGGTTGAAAATTGGTATGAAGGAAGCATTCAGCATGTTTTAATACAGGAACTAATAAAATCCAGGAAAATCTATATAAGGTTCCTTAGGGATACGCAAAATTAATAAGTTTAGGCTACAGCCCAAACCGCTGAAGATATGAGCTTAAAATTTGGGATATAGGTACATTGAACGACGTAATGGAGCACTAAGGACAAAAATTTTGAACTTTCGACCTCTAAGGGGGTAAAATGGGCCCTTTTCGTTTGTATGTAACTTTTTATTCCCTGTACCGATTGACTTGAAACTTTGTATACATGCTTTCCAAACAAAATAAAAGTCACGTTTTTTCCTGTTTTTCCGAATTTTCTTCATCTAAGGGGTCAAATAAGGTCCCAAAGTTGGTGAAAAAAGCGTCAATTACATCGAACCAGCTGAACGGTTATGGTTGAAAATTGGTATGAAGGAAGCACACAGCATTGTTTTAATACAGAAACTAATAAAATCCAGGAAAATCTATAAGGTTCCTTAGGGATACGCAAAATTAATAAGTTTAGGCTACAGCCCAAACCGCTGTAGATACGAGCTTGAAATTTGGAATATACGTACATCGTACGACATAATGAAGCACTAAGGATGAAAAACGTACCCAACTCTAACTTACGGGGTAAAACGGGCCCTTTTTGTTTGCATGTAACTTCTTATTCCCTGTACCGATTGACATGAAACTTTGTATAGATGCTTTTGAGACTAAATAAAAAATATGGCTGTACCTGTTTTCTAAATTTTCCTTTAAAAAATCCTTAGGGGTCAGATACGTCCCAAAACTTCAATGCGCTTTTTTAAATAATGTAGTATCTAGGATTATGATAATGATAGTTTATCTTTAAATGGGGCAAAATGGGTCCCCAAAAATTTACGATTTTTTTTTATTTTGTGAGCCAATAATCTTAAGCTTAGAGCACATATGGATCAATATAGGTATTTTACTATGGGATCAACCCTGACAAGCGAAAATTACCTACATTTTCCATACATTTTGTCGCGGGTCGATGAACTTTTTGTGTTGAACAGCTGATTTTATTCACGTGCTTTTGGGGTTGGTACCATTGTAAAAGTTAATCAAATTATGAGTATAATAGCATCCTAGAATATGCCTGACTAGAATTACGACTTGTGTGCCATTTTTTCATTTGCCTGGAAAATTAAATTTCTAATGACTTAATGAAACATGTCGAATACCTGTACCGGCCTTAATTAATAGTGCACTACTGAAAATAGGTACTACGGATAGCACTACGGATAATAGAAACAGGTGGGTCTTAAGATGAACATGGACAAGACGAAAGTCATGTGTAATTCCCATGTTTTACCTACCCCGATTTCTGTTGGAAACTCGGTTCTTGAAGTCGTTGACTCGTACGTCTACCTAGGACAAGTAGTCCAGTTAGGTAGGTCCGACTTCAACAAAGAGGCCAATCGACAAATTCAACTCGGCTGGGCAGCGTTGGGAAAAGTGCGTAGTGTCTTCTCGTCCGACATTCCTCAGTGCCTCAAGTCGAAAGTTTTCGAGCAGTGTGTGTTGCCAGTGATGACTTATGGCACAGAAACGTGGTCTCTCACTATGGGCCTTATTAGTAAGCTCCAAGTAGCCCAACGAGCTATGGAGAGGGCTATGCTTGGAGTCTCTCTGCGAGATCGAATCATTAATGAGGAGATCCGTAGAAGAACCAAAGTTACCGACATAGCCCAACGGATTGGCAAGTTGAAATGGCAATGGGCAGGGCACATAGCGCGGAGGGCTGATGACCGTTGGGGTCGAAAAGTTCTCGAGTGGAGACCATGTACCGGCAAACGCAGCGTAGGACGTCCACCCACAAGGTGGATGGATGACCTCATTAAGACCGCAGGATCGCGCTGGATACAAGCCGCTTCCAACCGGTCTTATTGGAGATCCATAGGGAAGGCCTATGTCCAGCAGTGGACGACCTGCGGCTGATGGATGACTGAAAATAGGCCTATCCGCGAAGGGTAATTGGGCCATATCCATCACGCCGGCCAAGCATGGGTTGCTGAATTCACATACGACATTGATTTTTTCTACGTATGTACAGGTTGCCTCAATGTTTTCCAGCAAAGAAAAGTGAAATTTCTTACATAGTTACTCATACAATTATTATTATTAGCTCCCTCGGTGGCTCAGTGGTTGACCCTGACTCCTGGGTCAAAGAGGCGTGGGTTTGATTCCCAGGGTAAATATTTATGTGATGTTCATATGTGTTTGCTCTGTGTCTGAGTGTTATTAATGTATTTTTATTTATTTATTTAACACTTTATTGCACACTATTTGTACAAAAGGAGGACTTAACGCTAAACAGCATTATCTGCCAGTCAACCTACATGTATAAATAAATAAATAAATATATCTTTATTGTACACAGAAACACAGTACAGAAACTATACAATATGCTGTACAATGGCCGCCTTATCGCCTTTGGCGATTTCTACCAGGCAACCTTTGGATGGACTGGAATTATTCTAAAAATAGGAGTATGGTCGGTGGTGTATACAATACAGTACATACATTGAAATACATGTATATGTAGTATATCAGTCTCTGCCAGCCAAATCACAAACTTTGCTTAGTTTGGGATCAGAGACCGTGTGTGAGATGTCCTCCAATATTTATTTTATATATTTATTTATTATTGAGTTAATTTCAGAAATTCGGCAATTTATCATCCAAAAATTCACGTATGTACTCTGTAATAAGCTTTAGATACAAGTAAATTAAATAACCAAATACTGAGACAATTCTGGCTAAGCCGTAGGCATTATTTTGCAAGTAATACAATAATAGGCTCAGTTATGAAGACGCCATAGTAAATATAATAACAAAATAAAAAGTGTTCTCTCTATCGAATGCTTAAAGTGAAAATGAAACAGATATAATTATGATAATTAGCTATTATAATTACGATGGCGCCTTCATAATCGAGCCTAATGCGGGCTTAACCACGAGCTACTATTATTTTAAGTGCCAAGAAAACGCGGGCCTAACTGTGGGTTTTTATCATTTTAAGCAGTTACGAAAATAACGCGGGCCAGACCGTGGGCTATTATCATTACAAGCAATACAAAAACGCAGGCTAACGGCATGCTATTATAATTTTAAGGATTTATTAAGACAACACGGGCCAGACCGCAAACTATTAGATATTATTATAAGCAAATGCCAAGATAACGCGGGTTGAACCGCGGGCTGTTATTTTAATTAAGTAAGTATTAAAACAACGTGGGCCAAACTGTGGGTTATTATCATTGTAAGTACCTAATTATTAACACAACGCGAGCTAAACCGCGGGCTTTTATCATTTTGAGCAAGTACTAAGACAATACGGGCCAGACCATGGGCTATTATCATTGTAAGTAATACGACAATGCAGGCCAAACGGCGAGCTTTTATAATTTTAAGCAAGTATTAAGACATCGCAGTCCATGCTGCGTGCTATAAATAACCATCTTAAGCAAGTACTAACAATACGCGGGCCAAACCGTGATCTATTATCATTATAGGCAAATACTGTTACAATTTTGACCAAACCGTGGGCATTATCCTTGCAAGTAATTTTAAGCAAGTATTAAGACAACGCGGGCCAAATTGCGGACTATTAGATATTATTATAAGCATGTACAAAGACAACGTAGATCAAACCGCGGGCTCTTTTCATTTTAAGTAAGTACCTATGTACTAAGACAACGCGGGCGAAGCCGCGGGTTTTAAGCTAGTATAATATAATATTGCTGTAGTCAATAGAAAGCCCACAAGTTCGCGCTGGATGCGAGCCGCTTCTAACTGGTCTTATTGGAGAACTATAGGGGAGGCTCATGTGCAGCAGTGGACCTCTAAAGGCTGAAACGACGAACGACGACGACAAGTCAATAGAAATATTTGAAATAGAAAGTGGCGCCTTTGTTAATAGGTAGGTATACAAGCTCTTTTATGCCGAGTTGTAAATATAAGCACAAAAGCATCGATTGATGAGCTTCACATCAACCCAACGTCAGTAACATAACGTAATCGAATATTTTATATCCGCGAACATATAACTCGCCCTACTATTACTTCTTTTGTTCGACCTCTATCTCAAGATCTAACTAAAGTAACTAGCTGCTAGCAAACGCCTGTCATTATTTTATTGTAAAATCTATGCGAATGAGCTAGGTATAGCGCGCCCTCATAATTCTTGAATTTTATAATTACACTATAAGGCATTTTTTTAAATATTTTGAAACACCTCAAAGGCTTCCAAATAAAAAGTAAGAAAATATCAAGAGAGAACATAATTTGGAAAATGTTAATAATATTTTAATGAGGTGGAACTACGCATATCAAAATAAACGTTTATACAACGTAAAGATAATCAAGAATGCAAAAAAACAATACTTGAAATCAATCTAAAATATAAATTTTATGAATGAAAGTGTACGAAAATTGGTTCCTTACTCTTGAGCAATAGTCAAATCATCAATAAAAACCTACAAGCTCGATCTACACCACTAGCGTAATAAAAAAGAAAATTACGTATCTCTAAATTTGTTTGATGTAATTTCCGGCCTAAAACTATTTTACAAACCATAGAAATGTAACTGTTCATTGATTACAATTTTACTGTTGTATTGATGTCTTATAGCACCTAATAGGCCTAATAGGCGTTTGATCTAAATCGCAGTTGATCCAACAAAGACTAGATGAATTTTACTGTGACTTTACAAGATTTTAACTATGCATAAGCAGTTTCTCTAAATATAAAAAACCTAGCATTTTTTACCCGCGGCTTCGGGATTTTTCTGGGATAAAAAGTAGCTCATATACCTACTTATGTATGTACCATACCAACTACCAACAGTTTTCCGACTTTTAAACCAAATCCTACTTAAAATTATAAACGTGAAAGTTTGTGAGGATGGATGGATGGATGGATGTTTGTTACTCTTTCACGCAAAAACTACTGAACGGATTGAGATGAAACCTTGCAATAATATATCTTATATATCAGAATAACACATAGGCTATAAATTATAATGATATATTGCGTATGCGGGCGAAGCCGCAGGTAAAAACTAGTGTGTTATAATTATAGATAAGATTCAGAAAATTAAAATATATTCCAAAATTATCAAGATGACTTCATTCATCTTTTAGAATCATGTGCATCACCCTACTAACTAATATTATAAACGCGAAGTTTGTGAATATGTATGGATGTTTGTTACTCTTTCCGTAAAAACTACTAAGAAACTTTGCAATAATAATGCTTATACATACATCAGAATACGCCTCGCGGGTCATCTAGTATGCAATAATGTCCATAACACAATACTTATAGGTATAATGGAAAGGTCGCGTTTCAGTCGCCTTTGTCTGACCTGCCGATAGGTAAATAAGGAAAGGGCGGGCGGAATCAGCGTTTAATTGATGCCAAATTCAGAGTCGGTGCTACAGACGCGGCTAGAAGCTCGAGGTCGTCATTTACTTGTACAGAATCACATATCTGCGATTTAGTAGACTTGTCCTCAAACTAGAAAACCGAGCACGAAATCGCTTAGCAGCAGTAGTTAGAAATAAAATTAATAGCTGTGTTGCATCAGGTATTGTTCGCTAAAACTACAATCTCCTGAAATATACACCGCATCTAGGGTTATTAATCTCGTCTGTCACATAGTTTTCTATAGCGAGTTATATCGCTATTTTATGTGTTATTTGCTATCAAACTTTGTAAAGTTCACTAGATTTACCAAGTTATAGATTTCGGGTCTATTTATAACAGACAAAATATCCTCATTTTATCTGGAACTTGTCTGCATAGAATGTGTTAATCCGAGAATGAACAATGAGTTATCGATCAGTATTTTACTTGTACTTATAGAAATGTCGGCGAACGAATTTATAGTCTGATGTCACCATAACATTGCCCGATTTAGCTTGTCATCACTTCTGGTGTTCAGCATAATTATAGTAGGCTAGTTGACTATATTTATTTGATGTCCTCTTGTAACAGCTAACCATAAATAGAGCCGATTAACGAAAACAAAAACAAAATCAACTTAGAAATAAAGAAGTTACAAGCATATTTATTTTCTTGTTAGACAAAGAGCGCACTATGGCAGGATATGTCGTTACTGCCCGTAAGTGTCATACATTCGCCATACTTTGTTACGCTGTGTGGGAAAGGGACAAGGCACCCCCTCTCTATCGCTACCAAAATCTTTACAAGCTTATATCTCAGAACTTGATTAGCCAATTTTTATTATTTTTAACTCGATTTTATTAGTGTCCCTGAGATGTTTGCTTGCTTGTAACCAACCCCTTTTTGAGCTCGATTTTGACCTACTTTGAGCGATCAGATTTTCTTGAAACTTTGCACACCTATCAAAGACCGATGTCAATGCATTTATAAAAGAAAAATGCAAAAGCGTGTTTTTTTAAGTTTTTTAAACTATTTTTGTACTTACTATTTTTTACCCGCGGCTTCGCCCGCATGATATTTTGATTTTTGACGCAATATCATTATAATTTATAGCCTATGTGTTATTCTGATATATAAGCTATATTATTGCAAAGTTTCATCTCAAATCTATCAGTAGTTTTTGCGTGAAAGAGTAACAAACATCCATTCATCCACCCTCACAAACCTTAGCGTTTATAATATTAGTAGGATTATTTAATTGCAGAATTCACTAATCCTAATACTTTTAATTAATTCAATACCAGTCAAGTACCCTATTATTATAGCAGTCTATTATGATAGACCAAAGTCCAGAGTCGATAAGCCTATTGTGATTGAGTAAGGGCTAGAGTCCTTGATTTAGGTGAGAAGTAGAACAATAAATCCATGGCTGGCCTGAAATCTCTCGGTTTGTAGATCTACGGTTAAAAGTAATTCATTGTCCTGCACAATATGCGTTCCTATGCAATGATGATGACGTCGAGTCTACCACGGTACAATATTTTGATTGTTCTAGAATGAAAACATTTAGGCTAGCGATGTTATCCCCGATGACATGCCATCTGTTAGTACGTGGGGTGTTTTTTGTAACACGTGGACTGAGTTCCCATCTTAAAATCGGGTCATTGAATCTGATATTGGTTTATTTCTGAACTAAGTTCAAGTCAGAATATGAATGAAATCGTGCTCTACGAATTCGCAATGTCCCGTATATCAATAAATTTTTTGTGAAATATTTCTCAAGCAACGGAATAATGGAGATAGGTTTTTCATGTATCCTAGAGTCAGGCTAAATCTGCCAGAAAACATGTTTGTTACATGGAAATAATCCATCGATACATCGAACGAAACTCAGATTACGGTTACCACTTGCGCAGCAATATTGCACCAAGTCATGTATTGTCGATCGTACGTATATCGGTGAAAGTCATCGGAAAATTAAGTTTAAAAATATGACCTTCAATTACCGTACCGTCCATAATAACCTATTACGTGAACATAACAACATACCGTCACCAGAACCTATAACAAGTGTAACGTAAAGATGACGGCAACGGCACCTATGGCACAATTATACAGAAAAAAGCGTGCAGTTAATAATTGCATTATATCGTATCGTAGTCTGCAGAGCCCCAAATTGTCACTACAATAGACTAGGCTCGCGTTCCTAGAACAGTTTATGTTTTGCGATCGATATCAACAAGTCTTTACTACAAACATTAGCAAAGGCAGATATTGCTGAACTCTTCGATCAATTCGATCGTTGACCTACGCATTAGCTTCCAAGCTACTTAAACAATCCACTATATTGCCACAAGCTTCCTATTAAGCTTTTGTTTCCTTTTTATTATATAGCCTTTTCGAGAAACTTCTATAGGTAGGTATAGTTTCCTAATAAGAAATTGCAGTATAGTACGAATTTAATTTCTACTGATGGTCTGTAGTAGTTGCACAACATAAGCAATTACTTTTGTACCTAATTATATCGATAACAGAATTTACATACATAGCTTATGATGGTATGGTATGCGTCATAGCATAAATTAATATAACCATTATCAGGTAAAACAGTTTTATAGAGCATGCGCTATGCTTTACAAAATCAACAAAGAAACAAAAATCGGAACTAGGTAGCCTAAAGTAGATGCTATGCTCTTTTATCTCATTCATCTCTTACCAAGCCTCAGCAAAGGTGACGTCCACAAGTGGTATATTATTCAGAGAAAAATCGAACCAAGATGATATAGACATCATTTGAAAGCTTGTTTTATGGGCTTCTCAAAAATATTTAATTTAGATTTTTTCACCCCTCCATTTTTTTTTAAATGTGAAAAATAAATTGTATGAAAAATAACAATACAGCTTATTACTTTTTCTAGTTTAGCAATAATAAAGTCCTCATATCGTTATTTAACTTGCATTCGTAGCTGATTCTTTCACATTCATCACTTAATTTGCTAAAATTAAAAATTATAATCTACCAGTGTGACCAGTTAGTAGGTACAATGTGACAAAAAAAAACATTAAAAGAGTGTCTAATTGGTAAAAATGCTTTTATTTGACAATTTGGAGGTTACTTAATCAGGGTTGCTAGAGATAAACTACATATTGAGCTAAATATATTTATTTATTTTAATTAATTCAAAATTAATTTTAAAAATTCGGAGGTCTCTTTATTGTTTTTAACTGTTGTAATAGACTCAGAAAAATATGATTTTTCTCGAAATGTAACGAGTGTTGTGGTTAAAATTTTTGATTATTATTATACCAGCCTCCATACATTTTGTGGACATGTCCTTTAACCTATACGACAGGCAACGATTCAGATGCTTTATTCGTAGAATATGGTATCGATACCTAATTTAAAGAACTAGAAGTAAGTTCGTATACAAGGCCAAGGTGGCTAGTCTGGTGTCAAGAGTTTTTAAGCAGTCTGACATGTCTGGACCTACAATTTAACGTGACATCCAAGCCACGAAAGAACTAGCAGTGACATTAGTTAGGAACAATGTGAGAAACAATACAGCCTGCACCCCTAGCATAGTAAAAGGATAAAACCATTTTATCCACATTTAATGTAAGTTGTCAATGTTAATTCCTACTTTGTTTCCACGCAGAGGCGACAAATTGGCAGAAAGACAATTTGTCCCTTTGCCATGCTGAGCGATGACCAGTGCAAGACTTACCAGCTTCTTCCCAAAAGAAAATATCATCAATGGAAATCCCGTCCACTACGAAACTATAGGTCACATTTCTAAGTTCCGGCTACTTTTACGAGTATGTTCACGCGATGATTAAGGCATTACGAAAGTCCTACCAAATAAAGCGAGACATAACAACCGCTTGGGTGGCGATGTGGTCGTTACAGCACCGCTGTCGTAAACTGTAATGTCAGACGAGATGCCTTCGTATTGGAATCCGATGCTACATTATATTATGTTTATTCTGGAAGTGTACATACTCCCAATAGCATTTTAGGTATTATGCAATTACTGTATTTATATCCAGGCTACAAACCTGGCCCAATGTTGGTAGTATCCGTTAGTACGTAGTCCGTAAGAATTGATTCTTGATTAACTGTTAGAGAGACTCGATTTACTATGAAGAGAGCGTAATGAATCTAAATTACAGAAAAGTGCATCTGCAACTATGCTGTACGGTGATACGAAAAGGTGTTTGTTAGACATTGTTGTTTAGAGACTCAGCTTGCCTCGAGCAATCCTCAGTAGACAGTAGAGTAGTTAGTGCAGTAACTAGGGTCGTGCAGTAATGCCCAGGCACAGGAATGCAAAAACAACGAATAACGAGTTCTGACTTTTGCAGAGTAAAAGTATAGCGCTCACAGGGTGCATAAGAGGCTAATTGCGATACTGATAAATAACGCAATACAGCTAATGAAGCTCCGTATTCAAGCTTTGAATATCTGCGCACATGATTTTGCTCTCCAGGCTCTCCCTAACACATTCACTCGAAAGATTTTGTATCTTTTCGTCGCTCTCTTGTAGCGGTTTAATTAGAGCCACAGACAGAGCTGTTGCTAATTTGACAATGGTAATTACGTCTCGTAAATGATAATACCAAATGATCAAAGTGTCCTAGACGGTCCAAACTCGAGCAGACTTTAGTAGTAGACTCGTAATGTGCAGCCTGACGAAAGTTATCGATTTTGAACGCCTAGACAAATAGAACGAGTGCAGTTCGCTACGTGGAAAGGTCAAGGCAGATAGTAGCGTATTTAAACTACATTATACTATACATTTATGGAGTGACGAGGTGTTTTCGCGACTTTGTCCACGATGGGCACGGCACATTACCATTTTAGTTTGATTGTTCTATTCTAGGACTGAAAAGATTATAATCATTTCGCGCTTTGCAAAAAAATCCAAGAATAGGTTTATAAATAATACCTATTTATGTATCTAGTTGCGTAGGCTAAAATAGCACGCTAGTCATATTGATCGATCATATCAAGCGTAGATAAATAATTTAATTTACATACAAAATTAAAAGTTTAGTACTGAATATCGCTAGAAATAGGTATGTAATAATATACATTTTGTTCAGATTTTTTATTAAATCTGTTAAATCTTTTTTAGATTAGCAACAAATTATACCTCTGATTTTAATGCAAACTTCTACATTTAAAAGTAGCTTTGTCATACACAATGTGCCAACAGGCTTATTGACCAATAACACACCAGTAGTACACATGAATATTCATGACAAATTGTGCATTTACATACAATATTTGAACAATAATCCAATCACATCACTTTCCCACCAAAAATTTCCAAATTGCGGTATAAATTAGCGTGAATTCGTTAAATGAGTAAGAGAAGACGCGTATTGTGCACGAACGAGATAAATCGTAGTGAACACATCACTAAACATCTGGCCTGCGGACGCAATCTAGTGGAGAGCGGTGAAGTATTAAAGAGGGGTATGAACTTAGACGTGATTGCTGGGTACGGTATCGGTGAGCAAGGCGGGCGCCCAGTGTTTATCAGTCCATGGGGCAATCCCCGCGCGCTCAGCACGCTCGGCCATGTGGTGGGAGCGACGAGCGCTCTGCCGCGAGCCTTCCTAGAGCACGTACTCGCCGCTGTCGGTCAATGACCGTCTCCGGCCACTGTTTGGGACCAGAGATTGACACGTAATAATCATATGCGAAACGCAAACATCTGATAGCGGACAGCTTTATCCGCTGGCCAAAACTAGTTCTACGATTATTATGTGAGGCGGAACAAAACTGACCTGGATACTAAACTTAAAGTTCGTGAAGATTACGAGTTGAATAATCGCTATCTATGCTCGCTTACGCCAAGCCCTTTGGTCGGTGGCCGCAGACTACCGCCTCTGCTTAGAAGTGACGTTGCACATTTAGGATATGAATAGTTCCCACCGTAGCGTAAAGAAATAAGGCTCATAGTCGTGTGAATATTCGCCCGTGCGAATACCACTTTGTGGTATTCGACGAGTGCTGTGAGAGTTTATCTATGCATATGGAGTGAGTTTCAAAGTTTCCATAATGAATTGAACTAAGGATGATTATTATCATAATTAATGGTGCTGGTCCAGTCACGTCAACCTATACTTTACGCGACGTGTTTCATGCATTCAGAAGAAACGATAAAGAAGTTCTTGCATATTAAATAGTCGTTATTATTCGTCGTATAAGAGTCGAAAAATAGGTCACCTAAATGTGATATATCGTCATGAAACGAAGATAGCCCAAAAACCTTCCGCGCGGAGTTGTTTGCCGAAGTTTCAGCGTCATAGACGTTATGTCAACAAAAAACAGGTGCACTTAGATAAAAGTTATGCGCGGCGGGTGCTAAGTTACCGGTAGCAACAACTTGAGCCTACTTGACTTCCTGGCCACTCGAATATGCGTTGTAGACGTTGTAGTTCGCATAGTCAAGGAAAATTCCTCAATTTTCTGTGTCCACCTTGCAGTGGAGTTGTTGAACAAGTTTGTGAAATGTCTCAATGAGTCATATCAATGATTGATAGTATACTTGGCTTCAAGTTAATGGTTTTATTTCAACTGGTATATAGAATATCATTTATTGTCATCATAGTATATCATTTACACATTCTTGCTTAATAAAATAAAATATATAAATGGTTATGGTCATGGACTAGTCATGACAATTACAGTTATTTTATTTACTCTATCTACCCTCACAAAAAGAAAAAATATAGCTTGAATTACATCAGGGAACGACAACAGGAATAAACAATAAACAAAAATATAAGTTTTAACTCCCATAATTCCCTCATTAGAGAATAGATTTGATCATAATATAATTGTGAATTTTTAAGAATTGTCAGACATTCATGACAAATATGTAGGTACCTATTGTAGGTACATAAATTCATTATATAAAAATAATATCAAAATGACTAAGCTCTGTACAGGGGCGCCGTTAAATTATAATCACAATAAAATCATAGTAATAAAATTCAGTCCTGTAATTAAAAATAAATATGGGTGCATACCCATAACTAACAATAACTTTAATTAATTTTAATAAATTCAATAAATAAAAATAATTTGATTTAAAAATGTCAAACGATAAGTTAACTACAGAAGAATAATATAATCAAATAAAATAATATTAAATTAAAATAAACATTGGCAAAAATATAAAATACACAATAGTAATAAAGCACCTACCTAAGCAGTAATTTAGCTGTAAAGGGGCTACATTCATAATAAAATTGTTACTACTATGATTGATCTATAATACGTGTTTATAAGAATGTATGTTGGCGAGAAGTAATGTACTAGTCTTATCCGCTAGTCCACTGCAAAACATAGGACTTCTCCAAGGAGCCCTCCTTGGAGAAGTCCTATGTTTTGCAGTATTTCCAATTTATCAATCCCAATTATTTACTGCACAAGAGAAAGGGTAATGGTGAGATACGTAACAGCGTCTTTGCAAGTAGGTATGTTATTTTTGTTTGTAATTTTCCATCGAGGTCCATTTGGTGCGTCATAGGTTAAAATATAACTACACTGGCGCGATTTTTGTTCTCCTTTCACGATACCAAAAATATTTTTGGTCTTGACAATTTAGTTTAGTTGTAATGATTTGTACAGCAGAAATAATCCGATTGCCTGAGAATATTTGAGCATGATGAACTTTTCATAACATTTATCGCAAATAACAGATTTTAGCATTTTCCTAAGGGCGCTTACAACCCACTCGCCCGCATGTATTGAAGTAGTTATTCTAGTGGAAACTCTTAATTTATATTTATAGAGTTTTCAAGGAATTGGCGCTTATCTAAATATCAACTTTCATCAAAATTTTGTTTAAACAAAAATTATTCCAACACGTTTTTATATTACTTTACCAAGTTTGAAAAATTAATATAGTAGACAATAAATGAATATATATACATAGTTGTGTATTACAAGAATTGTTCATTTAGAGGAATAAATAGAAAACAAAAAAGAACAATGAAAAAATTACCGCTTTCAATTTTTCGACACTTTTAGAATTCTTTTCAGATGAATTCAAATATCCACGCAAAACAGATTTTATGTTTCTAACCATCAATCTATGTGATCTAGAGTCATTCCTCTACTACCACGCTTGCTTCAGCTTATAACAGGAATGTTATTAACTTTTCATCACATCTATTCGAAAAGGACGACTTGGTTCGCCTTTAAGTGCACCAAAAGGAGGTGTTTTCTATAAAGAACTTTTAGCGGACAGTAATGAGTTTTTGACCGACGTAACGGAGAAGGTACTCAATTCGACGCGTATATATTTTTTTTCATCACATCTATTCGAAAAGACTACTTACTTGGTTCGCCTTTAAGTGCGCGTAAAGGTGGTGTTTTCTATTTCTATTGGCTATACTTTATGGCACTTTATGAATTTGGAATAAATAAGTGCGCCGGAATTATCTTTGCCGCGCACTTTTTGAATTTGGAAGTATTTGTAATGTTAGTGTTCAGCGCCAAGAAAATGAATGAAAAGAATGTAAATATAAGTTTCATTGGTTTTATTATTAGATACCATTTAATTTAAATTTAGTTGTTACTTTACGTTTTATTAAATAATAATATTACAATAAAATATGAGGCGCCTTTTATTTCCTCATAGAGGTGATGAAAAGTACAGTGTACCACTCGGGCGCAAAACATATTTTTGGCTCGGGCGACGTACTTTGAATCCCTCCCTACGTTCAGGATTCTACTAAAGAATCCCTCGCTACACTCGGGATTCTCGGGATTCATTGTTACGGGTCCGGGATTCCAGCGCCCGACCTCACGATTGTAAGACAGGTGTTACTACGATTAGACCACTACGGCTCACTCACTATGACCTAACCTTCTGGTAAAGTGACGACACCCATGCTCAGCAGTAACACAGTTCAATACAAGACTTTAGAGATATGTATAGGCCGAATTACACAAGTCGGAGGACGTGAAGTACCAGTAAACTTTATGTGAGCTTCAGTCAGGATTGGATATTGCACAGCTTGTAGCTAACTTCACATCTGTCGACTTGTATGATTCTATACATACAGGTTAGGAGAGTTGCTCATACATATATAAAAGTGTGGAGCAGAATGGAGTGACTCACCAGCTGCTTCAAGTAGCGCTTCAAGTCGCGCCTGCATCTCAGGGTCGACGGCCCTCTCGGGGTCGTCGTGTGAGAGGAGGAACTTGGATGGCTCGGAGCCGCTGCCCTCTTCTTCCATCTCCGCCTGTTGCAACACAATCATATTATAAACCAGTTTGTGTCAGTTGTATAGAAAGAGCACCGCTCCATTATTTAGCTGGCTCAAGTAAATGCTGGATGGAGGAATTGCGCAAAACGTCCTATGCTTCAGCACACATAGATTCCAGAGGGATAACACAACACTGTTCTCAATTGAGGCTATTCTCAATCACAAAAATATATTGAAAATCCACAGAGCTAATACAACCCAAGAGATAGCACTGTGGTCGCTTGAGGCAATTTTCAACCACAAAATGAATGGAAAATCTTGCCCAGAGCTGTCAAAACTGTCAAATATGAATTGGAATTTGACAATATCGGAAGAAAACAGGGCAACAGCCCCTGAATCAACATATTTTTCATGTCTCTTTTTTACTCATGTCATATTAAATCAATGCATCTTCTTTAGATTTTCTCAATTAACCACATTCCTCAGTTGTAATAGCTCTGTAGGAAAATCTGTCCGTGGATTAAAAAAAAAAAAAATTCAAAATTCTTTATTTCGTACAAAAAACATAAGGTAACAAATAACAAAGAAACGATGCTACCCGCAGTAGTCAGGAAGACTGTGTCGCAGATAGCAACGCCCACCTCCAGCAAAGAATTGTACAAAAAAGGTATATATATACATAATATTGCCAAAACTGTCAAATATGTTTTCTAAAATGACAAAAATTTGAAGCTCCTTGCCCAAAAAACCGACAAAAGCCAAATTTTCATCGCTATTTCTAACTTGTGCCATATTATCAATGCTTATTTAAATCAATGCTTCTCTTTCTGATTTTCTCGATCAACCACATTATCTCTCTGGTATCTCTGTGCTCCCGCATATGGTGTCTATATGTCCAAGGATCTATCGCCCTACACCAAATAAGAACATAATAATATTATCAAATAGCTCTTTTTCAAAGATTTCAAATTGATAGGGAAAAGTATTTTCCAGTAGTAAATATCCTTCGGCTGGGATTTACAATGTTCGATAGGGGACAGCCCATGACTAACACAGTTTATATTACAGAATATAGAGCTAAATGAAAGAAAGTGGTTTCTTTTATATTTTTATGCAATATTCTTGTTGTTAAATATACTCTATAGTTGTTACTTAAACTAGTCTTCAGATGGGTGACTGTGGGTGGTAAATACAAATGAGCGCTACCGTGACTCGAATGACGTTAAATTGTAGGCCCCACTTGTTTTAACCATTTAGCCATGTCAGAGGCCTTCAGGCGGCTTAAAAACTCTGACCTATACAAACTTACTTATAATACTATAGCTTTATGATGGCCTTAGAGTATGGTGATTAGTTAGATTTTAAACTGAAAATTACATACAATTCTTATTTAACTCCTGATATAGTAAAGCTGTTAAATGTGTGAGTCAGATGTTGAAGTCACTTTCATAGTACTTAGAAACTGTGGGTACATTTGCATTGTTACTCCACTTAATTTATAACCAGATTTAATTCACATTTTATAGGGTAGCAAGTAGGTACAAAGTAAGTGATTGACTAATCAGTAAAGGGAAACAGATATTTAAATAATATTCAATTAAGATTAAGATTTGACTTTGCATAATTTGACAAGGCAATTGTAAAAAGCTTCCTGAACTATTGAGATGATAATAATTATTATTGTAGTGTTGTTTTTGTTAGCCTGTTGTGTCCCACTGCAGGCTAAACTGAAATATAATATCATGGTCTAAAACAGTACAAGTACTCTGACTGAGATAGGGTACAAGGTTCTAATTGGTATTGACTGCCACGGTGGCTCAGTAGTTAGTGACCCTGACTTCTGGATCAAAGAGACGTGGGTTTGATCCAGGTCAACATTGGTGATCAGGAGACAACACAGGTGATCAACATTTATGTGATGAACATAGGTGTTTGCTCTGTGTCTGGGTGTTATTCAGGTACTATCTAAATAAGTATGTATTTAAAAAAAATGTATATGTAGTATATCAGTCTCTGGCAGCCATATCACAAGCTTTAGCTTAGTTTGGGGTCAGAGACAGTGTGTAAGATGTCCCCTAATATTATTTATTATTGAAACTCTTACACCAGGACTAGCCATCTGGCCTATACAAACTTACTTATTTTATTGGTATTACTAGTTCTTACCCGCGGCTTCGCCCGCATACGCAATATATCATTATAATTTATAGCCTATGTGTTATTCTGATATATAAGCTATATTATTGCAAAGTTTCATCTCAATCCGTTCAGTAGTTTTTGCGTGAAAGAGTAACAAACATCCATACATCCATCCATCCATCCATCCATCCTCACAAACTTTCGCGTTTATAATATTAGTAGGATAGCCTATGTGTTATTCTGATATATAAGCTATATTATTGCAAAGTTTCATCTCAATCCGTTCAGTAGTTTTTGCGTGAAAGAGTAACAAACATCCATACATCTATCCATCCATCCATCCATCCATCCATCCTCACAAACTTTCGCGTTTATAATGTTAGTAGGATTTATTTATTGATTGGAGATGGGTTCAATGATGGGACTAACACTAAAGGCCATTGTATACGTAGCATTACGTAAAAAGAATGCTGGAGTGTCAAGCTGAGCACATAGAATTTAACTCCTATTGCATTTGTGATAGGAGTTAAATCTCCTGCTGCAATTAAATGTGGATTATAGGAGATTTAACTCCTATTATCTGTGCAATAGGAGCCAAATTTCGTTGTAATTTGGAGCTCTAGCAATCTTTTTACATGACGTGACTGATATTAGGCTGCATCACACAAGTTGGAGGAAGTGAAGTTAGCTACAAGCTGTGCAATAGTAAATCAACATGCGGCTTTATGTGAGCTTCAGTCAGGATTGGATATTGGGCAGCTTGTAGCTAACTTCACATCTGCCAACTTGTGAGGTATACTATACTATGCTATACTCTAAATTTTATACAAACTTTTATACCAAGTCTTATTATTGCCTGTTCAATAGCTTTTATTTTTAGGGTTTTAGTACCTCAAACGGAAAAAACGGAATCCTTATAGGATCACTTTCTTGTCCGTCTGTCCGTTTGTGTGTATGTCAAGACTCTTTATCTCGGGAACACGTGAAGATATCGAGTTGAAATTTAAACTGTTTACATATATCTATGGTTTCTTGCAGTTGTGTAAAGGAAAAACTTCTCAGTATTCGTTTAAATAAGTTTATGTCGTAAAAAACCGCATATTTCGACACTCACAAAAATCATAACCTACAGGGTACTTCCCGTTGACATAGAACTATCAAAATTTGGCGAGAAGCATCGTCTCAGAGTACACATATAGGAATAAATCTGAAAACTGTACATTTTTATTTAAATCACTAAAAATAGGGCCTCAAAATTCACAAAATATGGGTTCAAAATTCAAAGTGAGTAAATCGTATCATGTAAGGTATCATATAAAAGAACTTCATTAGCACATGCTAAAACAGGTTTTTAATTATTTTAACAATGTGTTTGTACAGAACCCTCGATGTGCGAGCCTGACTCGCACTTGTCCGGTTTTTTTTACAGGTCTGACAACTTTATGTACAAAAATATGTTACAACAATGTGGGATAAGGGCAAGAAGCTGATGTTCTAACAATGGATAAAAATATCACTAATCTACATATTTTTAAGGATATGTCTCAATTTTAAGTATCATGGATTGATTTTGTTACTATTTCATTTCAGAATGTGAAAATTATGACACATTAGTCTGCTTAGTTCAGAGACCATGGAATTTCTAATATAGTGTCCTGGATTTCCAGAGGCGTTAATCTGTCTTTACAAAGACAAGCACATATTTTTAATCAATTGTATCTTCAAATGATAGTATAAGCGAATGTAACAACGATATGGGCTGATTGAAACTCGATCCTGACTAAAGCTCAATTAACAGCTGCGTGAGGATTGGGTTTTGCACAGCTTATAGTTAACTTAACAACTGCCAAGAAGTTTGATACGGCCAATAATTCATCAATTGAAGACATACTAAGTATGTACATACACTTAAGTTTTAACACTATTTAAAAGGATTTTATTAACCACTGAGTTAAGTATTATTATAGGTTTTTCGTTTTCAAGGATATCTTGTATTTAACAAGTATTCAATTAAAATACAAATTGGGTTTAATGTAGGTTGTAGAGCTAGGTTTCTGGGGATGTTTCAGTTTGTTCTCCTATGTTTTTAAATATATTTAACAGAACCTAAGTTACAGTATACTTTCTTTAGTACTAACATGAATTCAAGTATTTTATTTAGGTAGCACAATTAATGGTTTATAAAGTGATATTTTTATTCTTTATTGATATACCTAGCTTTACAGTTTTAAGTAAAATAAAAGGACTGATTTTGACTTGAGAGATTTTTTTATGAATATTTTGTATAAAAACTGTAATCGAGATGGTACTAAGCGATATGTATTTCAATTAATTGTTATGGTCTGGCATGTTCAAAGTTTCTCATTTACAAAGTGTTGCAAAAGGTTAACTGAAGAAGTTAATAGGTACAAGTATACAAGTATGCCACCTGCGGTCACCCATCTGAAGACTGTTGCTTAATGTCAGTGATTGCTGACAAACACCTAGTCAAACAATGCTATAAGTGCTACTTTCATCTTTCAATAAATAATTTTAATTCACTTGTAACACAGTCTAACTATGTACTCCAAAGTAATTCTGTGTTTATTAATAAATCCTTAAAAGTTTAAAGCTATCAAGAACAGTGGCTGCATGTATCCAACAGGACACTGCCTTGTGCAATGAATTCATATTGAGAAACTTTTAGGTTCATATTCCCTTGTATTAAAAATAGGAGGAACTAGACATTACAATTAGTTATCACTGCAAGATACCTATATATGGGACTAGGATAAGCAGTCTTAAATGTATTAGGTCCCTCAAACACCCCGAGGGTTCGCTGTTAATGCATCCAAACCCAAATAACTCAAAAATCTTGATCGAGTTAACTAATTACTTTTAATTCCAATCAGATCAAATGTTACTTTAAAACATGCAGTAAAAGCGAATAGTGCTGGACCATTAGTAAATGAAGCTCATCACTGAAAACTTACTGCTGTTATAATTATTATCTAGTCACATATTGATATGTTTGCTTTGATAGGCAGTGTACCAAAAGCAGCCTTCAGTTTATCATATCTTCCTTTGTCACAAAGTTAGTGAGGTTAATTAAACACAAGGAAATGGAGCCAGACATTCTGTTAGAATCACAAGGACCATTCAACATAAAGAAAACAAAAACATATCATGAGATATGTAACTGTCCAGCACACACATTTTATGCAGGTTAACGGTTACTTAAACAGCAACAGCAATTGTTGTTGGTGAAGCTTTTGGCACTCAATAAGTTTGTCTCGACTTACCAACAGGTCTGGCCTGCTAAGGCACAAACAAGCCAGCAAGATCTATAACACCAACAAGAAACATGTGAGGTATTGACAGTGTGGTGCTTCAGGACGTGTTGGAGCCTACTTGATACTGTCAATGGTCCTTGTAATTCACCAAATTTTGTGATTTTTGCGCGAAACTGTAGGCGTATCGGCCGAGTGTAGCCCGCGCGTCATTGCACAAAACATACCATGATTGGCGACGTTAATGACGATTTGCATCCTAACTTATGTAATTGGCATTTTTGTAATGGAGCAGCAACAGAAATATACATTATTCAGAGATTTACATCGAATGATTGCATGTGATTCGAGAAACATGGCCACCGTACATCACTTTCTGTCCAAAACACAAATGAACAATGGAAAGACTTCTCCGGCAGATCGGCTCGTGGTAAGAACGTAATTGGAAAGAATCAATTGGATGTTGTCTAGTAGCGACAGGATTGAATAATTTCATACATTACTCGGGAATACGTATGTACTTGTGACTTTCTGACGTTTTACGGAATATTTGGCAAGCGATGTACTGTAGCAAGATTGTAAAATGGATTTTCTCAATACAGCAAGCTATGCGCTTTTTCTTTAAGGAGTTCGTGACAAAGGACAGTCTTTGAAAAAGAAGAAATTATACGATGAGACAAGACATGGTACAAGATGTCCTTTACAGTTTATAGCGGTAAAGATAATCACATTCCCTCAGTGCCACCGCCTCTGTCAGAAACAAAACACGTTTTACCTCGGATACGGAGTCATCCTCGCTTTCCGAAGAGTCCGTCATGTATTTGGCAGGCGCTCCCGAGTACGTTTCAGTTTCAGATTTGGCCGGACTCGAAGCCGAACTCTGAGGAGTGGACGATTTTACCACATCAAGTTGCACATTCACCTTATCGATATTTCGGTTTTCAGACTGTCCAACATTCTGCATCTTTGTCCTAATCCAATATAACTTAATTAGTCTTTCAGTATTAACACTTTTTATTGGAAATTAACACGTTTTTATATTAGCAAACAAGATTTATTTCGTCATTTAGCCAGGTTGATACCCGCCATGTCTACTACTATGGCGAGGTTCCCGGATGCTTCAAATAGGCTAAACAACTAACTCCCTCTAGTGGCTTTTTTGTAAATCTTTTGGAACGCCATCTATTCAGAAATATTTGAAATTGCAAATAGACTAAAATATGTTTTTTTTTAATCTGCACATTCACGGCCTGTTTTAATTACCAGATTTATTTAGCAAAAATACGTTATATTTGCGTGCAACAGCGAATAAAAACAACGATAGGCAATCCGGAAGTAGCAACATTTACTTTATTTTAGATCCAACTTGAACGGCAGATATGAAAACTAGAACGTCTTACGAATTTTGGATCAGGTCACGTGTCCTGACGTGAGTTTAACATTATTTGTTTATTTATTAGCATACTGAAGGTAGTGTCGAATATTTACCCACCCCAAAAAGTGCACCGTTGAAAACACTCCTAAACCACTGCGTGGCTTCAGGGTCTTGTGACGTCACACGTATTTGCGGCTTTGGTTTTGTGCGGTGATGTTTAAAAATTCATAACTCCGTAATTTTTAAAGATAATTGAAAAATAAAAACACCTTAATTTATTGAAGATTTAGTGTGGTTTATTATAAATAAAACTGGCAAATGGGAAACTTTCTTATTGTTATTACAACGGTACAGCGCTAGCGTTGCTTTTGTTCGGGATGACAGAATAGCCGGGAGGCGAGCGACAAAAGGCAAACTTTTTCTAAAAGCTGAATTTTTTATATTAAGTTACTACGCGCTATACAAGGGCATGGGTGGGGCACGGTGGGATGCAGGGTATAGCAATACTCCATGCGGGGATATGTTGTTAATAAACCATCATTAACAAAAAGAACCTGGAACCTGAACTTTGTAACAATATTGATTTGGACGAGAAAAACATCCGTATTTTACAGAAATCGTACTAGAACCAACGTACTTCTGTCCGCATTGAGGGTAGAAAGTCTCAAGAAATTGACATTAAAAGAGGAATGCGGCAAGGTGGCATTTTTTTGCCTGCTCTTTTAATTTGTACTCAGAAGCCATCATGACGGAAGCTGTAAAAGGCCTGTACTGTGGGGTCAAAGTCAATAAGCGTCTCATAAACAACTTGAGCTACGCTGATAATACAATACTCATAGCGCATCTACACAGGATGAATTACAGAAAATTGTGGAGCGAGTTAACCAGTAGTGTAGTGTTAAAGCTGGCCTCAAAATGAATGTCATCAAGACCTATGGATTTTTTAATAATCCCAATCTGCATCCGAGCATTAACGTGCGAGGTCAAAACTTCGAAAGGGTTAATAAATATATAAATACTTAGGAACCTAGCTCATTGATGACTGAGCTAGTGATGTGGAGATAAAATATAGAGATAGAGAGAATAAGAGAATATAGAGATAAATGTCTGACTAAAATCACACGTAGTGCCTTTCGAAAAATGAAAAAGGTAATCTGAAATCGTAGCCTTAAATCGATCCTTCTCCAAATTCAACTTCTTAAATGTTACATTTGGGCGATACTTCTATACGGATGCGAGGCTTAGACTAATAATAAAGACTGAAGGAAAATCTCAGAAACGTATAGAGCGTTCAAGATGTGGACCTATAGGCGAGCTTTGTCTATATATTGAACTCAGAAAGTCACTAACAAGGAAGTATTCCGACGGGTTGGCCAAAATCCAAACTTATGCAAACCATCAAACAGCGCAAAAACCGCAAAGTTGCATATCTGGGACATGTACTTCGTCATGATGGTTACGAACTACTACAACTCATAATAACGGAAAAAGTTGCGGGGAGAAAGAAATTCGGCCGCAGAAAAAAGTCCTTGCGGAATATATGAGAATGGACGGGGATAAAGCTGGAAACATACTATCTGACGCGGTTTACGGACGCGACTAACAACCGCGACTGATAAGTATCTAGACTATGAAAGTACACTGAGCCGTGCACACTATCGAACATCAGTCGCGGACGTCACCTTCGGACGACCTTGGCGTTCGGACGTCCGAGAGCGATCTGGCACACCGGATGTTTTAAGACTGTGCACATTGCTAAGTCGCGGCTGTCAGTCACGTCCGTCAGCCGCATCTGATAGTATGTTTCCGGCTTAAGGAATGCCGCCGAACTCTGTCGCCTTGCCAAAGACAAAAAGAAATCTTGGACCGAACCGGGCTGGGTCGGTCACGGGCCACAGTGCCAGAATATCCAAGTAGCAAGAGTAGCAAATAAATTTAGCACATGCTACAGCGCTACGCTTTAGGAGTCCCCACGCTCCAACGGCGTAGAGCCAAGCTTCTAGCTCTATACGGCCTAACTCTGCAAGCCCTTACGTCACTAACTCTACACTTTACTCATTATGTGGTTTGCTTGTGTCGTTACTACAAGAACTATTTTCATAACAGATAAATAATGAGCAGTGAATAAATCTCTACCTTACGCACGCCCATGTGAAGTTACCAAAACAGCCAAGATGTTATTACATAAACACATACACACAAACACAGCGTCATAGGTATTAAACGATAAACTTTTGAAAGCGGGTCTAGTACCTACATCTAGACAAACAACTTTTGCTCTAGGACTTTTGGAAAATCACGAGGAAAAATCAGCTTTTTCATACAAAACGTTCGTCAGCGCGCGACAAAATGTATGGAGAAGCGAATTTTTTTTGCGAATTTTAAAAAGTTGTTAAACTAGATGTACTAGACACGCTCTTAAAAGGTGTTGCGCTTAATAAATATGACCCTATATATACTAAGGCTAATTTTATTTATTTTTTCTGTGTTTGAAATCACTATCCACGTTAGTGCCCTTAGTGCTGTATCGTCAAACATCGATGTATCGATATTGTAACTTAAATTATCGCAAACGCAACTAATGACAGTGCGGTTAATGATTTCTTGATATTGTTTGTTTTTTTTTTTAATTTATGACGTAAAAGTAAAATCACGTACCTATATAAATAAAATGAAATAGGAACGTAGAACATCGATTAGCTTATAAGTTAACCGACATAGCCCAGCGGATTGGCAAGTTGACCGATGACCTCATTAAGGCCACAACATCACGCTGGATGCAAGCCGCTACAAACCGATCTTGTTCAAGATCTATATGGAAGGCCTATATCCAACAGTGGACGTTTTATAGCTGATGGATCGATGGGAAGTTTTTACTAATAATAATGTGTGTCAAAAGTGTCTTACAAAATATAATCTATGAAGTGAGGAATCTATGAAACAAACATTGAAGGGAGTAGCTATGTTGTTCTTTAAGACAGTAGATAAATCTAATAACGTTTCACCGATGTAGTTTACTTTTCCACACACGTGTACGAATTCAAGTGTACCTAGTAATTATTACTACAACACTGTCTCTTTCCGCAAAATAATACAAAACTATCGATCGTAAGAATCGATAGTCTTTATATTTGAAATCGCCCATCTCTATTGCGTTTTGGACGGGGCTGCCAGGCATCTCCTCTTAGTATTACCAGTTCAGTCTAAATATTTTCTACTTAGTGAAATAAAAAAGAGATATTATAATAAAACGGCGATACACAAAAATATGTTTTTGCGTGAAATAATATTCTTAAATATGGCACTAAACATTAATACAGCTCGCATCGCTGCCAGTTTTCAAGGACCGCCTCCCATATAAAAAGTTTACCGACTCCTTTTCCCATTAAATATTGATCCTATAAAAAGTTGATGGGATTTATAGTTGTAGGAAATCAAATTCCAAACAACTTTGGTTTCCATAATTTCTCATAAAAAAATAAATTACGCGAGTTACTGAAGATTCAGTTATTCATCAAAGTGGTCCAAACAAGCAAACCATCGCAGTACCTACCGACAATAGTTAACTACATTAGGCCCCCGCTGCACTGATATGATGAACTGATGCGATCATTTCATCGTGTGTGCCTAGCTTCAGGTAGTGGTTTAAATATGGATCCACCCTTTTAATTAACCGAATGAGCACCCAGTTGGAGTGACGCAAAAAACTGATCAGTTTAACTGACCGTGTATGCCCACTTTAAGACTACTCATGAATGGAATTCTGTATATATTTTTCACTATGGTTTGCGACTACCACCAATAAAATTCAAGCTTAAACTTTTTATCCAATTAGCGCTTTGATTTGATTTTTGACAATAAATAGATTGAGCCAATGGTATAAAAACACTTTTTTTTAAATCAATATGAATATTGCCACATACTAAACATAACCCCGCATTTAAATAATACTCTTTGGTGTGTTTTCTTTGATCACAGAGCTATTACAACTAGACAGTGCTGTTGTCGCTTGAACAAAAATGTATGGAATATCTTGCCCATCTGTGGTTTTGATTCAATATTATTTTTTTGTATGAAATGTGTTTATTACAGATATCTGTGATTACTTGAAATTATTGAGTTCTCTTTTTTTGAGTTTTTTTTTATGTGAGCCTGGTCGTTCATTGGTTGTCAATATCGTTAGAATACTTTAGATTCCCTGTGTATAAAAGTTGCTCTCTGACTTTAGACATCACAGAGCTATAGGATTGGTCGCGTAAAATGTGAGAGCTAGTTGTAATAGCTCTATGGAGAGCTAGTAATCTCAGAAGAATGACAAGCAATAGAAACCATACTAAACTTTACTCAAGGTGTGTTCGGATAGCCTACTGATGGCAAAATTAGCAGTTATAAACGCCAATAACGATTAGATAAATAGATTCAGCGTTCGTTTTGGTAATATTATGTGAGCAAAAGTGGCATTTTAACTGTTTTCGTTCACCGTTCGGATATCTCAAAAACAGTTAAAAATGTCATCGTGAACTGCCACTTTTGACCCACCTACGGAGGAGGGTTCTTTGTTATCGTTTGTGTTTGACGTTTTAGCCTTCGTTTTGGGTAGTGAGCAAAAGCATTGAGGAAGGAATCAGAATGGAGTTGCCCTAACGACGAGAAAAACCTGCATACCCACCGCACATAATACGGCGGATTAGTGTTGTTACTACCACACTACACTTATCGATTTCCCCGTACTTATCGATAAAACTATCGACACAAATTAATTTTAGCCGAATCAAACATAATGGCAAACTTTTATTTAAAAAACCGGACAAGTGCGAGTCAGACTCGCACATCAAGGGTTCCGTACAACAACAACAACACATTGTTAAAGTAATTAAAAACCTGTTTTAGCATGTGCTAATGAAGTTCTTTTATATGACACCTTTCATGATACGATTTACTCACTTTGAATTTTAAGCCCATATTTTGTGAATTTTGAGGCCCTATTTTTTGTGATGTAAATAAAAATGTGCAGTTTTCAGATTTAATCCTATATGATGATGATGTATTTCTGAGACAATGCTTTTCGCCAAATTTCATAGTTCTATGTCAACGGGAAGTACTCGGTAGGTTTTGATTTTTGTGGGTGTCGAAATATGCTGTTTTTTACGATATAAACGACTCTAACTTTTTTAAACGACAACTGAGAAGTTTTTCTTTTACACAACAGCAAGAGTTCATTAATATACGTATACAGTTTAAATTTCAACTCGATATCTTTACGGGTTCTCTAGATAAGGAGTCTTGACAGACACACAGACGGACAGACGGACAACAAAGTGATCCTATAAGGGTTCCGTTTTTTCCTTTTGAGGTACAGAACCCTAAAAATTACAGATGTCAAGGTTGCAGCTGTCATATTCAAGAATCCACACTAGAATGGTAGGACGAGTTTTTTGGCGGGAACGCGGAAAAGACATGTCGCCTCATTGTATTATTTTGTTAAAGTTGTGTTTTTATCAGTGATAATTAGTGAAAAATTGTGGTATATCATTGATTATAAGCTGAATTACGTGCATGAGTGTGGGCAAGTGATATAATGTGACGTATCATGTCGTTCCGTGTTGTTACCAAAACTCCATAGACACCTCTAGAAAAGTCTCCACTGCTTTACTGAGGTATGACTTAGAATTAAAGTGATAGGACTTAATAAGAACTACATATCGGATGACAGCTGTCAAGCTTAAATGTGGAATATCTCCATAACTATCTATTATAGACCATTGCTTTCTTCACTAAACTGATATGAGATCTACATTTCGGATGGCAGCTGTCAAACTTAAAAGTGGATTATCTCCGTCACTGTCGATGCTAGACCATTGCTGTCTTCACAAAAGTGATAAAGCTCAAAGAGAGATATGATATCTTTCAGATGACAGCTATCAATATTACGGAAATAATCAACTTTTAAGTTTGAGCTGTCACATCAAATGTAGATCTTTTTAAGCTCTATCACTTTTGTAAAGCAATGGTCTAGGGTCAATAGTTACACAGATTTTTCACTTTAAAGCTGTCATCTGAAATGTAGGTCTCGTTGAGTTCTATCACTTGTGTCACGTCAGCAATAGTCTAGCTTTATTAGTTACGGAGATATTCCACTTTTAAGTTTGACAGCTGTCATCCGTAATGTATGTCTCGTTGAGCTCTATCACTTGTATCAAGACAGCAATAGTCTAGCTTTAATAGTTATGGAGATATTCCACTTTTAAGTTTGACAGCTGTCATCCGAAATGTAGGTCTTGTTGAGCTCTATCACTTTTGTGAAGACAGCAATAGTCTAGCTTTAATAGTTACGAAGGTATTCCACTTTTTATTTTGACAGCTGTCATCCGAAATTTAGATCTCGTTGAGTTCTATCACTTCTGTGAAGACAGCAATAGTCGAACTTCGATGGTTACGGAGATAATCCACTTTTAAGTTTGACAGGTGTCATTTAAAATATAGATCTAATTGCGCTCTGTCACTTTTGTGAAGTCAGCAGTAGTCTAACTTCGATAGTTACGGAGATAATTCACTTTTAAGCTTTGACAGCAGTCATTAGAACAATCTAATAGATCTCATTGAGTGTTATTACTGCTATTAAGACAGTAATGGTCTAGCTTCGATAGTTACGGAGATAATAATACTTCTTAGTTTGACTGCTGTTACTTTCACACCTGTCGTGCCATTTTACTTGTATTAATTCTGGAATGACAGTTGTCAAATTTTACATGAAAAGTGAAATGAAATAAAAATTCAAAATTTCAGCTAATCAATAACACAAATAAAAACTAACCAAAATATCGATAGTTTTTTTTGATATAATAAGAACATCGCTATTGTTTTTCGACTCAATATGGCGGACCAGGCACGCGCGACACGTCACGAAAAATATAGACACTATAGCGAAACTGTGCTGTATAATGTTGTTCTATTCTTATTACGTACATTTGAAAGAGACGCCTATATGATTATTATTTCGGTTTTTAAACTATTACATGTCAAAGTATCTAAATGTCATTACACCATCTCCTTCTGATTCCTTCCTCAATGAGCAAAAGTAGCATTGTTGGCGAAATGGGCGAACTTCCCAAACCGAACGGTTTACATTAACGTTAATTTTACAAATGTCAAAAACGCCTTCTAGGCCAAAAGGAACGCACCTTAAATTGTTAATTTATTGGTTCCACCGTCTTTTGTGATATGATCGGAAAGAACCCTCTAGTTCCAGCATAAGGATCATTTTACCTCTTTGAATTTGGACAGCCAAGCTCAATGAGTGGAGGGAGGATTTGATGATTTTGGAGGGAGGGAGATTACAAAGGTCTTATATTAAAATGTACCAGATTGACGTCCAATAGAGAGAGATGGCGAGACATCGTGAGGCGTATTACTTCTACCCCTACCAATAATAATGTAACGCAGTAGGACCCCGTTGTAGGTATGCAGTAACTATGATGTAATCTGCGGTGTATACGCTTCTGGGAAGCTCTATTGTTTTGCGTTTTTTATTGGTGCCTTTTGTATTCGGTTTTATGGCTTTATGACTCGAGCGGTATCAGTCTTTGTATCTCGTTTATGGTTTATTTTATTTGTTGGGTGTTTACGTAAATGAAAAACAATAGGGGATTCTCGAACTTTCAAGTTGTTTACTTGTTAACACAATAGCGTTTATTAAGATCGAGTAATGTTGTGAAATATCTCGTAGGTTCGAGACTGTAGGAAATAACGGGTATAAATACGCCGGCTGACCCGTGGGGATCAGTTTATTCGTTTACCGTCGAAGCGATAACTACTCGGGTTAGAGTGCGATACCAGTGATTGTGAAGTGACTAGCGTGTGTGAATATCAGTGCCAGTGTAAAGTGTTTGTGCGAACCAGTTGTGTCGTGTGTTTTTGTGATTTTTGTGAAGTGATTGTGTGCAATAAAGTGCAAAGTGAATAATCGGCGTTTTAACTGATTATCCAAGAACCCATTACGTAACAATAATACTGCGTGATGACCACGACCGTTCTGTCAAGAGCGCAACGATCAAGAAGAAGATATTAAAAATTGCACTTACAAACTTAAGCTCGAAACATACTGTGTGTGTATCGGACGCGGCTTACGGACGCGACTGACAGCCGCGACCTAGACTATGAAAGTACACTGAGCCGAGCACAGTATCGGACATAAGTCGCGGACGTCACTTTCAGACGACCTTGAGCGTTCGGACTTCCGAGAGCGATCTGGCACACCGGATGTTTTAAGACTGTGCACATTGCTAAGTCACGGTTGTCAGTCGCGTCCGTCAGCCGCGTCCGATAGTATGTTTCCGGCTTAAGTCGCCCTCTTCGGGCATTGCAAATCTCTTGCTATTTCAATTCAGTTTCTATTGTTTTAAACTTGAAACATACTATCGGACGCGGCTTACGGACGCGACTGACAGCCGTGACCTTAACTATGAAAACTATGAAAGTACACTGAGCTGTGCACACTATCGGACATAAGTCGCGGACGTCACTTTCGGATGACTTTGAGCGTTCGGACGTCCGATACCGATCTGGCACACCGGATGTCTAAAGACTGTGCACATTGCTAAGTCGCGGCTGTCAGTCGCGTCCGTAAGCCGCGTCCGATAGTATGTTTCCGGCTTTAGTCTTTACCCTATGCTAGTAATATTTTGAATCAAGCGCACAGAATCCACAGATCAAGCCAAATTATGTGCATTTAATCATTTAATCACATTTTTAATCTTGATATAATCTTTGAATCAAACAAAGCAAGCCAATCAACCATAGTAAAGTCATACTATATCTCAACATTCTCAACTATATCTATGCAATATGCAATCAACTGTCTTTGATTGTCTTTTATTCATTTAATTTCTTTCCCTCAGTGTTGACACCTTAGCCCTTTTGGGGCTAGATCTAGCACTTTTTACTGCAGGTGAACTCGTTTAATGATTTAGCCCGGAAGGGGCAATCTAGCCCTTTTTACCTTCTTTAAAATGTTGCACCAAAATCTAAAATTGTTGCAATTCTAACATCGCGATACTATGGAATTTTCGCGTAGTTTCATAGATATTGATATATTTATATATTTGTAGTAAACACCATTTTATAAGTTTATATGTCAATAATTATTTGCAATATAATGAACATTTCTTTTTTCATTCATTCGTCTGGAGTTCAATAAATATCGTAATTTGAGGTTTTTGTAGGACATTGCAATATTTTGAGTTTTCCGTACCCTTATAAAGTGTGTGTAAACATTTCGAAAGTTCTTGTGATAACTATCTCAAGGATTTTGTATACTATCTGGATTGCGCACATACGAAATTTGGCTTAAAATTAGCTTAGGAAAATTCAACCTTAAGTCCTTGCAACAAAACATATTATATTCCTTTGAAATGGCATAAGAGAGACGCTGTACCGAGTGAGACTTCCCCAAGGATTTTGTATACTATCTGGATTGCGCACAGACGAAATTTGGCTCAAAGTTAGCTTAGGAAAATTCAACCTTAATGCGTTGCAACAAAACATATATTCTTTTGAAATGGCATTAGAGAGACGATGTGCCGAGTGAGACTTCCCAAAGTGATAGGATATTAATTCTAAACCATTGCTTGTATGGGGATTGGTTTTATAGACATCTTTAGGGAAGGCCTATGCCGAGCAGTAGGCATCATATTGCTAAAACGACGACGATGACGAAGGACAACGAGTAGGGGGTAAGATAACTGCGATTCCTGCGTGCAGTAACATTCCAAAGCAATATTATGTCCCGAGATGATCGAGATGTTTTGGTCATCCTACTTGGAAAAGAGACACAATCATCTGATGTGGTATCCTTGTCGGCACGTTTTTCTTTGCCAGTACTCAATCCTGTTTATATGATAAATCTATGGGGCTTACTTAAAGGCGAACCAAGTAGTCATTTTCGAATAGATGCGATGAAAAGTAAATTTTATCTGATTTTTCCGTTAACAGGACCATAATTTCCTTTACAATTGGTAAATGTCATTAGACTGCAAAGTTAAAATGACCGAATAAATAAAAAAAGAACATTTTCTATTGAAATGTTGACTAGCTCTGTGGAAATGTTAATAATTCAATTATTTCAAATATTAAAAATTTCACGTCACGTTATGACGCCATCGATTTGCCAACACGCATATTTTAATTTTTGGCTTGTACGACAAAGCATATCCTTACTAAGACTAAATATATTTTACATAAGACTAAATTATATTTATCTAAAAATTTTGAATTTATTCCTCTCCATTAAATTAGTTCTTCAAATTTAGATTTGTTTTGAAAAATGTCATTCTGATTCAAACAAAAAATAAACGCATAGTAAATTACAAGTAAAAGTGTTTTTAGCCTGCATTTTCATCAGGTCTTTTCTTCGAGCATATACCAATGGAGATGTTAATGATAAAATTCACGAACATAATTGTCTGCCAATGTTTACGGTAGACGGGGAACACACGCATTGCACACGCGCAAATAAAAATCTTATTTGTGTAACACACACTAAAACAATCCCGCACACCATCATATAATACGCACACAATTATAAAATATAGCGTAGTTACGCAATGCTTTGCCGCACACTATGATAATATCTAGTGATGGGCATTCTTAAGATGATTTTGTATTTTTTCCGAAAATTGCTTCCTTTATTATGATGGTTTATTAAGTGTAAAGTGCTAGTGAACGTGCATGCGTGCGTGTGTAGGCAAATACTATATTGATAAATGTGACTTTCGTAGCGGCAATCTCGTTGAAACTTGCAGTAAAGTTACCATCCACTTTACAGTGGGTATAACATACTAAGAATATGATTTTTACTAAGATTCCGACCAAAGGACGCTGTATCCAGGTCATGAAATAACTTATTAAAAAAATTATACAGAAATTAACAAAATATTAGGTTATTTTGCTGAAAATAATATTTCAAAAATTACTTCTTTCCGCAGGTTGTGACTTTGAATATAATGTTTATATTATATAAGGTACGATCTATTTATGAAAAAAAAATACCGCGAAAGCGATTGGTGATATTGTAAACGAGAGCCAAATAACCCAATAGGAAGGAACTAACACATCGCATTTTGAAAATTTAAAATTCATTCAATCAATTTCACTCTCCACTTGTCCCCGCACTATGCCTTCTACCAAGAAGTCGTCGCGTCGTAAAACTGTCGCTAATCTATCGCAACTGGTAGTTCTTTTTGATCACAATTATTCAAAACTACATACACAATTGACAAAAATAACACTTACTTGTGATAGGAAATACCGTGTTCCTGTGAGTTTGATGTCGCTGATCGTCTGTTACACAAAAATACTGCACAGTTCACCATTTTCACGGAGCACTACTTCGCGACACGAAACGACACCTAATGGCCGCGGTCGCGAGTAAAATAGTTTTATATAACGTGTATGGCCGAAGAGCGGCAAATGGCCAGCAGAGGGGTACGCCTTACGTTAACATCTCCTTTGGTATATGCTCGAAGAGTCTTTTCTGGGTAGGTAATTTGTGCCATTGAGGAAGGAATCAGAAGGAGATGGTGTAATGACATTTAGATACTTTGACATGTAATAGTTTAAAAACCGAAATAATAATCATATAGGCGTCTCTTTCAAATGTACGTAATAAGAATAGACCAACATTATACAGCACAGTTTCGCTATAGTGTCTATATTTTTCGTGACGTGTCGCGCGTGCCTGGTCCGCCATATTGAGTCGAAAAACAATAGCGATGTTCTTATTATATCAAAAAAAACTATCGATATTTTGGTTAGTTTTTATTTGTGTTATTGATTAGCTGAAATTTTGAATTTTTATTTCATTTCACTTTTCATGTCAAATTTGACAACTGTCATTCCAGAATTAATACAAGTAAAATGGCATGACAGGTGTGAAAGTAACAGCTGTCAAACTAAGAAGTATTATTATCTCCGTTCGACTATTGCTGTCTTCACAAAAGTGATAGAACTCAACGAGATCTAAATTTCGGATGACAGCTGTCAAACTAAAAAGTGGAATACCTTCGTAACTATTAAAGCTAGACTATTGCTGTCTTCACAAAAGTGATAGAGCCACTTTTAAGTTTGACAGCTGTCATCCGAAATGTAGATCTCATATCAGTTTAGTGAAGAAAGCAATGTTCTATAATAGATAGTTATGGAGATATTCCACATTTAAGCTTGACAGCTGTCATCCGATATGTAGTTCTTATTAAGTCCTATCACTTTAATTCTAAGTCATACCTCAGTAAAGCAGTGGAGACTTTTCTAGAGGTGTCTATGGAGTTTTGGTAACAACACGGAACGACATGATACGTCACATTATATCACTTGCCCACACTCATGCACGTAATTCAGCTCATAATCAATGAAATACCACAATTTTTCACTAATTATCACTGATAAAAACACAACTTTAACAAAATGATACAATGAGGCGACATGTCTTTTCCGCGTTCCCGCCAAAAAACTCGTCCTACCTACCATTCTAGTATGGATTCTTGAATATGACAGCTGCAACCTTGACATCTGTAATTTTTAGGGTTCTGTACCTCAAAAGGAAAAAACGGAACCCTTATAGGATCACTTTGTTGTCCTTATCTAGAGAACGCGTAAAGATATCGAGTTGAAATTTAAACTGTATACGTATATTAATGAACTCTTGCTGTTGTGTAAAAAAAAAACTTCTCAGTTGTCGTTTAAAAAAGTTAGAGTCGTTTATATCGTAAAAAACAGCATATTTCGACACTCACAAAAATCAAAACCTACCGGGTACTTCCCGTTGACATAGAACTATGAAATTTGGCGAAAAGCATTGTCTCAGAATACACATATAGGATTAAATCTGAAAACTGCACATTTTTATTTACATCACAAAAAATAGGGCCTCAAAATTCACAAAATATGGGCTTAAAATTCAAAGTGAGTAAATCGTATCATGAAAGGTGTCATATAAAAGAACTTCATTAGCACATGCTAAAACAGGTTTTTAATTACTTTAACAATGTGTTTGTACGGAACCCTCGATGTGCGAGTCTGACTCGCACTTGTCCGGTTTTTTAAATAAAAGTTTGCCATTATGTATGATTCGGCTAAAATTAATTTGTGTCGATAGTTTTATCGATAGGTACGGGGAAATCGATAAGTGTAGTGTGGTAGTAACAACACTAATCCGCCGTATTATGTCGGTGGGTATGCAGGTTTTTCTCGTCGTTAGGGCAACTCCTTCTGATTCCTTCCTCAATGATTTGTGCTCCATCTAGCCCGATCTAGCTCTTTTTAGCTTCTTCAACTGCCCCAACTACTAAAGCTAAGGTGGTAACACTGCAGTTCACAACGGAAGTATAGTTCACTCACTATTTCACTCCGATTTTCGGATTGTGACATTCGGAGGAGATTCCTTAAAAAATTAGGGAATTTGGGAAGAGAATCGATCTAAGTTATATGTTAAAGCTGAAATTTTTGTAATTATTTTATACAATAGTTCGTTTACAGCACGAACTATCCAAAAATCCACGGTGCGGGACTTACCATAAAAAATCAATCATGTAAACTTTGTGCGTTCTTTAAGAAGTTATTAACACAATTGCTTGCTTTTAAGTGATTAGAAGGTAATAGCGATGTGCAGGGTGATGTAGAGCCATGGCGAGAGACGGTGACGTCCCGACAATATTTAATCCAAAGCGAGTTCGGACACCATCTGTGATAATAACTAGTGAGGAAGTTGTGGAGGCAGAGCGCGGTGGTGGCGACGCGGAGCGAGAGCGCCCAAACGGGCCTCCGACGCCTTTGAGCCCGCGCGCGCCGCTCACTCCGCAAGCCTCCGTGTGCTCAGCGCCTCCGCTCACCACTCAGCCTTCTCTGCAGCAGGCGTACAGTGAATCTGCAGCAAGCAGCCAAGATGAGGAGCGCCAGTTACGTGACAAGCAGTGCCCGAGATCCTGCTGCTCAAAGTTTGCCAAAAAGGTGATAACCTGATGGTTAAAGGTTGTTTAAGTGGTCATCTCAGCTCCCATACTCTGTTTTGTCAACTGTTTTGATCCTTTTAACAATGAGGTATTTCTGTTTATATCATACTGAATCTACATGATAAAGCTTAGAGTCAGTTCAGTGTAAGTTCAGTAAGTAGGTTTTTGTTGAAAATAGGTTTGTATTTGATCACAGTCTGATATTAAGAAAAATAAATAAATAATAAATAAATAAATGATTTATTGACACCAATTACAAATCACTATTACATATAACTTACGTTATAGTTTTTAGAATTAAGTTTTGATGTTTTATAAGTTTTGTTGTGATAATAAATAAATTACACTTACGTTGAAAGTTCCTAAATACTATTCGTAATTATACAATATCCAGAATCAAACATAGATTACATAAATAGCTTATGGGTCTGGCCGGTGCCTGTACTAGTAATTAAACTGTGCTACTGGCTACCAGCGCCCTCCGTGTACAGGACAAACTACTGATTATAATTTGTAGCAATATTTACCACAAATTCAACATAATTTGAATGAAAGAAAAAAAATACAATGTTTCTATCTAATGTTTAGAATTTAGTGACAATTACAATGATAAATTTAAAATTAAATCAAATTAATTATCTAAGTTAAGTAAAACCACAAGACACATATTCTTTAAGAAGAATTGTGTTTGCTGGAAAATTTATCTAATGTTTTTATTATCAATTGTAACCCATCAAGAAAAGATATATATAGGTGAGACAAACATTATTTCATCACAGTATTTGTAATTAAAAAACTGGATATAGTATTTTTCTTGCAGATATACTATGGTATCTGTGTCACTATCCTACTCACTGTATCCTGGGTGACAACAACTCACTGTATCAAGCACATGTACCTGCAAGAGTACCCGCCGAGTGTGCATCCTTTGTCTTTTGGCACTGATTCTTCCGCATCTTATAATCACACTGTTCGAGTTCATACACATGTAAGAGAAGTTTTAAATTAACTTTAAATTGTATAAGATGGATATTGTGGTACAGATTTTGATTGATTTGTAGAGTGAGAGTAGACTATATTATTATGAAGATGGATGAGAAGTTAGCCGCAGATGGCACTTCTCTGTGATTAGCTAATTATTGCCCATGTGTATTTAGTATTAATTGTAATTGGTGCACAATTCCGACGCCGCGTGTCGTAGTGGTGAGCACGGGCGTAGGGAGCGCGCGGGAGGCATGTGGTTGGCGGGCGGGTGTGCCCCGGCACGGCATCTCGTCTCTGGCTCCCTCACATATACCTATATTTCGGCTTTTAGGTGCATACGGGTAGCCTACTGATGTCAAAATTAACAGTTAATAACGTCAATAACCATCACATTCAGCATTTGTTTTGAGAATGTGTGACCAACTGTTTTTATTTATCGTTTGGATAGCTCAAAAACATCTAATAATGCCATAGTGAACTGCCACTTTTGACCCACCTATGGAGGTGGGTTCTTTGTGATTGTTTTCTGACATATTGAGTTTGACGTTGAGTGGGCAAAAGTTGCATTATTGGTAAAATGGGCAAAATTCCCACACTAAACCAAATTTTGCAAATGGCAAAAACACCATCAAGCCCAAAACTAATGCACCTTTTACAAAGGAAACTAATGACAAAGATATGTAGTCCCAATAGCTTCATTTGACTAGTTTACACTACTTTTACTGTATCTGCAGCGCAAGTACCGTTCTTATACGATCGTTAATTTGACATTTAAATCGCCAAAAATCAAAGAAAATACCGATTTTTAGCGAATTTTAGCGATTTAAATGTCAAATTAACGATCATATAAGAATGGTACTTGCGCTGCTGGTAAGATATTTTCAAATGCGAGTCTCTTGACCATTTACATAGCTAGAGATTTGTTCTAGGGAGGGGCCAGCTTTAATTTGGCCGACCCCAGAGAAATAGAATATTAATGGGTTTTTTGTGTCGGACAGATGTTTTTTAGAATACTGCAAATCTGTGCTCATCCCTAGTTACACCCATCTTGTTATAAAATTATGTAATAGATCGCCTTGTTTCAAATGAAATTACTGCATCAGTATAATATATGCTGCTCGCCTATAAACAAATAAATATGATTGTAATATAATTTCAGCACCTCTACAATGCACCATTCTTCACGGCATGGTTCTGTACCAACTGGCTGATATTCTTCTACCCCCTCTACTTAATTGTGATGCTGATTCACAACAAATGCAAATCTGCCAATGATATTGTGTTTGATGCCTTTGGAGATTTTAGAGAAAAAGGATTCACTTTTGGTATGGATTTTCAGTTTATTTTATTACATTAAAATATGTTTAGAACTAACTTTTAGTAATCAAATACTGAAATAGGGATTATTACATCGTCTTTATGAAATAACTGGCCTATTTAATAAATACATATTCTTGTTCAATATAGTTTGGGGGGATGGGGGACGACAATCCTATTTCCTACTAATATTATATACGCGAAAGTTTGTGAGGATGGATGGATGCATGTATGGATGGATGGATGGATGGATGGATGTATGGATGTTTGTTACTCTTTCACGCAAAAACTACTGAACGGATTGAGATGAAACTTTGCAATAATATAGCTTATATATCAGAATAACACATATGCTATAAATTATAATGATATATTGCGTATGCGGGCGAAGCCGCGGGTAAAAACTAGTAAATACATAAATGTATAATTGCCTTTTATTTGCCGGTATCTTCACCCGCACATCTATGATACTATCAAGCCTTTAAACTAATATCCATACAAACAATCAAGTCCTTTGTCACTATTATACTGTTCTGTTAAAAAGTAATCAACAGACACACTTTTGGATTAATTTTAGTAATCACGACAAGCTTTTTCATTGAGAGTTAAAGACCATGGAATAATAACTAGATAGTTTGCAAAACTTAAAGAAGTGATTACTTTTAAATTGGAGTCTAATTCTTTAATAAGTTAATTTAAAAGTAAATACTAAGTTGTTCTTTTTCTTGTAGCTCGGTTCATAAGTCGCTGTGGGCTGTTCTGCCTACTGTGGATAGTCACGATCTTCATGTACACATACTCCCTGAAGTTCCTGCTGTCAACAGATGTGGTGGCTTTATTTGTTACCAATGTCTCCTGCATCTATCTACTCTCATGGGTCATACTACACGAGCAGTTTGTTGGAGTTAGAGTGAGTATGCATAAAAATAAAATATATTGATGGTGAAGTGCTCTTATCTCCTAATCCCTATTTAAGTGTATTTTTTATGATGTTGAATATAAAGGATCAATATCGCGTGTCATAGTCAAGTCAGATAGATGGTATTGGAATTTCACCATCAAAATGTAAAAATGGTTACAAATATTTTGTGTTATGCGCAGGATCACTCTGGACGCTAACCGCTTCCAACCGGTCTTATTGGAGATCTATAGGGAAGGTCTATCCAGCAGGTAGACGTTCTACGGAAATTATACATTATATGGGTATATCTATAGCAGTGGTTGTCAAACCGCGGACCGCGGCCGTGTTTTTGCGGCCCGCAGTATAGGTGGAGGTTATGTGTACTATCATCATATTTGTTTTCAAACTACTAGAAGACCTAATAACAGCCCGCTAGCTACACACGTGTATAATTAAATCATGAACAATGTCATACTTGCTTTCAAATTACTAAAAATACCGAAAAAACATTCGCGCTCGCAGCACTCGCGTATATAAGTAGTAACGTACTTTGTTCATGACTGTTTTAAAATGACAGAAAATAACAAAAAAATTTCAGCGCGCTTCGCTCGCGCATATTTTTCACCTTCGCATGTTCCGTAGGAAGCGCGGTAACCTAAAACATCGTGGGCTAACCTATGTTATTATTAAGTTAATTGTGCGGCCTGCAGTGATACATCGTACTATCCTATGTGGCCCTTGACCAGAAAAGTGTGACGACCACTGATCTATAGGATAATATCCTTATATAGATTCTATATCCCTATTGGCTCTTGATTTCACTACAGTGTATGCGCGGGCAACATGATTATGTACTTACAGATGACACTTCGTCGTAATTGGCTAATTATTGCGCATGTGTGCACAATTCCGACGCCGCGTGTCGTAGTGCGTAGGGAGCGCGCGGGAGGCATGAGGTTGGCGAGCGGGTGTGCCCTGGCGTCTCGTTTCTCTGGCTCCCGCGAATACCTATATTTCGGCTTTTGGGCAGGGCTCTGCGCATAACTTCCCATCCGTCGATTTGTGTGGCGCTCAGTATACATCATTTATTTATAGGCACTCTAGCTAGTGCAATACAGCGCCCAACTGCTATAAACGGGTCTATTTTCAATTTAAGTATTTTTTATTCAAAATCATAATTTTCTTTACTCTATTGTCTAGCTAGGGAAATTAAAATGCTCTTAGAATCGTCGAATTTTACAGTTTTATACAATTTTTCAATATTTTTGTGCTCAAGAAATCTTTTCCATTGTGACAGATAGTGGCCGCGATCCTGTGCGACACGGGCATAGCGCTGCTGGCGTATATGGACGGTATCGCGGGCAGTTCCACGCTCGGAGGCGTAGTGCTCGCCGCCTGCGCCGCCGCCGGCTTCGGTATATTCAAGGTAACATTGTGACAGATATGTTCACCAATGCAGCGAAGTCCTTGTCAATAATCTAAGAGCCCTTGCCAATGTCAATGACCGGTAGATACAGTAAGCACTAGGACCTAGACTGACCTAGAGCGTAAGCGTTACTATGTTACTTAGGCTGAATGTTTCCAGTGAAACTAGGAAACAAAAGGAGTTTCGGAAAAATATAACTCTTGTACAGCGAGGTACTCCACTTATACGCAGCACAAAGTTTCGCACGCTGCTTAGAAATCGATAGCAAAGTTTAAATTACTGTAATTAAATGTTATTGACTTTATAAGCTACCGACCCGATGCTCGATTTTAGGCCTTAGAAGTTTGTTAGCATTTATTTATAGCCGATCTAAGTCCACTTCTCAGTTAGTAAAAAAGTATCAGGTAACTACGTACTAGAGGTAACTACTAAGGCAGTAGGGAAATCAGATGATGATCAGTGAAATCGGTGACTAATCAAAAAACTAATCAGTAAAAGTCAGGAAACTGACGACACCTGCGGTCAACTTTGTTTCTTATAGTAACTAAAATCCATTAATTCATATTTTGTATACTATTTTTAGTTTGTATAATGTAATTGATCGATTTATTGGCTTACAATAAAGCAATAGTTCGACCTCGTCCGGCAATAGGCCAAGTCTTAAGTTCAGAGGTTACACGCTCGGCGCTGGCTAATCGTATTTGAATAAGAATAGGCAAGGTCACAAGTACTCTCATCTGATATGTACAATATAAATACATGTAAAATGAGTAATGACTTGTTATATCCCTGCCAAGTTGTTATAGTATGTTGTCGTATAGAATCGTTTTTATTTCCATATTTGTGGACTCTTTATCAGGGTAGCTTCTTTATTGTCTCGTTACTGTTTATTTACGGGGTTGATTATACACTTTATACTACACCTGCTCGGAAAGTACCTTGATACTTTATCAAATTTACGGTAGAAAGAACGTCATTGCATATCGAACAAATATGCGGAGAGAAAACGCATCTGAGCGGGAGAGAAAAGTGTATGAAAATCCATTTCTTACGTGGTTTTTCTTTTTTAATTTTGGGTAAGACTATGCGCTGGTAACCTAAATATCAAAAGCCAAAAAGTTTTTACAGTGAGTTTTTATCTCCAAGTTCGCAAAATGACACTGGCCACTAGCTGTGTGTTGGATGGTGTCAAACAATTTGAAAAAAGAACATGTGAAAATTGCAGACGCCATTGGCGCCTTTTTCAATTTGTGTGTTGTTTGAGGATTCAGTTATTAGTAAAGATTTAGTTTTTTATTTTCCTCGTAGGTGTAGTATAAAGCACTATGTATCACTCGAGAGAAAGTGCGATTCCCGACCTCGGGTGTTTTAAAGCCCTCGCCTACGGCTCGGGCTTCAAACGACACCCTCGACGGTAATCGGTCACTTTCTCCTCTCGGTGAACAATGTACCATTACTGATCATTATGAACTATTTTACCATTTGACAAACTTTGAAATAGCATAAAAGTCACCTGTTCCATAGAAAACGATATCATTCATTGTCTAAAAGTGTGCTCACGATTCCTGATAAAAGTTAGTCAAAACATAATAATGAGCACAATAAGCCCGATTACAGAGGCGCCAGCGTAAATTTAATAGCAACGTAGAAAGCGTTCTCTCTATCGAATGCCTAAAGTGAAAAAGAAACAGAACTATGCTATTTAGCTAATATAGTTACGATGGCGCCTCTGTAATCGGGCTTAATGACTGAAAAGTTTATTGAATTCTGACAAAATATACCTATTGAAGAGCCGATTCCTTATTTTGAGATTCTAGAGTTAATCCTGTAGTAAAAGTAGTTCATAATGACGAGTATACTTACCTCAGTAAACATGGCGACTGGCGAGTAGGTACGGTACAGGAGCTCAATTTTGGAAACGATAGAAATGACTTATAGCATTTCAAAAGATAGCATGGGCTAAGTTAAATTAATTTGCCATCGTTTCAAAAGACCTCCAGGTGTTATATCCAAAGGGGAATAGAATACATAAGATTGCTTGCATACCTGGAGCAATTAACATTATCCTTTGTTTCAACAGGTGCTATTCAGAAAAGTGATGGGAGAAGTGAACCCGGGGCAGCGCGCTCTGTTCTTTTCGATCCTGGGCATCGTCAACGCGTCACTGCTGTGGCCCGTCTGCCTCGCGCTCTACCTCACCGGCTCCGAGACTCTGCCTTCCCACCGCATGCCGTGGATATACCTGCTGGTCACCAGCGTAGCATTGCTCAGTAAGTGATATATTATGTCAAGTAGGTTTAGAAATGGTTACTTGTACAGTAAAGCCTAGGTTAGCACGCTCTCTTGCCGATCCGAAGTATTGAGAGCGCGTCACTACTGTGGACCGTCTGTCTCGCGCTCTACTTCACCGGCTCCGAGACTGTCTTCCCACCGCATACCGTGGATATACCTGCTGGTCACCAGCGTAGCATTGCTCAGTAAGTGATATATTATGTCAAGTAGGTTTAGAAATGGTTACTTGTACAGTAAAGCCTAGGTTAGCACGCTCTCTTGCCGATCCGAAGTATTGAGAGCGCGTCACTACTGTGGACCGTCTGTCTCGCGCTCTACCTCACCGGCTCCGAGACTGTCTTCCCACCGCATACCGTGGATATACCTGCTGGTCACCAGCGTAGCATTGCTCAGTAAGTGATATATTATGTCAAGTAGGTTTAGAAATGGTTACTTGTTCAGTAAAGCCTAGGTTAGCACGCTCTCTTTCCGATCCGGGGTATTGAGAGCGCGTCACTACTGTGGACCATCTGTATCGCAGTCTACGTCACAGACCACTGTCTTCGAGTCTCCGCTTTCCCATCGCATGCCGTGGATAATGAATATACTTGCTAGTCACTAGCGTCGCATTACTTAGCAAGTTATAGCTGAAGTAGGTTTGGAGATCTGTCATTATATTGTGCCGCAGAAACACGCTGGCTACAAGCCGTATCGAACTGATTTTAATGGAGAACTATCTTGCCTTCATGACAAACAACGTATGTGTCATGTGACGTAATCTGAAAACGCAACTTTCTGACTCCAGTCAGAAGGTTTAGATTCAGATCACGTCGCAAGACACATACTTTGTTTATCATAAGAAGGGACCCCTGTGTTCAGCAGTCAGATGTCTGTTATATTGTGAATATAACATTATATTCACATTTACACGGATAGCTTAAAAATTTCATAGTTGTACAAATCCTGCGATTGGTTTTACTGTTACAGTTCGCTTCTAATTTTTTTTCTTTATTTCCAGTTTTCCACCTCGTGTTCCAGTTCGGCAACATAATGACGTACAATATCTTCGTCTCTCTCGCTCTCATCACTGCCGTTCCTGTGTCAGCAGGTATAGTTGTGTTTTTAAGCTATACTTACGCTCGGTTGATGTTAGAGCGGTCAAATCCAGCGCTGGATTTCAAATGGAATACTCTAAACAGGCACTAGAGTATACGTTTACGTTATGCTAGTTGCAATCCGGCAAGCGCAGCGTCCACCTACAAGGTGGACAGATAAGAATATATTTATTTACCATACAATCATTTGACAAAAAAAATGCGCAAAAGATAAGAATAACTCAAAATTAATACTAAACTCAGTGTAGATAGGTAAGTTGTTGACAATTAGTTGGTGACATATGTATATGTACTATTAATATTTTATAATATTAGCAAAACGAAAATAAATCACTGAGTACATCACCAGTTCATCTACACCTTGTTGGCGAGTACATGTAAAACGAATAGGTGCTGAATATGAATAAGAGCATTTGCCGATGTTGCGCAGTGCCAGTGGGCCCCAAACTAGGCGATGCCTGTATCTTGGTGGCCCGGTGAAATACTATTACTTAAGAATTTGCGCGGCTTCGTCGCAGAGAAATTTACATTGCTTGCAATAACATGCCAGTTTGTGAGAACGGGATACATTGGGAGGACGTGTGTTTGAGTGTGTGTATGATTACGTCAGTGAAGGATTGTGAGTAACACCGCAATAACTTTATTAAGAACGTGGGATCGCGCTGGATGCGAGCCGCTACCAACAGGTTTTATTGGGGATCAATACGGGAGGCCTATCTTCAGCAGTGGACGTCCTATGGCTAAAACGAAAACGACGACGACGAATTGCAGTCTAGCATTGGATTCGATCGTTGAGCTGGAAAAGTGTAAACCGATCATTATGCTAGTTGCCATTGTCAGATTCAAAACCCCGAGACACAGTAGGTACTTCTCTCATCACCCAAACTTTCAACCACGAGATTCTAAACGTAGAATGTTTGCGTGTTGTATCGTTGTAATGTCGCAGCGCTGGACGTGGTGCTGTACGGCGTGGAGTTCGAGGGCATGAAGCTGGCCGGCATCATCCTCATCGCCGTCGGCTTCTTCCTCGTCATGTTCCCCGACAACTGGCCCGACTACATCATGTTGTATCGTTGTTATGTCGCAGCGCTGGACGTGGTGCTGTACGGCGTGGAGTTCGAGGGCATGAAGCTGGCCGGCATCATCCTCATCGCCGTCGGCTTCTTCCTCGTCATGTTCCCCGACAACTGGCCCGACTACATCATGTTGTATCGTTGTAATGTCGCAGCGCTGGACGTGGTGCTGTACGGCGTGGAGTTCGAGGGCATGAAGCTGGCCGGCCTCATCCTCATCGCCGTCGGCTTCTTCCTCGTCATGTTCCCCGACAACTGGCCCGACTACATCATGTTGTATCGTTGTAATGTCGCAGCGCTGGACGTGGTGCTGTACGGCGTGGAGTTCGAGGGCATGAAGCTGGCCGGCATCATCCTCATCGCCGTCGGCTTCTTCCTCGTCATGTTCCCCGACAACTGGCCCGACTACATCATGTTGTATCGTTGTAATGTCGCAGCGCTGGACGTGGTGCTGTACGGCGTGGAGTTCGAGGGCATGAAGCTGGCCGGCCTCATCCTCATCGCCGTCGGCTTCTTCCTCGTCATGTTCCCCGACAACTGGCCCGACTACATCATGTTGTATCGTTGTAATGTCGCAGCGCTGGACGTGGTGCTGTACGGCGTGGAGTTCGAGGGCATGAAGCTGGCCGGCATCATCCTCATCGCCGTCGGCTTCTTCCTCGTCATGTTCCCCGACAACTGGCCCGACTACATCATGTTGTATCGTTGTAATGTCGCAGCGCTGGACGTGGTGCTGTACGGCGTGGAGTTCGAGGGCATGAAGCTGGCCGGCATCATCCTCATCGCCGTCGGCTTCTTCCTCGTCATGTTCCCCGACAACTGGCCCGACTACATCATGTTGTATCGTTGTAATGTCGCAGCGCTGGACGTGGTGCTGTACGGCGTGGAGTTCGAGGGCATGAAGCTGGCCGGCATCATCCTCATCGCCGTCGGCTTCTTCCTCGTCATGTTCCCCGACAACTGGCCCGACTACATCATGTTGTATCGTTGTAATGTCGCAGCGCTGGACGTGGTGCTGTACGGCGTGGAGTTCGAGGGCATGAAGCTGGCCGGCATCATCCTCATCGCCGTCGGCTTCTTCCTCGTCATGTTCCCCGACAACTGGCCCGACTACATCATGTTGTATCGTTGTAATGTCGCAGCGCTGGACGTGGTGCTGTACGGCGTGGAGTTCGAGGGCATGAAGCTGGCCGGCATCATCCTCATCGCCGTCGGCTTCTTCCTCGTCATGTTCCCCGACAACTGGCCCGACTACATCATGTTGTATCGTTGTAATGTCGCAGCGCTGGACGTGGTGCTGTACGGCGTGGAGTTCGAGGGCATGAAGCTGGCCGGCATCATCCTCATCGCCGTCGGCTTCTTCCTCGTCATGTTCCCCGACAACTGGCCCGACTACATCATGCGCCTGCTCAGGTACATATACCTCCCTCTACACATACACAACACCACGCGAATTCTATCATTCCGTTTCGTTATACGAACTAAACTAAATATAAGACTGCTCCATGTGTATCACACGTCAAACTTGTCAAATTTATTTATTTATATTTTATTTTATTTTTAAGTTACATGGAAAACTAACGGCTTTCTAACAAACACAGTAAAAAGATGTTAAATGACAATACATAAGCCAAAACAGTTCTCACTTATAAATACAAAGTGCCCAATGCCTAATAATTTATTTCTTAAATTGAATATAGGGTTGTCTGCTTGCCCTGCACTAAGAAATAGGTGATTAAGACCATAATTATGAACAACTTTTACTTTAGGACTCGGAATTGGAGGAAAAAAATCAGCTGTTTCGTCATTTTATCGATTCAGAGTTACAGTTTTGTAAAGAACTGCTGATTTTTTCTCGAATTACGAGTTATATAATATAAGTTTATTACCAACAGAAATACACAAAAAAGTAATACATCAAAAAGTTTAAAACTAATTTAACATTGCAAATACCCATAGTTTTGAAGATTACAAATACTCAAGTCATCAATAGTTTCAGTAAAAAGCTAGACGGAGAGCCCCAAACTAAGCACAAGCTTGTATCTTGGGGCTCATATACGACGTTACCAGGATGCCAGGAATTGTTACAGATTATAGGTAATTCTAGAAAAAATTTGCGAAAACCAAAACTTTGTTGGTTGTTTTAGTTAACAAAGGGCACAGACCCTGGAGTCTGTGGTTAAGAAATTTTCTATTAAAAAAATAATTCGTTGGCCCTATAGTAAAAGTTGTTCATAATTATGGTCTTTTCACCTCTTTCGGCTCAGTACACCAGCTCTGGATAAGCATGTGTACAGGAATACTAGAATATCTTAGTTGATTTTGTCAAAATAGCTAGATTCAGGATTCACTAATGAACTATCCTTCGGTCCCACACTCAAAACTGGTGTTGTGGGTACGTTAGAGAAAGCTGATATTATGGTGACATATCCAACTGAGTGTAAACTGTTAGCCATGTTGCAAGCTGCCAAGCGGCTTAAAACTCTAGCACTCTTGATCACAGGGTTTGAACTTGCATAACTGGTTTTCAGGTTTCCGTCCCAATACTCTACCAATTAAGCTTGTTGGACACACTGTCGCTCACGTCAAATGATCTAAACTTATATGTTGGATTAGATGAAAGCTGTCCTAACAGAATGTTACAGGCAAACCTACATACAAGCTATCTTATCTATCTTATTGACCGATTAACTCGAGCAGCAACAAACACAGGAGTATTTTTTGTAGATTCCCTTTATTCAGTAAGGACTTTGATAAAACCAAACCGAGTTTTAAGCTGAATCCAGCCCTTTCCGAACCTTTTTGTGCCAAGCACAGCTCGGTAACTCTCTAGCACAGTATAAAATAAAATAGTGTGAACACTTTTGCTTTTAAGATGTAACTCCCTAAAAATGTTGACATTTTTTAAGATGTTTTGACAACTGCGTATTCTTGTGTTAGCTTCATTAATATTTATTTAGATGATAAAATTCGTGTGGTAGTACTGTGAAAAGTAGATAACAGAGTAAGTACAGAGAGGGGACACAATGTTATTAGTGAGAGTTTAATTGCCGAGTGAAATGTTTAACTGAAATTTATGTCACATTGTACAGATTACAAGTAGATAAATGCGCGAGCTTTGAGCACTTGAATTCTAATGGTATTGACACTGTAATATTTGATAAAATTTTCATTTATCGTGCACATGCAGTCTATCTATGCTACCATATCCTGGTGTGCCTGTTTACATTTTGATCCTAAGAAAACTATTCCACCTCTGTACTTACTCTGTCGTAGTATTCGTGTAGAAAATGAGCTATCAATGATTTATATTACATTATTATCAGAATTATCTATAGACCACTAACCCCAAGTGTGGGTACCTATTCTGATTTTGTGATAATATTCACTCATTTGGACCAATTTCATTTCTATCTCCATGAATACTGTTTATCACAAAATTTTAATGTTATGTTGTTTACAATAGGCGTTTATCAGAATTGGCATCTACCGTTTTCAGAGAAAGACCTATAGAGTCCGTTAGGGAACCGCGATTAGAAATACGCTGCGAGAACGGAGCACACCTCAGGTACAGAAATAAGACAATTATGTATTTAGCTAGTCTCGACGGTATTTAGCTTACTTCTCTTTCCTTGGCTCGCATCGCATGACGGATCTATCTGTCTCTATACACCCAATGTTTTTCCCTCAAGTTTCACGTTCACGTGTCGCAACCAAACGGCTCGAAACAGCCATTCTTTCACGCTGATTCAAGACCTAAATATTTTCATTAATGTTAATTTGCCAGTTTGGTAGACGAAGTATGAAACTTTTTGTACCAATAGATAAAATTAATAGCTTGAAAGGTGAAATTACTATAGTTCGTACTTTGCATACTGAACTTGGATTGTAAACAAGAATGGCATTTAACGGTGTGGGTTGGCAATTCGCGCTATTACAATATAATTTAGTAATAATCTATAAAAATATATTTTAAAAGTAACTCAACAGTTTAAACAAAAGAAACAATGTCTGCAGATGGACAATCAATCATAGATAGTTTTATTATTTCTAGATAATTTATTATCATTTAAAGCTAAAAGAAATTTCAGTGTCTAATTATCATAGTCAAAATCTTAACATTGCAGTAAAAAAGCCTAGTAAGATTTTTCAAACACTATGACGATAATTTCGCCAGTTACACCAAAAGATTTCTTCTCCGCCATTCTCGTTTGCAAGCAAACATTTTCCAATCATCTATCTATCCTGTACCTTCTTCCGCTCGTTGACGTCGGATCCAACCACCTTCTGATTGGGTTAGGTGGAGCCGGCGGCGGCAGCGCGGCAACAACGGCTCGGGCCGCAACCGGGACGCCATGGACTACCGCACCGGCTACATCCGCTCGCACCTGCGCTCGCCGTCCGGCCGCGTGCGGTGACCGCGCTCCCACGAGCTGGCCCCCCGCCGACATAGTGACGACCAATACTCCTACATGTAGCATGCAGAGACCTGGGAACCGAGCTGCGTGCTCCCGCTGGCAGAGGAGACCTGACGAACCGAGCTCGCACGTGCAGTGGTTAATACTTTTACATGTAGCGCTCTCGCGCTCGTTTGGCAGCGGAAATTTGGTGAACCGCTCGCACGTGCAATGGTTAAATGCTTTTAAATGAAGCTCGGTCGCACTCGCTTAGCAAAGGAAACCTGCCACCTGCTTGAGGGCCAACGCCAACATGTCGACAACCTATTTGCCTTGACTTGTCGCTCGCCTAGTTGGTTGAGTGAAGCCAAGCGCCAATGTGTGTAGAACTCATTTCATGTATGTACTCGCGTTTGCTTGGCGAGTGCAGTGATCGATTATTATTTATCCGCGCCGCGTATCGACTTGCAAGCCAGCAGTGAGCGGGCATTTTCGCGCATTTTCCAACACCCTAGTCGAGTGCTCAAACTGCACACGCTTAAGCTGGAAACATACTATCGGACGCGACTGACAGCCGCGACTGATAGGTATCTAGATAATGAATGTACACTGAGCCATGCACACTGTCGGACGTAAGTCGCGGACGTCACCTTGGGCTGACCTTGAGCGTTCGGACGTCCGAGAGCGATCTGGCGCGCCGGATGTTTTAAGACTGTGCACACTGCTAAGTCGCGGCTGTCAGTCGCGTCCGATAGTATGTTTCCAGCTTTACAAGTCGATACCCAACTGCCGGGAACACATTGGCTATGTTAGCTACAAATTATAGTCCTGATCCAACAGATCCAACAATGTGTGAATCGGTCAGTCCAAGATCGATTCACACATTGGTGTGTTGAAACCAAGACAGTGATTTGTACCTAACATAGCCAATGTGTGGCCCCAGCTTACATGCAACCTTGCACGCGGCGAGCGGAGTTTTGAGTCGTAATACCGACTAGTGGTAACTGTTGCACGTTTTCTACATTTTTGAAGATAACGCTTCACCCTCACAGGATTCGTTTAGAAGGATCGGATAAATAATATAATCACTCACGTATTGATTAAATTGAGATTTTATCTTCAAAAACGTAAAAAGTGATCGAAAGTAAATAGTTTCTGATCCAGGGTAACAAAAGCGACTTCTATTCAAGTTCTCTGAAGTTCATCTGCGACATAGAACATCATCATCAGAGTTGGGTTTCTCAGCACTCGCTCGCTCGGGGTGTTGTCATGCTATTTGGACTTTCATTTCGGTGTTAGAATCAGACAGTGTAGGTTTAATATCTGTGTGACATCTTGATTAGTAATACGGACCAAAATGTAATGGGAACCGACTTCTTATCTTCATGGGTTAATAAACTCCACATCTGTGTGTATAAATGCGATTTTGGGGACATTCTGAGAAGTTTTAGCAAACTGTTTTATAAACCGTTAGGTCGGTAAAATAGCTTCAATATGAAGTTGTTTCTTAGTATGATGCTCCTTGAACATAAACTACTTGGGAATACTATAAGTTGTCTCTTGTCTCCTCATTCTTTTGACACACATTACTCCTGTGACCCTTAAACACAACGGACTATGCCAAATACAAGGGTGTCTTAAAGAACAGAATATGCGATTGCGATCGCACAAAAAGACAAACTTCGGGGTAAGATTTCGAGTTTCCATACTTACATGTGTATATTGGTGTTAGTGTCAACTATAGAGTAGAAAATGGTCACGAGACTATATTCGTGACATGTGATCCCTCACTAGATTGTGACTGTCTGATATCTTATATCTATCTTACTGTAATCGTGGATTTATTTATTTCTACATCAATGAGTCTATGGGTCAATCAGAACCGATTTTTTTGGTTACTGATTATTTCACTTCGTATAAAAACTATGCAATTATCTAGACTGTTATTTACTATGATATTGTATATGTATTCATTTTTGTATACCAAAATGGCTGCCAATGACAAGATGGCGACATACCATTTTCACAGAATAGATATCAATGCAACTCTTGACTATAAATTGCGGCTGCATTGTTATGTACTCAACTCAAATGATCAAAACATGGTTACCACCACTACCCGCTTAGAGGAATATTATAGAGATATTGAACGTCGAGTTACAACTATAGTGATGTTTTCTAACGTCAAATCTATTAAGTAAAGGCGAAAGAGAATCTCCAAATTTCATTGGTGTATCCACTGCGGTCAGGCCGTCATTATAAATCAGCCATTTTCGTATACAAATATGGAATTAATATTGACATATTTCATCTCTCTTCACCTATTTCTCTCATATACTTCTATCACTTAGGGCACTCTATGGTCAATTGCTTTTTATCAGCATAGGACCTGACTTTCCTATAATAGTATACTTATAATACTGTAATAATTTGAGTGTTGTGACTTGTGATCTTCACATTTAGATTAGGTTTTCAAACTAGTAAAAGTATGAAACAGGCACTTTCTTTCCTTTAAAAAAACTTGAACTTTTGTTGATCTCTGAAACGAAGCTCACAGCGCATGTATAAAGGGGGTAGTACACCCTATGTGATCACTTAAAAATATGTGTATGATAGTATACATTGAGGCTGCTTTCCACCAGAGATGTGCTAGGATTCTTAAAGAGAGATGTGCTAGCCTCAGCGTAGCTCATGTAGAAAGAGCATAGCGGAGCGAGCCTAGGTAAAGATCATCCCTCACTACGCATCCTCAACATTTCTGGCGGAAACTCAGCACAGTCTTATAGTATACTTACATGTATTGTGAGCTTTACTTTCAAACTCAGTGTTATGTTAGTTTCAAACGAAAAATTGTTTCTTACTTTTACTGGTATGAAAGGGTTGCTTCCGAATTTCACGTTTCAAATTTATTATCTAGTCAAATATTATAGGCAGGGTAAGAGAAGGCGGTATTTATGTATTTACGGGTATGTAGGATGTTTGAGTACGATAAAATGTGTAAGGAAAAATGGTGGTTGATTTTAATAACTTATTTATACAAGGGTTTTAATAATGATTTGAATCTGAAATTCATTGAAATGGTTCCTTTTTTAAATGTAGCGAGGTAGTAAAAGCCCCAATAAGCCCACCGACATAATTTGTATAGTTTTGTTTGTATGACATATATTTTATCACCTTGTTATTTATTTACTTGTCTACTGCCAAAAATCTTTAAGAGAACTGTTACGATGCCTGGTTTTGGCAGTCGTTTTGTTTGTGAGATGTTATTTTATACATGTTTGTTAAGACTTTTATATATTAAACAAATCGCCGTTAATAATGTTTTCAGTGAATGAAAAAGTAAATAGCCAAAGATTTACCAATAACAGTTTGTTTACATTACTCTACATATTTTGTAATTGGAAAGGGCGTTTTTTTTTCTAGGATTTATTGACTACACCTGTCTCACTTTTTCACTGAGTAAGTACAGAAAACAATATGACATTTTGTTGATAATTCCTCTAAAATGGAAAATATTTAAACTTTCAGTGTAACATCATATTGCTCTCTGTCTTTGCTCTGTGGATGTTCTAAGACTCTGATGTATATTATAATCAAAGTTGTATGCATTATTGTATTGTATAAGTATTTTAACAGCCCCAATAAAGTAGAATAATAGTATTAAGACTTATGCACTCACGTACTGTATTATCCCAAAGATATTTTTCTAGTCATAGTTGTACAGATTATCCCCTATAAATGCCGCATTAAGAAATATGTATTCCGATTTAGTCGTTAAGGTGCAAGAAAAGCGTCGGTTCTGTGATTGTACGTTTCTATTATTTATATTATAGGTGAAGCTGTCATAGAAACTGGTGATTTTAAATGATCGTTTGGTCATAAATGTTGGAAAGCCACATTACTACACCGCAATTTATCCTAACGAGTGCGAGAAAGACAAAAGATTTATGACTTAGTTTGAAATAACCGATCTATAGTAAAATTGTGTACCAGTTACTGGGGCATTTCTTACACTGACGACTTAGATGAACTATGGAATCTATGGGTAGGGTAATCTGTGAATGGTTAAAACCTATTCACATTCCGTATTCGGATGTTAGCATGCATTCACGAATTAATCGAATACTATAAATCAATATCATAATGAAGTGATAATCACCCTGACCATTGTTTTGAATGGTTTGTTTGTAGTTACGTGCCTTTACAGAGTTGATGTATGAATTGAGCCTTTGTTGTTATTAATTGTTGATGTTTATCAAATCAATTTGATGTGATTTTAATACTCATTTTAACTTTGTTCAAAGTATTGTGAATAGTACGTTATGTAATCAGTCATTAAGCGTTTAAATTATTTAAAGTAAAAAAAATAATGATCAAACGCAATACACGTTATACGGCGAGCATTATATACAATAATTTTAATTCTCACATTCACTCTGCAGTTAAATATAGCAACAACAGTAGTGTCCCACAGATATTGTCTTTACGGAGTTTGTCCGCAGTCTTAGATGTAATCGCTTTACGCCATCACTTAAACTCAACGTGTTTTAGAGGACAATTTGCATACATATTTATGTATGCAAATTGACTTGCATACATTTCCTTTCCTTTTTTTTTAAAATGCCAAAGCAAATTTTGACTTTCGTTGAGTTACACTTACACAATCAATTGTGCTCCTACTCTCTATTCATATCAAATAAAATGAAAGAGATGCAGCATTGTAGTTTCCGTGTTCTGACCAAGAACCGATTGAAGTCATTGCGAGAGTGTCAGTGTTGACCAGTCGATATGGCCTGGAGAAGCTAAACCCTGGTTTCTACTAGGCATAAAAATGACGCGAAACACGTAACGATCAACTAACGCCACTTGATCGCCGCTGAAATCAACACTAGTTCCTCTGGCGACATGTTGTCGACGGGCATTTGAGTTGTGTTTCTGGTAAAATACGGTAGACTATTTGGACTTTCGTAGCACCTATTGGGGGAACTAGATTTTTTTTATATGTATTTGATTATAACACTAAACTGAATTCCTCGTTGCCGTGGGATTTGTAGCAACCATGTTGTGCTACATATTGCACAACAAATGTTGCCCAGTAGATACGAGGCTTTAATTCAGTCCGGTGAAGAGATCACGCTCTCTGTACTCGTGTTTAGTTGATAATAGTGAATAATGCGGGAGATTTGGTATATGTTAGCTCAAGCCTCCGTTGTGACGTGACTGATGTTTTATAACATTGTTTGTTGTACGTACTTATTGTCCTACGTCTTGTTCTTTATACCACTCATTTATAGATCTCGTTCAATAAATTGTTAAAAATTAAAATAACCGCACGCTAGCAGATGAGAGAGATAGAGTTAGACATGAGATTCATAAGACTAAAAGGATTAACTCTGAGCTGATTAGTTCGTATCTTTGCTTTCAAGAAATTCATGTCTATCTATATTCCTTTCGCATGATATTAGCCCTCTTTTTCTGAATTGGTTTTCCCTATAATAAAAGTTGTTAATAATTATGGAATAAATCGCCTCTATTTAGTACAGCATTTCTGAATAGTCTTGTATAACTTGTTCTCTGTAATCCCAACACATCATTAGAGCTTGGCAAAAAAAGTCTAGAAACTGAAGTAATGATTTTCTCTTATGGTAATTTTTACCATAGAAAATGACATGGGGTTGCTAGCAATTAGAGCCATTTGGTGGCGCCCCCATTCATTTCTACTCTTTTTTGCCAAGCTGATCGTAAGCGGATTCAGTTGATTACGAGTGGAAACCTTCAAACTCAGTGTTACCGGTTTCAGAAAACGAAGGCAAATAAATATTACCGGCGGATATTTAAATTAGTGTTTAAAACGGTATGCTAAATATTATTATAAAAAGATCTCGTTAAATTTTTGTATATCGGTTATTGTTTACCTGGACTTTATTGCTCGTTTAATTGTAAAATTTTAAAGACTGAATTAAATGGAAGTTGACTAAAATTCAATTATGCAGTTATGGATGTTAGTCTAGTCTTAGTTTGTAGGTAATATATTATTGAAGGTATATTTGGTAGCTAACATTAGACGCGTTTATATTGGTGTCTAGTTTATAGAACAACCGCACTGGAATCTGTCGGCATATCAAGGAAATGTCCTAAAACTGCTCACTGCTCAAGCATTTTTAAATATATTTTTACTTTTATAGTCTACGAATAACAGATAAGTCAGGAACTTTAATTCTACAAAACAAAATCTACACAATCAGTGGCACTACTTAAAGCCAAAACAAAAAAAAGAGACGTGGGTTCGATCCCCACCCAGGGCATGCATTTTTGTGATGAACATAGGTGTTTGCTCCGTGTCTGGGTGTTATTTAGGTGCTATCTATATAAGTATGTATTAAAATACGTATATGTAGTTTATCAGTCTCTGGCAGCCATATCACAAGCTTTGCTTAGTTTGGGGTCAGAGACCGTGTGTGAGATGTCTCCCAATATTTAATTATTTATTTAATGTTCATAGTTATTTATTCGACAAATGGGTGTCAGAGACACACTTTTGAATAGTCAACATAAATCTACACTATGGTAAAAACTTAACAAAGAAACCAATTACTTGCATAAATATCTACCAATGTCAAATAACGAATCATTCAAAATACGAAATTTCCTATAGACAATTAGACATGCTTGGTTTAAATTCAGAAAGCAGCTATTGTTGCGCGCGCGCACTCGCAAGACGAATGTCTGACTGCAATATACACTTGAACTCGATAAATGCGGGTAATTTATTACAATTATTTAAGTTTACAGAGCATTGAACCTTGTACGAAGCTTAAGACAGATTTAGTGCGGCTGTCGTATAGAGATCACAATATAAAGTAGATGCATTGTTACTTACGAAGATTAGCGACCACGAGATAACACCTTGGCCCCCTGTGATTCATTTGTTAATTAAACTGTAGAGGTATGTTGGTCATACAATAAAATTTGTCATATTAATACGGTATTTTATTTATAAACGCTCTAGCACAGGGCATCAATATAAGTATATAACTAATATAAGGCCTGGTTTACTTCCAACGGCCCCCACTAAAACGGGACATTAAGACAAAGTATTAATTTTTGCCGTCGGTGGCGGTTTGTGGGACATCCAAATATTATTTTGGACCCTTTTGCCATCGTAGCAAACGATAAAATAATCGATGAAGCAATTATTTGATCCCTTACAGTTGCAACAAAAACATGGATATGTAGATAATTCTAGTTGGGCGATAGAAATTGATTAAAAAACGTAAGCTACAAAATTTGACTAAGACAGTCTTATTTATTGAGATAGTTATAATCAATCACAATACAAGTCAAATAGGAATAATATTACTATACCACACAATCAACACAATCCGTGGTATCAAATTTATCAATAACATGTAGAGAAATGCATTCATAAGTCGTATACCGCTTATTCTAAATAGTTGACTGCGGTTGTATCCGCACTTCCTAGTTCACAGCATTGTCGAAAAATACTTACGGAAGCTTTTGCCCAGCTGATACACTTTTATTCGGCTCTAGAAAGGAAAGCTTCGTGGGAGAAAGTCCACCTTAGGATCGTCTGTTCTCTCGGAGTGTGTCTGATATGCCTTTCAAGGGTAGGACTATGTTCATCAGTACAGGTATATAAGTCAAATCAAACATCTTGGCGGCTACAAGCTGCTCATATCCGCCAAGAAGTTTAATTTAAAATCGCGTGACACCCCTGCCCTGGTGGGACAGATTCCACTGGTCTAAACTGTGAGCGGAATCTGCTCCACGAATAACTGGTCACTGCAACTTAAATAGTCACTTGTATAAACTAGGAGCCACTGACAGCCCACTATGTCGCGGCTGTTTGCAGGATAACGAAACTGTAGAGCATGTTCTGTGGCACTGCAAAGCCACAGAAGACACTAGAATAGCTAACGGATTGCACGATGCCTCTGCATTATCATCATCTCATTCACCATCTAAGCCACTGCAGCAGTTATGCCAGCGGCCCAGAGCCACGCTCCGTTACTTAAAACTACTACAAGGAGCTGGGCTGGCTCGGGTAGACGCTGGAGGGGGAAACGCACGAAACACCCCGTGCGGGATGTCGGTGCGGGACTTATCGCCCCCAATTCAAATTAGAAATTAGAATTGCTCCACGAAGATGATAACTAGTGGAGTAGATTTCACTCCAAAAATAAAGAAGTGGGCGGTTTGGTGGGGCAAAGTCGAATTCGCCGCCTTATAAAGGCCGAATCATGCAAGTCACCTAACGTGCAGCTTTATGTGACCAGTGAGGACTGAATATTTATTGCGCAGCTTGTAGCTAACTCCACATCCGCCGACTTGTATGATTCGGCAGAAGAACAGTGATCAGCGGGCGGCGAGAGCTTGCCTGCGCGGCGCGGGTCACAAGGGCCCGTTGTTGACGCGGTCCCAGCGCCAGATGGTGCCGTCGTCGCAACATGTCAGCAACACCTTGCCGTTCCGCGACAGTGTCACCTGCAACATTTATTTTTCGTCATCATGACTGCGTTTGTAGGCCCGTGGCTAATGGGTTTGAATCCCACCTAGAGTAAGAATTTATGTGAACATAGGGATTTGCTCAATGTCTGGATGTTATTATCACTGTATGAGTACTCGCATGTTTTTAAAAGTACCTACATACTTATATGTAGTATGCCTCAATGGCCCAGTGATTGGTGGGTTCGATGGGTTCCACATAGACCTCCCCTATGGATTTCCAATAAGGCCGGTTGGAAGCGGCTTGCATCCAGCGCGTTCCTGCTAACTTAATTATATCGTCAGTCCATCTTGTCGTTCCACCACCACTCGAAAACCTTACGGCTTCACCGGCTATCTATACAAATTAAAAAATCCATACGAAATTGCAACTCGTAATAGACAAAATGTATGGAACAGCTGATATTTTTACTCGAGTACCGGGTTGGCCCATAGTAAAAGTTGTTCATCATGATGGTCTTAATCATCTTCTTTCAACATAGTACTTCAGTTTTGGATAACCCTGTATCTGTAACGTCTGCTGTGCAATTCCTTAGATTTTCTAAACTACACAACACAAAATTCAATGCAGTTAGCTAAGTATTTCCTATAAGGGTTAATTATTTCTTTTGAGATACGGAACCTTTAAAATTAATAAAAAAAATAAAATGATACTTCGGACAACGTGCCCTAAAATATTGTATCCGAAAAGTCACTGTACCCCGAAAATGTAACTAATATCTACCATCCATGTCATATAGCTAACTGCATTGTAACTTCCATACAAACTTGTATCAGACGTGAAAGAGTAACAAACCTAACTTGCAATTGACAACATTTCAAATTTTTAACATAGTTATATTTATTTATTATCTGAAAGAATATTGCAAAATAACATATACGTATTTTTTATTTTTCCAATACGACTTATAAACTTCCGTAAAATTAAGTTTTGAAAAGTAGCTTATTTTAAAAGGACGTAACTGCAAAATTTAGGACTCGTAAACAATTTTGCTGAAGCCACATTAGAAAAAATAGGTGCTAGCGTTGCTGTCAATATCAATGCCAATCAATCCGTCACAATTCACAACAAATAGGCCGGGAGGTCAGCGCAAAAAGTCCACTATGTACCGCGGTATACTATGGGAAGAAAAACATATTTTTTTTTAACAACTGCCAATCATCTGAAATATGTAACAGGGTCTGCCAAACAGGCTTTAAATTAGCACCACTTAAAAGAAGAAGAATAAGTAGTACTAGTTCCAAGATACTTTTAAAATTCAAACGGATTCTTCCACCAAATGCCAGGGAACCCAGCTGACTGACTCCAGGGTATTGATGTACACCATTTTGATAACTTAGTACCAATAATTCAGCTTTTGGAAAGTATTTGCATTTTTTGCGTTTACCTCTCGGGCTAAGGCAAAATAAGTAATTTGAAAATGACACTGACATTTTATTTTTAAACTACATTTTATTTGTCAATACCTTAGATCAATACTGTCAGTGTTAACTGTCATTTTATATTGCTAGTATTTTTTTTTTATCATTGGCAACTGAACTTTTAGTATAAATCCCGAAACGGCTTGGGGTGAGAGTTTTTATCTAATATCTTAGCAGTTACTGCACTAAAAATTTTGGAAAAATAAACATAATGATCAGCATCCCGATATCTCGAAATGGTTTTGGAATTTCATAGCCTTGTGAAATATGAAAACTTGTCAATTGATAGGTAAGTACTTCAATGTACCTACTTAGGTTTTTGAGTATAAAGTACTCAATGACGTCTTATATTCCTAAACATATTGTGTACAATGACTGTATATAATAAGGCATTTCATCATTTTCCTAAAAATAGGTCAACTGGTTGATATTCGTTACTGCGGTAAGGTACTTATATAGCGCGGCTGACGACGCGTGGAAGACGAGCGCGCGGCGCGTCGCTCACAATTTCTGAGTCGCGTAAATGAATACGACACGCTCCGAAAATTGACGCCTGTGCTAGCCTAAATACCTAAAGTTTTCGCCTTAAAAATGAATTCACTGAGCACGTACCTGCCTGACGGCGGCCACACAGCGCGGGTGCACGAGCTGCGAGGCGCGCGACCCGCCCGCTACGTTCCCCAGCTCCCACACCATCGTCTTACCGCACTGGTTGCCCAGCGCTATCACCTGAAATCCAAGGGATTTCTGTTAGAGTTCGTCCAAACAGAACTGACTTTCGCGCTGTCATTAGAAGAAAGTTGCGGCATTGAAGCGGGGAGCCCCAACACCATCCTAAACCATATCGCAGGATCTCCACGCTACCGTGCTGAGGCATCTCGTGCGGACCACGACGGTTGAACCGACGGCTTTAATCCGGAATGTAACATCGGATCAGTCAGGTCGCACCGTAAAGAGACACACAGTTTAAGGCCTACTTATCATCTTGAGCTGTACCACAATAAGGAAGTTTCCCGTTTTCTAGTTTTATTTTTATTAAATTACACTAAGTCTGCAATAAATTATGGTGTTTTTATTTTTCAATTATCTTCAAAAATGACGGAGTTATGAATTTTTAAACATGACCGCACGAAATCAAAAAACCTCGCGACGGATTTACGCGTGTGACGTCATTCGACTTCAGAGCCGCGCCGTGGGTTAGGCGGGAGTAAGGAAAAAAGGAAATAAAGTGCTTCATTCTATGTCGGGTATTTTTCTAAGCCACGAATAAGTTCTACAATATCATTGTACTTATCTTTATGTTATGATCAACATTTACTATGGGACTAACCTCCCAATATAACGAATAAAAAGTCAGCATTCCCATAATTTTGTCGTGAGTAAATGAACTTTATATCTAAATGGAACAAGACTTGGTGTATGTGTCTAGTGTACTGCGGTTTTTACATCTGTAGCTATTAACTAGTAGCTCTCCAAACAGTAGACCTCGCAAGTATACATTTTCTCGTAATAAGTTCTCAAAAATGCACAACTTTCACAGGTAAATATATTCTTAATCATAAAAATAGTAAGGTTCTTTACTAAGATATTATTGTATATTATGGGACTAAGTAAGTAAGTTTGTATAGGCCGGGTGGCTAGCCCTGGTGTCAGAGTTTGGGACTGATCCCCTATACAGGGTTAGCTAGCTAGAACTGGTGAAGCGTAATATATTTTGTTCTAATAAAATACTTTAGATAATTTTTTCAAGGCTTTTATTTTCTAGTCCCAATAAGTTGTCAAGTGCGTGTCAAGACATGCGTGTGATAGGCTTTCGTAGACGTGACGATGATTATGATGATGACAAAAACCAATTTTTAAGATGGTTGATTACTAGGAAAACGTAATTTAGTATGAATTCTTGGTTGCCTGGGAGAATTCGCTTAAAGCGATAAGGCCACCAGTTAGAAACCTATTAATTGTATTGTTTTGTCCCTGTAATATTTTTATGTTATGTGGTTGTCTAATAAAGTGTTATTGTTTGTTTGTTTGTATGAAATATACATGTGAGGTCGATGACCTCTAATGTTTAAAAATTTCAATTTTTTCTTTATAGCTCTAAAATTTATGATTCCACAGTGCTCCAAATAATTTTCAGGGAAAGTTTTTAATATGGTCTGTAAACGGCGTCCGTTCGTTACACGGACATAACGAAGTTTTAAGGGTTCCTCGTTTTACTACGAAACCCTAAAAATGACTGAACAAAGTGACAGCTGTCAAATTCTAGAATCCATACTAGGATGACATGTCAGGTCTCAAAGTGACAGCTGTCAAACTTAAATGCGGTTTATTTCTGTAACTAACGATTTTAGACCATTGCTGTCTTCACAAAAGTGATAGAACTCAACAATATCTATATTTCGGATGACAGCTCTTTAAAGTAATTTATCTCAGTAACTGTCGTTCCTATACCGTTACTTTAGGCACAAAATTGATAGAGCTCAACGAGATCTACATTTCGGATGACATCTGTCATGCCACTCTAGTATGAATTCTTTAATAATATGCCATATAATGGCAGATGTCGCTTTCACATCTGTCATTTTCGGAACTAAAAAATAAGTCCTGAAAAACCTATTACCTACAATGACTTTATAAGAACAAATATTAGGCTGAGAAGTTTTGGATAACCCTATACAGGGGATTAGTCCTATAGTAAAAGTTGGTCATAATTTACAATGATATTTTAGGACAGAATATTGTAATTATGAATATATTTGCCTGTGCAAGTTGTGCATTTTTGAAAACTGATTACCAGAAAAAGTTCACCAAAATGTAAACTTGTGAGATCTACTATTTGGAAAACTACTAGTCAATATATACAGATGTAATAACCACAGAACAGTAGGTACACACGTCAAGTCTTGTTCCATTTAGAAATAAAGTTCATTTACTCAGGACAAAATCATGGGAATGCTGACTTTTTATTCGTTTTATTGGGGGGTTAGTCCCATAGTAAACGTTGATCATAACATAAAGATAAGTACAATGATATTCTAGAACGTATTCGTGGCTTAGAAAAATACCCGGCATAGAATGAAGCACTTTATTTTCTTTTTTCCTTACACCCGCCTAACCCACGGCGCGGCTCTGAAGCCGAATGACGTCACACGCTTAAATACGGCGCGAGGTTTTTTGATTTCGTGCGGTCATGTTTAGACATCCATAACTCCGTTATTTATTAAGATATTCGAGTAATTTTTTCACTGTGTCTAATATAATTCTAACGTCCTTAAATGTATATAATTATTTTTAGTTTTTATGATAAAGGAAACTTCCCTATTAGAACTCAGACTGCCGTTGCCATCCATTTACTATTTGATATCTTGTTTCTTTCTTCACGTCAAAGTTATCTCAGACAGCGATGCGCTACGCAAGTTTGTAAACCGCTGCGCATCACAATTGTGTTGTTGTAATAGCTCTGTGGGGTTGTTGCATATTTTATTTTTGTTTCGTAGTTGAAAGATAAACGGATAGTTGAAGGAAGTTGTACGTGAACTTGACTTTTGTTCTGGAGTAAGTATTCTGTACCACTAGCAGTGTACTGTAGTACTCACTCTCTGGCTGTAGTCGACGGCGAACCGGATGAACCAGATCTCGCACTCCTTGTAGTCGAAGCGGTGCACCACGGTGACGGAGCTGTCGGCCGGCCGCAGCTCGCTGTCCTCCAGCCGCCCCGGCTTCCAGCAGATTATCGCGTTCTCGCACGACTGCAACACCACATTACAATAGGCATGATGACTGGGAAAGTCATCATTATTATAATAATTAGTCCGTGAGTTAGATTATCAAAAAATATTTTAAATAATAAAAATATTAATAATATATCTGTAACAGAATACGGCTAAAACTCACGTTATAATTATACGGTCGATCCGCAAGGAATCCGACCAGTTTCGGAGTATTTAGAACTCCATCCTCGGGGAATACGCGCACCCCCGTCGACTGGCGCGCGCGGATCGTCCGTATAATTATAACGTGAGTTTTAGCCGTATTCTGTTATAGTTATGATGAATACTCACGGTAGTTTTAGTGAAGTTAATAATATATAAACATTTTTATATGTATTTTTTAAGTCATCATGCCTATACTCTTTATCCTGCTTGACAATGACAATAGCCACTACAGCCTACTACTATATCAGCCTTTTTAATAATCCTCCGCAGGACCTAAGCCAACTCACGAAGGGTGATTGGGCCATATCCACCACGATGACCCAGGGCGGGTTGGTGGACTCACATACGCCATCGAATTTCTTCTACGGACGTATGCGATCCCTTACAATCGTGAGATGGTGGCTTCAAATCCCGTCCCGTACCAATGAGTTCTATGGAAATTACGTAATTTCACGCCACTGGCTTTTCGGTGAAGGAAAACATTGCGAGGCAACCTGCAGACGTCTATACGCTACGCGAAATAAAGGAAAACAGATTTGTATTTGGTTGATGAACTATTGCTTTTGCACATGAGCGAAACTAAATAGAAATAGTCTTACCTTTGACAAAATGAGATCACCCATCCACCTAACACAGTCCACATAATTCCTATGAATATCCCTAGTCGAGAAATCGGGGAAATGCTCTTTCAAAGAGTTAAACGGCCGGAGCGCCCTGTGCGGGTTAAAGTTATAGCTCTGCTTTATCGCCTCATGCATCGACGGTTTATCCAATCTCCAGAGTTTTAAGGAATGGTCCATTCCGCAAGACATGATTCGTTCTCCTTTTAAGTCGAAGTCTGCGCTTAGGACTTCATCTCTGTGTCCTTCTACGCCTCCAAAGATAGCGATGCACACGTCGGTCATGATGTTCCAGAGACGGAGAGCGTGGTCCTTGCTGGCTGATAGGAGCAAGTTGGGGTCCCGTGGGTGGAATTTGACCTATAAATATGTTATTTAATAAGACGGTGCTACACGACGATTTTAAGCACAGTATGTCTAAAGAATAGAGTAAATGAGATCTTGCTAAATGGTCCAAGATTTTGTACAGGAGCCCAAAAATTTGGTAAACAAATTCGCAGAAAAAAACAGTATTTAACGCTTGATTATTTTGTAATTTCATATTTCCTAATTTGATTTTTACTCAGTGTTAGGTTAAGAATGGCTGCCATATTGTACAAGCAATGTCATAATGTACGAAAATATAAAATTATTTTAAATGGACACTGCTATTAAATAAAATAATAGGAAAATCATATTTCAAAACAAGCAAAGCCAATAGTTAAATACTGTACAAGGTAATGGCCTAAGCTCTACATATACATTTTTGACGTATTTTAAATCAATGAACGTCAATGACGAATCGGCTGCACGCACGAAAAAGTGTATCATTGCGACTGAGCCGAGCGTGCATGCGAGAACGCGGAACAGGCAATAGAAGCACGAACGGCCTAAGCCACAGAAATACCAGATGGATAATCGATCGATCTTAATGGTCGATCGAGAAAATCTATAAGAAAAATATAAAATTGTCGGATTTTTCTATATGGAACGTCAAAATCATGTCCAATTCCATTACACATATTGGGTGTGTTATCAATCTGTTATTTAGATATCTGTGGCCTAAGCGTTCGGCTCGTCTCAGTTGTTTTCTTATGACGTTTTCACGTCAAATTATCATCCATAAACCGACTTTACAGACAACCAATGAGTTGATGTAGACCTCGTTGATGGCGTGTCCGTGGCCGATGTAGTGCTTGATGCAGGTCTGCGAGGCGGGGTGGAACACGCGCACGATGCCGCGCGACCCCGCCACCGCCAGCAGGGGCAGCATGCTTTCCTCCTCGTACGACCACGCACATGTATAGAATGTTTCGTCCACCTGGAAATTAAAATATTAATTACCAGCTGACCCGGTGAAGTTCATCTCACCATCTGTCAACTGTGAAATGACAACTTTTACATGCAGGAACATTTTATATGAGAAATTTAAATTCACGTTTTTACTATTTTACTCCCTACATTTTTATATATACAGTCAAAACCGTTTATGGCGACATCATGTTTAGAACCACATACCGGTTAAATTTACCAAAATTAAAGGTCCTGGCTGAATGTTATATGACCGCCTTATCTAAAACATTGGTTTTTACGACATTGTTTACTACGACATACCGCATTAAGCGACCACATTAGTTAATGTTTTCGGAGAATTATATCTGTAGAACGACCGGCTCAGCTGTATTGTAAACAATTTGAATAGGTAACTGTATCCACATCTGGCACAGTATAATAGTCAATGGCTATTATCGTAAAAGTAAACAAAGTTTAGGGTCTTTTGTAATTCTTAGAAACAAAGCACATGCATGCCGTAGCCTCAAGGCCCGCTTCGTCATATCTCTTAAGTCAGTTTGTTACTTATCTTTACACAAGACGCACCAAAACATTATTGTTGAGTTAACTGTGAAAATTGTAACATGTCGCAAAAAAGAAAACAAATCAGTATAGAAGAAAAATCGCATATTATTTCACGACAGAAGTGTTTCAAACAAACTAAAATTACAGATTTTATGCATACAAAAATGATGGAAAAATGATATTGTTCTTTTATATTATACGTTTGTATTGAAGTAAACAAAATGCGGTTTAATTTCCTACATGAATATACATATTATCTTTCCTATTAATACCTGTCACCGGTTGTTACAACTATCGGTTTTTACGACTCAATATGAGTAGTCCCTTCGATGTCGTTATAACAGATTTAGACTGTATATATATTTTTTTTTTTAGAATAGTAATAAGAATATATTTATTTACCAAAAATTTTATCACCATTTAAACCTTTCCTTAGTTTCCATGGATATTTCAAGACCAAAATTAGCCCAACCGGTTTAGCCATTCTCGAGTTTTGGCGAGACTAACAATCATGATTCACTATAAGTTATTGATATATAAGAAGATATCACTGGTTAGCCATTAAGAATTGCCTTGTCAATGGCCTAGCTAAATTAAGGAGTGGGACTGTGTAGGGTAGGACACATCTATACAGATATTATAACTGAGTCATTTAGGAACTGCTCTACCAACATAATTTATGAAACACATTATTCCAGACTAGCTTTTACCTGTGGCTTCACCTGCGTTATATGTATTTTATCAATTGGTCAAGGCAATTAAGTTTCACACAATCAAAAAGGGCCCGTTTTACCTTTTTAGCAGACAAATTTCCAAAAATTCTCCTTAGTATCTTACTATTACTTAGTACCTATGTTATAAAAAGTAAATGTGTGTGAAATTTTTAGTTCTTGGCCCATCTTTGTCTATTTATATACTAAGTATTACAGGAACATGCAGAATGCAGGGCGCTCCCAATCGGCCTTGTTGGAAATCCATAGAGGCCTATGTCCAGCAGTGGACATCCTACAGCTGATGGATTGATAGAGTAATGTTATAATAAAGATTGTATGATAGGGAATACATGCAGGGTTATATACATATTAATTTATTTCGTAAGTCTTATTTACATGTCGGGTTATTCAGATTAGTGTATTCAGGCTAAAGAAGGCTGCTAGATTCAAAAAACAATGCTTACATCAGGATCAGCATAGCACTGTAGGAACTTAAATCCCCCTGACTCGGGACACTCATATATTGAGACTCGGTTGCTGCCGACGACAGCAAACACCTGCGGCTCCCCTTCCCGCAGGTGGTGGTTGAACTGGCACCCAAATAATGGCTGCCCATGGTCCTCTTTGGCACTACAACTAGAAGGAAAAAGCAAAAGGTTTTAGCAATAAGCTTAGGCGTATCTAAGGGGGTGCATGGGTGGGCAGTGGGCACTGATCACCCATGCACCCCGATCGAGATCTAGATAGATCTTTGCTCACATCAGAAAACTTGATATTCAATAGGTATACTCCATTTTTCTGGTGGGCAATACTGCTTTCATAAGGAATACTGCAGTAACAGCAGACATTTTGCATAATCATTGCAATAAAAGTACAGTGAAGATTGCAGTAACTGTTTCAAACAAATATTTGATTGCAATTACTGAAGTTTTCATAAAGAGGGTAGAATAGTAGGCAGTTGCCCCATAGAGTGAATAGCTATGCCAGTGGCAATAAAGTTTAGCTTTGTTTGCACATTTTGGAGCCCATTTCCTATTTGACAGTTTCAGGTTAATGAGATTAATGGGTAGACCAAGATTGTTGGAAAACTGAGAATACTTATGAAAAGAAAGGTTGTCTAATGATGTCTTGGAACTTTAGGATTTTGCTAGAGAGTTATTGATATTCCTGCTTTATAATTTAATGTACTGTAGTATGGAGTAGTTTATACACAGTAATTATACCAAATTGTTTAGTAATCGAATGAAATGTTATTATTTTTCAATGAGACTGTGCAGGAATTAAGCATTTCATAAGATACTTGAACCACCCTTACTTACTTGAACTTATATGGAGGCTTCACTGGTTTAACTACGGTCTTCTTTTTACCACGACGGCGTTTCTTAACTCGAGAATTAGTTGGGGTCTCACTCCTGGACGTATTGTCAGTGTTTGAAGTACTTTCTACACTCGAAGTATCTTCCTGAACATGGACAGGTAAACATATTATTATTCGGCAACTGATTAATTATCATGCAATACCATGGAAGCCTCAAACAAATACATACATATTTAGCACAGAAATAGTGATTTAAACATATTACGAGCGGGATATTTACATAAACTCGAGTGTTGACCTGCGATGGTGTTTGGTTGAGTTATGTAGGTAAAAAATCGTACTTACAGCCTCATTATCTGAAAAGTTCATGTTTACTGATTTAACTATATATAATATTTTAAATTTTGCTTAAAATTATATTAAATTTATTTAATTTTAACTGAAAATTCCACACAAAACAAAATTCACTATCAGCTGAGCTGCAACGCCGTTTACGGCAGTTTACGGTCGTATTAAAATGAAATGTCACTGTCAAATTTTCGCGGGAAAGTCATAGATAATATAAATGTTTGGCTATGGTTTTAGTATCCGGTTTCTTTTTGTTATCTATATTCCACATCCGGTTCATAAGTGTTACTAGTACATAAAAATGTGTCCTAAAATCCCAAAATCAACCCACACTCCACAGCGCGCGCGTTGGTTATCGTTGGTCAGCTTGCGAAATTCAAATGTTTCAGCGTGTTTTGCCTGACTTTACTATTATTCCCCGACTTGAGTTTACGTAAACTGGTTTTAAACTTTTGAAGGTATGAATAAGTAAGTATTAACAAATTACATAGTACACAAAAAAACAAGATAATAATGTTCGGCCACATGCAGCAGTGTATGAATCAAAAAGGGAAAAACTAAAGTGAACATCAGCTGATGCATAAAATTAGTGAAACTACAAAAATAGGCTTTTCCCGTTGTCTTCGTAATTAAATTTTCAATATTTTATTTACATGGAGTACCGATATACACATACTAACATACGAGTACTTCTCGCATAAGCACGCAGAAGGATGAAATAAATACCAACCAATTAAATCAAAGATAACAGGGATAATTATGAAACAAAAACAGTTGTTAGTGCATAATAATCACTTTATTCAAACACATCGTCACAAAACAAAAATATAGGAACATTGCGGTTGTAATCATCGCTCTTATTTATTGTTACAATAAATACAAGAATGTATAATAATTCTGCGTCCAAATATTATGTTGGTGGAAACAATTCCCATACAATAGTCACATACTTTAAATATAGTTAAGTACAAGATACAATCTAGTCACAGCCTCGAGTTACTAATAGGTATCTAATTAAATCTAGATAAGTTAATACTGATGTGTCTAATAATAACAATAAATCAATGAAATCCTATAAGTAGTAGATATCATGTCTAAAGACCTAAACGAAACAAAGGTGCAAAAGGCAGATAGGTACATATCTACACACAAAATATACAAATACTTACAAATAAAAAATACATTCTATCGTGAACTACAAAAGTAGTTTGTACTGGCCTTATTTCTCACTTCAACATAAAACAGTCTTTCTCTTACAAAAATAATAAACCAACCGATCTGGGTCGATAGACTCTGTTCAGAAAGAGAATAGTTGCGGTCGAAAATTGAATTAACGCTAATATTTTAAATAACAACTTTTCTGTGCCATTGGTATTCACCGCCGAGCTGTAAAGTAAAATGATAATTTTCCAAAAATCGCAGCATTTCGAAAGACCGTACCTACTCGTAGACTCGTAGGTATATTATATCTTTAGGTAATGAGCCAAGCTCCGGTAGACATTTTAAAAGAAGAAGTAAAGTCAAAAATTATAATTGGATTAGGGAATCAAACCAAACCCGACGCGCTAAACCAAATAGTTAGGTGCTCACACATAGCTGGGTCACCAAATAAAAAAGTAACACCGCTGCATTTTCAACCACCAAAACTATTCTCTTTCTGCCCAGACTATCTGCGCTTGTATTATGATATAATAGATCGCATGGTATGGTAAACTATGGTAATTAATTGTTATGTGGTTGGTGGTTTCCCAGTGGGCCTTGGCAGCATTAGCCAAGCGAAGGCGGTTGGCAGGTGCAGGCGTGGCGCAGCGCTACTTTGAGCCACGGCAGGAAGCTTTCCACCCGCGCGTACACTCCGGGGTACCCTGGACGAGCGCACCCTCGACCCCACGACACGATACCTGGAAGAATGCAAAACAAATCCCGTGAGTAGTCATCTTGATATAGGCAAAGGCAGGGTAGTAATTCCCCGACTTGCGCTTACCGACATACGTAGTATCTCTTTAGTTTGTGTTACCGACCCCGTTTTACGCGAATCCAGAGAAAAGTCGTTTTCTTTTTGATCACCGCGCGCATCATGTTTTTATATATAATTACGGTGTACAGGTTTGACTTCGACACGACTCGGGTTTAACTTTGGAAGTATATGAACGTTAAAATGTATACGTTTTTATACATAGGTACAAAGTTGAACATCGACTTACCGGGCTATCGCTTGGTTTATCTATCGCGTAAGTCCGTAGACTCCTTGGTATTACTGTACCTACTGGTAGGTATAACTAAAAACGTCGCTAAAGGAGTTTTAATGTTCACTTTTGTTTTTAATATATAGGAGGAGTAGAATGCTCGAGCTTGTCCCAGATAGATGTAGCCCACGCCACGTGGTTATTTGATTTGAGAAAGAGAGATATGGATATTATGGATCAGTCGGCGAAGGACCATATCGTGTCCAAACGTCAATGACGGTGATTAGTCCTTTGCTGGCTAACTTTTCAGATACTGTCGTAAGGCGCTCCACATGCGTGATTTAGTTATTTAGCGCATGTTCTCGGTGGCTATACCGAGTACCAACAATGGTGTAGTGTGTGTGTGGCCCACTCGAGTCTCAGAGTTTATATTTATTGTCCTTACATCCTTAGGTAGCTAACAAACAACGTATCATCAATATCGTCCTTATGACACAATATCTGGTCCTTCGCTCACAGATTCTTATGCCACTGCAAGTCAATCCACATAATTATATAGCCTTGTTTTTTTAGCATTAGTTTTCACTCACCAACTATGGTGTAGTGCAGGTAGTGTACCACCAGTAGCTGGCTGCCTAAATAGCATCCTGCTCGGGCGCGCTAAACCGCACCGTGTGCACCGTAGGTACATTCCGACCGTACACGGTACCGCTGCTTTCCTCTTGCGCCTTGCATACGAGTTGTATGAAGGCTTGACTCACCAACGATAGTGTAGTGCGGGTGCGGCACCAGCAGCGGCCCGCCCGAGTCGCCGGTGCAGGCGTCCCGCTCCGGCGCGTTGGCGCACACCATGCGCGGCGTCACCTTGCGCCGCCCGTACGCTGCGCCGCTGCACTCTTCCTGCGCCCAGATCTGGACTTCCGCCTGGAAACATGACCATTCTCATGTAAGCTGTGTTCATAGAGACCATAAGGGAATTAAATGTGTTCGTGTAAGGGAAACTGTGTTCATACTTTCATAGGGACAAAGAGTAACCAAGAAGAGAGGGACGATAACTTAATTCAATAAGTAGGTAAGTAAGTTCGTATAGACCGAGTCTGAGAGATGTTAAGCCGCCTGGAGGTCTTTGATCGAAGACTGACCGTGATAACGATCTTCGATGATCGCTAACGAACGTCTAGTCAAACTACTAGCGCTACCATTCTCATCACATTCTGATGTAATCTGTGTTCATAGAGACTGTAAGAGAGACAAAGAGTAACGAAAAAAAGAAGGGATAAATATGAATCATGGTTGCTTAGTACAATGAGATCATAAAAGGTTTGGACTTAGTGGCATGCTCGTATTAGAATCGTGAGTTTCGTGAGGTTTTAATTCCGGTCCTATACTAACATGTTCTTTGGTTTTTTTTTAGGGTTTTCATACCATTGGCAAGAAAACAGATTGAGAAGTACCTACTTTTGGTACGTCCGGAGAAGAAAACCGATGGCTTGCAATAGGCTATTTGACTAGTTTTTGGAAATCGTTTTAAATTATTCGTTAGTACATAATAAGCACACTATATTTATATTTCCAAGAGATCTAATATTTTAACAATGAAAATCAAAGTTAAAGAATAGATATTTAAGATCCCGCCAAAACGACATTCTGTAATGGGGCTGGTCTGTGACGTAACACACTAGTAAATAACGTTAGTTAATACTAGTAAATACGCTAGTTCACATCTAAACATTGACGAAAAATACTTTAAAAGTAACTTACAGATCCAATAATATTACTCAAAAACACAAAGTACAAATTACACAAATAACAGTCAATCGAGAAATTCTTGTTTACTAGCATGTAACGTCACCAGAGTTGTCGCCTTTCTTAGAGCGTTCACGTCACAGATAAAATATCAAAAAAATATCGTGCGATTTGCGAAAATTAGACATATTTTGCTTTATTATCTGTATGGATAACCACAATCAATAGTATATTTTCAATGTTGTCAAATAGCCTATTGAGGCAGCAGCGTGGATCGCTAATCGCTCTTCGACGATAGAGCTATAACTATCTTTACCCTAGAAACGGAATAGCTCAGCTATTTCCAGTCGATAGTAAAAGTTTGATCATGCTGCTGCTACTTACTTTCATAGGAATATTGGAAGAGTGTCCCTTCTCCACAGTGCTTCCCCATCCTGTCACGATAGCGTCCACGCCTTCCCGCAAGGACCCGTCGTCAGCATCTGGCAAACAACGCCATGCAGTAGTACAAATACTAATAAAATTCTCATGTAAGTAAGGTGTGAATTTTGAAGAGTTGTGTTTAGGGTTCCGTACCCTAAGGGTAAAAACGGGACCCTATCACTAAGACTCCGCTGTCCATCCGTCTGTCTGTCACAAACGCGGATTATGGACGTAATATTAATTTTAATTAAAATATGTAGGTGCCTACAGGTATTACTTCCGTATTCCTGAGATTCGACCGCATTTGGCGATCTTTTTCAAGTCTACTAGCACGCGGGCCCGTCTCGCATGCGAGTATGGTCGAAACTTGAGTTGTTATTAGGTAGGTACCAACTCAGAAATAAGTGAGTAGTACCTATAGGTACATATTTTAATTATAAAAGTATATTTACCTCTACAGTATCGTGGTCTACTTTTTATTCCGGAAAAAAAATCTTACAAAGAAAACGATTCCGTGGAAAACCGCGAATAAAGCGAATTGGCACATAAAGCACCACTTGACACGATTTTTTTTTTATCGCGAATACGTCCGCGCTTGACATTCAACTCACCTCAAGAGACTGTGCCATCTCAAGAGAAGCCTATTTATCCCCAGCAGTTGGATAAAGAAGGCTACGATAATAATGATAATTGACATGTACACAGTCAGGTCATAAATTCTGTCACATGTTTAATATAAAATAATTGAAACAAGTTTATTCATTATCTAACCATTTATATACCAAAATGAACTTAACAAAACATAGATTCTTATGACAATAAAGTTTATTCAAAATGATCTCCTGATTTTGAATACAGGCCTGCAATCTGCGCGGCCAGTCGTCTATCGCAGCACGAACGAGGTCCATGTCAATATCGACGGCTGCCTTAATCAAGGATGTCTTGAGTGACTCCAAATTGGGATGAGGCTTTGGGCACGCCTTTTCCTCCAAGTGTTGCCATATTTTGTAATCTAACGGACTCAAATCTGGACTGGAGGAGGGCCAGTCTTCGTGCCGGATGAAGTCGATTTCACGCGCCGCCAGCCAGTCTTTTGTGCTCTTCGCTCTATGAGCTGGCGCCGTATCTTGTTGGAATACCCAGTGCCTGTTATTGAACATGGTATGAGAAACAGGTTCCACAAGGTCCGTCAGGACTGTATTTTGATACACAACTGCATTCGTTTTTACACCTTTCTAACAAAAATGTACCTCTGTTAAGCCCCAATAAGAAACTCCCAAACATACCATGAGCGAGGAAGGAAAATGACCTCGTTGGACACGCGGAATACGGTTGCTCGCTTCTTCACTACTGTGTGCGTACACCTTATCATTTTGTTTTTTGTAGCTCTCTTCTACGGTAAAAAATTTTTCATCCGAAAAAAGAATTTCCCGATATTTTTTTCCCGCGTACCGCTTCAACAAAGCGCGGCATATCTTCAGTCTCAGACCCATTAGACGAGCATTTAAACGATGTCCTGTTTTTCTTCAATATGCCCGAAGCCCTAAGTCTTCATTTAACACCCTTTTCACCGTGGTTCTGGTTAACCCCATCTGAAGGGCTAACAGTTTCTGCTTACGTTTGGGATTTCTTTGAATTCGCGCCTTCACAGCTTTTATCACTGCTGGAGTCCTAACAGACCGAGGGCGACCACTTCTTGACCTGTCATCTACACTAGAGTATTCATTGTATCGTTTGATGGTACGATAAACGAATCTTTTGGTTATATTCAAATTTTTCAGTATGTCAAAAATTTGAATTGGCGCGTAACCGCAACGATGCAACCCAATAACTGCAACACGGTCATCTTTAAGCGTCCACTCCATATTTAAAAATGAGTAAAATTCTAAAAAGCATACATTTTTATTTTCATGAACAATTCGAAATTCGAATTCAATAAACTTTTTTTATGGCCAGCATTCTAAAAGAAAAGTTTTTACTGTGTGACAAAACTTATGACCTAGGTATACAGGGTTATTTGCTAACCCTGTACTAATCCGAAAGGGGGTGAATCAGACCATCATTACGAAGAACTTTTACTATGGTACCAACCCAAAATTCGAGAAAAAAAACCGGACAAGTGCGAGTCAAACTCTTACACCGAGGGTTCCGTACAAATCCAGAACACAAAATTGGGAAGTAAGTTATAATCATCGACAAAAAAATTTTTTTTTTCGCTTTTCTCGTCATTCTTTAAAAATTACACATTGTGAAAATAATTAAAAATCTGTTTTAGCATGTGCTAATGAAGCTCTTTTAAATGATACCTCACATGATCCGATTTACTCACTTTGAATTTTCAACCCATATTTTGTGAATCTAGGCCCTATTTTTTTGTGATTTAAATAAAAATGTGCAGTTTCCAGATTTATTCCTACATGTGTACTCTGAGACAATGCTTCTCGCCAAATTTCATAGTTCTATCTCAACGGGAAGTACCCTGTAGGTATTGATTTTTGTGAGTGTCGAAATATGCGGTTTTTTACAACAAATACGGCTCTAACTTTTTTAAACAATAACTGAGAAGTTTTTCTTTTACACAACTGCAAGAGATCATAGATGTACGTATACAGTTTAAATTTCAACTCGATATTTTTACGCATTCCCGAGATAAAAAGTCTTGACATACACACAGACGGACAGACGGACAAAAAAGTGATCCTATAAGGGTTCCGTTTTTTCTCTTTTGAGGTACGGAACCCTAAAAATCAGCTGTTTCATACAAAATTTCAACACTGAATAGACAAAAAGTACCTATGAAACAGCTGTTTTTTTTCTCGAATTTTTCGCTGACCCCTTAGTCTAAATCGCCCGCTTTCGGCTTAGTATAGGGTAAGCAAATAACCCTGTTTGAACATCATTTTAGATTTTTTTTATGTATGAAAATAATGTAAGAGATGTAAATCAATCGCGTTGACACTTAAAAGATTTATCATAACAAAGGCATTAAAGCTGGAAACATACTATCGGACGCGGCTTACAGACGCGAATGACAGCCGCAACCTAGACTATGAAAGTACACTGAGCCGTGCACACTATCGAACATAAGTCGCGGATGTCACCTTCGGACGACCTTGAGCGTTCGGACGTCCGAGAGCGATCTGGCACACCGGATGTCTTAAGACTGTACACATTGCTAAGTCGCGGATGTCAGTCGCGTCCGTAAGCCGCGTCCGATAGTATGTTTCCCGGCTTAATACTAAAAACAAAGGAGATGGTGAGGACTGCATTTGGCCTTCGCGGTGGCTAGCTCGATGGTAACTCCGGGATATAGAAAGGAGTTCAAAGAATTCAGGCCAGTGTAATGCTTAGTTCTATGTCCCGTTAAAGGAATAAGTTTGCAAGTCTAAACTGGGTTAACAGAATCAGATACAACTTGTAATGGACAAAAATGGAGGGGTCAGAAGGTGAAGACAATCTCACTTGCTCATAATTAAAGTAACTGTAAAATTTTATCTAGGTACCTATGGCATTCAAAATAATTAGGACGCAGCGGTAAATATGATGATAAGTGAAGATTTATTTTCATAACTAGGTCTTTTAATTTAGTGTTGACCTGTCGACATGGTTAAGCATTAATTAATAATTTCTAACATTATTTATCTCTGATGGCTTCGATACATTAAAATGGATTTTTTTAATATGACATAGAGAATATAACAGCAGTTTTTTCCTGCATCTTACCGTGATATCTACTGTGGACCTTATTGTGCCCTAGTGCCATTACTGTTTTCACTAACTACTCGCATTATCCGAGCCACGGTAGCGCTCAGTTTTAAATGCCACTCCCGGTCACCCATTCGAAGACTTGAACGTTGCTTAACCTCGATGATCGCTAACGAACACACACACACACACAGACACATATTCATAAAACATACTTACGTTGTTATCAGATTGTAAAGAATTTTTTTTTCTTAATGTTAACTTTGGCTTTCATCTTTTTTTTCTCAACTAACTTTCAACTCTAAATTTTATTGTCATCTTAATTCGTAATTAATAAAAATCGGAATTTATAAATTGTGTACCTATAGGAGAGTTCATCGGCTCCTGAAATACAGTTTCTAACTAGTTTAGGAGCCTTTGGGTCAATTATTCAGACTACTGTAAACTTATTATATGCCCAAATAAACAATTTATTAATTTATAAAAAATTTATAAATTTATTTACTTAATTGAGCACTCCTTTTACGATTTAAGTGAATTCTTCGATGATAATATTATTGCTTAATTTATTTATTTAATGTGACTAGTGGAATTGTTTCTATTGATTGTCTTTTAATCATTATTTTTTGACCGACGAAATGGAGAAGGTACTCAACGCGACGCGTAAATATATACTTTTTTTAGGGTTCCGTACCTCAAACGGAAAAAACGGAACCCTTATAGGATGACTTTGTTGTCCGTCTGTCCGTCTGTCCGTCTGTGTGTATGTCAAGACTCTTTATCTCGTGAACGCGTAAAGATATCGAGTTGAAATTTAAACTGTATACGTATATCTGTGGTCTCTTGCAGTTGTGTAAAAGAAAATCTTCTCAGTTATCGTTTAAAATAGTTAAAGCCGTTTATGTCGTAAAAAACCGCATATTTCGACACTCACAAAAATCAAAACCTACAGGGTACTTTCCGTTGACATACAAAACCTACAGGGTACTTTCCGTTGACATAGAACTATGAAAATGTCGAGAAGCATTGTTTCAGAGTACACATATAGGAATAAATCTGAAAACTGTATATTTTTATTTAAATCACAAAAAATAGGGCCTCAAAATTCACAAAATATGGGTTCAAAATTAAAAGTGAGTAAATCGTATCATGTAAGGTATCATATAAAAGAACTTCATTAGCACATGCTAAAACAGGTTTTTAATTACTTTAACATTGTGTTTGTACGGAACCCTCGATGTGCATCACTTTTTCCGCAGTGGTTCGATTTCGATATTTTTTTTATTGGAAAGAGTAAGTATACTCCGATATTGCTCCCATTTAATTTTTATCGAAATCGGCTAAGCTATTTTTGATAAAACAACAGTAATGTGAAAAATGCTACATTGATCCGTGCAAAATATTCGCGAATTCTGTACACGGTTGAAGACGGTCATGCCATTTTTTGCAAAAAAAATAATTTATATATGTAATTGTATTTGACTTGTAAATTATTTTTTACCAAATATACAGGGTTATTTCTAATCAATTAGCATCCTTTTAGGGCCTTATTCTATACAACAAAACTAAATAAAAAAAAATATTGGGTGTTCCATAGAAAAATAACGTTCACCCTCGACAAAATGTATGGAACAGTTAATTTTTTTTTGAGTTTTGACAAATGTCCCAGAACAAAAGTTGTTAGTTTTGATGTACAGAATAAGAACCTAAAAGGATGATAATTGATTAGAAATAACCCTGTATAAGTATGAGCACCTAGTCAATCTACGCTATGAGCGCGACTGTAGTGCCACCAAAGATGTGACTTGACGAGCGTCAGTGGCGGGCGATCTTGCGCTGGTACAGTCGTATACAAATTAATTATCCAGAATGTGTATATCTATTATCCAGAATTTGTATATTTATTACAAACCATACAATCTTTGGAGGCACGTAGTATATCTCAGTGATACTAGTAGATATAGGTAGGTACAGAAATGATCGCTATGGGCAACGTACCCGGTATACAAGCCGGCCTGTACAGGTGGTCGGGCAGCGGCTCCGCCAGCCGTAGCACGGCAATGTCATTGTCGTAGGAGAACCGGTTGAAGTCGGGGTGCTGCACCACGTGCGTCACCTCGAACCCTTCAGCGCGCGAGCTGTTCACGTCGTACTCCCCCACTAGCACCGACAGTCGGGATGCTTCGATCCTGGAACGGAAAAGCATTTGTTGATTAAGTACGAGTAAGTGCCTACTGCTTGAATGAAAAATTGTTAGGTTTCATCATCTATTGATCCATCAGCCATAGAACATCCACTGATGGACATAGGTCTCCCTTATGGATCTCCAATGACCGGAAGCGGCTTGCATCCAGCGCAATCTCGCGGCCTTGATGAGTTCGTCGGTCCATCTCGTAAGTAAACGTTCTGCGTTTGCCGGTACATAGTCTCCTCTCGACAACCTTGCGATTCCACAGGTCATCAGTCCTCCGTACTATGTGCCCTTCCCAGTGGCATTTTAATCAATAATCATTTAATAATCATTCAATTTCCTCATTTCTGAATCGATCTGGCAGAGAGACTCCGAGCATAGCCCTTTCCATGGCTCGTTGGGCTACTTGGAGCTTATTAATAAGGCTTCAACATCTGTATCAAAATAATAATATTTTTTGTTAGCATTTGGTAAACCCGAAAACCCTAGTTAGTGAAGAGCATTTCTGTTGGTTTGTTGACCTTACACTACACTCTACTTCGTGAAACCATAATAAGTAGGTACCTAACATTTAACATTTAAAGTAGGTAACTGAAGGATAAACAAAAGAAAATCTCAAAAGGCAGACAGTACACACCCGTAAGGCAGTAGGTAATCATGGAACTCTTAAGTATCTGGTCTACACACAAAGATTGCCCAAACATTAAGTATTTCTCATCCGTAAAATCTTTTCAAAAATGTCTTAAAGAATTCATTAGGGTCGTAAAGAAAGTATCATCGCATAAAATTGATCCTAAAATATTTCGGCTCCGGCTCGCGGAACTAATAAAAGAAACATTAAATAACCCCACGCAGCAATTCATATCAATAAAATGCGCGCGCGCATCATCTCTGATTGGTTTAGTGGTGTTAGCTAATATCGATTAGGATGCGACTCACACGGCGGAGCGAGGCGAGACAATCGATTCGCAACGTGTCGAGCTGAGAGGACAAAAGGATCGCAAGCGCATCCAACGCGTAATCTTGACCTCATTTGCAAGCACGTAACCTTGGTGAAGCCTGCGCGGTGCAATGGAGCACCTGCCTCGTGCCGAAAACTTGCTGTGATTCAAAACCTCTGTGCACATTTTTTTACTATATCAGCTATCAGCAGTGATATCAGATGTATTCGTTGATAGTGTAGAAGTAATAACTTCACAAAAATAACACTAGAAAATACATGGTGAAAATATTCATCTAACTAGTGTTCAACATTTATTTGCTAGAGCACCTACGTAGTAATACGTAGTAAGACCCGTATGGTCTATCAACTGTACGATGAAGAATTACATTGTTATCTCGGATTCCAATAAATCTGCTGATTTCATAGATGATGAGGCCGATGAATAAATCAAAATAGGTATGTCATTGGTGTACAATATGTAAATCCTAAATCCTTTTGCTACGCATTATACCTACTTATTGTTTATTTTATTTTAGTGTAAAAATTGGACTGTGGTATTTTGGAAAAAAAAGTATAGATAGGTATTATCTTAATTGTTCACTGTAGTTACCTAAAATGTTTGTGATTAGATAAGATATACTAGGTACATGCAAAGTATATTTCTATACCTTTTATATACCTACAATCTACATAGCCAAAGTTCGTCGTGATAAAAATGAAAAAAAACATGTTTTTACTTTAGAGAGTAATAAAGTAAGTAGGTACGCTACCAACACTCATATCAAACACTGCAAGCGACAAACACGGCACGCAGTAGGTTTCGGAATTTTTGGAAAGTGGATGCAATCTGATATCTCAGCCAACTTTTAAAAGCAATATGATCACTTTACATGAGTTTGTGGCCAGGACAACAATGTGCATGCAAAATCACGATCCAACCAATAATACAAGTTTAGTGGTTTACGTAACCACGTACTATAGAAAGTGTGTCGCACTCAATGAGAGGTCAAACATATCTTTATGTAGGCCACAGCCCTAAGGGCCCGGAGTTATGCAAAACAACGCCATACAAACTGTGTGTCAGTCAAACAAAGAGTGAATTCGGCAGAATAATGAAGCAAACAGAAACAAGCTATTCATAAAGATATGAAATTGTTAATAAGGTCTGTAAATTATTTGACACTCAGCTTTCAAACACAAAGCTAACATTTGAAAACTGAACATGCGTAACACAAACATTCCAAATGCAAACTCTGATAAGTGTAAATCTCATAATTAAAAAAAAAGTTTTTTTTTCTATGCAGAAAATATAGCATAGAAAAAAAATATATTCAGTTAAAAGTCAAATCTATTTTTTCATACTTCCAGTATACGTTGTGACTTTTTCCCTTCTCTAGGGCTGTAACTCAAGATAATGGACTGAAACTATGATATAAGACAGTCAAAACAAATAGTACCTACCCGCTGTCTGCATCACTACATAGTTTAAACAAAGTCGTTTCCCTGTCTGTCCCTTTGTATGCTTATATCTTTAAAACTACGCAATAGATTTTAATGCGTTTTTTTCATAGATAAATTGATTCAAGAGAAAGGTTTATATGTATAATGTGCGAAGCCGGACCGGGTCGCTAGTCCTAGAGAAAGCAAAAAAGTTCCGCTCACAACGTCTCGTCTGAATGAGCTAATTTTCATTTAAATGCCTACAAGGGCAGTTTCTCCATTGCATGGTCACTGGCACGGCAAGCAAAGCTCGTGGCGCCAGTAGGCGTATTAAAAGACTTTAAAGCACCCACATTAATCAATTCACAATACAAGACCGGTAGTCTCATTTTTCATACAAAAAAGAACAAAATCATGTATAACACCCGAATTAAATTTCAATCGCAAAAGGACAACGCAAAATGCGCTCGTTATGAAAAACAAAACGTATATAAAGAAAGCGGCTTCGTAAACGGTAAATGGAACGCCTACAATATGTAACTGGTTTGTTCTTACATGTGTTTGTTTTTATATTATGTATTTAGCTAAAAAAATCATTAGCAATTCATATATCAGTGTGAGTCAACACGAAAGCTTGGTTGCTAATTTTTCTCTAAACAACGGAAGAAAGTGATATCTATGCCTTTACTTATAAGCTATCTGAGCTTTGCCTTTGGAGAGGAGATTTTACCTTTTTATCCTATGGGTACAACGCTTATGAAAAACACTACATTATTTAATGCTGAAATCCATTTTCTTAGTGAAAAGGCGTAAGAAAATATTTGCAGGTCGAATACTCAATGTCAAATCAAAACTCTACTCAACTGAACTTTTACAAAAAGTTTCAGTGGTAGATATTTTTAGGGTTCCGTACCCAAAAGGTAAAAACGGGACCCCATTACTAAGACTCAGATGTTTGTCTGTCTGTCTGTCACCCCATGAACCGTGATAGCTAGAACTTTGAAATTTTAACAGATGACATACCTATTTCTGTTGCCCTTGTAACAACAAATACTAAAAACAGAAAGGAATAAATATTTAAGGGGAAACAATCATAACCACAACCTGATTTTTTTGCCATTATCCGCACGCTATTAATAAAAGTGACAGGCATATGCTTGAAATACAGAATATTTAATTGAATATTCACTTCAGAAATTAAAAGAAATTAAATATTGAAGTGTACCCATACAAGAAACGTGATTTTTTTGCTCGATATTAATAACGGCAACACGAAGATGCTTGAAATATTCACGGAATATTAGGTTGTATATTCCCCAAAAAAATAAGTCATTAAAATAATATTACTAAGGGGGCTTCCATGCGGTACGGAACCCTTCATGCGCGAGTCCGACTCGACATGTGATATGACTATGCATTGGGTTTTTCTGCCAACAGATCGCGTTAGTTGGGTTAGGAAAGGTCAAAATATCGGTTTAAACATACCTACACCGCTTTTTCCAATCTTTTAAATTACAACAAATCACACGAAGTAGTCGAAAAGTTCTCGAGTGGAGACCACGTACCGGCAAGCGCAGCGTAGGACGTCCACCTACAAAGTGGACGGACGACCTCATTAAGACCACAGGATCGCGCTGGATGCAAGCCGCTACCAACCGGTTTTATTGGAGATCTTTAGGGGAGGCATATGTCCATCAGTTAATGTCATATGGCTGAAACGATGACGAACGATGACACAAAATAGTCCGCTTCTGAATTTTGAAACAATTGAATGTTCCAATTCAAAAATCGATAAATGGAAAATCGAAAAACCCCCATAAAGGAAAGTATGGCTACTTGTTGTACTATATAATAGTAAGCTATACGTACCTTATTAGAATAACATAGGCAGCGCAACTGGAGACGCAATCATCAGCCTAAAACACGCCTCGCCCTGAGCGAAAGAGGGAGAAAAGTTGCCTCAAGTAAAGGCTGCTCAAATAGATACATGTGTACTTACGATCTTAGTACGCTGTCTCGTAGGCCGTAGACAAACCGTAGAGCTTAGTACAGGGTCCTTATTTTGTAAGCGCTCTGACGTTCGGCTTCGCTTTTCCTCCCGCTCGCTCTCGCGGCGTGAGTAACTGGCGCGAGCAGGAGAAAAAGCGAAGCCGAACGTCAGAGCGCTTACAAAATAAGGCCCCTGTACTAAGCTCTACGGTTTGTCTACGGCCTACGAGACAGCGTACTAAGATCGTAAGTACACATGTATCCATTTGAGCAGCCTTTACTTGAGGCAACTTTTCTCCCTCTTTCGCTCAGGGCGAGGCGTGTTTTAGGCTGATGATTGCGTCTCCAGTTGCGCTGCCTCGGGTCAAAACAACCGCTCGGCCTGAGGTTCCCTCTAGTAGTCTAGTAGATATTTATATGTACTACTACGTTCAACTAAAGGAACTAGTGGTAGTTCAACTAATCTAGTGGAAAAGATATGGACAGAAATGAGGAGCTACCACAGAACAGACAATGATGTTCGTAATTTACATCAGAGCTTTCTATTGCAAAATTTTCCATTGTTCGATATAAAAATTAAATTAAAATGACCGGTTTTAGAATTCGAATTAGCCAAAATTAAACCAATAAATACCTAATTCAGAACTGCGCGTACAGTTAGCAACATGTATTTAATTAAAAACGGCGCCGCGTTTAGCTTCTACCTAAATTACTTTACGGCCATCGGTTTTAGTGATGTTTTAATTAATACCGAGCAATCAAGATAACTGTTAACATCTGATACAGGAAGAGGTTGCAAATGGAATTTAAAATGCCTGCAATGAGTTTGGAGTGCGGCATGTCGATAGGAACCCCGCTGTAAAGTTGAATGTTCCTGTTATAGGTTCTTTTTATTCAAAATTTGTTCGCATTGGATCACGTTAGGTCTGATGCCGAGGCAGATGAGACTACAAGAGAGAGGCCTATGTCGAGCAGTGAGATGAAGAAGACCTGATCTGAAGACATGGACATAATATGTTCGTGGATCAGAGACTCATAGAATTCTATTTTCTTGGAGGTAGTTTTTATCTACATATACGAGTATATAAAAATGAATTGTCAAGATCTTCATATTTATCGGTACCTACTTAAAAAGCATAGATAAGTTAGGAACGTACGTTATCTTGTTTCTATACTTGGAAAATCAATTCTGATGTGTTAGGTATTATGCAACAATCAAAAATTGAACAAAGACTTTTCCCCTTTTAATATTGATAAGTGTTTACAAAGGGACTCGTGGTATGAAGTACAGGCACGAACCAAAACATTGGAATGTTGGGTACTAAATCCTGGCATTAGCATGCGTCGCACACTGGACCAAATCCTACACGGCACGGTGGACACGATCAATCCACGCAATTTATTGCGTTATATTTGAACGGGCATTTGTCTCACGTCAGCATAACAGCAAGACGTAAATAATGCATTGTATTTATTTTTGATCGCAAAATTCAGCATGAATTTTGCCTGCTCATGTGAGAAAATGAGAGAACTAAATTGAATGTTGAATGAGGTTGAGAGGTTGAATGTCGATTTGGTTGCCAGTCGAAAAATCGAGACAGTGGCTCCCTCGAACAATTTAATTTTAAACTGGTCACGCTATACACAAGGCACAAGAATTTGTAATACGCAAGATGTATAGCTTTAGCGTACATGCTGTACATTGTATTCTCTTCCTGGTGCCCGGTAAATAATTGGGATTATATTTTTTTTCCGTACATTTTTCTGGTTATTTATGGCCCATTGTGGAGACGGGATTTAATTGAACATCGACGCCAAACATACGCAAAAAAATAGCAAAAGTATTTTGCTGCGTTTCGTTTCCTGGTGAATTTTCGAACGACAAAATAAGTCCCGCCTTTCCCATACACGTTTTAAATGAAGAATTTATATTCACGGGTCGCTAAAGCTTAAATTTAATTCTTATGAAAGTACTTATTTTGCTTTGCAGTTTACGGTTTTAGGCTAATTTATTTGCGTCTTACGAGCATAATTTGTTGGAGATCGTAATTAGTGATATCGCCGGTGACGATAAGATACTCTCATCTTAACCGAGAACGGAAATTAATAACTTTTAATCACTGTTAATTAAGAGATTAGTTTCTTTTGAGAAATAATTACATCTTACGTTTTTATTGTCAAGTTTGTGTAACCACCGAAAAAGGGCTTTTCGTGATTTGTTGCTGGTAGAGCTGGTAAAAATATGCGGAACAGAACTTGGCATTTTATATCATATGGATGCAAGTATACTTTACAATATATTTAATATGCCGAAGATAGAGGACAATGGAGAAGCATCGTGAAAGAGTAGCTTATGGGAGGCGAAGGTCAAGACCCTCACACTGAGAGAAAAACTAACAAAAATATAGTAATCTTTACTAAAATTTTACTAAATCCGAGGACAACAAATGACCTGTAATAAATACAAATCGATTTTTGTAAATGCAATTCGTAGGTATTACAATATCAGTTCTGTTATATATAGTAAGGCCCCAGTAGTTTCAATAGATTAGCTTTGTAATATCTAGTAAAGTCCATAGTACTCTTTACTAAAATGTTACTAATCCCGAGGACAACAAATGCCTTGTTAAAAATACAAATCGATATTTAGTAGGTATTACTAATACCTGTTTTGTTATATCTAGCAAACTCCTTAGTACTCTTTACTAAGATTTTACTAATCCCGAGGACAACAAATGCCCTGTAAAAAATACAAATTGATATTTAATAGGAATTATTAATACCTGTCTTGTTACATGTAGTAAGGCTCCAGTAGATCCAATAGATTAGTTATGTAATATCTAGTAAAGTCCTAGTTTTTTCGAAATTTATATCTGTATCATCTAGTAAACACCTAGTAATTTTGATGAATTCGTTTTGTAATATCTAGTAAGCCTTAGTAATTTCGAAAGTTTGGTTCTGTATTATCTGCTAATCACCTAGTAATTTTGATAGATCAGTTTTGTAATATCTAGTAAGCCTTAGTACTTTCAAAAGTTTAGTTCAGTATTATCTAGTAAAAGTCTAGTAGTTTCAATAGCTTAATTTTGTATTATCTAGTTGATTTTTGTAATTTCTAGTATAATTTCTGTGTTATCAATTTAGTAAACCCTATCAATGTAAAAGTTATTAAACACTTCAAATCGAAATATTAAAAACTGTATACCTGCTTATAACAATGACCTATAAGTATACAGTTTTTAATATTTCAATTTGAAGTGTTTTATAACTTTTTTATGGATAGGGTTTATTAAGTAGATATCACAGAACTAAACTAGACATTACAAAAACGAACTAAATAATACAAAATTAAGCTATTGAAACAACTTGAGTTACATATCTTACAAAACGAATCTAAGGTTATAAACTAATACTAAATGTAAGTTACAAGGTGAATAATAATTGTAGACATAAAAATAAAGATTCAAGTAAAGTCATGTTTATTAAATATTATACATGTATAATATAACACACGAAACAGCCACATTTACAATAACACATAATTTACATTGCCGGCGAGTATAATGTATTGACGGAGAAACCCAGTTACTCCTTATATTCTGGGTAAAATTGTCAATTTTCACTTACACTGGTTAAATCTGTACTTATGACACTTAATTAAACACAGTTAGTTGGTACGCACTGAACTTCATCCTCCATGTTTACTCTACTGCACGCAACGACGAAATGGTTGCTGGAAAGACGGGATCGTATTCACTGAGACCCCAGTTACTCAGTAAGATTGTATAGCTGTTATAACACTGACTCCTGGGTAAGATTGTCAATTATCACTCAGAGTGTTTAAATCTGTTGGTAAAACACAGTTTGTTGGTACTGAACTTCACTCTCCTTTACATGTTTACTCTACTGCAAGCAACGACGAAATGGCTGCTGGAAAGGCGGGATCGTATTCATAAAGCAAAACACACCGGACACTTTACTGGAAATAACAAAACATTTCGTTGAAATTACTTAGCTTATTGCTGGATTTACAAAATAGACCAAAAACTAAATGTTTTTGTTGCATTAACTAAAGAATTGTAGTAAAATTACAATAGTATCTTGAAATTAATAAAGCCTCATGCTTGAAATTATTCTTCCTTTCAATACAAATGACAATCGTGTTTTGAAAATTATTAAACCCACGCTTGTAATTACAAAACAAGGTAAATCAATTTTTTTATCTTTCAAACCAGTGGTATATCAGATACCAATACTTGTCTATACCAGTACCTATCTAGGTACCAACGCGGTGGATTTTTTTTGTAAGTACATAGTACTAATCGCCTAAGAGCATGTCAAACCCTACGAAGTACTCGTATGATACAATTTTTATTGGATTTTGTTAAATGCACCTTTTTATGTTAGTAATAAGGAATCATACTATAGGTAACGTTTGATGAAATATGTTAGCATGCGCTACAAATGACCTATAACTAGTTGTTATTAATAAAGAGTAAGAGTAAGTAAGTAAGTAAGAGTAAGATACTTAGTGTACTGAACTACTGAAACCAAAGTCAAAGCTGTCAAATAAGAATATTTCAACGACGTTGGCGGGAACAGAAAAAATCTTAATGCCAATTAATGCAATTAGAATTAATGCATAAGTATTAATTTGAGATTTTTCGAGTATTAAAGTATAAACTTATCTCGTATATTATTCCAGTAACTTCAGTGCCCTTACCATGACTTTTGATAGTAAACGTAAACTTTTTTCCGTTTTTGTTGAATAGCTTCATATATTTAACCATATCTTATTAAATTTTAAAGCCAAAAATTTGCTTTTTATTTGTAATCGTTTAGAATCCAGCAGCTATGCTTGTTCTTCATTTTTTTACTCTTGACTCAAGACCATAGCGTAAAATCATTTTATTATAATTTGTTCTGGCAAAAATATTGTTACTTACTACTACTTATGATCTAATATTTGCTATTGTTATAGGCAATAAGTTTACGTTTTACGGCTAATTTTGACAATTTTATTATTTTGTCAATTGTTTGTTTTTGAAAAGCAATAATGCTTTGTTTGGGAATTTTGTCATCTTGTGATTTCAATTGTGATTATTATCGTAAGAGCGCTTATAATGTTTGTTTCTGAAAAAACAGTACGTTATATTTTGATTCCTGTAGGCCACGCGGGCGAAGCCGCTAAAAGCTCATAATAATTAAAGCGTGTTCCTTGGAATTACAAAAAGGGATAAATTGATTATATTTGTTGTACCAAATAAAGTTCTTGCTAAATTTTACAAACGTGTGTTGAAATAAATAAAGCATGTTGCTTGGAATTACAATAACGGAAACACTAAATATTATTCTTGTACCAGTTAAAGCTATTTCTAATAATTACAAACTAGTGTTGAAATTAATAAAGCGTGTTGCTTGTTATTGCAAAAAGGGAAATATTAGATATTTTTGTTGTACCAATTAAAGTTATTTTTAATATTTACAAACGGGTGTTGAAATTAATAAAGCATGTTGCTGGGAATTACAAAAAGGGTAAAACAAAATATTTTTGTTGTACCAATTAAAGTTCTTTCTAAAAATCACAAACGGGTGTTGAAATTAATAAAACATGTTGCTGGGAATTACAAAGAGGGTAAAACAAAATATTTTTGTTGTACCAATTAAAGTTCTTTCTAAAAATCACAAACGTGTATTGAAATTAATAAAGCATGCTCTTTGGAATTACAAAAAGGGGAAAACTAAATATTTTTGTTGTACCAATTAAAGTTATTTCTAATATTAACAAACGCGTGTTGAAATTAAAAAAGCATGTTACTTCGAATTACAAAAAGGGTAAAACAAAATATTTTTATTGTACCAATTATAGTTCTTTCTAACAATTACTAATGCGTGTTGAAATTAATAAAACGAGATGCTTGGAATTACAAAAGGTAAAAACTAAATCTTTTCTCGTACCAATATTTTATATTTTCTAAAAATTACAAACCCGTGTTGAAATAAATAAAGCGTGTTGATTAGAATTACAAAAAGGTAAAACTAAATATTTTTGTTGTATCAACTATAGTTAATTCTTATAATTACAAACGTTTATTAAAATTGATTAAAAATATTACTTAGAATTACAAAATAGATAAACTGTTAGAAACACAACTACCTTTTCTTGAAAATAGTAATCGAATTTGCGGAATTTACAAAACTCTAACAATATTTACTATAAATTTGTAATAAATATTAAACTTTTGCAATATCTGCATTTACTAAAATCGTATTTTAGGAATTACAATTACAAAAACAAAACTGTTAGTAAAAAATAATAAAAATTGCAAATACAGCAAAACTTTGGTAAATTATACTAAAATTTAGTGTTTTCGCCAAATACAAAGGACTTTTGTAATATTTGGTGGCGATTTTTTTCTCAGTGCAGACATGGGGAATACGACGCTAGAGGGAGCCTACTCTACTTAAAAGAAAAAGAGGTAAATGTTTGTTTATTTAATTATTCCATTTAGGATGCCTGAAAGAAATTGCTGCAGGCGATAAGGCCGCCCATTTTTTTACCGGATTATTTTTTTAGTTTAAGCTTGTTCTGTATATACGGTGTGAAAATAAATGTATTTTGTTTTGGCTATACGATACATTCAATTGTTTGTAATCTTTTCATGGTCAGCGTGGACACCGCGTAACGTACCATAGTTGAGTCCTGCGTCGTAAGTCGACGTATGCAATTTGGAATATTAACGCACTTTACTTTCCTAATCAACGAATATGAATGAACAACGTCCTAATTTGATCGGTACATCTCGACTGTGTCACCTTCAGTCAACAATCAACTTTCTCCAATTAAACACCATTGTTTGCAGATTCGCTTTAAAGGCGACGAAGCGCTATCTAATAATACAAATAATTTAATTTAATCACCGCTTTGACTTCATTAATATTCATGAAATGCTATTTGCGTGCGAAGTTGCGTTTTCGTGGACTTTCTTTCTCGTAGGTGTTTATGTGTCTGGCACCGAAACTGGCAGGCGTGGCTATTTGTGTCAATGAGCTTTTTGGGGTGGAGAAAACTACAAAACTACGCAGTTCAAGATAAAACGCCAGTCTCGTAAGCTTTAGCTACTTTCAACTAATCTGTGGCAGTAAATTGCTCAAAGAATGACCACAGAGAGGGTAACACTCCTAGTTTACTCCGTAAACGCCTTACCTACGCGTTCAGCTCAACTCCTTGGATTGCCATAGCCCAATCAATATAACCCACCTCGGGGTACTGTACTGTACCATCTTTTTTAATAGTCCACTGCAGGACGTATGCCCACCCACGAAGAGTGATTGGGCCATTTCCACCACGCTGGCCCAGTGCGGGTTGGTGGATTCACATAACGCCATCGAATTTCTTCTACGGACGAATACAGGTTACCTTACTATGTTTTTCTACACCGAAAAGCCAGTGGTGTGAAATTCCATACATAAATTCCAAGAAACGCATTGGTACGGGATCAGGATTTGAACCCACGACCTCACGATTGTTAGGCGGATGTCACTACATCTAGATCACCACGGTCACCTCGGGGTATGACAATGTAACTTGGACTGATATGCCACTTGGAATCTATTCTGTGTGCATTTCCCGCTAAACCGTCAAGACATCAACATCAAGACCGTAGAATTGCGCTGGAAGCAAGCCGCTTCCATTTGGTCCTATTAGAGATCTACAGGAAAAGCATACATATGTCCAGCATTGGACGTCCTTGGGCTAAAATAACGATAAGTAGCTATTCCAAGTTAAGCAAGGTCAGTTATTATTAGTCGTTTTTATTGGCTAATAATATGAGTATGTCTTTCCAAAAAACTTTTTCTACCAAGAAATGAATGAACGTAGCACCTTCATAACGGTATTTAAAGTCAAGGAAATAAACGTATAGTTCGTCATCATCAGACGCTAAAGGTTAACTGATGCCGAATGATACATGTGGTCCATGATTCATACTTTGAACGTTGGCCTCCGTTACTAACTGTTGCTTATTCTGCGCCCTCAGATGACCCAAAACATTGAACCGAGACCTCAAACGCTCGGGTCAGTAAACCATTGCTGATTTACTATATTCAACACCTGTCTAATGAATGCCGTTGTACAATTTTAGATATTTAGCATTATCTAATAAGACTGATTGGAAGAGGCTTGTATCCAGCGTGATCTTGCGGTCTCAATGAGGCCATCTGTCCACCTTGTGGTATCTACGCTGAGTTTGCTCATAAGTGGCATCTACTCGAAAACATTTCGGAACCACTAGGTACGTCTTCAGTTCTCCGAGTTATGTGCCCTGCCCTCTACCATTTCAATTTGCCAATCCACTGAGCCATGTCGATAGCTTTAGTTCTTCTACGGATTTCCATATTTATGATTCAATCAGAGAGACTTAAGTATAGTCCTCTCGATAGCTCGTACCCTTCGCAACTAACTGTTGCTTATTCAACGACCTCGGATGACCCAAAACATTGAACCGAGACCTCAAACGCTCGGGTCAGTAAACCATTGCTGTTTTTAGGGTTCCGTACCTCAAACGGAAAAAACGGAACCCATATAGGATCACTTTGTTGTCCGTCTGTCTGTCTGTGTGTATGTCAAGACTCTTTATCTCGGGAACGCGTAAAGATATCGAGTTGAAATTTAAACTGTATTCGTATATCTATGGTCTCTTGCAGTTATCTAAAATAAAAACTTCTCAGTTAGCGTTTAAAAAAGTTAGAGCCGTTTATGTCGTAAAAACCGCATATTTCGACACTCGCAAAAATCAAAACCTACTGGGTACTTCCCGTTGACATAGAAATATGAAATTTGGCGTGAAGCATTGTCTCAGAGTACACATATAGGAATAAATATGAAAACTGTACATTTTTATTTAAATCACAAAAAATAGGGCCTCAAAATTCACAAAATATAGGTTCAAAAGTCAAAGCGAGTAAATCGTATCATGTAAGGTATCATATAAAAGAACTTCATTAGTACATGCTATAACAGGTTTTGAATTATTTTAACATTTTCAGTAATTTTCAATGTATGACGAGAAAAGTGAAAAAAAAAACCTTGTTGTCGATTGTTATAGTATACAAATTTTTACAACTCACTTCTCAATTTTGTGAAAATTGTACGGAACCCTCGGTGTGCGAGCCTGACTCACACTTGTCCGGTTTTTTACTAAATTGAACACCTGTCTAATGAATGCTGTTGTACTCGGTTGTACAATTTTAGATATTAATATTCAACTAGTACTATGGCATGGATGGCGTGAAAAATTTGCAAAGCTGCTGTTCCAATATTACAAGTTCCGATTGGAAATGGCTTGACCGTCATAGTTTTTTTATTTTTTATTGTTAGGGTTGCTCATTTAAAAGACGGGCTTTGCTTTGCTTTGCTCATTTATTCTAGGATAATATTGCACTCATTATTGTGTACAACAATGGGACTAACCTTGACATCGCGAAAAAGATAATCAATTGTTTCACCCAAAAAGTTCGATGACCTACATGACAAAATGTTTGGAATATTTTTTTTTTCGATTTTAGGCTTGGTCTTATAGCAAAAGTCATAATGACGAGTACCAACTATGATCATTAATTATTCTAGCAAATGTTCTTCGTTTATTCGTCCGCCCGCATTTGAAAAAAAAAGAGTTTTATAGCAATTTTTACAACAGTATTAAGTAGTACTTGTTCTGAAATCATGAGCCATATGGTAAGAAATTTACAAACGTGTCATAATAAAAACCTGTAAAGGTGACAATGAAATCACTACAATACAACGGGTACATGTGGGCGTGTCGGTGACGCAATCGCAAGGGCATAGGTCGCAGCTTTCAGTCAGGTGAACCTTGCTATCGTCAAATATGGCACAATATTTTTCATTTTCTGGACTTCTATCAATGAAATCTAAGTACAAAATCTGAATAAGTCGCTCGAATTGATGTATACCATTTTCGGACTAGCATTTATCTTTCAAAAACCGCTGAACCAATTTCGATATAATTCAAATGAGACCACTTCTATAGTATGGTATATCAAGCAAAAAAGAATCATCGAAATACATATTGTACATACAAAATAAATCATACCTACAGTCAAATTGAGACACCAATTTTTGAAGTTGGTTGAAAATACAGAAAATAATAAATAAATAACTAATAGTAAAGATGAAACTAGAGTTTGTTGTGAATTCTTTGTCAATTCTTTGTAGAGAATACAATTATTCTCTACAAAGAATTGAATAAAGAATACTATAATTAATCGCCTTACTAAGAAAAATTCACAGCCTCGGTATTAACCTTTACTACGGTTTTATTAAAATTAAATATCATTTGATTCTTTTAATTATAACCGTAAAAACTTTGTTGTAAAAGCACGTGTGTTGTACAACAACAAGAATATTTCTAGCTATATTATACGCAACATGTGATAAAGTAAATGATGTAGGTATAATACCTCTACTATATTAAAAGTGAGTTAAGCTCCGGAGGCATGATTAATTGAAATCTCAAGTTAGTAAGTTAGTTATTTTAAAGGACGAGAGGGCCCATAACCCGATTTAAAGGCTGTTAACCTTTGATAAAATGCCGTGTAATGTTTTTATAAACAACAATGGACACGAAGATTAACGACCGATGAAAATGTAAGTGTAATCACTTTCGACGAAGGTTGTGTAGAAAGGCACAGAGCTGTTTCGATATTCAAAACTAAGAATTTATATTTAGTAAATTAATAGAGAATATGAATCGTGTAGCCTCTCTCATGGCACAGTAAGAGAGGCCTATATATACCCAGAAGTGGGATAGGGAAGGCTGTGGATGATGATGATGATGATGAATTATGTAGAAGAGGTGATTTAGAAAAACCGATTTCGTAGCTCTCCCAAAAGAAGGAGAAAGATAGAAGAGCCATGAATAAGAAAGAGAAAGACAAGAGATGTCAAAATCGAGACAGAGACATTTTTGTTAAGGCGGTGTTTTAGCTAAGTATAGGTTACTAGCCTAAAATCAATAATCAAACAGGGGATATAGGCGTGTCGAGATGAAGAAATAACAATAGCTATCAATTTTCAGTTGCACCAACAGGATGTTCGAATGTCCAATTGTCCAGTGCTTGGTAGAGCCTACCTCAAAAAAGCCTTGACAAACATAAAAACATACCTATATTTTTTATGGAAAAATTAGAATAAAATCGTTATCGCCGATTCTATAGAAAACCTTCAACAGCACTTAGTCTAGCATTGACCCGCCTCATTTCTACCTGATAAGCAGTATTCTTTACTCCGATTTATATGTAAAGCACGCGATTGCTTGTTCACGTAGATAAGTCACATTCCGATACAAGGCAAGGTCAAAGTCACAGCAACAAGCAAGGTTGCCGTTCATCTGTGTAACTAGGTGTTATGTAAAGTGGGTCAGTATGAAAACTGTAGGTACTATCACGTATCAGTAGGCTAGATGACTAAGAAAACAATTAATTAGACCATCAGATTATCACAAAATTTTAGACAGTTATTTTTTCTTTTGCTAATTAAAAAGAAAATGATGATGATATAGTCCGTAAGTTCTGCTTTACGTCACAACTACAACTTCGCTTTTCACAGAAAAGTGACGTCATGTCAAACTAGGTAAAGTATTTTTTTTATAATGGCAAAAGGAGAGGTTCATTTCTGTTAGCCTGATAATAAGCATCACGCAAGCCCAACTCATGATAGGTCAGTGCCCCAATCAGATTTGGTAAACCCAATTGACACATCAGTACAAACCATGCAGGATGCGAGTCTTTTTGGGATTATTTTGCCTTACAGATAAGCAGCATATGTTTAGAAAAACTAATTTTGCGATAATGAATAGGTAGTACTGTACTGTACTGTATCAGCCTTATAATAGTCCACTGCATGACGTAGGCCTACCCACGAAGGGTGATTGGGCCACATCCACCACGCTGGCCCAGTGCGGATTAATGGATTCACATACGCCATTGAAATTCTTCTCCGGACATATGCAGGTTGTTTCACGATGTTTTCCTTCACCGAAAAGTCAGTGGTGTGAAATTCCGTACATAAATCCCAAAGAACTCATTGATACGGGACCGGGATATGAACCCACGACCTCACGATTGTAAGGCGGTCCTATTAATAAGTTACATACACAGCTAAATCAAGATATTAGTCAGACTATGTACAAAATCAACCGGTGAAAATCAGTCGATGCACAAGTATAGCAAAACTAAAGATATGATTTTTTAAATTCATTTTATAATTTTTTTTAACACTTTTTCTTACGTATTTTGTTCAAATGAATAGCATTTGAACAAAATACGCAAGAAAATGTGTATTTCCTGCGCTAATGTTAATGCTAATCTATGGACCATAGATTAGCATTACTAGATCGTGAATCGAGTGTCTTCGCGTTTTCTGTTCAAGGACATTTACAGTATTTTTTTCATAAAATTTGCGTTACGTTTTCACCCTTTAAATTGTAACAAAATGTTATGTTTTCAATGTCAATCACCTGAGTAAGAAATATTGCACGCTCGTGCGTCTTTTTCTTTTTCAAAATAGTTTTTACGTTATGCATACTTTTCAGCCAAGTTTTTGCGTAAAAATACGACTTTTTAGAGGCTTATAACTTTAACGTCATTTAAAAACTGTAAAAACTAAGATGTATAATTCTAGTGATTAAAGTGCTGATTTCATGAAAAAAAAATACTCAAATCAGATAATACTTAGAGGTAGATAACACCTTATTGTTTTTGTATGGCCAAGTTGGCACGTCACAACTGTCTTAAGATAGAATGACTTACTCGTGCACGCAGTGTGTGGCGGTAATGAGGTGGTCGCGCGCAACGACGGTGGCTCCGCAGATGACCTTCCCGTCGCGCTTCAGCGCTGCCAGCCAGGGGAACTCGCCCGGAGACACCTCGTCGCCGCCCACCACGCGCCCGCGACGCGCCACGCCACATGCTGCATCACAAACGGACCACATTACAGTTTAGCTCTAAGAACAAATAATCGGCCGAGGAAGTTAGGGGGAGGCCTAGTAAACTGTACCAGCCTTTTTAATAGTCCACTGCAGGGCGTAGGCCTACTCACGAAGGGTGATTGGGCAATATCCACCACGCTGGCCCAGTGCGGGCTGGTGGATTCACATACGTCATCGAATTTCTTCTACGGACATATGCAGGTTGCCTCACGATGTTTTCCTTCACCGAAAAGCCAGTAGTGGTGTGAAATTTCGTACATAAATTCCAAGGAATTAATTGGTTCGGGACCAGGATTTGAACCCACGCCCTTACAATTGTAAGGCGGGTGTCATTACCCTTGAACTTACTTATTGTTCGCATCAATAATATAAACAGAATAATATAAACCCAATTTTAGAAAGTAGTGCGACAACTTGCAGCCTTATCACTTAAAGTGATATGTCTACCAAGTAAATTCAGGATGGATACGTAGTCCATAAATAATAATACCTAATTATCCGTAGCACCCAGTTTAATTTTCTTGATGATCAAGACCTCGTACTTATATGCTACAGAAGTTTAAAAGATATTCCATACGTTTTACTAAGACTTTTTTAGATTCAAAGCCATGAAAACTAAATACCAGAAAAGAAATGAATCATAAGTAAAAAAATATATTGACGAATTGAACCATATTCGCTCGGTGTCATTTAGATATAAGCTTAATTACCAGAATAATACACCCTTATGTAAATTAACGATTTTTATATTTTTACGAAAACAGAAAAATTTAAAGATTTTGAAGTCACAAATGTTCCGAACAAAAGACATCAACGCGCGCTACGCTAAGCGTGACTAGTGGAAAGATCTAAACCAAAATGTTGCACTTTCTTGTCATCATGTAAAAAAGTACTAATGTGCACGTTTTTGTTAATCCTTTAATCTAAGCATATTATACCGACAAAGAATAATTTCAACAAATATACGTAATACAAAAACAAAATGCGAATATTTATGTGTCTCATATGTATTTAATAGTTTGATTTTAACATGATAAAGTTAAAGTTCATTTGTTTAGTTTAGGTTAAGTAGACTAAAGACATATTGTATTTTATGAATGTGTGGATAGAGCAATCGCAAAAAAATGGATCTTTCAAATAAAACTTCGGATATAACCTAAGTCTAACCTACATCAGTAGATAATATATCTTTAATAGCTTTTAGCGTAGGAATTCATCTGCTAAACATCATTGAATACTGACCTTATCCATCATATTACGTGTAACGTGACAAACCAGAACTAGGCATTTCGAAGCAGGCATTTATATCTTTTGATTACTTGGTGCTTGATGATTGAAAACTGAAGAAAAAGGTGAACCGAAACTGACTGACTGACAGATAGTCTACAGCCCAAACCGCTTAAGATTTAAATTTGAAATTTGGAATGTAGATACATTGTACAACGTAATGGAGCACTAAGGAAGAATATTTTGAAAAAACGATCTCTAAGGGGGTAAAACGGGACCTTTTCGTTAGTATGTAACTTTTTATTCCCTGTACCGAATGACTTGAAACTTTGTGTATGCTTTACAAACAAAATAAAAAATACGTTTGTTCCTGTTTTCCCGAATTTTTCTTATCTAAGGGGTCAAATAAGGTCCCAAAGTAGGTGAAAAAAGCGTCAATTACACCCAATCAGCTGAACGGTTATGGTTGAAATCTGGTATGAAGGAAGCACACAGCATGTTTCAATACAATTTTCAATTTCAATTTCAAATATTCTTTATTTAACATTATAAGATATTATACAATTATGCACAGTTACTAGTGTACGTTAAAATCCTAGTAGTACATTTTATTTAATTTAAGTACTGTTTTGAGAGCAATAAGCTCATGCAAAACTTAGAGAAATTCTAATAGGAAGTTACAGATATGACATTAAAAAGGCACTTAATTCACGAATTACACAATATAAACTTTAGGTTGAGTATTATATTTTTGAAATGTAGCTACTTTTATGGTAAGAAAGAAAGAATTCGAATAGGAGGTAATTAATTAATTAAAGCGGGTAGGCAGCGTAGTTGCTGCCGGCCGGCCGTAAGATACAGTAGGCAACAAGAACCAGTTATCACGAATTTGCAACACATACAAGCGCACGCGGTCCGCCCGCGCGCGCCGCGGGCGCCACTATCGCCTTACATACCGGCTGGTAATACGGACGAGAATAGCGCGCACGCAGGCGCGCGCAGACAGTCGCGCACGCTCACACACGTAGCACTCGGCCTAATCATCGCGCTCTAAGAATAGGTGATGGGGCAACTTGTATCTATTGTAGTTATCGATAAAAGGTAGATTTTTCTTACGGGTTTTGCAAATGTTTTTTATTAATTCATTATCGCTACTGGGATTTGTATGTATGTAAAACTTTTCTGATAGTTTGTATATATACACGTCAATTGTCGGTAAACCGATATCTAAGTGTAATTTTTGGAGGTTTGTACGGAAAAGAGTGTTATATGAATATTTGAGCGCTTTATTTTGTATTATTTGAATTTTTTTAATATTAGTTTGACACGTACTGCTCCATACAGGACACGCGTAGGTGATGCACGGACGGATCAAGGTGCGGTAGATGGAAAGTTTAGTGCGACTACTTAAACTGGAACGTCTATTTAGCACAGGACTTAAGGCATTAATAGCCTTAATGCCTTTAAGGCAAAGTTTTGAGGTGTTTTCAGTCCAGTTAAGTTTGTTATCGAGAGTTGTTCCTAGGTACTTAACCGACCGACTCCATGGTATTATGTGTTCACCGATTTTAAGTTTTCGAGATGGTAAAGTTCGTTTACGAGTGAAAAATATTGCTTCCGTTTTGAGGCTGTTGATTTTTAATTTCCATCTATTAAAATATTCTAGGAGCTGATCAAGAGCGAGTTGCAAACGACTTATTATTAAGTCAGTGTCTGACGAGGATGTGAGGCAGGCCGTATCATCAGCAAAACATGCTAATTGGGTACGAGTCTGTACTGGAATGTCGTTTATGTAGTCTACAAAAAGGTACGGCCCCAAAATTGATCCCTGCGGAACTCCTGCAGGGACTGGTTTTGGTGCTGAGGAGTGATCTTTAATATGAACGGCAAAACTACGAATTGATAGATACGATTTAGTCATTTTTACCAAAGCCATAGAGGTTTCATCCAGAATTAGTTTATGCAGCAGTGCCTGGTGCCAGACCGTGTCAAATGCCTTTTCAATATCTAGCAAGAACATGCCAGTGGCTTGTTTGAGGTTGAGACTGTGTGACACGATCTCGGCGACCCTAGCTAGCTGTTGTACCGTTGAGTGGCCTTGGCGAAACCCAAATTGTTCATCTTTCAACGGTCGCTCTGATGACTTCAAGAGACGTTTATATATTATTTTTTCAAAAAGCTTTCCAAGAGATGGTAACAGGCTGATTGGGCGATAGGACGACGGTTCAATAGGATTTTTGCCGGGTTTGGGTATAGCTATCACCTTAGCTACTTTCCACGGTGAGGGAAAATAGTTTAAGGTGAAGCAGGCGTTAAAGATTTTGGTTAAGAACACAATACACTTATGTGGCAAATTTCTAATAAGGCGGTTTGATATTTGGTCATAACCTGGAGCTTTACGAGGTTTTAGGTTAAAAATGCATTTTTTCACCTCAGCTGGGCGTACCAGTAATAAGTAATCAATAGCTGGTTCATCAGTCAGAGCAGATACAGTCTGGGACACCGCTGGTGTCGCGTCGCTGTCCCAGGCGTCTGTCAACAGCATATTTTTCAAAAAGCACTGAGCTAGCACGTCACATTGCTCTTGTTGGTTTGAAGTTAAGGAACCATCTTCTTTTTTGAGCGCTGGGATAGAGAAGGTGTCCGTTGGACGCATGGACTTTACCAGTCGCCAAAGATCAGCGCTGGGATTGTCCACACGCTTTAACTTCTGGTGCCATGCTTTATCATTATGTATTTGAATAGCGTCCCTAATTTGAAATTTTAGATGCCTTATTTTTTCGCACATACATTTACGCATCATGGGGTTCGATTCTTTTGCAGCGTACCTACGTAGTCGGTTTTTGCTACGTATTAATCTTTTTATACGCCGTGGTAAGGAAAACGAATCCCATGGCTTCAAGGTAGTAAGTGGAACTCTGTGGTTTCTTGCTTCTACCATTATGTTTTGAAAATGAGTTATGCATTTATCGACTTCTTTTGGAGAATTGTGTGTTTTGGGAGATAGAAATATATTATTATTTAGGTAATTACGGTATTTAGTCCAGTCTGCTTTGGCGTAGTTAAATTTTTTGATCGGGTTGCGCTGTAGTTTTATATTAAAATTAACGAGTACCGGAAAGTGATTTGACGATAATGCTGGGACGGTTGCAATTTGATTAACAGAGAAGATGTTTTTGGTAAGTAGTAGGTCAGGAATGGACGGGCTATAATCAGCACTATAGTGAACCAGCGTTGGATCATGGGGAGCATGAATCATGTAATCATTACAGAGCATGTGCTCATATAAAGTTTTTCCACGTGCATTGCTTCTACCTGGAGACCAGAGTATGTGTTTAGCATTAAAGTCACCCATCACGAGAACCATGTGACCGGAAGACATGAGCAGATCAATATCTCCTGTGTTTAAAGAAAGATTAGGAGATTGGTATACAGAATAAATGTTTATATTAGTGTTGCCAAGAGATAGTGAAATACCGATAGCCTCAAGTATGCTGGTGGATGGAGTAGGTAATAAGTTATGGGTAAGATCAGATCGAACGACAATGGCCACGCCCTGACCAGAGCCATCTGAACGCTTGTCTAGTCGGTAGCAGTCGTAGCCGGGTATTTTAAGGGAAAGACGAGGGGTTAACCTTGTTTCACAGAGCGCGATGATGTCAGCTTTGAGTCTACTCACCGCTAGGTCAGCTAGTTCTTGTTGCTTACTGTGAACGCCGTCCGCGTTCCAATACAATATCCGAAGCTGCGGGCTACTAGACATAATGACCGAGGTGGGTCAATATTAGAGTTACTTTTTCCATAAAAGTATTACATTTCCTGAAATCATGCTTAATGTACTGTATGGTTCTAAGAATCTCCAGCATTTCGGTGGTCTCAAAATCCAGTGTAGGTTGTTTATCAGTAATTTTCACTGGTGGATTTCGTGCCTCTAAATTTCCGTCCTTTTTAGTAGCAGTCCGGATGGATTCGCTTGCTTCATGCTGCGCTACGGGAGCAATGTGAGTTTGGACTGATTTTGGATTGGTTTTACTTGAGCTTTGCACTTGTTCCCAATGTGTCTGTCGTTTCAGTTCGGGAAAATGTGTCCTCCCAGGAACTAATGTCTTCTGCATGGGTTTACGCTTGGACTCAATGCGTTCCAAATATTTCAACCTTTCGGGACATTGAGTGTAATTAGCGGGATGATCTTGGAGACAATTACAGCAGCGGGCTGGATCCTCTCTGTCTTTTTTGGAACATTCCCAGGTTGGGTGGGATAGTGCACACTTTACGCACCGTGCCGGTTTGTTACAGTTTCTTGATGCATGACCAAATTCTTGGCACCTGAAACATTGAGTACCTGCCTTTTTTGTCGGTTTGTATCGCTCGATATTGACTACGCAGTTGGACAGGTACCTGATTTGTTTAAATTGGGTCATGTTTGTACCAATCGGCAGTTGAATAAGCACGGGCGGATATTCCGTATTGTGGGCTGTTTTCAATTCCGTCGTGATGGCTCCTTCAAATCCCAAAGACGCCAATTCTTCGGTGATGTTGGCATGTAAAAACTTCGGCAAACCTTTTACAACAGCCTTGGGAAGCTTTTCGTCTTTTCGGGTGTGGGTGTGATAGAATACTTTTTCACACTTTAGACTATCCTTCAGCAGCTGATGGTCCTTGGGAGAATAGCACTGTACTCTCAACAGTTTGTGCCCTCTGCTTTTTATGTGGAAATCTTTTGTGTATTTTAAGATTACGTTTCTGATTCTTTCGTACGTCCAATCTTCATTTAACTCTATGAGGAATACTGGAACGTTGTTGGCCGATTTTTTCTTGCTGGCAATGTGGAAGGGTGTGGAGGAAACTTCTTCGGTGTCCACCGGTAATCCTGCGAATCGGTTTTCGGTAGGCGTTTGTTTGTCCTTTAGTCTTCCATTGGGATTAGCATTAAACTTTTTGGGTTTTCGCCAATGGTCCGGAGAAACTGGGTCATCTCTTGGTCTCTTACTGGCGCCTTTGGAGTTGGGTGTTGGTGGTATTAGGTACTTTTCCATGTTGGACTAGGGTGTGATCTATCGATAACGTATCGATAGCACCCTAGTCCAGCACTAGTTGCACGGAACCGGTTAAGAATGCGGAGTCGCTTGAGCTGTGCGTGCGTTCACCAATGCAGCGGAACGCGAAATGTTTCAATACAGGAACTAATAATATCCAGGAAATTCTATGGGGTTCCTTAGGGATAGACAAAATTATTCAGTTTATGCTACAGCCCAAATCTCTGAAGATATAAACTTGAAATTTGGAATATAAGTGCATCGTACGACATAATGAAGCACTAAGGATAAACATTTTGGAAAACCCACCTCTAACGGGGTAAGAGGTGGGTTTTCCAAAATGTTTCTTTTTATTCCCTGTACCGATTGACATGAAACTTTGTATAGATGCTTTCGAGACTAAACAAAAAATATGGTGGTTCCTGTTTTCCTGATATTTCCTAAAAAAAATCCTTAGGTGTCAGATACGTCCTTAAGTTGGTGAAAAAAGCATCGATTACAGCCAAAGAGCTGAACGGTTACGAATGAAAACGGGTATGTAGGAAGCACACCACATGTTTCAATTATACTGGAACTATTTTATCCCGGAAAATCTACAGGTTTCTTAGGGATAGCCTAAACTAATCTATTATTATATAAAGCTAAGATACTATGGGTAAATGATTTCTAAAGAAATTTGGTACGAAGCTTGACAATAGCACAAATTACCACTTAGGGTACTGTTATCCCGGAAAATTTGAGTGGGTCCTTCGGGATATCAATTTCTTGAAAAAATACTAAAGACCGTTTTAAAATCAATGCAATTTTGTATCAAAATAGGCCACCATCTTAATTAATAAATGATTGTTGACGTCCTGGGAAAAGTCCCAGATTCCTTGTCCGCTAGACCGATCGTAACCCTGAATAAGCGTAAAAAATAACTTGAATACGTTTTTTTTAATAATGTTGAGAAATATTTAGAATAGAATTAAGATAATTATTTTTCCTTAAATGGGGCAAATAGGGTCCCTAATAGTTAACGATTTTTTTATTTTGTAAGTTAATAGTCTTTAACTTAGGGTACATACGGGTCAATATACATACTTTACTATGGAATTGACCCCGAAAAGCGAAAATTACCTATCTTTTCTATACATTTTATCGCGGGCCGATAACTTGTCGTTGAACAGCTGATTTCATTTACGTGATTTCAGGGTTGGTACCATAGTAAAAGTTAGTCAAATGATGAGTATAATAGCATCCTAGAACATGCCTGTCGTCTAGATATACACTATGTGTTTATCAAATAAAATAAAATATACCTACTTGTGTGCCATTTTTTCATTTGCTTGGAGTCAATCAACGTCTGAAAGTCCTAAAAGTGTCTCGATCACTTTATACTGGGTGAACGGTTTTGGGCGTGTCATATCTCTCGGGAAAATGAATTCAGATTAATTGAAATTAAATTTCTAATGACTTAATGAAACATGTCGAATACCTGTACCGGCCTTAAATAATAGTGCACCACTGAACGTAGGCCTACCCGCGAAGGGTGATTGGGCCATGTCCATCACGCCGGCCGAGCGCTGGTTGACGACATTGATTTTTCTCTACGACCGTACCTACCTATACAGGGTGCCTCAATGTTTTCCATCAATGAAAAGCCAGTAGTGTGGAATTCCTTACATAGTTACTCATACAATTATTATTAGTATTGAATGAATTTCAGAAATTTGGCAATTTATCATCCGAAAATTCACGTAGGTACTCTGTAATGTTTTATTAGATACAAGTAAATTAAATAAGCAAATACTGAGACAATGCAGGCCAATCCGTGAGCGATTATCATTTTAGGCAAATACTGATACAATTCAGGCTTTTATTTTTCTTTTTTTTTCTTTTTCAATCGTTTATTGCATCATATGTAGTATTATTTACATGCAGGTCTTAAGAAACATGTTTAGTATCTATATTCTATAAGTTATACCTACATATGATCCTATTAGGGTATAGCAATATTGTGCGGAGCGATTTGTTTGTTTCAATTTGCTATTTTATGATTGTCCAATAGGTACTCGTTTAATGTATAATAGCATTTCGTGATAAGTAGGTTCTTCAATACTTTTGCAAATTCGATTTCGTCTTCAATTTTCTTAATTTCGACCGGAAGTTTATTAAATATTTTAACAGACATCGAGCATGGCCCGGAGCTGTGTATCGATAGTTTTATTATATTCGATAGTAATATTTGACCATTTTTTTGATTTGGGTAACATTAAATTATGTTGATATTAGGATCTGGCAGGATGGACACGTGCACTAGATAGTTTTGTAAAAAACTAAACCGTAGGCACTATCAATGCAAATAATACAACAATAAGCTCAATTATGAAGGCGCCATCGTAAATATAATAGCAACGTGATATGTGTTTTCTCTATCGAATGCCAAAAGTGAAAAAAAAAAGAAATAATTATGCTAATTAGCTGTTATAATTACTATGGCGCCTTCATAATTGTGCCTAATGAGGGCTTAACCACGAGCTATCAATATTTCAAGTAAGGGGCAAGACAACACTGGCCAAACTGTGTTTAAAGTTTGTTTCAATGATTTTTATCATTTTAAGCAATAACAAAAATAACGCGGGCCAGAACAAGTAATACAACAACGCAGGCTAACGGCAGGCTTTTATGATTTTAAGGAAGTATTAAAACAACGCTAGCCCGATTGCGAACTATTAGATATTGTTAGAAGCAAGTGCCAATATAACGCGTGTTGAATTGCTATTATTTTAAGCAAGTAAGTACTTAAACAACGCGGGCCAATCTGTGGGTTATTATCATTTTAAGTACCTAAGTATTAACACAACGCGGGCCAAACCGCGGGCTATTATCATTTTGAGCAAGTACTAAGACAACACGGGTCAGACCATGGGCTATTATCATTACAAGTAATACGACAATGCAGGGCAAACGGCAAGCTTTTATAATTTTTTAGTAAGTATTAAGACAACGCGGGCCAAACTGCGTGCTATAAATAACCATCTTAAGCAAGTACTACAAATATGCAGGCCATACCGTGACCTATTATCATTTTAGGCAAATATTGTGACAATTTTAGCCAAACCGTGGGCATTATCCTTGCAAGTAATACGATAACGTAGGCCAAATAGCAGGCTAATATAATTTTAAGCAAGTATTATGACAACACGGGCCAAACTGCGGACTATTAGATATTATTATAAGCAAGTATAAAGACAACGTAGGTCAAACCGCGGAGTGTTTTTATTTTAAGTAAGTACCTATGTACTAAGACAATGCGGGCGAAGCGCGGGTTTTAAGCTAGTTGTCAATAAACGCCAGAAAACTTGAATGTAACACGCCAAGCGAAACTTATTACGTTGAGCGCTCAAACTAGCAAGATAATCTGGTATTTATCGGACAAAACCGATTAAAACGAACAGAATGAAATAAATCAACAGTGAGCGGAAAAGAGAAAGATTTTCTTAGGCAATTACATAAACCAATGAGTAAATCAACCGGCGCACCTCGGGAGAGGCAGCCAGTGTATCGGGGCGACGCCGCGACGCAGAGAACGGCGTGCTCATAGATCTCAAGAGAAAGAATTTGTCGTTTAGATCTAGGGGAGGTTACGGATTCCGAAAAACTGTTTTTCAACTAGATCAAAACTAGCATATAAATTTTATGTGCTAACAAAGATTTTTGTATTTTATATCGTATTAGTATTATCGTTTTAGTTTTGTATCGTATTAGTTGAGTTACCGGTGGATATCAGACGCGCCCCATCACTGAATGTTTTCAAACAAAGAGTTAAATTGCATTACCTGTCTTCTTAGGTATATTATTGATTCTGCTCGCTTTATATATTTATTTATTTAAGTAAGTATAAGTATTAATAGAATGTAATTATATAAGTAAGTTTATTTTTGTATTATGTAATACATGTACGTTTATAATGTAGGCATATATATTTATTTCAATAAATATTGTTTATTATTGGTTAGGTGTTAGTATTGCTTATTTTTGTTTAGTATAAGTGTTCATTGTTTATTTTTAAATTATTTTTTGTTAAGGCCGCTGTGTGTTATTTCCTGTCCGTTCATGGTTGCCTGGAAGAAATCGCTTGAAGCGATAAGGCCGCCATTTAGTATAACTAATTTTTAATGTTTTTATTTTTCATGTGTTTGTATTGTATTTGGTTAAGTTAATAAAGAATTATCTATCTATCTATCTAGTTCTCCACGAAACTTTCTGCTTTTTAACCAGCCACAGCTGTCTCACTCGTACATTTACAAGTTGCATTTAATTTAATAATTATATATCTTCTATGAATTAAAACGTGATAAAAATACAACAATAAATTGGTTTTGATATATATTTCGATTTAAGAATTAAAAAAAATGCTATTTTCGTTTTCTTCACTTGTTCAAGTCAAAAGATAAAAATATATTTATTAAAAATATTGGAAAGTCACGTGGGTTTTTCTATATTTGCTCGAGCGAGAAGGAATTTGGCGGACACTAATTTATTACTAACAGAACAGAATGCGTAACCTTTTGCGGCACATTAGGAATTATTTCATATACGAGTAAGCAAATCGCACGCAACTTTAAGAGATAGCCTCTCTATAGTCTCTACGGACGTGCTCTATCGGGAATTTGTCACGCTCGCTGCCGAATCGATGAAAGGCATCTGCATAATTGAATGGATTTATTTGTAAACAAACTGCCACGCGATCGAAATTTTACTCATCTGGCGGGCGATTCTCAAAGAATATCCGCGCGAAAGAATCATTAAGATTAGGACGTAAGAATGCAATGTGTTGACCTATTTTTTACGTTAAGTTTTTCCCTTCTTTACATTACGTATCTTGGAAATCAGTGTGAAAAATATTTTTTCTCAATATTACTCAAAATTAGTTTAAATTAATTTAATGTCATGACTATTGATATAAAAACGATTCCTAATGAAAAACCATGGAAATAAAATGTAATTAAGCTTGTGGCATTACATTATTTCGGTAGAAAATGGGGCTCTGATAAATTGGCCGATGTATGGCTTTGTGAATTCTACGTAGAACATGAAAAATACTACCTACGTAATAAAATGCTTCTGCAGTCACCGAGTGATTGTTTACACTTTACAGAGTGTGGCAATACTTGTTTAACTTATTTACAACTGATTTCCTAAAAGGAGAATGTTCTCAGTTACTCGTTGAATGTTTGTATCTGGCTTATTCGAGTTTACAAACATCACAAAATTAATAAATTGCTATATAAGGTTTGATTTGCTGTAGGGAATTAGTTATTTTAGTAAAAAACGTTATCCAGAGCTAAACTTCGATAATTTTATCAGTAACGTTAACCCTGTAACGCTTTGAATAATTAAGTTTTCATAATTCGGTAGAATATTTCAAGGTAACGGAAAATATTTACAAAACGCGCTCGTTAAAAAAATAAGTATCACACCCTTTAAAATTCTTATCGCACGAAACTATGGAGCCAGATTTTTTGAAAACATGCTTCAGCTGCTTCACATTCTCACACACGAAGTGGGTTAATTTGCGATCGTCCACTCGATAACGCTAAGTGCAGCACACGGCTTTACGTATCTGAGTACTTTTAAGGCAAAATAATCGTACATGGGAATAACGGTCTCTGCAGATGTAATTGTTAATCCGTAAGGTGCAATAAATTCTGCATTTCGAAGACGTTTAACACATCCGGGGGTACTTAACATACTTGCGAAAATGTCGTACAGTTTTATCTCGTCTCCGAGACGAGGACCGGCAGGCAACATTCGAGTGTTGTTACAACTGCACTCTCTAAAAGCACTTCAAACTATTAGCACTCATTTATGACATAACAGATCTTGACGAATTCCTATTGAATAAGCGGTTTAGAAATTATAAAATGAATAAAAATGCGGTCGTTTACGAGCCCGTGTGAATTGTAAATAATGTCTAATGGGCTGTTACGAAATTTTACGCGATAAAAGTCGCGAATTCATAAAAATCGAAGCAATAAAGAGGCGAACACTTCCATCCTTACTCACCGTACCGTTCGATCGCGAAATGATAATAAACATAAAAGATACTGTAACTTTTCACTGCTTTGCATTCGAACTGATTCTGATTTTGGTAATCGAATTTTTTAAATGGTCGTTCAAATGTTCACGGCTCACGGCACTATTTCACAAAAACTGCCAATCGGCGTCCACAGAAGTTATAGGTAGGGTAGAGACTCACTGCAGGGTTTGCAGGCGCGGGCGACAGCGGCTGCGGCCACGAGGAGACAGAAGATGCGAAACATGTCTGGCGGAGGCACGGCCCACTCTGGAGTCAGGGGGAGACGCCGGCCCAGCTATTATAGGCCGCGGGCGGCGCCTCCGATAAGGCCTCGGGGCCAGGGTGAGCAGACCAGGCCAAGTTCACGGCGACGCGGCCGCCGCGCGAGTGACGCCGCGCCGCGCTGCCTGCACTCTCCACGCCGCCTCTCCACGCCGCCGCTCCACGCGCGCCGCCCGCCGTGGTAGGAGCATCTTAGATAATGACCTTGAGATCATCCTCCGTATATTACTCAATCGGACTATTACCTAACCGCTTTTGCACTACATTGTTATTATTTATCTGTAGGTGTCCTAGATTTTGTTTGATCATTGGTTTCAATTGGGTCTTTCCAGTTCGACTGTATTGTGGACATTGAAATTAGGATGAATTAATCAACGTACAATCAGGTGTTGAGAAATGCACCAAATTACATGTTTTGTGTTTCTGTGGTCGAAATTATGAATCACGAATTGCATTGATTGGACGACCTACGAGTATATGACGTGATTTCGATTAGCGCCTCATCTTGGGGTTAAGGCAGTAAAGGGGTCATCGAAGAAAGTCGCGTTCCGAATTTTGAAAAAATATTGCCGAATGAGTCACAGAGGTGAGGTTGTAGAGACTGCATCTTTTGTTGTTTGGTGCTGTGGGAGGTGTGATTATAGGATTAGTATTGTTGTAAATTATTAAGAAATATTTTAATCTCGTTCTGATCGGAGGTTTCGCTCAATCTAACTAATTACAAGGCTGGGCAAACGGTCAGCTCGGCTTATGTGGGAGAGCTCCTGTGTGCTGTTTTAGCTGCACCTTTTCGAAAAAAAAATAAAGTTGTCTAATTCATACATAAACAAAGAAGTTAGAGTAAAAATGGTTTTGGTCTTTTGGTAAGAATTATTGAACGGTGTTTTGTCATACAGCGCTATATCTATTCATGGAGTAACGTAACATATTTTCAAAAAAAAAATCTGGGGCAGCTTAACTATTGGCAAATGTCCTTTCTCATATAAACTTTGTCTAGATTTACTGGTTACAATTTATGTATTTTTAATTTATCATTATATAGGCACCATACATACATTATGCAGATTGATTATAATTTTTCACATCGCAATCACAATGTGATTCGTCACTGAAAGAGCCTGAAACCAAGTACGATAGATAAAGAATTTTTCGACCGCATTTTATTTCCTTGGCAATACTTTCATTTATTTAACTGCAACAATGTAGCTCCCATGCAGGTACGTGCTTTCAATTCTACATACACATAATGTTGAGAGCTTTTCATCTCGATCCAACTGAGCTGTCAACTACACTCATCATCGAAAGCATTTTGACGAACGGTTAAATTTATTTCTTATACATCTCGGAACAGAGACGACTTTTGGTCATTTTGACGTGACCAAAACAAAAAACAAGATATACAAGCTCCATCGTAAAGTTGCGTCAGATCGCGTAACGTCGGACCCTTTCGGAATTCATTAAAGGAACACACCCTTTATCAGTGTTCGTTATCTTCTTTGCAACTGGATGAATATTAAATTGATTAATGGCAATCGCTTTCACATCCGAATTAGCTTTCAAAGGAGGATTTAATTCAATTTAAGCTTATCTTGCGTTTGGAGAAATTATGACTTAGCATTTTATAGATTCTATTATATAGACACTTTCGATGGGGAACACCGTATTTATCTATTTTTTACTTCCAACTTACTTAAGTAAAACATGTGCTTTGAAACCTAATCATCGCATAAACTTTTTGATGCTGATTTGTTATTCTTTTCGATTTTATGTTTTGATATTTAGAAATTAACTCCTACCTGATTACAGAGGCATTTGAAGTGCGAAGTCAAGTATGCACGACGTAACGAACTTGAAAGTGTTCACTCTGTACATGTAATGAGATAAGTACCTACTCGTAACTAAATATGTAATAATCTATAGGATATAAGAGTTATTTTCGTAGAAGAAAAATTGCGGCGTAATCAAGACCGGAGTTATAATAATTTGTTCGGTATCCGTCCATTTCACAAACTTTTTTTCATAAACTGGAATGTGATAATCAACGTTTGACAAACCCAGGAGTAGTTAAATGATTATTACACAATATTTTTTTAAATTGGTTTAATTAAAAAAAAATCACAAATTAATTATTTGAAAAACTTACATTCTATAACGAATGATTTGACAAACAATTATTTTGTTTTTTTTTGTTTAGTAACTAATAATTGTTTAGTAAAAAGCCAACACTTGACACATTATTATTTTATAAAGTGTCGATTGACAATCAGTACTATTTAAAATAGTTAACATATGTTTAAAAAAACATGTCACTGCTGTGGATTTTTCCGGAAACAATAAAAAACAACATATGCTCGTGGTAAGCAAATATCCAACAATAACATTTTCATGTGAAATATAAGACCTCACACTTTCAAAAAGTTGTCAGATCTTATGTAGAGCCAAGCTTCTAACTCTACAAGTCCTTACTCCACTAACTCTACAGCTTAGTCAATACACATACATATGTGACTTGGCCGTTTCGTTACAACAAGAACTATTTGTTTAGTGAAATTCGTAAACATTTAATAATTAATCTTCACTTTACTCCCATGTGCAGTTAGCGAAACAGCCAAGCCGCATATACTCGTATTGACTAAGATGTAGAGTTTGTGAAGTATGGACTTATAGACTTAAGCCGTGTAGAGTTAAAGCTTGGCTCTACATAAGATCTGACAACTTTTTAAAAGTACAAGCTGTGGTCTTGGCTATATTTCACGTGAAAATGTTTTTGTTGGATTTCACTTCTTTTTGTAGATTATTTATTACAATAAGTACTTTAATCGAATTTCAGATCCGTTGCATAAAATTTGGGAAAGTCTCATATAAACTTTCATCCCCCAGTTTTAGGGGTTGGAGGGTGATTTATTAAAAACCCTGAAACACGTATTTTATTATTAATAAAGAGTCTTTTTTATCAATTTTTAGATCTCTAGCATGAAAATTTCAAAAGTTCATGGGATCGGGGGGTCAAAGTTCCATGTTTTAGATTTTTTCCTTTGTATATTCTTAATAGTCTGCCTAGATGCCAAATGTCAAGTTTCTAGCTCATCTGGAAGTGGGTTAGGTTTTTGATCTATAAGTCAGTGATGAAATTATTTTTATCGTGCTTCACACACTAGGTGTATAGAAACTTTCTTTTTGTGATAAACATTTCAAAAATTGACGCGTTCGCAGGATTTGAACCTGCATCCTCTGGGACACCGGCCGAGATGCTTTGTCCAATTAAGCTAAATCGCGCCCTGCGAACCCGCCAAATTAGTGAGTGTTTATCATTTTTACCAACTACTGCATTGTTGGAAGTTCTAATAGAAGTTCTAATAATTTCACATTAAGTGACTGACTGGTTTAAAGCAGTTCTCACAAATGGCGCTTCCAACAATGCAGTAGTTGGTAAAAATGATAAACACTCACTAATTTGGCGGGTTCGCAGGGCGCGATTTAGCTTAATTGGACAAAGCATCTGGGCCGGTGTCCCAGAGGATGCAGGTTCAAATCCTGCGAACGCGTCAATTTTTGAAATGTTTATCACAAAAAGAAAGTTTCTATACACCTAGTGTGTGAAGCACGATAAAAATAATTTCATTGATTAAGCAATGCGTCATTTCTCGTTAATGGTAAGAAGTTCTAATAATTTCACATTAAGTGACTGACTGGTTTAAAGCAGTTCTCACAAATGGCGCTTCCAACAATGCAGTAGTTGGTAAAAATGATAAACACTCACTAATTTGGCGGGTTCGCAGGGCGCGATTTAGCTTAATTGGACAAAGCATCTGGGCCGGTGTCCCAGAGGATGCAGGTTCAAATCCTGCGAACGCGTCAATTTTTGAAATGTTTATCACAAAAAGAAAGTTTCTATAAGTCAGTGAGTCAGGTAATGAAACCCCGGTTTTTAAACGTTAATATATCATTAACTGTTGAAAAAAAATTGACGAAATTTTAAATTCTAACTAGATAAACTACTTTAATAAGTAGGCTAAATTTCATATCTTTTAAGTTAAATCGTTTTCGAGTTATGAAAGGGTCAAAAGTGGCTCGAAATGGTTTGTGTAATATTCGTCGATTAAACACACGTCGCGTCGCCAGCTTTTTCTTTGTCTTGGCTGGATCGCTTCCGCGTGTCGGCAGTGTCGCAGCGGCCGGCGAGTACCAAAACCAAATCGGTCCCTGGTTCACTAGTCTATAATTATATATGTCACAGTCAAAGTGATTAATCTAGTTATTATGTATACTAACTAGCAATTATGTATAATTACTACTTGATTCAGTGAAAGTGATGAATGGGACAAAATTAATCACTTGAACTAGTTGTTATGTATAATATCTAGGACGACTTAATTAATGTGATAAAAACTTTTTTAACTAAGTTTAATAAAGTTTTATTTGATTTTGCGCTAAGTAATAATAAACATTATTACCATAAATTTTCAAAAAGTTATATTCAACGTTATGATAATGTATTTCTAACAAAGTGCCAGAAGCGAACCGCCTTGATAGATTAAGTGTGAAACAAAAATAAGTTGGGTTAAGTTAGAACATGACAAACAACGCACGAGCCGAGCGAGCGAAGCGAGCGTACCGCGGCAGCGGCCGGCGAAGTGCCAGAAGCGACCTACCATGATAAATTAGGTGTGAAACAAAAATAGGTTAGGTTAGAACATGACAAACAATGCACGAGTCGAGTGAGCGAAGCGAGCGTGCTGCGGCAGCGGCCGGCGCAGTGCCAGAAGCGAACCGCCTTGATATATTAGGTGTGAAACAAAAAATAGGTTAGGTTAGAACATGACAAACAACGCAAAGTGCCGCGGCAGCGGCAGGCGAAGTGCCAGAAGCGAATCGGTTTGTAAGAAAAACTTGCAAAACGAAACCCTAGTTAATACAACAAATGGTAAACAATAAACAACTAAATGAATATTACGCTAAAACATTCTGCTACTAGAAAGTTGCCATTTTGAAAAGTTATTACTTTCACTATCCCTGACCAGTTATTATGAATAATAACTAGTTAATGTGATTAATTTATCACATTTACTAAGCAAATTGGTTATTATGTATAATAACCAGTCATTATATATAATAACGGACTAATCACTTTGACTGTAACATATACATTAAACTACTGGTCATGATCAACTCTTAAAATAGGGACTTAAACTTTCAAAATACTTGTTATAAAATTACTAAATTTTATAACAAGTATTTAATTTTGCTTACTTTATTTTGATAAATGTTAAAAATTTATAAAGGGTCTCTGAACAATATCTGAAATGAAACTACACAAAAAACAAAATATCATTCGAGATAGTGTCTAAGTAAAATGTTTGATTTATAATTTGTTATAAAATAATGTTTTGTAAAATAAATGGTGGAACAGATATAAGATATTTTTAAAATAAATAACATATGAAACGTTGTTTGTAAAGTTTTTGGAATGAATATTATACGAATAGTTGGTTTTATAGTAATATTTTGCAAAAACATGTTTTTGAAATATTAGGGAACCAATTTGTTCAGTTGCTTTACTAAAGCAGAATTTGAAATATTTATGTCCAAAGTGCTTTCTACAGCATCAAAGATAGAATTTCTATGTACTTTTCAAAAGTTAAATAATTTTACAACGAGAACTCATAAAATGAAGAATTCGGATCGCGTGCAAGTATTGAAAATAAAAGAAATCTCATAACTTCATATTTTTATTTCCGTGTCTGATCAGCATCTTTGAACCCAATATATGTCATATATTTTATTTACGCGATAACACCGTGATAAAATGTTAAGCATATAGTAAGTATACCGTTAGCGAATAATGCGAATCCCTGACCTACGAGTATTATGTCGATGGCCAGTTGAAACATTTTAAATCGTTTGTCTTTTCAAAGCCATGTTCATGCTCATAACCGGAGCTAGCCGCGTTTGCCATTGAGCCGCCGAGGAGGGCACAGAATGGAGAATAGAGGCAGCGTTAGTAGCGAAGGTCAGTCGAGTGAGAAGCTCACACATCCTTGCGGAAAGGCGATCTCCATTATGCAACCCTGCATTTTAATTTCACCGCTGCGCTGCCGGATAGCCAGCAGCCACGCGGTTCGATTTTATTCTTTTATATTTGGACAAGCTTGCCCAACGGTTTACGTAAGGCCGCAGGATTAAAACGACGCAGTATTTAAAGTTTTGCAATTTTTGATATTTCGGAACAAAGTTTTATGCAGTCGCATTGACCCGATGGCCACGGTAAACATGCGGCGCCATTCCACTTTCTTATTTTACAACGTGCAATGTTATAGTAAGTAATTAGTTTTTGATTTACGCCATGCAAAACGACGATCGTAAACATACCGTTTTTGAATTATTTATCGCCTGCACTGTAACATTGAAAGTTGAAAATAATAAAGAATATTATATCGGTCGTAAAAGGCTTTTCGTTTGCTCAATATGGTGTGGAAGAATTTAAAGGGAGGCAAACTTGGTTATCATTCGGATTGGGCAATTTTATTGTCTCCTGGGCGTCTGTTTGTCTAGACAAACAGAGCCGGCCTTGGTTTTATTCCGAAGGAGATGGAAAGAGCCAGTTTCAGCAATGAATCAGTAGAAGATCGCTGCAATGGTGCCAAGGCAACCCGTATGTCGATAACATGTAGCCTTTTCTGTATTTATCTGCTAATATACTTATAGTTATTAATGCACTACCGTATGTTTTGCAGTGAGATACTCACGCGATCGACTTTAACTTTTAAAATTATGCTTGATTTATGCGTCTTTTTTATAAAAGGATGTTTTTGGAAACTATGCCAATTCATAGAGCCGTGGATGTAAGTTTAAAAGATTAAAGGTTGGTGTTTAATTTGGAATAGGAATCAAAGGCTTCCGAGACTCACCTCTTATTACATGGAGACTTATTTCCAATTTTCATTGTAAGCAAGTCAGCACTCTACCACCACAGTATCACACTTTTTTTACACTCGTTGTAGGGATTAATATTCGCGCCCTGTAGCTCGCAAACTTGACTCACCAACTGCCAAGCCGTCATTGCCACAAGGCTTAGCATAATTTTAGTGAAGATTACGTTAACTAGGAGAGTCGCCTTGAGTCGATTCGTGGGGTCATCTTTGACATTTGTACTGCTTGATCAATCACAACCGCGACCTTAGAACATCTGCATACTAAAGAGGTGAGGGGTCAAGCTGACATTTGCACGTATTTGAATAACTTTAATTGTCTATTTCGCACTGTTCTAGATTTTAGATTAGTCGATTAGACTTAACTGTTAAATCTTACTTCTTCAGTAGATAGTTAACTAGACTGTTATTATATATATCATTTGGTTTAATTACTCTGGACTATGCATAGGTTACCTGATAAAATAAATTCGTTATCTCCACATTCAATACTAGATAAATTCGTTCAGAACGAATTTCAGTCAATTGCCTGTCTGATTTATGTCTTACTAAGTTTGTAAAAGTAGAGCGATCAAAGTAGGTATGTTTTTACATCTATACATTTCATAGGTATGTTACAAATATATTTAACCGACTCCTGTAAAAGAGCTTCTTCAAATTAGATTATGTATTTTGTGTTTATATTTCATGTGATATGATTGAGTGAATATATGTTTTTTTTCTTTGCTCTACATGCGGAAATATACCTGTGTATTTCTATTATTCTTCACTTTACATACTATAGAGTATAGACGATACTCACGAAATGCTCTCACATTTTTTTCATGAAACTGGAATCAGTAGTTTTTTATAGAGCTAAAATAATATCGTTCGTAGAGTGTGTACTGTGAAGAACGCAAAGCACGATATTTTGAAGTCGATTGTCACTTTTATTTTTCAAGATCGAATTATGTTACATCGATCGACCGAGTTTCGTTACCACTTCTACTGAAGAAATAACATAGAGTATCACCCTTTTACAATTTATGGATTATTCTGCTTACGCGCTGATGACATGACATCGGATGCACCAGCAGCGAGTAAAGACAATGGCCCAAATCCAGCTGCATGATAGCTGTGACCCTGGGATTGACACACTTAATTTTATTGGCATGTTCTTACGAAATACGTGATTAAACAACAATAACATTCAATCTGCAAACTGGTTTGGGTGGCAATAGTATTATTTTTCGCTAAAAATGGCTTAACTGACTTCAATCATGACAATTACGTACTAAATCCGAATATGTCGCTTAAGTAGATGTAGTTATAATTTCATTCATCAACCGATTTTCTATAAAATTTAAATGGAAATATTTTTGATAATATATTTCGATTCATAATAATTGTTGAAATAATTATTTTTTGCAAAAAATAGCATGACCGACTTCACCCGTGTACAGAATTCGCGAATATTTCGCACAGATCGATGTAGCATTTTTCACAATATTGTTGATTTATCAAAAACGGCTCAGCCGATTTCGAAAAAATTTAAATGAGACCAATTTCGAAGTATACTCTTTCCAATAAAAAAATAATTATTTAAATCGAACAACTATGAAAAAAGTTATGCGTGGTTATACATAAAAAAATAATTATACGCGTCGAATTGTATACCTCCTCCGGTTGCTTCGTTAGTCAATAAAATAATACATAAAAACATAGTCTCATTGAGAACCTCCTTTTTTTGAAGGTAGTTGAAAATCAGAATCGTTTGTCATCTAAAATGTAATTTATATGTCAATAGAAATATGAGATAATGGACTTGAATACTTCTAGATCTTTTACATTTTCGATAAGCAAGTGTCATGGTCATATTATAAGAATTCTTGTGTCAGGCAGTAGACATAGTGCCAAAATAATCGTATTGATTTTGATGAATCAAATATGTAATCTTCAGAATAATAACTACTTAGTTCTTATTGAGATATATAGATATTTCTAATCAATAAAGACTACGAAATACACTATCCTAAATTTAAAAATAAAGACATCTGAAATTAGTATTTATAAAATTCCCAATTTTCGGCTATCAGCTCAGATATTTTAAAACGTGTAAGTAGTATTATTATTTTTATTTTATTTTTGCATGTAAAATAATGTTTTGTGACCTCACTACCCAATATTGTCCGTAAAGTTATCCTTTTATAAAAAGTATTTAAATTCTAATATCTCGAAAACTGTGAGATTTTGGATATGGTGTTTCATAGTCAAATCAGTCGGAAACGTAGTAAACTACACACGCTTAACGGGAATAGGTCGACTTAGCCTGTAACCCTGTAGAAAACTGAATCATTGCATTATAAGCCTTAGGAGTCTGCTGCTGGGATAGGCCTCCCTTATAGATTTCCAATGAATTCGGACGTAAGCGGCTTACATCCAGCGGTTTCTGTGGTCTTGATACTCTTGATTAGCTCATCGATCTTGTCAATCAATGTCCTACGCTGCGCTTGCCGGTAAGTGATCTCCATTCGAGAACTCTCTTCGACAAAAGTAGATACTCTGCCTACAACTACTACAAGATGATAATCCGCTGGGCTATGTATATAACTTTAGTTCGTCTACAATCTACGAATCATCATTTGCCATAGTAAGTATTCATTAATCTACGGCCATAGGTATAAGCAGGTAGGTTATTCTTCCAAAGTCATATGAGGAAAAATAAATATGTACTTAGCTACGTAAACTAGTTCAGTATGCCGTGTACAAAATAATGCATAAACACGAAAGTGCGAGTCAAACATCACTCTGATATAGGGTTCCGTATCACGTACGTTATAATTATTTTTAAGATGACTTATATTTCTAGACGAAGAATACTAACTATATCGCTAACTCTCCATATATTTTTTTATAAAGGGTTTTGTAAGAGTTGTTATTTTTAAAAATGTTTTCTCAATTTGATCAAGGGAATCAAGAGAATGACACACCAATGCAAATAAAAAAAAGGACTTGCGCTGGTTAGATTTACGCATCGAGGGTTCCGTACAAAGAAATCATCAGTCACCATCATTATTAACTAACCCAAACAAAAAACTAAATCTACCTTATGACCTCCTCAAAAATAAACAATGGAGAGAGTAGGTATCGTCCTGGTATGGGATTACTAAAGAAAGTATTGTGTAGGCTTTAATGGCTGGCAAAGTTTAATAAATGCTTGCGTCAAAAACGTAAATTCTTGCTTTCCTTTTGGTAAGAGTTTTAAAATACGAGAGTGTTTATTTGACCCGAGTAGGCACTTAAATGTGGGTTGGGGGATATTTATGGTTCTATGTATTAAACTTTTATTTTAATATAGTTTCATCTTACGTTTTACCACGTGCATTGATTCCTGAATTAAATATTAGCTGCAAGTGGTGGCACCACATGGTGGTGTCCAGAAATCTACGATGTAACTGATGCTACGATGTAAATCTAAGAAGGAATAGGAACGTCGTCGACCTACTCTAGATTTGGAAACATTCTGTATATTTTTACTGGTGAATTCTTTAAGCCCCCAAAGAGGCTCATTCTTGTACTGTACGTAAAGTGCGCAAAAGTATATGTCAATACAAACTTTTGCGTATATACTATCTACATTATTCACGAAGATAAATATGTATTACTATGTACAAGAGTCTACCTACAATCATAATTTAGTACAACTCAATTTTATAAATTGCAATAAATGTATTTATTTACAATTGTCGCATACTTAAAATGTAAGAATTTTATTACGAAATAATAAGCTTGTACTGACTGACTTTATGATTGCAACATATTTTTTAAAATAAATAACGCCTGTTACTGTTTTCAATGCAGTTATATGCGAACCTATGTGACTTCTTTTATCAGGCGTTTAAAATTCTGCACGCTCACGAATACCGTTTGATAGCCTTTTAAATGCTTATCAACTATTCGAACAAGCATATTTATAAGTCTCATTCAATTTATAAATCACCTAAGCCATCCATGATGTGGCTGGCAAGTAGGTCTAATCTTACTGATGATATTGCTACAATTGACCATATGCATGATGCAACATAGCAGTGCGTGTTCTACAATAGATTACTACGATTAGGTACAAAGTCATAAGTAGCATGTTTACAATCCCCCATGATGGCAAATGACAATAATCACCCATTAGCGATAATTGTAAAAAAATGCAGTAATGGAATGCGCGTGAGTGCGGGAATATAACAGTGGTGCGGGCGCGCAGGAGTCGCATTGGGGCCTCGTTGGCAGGAGCAAGTGGATCATCGGCAATTCGGCAGGCCAGCAGGCGCCGGTGAAAGTGAAGATAGTTCCTTCTCTCTCTGCTTCCGACCTGCAGTAAGCTCACGGATTCGCGCCCGGTGCCTGGCTCCTTCACAGTGAGTTTCGATTTAATTTAAATACATGTGATCGATCGCAGTGAAGTGCGCCGCCGTTAACAGTTACACGGTTCGTATTTGGACAGTTATATTTTGTGAATCCGATTACGATCTATTGGCGATAGTCCGGTTTCGGGTGAAATGTAGTTCTCGCTTACACAAGGATTTATATTGGCAATATTTGCATCCGAAGTTACGAACTTTAACTTCTTTCACATCGACAGCAGTTTAAAAAGTTTCGATATCAGACACGTGTAGTATCTGTTGATCTACCCTCCACAGTAACATTGATTGGTAGAGTCTTATCTAGTTAGTCAAACAATGTATAATAACGGCCTTTTGAAATACCATAAAGGGCTTATAGAGGCTTTGACAGTAATTTAAACACCTCTTGTACACCGCGTCTTTTGTGGCTAAGGCCACGACACAGACCTCGTGCCCTAAATGAGTCAGATAATAAATTAATCCTATAGAATAGTGCGACTTTCTACTTAGGGAGCAGGAAAACGACTCTCTCGGCTGGGCGAGTCGATGGAACGGGTTGAACGCCAGGCGCATACCAATCGGGAAATTTCAATTTCGTTCCATCAAACCTTAATCATACTGGTCCCGTTGCAAACTGCATGCGGTTGCATTTATCGCTCCGTAATTCCGTATTTATCCGGCTCTTGATGATGACTTAATGAACCTCGTGAAAGAAATTTAATAAAAAACAAGGAAGAGATTCTGAGAAGCGGTAATATAACGATGAGTGCGCTTTTTGAATAATATTGAAATTGACGCACCCGCGCGATCAGGGCTCGATATGGGAATATTTTTGTGTTTGGATGAACTTTGTAGAGTACTAGTTTTAATAAAATTTATGATAGGATTAATTTTAATACCCTGTCAAGAATTGAAAACTGATCTGATGTAAATAATGCTCTTGTTTGTAGAAACATCGTTTGTTATCTACAAAAACAAGGCAACCGTTTTTGGTATAATTTTATCTGACGACGCATTTGTGGTAGCTATTCTAGCTATAGTGAATAGGAATTTGGATGGCAGATACTCAATAAGGAAATAGGGGCTGGCCTTATAGGTAATCTTTGACCATGTTGTTCTATCAAAGGTTAGATCAGTGCCAGTAAAATTTAATAAATATATAATAAATAAATAGTTTGACTGGATTCTTAGAGAGGGAGATTGAAAATAGGACAGAAAGCTGGAATAACACGTGAGTTATGTTATGGTTTAAAAAAGTTAAAAGTAAATGGCTTACGAGGTCTGCGCTTGCACTGTATAAAATTGCGCCAGTATTAGTTTTCAGGAGGTACTTATTGATAGTCCGTTGCAGTAATGAGAAATACTTTATTTTGACTTAACATTTTGTAGAAGATAATTATCATATTTTACAGTCACATAATTTCATTAAGTGCAAGTTGAATGTCTGAAGTTATTTGTGTGGAACGATTATTCGATGGATTCAAACATTCTAGAACAACGGTCTGTCGATTAGGTTCCTTGCATCTTTCTAGGATATTGATTTTGAGATGTTGATTCATCAAACAATCGAGCTTTTTATATTTGCCTGTGATAGTGAAATCTATGCCTATCTAATGTAGAGCCAAATAGTTAGGTAGCTATTTTCTAGTAGTCAGCCACATTCTTTTCAAATAGTAGGCTGTTGTGCGACGCAGATTTGGCTCAAAGTTTCGATGTGTATAATTATGCAAATTGAATAAGATGAGTGATCAGAATAGCGGTACATTTGCGAACGAGTGTGGAGGCGGGTTTTTTGACCTGTTAGTGGAGTCGTGTCCTTGATAAGTACCTACCCAAGTACCCACGTCCCTGGTACTTTGTACCTGGTACCATTGACTTGGTATGTTTCTGTTTTTACCTAGCATAGATTAATGAAATATGTACAGAGTAATAAAAACGATCATATTACAGAAGCTTGTAAAAGTTAGATATGAACTTGACTTCTTTTTGAAAATTCTTCTATTTTACGTTTCATTCGTTTGTTCGTATTTGGCTCTATTGTATGTTCCACTTATGTGAACGGTCACTTTTTATTACGAGAAAAGTTAGTTCGCCTCATTATAATTATGCGGGTTGGCAGACTTTAGGTACATATTTGTATAAATTCATATGAAGAACTCGTAGACGTGCAGATAACTGAACTTTATGGTAATGATTATTACAAAGTGTTCTATTACTTCTTAATACTTTTATTCCTTGCTGCTCTACGATCTACACAGGTAAAACATGATACAAAATCTACAAATGCAGACACTTTCAAAGGGTTTACTTTTACATACATTCTCACTATTATGAACAACTTTTACTATGGGACTAATAATAACAAAATCGCGGAAAAAAGTCAGGTGCTCCATATGTTTTATGGAAAATCAATGATTTTTTGTATGGAGCAGCTGTTTACACATTAATAATATCCATTAATTTTATTAGAATTTAATAAATTATATAATATATTTATATCTTAAAAATATCAATCAATGTCAAAGTTATTCTGTAGGTACTACGTTTTTATATTTCTTTTTATTTCTACTTGTTATATTCAAAACAAAGCAAAAACCTACATCTGTACCTACACAACATAATAGCGTTTCCTAACTATGCACTATATAGTTTCCAAAACACAGGTTCCCTACACCCAGTTTGGCAGTTAGAGCCTACAAAAACTTGACGTGCTCTCTATGAATATATCATTTTAAATTTTACTATGGAAACTAACGTGGTCTTCACACATTTTGATATTTTATATCACGTGATTGTACTCACGTTTATTTTTCATAGCGCTAGCAGGCGGAGACGTCTCGCAATGCACTCAGTGCAGGCTCCGCGCGCTAGCACTCGACTTGAGAATGATCGCCGAATGCGATCGAAACTATAGTCGTACTATGTAATGGCTATGACAAATAAAAGTACAATCCCGAGATTTAAAATGTTAAAATTTTGAATTTGATTATTTTTTGCAATCGCGAGTAACATCTTATAATATGTTACTTTGCCGACTGTTAAAGGCTTACCTCTGCTTTATGTCTTCCAGTATCCATCATGAATCTACTCCCAACCTTGCTCGTCTTCGGGCTGGCCAGTTGGACGTCAGCCGCGTCAGTCAAAGATAACAAGGGCTTCATCGATTGGGTGACGAATCTCATCGGCGGCAGCCCGGCGATCTCCACCACCTTGAGGCCAATCAATAATCCCCCGGATAACTGCCCTTCTTGCCGTGAGTATTTTCATTTAGGAAATATTGTACCTTCTGGGTGGATCTGAAAAAGTAATACTTAATCTGAATGTATTGAAGTTCAAAATCTACCTTTACTGAAAATAAGTAATAAACTAAACTTAAAAATTCTTACACCAGGGCTAGCCACCCGGCCTATACGAACTTACTTACTGAAAATAAGATTTTATGTAACGGTCATACTCAGTTCAAAACTCAAAAAACATGAATTGTGGGCCTTAGTCGCTATGATACTTCTCACGCACGCACAAAGAATTTCGATTTCACTTCATCAAGAGCAACCATTGCTGAATCTTTTCCTGAACCAACCCCAAAATCACGAAAAGGGAATGTGATCTAAATATCTATATAAAAAGTTCATCAACATGGACTCAACAAAGTCCCTGCACAGCCTTATGAGAGTTATGGCTCCGTAAGTCCGTTTTTAGCAAAAAAAAATCTTGTATTTTCCAGAGTGCGGCATTCCGCGCACTCGCCGGCGCATCGTAGGCGGTTACGAGACCAAGGAGCTGGAGTTCCCGTGGATGGCCGTGTTGCTGTACAACAACCGCTTCTACTGCGGCGGCTCGCTCATCAACGACCTCTACGTGATGACGGCGGCGCACTGTACTGCCGGGTACGTACACCTTTTTAACCGACTTGCAAAAAGGAGGAGGTTCTATATTCCTCTGTATGTATATTTTTTGTGTATCGTGTAGTGTTCATCGATATTTTCGACAATTGTGAACTGATTTATATTTTTTTTTTATTTCAAAAGGGTAATTATATACTCCGGAGCTGGTCCCACTTAAATTTTGTCAAAATCGGCTGAGCCGTTTCTGATAAATCAGCAATAATGTACAGGGACGACACATGGATACATGCAAACTATTCGAGTTATGTACACAATTGAAGACGGTGGTGCCATTTTTGGCGAAAAATAATTATTTATCTTCCATGGATACCTGAGACATGGATCAGCCTGAGGAGACCGGTGGTTATGTGGGAGTCCCCGCGCTGGGTACGTGCCATGGAGTAGCTAGAGAAGGGCACGTTTGGGCCTTTCCTAACCTAAAAATTTCTTTGCCCACCACACAAAACTTGAAAAGCAATACATTTTTTTGGGGTGGGGAGGGAATAAGTAGCTTCAACTAGCTTCCTGTCCCCTTAGAGAAATTTTCTAGCTACGCTTTTGAAGTTAAATTTTTGAAACGATAGAATGACTTTTAGGATGGCTTGCACTGCGATTCCGTTCACACTAACACAGACTATCTGGATTTTCAAACCTCGCCAAAGAAGATATAATAATACTACGACCTCGCTCCGGCTCTTATTCAATTTCATGACTTGTGAAGTTGTGACCGAGCGAGAGCAGCCACTAACGTCGAAGCCAATAGCAAAGAAGATATAGCCAATAGTATCCATTTGTAGCTGTGGCGATATGTAGGTACCTACCGCTTGACTGCGATAGCACATACATAACCAACGAAATACCTATGTGTCTTTTTGGCGATAGGTAGATAATACCTATATTGGGAATAAAAAAATCAACACTTACATGTTTTACTGTGAATGTCAAACTTAAGTGAATATTTGCCATGAATTTTTCATCAAAGTTCCTTCGACGCGTATTCGCGACTTCGAAACTAATACATAGTCAAACCACATTTATATACAATGTGCAGATGTAATGTTTTCTACCGTTATAGAAGGAAAACAACAGTTGACATTGCTGCCAAGCCCATTATTTTGTGCTACTTTCGTACAAGAAGAAAATTTCTTGGATCGAAGCCAGAATACCTATTTATCTACCTGCACTATCATCTTTACAATTTTACGCATGTCTGTCTTTGGAATAATAATAAATACGCAAACAAGTTCTAGGGAGCCTCTAGTTGCATACTAGTTGAATATGCTCGCGCGGAGGTTCACCAGATGCAGCGAAGAAGTCAAGAGGTTGCTCTTTCAGACGTACTGCACAAACCTGTTCACTTGCGAGCTCTGGTACAATCATACAAAGGCAGAGTATAATGCGCTTAGGGTACAATATAACAATGCCTTGCGTATATTACTGAAACTGCCAAGATTCTGCAGTGCTTCCGGAATGTTTACGGAACGAAGACTGGCCGGTTTCGCAGCGCTGATGCGGCAAAGATCAGCGAACACACGCGAGAGATTCCACCGCTCAGAGAATACTGTGCTCGCCACGATGATGCAAGTAAATGGACCCATTCCTATGAGATGGAACAAGCTTCACAGAAGATACACAGACTGACATTATTTAAATCAAATTTACATTTTATTTTATTATTTTACTATTGTGCTCGTAAATATGGATTTTTTTATTCTGGAATAAATTATATATTATTATTATATTGTTTTGAAGGTGCTCATTCTGATGAAAATGAATTTTTATCCAGGTTCCGCAAAGAAAAGATGTCTGTTCGGTTCCTAGAACACGACCGGTCGAAACCCAATGAGACCAAGACTGTTGATAGAAAGGTGGAGGCCATCATCCGACATCTGCGCTACAACCCTGGGACTTATGATAATGATATCGCCTTGTTGAAGCTAGATCAGAGGGTACGTATCAAATTGCATTTAATTCAAGGTGAGCTGACTCCGGCATTAAATGAAATCACATATTTGGCCTTTTGCTTTAAAACCTCCGATATATTGTCATTTCGATAAATAAAGCTATTTATTAGTTGTGTACCTGCCTAAAATATCATTTTGGAGCAATCTGTATTTAAAAGCGATTCGAGCTACGAGTATTTTGGCATTAGTCAAAATACACATTATAGATAAGTCGCCTAAAAGAAGTAGTCGTAACGTCGGGAAAAAGAGGCATTTATTTATCTCATATTCTATTGTGCGATAAGTCCCGTAGTAAGAATCATATTTATATGAAGTTGTGTTTTCTAATTGCAGATAGACTTAAGCAACGCTTTGAAGAAAATTAGATCCGATGATAGCGAGGACCCCGAGGACCCCGCAGACAACGATGACACAGGAATCAGGCCGGTGTGCCTGCCGGAGCCTGGGCTCACGTACTCCGGCATGGAGGCGCTCGTCACTGGCTGGGGGACTACTGAGGAGGGCGGCTCTGTTTCCAGCACGTTGCAAGAGGTGAGTGGAGCTGTTGATCTCTTGATTTGAAAATTGTAAGCCTTATTAAGCCACGTTAGTTTCGTATATTTTTCTGTGTTGCGGTAGCCAGACCACATACCTACTGCAAACGCATTGTGCCTACGCGGCCTTAGCCTCTTGTGGTGCAAGAGAGTATTTGCAGCCCTCTGAGTTTTAATGGCGGGGGAGAGAATTTTACCTAGTGTCCTCTCTTGGACACTAGGTAAAATTCTTTACCTGGAATTGAAATCATATACAGTGTGGAGAGCTGACGCCAGCATTAATTTGACCCAAAAGTACTATGTAGGTAAGTACTAGTAACCAGTAATCATACCTATAAGCAAAGAAATCCTTAAATTGAAAAATCAAAATTTACAAACAAACTAATTAAAATAAAGGAACTGATTACATAAATATTATAGGTACTTTATAAGGAACTCATTCATGCCATTTTGCCAAAAGGGCTAATCAGCCTAGCTCTATATTTAGAACCAGAGGCTCTATTTTAGCGTATACTTATGCGCAAATGGTCACGATACCGAGAGCAGGAGCGAGTATGAAGATCCGTGTTAGTACGAACCGGATACCGAAGTAGGTATGGTAAGTAGGTAGATATGCCATGCGTTTCTATCGGTTCAAAAATTAAGCTCAGACTGGCGATTAGTTCGCAAACCTGTCCGTACCAATGAAAGCATACAATATATAGGTACAATATATATATGTAACATTCAATGGTCAGAGTCTCGCACAAAATAATCACCGTCTGAAAATTCAAAATTGAATGTACCACCGCTAACGAGCTCCAAATCACCAAAAAATACGACTCGGTAACTCATGAGTCATGAAACCGCAATTTAATCGAAGAACAAGTTGATTTCGAAGACGTCAACTAATTAAAGGATTTAAAGGTCCTAATTGCTGTAAACCGCTACGTTTTAATATGCAATGACACTTAAGTCCGTTTTAACGGTTCCAGGTACGCGTGCCCATAATTTCGAACGCGGAGTGCCGTAAGACGGAGTATGGGAACCGCATTACTGACAACATGCTGTGCGCCGGCGAGCCTGAAGGCGGCCGCGACGCTTGCCAGGGCGACTCCGGTGGCCCGCTGCACGTGCACGAGAATAAGACGCAATCTTACCGTGAAGTCGGTATGTACCTATCTACTTATAAGTTCATCTCCAGAGAATCCCTTTACCGACAACATACTGTGCGCCAGCGGTGGCCGCGATGCCTGCCAATAAGACGCAATCTTACCATGAAGTCGGTATGTATTGTTCATCGGCAAGTTCATCTCTACGGCGATATAGATATACGCCGAAAAGAGATGATCCTTAACATAATTATTAACAACTTTTAATACAGAACCAACCCGGCATTGGAGAAAAAAAACATTCTTTTCAATAAAAAAATTATACTTTCATACTTTTAGTCGATTCTGAGTTGCAATTTAGTATGGAACAGCCGATGTTTTTTCTCGAATTTCGGGTTGGCCCCATAGTAAAAGTTCTTCATGATGAAGGTCTGAATCACCACCTTTCGGCAGATAGAGATTCGGCTTTAGGTCATGCAGATAACCCTGGTAAAGTGCGTTCGTAAAGGCCGGGTGGCTAGCCCTAGTGTCTGATTTCTTAAGGCTCATGAAGGCCTCTGAAATGGCTTAGCAGTTATGACACCGGGGCCTAATTTAACGTGTCATCCAAGCCACGGTAGCGCCGAGTTGTAAATCACCCATCCGAAGACCGAGCGTGCGGAACGTTGAACCCTGTTTTTTAAGCTGTACTGTACCAGCTTTTTTAATAGTCCATATCCATATCCACCACGCTGGCCCAGTGCGGGTTGGTGGATTCACATACGCCATCGAATTTCTTTTACTGACATATGCAGGTTGCCTCACGATGTTTTCCTTCACCGAAAAGCCCGCGGTGCTAAATTCCGTACATAAATTCTAAAGAACTCATTGGTAAGGGACCTGGATTTGAACCCACGACCTCACGATTGTAAGGCGGGTGTCACTACCATTAGACCACCACGGCTTTTAAACTGTACTAGCAATTTATCTAAGTTTCATTATCATATCAGCAGTAGGATGCTCACAAAACACGGTTGCATACGCGGCCGAAAGGGCTCACTGCTACAATCACCCCAACGGATTTCTAAAACATCAACGACTTGCTATTATGTTGAAAGGAAAAGCCCCTGACGGGAAGCAAAAAATATGGTCACGTCCAGGTCCCTAGAGACGATCCAAGCGTCGGATGAGAGTCCTGCTAAAGTGTTATAACATTTCGTTTCAGGTGTAGTGTCGTGGGGCGAAGGCTGCGCGCGGCCCGACCGGCCCGGAGTCTACACGCGGGTCAACCGCTACATGACTTGGATAAAAAGCAACACCAAAGACGCCTGCTCTTGTCATTAGACAAGGCGCGAAACCTGCGGCATTACTTTAAATTATTTGAACAAAATTTGTTTAGGGTCCAATTTGTAATAGACTGGCACAGATCAAGCGAACAACAAATTGTCATAAGACTATTTGGAAATGATTAAAAATCTACACTACTTTGTTATAACATGCAGTGTGTAGATTTTGAATTTTGTCTCTATGTGGGCTCAGATTAGGGGGAAAAAATATGTTTAGTGTGAAATATGTTATGAAAGCTTATCATGCCTACGCTCATTTGCTTGGTCCATATCAGCCATTGCTAGTGGTATGGTACAGTGAATTGTTATGGAATCGTCTCACTTACATCTACCTTGTCGGTCTTACTTCAATTTGAATTTTCAAGCCTGTAAAAGAAAAGATTATTGTTAAAATTATAGCTATATTTTGCGTTCACAGAATTTTCAGCGAATTCCATTTAATAAACTGTAAGTATTGTACTAAACATAAATAATAAAAAGTAAGATAATTAGTTTGATACTAGTATCATGAGGAAACATTTAGTTATTAACAATGTATTTAGTCATAACACAATAGAATATAACATCTATTTTTGAACATAACACCTACTGAAATTATTTCTATCATTATTAAACCTCAAGTGCACAGGAAATTTTGTACAATACTTAAGTTATTAAATTGTAGACACATACTTACCATATAAGTTGAAGATTTTTAATGTAGGTGTAAGTGAGCCAGATTTATACTTGGTTTCATATCAATTTGTATAAGTGTTTCACTATTGTGGCTTCAGAACTTATGTACCATTTAGCACTAAAATTGTCATATTTTTTCATCTAAATGAGTAGATATGCAATATGCATACAATTTCTAAGCAGTTACTTGACTTTTAACATCTAATTATTTATTGTCTAGATATTAAGCTCTCTAAATTATTGTCTAAATAAATTATTATGATTCTAACGAGAGTTCTCATTTCAAAATTATGGTTTCCAGAACTGCAAAGTCTACATAATATTGGTTGAAAATAAAATGCATTAGATCAATTTTTAATTCTTATTTATTTTTAATTTATATCAAATTTGTTGATAGGTAAATGTGTGTTATAATCAAATTCACACTGGGAAAGAACAGTCTAAACACAATATGGTTAAATTATTGTTTGCATCAAATTTAAATGATATAATAAAAAGTATAGCAAAATGTGTATGAAGATGAGAGTGACAACATACTATCTAATTATAATAAACCTTAAAATCCAAATAAAACTACTTAACTAGTACCTATCTACTATAACATTATTAGATAAAAGTTGTAGGTATGTATTTGCAATAAACATTTATAAGACTACATTTTAGAATTAAGGTAATACAAAGAAGTCCTAATTAATACAGTCCAAAAAATTTTAAGCAAAAATTTTGTAGTCTAACTCTAAATTGTATCACAAGAAAATTTTAAATGAAAATTTACTCACTAAAATCAAGATAATGGGAATCATAGTAGAATAGTACCAAAAATTGTTGCATTGAAATCCTCTTAGTCTTCCGCAGACTGCTGGGGTCTGTGGTGCAGTATAGTCATCAATCTATCACAGGTTTTGTTTTAATGATGTCAATGAAGTTATGTTGGCATGTATGATTGGTTGAATGCTAGGGCTACAGGCCACAACAGTCTTTGGAACCTTTAACATGTACATGCTAGTAAAAGTTTTTAAATAGCGATGATAATTCTGACATGACATTAGTGTAAATGAGGCCAGAGTTACTCATAGCGTCCATACTGGAGCCAAAAGGTCCTGTGGTGTCTGGCAAATGGGACGTAGTAGTCTCCTCTACCACTTCATTCCCATTTTTGATTATTCTTCTCGTCTCAATGCTACCATCTGGCTTGGTCACTCTAGTAGTGATTATAGTTTTACAAAAAGAACGCCCAGGTACCAGGTTTCCATTGAAGGGTGTAACAATACCAGGTTCCTTTGTATTATTTTGGTCTTTTTGTTTTAACAAACCGGATATTTCATGTGAAGACACCTTACCATCCAAATCAATGTCTTCTTTTGGCTGCTCATATTTTTGATTATGATAGCCCGGCTTCAGATAGTAGTCTCTGATACTTTTGCTGTTGAAATTCTCCGGGTCGTCATTGTTGGGATCGCCAGGCATAGACTCGAACTGATCTTCGTTGAGGAAGAATCTCATATCTCCGAACATGTTACCGAAAGATTTAAACATATCGTGCATGTGTTTGGCGAATTCCTGGTGCATTGCTTCCGGACTTGTGAATACGTCAATGTTCTGCTTTGTATACAGATCATCTCCGTCATCGTCTTCATCATCAGAACACCAAATAGGGTTTCGGAAATCGTTTCTAGGTTGTTCTAGACCAATTCCCAGGAAAGATCGAAGTTTGTCCATGAATGATCCGGTTGCCATTGTAGAACGTACTTGAGGATTTAGTATTTGTAAACACTGTGGGAATATATTATTTATAAGCCAGATTTACAGCTATTGGTAACAATTTCATTAATTGCGCAACAAACAAAACTTACCGACACAAAGACACAAACAGCTGACTGATTGATTTTTTTCAAATGTCCGACGAGTGGTGCTATGCTAATATCTCAAATTCCTTCCTGAAATTGCCTCTAAAGATTTGGACCAAGGACTTTGTATACTATCTGGACTGCGCACTAACGTTTGGCTCAAAGTTAGTTTAGGAAAATTCAACCTTAAAGCGTTGCATCAAAACATATATTCCTTTGAAATGCCATAAGAGAGACGCTGTGCCGAGTGAGACTTCCCAAAGTGATGAAGTTGTCCCGCTCGCACTATTGCCATTTCGAAAAGACACTTATATATGGTAGAATTATTAACTGTGAAGCAGCGACTCTCTTAACCATTTCTAAGTTTTTATAACAATGTAGTTTGATGAGAATTTAGTTAAAATTGCGAATAGATGCTAATAAAACAGAGTTCGATATTTATTTTCTATGAATACCTACGTCTTTATGATTAATGGTTATTTTTTAATTTTTACTAGAGTATCACCGTCGATTGCAAATGGCGTACTATGGTGTATACAAGGACTTTGTATACTATCTGGACTGCGCACAGACGAAATTTGGCTCAAAGTTAGTTTAGGAAAATTCAACCTTAATGCGTTGCAACAAAACATATATTCCTTTGAAATGGCATAAGAGAGACGCTGTGCCGAGTGAGACTTCCCAAAGTGATGAAGTTGTCCCGCTCGCACTATTGCCATTTCGGAACGACACTTATATATGGTAGAAGTATTACCTGTCGCGACTGTCTTAACCATTTCTTAGTTTTTTTAACAATGTAGTTTGTTAAGATTTTAGTTAAAATTGCGAATAGATGCCAATAAACAGAGTTTGATATTTATTTTGTATGAATATACCTACGTCTTTATGATTAATGGTTATTTTTTAATTTTTACTAGAGTATCACCGTCGATTGCAAATGGCGTACTATGGTGTATACAAGGACTTTGTATACTATCCTGGACTGCGCACAGACGAAATTTGGCTCAAAGTTAGTTTAGGAAAATTCAACCTTATTGCGTTGTAACAAAACATATATTCCTTTGAAATGGTATAAGAGAGACGCTGTGCCGAGTGAGACTTCCCAAAGTGATGAAGTTGTCCCGCTCGCACTATTGCCATTTCGAAACGACACTTATAAATGGTAGAATTATTACCTGTAAAGCCGCGACTGTCTTAACCATTTCTTAGTTTTTTTAACAATGTAGTTTGATAAGATTTTAGTTAAAATTGCGAATAGATGCCAATAAAACAGAGTTAGATATTTATTTTGTATGAATATACCTGTCTTTATGATTAACGGTTATTTTTTATTTTTGACTAGAGTATCACCGTCGATTGCAAATGGCGTACTATGGTGTATACAAAGAAGTGTAGTAGGGTGGCTATGCTGGACATATTTCTTAAACATGCTGGGTGTACAATTGGTGTATAGTCGTGGTTGTCATTTTTAATTTTTTTGGGTTGTAGATTTCAAAATTGGCATCCATATTGGAATTAAAAACGGCAGACGTCACTTTTTGAAAAAGTCATGGGTGTAGTTTTCGAGGTTTTTTGGGGTGTAGATTTCAAAATTGGCATCCATTTTGGATTTAAAAACGACAGACGTCACTTTTTGCAAAAAGTCGCGATAGGTGTCGCTTTTGAGGTTTTTGGGGGTGTAGATTTCAAAAATGGCATCCATTTTGAAATTAAAGATGGCGGACGTCACTATTTTGAAAAAGTCGTCATGGGTGTCGTTTAATAGGTTTTTGGGGGTGTAGATTTCAAAAATGGCATCCATTTTAAAATTAAAGATGGCGGACGTCACTATTTTGAAAAAGTCGTCATGGGTGTCGTTTAATAGGTTTTTGGGGGTGTAGATTTCAAAACTAGCGTCCATTTTGGAATTAAAGATGGTGGACGTCACGTTTTTGAAAAATCGTCATGGGTGTAGTTTTGGGGGTGTAGATTTCACAAATGACATCTATTTTGGAATTAGAGATAGCAGATGTTGCTTTTTTGAAAAAGTCGTCATAAGTGTTATTTTTTGAGAATTCGGGGGTTTATATTTCAAATTTGGCATTCATTTTGGAATTGAAGATGGCGAACATTACTTCAAAATGGATGCCAATTTTGAAATATACACCCCCAAAAACCTCAAAAACTACACCCATGACGACTTTTTCAAAAAAGTGAGACCGCTATTTTTTATTTTAAAAATGGATGCTTTGTTTACTACGGAAGCCTTAAAATTATGTTAACTACGGAAGTATATTTGTGGACAAGTTTTTGTGATTAAGATTTTTCGTGATAAGGTCTATTTGTGACAAAGTTTTCCGTGAAAAAGATTTTGTGAAAAAATGTTTAGTGGTTAAGTACTGCTGTACACTGGTTGCGTGATATATTATGTGTCAAGATTACATCTATGAAATTTAAACGTTGTTAAACACCGTAAATATGGATTCCAGACCATTACTGTCGTCACAAAAGTGAAGAAACTCATCGAGATCTACATTTCCGATGACAGCTGTAAACGTGCATTCGTCGCGTGCGCGTGACATCGCCAGCCCGTCTCCTAGGTTACGGTCCTTGACCTTGCAAGTTCGGAGAATTCCTGCTACTCTACTCACTCGATTGATACGCACAGGAGCAATTTATTCACAGCCAAATTAAGATTGTTCTCTATTTTATAAAAATGAGGGAATGCGCAGCGTGCTGTAACCACGTAATACTGAAAGAGATTTTATACTGTACAGAATGCCAAAAACAGTACCATTTCTCATGTGTCAACATTCATAAGGAATTTTACGTAGCAAAGTTGGACGACTAAGAACGCACCTGGATATGTCCCGAATGTTGCATCGCTAAGCGTTGTGCAAAAAATAACGACGATACTCCGGTTCGATCTAAACGAACATATAATAGCACTGAAAAGTCAGAAATTGACGAATATCTACAAGACAACATTTCGATCCCAGGCGATACACAAAGGCCTGAATCACCAGTTCCCGGTCCCAGCTCAAAAACCAACGTAACACTAGAGCAAATAAGTGCTCTCCTTGACCAGAAGTTAGAAAGCCACACCAAGCACATATTAACCAAAATGACAGAGATAAAATCCTCGATCCATAAGGAAATTGGCGCAGCAGTATATAAATTAGAGCAAGATATTGCTGCACATAAAAAAAACACCAGTTCACAACAACAAAAAATTTAAACAGAAATAACCCAAATCCAAAATAAAATATTAGCCCTTGAAAAAGAAAACACACAATTGAAACAGAACTTGGCCGATCTAAAATCAGGCACATACAACAAGATAATAAAAAATGACGATAACGTTAGCAAAAAACTCGTCTTATACGGATTGAAAGAATATGAGGAAGAAGAATCTAGCCTCTATGGACGTGTTACCAATATCTTTCGAGACCTATTAAGAGTAGACCTTACCGGCTATATAGAAGACCTAAACCGCATTGGCAAAAGAGGACACAAAAGGCCGCTAATAATCGAACTTTTAAGTAAGAGGATGACCAGATATCTTTTAAATAATAGCCAATACTTCAAGAACTCAGGATTAGCGATCTCAGAATTCCTGACTGAAACAGAAATACAAGAAAGGAAACAACTTACAGAAATATTGATTGAAGAAAGAAAAAAAGGAAATTATGCTGTTATAAGGAATAACATACTATATGTAAATGGAGAAAAATACATATACAGACAAAAAAACCTTAACCCCGAAGAATCAGATCTTGATAAGATTTCACTGCTTGAAAATATGACACAAACACCAGAGAAAAGCATTACTCCCCCCCATGATATATTACACTACCAAAGCCCAAACAAAACTACAAATACGGATAGTATAGTAAGCCAAGACTGCGAAGACCTGCAACCTAAAACTAAGAAGCCAGCACCCAAAAGACAGGCATATAAGAAAAAGACGCCCTTTCGTGGATTTTGAAATAATATTTCAAAATGCACAGTGCATAAAAAACAAAACACATCTTCTCGAAAACACGCTTCAAGAAAATAAAGATTTACAAGTCGTAGGTTTATCCGAAACTTGGATCACTGATCAACAAAAAGATTTGATTCAAATACAAGGATTTGTTTTTGCTGCAGCTTTTTACAGGAAATTACACCCACAAGGCGGTGTAGCCATTCTGTTACGTGAAGATATTGAGTACAAAGAGAGAATAGACTTTATGAAACTGTCACTTGAATTTCATGTAGAAATATGTGCTGTCGAAATACCTAAAGAAAACTTACTATTAATAACTATATATCGCAACGACCGTAAGATAGAAACATTTTTTGAGATTTTAGACAAACTCTTAGCAAAAACTAAACTAGAAACTAAGAAGCATATAGTAATAGGCGGAGATTTCAACATAGATAAAGAAAAAAAACCTAACTATTACTCAAAATTAATAGATATAATGCTCGAAAATAACTTACACCAAAAAATAACTCTCCCCACAAGAGAGACATCCAAGACTTCCACGTGTATAGACCTACTCTTCACAAACCATGGGCAAAATTGCACTACAGATGTTTTAGATTATGGCATCTCCGATCATAAAGCTCTGCACTATAAATTTAAATCAACCACTAATAAAAATCAATACCCAAGTAAAGTATTTATAAATAAAAGATTCTTCAGTGAATCAAATATCAAAAGTTTCAAAAATGCACTCTCTCAAATAAACTGGAATAAAATAATACACGAAGATTTCGACGTCAATGAAAATTACAATAAATTCGATAATACACTGAACAACTTACTAAACACCCACATACCATGTAAAAAGGTAGCCTTAAAGAACACCGTTAAAAATATCTGGCTCACAAAAGGTATAAAAAAGTCTTGTCAACATAAAAGAGCTCTGAAAACAATAATAAATGGTACAAAAAATAATATTCTGAAACAATACCACGACAAGTACCAGAAAATACTAAAAAAATGTGTAAAAAGTTCAAAAAAATTAAACAATATAAAAAGAATGGACAAATCAACAAACAAAATAAAAACAATGTGGAACATAATCAAAGAGACTACAAACAAGAAACCTGTTCAGAAAAACGCAAATATCGAGTTAAAAACTAACTGCAGCACTATAACTTGCCCTGTTTCAATAGCTAATGAATTTAATAATTATTTTACTTCAATAGGAAAACCAGTGCACCCTAAAAATATAGATGACAACAAAGACATTCAAAGTTCAGTGTCAAATTCCATGTATTTGGCACCAGTCACAGAAAAAGAAGTATTTAAGACTATCCGAAAACTTCCAAATAAGCATAGTGCAGGAATAGATGATATACCTCCTTCCCTAATTAAAACGTGCATAAAAAAATTAACTCTTCCCTTAACAATACTTATAAATCAATCAATAGAACAAGAATGCTTCCCTGAAAAACTTAAAATAGCTAAAGTGAGACCTGTACTAAAAAAATCCGGAAAACCTGATGATGTGAGCAACTACAGACCAATAGCGTTATTACCAGCAATGTCAAAGGTATTTGAAACCATAGTGTCTAACCGCATATATTCATTTCTAGATAAATCCCAACTACTTGATAATAATCAATATGGCTTCCGGAAAAAATCTTCTACCACCCTTGCTCTCTACAAATACATACAAAAAATTTTAAACTATATAAAAGAAAAACATTACGCAGTTGGACTTCTACTAGATTTGAAAAAAGCCTATGATAAAGTATCACATAAAATATTACTGTCAAAATTGCATGATACTGGCATAAGAGGAAAAGCCCTAAATTGGTTAAAATCATATCTATCAAACAGACAACAACTGGTAGAAATACCATTTTTTCACAAAAATAATTCACTGAAAGATAACATTAAGTCAGAACTACTCACACTAAACTGGTCCCTTCCACAGGGTAGCGTGCTTGGCTGTGTATTGTTCTTGGTATATATAAACGACCTGCCAAAAACATTAAACGTTCCCTGCATCTTATTTGCCGATGACATGTCACTGATTTTCAAGTGCACATCCGAAACTGACTCATTAAATCAAATAAAAGATACCTATAGACAAGTCCAATCCTGGATGGAATTAAATAACCTAGAATTGAATACAAAAAAGTCTAAACTAATACAATTTCACCCCTATCAAAAAAATCCTCTAAACTTAAAAACCGTATCAAAATCCTTAAATATTGATATAACTAATAATTTCACACTTTTGGGAGTGGACATAGACTCACATTTGAACTTAAAAAGCCATATTAAAAAAATCAAAACAAATTTATCTCAATTTGTTTACGCCCTATCTATCCTTAAAGCAAACACTAATTTAAAAACAGCGACCAGTGCATACTACGCTTACGCAAATGCCTGGTTAAAATACAGTATTATTATATGGGGCAACAGTACAAATGCCATGGACCTTTTTATCATGCAGAAAAAATGCATCCGTATCTTGGTAAATATTCGCCGACGTAACAGCTGTAAACCCCATTTTAATGAGCAAAGAATTTTACCACTGCCTTGTATTTACATTTTAGAAGCAGCAATGTTTGTAAAAAAACACCTAAATCTTTTCACTTTTAACACAAATACCCGAAGACAAAATCAGCTAATAGCACCAGAACCAAAGCTTGAAATTATGAAAAGGGGTCCAGAATACATGCTTATAAAAATATACAATGCTCTACCTACCCACTTAAAAGACGAACATGATGAAAAAACTTTCCATAAAAATCTCAAAAAATTATTAATAAACAAATGTTATTACAGTTTAGACGAGTACCTCACTGATAAAATTAAATTATAGTAACATTTAATAGTAAAAATAGTAACTTGTAATACGGCCTGATGATGTTTTGTAAGTAAAATGTGTACTAGGTATTATGTTATTAGTATATATTTAAAATAACATAGGTTTAGTAAGTAATTTTTAATATTTCAATGTTTGCTATGCCCTATTAGGCAGGGTATGTACTTAGTGTAAGAATGCTATGTATACTATGCAAATTAATAAATACAATACAATACAATACAATACAACTTAAAAGTGGTTTATCTCCGTCATTATCAATTATAGACCATTGCTGTCTTAACAAAGGTGAAAGAACTCTTCAAGATCTACATTTCCGATAACAGATGTCAAACTTGAAACTGAATTATCTCCGTATATATTAATTCTAGACTATTGTTTTTATGGGGATTGGTTTTATAGAGATCTTCAAGGAAGGCCTATGCCCAGCAGTAGGCGTCTTATTGCTAAAGCGACGACGATGACGAAGGACGACGAGTTAGGGGTAAGATAACTGCGATTCCTGCGTGCAGTAACATTCCAAAGAAAAATTATATCCCAAGATGATCGAGATGTTTTGGTCATCCTACTTGGAAAAGAGACACAATCATCTGATGTGGTATCCTTGTCGGCACGTTTTTCTTTGCCAGTACTCAATCCTGTTTATATGATAAATCCATGGGTGTATACAAATAAGTGTGGTAGGGTGACTATGCTTGACATATTTCTTAAACATGCTGGGTGTACAATAGGAGTATAGTCGTGGGTGTCGTTGTTCATTTTCTTGGGTTGAAGATTTCAAAAATGACATTCATTTTGAAATTAAAGAAAGCGGAAGTCACTTTTTCAAAAAGTTGTCATTGGTGTCGTTTTTTAGGTTTTTGGAGGTGTAGATTTCAAAAATGGCATCCATTTTAAAATTAAAGATGGCTGACGTCACTTTTTTGAAAAAGTCGTCATGGTTGTAATTTTCGAGGTTTTCGGGGGTGTAGATTTCAATTATGGCATCCATTTTGGACTTAAAGATGGCGGATGACACTTTTTGCAAAAAGTCGTGTCATGGGTGTCGTATTTTAGGTTTAAGGGGGTAGAGATTTCAAAACTAGCATCCATTTAGGAATTAAAGTTGGTAGACGTTACTTTTTTGAAAAAGTCGTCATGGGTATAGTTTTCGAGGTTTTTGGGAGTGTAGATTCAAAAAATAGCATCTATTTTGGAATTAGAGATGGCGGATGTTTCTTTTTTGAAAAAGTCGTCTTGGGCGTCGTTTTTGAGAATTTGGGGGTGTATATTTCAAAATTAGCATTCATTTTGGAATTAAAGTTAGCGAGCATTACTTCAAAATGGATGCCATTTTTGAAATCTACCAAAGACTGCGAAAACGGCTTTTTCAAAAAAGTAAGTCCGTAATTTTTTATTTCATAATGGATGCCTTGTTTACAACGGAAGCCTAAAAATGATTGTGACTTATCGTAATAAAGTCTATTAAGATTTTTCGTGACAAAGTTTTTTCGTGATAAAGATTTTTTGTGATAAAGTTTATTTGTGACAAAGTTTTTCGTGGTTAAATACTGACACGGATTGCGTGATATGTGTCAAGACATCTATGAAACTTAAACGTTGTTTAACACCGTAAATATGGATTCCAGACCATGGATTCACCATAAAAGTGAAGGAACTCATTCCATGGAAACGCCACAAAAGTGAAGGAACTCATTCTGATCTACATTTCCGATGACAGCTGTCAAACTTAAAAGTGGTTTATCTCCGTCATTATCAATTCTAGACCATTTCTGTCTTAACAGAGGTGAAAAAACTCTTCAAGATATCTACATTTCCGATAACAGCTGTCAAACTTGAAACTGAATTATCTCCGTATATATTAATTCTAGACCATTGTTTTTATGGGGATTGGTTTTATAGAGATCTTCAAGGAAGGCCTATGCCCAGCAGTAGGCATCCTATTGCTAAAGCGACGACGATGACGAAGGACGACGAGTTAGTGGTAAGATAACTGCGATTCCTGCGTGCAGTAACATTCCAAAGAAAAATTATATCCCAAGATGATCGAGATGTTTTGGTCATCCTACTTGGAAAAGAGACACAATCATCTGATGTGGTATCCTTGTCGGCACGTTTTTCTTTGCCAGTACTCAATCCTGTTTATATGATAAATCCATGATTTAGACTGATGGAAAGATTTTCGTGGGTGTGAGGTCGCTTTTAATTGTTTTGCACAAAGAACAATATAGGTAGGTATTTGATTGTTATAAAGATATATTTGGGTGTCTAAGTTGACGCATTTTAAATTCGCATTAGCAGTATTTTAAAATAACTGCTCCCATAAGTTCCTGACAATTCACATTTCTCCCGAAAAATATAATGCCAATAAATGGCAATAGTAATCTTAATTATGACAGTGACATAATAAAGAAAGTCGCCGACGGCCTTAATGACGGCAGATTTTTTTTCATTAGAGGATTAATTTCTTTTTATACTATATATAACGTAACGACTATCCCCACACGTGAGTTCAGTACCCTTATATATAGTAAAAATGTGTGAAAACTACGTTAATTTCCATAGTAAAATTAATTTCTTTACATTTGCCATCACTGAGTTTTGTTCGATTTTGTCTTGGAGCAAAGAAGATAATAATAATACTACGTATGCTTGGAGCAAGATCGAATGGAGAAGCTACTAGCGCACATAGGGTGTGAGACACTGACCTCCATATATACAATATGTATATTATTATGGAGGTCAGTGCTGTGAGAAAAAGATGCGCTATACATACTTAGATAACGTTGTTATGATTTTATCATATTCAGACTCTAGATAATAGTAAAAACCTGCATAACACTGATAGAAGTGATAGAAAATAGATAATAGTTCATAGATCAGGCAGTGTATAGTAAAACGCAATCCTATTTGAAATAACAAAAAAATATGTTGATTTACTTAAGCATCTTATCAAACATTCCACAGTAGTTTTGGCGCGAAAATTTTGTCTGACTACTTGGTCTAGGCCTTGCGTTGTAGTCAGCCATAAAATCGTATACGCAAACAGAGACAAAAGATGTTAGTTTCGTCTTGTTCACACTTTCATACTTGCACATCTCGCCTTCTCTTACTTTTGTAGTTATTATTAATTATCGCCCTGTCTAGTTATAATAATACTTCACTATGGTTTACGTCAACCATTAAGTTTTGGTTTTAGTTAAGTAATTAATGATGTCAACATATTACGGCGCCATATCCATGCGGCGCCCCTACCTCTATTTACATTCTTTTTGGGCGCCCCGCGCGCCGCGTCGATCCGAGTATTTTAAAATGTTATTGTGATTCAACTAACATATAAATACATAATTGAAGTCATTAGTAAAGGTTTTTAGCCTTTTTTTACAACAAGTATTTTCTTAATTTTGTGTAATTATGGAATTAACTGTTCCATCTAGGCCTTTTTAGTTACTATACCAAAGAAGATATAATAATAATATGATACTATACTGTGCTTAAACTGCCCTCTTACTAAAAGGTGGCAACACTGCGTCCGGTGCGTTTACGCCATACTGAAGTATATAACTAGACAAGGCGCTAAATAATAATAATTACAAAAGTAAGAGGAGGCGAGATGTGCAAGTATAAAGAGTGAACAGGACGAAAGTTATATCTTTTGTCTCTATATGCGTATACTTTTTTTTTGTCTGACTACTACGCACGGCCTAGACGTAGAGGTCAGACAAAAATACTACTGTTGAATTTTTGATGAAATACTTAAGTAAATCAACATTTTTATGAACTATTATCCATTTTCTATCACTTCTATTAGTATTTTGCAGGTTTTTTCTATTATCTAGAGTCTGAATATGATAAAAACATAAACATTTTTTGTCTCACACCCTATACGCTAGTAGCTTCTCTAGTACATACTTGCTCCAAGGTTTACGCATTCCAGACTAACATAAAAACAAGGAAGTTTCATACGAGAACTGGAATGATTACGGGTATCCCAAAAACGTTCCGAAGAGTAAAGCACCAACATTGGAATATATCTCTTTCTACTAGTGTATCCATACAGTAATTTCATTTAATAGGACAATCTACAAAACACTAAGTATGTATATATCGTCGAAAGGTCAATAAAAGAATGAGGGAAATCATTTGTATTTCAGGTGGGATAAAATCTGAAATTCAAATATTATTATAAACAGGGTTATCTGCTTACCCTGTATTAAGTAAAAATGATTGGTTGATTAAGACCACCATTACGAACGTTTACAATGAGACCAACCCGAAATTCGAGAAAAAAAAGCAGCTGTTCCATGCAAAACTGAAACTCAGAATCGACAAAATGTATGTAACGGCAGATTTTTTTTCTCAAATTATAGTCTGGTCTCAAACTATAGCCTTATAGTAAACCTCCTTTCGGCTGAGTACATCAGTTCATTATAATATTATCTCTACACCATCATCTTAATGCCCTCAGCGCCTCCCACCCGCTAGTAGACATCTTTGCCGACGAATGGACAACAATAATTGCTAAAAATATTTTTTCATATTGCGAAGAAGTCAAATTGTGATCTCAAATATTCCTCAAATTAAACGGTAGGTATATTTAGCGTAAAAAAATAATAACACGTTGTTGTTCTTATAACTTTTAATCCATGTTTGTATTTATTCTGTCCTATTTTGTGTAATTTTTTAATTCATAGTCTTTAAGGATAAAAAATATAAAGCCTAGTTTTAAGTGCTGTAAGTATTTTTTTCTATAAATAAACAAATTGAAAATCTCGACTCGCTTTTGACCAGTTTTGCTCATACTTACAAATATTACAATAGTCTTTAAGGATAAAAAATATAAAGCCTAGTTTTAAGTGCTGTAAGTATTTTTTTCTATAAATAAACAAATTGAAAATCTCGACTTGCTTTTGACCAGTTTTGCTCATACTTACAAATCTTGTTAGAATATACTAAACCATCTTGCCAAATATTATAACAATTAGCTGATAAATAGCGCGACAGCAAATTATATCTACCCGTACTTACCGAGCTGTGCTAGTTACTAAGTACAACACAGTTTATTATTTTGCTATTATACAAGAAAAGTGCATAGTTCATAGAAGTAGGTTCTTAATTGATTACAATGACTTACTAACGTACGTAGTATTAGATTATATATAAGTAGTAATTACTTCTCTCTACAACCTAACATCACATTCCCGAAATGTTTTGTTGTTATTGTCACCCTACACAAGAAATTTGTAAATAAACCAAGAAACTTACCTAAAATATAAAATTTCACAACCAGCATAAGCTCTACTATTACAGCCTTTAACGCAACAATTTTTCACCATTTTTCAACTTATAAAAATATTAAGCAGCAAGCAGAATAACGACTTTTGCATAAATTATCAGCCATATGGTTTTATGAAGTGCCATATGTGTGGCCGTGCGTAGTTGGTAAATTACTACTAATTCTACTAATATGAAAAAACTGTTTTAGTATTGCAAAAATAATTACGTACCAATATTAAATTCAGAACATTTTCGAACTTATTGCGTTAATTAGAATACATTTTATGCTAATCTATTTATCAACTTGTACGATTAAATGCGATTTAATGATTACCAGACATATGAGATAATCTACCATCCAATAGTTTTATTAATACTGGTAAGTTTCGAGAAAGGGACAACGCCCAACAGTTGTCGCTGTCGCTGCTGACAACTGTTGGTCGCTGTCCTGCTCGGAATGTTTTTCCCATTTGATAAGTAAGAAACAAATGTGAACCTTTTGTGTATAGAAAGAAAGTATATTTTATTTTTTAAAATTTTGCTTCGTAAGCGTTCCAGTTCTCGTATGAAACTTCCTTGCATAAAAGTTAACCTGGATAAGTCTATGTCACCCGTTTAGGGAATCCGTTAGGCGAAAAATTGTAGCCAGTATAATTTTTCTCTTGACTAGGCTACGAGGTTTTTAGATAGATACATTTTATCTTGTCTTTGATTGGTCAGCTAGTTATCATCTTGGGTTATCATCGAATCGAATTTGACAGATTGTTCAAGAGTTTGACAGAATATGTGATTGGTTTGTAGTAGATTTGAGCGCTGTGATTGGTCTAGAGCTATGACGGCGTTCACCGACGCCCATCAAAATATTTTTTATCCAGGGGTGCGTTTACGCACTCCAGATAATTTTTATGCTGGATAAAAATTATTCTGACGGGCGTCCGTAAACGGCGTCATAGCTCTAGACCAATCATAGCGCTTAAATCTACGAAAAACCAATCACATCTGTCAAACTTTTGAATGATCTGTCAAATTCGATTCGATGACAACTAGCTGACCAATCAGAGACAAGATAAAATTTATCTACCTAAAAACCTCGATAAAACTTAGCCTAGTCAGGAGAAAAATTATACCGGTTGGATTGCGTGAACGGGGCAGATTAATTTTTAGCCAGGAGGTTTTTTCTCCTGACGGATGCCCTAATCGGGTGACATAGAGATAGCCAGGATAATTTTTATCTTAGTCTGGAGTGCGTAAATGCACCCCGGAGCATAAAAATTATCTGAAGTGCGTAAACGCACCCCAGTCCGCCCCTAGTGATCTGTGTCCGCCATTGAGGAAGGAATCAGAAGGAGTTGCCCTAACGACGAGAAAAACGTGCATACCCACCGCACATAATACGGCGGATTAGTGTTGTTACTACCACACTACACTTATCGATTTCCCCGTACTTATCGATAAAACTATCGACACAAATTAATTTTAGCCGAATCAAACATAATGGCAAACTTTTATTTAAAAAACCGGACAAGTGCGAGTCAGACTCGCGCATCGAGGGTTCCGTACAAACACATTGTTAAAGTAATTAAAAACCTGTTTTAGCATGTGCTAATGAAGTTCTTTTATATGACACCTTTCATGATACGATTTACTCACTTTGAATTTTAAGCCCATATTTTGTGAATTTTGAGACCCTATTTTTTGTGATGTAAATAAAAATGTGCAGTTTTCAGATTTAATCCTATATGTGTATTCTGAGACAATGCTTTTTGCCAAATTTCATAGTTCTATGTCAACGGGAAGTACCCGGTAGGTTTTGATTTTTGTGAGTATCCTCGAAATATCCTGTTTTTTACGATATAAACGACTCTAACTTTTTTATACGACAACTGAGAAGTTTTTCTTTTACACAACAGCAAGAGTTCATTAATATACGTATACAGTTTAAATTTCAGATATCTTTACGCGTTCTCTAGATAAGGAGTCTTGACAGACACACAGACGGACAGACGGACAACAAAGTGATCCTATAAGGGTTCCGTTTTTTCCTTTTGAGGTTCAGAACCCTAAAAATTACAGATGTCAAGGTTGCAGCTGTCATATTCAAGAATCCACACTAGAATGGTAGGACGAGTTTTTTGGCGGGAACGCGGAAAAGACATGTCGCCTCATTGTATTATTTTGTTAAAGTTGTGTTTTTATCAGTGATAATTAGTGAAAAATTGTGGTATTTCATTGATTATGAGCTGAATTACGTGCATAAGTGTGGGCAAGTGATATAATGTGACGTATCATGTCGTTCCGTGTTGTTACCAAAACTCCATAGACACCTCTAGAAAAGTCTCCACTGCTTTACTGAGTTATGACTTAGAATTAAAGTGATAGGACTTAATAAGAGCTACATATCGGATGACAGCTGTCAAGCTTAAATGTGGAATATCTCCATAACTATGTATTATAGACCATTGCTTTCTTCACTAAACTGATATGAGATCTACATTTCGGATGACAGCTGTCAAACTTAAAAGTGGATTATCTCCGTCACTGTCGATGCTAGACCATTGCTGTCTTGACAAAAGTGATAAAGCTCAAGGAGAGATATGATATCTTTCAGATGACAGCTATCAATATTAAGGAAATAATCAACTTTTAAGTTTGAGCTGTCACATCAAATGTAGATCTTTTTAAGCTCTATCACTTTTGTAAACACAGCAATGGTCTAGGGTCAATAGTTACACAGATTTTTCACTTTAAAGCTGTCATTTGAAATGTAGGTCTCGTTGAGTTCTATCACTTGTGTCACGTCAGCAATAGTCTAACTTTATTAGTTACGGAGATATTCCACTTTTAAGTTTGACAGCTGTCATCCGTAATGTAGGTCTCGTTGAGCTCTATCACTTGTATCAAGACAGCAATAGTCTAGCTTTAATAGTTATGGAGATATTCCACTTTTAAGTTTGACAGCTGTCATCCAAAATGTAGGTCTCGTTGAGCTCTATCACTTTTGTGAAGACAGCAATAGTCTAGCTTTAATAGTTACAAAGGTATTCCACTTTTTAGTTTGACAGCTGTCATCCGAAATTTAGATCTCGTTGAGTTCTATCACTTTTGTGAAGACAGCAATAGTCGAACTTCGATGGTTACGGAGATAATCCACTTTTAAGTTTGACAGGTGTCATTTAAAATATAGATCTAACTGCGCTCTGTCACTTTTGTGAAGTCAGCAGTAGTCTAACTTCGATAGTTACGGAGATAATTCACTTTTAAGCTTTGACAGCAGTCATTAGGACAATCTAATAGATCTCATTGAGTGTAATTACTGCTATTAAGACAGTAATGGTCTTGCTTAGATAGTTACGGAGATAATAATACTTCTTAGTTTGACAGCTGTTACTTTCACACCTGTCATGCCATTTTACTTGTATTAATTCTGTAATGACAGTTGTCAAATTTGACATGAAAAGTGAAATGAAATAAAAATTCAAAATTTCAGCTAATCAATAACACAAATAAAAACTAACCAAAATATCGATAGTTTTTTTTTGATATAATAAGAACATCGCTATTGTTTTTCGACTCAATATGGCGGACCAGGCACGCGCGACACGTCACGAAAAATATAGACACTATAGCGAAACTGTGCTGTATAATGTTGGTCTATTCTTATTACGTACATTTGAAAGAGACGCCTATATGATTATTATTTCGGTTTTTAAACTATTACATGTCAAAGTATCTAAATGTCATTACACCATCTCCTTCTGATTCCTTCCTCAATGGTGTCCGCCCCCGTCCGGTCCGTCACTTGCTTTGCAGTTTACTTCTCGCTGATATTATTTTTGTTTAGTAAAATTTTCATGGTTTTGTCCCTTATAATCAATATAACATCGTAGACTTTTAATGGTATGACATAAACGACCGAAATAATATGGGTTTACAATACATATTAGTGACATGAACGTGAAATCTTCCCTATATTGATTCATCAAGAGGTATGTTTACAGTTGATTTTTTTGCCTCTTAATTACGCATGTAATCAAAGAGTAAGCTTATTTACTACTTTCTGTTAATGTTTCCTCTAGTCGCAGTGTAATTAAAATGGGTTAATTTATTTTCAATAAGTTACTATTACTGAATGTTGATCACTACTGTGCGTTGAGGTCGTCCGTGGTTCAAAGGCGCTCATTTTTATTACACAAGTAAAATAAGTGCTTTACTACACTGTATTAAATTGATTTCAAGCTCCTGCATGATATTTAAGTTTATGACTGTTATGAATGTGATTAAAAGTTAGTAGGTAGGTACATAGTTAAAGTTGTTATAGCAATCATATTGTAAATATCTTTAGTTTTGCTCTGATAGAAATGAAAGGTCATTTTAATTCATTTAAATCACATCATACTGTCAACTGTTTAGCTTAAAAATACTCATGTATTTTAATATTTTTTTCTTAAACCCCAGTCTACTGAATTCTGCACCGCCTTTTTGTCTTGTGTAATGAAGTCTCTTTTATGGCATAATCTTTGTTGTCAAATGTCTGCCTTAACAGTAGAGTAGTTAATTATGCATGCTAGTGGGGTTTTAATGTTGTCATCAGAATTTTGTTAATGTATTGAATCAATATTTCTTTAGATGTTCGGTAAGCCAGTATATGGTCAGAATGCAAGCTAACCAGTCCTCATCGCTTCTTCGTCATAGAGGTTAGTAGTTTGTTTTGCTTTTAAAAAATAGTTTAAGCTATATACATGTAAAGTTTTGCACTTTAGGGATCAAATTTTATTGGATAAAAAAATGATATTTATAAAAACGTGGTGTTAATGTAAATGAATGAATGAATAAAAATGTACAGTTTTCAGATTTATTCCTATATGAGTAATCTGAGACAACGCTTGTCGCCAAATTTCATAGTTCTATATCAACGGGAAGAACCCTGTAGGATTTATTTCTGTGAGTGTTGAAATATGTGGTTTTTTACAACATAAACGGCTCTAACTTTTTTATACGATAACTGAGAAGTTTTTTCTTTTATATACAGTTTAAATTTCAAATCGATATCTTTACGCGTTCCCGAGATAAAGTCTTGACATACACACAGACGGACAGACGGACAAAGTGATCTTATAAGGGTTCCGTTTTTTCCATTTGAGGTACGGAACCCTAAAAAATTATAAATAATGCGCAAAAGACTATGCGTAGGTATAACACATTTTTTTTTGTACTCGCGTACTAAGCGTCGCATAACGTTCGCAAATAGAATCCTGTTTTGGTTAAATTTAAATTAATCATCCTTTAAGTTGTTATCATTATGCGACGTTTTTGTGGTGCGTAAAAATCTGCTGTGAGTAGAGCGCGGCCACGCTGTCTTAAACAAAGCAGATAAAACAAGTGTCCGTCACGCGAGTCACGTAACACCTATTATGTCGGGTTGCAAGGAATGCGTATGACGTCACTACGTGGGACTTATCTCAAGACGCGGCGCCAGGATTTGTCTCATCCTTGTACTCTCATTACAGTGAACAAATATAGAAAGATTTCTTTTAGAAATCTATTGTAGAGGCCCGGGGCCTCCACTATTGTGGTTTGTGGCCTGTGCTAGTGAGGCCCCGGGCATTGCCCTCGCCTAAATCCGACCCTGCTCACATCTACAACTTATATTTAGGGTGCTTGTACACGGAGCAAGTAGGAATAACTTGTGCGTACTGCTTGCGCAAGTAGCCCGTGTCTTTACTTGCTCCAGTTATTTGCACTATGTACAAGTACAAGCGAGTAACTTGAACAAGTAGCTTGCGCATATTACTTACTTGTGTGACTCTTTACTAGCTCCAGCTACTTGCTCCGTGTACAAGCACTCTTATTTCACGGTGTTGTGTGATCCGTTATTTAGTAGTTAATTTGTCTTACAAAAATAATTTCCGCTTTGAAGTATTTTGAAGCTTGTTCGCCATATTGCGGTAACGCTAATGTGACATTTGATCCGTAGTTCAAATGTCACTTTATGTAGTTTTTTGTGCGTTTTAATCTCTTTGTTTTATGGTATGACGGTATTCAGAGGGTCTCGTACTTGTGTGTCTTATCTTTGTATCTCTACCACTCATACTTATACCTAAGTACATACCTACAATATTTCTAAGTATTCAAATTAACTTGACAATTGGTACTTAGACTAAAACTAGAAGTCTGCATAATTTGGTCCATACTTGGTGATACGAAAATTAATCACTAACGTGATAGGAATATTACGACTTGCATTTCCTGTTAAATCAATCAATGCCGTAATTGGCTTAATGTGAGAACGGTCGCCTTACACGCGTGAATTGAATACTTAGCATAGCCAAAGTATTAACTAGAATCCTCAATTGCGTATAGGGTGTGAGAAAAAAGATGTGCTATACATACTTAGACAGCTATATATACGTTGTTATGATTTTATCATATTTAGACTCTAGATAATGGTAAAAACCTGCATAATACTAATAGAAATGATAGAAAATATGATAGTTTATAAATATGTTGATTTACTTAAGCATCTCATCAAAAATTAAACAGTCGTTTTTGGCGCGAAAAATTTGTCTGACTAGTCTAGGCCGTGCGTAATAGTCAGACAAAAAAAACGTAGGTACTTATACGCAAACAGAGACAAAATACTAATCGTGAGGCAACCTGCATCCGTCCATAGAAGCAATACGTTGGCGTATGAGAATCCATCAACCTATTGCACAGACAGACTAGCGTGGTGGATATGGTATTATTATGTAAGGCACGCAGTTCAATTTTCAGTTCGCAGAACGCATGATTTGGGACTTTAGGGATTCCCATAGGATGTGAAATACAATGATATCATCGAGTGTGTTATTATCTAATCTAACAACTGGCTTGGTATACAAGACATAGTTATTTTTGCTGTTTTTTATGGGCCTGTCGTGTTCCACTGCTGGGCAAAGGCCTCCCATCGAGCTTTCCAGTTTTGTCGAATTGTGCTGATTCCTACCAATTTGGATCAAATGTTCTATTCGTCATGCCATCTTGTAGGCGAAGACTTATTTATAGTGTCAAAAAATATCCAAATATATTCTTTACAGTGTCTTTTCTTCAACACTTGATACTTTCTACAATTAAGATTTAGATATTTTATTATCATTGTCATGATATTTTTTTGTGTCTATTAGCGTAGCTACGCTAGTATCTTCTGAATTATGGACATTTACGACTATGATCTAATTTTGTAAGCAAAGCGATGTCATCATTATTTGGTGGTTTATTTTATCGTGTCATTTGTTATTTTAAAACATTTGTGGCAGTTGGCAGGGCTCCTAGTCCAGAGATCGTGTAAAAGTAAACATCAAAAATTCTTCACTTGTTTAGTTGCTCTTAGCAACTATGTTGTGGTATTTAATCTCATTGCTTATTAGTAATTTGATCTACAATACTTTAATCGCCGTAAGATAACCGAGTTGTAATTAAAATAATCACATAATTTCAGAAAATCATGGTTTAGTTTAGTTCGTTTTTAGCCGGGTGCCTATACGAATTTGCTTTTTACTCTAGTTCTCATCATCATCTATCTCACGATCAGTTGAAAGCCGAAGAGAGAGAGAGAGAGAGAGAGAGAGAGAGAGAGAATATATGTGGCTTGGCCATATCGTTACTACAGGAACTATTTGTACAGAGAAGTATTGGGCAGTGAATTAATTTTTACGTTACGTCCATGCGAAAGTCGCGAAACTGCCAAGCCGCATATATTGACTAAGGTGTAGAGTTTGTAAAGTAAGAGATTGTAGAGTTAGAAGCGTGGCTCGACATCTGATAACTTTTTGATATTGCGAACTGTAGTCTTGGCCCCGTTTTATATGAAATTATAAGCTTATAGATTTATTTTGCCAATAGGTATGTATTTCTGTAGACCAGGGCTGTCCAAACAACGGCCCGCTGGCCGCATGCGGCCCACGGCTGGTTTTCATGCGGCCCGCGACTCACTTTTTAATCAGAAAACAGTTTTGGACATAAATAGTTTCGTTAATAGAATTTTTTGTCAAATCGTATATCAGTATTTGCTGACAGGATATTTAACTGAAACAAAATCTAAATATTTTCATCCAGCTTTTTTGTAAAAATTGGCCCTCGAAGGTGTGTAGCTTGGACAGCCCTGCTGTAGACAGCTGAATTCATATCGATTAGGTCATACTTTCAGTTTCTCGTGACTACGGAATGACAATTATTCGTACATAGACATACTCGTGGGAAACAAACATAAGTGTGCCGTAGAATAGACGATAGTACTCCGGTAGTACCCACCTGATTATTTATTAAGCTTGGTCATCTATTAACGATAGAAACATGATAAAATCGATATTCTAATCTAATTACCGGCGATTAGATTTTAGGTACATAATATATTGGTTTCTATCATCAATTTTAAAGCAGAAAAAATGCCAAGTCGATAGTTTCTATAGAGAATGTTATCATCTTATCTAGTCTTAGGAAAATATTATTTGATAGTCATCAAATTAATGCACTCGAGTCGTACTAATAACGCTTCGAGCATATATCTACAGAGCCACAGTTTAACTTGGGGAAGTGAAATTATTAAAAAAATGACCGAGCGCCGTCATACATACCGGCTTAGATATTAAACATTACATAACATAATTAACTTACATCAAATAATCCACAATAACCCGTTTTCTTGAATCTCGACCTTATGTCACTTAATTAGTGCTTGTAACCGAGCACTTTGGCGTCGCGCGGCGTTGTAGTCGGTTTGCTATCGCTTTACGACTAACTAAAACCCCTGCCCACTACGTAGCTTGGGCAGAGTTTTTGGCTCGGACACTTTTTTTGCACGATTGTGACTCTAGATATTTGCTCTAAGTAATAACGTCACAATAACGTCCAAATCGTTCTCAAATGCGAAATAATTGTGACAGTGCGTTAAGAATCTTAAATTGACAGGAGCAGGACAGGCGCCTCTTTTTAACCAACTTCCTAAAAGGTGGAGGTTCTATGTTCGTCTGTATGTTTTTTTTGTGTATGTTCATCGATATTCTTTTAATCACTTTCGCTTCTTCTTAGCTTTCAAAGTTAAGAGAGCATAAAAGTTGAAAACCGTCACAATAAACATTTCTAAAAAAAAATATAGTAATGAAAGTATCCAATAGATGGCGACAATAGTTTGAAATCGTCGTTCCTTTGACTATGGAAATCGTACTGTCATTGCCAAGATGTCTTCTTCTTCTTTTTTATGTTTTGGCGTCGCATTGTTGTGCATTTGCCAGTGTAAAGTATTAAGTTTGAATAATTTTTGATAATAGGCTCGATTATGGTTGCACCACTTAAAAGTTCTAAAATTTTAGTGACTGTTTAAATTTAAGTTAATTAGTGAGAAACTGCTATTATGAAAACACCACCTAGTTAAAAATTGAACGATGGCTAACTCTGTTTAGTTCACCTAAAGGAAGTTCATAGATAAAAAAATGTACTTAAAAATAATGGAAACACACCATCAAGCGACCGGTTTGACGATGATTTTGTTCATTTTTTTGATGTTATCTGTGGCTACGTCGATTTAAAAAGAAAGAAAGAGGTAGTCAGTGTTGCAAGTTAATTACCACTTCCACAAATGTATTATTGCTTAAACAATTTTTATAATAGTATTTATTAGGGCTCTATTTTTAACTTCGAACGTATTAATCGTAGGTATACGGAACTTACACAGATTTTATGAAGAATCCGTAAAGTTAATTCTTCCTCCGTACAAGCCCCCTACCCTACACGTCCGAGTCGTACGAAAGTATAATTTTCGAGTTTCGTACACTTGTATGAAAACGGCTAGGACGTATACGCAATTTTACGGATTCTCCATACAATATGGTCAAAATTCCGTATACGTGCGAAGCGTTCTCAACTCAAAAATCATACCCCAGGGGCATCGTTTTTGACTTTCGTATTGGCTTACCATTTTGGCTTACGAAACTTGTATGGAGAAGGCAATGACGTAAACGTAACTTTACAGATTTTTTATACGATCAGCTGTTGAAGTTTCGTATACGTACAAGCCGTTCAAAGAACAGATATAGAGTCTCAGGGACATTATTTTTGACGTAAGTATTTATGAAACTTGTATGGAGAAGGCTAGGTCATAATACCTACGCAATATTGCGGATTTTTCATACTATCTGTCAAAGTTAATCCTTATACGTTTGAAAATCAGAAATAGAGCCACTGAAAGCGTTCAGCGTAAGCGCCCAAATGCGGCGCAAATGGTTTTTTTAGTAGAACAACCATCCGTCAATAGGATTTTAGCTCTGGGTAACTTAATGTTGTTGTTAATCAAAAACGTATGAAATGCGTAATTTCAAAAAATATTCATTTCCGCGATATAAAACTTTACGAAGATCGTTTGTATAACGTATTTCATCACATTCAAAACAAAACAACAACGTAAAATACCGGTACAAAAGTAAAGCCGTGTCTTTTTTTTAATTCATATTGTGGCAACACTCGCACTATTATTTTACAAAACAATGGTTTTGTTTTATTTAATATTTCGTTTTGCTACTCAGCTTACGGTAAATAATAGACCTGCCAGCGTAAAACATGAATAAAGAGGAGCTCAAGGCTTTATCACACATATTGCTGTGGCGGACAAGGAATATATTTATACGAATTAATCGTAATCGATCGTGACAAGACAAGAATGCAGAGCCGTGTACTATACACGGCTTTTTGAGCAGTTTCTAAGCGAAACAGGCTGTAAATAGGCAGCTATTCGCTTATTATTTATGGAAAATTCAGACTCCTATACAACAACAAGTACTCGGACAAACCATGAGAAGGCGAACTCCCTGAATATGTGAAATTGCAGAATATGTGTTAAAACTTCAGACAACCTAACCCTCAGCTATTATGCAGCAGCTGTTATGTGAGATTGTCAGGATTGGGTTTTTCCCAGCTCCTAGCTAACTTCACAGCAGCTAAGAAGTTTGATTTAGCCTAAAAAAGTCCTTAATTATTGTATAAATAGACCGAGTCATAAACTAGGTAGCTGTTATGTTCGGCTGGTACACTTATCCCTACCAAGCTATGTTAGAGTTATGGATAACCTAAATCCTCACACAGATGCTATGTGAGCTTCAGGATTGGGAGCCTGTAGTTAACATCACATGTGCCAAGTTTTGTGATTCAACATAATTATATGATGCTATACTTTACATTTTATTATTAATAGTAAATAAGTGGTTGTTTTGTTACATTCTACTAATTGATATAAATATATTATAATATAATATTGTAACCTGACTTGTAAATAAGACACAAAATAAATGAATTTGAATATTATCGAAGAAAACATTTTATAATTTACGTGGCCTTCTTGTGATATCTAGTATTAAGATAGGTTCTTAAATCTCTTACTCGACTGTTATTTGTTAAGCTTACTAAAAATACTCAAATATCTTTGTACCTGAATATTAAAATAACTACCTTTGTCAAGTGATAGGTAAAATAAAGCTGATGGGTAATTGAATGACTTTATTTTTGTATTGAATTAAATCTTTTCTTATTTCTTTCTGTTGTTTTGCTCTGCCCTGCCAAGAAAAAATGCAAACCACAATATAATCAATAGTCTATCATATATTTCACCTCGGTTGTAATATGTATCATACATGCACTTGGTGGCAATTTGATATCAACTAGGTAATTTAGCCGATATAACAATCTCATTATGGCTCTTGGTTGAAGTCATGACACGATGATCGAATTAGGGTGATGATTACATAATATTTGGGGCCAACTATTTCCAAGTCTTGTTAGTCATCAAAGGTATCTGAAAATTAAATTAATAGATCAAAATATACATTTCATAGATATAGATATTTTTGCTTTGTCTGAAACTAGATTTAAAAAAGCTGTGAGAGGTAGCTTTACTAAAATAAAATACTTGGTTTATATTTGTTTAAATATGGTATAATTACTTTCAAAATTGTTACTGAAATATATTTATGTATGTACTTAGAAAACCACGCCAGCAAAGACACTTGCTATTTAGTAAATGGTGGATAATGTAGTTGGTGGCACATTTATTAATGTATTTGGTTAATTGTTTTCTTGTAATGTAAATTGTGCTATTGTTTGTTATCCCAAATAAATAAAATATAATAATATTATTGACATAATTATTTGAAACATAGAGTGTACAACCAAAATGTACAAAACCTTGATAGGGTTCTCTATATGTAGAACAAACAAGTTACTAGAACATGGGTACCGAATAAAAACTTATAAAATGCAAGCAATAAATAATGATCATAATACAGTTATTACCCTAGTGCAATATTTCACTATTCTCACTGATAAAGGCTGAACGAAACTTCTTAGCGGCTGTGGATTTAGCTGAAAGCTATGTGAAACCCAATCCTCATGCTGCTTTTAGGCTGACCGAGGTCAGGATTGGGTTTTGGGCTTCTTGTAGTATATTTCACAGCAGCCAAGAAGTTCTAGGGTCCTAGGTATGTTTTAGCCAATAGGGTTTTTAGTTTGTCTAAAGCACATTTCTACTGTCATAGGCAAGTCCACAGAAAAAATATTATTGACATAGGCCTCCCCTAGAGATATCCAATAATACTAGATGGAAGTGGCTTACATCTAGTACAATCATGCGATCTTGACATCATCTGTCCACTTTGACATCCTACTCTGTACTAATGCTCTTGCCGAATTGTGATGTTCATTTGAGAACTTCTTGACTCCGTCAGTTGCCCAACTATAGGCCCTGCCCACAGCTAATTCAACTTGTCAATCCACGGAGCTATAGTAATTACTTTGGTTCGCAGATCCTCATTTCTAATTGGATTTCATGGATAGCTTATTATAATTAAATAACTACTACCTATTAATACATTCCATCCATCCATCAGCCATTATAACGTCCACTGCTGGACATAAGTCTCCCCTATGGATCTCCAATATTTGATTATTAAATCGTATAGACAGAAATGTAACTAGGTCAGTACCTATATTACCTTTGCTTGCCACAAATGTCAGTCCTTTCTTTGTTTCAACAAAAATGTGGTCGGTAAGATGCGGTGGATTAATTTGACTCGTCAAGTCCAGCATCATTCTAGTTTGTGCTGAAAATAATTATAAGACAGTTTCAACATTTTTTGTGATCGCGACTCACATAAAATCTAACTAATCAATATTTATAGGAACACCATCAGCTATGTTAAATGTAACTAAGTACATTTAATTGGAGAAAAACGCAGCATTTCTTCTTTATAACTTACTTTTGAGCTTAATTATTTTTAAACACCATCTAATTCGGTACTGGTTAAAAACATAACCTCAATTCATTAAAAATCCTAAAGATGACGTATGACAGCTCTAATATTGTGCTACCATAATACCAAAATCGCCTAATTTTCTAAATGTAGTTAGATTTAGTTGGTTTTCGTTCATTCGATTTAAAATTTGATTTTGACAGTTCTAATTTGGTCTCCCCATAATAGCTTTAGGATTTTTAGAAAATTAGAGGGTTTTAAGTCGGTTAGCTAGTTAGATGGTGACACCATAATCGAGCCTAATATGTTATTAAAATAGTCCAATAAAGTTGCGGTCAAGTCCAAACGTAGTCCCAAGTCATGCCTCAGTAAAGCATCGGAGACTTTACTATAGGCTTCTCTCTCTCACCCTATTCCAGTTGACAATGACAGATCAATTTATATGACTATTACGCCATCTAGTAAGTTTGGTGAAACTTTTTTTTTTTCGGAAATCGCCTCATTCGCTTCGCTCTTATAATCCTAATTTCCTTATTCTGTTGTCTAGGATGATCTATAATCTATCCCTCAGAGCAAATAATATTTGGTCCGAGAGTCTATCCATTGTATCCATCATGATTTTCTTTATTTAGGTACATTACTTATTAACGGTATCAATTCTAGGTATCATATTAGTTTCCTTTTTTGCTCTTACCTGTTTTATGTACAAGGATTTATTTCGATTGTTTTGCTTTGTTACGGAGAATCCTATGGATTGCCTTTTGATGAAAATCAAATATTTGCTTTGACTCACAAATGCATTTTGTACTCGTACCTACTACATAGTTCGCCTTGCCCGCTGCTTGAATTTGCATGTAATCGTTATCCTTTATCTTTGCCAAGAATCAACCAATGTTTTGATGATTTATTTATGAGTACTCGTATGTGTCTCTTTTTGAACGACGAAACGGAGGAGGTACTCAATTCGACGCGTAAATATATATTTTTTACGTATAACCGCATAACTTTTTTCATTGTAGTCCGATTTCTATAATTCTTTTTTATTGGTAAGAGTCCCATTCAAATTTCATCGAAATCGGCTGAACCATTTTTGATAAATCAACAATAATGTGAATAATGCTACATTGATCCGTGCGTAATATTCGCGAATTCTGAACACGGCAGAAGTCGGTCATGCCATTTTTTGAAAAAAAATAATTATGTGCTTCCGTATGTACTGTATGCTGAGTGTGAGTTTTGTCGTTAACATAATGCGCTCTTCGGCGAGCGCGTAAGCATGTAATTTGTATGACGAAATGTACAGCGCCACTAGCGGCGCGTTTTTGAAACACAACAAGTTCATACAAATTACATGCTTACGCGCTCGCCGAAGAGCGCGTCATGTTTACGACAAAACTCACACTCAGCATACTGATGACTATGTGCCTGGTTAGTACTTATTGGTTATGTACCAACCGCTCCTAGTACAGTAGCGCTCATAGCTTAGTCTGACTAGGTGTTCGTTAGAGATCGAAGGTAAGCAACGTTCAGCATGGTCAGCCTTTAGATAGGTGACCGCGAGTGGCATTTGCAACTGAGCGCTACTATGGCTCGGATGACAAGTTAAATTGTAGGTCCATTTTGTTTTAACCGTTTAGCCATGTCAGAGGCCTTTAGGCGGCAAAAACTGTCACCAAGGCTAGCCACCCGACCTATACGAACTTACTTACTGGTTATATAGATACTGATTTATTGTGCCTATATCTAAGTAGTGAAGTCCAGTGATGCCCTAGTAGGAGATCGTTTGCTTTACCATGAGGTCGTGGCTTAAAGCATGCTTTAGTATTTCAGTAAACAAATAAAAATAGCTCTACTTGTCTTTACACTTAAAACTCATTGCGCTCTTGCTCTCTCTCTCTGTTATTACTCTGTGGCGATCACCTAAAATATTATGCTCCTCGACAATTTACCTATTATATACAGCCACGGCAGCGCTGAGTTTTAAACGCCACCTGCGGTCACCCATCCGAACCTGAGCGTGCCGAACGTTGCATAATTTGTTTTATCGCTAAGAAACACTATTTGAATTGCCTAAACAACTCCAGTGGCTGAAAATAAAGGAATGTGACGCATCACCCAAAATACAAGAAAAACCATTTCGTTTTTTAAACAGGCGTAAAAGTTGGCGCAATCTGCTCAAAATAGTTAACGGTCATCGCCATAATGTCAAAAATAAAGACGCATCAAGCACCAAGGTTATCAATTCTTTTCAAAGTATAATTTTCCGTCGCTCTTCGCTACTGTACTTTTTTACTAACACAAAAAGCCCGATTACAGAGGCGCCAGCGTGTATTAAATAGCAGCGTAAAAAGCGTTCTCTCTATCGAATGCCTAAAGTGAAAAAGGAACAGAACTATGCTATTTAGCTAATATAGTTACGCTGGCGCGCGTAAAAAGCGTTCTCTCTATCGAATGCCTAAAGTGAAAAAGAAACAGAACTATGCTATCTATAGCTAATATAGTTACGCTGGCGCCTCTGTAATCGGGCTTAAAAACGTTGTAACAAGGTATGTTGTATGGCATTTTAATTCCTGCGTCACCTATTTAAAGATTGGTGTATAAATGTTGACATGGGTATACACCTGTTAGGTAATACTATTGTAAATACATTTTATATTCCACTGCTGGACACAGGCGTACCTACTAAAGGGGACTGGACCATATCCTCCACGCTGGCATATCAAAAATCGCCGACTATAACATTCTAAAAATATATACCAGTGCAACAGTTTCGTCAACATTCTAGAAATGCCATCTGTAGAGGAGATGCAACACAAACTAACATACGGATAGCTGAAAGAAAATTTTGCCACCTGACGCGTAGACGAATCGCTCGCTCGGTTATTTATTTTTGAAATTCGAATCTAGCGAGGTAGATACCGTAGATAAAAAAATACGGATTGCACTCCAGGAGTGCCAGCAGAAGTGAAAACTTGAACATATAAAGTACAATCATTTGTGTGGTAAAATACAATATCACACACGCACACTCGCGCAAGCGCCCTGCGCCGTCTTACGAATTTTCGATCAGGTCACGTGTCCTGACACGACTTAAACATTCTTTACTCATCCCAAAAAGTGCACAACGCCGCTAAATAAGTTTTCACTTCAAAAACTAGCCTAAATCATATCTATGATTTTGCACAAATGGATGTCTAATTACTATAGTAAGTAAAGCACCATAAAAGCCAGGCTTCTGACATCGTCCTTCACAGTAACAAAATAGTAATGGAACTGTATTATAAAGGTATTTAGTATTCATTGATTTCTTGCATTATGTACACTAATCTTAATGGTACATACCCTGTTAGGGCGTTGCAAACATAGGTACTTAAAGGACTTATATCAAATAAAATGTATACTTAGATTAAACTTAAAAATACCACATAACCTTACACAATTATTCATCTAACCACATAATCAAGTGTATTGTCCATATCATTACTAGGTTTTAATCGTTTTGTTTTTGTCGTCAAAGTAGTCTTTCAAACTGTAGTAGCATATTTTGTGGAGCAGGAATTGTTTGAGTTTATTATAAAATATTTTTTCACTGGTTTCGTTTTTTAAATAATTGGGTAAGCAGTTATATATTTTGATGATCATATATTCCGGACCTTTTTTAATTATTTCAAGTTTTGGTTCGGGAGCTACAAGTTGGTTGTGTCTTCTGGCGTTTGTGTTGAAAGTGAATAAATTAGAGTGTTTTTCTGGTTTAAGATATTTATTTCCCATAAAAGAACACAAATGCATTCACTTACAATGAGAACTTAACATATTCTTAATGTCTAGGTACGAGTAGGTATAATAAGTATTTTTTGTTTAATAAAATGCGGTATGCAGCTTTCACGTCGTCGGATGTTTACTAGAATGCGAATGCATTTTTTTTGCATGATGAATAGGTCATTGGCGTCTGTACTATTACCCCACAATATGATGCCGTATTTTAACCACGCAAAAGCATAAGCGTAATAAGTATATAATCGATTAAAATACCACCTAGGCAAGGTAGGTAAGCTAGGTAGTATTTTAATGGTACAAAAATTATAAAACAAAAATAATATACAGTAATAAAGTTAAATTGTGCATCTAGGTTATTTTATCGTTTAGCCATGAGAGTGGTCATTAGACGGCTTAATACCAGGGGCCAGGGCTAGACACTCGACCCATACATATTTGCTAATGAGTTGCCATAGGGAAAATTTGGACATTCCCATTAATTATCTTGCTATTTACTCTGTGGCGATTTAGATTGGTAAAACGTCAATTCATAAAATTGATCACGAGACAAAGCGCAATTCAAACACATTAACACCAAAACCTACATTAATGGCTTGTGTATTTTTAGGAACCACTAATTGTCGATGTATTTATAAAACGTTCGAAATAACCTCTGGATAAACAATCTAGAAAGAAAAAAGCTAGGCACTGAAATATCTTCGCAGTTTTCGTTGAATTGCTAAGTACCTTCCCACTAGAGAACAATAAAATAATGCCGTAGGTGTAATGAATCGCTAATTTATATTGTATGTTTTACGAGTGGTTTTTACAAACCTACATCAAATCTCGATAACAACCTGCCTCTCAGAATTCGTTGAATCGGACGCCTAACGAATAACAACATAAAACCGCAGGAAAACTGTATACTCAAGTGGTTAGTAGCAGCAAGGGTAACTACACTGTTTCTCTTTGCTCTGTAGAGTCGCCGTCTTGCCTTGTTGTTATCAAATTATACGAGGCTGATTACGTATACCTACTTATTTGCATCCAATGTTACTTGTCAAGCCGGTTCTAGTTAGACTCGTCCCTCATTACGCCACGCATACACGATTAGTTTCGGAGACTAGACGCCAGACGTAGTTCTTAAAATATCATGTCATGTCGTGTTATGCTCATTAGGTCTAGAAATCATTTAAAGTTATTCATTTTGGAATTTAGAATTTCAAATTAAAATTATAAACTTTATAAATGTAGCTTAAAAACGTATGTATGTAAGTTACTCCGAATGCTTCGACTAGTATCCGAGACTTGCGAATTGTAATGAGAGTAAAAGTACCAGTCTAAGAGATTAAGCTATATCTTATAGTAACTCTATGAGTTTCTGAGGTGAGAACTTAATTTTTTTTTACTATATAATGTGGACTCTTTGTCTGGGTCTTTTTTCTCGTCCAAGTGCAACTTATACTTCTTCAATATCTGTACAGTAAACAAGTAATCTTGGTAAGCATATTGCCATTTAGACGCCTCTCTGCTTAACTTCTGGCTGGATGTGGTCAAACGCGTACCAATTTTCATTAAAAAAATACAGAGAAGCATTTCGTTTCTTTGTATTATTTCGCGTAGCCTTTGAAATCATTGCGCATAATATACCTATTATACTTAATATATTTTCTTTATTAAAAGCTAGGTTTAACTTAGCATATTATTCGATCTAAATGGAAAGAGGCTATTTTATAAGTATATATTTATACTGGAACGAAGCTGGAACGAAACGAACGCCGCGTGTTTTAATTTTCATAAAAGTTCTGTTATGCAGAGAATGCCTAGATTATTTCTTGCATGGATAAATCATGCACTTACTCATATGGTGTCTGTTTCATATTATGTAAATACTATGTATGTAATTACCAATTACATCACAGTAGCATCCTCCTGCGTCAATCGTCCAGTGTCCTGCATTTTCCGGGATAAAAATATTATTTCATAAGAAACTAAGTCAACATATAAAATTGTCCTCATTACTCAACACTGACTGTACAAAATAATATACTGTAATTTTTAAATCTATATTCAGCCATATTCTGAAATATGCGTTAGTAATAATTCATCATCGTCTTTTCCACTAAATGAGACTTTTCCATTTCACTCTGTCATACGTCATCTCAACATTTACCTACGCAGTAATTCATAGAGCGAAGATGTATCCCAACCCAATACATTTCCATTTTGATTGAAAAATTATACATATATCTAAAAACCTGTAATAGGCACGATGACTGGGTAAAAATTTCATTAATATATTTAGTCCCTGAGTTATATTCTCAAAAAACCTTGGACACGTATTTTTTGTTTTGTCAATAAAACAAATAATGGCAAATACAAACCACAGAATAGGCCCTATCCTTATACAAACCTTGTAAAAGTTTTGGAGTGGGGTTCGTGACGTCACGTCTGTAACGAAAGTCTATAGGTACATTTGTATGACACTCAATCTCAAATATCTTCATCAATTTTTGTTTATTTGACGATTTGAAAATATATGTGTAAAATAATATTTTTTAATAACCTATCTGACGGACTAATTATATGTTTTTAGTCATCATTCCTATTGCAATCAAAGACAAATGAACCGACTCTAAGCGATTCGATCTGTCGAAATAACTCTAGATAGAATAATTTTGTTTACTTATAAATAATCTATTGAAACATTTAATTGGGCTGCAGTGATACAATACATAGACTTGAAATACATTGTCTTCTCGGGTAATCGGATGAAAAAATGTTTTTGTATGTCGTGTTCTCCGCTTAATTCTGAATCGTGTTGGATGCCGGCGCGACCTCCACGAGGCAGTGCGTTTCGCGCCACTGCCTCCGCCGCACTGGTTTTACAATCGGTTTCTCCTCTATCAGTGTTGAATTGTTGATTTCACATCACCATCCACGCTTTCTATCGGATTACATTCCTTGTATTCTTTGGTATGTATTCTAGTCATATATCACGTCAGTTTTAATCATCGTTCCTACCTCTCTTTGTTTGTTTTGGATGTTGTTAGCTCTCAGTTGTTGTCGCTGCAGGTGGACGTCCTTGCCTTGGTAGCGAAAGTGTGTTTTATTATTTTGTTACGTTGCTATTTAGTGACAGTGTACCATCGACTTGGCATTTTTTTCTTACATTCCATATTGATGCAGTGTAGTGAGTTTTTAACAGAATTCCAAAACAAAGGAGATTATAATTATATTCGTCTGTATGTATTTTTTTGTGTATGTTTATCAATAATTTCCTCGATTTAAAAAACATTTTTTTTAATTCGAATGTATATACTTTCGAGGTGTTCCCTTTAAATTTTTATCGAAATCGGCTGAGCCGTTTTTGAAAAATCAACAATAATGTAAAAATTTTATATCTACTTGAGCAAACTATTCAAATTTTGTACACGAATGAAGTCGGTTGTGCCGTTTTATGCTAAAAATAATTATACTATACGGTACGATACTGCATATTATATGGTACCTGCTTGTAAATAGTACCTATATTTGGTAGTAGGCCAGTATAATTATATCTATGCTGTTGAAAAGTTAAGATGAAATGAAATGAAATGAAATTGTTTATTCACCAGACAATGTCCTGTCATATTTTTATTTTAAATTAAAATTACAATTTAAATACTAAAATGTCAACAAAAAGAATAAAATTACAATATAAATACTAAAATGTCAACAAATCTAAATAACGGGAGCGTGGTACGCTCTCCACGTTCGATGCAGAAGACTGGAGTCCCACTCTCTCGCCGCCGCGCGCCTAGACCAGGGAGTTGGAGGAGCGGTACAGCGCCGCGATGAGTTATTTTTATTTTTGCAAGTTAATTAAAATTGTATTTACAGTGAAGCAAACATTGATCTTATCAAATTCAATGCCACCTGGCTCGCTTGGTCTGATAACGATGTCATCTTACTTTCAACGAGTTATTTTCTCTGTAAAATATCATTTAACCAGACTGTTTACTTTAAGTATTATATCGGATATTTTTAAAACGTTCTCGTATATTAATAGTATAACAATAGCATAGCTTCAGTATCTCATTTCTCAATTTGTAAGCGGTATTCATTTTCGCTGTTCATAGAAGGCGCATTCATATTCTTTGTAATTATGTACAACATTCCAATTCACAATGTCGATTTTCTGTTCTATGAGTCATTAAGATGACTTTTAGGGGAAAACAGGGGAAAACCGATTGCAGTGTCTGCGGTTTGCCTGTCTGTCAGTTGAAATGACGTTGGTCACAGGCTTTTTTGACCGACGAACCACCGGAGAAGGTATACAATACGACGCTTTTTTTATGTTTAACCTAACTTATTCATTTTTATTATTTTACATAAGTACGCATAACTTTTTTCATAGTGGACCGATTTCAATAATTCTTTTTTTATTGAAAAGAGTATACTTCGAAATTGGTCCTATTTAAATTTTATCGAAATCGGCTAAGCCATTTTTGATAAATCAACAATAATGTGAAAAATGCTACATCGATCCGTGGGAAATATTCGCGAATTCTGTACACGGGTGAAGTCGGTCATGCTAATTTTTGCAAAAAATAATCTTGTTGTCTCTATAAAAGTGAAACTGTTTAGAAAAAAGTACTTAAAACCGTTTATTGTAGTCAAAGACATTGTGAAATATTGTGAAACCGTTAGCTATTGATTAATTCACCACTGAAGCAAAAATATTAGATTAACAGCTGTAGAAGTTTTCGGCTTAGACCACGAGTATAATTATTTTCATAAGCTTTTATTTAACTTAGAATGGATGTAAGCCTACCTATATACCTATATGTATGTATGTTCAGGTAGAATTTCGCAAGTTAAATTTGACCAACTTTACTTCCCGGTTTCCGATTGAGCTGAAATTTTGCGTGCATATGTATATCGCGTGACAATGCAATAGTATGGTACCATGGAGCTGATCTGATGATGGAATCGGAAGGTGGCCATAGGAACTCCTGTACTAAACAATATAGACCCGTCGTGTTTAGGCTCGTTTTACTTGTCTTGGTCAGCACTCTGCTACTACATGATATACCGGATCTCAAAGCTTGTATTTTAAAAAAATATATTTTTATAATAATTTATTATTTGTAGCATAAAAATAACCTCGTTAGGATTACTATAAGATAATTTGTATAAACCGTTTTTCACCACAATTGCAATGTATAGTTCGAAAACGAAACATTTCTAACATAAAATCTCTCAAAACATTAAAAATGTTCTGTTATCGCACAACGATATTCCCTGTAGGTACATGAGACCGACTCGCCCTTGCCAATTTTAATTATAAAAATAATTGCGATGAGTCCTACATTCTGCTAGGACGAATAGAAACTTCCAGTAACTTATTTATACAAAGCATATTCTAGTAATATTTGTTATAAATAGAATACAAATAGCTGTATACTTTTTAAAATCAAATCATCTGTTTTGGAGACAAACATGTATAGGCCGCGCCACACAAGTTGGCGGATGGGAAGTTAGCTACAAACTGCGCAATACCCAATCCTGACTGAAATTCACATAAAGCCGCACGTTGTTTGGCTATTGCGCAGCTTGTAGCTAATTTCACATCGGCCAACTAGCGTGGCGCGACCTATACAGCTCTCCAGCCCCAGGTATAGTTGTTGCAAACCACGAGCGCACCGCGTCTTTTTCATGTAGTATTCGTGTATATCCGTATTGCGTTACGGTGTGTGCCTGGCAGGCGATTAGTACTCGTACGTAGTACACACATGACATGCATATGTGTAAGTAAATTCGTATATTATATTCGTTCGGCTGGGTGGCTAGCCCTGGTGTCAGTTTTGAAGCCGCCTAAAGGCCCCTGATATGATTGATAGATTTAAACTACCGGGGTCTACGATTTGTCATCCGAGCCACGGTAGTGCTCAGTTGTAAATACCAGCGCGGTCACCTATCCGAAGACTGACTGTGCCGAACGTTGTTTGACTTCGATGATCGCTGACTAACAAGTCACTACGCTATAACCGCTATTACTGCTACAAGTGTGTTTACCTAAAGAATGCGCTCATGGTCTGTAAAAAATATACCGTAGAATACAACAGTTTTTATTGCTTGGATTCACAGAAACAACAGAACATTATCTTCCTTGTGAAAAAGCACTAACATTTACATTGTAATGATCTCGCGTGACATTTCTAAATGCAAATTATGTACGTCTTATTATGAGTCATTGTCCATTCGTCTCTTTATTTATGCCTTCGTTGTGTTATCACGCATATCTGCAATTAGGTATGGCCGTGTGTTATAGCTCATTTGGTATAAGTAATTTGTTCCGCGAGATATATTTAAAAACAATACGATCATTACGGCATGGACTTTTTGTGTTTATGCAAAGTAGATGTACTTCTCTGTTTTCAAACGACTTCCATCAAGAACTATAATTTCAATTCGTTGGATATTTTGTGTGTGTTATATTTTATCCGCTGCTAGGGAATGAAATAGAGATATAGTCGTAAAGCTTCTAACCCTCTGTTTGTTTCTGTTTCTAATAAAGGTAGAGAGTATTCACGAAAGGGTTCCCTATAATTAACTGGTTTATTAATGTTTTTACCATCGACAATACTATTCTGGTATTTTTCAGGCATTCATAGGGTTCCCTTTTACCGGGTGTTTAAAGTTTAATGTAGTTTTTTTATTTTGTCAATTTATGGGAAATCAATAGGAATTTCCCTAGAACAGAAAACACGAAGCCGTAATAATATAGAGAGCCGACCTAGACTAATTAATTAGTAATCTAGAAATGCTGTCCGCCGCCATTTATTCCGCATTTTATTGTGTCCATTTTACTTCCACAAATTATGAGTTAACCTTCACCTGAATGAACTTTCGGAAAACCTGGCTGATGCCTTTTATAACTCCCGATAAAATGAGAAGTTCAAGTGTATCGTGTGTTTCTGTCTCTGTCATTTTTGACCGACGAACCGGAGGAGATACTCAATTCGACGCGTATATGTTTTTTTATGTATAACTTTTTTCATAGTAGTCCGATTTCAATTATTTTTTTATTGGAAAGAGTATACATAGAAATTGTTCCCATTTAAATTTTATCAAAATCGGCTGAGCCATTTTTGATAAATCAACAATAATGTGGAAAATGCTAGAGTAAAGTCGGTCATGATGTTTTGTGCAAAAAATAATCTTGTATGCTCCCGATCTAATAAATTTTATTTAGTTTTTCAGTTTGAGATCTCATTTGGTCGGGAATGTCGCGACGATTGCTGGCTATACAGCGTGTACTTACTTATCTTTAGATGACCGACATATTCTAAGATACCAATGTACTCACACGTCATTATGGCTAACCTTTGTTGTGGAGCTAACTCTAAAATCGCAAAAATTTTGCTGTTCTGTACAAAAAGATCATTTCTCTCGACAAAATGTTACAATATATAACGGGACTGAACTCACGTGTGGGGATAGTCGTAACGACTATAGTTTCGGTCGCATTCGGCGACCTTTCTCAAGTTGGCGAGTGCTAGCACGCGGAGCCGTCTCGCAATGCACTGATGTGCACTGATGTGCATTGCGAGACGGCTCCGCGTGCTAGCACTCGCCAACTTGAGAAAGGTCGCCGAATGCGTATAGTATAAAATGTGTGTAAAAACCACATTAATTTCCATAGTAAAATGTTACAAGTTACTTGGTTTTTTCGCGAATGCCGGCTTAGTTCCATGAAACATTATTATTGAAATTGATATCCGTCGTCCAGAGAATCATCAATTTTAATAACCATCATCATTTCGTGGCAAGGGTTAAGAAGTTTTTTTTTTGGTAATAATTAAATTTAATAATTATTATCGGTTGTTACATTTTTATTTACTTCAATTGAACCAACTAGCTTCATAGTAAGCGATGCTGTACATGACTGAAGTGAATCATCCTGCTTTAGATGATCCCTGTGCATCTTGACACGATAGCTACGAGTAAGTTAGCTAAAGGTTATAGCAGTCTGTGGTTAGATAAAACACGAGTATCAAGTAGACTGTGGTTAAAAAATACAATTTTAGATAAATGACACAGTAACGTAGAGCTGATACTGTTCTGCTTTAAATTTATCTACATCTTCAATCTATCAGGCGTAGGACGTCCACTGCTGGACATAGGCCTCCCCTATGGATTTCCAATAAGGCCGGTTGGAAGCGGCCTGCATTCAGCGCGTTCCTGCTATTTTTATTATATATCGTCAGTCCACCTAGTCGGTAGATGTCCTACGCTACGCTTGCTGGACCGTAGACTTTATTCGAGAACTTTACGGCCCCATCGGACATCCGTTATCTACATCTTAGTGGCAACATAATAAGCAATATTATACAGCACTACTTACTCTATAATCTGTATCGTAAATGACACTGTACTAAAATTACTCGTAAGCTGACTGTACCAACTGTGTCCGAGATAAAAACTAATTTGAAACTAAATATCAAATGAATTATCGCAGAACTGGTTTGGGCGGAAAATTCATATTTATTTTGCTTATTATGTATAGAAAGACTGACTATTTGTCGTGCAGGTGTAGCGTTAGAACTTGTGTCGCATCGAGTTCTTTTAATTGAATCAGTTTGTCCTTATTTTGTCATTTGCCATTCCTTATAAAGAACAATAGGTAGGATGTGGCTAATATGACCAAAGTTCGTTAAATAGTAAACTTTAGTTATGTGCATTATTTCAATTTAACCAGCCACGTGAATGAGTCAACTTAGGTACCGAGTTAGTAATTTTATTTAGCGTCATGTCATTGCTATACAGTTCTTCGTAAGTTACTCTCGTTCGCTGGCTATTTATTTTAAAAGTCATATTTTGCCTTCTATGACGTATTGAGTCCTATAGTAACTAATGTATATCTTATAATATAATCAAGTTTAGATCAAGATTTGTTATCACGCGACCGAGTGATACGCGAAACGTTTGGAGATATATTTCAGTTACGTTTGATATTTTGTAACAGATCAACGCTTCGACGACATGGGCGAAGGGGGTAAGTTTTCTGAATCCAATTTGAGAGGAACATTCATAAATAAAATGCATTTTTTTATTTACATTTTAGTAACACAGTTTTTAGTTTACAGTTAACCCTTAATTAGTCGCACGAAGAAAATCCCGTAATTACTCGCATGGGGTCTCTACATACCCCAAATATAAATGTTAATATGAAGTAGGAGAAATAAAATAATGATAAATATGTAATGAAATGTACTAAAATACTTTGGGACGCTTTGCCTGGGTCTGTCTTCCCGTTGAAGTACAACGTGAGTGTCTTCAAATCTCGAGTAAATAGGTATCTTCTAGGTAAGCGTGCTACACCCTAGACCGCACATCTGCTTAACATCAGGCAGTGTGTAGTCAAACGCGAACCTATTCGAAATAATAAAAATAAAAACTATTGTAAATAATGTTATAAAATTTTAACATACCTTTGCTTTTGAATAACTTAAAAATTAAAACAATTTCTGTTCTGGCTTAAATATTCTTAATTAGCGTAAGGGTGAGATAAATTTGAAAAACGATATGTTATTCAGGCTTATCACTAGATTTATCTGTTTGTATCCAAATTAGAAGGTCTTAAAATGTTACTTACAAATAAATTTTATTTTTTCTGGACTTTACTGAACAATTTGTAGGCGACAAAAAAAGTAACATAATTACTCGCATGGAGTCACCGCTTAAGAGTGCAGCGACGTATCCAGCCACTCCCGTGACTTAGTCACTACTGAAATACAAACTTTGACGAAGATTACGAAGCTACTGGGGGCACGGGGAAATTCGGGCAGTGGAAAGTCCTTCGTTTTAATAATGCGAAACTGCTTGGACCCCATGCGACTAATTAAGGGTTAAGTATGTTTTTTTTGTTGGCGCAGTGATTTGAAATTTGTCTTAGAGTCTGATACCAAAAGCCTCATTATGACTCCCTATCCTGAGTTAGTTCTTGGCAATATTCCACTCTGATTTCGAGCGGATCTTCAACCACTTTAGTCCTCCATCTGAAAGTAGACCGTTCGGCTTTCCGGCTTGCCTTTTTTCCTATTTATTTATTACTAGCATTTTCTCGTGACTTTGTTCGCGTTTTATTTTGATTTTTGTGCTATCCCATAGGAACCTTTTATTTGTTCGAGATAAAAAGTAGACACGCAAATCAAATCAATCCGTTACTCCGTTGCTGCGTGAAAGAGGAACAAACCAATAAACACACTCTCGGATTTGTAATATTATTAAGGAAGTAATTATTATTTATTTTGCTATTACGCACTAATATCTAGTATTATCTAGTAGATAAACCTATATTTTTTATTACAATAAAATCTATGACAGCCCTTCTAGGCTTAAAGTGCTGACGTAGTGTTATCTCGCCATCGTTTATTTGATATTGTAATTGATTTCAATTTTGTGTATCAATCAGGGGACAGACAAGAATTTTTTCTTCCGTTTTGTCCCCCGGGGGACAGACTGGAATAATTCTATAATGAATTACATGGGTCCTTGGTTACATCTTAAAATGGAATATTATACCTACCTAATTTTATAAAAGTCTATTGTTGTAGTCCAATTCTATCAGATAAAACTAAACATGCGATTGAATTCGTTTACGTTCAAGCGGCATAATCTAGAGATAATAATGTCCTAAGATCATTCATTTAAGTCTAGAATTTCTTCCTCGTGAATTACCTACATAATATACTAATACTAAATATGTATATTTTTAAATTCAACTTTACGTTTCTTATGTTATTTTCATTCTTATCGACTGCAAACGTTTATCTGCTAGCAAGATTCGGCACAATCTTCTTAAACAACAATCAACGTCTTTAGCGATGAGAATGTCCTAAAACCATTCATAAATCTGAAAGTTTCTTCCTTGTTGAGGTGTATACATACTGTATTTTAAAATCTACTTTACGTTTCTTATGTTATTTTCATTCTTATAGACTGCAGAATTTTATCTGCTATCAAGATTCGGCACAATCTTCTTAAACAACAATCAACATATTTCTTTAGCTATGAGAATGTCCTAAAACCATTCATAAATCTGAAAATTTCTTCCTTGTTGAGGTGTATATTGTATTTTAAGTTCTACTTTACGTTTCTTATGTTATTTTCATTCTTATCGACTGCAAACGTTTATCTGCTATCAAGATTCGGCACAATCTTCTTAAACAACAATCAACGTCTTTAGCGATGAGAATGTCCTAAACCCATTCATAAATCTGAAAGTTTCTTCCTTGTTGAGGTGTATACTGTATTTTAAAATCTACTTTACGTTTCTTATGTTATTTTCATTCTTATAGACTGCAGAAGTTTATCTGCTATCAAGATTCGGCACAATCTTCTTAAACAACAATCAACGTCTTTCTTTAGCGATGAGAATGTCCTAAAACCATTAAAAAATCGGAAAGTTTCTTCCTTGATGAGGTGTATACTGTATTTTAATATCTACTTTACGCTTCTTATGTTGTTTTTCATTCTTATCGACTGCAGACGTTTATCTGGTATCAAGATTTCGCGCTGTTGCAATAACCCGTCATCTTAATCTTCTTCAGGCTACTGATCTGGGCAATATCTACATCTTGGAGATAAGCTTCTTACATCATTGTCACTTGTTGACATACATGTACACCGGGCGTGTACATAGCAATATATTAGGCATCTGCTAAAACCAAGATGTGATAAAAGATATAAATCTTTTATATCATTGTTTAGGTAGGTACTATGGAACTACATTCTACTCATTTGCTCAAGATTAACATGTAAAAATTGTAACGTCAGTGTAAAAAGCAAAGACCACTATTAAACAAATCTTAATATATTATTAGGATTCTTTTTATTAGCAGATCCCGATGTGGATTAGAATTAAAACAAGCAAAAAACACATACCAGTCGTAATACATATTATATATGTAATTATATTCTGCTGTTGGATAAAAGCCTCCTTAAAAGATTTCTAAATAGAACCGTTTTATTTTTGAGGCTTTCATTGATTTAGTTTACCTTTAAAAATCAATGGCGGTTTGCATCTAGCGATCTTGTGCTATTGGGTATTAGGCATGATGACCGGGTGAAAAAAAATCGTTATTATATATCCGTGAGTTAGATTACCAAAAAACATTGAACACGTATTTTTTCTTTTGGTAATCAAACAACAAATGACAAAGATAAACCTTGTCAAAGTTTGGGGGTGGGCGTCGTGACGTCACCTCTTTTACAAAAGTCTATTCATTTGTATAGCACTTGTGACGTCACGCGGAACTTTGACGGACTATATCTACATCAATTCTTGTTTGATGAACAAAAGAAAAAATACGTGTCTAATATTTTTTCTATCTAACGGAGTACTTATATTTTTTTAGCCTATTGTAGTGTTTGCACCTAGAATAATTGTTGTTGTTGCATACTTCCAGGAGGATCAGGCGCAGGCGCGATGGCGGGCGGCGGCGGCACGACCGGCGCGCTGCTGTACGCGGTGGCCGCGGCCGTGCTCGGCATGCTGCAGTTCGGCTTCAATACCGGCGTCATCAACGCACCGCGCACCTTCATCGTCAACTTCATCACGGCCAACGACTTCTCCAACCCGGACCTGGTATTCTCCGTAATAGTGAGCATCTTCGCCGTGGGCGGAATGATCGGCTGCCCGCTCGCCAGCTGGATGGCCGAGTCTTACGGCCGCAAGAATGCTCTGCTCTTCAACGCTATCTTCGGAGTGTTGGGTGCCGTTCTCATGGGCTTCAGTGAATTAGCCGGCTCGGTGTGGATGCTCATCATTGGTAGGTTCTGCATCGGCATCAACTGTGGCTTCGCTACGACCGCCTCGCCTACGTACGTGTCAGAAGTAGCGCCGCTGAACCTGCGCGGCGCTTTCGGAACCGTGAACCAGCTGGCGGTCGCGTTCGGCCTCATCGGCGGACAGATCCTCGGCATCCAGTACATCCTCGGCAGCGACTCGGGCTGGCCGTGGCTGCTCGGGCTAGCCGTCATGCCGGCCGCCTTGCAATGCTTGATGCTGCCGTTCGTGCCCGAGTCACCCCGCTATTTACTGCTCGGTCTCCGCGACGAACAACAAGCGCGAGTAGCTCTTATCAAAATCCGCGGCACTACAGAAATCGAATTCGAAATCAACGCCATGCACGTCGAAGACCAAGCCGCGCAGCAAGAAGAAAAATTCACGATCAAGGACTTGTTCATGATAAAAGCGCTGCGTACGCCGCTCATTATCGGCGTGGTGATGCACATGTCGCAACAATGGGGAGGAATCAACGCGGTGCTCTACTATTCGACGAGTATCTTTCAGTCGGCTGGTTTGGATCTGCAGACGGCGCAGCTTGCGTCTATCGGCGTTGGTAGCATGCTGTTTATAATGGCGCTAGTCTCGATACCGCTCATGGACCGCCTGGGAAGGCGTACGCTGCAGCTCGTCGGGTTGGGGGGTATGGCCATTTCGTCCATACTCATGACGATCGCCTTATTCACGAATGAGAATAACCAGACGATGAGCGTCTTCGCCGTGATATTCACGCTGGTTTACGTCGGCTTCTTCGGCGTGGGGCCGAGCTCTATCCCGTGGATGATTCTCTCGGAGCTGTTCGGCCAGGGCGCGAGGAGCGCGGCCGTCAGCGTCGGCGCATTAGTCAACTGGTTTGCCAACTTTGTCGTCGGATTATCCTTCATCCCGATGTCGACCGCTCTCGGGAACTACGTGTTCCTTCCCTTCACGGCGCTCTTGGTACTGTTCTTCGTTTTCGTATACTTGAAACTCCCGGAAACTAAGAACAGGACGATCGAAGAGGTCACAGCTCTCTTTAAGAAATAATCCCAGTAATGTTTTAGTTGTAAGAGTGCTGTATTGCAATAAGTGAACACGACAGATTGTGATGGCCGGGTATCTAGTTATGATACTTTATGATGGGGTGACCTAGCGTTTGACTACAACGCCCCGGATGAGTAACTGATGTAGTTGGAATATGCTACATCTAAGTCTTAAAAGAGACCCAGGCTGTACTTACTAAGATATAATGAGGCAGTGATTACATCCCACTTTTTGGCAGTTCGTATTACCGAAGTTTTTAAAGTATTTGGCATAAAGTTAAAGGCGTCGTACGGAATTTTCAAATTAATAATGTAAGGATATAATGACTGCCTCGTTGACTTGCATTTTTGTTATGGTTATTAATATCTTCGTAATTATCTAGCACCTTTTTGCGCGATGAACTATGTCTAGATACCGACTATTACACAGGAGTATTTGTCTTTGTTGATTTTTTTAGATTTTGTAAAGCTATATGTGACATTTCGAGTCACCGTTGGTTTCGTTCTTATAGAAAGACTGAACACCTCGAGTACTAAACTTTCTACCTTATGATATTAAATTTGACAAAGTACTTATATCTAAATGAGTAGAAACATTTTAAATCGAGTTTAATATATTTTAGATGCAATTTTTATCAAGTTTTGTTTTATCTCTACTTATTAAGTGTAAGTTAATCATGTGCTGCTAATTTTACTGATGCTTAGTTTTATTTGCATTTAAATCGCAGACTATAGACAGAGAGGGCGACCGCGGTCACATTCATTTTTCTAATTCTTATAAATGACGGGTGACTGATCACTTTAAACGCTATGTCACACTTTCTTGTAGCAAAAATAAGTGCACTTACCCATGTATACAGTGTAGATAATATGTGTAGCTCTACTTTCTATTAACGATAAAATATGTAATAAAAGAAAAGGTGTAATGGGCCGAATACCCTATTCGGGGTGAGTCAGACCATAATTTTGAATTACATTTACTATAGTATAAACCCGGAATTCGAGAAAAAAAAAACAATTGTTTCACACATTTTGTCGACTCCGAGTTGCAATTTTCTATGGGATAGATAACGTTTTTTTTCTCGAGTTCGAGAGACCCAGAATTACCAAGTAAAAGTTGTCCATGATGATGATCTGTGGATCATCACCTTTCGTCTTAGTACGCTCTTTCTGAATAGTCCTGTAAATGTAATTAGATACGTAATAATACTCCTTTTTTAACCTATTTGTTTTACAAGGCAAGTATTACGTAGAACAAATACGAATACATTACATTAATTACAATTATCATTATCAAATGAATATGACTACTTTTTGATAAGTTTTATTAATTACAAGTTATCTGCCCTCTCCATCTTTACTCTGTGGATTTAAAGTTTAACTTCAGGTGATTTTTTGTGAAAATAAATGTGATACTAGTATAACTGTTTGTGTATACTAGTGTAACCACAGATAATGTAGTTTACTAGATTTTTAATATACTTTACACAGGTTATGTTTTACAAAGTGCAGGGATTGTAAGGAACAGCTGTATAGTATGAATTGTTCATAATGATTAATTACACCTCTTTAAACCCTTGAACTTTGAAAAGCAACACCTTGTATAGGCTGAATCATACAAGTTGGCGAATGCGAAGTTAGCCACAAGTTGCGCGAAACCAACCAACGCGCAGCTTTAAGGCTCCTTTACACACAGGCGGTACGAGCGGTATAGCAGACGGGCGGGCATCTGTATTGTACTGGTTATATAAGAAGGGCTCACACAGGTCCGGTCGCGGTACTGCCGTACCGCTCTTTACCGCTCGTACCGCTCGTACCGCCTGTGTTTGATGGAGCCTTTATGTGAGCTTCAGTCAGGATTAGCTATTGCGCAGCTTGTAGCTAACTTCACATCCGTCGACTTGTATGATTCGGCTTGTATTTAATGTATCTAAAGACCGGCACCCAAATGCAATGTTGCGGACCAAACATTCCTCGGGAAATCTTTCAGTTTTTCTATGATGTTTGTTTTAAATTGTTTCATTGTTATTTTTTATTTTTATTTACACTTTGGCCGCCTTAATAAATTAACACAGAGTTACTTTGGAGTTTAGTTAGTCCGTGTTTTAACTTTTATAAGTGAAATTAAAGCCTAAGAAAGGAAAGACAATTATTTTTCGTCCCGAATGGCATAACCGATTTTAATAGTTAAATTCGAATAGTTTACTCCATTCAATGTGTACAATGTTTAGATTATTGTTGATTAAACCACTCAACCGATTTCGACAAAATAGGACCACTTTTTATGATCTACCAAACAAAAAAATCAAAATCGGTTCATATTTGGCGGACTAATAGAGTAAAACCTTTGAGCAAATATCTATAGAGTCACAATCGTGCAAAAAAGTGTCGGAGCTAAAACTCTGCCCACGCTACGTAGTGGGCAGGCTTTTTCATTAGTCGTAAGGCGATTGCGAGCCGGCTACGACGCCTCGCGATGTGAAAGTGCTCGATTACAAGCACTAATTAGGTGACATAGAGTCGAGATTCGAAAAAACGGGTCATTGTGTTTTGTTTAATGTAAATATCTAAGTTGGTATGTATGACGGCGCTCGGATATTTTTTACTACTTTCACTTAGGGACTGTGATTCTAGATATTTGCTTGAAGAGTAAAACACACAAAAAAAACACACAGTCGAATTGAGAACCTTCTTTTTGAATTTGATTAAAAACACGGCGTAACTGCTCCTAAATAACTCTGTGTTCATCAATATGGCAGATTAAGTGTTAGCCCTAGAGTGCCTTAATTTTATTTTTTATTCCCGGTTGTTTTAGGACTAAAATGAAATTTAACACAACTATTGTGTAGATATTTATTTTGATTCACATCGCAAACTATGTTCTAGAAACATCACTAAAATTAATCTACTTGGTAACTGATTCATCATCACACAATGTTTAGATTTTTCTATTTACAAAAAATTATTATGTTTATAGTTGTTAAAGTAAACACAGGGTGCAGTTGTTCAATAAAACTGTATCAATAAATGAGGATATTACTTAGACGTATATTCTTACTTACCGTCCCACATACTTAGTGCCAACAAATTTAAATCAGTATTTGTGTAGAAAGTAGAAATTAAGGACTGTATATACAGTCCACCGTATTTTAGATGGCACATCGGAAAAAACTATTTCTATCTTGCCCCGAACGTGCTAATGCCGTGTCATTTAGTTTGTTGATTTTGTTGTATTTTTTTATCGTTTTTGAGCTTTTCTTACAACATTTTAACACGTGAATTTTATACTATATGTAATACAGGTCTAAGTCATTTATTTTCACATCAATAAAGTTTCAAACTTCAATCTTTTATACCTATACTCGCGCATGGTATCTAATATAGAAGTAAAATGTAGTAGGTAGTAATATTAACTTACTTGAATTCATAATTGCACATAAATACGCAAGTAATAAGTTACAGTTTGTTATGACTGGATCAACTTCTCTAATCTGTGATATTATAGAACTCTGCTATAGTCCTACCCCCTGGTCCACTTCATAAAAAAAACAGGTTTACGTATGCAATGCAGATAAATCTGAATTTAGGAAACCATTGATTTGCGGGATTAAAACATGAGAATAAAAGCACTGAACAAATGACCTGCTTAGAGACTATCGTATATTTCTGGATTTAACTAAATTGAACGAAATATAAAGTAAGTACAATTTATATTTCGTAATTAAATAAAAAATGAATTACACTTTATAAACTGTAGTTACTTCATATTTCGTTCAATTTAGTTCAATCCAGAAATATACGATGGTCTCTAAGCAGATAAAGTCCTCATAATTTAAAACTGTTATGACTAACAGCAGTCGATTCAAACTAGCATTGAAAGAAAACGCCAGTACTAGTTATTTCTCTAGCATTTGTTAGTAGGTATCTTAAATCACTAGAACGCAGATGGTTGTAGATCGTGCTTTGTTTGTTTGTAATGAGAACGGTATCGCCTGCGATTATATATCTGTCTAGATGGACAAAATATATAAACACAGAGGCGGACTAGTACACTGGGCCGCCATAGGCCAGTTAGTTCAGCCGCCCCCTCTTTTTCTCCCTTCTAGGATTCTAAGAATGTTATCAAGTCGTAGCAAGGAATTTTCGATGGTTACTAGGAAAGCCAGAAGTAAAGATTGAATACTAGCATAAACATATTGCGCGAGTGCAGCCAGCGGCCACAATCTTTATTTACGTTTTGACGAGTCCTACGTTTTAATCTGACTGTCTAAAAAGAGGAGTAAGGATTTTGGTAAAAATGTAGTTACATATGATGAAACGTAGGTATAGGTAAGTAGTATCAAGTATGCTTATACCTCTTCCTACACAGATTTAGCTGCTGCAATAATGCTTTCTCGGAGTTTCATTTGAAACTGTCAACGTATAAACCTCTCAAATACACTCATAACTTGAGGTATAAAAGAAACACAATTTTGAGCGAAGTTCATTGTTATCGATAACCGGGCATATCGTAAAATATCCTAAAACAAGAAGTTATGAACTTGGGGAATTACACAATGCAACTTCCAAAAAGTATATTTTTTTTGTATTAAAACTATTTCCGCACATGTGCATTCGGTGACCTGAATAATGTTTTGTCTACCGGGACGTAAACCCTATAATGTGTGGCATAAATGCCATTTTACGCTTTCTCTGTGTAGAATATAGGATTGTTCATTACCTCCCGCTGATTGGGACGGTTGAACCGATGGCATACTTTCGTAGGATCAGTGTAGGTACGGTACGTGTAGGAGAAAACTAATATTTAAAAACTGTTGTAATTTGTGAGAGCTGCGTTAGATATGATGTTTAAGTTATTCGATAACTGGCCGCCCCTAAAACCTAGCCGCTCTAGGCCTGGGCCTAGTCGGCCTTAAGGCAAATCCGGCTCTGTATAAACATCAATCACAAACGAAACGGCCCAGATTTCTGACATTGTGCGCGTACATATTGTCAAATTGTCAAAATTCCCAATCTTATGGTCCTTAAATAGCTAATATTTTTTTGGACCGTTTTGCTCAGCCAATACCTTATCTAGGCAGATACATAATCAAAGGATACTGCATTGAATCGAACAGTTTTCAAATTTAATACCCCTTCTCATTAGACAGACAAATCAAAAAATTACGATTTATAAACTAGTTCCTACCTAACAAACTTTTTTATTTTTATTTCGTATAGGTTTGCGTTTGACTACATGCTGCCTGATGCGGTCTAGGGTGTAGCACGCTTACCTAAGAAGGCAGCTAAAGTTCCAGAAATGTCTGAGTAAAAGGAAAGGTTTATTTTAGATATGAGATAATGGACTGGACTAGGTATTGGACTGCTCAAACTGAACTCTTTAATGGCGCTAAACTTTAACGAACACGAGGAATGAAAACAAGCATTTCAATTCATTAATTCTATATACAATGATTCATATGAAATGGGTCTTAAGGCTCGGTTCCATCGAAAAGCATGTTCGCCGAGTTTGTTTACATGTTTATAGAAAGTCCAATAGTAAGCGACTTTGAGTTGTAGATGTTTTGTGTCTTCATCGAGAGCTACATTTGGCTACAGTAGAACCAGACTAATCCAAGTGATATTTTTGTCAAAATAGCGAATTTGTTGCGAATAAATGTAATATTTTTTTTGTATTTACATAAGTAAAAAACAGTAAGAAAATGTTAGTCGAATCAGTCTGGTTTTACCATGGTTATTTGTGTGCGTCAAAGGTGTGCAACTCAGTCGGCCACAATTGGTAACTTGTGGAATCGCGCCTTCGTGGTATTAAAATGAAAACAGTGATTCAAAATAATATTTAGAAGTTTTTTGAATCACTGTTTAGTCAGTAATTGTTACTTTCATTTTGCGTTAAACTAAACTGACTTAATCAATATTAACAAATACTGCACAAATGCACATTAGCTGTTTCAAATAGTCTATTATTTCTTGATTACATGTAAGTAGTATAATCACTACTAAATACAATTTATTAGAACACTCATTATATTAACATTTAAATTAGCAGTTACACTACAACATTCCAGTAATCTACATAGTTGTTTATAGTAATGTGATTAATTAAGTAGCTCCTGATTTTCACATGACTGTGACATTCAAAATATTTTTTCAATTTATCAGATCTAATAAGACCCAGCCGGCCTAGGATGCACACCACGTACCTAATATTTCTTTCGACGTAAAGTATTAATATATCTGTCACTTTTTCTGGCGTATGTGAATTCACCAACCCGCACGAGGCCGTCGTGGTGGACCAATCACCTTTCTTGGGTAGGGTAGGTATCTACGTCTTGCAGTGTACTATTAAAAAGGGCAGTTGCAGTTGGCAGCTCTGCAACTTTAGGCTGTTTTTCTATCAGAGAAATAATATAATAATGATATAGGCTTCACGTCATATAGAGTAAGTATTTACGTATTCTAGAGATAAGCACACCCTGTAGAAATGTCTTTACAACTATTCATTGGATAAAATAAAACAAGAAAGTCATGGCACTATTAACATCGAAGCTGAGTTTGTCACAGTCTTGTGAAATTCGGACGCAACGTTATTCGCTATAAGAGTATTATTATATCTTCTTTGCTATAAGTAAGACATCTGAATATTTATCTATGTACCTATTTACTTAATTGTAAAAATGTAAATCATTTATAGTAAGTTATGAAATTGTATCAAAAATAGTAAATGTAAAATCAGACAAAAATACGAATTTAATTCGTCTGTTGATATTAAATGAGGTACCTATTTAAGAAATTATCTTTTTATTTTCCTTCCTTCGGTTAAGAGTTTAGTGTTGATAATTTGTAACCTCATTGATTTTACATGATCCTATCCTAGCCTAAAAGGTATATCTTATCATAATTATTGTTTCTACATCTTTGTATGATGACTATCAATTTTATTCGCTGCACTGAAGCCAACCAGTGTTTTAAAATCTTCAAGTGTACTACGTACAACAGCGTATTCTCATCATTTATTATTCTATTGACTATAGACATTTGTGCTCATCATTATGACCGATTTTTACTATAGGACCAATGAAATCGCAGAATAAAATCAGCTGTTCCGTACATTTTGTCGAAGATAATTGAACTTTTTGAATATGTCCTTTACTTTGCACTTGTTGCGTTATACGGGTGTAGAGGCTGATGGTGATGGATAGGTAATCTATCATTTCTGTAAATATGACCTAATTAATAGTGCCTTCCTCCCGACGGGGTCCATATACCTAGGTACTATTCTGTACCCATTACATTTCCCACCATGTACTGTACGGAACAGAGGCGGAATTACGTATTTGCCGCCAATAGCTGTTAAATCCCCCCCAGAAAACGAATCTAATGTTATTTTTTGTGTAGACTTTGCAATACATATTAGTGTATAGAAATTAATCTTATTTTTGTCAATAATAAAATAAATGGTCCGGAGGATAGTGTTGAACGGGCCAGGTATCTGTCCGTTAGTCGTCTCCCCAGAGGGACGAGAACAGCTCCAGCGCGTCGTGCTGGTCGTCCTCCTCCAACTCGCCTTCCAGCCAGAACGTCTCCATCAGGCCTTTGCCCTGAAAACCCACCAATTGAACCATCATTAACCTTAGATGACCTACTGCCGGGCAAGGCTGACAAGGGATGTCCCTTATTATTAATTTTTACCATTCATCCAACAGAAAAATTTACTAAAGATGATGTTAATTGTGGTGACTTCCTCTACCTAGATAGGTATAAAATCTACCTATATTGAACCGTGTCGTATTGCTAAACTGATGCCGCTTTTTTAGACACGTTGGCTAAATGCGGCCATACCTAATTATTTAAACTAACGTCACCAATCTCTCGAAATTAGTTTCACTTTTTTACCGCAGTGATAGATACTTTGCGATTATGTACTGTACTAGCCTTTTTAATATTCCACTCTAGGACGTATATAGGCCTACCCACGAAGGGTGATTGGGCCATATCCACCTCGCTGGCTCAGTGAGGGTTGGTGGATTCACATAATATGCCTTCGAATTTCTTCTACGGACGTATGCAGATTGATTCACGATGTTTTCCTTCACCGCAAAACCCAGAGGTGTGGAAATCTGGACATAAATTCCAAAGAAATAATTGGTACGGAACCGGGATTTGAACCCTCGACCTCATGATTGTAAGGCGGGTTTCACTACCACTAGACCAACACGGCTTTTAAGACTGTAGTGCATTGCTAAATAGTGAGATTTCGATGAGACAACATCAAATACACGTTTGTTTCCATTGTATTTCGGAAATTTCTTATAGGTAGGTAGGTTCACACTACATATCTTCAAAAGCATGATTTTCCAATCCTACGATCTTCGAAAATTTGGATACTCATCCGGAGTAGGTAGGTAAGTATCCATAGTCGTGTGTCTCCAGTGAATGTGTTAAAAATTATAATATAAAACAAGCAAGGTACCTTACCTTGACTTTGATGAGTCCTCTCCTACGCAGTCTGAAACGGCCCTCGGGCAGCTGCGACGCCGTCACCGATGAGATCTGGATGCGCCCCGGCTGTGGTAGGAAGTTATATGTATAGGTAAACACTTTTCATTTTTTTAGGTTTAGTGTAGGTGATCTGAAAATTATTATATTTTTAATTAATATATCAATCCACTAAGCATAAAACTTGCAATAAGTTGTAATAGGTAAGTTTGTAGGTATATGGCAAATTTGTATATTTCAAACATTAGGTAGGTATGTTGCAGGAACATGTCAGTTACATAGATCTTATTGTTAGGTTGAAACTTATTAAAACGTATTTAGTTATGTTACTGTTATATTCCGCATGAAAGTCTACATTTCAAATTTGCAGCGATATATCCTCCCAAACATACCTAAATGTGATTAATTAAAATTGTTGCAAAAATGTAATTAGGACGTTACAAATAAAACTTTGCAGCAATATAATTTTATTAACTTCACTGTTAGGCATTGCCTGTACCTTACAAATGAAAGTTACTGAAATGTTATACTGTAACAACGCGACAATACGTCTTTTGTAAAAAAAATAACTTTTCTACAACATTACGAATTGTTCTCGTTATTTACCTAACTTATGTAATGTTGCTGGAACTTAATTTTCGAAAGTTTTCGAAAAGAATTTCTTAGTTAACATTAAAAAAAATAGATGGCGTTAGCATCGCACATTGATATTCTGCATCGCAGTGGTGCTGTGTTTGCAGAAATTAATATCCCCATTTGAAAATTCCACAAAAACATTCCTTACTGCGGATAACTCCCTCATACACACCCAGCCCGAAGACTTGTACGTACTTAGAACTTTAACGTCAATAAAATTTTAAAAAAAAATTTTTAGATACTGGACGAAACTAAATAAATGCAAGTTACGTGCAAGTTTCAGGTCTTACTTTTAAGAAAGAATTTATTTCAAACTTATCTGAAACCTACAAATGTAACTTTGCGACAACTTAATACATGCAATCCACGTGCAAGTTTCATTTGTGACTTTTAAGCAAAATAGTTGAGACAAGTTACTGCAACCTGTCAAATTGTAAGTTGTGAAAATGTTAAACGTTTTACTTTCGGAAACTTAACTTTACAACTTTCAGATATGTTTTATGTGTAATGTTACTGCAACTTCACGTTTTAAAGTTATACAAAGTTTTGGTGATCGGCTCTGGGCAAGTTACAGGGTTTATCTACAGCGTGGCCGTTAAGGCTTCGTTTCAATCTCGCTGTAAGCTTGCATGCACGTTTAGTAGATATATAAATAGATATATGGACTTGGTGGTCGTCCATGTCGAGATGATGGTGATAGGATAATATCTCGCAAAGGAGTGAGGTGAGGGTATTTCCATCGGGTGAGGTGTTGTGCCCGGGGATAGCTATCCGACCGTGTAAACATAGGTATTGATATGGTTCGGCCGTCGCTGTAAATATCGTTTGCGCGATGCAGACTCCGGCTTGTCATTGGCTGAGGCGCGGCGATACAGCTTGTGATTGGTTGGCGGTCGGCGCGCGTAGCTAGTGCTATTTTGTATTGAAGTTAGTCGCTACAGATACATAGAGTCCATTAAAAAGTGTTCGTAAGCGATCAACGTATCACGGTAAAGGTCAGTCTTCGGATGGGTGACAACCGAAGACTGGCATTTCAATTGAGTGCTACCGTGGCTCAGATGACACTTTAAATTGTAGGCCCCGCGGCTGCTTTAACCGTTTAGCCGTGGCAGAGGCCTTCAGGCGTCTTAAAAATCGGACACCAGGGCTAGCCATCCCGGCCTATACGAACTTTCTTACTCTAAAAGAAAATGATCCCATCGGACATTAAGCCCTGTGCACCGCCATTTCAAGATGTGGTTGTCGTAGTGTAAAGTAGGTAGGTACCTCGGAAGAGGTCTGCATCCGGCTGGCGGTGTTGACGGAGTCGCCGACGAGGCAGTAGCGCGGCAGGCGGCGACCCAGCACGCCCGCCACGCACGGGCCCGAGTGAATCCCTGCACCACAACATATTTTTTTTAATATGCGATATAATAATTAATCATATTGTACACTACTCTCATTGTCTCTACCATTGATTTAGAGAGATACAATTTTGGACTAAGACTTTACGCTTCGTTCTAGCGAGGACTCATGTCCCACGAAATTTCGCATAGAGTACAAGCTCAAGTAGAGAAAAACTTGACTGAAAGACGATTTCAAGCGAGTTAGGTATATTGTTTGTTGCCCTGATGCCGGGGCACTAAAATACGGCGTCGGTATCCCCTGCCTGTAGTCAGAGCCTACTAAAAGGGGACCCCTGGGCTCGTGGGTGGTCAGAGTTGGGGCTCTGGCCATCCACTCAAACGGGCCCGGGGAGGACGACAGCGTGTGTTGCAACGCTGTCGTAGAGGACCGCACAAGCCTGGTTCTACTACCAGGCGAGTAGTCACACAAAGTGCTGGGAGCACCGGTGCGTTCCTTTTTGAAGATCCCGGAACTCCCATGAAGGCACAAAGGCTGGCCACAAAGAGGGTTTTAGTGGGTAGAATCCTACACCACCCGACTGCACCCCAAAGCAGTCAGGCATCTTTCGAAGATTTCTTCTCGTAAAAAAGGCATATATTTGACTGCGCTGTAGCGACAACCCATGTTCTTCGCAGTTCGCATTATGATATCTACCTACTTGCAATAAATTAGGGGCTTCATAGACTTGCCTATGGTGAGTACCGGCAGCGCGCGCGAGATGGCTAAAGCTGCGCTGGCGGCTGACGCTGCGTGCGCGCGCCGCCTGTCCGGAGCACCCGACACCAGCATGTATACTGTACCCACTGTCTCCACCTATAAATAACAACCAATAATTTGACTCTAGAAATGGACAGTGTCCAATGGAGCAGGAGCAAATATTACAAAGTGTTAAACAAATCGAAGAAATAACACGGGATCCCGATGGCATTTTTTTTTCAAATCACTTCTAAAATCATTGAACAATCCATCATGTCATATTTCAAACCTTATATATCTGGGATAAAAAATCAAGTTCAGGATCAAATGTAATTCGAAATGGTTCGTGTACCTACCTAATACCTACTTAATATTACAAGGCTGATGCGTTACCAGTTCTTTTTTCTTTGAATTTGACTGAACACGCTGCTATATGTCTAGATTTAGGTAATCCAAGATCCAAGAGAGGACGACGGCATCAGGGTAATGGAATTGTAGACCCCCGCGGGTGAACCCTGGAACCGGGGCGTTAGAATACGGTTCCGGTATCCCCTGCCTGTCGTAAAAGCCGGCTAAAAAGGGCACCTAGAACTCGAGAGTGGTCGCATTTTGTGGATAAGTTCACCAAACGAGTCCGGAGGAGATAACGGCACGGCTAATTAGGCACCGTTGTAATCAGGCATGTATCGTTTTAGGGACGTCAATGTACATGCTTGAAGGCACTGGTGCGTTCCAACGGAGATCCCTGTGCCGTGAGTGGTTAAGACCACATAACCCAGTTGCACCCCAAAGCAGCTGGGTATCTGTAAAAGATGTCCCTCCGTCCCCGTCGACAAAAATAAAATCTCGATTCTTATTACGTACTTCAAGAACCAGGACGAACAAGACGCAGGACTGCTGGCAGGACTGTTTGATAAAATCAAATTAATCCGAGAGTGGGATGGTACCTTGTAGACGCGATGAGTGTCGAGCAGGCGGTCGATCCTGGAGTAGATGTCGTTCATGTAGGCCACGGTCTGCATGACGTCGGCGCGCGTGCCCGCCTCCGCCAGCTGCACGCCGCAGAATATTATCGTCACGCTTTCGAACGCCTGAAACAAATGTGTATGCGCTATGAACTACTGTTGAAATCAAAAACCCGAGGTGGCTTAGTGGTTAGATATAACTCTCGCGTTACATTGTAAGACAAGTCATTAAGCCACAAGCTTGAACACAATGACGATGTAAAAGGAAAATAAATTATAACTTTATATAAGGTACAGTGGGTGATTAACGCCCACCTAACTTTAATTTCAAATATTTTTGGTATTTCAATAGTTATGGAAGAAAAACACCTTTCTAAATAAATTATGTTTATTTATTCTACATATAATGGCACATTACAGTGAGTTTTACTCATAATACTTATTAATAGCCTGCTTTTTAAAAAACATTTATTTGGGCGTTATTAAAAAGTATGCGTCCATTGACGCCCGTTTTTTAAACTAAGCTTTAATTAAACAACTAGGTTTAAAACAAAAAAAAATTAGGTAACTTACGAAATCTTACTTTGTACTATCGTGATTACACTAAAAATAAACAAATAAAATCAACATTTAATATAGACTTTGCCCAACTTAAGAATACACCTCATAACACGTCGTATCTTTGTATTTAGTCATATTTAAGGAACTTTTTAATAATTTTCAAATAACCTATCGTGAGCACAAGGCGTACTAATCATTTTTAAAGCAGAATTAAGATATTTTTTAAATGTTCATTGGGCGCAATTACATCGTTAGTGGGTAATAACGCCCAATAGTAATAAGTATTAAAAAAAGTCTAGTCAATAGAGTTCGACTACTCTGTCAAAAAAAGTATTAACTGTTTATATAACAATTAAACTAAAATTGCCAGATAATCATAATAAAGTATGTCTTACATAAAATAGTCAGTCTGAAGTTACATTAATCAGTCTTATAGAAACTATACTTTTTTTTAACAATATGGACAAATAAACTCTATATCACATTCGGAGAGGCCTACGCATTCCTCATGGTACCATCTCTTACATACTATGCATTGCGCCATGTCTAACTCCTCTATCTCACCACAAGCATTACAGTACCAGACTTCATCGCTATTCCCGTTCATCTTCTTTTTATTCTTAGTCTTATTTTTAGTGTCTTTCGCTTTGTTTTCTTTTTCACGTCTTTCTTCTAATTTCTTCTCACTTATTTTTTCTTCTCTTTTGTCATTCGTCTTTTGTGTTTTAGAAATGTGTAGCTTTTTCTGCTCTTTCTTAGTTTTCTTCATGCTACTGTAATTTTGTTTATTAGATTTTTTAGTTTCAGTTTTATCATTGAATAAATCCTTAGTGATTCTTTGCCCTTTATAGTTCATCGCTTTCTTACGTGGTTTTGAAGATTTATTTTTTGCATAATTAGGCGTAGGTAGGAATTGTTGAAATTGCGTTTTATTCTCTTGTTGTAAACTGGCTAATGGTACGTTGTCTTCATCTAGGTTGCAAGTTTCATTTTGAATAGGACAGATCATTTGTTTTTTCGGTGTTTTTGTTCCTTTGTTGAGATGACTGTTGTCTTCATCTAGGTTGCAAGTTTCATTTTGAATAGGACAGATCATTTGTTTTTTCGGTGTTTTTGTTCCTTTGTTGAGATGACACTGACTTCCATCTCTTGATGATTCGTCTGATGTGTAGTTATAGATATCATCAGCAACATATTTGGATTGATTGAAAAGAGGCCTAGTAACGAATGAATCCAAATCAGAAATCGTTGAATCAGAACCCGGATCGTCACGTAAAGATTTTTGTAATCCTGAACAGCTGGGAACGGCCAGATCATGTTGTCCTAAATGTTTATCGCCATTGTAGTGTGAGGAATCAAATTGAGAAATACCAATTAAGTTGGTATCTGGTATTAAGGAAGGTGAATCACGATCTTCTTCTATCATAACTTGTGATTTAAGGTTCGGCCAAATTGATGCTATGTCAGAATTATCGGATGACGAGCTGTAATCCACAAGACGGGACTTAACTGGGTTAATATTTTCATTAAGTAAGTCAGATTTTCTCTGAATAGTAGATAACTCAGTAACTAAAGCCAAATGGTGATCATGATCTTCATTAATGTCATCACTATCAGTGCTATCATCTAATGAGTTTAAAATGAGATTCTGCAGAGGTTCCTGGGTTCGCGGGCATGGCATTTCCGACAAAACAGATGGGGCAAATGCTTCCTCTGGTATAACTTGGGGATCGAAGGGAAAGAGACCGGTTGCCTTGAACCCATTGACTATATTGCTGTGCGTCATACACTTGGGCCAAACTCTAGTAAATATTTTATTGAATGTAGCTTTTGTGAGTGTTCTGTCGGCGCTTGCACATAAATAGTTTAAGACTTCTTCGTCCCAATGATGTTCAAAAGACTTGTTTACGGACTTATCCAGAGGCTGTAACTCATGGGTTGTATTTGAAGGAAGGCAGTATAGCACTATGTCATTATTATCAGCTTCTTCGAGTGCTTCAACTGATAAGTGACACTTAGCGCCATCAAAAACAAGTAAACATTTTCCCGCAACTTTGTATTTGGCTAGGTGCTGGATAAATTCTACAAACAAATCGGCAGTCATGGACCCTTTCGGCGCCATTCTTACTAAAGTTCCGGCAGGTAAGTTTTCTGAAAGGTCTGGTCTTTGTCTTTGCCCTTTAAAAAGAATCATGGGAGGAATCGCGGTTCCTATGGCATTAACACACATTGCTATGGTCACATTTTCGGCATGTTCGGGTGCAATAAGATGTACTCTTTTACTTCCTTTCTCCGCAAGTACCGTGTGCTGGTTGTGGACTGTAATTCGGCAACCCTTCTCATCCATGTTGTATAGTCTTTCAGGATGTTGAAGAATATCTAATGGTTCGTATATTTCTTTTACATTCTGAAAATGTTCCCTAACTATTGCTTTGTTAAGTTTTTGAGCTCGCGCTGGGTTTAATATTTGTGGTTTTCGTTTAGTGATCGTTGGGTTTCGCTTTAAAAACTGCCTTAGCCAATCAGCACCCGCAATCCTTTTTGTAGAATTGAAATTATTTTTTATGTCAAATCTCTCGCAAAACATAAAGGCTTGTTTTCTGATAAATTTAGGTGTGAGAGGTATTCCGATTTTTGCAAACCTTTTGATTCTACCACACAAATCATTTTCCTGAGCCTCTGTTAAAATAGGTTTTCGTCCCATACGTTTTACGTCTTGGCCGGTTTTCATATGGTCCCTCAATGTTCGTCGCGGAATGTTATACTTGAGAGATATGGCTCGCTGACTTAATTTCCCTTTTTTAACAGCTCTCAAAGCGGCTTTCAAATCGTCTTCTGACCAAGATTCTCCCCTCTTTTTACGAGGCGACATCTTTATATCTAAAAATATAAAAAATAATGTAATGGAAATATTTCCTTTATATGTCAATATATATCTTATTAAAAATATCTTAAAGCATAAACAATGAAGTATAAGAAAACAATATTTGAGGTTATATTGATCGCGTCGATAATTAATTTAATGTTCAGTATATCAATGTATAGGTACTCATTTTTTTAGTAGTTTCTGAAATTAGAAATGCTCTATCTATGGTTATGGTTATAACGCCCGTGTAGTGTAATAGCGCCCAACCGTTATTTTAACGGGCGTTATTACCCAGCTGGGCGTTATTATCGGACGCTGATTCAAATGGCACGTTTATGGAAAAAAACATAGAAATCTACGCCAAACATTCAGGCAATAGTGAACTAAGTTTATCTTGAAGCAATTAAATCTTAAAAATTAACCCAAAACGCAAAAAAACACATAAAACCACTCACAATTTCGTTCCGGTACTTTTTATAACAGTGTGGTACATGTCCGATCCTGCCGGAACGCGGCGTCACACTGCCGCGGATAATGGCGTGAGCGCGTCGCCGCTTGTTTTGCGGTTTCTTATTGGTTCATTCTAAGTGTGCGTGGAGTAGTAACGGAATATTTTTATATTTAGTATGTTTTCTGCCATCTGGGCGTAAATGCGCAGCGGGCGTTAATCACCCACTGTACCTTATCCAAAAAAAAAAAGAAATACACAACATACAGTAATACAACAAGAAAAGTTTGAAACTAAAATAGCTACTTATACAAAGATTACAAAAACAATCTTTTCAGGAAAAGGTTTGCTGCTTGGAAAATAAATCAAATTCTAGAAATGTAGGTAACTTGCCTGACATGCAGCCATTGGGTCTTTCCCGTCAATTAAATGGTCAGCAATCGCCTTCGGTATCATAGAGTACAGAAGCTGGTCGCCCCGTTTCTTCCACTGGTCACGTAATCTATAATACGAGTACATTTAAGATATAGTAACTGAACTAGTCTTTATGCTTGTTTCAGCGTACAGCGCCCTCCCCACTGGGATTGTACTCATGCTAGAAAGTTCATCATCATAATCATCTACAGCCAGTCCCACTTTTGGATGTGGACCTCTCTCTTATTATTATATCTACTCCGGGCCCTGTGCCAACCTCATATATCATCTACTCGTTTCGCTACCGGAGGACCACACATGCTGATTTTTTCTAGCGACAGGCTTTGGTTCTTTGCTTTTTCGAAGAACAGCACTTTAGCAAAGTCGTTTAAGCTATATATACTTAGTAGATAATATAATATTCAAACCCTAGCGATGCCACTGGTTATCAAGTTACCTGCAAGACTTCTCTAGCGAGAGACTCCGGTCCTCTGCCTTCTCGAAGAGCAGCTCGAGGCGCGAGAGGTGCTGCCATCCGTGCAGCAGCATCTCCTTCGACAGCCCGTGCCCGTTCATATCGGCCAGGTACAGCCCGGCTAGACGGAGCTCGTCGAGATCATTGAAGCTGTAACAAAATTATTATGGTACTTAGATAATCCATTTTAGATATGTAAAAACTAACAACTACGCTGTTTTTGCAATCATGCTGAATTTATATATTTTTCTGAACCTATAGTGTTCAACTGCTGACAATAGACTCTCCTCTCCTTCTGGACTGCTCGGTTTGCTGCCTTGAGTTAGTGGCAGGTAGTCGGTAGGCCGTACAAGCCGTGGTGGTCTAGTGGTAATGACACCCGCCTTACAATCGTGAGGTCGTGGGTTCAAATCCCGGTCCCGTACCAATGAATTCCTTGGAATTTATGTATGGAATTTCACACCACGGGCTTTTCGGTGAAGGAAAACATCGTGAGGCAACCTGCATGCGTCCGTAGAAGAAATTCGATGCCGTATGTGAATCCACCAATCCGCACTGGGCCAGCGTGGTGGATATGGCCCAATCACCCTTCTTCGTGGGTAGTCCTACGTCCTGCAGTGGACTATTAAAAAGGCTGGTAGAGTCGGTAGGCACAGTTTTGATCCTAAAAGTATTGATGCAAGCTACGCTCTGCAATGCACGTATCAAAATGAGAACAAGAGTGGAACAGCCACAACAAAAACGACAAAAATGATAGTCTACTTCGAACAAGTATAAAAATGTTGTGTTACATAGGGCTGCAGAGGAATATGAGCGCGTCGATCTCCTCGAGGAAGTAGATAGGTCCCCGAAGCAGAATGCAGCGTGCGCCTTGTGAACCGCGCCGCGCGTCTGCGCACGTCTGCGCGCGGTACCGCTGCAGCTCCAGCTCGAATATCATCGTCTGCATGCACACCACCTGGGAAATTCAAGTTCGTGAGGGTTGGATGGGTATCAGTGGTTTTAGAGTTTCAAACCTTCTGGATGATTCTATCATGTTTAAAACAAATGGAGCCGATCATTTAAGTTTTTTTGAAGTGAAAACTTCTTCAGCGGCGTTAGGCATTTTTGGGATGGGTAAAAAGTGTTGTGTTAAAATCGAGAATTCGGAAGACGGAGGGTGAGTAGACTGCCGCCGCTGGCGCGGCGTAGGAGAGGATGTAATATCACCCTATCTTTCTACCGCGCGGTGAAAAACTTTACCATAAATGATAGAACTTGATATGTTCAAGTTTTCACTTCTGCCGGCACTCCCGGAGTGCAACCAGTTGTTTTTGTTGCAAGGAGGAAATCTTCGTAAGATACCCAGCTGCTTCGGGGTACAGCCAACCGAAGATCGACCTAACGAACCGCTTTTACACTTCGGTGTTCGGTAAGAGATACCAAGCGCATTCAAGATACGCTACTAGCGGTTTCCACCAAGTAGGTACCTTATTATAAGTGCACGCACCGTTATCAGCCCCATACCTAAGTATGCATCTACGAGTATATCACAGATTGAACGTAAGTAAGAAGTCAGTCAAAACACAAAACTATTATAATTCATGTCGATTTGAAACTCAACATACCTACTTACGTTCGTGTGATGATGACGAAAATTCTTAATCAATCCATTTTCTTAAGCGAAAGTATTTACAATGTAAGTTCGCTTAGAAACAGGTCCACATTTATTTTCCTTCTATAAAGCTAATTCAAAATGAATACATGGTTTGTAGGTACTCGCAAATTAACGGAGCCTTAATTTGAATACCGAGCAGAATTTAGTACTCTGCCTTAACCAGGCTCTTTTATCTTTCTTCATTTAATATTATCTTCAAAGGTTGTAATTATGCTGTTTTCCTTTTGATACAAATAAATCCCATTATACGGTCTTGAGGTTGGAACCTGGGAATATATAGTAAACTACTTAGAAAGTCAATTTATTTTTTATTAAACTCGATGTACCTACAGTCTGTGCGTGTGTAGGTAATATTCTTTATCCTGTAGCTACCAGGTTTTCACATACTGGAAATAAACATCTCGCAGACCTTAAGTATTAACATTTAATATGTAGGTAGGTATAGTCAGCTAGTCCCGTGGTTAAGCTCCTAGCATAGGTATTTATGAACGTACAATAGATATCAATTACAAACATACTCTCGACTGCAGTAAAGGCGTGGTTCCACCAGATTTAGAAACTGAGTTGCACTCTGTTGACTACAATTATTATCGTTTTTCTCGATTGCGACAGACAAAAACTGTATAACCTTAACGTTGAAGTTGTGGGGTGCGGTTCGACGGGAAAACATCCCGTCGAACCGCACCCTAACAACAATAATTTACCAGAATGCTTTGACCTACCATGTTTCTTCAAGGTAACTGAATTCTATTGTACTTTGTTGCATTTAATAAAGATATTAAACCGAAGTGCAAGTTCTTCGGCTTAATATCTTTGGCTGTTCAACAAAAAAGAACCTAAATTATTACCTTGTCCCAAGTGAACGACACTTTGGGCTTCCTCAAGCGCAGTATTTCGTTGATGGGCGTCTTCACTATCCGATTGTACGGACCGCCCCAAGCCGCTGCGAGCTGAAAATATCTTGTAATCTTTATAATTGGAGGTTTACATCTGAAATCAAACGTAGTCGATAAAACGATTTTGAGATATACCTACCTACCTACTTATAGATAAATAGGATACTAAAGTAGAGACCCGTAACCCGTAAGGGTGAGAATTTGGCAGGGTTATTTTTGGAATTTTAGTTGTACCTACCTACTGAACACACATTCAGTTTTCACATTTGAAAAATCTAACACGAAAGCGATGGAAATGTTTTAAATAGCTTAGAAATATGTTTAAAATGTATGTACTCGTACCAACATAATTATAACGTTAACGATTCTATGCTATGTAGGTATGACAAACCGAACTTAACTAAACGGAAAAAAACATATTTTTTGAACAATTTTGTTTATTATTATAAAAAAAATTTTTTTCAGTATGTAAATAAAATAAAAGCAGGCAAAAATAGTCATTTCATGTGCATTGAGTCAACGTTTTTGCTTTGAAAAATATTGAATAAATAAAAATCATGGCGCGACGACCTTGACACCTTTGATAGGAACTGGTACACTATAGCACAAAACCGTCAAAGCTGGAAAGATCGGGGGGATGCCTTTGCCCAGCAGTGGGACACGACAGGCTAGCAACAACAACAACAAAAATCATGTCGAAAACTCAAAATGTTAAAAAACTAAGTAAAATAAATTTTGTTAAATGGATTTAGCTTGTTAAACACTCGGCAGCCCATCTTTCTCTTTAAATGGCAAATAAAATTGAAATTTCATACTGTACCTTTTTTGGGCGCGAAAATGGTTGATACATGGAATGATTAATGACAAGGGTCTAGAGTACCATGTCACCGAAAATACTGATTTATCGAAGCTGTCAACCCCCAGAGCTTTATATATGGCAAAGTTGTATAGACAAGCTTTCATATGTGATTATAGTATGTAGTTGTGTCTGATATCATACGTTAAACGTTACGTAAGAAGAAAAATAAAACACGTCTTTTTGTTTTTTTTTTCACATACGTAATACAGCATGTTTAATGTTTCAAGGAGTAACCAGTAACGCCCTTATTGCCAGCCCCAAGTGTGGTACCAATACTTAACAGTTTCTCTAAAAATCCCTGTTTCTCCGCTACCTCACGCCAATCTCCCTCGCTCATAGAGTCGAGATTATATCAAGCTTTTCTTGACTGACTTATGTTACACGTTAAGACGCACCCGCATTGGGTATTAGCACTTTCGTTCGAGATATCGGGCCAAATTCATCCTGCTTATCGGTAACTACGATTTGATAGAATAATAAAATAGTACCGTGTTCAAAAAGGGAATTTTATACGCCATTTTTTCATTCCGCTCCTGCGATCCCATAAAAATATCAAATAATACGTGAATTTCCAAAAAACTGTATAAAGCAACTTTTCGCACGGTCAGTATTTGGATGGGTGACAGCGGATGGCATTTCCCAACTGAGCGCTACCGTGGCTCGGATGACACGTTAAATTACAGGTTCTGGTTGTTTTAACCGTTTAGCCATGTCAGAGGCTTTCAGCCGGCCAGAAAACTCTGACGCCAGGGCTAGCCACCCGGTCTGTACGAACTTACTTAAACATTTGTTTGTTAAACCTTAAATGACACACCTTTCGTAAGTATCTTTTAATTTTAAATCTTTTAATTTCACAACATAGATAAAATAAAACGAAAATAACAGTTTAAAAAAGGGTAGGTAATTTACCTTGTCTCCAGCTTTCAAGACCTTCATCCTCCGGTCTAGCATGACTCCGAAGGGGAACAGCTGCAGCAGCAGCGAAGCCGGCACTGACGGCAGGTCGCACGGCAGGTTCTTGCGCATCATCAGCGATTGGACCTGGATCACGACTTCAACTATATATACATTTTTTTTTTGAGCTCTTGGATTATCTTTAGACCTTCAAGGGTCTGTGGATGATCCAATTGCTTTCTATGTAGTAGTAGTGTACGAGTAGTATTCTCATTACATATAATTACATTTTACGTATAAAATTATGCTAACTCAAGAGAAAGAGTCGTGATGGTCTAGTGGTAGCGACACACGCCTTACAATCGCGAGGTTGTGAGTTCAAATCCCGGTCTCGTACTTATGAGTAAGAACCTACTTTAAAATTTATGTACGGAATTTCACACCACTGGCTTTTCGGTGAAGGAAAACCTCGTGAGGCAACCTAAATACGCGCTTAGAAGAAATTCGATGACGTATGTGGATCCATCGATCCGCACTGAGCCATCGATCGTGAAAATGGCCCAATCACCCTTTAAGGGTAGGCCTAAGTCCTACAGAAGCCTATTATAAATGCTATTATTGTTACAATACTGTAAAGCAATGTGGCACTATAATATCTTTTAAGGAGGACATTCAGAGCTTAATGGGCAGAGATTTACATTAATTACCTAGTGTCGGAGGCGTGCCACATAAGTTGTCACTGGCCGCTTCAAAATGAAACAATTGTAGTTAGAAGACATACTGGTGAAAGCATTGCGACCTGCATGCAGCACCCGATCACGAGTGTGACGCACGCATGTATCAGCCATTGCTCGACCATATTTAAGGGAAGAGAACGACCCGACACACGACGCCGCCGCAAGAAGGAGCCTTCGATGGCGAGCACGAAAGCTCAGGGTATGCACGCAATGCTATATTCATTATGATATTAATTTTAGAAACATTAGCTTGAAAATAATACTTAAGGCTTTAGCAACTACCCAATGCGCCGCTAAACCTTATTAATTAGGTAAATGGATATCTATGAGGTTAAGTTTTCCAATTTTCCTATCTAAATAATTACCTACTATATGTGTCACAGAATAACTTACAGTAAGTACTCGGGTTGGTAAATATAATTTACATACCTCAAATTACTGCCTCCTACTAATTACAAAGTCAAAGCAATTTCAGCCGTAACAGCCAAGAAACTAAGATGGAGTTTACATATTCATGACAATAATTGTGTTTACCGGATCAAACATATGGAAACACTTTGTAAACTTTGCGAATATAATATATTATATGAAGGTACTGTAAAAGTATATCAGAGATTAATCGAATTTTCATCCAACTTCGAAAGGAAAAGTCACGAAATTATAGATTTCAGTAGCAAAGAAAATGAACTTAGTAAATGAAGCTAATTTTCATCAAACTTTGAATCTCAGACTCAGAGTAAAAACTTTTTCTATAGATTTCGTTATGCTACGAATTTCGTAGCTTTTTGCTACGAGTATTTAATGACACGTAATATGGTAGCTAGCGCTCATGAGCGAACCTGCAGGTTACTATAATTAGACCATTGATTTTAATGCTTTAGCAATGTGAAGCCTAAATAAATGAAATAAAAAAATGCTGTTATCAGAACTTCCTAATAATAATCCACGCGAATACTGCCTCATTAATAATCGCAGAGTTACTTCGAATTAGTCCGAGTTTTGCCTTTTTATTTCTTTGACAATTTTATTTCACTTGTAAAATACATAATTATTTTTTTGCAAAAAATAGCATGACCGACTTCACCCGTGTACAGAATCATTACATAGTATAAAACAAAGTCGCTTTCCGCTGTCTGTCCCCATGTATGCTTATATCTTTAAAATTATGCAACGGATTTTGATGCAGTTTATTTTAATAAATAGAGTAATTCAAGAGAAATGTTTATATGTATAATACACCTGTGCGAAGCCGGGGCGCATCGCTAGAACGCAAATATTATGCACGGATCGATGTAACATTTTTCACATTATTGTTGATTTATCAAAAACGGCTCATCCAATGAAATTTAAATGAGACTAATTTCAAAGTATACTCTTTCCAATAAAAAAAGAATTATTGAAATCGGACTCCTATGAAAAAAGTTATGCGTGGTTATACATAAACAAAATATATATATATATATACGCGTCGAATTGTATACCTCCTCCGGTGGTTCGTCGGTCAAAAACGGATTAACTTCTCCAAAATAACTGAGCGCTTATTAATAAGGCGATACGGGCTTAGAAAATCCAGTCGGCAGTTTACTTAGAGTACATTTCATATGCTCTATAGTGTAGATAGTATGCTCTACAGTGCAGTGCTACTAACTATTAGTCGTAGCAGCCCTCTAAAGTGTAGAAGTTTAATTGTTACTTAGAGAAAAATACCGGAAAATAGCATGCATGGACATAGCTACAAAATATATCCTATACAAAACTAGTATTTTCTAGCATTTTCCTGCCAACGAACCTGTTACTTAAATTAGAAACCCACGGCGTGTTATCGGATAGATCGCATTAGATGTACCCAATTGTATCCGTAATTGCACAGAACAATTAGATATAACGTATGGTAGGTCTGCGCACACGAGCCAGGTGATTCTATAAAGTTCAAGGCTGCGGAGACAATATCACAATGGCTAGTCAGTTGTTCCTTTTTGGCACAAACAGCATTTTCAGTGTCATAAATGGTCAGGTAACAGCATTTTCAGTGTCATTAATGGAGCTGTGTTCTGGGATGCATTTTTAATTTTAAAGTAGATATAAGAACATGTAGTAATCTGACACTTTACATTGTTATTTAATTTGACTTTGTTAATTTTCAAATTTTCGATTTGAGCATATTATTCGTATACACGTACTATAAGGGTAATCGCGCCCTGAAAATACAAGATAAATAAACACTTCATTATCCCGACGACGTTTCGACCCAGTGGCATTGGTCGTGGTCAAGATTTTATCACGAATTTTCAGTCTTTTATCTTGCATTTATTTATTTGTCTTGTATTTGCAGTTCACGATGAGTCCTATAATATAAAAATAATTTTACTTTGATTGAATTAGAAACCCTTACAATGGCATCATCATGTTTTTTCATTAGGGTTCCGTACCCAAAAGGTAAAAACGGGATCCTTTTAGATGCTAAGACTCCGCCGCCCGTCCGTCTGTCTGTCTGTCTGTCTGTCACTAGCCTGTATCTTATGAACTGTGATAGCTAGAAAGTTAAAAAAAGGGGGCTCCCATACAAGAAACGTGAATTTGTGCGATATTAATAACGACACCAGGTTGCTCTGCAACGCAGACGCTTGAAATATTTACAGAATATTTAGTAGTTTTTTCACTTTAGAAAACAAATGATAAAAAATATTAGGGGCTCCCATGCGGTACGGAACCCTTCATGCGTGAGTCCGATTCGCACTTTGCTGATTACCTATTTGTTGTTAATTTAGTGATTTCTATCCATTCAATTGGTGGTCTAGAAGAGATTGCTCTTAGCAATAAGACCTGTTTGTGATTTTGGTTGTTTTTCTAATAGTTTATTCAGTGTGCACGACAAAACAGTCTCTATCTATCTAGAGTTACGTCAGATCGCTCCAAGGAATTGAATAACAATTTACTGTAGGCAGACAGGTTTACGAGTACAACGGACACTAGCATTTACACTAAGATACGAATACCTATTGTATTGTAATCCAATTTAGGTAAAACGTGGTACGAAGCGAAGTGCCTGCCTAAGTACTAACTTACTTGTAAAGAGGGTGGTTCAGAGTGTTTACTTGTTAAAAGCAATTTGATTGTTTCAAGGGCCGCTTTATTTGCAATCTTCGGGCAATATAGTCGACCAGAATGGTTCCAATAAACAAAGATCGTGAAGGGCGCAGTAAACAACAGATTCCACTAAATGCTAATAAAAAGCCAGGATCGAAAATAAGGCTCTTAATAAATGTTCAGATTTTCAGAGAAATACGTATTTCAGAGAAATATATAATATTTTTAAGGAATTGGTTGGGTGTCGTTCTACGATGAACTATTTTAGTAAACTGGAAGATATCGGGAAAATTTCTAGCTTTTGTTGGAAGGCTTATTATCCTTATTACAGTTATTACATGAGCTTCTTCTGATAAGAAAACTGGCTGTTATGGTTTTTAATTGACTAATCAAATACAAAGGGCAGAGTTTTGGGAATATCTAGGTTGTATACATATAAAAATCGCGGATTGAACTTGGACATGATCAGCACAGGAACGAGACAAATGGCACCGTAAGAGAGAGGCCTATACCCAGCAGTGGGATAGAAAAGGCTGCGGATGATGATGATGCATATTTGATATTATGTAACTTTTAGGGAGTGCTGCGAGCGAAGGTCAGCGCTTGAAACGATTCGAATTTGTGAGGATGCCGTCATCTAGTGCATTGATTCTACCTTACCTGGCCACATGATCAGAGAGGGGTTTGAGCTTTATTTACGCTTTGGTTGCCATGAATACTTGATATGACTTAATACTTACATAGTCACTGTTATCGAACTCGAGTCGGAGAACTGCTACATAGTAGCTGCCGTCCATAGTTTCCTTCACAACAGACACCTTCAGCTTGAGAGAGAAGATGTCTTCAGCTATCTCGTATAATTGACCTGTGAACAAGACACGTTATGATACAAATTCTGAAATCAAAAGATATGTGAATTAGACACGTTGTTTACAGAATTAGGTATTATTATATCTGTGTAGCATTGTTAATAGAACTGTGTATATGTGTAGTTTCCATCTAATAGAGAGTCTAAAAGTGAGAGAGTCATGACGAAAAAAACCTTGTTCGGCTTGCTCCGTGCCGTTTTCATCAATCACTGGCAACGCAAGCGAATGTCAGGATCTGTGATGAAAGAGTTCAAATAGTAAATCCGCTGTCGTGCAATAGTGCTGTATATGCAGCAGTTCTGTGGCATGCTAGTGCGCGCAAGTAAACTGCGTGATAGTCGATGTGATGTGAGGTGACTAAAATACCAGTCCAACAAATTCACTAGCACGCGACCCACTCATAACATAGTGGGTAAAGTCAGTTCTGGTGCCTCTGTAGACCAGCTCGGCGCCGCCCGTGGCGGTGCGCACGAGTTAGTTGCATGCGTACTGTATGCATGCATCTTAACAGAGAGACTGTCGAGACATGAATAGGAATGTGCGGCTCGCAATGGTGACTTCGCAGCAATCATCATGGCTATCAGCAATCATTTATTACACTTCAGTTCCATATTGAACTGTGACTGAAGTAACACTTCAACATTTTCATGAATACGAAACCTACCCATCAGATAGTGAGTGAATCCAGTCCTGGTGCTGCTGTAGACCAGCTCGGCACCGTGGCGGTGCGCACGAGTGAGCTGCATGCTCGGAGAGCGCATGCGCGGGAACGTGTAGCGCATGCGTTGGTGGATGTTGTCCACTGACTGCAGGAATGTGCAGAAATACCGGCCAGTTGCGCGGATCATTGTGTCGTAACTGTTGCAAAAGTTGTTACTCAGTTTAAGTCAGCGATGCAAGCTACGCTAGAGTTAAATAAAGAGTCTCAGTAATAGACAGGGGTCTTTAAAGATAGGGCAGAAGCATAAGGCCTTAGGACGACCGAAAGGTTGTCGTTTGTATTTTAAAGCATTCCATTGATCTTCATAATATTTTTATGTGCAATCACAGAATAAATTTGGTGTTCCATCAAAAAAGTTTCTTGACTTTACAAAACGTATGGAACAGTTATTTTTTGCTATTTTAGGGTAACAGTAACAGATATTTAAATCTATTAACTATAACTTCTAATGGACGTGTCGAACTAGCGCTATTGCTAGTTTAAAAAGACAAAATAAAGCAGAAAAAAATATTGTGCTACAAAGTACCTACACAGTTGGCTATTTATAATTATATACCTACTCCTATTCGTAGCCTGAAGGTTGGCTAGATATTTGATTGACAGAGGTAGTCTTGATTGCTCGGCCACGAGTAACGTAAATTGCTTTGAAGCTGCGTAGGCATTACGCCCATAGCTATAGGGAGACTTATGAAAGCAACTTCATGAGGTTTTTTTATGTACTCACCTTCATTATGTTCTCTTTTAGGTTTTCAATATATTTTCTAGTAAAGTTGTAACGAAAGACTGTAGCCTATAATATAAGGATTAGGACTAAGTATGTGGTCTCTAATGGCAGACACATCTTTCCTGTAAGCTAAGCTGTTGACTGAACGCACTGGTTATTGAGACGTTCAGAGAAGGGATTTGCCTCTTTATAAATAGTCGCTAACTATTGGATTTATTTAACTAATAGCTGACCCTGCGAACTTCATCTCACCATCTGTTAACCTGTCAATGACAACTTTTACTTGCAAGAATATTTTGTATGGGAAAATCAAATTAATGTTTTATAATTTTTTTCGCAACTTTAAAAATTTTCTTTCCGTTTAAACTTTCCCTTAACTTCCACAAATATTTTAATATCAGAATTAGCCAACCGAAACTAACAACCACGATATACAGGGTTATTTCTAATCAATTAGCATCCTTTTAGGGACTTATTCTTTACATTCAACTATTGTTATGTGATTTTTGTCAAAACTAAAAAAAACAGCTGTTCCATACATTTTGTCGCGGGTGAACGATATTTTTCTAGATTCAAGATTATTTATTTGTAAGAAAACATGGTAATGCAAACAACATACAAAGTTGTATACAGGTGTTCAAAGCGATATATAAATAGAGCGCATGTTCTTGCCGTGGTGACGTATTCTATGGAAGAACGATTTTTTTTTGTTTTGACTAAAGTCGTAGAACAAAAGTTGTTAGTTTAAATGTACAGAATAAGCCCCTAAAAGGATGCTAATTGATTAGAAATAACCCTGTATAGACTAGCTGACCCGGCGAACTTCATTTCACGCAATATCTTTATAAATTATAGCCTGTTGTATAAGCATTACTATAGCAAAGTTTCATCTTAATCCGTTCTGTAGTTTTTGTTATACATACAAACTTTCGCGGTCATAATATTACTACGTTTAACTTATTTACCTATTTCATAGAATTGTTATAGAAAACACTAGTCCAATCGGCTCCGAAAATGTACCTGTTATGATTTAACGATCTAACGTTGCCGCAAGCCGATTAGGAAACTTTTGTTTGTTACCAGGGAAACTTGTTACCTACTAAGTGGTCACATCTGCCGTGTTCTTGAAGTCAATGAGCAACGTGACTAAAGTTTCAGCAAAGTAATACAAACTACATATTTCGATAGCATATCGAGACACGAGTGCGATCGGGTTACGTAGACGCTTTTGCAAAATGATTGTACGAAGCTCTTGTACTTTGTACAGGGTTATCTGCTTACCCTGTACTAAGCCAAAATAGAGTAACTAAGAACATCGTTATGAACAACTTTTACTATGGGCCTAACCCAAATTTCGAGAAAATAATCCAGTTGTTCCATGCAAAACTCGGAATCGGCAAAATTTGTTATTGATATTGATATTTTTTCCTGAATTTCGGTTTGGCCCCATAGTAAAAGTTGTTCATAATGATGATCTGAGTCACCTCCTTTCGGCTTAGCACAGCAGTTCTGGATAACCCTGAATAGGTACTTTATACATTATATGAAGAAGTCAAGCAAAAAAATCTTTCCAGCCCAAATCATCAAGCTTGGTTCATAACTAAAGTTATTATTTTTGGTGCACGTGTACATAGGTCACGATTTCGTTTTACTACGGACTACAAAAAGTACAATAAAATTATCGTCTGTGGTACGCGTATTCTCACGTGAGCTATAGAATGTTACTGCCTATATCACACCTCCGCTGCGAAACAACAACTGCGAAACCGCTGCGTGAGTTTCGCTGTGCAACAGTACTTCACTTACGCGAAACTATAATAGCGAAACAGAGCGAAACCTAAAACTAGAACAGTTGAGAAATAAGACTACGAGACTAAGAAATAAGTTCCTATTTCGCTCATAAAAAATGTCGATTGCTACAGACGCGTCCGAGATACACGCGGAACCGCTCCAAAATGGCGGACAACGGGCGGAGATGTAGACGGCGCCTAAGCAAATGAGCGAAATCATGTTAGAAAGAGACAACATCATAGTCTGTTTTGTACGTTAGAGCAGGGAATTTTGCTATTGTTTCGCCGCCCAACAACTCACAACTCATAGCGAAACTATGGCGGTTTCGCCCTTTGAGTTTCGCAGCGGAGGTGTGATATAGGCATAAAGTTTGTTACGTCATTTTGTTTACGCTCTTGCTTTTGAAATGGGATTGGCTTGTTGGGCGGACTTTCGATTCTAAGTATTGTTTGTAGGTAAGTACGTATAATTTAATTAATTATACAGGCAACTACAGTGAATTCCAGATAGCCATTTAATTTCAAACGATTGAATGTAGATACTCTGTTTTTTGCCTTGAAATTAAGATGGCTTCATTCTTTTGACAAGCGTCTGACTATGTTATTAATTCAGCGGGATTCAAATAACAAATTGCTCGGGAGCAAAAACCTTATGAATCACTCACCCGTAATTGCTGAAAAACTTTACGAAACATCTTCCGAAGAAGTTCATTGCTTTCTCTGGTGTTCCAAACTTTTCCTTCATGGAGTTCAACTTGTCTCCATAGATGGTGAGGCTGTTCATCCGAGGTCTCTGGGTCAAGATTGACCCTCGACGTTTATTGCAGTACACGTCTAGAGCTACCGTGCAGCTGGTTTTGCGAGCTGGTTTTAGAATTGAAAGCTTCCTATTATTTTCACATTCTGGAGATGTTGGTTCAGAGTTTGGAGCATCTACTGAAACAGCTTTGCTGCTGTTCCCTGGATATAATTTTGCACTGCATACAGGCATGTCAATAGCATCTTCCACAGAAGAATTTCTCCTTGGACAAGTTTTCACATTGTTTACCGCTTCCTTTACGTCATCTTCAGTACAGGAACCAGCATCAGAATCAGCTTTCAAGCACTCTACAGGGGCTTCCGGTATGACATCTTCCAGCTTCTCCCGCGTCCTATGATCTTCGTATCTGATACCCAAGCTGCGCCTGTTAGAATCTCTTATACTCGCTACTTCCATCTCTTGACCATCGATGATCTTGTCCGTAGACAATGTTGGTGATCTTATTTCCTCTTTTGAGTTGTAAGCGTCTATTTCTTTTTTGGTGGCGGCTGTCAAGGCATTTGTGGCTGAGAAGGGACATTTGTAGCTTTGAGTTCTGTTATCGGCGTGGACTGATGCACTGCGCCAACTGGGCTTAGACTTTATAGAGGGTTTTCTTGGTCCTGGACTAGCTGGTCTGGATGTATTGGGACTATTGGGGTCTCGGGAAATGAACCGAGACAGAGCACAGGCGAGCCGCAGCATGAGAGCATCGGGGTATTGCTGCATAAAAAAAGAAAATTGTGAGATACTTAGAAGATGGGTGGCCGTGGTGGTCTAGTGGTAATGACACCCGCCTTACAATTGTGAGGTCGTGGGCTCAAATCCCGGTCCCGTACCCATGAATTCCATGGAATTTATGTACGGAATTTCACACCACAGGCTTTTCGGTGAAGGAAAACATCGTGAGGCAACCTGCATGCGCCCGTAGAAGAAATTTGATGGCGTATGTGAATCCACCAACCCGCACTGGGCCAGCGTGGTGGATATGGCCCAATCCCTCTTCGTGGGTAGGCCTATGTCCTGTAGTGGACTATTAAAAAGGCTGGTACAGTAGAAGATAGTTACGAAAATAAAAATAATTATTGGTACTTAAAGTAATCGTATCAAACCTGTGTAGCGCTGAAAACTGTGTTCCTGGCCCCCGCCTCGCGAAGGATGGTTTCCCATATCTCTTCCCCGCATTCTTGCTAAAACAAACAAATCTGTTTAGCAAGCGAAAGACATTGATTTGTATTCAACGGCTCGAAGGATCATATTCGTTTTGCAACCGAGGACGTGACGCGCCAAAACTTTTGTGGATCCACTTAGGTACTTTGGCAAACAGTTTGGACTCTGTCATCGTAAGATATTTCGAGGCTTGCATAAGAAACTTTCAGAAAGATAAAAATGTTTACTTTGATAAAGCGTCAACCATGTCTGCTATAACATTGAATTCATATTCCTATGACACTATACGATTTTGTTGCTTACATCAACCTCGAATGCACAGTGTTTGATAGCACTCAAAAAATTTCCCTATGCTGTTTATTGCATTTATCGATGAAGAAATGCATTTTAAATGCAAGAGTAGAACACCCACGTGTCAATTTCCAATACTTTTTTTTATAAAAAATATTTTTAATTTTGTGACCTTGACCTAAAAAAATGATTAAATAAATTCTGTAGGCGTATTTAATCAAGATATATTTTTTTGATTAATTTAGTTTGATGAAGGACCTTTAGGTGCACATTTTCCATTTTTTAGTTTTGGAGAATCATCTCAGGTTACTAAGTTATTATTATTTTTTCAGATTTTCGTTTACATTTTTTTTCTTCCAAAAAACGCAAAAGTGCGGCTTGTGACTAGTATTAAAAGATTTATCTTAATTTGATCTATGAGTGATAAAAAAATTACGTTCCAGATTTGCCCCGTTTACGAGTTATCGAATTTCAAAGTTTTGTGTTAGGGTTGTCACCTAATGTGACCTTTCATTTTGATTAGCTTTAATTATTTTTTTCTTTAATTACAACACTGTATTTTATTAACACATAAAATATATCTCATGCATACATTATTTTTCATATGCAATTTTACTTCTATTTACAATTCACATACACAAATAAGTTCTCAAGTTCGTGTCGAGACACGTGTATGATAGGCTTCCTTAGGTGGTGACGATGATTATAAAAAACAATTTTTGCGATGTCTTTAGACGGTTGACTACTAGAAAAACGTAATAAAGTCTGAAATATGTTTGTGAGGTCAATGACCTTTGAGCTACGTGCATGTTTTAAAATTTTCCTTTATTACTCAAGAAGTTATGATCCTAGAGTGCTCAAAATAATTTTCAGGGATTTGGATTGGATTTGGATGATGGATTTTTTTTGTGAATCATGTGGTCTTTTATAGACCTATGGATGGATGGATCATGTGGTCTTTTATAGACCTACCTATTTATAGAATTATAGAAAATTCCTTCAGAAAGTTTGAACATTCTATCTTGGATCCTTTAGAAATTGATTAGGTTTGTCGATCTATATGTCACCAAATTGCACATTTAACAAACAAATCGATTTGGAAACCTTACATTCATTTTAGAAAACCTACTGAACGATACCATGAGGCGTTGGGGTTGTAAAAAAAACACATTCACAATTTACATGTATGGGTCGATAGTTGAAAATTTTAAGTATTGTAAATTGAATATACTTATAATCTAAGTATAGATCTCAATTTACAAAACTATTATATTATTAAATTTAAAATGTGTAAATATGAAAGTTATAAGGTTTTGTATTAATGGGACGGATGGAAGGACGGACGAACGGATGGACGGACACAATGAAGTTATAAGGGTTCCTCGTTTTACCAGGGAAACCTAAAAATAGGTGGTAACTTATTTTTTTGGCTTTGGTTATAAGTTTTCTTTCGGTGAAAGTTCACACGTAGCGTGGGAAGGGGTCCACCCTCGTTAGGCTTATGCTGAAACCCTACGCTCATACATGTGAACTGGAGAAACGGGGGTGAGGCACCATGGAGCCGCTACAGACCCATGGCGCCACTTTGCCTCGGCAGGGGCTTACCCAACCTGCCGAGGGATGTCCATCCGGGCCCCGACCGGAGGACTTAATGCTAGGGGGACATGAGGGCGCCAACCCTCATGTTGGTACACGAGTGGCCAACGATGCTGTGGACCGCGCCACAGCCGGTACTTCTCAGACTCCAGAAGTAATCGCAAATATGCAAGGAGGTTGTACGCGATTTCATATTTTTGAATGCTTTTATGCAGAGAGTAAAAAAATCAAAAAGAACGGATCACCTGATGACCTAACACCATCTGAATTGACGACCGTACTTTTCAGAGAAATGGATCAACAACTCAAAGATCTTTCGCCCAGCGAAAAAGATAGACTTATAAACAAAATTGTTTACCCATTTCTTGGAAACGCCATGTCTCTTTATAGAAAATGCCACAGAAACAAAAAGAGGTCCAAGGACAAGCATACGGTTTTCTTGAATAAAATGTTCATTGACGATATACCAGACGAATTTAAGAGGGTTTCTGCTGACTCCGAGATAACCAGTGAGATTTGCAACGCTTCACAACCTGTGGAAAGGGTTGCTGAGGACTTGGAGACACCCAGAGATGTGTGCAGTACTAGACTACCTGCTGAATCCACTGTACTAGATGTCACACAGTCCGCAGTAACGCTTTTGGATTCGAATGAGATGTTGGGATCATCTAAATCAACCAATCATCCTACTATGAGTTATAAACAAGACCTCAAAATTAGAAAACGTATCAAGGAGTCCTTAGAAGGTCAACCTCCAGATAATGTAATAAAATCTTTTGCGTCGACAATTCCTTTGGAAGATGGAAGCAAAATAACCCCAAAATCTTCAAAAGATTTAGAAGACGTAATAAAACTTTGCCTGACATCACCGAAGGAACCTTCCGTAGTTTTAAAAAAAGTTTCTACGGTTACAAAACCCTATACACCGGAGGAAGCATTAGGTTTCATTATTGACAGGAGACTAAGTGTAGAAACATATAAACTTTTGAGACAGGATTTGAAAAGTCGAGGTTATCCCGCTTATCCACCCTACCATGAAATAATAAACGCAAGAAAAGCATGTTACCCAGCAGAAGTGATAGATGTATCAGAAATAGAAGCGTCAGTTTCGTTGCATGGACTTCTTACACATACTCTTGAACGAATTGTTCGCAGTTGTGATGATAGCTTTGTCGAATATTGTAACAGAACAGGCAAGCAAGAAGTCTTTTCTACGTTTGAAGGGTCCTGGGGTTTCGATGGAACCACAGGCCAGGCATTGTATAAACAACATTTCCCAGGATCAGACGAAGATATTTCCATTACCGAAAATAGCCTTTTTGCCACAACTTTTGTTCCGTTACGTATAGTAATGGACAAACATTATATTGCCTGGCTCAATCCTACTCCCCAGTCGTATAGATTTTGTCGGCCGCTACACATCCAATATAGAAAAGAAACCACTAATCTTATACTTGAGGAAAAAACTTTGATAGAAGAGCAAATTAAACGTTTGACTCCTATTACGACCCAAACCTCAGAAGGGCATCGTATTACATTTGTGTGTGACTTAACTTTGAGTGTGATCGACGGCAAAGTTCTGAACGTTATTACTGGAACGTCTTCACAATTAAGATGCCCATTTTGTAAACTTACTGCTAGTCAGTTTAATGATTTGGACACGTCATACAAAAAAACATCTATAAAAGCAAATATGCGGCACGGCATCAATCCACTTCATGCATGGATACGCATTTTCGAGTTCTTGTTACATCTCAGTTATAAAAACGATCCGTTAGTAAGAAAATGGAGGATCAATAAAGGTAGCAGGGAAAGTCAAATTGTTGATGAACGGAAAAAACGTATCCAGAGTGAAGTAAGAAATCGGATTGGACTGTTGGTGGACGTAGTGAAACCGAATTCAGGAACCACAAATGATGGTAACTCAGCCCGCACAGCACTATCAGATAAATACCGTGGCATATTTGGAGAGATTTTAGGTCTTGATGCATGGTTGATCGACGGGTTGCATACAATCCTTGTCGCCATATCTTGCGAATATTCTATAGACCCAAAAAAATTTGGCGTTTTTTGCCGCACGCTCGCGGAAAGGTACGTACAGTCATTTAACTGGCACCCAATGACTGTAACGGTACACAAAATTTTAGTACACGGTGAAGAGATCATAGAATCATGTTCTCTTCCTGTCGGCATGCTATCAGAGCAAGCGGCCGAATCGCGAAATAAATTTTGGCGCTCAGATAGAGAACACCATTGCCGGAAAATGAATAGGAAAAAAACTATGATTGATCTCTTTCATCGTGCACTGGAATCATCGGATCCGTATGTGTCTATGGCACACTACCGACACCGCCAAAGGTCATCCAATTTGTCTGCCAGAAGCTGTTCGTGAACTTTTGAAGCCAATTCATGAAGAAACCTTGCAGGCGGTGGAGGTAGATGACGAAATTCCAAGATTACATAGATCTTCATCATCAGATGATGATGATGATGAAGATTCATCAAATGTTGACGACTGCATGGTGATACTCGAAAATGAGAATTATTTGTATGAATCTTAAAGTTTTCTATTAATCACAAGTATTATAATATTTGTTGACCTCAGTGACAACCCTAAAATGCACCATTTGACCTTTATCCATAACTCCCAAACGGGGCGTTAGTGAAACGTGATTTTTTTATCACACATAGATCAAATTAAGATAAATCTTTTAATACTAGTCACAAGCCGCACTTTTGCGTTTTTTGGAAGAAAAAAAATGTAAACTAAAATCTGAAAAAATAATAATAACTTAGTAACCAGAGATGATTCTCCAAAACTAAAAACTGGAAAATATGCACCTAAAGGTCCTTCATCAAACTACATTAATCAAAAAAATATATCTTGATTAAATACGCCTACAGAATTTATTTAATCATTTTTTTAGGTCAAGGTCACATAATGAAAAATATTTTTTATAAAAAAAAGTATTGGAAATTGACACGTGGGTGTTCTACTCTTGCATTTAAAATGCATTTTTTCATCGATAAATGCAATAAACAGCATAGGGAATTTTTTTGAGTGCTATCAAACACTGTGGAATGGAGAAAATGGTTACTTAAGGATGCAATCGGGATATTTTGTATTGTCTGTATTATAAAATGTGCGACGACATTGGAATACGATAACGTTTAGCGATCTTTTCAATATTGTATTGGTTAATCTTTTAAATTAAGTGTAGGTTACCTATCTACTTATATTTTTATATGAAAAGCTTCAATTTAGTTTTATGTGTCAATCAACCATCAAAATTTTATTTGAACAAAAGCATCAATATTTTTATATTCTCTTAGGTTATTTAGCTTTTGGAGTAGGTATATAAATCTGTTTATTGCATTTTTATAGCAAATTGATAATAAGTATGCGATATAGTGCTCTTTGAGGCTTTGAGGTACAGCTTACACTGCTTGATAAGGTATTATTATTTATTAGTGCGTAGGTACTTACAGTTCAAACACTATTGATCTGTAATACTGTACTAGATTTGTTTTTGCTCAATGTTTTTTTACAATATGTAGGTACCTATACTAAGTACGCATAGTTCGTATCGTTTCAAAAAGTCTTAACTCTTGTAGGCGCCGAGTTATATTGCTAATGTTTACAATGATTAAATAAATATCGTGGTATTAACCTTTTAATGCTACTTATTATTAACTCATAATTACATCTGTACATTTCAAGTATTAATTAAAATGGTTATTTTGGCAGAAACTCAAAATGAGCTACAACATATGATTAATACTTTAAACATAGAGAGCAAAAAATCGGACTTCATATGAATTTATCAAAAACCAAAATTATGACCAATGGACGCTCACAACCTATAAAACTGGAGGACTGCAACATAGAGTATGTCAACGAATACATATACCTGGGACAAACTATTTCCTTCCAAGACTCTACCGCCAAAGAAATAGAAGGAGAGCGGCATCATGGCGGAAATTTTATTAATTAAAATGGTTTCGGGATCCTATCGTAGGTACTTCCATTGATACCTCCTTAAAGACTATTTTTTCACAGTATACTTTTAATATAATTTTTACTAAAAAGAAATTTAAATTCCTCATCGCAAACTTACCACAATAAAATGTTGTACACTCTCCAACAACCACCCGTACATTTTCAGAACTAAAAATATTATCTTGGAAGCACAAAGTAAAGTAGTCAAAAGTTAGTTACATGTGTCACAGATTAATAATGTCCTGACATTACGCAATATAAATTATCAGAACGTAACTCGTTGTAGGACAATTAAAGTTAGCCTTTAGGACGTTGGGTCGCTAAGGCTTTCGCGCGAGTACTGCCGGATATATAAGGGTATGGTTATATCTCGTACTCGTGGTTATACTGTGACCCCCAAACTATGTCCGAGGATATACTCCTGTTGGTTCTGTAGCCCTGTTTAGATATTCTACTCCTAACTTACTAAACAAATGAACAGTAATAAATCGTTCTAACTTTTCGCTGTTTGTCACTTCCCTTGATTGCTTATTAAAAGTTTGTTTGCTCAGTAAAATCATTTAGAGGCAATAACAAACTCAATCTAAGTAATGGGCCTACATAAGTTATGTACCTACTTAGATTAAGTAGATTTAATTTCACTTTTACGCGACTGAGGTTAATTTTCAAGAGATCATAATTTCTTTTCGCATTTATACGTAGGCTTGGAAATATGTTTGTGTAAGGACTCTATGATAAAATAATTATGATATAAAATTTCACATACCCATTCGGCACAGTATAACTGTATACAATATGTATATATTATATACCTACTAAGGAACGTATTACTCTAAAAGAATGGTTCCGAAAGTTGACTGGGCTACGAGTCTACGACCCATCTAACACAAGTTCACAATCTCGGGACCCTGCACCTCTAGATAATTTAACCGTTACCAATATTAAATTGCAGATACCACGTTCATCTTTTGCTCAGTCGGTTAGCGTGTCATTTTACAGGCAGCCCACGCAATATTCGCTCGCGATCTTCAAGCAAATATCTACAGAGCCACAGTCCCTAAGAGAAAGTAGTAAAAAAATGTCATACATGCCGACTTAGATATTTACATTAAATAATTCACAATGAACCGTTTTCTCGAATCTCGACGTTATGTCACCTAATTAGTGCTTGTACCTTTGGCATCGCGCGGCGTTGTAGTCTGCTTGCAATCGCTTTACGACTAACTAAAAAGCCTGCCCACTACATAGCTCGGGCAGGTCGAGTGGGCGCAATCCACTAGTGGCTCGCAACCTTTGTAAAATAAACCCTGCTCTAAAGAGTGCAATAGATAACTCTCCATTTTTGTATTTAATTTCTATTTTACTGTCTTCATCCCTAAAACTTTACTTATTAGACTAGTAAAATATATAATAAGTATTGTCTTCGTAGAAAAATAAGTCGAAACATTTTTAATAAAAGGTACAAGCTCCGGAGTGTAAAAACACAATGTAAAAAAAACTTTACTTATAATAAAATTCTCTTGCACAATTTATGGAAGAGGTTGTTAAAAGAGTTTGACTACAAAACGTTACGTAAAACCGGAAACATACTATCGGACGCGGCTTAAGCTGGAAACATACTATCGGACGCGGCTTACGGACGCGACTGAAAGCCGCAACTGATAGGTATCTAGACTATGAAAGCACCCTGAGCCGTGCATACTATCAGACATTAGTCGCGGACGTCACCTTCGGACGACCTTGAGCATTCGGACGTCCGAGAGCGATCTGGCACACCGGATGTTTTAAGACTGTGCCCATTGCTAAGTCGCGGCTGTCAGTCGCGTCCGTCAGCCGCGTCTGATAGTATGTTTCCGGCTTTACGGACGCGACTGACAGCCGCGACTGATAGGTATCTAGATAATGAATGTAAACTGAGCCGTGCCACACTATCGGACATCAGTCGTATTGTCACCTTGGGCTGACCTTGAGCGTTCGGACGACCGAGAGCGAACTGGCGCGCCGGATGTTTTAAGACGTGCACACTGCTAAGTCGCAGCTGTCAGTCGCGTCTGTAAGAAGCGTCCGATAGTATGTTTCCAGCTTAAGTTTAGCAATTTATAAGGAAAATCTTTCAGCTGATCTAGATATAGATAATAAATTGAACTCTGTAAGACCGGCGTATCATAAACGTATTTAACGTTACTTACAGTTGGCTTCTCTTGGCTTTGTGGCGACTTGGCTTCACAATGTCCAATAACCTTATCAGGTCGGACCTCTTTATACGCGGTTTAATGGAAATCGATTTTTTTTTCTATCTTATTTATTTTCTATATTATTATTAGTTGCAATGTGAAAAAGAAAATGGCTGGGAAAGTTTAGTATAGTCCAGGGATTTACTAGTTTTAGAGACATAAGCAAAGTCGTAAAAAAACAGTGCACTGAAAAAATTGGTGTTCTGTAAAGTCGGTTTACGGACGATAACATTTTTTTACGAGGTAACGTCATAAGAAAACATTGTTGAATCGACAACTGAAACAAGCCAAACGGTTAAGCCAGAAACATACTATCGGACGCGGCTGATGGACGTGACTGACAGCTGCGACTTAGCAATGTGCACAGTCTTAAAACATCAGGTGCGCCAGATCGCTCTCGGACGTCCGAACGCTCAAGGACGTCCAAAGGTGACGTCCGTGACTTATGTCCGATAGTGTGCACGGCTCAGTGTACTTTCATAGTCTAGATACCTATCAGTCGCGTCCGTAAACCGCGTCCGCTAGTACCTATGTTTCCAGCTTTAGGCTGATCGTGCCTCTCTATCACTTGTTCGGCACTCTCGCTTGCACACTCGGCTTAGGCCAAGAATTTTTATTAATACGCGGAAAATAACACTTTTTCGTGCGTGCAGCCGGCGTTTAACGATTTATAAGACATTATCACGTCTAAAATACATTCAAAAAAGTTAAATACTGTTAAAAAAATATACCTATGAGAATATTGTTCAAACCGTGCGTAGTGAACTTTTGAGGATCAAGCGCAAATAAAAACATGCGTGTAAAATGTAAACCTCTAATTAAAATGGTTAATGTTTCTTTTTATTTTTACCTTTCTCATATTTACCTGCTTGGCAAATAAAATTCCATAAAGTTTCTATTTTTGTAATTTGCTAATTAATTTTAGCTTGCGAATATTTTTTCTTTAATTTTTACCTAAGTCAGCTTAGATAATCCTTTTTAAAATAAGGAAACTTGCTTTTTCCGACTCTATAATTTTTAAAATTAGTACAATTGACGCCAGAGAAGTTATAGAGAAAGAAAGAATAGAATATTTATTAATATTTTTTTTTTCGTAATACATATTATAAATGCTAGAAATATATCGTAGCTTCTTCTACTGATGTCATAAAGTATGAGTATGATTAATAAATCAGAATTGGTCGCGAGCTGAATAGGTAATTGACTTGAAACGCATTCGGGCCAATTGTGCTCTACACTGCCCTTTGAAGGACGCGAGCCTTCACCTATTCATTTACATTCATTATTGATATTGTTTGGGCTAGAGTGTAAATTTATTGTGCAATTCTAGTAGACGTTGTTGTATAATATACCTATATTTCTATACGTTCGTCGTCGATCTCTGCTGGATACTATTTTTGTTTGCTATCATATTTTGCTGCTGCTGTTATAGGATATAATAAAGCCATCATGCTTGACAAGGATTCATATCAAGATTTTAAACATTTTTTTTCAGACATTCCTTGTCTAAAAATCCGACAAAAATCTCTTACTCGAGCCATATTAAATCGATGCATTTCTTTCAGATTTTCTAGATTGACCACATTATCCCAATGGTATATCGAAGGTATGCCTCAATGATGTAGAGGTGACTCGGGCGGGTAAGTTCGCCAAATAACTTTTTAACCAAGATTCTGCGCAACTATGATAGGTAAGGAATGCGAACAGCCGAGGATGTGCGCGATCGCTTTTGATTTACTAAAAGCTTCTTCCTAGAGTTTTGCATTGTAGATAAATAAATTAGAATAAATCCGCTTTTACCGTTGCTTTTACCACTAAGTTTTCTGTTCCTGTGAGGTTAAGTTTGAAGGTAAGTATTATTTTAGAAATCGAAATATTCCGGTCTGTCCCCCGGATCTCTATGCGTTAAAAATTGTCCAGTAAATAAAAGCTTCCGTTCCATCTATGAAAAAGTATTTGTTAGATAGTAATGTCTCCCCACGTGTATCAATTTCCTCAATTAAATTAATTAACCGCCATCGACGTGAAGGGTAAGAAAGCGAGGGCTATAAGTGGATAAACTATTAATATTATTGCTGCAATACGATCTCCTCCAGTTAAGCTTCCAATCCACTCTATGAAATATCATAAATCTCCGTTTGAATTCTATTTATTAGCAACATTAATTTGACTGTTGGAAAGTACTGTACTGTACTGTATCAGCCTTTTTTTTAATAGTCCACTGCAGGACGTAGGCCTACCCACGAAGGGTGATTGGGCCATATCCACCACGCTGGCCCGGTGCGGGTTGGTGGATTCACATACGCCATCGAATTTCTTCTACGGACATATGCAGGTTGCCTCACGATGTTTTCCTTCACCGAAAAGCCAGTGGTGTTAAATTCCGTACATAAATTCCAAAGAACTCATTGGTACGGGACCGGGATTTGAACCCACGACCTCACGATTGTAAGGCGGGTGTCACTACCTCTAAGCCACCACGGCTTCCTTTAAGCCACCACGGCTTCCGTTGGAAAGTACCTAACGGTATTTCTTTTGCATTTTTGTCATCATTTTTTTCAGCTATAGTACGTTCACTGCTGGATAGATCTATAGTTCTCCAATAAGACCGGTTGGAAGCAACTTGCAACCAGCAACCAGTCATAAAGAGGAATCATTTTTTTTTAAATAGATACTTACCTAGAACAAGTTATTCTTTTTCTACGCCATCTTGTAGTAATTGGGGCGATCTGTACGAAAAATTAAACACATGGCTAATATATTTAATCAGACCAAGATACTGTGTAATTGCAATTTTCTTTAAAAAGCTCAATAAATCTCAAAATGTAAACCAATTTACTCAATGCCAAAAAGAGTGACCCATCTCGCCAATCAAATGGCGCTTGGCAATAAGACAAGCGCGTGCGTCGCTGACCCCCACAGGGTTGCTACCTCTCTTCATAATACTAGGATATATATTAGGATACAAATGGTGGTATTTCTATTAAGTAAGCTCCCGAATCGGTGACAGAACAGCACCTTCGTAAACCTAAAAATAATCCCTGCTTTCTCATAACAAAAAATTGCAACAAGTAATGTAACCTTTACTTATGTCGTGTAACCAAAAAACAGGCCTAGCCGAGGTTGGAACCCACAGCTACATTCGAAAACTCATGTTTGTAATATAATTTACGGTTACTCAACCGATACTTTTTGTAAACAATTTTGTCTAATAAATAAATATATTTCAAAAAAATATTTGTCGTTCTTATTCTGTAGGTGATGGCATTTTTAACCACTGCTGAATCTACCTTATCCACGACAGGCATTACACTAGCTCAATGCGGGTTAGTGGATCTTAATTATCCTGCGCGGTATTCATTTTCAGGTACAGTTTTGAGATATAGCTCTACTAGCTTTTAGCTCTACTAGCTCGCAGCTCCGCCAGCGTAATATTTTGATTTTTGTGAAAGGGAACTTATTTCCAGTATAAAAAGTAGCCTGTGTCACTTTCCGTCTTTCAAACTATGTCCATGCCAAAAATCAAGTCAATCCGTTGCTCCGGTTCTGCCTGAAAGAGGAACAAACTAACAAAATTTCGGTTTTATAATATTAGTAAGGATAAAAGTAAGCTAAACCTTTATTCATCGCTTAAGTAATAGTAAATATATCTTTACTGTGGTTGGTGGTGTGCCTTATTGGGGTGAACAGTGGTAGCCCTGTCAGTCGCACCATTAAAAAGTGTCCGTTTGTTTGAATTGGTGCGAGCAATCGCGATTGCTATACCACACTAAATACACATTAGGTCGCCCTACTTACCGCCTGAAAATATGGGCTGCTCAACATTTTCAGAACGCGTTCCACTTATAAAAATATTGTTGTAATTATGAATGTATTCCTACGAACATAAATGTTTGATAGATTAATGGAATTAGAATAAAAATGTGGAAAGTAATTAGATTATTTAAATTAGTTACAAATACAGATCTAATTTATAACTGTTGAAACCGGAGAGGCGGAGACCGGCTGGTATCTGTATGGTAGAACTCTACGAGCCCTCTACGAACTTATACGTAGAGGGTCTACACTTTCAACCTTTCAAAAAATTGTATTATCTTGTCTATACTATATTATTTTCTACAGCAAATACTACTCTTTGTGTGTGTACTTAGCTTGGTTTTACCTTACCTTATCAAAAACATTCCTTAACTTTTATCGAATTTACCGTAGGTACATTACGTCTATCCTGAAAATTTCGAATATACGAGTATCAAAAACAATTAATGCTTGTGATTTTTACAATCGTCAAAATACCAAAAATAATTTATTTAAGTCGTTAGAAAAACAATACGACAGGACGTCTAATTCATCATAAAATTAGATTGCGCTTTAGATCAATAGTCCCCTCCTCAGAACAATAATGGCTTTAGCTGTTGTTCTGAGGTCCCTTCACTAAGATCCTATGTGTCGGGGTGCTATGAAACACACACATAAAGACAAGGACAACGCCCTGACCCAAAACAAAATATTTTAATTCATCACCAAATAAGTAATTGTCCGGCTAGGTATCGAACTTTATTGCTTCAGCAACAATGTGTTGGTAGTCAAATAGTTGTGTACCCCTGCGCTCCTAGATCCAGGGGTCATGCGCGCACGCATATTTATCGGGTCTAGGCGGGAGGCTGCGTATTGTCGCGGCGCGGGCGGGCCGCGCTACCCCTTCGCCTCTCTACTGGAATATAGCGGGTAAGTTATCTCATTTTAGTTTATTAGTATCGAGAAATTCATCGATGTAGTTTTCAAGGTGTTTTTTTTTATATTTTGCGTGTTTAATCTATGATGTACCTTTAATATCTAAAATTATTTAACTTTTATTTATTGGGTTTCCTCAGCAATAATCTAGATTAAAAGCCTTCTACAGTATAAAAAAATGGTGTTTTAACATAACTTAGAAATAGTTTGACGTGTATATTCTGTGTGTATGTGTTTGTGACATGAAACGATTCTGCTGGTTTTTTTTTTCACTTTGATAGCTAATTTCATCGCAATAGTTCTTAGCTACTCGTATATTTCAATCAAACTACCATTTAGGTGTTCCTGTTCTAGCTAAGATATCGTTATATTTGCTTTTACTTATATCACTTTTTACAATAAAATCCCAAAATGCATGAATACAATGATAACATTTTCTGGGATATCGAAAAATTATCGATCTTCTATAGTTACCTAGGTACATCCTACATCCTGCGATCGAGAGTTTTCAATTTTTTATTTTATTTTAGACCGTACCCAATTATTCTAATGGCACATGATTCAAAACCAACAATAACGAACCAAAAATTAAATACAAGTATCTCCAATCACTTCATTAAAACTCGTGTGAGAATTCATTATACTAAAGAAAACACCGGTTTTTACTCACGTATAATATCGCGGCCGGTCCGCTGGAAACTCGACCGGTTTCAAAGTAATTAGTACTCCTTCGTCAGGGAATACGCGCGCTCTCGTCGACTGGCACACGCGCACTCATACGTGAGTAAAAACCGGTGTTTTCTTTAGTACAAGTATCTCCAGATACAAAAACACCCTGATTATGTAAATGAGTGAAATAACATATTACTTCTATTTACTAAGCTGTCCAACACTATTACAAAAATCAAGCTTTCGATCTGTGTTCAGTTATTTTGCAATGAAACTACAGATTATTCCTTTCATTATTGTGGAAAAAATATCCCCTTTATCCTCAAACCCTTAGGGAGAATGATAACAGAGTACCCTTTTATGACTTTGTTATGAAGCGATTCAAGATTACTTTATCTCTTGTAGGAGACTTTTCTATTGTTGTATTTTGTCTACCCTCTATCAACCTATAATCATTATAATGACTTCTTAGATACGATTTCTGAAAATCCACTAAAGAATTCTCTCTTGGAGACTTTTGTATACTTATCTATTACTTTTGTTAAATAAATTACAGGTAGGGACCATTTGTTCAGTGGCGAATTTATATATTTGCTATTTATGTTTGTTACCGTTTTTTCTCTAAATGGAAAATTAACGAAAATTAATTATATTAAGCCGCCATCGCCATCATAAAACTCGAAATACAATTCAAAAAACTTCGCTCGATAGAAATTAATTGCGAAGATACCGCTTATTAGAACAAATACATGATTTCTGAGAAAGTTTATTGTATTTTTGGGCACTTTTCGATACGTTTACAATTTTATTTGGACCTGTTATTTATGCACTTGAATTGAGCTATAGCTTTCATCCATAAAATTTAGGAAAAAGTAGTAATATCAATTTTATATTAATTTATGAATGCAAAATCGAACGAAACCGGGGGTGTATTGGTCTCCACCCGCTCATATGAAAAATTACGCTGATACTATGGCGCCTTAAGCGAACATAGTGAGCGACTATTACATGTTTTATTCCATAAAGATACGACAAGTGAGTAAACTCTCTCCTGCGCGATCAGAGCGAAGCGTAAGGTTTTTATTTGTGTCCGTCAAATTATAGATTTTTATTTGATATGGGCAAGGGATAACATTATAATAACCAATAAGAGTATCTTTATCCGTTTTTTAGAGTTTTTAAAACGTCGTGTATGTGTGTTAAAAATCTCAGAAAAAAATTGTTTCGCCGTAAATACAGGTCATCACAAATACCTTACATAGTTATTTGTGATCACGTGATGATTGGTTTAACATTAAATTCGATAAACGGTTAACATTACGTCAATAATATAATACGTTATGTAGTATCGTCTCAGGTAGTATTGAAAATTACGTCAATAAAATAAGCTACGTGGCAGAAAAGATTCTATATTATCGGCCTAATCTGAGAGAAATCCCATTTAATCACAAGGTATGAGTAATGATCTCATCTGATCTCGTCCAATTTAGACATGACTTGCGTTGCACTTGCCGGCATCCATGTCTCGGTCACTGGCACTTGTGTCGCCCAGTGGCACTAATTGCCGCATGCCCTGCATTTAGTGCCCTTTCCCTGAATCCAGCTCGGTTCTAGTTTCATTACCATTCTATTTAGAACTTTATACTCCTGAGAGATATTTTGTAGCGTAAAATTTTACATAAATACAAATTCAACTAACTTGTTTTTGGTGGCTCTAGCTGCCAAACAACCCGTGTTTATGGATAGTTTATACTTAGGGTACGCTATCAAGTTGTGTAGGTACATTTAGGCATTTGTTTTTGGTAATAGATAGGTAACTAGAAATATACCTACAGGGTTATTCCTAATCAATTAGCACCTTTTTAGGGGTTTAATCAAAACTAGCAACTTTTGTTCTGCGACTTTAATCAAAACTCGAAGAAAAATAATCAGCTGTTCCATACATTTTGTCGCGGGTAAACGATATTTTTATATGGAACAATTTTTTTTTAAATTTCGACAAAAGTCGCAAAGCAAAAGTTGTTAGTTTTGATGCACACAATTAGCCCCGAAAATCCTTTTCGGTTGATTAGTTGATTAGAAATAACCCTGTATAGAACAAAATAAAAATGACAATAGTATCGCATTAAGTACCTACCTATATACCTATCACACATAATACAATAATAGATGTTAGCTACTTGTATTGCAACAAATTACATACATTTTCAAGTAAGTATACTTTGAACAAACCTAATATCGACGCACGAAAGTAATCTAGGTACATTTCTAATTGACGGGATATTATAATATTGCCTAACCGTTTATATTCTTTCACATTTTATAAAGACGTTTAGAGACGTTTTCAAACCAAAACAAATTCTATTACGTGGTCCTTTGATAAAAGTTGAGGAAAACAAATAAAAGCTGGCTAGGATTTACCGTCGTCTGAGCTAGATGTAGGTTTAATCTCGTAGCTTCTTGGCAGATTTGTAAAAGTAAATTTTTCCACGTTGTTTTTCTCTACAAGTCTTTTTACAGTTGAAACTACCTTTGAATAACAAATGGTTTGTATATGTCTAATCTAAAATAATATAAAAGTAAAGTTTGTCTAAAAGTGTCTTACATTTTTAGGGTTTCATTTCATGTTATTACTGGCAGTAGGCTTCCACTTTTGGATTATCTTTATATCTTCAAGGTGGATAATCTAATGGCTTTTTTATGTTGTAGGTACCTAGTGGCTTAGGTCAGATTTATGATAGAGTAGATTTAAAAAATGTACCTACCCATGTTATTTGAAGTGTGAACGTTGTTTATCTATTAATTATTATTCATTGTTATGATTAAGGTAAAATAAATAGTCAATGAACTAAATAAAAATTTCGGGCATGTAGTTTTATTTTATTTTGTAGGCATTTGCTTAAAAAAATAAGGTTTGGTATATTTACTACTTGGTTACTCATACAGTAAAGGTCGAGTTTCATATAAATTATTTCATGGCAGTTGCTAGCTGTTTTGATTGATAATTTGCATAGCCAATAAAAATAAATCACAATGGGCCATCATACCACGTGATTATAATATGCCAACGTCACGACATAACGTTAAGACACCACTAAATTTGATGTCTCGAACATGTCTCGAACATCCCGTACCGTATAAATAACAAGAGATGGCATTCCCAATAAATTTGATAAGATGAATGCGATATGTATCATAAAGATACATTTTAAAATAATATTAGACACATATAACTTTTTTTAGGGTTCCGTACCTAAAAAGGAAAAAACGGAACCCTTATAGGAACACTTTGTTGTCCGTCTGTCCGTCTGTCCGTCTGTCCGCCTGTGTGTATGTCAAGACTCTTTATCTCGAGAACGCGTAAATTCAAATTCAAAAGTATTTTATTCAGATAATACAATCCATGGTGTTAGTAACGAAACTTATAGACTATATTAGTATTGAATATATTAGTAAAGATATCGAGGTGAAATTTAAACTGTATACGTATATCGATGAATTCTTGCTGTTGTGTAAAAAAAATCTTCTCAGTTATCGTATAGAAAAGTTAGAGCCGTGTATGTCGTAAAAAACTGCATATTGCGACACTCACAAAAATCAAAACCTACAGGGTACTTCCCATTGACATAGAACTATGAAATTTGGCGAGAAGCATTGTCTTAGAGTACACATATAGGAATAAATCTGAAATAATGGCAACGATATAAACATCAAAGTTCGGGTGGCGGGAGTGAGCGCGCGACGACGTTACTTCTACGTATAAATTGTATGTAGCTAGACGTGGCGTCACGCCGAACTTTAACGGGGTATACATTTGTCATTTTTGTTTAAAGTGTCTAATTTTTTTTGATAATACTCAAACTAAATAAACTTACGGAATAATTATATTTGATTAGTCATCTAGCCAATTTACACTTTAAGCGGGACGTTAGTGTAACATCCTCCCTAATCCCTTCCTTAGAATTAGAATTTAATTGTCTAATAAATACATTTCAATTTCAATCAGGCATTCCGAAATCAAGTCTTTCGGAATGCGAGACCTTAGATTTTCTTTGCTATGCCATACTAAGTTTTATTAAATAGTTCACTCTTTAACATAAGCCTTTTCCTCTCAAAGCACGATTGATTCATCTGGCCCAGTTGCTTATCGGTGGATCATTGCAGCCATGAAACGTCCACCGCTGGTCATTTAGCTCCCTCATAGATCTCCAATAAGACCGTTATACCGACGTTATAAGAGAATTACTGAAAACAGCTTGGATCCAAAGCAATTTTGCGGTCTGAAACTCATCTGCCTTCCTTATACCCATAAGGTATCGTGGGACGACCTACGCTGCGCTTGCCGGTCTCACATGGTCTCCGTTGATCTCCCTTGGACCTAAAATATGTAAATCACTATCTAGACTGGCCGATGACTGGCAAACCAACAAATCAATCAATTTTTCAATTGTGGACGGCGAAAGTGGTCGTCGTCCCCAATCATAGAGCAAAGCTACCGTCCAAATGGGCCCATTCACGCCGTTGCACTGCTAAAATTAATTATCTCCAATTGATATTGTCAACTCCATACAGATAGATGTTCGGCGAAGAGGTTAGTGGGACGCAAGTGCGTATTTACTTTATTGGTTCTTAGGTCGGAGCTCCACCGCAGCGGAGCGAAGTGGTAGACCGTAATGCACTAAAAAGTTTTTACAATAAAATGTATTCTGTTCAGTTCGTATATTAAGTATTATGCCGCATGGCTAGGTGACAGAGTTTCTACGACCCCTGAAGGACATCATAACCATGTCAGACATAATAGCTGTGCGGTTAAAACTGGCGACACTTATAATTTAACGAGTGTTTTTGGTCCACGAGCACAAATGTCAAATTTGCTTAGTGAATAACGAAATACTGCTGTGAGTTAAGTTTGTGAGCAGAGCTTGTGATTTGTTGTTCGCAAAGCAAATTTGTCAATTTTCTAACGCTGTGCGCTTACCAAAGAAAAAAAAAATATGTTTATGGGGCTTACAGACAAGTACGACGTTCTACCAACTCCGCTTTCATGGAGTCTAGTCTATTGGTTCTTGACTGGCAACCTTGTAGCGGACGGTAATGTAGGCTAGAGCCATTGCTGGAGCCATTAATGTGATGCGAACTGATTCTGTGAATTAATTGAACATTCATTGATAGATGCCGCAGCTATTGATGGAATTTAGGCGTTCGGTCGACCCATTTGTCTTCATCGAAAGAAATTAGCCATGACGTTTGTGAAATATTACAACACAAAGCTGGAAGAAGTGCAAATGTATGTTCGTTGATGTCTTTTCTAGGAAAATAGGACTTGCAACGCTGAAACTTACTTTGCGACGTTAAGAGTGCGCCTAATGCCATGAAAAAAACAGATTTCACCAGCGCTTCTTGCATCGCCCGCTATCATCTATGCTGCTTTGTTTACAGTTGAAAATCGCATGACACAGTTCACGACGATTTTGGCTTCGAGCGCCAGATTTCATTTTTAGGTGACATTTTATTTATTTATTCAAAATTTAAGCATATATTAAAAAAAAAAACTGATTACTTGACTAGAACATTAGTCTGGCTACGTAATTTGTCAAAAATAATGTGGTGTTGTCGCTGATAATTTCGAGCATTTGAAAAAAAAAGTTTTTTTTATAATGCGAAGTTTTAATTTTTTTCTAAGGTAACCATATTATTTTTCAAAATTCTACGCGATTACTCTGCTACTATAGGTTCTTTCCTTTCCTATAGTATTTTTATGATATGGATATTTATGTTCGTTATCTTTACACCACGTCTTTAAAAAGTCGATTTTGGCATTAGGCGCCCCGTTAATAAGCTTTAGTCTTCAAAAAGAAGGAAGAAACATTCGAAACCCTTAGTTTTACTTGTCGTCCATGTCACTAGTTTCACCTAGTTGTAAAATACCACCCGCGCTCACCCATCCGAAGTCTGACCGTGCCGTACGTTGCTTAATATCAGTGATCGCTAACAAATTTCTAGTCAAACTACACTGAGATTTACTTATGCTGTAAGTGCTATACGTAGGTATAGCCATTGGCGTAACTAGAATTTTTCTGTAAGGGAAGGAGCTGCTACATTATACTTTTCTAAGGTGGTTGCGCTCACTCCAGATAAATATAACTTTTAAGTTTTCTGGGATGGAAAAATATGTTGCTATGGTGGACAAGGCCTTCCTATGGCCCCCTGGCCATGAGCATACGTACTGTTGTGTCAATAATATTTGTTAGGTTTTATTCTCGCTATGTGTAGTGACACCTGCCTCACAATCATTAGGTCGTGGGTTCAAATTCCGGTCTCGTATCAATGAATTCTTTAGAATTTATGTACGGATTTTCACACCACCGTCTTTTCGGTGAATGAAAACATCGTGAGGAAACCTGCAAATATCCGTAGAAGAAATTCTATGGCGTATTTAAATTTACCAACCCGCACTGGGCCAGCGTGGTGGATATGTCCTAATCACCCTTCAGCCTACGTCCTACAGTGGACTATTAAAAAGTCTGGTACAGTACAATAGCTCGGGACTCGAACCCCCAACTCCTAACTACGGCCATGTGTACGCCTGTGTTAATGATGTTTGTTTGGTTTTAGATAGGTATGTGGGCGTGGGTGGTGGTGTGCGCGCTGGCGCTGTCGCTGGCGGCGGGCAAGGAAGTGGACGCACACGAGCTGCCGCAGGCGCAGGACCCAGACCTCGAGACCTACGACGATTACAATCCCTTCGAAGATGCGAACGGTACTTTTATAAACTATATTAGAGCTAGCAATGAAATGAGATATTTTTGTTATAGGACCCGATGTTACTATCACGAAGTTCACAAGCTTATGTAGGTAGTTTACCTTTATTTAATAATCTTTTTTTAGGGTTCCGTACCTCAAACGGAAAAAACGGAACCCTTATAGGATCACTTTGTTGTCCGTCTGTCCGTCTGTGTGTATGTCAAGACTCTTTATCTCGGAAACGCGTAAAGATATCGAGTTGAAATTTAAACTGTATACGTATATCTATAGTCTCTTGCAGTTGTGTAAAATAAAAATATCTCATTTATCGTTTAAAAAAGTTAGAGCCGTTTATCTCGTAAAAAACCGCATATTACGACACTCACAAAAATCAAAACCTACAGGGTACTTCCTGTTGACATAGATCTATGAAATTTGGCGAGAAGTATGGTCTCATAGTACACATATAGGAAAAAATCTGAAAATTGTACATTTTTATTTAAATCACAAAAAATAGGGCCTCAAAATTCACAAAATATGGGTTCAAAATTCAAAGTGAATAAATCGTATCATGTAAGGTATCATATAAAAGAACTTCATAAGCACATGCTAAAACAGGTGTTTAATTATTTTAACAATGTGTAATTTTTGATGTATGACGAGAAAAGTGAAAAAAAAAACTTTTTTGTCGATACAGAGATTTTAACAACTTACTATTGTAAATTTTTCTGGATTTGTACGGAACCGTCGATGTGCGAGCCTGACTCGCACTTGTCCGGTTTTTTATAAAAGAAACGGTTCTCACATCTTGATGTTTCTTGATGAGATCAAACCTGCAATTGTAAAAAAAGGTTTAAAGTGTTGTCTAAGATTAACAGAAATTTAGTATTTTTACTCCAAATTAAAATAATACCACAAAGCATAGAAGTAACTAAGCAATAGATTCAAATCCACAGCTTGTACTCGTAATAATTAAAGTAATAACCTTTAATTTTAAATATTCATCTTAAAGTCTTAAACTGTCCATTTGGAGAATTCACTACAGCTTGCGCAAATAACGCAAGGAAACAATCTCGAGCTGTAAATAACCCAATAGTTAAGTGTTGGAACACGGGTCTCCTGCTGATTTAAGTACCGTTACCAATGATCGAAAACATCGTAAGAAGCTCTGTAAAGGAAGCTTCAATATACGACAATGGTTTTTCTCGAGCTCATCTGATTAGCTACCTTTAAATTGAGCTTTACCTAATTCATCCCTAACTTACAAAAATAATAGCAATTAAATGTAATAAAAATATAAAGTATTAGGTAGATGTCAGGCTTTGATGTAGCTACTTTATAAGAACCTTTTCATTGTTTGTCTTCAATTCCAAAATTATTAGCTACACAAATATCTCATGGATAATGCTGTTGTCACTTGAGGCAATTGTCAAATACAAAAGTGCATGGAAAATCATCCAAGCTGCTGTCAAAACTGTCAAAAAAGTATTGGTATTTGGCATTCTTTGTCTAAAAATCCGACAATAGCCACCGAATCGAGATATATTGTATATCTCTTTCTAACTTGTAACATATTAAATTGTTGCACCTCTTTCAGATTTTCTCGATCGACCAAATTATCTCTCTGGTATCTCTTTGATTAGCTAAAATCTCAGAATAATGACAAGTAATAGAAAACTTGCTAAACTTTTCTCAAACAAAAACTACGTTACAACTGTCTTATTCATATATACACCATACGCAAGAGAACAAAAAAACGCATTGTCTGTCGACATAGTTGTCTTATCCATATATACAACGTACACGAGAGAGAGTGGAACAAAAAAACGCATTGTCTCTGGCATACGTCAAAATCACAAGCAGTAATGTCAAAATGGTTGAAATTTGGTCCACTTTGTCTTTTGCAATATGATCGGAAATTTGAACACTCTAGTTCCAGCAAAAGGTTTAAATCTCTGATCATTTTACCTTTCTACGTTTTACCATTTTGAATTTGGACAGACGAGATAGCTCAATGCTAATTTGTGTAACCTGAAACCCTGAAACCCTTCGAAAATACGTAAGTCCGGGTGTATGTGCGTATTTTTCTTACATCTTTTAAATTTCTTATTTAAAATGGGACAAAGTGATTTATATCTCTTGCTATTTTAGTACGGTTTCTATTACTTAAGTCCTTATTCTGAGCCTAAAATATTATTTTCAGCGGTAATAGCTGAGAGAGACTTCCGCCCGCAGGCAACAGGTAAAAATAATAATATATTCCGTTTTTCGCGCCAATCACGAAACATTGAATTTACGATACGTAACGATTAATATTTTGTTTTCATTTATAGAATCTACCGTTTACCGAAGACCTACTCTACCGCCTCCAGCACCAACATCAAGAGGTAGGTTAGCCTATTTTATATAAATATTTTTCGCAAAAAAGTGCAAAACCGCCTTCCATCGTGTTCAAAATTCGAATATTTCGCTCGATTTGTTTACATTATTGTTGATTTTACAAAAACGTCTAAGCCGATTTCTGTAAAATTTAAATGTAGTATACCCTATTGAACTAAAAACCTTTAATTACTGAACTTAAAAATAATTTCATAAACTATAACTATTAAAATTAACCTACTTAAAATAAAAACTAATACTAAACACTAACTAAAAATAATTTCACAATTAGCGAAATTTCCGATGAACATAAACAAAAAAATCCATACAGACGAACATAGAACCTCCTCCTTTTTGTAAGTCGGTTAAAAAGTATCTGGTTAGTTACTTAGTTAGCCTATTCCGAATCTCAAGGCAATTCTAGCTTTAAAGTTGTTAAATTGATGCTTCAAACGTTGACGAAAAATACGAGAATCTTTGTTAAAATATAATTTATGTAGGTATTGTAGTAGAGACAATAATTGCAATCAAACTATCGCTATAACTAAGAAGATATATAATTTCGTAACCGTCTTCATGCAGCAGTAGCAAACTAGCAGCAGGAGCGTCGTTGCGTGCAACACATTCTGTAGCTAAGTAACAACACGTAGTCTTATTATTATATACTTACTACGGGACTAATCGCGCACTAAAATTAACAGATAAATGAATACCTCCTCATCCCGACGTTTCGACCGAGTTGTATCGGCCGTGGTCACGGGTAGACCCGTTCATATCTACCCGTGACCACGGCCGATGCAACTCGGACGAAACGTCGGGATGAAGAGATATTTATTTATCTCGTAATTTTAGTGCGCGATTAGTCCCGTAGTATATAATAATGTGTTCAAATCGCGAAAGTTTAAAAACAACACGTAGCGACAGCGCTATTCCTGACTACGTGTCGGTAGACGACACTGTAGTCTGCTGCTGCTACTGTCCGTTCAGTCAGCTACAAAATTGTACCGTTGTAGGTACTTAACTTGTAGAAATCAATTAAGTAACAAAATAATGCCAAATCAATGCTTGCAGATGTAACGTAGACTAACGAGCGAAAAAAATTGTGAGTGATCTTTTAAATGGCATCGTCGCAAAATAATCAAGCACGAAAAAACTTCATAATGAATTTTAATAAATGTAATCTTGATTTGACTCGTTTTGTCTCGTGAATAAATTAGGCCATCCTCTAGGACATCTAGAATTTTAAGTGGTGACTTCATATGCGACAGTTATCTGTATTTGTGTTGATGGTCTGATTTATCAAGGTTCGTGCTAAAATAATCGCAACAATCTGTTCATTGTTGCACGCACTGTCTTTAATTTAAATGAATGGAGTTGATTAAGTAATTTGAGTATGCTAAATACAACAACTAAACTGTGTGAAACTGAAACTTTCTCTGGAAATAACATTGTGCCTAAGTTATCGGCCATTCATCAATTTTGCCCATTTTTTCTAATTATTTACCGTACCATTATTTTTTTTTCGTTTACTTGACTCTAACTAACAATTTTAATTTGACAGTATATATTAGTATAAAGTAATTAAGTATTTCATTGTATTTAAGTATTGTATTGAATTTAAGTCCAATTAAAAATACAGTATTACTGATTATGTATTCATATTATTATTATTTTAAATAAGATACAAGTCAATCTACATCGATAATAATTACAATTGTTATTATAATATAACAACATAAAATTTTAGCTTTGCTAAAGCAAAGCAGAGTTATCTTGAAATCAAAATTACTTAAAATTAAACAATTTCAATTTTGCAATCCTAAACGGAGCAAGGATAGGTACTTACGTAAAAACATGCTTATTGGAGATTAACTGTTAATTCAAAGCAATGAAAAATAAGAAAGAGTACCCACGGTAATTAGGGAAAAGAGAATTGAAGAATGATCGTTGTGTTGGCGTATAAATAACAAAGTGGAACCGAGATTTGCGAGGCATAGCGTACTTACGGTTATGCTCCTCTTAGATAATGGACTAATAATAGTATTTCTAAAAAATCCAAAAATAAAAAAACTCCATAATCGTGAGTGTGAATTCTCAATGGCATGATATTAAAACTTTAAACTTCTGAAGAGAAGAACAAAACAAACACTCCCATTGATCACGCGGGGCGTCTTTGCTCTTGTCATCAAGCATACATTGCATTTATACCGTGGACTCTACACTGTCCATTTCCGCTTTGCTTCTGTACAGTCTGGTCCCAAAGGTTTCCTAACCTGAATCCGTGGACCTCTTGTGACAATCACAAAAAAGTAGCACAAGGGAAGGAGATAGGGACCCTCCAGAAAAATGGAATCCATTCGAATAAATGTTTTATATGGTCAGCCAACATTGTTGTCATGTGGTTTTAGCGCCAGCGGCCCGGTGCGTGGACATCGGGCGCACGTGGGGCGAGGGCGAGTCGTGGAAGCGCGACAACTGCACGCTCTGCCAGTGCTTCGCTGGCCGCGTCAACTGCTCCATACTGCCGGCTTGCATCAACGGTAACCGATATTCTGCATTAAAGTAAGTAAGTTCATATAGGCCGGGCTAGCCTTGGCGTCGGAGTTTTAAAGCCGCCTGAAGGCTTCTGACATGGCATGACCTAAACGGTCAAAACAACCGGGACCTACAATTTAGTATGTCATCCGAACCACAACAGCCGCTCAGCTGTAAATGCCATCCGCGGTCACTCATCCAGAAACTGGCCGTTTACTGTTTTATATTAAGTAATTTATGTAGCAACCAAGCTACATATATGGTTACAGGAAATTAATAGGAATGAAACAAACCTGTGTGCGGAATGATAAAATGAATAGAGCCCCTGTTGATTTGATTTACTGATATGTCGTACTTAATAGTGGAGGAATCATATCAGTAGGAACTTTTATTTTGTCATTATTTGTTCAATGTCTAGTGCCAACTTAACTTTTTTAGCACCCGCGCCGAGCCGTCCTGCATATAATGCTGGGGCCCAATCGAACACCCCGGTACGCGGATACCAGGGCCCCCCTGGGGAAGAGGGACCATCGGGTCCGCCCGGCGTGCCTGGGGCCAACGGAGTACCTGGGGCCCCCGGCGTACCTGGTGGCGTTGGACCATTGCCTGATGTAAGCTCTAACAAGACACATTATTATTTCAGTGTATTAATTTATGTAGAGCCCTTGGCTTCTTCTCATGAATTTTGAACATCGACAAATATTAAACATTGGTAGTTTTTACTGTTTTTTGTTTTCTGTCATGTTATGTGATGTCATGAAATGTCAGAGTGAGCTTATGTATAATATGTTATAATATAGAATATAATTGCAGCCCAGTACATGTAATCTGAAAAGTGTAGTTAGACTTTTAAATTTCTAATACACACATATTATCTCGAATAATGCTAATCATTTGTAATTTTGTATCCATACTGAGATATAGACCGACAAATAAGCTTAGTTGCTCGAAAAAGATTTTGGAAAGCGTTAAAAAAGACTTCTAGTCAATTTGAAATGTGTTTTTGATATATGTGGTTCTCATATATTTTTGACTAAAGCGGCGTTAACAAAGAGTTTTCAATCAATGTCAGGTGAACGCGTACTTGGCTCAACTAGCCGCGACGTCGGGCGGCGACAAAGGACCGGCTTTCGACCCCTACCAGTACATGTCGGCCTCCGTCGGGGCTCCCGGCATCAGAGGAATACAAGGTATTCAAACATGACATATGTATGATACTCGGTAAGTTTGCTCGTATTTCATCAGCATGGAAAGTGTAAATAATACAAGGGTCTATTAGTCTTATATCGCATATCAGTCAGAGTACAGTGAATTTTGTCGTAAACATGACGCGCTTTTCGGCGAGCGCGTAAGCATGTAATTTGTATTACTATTTAGCCACATTTATTACCCCTAGCGGCGCGTTTTTGAAACACTTTGTGCGAGTGCAAGTTCATACAAATTACATGCTTACGCGCTCGCCGAAAAGCGCGCCATGTTTACGACAAAACTCACACTCAGCATACAGTAGTATAGATTTATTTCGACTTCGCAGTTGAGTAATGTGTATCGTATTTTATTCACAGGACCACAAGGCCCTCCCGGGCCGCAAGGATTCCAGGGCCCTCGGGGAGAACCGGGTGAACCCGGCCTACCGGGACTCCAGGGACCGGCAGGCGAAAGAGGACCTCAGGGCATACCCGGCAAAGATGTGAGTTTATAATACTTTACATTTTCAAAAACGGTAATGTAGAACAACCATCACTATCTAACAGCTTTTTATTAGATTTAGAACAAAATTGCACTGAATATGAATAAAAAAACGGCTGTTAATAATTAACTGTTTTTCAGGGCTCTCCAGGAGAAGATGGTGAACCAGGTCCATCTGGTGCAGCTGGCCAGCCCGGAGCCCGTGGGACCCCCGGCGTGCCCGGCATACAGGGACTCAAAGGTCACCGCGGTTTTGATGGAAAAGATGGCAGCAAGGGTGACCAGGGAGCTCCCGGGGAGAAAGGCCCCACTGGTTTGCCGGGACAAATGGGGCCCACCGGGCCTGTCGTAAGTTTTCTAATTTTATTATTTTTGAATACTCATTTTTTTGTTAATCATCCAAAATAGCTAAACAATAACTTTCACGAAGAGAAAACTTAAAGCTTTAGTGAAAGTTCTATTCACGGGTAAATATACCTACCTACCTAATATATCACAAAGATGAATTTGTGCGTGATTCGATGATCGATCACAACTAGTTTTTTGTTTTCAGGGTCCTGTAGGTCCTCGAGGCGAAAGAGGTCGCGAGGGCCCCCCGGGACCTCCTGGTATCAGGGGAGCTGACGGTGCACAAGGTGCTCCAGGATTAATGGTAGGTTACGTTATATTTTTAATTATTCAATCGACAATATAAGATTAGAAAATGTTGGTTTAAAACTCAATCAGTCAGTCAGTCTACCCGTGACCACGGTCGATGCAATTCGCCGAAACGTCGGGATGAGGAGGTATTTATTTATTTCGTAATTTTAGTGCGCGATTAGTCCCGTAGTATATAATAATAATAAGAATAGAAAACTAGAATTTTTCGAAATGGTTTTGAAATTTTGATTTATTTGTTTTCAGGGTAACGTTGGTAAGCCTGGTAGTCCAGGTTTTCCCGGAAGTCCTGGACTCAAGGGTGAAACAGGCACTGCGGGACCCAAGGGTTCTCAAGGCTTACAGGGTCCTCGGGGTGAAGCGGGACGTCCTGGGGCTCCTGGTGATGTTGGAGCTCCTGGTTTGGCTGGAAGAGATGGTACTCCAGGTGAAAAGGGCGTACAAGGCGCTTCAGGGCCTTCTGGACCTCAAGGATTCCCAGGCCCTAGAGGCACACCGGGAGTTGCTGGAGATCCTGGCTTACCCGGCTCTAAAGGCATGCCAGTAAGTAAACAGCTAAGAATACAACAGTTTATATCAATTTATCTTAACTTATTTTTAACTAATACAACTTATTTTACAACAGGGTGCACCTGGTGAAAGAGGTACAAAAGGCGACTCTGGCGTTCGAGGCGAAACTGGCGCTCCCGGCCCACGCGGACTCCCCGGCACTGTGGGACCAGAGGGCAAGCGAGGGAAAAGAGGTCTCAGGGGGCCGGCCGGCAACATCGGACCTCAGGGAGAAAGAGGCTTGCAAGGAATGAGAGGCTTACCTGGCGCTGACGGACCGATGGGAGCTAAAGGACAACCTGGTGAACGCGGGGGTGTAGGACTCCCTGGATCCAAAGGAAGTTCCGGTGATCCCGGAAGACCTGGACCCCAAGGCTTGCAGGGCAGCAGAGGCCCGATCGGCAGGCCAGGGATGCCCGGAAAGACGGGTCCGCAAGGAGAGAGGGGGTTACCAGGGGCCGATGGCAGGCCCGGGGAACAGGGATCTCAAGGATTGCAAGGACCACCAGGCCTGATGGGCAGCCCTGGAGAACGAGGGTTGCAAGTGAGTTTTTTATGTTTTGTTTTTTATTTTTATGTTTATTGCTGTGTAAAATTTTACGAAAGACAATTAGATTTTTACAGAGGCATACTTAAAGAAAACTTTTCTAGACCATCTAGTCAAGCATGCGGCCACGAAAAGCCACGAAAAGAACTTTTTTCGACGTGTAAAAAAGTGACAGATATCTACTTTGCGGCAAAGTAGATATCTGTCACTTTTTTGCCATAATGCTGTCTTGTTCTGACGCTACGAAAGGAATATTTCGTGGCGCGCATCCTAGCCCGGCAGAGTTAATTTCATAAAAACTGAAAATTACCTTATATGTAGGTACTGTTCTATGATTTCGTAACGAGATGGTTAGAATGAGTGGTCAGATGTTCTCGATTATATTGAATAACAATTTTCACAACAGGGTGAAGCCGGTAAAGATGGCGAGCCGGGCCAGCCAGGGCCCCACGGACCGAAGGGCGACGCGGGACGAGACGGCAACCCTGGCGTGCAGGGCGCGCAGGGCCTCCCGGGCCCCTCCGGGGAAAGGGGGCCTTCCGGACCGGCTGGACCTACTGGATTCCCAGTAAGAAATTTAGATTTTTTAATGACATATTAAGCCCGATTACAGAGGCGCCATCGTAATTATAATAGCTAAATAGCATAGTTCTGTTTCTTTTTCACTTTAGGCATTCGATAGAGAGAACTTTTGTTACGTTGCTATTAAATTTACACTGGCGCCTCTATAATCAGGCTTATTATCATTCTGAAATGACATGATTAAATCTATAGCGGAGCGATTACCCATAATTCATCTATGATTAAATCAATATTTCTAGACTGACCATCGGTGAAGAGGTTTACACGGTAGCATTCTAGCACTTCTAGCAGTCTCTTATACGAATATCTACATATTTAAAAGTATTTTAAATTTATTATAACACTGAATAAAAAATAAATTAACTATGCAGGGCATGCCTGGATCGGCTGGTCAACCGGGCTCACCCGGCAAAGAAGGCGAGCCTGGCGTGGCGGGGCCCGCTGGACCATCAGGGCCTTCGGGGCCCCGAGGAGAGAGAGGCTTCCCAGGAGAACGCGGGGCTCCGGGTCTCGCTGGAACACCGGGGGATAAGGGTGAAGTAGGAGCGCAGGGACCAGATGGACCTCCGGTAAGATTATTTTTAAATAACGATTAAACAGCCCTTGTCGTCATTTTTATTTATTTATTTAACACTTTATTGCACACCATTTGTACAAAAGGAGGACTTAACGCTAAATAGCATTTTCTGCCAGTCAACCTACAGGTAGAAGACATTGGGAAGTAGGCATAAATAAATAGACAACACATAATTTGGAAAAAACTTTAAAGCTAGCACAACAAAACAGTATTGTAAGATGAAGCCATTAATAATAGCTCAAATTTGTAGGGTCCGGAAGGTCAACGAGGCAGCAAAGGTCACCCAGGACCAATGGGAGCTATGGGTTTGCCAGGGTCGCGTGGTTTAACGGGAACTCCTGGAGAAAAAGGCGAGAGAGGTTCTGCTGGTCCACCCGGGAATGATGGAGCTCCAGGTAATTATTTATTATTTTATCACTTATTATATTTGACAGGATTTTACTGTCGTATAACACACCTCACATTATTGAGACCAGAGCCAACTATCCACTAGCTTTTGGCAATTAATTAGTTCTTTGAAATAATCGTTACAATCTTGATAAATCTATGACAGAGTAATCGATCGTTTAATTTAATTTATCTACCAGGTCGTCAAGGTGATCAAGGTCCACAAGGTCCGATGGGTCCCGTGGGCCCTCCCGGCGAGCCAGCTGAGCGCGGCGAACCCGGCACGCCCGGCGTCCCCGGCGAGTCAGGGGCTCCCGGGTCTCCTGGTGAAAGAGGACAGCCTGGCATGCAAGGCTCGCCGGGACTGCACGGGCCTCCAGGGCTTACCGGCATGCCTGGACTCAAGGGAGATAGAGGATACGCCGGCACAAAAGGACAACAAGGATCACCTGGCAGTCCAGGTATGTTTGTTATAAAAAATTAATTTTAGGTTCATACCTCATTCATTTACTGAAGATGTAAGCATATTTTTTACGACTAATTAAACCTCTTTTTACATTATTATCTATTTCATTTGTGAAGGTGTGCCCGGAGAGATGGGTCTACGAGGCCTGAACGGCTTGCCGGGGGCTAAAGGCGCACGAGGCGAACAGGGACACAAAGGAGAGGCGGGACACGCAGGCCTTCCGGGGAGGCCGGGAGAACTGGGACCACCGGTAATTTTATTCTACATCGTTGATGTTTAGACATTTTATCATATCAAAGAAGTTGATTTTATTAAATGACACATTTTGACTGCATATCTTGGAAAAAATAGTCTTTTTCATGATTCATGCATGAATAAATAAACTCGCTAACGTAAGATATATCATCGACACGCTATTTCTGCTCCGTTTCGAGCAATAATTTTACAGATTACAATTTCAATGACTATAAATATTTCAGGGCCCACAAGGTAGCACAGGACCGGCTGGTGTTCCTGGAATTCCTGGAGCTAAAGGGGCCACTGGCGATTCTGGGCGCCCAGGAACCGCTGGTCCCATAGGGCTTACTGGCGCTCAAGGACCTGAAGGCGCTAAAGGAGAGAGAGGCAGCGAGGGTGAAACTGGACCTCAAGGATTACAGGTACGTTTGCTAATAGTATTACACATGCTTGGTGCCTTTGTTGCCTACTCGGATTAAAACATTCATCTTGTTAAGAGTAATACAAGCCTGAAATAGACTCAGTTCAAAAGTTCTTGCGATGTATTTTTAAGTTTATTAATATAATTTATAATGTGATTCTATATTTTGCTAAAAAAAAACAATATTATTTTCAGGGCCCGCCTGGACCAGCCGGTGAAAGAGGACCGAGTGGATTGCCTGGTTTAGTCGGACCATCAGGACCTCAAGGACTTCGCGGTGCTCAGGTATACTTTAATTTTTGTGATATTTGAAATTTTACCTATAATATGCAAGAAAAAACATAGTTTTGCTCACGGTTTTTTTATTATACGTTTTAACATTTTCATTTTCAAGTGCTCAAATTACATATTATAGAGTTTTTATGGCTGACTCTTATAAATATACAGGGTGAAAGTGGAGCTCCAGGAAAACCAGGAGCAGATGGAGCTCCAGGGCCGATCGGCAGCCCCGGGCTGCAGGGCCCGCCCGGGCAGATGGGCGAGCCAGGCCCTGAGGGACGGCCTGGCAAGCAGGGTCCGCCCGGCATAGCCGGCCGACCAGGGGACAAGGGCCCCACCGGACAGCCTGGCGCCTCAGGACCCGCCGGACCTCCTGGAATGCAGGTAAAGTCTCAGATAAAGTTTTACATAAGTACTACTAGCTTCACTAAGTACAATATTTTGCCTTACTTTTACTTTTCCACAAATTAATAATTACATTTTTCACCATAACTGGTATAACCGACTCTAACCGTGTATAGCATTCGAATGTTACGCGCGAATTAATGTATCATCAATGTAGTAATTTTCAAATTATTATTGTTTTTTAGAACTATTCAGTCGATTTCGACAAAATTTAAATGGGACTAAAGAATTATCTACTAAAAAAAATAGCCAAAATCGGTTCATGGCAGAGGTAGACGTAACATACATACGAGTATAAAAAAAATCCATACAGTCAAATTGAGAACCTCTTTTTTTAAGTATGTTAAAAACAACTAAATACATCGTGCTAACTGTGATTTGAAGCCTTCTTTTTAATTACTTAGGGTCCATCAGGACCGACCGGTCCACCCGGGCCGTCGGGCGAACGAGGGCCCCGTGGCGAGACTGGCCCACCCGGTGTGGACGGACCTCAAGGCCCCTCCGGCAAGCAGGGCCCGCCCGGCCTCGACGGAGCTAAAGGAGAGAGGGGAGAATCTGGCTTGGATGGAGCTAAGGGCCACGCGGGATTGCCAGGCCTGCCGGGCATGGTGGGAGCACCGGGGAGACAGGGCGAGAGAGGTCTGCCGGGCGTCAGCGGTCCGCCCGGCAAGGATGGCGAACCAGGATCTAGAGGTATAGAGTCAACCTCTACTAAGTATATATATATTTTAGACTCGTTTTAAGCGAGGCTTTATTTTGGTAACACCTTTTCAGCAGAAATGACAAGGTTCAATGCATTGGTTGAATGATTAATGTAATGTAAATATATAATTATTATTACTTTGTCTGAGTTTTGTCCTACTTTTTGAGTGTGTAGGTGAAAATTTCAACTCCGACTTTGTTAAATTAGTCTTCATTACAAAGACTTAGGTAAGAAATTGATTCAAAATCATCTATTGATTAGTAACCAAATATATTTTTTTTTATGTTAAAATGAATTGCTCCAGGTCCTCCGGGTAGAGACGGTAATCCGGGGCCCCAAGGGCCCGCCGGTCCATCGGGTGGTCGTGGTCCCGCCGGCGAGCCCGGCCGCCACGGCCCGTCGGGTCCCGCTGGACCGCCGGGCCCCCCCGGACCGCCCGGTGAAGGACTCGCTTACGATGCTGCTGCTATCGCTGCTATGTTACAGCAAGGTTAGTATCTGTTTGTGATAACGTGGAATCAATTTAATTCGCAGTCTTACTCCGTCTTGATCTCTGTAACCTTATGTAGTCCATCAACGCCTTTGGCAGACTTAGTTGCAGTTTATCGTAATCTCTTGCCATATATGGCAAGAGATTACGAGACCTTAGAGCCACATAAATAAAATATTGATTTTTCTTGCCTTGATGTATCGTTTAAAAAAGAGGCCCGTTGGGGCTGAAATAATTATATTTTCTTTCTTCTTAAATATTATAGAAGAGTTAATTTATGGTCCAAGTTAGAGGTATAATATAATTACCTAATATAGAATGAATGAAAAAAGTCCTTGTACGTTGCTGTGTTCATAAAACTATCCGGAAGCGCTATAACGATAAACACACTGTCCCAACATGTGCAGGTTCAGTGAAGGGCCCCGACCCGCTAGGAGACGACCCGAACTCGCTCCCCCCGCGGTTCTTCAAGGACGACATGTCCCCCGCCGAGCGCAAGGCCATCGTCATGAAAGCCTACGAGCGGCTGCAGATCTCCCTCGACAAGTTCCTGAAGCCCGACGGCTCGCAGGACGCGCCCGCCAAGACTTGCGGAGACATCAAGCAACATCATCCCGACTTTGAAAGTGGTAAGATATCATACTCGCCTCACTTAATTTTAAGGTATGTACTCAGTTCATACTTACCTTAGCAATACAGAGCTATTCATTTTACCAATCCAGACATCACGAAAAAGTCTTGTTCAAGGTGTGAAGAGTCCATGACTCAATGCGAAAAATTAAAAGCTTTTGATCATCTAGAATTTTATAGGTAGGTATAGGCCTTTTCAAAAAAGCCTCGCTGATCTAGTGGTAACGACACCGGCCTTACAATCGTGAGATCGTGGCTTCAACTCCCGGTCTAATTGAATTTGTCTACCAATGAATTCGTTAGAACTTATGTGCGGAATTTCACACCACTAGCTTTTCGGTGAATGAAAAGATGGTCCCAAATATTTATTTATTTATTATTTATAATTCAAACCTTGTAATAAATTGTCGTAGACACCTAAGGTGTCTACGATAATTTATTTCTCTTTTTTTTCTCATTTATCTTCATTTTGAAGTTTTTTTTTAATTTTAACTCGTGGTTTCACCCACATAGACCGAGTAAGATCGTTTTGCTGTACAAATAAGCCAAAACAAAATAAAGAGCAACCGTAAAGATTTTATGTGTGGTTTGAATAAAATATGTTTTCTTGTACAGGTTTAGTACACCTAAATAGTCTTTTTAGTATTCCTGTGGTGGCTGAGAGGTAATAAAGTCGAAAGACCCCCAAATCCCTCGTGTAGCCATATTTTTCGGGATGAATACGACGTCCCTCGCTATCGCGAAATATATCAAGGTCAAAGTCACGAACAAAGGATTTTCTTGATCCTTTGTGAAAGATTGTGTAAAGTAGTAAATTACACCCTAAAATCAAAAGTTTTTATGAATTCATTTTATTAATTCAAAATAAGCTCGCCTTTGAAAATGTCTTGCTGCGCCACACAAGTCGGCGGATGTGAAGTTAGCTACAAGCTGCGCTATAGCCAATCAACGTATGGCTTTATGTGAGGTTCAGTCAGGATTGGATTTTGCGCAGCTTTCTAACTTCACATCCGCCAACTTGTGTGGCGCGGCGAGACAAGTTCAAAGGTGCGCTTATTTTAAATTAATAACAAATATAATTACCTAATAGGTTTGCTTTAAAAATATCACTCTATGGTAGTTTTGTAATATTTTTACAACTTGTGCCAAATTCGTCAATAGACTTCAACTGGCTAACTTCACACCGCCAACTTGTGTGGCGTATAACAGAAGTTAAATCCTAATTTATCACAGTGCAATAAGATACTTACACTTTTTATATCGCTGAGTTTGGAAATATTATGTCACTGATTTTCTTTAAATCTGTAAAAGTTATTCTGGGTGTAAGGGATACGCTGCTAAGCCTGTAAGACCGTCATTTTATTCTACATTATGAACAACTTCTACTATGAGACTAACCCTGAAATCGCAGAAAAGAATTAGCATTACCTTACAAAAAAACATCATTGACTCTACAAAATGTGTCGAATACTTTTTTCGCGATGTCGGGGGTGTGGTTATCGTGACAGATTTTCATTTTTTTATTCACCATCCGTTACCTATACAGCGACATTACAGTCTGTAAGCATCAACTTGGTCAAGGCTCTAAACCAAGATAACTTATAATGATAAGTATACAACCTTCTTTCCATTTTGGGAGAGTTCTCCTTACATCGCAAATAAATGTTTAAAAAACTGTTGAAAGCAATATCTACTGCATACTTGCATCTCACCAGGGCAATACTGGATCGACCCGAACGGCGGAGACATGAACGACGCGATCCTTGTCCACTGCGACATGACCACCGGCAGCAGCTGCATCTATCCCAAGCCCATGCAGTCACAGGACATCACGTACAGCGGCAAGGAACACGAGGCCTGGCTCAGTGAGATGGAAGAAGGATTTACGGTTAGTATATTCATTGAAACAACAGGATCATTGGTCTATATAGGTTGGGAGTAATAGAGATCTGGCAGCAGGAAATAACGACGCAATTCTAGTCCACTGCGATATGGCCACCGGCAGCAGCTGTTATTTCAAGCTCATGCAGTTGCAGAATGTCGCTTACAGCGGCAAGGAACAAGAGGCCTGGCTCAGTGAGATGGAAGAAGGATTCACGGTTACGCAATGCAACTGATTGATCGTTGAAGGAACCGATGATTAGTCGATAGAGATCTAGCCCCTGGAGACAAAAAACAGACTAGTGTGTTATAAGCTTAGATAATAGATAATTATGTAAAATTCTGAGATAATGACTCTACCCTAACTAAATTTAGAAATGACCCACGTAATTATTCGATACTAATGATGACCTTGAAGCTTTCTTCCATCCTGTAGCTACAATTTTAAGGGTAATTTTATACAATATAATATGGAGCTCAATTTTAACATTCTTATTTCTTGCCTCACTCTAGATCACATACAAAGCGGACCACACGCAGCTGACGTACTTGCAACTGATGTCGACGCGGGCGGTCCAGAACGTGACGTTCCACTGCCGCAACACCGTCGGCTACTTCGATCCGCGCGCCAACAACTACCGCCGCGGGATCAAGCTACTCGCCTACAACGACGCCGAGATCCTTCCCCGGGCAAACAACCGCCTGCGGTACAAGGCTTTGCTGGATGAATGCCAGGTATGATATTTCCTGCCCCAGTCTAGAGCACGTACAAAGTGGACCACACGGAGCCAACTTACCAGCTGATGTCGAAACGGGCAGTCCAGAACGTGACGAGCCGCACTGCCAGCCGCGGGGTCAAGCTGCTCGCCTACAACGACGCCGATATCCTGCCCCGTGCCGGCAACCGCCTGCGGTATAAGTCTTTGTTGGACGGATGCCAAGTATGATATTTCCTGACCCAGTTTAGATAGCATACAAAGCCGGCTTAACTTCAACCTCAAACTGATGTCGACGCAGGCCGTCCAGAACGTGACGTTAAGTAAGGCTTTGTTGGATGAATGCTGTATATTATATACTTTCTTGATACTTAATTTGTTCCACTGTAGCTTTGAGATAAAAAAGGAACATTTTCAAACCATCAGGCCCAGAATCTACCAAAGCGAAACATATCTACGAGACAGCGTATTAAATGTTTGACGTGTATTGTAATGAACTGTTTGTCTATCTGGGGCATCATAGTCTCCAAACGAAGGGATTTATTAAGATGAGATTTTTTTTGTGAAAAGCTGATATCTTTGAAAAGGTTCTCTTCTGAATTATATTTCCTACACTTGTCCAGTTGATTGACCAAATAAATAATGAAATTTGTCCCCGCTGAAATAATTACGAAGGAGCCCTGTTCCTATAATATCTTTAGTTTTAAAAATTTTGATGTCCAATTTATTGACTAAATAGAAAATTCCCTCTTCTCCAAAAGTTCACAAGCTTTCTTCCCACAGTACAAGAGTCCGAACTGGGCCCGCACGGTGGTGGAGTACGAGACCGACAAGGCAGCTCGCTTGCCTCTACTAGACGTGGCAGTGAGGGACGTGGGACGACCCAACCAGATGTTCAGAATTGAATTAGGAGTGGCCTGCTTTAGCTGATATGGTGATACAACAATTTAATAACATTTCTTTACACCTTTCATTGAAAGCCTAACTGATCAGTTGATGAGAGCAAAGCGAGGTTATTTCGGCGTACGTGTTGTAATTTAAAAATGGTTAAAGATCGAGGTAATCTAAAACAAAGTCTGTCAAAATCTGCCACGCATCTTTGCTTTTTGTGCAATGATAATGCAATGTGCACCAATAAAAGTTTCTATCCAAAACAACAAAAATACGATAAACCAATTTTTCGGCAAAACACTGCATTATTTTGTAGTTCTTTGCCTAAAAAGTTATTACTTATGTTCCTATAATACTATTAAGTGTGTCACGTGTTCATGAAATAACGATTATGTAATAATGTACTAAATATTATAAAAATAAGCTATCATATTAAAAGTCTTCCAAGCTATATATAACTCAAATTGCCACGTACCTTTTTAGAATTATTCTTAGCTACTTAGCATAATGATTATTATAGTATAGTTAAATCAGTCAAGATATAAAGAAATCAAATGACTTGCTCCTTATTTTAATTCAATAAGGATGACAAGCATGAAGTAATATATCTTTAGGTGTTTTGATACTTTTTATCTGACTGTACTTTCAACGAAAAAATAAAATAAGTTAGAATTGCCTTTCTTATGCATTTATTTCGAAACATAATACTCAAAAAGTTTACTCAATGAGTTTCATATAAGTATGTAAGTTTGTTTATCATAAATCTAGATTTAAGTTTTTCTAAGTCGTCACAAAATAGTTATAATTTAAAATAAATACAAAGGTCCATTTAAGGCTGTGTGCTGTACATAATGTAAATATTATCCTTGTTTATAATAAGCAATACGTTATAAGAAGATACTTATTTTTAAGTTATATAAGTTTAAAAAAAATACGTACTTATAAATAAAAATGTGATTATATTCCTATTCATATAAGTAAAATATATACCAAAGATATAAGAAATAACATTAATTTGTAAGTTCTTTATTGTTATAAGTCTTATAAATGTAGCAATAAATAGTGAAATAATTGTAATTTTAAATAAAAATTGTTACAAATTGATTGCAATTTTTATGGATGCAGTATCTCCCACAAAATAAATATTTTATTACGTACCCACAAGTATATGAGTACACACGTTTTCACCATTCTACTAAAACATAGTTTCGATAAAACATTTTCGAAGAATTGGCCGATAACAGAGTAGGAACATTAACGGTACCTACCTAAAAGCTTTTAAGTATATGACTTATTTTACATAATATTTAGTAGGTACTTACCTACCTATTTAAGAAGGAGAATAAGTTCGTCATAAGAATATTATTGCCTGTAGCCGTTATAAAAAAGAATATTAGGAAATGAATAATCTTGAGATTTATAACGGCAGAAATCAGCATGGTATGGTCGAATTGTTTGATTTTTTTTTTGAATTGAAGTTTGATTAAACTTAACGGCTTCTGTGAACACGAGGTGAGTCGTTGTGCAGTACCAAAATATGTCACCGGGAGGTAGGAGTGGGGATTTGCGCACTTCTTAGTAACTTTTTTTACTCTAACTTTTTGGAGCTTTGTAGGTCTCAGGTACTTCACAGATCCCTTTAGGTAAGTTTGATTCGACCTTTATACTCGTACATTTATACCTAACTTCATCAGTTATCCGTCTCAGGTAAGAAAAGAAAGCCTCATTCGTCACAAACGTTTTTCCGACTGCAGGTGACGAAGGGGGGTACTTTGCAGATGCAGGAGACGCATTTCTCGTCGACCGTGAGCTCGTCTCCAACTGTCAGGGTCTCGTTGGCGAACACACACTGCGCGTTCACGTTGCGAATGTTCAGCCCGCGGACCACTTTTGTTGTCGGCGACGCTGGAAAGGAGGACGGTTATTATTGGTTGTTGACATGGGTTCCCATGGAAAAACTTTAAGCCCATTTCGTGAATTCCGTCTACTGAACAAAATGAAATCTAACCTCAAAGAAATTAGCAGCAAAACTTTGAAGTGATCATAATACCAGTCGTAGGACGTGCACTGTTGATATACTACTCCATTGCTGCATGTTGATATACATAAATAGGCCTATGGGTTTCTAATTACATTGATTGAAAACGGCTAGCAGTAAAGCTTTGTGTGTGTGAACATTACGAATTTGTATAAAAATACACTGAAAGTAAAGTTATCCTTGTGTGCCATGGCATCTCCGACACATTTAACTTGCTAAATACAACGGGGGGCTAGGAGCATGAAGCTTCAATCTTCTTCCAAGTTCCAAGATAAGCTACCTCTATAAATACCTATATTAGTCACTATCAAAACCTGCAGTTTAATAATGATAAGAGTACTCACGACATGTGAAAGAAATGGGGCAGGTGCGGTCACTGCCAGCGAACACCGGCGCGCAGTTGTCCAGGATTTTATTCTGATAGTGGATCTCCAACCCGCAGTTGACATCCTTGCAGTAAGTAGAATTGTCCGAATTTCCGTCCCACTCCGGTGTGCAGATGCAGGTCTTTCTGGTGTCCTTTGGCTCGAACGTTTGACCTTCGTAGTACATCTGGCCGTCGACTTCGCACTGTGCCAACTTGGCCACGGCATCTTTTCCTGGAACGACCATTAATCGAAAAATCAGTAATAAGTATATGATTGTGGGGGATGGGGGATTTGTGCGTGGTTAAACTGGATGTGTAGCTCCGTTGATCCACGCCACAAATAAAAAATAGCCTCTAATCTATCATCTACAGCAAAATTCCTGAGCTCTACCCCCACTTCTGCCGAAAACAGTATAAATTATAGTGTTATGATGATTACAAAAGTACAACACATAAATTTATTTGTGCGAAACTGGGTCGTTTGACGTTACATAAAAAGTTGAAATTCACTTATTTGCTAGATATTCGTTGACTCTACCTCATCCAAACAAATCTCACAGTAGAACATTGTTACAAATATAAGCAAGGTGATTGGTTCTCGACCCTAACTAAATGTTTATTATTCTAATCACACTTCATGACTCAAAAGACACTCGATGATGCAAACGGAAGCGTTCTTTTCATACTGTTAAAATATCCAATTAAATCAATATTGGACGATAACAATAGATCAATTCAGAAGCAGTAAGCTCGGACATTTAGAGCCTCATATATGGGACTCTACTATTGTTGAGTAACTAATAATAAACTCATAAATGTTTAATGGGTCTATTAGTAGTAAAGAAAAGAATAATGAGGTCGCTTTTCCAGCTCCGGACCACCTTGTGTTGTTGGTTTTAAAAGGAATCCTTATTCGGCTTGTATTTATTGTAATTGTATTAAAATTATCTACCTATCTGTGGGTATTTTTAGTTTGAAGAGAATAGAATCTGGGCGAAGAAGTCAATAATTAAGCGTAGTTAAATAGTCAATAGTGTAGATAGCTCGACCTTATACTTAAATCACTTAAGCGCGCGCTTGTTACGAGTATATTCTAAATTTGTACCCATTGCATATTTCATTAAAAAAAATTAATTGGATTTTTTAGTGCTGTTTTTTTACAGTTTATTCGTAATTAAGCATTTTGTGCAGATGTATACTTTGTGCACTTTTTGGGATGGGTAAATGTGAAACTCGCGTTAGGACACGTGACCTGATCGAAAATTCGTAAGACGGAAGGACATAAATGATAGTACTTTATATGTTCAAGTTTTCTCTTCTGCCGGCACTCCCGGAGTGCAATACGTTGATTTTTTTTAGTAGAGCGGCTAAGGGACTTGAGGAGCTGAGTAATGTAAACAGGAAGCCCATTGTAAAAATGCATTGTTTGCCTTGTTAAAAAACAAAAAACTCCGCTCAGTGACATGTAAGTTTTGGTTTTCGTTGAATTATGCTGCTTTTTGCATTTTGACATTTTGGGATATAGTGGACTCTTATACTACAACGCTCTGCTTATACTGCCCTTATTATGATAAACAGCGTATGCGTCTTGCGACGTGATCAGAACAAGTCGCCGTCAAAAGTTGAAGTAGTCGACGGCCGCGCAGTTGAAGCGAGGCTCGCTGCCGCTCGGCACACCACAAAAAGTTCCGGTGCACAACACGAGTCCAGCTCAAATAAAATCACACACGTGTAGAAGCAATCGCCGTTGCAAATGCCGAAGCAGTCGACGCAGTCATGCAAACCGTGGCTCTCCGCCGCTGGTATGCGAATTCATAAACTGGGATCCTCACCACCAACAGTCCCGGTGCAACAAACACGAGTCGAGCTCGTAGGCTTTGATGTATTGCTTCTCCATGTCTCCGTCGAAGATGTCGAAGCAGTCGACGACCGCGCAGACAAACTGTCTCTCTCTGCCGCTCGACACGCGGCAACTGCACGCTACTATACAAACTGGCATCCTCACTACAAACAATCCCGGTGCTACAACCCGAGTCAAGCTCGTACGTCTTGATGCACTGCTTCTCCATGTCTCCGTCGAAGATGTCGAAGCAGTCGACGGCCGCGCAGTCAAACTGTCTCTCTCTGCCGCTCGACACGCGGCAACTGCACGCTACTATACAAACTGGCATCCTCACTACAAACAATCCCGGTGCTACAACCCGAGTCAAGCTCGTACGTCTTAATGCACTGCTTCTCCATGTCTCCGTCGAAGATGTCGAAGCAGTCGACGGCCGCGCAGTCAAACTGTCTCTCTCTGCCGCTCGACACGCGGCAACTGCACGCTACTATACAAACTGGCATCCTCACTACAAACAATCCCGGTGCTACAACCCGAGTCAAGCTCGTACGTCTTGATGCACTGCTTCTCCATGTCTCCGTCGAAGATGTCGAAGCAGTCGACGGCCGCGCAGTCAAACTGTCTCTCTCTGCCGCTCGACACGCGGCAACTGCACGCTACTATACAAACTGGCATCCTCACTACAAACAATCCCGGTGCTACAACCCGAGTCAAGCTCGTACGTCTTGATGCACTGCTTCTCCATGTCTCCGTCGAAGATGTCGCAGCAGTCGACGGCCGCGCAGTCAAACTGTCTCTCTCTGCCGCTCGACACGCGGCAACTGCACGCTACTATACAAACTGGCATCCTCACTACAAACAATCCCGGTGCTACAACCCGAGTCAAGCTCGTACGTCTTGATGCACTGCTTCTCCATGTCTCCGTCCAAGATGTCGCAGCAGTCGACGGCCGCGCAGTCGAACCAGAATCCGCTGTCGTTTCGCACTCGGTAGCTGCACGCAACTATACAGATTGTGATCCTCACCACAAACAGTCCCGGTGCTACAGCACGAGTCGAGCTCGTACGTCTTGATGCACTGCTTTTCTACGTCTCCGTCGAAAATGTCATAGCAGTCGACTGCGGCGCACTCGAAGCGAGGCTCGCCGTCGCTCGGCACGCGGCAGCTACACGCCTGAGAACACGGGTTTAGCACCAGGTTCTGGGGGATGGAGCTTCGGTCGGCGTACGGTACACCTCTGAAATTAAAAAGAGACCACTTACAATAGCGTTTTCTTCTGAACGAACGTCGATGACATTTTAATACATGTGTCTTGATTAGGTAGGTATATAAAATCGTTGACGAAACAAGACGGACGATAATTGGTTTGGCTCTTTGGTTGTTACCATTAAATTACCTTTACGTCTCTCATGTTCGGTAAGTAGGTTCTTATTACCTCCAAATGGGGCTTGTAAGTGACTAATTAGCGCTCTAGGGTAATAATGTAGCTAGAAAAGCCCTAGCGCGGTAATTAATTTAAAAAAAAAAACAATTCTTTCTTTCAAAAAGTTCGCGTACATGTAACGTAGTTGTTATTTTTCTAAGCGTCTAACCATCCATACTGGCAATAGACATGCTTTCAGCCCGATGACCAAAGGGATCACTTTGCTATTCAGCCTTGTCTTCGTGTGAGTGTAATAGTCATCAATTTTAAATATCTAACGGCGAAGCTCAATTTCAATAAAATGATTTATTCTTGTAATTTGTGAAACAGAGTGAAAAGTTGAGAAGAAAGTAGGTATATATTGTAAGTATCCTACCTACCACCAATAAAAAGAAGACTTATACAGTTTCAGCGGACTTTCCGTTACATAACTAAAATAGGTACCTAATTAACTTTTGTCTTTTTGCATGACATGAAACTTCTCAAAAGACAATTTAAATTACGAGTAGGTGTAATTTAAGGCTTTTTAGCAGTGTAAGTAGGTACAATGCGTGTAATGTAATGCTTCTTGTACTCGTAGATAATCGTTAATTATAATATCGGCCTTAGTTTCCTAATTCAGAGTATCGGCCTAGCCTATGACAATGATTAAAAGATTGAATTTGGATAGTGCCTTTAAATGTCACAGAATATTAAGTATACATCAGCACACAGCATCTTTATTATAAACAGCTAAAGCTAGGAGTGCTAAGGTCAGGGTGTTTCCCAATCGCCACGCCCGGTCCGTCCGGTCCGTGCGTCTGAGGCCGTAGCCTCCGTTTTTGCATCTCTTGACAAGATCTGGTGACTTCGCGGAACTTAAGGCCACCATTCGTAATGTCAACAATTGTTTACACGGCATTGTTTGTTTTGAATGCACTGAAATGATTCATAAGTAAAGAAAATCACGAGTTTTGTGATCTCACATAGAGGTTGACCCTGCTGGGTAATGACTCACGTTTTGCCATAACGACACCACGCATTTGAGGTGACAATAGGGCAAGGTAAATCAATTATTAAAAAATTTGATTATAATATCGTTTTATACTATATATAACGGGACTGAACTCACGTGTGGGGATAGTCGTAACGACTATCCCCACACGTGAGTTCAGTCCCGTTATATATAGTATAAAATGTGTGAAAACCACGTTAATTTCCATAGTAAAATATAATATCGTTGCTGTGCAATATGTAGGTACTTAGATCAATTTTGATAAGTCGGAGTTGATGCAAGAGCGACATGATGTGTCAATATAAAAACAGATGTGTGTATAGGTCCGGAACTACAACATTTACCTCCAAGAGAAAAAAAGTATAGTTGGTGGAAGTAGTGCAGTAGTAGTAAGTAAAAATAGGTATATCCTTAGGGCTATACTGGAGTAGTTCACAAAAAAACGTAAGAAAGTTATTCGTGTCAATCTTGCATTCAGCAAGTCTTACGCTTTTGAAGTTCTAGTCAAATAACAAAACCCTAAATGAAGCTTGATTTCAATCATTTTCAAATCAAATTTACAAGCTATTTTTTGTTATATCTTCTCCACAAAATAATTATCTATTCTATATTTGGTAGAAAGGTTCTCGAGTGTAGACCACAAATCGACAAGCGCAGTGTAGGACGTTCAGACGAGATGGACAAGACCACAGGCTGGCGCCTCCAACCGGTCTCATTAAAAGTCCATAGACTTCTGTCCAGCTGTGGACGTCCTATTGGTGATAGATAGATGGATGGATACTTTGACACGTAAATACGACTATTGATAGTTTACTATACAGCACAGTCAGCTACAAGTACTGATTAGTCATAGCGTAGTTTGACTAGGTTTTCGTTAGCGATTTATCGAAGTTAAGCAACGTTCAACACGGTCAGTCTTCGGATGGGTAACCGCGGGTGGAATTAACAACTGATTGAACTCGGTTGTATTAACCATTTGGCCATGTCAGAGTCCTACAACAAAAAATTGTTTGAACGTTTTCAAACAACTTGTGAAAGCTCACTATCTGAAATCATAATGCTACTTGTTCCTTTCGCTACTATTTTGTAACGTATGTAGGTATACAATACAATACAATACAAAATTACTTTATTTTCACACCATACATTACAAAAGAACTTAAACTAGAAAAAATAAAACAATAATCCGGTAGAAAAATGGGCGGCCTTATCGCCTGCAGCGATTTCTTCCAGGCAACCTAAATGAAATAATATTAGGACAATTATGTTGCGGTCGGTGCTGTTCAATAGCATAAACTACATAGACCAAATACACAGATACAAAAAACAAATTATAATTATTACATACAAATAAATAAATAATTATATACCTACATAAAATACATACATAAAACCATAATAAAATATATACATATATATGTACCAAATTAACAAGTAGACAGATAGTGCTTAAAAACAAGAGATTTAAAAATGTTAAGTGATTGAGCCTGTCTGATTGTGACAGGCAGTGCGTTCCACAGCATAACGGATTGGACAGTAAAGGAATGATGATAGGATAGATTCGAGTGACCGGAAGTAGGAAATTTAAGTTTGAGAGCACGAGAGGATCGTAAAGGGCTAGAGTGGGATTGAAGGAAAGTAAAACGCTCCTTCAGATATAGCGGAGTGGAAGGATAGAATAGAATTTTATACAAAAAGGCCAGAATATGTGAGTTGCGGCGAAGACGGATTGGTAACCATTTGAGCTTTTGACGAAATTCAGACACGTGATCATATTTGCGTAAACCAAATATGAACCGGATACAGACATTCTGAAGACGTTCAAGCTTGTCAAGTTGCTCTTCGGTTAAATCCAGATAGCAAGTATCTGCGTAGTCCAGAATCGGGAAGAGAAGAGAGTTCACAAGCGCAGTTTTGGTAGCAACAGGGAGAAAATTACGTAGTCTCCTGAGCGAAGCAACTGAGGCGAAGATTTTCCTACTGACTTCAGCTAATTGCGGAATCCAAGAGAGTTGTCTATCAAGAGTAAGTCCCAGATTTTTAACAGTTTCACTGAAGGGAATCGGAATACCGTCAAAGATGACCTGAGGTAGGCAGAACCAGTCAATTTTGGAGATCATACGAGAACCCCCAATGATGATCGTTTGTGTTTTTGTAGGATTGACAATGAGTCCGTATGATCTGCTCCAGTCCAGTATACTTTTCAGATCCACGTTGATACGCTCAATTGCCTCGTTCAGTTGCCCTAGAGGCGCCTGCGTATAAATCTGCAAATCGTCTGCATAGAGGTGATAGGAAGAAGTCAGTTGTTGAGAAATTGAATTTATAAATACAGCAAAAAGAAGAGGAGATAGAACGCCGCCCTGTGGAACACCAGCAGATAGATTGCACCACGAAGAGTACGAATCATCAATACGAATGCGCTGCCGGCGCCCCAACAGGTAACTCTGAAACCAATCAATAACCGATGGAGATATGTTAAGAGAGCGCAAGATACCTAAAAGAATGTCAAAATCTACGTTATTAAAGGCATTACTAAAGTCCAATAGCGAGAGCACAGTCAGATGACAATTACCCATACCATCACGAATATCATCAGTAATTTTTGTCAAAGCAGTTACAGTGCTATGGCCGGAGCGGAAACCGGATTGCAAAGGATTTAGAAGGCTGTTTTTAACAAGGTAAGAGGAGAGTTGTTGGTATACCAGCCGTTCTAATACTTTGGATAGGAAAGGAAGGATGGAGATTGGACGGTAATCGGAAAAAGATTCAGGATTAGGCTTTTTAGGAAGTGGCGTGATTTGGGCTTCTTTCCAACTAACTGGAAACTTGCCCGAGGAGATGGAAAAATTGAGGATGTACTGAATGATGGGAACTACTTCATCAAGAATGGGCAATATCATTCTGCGACTGATGCTGTCACTACCCACAGCGTTAGATGAGATTGACTGAATACTCTTCTTAACATCACATTCGGAAAATCGATTAAAAGTGAAAGGGTCACAGTTAGGAGGAGCGGTAGAAGAAAGATTCTTCAAAGTTTCTGCTTTAGCAGGTCCATCAAAGTTGGTAGAAGAAGAGAAATGCTTATTTAGCTGATTGATATCTAAATTTTTACGACCAGTCTCCTGGTGTGATTTACCAACTCCCAATGACCTTAAAAATTTCCACACTTTAGCTGGATCTCCATTTTCAACGGAGCTATGTATGTGTCGGCGTTGTGCATCTCTACACGCTCTATTGCAGACGTTGCGATAATTTGTGTAATTTTCCTTCTTAACACCAGGTATGTATATATATATATCTTATCTTAATATATATAAATCTCGTGTCACAATGTTTGTCGTCAATGGACTCCTAAACCACTTAACCGATTATAATAAAATTCGCACACCATGTGCAGTTCGATCCAACTTGAGGGATAGGATAGTTTAAATCTCAAATTAGTCGCAATTTTAATTTATTTAGCCACAGCAACGCGTGGCCGATAGTGTAGGTATATGTATTATATTTATATATTATATCCTATATATGTAAGTATATTTAAAACTTAGATTGAATTAAGTATATTTAGTTTATTATTTATAGGTGTTTTCTTTGTTGATATCTATTTAAGGCCACTATTTCTTTTATTTAAGGTTCATATTCGTGCAAAGTTGCCTGGAAGAAATCGCCATGGGTGATAAGGCCGCCACTTTATAATCATATGTTTTGTCGTATATGTGTAAATAGTGTTTATTTTTCATATTATGGTAGTAAATAAAGAGTTTTGTCTGTCTGTCTGTCTACAAGTGGTTTAAAAACTCTGATACTAGGGCTAGCCACCCAGCCTACGAACTTGCTTTACTTTTAGAGCACATACCGGTAGTAACACATGCTCTTGTCGGGATGCAAATCAGGGCAGGTGAAGGCGTCTGGGCAGGAGGAGTTGGTGGTGCTGGGCACCGGGGTGCAGCCCAGCTCGAGGTAGAAGCCAGCCATGTTGCACTCGCCCGCCATGTCCGTCGACACCGAGCCCACGCCTGGAAACAACAGACAGCAGATTGATTTTAATTAGAATACAACACAGGTGTTTCGCTCACTTACGCGGGGTTTCGGTGGCAGACAGCAAGTCTACTTAATAAGTAAAAGTAAGTAGGCATTTTTCCTTTTCAAATAGTACCTATAAGTATGCATACTAATAATATTAAGCTTGACTTAATTCGCCATTATAGGCATAGCGGGTGCCGTACCTACCTCATTCCATAGTCTAATTTTACATAATATTTAAGTAAAATTTACATACTTCAAGTATTTTTACATGCCATAAATAGTCTATCTACAACGCTAGGTATCCTGTATGCCATTTTTGTCCAGGGAAAATCCTTCATGGATACCACTGCGCCTCGGGGACAGGCATGGGTGGTTACGTGGGATTCCCGTCGACTGGTCGGTATGTCCACCAAAATCCCTGGAGTGTTCCACCACTGCGCTTGGTGTCGGGGCTACGTCACGCTTCCGCACACCTCGGCGGCATCCTTTTTATGCCTGCTGCAGTTTTTTATATTTACAAAAGGTATTGTAAAAGGGGCCTCTTAATGTGGGCTTAGACTCCATAGATGCCTAACAACTATTGGTCCATAAATCACATAATAATATTAAATAAGGTAGTCAGAAATATCAATGAGCATAACAAATACCTACCTACATATCGACAGATATACAAACACCAAGAAGCAACAGCAAGAGTTACAAAGAGCAAGAAGCGTTTCGAATTAAGAAATGTTAAAACTAAAGAAAGTTTGCAGGTGCTGGGACCACTGAACATTGGATATTGTACGAAGGTCCATTGAAATGCAAAATCATCGTTTTAGAAACGTTAGAGAAGTCTATTGACTGTCAAGTAACACTGCATGTAATACAGAAATTCTCATATTCTCAGTAGTTATTTCTTAGTTAAGCCACTAAAAACTAAAAGCCAATCACCTAAGTGGAAAACTTTGTTGATTTGGCGTTACACCAATTAGGTGCGGCTATTATTTTTATCAACAATTCAAACTACCTACTTCTTGTACCTAGATATACAATATGTATACAGGTTATTTGCTTACCCTGTACTAATCCGAAAGGGGGTAATTCAGACCATCATTACGAACAACTTTTACTATGGGGCCAACCCAAAATTTGAGGGAAAAAATTGCTGTTTCATACGAAATTTCAAGTTGGAATCGAGAAAATGTATGAAACAGCTGTTTTTTTTTTCTCGAAGTTTTGTTGGCCCCATAGTAAAAGTTATTCGTAATGATGGTCTAAATCACCCTCTTCCTTAGTACTTAGGCTTAGTACAGGGTAAGCAAATTACCCTGTATAGAGAGTCAGAATCTACATTGTGATAGGCATTATAATACCTATCTAATGACTTCATTGAAACTCGCGTGAGAATTCATTATACTAATGAAAACACCGGTTATTACTCACGTACAATAACCCGACCGGTGAGTGCGCGTGCGCCAGTCTACGGGAGCGCGCGTATTCCCTGACGAAGGAGTACTAATTACTCTGAAACCGGTCGGGTTCCCAGCGGCTCGGCCGCGATTTTTATTATTATACGTGAGTAAAAACCGGTGTTTTCTTTAGTACCTATCTAATAGTAATTCTCTAGATGATCGATATATTTTAGGGTAATAATGTATAATATTCATCATTATTACTAACTTTTACCATGGAGCCTGCACGGAAATGACGAGTAGTAATCGGCTGTTTCATAAAAAAGTTCATCGACTCGACGCAATGAATGGAAAAGCTGTTTTTTGTGACTACCGTGACGATGTTAATATCGTAATGAAAGAAATAATTCCTTATCATGATTGTCATGATGATTCTGACAAGGGTTGGCAACCGTACTTTATTATAAAATATTGTACGTTATTTCGGGCAATAACAATTACCCGATGTCGCGTACTTTTTTGTACAAAGAGCACATTTAGACTCTTAGATACTTTATGACGACAAAGTACGAAAAAATACTTTATTTCGCAAAATTTAATTTATCTGGGATTTTTTGACATAAAATTGAAAAGAAGTTTGGTTGTAAGGTTAAGTAAAGTTTTTGGAGCAGTTAAATTTGTAGAATTGTAGCTCTGGTAGTCCCAAAAAGTAAAAAAAAAATGTTTTTAAACGAAAATGAATCGTACTTTTTTTGATACAATGTATGTGCTTATTATTTTTGTGCCTTTCATCTCCAATGTACTTTATTACATTTTTAGAAAGTTGGCATCCCTATTTTTGTCTGATAGTGACTATAACAGAATTGACGGTTCGGGCCCACTTATTTACCTACTATGTTATTCTAAGTACTCTTCACTGCCTTGCGTTTGCGGTGTCGTCGGTCGGTTTTGTAATGCAACTCGATTGCGGTTAAGTAATTAATATAATGTACTTATAACTCCTGTACCTATAATTATTTGACCTATATAAATATTTGGTTTTATAATTTCTCTCTACATAGATATTATATTTGTATTTAGTTTATTATCATCAAAGAGGTGGCAGGTCAATAGGTACATTAATTTCTATAAAGTAAACTTTAGGGATTTATAGGGATTAGATACATTATTGTAATTCACCAATAAATTCTTAATTTATTGTTACCAAAAATATGTTTTAGTGCTGTTTCTTAAGAAAAATATTGCACATTCAAATGCTGTAAGTCAGAAAACTGTTCCACATACGACTAGCGACTAGCGTATAGGTATACAAACTGTAAATTATTCTATAGATCTGTCACTCAGTATAAACAAATAAATCGTTTATTACCAGTATTACTATCAATCTTCCAGTAGTAAGAATAAATACGTACATGTGCCTATTCAATTTTTAAATACTATTACAATTAACAAATTGTAATCAACATTTTCTAATTGGAATATTAAACACATGAAGCGTTTATCATTGACAAATTAGTCAGTCAGGTTGTTTTAAAATGATAATTTAACTGGTTTCTATGTAATTAAATTTCGTGACTTCGGTACTGGAACTGCTTACTCAAAATATATGAAACAATAACGGTACCTACCTGCATGAAATGGAATGAGGCATTGGAACAAAAACAAATGAACAGTTCAATAGGAACTGAAGCCATAACAAAAACAATATTTGGGTAACAATAAAATTTAAATATTAAATATTTACATTTGAGATTTAAACAATACAGCAGCATATCAAAGTTAATTTAAACCCTAATCTAATAAATCTATTTCCTTAATTTAAAATTCTAAAAAATCACAAAAGCACTTACTGAAGACGACAAAACATAGCACAGCCTTCACGGTCGACTTCATTATCACCAAGCACTGTTAAATCTTCAGGTTGAATTCTTCCGACAATAATCAAATACAATCAATCGAACAAAAAGGTTTTCGTATGATTTATTTTGTTGATGTTGAAACGCTACCGGCAGTCGTGCGGCTTGGACAGCCGATCGCTTCGTAATGCTCGTGGTCTGAACTTGAGAAGAATACATAAGTTGAAGTTTTAAGTATGTTAAGTTAGTATAGCGGTATAGTCCTCATCTTGGCGAGGACGGTGTTGAAGGTAGGTAGTAAATAATACATAAAGCTTTTATTAATGTAAGTCAGACGAGTATTTTATGCATGTACCTACGAATTCATTAGGCGGTGTCGTGCACGCGTATCGTTGTTATTGTATCTTCGTCGTCTCTACCGATTTCCCGTAGATTGATGAACCTTTGATTGTAACATTAAAGCAATTCAATCTTCAACTCTATGTTATTTAACCCGTTGCTTTGAAGAACCCTTTCAGTAGTTCAATTTTGAGAACGCATATTCTACGTTTAAAAAAATGGAATATTAAGTTTTTTAATTCGCTTCGGCCGTTTTAGGTCAAACACTTATAGGCACTTCGATCCTGAGCCAATCAGAAGATATTGAAGTATTCCAAGATTATGAAACTATTTTTTCTTCAGCAACATCTGATCACGAGGCAAGTAGTATTGGATTCCCATATACCCACTAAGAATAGTTTTGTATACTTACGCTTTTGCATTCTCATACTTTAGTATTGGATTCAGTTATACTCAGAATACAATTATGAGTATAACTGAATCCTGTACTGTACCAGCCTTTTTTTTAATAGTCCACTGCAGGACGTAGGCCTACCCACGAAGGGTGATTGGGCCATATCCACCACGCTGGCCCAGAGCGGGTTGGTGGATTCATATACGCCATCGAATTTCTTCTACGGACGTATGCAGGTTGCCTCACGATGTTTTCCTTCACCGAAAAGCCAATGATGTGAAATTCCGTACATAAGTTCCAAAGAAACTCATTGGTACGGGATCGGGATTCGAACCCACGACCTCACGATTGCAGGTCGGGTGTTACTACCACTAGACCATCACGGCTTATAACTGAATCCAATACTACTAAAACGCCACTGGAATGCTTTGCTCAGGCTTTGCTATAACATTTCTGACAACTATACGCGATGTGAAACTAGTCACACCACACGCGGTGTTTAAGTATACCTACCCAAGAATTGCATGACCCTTAAAAGGCGTACTGGATGTGAACTCAAGGATTTCTCGTCATCTGACTGCTTCCGGGTGCTAAGTTTATTTAATCGTAATTTTCCTTATATTTTCCAACATATTTTTTTTTTGCATATTATTATGTTGATGTCATGTCGTATAGAGGAAATCTGCAATTGACTCACGCTCGACTTTGTCACGATCCTCACGAACTCTACCTTTATTTTTGAACAGTCGGCTAAAATTCTATACCATCTCTAATAAAATCAGTTAGGAGCGACATTCTCTAGCATTTATGATAGTCATTTATAAATTTTGTGGGTGAATGTCCTACGCTGCACTTACTGGTACTAAGCTCGAGAAGTTTTCGATCTTATCGATCAGCTTCCATCCATCCATCAGCCGTAGGACCGTCTACTGCTGGACATAACCCTCCCCCATAAATTTCCAATAAGGCCGGTTGGAAGCGGCATGGATCCAGCGCGTTCCTGCGATCCTTATCAAAGTATTATAAGTGATTATAACAGTCAGTCCACCTAGTCGGCTGACGTCCTAAGCTGCGCTTGCTGGTCCGTGGTCTCCATTGGAGAACTTTACGGTCCCATCGGCCATTCTTCGAACTATGTGCCCTGCCCATTGCCACTTTAATTTTCTATGTCGATAACTTTGGTTCGTCTGTGGATCTCCTCAGGTCTGATTCGATCGGTCAGCTTACCTCGAATTTATATATATTAAATGTTAGTTCTCCTACAATTCAAATAATCACATTACACACACGTTCGCACCGCTTTCGTCACCATGAAAATCCGCAACATTGTATTTATCTTGTTTATAAATCAATACCATCTAGATAACACTCGGTTACAATTGTTTCAATAAAATATTTGTAATCTCTCGAGTGACATGAGTGACTGTTGAATGCAGCGAGATATGGGTTGACTGCCTTCAAGGGCCGATTTCCTAACGACAATTTTTGAGATGTCTTATTGCTCCATAGATTTATTTAGTAAACTACCTATCTTCGATAATGATTTCAATTTTGTACTGTTGATTTTATATTCGTGCAGATTGATTAATTATTTTCTTATGCTGTTTAATGATAGCAAAATCATGATTTTATACCAGATTTGACATAATACAACTGTTTGCATTGTATAATACAGGTATTTTTTGTTCTACTCTTAGAATAAATAAAATTACACAGTTTTGAAGGTTTATAACGAATACACGGTACTATATACATATGTATTCTACGAAAATAATTATACAAACTAAGTACGAGTAAGTGTAATAATTATAATCTCAAGCTTTTTTTAGCATTCTTTTTTCAATCCATATTTATCATAATTTATTAATATGTATAGAATGCTATAAAAAAAATAGTGCGTGGAGTCCGCGCGGAAGAAGTGAAACTTCGACGCAACAGTGCTTTCATACCCCCTCCATGGTAGCGTTAAACGCATGTTAAACGTTTAACGCAACCTTGTAGGAAGTCGCATTAGAAGTTTCACTTCAATATTATCTAATAGGCCAATTTTTATGGTTCCACCATTTAAATAAAGGGAATAAAACTCGTCAAATGTAATACAAAAATAATATTTAATTACCTACTATCGCAGTCTGCTTCACAAATTAAATAACTACAAATAGTATTTGGTATTACTTAGCGTGCATGAATAGGATATATGATATCTTACAAATATACTTAATTGATTAGAGAAAAAAAAATATTTGGAAAAAAAAAGAGAAATAATAAAATCGATAATCTCATCTACATTCCTTAGACTAATCTATAATTTTATTTTACATTTAAAATCTTTTTGGCACTCTAGATAATTTTTGTTTTTACACTAGTAACATTTTCTCACATTGATTACATAAGTTTAGATACTCTATAAATTGAAATAACTACAGGATACATTACGTATCTAAATAAAAAAGCCATAATTAAAGTATGTGGCATTCAAACTGATTCTTGTTGGTAGGGTCACACAATATCGATTTAGGTGGATTTCAACTTCTGCGGTGGTATTGACTCTACTACACATTGATAGCTATTGCTATACTCTTGATATTTCCATGAAAATCTCATAGAGCTTACAGGAGAACAAGCACCTCGTATTCGGCAGAACTCCTCTCTTCACCGTCAAAGGGATAGTAGCACACTTCGTGGCTTGGTTGGATCTGTAATAAAAACGTATCGAAATGAAGTTTTTTGTTTCAAATATTCATATCGCCAATTTCCCCGATAGCATTTTTTGCCAGCGGACATTTCACCGACAGAATTTCTCGTTTTTGCCCCCCTTTCGACGATAAGCCTTTTTGCTACGATATATTTCACCGACACCTCTAAAAATCTAGAACTCTTTTAACTTTTCTATCTACGAATATTTCAGTGTCAATCTTAATTCTCTCCTCTCTGCGGGATCGAATCAGGAATGAGGAGATCCGTAGAAGAACTAAAGTTACCGACATAGCCCAACGGATTAGCAAGTTGAAATGGTAATGGTATAGCGCGGAGGACTGATGACCGGTGGAGTCGAAAAGTTCTCGAGTGGAGACCACGAGGTGGACGGATGACCTCATTAAGACAGCAGGATCGAGCTGGATGCAAGCCGCTTCCAACCGGTCTTATATCCATGAAGGACCTTTGGCTGATGGATGGATGGATGAATCTTACTTAATCATAAGGCAATCCATACCTATTACAAAAATATGCAAATTACAGTACTTACCAAGAGAGCAGGGGACTGTGCCTACTTGTTTAAAATAATATTTTTTTATTATATATAGGGTTATCTGCTTGCCCTGTACTAAACCGAAAGAAGGTCATTAAGACCATCATTACCTATTAACAACTTTTATTAGGGATTAATCCAAAAAGAAAATCAGCTGTTTTATACGAAATTGCCACTTGATAGTAATCGACAAAAGAGCTGATTTTTTTTCCTCGAATTCTGAGTTCACCCGATAGTAAAAGTTGTCCCTAACGATGGTCTAAATCACCTCCTTTCGGGTCAGTGAAAACTAACTACGACTACTAAACTTACGATAATAGTTAAAAAAAAAACGCGCGCTGACCGAGGGCATGCAGGTAAAAAACAAACAAACAATTACTTTATTGTACACCATATAACACAAATACATTAAAGTAGGTATTTACAAATGTTGTACAATGGCAACCTTATCGCCTTTGGCGATTTCTACCAGGCAACCTTTGAATGGACTGTAAATAAATTAAATAATAGGAATAGGGTAGGCGGTGTATACATACTGTGACATAAATAACATGGATGGAAAAGTTAAGAGAGATAGGTTTTTAGTCGTGCCTGTGAAATACATTGTGGCAAAAAGGCTTATCGTCGAAATGGGCAAAACCGAAAAATTCTTTCGGTTGAACGTCCGCTGGCAAAAATATCATCGAGGAAATGGGCGAATATGAATAATTCAGTCCAATGATGAATCGGTCATCGGCGAACGGTTGCTGAAACTCGCCCTATTGAATTAATTCAATTTAAAACAATTTTTAACGTGCACGTTAAAAAGTGAGATAAATATTTTAAGCGACGATTCATTTTACGGCGCTTTTTGAATATACTTACCGTAACGTCATAATAAACATAAAAACACGTTCAAATCAAGCAGATTCGGGAAAACCCTTTAAGATATGGTATGATTATACAAATCGGCTGATGTCGCGTTAGATACAAACTGCTTAACATCCAATCAACGCGCGGCTTTAAGTAAGCTTCAGTCAAGATTGGATATTGCGCAGCTTGTAGCTAACTTCACATCCGCCGATTAGTGTGATTCGGCCCATACCTCATGGTTTTCGAGGTAGTATATGGCTAACTCTTATAAACGCGGGGAAATAATACTACCCTGCGGTACTCCACGTCAGCTAAAATACTTTGTCATGAATGTACATCCAGGGAATAGTTTAAAAATTAGTTTCACGTATTAGGTGTGCAAAAAAGGTAGACCACCTTGCCTGGAGTGGTGCACCCGTCGTGTGTGACGCGGCCGTAGTAGAGCTTCTCCCCGTCAGCCGTGACGCCCGCCTCCACCGCGCCCGGGGGCACCGCGCCGTTGGTTGAGAACTGCCACGAGAACATGGAAGGAACCAGCACCTGGAGACATAGGATGAATAATCTTAGCATCTGTACTATACTGTACCAGCCTTTTACATATAATAGTCACCTACCCACGAAGGGTGATTGGGCCATATCCACCACGCTGGCCCAATGCGGGTTGGTGGATTCACTTGCGCCATCGAATTTCTTCTATGGACGTATGCAGGTTTCCTCACGATGTTTTCCTTCACCGAAAAGCCAGTGGTGTGAAATTCCGCACAAATTCAGAAGAACTCATTGGCTTTGAACCCACGACCTCACGATTATAAGGCCGGTGTCACTACCACTAGACCACCATGGCATCTTAGCATATGATAAATACTATTCGAACTATGTGCAGCTCAGCAGTTCGAAGGCCTCAAACAATCGAGTTTCTCAACAAGAGGGTCTTAAAATGATGGATAAGACGAAGGTCATGTGTAATATTGTGTAATGCCCATGTTGTACCCACCCCAATATCTGTTGAGAGCTCGGTTATTTTATATGATATGGATGATATGATGGATATAGATTATTGGTATAAGATCGGTTAGATCACAAACTGAGTCACGTCACGTCGTGGTTGCAGGTTATTGATCAACATTGGGGTTATAACATAAATTGAGCAAGTGAGCAATGTGTTCCAGCCAAAGTCGGGATATTACAAACTATGTTTGTCTTTATGTTAGACGGACATGTTGATCGTTGTCGTCAGATGGTGTATTACTATTAGCATTTTTATATATTCTTTGGTATTACCTCAAATTGATCCTTCATGACCTCCTCTCCCCCATAAGCAACATAGCAGGCGTTCTTGGAGGGGATGACCTTAGCGGGGAGGATGTCACCCTCATGTGGTGCACGGCCCGCGTAGATCTCCTCTCCGTCGGCGTCCGTGCCCACTCTGAGTGCGCCGGGGGGGATGCTATGCTGGCTTAGGCAAGCCGGAACCCATTTGTATGTACCTAGAAATAGAGTCATTTATTATGAAACTGGTTCGTGGCTTTATAAGTTGATTATTTTTTACAGCCGGTAAATGCCTTTATTATATTTTAAGTAGGCACTATAACATAAATGGGTATTAATTACAGTTGGATTATTTTTACATTATACTGGTAAAAATAATAAAATTGAGATAATACTTGTATAAATGCTCCAGCCCAATGCGAGTTGGTAGATTATTATATTAAAACTGGAGTGGAAACAAGTAAGTAATTTTGGAACAAGTAAATTTAAAACAAGTAAGTAGTTTCATGACTCCAATAGATGGGATTGGAGTCATGAAACTACATGAGATGTTACAAAAAAATATAGTTTTTATGTTTGGCTCTGCTATGCACAACCTAATACTATGGTTTGTAAACCAATATTTGGTAAGTAAAATGACAGGAATGGTTACTACATCTTATTCTTTGTGGTAAATGACTTGATGAATTTAATTATAAAATAAACTTTTAAAAATAGACCAATGAAAAATACAATCTAAAATTTTGACGACACAAAAAGCTACGGCCAAAACTCTATATGGTTTGTTTACTGTATGGATAGATTATGATAAGTTAGTTAATCGTTCATCTTACCACAAAGACAAGATTGACCAAGGAGAGCAAGGAGGAAGGGAACAAGGGAACCATAGAGAGGATTGGCCCAACATCGGCGAGCGACACAACCAAGCTGAAAATTAGAAGTGACACCTTTGTTGTGCTATTCCTGCATGTTCTACGTATACTCTAGCGAACGCCGCCCTATCCTGTTTTTTTCATCCTATTTGCTGTTGTTGTTTTACGAAATTTGAGGGATAAAGATGTATCTACGAAATATTAAAATATGATAAAAACAACAACAATGCTAATGCAATATTCAATTCAATTTCAAAGTAACAAATATATAATTCTAGGCAAATTATTTCTACAATTTTACACGAAGATTAGAAAATGAATGATTATTTCCAAGTCAGCGGAATTTGGTTTTGTTAAACTAAGAGTTACAGGAAATTTTAGGCCACATGAAAAAAATGTAAAGATAAAGGAAACCAAAGCAAAGCATCGAAAATTACTTGGAAGTTTGTTTATCATCGATAAAAACTGACTCAGACGATTGAAAATAGTTTCGAAATACTATTTTATCACAATTTATCGGTTTGAATACCAGATAGGAAACGGATTAGATTAATAATAAAGGTTGGTATGGAATTCTTACAGGTACTGATATAATAATAAGATGTTTATTTTATTAGCTTCCCTATACATATTTGCTATGTTCCGTCTGTCTATATCCAAGTGAAAACTACAAGATACAATTCATGTCTAACCGAGCGATCACATATTTACGAATCAAAGACAGAAGACGCTCCAATTATTCTCAGTTTTCAATGGTTGGAACAACCGATATACCTGAAATGTATGGATTCAACCACACCTCAAGAGTTTCAATATCAATATTGTCATATCGGTACTCTAGTAAAACAATTTATATACAGTTAAGATTGTTATCCTTTGGTTGCATTTCGATTTAAGTGGTAAACACATTCCCCGACTATTTTGCTAATTCAGACAAACAAAGGTGTCATTTCCACAGCCTTTTCCCGTTAACTTACTCCAGGGCAATTCGACTGTCTCTCCGGGAAGTTCGGGAACAATCTCTGCCGGTTCCGCGTCTTCGACCACCTGGACCGAGTTGTCGGGGGGGGCGGGGTAGGGGTAGAAGTACGCGGGGTGCACGGGGTAGTACACTACGCTAGGGCCGTGTGGGGGGTACATGTGGTGGGGAGGGGGAGGGTGCCCCGGCGGCCCGGGGGGATACGGGGGGCGGCCGTAACCGTGGTAACCGTGATGTCCTGGCGGACAGTGTTGTTATTAGTCGTTGTAAGAAATGGTAATGTTAATTTGTTAGTACTCTAGGAGGACAGCTCTGACTAAAATAGAGCCTGCAGTGTTATGGTTAAATGGGCTGATTATTAAGCCTTGAGCCATGCTATATAGGTAGACAAGGTTCTGTTTTACAAAGTAAAATTTTAGAGAATGTTGAATATGACCTTACGATGGCGTATCTACTATTGAAACTTGCTATGGATATATTATGGTTCGTGTTAATACCTAATAAAAAACATTGCACATATTTTACCTCCTTTATACATTATACAAATAATTCCACGTATGCTTCACCTGTATTTAGTCTACGAGTCATTGTTTATCGATACAATATCTACCTACACTTTCTAGATAGGTACAAATATGGCAGATTATCTTGGTGTCAACGTGGAATGTCCCGAGTTATATGTGAGTACGTGGACTTTCAGTGCAAAGCGCGTTGCCTTCAAATTATCAAGATTTCATCAGCTGTATTAGGTTAATATACCTCTGCATAAATGGGGTGTAAATATAGACGACTCTAGAATCAAGTCATCTAGAATACACATGTACTCATTATTATGACTAACTTTTAATATAAGACCAAAACGAAATCGCTAAAAATAAATTACTTCTTCTTCATCGTGTCAACGTTTCAAAAAAGTTGTATTATTTTATCCCAATATTTGGCCACTGCGACCCCGAATAAATCACTAACTACTAATAACTACCTATTGTTCCATAAATTTGTCGAAAGTCGGTGAAATTGTTCTATGCGACAGTTGATTTTTTTGCGACATTTGGGTTGGTCTTAAAGTAGGTACTAGACTTAATCCTAAGAACACTGATATTGGAGAATATCTCAGTCGTCTAGATTAACACCCTGTAGGTATAGTGAAGTGTCACTATTAAGTAGTGTTTGACCAGTTAATATCAAAGATAGCAATAAACAATGCACGCTACAAAAGCACATTAACTCCAATGTAACTATTGTTAGTTACTTAATCTAAAGTGAGAGATTACCAACACAAGTACTTAGACCTAAACGTTTTGAACTGCTAAAAGATGAGTCGCAAAAATTGCTCGTTTGTAGATTGATGACGTCATATTTCGAATTTGAAATTGAGTTTCAATAAGAAATACCTATATGTGTACTGTACTGTACTGTACCAGCCTTTTTAATAGTCCACTGCAAGACGTAGGCCTACCCACGAAGGGTGATTGGGCCATATCCACCACGCTGGCCCAGTGCGGGTTGGCTTATATGTGTGCATTTAAATATTTATTTATTTGTCAGAACATAACTGAATAAATATGGCGCAAGACTACATTGAACACGTATACACGGTCTCAGAATAAATATGTATAGAAAATGTAGGTTAAGTATTGTTTTTAAAACAAATACCCGAGGGACTTCGTGAGTGCAGTTAAGTAGCTCTACCAATTATTTACATCTGAATGAACCATAGAAACAGAACGAGCAACTTAAAGCTGTAATAATATGTATATGACTTATAATTATAATACGAATACTCTATAGCTAAGGCATGGAAAATATATATATTTTAAATGTAATAAAGAAGGGTTTTTATCTGATAAAGTGATCTTTTTATTTATTTCGCCTCTGTTCCTATGATTGATCATCATATTTTATTATTTTTTCACTTTAAGTAAGTATTACAGTAGAAGAAAACCGGGTAAATTGCTATTCAAGAAAAATTCAGAACAATAGATTTTACGGCACGCCAAATATGGTTTCATTACCTTCGATCATCTTATCGCATTGATTAAATCTAAACCAAAACATTAAGCAGTTTGAAAATTTTAACTAGCTTCATCATTACAGCTACTATCACTACTTTACTAGTTCTCCTACAGGTATAACATACTCGAATCTCAAATCATAAGAATGAAATGTTAGTTTCATTACAAAAACACCATAACTATCCATATCTTTGACATAGCATATTTTCCAAAAGCATTTTAGTAAATAGTAGAGTCTAGAATATGTCGGTTAGTAAGAGCAATATGGGTTATTATTTTATCAAAACGCCTTATCTCTGTTATCATTATCACTCACCTGCCATGGCTGCGGTGTCTAGAGCACTACTGACTGAAGCCTGCGCCTCGTACTGGTATATACTTCGCTAAAACCTCTACTGATAACACCTAACCGTTCTTATCAATGACGATTAATTACTTGGTAAATTTGATTTGACGGGAAGTATTGTACAATATGTTGTGTTTTGTAGAAACTGAATGAGTCTAATTTACTTTTAATGATAACGATTGAAATAGTAGTGGGCAGGGCATATTACACGTAAGAGTGAAGGCTGGTGGGGTCGGAAAATTCACGAATGTTCCGTCCATAGGGTGGACAAATAACCAAAAAGAAAAAAGTGGAATAAAGAAAAGAGAAAACCAGGATCGCGCTCATTGGCTTGACATTGTTTTTTGTTTTATTGCACTAAACGCAAGTGCTTATTAAAAATCGTTATTAGGGATGATAACGATTATTTTATTTATATTCTAATTTAAAAAAAAGCACATTGAAATAGATAATACATTTAACATGATTAGATCACAATTGATGGAAATCGACAACGACACACAAATTGAAACTATATGTATGAATATGAGTAGAGAATGATATTTTTTTTCCGATGGTGTCGTAGGTACCAATAGGCAAGTATAGTAGGTACTTAGTTGAGAGCTATCCCGCATCACAACCCTGAATCATTGTGTCGCCTACGGTGACTTTAGTTTGTATTTAAAAAAGTTAAGTATTATAACGTAAATACTCGTACGTAGGTACTCATAACATTTTGTCATAGTAAAAATAAGTATATGTAGTATATCAGCTCTGGCAGTTTGGGGTCAGAGGCCGTGTGGAAGATGTCCCTAAAATATTATATTATTATATCACAGTTGACTGAAACTCAGATAATAGATACCCAGCTATATTTCAATTAACGCCGTTTCTAAAAGCATATTATGTAATCGTTCTCGAAAATTCTCACAAGGCTCGTCGTATAGATCTGTATAAATCAATGGGCTTATTCCACCACCAGGCATTCATACTCCGTGGAGCTGTGCTCTTCGCCAGCGAACGGGTAGTAGCAGGTGTTATGGCTGGGATGAATCTACAACAATCATAAATAATCACATTAACAACGATTTTACACGTATACTCTGAACTGTACTGTACCAGTCTTTTTTAATAGTCCATGCAGGACGTAGGCCTACCCACGAAGGGTGAATGGGCCATATCCTCCACGCTAGCCCAGTGCGGGTTGGTAGATTCACATACGCCATCGAATTACTTCTGCAGACATATGCAGATTTCTTTACGATGTTTACCTTCACAGAAGTTCCAAAGAACACATTGGTACGGGTCCGGAACTCGCGTTCTTAAGATTGTAAGGCGGATGTCACTACTACTAAACCACCACGGCATATACTCTATCTCATTGTTGACGAGGAGGGCCGTATATTTTCATGATCTTAGAAAATTAAACTAAAAATACCTATACCAGTCATAAAAAGTCGTGGTGGTCTAGAGGTAATGACACCCGCATTACAATCGCGAGGTCGTGGGTTCAAATCTCGGTCCCGCACCAATGAGTTCTTCGGAATTTATGTACGGAATTTCACACCACTGGCTTTTCGGTGAAGGAAAACATCGTGAGGCAACCTGCATATGTCCAAGGAAGAAATTCTATGGCGTATGTGAATCCACCAACCCGCACTGGGCCAGCGTGGTGCATATCGCCCAATCACCCTTCATGGGTAGGCCTACGTCCTGCAGTGGACTATTAAAAAGGCTGGTACAGTACAGTACAGTACCTATACCAGATTCCTACTAAGTATTTTGACGCACACATGGTTGTACTGTAGTGTAGCATGCGTTAAATTCAAAGTATGGCATTTGCAACTAGGTATAAATAGGGCGAAAGCATCGTCGTAGCCAGGTTTAAGTGGGGTGCAGGACAAGTGAAGATAGGACATAATATGCATTTTAAAGTGGAACATTGCCACTACCATACTTTACCCCTCCTCCTTACTACGGTTGTGGAAATTCAAAACGTCAGATTTTCTTCTACGAAGAATAAACCAATAGGTATTACGAGGAACTAATAACTAGATATACTTTCAAAGGTACATTCAGAGTGTCTCATTGTCTATCATTCATCTTGCCAGGGGTAGTAGAGGTAGAGCCGTAGTGCGAGACTGCCAATGTAAAGCGTAGCTCTATTTTAGCCGTCACCAAAATCACCCCCTCATATATAATGTCTATCATACCTACCTTGGCTACTTACCGCGCCAAGGGTAGTAGACCCTTGGCTAGTTATCTTGACAGGTGTAGTAGACCCTTGGCTTTACTTACTTTGCCAGGGGTGGTAGAGCCGTCGTGCGAGACTCTGCCGATGTAAAGCGTCTCTCCATCAGCGGTTACTCCTGCCTCTACGGCACCAGACGGCACAGATCCGCCGCTGGAAGGCTTCCAGGATATAGTTAGTGGAACTAACACCTGCAATCAATAATAAATTGATTTGTCGAATTGATAGAGAAACTTCAGTATCACGAAAGCCTCTTGGTTTAATGGAGATGCTTACTGCTCGTATACTGAACAGTGAATGTTTCTTAGCAGAATAATATATTAATGTTATAAGAGACGAAATGTTACGTTTGCCAACCTAGATATTGAAGTAGTGAAATTTAAAGCGATGGTGCTATTATGGGCAAACACTGTTCTACATATTATGTTCAATGGCTATCTTTATCAAACGGTTTGATGAGGAGCAATTGGTTTGAATCAAACCAACCCTAAGAATATCACCTACCTCAAAATCGTCCTTCAAAATCTCCAGCCCACCATGAGCAATATAACAAGCTATTTTGGACGGTAGCACCTTCGCAGGGAGGACGTCTCCATCATGACTCGCGCGGCCCACGAATATGGAGGTGCCGTCGATGTCCGTGCCGGCTCGGATGGCGCCCGGGGGGAAGCCGTGGGGAAGCTGGCTTGTGTTTAATGGCACCCATTTGAAAGGACCTGAAAAGTTTCTAAAAAAGTCTTGATTCAAGATTCAAAGAAACTCAAGGCTCTCCTGCCGATTCTAGAACTATACTCAACAATCTATTTTATTTCACCAATCTAACTATTTTACCTAAAAAATACTAATAAGAAAGAAAACTAAGATCTAAAAAAAACTTTCTAAGAATGTAAGTCCGTTATCACATTCAGCTATAAACGAGGTAGAAACGAATTGTTTTTTATCTGTCTAAATAAGAAATGCTGGAGTCAGCGACGTCTATAAATTATATAATAAAACTTTTTTAGGAGATAAATAGTATTATAGTGAAATATTAGGAAATTATCACTTCACATAATATCATTACTCACCAGACATCCTGCGACGTGTCACGGCAACAGCTGAAGTTACAATTGCTGTAGTTGAATAAAAGTTGATCCACATGAGGTCACCGTAAAGACACAATCATTTGGAATTTACTGAATTGATGCAGCTGTGTCAATAAAACGCATAGCGATTATTTAATTACTTTACCTTAAAAGTTATGCCAAATTATGGTCCAGATTCCTCTTTAAAATTTCAATCCTACTACTGGTCTAGAATAAATTGCACTTATTAGCTTGTTATAATAATAAATAATTTTGAAAATGTAAATTCCCAATCACACCAGTTTTGTTTTTTTCTGTCTTGATGTTTTTCTGTTGCTATTGTTTAATTCTTTGTGGTACTAGTTTTTATGTTTTATATTAGTGTTGCTGTATTGTATTGTAGGTTCACTAGGCTATGCTTACTGACAGCAAGCATAACATCTCTATTAAGTATGGGTTTGTATAAAATAGTAAAACTCGATAATTTTAACCCATTTATTTTTGATTTCCCAGCCCTAATAGCTACAAGACTTGAGGGTGTCGATGACGACGCGCGACCACGAGTAAAACTCGTTGAAGACCTGCTCAGTGTCGTGTTTCTCGTCGAGAGCTGCGTACGTCAGCACGAGATCACGCAAGATTTCGTGCAAAATCTCATGCAGCTCAACCGTTGTCGGCCGATCTTTGCTTTCAGCTATCATCAACGTTGCAGTCACCTGTGGAAAACGGAGGCAACAACTAGAGTTACTAGCTATCGTAAGTACTGTCGCAAAACTTCAGAAGGAAATAAATCTCATCTGCTAGAATCGATATAAATACAATGTGTTGCTGCAGGAACGTATGCTGAAAAGGACATTCTACTGATGCTACAGGCTTTTCTATCAGTGGTGACTAATAACAGTTTCGTACCTTTATCCTCCACGACTTCAAGGCTTCACCCAAGGACTTTCCTTCGTAATCTTCTCCTACATTTCGTAGCTTGTGGCGCAAGAGCTTCAAATGATGTGTGCGACAGACATCTGAAAAATTGATATCAATATCATTATTTGGCTTTCGTCTATGAATGCCGATCCATAGTTGATATTACCTTTATTGCAATCTTTCTCGTCTTCCCCATTAGGACAATTTGCTTTTTTATTACAAACAAGCTCAATAGGAATGGAATCATTGAACTTGTTGGATAATTTCCCGCAGAAGAACCTCGTCAGCTGGGGCTCAGTTGCGCAAGTACGTATACAAGACTTGGAACACTTCGGTAATGCACACTTATTGCCTCGACAGACACAACCACTCGAAGAAATAATCTTATCGTTACCAGTATGAGATCGTTTCAAAGCGCTGATTAATCTCTCATTAAGAGTTGCCAAATAGAAGCGAATGCTGATCAGTTCGTTGACATCGATTTTCGTTGAGAGCCGGGCGCTATCATATACCTTAGTCAACTCTTCGAAGCATGCTTGTCTAATACGTTTGACCTCTAGCAAATCTGGTTGTCGATTTAAGCTGTACTTTTGCAGTTTTTTTACCAACGCATAAAGACTTTGCATCCTAGATCGTACAGTTTCAATGGTTATACTGGCGGTTTTCGTCTCCATCTCCTTTAGAATATAATCGTACATATGAGTAGCTTCAAATTTGGCGATACTGGTGTCTGAAACAAACATTTTCAATCCTGAGCGCCACTAGTATAACAAATGGTTAGGGGAGAGGCAAAAAATACATAGAAAAAGATTTGAAACTGAATAAAAACTTATACTAAAAAAACTATCTTCGCGCTCGATGCCTTCGCGCAATATTTTTATACCTTCGGAGTCCGCTGTAAAAATTAAGGTACATGCTATGCTGTTTTACCATCCGTGTTTTCCTTGACATCTGTATAGGTATTTATAAAAGTAATTTTCTAAATTAATTAAAATGTATTGTATTGTACCTTCTGAACAGCTTTTTTCATCTATTTCGTCATAACAGTCAAGTTTACCGTCGCAGAGCATGTCTAGTGACACGAGATCATCACCATTGACACCATCACACGATAACTGACTTAAGCTGTACATTTCTAAGCATACACTTTCACATTTTGGCGAACATTTTTGGAAACAGTTCCGACCGTTACATTTACAAATTTCTTGATCCGCTCTAGTTCGTGGAATTTGGGTTATTTCTTGTAATATATCATCTGCATCAAGTTTGGTCTCTTTGTCTTTGTTGAAATTAGGACAGAGAGATAGGCCAAGTGCTGATGTAAGAGAGTCTACGACATTCACCGCTTCGTGGATAGTATCCATAGTTACTCTTTTCTCTTTAGACACCCTTCTGAACAATGTTTTAGGTGCTGAATGTTTTTTCAAGAAAGTTAGTTGATTATTTAATACGTTACTCAGCACTTCGTTTTGTTTTGCAAGCATTTTTTTATCCAATAAATCAGGAGGGCAGTGATGAATATTTATAGTTGTATCTATATCTGATATTATTCTATTAGCTGTATGTATAGTTTGTATAGCTGGAAGAAACAATCCGTGTATTTATAATAAGTTAGAATAATTGTTTAGTTGTGAAATATTGTATAGTCTCCTATTCTTTGTCCCATAACCGCTGAGAACTAGGGTCGCGACGACCTTTGACGAATATAATTACCTAATAGGTTTAATTTTTCAATAGATTTTCAACTAGTCCAATCTCAGCGGTTATGGAACGGACTATAAATCTAGTAATATCAAATACTTCAAGAAAAGTCTTTCGTCTTTTGAGTAAAATCGGAACTTACCTTGTTGACCACATTGGTATTCATCAGAAAAGTCCAAGCAGTCACCCACACCATCACATAATTTTAATATACTGAATTCCGTATTGTCTGACAGACATCTTAGAGTTTTCAACATTTTTATTTTATGGCATGTTTCTTCTAAAGCACTATTACATGATAATTCTTCCGCCAGAGTAGTTTCTGTGTTATATCGAAGAAATACTGATTTTGGTTTACTTACGACTTTTCGATCTAATTCAAAGTCATCGGACTTAGGTTTTATTGGTTCTATGAGATCGGAAAGATTATCAGAATTTTTATTCAGGTTTATGTTATCTGTGTAAGCAAACTCCATTATCCTACGTTTGAGAGAGTTTCTTTCCAGGACTAATTCGATTCCTTTGGTAATCAAATCTACATAAGTCTTTATATCATCGTGCTTGTTGTGTAACGAAACATGTTTTAGTTCTGCTGATTTTATAAAAGTTTTTTTTATATTGTTTATAACATTTCGACGTTCCTCTGCAGTTTTAGCATTTTTAAGGGGTCCTCTAGCTAATGATTCTATTTTGTGCGCAATGTTCTCCACTAAATTGTCTTTGGAATTAGATCTTGTGTTTGGCCTTAAATCCGTAGAATTTTCAGAGTTGACTCTCAATTTATAAGCTACTTTTGTTCCACTATTTTTTTCCAGTTCTTCATTACCTACCACAGCATGTTTATTATCAACATCTTGCTCATCATTCAAAACTATACTCTTCTCAAATGCTTTTGCTTCTATGCCTTTCATGATAAGATTTACATATTTCGTACCATACGCACCAAGGGAATGAGCTGATTTCTTTAATTTATCTTCGATTCTTACCAGCAGAACAGCTTTTTCTTCGGGATTCTTATTGGTAAATGTGTTTAGTGATATGTTGCAAATTTTTAGAATGACATCTTTCAGAAGAGACGCTTTTATCGCAGAGTCTTCAATGAGTTCAGTTCCATTAGGGACATGTGCAGCTGAGTAAAAAAAAATAAAAATATAATAGGTAGTTCCTTAGATATACCTATGTTAGTCAAACACGAGAAGATCTGTAAATGATTCAAAGTCATCGACATAGCACCAGATTAGCAATTTGAAGCGGCAGTAAGCAAGGATATAAACATAGCTTGAAGAACTAATGGCTGATGGAGCCGTGTATCTGTCCACAGATAATAATGGTGAATAGATGACCTGAGTCCGCACGAACTAGCTGAATGCAAGCAGCTTCCAACTAGTCTTGCTTGAGTGATCTATTAACAGCAGTACAGACGTACCTAGGTTTTCTTGCTAAGATGACTAAGAGTTTTATGTAGTAAAAATACATATATCGGATAGGTACATACCATTGCATATTGTGAAACAAGAAATTATAAATATTGAACCTATGAAGTTCCACACCGGCAACATTATTTTCTTTTGGAATGAAAATCACAAGCGTTCAGTAAGTATATTGATACATAGGTAATTGCTAATTAAGATTAAGTAATAACTACTTAAACACACATATTAAGATAACGTACTGTACGAGTACAACCGTTATTGGTTTTTGATGTGTTCTCATAACTGTGTGATGTGTACCTAATTTTAGCAGAGTTTAAGGGTTCCAAATCAAAAGGAAAAAACGGAACCCTTCTATGATCATTTTGTTGTCCGTCTGTATGTGTCAAGAGATCTTCTATCTCAAGATACGTCAAGGTGTCGAGTTGAAATTAAAACCGTATATGCAGATCCATAATCTCTTGCAGTTGTGAAAAAATTAAACGTCTCAGTTATCGTGAAAAAATGCCGCAAAAACGCATTTTTCGACATTCACAAAGAAAAATAAAACCTAATCGATACTCTTCTCGTTAACCTTTTTTATTGTAAAAGGAAAATCCTTTAAGAATACCAGCGCGTCTCGGGGCAGGTATTGGGTAGTTATGTGGGGGACTGGGGAGTCCCGCCGACTAGTCGGTATAGGTACCCACAGGCAGTGTACCACCACAGCGCTTATTGTCGGAGGCAACTGTATCATCCGCGGGCCTGACAGCGCCAGCTCGGAGTCGTTGTCGGAGCCAGTTGGGTTCCACCTCGGAGCTTGGGTTCCACCTCGGAGCTTACGTTCCACTCCGCGCCGATGTCGTTGTGTCCGAACGGAACACCAGACATAGGTAGGTAGGTACTCGTATCGTAACCCTCACACTCGGGACCAAATCAGCAATTGTGCATCGGACAACACCCGTATCCGAAAACCAACAACGAGTTAAAGTGTTAGTAAACTCAGTTAAAGTATCTCCGCGGCTGCCACTCCGGCTGCAAAGGATAAGGGAGAGCGGCGCGTCGCGCTACCGACACCGCTCTTCCCCTGTAGCTCCACCGCGTCCGCCATCGAACGGTGGCGACACCCTCGACGCCGCGGAAGGCAGGTAAAGTAGCAACGATACGCCAGCAGTCCTCTCCCGCCGTGGCCTCCAATTCTCAGCTGCATTGCCCCCCATACAACACTGCAGCCCGTCTCAGTTGCGGTGCCCCCTTAAGGCACCCAACCTACTGGCCCGCTTCTACTCGGACTTCAAAGAAAAGCCTGGAGAAGCCTGCCCCATCCGGTATTGAGTACACTTATACAGAATAGCCTCGATTAACCGGACTAATTTTTGTCGTTAAGTATTCGGATAATCAAAAATCCGGATAATCGCATGAAGCATAAGCGGTTTTTCTTATTATCTTTGCCAAACTTACGACCAGAGTGTCCCAGTTTTAATGAATTAATAATATTTATTTTATTTTAAGCGACAACACCACTTACGCTTCGATCAGAGATCGCGCGTGGAAAAACCTCAGTGGAATACTTACCTAAAAAATTAAAAAGGTTTTTTTTTGACAGATTTTAAGTCTTTGTAAATAACGTATATTAAGGTCCAATAGTGTAAATTAAATTCTCATGTATGTAATTGTGTTTTTATTGAAATATAAGGATATAAGGTAAAAATTTATAACAAAACTATGGGAGGTAGGGGGCATTGGGCACTTTTTTACATAAATGTTAATAAAACTGTTAATATTTATCATAATCAAAATTTTATTTCAAATATATCTAGCACACATATTTGGCATTAATTAATGCTTAGAATAGTTTTGGTATTATAATTAGTCTCAAAGTTACAAAAGATCTTCGAACACAATATGTCCAAAGTGCCCAAACCTCCCGGTGGGAGGGAGGTATGGGCACCTCTGTAGGGAGGCATGGGCACTCTGTATTTATTATGCACGATATTGCTTTACTATAATACTATGCTTATGTATTAACATTGCTATAAAAAATTGTAATACATTTTTTTTTAGAATAGAAAAATTAATAGAATTACAAAGAAATTATAGACTTTAGAAAAATTAAACAACGTGATTTAGAATCAATACTGCACGATGTTGGACTTAATTAAACTTATCACTTATATTTGGTATGATCCAAAGAGGCTTGTCAAAGAAGGATGCACGGAATTAACCTGTCAATATTTTTTATTTTTTTTTTTGTTAGTAAAAAACCAAACATATTTTCTAAAAATGATATGTGCTTCAAAAATATAGGGATTTTTTGCTGTTTTCATATCACTAATTAAAATTAAAATTAACCGACCAGAAAAATTACAATGATTTTTTTATTGTTTTTACATTACGGATTACATACATAAGAAGTGGCGGTATGGTCTTAAAAGCTTTAGTGTCCAAAAATGGGCGAATTATTTGAAAAAAAATCAATCTTTTATTACTGTTGCTGTCAAAAAAAAAGGAAATGTCAAATTCAGTCAATCAGATGACGTATTTAGTGTTGCCAGACTTCGTCTCGGTATCCAGACTTAGCAATTTTGGAAATGTTGACGTGTTGATGTAATAATTATTTTCTTTTTTAACTATTGGCACATAATCCTGAATTAACTCGTTTTAGCCCGTAATATTTACGAACTGGGGTGTTATTATACATTTTTATAGAAACATACATTTTTGTATACTAAAAGATTATCAAAAAAAAAATAATATTCTTATTATATTTATATGTACTTTTTATCATATACTTTACTACTAAAAACAAAAAGCAGTAGTTGAAGTTATCCGAGAAATTCGTGGCAATTTTAATATTACTCGTAATAATCCTTAAGGGTGCTATTCGAATCTTTCACTTGCTTTACTACACTAGCAGCAGCTGCACTAGGCCAGCTTTGGCTACACGACTGAGGCGTTAGTCCAGGTTTACACATAAATTGAAATTACATCTGTTCGATATTGTCCTATACATTTTTGTACAGCGCCCCTGGCCGAAACGATGAAGAACTAACCAAAATGTATGGAGCCACACGCGAACGCAAAAGTTTAAGTAAACAACACAAAACCTGGACTAAGGGCTCTGATTATCTACGTAGTTGTATGAATTTCTACAAAAAGATTCCGAACACGGCTGCGGCAGCATGTGCTACCGAGCCTCGGCTGCAAGTGTGGTTAGCCTGTTTAAACAAGTCCAACGTACCTGCGATGTACGACGTAGGCAACCAGCATCGGAATCATTCCCGACTGCGGATACAAGCAGCGGCTCATGTGTGTGCTACCTCCATTCGCAACCTGCATCCGCAGGCTACAGCCGTGGTTCGAATAGCTACTTTACTTATATTCTTAACTTATAGTTGCGGTTCTTGTACTTTTGCTAATGAAATGGATGAATACCGAATTTTCTTTATCATTCCATTTTTCATTTTCTTTTTATATCAGTCCTAGACATTGATTTTTTTGACGTGATAACGTCTTATAAATCGATGAACTCAAAAAAGTAATCTGATATTACAGACAAGATGACATGCACTGTTTTAAAAATCAATATAAATATCATTGAGACAATATTGACTAAAAATACATGACATCAAGTTTTTAAAATCGAGCACCATTTTAGCACTCTGAACATAACAAACCTGGCAATCCATAATCTTTAGTGTGTATACATGTCTATAAATAGGTACTTATAGCTTGAAAATTGTTTTCGTTTTTTCTTATTTTATATTCAATTTTAGCCAAATTGTACATATTTGAACAGTTTTAGAAGCGTCATAAATCACATTGGTGAATATATCATTCTTAGAAAATAAGTGAGGAAAAATTAGTCTGTTCGTATATAACAGGTCCTGGTATGTATGGGCTCGCGCATCCTTCTTTATATTTTATGCTGCCACGTTTCATCCATGTCGTTGGTGTAGGCAATTTTGTCTTTATATCCTCCAGGGGGACGCTAGCTATGTCCTCGATGTCAGGAAATAAAAACGTATTTCTTATTTTACTCATTCTCATGAATTTGACAGTTGCCATGGAGCGGTTAACCTCTTCGATTATTCCAACATAATGGTAAATAGTTTTTTTGGTGTCAAATTTAACCAACACAAAGTTATTGATCTGGAAATTTCTATCCAGAATGATCACATCGTCTTCATCAAAATCTTCTTCCGATTCAACAAGGGCTTCGTCAGAAACGGAAACATTTTCGATATCATCATTGCTGCTAATCTTCCTGTTTTTCTCTGGTTTGGAAGTGAATTCATCAGCAAGCTTCGGAATTGTTTTCTGTCCTGTATTTTTAGAGCATTTTTGTTCTTTTTTGAGCTCTTTGATCTTATTTTTTCTTTGTCTTTCTTCTTCTTCCATTTCTATAAGTCTTTTCTCGAGTGAGTCTGTCAATCTTCTAGTTTTTCCCTTCTTCCGTTTCATGCCATGCAATTTCCTGAGGCCGGCCTTCGGATATGGTCTTACTAAATCAGGTGTTACATTGACAGTGCCCTTAGTCTGGCTTCTAGAGGGAGATTCCTGTTGAGATGGCCCAGCGACTTCCACATTTAAACTTTTTTTTTTTTTTATTTCAAATAGGTTTGCGTTTGACTACACACTGCCTGATGTAAAGCAGATATGCGGTCTAGGATGTAGCACGCTTACCTAGAAGATACCTATTTACTCGAGATTTGAAGACACCTACATTGTACTTTAACGGAAAGACAGACTTAGGCAAAGCGTTCCACATTCTGGCAGTTCGTATGAGGAATGTGGACTCAAAACGCTTTGTTCTAACGCGTGGGATGTCCACCATAAAAGGGTGGCGCTTTGGTCGCGTCTGTCTAACCTTACGATAGAAGAAAGGGGCAGGTGGGACCAGATCGTGCAACTCCTGGGCGCACTCACCGAAGTGTATCCGATAGTAGGCAGACAGACACGCCACCCTACGTCGATGCTCAAGACTATGCAGCTTCGACTCAGTCAAGGTTTCGTTGCCTATCAGCCTCCTGGCTCGCCTTTCAATGGACTCCAAAGCCTCCAACTGGTATTTGGCAGAGCCATCCCAAAGGTGGGAGCAGTATTCCATGCAAGACCTGACTTGCGCTTTATAAAGACTAAGCAGTTGCTCAGGTGTGAAATACCGTCTCACCTTAGAGAGAACACCAAGTTTTTTTGAGGCTAATTGGGCTTTTGACTCTATATAAGACCCAAAGTTGAGAGTCGATGATATCGTAACGCCTAATAGTTCCAGACTGTTAGTTACCGGAACGGATACACCACGGAAAGCAGGAGACAGTTGGAAGGGCCTCTTTTTGGCCGAAAACAAACAGCTTTGAGTTTTCGTGGCATTAAACTTGACCAGGTTAGCATCACCCCAGTCAGATACCGCCTCCAGACTCAAGTTGAGCCGTTCAACCATAGCCGCTCTGAGTGACTCGATCTGTGCCCCGCTCGTTCTTGCTTCGGATGTGTAGCTCTCCATGACTGTACTGTCGTCTGCGTACCCAAAAATACCAGGCTTTAGCAAGTCGTTAATATGCAGTAGGAAAAGTGTCGCAGAGAGCACTGACCCTTGAGGAACACCGGCATTGATATCCATTTGGTCTGACGAGAAACCATCTACAACCACTCGTATCGACCGATTCCTCAAGAAATCTGATATCCATGCGCAGAAATCAGCAGGCAGGCCGTAAGATGGAAGCTTGCCAATAAGGCTCTCATGCCAGACCCTGTCAAAAGCTTTCGAGATGTCCAAGGAGACGGCCAGCGCCTCCCCGTGTTTCTCAATGACCTCACTCCAAATGTGTGTGGCGTACGCCAGAAGGTCTCCAGTAGACCGGTTTCGGCGAAAGCCGTACTGGCAGTCACTGAGTAGGTCATTTGCTTCCAGGTAGGCCAGGAGCCTGTTGTTAAGAACACGTTCCATACTCTTGCAAAGTATGGACGTGATCGAAATCGGTCTGTAATTGGCAGGGTCAGCACGGCTACCTTTTTTGGGTACAGGCTGCACGTTAGCAAGCTTCCAAGATTTGGGCACTTGACCCATCTTCAGAGAGAGGCGAAAGAGGCGGGTCAACACAGGCGACAGCTCAGGCGCACAAGTCCTTAGTACAATAGCTGGAATACCATCTGGGCCACTGGCCTTGTTCACATCTAGACTGCGGAGAACTTTGAGAACCTCCTTTTGCCGAATATGTATTTCACTCATTGAGGTGCCACAGTTTGGCAAAGTTGGAGGTCTCGCACTACCGGGGTCCAGACGCGAAGACTCCGCAAATTGAGATGCAAATAAATTTGCCTTCTCAACCGCGGTATGAGCCAGCGAACCATTGGGTTTCAGCAACGGAGGCAATGAAGGGCGGCAGAAGTTCACTTCGACTGATTTAGCTAGGGACCAGAATGCCTTGCTACCCGCAGGGTAAGAAGCAAGCTTGTTCCCTATTCGACTAATATGCTCAAAGCGAGCCCTCCGCATAACCTTTTTGCAGGACTTAGCAGCCTTATTGTACGTCTTCTTCCTCAGATGTATGTCCTTCGTCTTACGGTTACGAGCATCGACCCAAGCCAGGTATGCCTGATGCTTTTGCGCTTCGGCGCGTCCACATTCAGGCCCAAACCAGGGCCGAGCTTTGTTGGACAGAGGCACGTCCGAAAATGGGATGAAGTATTCCATGGCGGTACGAAGCACGTCTGTCACGGCATCCGCGCACGAAGAAGGATCATCAGAAGAGAAGCACACAGGCTGCCAAGGATAAGACGCAAAGAAACACCGCATCTCATCCCAATCTGCCAACTTGTACCGCCACACCCGCCGTGACCCTTTTGGACTGGGGTCTGAACTGTCTGGTGAAATCTGTATCCGTCTACTCCCCGTAGACGGATACAGATTTTACCAGACAGTGATCAGATGTACCTAACGGAGAGGAAATCGCCACTGAATATCGGTCTGGATCAGTTGTTAGCAGAAGGTCCAAGCAGTAGGCCGTATGCGAGTCAACATCAAGTACCCGTGTAGCACCATGAACCAGCTGGGTAAGACCTAGCGTCAAAGCTAGCTTGCGCGTTTCAAGCCCAGCATGGTTTGTGTCCAGGTATGGGTGAAGCGACTCCTTATAATGGCCATTAAAGTCCCCCAGGATCACTAATTGGGCCGAAGGGTAGCTGAGCTGAGCAGCATCCGCCACCTCACTGAGGTAATCAGTAAGTCTAGTTGCCTCCCGGTCTCCGCTATGCGATCGGTATACACAGGCATAGACAATCTTCTCTATGCCAGTGTCCGCCAGAGCCCAGAGCACTGAAAAAGAAGGGTCTTCAAACCTTCGAAGACGCAGAAAGCAAATGTCATCCCGGGCGTAAACGCATACACCCGCACGTGGTTTGAAAAGATGCTCCAGAGAATACCCTGGGTAGGATAGATACGACACGTCGGATGGACCAGCAATCTGCGTCTCCGTGAGAAACAATAGGTGGGGTCGTTCTGTCTCAAGATGTAGAAACTTGTATGATTCTCTAGACTCTGATTTTCTTCTGTGGAAGGTTGTTCCATGACAGGTTGGTCTGAAATCGATTGTTCTGTAGAAACATTATCCTTTTCCGGCAAGCAGCGATCAGTTACAATAGAACAAGCAAAATCTTCATCAGAGAAAATGTTTGAATTGAGTGGCCATATGCCAGGTTTTTCAAATCCCCTTTGAATATTCTGCAACTTGAATGCAAGTGGGATGGCTTTCGCTGCTAATTTTGGGATTTCATAAATTGACACCGTTTTTTCAGGATTGGTTACCATCCAATCTGTTACAGCAGTGTTATAAAAAGTTTTGAGTGGTCCGTAGACAGTCAGGTCTAGCGGTTGCAGTGCGGTGGGAAAGTCATTAAAACAATGTCAATGTCAAAGTCATTAAAATTCTTTACAAAAATTGAGCACTGATACTGAAATATGACATTCGTGATTGTCCAGCAGCAAAAGAACTGGCGAGGAAGGCGTTGGTTTTGCGTGTTTTGCAAAATGGTGCATATATTTTAAAAAAATTGGTGCTGTCATCCACCCTGAAGGATGTGCTGCTCCATCTGAACCAACAGGGGCATCATTTAGCATATATGTTTTGAAATTGACCCGCGGGAATATGAAAAAGGGTGGTATTAAATTACCCACATTAATACCGCAGCAAACTGTTACAAGCGTCCCTCTTTCAGCTGATGTTACTTGCCCAACTTGCTTAGTGCCTTTGAGAGCAATCACTTTCTGGGTTCGTTGTACTGTTGATAATCCAGTTTCGTCTATATTGTAAATAGACTCAGGGCCGAAGCGATGCCGTTCATATACAGTTTTAAGATTTTCAAAAAAATCTCCGACATTTTTCTTATTGAAACTTGTGGCCCGTGAGAGGCTGATAGCTTCTGGTGTCCTTATCGATAGCTGAGGTTGTCTTTTAAAAAATCCCCTTATCCAATCTTTGGATGCAATTTTCTTCTTTGTCCAGTTATCTGGTATTTTTTTTTCAATGGCAGTGGCGTATTCATAAACCAGTTCGCGTGTCTTAACTTTTGACAGTCCATGGTTTAGTTTAAACGATGTTACAAGATATTCTGCAATTTTTTCTTCTTCATCTTTCGTGAATATTTGAGATGATATAAATTTAGAAGAAATATATTTCACGACGCCGCCCTGCTTTATGTATCTTTGAAGGTTAGACCTGGGTATTTCGTATTTCATCGCAGTAGTTTTAATTTTTCCTCCCTTAGAAACCTCTTCCGATGCGCGCAAAATAACATCTTTAGGGATTTCACGTCGCTTATTTTTCTTTTTAAATGAAAACGGCATTGGCCTGAAAAGAAATGGTTAAATAACCGTTCAATCCAATAGGCATATCAAAAAAGCACAAAAGTATGACACCAAAATACACTAAAAACAAAGGGAGCATTGGGCATGCCCAAACCTCCCTCCTACCTGCATGCCCATTGCTCCCCATAATCTCACTTTTCAAATAGATTTGAATAAGTTTATTTTTATCAAATGTAGAATCTTAATTGACAGGTAAATATAATCTTCATTAAACACAATAGAAGAAGTTAACACAGATACTTACACTTTCTTGCAGATTTCTTTGTTATGTTTCTTCAAATCACAGTCAAAATATTTACTTCTGCAACAAACCGTTGAGCGCATGTAACTTGACAACCAAGTGAAATGACAGCTGACACTTTTAGTAAGCGGTGTTGCCAGTTATTAAACCATAGTGCTGTGGTAGAAAACAAAAAATATCTAGAATAGATTTTGAGGAATGAGGGGGTGCCCGAACCTCCCGACTGCCCAATGCTCCCCTACCTCCCCTACTTCAAAACCGATTACCATATTATCATAAAATTATAGATTATTATAATTGAACCACTGAATTTGTTATTTAATTTTATGAGATTTTTACCTGTATTTTTGGAAAAGAAAATAAAATTTACATGAAAAAAATATGTTTTAATATTTTTTTTTTTAATTTTCACAAAGTTAGACCATTTTGATTTTTTATTTTTTGTCCAAAAATAGCTTATAGAATATCCTTTCCAAGTTTTATAATGGGCGTGAAACTGGATTAGGAGCTAGACTGGAAATACTGCCGAAATGTGGTGCCCGTCGTCCATCAGTAAAGGGTGGTGTTGACGTAAATTGCATTTTAATCTATAATTTTATAACTTGATAAATGCATTGCATTATCATTAGCTATTTTTGGACAAAAAATAAAAAAAAAATCAAAATGGTCTAACTTTGTGAAAATAAAAAAAAACATGTTTTTCTTTAAAATATTTTTTTTCTTTTCCAAAAATACAGTTAAAAAGCTCATAAAATTAAATAATAAATTCAGTGGTTCAATTATAATAATCTACAATTTTATGACATGGTAATCGGTTTTGAAGTACTGCGTGCCCACCGGTTTGACAAAATTTCAACGACCCTTAATTCCTTAACCATTAATGATATTACAAAAATATTAGACACAAGCATCAAGAACATGTAGGTAGAATTATACTTCAATATTACCGAAATCCAAAACATATAGTTAGTAGCCCCAGTTATAGTTTGAATTTACGTGTACTTAAACTTGAACTAAACCCTCAGGTTTATATAGCTTAAATAAACTTGCGCGTTTGTGGCTCTATATATTTCTGTTAGTTCTTCCTCGTTATCACCAGGGGCAAAATACAAAATGTACAGAGACACACGGAAACTACTGTAGTTTCAATTTAGGTAAGTACATGTAAACCTGTACTACTCCCTGTGTATTTGAACAAATCTGAAAACTGTCTATTTTTAATTTAATCAGAAAAAAATAAGGCCTAAATGCAAAAAATAGGGGTCCAGTGCGTGTTGTTCCCGACAAAAATATTACAAAATAATGTAAAAGTTAAGTTAAGTGAGGACATGGGTTTAAGCATCAATGTTGCAAAGACCAAATATTTGTTGGTCTCTAAGAAACCACAACAAGACTCAAAGCTTTACATCGGTACAGAATTAGTGGAACGGGTCGCTAAGTTCAAGTATCTGGGAAGTTGGATGAACGAGAGTGGGGATCATGCGCAGGAGATAAGTTTCCGCATAGAAATGGCTCGTTCAACCTTCTTCAGAATTAATAGAGTTTTGTGTGACAGAGACCTGAGTCTTGACTTAAGACTACGCATAGTACGTTGCTACATCTTTTCGGTGCTATTATACGGCGTAGAAACATGGACTCTCACACAAAATTTGACAAAGAAGCTGGAGGCGTTTGAAATGTGGATATACCGCCGTATCTTGAGGATTTCATGGCGTGACCGAATTACCAACGTTGAGGTACTAAGCAGGCTTAAGAAGAAGATAGAGCTTATGAATACCATCAAACATAGGAAGATGTCGTACTTTGGTCACATCATGAGAAATGACAAATACAGACTACTCCAGCTCATCATCCAGGGAAAGATTGCCGGAAAGAGAAGTGCTGGCAGAAGGCGGCACTCATGGTTAAAGAACCTGCGGGACTGGTTCGGCTGCAGTACCACCTCATTATTTAGAGCAGCAGCTTCAAAAATTTGAATTGCCCTGATGTTGTCCAACCTCCGATAGGAGTGGAACTATAAGAAGAAGTAAAAGTTGAGTTAGTCACGTTTGAAACTGTATACCTACCTAATGAAACAATACCACAAAAACAAAACTTCTATTGAGAATTGCTCTTTTGAATGAGACTTTGTACTATGGCCTTCGCTACGTTAAGCGTGCGCACGCGGTGAGTACCCGCCTCGCGTGTATCTATTGAAAGCTGTGAACAGCGCTTTCGTGTGAACAGCGCTTCAGCGCCTCGCGTGTATCTATCTTGGAAGATAATAGAACATGGTATCTATTGAAACTATTGAAAGCTGTGAACAGCGCTTTCTGGCGCGGACGCGCGCGTCGGGAGCCCGGCAAGCCGCGGATCCCAAGCCCGCGTCAGAAGTCCGGTGCGGGCGACCGCTCCGTGCACCTCGCGCGTGAGGCCCTTGTAGTTTACAGTTCAATCGATTTCTCGAACATGAAAAAAAAAAGATTTCTCGGTCCGATAATGCTAGATATTCTGGCTGGCAAATGCAAAAGATTGTCGTGAACATGATACTAAAAAAAATGACAAACAAAACGTCAAGTCGACAGATCAAATGCGTCATTGTCAATGTCAGACGAGATAACCTCAAAAATGGTTATGGTTATGAAAATAAATTAAAATGAAAATGTTTATATTTTAAATGAAATAATTTGACAGGTTAAAAATTTAATTTACGCCAATACTTATATAAAATGAACGCTTCAATCTTAAAAGTCGCACAGGTAAACCCGAAACATCATGAACTTATTTTTTTGTTAAAGTTCAGCGATTATTAAGCTCGATTGTTTACAGAATGCGATATTACCTGGTGTTTTGTCACAATGGTCACCTGCCCTGGCGTCCCAGCTGCACACCTCAGCTCCACTCTGCAGGGTGGTGGCCGGAAAGTACAGGATAACGAAAAAACGAGACCGACCGCTCACATACGAAATGGCCAATCCTCCGCATTATATCGCTCATCGCAAGTCCTGGAACTCTTGGAACACCTGTAAGATAAACTACATTTTACTAAATTATAGCTAACGAAATGTGGTAAATAAACTAGTATAATACCAAGTACCTACTGAAGCGGATGGTCATCACGGCTTGACCTGCATTCGTAGCGTCGGACGTAGACCACGACATCACGTCATTAATAATTTGCTTCAGCGTGCCCTCGTTTCGGCCGAGGTCCCGAGCGTTCTGGAGCCCCCCGGTTTGTCTCGGTCAGACGGCAAGAGACCCGACGGCCTGACGCTGATTCCATGGCGGAAAGGGCGCTGCCTCGTGTGGGATGCAACATGTGTTAGCACCTTTGCATCCTGCCACCTCCCCGCCACTCAGCAATCAGCGGGTGCGGGAGCAGAGGCTGCCGCCAGAGGCAAACGCCTTAAATATGCCTGCCTGGAATCGACGTACGATTTCGTTCCTTTTGCTGTCGAGACGGCCGGTCCGTGGTGCTCTGAAGCTCGGGATTTCGTTCGCGATCTGGGACGGCGGCTTAGAGAAAGAGGCCGTGATCCACGCTCTGGCTTTTATCTGACCCAGCATATATCACTGGCGATCCAGCGCGGCAACGCAGCTAGCATAATGGGCACCTTCGGCCAGGGCACTATCAGGGGAGGGCTGTTCGATTAGGTTTATTATGACGATTACGATTGTTTGACATATTGTTTGCGTAGGTTTTTGACATTTTATATTTGTTTTTGTAATTATTTATATTTTAATGACAATGAATTATTCATTTAATTTTATAAATTGTAACATTGACTCTGTTGATTAAGATCTATATTCAAAGTACCTACTTACTATCTGTAAATAAATATGTATTAGGCTATTAGGGGACATCTTAAACTTGGTCATTGACACCAAACTAAGCAAAGCATGTCATATGGATGCTAGAGACTGGATATACTATATGTCAGTAGTATATTGTATATCATATATCTTCTGACTATCCTCTCCAGTCATTGTTGATGGGCACTGAAAATGTACTAGAAAATAACCAAACTACTGTTTCAATTCCAGCTAGCTTGAAGGATGGTCTACGCAGATCGGAAACAGTTCTAGAAGATGAGTTCATTCGCAGGTTTATGACTGGCACATGGCATGGCCTGGTTTGTAGTGAGGTAAAGTTTGAGCTTGAATTAATTCTTAATATGCCTGAAGGATAAGTCAATTAAAGGCAGTACAGTACTGAAAAATTAAAAAACCAGACAAGTTCGAGTCAGGCTCGCACATCGAGGGTTTCGTACAAATCCAGAAAATTTCACAGAATTGGGAAGTAAGTTGTTAAAATCTCTATACCTTACATGATACGATTCACTCACTTTGAATTTTGAACCCATATTTTGTGAAGTTTTGTCCTATTTTTTTGTGATTTAAATAAAAATGTAGTTTTCAGATTTATTCCTATATGTGTACTCTGAGACAATGCTTCTCGTCAAATTTCATAGTTCTATGTCAACGGGAAGTACCCTGTAGGTTTTGATTTTTGTGAGTGTCGAAATATGCGGTGTTTTACGACATAAACATAAACTTTTTCCAACGATAACTGAGAAGTTTTTCTTTTACACAACTGCAAGATACCATAGATATACGTATACAGTTTCAACTCGATATCTTTATGCATTCCCAAGATAAAGAGTCTTGACATACACACAGATGGACAGACGGACAACAAAGTGATCCTATAAAGGTTCCGTTTTTTTCGTTTGAGGTACGGAACCCTAAAAATAAAGTAATTGTAAAAAAAAATTCATAATACTTGCCTATTTTGAAGCATTTTGAGTTATGATAACTATTACATTGATATAAAGCAGGAGTCTCCAAACTACGGCCCATGGGCCAAATCCGGCCCACCAGTGCCATCAACCCGGCCCGCGATAGCTTAAGACTAGTGTCATCAATCTGGCCCACAACAGCCAATGTTTTACTGTTGTTACTATTGCTGTGATAAGTTGAATGAAAACACAATGATAATTACTCGGTTTTATTTAGGTACTTGGAAAGTAAAACTTTACGACAGAAATGATGACGCAGAAAACTCAACTTAAGTATCTAAGCTTAAGCATACGATAGCTACAACGCGGTTACAGTAACAAGACGCTTGACCATGTGACGTGTGTCCATGTGACCGGCCAAGTGCGAGTCGGACTCCCGTACGAAAAGTTCCAAACTATCTTCTATAAAAGATAAGTTTCTACATGTTTATTAAGATTGAATAAAAATTGCTTAAAAATGAATGCGATGCGTCGAGTTAATGTGACCGCATTATAACAAATAATGTAATTGAAATTAAATCAACTAATAAAACAAAAAACACTAAAAAGCCTATGTTTGCTTAGGTGGACAGAAAAATTAAAATTGTTTTGGCCCTTGGAATATACCGAAAAAATTGTTATGGCCCTAAGGCTTCAAAGTTTGGAGACTCCTGATATAAAGACTTTATATCAAATTCTTGTTCATCAAATTCCACACTTTTCATGTGTATTATTATCCCAAAGTAAAATATAATTTCATATCTCAAACTGTACCAGTTCAGTCCATGAACATGTCATAACAGACTTTTTCTTCATTATTAGGTAATAATCAAAAGGCAGTTCAATCACATCCGAGTGGCAGCCATCATCAGGCGAGCTGTGTCTCCAACCAAGATGTATTTCCTCCTCGGTTACACAGAAGAGCTGCTCGCCAACTGGCTACAGTGCCCTGTCACACTAGAGCTCCAGACTGTTGACAGCTTCAAAGATGTTGTCTTCAAATATATTTAGAATATTTTGTTTGTTTGCTTGTAGTTAGGTTTTGTAGAATTAAATCTGTACATATAGAACTGATTCTTTTAATTTTTTGTACTTTTAGAACTAGTTCAGATCAAGATGAGCCTTCCTTCCACTCAACACCACCAAAACGACACCATCCGTGGTGTCGTATGGAATCTCTAGTCCATACGACACCACCCTAGTGATGTCCAGAAACGCGTGTTTTTGACTAACAGCTCCCAGTTCATTAAAATAAATAAATAAATATCAGACAATGATCCGACCCCAAAGTTATTATTTCAAGTTATCTATAGTTAAACGATAATTAATAAAACAGAGTTTATGAAATATTATTTTTTTATTTCAGTGAAGTAAGTAGTTATGTAGGTATTAAAGAACGGACCGGAAAACTAGTCAAGTGCAGCGTGTCCACAATTGTTGTTGTGCTTGTAATAGGTATGTACAACTTGGTATGTAGGTAACCTCACTATTAGTCGGTGGTGTCGTATGGACTAGTGATTCCATACGACACCACCGATGGTGTCGTTTTGATGGTGTCGAGTGGAAGGAAGGAAGATGAGAAGCGATGTGCACTACGCTAGATAATCTAGATATATTTACTACCAGTAGTTGTGTAGGTATTGTGCTGCGTCTTATAATTTCTCTACTCTCTGTGTGTATATCTACTCCGAGTTTAAAATATCTTTATAGATATCGCTATGTCCATGCCTCTTCGCGTCGCATCACTTCTTAGTCAGTCAAAATTCCCCTCAATCCAATTAAGGATAGGATAAGTGCCATATGACAGGTATAAAAAGGAAACAATGCATAAAATCATATTATTTTATAATTTGATTCATTCAAATATACATAATGTGTCAACAAACAGAACAGCGAGACACGCGCGCTACTGGCGCTCGACCGTTGCGAGCCGCTACCGAACTTCTGCACATACTTTGTACTTTTACACAAACACAACAAGCGCCGCCCGTTCCCGCGATCTCTATTCTTCTGTACAAAGGTAATACATTTTATTTGATAGTTAAGGCCCTCAGTTTATTGCTTAATAATGTCGTAGAGATACTTTAATAATGCAATATAAAATATATCGCGGAAACGGTCGGCGCTCGCTGCAACTGACAACTATATCATTCCTTCTTATAACGACATCCTCAACCTCTCATATTAATATGGTGTCTCTCTCGATTAATAGTTGTTTTTTTTTATCACAGTGACAATGCATTTGTTCTTACATTCTAGTGAGTTAATTTTCGATCTTATTCATATCACCATAAAACACGTTTAGTAAAGTCGTCAAGGTGCTTCAGAAAATATTTAAACTATCATGATATTATTTTTTAAGTCCCGAACAGTCTTTAGTATTGAGCTAATTCGATAGTGCCTGTGGAATGTGTCAGACGAGATACCCGTGCGGGCGCGCGCTCCGCGGCACGGCAGCGCCCGGCGTGTGCGCAGAAGTCCTGTCGGCCGACAATCATCACATGCGACGGCTCGCTCGTTGTTAAGCATTAATTGTTTATCGAAATTACACTATTTACAAATTAAAACACAGACGACATAAAGGCTTTGTGGTAAATTCGAATATCTATTCAAAACTTTAAAGCTGATAGACACGGTTGAGACTTCCGATGGCGTGCTTTGTCGCAGTACATCAAGCATACTGTTTGAGTCAGGATAGATTTCATTATAGGTACGAAATTATATACAAAGAAACGAGAATAACATAATATAATACAAATATGTACAAATAAAATCATATTCCAAGAGGAATAATTAGAAATCACAGAAAATGAACATTCACAGACAACACCACATGAGGAAGTCTCAACGATGCGAAAACCAAATCAGTGTCACAATTTTGGATGGCATCATTTTTGTAAGTTTATACAGTGTAATTTAGCAAATGTTATGTGCGATCAATAAATTCCTATTTCTTTACACAATGCTAGATCTATTAAGTAAAAATGTCCATCAAAATTCTATTAAAAATAAAGAGATCATATGTTCTACTACAAATAAGATAAACTCGTTAATAAAGCTTTGTTATTGATGAGTGACACACCACTCCGATATCATATTTCTATTGGCTTCTCTCAATACTGCTAGTGGGTAATATGTATAAAACAGTTCGATTTTACACAGTACAAAACAAGACTTAACATTGTGGTCATACTGAGTGAGTGGTTTCCTATAATTCTGAATATATTAATGTATCTAGCCAAATCTTACTATTACGCTATTTCAAAAGGATCAAAAAACCTTTATGAAATTATTTTAAAGATAATTAATATTTCAACCGGATTTTTTAGGATCAGAAAGATGCGACAAACTTGCTATTATATAATACAGGTCTAACTAACACGAATTATAATGCAAAATAATAATTTCGCTAAGAATCAATTAATAGTTATAAAATAATCAATTTTTACAATTTAAAATCATAAACGTAATGATATATTATTATCAATAAAATAATTTCATTTACATAAACAGAATCATTACATTGTATGTTTACTGTCCTATAAATTATTATGCTTCATAAGAAATCGTACAGATGATTCTTTTTAAATGCAAAAATAATTACTGCTATATTTTACAATTATGTAATCTGGTGATTGTATTTAATTTAGTTGACCTACAAATAAAACTATGACTGCAGTTTCAAGGCCAGAGTACCAGCCTCTGCCGCGCCCCTACAGTAAGCTGTATATTTCCTAACAATATTTAAAGAATAGGTAACAAATGTCCGATAATTTGTGCTCTTATAACAGTGTCATAGAGGCAACACAGAGGCGGGTACCGCGACGTCTTAACACTCTAAACACACACTTTACACGATCAAGATCATCATGATATGATTTTAAAACCTATTATGTACTTAGAAAAATTATACAGCGTAAGTAGTAAAATTTGATTCGTATAAAACTTCTTTTTAACTCCTTTATCCTAAAAGTAATAATTCAATATACCCTTTTTCATGATTTGGCTTATTTTTTTTTCACAATATACCGATAGATTACAAGAGAGACGCATCCCTATCACAAACGCGTTAGTAACGTTAAAATTAAATCAGCACCTAAGTTTAAATGATAAAATATACATGTTGGATTAAAAAAAAAATCAAAATCAATAATTCCATATTCGATATAAAATATTTCCAATCAAGACGAAAATAAGCGTACATACAACTATGTAGTGGTCCAAATAGTTTTGTAATATAAATGTTTCATTATTTTGTAAATATCACTACATATTTCGATCAGACAACTAACGCTTCACAACGAGTAATATATGCTCGAGTTTGGAATATCACGACCGTTTCAGACGTACAGACCCGAATCTAGTCTCAGCCGAAAGTGATGTTGCAAACTCGGCCTATGACTAGGTTATAGATAGGTCTGGCCGACGCCACGCGACGCCGACCGGCAACCCACATCACAAGGTCTAGAATCTAGAGCCGCGTTCGCATTTGCAACAGTTGGAAAGCGTCACTTAGCGTCATTTTTGGCTAACGTCAAGTGAGTCACGGGACACCAGTCAATAGGATACAAAAGTGGTGCAAAATGACGCAACGAAACAAATACGAATGCGACACTAGGAGCTCGCGAGCCCTGCGCGACCCTGCGGCCCGCGAGCGTAACAATGTCGCGGCCGGCGGCCACCGCCGCGGCCCGACGTGACGCAATAACCAAGGCCACAAGTACACACATCGACATTCACACATTTGTACTACGCCAGTATGCTACCCGCTATACTACAGTGGGAGCGGTTCGCCGTCGGACGCCTCCTGAGCATCAATTCAAAAAAATACTACAACTAAAAATTATTAAAATAAAATGCAACTAACGTTTAGCAATTTTCGATCGGACCACCCGGAAGAACGACGCGAATACTGAATTGTTACCAATCTAACGGAGCTTAGATTCTAGGTTTTGTGAATAACAAGTTCCATCGGGATGAGGGGTCCCGACCGTCACGTAATTTAATAATAACCTACTTAAGACTAGAGGGGGGCGTCCGGCGGCGACGCACCGCTCGGGCAGAACGTTCGTTGAAACAAATACTTAACACTAGGGTACACGACTTACGTAGAGAATTATTAAAAACGACGGGAGTCAAAGATACCCGGAGAGGGCAGGGCAGGGTGTAAAGTCTCACTGCAGTTTGTTGGACACACGATGCCACATTAACCTAGAGCCTTGTTCTAACACCTTCCCGCGCCGCGCGCGCCACTACGCTACTCTACTGCCACCGACACACGACTACCGATACCGACCCACTGACACTTGGCGACCGAGCCGATGTCTTTCCTCCTAATTCCTAACGATCGGAGTAAATCCCGAATAACTGAATGAGAGAAAACACGTCCACGCGAGATTTGGAACGTGTTTGAAGAAAAACAGTTGAAAGATTTGAGATAGAAAAATTAGAACAGTATGCAAACTATGTCACATCTATTTTACATCGGTACATTATAAGAAAGTTATAACAATTTATCTAAACATCGTTACGTTTTGGTGTATTTCATAATATTTTATTGTTCCTCCGGTGTTCTCACTCACATGGAAGCAATCAAGGGCAGTAAAACTAATAGCTAATCTATAAATATTCACAAAACATTAATTTATTTATTGCACACACATGATGTTAACTCGGCAGCATTATATTTTTTATTACTATTGAATTCTCTATAAAAGGTATAAAATAGGTAATTAAGTATCAAAAATAATTGAATTTGTCAATTAGTACATCAATATAGATTTTAGCTATCTTACACCGGCCGCTAGAGTACCGACTATAAGCGTTCCCAGAGGACGACACCGACATGCGTGACCACACACCTAACACGACATCACGAATATCCCGACGCGCCGGACCGACGAACAACTCACACATACACATACACAGGGTTATCTGCTTGCCCTATACTAAACCAAAAGGATATGTTTCAGACCAACATTCTGAACAACTTATATGGGGCCAACATGGAATTTGAGAAAAAAAACAGATGTTCCATACAAAATTGCAATCAATACAGTTGATTTTATTTCTCGAATTCCGAATTGGCCCCATATATTATATATTCATAATTATCGTTTGACAGACCACCTTTCGGCTTAGTACACCAGTTCTGGATAACCCTGTCCAAAAATGCGACGAGCCGGACAAACGTTGATGGCGATCATTTCAATAAATGACAAACTATTAGTGTTATACTGAAACCGTACTTGGCCAAAAGCACCAATATCTGTAGCTGTCTCATTCAAACGCAGCGCAATAAAACGAGACAGCAACACATATCTCGCGCTTCATTGACCAATGATGGAATTAAAAGAATGCGACATATTTCACTAAGACAGAGAAAAAGCTAAGACAAAAATATAAGCAACAAGGACATTCACTACTAGGAGAACGATCTAACTGAAATTCCATGTCTTTGTAAAGAAGTAAAATAATACCGAAACCGAAACGCGGATATTGTAAATAGTGTTATGGTTCACCTAACTATTAATGTTCAAAAATACATTCAACCAATACCAGAACATTCCGTAAAATAAAATAAAAAACTAGACATCATGATTCGATCGCGCCGCTACTACAATATAACATTGCATATTCCCATTTTGTTACACATCTAAATAATATACAGTGGAGGAATAAAAATCACAAATTACATTATAGACATTTCATTACACACATCAATCACATAAATAAAATATAGTCAATCGACATAAAATAAAAAAAAAAAAAAAAACCTTCATTCATACTCAATGCACAAGTATCATACAATATAGAACCACTATCATCATACTAAGGCAGGTTTTTTATTTTCCTCTCACTAAGCATTTTTGTACCATTCCTCGACTGTATAGTAATATTGATTTGTAATTCATAGAAAAAATATTATTTTAATCTCTACCGCTATACATACATTACAATTCATTTAATTTTCACATTTAGGCATAGAAAAGAACCAACATCAAAAAACAGTTATTGTTTTCAATTGATTTAACATTAAAACTACTTACTTAATACCAAATTCATAGTAACAAATGCTATTCAGACAGGTGCAAATTGATAAATAGAATTTCATAATGGATTTTGCGTCGAGGCAATAAGGTCGAGAATAATAGGTCAATACACTAAATCTGTGCGCTAAAAGATTAACCCTATAGATTCCGCACTCAAGACGGCCCAATCGCAATACGTCTAAGTCAAAAATGACTTATTAAAATCTACATTCGCTATATGCAAAGCTTTACGCATAGCCGTTGTCTTATTAGAGAACGTATAGGAATCAAACATCTCGATAAGCTCACTTGTACGTCGCCTAAAGTAAAAATAACACTGGAGTGTCAAGCTGCGCGCAAGGAAATTTAGCTCATATTGTATAAGTAATAGGAGTTAAATCTTATTGCTGCAATTAAAGCAGCGTAATAGGAGTTAAATCTTATTGCTGCAATTAAAGCTGCATACTAGGAGATTTAACTCCTATTACTTATGCAATAGGAGTAAAATTTCCTTGTGCCCAGAATGAAGCTCCAGAGTTCTTATTACATGACGCGACCTGTAAAATCTGCGCGAAGTTTGGTTTATGCGCAGCTTGTAGCTAACATCACAGCCGCCAAGATGTTTGATTCAGCCTATACCCATACTATGTGACCTTTTTACACATTTTTTATCCCTTTCTCCCACATATGTTACCTTACCAGGGCCCGAACACGCAAAACGCACCAAATTTGGATACATTTTTGATGCCTTTTGAACGAAACGAGTCTTGCAATGCAGAAACTATAGGGTTGCCAGCTATGTAAGACTGCTCAATTGCACTGAAAGACCTTTAAATTGCTAATTCTAACACTGATATAAAAGATGAAACGGTTCACGGTTACAGCTACATCTAGATTATTACACAAATAAATATACCAATTTAGTTGTTTTCTATTGCGAAAATCAGTGGCAACACCCGGATGGTGATATTAAAGGCCGAATCAAACTTCTTGACGGCTGTGAAGTTTGCTACAAACTGCGAAAGAAACCCAATCCTCGCGTAACTGTTTCACTTTTGCGTGGATTCACTAGGTCGGCGCGCGAAATTCAAATTTTTGGGTTTATTGGCATTTACAAACTACTGACTGTAACTTTACAAAAAAATCTTTTAGCGGCTATGAATAGGTAGTGTTAACGAATTATATACGCGTAGAGACCAAAATAGTGGTCAATTTATGCACAAAAGTCCACTAACTAAAAACTGAGGTGAAAATCAGTTGACGCACTTTCGTGTATAACCTGACCACTAATTTGGTTTATAAGTGTGTGTAACTCGTCAACGCAACCTATTCATGGCCGCTAAATGAGTTTTCGTAAACTTAAAATGAGTAGTTTATCTGTAAATGCCAAAATACCCAAAAATATATGAATTTCGCGCTCTGACTGAGACGATTACCCTTAAGTGAGCTTCATCCAGGATTGGATTTGCGCAGCTTGTAAAATTGATTCGGCCTGTACCTACTTATATTGCTTATTACACAACAACGACACAAGTGTAGCAAAACTATACTTTGCTTCTGCAAAATATAACCTAGTTTCGTAAGCAAGGCACGCGTGCACAAGCGAGGTCATTGGAAGTCACAAAAAAATAATTTAAATCTTGAATTTGTCATCACAATCACAATAAGCTAAACAATAATTTAAGGCTCGTCGCTCGTCGTCGCTCAGCGCGCGAAATATTTTTGTTATTTTTCTTTACATATACAGATAAAGTACCTATTCATTACCCTACGTGGGTAGGCCTAAGGTGCTGCAGTGGACTATTAAAAGGGCTGGTAGAGTACAGAAACTATTCATTCAAGTTTACGAAGACTCCTTTAGTGGCTATGAATAGGTTGTGTTAACGAGGTGCGTACTCCTAAAACTAAAATAGTGGTCAGTTTATTCACAAAAATGGATCGACTAAAAACTAAGGTGAAAATCAGTTGATGCACTTTTGGTCATAGACTGACCACTATTTTTAATTTTAGGTGTATGTACCTCATAAAGGTAAACTTAAGTGTATATACCTATTAGCGGCCGTAAAATGAGTTTTCGTAAACTTACAATAGTTGATCTATAACTGGAAAAAAATAAACAAAAAATGAATTTCGCTCGCTGACCGGGATAATCAGCCTTAAGTATTGTTGTAAAAGCGCCTGCAAAGATATAAACTTCATTGTTGAGACTCTGCAGTGATCAAATAATTATCTACACGAAAATTATGACACAAAGAAATATGTGCACTACTTAGTCCAAAATTTGGAGGTACAAACATAAATAATTTAAACATGCAATGACTTGCAAATTTCAAAAAACTCTTGAATGAAAAAATGAATAAAATCTTTTTAAATTGGATCAGATTAAATCAGTTATTTGAATTGAACAAATAATACAAACATAGTTTATTTACAAATTAATCTCAGTATTGTAATTAAAATTTTAATCAAGAATATTATATTTGTCAACTTTCTGTGAACAAAATCATAAAAAAAATTAACTTCTGCCTCGGATATGAAGTTCGTAAATTTTATTTATATCCTTAAAATTAAAGTGCAGTCATTGTATTGCAAAATTATATCACAGTTGTACTGTCCGCTTCATAAGCTTGCAAGAAAGTATACAATAAAATTGTATCGTAATGCCATAGCAAATTAGTCATCAATTGATAATAAAATAAGCAAGTACACACTGCCTCAGTCGCTAGCAGATCACTATATAGTCCGCCAAATCGCCTGATCATCTTTAAGATGTGGCTGATCACTATAATGATATTGTTTGATCACTATCATGGTCTCTTGAACACATTAACATAATGCTTGATCACGATGTTGGTCAACACTTATGTGCTAAGATCATAATTACTTGCTAGAATACTTTCACGATGGCAGTTGATGTTCACTTCACTCTTGATGTTAACCCAACATCTTCAGGGCAATAAAACCACATAGATATCTTTTTCCTCTGTGATCGATATACATCTGTAGAAAATTTAATGACTCGGACAGTTCTTTATGATGTTAGTTAAAGCATCAGTCGATGACTTCTACGATGTTGGCATATTTTTTGGAAGGTAGTCAAACATTTATGGTGGCAAACTAATAGAACAATTACAATCTTTTGCTGGCAGAAAACTTGCAGTGTTGGTTCAAAATCTCTAAAATGTGCATAGATAACTTTTCTGATGTTGGTAGATAACTCCTAAGATTTTCCAATTAATTTAAGATAACTAACGTCGGTCAAACAGTATTTTAAACTTATAAGATGTCGCTTGAACACTTAGTCATGTCGGTATATCACCTTTGTGTCACTTAGATTTTAAAGATCACTTCATAAATTTTTATGATGTTGGTTGTTGTCAGATATGGATTACTAATAGGTATTAATACGATGTTGGTTGTACTGTCAGCGAACTAGATCACTGATCTCACAATCCGGTTGCTTCAGTCACTGTCACTGTTATCCCGATCAAAGTCGGTACAACAGTATCACTAATCCCTGATGTAGAATTCAGTATAACTATATCATTGTAGCAGTATCCTCAGGTCTGATGTAGCCTCATCCGCTTTCCTCTTTTCCTGATGTAACAAGGTTGTTTTGTCACTGTCACTGATTTCCAGATGCAGCAGCAGAAGGCAGATCACAGATTTCCCAAAGTAGTATTGTCGGTAGAACAGCATCACTGCAAACGATTTTTAAATTTAGTGTTGTCGGTAAAACAGTATCTTTCTCAGTGATTGTTCAGTGAATCGTAGTCGGTATAACAGTATCTTTCTCAGTGATTGTTCAGTGGAGCGTTGTCGGTATAACGGTATCACTATCAGATAGTTCAATGTATCACTGTCGGAATAGCAGTGTCAGTCCCCGATGTGTCGATGTAGCGGTGCCAGGTCGGGCGGCGGCGCGAGCGTGCGGGCGGTCACGCGGCGCGCTTGTGTCGCGGCGCGCGGCGTCGCTCGCGCGGCGGCGTGTGCTACCGCCGCCCGATCAGACCGTTGGAGTTGCCCGCGCCCGGGCACATTTCCAGTTCTACTAGTAGGGGGAAGTGATCTGAAACGGGAAACATAAGGCATGAGATGTCATGTCATTTTTTTGACGTTAATACGTCTATAAATCTATTAAAATTGGCTGCACGCACGAAAAGGTAACACGTTTCGCCTGAGCCGAGCGTGGCGATAGAGGCACGATCGGCCTTCTTATGATATTATCACGTATAATTATCGTCCGTAAACATACTTTACAGACATTTTTAGGGTTCCGTTCCGTACCTCAGAAGAAAATAACGGAACCCTTATAGGATCACTTTGTTGTCCGTCTGTGTGTATGTCAAGACTCTTTATCTCGGGAACGCGTGAAGATATTGAGTTGAATTTTAAACTGTACACGTTATTTCGACACTCACAAAAATCAACTTCCCGTTGACGTAGAATTATGAAATTTGGCGAGAAGCATTGTCTCAGAGTACACATATAAAGAATAAATCTGAAAACTGTACTTTTTTATTTAAACCATTAAAAATAGGGCCTCAAAGTCCCAAAATATGGGTTCAAAATTCAAAATGAGTAAATCGTATCATGTAAGTTGTCATAATTATAAAAGAGCTTTATTAGCACATGCTTAATGACCTATTTTTACAATGTTTAATTTTCGATGCATGACAAGAAAAGTGAAAAAAAAATTGTCGATGATTGTAGGTACCTAGTATAGAGATTTTAACAACTTACTTCCCAATTTTGTGAAATTTTCTGGATTTTTACGGAGCCCTCGGTGTGCGAGCCTGACTCGCACTTGTCCGGTTTTTTTTTATTAGTCAATATTTTACTGCTGTCAGAGACATTTTTATAAGCTACGTAAATGAGTATATATAAAAACAACAGATTGCACTCCGGGAATACCGGCAGAAGTGAAAACTTGAACAAATAAAGTACTATCCTTTATGTCACAAAATACAATATCACACACGCACACTCACGCAAGCGTCCTGTACCGTCTTACGAATTTTCGATCAGGTCACGTGTCCTGACACGAGTTTAACATTTTTACCCATCCCAAAAAGTGTACAACGCTGCTAAAGAAGTTTTAACTTCAAAAATATATGGTGAATGGATAAAGTCTGTGTGATGGCACTGCAAGCGAAAGATCTATAGAAAACGTTAATATATCATTAACTTTTGGAGCAAAGGACATGTCCACAAAATATATGGAGGCTGGTATAATAATAATCAAAAATTCTAACCACATCATGCGTTACATTTCGAGAAAGTTCATATTTTTCTGAGTCTATTACAACAGTTAAAAACAAAAAACAGCCCTCCTATTTTTTTAAAATTAATTTTGAATTTATTAAGATAACTAAATATATTTGGCTCAATAGGTAGGTTATCTCTATCAACCCTGGTTAAGTGACCTCCAAATTGTTAAATAAAAGCATTTTTACCAATTAGACACACTTTTTAAGTGTTTTTTTGTCACATTGTACCTACTAACTGGTCACACTGGTAGGTTATAATTTTTAATTTTAGCAAATTAAGACATGAATGTGGAAGAATCAACTTCGAATGCAATTAAAATAAAGATAGAAGCATTCTATTATTGCCATACTAGAAAAAATAATAAGCTGTATTGTTATATTTCATACAATTTATTTTTCGCATTTAAAAAAATTGGAGGGGTGAAAAAAATCTAAATTAAATATTTTTGGGAAGCTCACAAAACAAGCTTTCAAATGATGTATATATCTGTGAGATAGATGCCTTGGTTCGATTTTTCTCCGAATAATATACCACTTGTGGACGTCACCTTTATGAAATTTTGGACTCTTGATAAACTAAAGGATTTTAATAAATGTGTGTTCATAAATGTAGGTTAAATAGCTTTTGAGTTGTGAAGGGGTCAAAAGTAGCTCGAAACGGTTCGTGTAATATTACACATGGGTACTGCGTCGCCTTATTCTTCGAACTTTGGCTGGACGCGTTTAGATTATAGCCGACAGCAGGACAAAGAAGGCTGAGGATAATAATGATGATGGTCATTAGAGAATTAAAATTTATAGACGAGTACGTCGTACAAATTGTAATGAAATAATTATACATCTCAGTAATAGCACCATAACTAGTACATGTAATATGCAGTCGATGACAGTATGAGCACCATCGGAGCGGCGCAGTACCTGAGGGTATGTGTGGGTGCGGGCAGCCGACGACCTTGTGCTCGCGGAACCAGTCCTGCGAGAGCGGCCCGAGCAGCCCGAGCGGCGTCATCGTCTGCTTGCTGTAGAATATGTAGTCGATGATGCCTTTGAAGTCGAACCTGAAACGTCAACACATAATTACATACAACTGCTGCATTCGTAAAAAAATTTTTTTTCATTAAAATTAGTTCACATTCACCGAGATGGCTCACACGCACCATCGATTTATTTCTACGGATTTATGCAGGTCACCTTACGATGTTTTCTTTTATTGAAAACCAGTACAGTGGTGTGAAAAGCCGTACATAAGTTCTAAAGAACTCATGGCTCCGAGACTGACATGAGGATATGTTGCTCCCCTAAATTTCGTAAAGGTCGTAGTCATCCGACCCTGGAACCAGTAAGTTTTTGAGCCAAGTGAAAGCTTCTGACATGGCTAAAACAACCGGAACCTACAATGTGTCACAACAGCGCTAAGTTGTAAATGCCACCAACGATCGCCTAAGACTGACCGTGCCGTAGGTAGGTACATACAACCCGGTCACAATATCTGTGCACCTGACCTCGTGACGTCATATCGGCTTAAACTTAACAATAAATATTAAAAAACAAAACAACAACAAAGCGAAAATATCAAAATGATCGGGACGTGTATCGGCAACGAAGATGCTAACCGTACTGTCGCACCGGGGAGTGCGCGGAGAGGTGACAGGGGAAGCGGGAGAGGCGCCGCATTCTAGCGAGGTGCACAGATATTCTGACCGGGTTGGAGATATACGTAATACAGCTCCTTGAAGTATATTGTAACATGCGGTACTGACGTGTAGTTGGTGTAGGGCATGATGTCCTCGCTGTAGGCGGAGGCGAGCTTGAAGTTGTGCGTAAACTCGTGCTCGGAGCCCGGCATGCGGCGCAGCGAGGCCGCGTACCCCAGCTCCTTGAAGTCGCGGTGCTCCGCCGACACGCGGCCTGCCGACAGGAACTCCACCACGCCTGGAACATTACAAAAACTCGATAAGTCAAGCTGAGTCGCAGAACAAGCTTGGCGAAACTATGGTAAAGTCGTGGAAGAAATTTGGCAAAGTCAAAGACGTGACAATGGTAGTTCCGGAAAAAACTTGCCCAAGTCATACAAGAAAACTAAGAAAAGAAAAACTAGGTAAGCATGAAAGAGCTTAGAATAGCCGCAGAAAAATCTAGGTAGTCTCGAAAATAACTTGACAAAGTCATGGGAGAACTTCGTAAATCCACGGAAGAAACTAGGTAGTCTCGGAAAAACTTATCAAGGCTAACGAAGAAATTAGCAACAAAAAAAAGCACTCATGGAAAAACAAGGAAATAACTAGGAAGTCACGGAATAAACTACGGAAGAAACGCGCTTCATGTGGTAGAACTCTGCCGCAGAACCGTCTCGTTAGATGTCACTTACCGCTATCAGGCAGCGAGTTGAAGTCCCCACACAGCAGTAGCTGAACATTATCCCTCTGCCCCGCCATACGCAGCGTCCGCGCCGAGTCTTCGTGAATAGCCCGTAGCTCGTTACTAAGCATCATAGTCTGTATGAGCTTGACGTCGCAGAACTCGGGGTCCCAGTGGATGTGCGCGGTGCACACGAGGATCGGCTGCGAGAGCATTGACGAGTCTGTCGGTATACCTGCAACACGTTCCAAATTTCTTTAGTTTTTACACCTCTGCTGTACTGTTTAGCCTTTAGTTATTAGTTACATCTACCCGGAAAGGGCGACCTACATCTGGGTCAAGGTCCAGTTGCCCTACGAAGGGGCACCATATCTACCTTGTTGGCCCAATTCACATATGCCAACGAATTTCTTCTCCGAACGATGGATGGAACGGTTTTTTTTTCCTTTCTGAATAATCCTGTATTGACGACAGTTTTATTATGAGAAGCAGTGATGGAAATTACCTATATTAACTAAGAGAGATTTCCCAAGAAAATATATTTCTCATTGATAGGTTCATGGAAAAACTAGAGCCGTTGCAAGACAATGGGATTCTACAGGACGACAACAATAGTATGTATACCTACCCTACTTCTATCTATAGTTTATTTTCTGTTCTACTTTTTTATTGTGATCACGTCTGCTTTGACGAAATGCTTTGATTCAATGAAAATGCTTTGTTACTTTTTGATACGATACGAAGAGACGAGACGGAAAAGTATTTAAATGACGCGCAGGCAAGCCAGGCAGGATTGGACGTCCTACGGCTGATGTGACGGCGTTTACGACTCTATCGAACATTGCTTGATCTACTTAGTGCTTACTACTTTGAGAGGGCTATGCTTGGAGTCTCGCTGCGAGATCGAATCAGGAATGAGGTGCGCAGAATAACCAAAATAGCTACCGACATAGCCCAGCTGATCGGCAAGTTGAAATGGCAGTGGGCAAGGCATATATCACGGAGGACTGGTGATCGATGGTCGAAAAGTTCTCGTGTGGACATCACGTACCTACCGGCAAGCCTAGCTGAGGACGTCCACCTTGTGTAATGTGACTATCAAGACCGCGATGGATGCGAGTCGCTCTTTCGAGTCGGTCTTTTTGGAGATCTATAGCGGAAGAGGATATTCAGCAGTAGACGTCCTACGGCTGAAAAAACGACTTAGTACTTACCGTTTTCCCAGGCAGCCTCCTTAGTTTTAAGCAAGGCAGCGAGACCGATGTTGTCCTTGGGCATCACTCGATTCAGCATGTTGTCGGACCCTTCGCTGTTGGCCATCGCCAACTGGTTGAACTCTATTAGGTGCTCTTTCACTAAGGCAAACCTGGAGATAACCAATAAAGCAAATATTAGGGAACATCTTACACACGGTCTCTCGACTCCAAACTAAGCAAAGCTTGTGATATGGCTGCCAGACACTGTACACTATTACACATAGCTCCATATTTTTAATTAGAAAGATAGTAAAATCCAGAAACAAAGCAAACACCTACTCGTATGTTTGTCACATAAATTCTTACTCTGGGTGGGAATAGAATCCACACTTTTTCGGCCCAAGAGTCAGTGTTACTTACCACTGGGTCACCGAGACTGTCACAATATTACAATCAGATAGATTCAATCCTATTAGACTGCACTACTTATATGCAGAGTCTTACACATAGACCTGAGCTACACAGTAATGTATCGTGCCAGCTTTTTAATAGCCCGCTGTTGAACACAAGCTTACCCACGAAAGGCGACTCAGTTACGATTTGGACCCTATGTGTACCAATTTTCGTTAAGGTTCGTTGAAAATTGCGATCTGTGCGCGAGTAGTAACATCTAAACTAACCGACATCCGGACAGATGAAATTAAATTAACCAAGGCAAAGCAATAAAAAGAGATAATGCAAAAGAGCTTAACCCATTACTTTGTATAGTATTCAATTATATAGTTTATTTGTTTCGGAAAATTATTTTCCTATTATTCTCTTTCATAATACTTAATTTAAAGGAATTGCATATTTTCGATCTTTTTTTTACACCCGGTCTCTGACCCCAAACTAAGCAAAGCTTGTGATATGGCTGCCAGAGACTGATATACTACATAATCTACATATACATATTTCAAATACATACTTATATAGATAGTACCTAAATAAGACCCAGACACAGAGCAGGTGGGGATCGAACCCACGCCTCTTTGATCCAGAAGTCAGGTTCACTAACCACTGAGCCACCGAGGCAGTCAGTGACATTGTTTGTAAAACATGGCGGCGTGATGGAGGCCTTGTACAAAAATCAAATTAGAAAATATGAAATTCCATTCAAATTAAGCATTCAATGCAGTTATTTTACTGTGCGCATTTAATTGTCATATTTTAATGTATTTTTGAGCTACTGTATGCGTACAAAGAAGCAAAGAAGTTCTTCGCTCAGATCTTTCGCTCGGTTAACTCTAATCTCTTAAATAAGCTCTTACCATTACCTTTAAGTGCTCTTTCACTAACTCAAATATGGAAATATTCAATTAGCCAAAAGTGATCCGCACTAAATTTAATTCTTTATTAATCAAAGTCAATTTATTTTAATACTTTGATGTCGTGTAACTTTGAATATATTTATCTCTTTTAAGAATATCAAAGAGATATTAGGACGTGATACATTCCCTTTGAAATATATTATTATTTATTTAAAGAGGGATTTAGGTTACATTTAATTTTCCCTTTGTCGAGCTTATGAAAATGGCCGCTTAAAGCTACACGTTTTAAAAGCCCTCATACACGTCGTCGCCGTCACCCGCCCTCTGAATAGAAAAGAATAAAAAAATATAATAAGTCCATCAGATAGATTATCAAAAAATATTAGACACGTACTTTTTCTTTTGACAATTAAACATAAATTGAAGAAGATATAGCCCGTTTAAGTTCCGCGTGACGTCACAAGTTACATACAAATGTATAGACATTTGCCAGAGAAGTGACGTAACGATCCCCACTCCCGAACTTTAACAAGATTTATCTTTCTCATTCATTGTTTATTTGACAAAAGAAAAAGATACGTGTCCAATATTTGTTGATAATATAATTAATCTAACTCCCGGACTAATTATAAGTAATAATGATTTTTTACTGAGCATAAGTCGAATCATACAAGTCGGCGGATGTGAAGTTTACCACAAGCTGCGCGAATCCCAATCCACGCGTAGGTGTTAAGTGATCTTCAGTCAGGATTGGGCTAACCGCAGCTTGTACGTAATCACAGCCGCCAAGATATTTGATTCGGCGCAGCGCAGCTCGTAGCCACAGCCGGTGATATGTTCGATTCTTCCTATAAGGAAGAAGGAATAAGGAAAGAATTGTCAAAAATGTTGCATACTTAGCAGATCTAAAGAAGATTGCACAACCGTCGACGTATTTCCGCTCTGACTCGGACATGGTTTTCGCGCGACTCTTGGGCGAGAAGATCCCGTCGTAGCCGTCCTTCTTCAGCTCGGGCAAGAAGTAGTTGTAGAACTGGTCCGTTTCCACCTCCTGCAACCACGGCATAATCCAAACATTACCATTTTGATGATAAACATATTGCAGGAAGTCCTAAATCGAATCGTCTTCTATTGCCTAAACACTAAGTTTCGTAGATTCACGATCATAATTATCATGGAATGGTAAGTCTCGTCCTGCCGTCGAAAAGGCCAGAATTTGTCTGCTTTTGATTTAATGTTAGATTCATCTTTGCATTCGGAGTGACACAGGCATCTAACTTATTAAAATATATAAAAATTATTTTAATTTCTGAAAAATTGCCGAAAATCTTGTATGTCATGTCGTGAGGTTTTTTTTCGGTTCATAAACATCTTTACGATGAGCTTGGTCAGGATCACTACCAGCACGAATACAAAAGGATTTGATCATATGAATTATTACATATTAGAGTAGTAACGTATACTTCAATATAACTATGAATCTGAACTGTTTTCAATACGCTTACTCCAAAAGCCATAAAAACTAAAGTTACGGAGAGGTATAACAATAACAAAATTGAAATTAACTACTGATAACACGATTTAACATACGGAAAAATATGTGTACGCAACGCATGAAATGCAATGGTCGTGGACTATGTTATACCAGCACCAAACATGTTTAATATAGGATAGTAATACATACTGTTTATCAAAGACAATGTTCATAATGTGATTGCAATAGATATATAAATTCATATAAAAGGATAATACAGTGCTTGTGCAGTTAAAATAACTAAGGAGTACTAAGTTACTAGCCTGTAAGCTAATGATGTCTGCGGAGTAATGTCTAATTTCGTCCAAAATACCCTTCTTCCTGTAGTCCCAGTCGAGCGCCCAGCTCGGGCAGTAGCCGTACATCTGTCGCGTCGCGTACTTGTCGCACAGCACGTTGTAGCACATCACGGTGAAGATGCCTGCGACAAACAATACCACATTACAGCGCTCCCACCACATCGCACTCTACATCTCCCCATAGAGCTGTCGGCGCGTATCCCGCGCACCCGTATTCCGCGCCTATCACATGCCAATTAGTACACTGACGCTTTATGTTACGTGGAAGCGATTGAGTTCGCGTGACGCGAGAGATTAAAAAAGTTCTAATTAATAAGAGAGCCGCCTATTACGCTCCACATGTGGCGAGCACGCGACACGATGCTTTCTGCCGCTGCGCACCGGCCTGGGGTCTGCGTAGGGTGGCGCACCTTTAACGATCCTGCAGCTAAAGTGCTCCGTCGTGAATGAACATGAGAAGCCGTAAAATAGATAAACAATCACGCCATGCTGCCTCGAGCTAATCGTGTCGACGACTTCGAAGATTAACGTCGACGACGAGAAAACTGCATAAGCGTTCGCGTTTACGAGCGAAAACACCTCACATCACCTCGCTCAGGAATTTCTAAATAGAGACATAACAATCGAGCTGTAGCTGCAGGTTAGTCGAGAATACTCAGAAAACACCATTTCCGGTCTCGTTAAGGACGAGGAAATTGGGCTTCACGAGGGTGTGGAACGCGAACAGCGACGGAGGCATTTCGACGTAGGTATCCACTTATTACGTAAACTAAGGTGGCACGACTGCGCTCTCTCACGCTCCACGCCATTATCTCAGATTTATGCGGACGAGGCGCGCTCGCACCCGTCTCATTACGCGGATCAAAGTGTGCGCGGCGAGGGACGATGACGGCCGCTGTCTAAATGTCGACTTCGTGGAAGACCTTGGCGATGCAATTATATAGATTTAATCGTACCAGGTTTTAGTCAATCAACAGACAAAGAACCGGGAATACAGCGTGTAGACAAAGCGGCGCTGACGGCGTAACAACACGACGAGCAGCTCGAAGGACAAGACAATGCCGAGAGCGCACCAGGCGAGCCTCACTCAGGGCAAATTGATAACGATCGCACGGGGCGACGGCGACGTGCGCTCGCGCTCATGCTAATCGTCGCCGAGTCAAAGTCACCTGGCTGGCGCGCTCGCCGCGATCAATACGACCGCAGCACGTGCTTCTAATACGTCCATTGTATGCTCGATGCGACGCACGGAGACGTGGCGCATGCCAAATATCGCGAAACAATACCGCGCATCGATAATCGCCCGTTGTTTAAGGAACTGCGACCGAAACGAAAGCTCGGCACACGGACAATACGAAATGGTAATGTTGTTGAACATGTGGACGCGTGTCTTCATTTCAAATAAATTGACGACGATGATGAAATAGAACGTGTTCGAGCAGCAAACAATGGAAGAAGGTGATACAAACGTCAAGTAGTACAATATTTCTGATAGGCTGTACCATTGTGTCGCCAAGCGGAGTATTACGGTTTATAAAAGGGCCGGCGCGTGGGCACATGTATGCATCAGATATGTCGCATGTAATATACAGCCAAGGGAGTGCTCTCCGGTAAAAATATACTTACAATCGAAACAGGCGTGGCGACGGTATACGAGAATGTCGGACAGCAAGCGAAGCATGTCATGGACTGCTATATGCAGCGGCCATACCTACTGCATCGCTGCACACTACTTCATCAGTATTTATCTTATCACATTCAAATGTCGGTCCAACCAGACATGCAGGAGTCGTATCTTACTCAAGCACAGGCCGTTACAGGGGATGGCCAGTCACGCTCGCGTAATTGATTTTCTAATATCAATCGTGAGAGATCAAAACGGGTCTTTTTTGTCAGCAGCAGGTTCATTAAGAGTGATTTAAGTACGCGAAGATTTCAATTTGGATTGGCGTTCTAAAGAGCTCATTAGATCACGTTCGGTAACCGCGCGGCAGTCCGCGCCGATCGACAATATATGACGTAAGAGAACTCAATGAGTGCTAACAAGAAGTCGTTAGTAGGAGTCGAGGCAGGCAGGACTGGTTGCCGGCCACTTGCTCTATAGATTTCACCTTCGGCTAATGGGAGCGTATCATGCGATTCTGGCCGAGCGCTAATTGAGCTGTTAAGCAAATAACAGAACAATTTCGAAGACAGTTAACTTTTTGCCGAGATCAATCACATCTAGATAAGGTTAAACATTAGCAAGTTGTTATAACAGAACATAATACTCTTAATGCTTTTATTCGAATACAAAGTTGCATAATAGAATACTATCTAATTGCGGTGGGTTCAGCCATTATAATCGAACATGGATACATCGGCACTTGTTGGCGGTGTATGGGAGTGGCTGTATTCTGAAATTCCTTCCTGCTAAGGCTAACTATCTACTAAGACTGTGATATGTTGGCAAGAATGTTGCGAAAAGAGCTTTTACATTTATCGTTCAGCTAACGCAAATAATACTGAAGCCAGTTAGGAACATGACGTGGAAACAAATTACTTTTAAACTCTGGCCCTAAAGGTTATGAATCAAGTCCAACATATCTACTCACAGGCGATCTCCCTTTGAACGGCTGACATGTGCGGAAGGCATGAGCATTGGCTACATTCATGAATGCACATTAATCAAGTGCCACGGGTTTAATGCAGCACCAACTAGCCGCCAGTGCGTCGGCAAACCGAGTGATTTACTGGAGGAAAACGCCACACAGCGATACAGCAGAATCATCATCACAACATCTCACTTTGAACGTCGCTCAGTAAGCCGGCAATATAAGAGAAATAAAACCACTCGGGTGCTATCGCGCCTCATCTGAATATAATGGCAGGAGGCGCAGCGCCGTCTGTCTGTTTATTGGCGATGTCATGTCATTATGTGGGCATTTTGTATTACGACCGACCCGCTTGTATTCAAGTTATTTTAAATACAAGGGTGCTTAAGTGTACGCCCTTTTATTTCACTTCTTAAGACCAATCGAAATTAAAAATGCTACACAGGAGTTGTGTAAATAAATTGAACTGAAAATCTGTAAATCCAAAATTTAATCGGATCCTGTTACCATTTTTGGCTCGTTCCGAAGAATACTCGATGAGAATTTTAATGAGGTTCGAGAGGAAAAAATCTGTTTTTGTACACACTTCGTATTCGTAGTTATGTAACGCTCCTTAGCACGAGCTGTGTGCGGCAGATGAGGATAAATCTCGTACTCGTAGTGTATACGTATATCAGAGAGTGCGAGACATTATCCCTAGGAGAATGCTGTTCGCGATTCTCGTAATGCAGCCGAGAGACTAATGTTTGTATATCATCGGATGAGCGCCTATCCCGACGTGATATGCGTGTTCTTTGACCTCATCGCGAACGTCGATTAACTTTTTTATAGAGAGCTTTTTTTATGTGCGAACAAATCACAAGGTTTATTGGCTTTCGTGAAGCCCTGTATATTTTGCCGCCTGTTATATTATTCTGGCCTCTAGGCAACACGACGAAAACGAGTTCGATCAAATAAGGGTTAGGTAAGCTATAGAGAGCTTCTATTCAGCCTAGAGGGGAGTAAACAAATTCAAGGCCAACGGTGTGGATACAGTTGCGTTTCTACGAGAATATTCTGTTTCAAGTAACCGAACAGTCGAACACTTACCGCCGCGGTAACTGGTAAGTAATAAATCAAACGGTCATCTGTCATGTGTGCAGAGCTGATAATAGTCTGAAGGCGCGCGGTAGTCGCGCGTTCTCGTCAGTTGAGTTCAGATCAGTGCAGGCGGCTTTGGCCAAGTGAACTGGATAAGACTACACCAACGGTGTCAGCCATGTGGGCGATGCATTCCGCTCTAAATTGATTTCATTTCAACTGATGTGTCCCATGAGTAACGGCTTCTAAAGATTATGCTTATTAGGTGACACTGACGACTTGAGAAGATAAGAATACGCTTCGGCAGTGAACCACGCACTTACGAAATTGGAAATTCAGTTTGTTACGAGATCAAAGGTGAATAACAAATCACCGTGAGAAATTAACAGGGAAGTCCACAATTTACCGGTATTCGCTTAGGAAGGATAACTTCGTTGAATTTTCATGATGCGTTCCGTTAGATTGCTATCAGCTTTATGAACGTTGGAGTTGGTAATGCGATAGATTTCATGGAAAAGTGGCGATTCATTCGCCTTCGAGCTATCTTATAATTGCTCATATTGTGATAGTAATCGCTTCCGCTTTCGATATTGATTTAAATCCTTCCATATTTGGAGATACGTTTAACTTTTACTTTAATTAAATACATTGGATTATTATAGGAAAACTTTCCAAAATGGATATCACGACTGAAATTAAATTAAAGGGGAGACTTACTTAAAGAGGAACTTTTATGGTCATATGTATTTAATTAGAGTAGAAAATATTTTATCTATACCAATATTATAAAGAGGAAAGATTTGATTGTTTGTTTGTTTGTTTCGATCGAATAGACTCCGAAACTACTGAACCGATTTGAAAAATTCTTTCACTGTTGGGAAGCTACACTATCCTTGGTGAACATATGCTATATTATATATATTTTTTAAATTAGGGATCTTTAAAAAAACTCCCATAATGTAAGCCAAGGTGTAAAAATCATCATCAAAGAAACTCATTGATACGGGATCAGGGTGTGTGACGTTACTTGGTTACGTGGTAGGTATATAGGCACAATACTTACAAAAATTGTCTTTTTTAGCCAATCGTACCCGGGCGAAGCCGGGGCGGGCAGTGCTCTTGCACTTATAATATGACACTAAACCACGATCGTGGTGAACTATGACCTACCTGTCCTATTTTACATTACGAGAATAATTATTTTTCGTCAACAATGACACAACCGACTTCAACCGTTTACAGAATTCGAATCGTTCGCAGGAATCGATGTAACATAGACGTGGCCATTTTTACATTATTGTTGATTTTTCAAAAACGACTTATAGCCGATTTCGAAAAAACTTTAATGGAACCAACTCTAAAAGATAATCTACCAAACGAAAAAAGAATCATCAAAATCGGTTCGTAATTGACGTAACATACATACAAAAACATACAGCCGAATTGGGAACCTTCTTTTTTGAAGTCGGTTGAAAAATAGAAAATTATTTATCGTCACACCACATCATACTGACAATTATTATAAATCCGAAAGTTTTTTTTTTATTTCGAATAGGTTCGCGTTTGACTACACACTGCCTGATGTTAAGCAGATGCGCGGTCTAGGAGGTAGCACGCTTACCTAGAAGCAGATACCTATTTACTCGGGATTTGAAGACACCCACGTTGTACTTTAACGGGAAGGCAGACCCAGGCAAAGCGTTCCACATTCTGGCTGTTCGTATGAGGAATGAGGATTCGAAACGCTTGGTTCTAACGCGCGGAATGTCCAACATGAAAGGGTGGCGCCTTGGTCGCGTCTGTCTAGCCGTACGATAGAAGAAAGGGGCATTGTTGGTTTGTTCCTCTTCCAAACAGCAACGGAGCAACGGATTGACTAGAATTTTGGCATGGATATAGTTCAAAGGCCGCAAAGTGACATAGGCTACTTTTTATCCCGAAAAATAAAAGGTTCCTGTGGGATAGCACTATTAAAGCCAAAATATGACGCGAACGGAGCCGCGGGCAAAAGCTAGTACATAATAAATAAGTTAAGAAGGGTTAAGCCCTAGCTATTCTCGTAACAAACATATTCCGTGGGTATAGACTTGTATTCCGTAGTGGGTCAGTTTAGTAAACGAGAAGAGTAGTAGATACCTACATTTCTCTTAATGTTCATGGCATGTTCACTCGCAGACTAACGGACCAAGCAGATATAAAACCTATTGCTAGAGGGCGACACCGCGACAGTTCAAAATATTTCATTATTTCATTCGTACAAATAAGAAGTGACAAATACAAGTATTTTCGATTAGCAGGCTCAGGTTGTGATTAAATGGACAATGCTAGACGCGGCGCGGGCACGGATGCGGGGAGGTCGCGCGCCAATGTCTCGTATTGTTCGCAGATGGCGGGCGAAGGGCATTTCCTCTTTCCCTGCCGCCTGGCCGTGGCCAAGATAAGACGATCGACTTAGCTACTACGACACAGTGAGCAAACTTTACGCAAGATAGAGAAATTATCCCATATTATTTCGAGGTAGGTAATGTCATTAAGCTAACAATTAACCATGATATCGAGACAAATAATTTATAATTATGTACCTACTTATTTCACTCCCGTTGAATAAGAGAAGGTATAATTTGACATATCACAATTATAAAATATGCTAATAATTTTGTCATTATGAGTAGGTATGCCACGTGTTTTAACTATGTATGATCTGCCGCAGGCTAGGATGCGCAACACGAAATATTTCTTTTGTCGTTTCAGAACCAGACAGAGTTATGGCGAAGTACATATATATCTGTCACTTTTTCACACGTCGAAAAGAGTTCTTTTCGTGGCTTTTGCTAGATGGACTCGACTGCTTTAATGTTTAGAATGAATATAGCTTTAACTATACTATCATGACTTAAAAAAATCAACGGCTCCTGCAATACCTATAATCTCTAAATATAACAAAAAAAATGCAGCTTAAAATAACAACGACATTTTTAACACAATTGAACACAGAACGAGATTAAACAGAGATAAGTCACTGCAACTAAAGATACCGACACTTAATTGTCCATTGATTCTGACAAAGTGAACACTTCCTATTCCTTAAAAGGTTCATTGAAGCGCTGTTAGCGATAGATAACATCGTCACGTAACCGAGCGAATGTCCGTTACGTAAGTGGCCAGTGTAATTATGTGCCGATTAGACCTCCTTTTACGTAATCATCATTGTGAAGATACTGATTACAATCTAGAGTTGTAGAGATTCAGCGACTTTACAGTATCATTGGTATCAAATTAAAAGTAGGTTTTTCTACTTTTAATTTGATACCAATATAGATATAGATAGATAGATAGATATAGAGGGTTATTGGTAATCAATTAGCATCCTTATACAGGGTTATTTCTAATCAATTAGCATCCTTCTAGGGGCTTATTCTGTACATCAAAACTAACAACTATTGTTCTACCACTTTTCCCAAATCTCAACAAATTTCCCAACATTTTTTAAAGTCGAATCAGCATATATTATGTTTATTTAAATAACTGTTTTTTTTACACACCTAACTAATATTCAGGTACCTACACTTGTTTGCATATTTACGCAGTATCTCCTCTGAGGTCTAAGTCCCGCGGGTGGCGGCGCGCGCACTTTTTACATAGAGTTAGTTATATATAAAATATTTTTTTTCAATATGTAAGAAAATAAATACGAATTTTCGGAAGTCGCAGAACAAAAAATATCCTATAATAGGATCTTAATTGATTACAAGTAACCCTGTATAGTACCTAATTCGATTGCAAGTAAAACCGTGAAACCCGTGTACTTTTTTCCCGACATCAAATTTATTTAGCAGGCACCGTACTCCAAGCTTAATAACAGTAAGCAGTAACTAACGCCAAAGAAAATATGAATTCTCCGAGTAGAGTCTAGTGCGGTACGTTTCTCGTCATTAGAGGCATAGGAACATAACCAATGATGGAGGTGGTGGTGCGTCAATTATTGGCAAGGTCCAGCGGGTCTACGTCGGCTCCTTGATTTCTGTAAATTGGGACCGTGGCGCGTCGGGAAGCGGCCGCGGCGATGCGTGACCAACATACATTAACAACCGATTCGCAACTAATTCCTTTTATACTATGAAGTGTCCGATGATTATTTTCACCTGATCAATGATGATTGCCACGTTTCGTGCTACGTACGCGGATGTAAATAGGAAATGGAGGATTTTAATTCAACTTAACGATTTATTGATTCTCGGAGATATATCTTATACGGAGAGACGGAAAGTCTAAGACAGAACAGTTAGTTTCCAGCGATTCGTATTGAAGTAGCCACTGCAATTTTCATTCGAGAGCAGACAATCTTGTAACTAGATCTTAAAACTTAATAGTTTAATTAAAAGTAGAGAAAAATGTAAAAATATCACTATATTGCAATTTTTATTTTTATAGATTCCCGATAGAGTTGCGATTAGACAAGTAATTACACAAACTAATCATAATTACGAGGGAGGAGCGAGACGAAGTGAGGTCGACGCTTTCTTGATAGCCTGGACGCGGCGAGAGCGCGAGATAGATAAACTTGGGAAGCAATTTCCAATATAACATAAATACTTCGGACTCGGCAGAAGTATCTTCAGGTGCGAATCTGGCAACAATATGACGCGCCGCGAGAGGTTTAGTTGCGAATTATTCAAACGTCGAAATAAGTAAGGAGTGTAACAGGATTGGAGAAATATACATGTCAGTGGAGAACCGGGTTCAGAGCGGTTCCCGGGTCTCCCACGAGCAGATCTCGCCTCCCTGCAATGTGCAACATTAGCATGGCAATGGAGGGGCGTTTCGCTGCAGTTATTTATGAGACTGGCAACGCGCGCCGCGCCCATACGTGCCAGTATGACACTATATTAATGACGAACTTGTTGGGAGGCTTTTTGTTATCGTTGTTATATCTCGCAATGTGGCCGGCCCCGGCCACGGATCTTATTAGGCCGAGGGCACAACCCATGTCCGATATTTTGTTGGTAAATATTTTCCCAGTCCGTGAATACAACGATATGAATTCCGTTTCCGCAGAGAGAGTATTATATTCAGTATAATATTGTCGCTGACATTTATCCTCTTATGATGGGCTGTTACTGGGAGGGTTATTCTTTTCACATATTTCTTATGTTGCTGTCTACGGTCAGTGTAATGATAATAATAGGAGATACATGCCCTGTTTCCACAAAACATTAATATGATGTATATTATCTAATGTTTATATTGAGTCTCTACATTGATGCAGCTAAGATTTTCCACGGCAGTAGAGCGTCCAACCCTGGCCTCTGACTTTACCGAACTTTATTTTTTAGCAATCCATTAAGCTTATCCTGGATTATCTCTCAAGCCACAAACTTTTTATATTTTAGTTACGTTCGCTTTTGACCACATCCTGCCTAACTTTAAGTAGAGATGCGGTCTAGGATGTAGCACGTTTACTTAAAAAGAAGGTACTTGGTTACTTTGTCTACATGCTTATTTATACATTGTTAAAAGTGAACAACAAAAATTGTAAGTGCTTAGGATTGTTGTGCCTAAACCTTTACGCACTGAGTTATAAGGTGCGGGCGGCGATCCAATCTATTAAATTAATGTTGAACCCGGCGATACGACCGCGCCTCGAGTTATTTCAATACTAATTAGGAAGCAGTAATAAGATGATCGGATTACGAGTAAATGTATGGGATAGTTCGAGGAAAGAATATCGCGTCAGTTCCGTGTGCCGATAAAAAGAGACAAAGACACTAACATCCTGCAAGTCAAAAAACAGAATGATTTCTTTTTCTACAAGGACTCATTGCTCGTCGGAATTTCGTATAGACATATAGGGTTATCTGCTTGCGCTGTACTAAGCCGAAAGGGAGCAACCAACTTGTATTATGGTGCCACCCCGGAATTCGAAAAAAAAAAACCAGTTGTTCCATACAAAATTGCAACTCGGAATCGACAAAATGTAGGTTTAAAACAGCTGGTTCTTTTTTCACGAATTCCGGGTTGACCCCATAGTAAAAGTTGTTCATATTGATGGTCTGAATCACCCTTCGGCTTAGTAAACCAGTTCTGGATAACCCTGTATATCTAAGAACTATTGAGGAGGCGTATCAATAAAATAATCACTTTTGAAAAGACATAATTCTAAGCGAATTATTGTCGCCGAAAACGAGGTTTTTCCACACTTTTCCGTTGCCATTTTCTTTCAAGATAATGAATGTACTTACATGTCGGACGGGTCCTGTTCGGTCGCGTGAGGGGAATCCAAGGCCTCTGTGGTGGTAAGGTGGCAGAAACTGAAACAATAAAAAAGACACAGTTATTATTTTGTATTACTTATATATACATAGATTCGATTAACGTTTCGATACATTTGGCATAGTAACAAAAAAAAGCTCTGCTCGTTAAGTAAATGCGAAATGAAGCGCAACATTAGAAGCGGTACGACCACACTCAGCGACAACGGTAACTAGAGGTACATTTGCAAATAAGAATTCAACAAAAACTTAATAATCCATCTATGAAATTTGAAACAGGAGCGCCTAGAGACAGTTCAAAAAACAAATATACGAGTCGAATTGGAAATCTACTTCTTTTTGTCAAAACCAATTTCAAAACATGAAATGCAACGAAACAAATCATTAAATCGAAAACGGGATGAAAATTGAATGCAGCAAGAAATGCTATGGAAAATCGAAACAACAAAAATGAAGATTGTAAATCGATCGCCCGTAATTTGTATGGACGTAGAATTTGCATAAATTTGATCACCAGAGAGATGTTAAACAACCGGTCGTGAGATTTCATTAACATATTGATATTGTTAAAGTTAATTGATCATCAGCAGACGACAGGGCCCTGTCCGCGTCTCTCGATCAGTATGAGCCGTTCAATGGAGATTGATAAGCACATAATACATGTGTCCATCATCCTGTTATATGACGACATCTCGTTATAAAAAGGGACTATCTGCATAATTTAATTTATTAACTAGACCAGTCTCTATCAAATTGAGCGGTAACGCCTTCTTATAGACTTTAGACTGCTATGCTGGCTTTCCAGAGGATAGTGAATAGTTGCCCATTATCAGTTTAAGAAGCGCACTTACCCAAATCAGGCAAGACGAATTCAAGGATATTTTATTCATTGTAGGGGATTATCCTGCAGGGGATTTAGGTAAGGGTTGCGGGACGCTGTATTTATTTTATGAAAGATTCAGAATCTATGAACTGGACAGTTTCGAATTGCGCTCGTAGCCGATGTTTATCTCTTCATTTTACTTTTGATCGATCGAGCGCGGGAACATAAATAGGATATTCCAACTGTTACGCAACTGTTACAGGTTGCAGTATTCAAATGGCGCTCTATCCGAGAGAGATTGCCCGATGGAAAGCAGCAAAAAATCTGTATCGTTATTGCAAAATTTAAATTCAAAATGGAGTCGATTTAGTTTAGCGATGGTTTTTGCGCAGTTTTTGCGTCGGCAATTAATCGGGCCGCGAGCGTTCGTGCGTAAATCAAAATATGAGAGTCCGTAGTCCACATCGTAATTACGTAACTGGCAACACCGTACAAGCTTTCCTACGATGTCCAGATGCATATCTATAACGAACTGTTGTAACAAACATATTAATTTGAACATAGCCTTCGTGATTCAAGTACTTAGTTAATAGCTACAGCATATAGTTGCGAATAGATATTGCGATAAGATTACGCCGTTTCGATATCGAGTGGGCATGGTGCTTCTTCATGTTTTTGTGCCTGTGCGGTGTTATATTATATCAGAGGTGGTTACCCGATGATTTATAGCTTGCGAGCGTAATTTAACACTGAAGAGCTTTTAATGTTGATTTATAAGACGTGGATCAGAGAGCCCAAAAAATTATGTAAGTGCTCGTGGTAAATCGTGGTAATAACATTTAGTATGTAATATATTCAATTAGAACGAAATATGTAAGTATGCAAAATAGGAGAAGCATGAACTTAGATTTGTATTGATGCTTCATCGCGTTGTGTCGGGTGGGAGTCGTCGTGTGGAGCGGAGGGCTGCGCGGGCGTCGCCACCTCATTACACTTTGTAATTAGGATCGTGGGCTGCGTACCAGCTACGGCCCTGCACTAAATCACGCGGCACGTTAACATGCGCGGCCAGCGACGGCGGCTTCTCCCCCAATAGCCATAACCCATACCGACACAATGCCCCCTTATGGATGTGTTATTGAATATTAATCTTCGGAGTGCCGGTGTGCCTGCCACGGGAGTAACGCGCTTTACATATTTTGAAAAGACAATGTTAGGGTCGTTCACTCCGGTGGCTCGTCGGTGCACGGCTCCGTGTCTCCGCGAGCCCTCGACCGCCTTCCGGGTGTCACTTCGTTAGCAGACAAGACGGGACAAACAGGGCGGCGCGAGCGCGACACAGGAGTGCGGCGCCGAGTGAAAGTCGAATGAACACTAGATAGGCTTACAGAGATAGGCATCGACACGCTCTTCACATTGTTCGCGCTCCGATACATGAGATAAGGCTTTCTCCGTTCGTCTCTCGAGAGCTACCGTGAGAACGCCTCTTTTGTAAAAACGCCTTGACATTTTTTAAACAGGAGCTTCTTTAATCTCGACAACGATCTGCATAAAGCTCGACAATTTCGGCTCACAGAATACAGACTTTAACAACCTGGTACACTGACATAAAAAATCCAGCACGTGCTATTCTAGACTGTTTAAAAAGCTGTAAACTGCATAAAAATATCAATTTAATATGAAGAAACAAGTTAACAAGAAAATAAAGCACGTAAAGAGGAAATTACTCATTATGGTTTTAACGAATTATTTTAATAGAAAAAGTGTATAACATCAATGGCGTCGAGGTCACAGGATTAATCAATTCCATACAAACATTTACCATTGAGAGACCTGATCTCAGCGTTCGCTAGACGTCGAGGAGCCGGTCGAGCAAAACGAGCAAAAACCGGTACTCGGGTCTGTTGCATCACTTGCAGAAGAAGGAAAAATATTAACGTGTGGAGCCTTCTAAGCTGGATAGGGGTTAAAAAGTATGACCTAAAAATGTATACAAACATTTGCAATTCTTCAAAGTTGTATTATAACGCGCACGCTTCGGCTAAAGGATCCCGTAAAAATGTACGTGACTGTAGCGTTTACTCATCGTTTGGAATTATTTTATGAGCGAATACATGCAGCGTCCCTCTCCGGGCTGCGTGAGCCGACTCGACGATTTCAGTAAATACTTTCGCAGTGGCCGAGCTGAATATTTGTATGATGCCGACGTGAATCCATTTTCGTAATGTGACAGTAATGAATGAATATGTTTGTGCATTCAATGCGTTCTGCATAATGTCATACAGAATTCAATCCCCCATAATTTTTCAAACCTTTATTACATACAAACGATATGGGCATTTTATTACATGAAATGAAAAACACCGGATTTATAATACGTTGAAAAAATCTAAAACAACTGCAATTTAAATTCTTATCGATTTCGCAAAGTCCTTGAATAACTTGCAAAACATAATTTCTCAAACATCAAGCAAAAGTTAGAGCAATATTCAACCGTTGTAAATTCCTTTACACTAACAACAGGGTAATTCGTAACGCTACCTTTGCACAGCTATCAGTGATGAAATCTAGTTATTAATATAATTAAGAGTTAATTCTGGAAACACATTTAGCTAGTGTCATTTAAATGTATTTTGAAGATAGGAGCGATGACCTGTAGCGGCGATTGTATCTGAAAGGAGCAGGCCGTAAAATATACATTTTCGCAAGGAGCTCTAGATGTAAGAGATAAGAAGAACATTTACACCTTGTCGGTGACATTTGCCTCTTATTGAGATGCCGATACGCTAGGTAAACAGCGCGACACAACGTGAAACCTCGGTTGCGATATGGTAATGGGACAAGGGTAGCTAGAGAGCACTTTCGACTCACAATCATTAATCAAACATGCCTAAATAAACCCACGCGCATGATAGCAAGTTTTAAAGCCTCTGGGTCTAGGTAAGCAAGCGTCTCTCATCACAAATTCCTGAGCTTATTAATGACGTAATCGAGATATTTTATGGAGTATGTATTTTCCATCAACATAGCTCAAAATAAAAATGTAAGGTTGTGAGGAATTTATGTGAGTGTCACCAGAGTTAGAGCTGTCAATAGGTAGCCCCGAGGCACCGGCAGTAGGCGGTCCGAGCAGGCTGTCGATTGATGCAATTGACCCAAATGGACACCAGGGTTACGCCGGCCCATAAAACGGTAATAGCCAATCTAAACTTTTAACAGCTTCGTGGACATGGACATTGCCAGTGGGCACTTGCTCTGAACTACGCAGTAGAATTTACTATTTCTAGTAGAAGCCACTAGACGATTAATTTCATTCGGTTTTCTGGCTTCGCCTATTGGTATTAGCTGTATTATTGATAGCTATAGTCACTTGTCTCTGAATTCTACATAATACATATTATTGAAAAAAATTCAAATTCATTTCAAAAAGAAGCTTTAAAATGCAACTCACTGTCCTGAGTCATCATGTGTATTTTTGTAATTCTTGAGACTCTAAAAGGATTCAAAATAAATATCGGTTAATAGATTTCTTTTTTTTTTCAATCGTAGTGATTGACGAAGTGGTTTCTCAGAATATGACCGTTTTTTGTGTGTAGTTAAATAAAACATTCTAGAGGTGCGGACACAATGAGGTTTTTGCTCGGCCTCTACCAAATTCAACATTGAGTGGTGATAATGTCTGTTCTGTCCACACGCTCGCGTGTCCCCCACCGCACGACCGTTCACGGCCAAGGCCAAACAGATAATGAACGCGTGATGACGAGCGATGTGCTACCAAACAAAAAACCAGCGCTTGCGCATGCCCACGTGGGGAGTCTTTATGAACCTCTGACAAGATTTAATGGTTTGGAAAATTACTGCGCAGCCGACAAATCTATTTTGCAAATGAAAAGTATTGCATGATAGTTTCTGGTGTTCTGGTAAAAAAACGAGCGAGTCAAAAAAATAATTGCGTGGTTCGTCACAGGTCTAGACATCCAATCAAATACATTTCAGGCATTCAACCGGTTTGCGTAAGCAGCTACCGTGTGTCCGAGAGTAATGTATCGTTTAGCGAGAAAGGACTCCATCAAAGAGACTGGTCTGCGACGCCAGGCAATAACTCAGTTCAATTCAATTTCTTGCTACCATTAGCTCGCGAGTCTATACTTCATTCAGATATCGTTGATATTTAAACAAATTGTGATAAATATACACTAATGCATCTGATTTCTATGTAATAGCGAATCTAAATAAGAGGAAAACACAACTAGGAAATACCGTTCGCTTTTATTTACATGCCCATGTGCAGTCAAGGAAGTATGTTGTCACTATAAAAGTTTAATGCAGCATTGCTAATACTGAGCTCTCTGGGAATCTCGAGGCTTTCCACAGAGAGGTAAGGTAATTCTAAAAGTAACCGCAGCTTACCCAAAATATAAAATTGTACGTTAACAAAAATAACACGTTTTTCGCCACTAAAACAGAAACATCTCACTTCCTACTGTTCCTTCTTCCTACGAAGTAGGAAGTAAATATCGTCTATTTCATTTCCTAATTTGTTTGCAGCGTGTAACAGTCGAAAATTACCTTGTGAATTTCCTGGAAATGTTTTATAGACGACAGAGAACTAATTGCTATCCAGTTTCCACTTTGTATTTCGGAGGGAAACGACTAAATAGCCTAGTCTGGGTCTGGCCGAACCCGTCCCTTTGTGAATTCACACGGGCTAGAGTGATTACAGCTCTTGTTATCGAGGAATTTAATTTGCCTAGACCGTTCGACGGCACACCTCGTGTTCGAAATTACGGACGTTTACGTCCAGATAAAATCTACAGTGTACGTATAGTCCAGTATTCGCATCACGCGCTCTCATTCCTCCAACCTAGTGCATCGTACTTGGAAATGTGCATCGTAGTGCGTGTGTGGGTTGCCACCGACGCGAAGATAAGTAATGCTGAACACGGGACCTTGAATGGCGAGGTGAATGAACCGCCTCGACGATAGGTAAACACTATGTTGATTGATTACCTAATCTGACTCCACGATCTCGCCGATGTGAAAGGTTACTTCGTCGAACATAGTTCATCTTTCATCACGACCTATTATGTCTGCGTACGTTTTATTTGTCGTGCCTTTTGTAGAAGTAGAAACGACACAAGATGGAGTCATGACCTAAACGGAACAGCAGTTTAGATGTACGCATGGGATAACCGGCATGGAGGTACGCAGCTGGTGGGAGGGTTTCGCGGTGAGGCTTGTAAACAGAGAAATCTGGCATCAAATGTGAGGGAAGGCGCCAGCAGATGGGTTGCGCAGTCGAAGGGCCAGGAGAGGTCCAGCCGTGTCATTCCGGGTACAGATTGTAGACTGACCGTGCATTACACCTACCCGCCTCGCCGAGAGCCCCGGAATGCGTCCACGCGGATATTGGAGAGGTAAGGTGAACGGACTGGAATTAAATTAAATATTTTATGGCTCAAGGGTAGGAGAGTACGCATGCATACCGATGTTTTTAGGGTTCCGTACCTCAAAAGGAAAAAAAACGAAACTCTACACGATCATCACTTTGTTGTCCGTCTGTCTGTCCATCCGTATGTAAAGACCGTATATCTCGAGAACGCGTAAAGATCGAGTTGAAATTATAACCATATACGCAGATCTGTGGTTTCTTGCAGTTGTAAAAAAAAATCAAACTCTCGGTATCGTACAAAAAAGTTAGAGCCGTGTATGTAACAAAAAAACCGCACATTTCGACACTTTCAAGGGAATGAAACCTATAATAGGGTTCTTATTTCTCGTTGACCCTATAGAACCATAAAATTTGGCAAGGATCGTCGTCTTAGAGTACACAAATATAGGAAAAAATCTGAAAACTGTACATTTGTAGTTAGATCACGTAAATATAGGGCCTAAATGCAAGAGATGAGGTGAAGTTAAATCATGTGGAGTATCATATGAAATAATTTTACCAGCGTAAGCTAAAACAAGTTTCTAATTATTTTAATGAGACATTACTTTCGATTTATGACGAGAAATGTAAAAAAAAACCTTTTTGTGCGTTTTAAGAGACAATTGACGCCACTTTCTCGTGAACAATCGATGACCAGCTTCGCCTTAAGGTTACTAACTAAACTTAGTTCCTGGTTCCGCGCTATTTTCAATATTTATACGGAACCTTCGGTGAGCGAGCCTGACTTGCACTTGTTCGGTTTTATTTAATTATTATTATCAGATGAGCCTTTGAAGTAAGATTTTATAGTACAAATTATAGTAATATTTTAATGTTAACTACGTTATTTAATTTTTTCTTGTTCTGTTGAAGACTTCTATCCAGTTTAAGTTCTTACTAAAACTCGTAAAAACGAAAGTTATCAGTCATTTTTAATAAAGAGCAGCATAGTATATTTTTTCAATTGCAAAAATACATGTCTAGACTAATTCTCGTGAATGAAGAATTAACTAACTTGAAAATACTTTGCGAAAATAATTTATACAGCTTCGGTTTGCGTGAGGTGCCTGTAGGCATGTCGCTTGCATTATTTAAATAGATATATGGTACATGCTTAAATATACCAAGTACCAGACGACGAGCCTATTTCAAAACTGAGCTAAGTAAGGATACTTTTTGGTACAAAAATTTCGTTGCGCAAATCTGGCTTCATCTCAGCCGGTTTCATCAGTAAACGCATGTAGAGCCAGGGAATACATCCAAAAAAGGTTGGAATAAGTATGCCAATTTGGTTGAAAAATGTGGAAAGGGCCAAGGTGCCTCCTCAAAAGCGGCGGTTCATTAGATTGGTTGGGCGCCATGTGTCGAGGTGGACAAACAAGGTAATTGCTCGCCCAGAGATCGTATCGCGCGGCACACGCGGCCAACGAGCCGGGCGCCGCGCCGGCTTGATGCCTGCCTTCACATTCTCTGTTATCCTCGTCTATAAGCTACAACTAGGTCTTAATACTTAAATTTTAAATAGAAAACATCCCATACGCGACTTTCTCACGATTTGAATAAAACTGAAATCCAGGACAACTCTGCTTGAAACTAACCTTAATGACGTTAATTAACCATTACGCTCTCTCTGTGCTCCAACCATAAAAACCGGCCGACGGTCTCGTTTACCTAGTCGACTGATTTGAATAAAAGGCTTGACCGACATTAAAATATGAAAGTAAACAGAAACAATCATTATCATTTCTCGTTCGCGGCTCATCCGGACCATTACCGGTTCGACCTCCGATATCATTCACGTCGACACATTATTATAACAATTTGGACCTCAGTAACAATAGGACATTAGTATGCATTTGCAACTAACTTTTACTTTACCGAACCTCTTAGGCCATTGTCAGCGGATAAAAATGAGTAGCGATAATAATGACAGCATGAATTATGATGACGAATAGAAAGCAGCCGGGTGACTGTATTCAGATTCGTGAAACCGTTTGAAATATCGAAATTTCTATCGACGTTTACTATTAGAGTGAAATTACACAATTTATCGTGAAACGAAAGCGATTGTTAGTAAGAAAGCGAAGAGAGAAACTTTTCAGGGAGTCGGTACATTGTGTAGAGACAGCGCTAAAGCATGGGCAGTAAACACTATTGCAGCGATCGCAAGTAATAAAGTTTCAAGATGCTAATAAAGTTACCAAAGGTGGAAACCACAAGCTGTATATTTAAGACCCGTATCAGGTGAGAGCGGACCCTGCGATACAGGTGATGATAATCCTAAAGGTAATTGCGAAGGAGATTTACATGCAACTTGGGTGAATAAGCTAAACCAACTTTCCAGAATGAGAAGGGATCAAAGGTAAGGAACGAGAGTGTAACACGGTGAACTATAGCCAATCGTGACGGCGAGAGGTGAAAGTGAACTGTTGAGCAGTGTTTCTGATCTAATAGAACTTTGCCTCCTATAATCACTTTTTATCCATATGACTGAGACATTCAAGTTACCCACAATCGTAGCTGCACAAAAATTTGAAGTCGAATGATTTCATTCAGAGCCCTGCGTGGAACAGGAATGTGCTTGCCACTCTGGAGTTATCCGATGTTAAACTTCATGTTACCCTGGTAGAAAACATAGTTAATCTGGATTACAGTAATCGACATTTGAACTGATAAATGTGTTTCTCCAGTTGGATTTTACGAAAGATTACTATCATTGCAATTAATACTTAAAAATAATGATGCCAATAAAATTAGCGTATAATATGATATGGACATAGAGTAATGATCCAATGATATATCGCGCGTTAGACAAGATTCAGCAGACGTTTATCAGAAGTGAAAATCAAAAGAGAAACTATAAAATATAAGCGAGAGGCTAATCCTCCGTAAAATTGTTATAGACGTAAAGGAAATAAACACCAATACGTAAGTAAGCAGCGTGAGTTTTGCAATGTACCTTTCACTTCTATCCAGCCGTGTGTTAGTGAAGTTAAATCAAGTGAGGATTGAGCTACTGTAACGAATCTATATGCAACTCGATTGGAAACGTATAAAGTAATAATGATATAATCGCAGGGGCGACTTTGTGGCGAGTCGTCGGTGAGTGGCGACACCGCGAACCCTGATTCCCTGGGGCTAAATGAGACCCCTGACTCCTCTCTTGCCTTAACTGGCCGGCTTGGAGTGGAAACCGCAAGAGCTAAGAACCTAAGCTCCAGGGTGGAAGTGTTAAAGGGCATAACGCCGCGAGTAGCGTCTAGTGAAAGCGCAGCACACCTCTCGACACCCTAAGCCGTCCACACCAATGTTGCCCCTCCGGCGCCAATATACGGTAGCTATTATGGGGGGCCCATTTAGTGGATAGCAAGTCACCACCCGCCTGAATATTTGAAATGAGGCATTATTTGGCGGGTGCCATACCTCATTCCATAGCCCGTATTAAGTCATCGAACAGCACATCACAATAGCCCGATATACTGTAAGTCACATCTAGCAATAGTTTTTTCATTCTACTTTATGTACTCAACATTTTATATTAATTTAATAAAAAAAGATGTAAAAGGGCCTCTCAGTGTTGGTTTCGGCCCCATTGATGCCTACCAAAGGACCAAGCTTTGCTTGTGATTTTAAGTATATAAAGAAAAATTAAAAGTGTAGAGAATATTATGAGGTTGCAAGATAAAAAGTTCACATGAGTTGTAAAGCTAAATCTTAAATCAAATTATATAATTCTCTTACATTCTGTCTAAAGGCTAAGACACAACAAATCAACATCATAGGTCAGTAACAGCTTCTATAATATATTCGATCCAATAAACATAATGTATATAACGTACGTTTAGTCATTCGTTTCAATTCAATAATCTATTTAGTCATCATCATATTGCGTTTACTCCTCCCTTAGTAATGTAGATAAAATCCTATGAGAATGCGCTACCTAAGAGGTAGAAGAGTGGGTTTATAATTATTTTTGCAAAAAATAGCATGTCCCACTTCACCCGTGTACAGAATCATTACATAGTATAAAACAAAGTCGCTTTCCGCTGTCTGTCCCCATGTATGCTTATATCTTTAAAACTACGCAACGGGTTTGTTTTAATAGATAGAGTAATTCAAGAGAAATGTTTATATGTATAATACACCTGTGCGAAGCCGGGGCGCATCGCTAGAACGCAAATATTATGCACGGATCGATGTAGCATTTTTCACATTATTGTTGATTTATCAAAAATGGCTCAGCCAATTTCGATAAAATTTGAATGGGACCAATGTCGAAGTATACTTTTTCCAATAAAAAAAAGAATTATTGAAATCGGACTAATATAAAAAAGTTATGCGTGGTTATACATAATTAAAAAAAATATATACGAATCGAATTGTACACCTCCTCCGGTGGTTCGTCGGTCAAAAAGAAAATCAGCCTCATACGCCAGAATATGTTTATCGATAACAAACATTATCAACAATCAATATCTAATGCATGAAGTTAATGTAGATAGCAGAATAACTTCATCAGTATGATCGTACTGAGAGCAAAGACCCCGGGTTAGTTTTCTAAGTGGAATAAACATCTATTTGTCTGAGGACTCTGGCTACAATTGAATAGTTTCTTACAGACAAAAGCACAAGTTAGAAGATGTCAAGATCATTGACCTTTCAGCAGCTTTTATGTTTTTATGGTCGTCGTTTAAAACTTTTAGTTTGGTACGTCATATTTGGTTGCACGGAACAACACGCATGCCCATTATGTTTTAGGATGCATTTAAATGCATTGTTTTCATGTAAAATGATTTTATCAATGTCAAAGACATTTTAAACACATATCTAGGCATACCAAGAGGAAAATATCATTTGAAATCTTGTTGCTATGTTAAAGTAATAATTTCTTAATAGCGTCTTTCGAGATTTATGGAGCCGGTAAGTGAAAGTACATGATACGAATTCAAATGAGGTTCTATCAACCTAAGATATATTTTCTTTTCATATTTACAAATAAAATAAAGCCAGAAAATATTTGGTGACATCGAGATTTAATCGACGGATTGTATCAGTAATGTCAACCTACAATTATTATTTAAACCAATTTTTAAATGGTCTAATAATAGGAAAAAGTTTGAGTGTAGAGTGTAGATATCAATTTATCCTCGTGTAGTCGCAAAAAACCAATGCAGTAATCGAACCGTAAATAGAACACCAACTACAATACAATTTATGATACATTATTTTATAAAAAATAAACATTATCGTCATCTGAACCGTATGTTTGTCGAAGTAGAATAGGGCAGATTACCGAGGATCTAATAAAATTTATCCCTGCATTTACTAATTCTATGACAAAAACTGTCATACTTTACGCTGACCACTTCGTCATAACATCTGTATTTGTTATCGAAACACGTATTGAAGTTATACGATTGGTATTCCGAGATCAAGTCATATACTTCAATGTCTTTCTGGATGGCTTCCATTTACTGGTTTTTTTATTCGATAAGAACGTTGAACCTGTTTTTATTATTTGTAAGGAATTTATCGCTTGTCATTATACGTAACAAGGTTGGAGGCCCGAGGGAAATATACCTTTTATTGTTGTCCGTAGACTTCATTTCAAGATCCCATTAGGGGGTCGTCTTAATAAATATCAGACGGACTAAACATACATCGGTGCCAAACATATATGTACATACAGGGTTACAGGCTAAGTCGAACTATTCCCGTTAAGGGTGTGTAGTTTACTACGTTTCTGACTGATTTGACTATGAAACACCATATCCTAAATCTCACAGTTTTCGAGGTATTTGAATTCAAATACTTTTTATAAAAGATTAGTTTTACGGACAATATTGGGTAGTGAGGTCATAAAACATTATTTTACATGTAAAAATCGAATAAAAATAATAATACGACTTACACGTTTCAAAATATCTGAGCTACTAGCCGAAAATTGGGAATTTTACAAATAGCAATTTCAAATATCTGTTTTTTATTTATTTAGGATAGTGTATTTCATAGTCAAATTAGTCAGAAACAAAGTAAACTACACACCCTTAACGGGAATAGGTCGACTTACCCTGTAACCCTGTATATGTTTTTTTGTTCTTGGAAAAGTACTTTTCCAGTATAAACATTTCTCGTAGTCTTAGGACTGGACTTTTTCACCATTCCGCGACCGGTATAACAAACGGTTAGCAGAATTTTTGACAAATATTTTTTTATTCAAGCTAGACATTAGAGTGAAACGTGGGGGGTACTAGGTTAACGTACTGAAATCCTCAATTTGCAATCGCATTAGGAAGTGTCTTGAACCTCACTGGTAATAAATAACGTTTCATTAATTACCGCGAGCTGGCGCGATGGCGGCTTGTCGACGTGAAATATTTAGAAAACCTCCTCCTACGCCAAACTGTGTGGGAATGAATAGTTATAAAGAGAAGCTTTGGAATTAACTTTTGCAATTTTGATGTCGGAGGTCGCACTTTTCACTTAAATATTAATGGTGGGACGAGGTTTTAATTAGCCAGCTTAAGTAACAGATTAACAATGTTTGTTGAAACCCTTTGTTAAAGCCTGATACGTAGTAAGTATTTAGTAATCTGTGAGTCACTAAATAGTGTAGGCTCAACCCACATTCTTGCAAAATACTATGGCTGGTATTCTGAGAAGCGATTCAGTGATAAAGATAGGCAGGAGGTATCTTGAGGATCAGAAACGTATCATGTCGCGGCAGTATATCTGCCGCGATGTATTTACATACAGTGGACAGTTGCCAACAAATGTCTCTACGACGTGTACGACTGTACGTACAGCAGACCGCGTGTATCGAGCTTCGAGCTCGTAAATCTATCAAAAGCAGCCAAACTTGAGTCCGTGAACCGTACGAACTCTTCGTGTCCTCGGTACCGCGGCTTATAAATTAGGGGCATCGGTAAACACACACAATGTATTTTGTCATGCGATGCTACAAGTACACTGCGAGGTGAACAACCTGAGGTCTCGTTATCTCTAAGCAGACATACTACATTAGACATGTGACATCATTATTGTGCCAACATCGTAAACATTCGTCCTGTTTGCTGCGCTGGTTATCGGCGCTAACGAGCCTAACTCGTAACTTTCTTACATCGATATTATATCAGGACTTTGCCATTTCGTAATAGGACATTAGATACCCGCTCATCATTCATATAAAATGGAATGAGAGATCGATCTAAAGATAAATTTTACCCCAAGAAACCCTTATAAACATTGTAGTAAATGTTTACATTGAACGCAAATCGCAAAGTCATTGAATAAAGTCCAAAGAACTGCACGTGTAATTGAAAACATTCTCCGCATAGCCGATGTATTTCTCGGCAAATAAAATGGTTGAAATTAATACTTGCGCCTTGAAACAAAGTATCATGTTTATCTGTCGTTCGGAATCAAAGACAGCCAAGGGCCTCGCCAGCTCGCAACTGTATCCCGCTAATCGTGTTGTCAGTCTGAAGGAGGTTTTGGCAAACGTTCATCGACAGCGCAGTAAAGACGTCGGTATTGCTAGTGTCGTGAACGAAAAGTGACGAGTTCAATGTCAGATGATAGCCACGTCGACACTATAGTGCGTCGAGGAAAATGCCAGTGCATTGACTTGAGACCCTAGCTTCGTGCGTTGACTACTCCTCGAGTGAAACGCTCAAGTGATGCATTTGAACCCTTGATCTTGAATGTATTCGATATGATAGGATATGCCGTTCTGTCGTCAGGACGCTCATTTCAATTCAATTTTAAACATTGTCTCCAACAACACGAGACTAGAATTTCCATGAGATCAAATGTTTTTGTGATCTTTGAACTTCGCGATGTAACTCGGGCATTGTTCTTATTTCGCAAAGCTGGTGATAAGGTTATAAGTTGGTAGGTATATAACAGTACATGCGAGAAAAACAACTCGTAAAATTGTTATAAAAAAGATTTCATCAGAAACTGCTTATCATCAAAACCCTTTAACATTCTTTAGCGTCTTTTCTTTTTGCCTGATCTCATGTCACCAGGGGTCTGATTCAAGGGATAGTCTACAAAAAGTTAGAATGTTCTCTAAAGTAGAGTTTTTGTCGAGTATTATACAGGCTTCATCGACGGAGGACTACGAAAGCCGAAAGCACGTCCGTCGGAGAATGACTATCGCCGCAGGTGAATCCAGGAAATAAAACCATTTCTGAACGCAAGTCAACACCAGAAAAAACTTACCGAGAATATCGACCGGCTGACTAAACTTCGTGACCAGAGAAAAACTCTCTGTAATAGTTTAGAGCGAAAAAAATTAAACATGCAAAATCGCTGGCAATTCACATTGAAAGGCGAGTTGAAAGCTTATGATTAAATAAATTTATAAACGAGTGCCGTGAACGGTGTATGTTTTTATCGTTAGATTGCAGGGGAATATAAAAACTTGACGGCTTTTGGTGTAAAAAATTTAGTCGAGATGAACACGGGAGTCGGCTCTCATGGGGTTCCGTTGTATTGTAATTACATTTTTTTTGTTCTCATATAAAATATCATTTGAACTGGTTTTAGTTAATTTGCTTGATAGTTTTTGAGTAAGTGTTAATTGGTACTTACCTAGAATGAAATATGGTTACTTCAAATTACTTTTTAGAGTTTAATATTTTAGTATCCTATATTATGAATATGATTAATATCAGCATTCAACAATTAACCGATTAATGATTTTAATCAACTTGACTACTCGTGGCCTGTACTGTACCTACTAATATAGTTACATCGGTATATTGCCAATTATAGCGCTGAATGTTTTATTTCGTAAATTATAGATAAACTAGCGACCCGCCCCGGCTTCGCACAGGTGTATTATACATATAAACCTTCCTCTTGAATTATTCTATCTATTAAAAAAACTGCATCAGAATCCGTTGCGTATTTTCAAAGATAAAAGCATACACGGGGACAGCGAGAAGCGACTTTGTTTTATACTATGTAGTGATTATAATGATTCAAACAACCATAATGTTTGTAAAAATAAATACTGTTATAGAACTAAGTGTAATTGTTATTACTCTGTAGCTACTAAAAAGTTAAAGTAAACTACGTTAAAGAAGACATACTTACAGTTGTTGATATGGCGCGTCCGGTCCAGTCTGAGTTACATTACATAGGGACGTTCGCATTGATTAACGTACTCTCGATTCAGGTAGTTAGGCACTACGGACTCCTAAAGCAAAGCCCAAAGCTTTAACTGCATTAAAATCACTTTGAACAACGCTGCCCACTTATCATAGCGGAGTTAACTCGTCCATTTTGGCAACTGCAACGTCCAATCACCATAATCATTCAGCGCGGTGATCATGTCGTAAATCTTAGGCTAAATTACAGGTTTCGTTTGGAGATGCCATCGCCCCTGCGTTATCAGTGAGTCATCTAGCTTTGATCTAGGTAGCCGGGCTTGCTCTTTAAGTTTTATTACGATGTTAAAATTTAAAACGTGTTCCAGACATTTAGCGTGTTTTGCTCGAATTGTAAAAAATATATTTCAAATTTTGTCATTGGCATTTATGATCGTGCTAGTGAGTTTCCTATATAACAGAAATAAAAAACAAGTTTCTATGCAGGATAATCTTTACCAGATTCTTAATTCTTAAGTCAGTTATTATTTTAGTTGTATTTATTCGATAGGTATTCAAATAAATGCTTGACCTTGGCAAAGAAATAGGAGTTATGTATGTAAATTACCATTGTTGTGCTCTCGATGTAACCAACCAGAGGTTAAAATTATTTCATCCATGAGAAATTAATTACCCATTACAGATTAAGCAATACGCATGCGAGAATCATTTTATATTCATTTTCTCGTACCTATCATACAACATCGTCATGTATATTTTCATACTACCATGGTGGTAAATAATTAATTGAATTTAATATATCTAAGCGCATAACTATTATATTGCCGACTCCCATTTAACTAGATTTTTATTGCAGATGAAATAAAGTTAGTTTTATAAACGTAGCATTTACAAGGGTAGTTATTACGTATAACTGAAATTTAATCATCATTAACAAGGCATATAAAAGCAGAACAATGTCATAAAACATCTAAACAAAAGCTTATACCGTTTGAAAGATTCATCTGCGGGTCTCTTCGCAACAGCCTAGATTAATCATTTTAAAATAGAGATGTCATTAAAAGGAGAGCTTTCATCATACATTTAATCCAAAAATATTACTGTCAGATTATAAAGATTAGCCAGTTAATTTGAAATACCGTTCAGCTATAAAAGCGCTAAAAAACTGTAAAATAAATTTATCAAATAAATGCAGAGACTAGAGTCAATTAAAGGCTTATAAACACCTTTACAAAAGGCGGGCGACAGAGACATTGCGCTATTTAAAGAGCCGTTAGCTTTGATTTGCCTTTCTACGTGGAGTTAAGAGATGTTAGAGGTTAATACGATGATTCTAGACAAGAATTAGATGAAATGGCTTCATTTAATGGAGACATGTGAAGCGCGGGCTATGGCAGGGAGGCTGAGGTGCACGTAGCTCATGTTTCTTGTTCGGGTATAATGGGCTCATCATGAGAGAATGTAATTGCACGAAGCGGTATTGTGCCAAATAGCAGATCGTAAACGTACCTTTCCACCCGCGTTGCCATCTAGGCCTTGGACTAACGGACTGCGTTTGATAAATATATGTATATATAACTTAGCAAGTGTTATAATTATTATCATGGACCATGTGGTCCGCTCGAAAATGAAACGTTACTTCTATATAGCCTTATCTACGAGTCAGTGTTCACATTCAGTAGTCTCAGTTTAAATTGTTTTTGTAATGATATAAATTACGAATGTAATGAGAATGACCTCACCAAACCACATTTTAATGAGTCGTATCGGCTACGTTTTCATTTACTGCAAGCCTTTGTTGCGTAGTGGCTTGGAAACATCTGTTACGCAACAACAGAAGAGATGTTATCCAACAATAGTAGATTGTATCATAAGGGAGCAAAATAATATTTTTACGGCAAGGGCTCTTTTTTGAATCCAGAACGAAGTGAGGGATTCTTTAGTAGAATCCTGAACGTAGCGAGGGATTCAAAGTACGTCGCCCGAGCCAAAAATATATTTTGCGCCCGAGTGGTACACTCTACTTTTCATCACCTCTATGAGAAAATAAAAGGCGCCTCATATTTATTATTATTTAATAAAACGTAGAATAACAATTAAATTGCAATTAAATGGTACCTAATAATAAAACAAATAAAAACTTAAGTATATTTACATTCCTTTTCTTGGCGCTGAACACTAACATTACAAATACTTCCAAATTCAAAGATCATTCCGTCGCACTTATTTGTTCCAAATTCAAAAAGTGCGCGGCAAAGATAATTAAATAAATAAATAAAATAAATAAAATTGTTTATTTGGGCATAAGTTTACAATAGTCTGCATAATTGACCCAAAGGCTCCTAAACTAGTTAGAAACTGTATTTCAGGAGCCGATGGATTCTCCAATAGGTACACAATTTAAAAATTACGCCTTATACACATTATTATACAATAAAATTTAGAGTTCAAAAGAATACATGAAAGCCAAAGTTATTAACAATAAGAATTAAAAAAAAAATTTTTTTTTTCAAAGAAATCTTTACAAATGATAACAACGTAAGTATGTTTTATGAATATATGTGTGTGCGTGTGTGTGTGTGTGTGTGTGTGTGTGTGTGTGTGTGTGTGTGTGTGTGTGTGTGTGAGAGTGTGTGTGTGTGTGTGAGTGCGTGTGTGTATGCGTATGGTCTCAAATTCACAACAAAAAAATAATAATAATAATCTCGATGATTAATTTTAATTTGATTAAAAATAAAAACTTTCCAACATACTTTCAATACCATTATGGTCAAAAGTATTAAGCCACTGGAGAATTATTTTTTTGAGTTCTCTGTCTGTTAGTCTATCTACTCTACCAAGCTCATTCAATTGATGGTAAAGCCTTGCAGCAACAACTCTGAATTGCTTTTGTGCGTATCTTGTGCGGACAGCTGGGACTGCTCTAGCATATCTATTACGAGTATGATCTGCTAAAGTCGGGACAACATTTTTGTGGTATCGCCGTATACTCTCGTAAATAAACAGCTTTCGAACTGTAAGCACTTTTGCTTTTTCATATACTTCTGTGGTGGGATGTCTATAAGGTAAGAACATCATTACTTTGAGAACACAGCGCTGTGCACGTTCGGCTGTTATAAGGTGCGACTTATCGGCACTACCCCATACACAGATGCAATATCTTATGATGCACTCACATAGTGCCCTATACGTTTGAGTAATTAATGGTATATCTGCTACTGTTCTCAGAGCTTTAAAGATATAAATCATTTTTCTGATTTTAGTAGCTAGAGATTTGATATGCCCATTCCACGTGAGTTTGTCGTCAAGTATAACGCCTAAATATTTGAGTGAACTGACTCGCGTTAAAGTAGAGCAGCAGCAAGCATTGTGAACATCAGCTAGAGACAGGGTACGGTTACAAGGATATGTATGTATCTTTAAGTGAAGCTCATTAGTATTAGGTGCTCCTGTAACTCTTTTGCTAAAGCACATGTAATTTGTTTTGCTAGTGTTTATGGTTAGAAGGTTATCTTCTAGCCAACATGTCACGTTCGAGAGGCATACTTCAGTTAACTTTTTAACATTGTTCCACGTTTTCTCGTGGCAAAGTAACACAGTATCGTCCGCGAACATAAACAGATCCAAACCCGCCTGTGTACTAGCGCATAATGAATTTATATATATGAGGAAAAGTAGCGGTCCTAGTGTACTTCCCTGCGGTACACCAAAAATGCAGTTACCCTTGTCGCTTTCATGCCCATCAACACGAACCTTCTGGGTTCTATTTGTCAAATAATCAATGAACCATTCCAAAACCAACCCTCGTATACCAACGTTTTTTATTCTCGTCAACAAGATGGGAATGGAAACTGTATCGAAAGCCTTCTGCAAATCCAGAAAGACTGCGATACATTTATCTCCCCTGTCCATATACGACGTAATAAGCGATGTCAGCGCTAGTACCGCATCTTCCGTTGATCTACCCTCTCTGAAACCGTACTGATTATTGTTTAATATGTTAAATTTTTCCAAGTAACTCATAACTCTCTTTTTTACAATTTTTTCTAAGATTTTTGAAAGAGTAGATAACAAAGAAATAGGCCTATAATTAGAAGGACTTTTCGTATCTCCTGCTTTGAACACCGGGCAAACAATAGCCTGCTTAAAGATCGTTGGAAAAACACCGGTTTCCATACTAAGATTGCATATAAATGCGATAGGTTCTGCGAGACAGTTTATACATTGTTTGAGAATATTGGTAGTGATTTTATCCCACCCTGGTGCACTCTTTGATTTTAATCCTAGAATGACATTTCTAATTTCTATTGGATCCGTAGGCATGAAAGACATCGATTTGACCGGCGGATTTGGATCCATTGCAAGTTCAGACAACTGTTTTTCTGATTTAGACATTTTATGCAAAGTGGTGTCTGCAAGCTTAGCTCCTATTGAGGTAAAGTACCTATTAACAGCATTTAATGACTCTTTTGGATCGTTTTGATGGTTAAGTAGGTCACTAGATGGTGTTTTAGATTTATTAAAATTACAAACCTCTTTCACTATATTCCAGGTCTCTTTGATATTACCCTTATTTTTAGTAAGTTTTTTTTTATAGTAGTCTTTTTTCAAATTTTTCAAAATAGAATTGCATATGTTTCTATATTTTAAATATTCATTATTTGCAATTATATTATTCGGATTTTTTTTAACTTTTTTATGTAGTCTATCTTTTTTCCTTATACATTTAATTACTCCTATCGTAATCCAAGGTTTGAGTGATTTATATTTTTTCGGTGTAATCTTAGTTATAGTGTTGCAATTAATAGCATTTTGAAGTTTTTTAGTAAGTAGTTCTGTTGCCTGATTAACATTAACACAGTCAAGTAAGTCAATCCAGGATTCGTTCATTAATAATTTGTTTAAGCCCTCATAATCAATTTTGATGTTTTTACAACCAATAGCGGGCTTCTTTAATTTTGTATTATTTATATACAGTAGTATTGGTGAGTGATCTGTTAGTGTTTGTTCAAAAACGATTGTCTTCCACTCTCCCGTCGTGTTAACCATAAAGTGGTCAAGACAAGCACTAATACGCGTAGGTAGAGTAATTCCTTGCTTAAGACCATGTAGCGCCATCATGTTTAAATATGTCTGCGCAGATTTCGACAGGTTATCCGATAAAATGTCGATATTAACGTCTCCCGTTAATATAAGGTTTTTAGAAGATATAGTACTTAATATTTGGTCTATAGAGTAGAGGTATGTGGTCTCGTTACTAAAACTCGGTGGACGATAAGTGCATAAAATAGTGTAGTCTGGTGCAATATTAATTAGAAGACAGTTTCCTTCACGGCATTCAGGTTCTTGTGAGGTGACATCTAGTTCTTCTTTAACGTATGCAACAACGCCATCATTCTGGTTAATGAAATTTTGTGTCCAAAACATTTTATAGCCTCTTAGATTTGGTGGAGGATTAGAGGTGCTTGTCCAGCATTCTGTAAGGACATATACATCTACTTCTACGTCTAGACTGGATATAAGAGCAACAAAATAGTCGAAATTACAATTGATGCTTCGTATATTTACAGTAAAAATTTTAAGTGACTGATCATTGTTATCCTTGCAATTCAATATACTCTGACAACCATTTGAATGGCCTAGTGAGAAACAATCTACTGTTGATGACTCTTCAACCTCAGTCATAATAAAAGAGTTATCATCCATTGTCAAAAATAACAGTAATGTTGTCGTATAGCAACCTACTCAATCGTCCTCTGTTCATTTCCATGTAGAGAAATGAGAGGTGATTTAAGTATTTTGCATAATATGCACTGTTACGTATGGATAAGTATAGTTTGTTGTGAATTATGTATCTGTTTAGAGTGTGTATTAGAGAGTGTGTATTTCGATGTGTATCATTTCGAATCAAGTTTGGTTTTATATTTACGTTGTTAAAAATACATAAGTAATAACATAAAATTAAACAGAAATAAAAATAATCATATTTTTTAAGTAAAGCTTTAAATTTAGATTTGTTCAATATTCGAGTCTTGGGGAAAAACTTAACAAAAGCTAGTCATTGTTTATTTTTTAAGGTATCCAAATCTTGCTCGTTATTGATCTTGATGAATGGAGCACCTTCCTTTCTTCTCAAGTATATCTTTCCACGTGCGGGCCAGCAAAATCTGTAGCCATTGCTCTTCGCAAATTCTCGGGCTAAAAATAACAGCTTTTTTCCCTGTGCAGTAAGGCTTTCAGATATGAAGATAGGTATAACAGGGCCTTCCATATTAATATTACTAGAGCTAAACTTGGAAGTTGGATACTTTTTGTTGTATGTCTTTACCGAACCAATTATCTTGTCTCGCAGTGCGACAGTAGAAAACTCTGCTATTATTGGCTGGTTGTTTTCATTCTTTGTATTGATCCGATAGATGTCACGTATTTCCGTCGTTTGGATAGGAATATTGAGTGAATTGCCTACTTTTTTGACAATATTAACCAGATCTTCCTTAGATTCGCCTGTCTTTTTAGGCACATTACGTACCTCTATACTGGTGCTTCGCAGATATCGATCCATTTGTTCTATTCTGGTCTCCAAAGTCTTGATATATTTCTGTGAAGACAATTTTTCCTGTTCCAAAGAGGTAACTCTATTAGCCATCTCATCATATTTTTGAGCTAAAAAGTCTATTGAGTTAGCAATACTTTTATTTTGTTCTGTATTAGAGTCAATACCCATCTGAACCTTAGCCATTAAAGCTTCAAATTTTTGGTTCTGCTGTTTCTGCAGTGCGGCAAACATATCCATAATTTCCGACCTATTCATGCCTACGCTAAGTTTTCTCTTGCGTCCAATAGTGGGTTCACTCGACGTATGTTCACTCAACGCAAGAGGAGAATCGGCGTAAACTGACGGCGATTCGTTGATATTCGAATCGGACGCACAATGCGCAAGCGTTTGCATAGATGAGGCGCGCGGCTTCTGTGGACTGCGTTTGACTGACATAGTAGCAAAGGTATCGGCGTAGTCGCGTAGCGAGAACGGTGTCAGCGGCGTAGCGGCGCGGCGTAGCACGCACACGAGTCGCGTCAGAGGCAAGCGGGGGGGTCGCACGCTGTGTCCAGTACACGGATAGTGCAGCTTACCGCGCCTGTGTGTAGCACAAGATCTGCGTATGTATGCACCGGACCAAACCGGTTACACACATCTGAGTCGCGGCGGTCGAGCGCGCGTATTTACATATATGAGACACTCACCGACAGCACACAACGAAGTTCCAAGCTGTTTCTACCTCCTCGCAGCAATTAGAACGTTTTTATTTTTCTACTAGATATTAGTAAAAAACGTATTTCGCCGACTTGACTCCTGTCTCTTTGCACATGTAGTATAACTGCTATGTATGGCACGTAAAAGTGAAGTTGGGATAGACTTTTGATAATAATATTTTAACTGAATGAATTAAAACTAATATACGGGCAACTAGGTACGTCTGCACTGCGCAGAGTCCGTGCGGAGAATGAATTCCGGCACACTTATAAAGTTCCTTATAGAAAACACCAACTTTGGGCGCACTTAAAGGCGAACCAAGTAGTCCTTTTCGAATCGATGTGATGAAAAAACATTTTCATGTGAAATATAGCCATGACCACAGTTCGCACTTTCAAAAAGTTGTCAGATCTTATGTAGAGCCAAGCTTCTAACTCTACACGCCTTAACTCTACAAGTCCTTACTCCACAAACTCTACAGCTTAGTCAATATAAGTGACTTGGCGGTTTCGTTACAACAAGAACTATATGTATAACAGAATTAGTGAAACATGGGCGTAAAGTAAAGATTCATTATTAACTGAATAATGAATCTTTACTTTACGCCCATGTGTAGTTAGCGAAACAGCCAAGCTGCTTATATTGACTAAGGTATAGAGTTTGTGAAGTAAAGACTTGTAGAGTTAGAAGCTTGGCTCTACACAAGATCTGACAACTTTTTGAAAGGGGAAACTGTGGTCTTGGCTATATTTCACGTGAAAATGTTTTTGTTGGATTTCACTTCTTTTTATAGATTATTAATTACAAGAAGTACTTTTACCAATTTTCAGATCCCTAGCTCCAAACTTTGCTGAAGTCTTATACCAACTTTTATCCCCCTGTTTTGAGAGTTGGGTGCTTTACTAAAAATCCTAAAGTACGTATTATATTATTTATAACAAAGAGTCTTCATATCAATTTTTAGACTTCTAGCATGAAAATTAGTGAAAGTCTAATACAAGCTTTCATCCCCTAGCTCATGGGGTTGGGGGTTAAAGTTCAAAGTTTTAGATTGTTTTCCTTTGTATATGCGTAATAGCCTACCTTGATGCCAGTGAATCAGTCAATGAAACCCCGGTTTTTAAACGTTAATATAGCATTAAATGTTGAAACAAAATTAACGAAATTTTATATTCTAAGCTAATTGTTATTTCGCGAAGCTAGGAAACGCAGCACAGAAGCGGGCTTCAAGTTCTGTTGGCCCAGCAACGGGTTTATTTATATCCGCAAAAGAGAAGGTAGTCCCGCCATGCAGATCCGAAGCAATGAAGAACTCACTGCCAAATTATACGGCTCAAACACGGCCCCAGGTGTCTAATCATGGACATCCACAAAACCTGGATTGTAAATTCGAAACGAAGTCAGCTTTTCTAAATATAGTTTATTTCTTACTAGTTTTACTGCTTGAACATGTTCTAAATTCTAAATTCTATACTATCTGTAAACTCAAAATAGATATTGCACTGCTAATGTTGGTAACACAGTTCACAATCACCACACTCTCATACACATATACACTTCATAAAAACTCTCATATATTGGGCATTAAAATCGTGGTTTTCTCAAATCTGGCATTGAGCTTTTTAACCAGGAAGCATTTTTTCAATGTTTGGCCACTATGGCCACGTTAGTAGTTGTTAATGAGTTGGACGAAACTCTTACTGTCGAATGCCACGTTTTCGAAGATGTTGAATCATGTAAAAATGTTCTAAATCATTCTTATAATTTCAAAATATTAACGTTTAACATAAGAAGTATACAGAAAAATTTTGATGAATTTTTGGTTCTTGTAAAAAGATTAGAAATTAATTTTGACGCCATAATTTTGACGGAATGCCATCTTGGTACCTGTTCACTGTTGAGAACCATACCCGGGTATTCGCATTATAGTACACCAGTCGTTTGTAACAAGTCGGGAGGCGTAGTGGCCTATGTTCGCTCCGACTGGAGCGTCAACGTATGCGATTCAAACATTTCTGACGCTGATAGTTTGCTTTTAAATCTACCCAATGGTCACTCTATATTGGGTGTTTATAGATCTCCATCTTATGCAAATATCAGCGGTTTTCTCAATTCTATGGATACCGCAGTACGAAAACTAATCACAGAAAATAGAAAGGTACTAATTTCTGGAGACATTAATTTAAATCTTCTGCAAGATAATAATCAAATCAACGAATACCTTTGCTTAACAGCTGAGCTGGGATTAAAACACTTAATAAACCTACCTACTAGAGAAACTTCATGCCTGGATCACGTCATAGTTGATGTCAGAACGCAAGCAATCGGGTTGATCTGTAAGACAAGCGTTACCGATCATGATCTTGTCATGGCTGGGTTAAAAACTTCTCCACCAAAGATAAGTCCAACTAGAATTTCAGTTAAAACAGACTACGAGAAAATTTGCAATGACTTACTAGCTGTGGATTGGTCTGACATTATGCTCTCGACTGATGTCAACAAAGCGGCTGAACAGCTTACAAAGACACTCGAAGATCTAGTAAATAAACACACTAAGCAGATACACGTTAGTCGCAGGAAATGCGTGTTAAAAGATTGGATTACTCCTGGTTTAGTGAAATGTATGAGGCACAGAGATGCATTACATATGCTGGTTAAGAAAAGTCCTAACAATTCCGAAATCGAGAAAATATACAACAGGTATCGTAACGTACTTTCTCACGTTCTGAGAAGCTTAAAAGCTGAACATAATAAAAGACTGTTCTTAGAGAGCAAAAATAATCCCAGAAAGCTATGGAAAACGGTCAAAAAAGTATGCGAGCTAGATAATAAAAAAGACAGTAACGCTGAACTTTTAAAATTAGGCAATACACCATCTAACTCCCTTAATTTATGTAATGACTACTTCATCGATGTTGGCCAGAACCTTGCTGATAAAATCTTGGATGGTTTAGGGAAAACTCAAGAAGAATTAGCTTCAAATGTTGACGTATCGGCGAGCTCTCCAGACTCCTTCTTTATGTCTCCGACTGATCTATCAGAGATACGAAACCTTATAAACTCACTTAAGAATGATAAGGCACCGGGAAAAGATGGCCTGAAAAATTCACTAGTAAAAAGAATTTGTCCCTTAATTTTAGAACCGCTTGCACATATCATCAACCTGAGTCTAAGTTTAGGGCTCTTTCCCGAATGCTGGAAAATCGCCGCAGTGATACCGATACATAAAGATGGGTCTAAATTGAACGCTTGCAATTACCGTCCGATATCGCTTCTTCCGGTGTTTTCTAAGATTCTTGAAAAAATTGTCAACAGAAGGTTGATAGATTTCTTGGAAAGACGCAACATCCTAACGCCCTTTCAGTTTGGTTTTCGTCGGAAAAAATCAACTGAGAATGCCGTAACACTTTTATTGGAAAATTTGACGTCATCTATCGACAGCGGCCAAAAGTGCATCGGGGTCTTTCTGGACCTGGCCAAGGCGTTTGATACCGTGTCCCCAAAAATCCTACTAAGGAAACTAGAAAAAATGGGGATACGAGGAACTTCTTTGGCCTGGTTCAAGAGCTATCTCTTTGGCAGGAAACAATTTGTATCCCTTGGTGGTCATATAAGCGACACCAAGAATACATATTTTGGAGTGCCACAGGGAAGCATACTGGGACCCACACTCTTTGTTGCATATATTAATGATATTGCAGACCTGATGACAGTACACAAGGATATACAAATTGTATGCTATGCTGATGATACGGCAATTGTGTTCCGTGGAGAGACCTGGGAGAGTGTTTTTGAGAAAGCCGAGTCTGGTCTGTCCTCTGTAGCTAACTGGCTTCATTCGAACCTCCTAACTCTGAACACAAATAAAACTAAATACGTTTGTTTCCAGAAAACCAAGGTTTCGAAACCTCCAGAGACGCACGAAATCAGAATTCACAAATGTTTGAACTTGAGCCTCCTGCAAACTCAAACATGCTCCTGTTCGTGCCCGAAAATAGAACGCGTTGCTGCTATTAAATACCTCGGAGTCACCCTTGATGAAATGTTGTCATTCAGGCCTCATATTGACGCTCTGTCGGGACGAGTCAGGAAAATTATTAATATAATGAAACTACTGCGAGACGGAGCGGACAAGGAGCTGCTTCTGATGGTCTATGTAGCTTTTTGCCAATCGATTCTATCCTACTGCATTCTTGCTTGGGGTAGCGCTGCAAAAACTTTCATGATAAAGATTGAAAGAGCCCAGAGAGCGGTTCTTAAAGTAATGTTCCGCAAGCCTTATAGATACCCAACCAGAACTCTCTACGCGGAATCGCAAGTACTAACAGTCCGTCAACTATTTGTTCAAAAAGCGGTACTCACATATCATAAAGTCGCTAGTCAAGCCTCATGGGACAACTCCATAATCAAAAAGCGGAGACCTGACGTAAAAGTGCCCCGTGTTAAGTCCGTGTTTGCAAGGCGTTTTAGTAATTTCGTGCTTCCGTTTCTATATAAACGCGCTATAAAATTTTGTGATCTAAGCGGTAGTTCATTTTATGGCGCTAAAGGGAAAGTAAAGAAATGGCTACTCACACTTGATTACGATGCTACTGAGTCTCTGTTTATCATACATACTTAATACATAATGACTAGCTAAAATAAATGAATTGAAATTCAAATTTACCAGAAACATGACCTTCACTACAATACCTGAAACTGCCCATACGCACGCACACGCACACACACACACACACACACACACACACACACACACACACACACACACATACACACACACCCACACACACATATACCTTTCGCTGTGTTTCCTTTCGTTGTCTATGAAATTTGTAATAACGCGGTCTAAATTAAATTAATGTACAAGTTCTCTACCATGTTTCGGTAATCGGCCTCAGTTTCCCGCGATACAGGCTAGCCCTAGTGCGGGGACTATTGTCAATCTAAATTTGTACCTACATATTTTAAGGAAAATAAATATTTTTGTATTTTGTATTTTTTGTATTTTGTAACTAAACAATTTTAATAAATAGGCTAAATTTCATATACTTAGGTTAAATCGTTTCCGAGTTATGAAGGGGTCAAAAGTGGCTCGAAATGGTTCGTGTAATATTACACACGTCGCGTCGCCAGTTCCTTTTTCTTTGTCTTGGCTGGACACTGTCTAGATACATACCTATAGTAATAATTAATTTTCATTTTATAGAAAATACTTTTTAAAATTATTACTTCACGTCATTGATTAGACAAGTCCAATAATTTACAATTTGTCACGGACACCAAGTGGTAAACGAGGTTGGACTGACCATATTCACGGAGAATTTCGAATTAGGCTGTCACTGGGTCACGATCGCGGTGCGATGTGAAACTTCGATTGGGATTCTACATGTACATTGAATTAGACGTTATTTTGGAAACTAATTAGGGGATATGTTAAAAGTGTTTACAAATCGTCCATGTGAAATCAAGAAAAAAAAATTTTGAAACGGTTGTTTCAGAAATAAACTAAGAAACCGGTAAAGATGAAGACATGGACCGAAACAATATATCAAGCAAACGGGCCGACTAGCTTTGACAGTGCTATTTTAATAGAGCACACACTAGTCCTAAAATAAGGGTACAAAATGAAGACAGATACAAGGAGTTCCACTAATAGTTCGTTGACCGGTTGCATCCAGCTGTTCGTTTGGAACCGAGAATAGTCGACGTGGATCATCCACCAGCGTGCGTTCGTCGCCTGCTTTCGCAGCAGCTCTCGGGCCAGGCCACACGTGTTAGTAGCCAGCGAGTTAAGATAAATTAGCTATAAAATTGACTAGAATCTAAGTGTGTTACTTCAAGCGCTATACATTTACTGATTCACAAAGAAATTTCAATCTAAGTATTTTATAATTATAATTGAATAACGAAATGCATATTTTCGAAACAATTTCAATGTCTCAGTGATTACAAACCAAGTTTATATTCAAATGACACAAGGCTAAGATCTGGGAGTGAAAGCATGATCGTTCTACATGCATTGATTAGCAGCAGTTTGTAATGACAACATTAGCATCGAAGGAGCAAACCGTAATCGCCGCGGACCGACTGAGAGACAATTTCTAAACAATTTTACAGGAAGCGTAGGCGTGAATTGCTCACGGTCTGATTTGCATATCGCCAACGAAAGTGTAGCGGTGCGCCGAGCCGGTCTACATAGCTGCATGCACCGCTAGTAATTACCTGCTGAATTATGAACCATTCTAATTCCTACTAAATTTTGCATTATAAAATAGCAATAAAGAATCTCATTCGCCAATTTACGGTCACAGACAAGATCGTGAAACTCGAGAGTTAATTTTTAATGAACTAGAAAACCAGCAGTACATGCAGAACGGCTACCGAGCGACAGATATTAGATGATCTCAAAACCGGTCCATTTGAATATTAGTCGCTCCAGTTGGTTCGTCTCGCTCCCGATTGTCGTGCGAAAGATCGCGCGAACCTGCGCGTAACCAATCCGCACTCGGATTAGACCCCCGAGACGCCGCTGTTCAAATTACTATTATGGATTAACCCGTTCATAATCGACAGCAAACAAATAATCGACTCTATTGGTAAATTTAACAGCGATGGCGAAGTGGGGCAGTGAAAAAGTGAAGTTTCGTCAAATGCACCACTTACCCAATTCACGAGAGCGGAACCGATGCCGACGGAAGCATTGTGCCGCAGCATTCAGCTCGCTGCTGATCTATTGTGGATTTGTGGCCGCAGTGTTAGATAACGTGCTCACGAGAGCGCATACGAGACAATGACAACGATTTCACATTCGAACTCAAGAGCGAGAGCGATCAATCTCGGGAAAAATAGAGCAATTTGAATAGTGCGGCATGACATACCATGTTTATGTTTTCCATGATATTTTCCATTAGCCTCGTAAAGATCAATGATTAACAGACGTGGTCGGAACGCGCAGTGCGATATTATCTGACGCGCGTGAGACCGATACATCGCGCTCAAGACTTCCCAGCGCGTATCGCCGTTCACACGCCCTCGACTGTTCGTGTTTTGTCACACACCTACGCATATTGACGTTCGACACCGGTGAATCACAGGACCTTCAAAATGGCACGACTTGAAAATGACCTATTCTCGGCGACCATCTCGCGGTCTCTTATAAATCATCAGTTTAGGTTGCAAGTATAGTTTTGATCGGACAGCTCATAGGTAATCCTGACAGTGGTCCATTAGGGCAGCGCACGGGCCAGCGTGGGCGCCACAATGCCACTAACGAGGGCCCCGATATCATCTGACAGACAGAGGACATTAGTAAACGCTCGAGGGCCAACACAAAGAGGATAGATAAGAAAAACTTTACAAAAAGTCGGGTCGCGGCTGTGGTCTACAATGAAAGAATGATGAGTTCTGCTCCGCGGTGGTTGGCCAGCCTACAAAAGATTGTGATACGTCATGCGGTGCACAATAGAGAGAGCGACACGAAGCGTGAGCATCATGCATTACTAATCATGGCAACATGCGTCTCATAACAACCTGAGCTCGCCTCGCAGTCGCAGCTATTGCGTTGGAAATTGTCACAAGGACAAGTTTGTTTGTTTATTTATTCAGAAATCATAATAATTTCAACAGCGTTACAGATTAAATAATACATAGCACTCGCAGGGTATTAATCGGCACGATTGTTATCTAGATCAAGGCTTTTTCTTTTAATTGTATTAAGATTAAGCCATTTTCCGCAAATGCAGTATCTTCGCTACGTAGAACTCACACAGCTGTACTTTTTATGGCAGCGAATATTATTAGAATTAGAAACCTACCTCAATATTTTCATTTTTAGAAAGTCTTCTAATCACATATCTAGCCAGTATAACAAATCCGATGGGTAAAAAGCTGCAATATATCACCTTTCTATGTGGGAGTTCTAACGCCATTAATACATAGTCATTATACTGGAACGATTTGAGCGAGCGATTGCCAACGATGCTAAAAACATTGTCTTTCGCCGCTCCATCATCGCGCGGAGGATGTTTAACTGTTATGGAGGTCGCATTTCAATACATCGATTGCGGTGGAATTGCATGACTCGGCTCGGCGATAATTCACTATGATTATTCCCTCGGGTACATGTTTATATGTCGCGTACGTTTCGAAAGCTCGTGAACATCTCGCGCACCTTTTTAAATGAGCTCGTACGCCAATTGGAAATCCTCCAGTAATAACAATTAATTGGCAACTCTCGAATCCTGTGATAATGATCGCGAGAAAATTGTTGCACAACAGCAAACGCGGTTAGTTTTACAGTCAGTAAATAACACGGTACATAGTAATCACGTTTCCATTACTGCAATGGCTGCATGTAAGATAAATTGTGTGCTAAACTGCAATTTACACTGGCAACGGATAAAGTAGTTGTTCAATGATTTAGACATCATTATCGGGCACAGAACACAGTGCAGTTATAAAAAAATCTACACTCCGTATGTAAAACAATCTAGCTAATGCAGTAGATACGGGAACAACGGTCGAATTGTTAACAAGCATGTTCTAGATACACACTATTTACTGAGCTCGTTATTTTTTTATCTTCTCTACCGTTACTGTTAAATGTGTTTGTTGTTCGCTTACTACTGTTACAGTTATCATATTTACCTGTATTGCTCATATAAGCGTTATAATAACTACAAAGATCTTCCGGTTGTGTTAGCCTAACTTCTACGCTTTTCTGTGAATACGAGTGTACATAAAAACATAGTCGTAGAGACACGAGATTGTTTCCATGGAAATAATTAAATTAACTTTGTTCCATCATAACCGAGACCCGTACAAAAACAACGATTACTTATTATTCATAGCTCGCACCACACACGCACAAAAACCCGAAATGCACAATGCATTTAGTTTGTTTTAATAACTCTATGAGCTAATCTAACGCCGGAAGTTAAAATTAGGCATAAAATTAATTAGCCGTCATAAATGTGCATATAACCATAAAAGCAAAAGGTTATAGATAAAGCTTGGTGCACGCGAGCGGTCTGCAACCAGGAGCGGTTGCGGAGTGCGCGGGCGCATTCGCGTCACTTTCACACTACACTTTCACTGGGCCGACGCCCCCGAGCCGCGCCGCGCGCCGCCAGCCCGCCAAATGTTGCAACACTGATTATACAACGCGTTTATCATGCAACTCATGTGCACTAATCACAATATTCATTAACTAACCTTTTAAGATTTTGGCGATAAGAACTTAGATTATAAGATCGAATAAAGGCTAAAAATTTCATGATGACATTGTTAAAAAGCGTCCAAATGCAGTTATTGAATTTGACGATTGCGAAGAAGAGATAGCAGCATCAAAATGCATTCAACCAGTAATGAAAAATTTCAAAAACTCGGCGTGAAATGTTAAGATCGATGAGGTTAGTCACGACCTTTCTCCTAAAGAATAAAATAGGAACATAAACCAATAAAGATAAGTAAGAATTGATTTTTTTCTAAGATGCTCTTAATGTTTGCAGTAAATAAATATTGCGACCGAATTGTTAGCAGTCGGTGTAACAGTAAACGCTCGTGACGACTACGATGGTTATCATTTGGTATTATACAAAAAAGATCCAACTGGGGACTAGACAATAAAGCTTACAGTGAATGGAACTATTGAACAATCAACGGTAAAAAGCGAGTAATGCAATAGAATGGATTAAGCGGCTTCAAGTAGGGTGCTTCGCTTCAGCATTGCAGGCGGATAAATACCTACTCAATATAATTAAAAGAAGCTATTAGAATCATATCGTAACGTCTGGCGATGATTGTGCAGATCTTTGATTGATCAGATAATTATTTATAGATATTTGCTTAGAATTTCTTCTCATCCGTTCCGAGGTAAATGCAGTGACAGCTGATCCAATTTTGGATGGATGATATTTTTATAAATATGTCACAGACATGATCAACATGAGTCAGTCATTGGTTAATTCATCTTTTCCCCTCTTTCAAAATAATGCAAAATTTGTTCAATAATATTACTGCTAGCCCATGCTACAAGCCTTTATAAACAAACAAAGATGCTGATTCAGGTTTTTAAAATTAAACACTGGTGCATATTACAGATAATCACTGCAATGCGATAGAGTGAACGTCGAATCACGCTGTGCGTGGCTGAATCATGCCAGCTGTATGCAGCCTTGTTCGATCCGAAGGTTGTTCGGCTCATATCCCTGGTTAAAGGATGTTCATTTCACTGCATCGTCTGCGGTCGGCATGTGTTCAACTTGTTCAATATTTTCAAGGGCTTTTAGTTTCCTACATGCGATATCTTGTTTACCTCTAAAGATGCAAGTTTTAGAATGCATTACATTACGCCATGACCGCGTGAGGACTCGTAAATGGCTAAAAAAAGAAACGACCCCACTACGAGGAAGAGCCAACCGACAAGCTGTTTCACGAAGGCTACTCAAACCAACCAGTTCAAGTCGACTATCGTTTCACATGATACCATGTCATTGTTTCATTTAAACTAGATAGCGAATTTGAGTACTCGAATGTAATATAGGACTTGAATATTACCTTTGTTTATTTATGCTAATTATTTCCTGAATAATATGTTTGACTATTTGTTAATGCATAAGCCATTCAGACACTCGTTTGCAATTGTAATCGAGTCTTTTCAATAAGAAACAATAAGCAGCGAAAATTCACAGCACGATCTGTGACCATGAAAGCGTAGGCCGTAAAGCTAATAGTAAATTTTCTCTAGAAATAAGAAACGATTTAGAAAGTGCTATAGCCATTATATTATCTAAACTCGTGTTACGCGCCGTAAACGCTTTCGTTGCAACTGAATTGAAATCTACTTTCAATTACTAGGTAAATTGTTGTTAGTAACTTTTTGTTGCCATTCTTTAATTTTTATTTGCGTTAAGCCGCACGAGTAAGTGTTTTTTATTTGAACAATCACAGTGGACCTTGAGGAAATTTGGCTCTCTCCCTAAAGTTGGATGCTAATTACGTGTGTCTGATAGGTATTTTATGCAAACAGCTCTTTGTATTGTACCTGTTGTTCGGCACAAGGACAATAGTTTGAATTGGTTTAATACCGATCATTGTGCTGGCACCGGAATCAAAAGGATCTCTTTGTATAAGGAACACAATAACATGCGAGTGTTTAATCATGAATACTGAATAGATAATTAAGTGCTTGCTTACTGATTAATAGTGTTATTCACACTCGCGAGTTCTTACTCTATATTTCATACACACATATTCTCTGAGATCTAATCAACACTATAATTATAAATTCTGTAATCTTATTAAACGATACATTATCGTTAGATAATCATACTTTCTTGGAAAATGCATGAATTAAGTAGCATAATAAAGTCGTTACTTGATATTATCGATCTCGATACTGTAGGAACCAGTTCTGATTATTTCTATTGATTAGTTTTTAATTGAATACTTACCAGCACTACTATTTGGTATCAGATTACAAACAAACATAAATAAAGGTGTTAAACTTTCAATAGAACACACAGCAAATTAATAAAAACGCAGTACTGGCACAGCACACGACAATCAAGCAATAATGCTCGTTAGTGAAGGACCAAACATGAGAAACAAATCTCATAAAAGGCGGCTCATTTGAAAAAAAAAATGATGTGCCAGTTCTGTTAATGGTTCAACCGGACGATGCTAATTGCGTAAGAGGCGTACGTAACGAGGTCTTAATTGGAATGCGCCCCAATTAATGGTGGGCTACGTTCGTGCCGAGCGGAGTCCATTTTGGAAATTGGAGCGGGTGTTTACGTGTCGGTTCCCGGGTGAACGGCCGCCGCCGGTGAAAGTCGGGACGCGGATATGGGTCAGGTGGTCATTTACCCTCAGGTAAGTGTGGATGTCGCACCTCTTTCCCGCATCTCGGCCGGCCCGCGCTACGTGGAATTATGTCAAATTCAGTAGCAGTTCTGCTTGTGAGTCACGACACGCCACCACTTAGACGAATATTAAATGCGTTATGGAATTTATTAAAGTAGACGTGCACTTGGCACATACAAATGTCCGAAGTGTCCTTCATGTAGAGGACAAAGAAAAAACGAAACATTATAACAATTTGCATTTAGTCATAGCCGTCTAGCCGGCACTTAATTTGCGGCGTTGACTGGACAAGGAAACTTCAAGTTAGAACTGACGGGAAAAGATTTATCGCGTTTGAAACTGTCGAAAAATGAAAGCGAAGATTACTGAAACAGATTACAAATAATATTGAAACCGGTGGTTTAACCCGGCCGGCCGTTACGAACCGCGGCCCGTATCAAACAGCCCGCTTGGGGAAGGTTTCAACAGACTAACAGTAACGATACGACTAGCGGTGCAAATTACCATTTATTTGATTTTCTAAACAGACTAGATACTTTAACAGCGTTATAAGCTACATTTCGATAACTGTGGTACAGTTGATGCACTGCATTAGATAAGAGAGACGTATTTGATTCTAACAAAGCCGAGGGATTCAATTTATCGATTATCTCAGCTACATGTTCGAATGGGGTATTAGGAAACTGTTCTACAACAGTGAATGCAGGTCCGTACATTCCAGCCCCCATGCGGCGCCGTTAAAAGAATTGATTAACATAATAGAGTCGGTAATTATTCTTCCTGTCTGTTCAACTCCGCGGACCATGTACCTACTTTTGTAAACGTTGGTGCAAGCTAGTAAAGGAAATGATGTACATGTTTTTTTTTTCAAACCTCTGTTGTGGATTTATAATGCACTTGAATTTTGACTTCATTTTTGACATAGTATAAAACAAAGTCGCTTTCCGCTGTCTGTCCCTATTTTTATTCGGTTTTTTTAATAGATACAGTGATTCAAGAGGAAGGTTTATATGTATAATACACCTGTGCGAAGCCAGGGCGGGACGCTAGTAAATCTCATAATTTATATTACTGCAGTTATACTGCTAGTTTCAAAGTGTTTTTATCTTTCTCTTTCAATTACCACAACACATTCCCGCTGTGCGCTTTTCCTTTGTGTCAGGGATTCAAGGACACGAAGCCAGACTTTCACCTCCCACGGTTACACAAAACGAGAGAAAGTCCATGTTTTTTCAACCCGTTTTTTCTTGAACCGACCTTATTGGGGCGAAATGTGAAGACAGTGGGTCCACGCGCAGTAAATGAAGCTCACAATGTCGCTAATGGTTCAGGTAGCTCAGTTGACGAAGATCAAACGGCATAAAGAGGCTAAATAAACACATCGCATCTCTGAAGTGGGACAGGTATGTGATCAAAGGACAGATAGAGAGTGAATACCGACTGGAAGGTTCGAGAGGATTTTGAAAAGCATTCACGCATGCTTCAGTTAATCTTGATAACGTGATACTTAATAAATACATTACTGCGATTGCTATCACAGGAAGCCATATTAACGATAAAACTGACTGATCGGGTATAAAAATCAGACGGTATTCATTGACTCTATTATTGACAGGAAACGAGATACGAGTAATTGTTTTCTTTCCTTAGATCAGTCACATAATCTGATCAAAGAATCACAAATGCAACATTACCTATCCTTACTAATATCAATCCGAAAGTGTGTTTGTTGGTTTGTTACTCTTTTACGCAGCAACAGTGCAACAGATCGATTTGATTTTTGGCATGGATGTAGTTGGAGGGTCGGAAAGTGGCGTATATTACTCTTAATCTCGGAAATACAAAGGGTTCCTATGGGATAGTATAATGCTAGGTGATTTAATAAAATAACATTTATTTGGCCTAGAAACTACAATTTGATTTTGGGTATGTAAGATAGGTAGTTCCTATAGTACCACTATATGTAGAGTATTTTTTAAACTCGTTTAGCTCACGTTTACATTAATGTATCACGCTTCATTTATCCAAGAGTACGTATCGAAGTCCGTATGTGGATAGTAAAACGATTTAGTCTTACGTTTCGTGGTCTTCCTTATTATAGTCACGTATTACGAGGAAGTTAGATGATAGGGCATTGTGTTCATACGCGGATTCTGGTACTCTTTGGATCGCCAAATCATGTTTAGCATACAACATTAGTGGAAACGGTAGAGGTCCTTGATGGTTAATTTAAGAAAACCTTATCATACAAGGAAAATTGGCAAAATTAATTAATTCCAATAAAGGAAAACTTGCGATGTGCTACACTATCTAAGTTTAGATATATAATGTGTGAAACATTTATGACGGCCATAGATGTTTGGAAAAGATTGTAAAAATGCGTCAGACAAACTTCAAAGAAAAAGGTCCGATAAATTCCCGATAAAATCATTGTTAAACAAAGTATCTGTTGCTAAAATAAGATAGCATGAGCGAGTACAAATGGCTGGAAAACGAACCGAGAAATGACATGGTTCACACAAACGGGGTTAGAAAGCGCAGGAATAATCAGTCACTCAATAGGAAATACGATTTTCTATATTATTTCTAATGCTATACGCGACATAATGCATTTAAGACAGAATAGTCAGTAGTAAGGACAATAAAACGGTGTATTCGGTCATATTCAGAACAGTCTTTTCTTAAATGCTATAGAATAAAGTATACGTTTTATATTCAATACACTGTTGGCAGGATTACATTCATAGAAAAAACTAAATACGATAAGGAGTACGTAGTCAATTCCGTTTGTTGCCCGTGGTCCTACCAGATGTACTACTAGTAGGACCACGGGCAAGATTTTTTTCCGGGCAAAATGGGGCTAAAACTCTGAAAATATGTCACTGCAATATTAGTAGGACCACGGACACGAAATTCTTGCCCGTAGTCCTACCAGAGTGCTTGGTAGGACCACAGGAAATATCTTGCCCGTGGTCCTACTAGTAGTACATCTGGTAGGACCACGGGCAACAAACGGTCAATTGAGGTACAAACAGCATACGCTGTCATTTTCTACGTAAATGATACAAAAAGACATGACAATAAAACCACCAGATCACAGAGACAAAACAATGTCGCACAAAAAGTCCAGCCGGACAAAATATATATCTGTCACTTTTTCAGACGATGAAAAGAGTTCTTTTCGTGGCTAGTCGTGGTCGCATGCTCGACTAGATGAATTCGAAAAATAATGAGTCAAAGCAATATTTCTAAAAGCATCCGACTCGTGAGTGATATTAAATAAATCAACAACTATACGTATCTACAAAGTGATGAACTTTTTTATTGCCCAAATGATAATTACTCGAAATGATCGCGAGACCTCTGACTCAGTAAAGGCAACAGAACCTCAAAGGAGGCTCCAAGGCAAGCATGATACCACCATGCAGCTAATATTAAAATGACACCTTTTTACCACCCAAAACAATTAAATTTCGCAAAAAAATGGCAAAACCGCCTCCCATCGTGAACAAAATTCGAATATTTTGTTCGAATTAATTACATTATTTTTGAATTATTATATCAATAAAATTTAAATGGGATCACCTCGGGAATATATCCTTTGGAACTAAAAAAGAAATTTTTAAATCGGTTCACAATTGGTGAAAATATCAATGAACAAACACAAAAAAAATACAGACGAACATAGTACCTCCTCCATTTTGGAAGCCGGTAAAAACTTACCAAATTACTAAATACCGCTTACCTGCAACAAAAAAAATTACAATAAGTGCAATGGCACAATAGTAAACGTTGGACACCGGAGCAGTAAAACTCAATAATTACATAATTATTTAAACTCGTATACGTATACGCCAAATCGAATTTTTTGGCGTCTTTGTACATATGGTAGCGTATTATATGTTAGCGGCGCAAGAGAGGGGATTTGCGCAGCTTTTTAGCTATCTTCACAGTTGCTAAGAAGTTTTATACGGCCTGTGGTAGGTGTAAAAATTAACATTATAGGTACACAAAACGCACAGCATAACCGCTTCATTAGTGGCCTTTGCTATTTTTGTAAAAAATAGAAACAAGTTTGAATAGAGTTTTAAAATAAACATTCATCGTGATGTAGATGAATGAATATTCATGGTGGGAACATTTGCATGAGTAATTGATAGAAGTAAAACATCGGTGTGACAGGCGGGCAGTGTTAATTGAACCGGACCAGCCGGGCTAGGATGCACGCCACGAAATATTTCTTCCGAAGTCTCAGAACGAGACAGCGTTATGGCAAAGTATACATCTGTCACTTTTTCACACGTCTAAAAGAGTTATTTTCGTGGCAGCATGCTTGACTAGCTGGGTTTATCTCGTGTGGATCCACCGCCGCCAAGTTTCAGGGAATAGAACAGAGGAAGTAGAGGCACAGACGCTAGAATATTATGATTACTTAATGTCTTTCGCATTTCCCTGTTCAAAGAAAAGTTGTCTCTGAAGTGAGGTATAGTGTAGCAGACAGTGAGAATTTTAAATGAATCTGTAATGCGACTGGTTCTCTCTTAGTTTATTACGAACTCTGTAGAGCCAAATAATACATTTACTCTACTTACTGTGTACTATTACCCAAAAGTAAAAAAAAAATAGAGTACTACTATCTCTATTAAACGTAAATTATGAAGCTATACTCATGGAAATAGATAAGTACTTATAAGTATATATGTAGACAGAAGTAGAGACGACAGGGTAAATAATTATTTGTTTAAAATAAATAATAATGAATACATACAAATATAAAAGAAATATCGTTCGCATAAAATAAGAAGCCTGGCGATCCACATGAGAAAACATTTAAAAACTAAACGGAGAAGCGTTCAATGTCAATGTTAACTTATCGCTATTCAGATGTGGAGAATTCTTTATTAATAGCTTTTATAGATATATTTTTTTATTTAACCTGTACTGTCCCACTGCTGGCTTTTATATTACAGAATAAAATATTCCGAACGAAACCACGTTCTTAAATAAATACTACCTACCTATACACAAGTTCAGACTACGACGATTTCATTTACATTTTATATGCTCTACATTCTTCAACTGTCAGATAAGCTTTGTATGAAAATTACTGAGATATTTTAGGGTTCTTTACCCAAAGGGTAAAACGGAACCCTATTATTAAGACTCCACTGTCCGTCTGTCTGTTTGTCACCAGGATGTATCTTATGAACCGTAATAGCTAGAATGTTGAAATTTTCACAGATGACGTTATTTCTGGTTCCGCTATAACAACGGATACTAAAAACAGAAAAAAAAAATAATCTGGGCTCCCATACAACAAAACTGTTTTTTTATCTGTTTTCGATATTGATAATGGTGACAGGTAGATGCTTGAAATATTCACAGACTATGTAGTAAGTTAAATATTTGCTTTAAAAAACAAATAATAAAATTAAGTAAAATAAAATAAAAATTTAAGGGGCTCCCTATACAAGAAACGTGATTTTTTTACTCGATATTAATAACGGCAACAGGAAAGTGCTTAAAATGTTCACAGAATATTAAGACGTCAATAAATTAATATATCCATCGTCAAAAAAGTTTTTTTTACTTTCTCGTCATACATCGAAAATTACACATTGTTAAAATAATTAAAAACCTGTTTTAGCATGTGCTAATGAAGTTCTTTTATAAGATACCTTACATGATACGTTTTACTCCCTTTGAATTTTGAACCCATATTTTGTAAATTTTGAGGCCCTATTTTTTGTGATTCAAATAATAAGTACAGTTTTCAGATTTATTCCTATATGTGTACTCTGAAACAATGCTTCTCGCCAAATTTCATAATTATATATCAACGGGAAGTACCCTGTAGGTTTTGATTTTTGTGAAATATGCGGTTTTTTACGACATAAACGGCTAGCCACCCGGCCTATACGAACTTACTTACTTACTTAACGGCTCTAACTTTATTAAACGATAACTGAGAAGTTTTTCTTTTACACAACTGCAAAAGATCATAGATATGCGTATACAGTTTAAATTTCAATCTTTACGCGTTCCTGAGATAAAGAGTCTTGACATACACACAGACGGACAGACGGGCAGACGGACAACAAAGTGGTCCTATAAGGGTTCCGTTTTTTCCGTTTGAGGTACGCAACCCTAAAAAACTAAGGGGGGCTTCCATACGCTACGGAACCCTTCGTGCGCGAATCCGACTCGCACTTGGCCGATTATTTCAAATTTTTACCCGCTAAGTAAACAGACATTTGTTTAAACGTTATTACTTATTTATTTATTTCCATGTCTTGATTTCTGTACACAATTTTAACAATATAACAAGGATACAATTCGCGTATATATTTTGTTCTGGTTGTGCAACTTGTTACTGTGTCAGTATCACAGTAGGACCGGTAGCTAGACCGACAAAAAACCGTCTCGGGTTGCGTTCGCGGAATGAATTGAAACGAATGATATCGGTGTAAATATTGTCGGAGTAGTGCATTGTTGGCGTATCTGGCGCGGGGATCTAGGAGGACGCGTGTGAACAGCTCTGTACCTAAGGGTTGGAATTAGGCTTTAGAAAATTACTTTACATGGAATTCAAAAATATTCAGTTTTGGGCGTGAATATGTCAGGCTTATAGCTCTATTTCGCTGTCAATGGGAGATCACCATGTGTTCACTGTAATATGTTTAAAAATCGTAGAATATGGTGTATGATGTCCCAAGTGGAGCCTGGGACTATACACCGCAGCCGCGTTAGGTCTATCCCCAACATGAAATCCTGCTACTTTCGCGTAGTACAGTAGGTTTACTACTACGCGTTATGAAATAATAGTGTAAGCTAGCTTTTGCCAGCGACTTCGCGTAATATTTTGGTTTTTGTGCTATCTCAAAGCAACCTTTCATTTCTCCGGGATAAAAGTCTAGGCCACTCTCCGAGCAGAGCAATGAACATATTCATATAGTCCGCGCCACACAAGGCGGTGGATAAGAAGTTAGCCGCAGATGACAATTCGCCGTAATTCGCTAATTATTGCGCATGTGTGCACAATGCCGACGCCGCGTGGCGTAATTGTGAGCACGGGCGCTACGAGCGTGAGGGAGGCATGAGGTTGAGCGGGTGTGCTCTGGCGTCTCGTCTCTCTGGCTCCCGCGCATACCTATATTTTGCTTTTTGCGCAGCGTTCTGCGCATAACTTCCCATCCGCCGACTTGTCTAGCGCGGATTATACCAAAAATCAAGTCGATCAAGTCGAAAGAGTAACAAACAAACCAAATAAACATACTTCAGTATTTATAATATTAGTAGGAATAGTAGAATTATGCTACGAAATCCAACCCTGCAGTGGCTGTGGGTTGCGTGGATGAATAATCAGACCTCTTGATATTCACTCGGCGAAGTGAATATTCCCGAACGCTTTGATCATTTACCGCCGGCGCCGCCGCCTTCTTTTGACACGCTTTTATTTGCCTCATTTAATTGTGAAACAAATCTTGGAAATTGATTTCTCACCTACTCAGCAGCGTATAAATATTTTATGTGCATTTTATCGATCGGCTATTTTCAAGGTTGTTTTCCATACACATGTTTATATACTTTGGTAGGTTTATTTAAAAAAAAATGTTAAGAATGCGGCGACGGCTTGACAAGATCAATGCAACCGATGCCAATCTGTCACTGGGTTTATGAGAGTGAAGGCTTTATTATTCAGATTATCAGACAGGAAAACGTACGTTGTCTCAATAATTTATTCTGAGATTGATTTATTAATGGTCGCGTGTGCATTGATGTATTAGAGATATTGTCAATTGAGTTATTTGACATAACTAACATTATATTTAACAAACAATTTAATTTAATTGTAATTGCTATTTATTACTATTTCTTATTTGCTATTAGTATTACATGTGTCATCAATTATTTGACATTGTTGCTGACTTCACTGTCTTATTGATTTATGATTGATTAACCTGGCGCATAAATGCAATTTATAAAATACATAATTATGATTTTAATTAAGGGTCCTTTTCCTGTCACGCGAATTATTGTTTGCAAGCGGTTTAGTCCGCATTTGTCCACCTGCATCCTAACCTTTCATAGGTACTTACAAATTCTTCGTATCATATCACACTTATAATGTGATAGGTAATATAGTGACCAATAGGACTGTATTACTGACAACGTAAAATAAAGTATATACAATTTTAACTTTGCCATTCTAACATAGCATCAATACAATAATATCTTTAGAATCAATGCTCGTACGTCACCAAGTGTCGTCGCTCAGATAACAAGAGAGCCAGGCTAATAGGCAATTACTTTAGTCAAACGAGAGCAATTGCCTACTAATGGAGCAAATTGTGACGGCACGGAAAAAACCTCATGAAATGTCGGCGAGCGTCGGGCGGGCGGGTCAAGCGAGCTGTATCCGCCAGGAGACAATCTGGTCGACGAATCTACTACGATCCAGTTACCGGCCGCCACGCCCGCTTCAATGTAAATTGTAGAAGAGCACGATCCTCATTACACGCACAAATGACTACCTCTTGTAAATGTCACGCACCAAACGACTAGTGTACGTTTTATAATGAAGGAACAAGCTCCATATCCAAGAAATGCCATCGTGACGCTCGCCCACCGTCGATAGCATCGCATTGTCCGCAATGAGTTTGAGGAATTGGGCCTTTGGAGCCACGTACCTAATTCATATGACATGGTTTGTAATTTAAGTGCTTTTTATTTTTGGGAATGCGATGCAATCGCACGAATTGTTTAAATTTAAAATAATGAATTTCATTGTTAGAACAACTGCCAGTTTCTATGTCTAAGTTATGTATGACTCCGGTTCGTAAACACAACTCATAGCCTAATCTATTTTATAGTTTGCTTCTAATTTATTCTGTAAATTGTAGCGTGTCAGCAAAATATGTATGATGTAATACGCTTGATGATAGTCTGCAGTCTGAGGATACCCACGCTCTTGACGCGTTCCGTTTTAACATAAAGCTGCGCCTTTATCGCGCAGTAACAATAAACATCAAGACTGAATGCGTCAATTTGTTGTTATTATTTTTCATGAGGAGCAATCAAGGGCGCAGCCGTGTCGGTCATCAGTCTTAATTTATGAGTCAGCAAAACAATAACATTACGCTGCGTTGATGCAGCCGTATATATTCAATGGACTATGATCGTTCTACTTTGTCATATTTATTGATCGTAAACTTTGCCCCGGCCGTTTTGTTGACACATTGAATTAATTGCTAGAATAAGCACCGGCGATGAATCAGCTCGGCTGTGTCAAGGAGAATAGATCCAAGCTTTTGTTCAGATGAAAGCGGATTGATTAAAAGTTTGCGTTGCCCGAGGAATCGAGGTCCTAGTGGGATAACGTTAACGAGCTCATAATAGGATTACACATACACTGTACATACGTCGGTATGTCCCAGTTGTCGGCGCTGCGGGCGGGTGGCGGCACCGTTACCGGCCGGCCCACACCCGTCGCCGGTCTGTGACAATATAATGATTGTGTGTTTATCGGTAGGCCGCCTATACACTCTATTGGTTCTCGTCATAAGCTGTCCGAAGCGCCATCAATCCGTTGAGAAATTATTCTGTCGTGACTTCCTACATCGGGTACGGCGCCGTTCGATAATGCAGCTCCAATAGAAGGTGAAAGCCTCGTTCATGAGTACGATGACAAATCCAAAGTTATAGTAATTTAGCATTCACATCACGCGGCGTAATTGAATGAGCCGGCGCGATCATGGACCGCGTGCCATTTCACTCGGCCGTGACTCACGAATTAGAGCTGAGTCGAGAACGTAATTATGGTAGAGATATTTCGTGAACACCCACTCGGTCCGAGATGGATGGTGAACGCACCATAAACCACGATAATTTAATCGTAGCTCCAATTAAAGTCAATAATCAACTGGAAGTTGAATCTAGAGCAAGTACTTAGTACTATCACGGTAGCTAAGCCAGAGGGATCAGGAAAACGGAGTAGTGTTTCCTTCAGCAATAATGTTTTGTAATTATGGGCTGTTTACCACAAACAAGATAATAAACGTATTACATAAGTGTTAAGTTTGTAATATAAATGACGTCCACGAGCGGGATGAGCAAATAGCAATTACCAACAATGGATAAACATTCAACACGACAGTTAATAGAGTCAGGTGTTACGTAGCGGAAACCTATTATGATATGGCGGCAAAAAGCAAACATCTTTACATGTGATGGCGTAAATCGATTTGCCAATTACGTTGTTTTAATATGTAATTATAATGTAAATGGAAAATCACAAACAAGTAATAGGCAGCAAATGTAGGAAAACAATGTATTACATTTTATAGGTCTATTACTGATTGTTATAAACGTGGAAATTATATCATCCGAAACGAGAATTACGTAATATCAAAAATTCTACGAGCACTCCTAAATACAATTCTCCTTTCACGTAGAGAAAATATATTTTCTATAGTCAGAAATTATAAAAGTTCTTAAAATTTTGTCACACGAAAAAACAGTCTATTTCACGTCAAATTACATTGTAAACTGTTGATGCATCACAAGATCATTGGGTGCATCAATGTGAACATCGTTACAAGAGGTCCTGGTAGATTGAAGCCGCTCACGGCTGAGGAATGCAACAGAATAGACTGAATAGCCAATTGAAAACTCGCTCCATATGTCATTAAAGGCAGCCAGATACGAAACATAGATTAGTTTAGAAAGTGTCATATCGCGAACAATAGTTAAAAGTGGAGCAGGTGATGACAGCGTTGCTCTCCAATTAACAAGATAAAGCGAACGGGGTGAATCCGCAGCCAAACACAATGTTCGCGCTAATGAGGCGGTAGAAAGGCCAACTATCTTGCGGTTTCATCGATGACGCGACACATCTTCGCTTTGAAGATCTTATATTTATGACAGAATTTCAAAATATTCACATTTGAATGATGAAAGATAATAATCGATAATATAACTCGTTATCAACCCTATTAATTAATTAAAATTGTATTCCACGAGCGAAAAGCAGCTTCTAGTTTCTTGAAAGTAAGCAAGTGTCGAGGAAACCTGAGAATTTTTCACAATTTGTAAGGTAATAGTGAAGTTCACAAATCTACATTGGGCCCTCGTAGTATTATGAAAATATTATTATCATCTAGATAACACGATATGGTCCAGATCGTTGATAAAATGTGCATGAAAATCACTGATGTATTTTGGATCTGCGTATTAGACAAGGATTACTTGTCTGTGAATATGTCTCCAAGTCTGGCAACTTCTTCATGGCAACTTCGACACAGGAAACCCTAGAAGGACGTACTGCGTACTATATAATTTTTCTCAGTACTGTATTTTCGTTTCAGTCACAATAAGAAAACTAAACAAAGTAAAAAATATAAATTAGCGGTAATTTGAAATTGTGGCAGTGTGCCAGGAACAGGAGACGTTTTTATATTTTTGCACAAAGACTCGTTAAAACTTTCGGATATATGTCAAGGAAAATTTATTGTAATTGCTCGGATATTTAGCAAACCGAGAAATGTTTAAAAATCCTTTTAATGATATTATTTCAACATTTCATTTTTATAAATAATGTGGTTTTTGTCAGGACGCCTTGGTAAATTGGCTGTATAGTGGTGTAAGTTAATGCGCAATGAACACAGGTTTTGTCTGAAAAAGTACTTAAATTATGGCACACTATGTAGAACAGCACGTACGTAGGTATTGTAACAAAAACTCTTGTGTATCTGTGCTTCCAGTAGGTACGTGATTAGCGATATGTACAAAGTTTAACACCAATTTACGAGATTTAATTGGGTCTAAGCCCAAAGCCGAGTAGTAAACGGAAATTAATCAGTAAGCTCGCAAACTTCAATGCTCAACCAGACCAACCACATTTTGGGAGCAAATCAAATAAAACTTTGAACAAAGAGATGAAAGCAAATGGAAACCACCGTTCAGAAATAGTAGCGCTTTATTAGCTGATTGATTAGGTATTCCTGATCGATAACTGATGTGACCGCAACAATCGGCATGGTCAGTCTTCGGATGGGTGACCTGACCATGCAGTGGCTTAGAGAACACGTTAGATTGTAGACCCCGTGTCCTATAACTTTATAACTGAGAAACCAGGACACCCACCTGGCCTACATGAACTTACATTATACCATTTAGAAAGCGCACATATTACAATAATTACCATATATGCATTTAGGGCATGTGTAGTTAGTTGGGCCGACAGAGGGGCATGTCACAGGATATGCGGTCCGGTGAACTCGCCTCATCAGATGTCCCCTTTGAAAGTCCATCCATACATACCTACACATGGGCACCAATTTCACCGATGTTAACTGACGCGTGCTATGAAATTTAGCATGTATGTCGCTTTGACTCTGCTACCGATACAGGCGAGGTTACTCGATTCCCATACGATGAGCAATTCGCATCGATGGCGCCAAAAGGTTTCGTAACCGAATAGGTTTACTTTCACTGGCATGGCTTAGTAAATCTAGCTAATGGATGGGCAAAAAGCTGTCGAGCTTAAGAAATCTACTGCGTCTGAATCTGGTTAGGTAACACGCCCCTGTGAACAGGCACGCGGCTCGAGAAGCACACCAGGTTGCACAACGTGAATGATGCTACGGAGACAGAGGCGTTGTCACGAATCGCGACACGAAACCCAGTGAAATATAATACAAGTGGGTTATTTAGAACGTGACCGCACTGTGATACATTACCTGACACGTTGTGTGGCTATGCGACTGTTTTAGGGTAGCATTATGTCTATGCTCCTGTGTGAGCCGTAAACGCAGTTTATGGAGGACATAAATAACAATGCGAGTTCTGTGAAGTGGAATCGATTTACAAACATAAACACTGCCGATGATATTTGGGAGCTCCTGGTCTATAGTTGAAACCGTTTCCACCCACACATGTTCAACTTGCATTGTAGAAACGACGATTTACTCGTAGTTTCAACGGAACAACTTTGTCGTCTTAATATTATCGGAGAATAACAAACTGTAGAGACGGAATATTTATATTTATGAATCAAAGCATGGACGAGTAATATCAAAAATGCCAAAGAAGGAAATAGTTATCGTTTCCAATAAACACATTTGCATAATGACTAGAAGACATCTGTTAACCTTGAACATTTTATACAAACAAAAATAACAAGACACTTAAACCTGTACAAGCTAAACTGTCATGGTAGTGACATTATGTCACTTGATGAAATAAAATAATAAATACTGAAGATGTTAGGGGTATTCAAGTCAATATTATTGGACTCGAAGATGTGAAGACATTTTGATAAATATAAATAATAATATAAATATATGTTGAAGTAATATTATTATTCGTGAGACCGGTGGCGAGGCGACGACGTAAAACTATCTAGTAATCGGTAGGTGTTAACTCCTGGAATTAGATCGACGAAACGAGCCGGGAAAGCATTGACCAATATTCTTTACTGGATACAATGGACAGAAACAAAGTAGTAAACATTAATAATTTTATCTAATAAATACTTAAATTATGTAACATATATAATTGCATATTAAATTAGTGGATATCAAAAAATATACTATAAGACGTCTAGGTATTGTATACTTAGAGTTCAGAAAACGGTCGGAATGTTACTCAACGTCCCTTCTCCGCGCCAGTCCTTGGCCGCATCGCGGCGTCTCATGCCCAACGCATACACAACATTAGCATATCTACAAAGTACTGCCAATACGCTACTGCGACGTTTATTGTTTGTTCACCTTTGATTTTAAAATCTATATTGCTTGGATTGGAATGCAAGTAATATATTATTAGGTATTCATTTTGCTTGAAATAGTACAGTTTACTCGCAATGTGGAATGGTAAACCAATAAAGGTTTACTAAGGAAGACGCTACAAGTTACTTCCAACTTTGAAATAGCTTAGCTCTTGTCAAGTGGTTGATATCTAAATCTTATAATAGGAAATGTTGATATCAAAACATTAAGGCCCAGTGCCAGCCATTTAACGGACCACAACGACCTATCTCACACCCTCTGTGAATAAACACTTCGAAGCATTCAATCCTCGCCAATTATGGTCATTTAGGATAATGCACTCGTTCACGTTGCAATGTTTTGTTACCGAGTAACGGTAACCTCTTGCCGGCCGGCAGGCGTGGGCTCGGCTGCAGGAGTCAATTCACGAATACATTAAAACGCTACCGACATTTAAGATTCCTTTGTACAGCGTTGATTCAAGTGATTTATATGACTTATCTTTATTAATGAAAGCAAACGGAAAAACATTTTAAATCCGGGCCGGTACACACATGATTCCAGAAAATACAGAAACGAATCAGTAATGGGATTCGGAATCGAATTCCAGCGATTATATTAAACGTGTTCCTGATATTGCACAGGATTCCACGTAGGAGGGTAATCGAAACTATAGTAATAAATCTAAAACGATTTCAATGGTTTCCATTTAATGGAAACCCGGAAAAGCTGAACTTTAATGCTCGTATAAGTAGACTGTAAAATAAGGAAATGTTACAGTTTCTTGTAAATTTAAATCGACCAAGTACTTTAGCTTTACATCCAGTGGTGAATAGAACTTCCGCGGAGTGAAGTCGTTAATACTTGGTAGGCCGGTCTATGTTACGTTTCCAGCAGAATTTAATCGGAAGAAAATTAAGTACACAAATTCAATAAGAGTAATAATTATTTTTTTGTAATAAAATACCTAATTCAACGTACGCTCACGACGCTTATAACTTAAACTCTATTTGGCCTAATAATCATAGGTGATATCTTTATTTTTTTTTTTTCAGATATAACGAAGCTTCAGTGTGGCAGACTTCATAAATTCAAAAAGTTTCTGACAAAGACACATGTTGCAAAACTGAACCTTTTAGTTCGCCACGAAATTTCAATACGCAAAGGGCAGTTAGCAACCAAAAAACCGGACAATAGCGAGTCAGGCTCGCACATCGAGGTTCCGTACAAATCCAGAAAATTGCACATAATTGGGAAGTATGTTGTTAAAATCTCTATACTATAACCATCGACAAAAAAGTTTTTTTCTTATTTACTTTTCTTGTCATACATCGGAAATTACACATTGTTTTAATAATTAAAAACCTGTTTTAGCATGTGCTAATAAAGTTCTTTTAAATGATACCTTACATGATACGATTTACTCACTTTGAATTTTAAACCCATATTTTGTGAATTTTGAGGCTTTATTTTTTTGTGATTTAAATAAAAATGTACAGTTTTCAGATTTATTCCTATATGTGTACTCTGAGACAATGCTTCTCGCCAAATTTCATAGTTCTATGTCAACGGGAAGTACCCGGTTTTGATTTTTGTGAGTGTCAAATTACGCGGTTAAAATTAATAAATTAATTAATTTTTACGACATAAACGGCTCAAACTTTTTTAAACGTTAACTGAGAAGTTTTTCTTTTACACAACTGCAAGAAACTATAGATATACGTATACAGTTTAAAATTTCAACGATATCTTTACGCGTTCCTGAGATAAAGAGTCTTGACATACACACAGACGGACAACAAAGTGATCCTATAGTAAGTACTAAGTGGGTTCAGTTTTTTTCGTTTGAGGTACGGAACCCTAAAAAAGATCCCAATCTCGATGACCAGCTAAACGCGAAAGAAAATGCTGACGAAACGGTCCGAAAGAAAAAGTGAGTGGTAAAATCAACACACTGCTAGTCAGCAAACAAAGCAAGTGGTTGAGAAATGAGGCCACATGAAGGGCCCTGCACACAGCCGAGTACGAAAGTGAATTACAAGCTTCAAGGCTGACCGGTCTCTCCTCAAAGCCTCAAACCAAGTGACCTTTAGCAGCCGAATGATATCCTCGTTCCCGCGCCGCCACACATTTATTGAAATAACACATTTATTAACGAGGACCGCTGAAACTTTACCATGGGAAATTAAACTTTATATTAAACGTTGCAGAACCTAAGCCGTACATGAGAATCGAGAATTTAATAGTTCAAAGTGGAAAAATACGCTTGAATATAATAAAATGAAACGGCATAAGTAGGCGGAATAAACAGTCCTTTGAAGATTTCATAAAATAAAATTTCAACATTATTTAAAATGTCATTACAAAAGCTCCGTCATAAAGCGCTAGATAAAATTAATTCTGAAGGCGATCTTAAAGATTATGTGTCTTGAGATAAAAACTGCGGTAAAAACCATTTTAATTATATCCTAAAGAAACACGATCTTCGATCCGTCAGATTGTCAGCAACTTGAGTAACTTAATACGGAAACTCCTGTCAAGAAACTCTATTATCCTAATAATAAAGTCTCTAAAGTAAGATTTAAATATTGTTTGAGCTTTTGGCTTACGAGCCAAAAACTTAAGTGTTTTCGAATGAATTGGAAACGTTACGCGTGCAGAAACCTTTTCGAAATGAGTTAGAGTGCAAATCGTGAAAGGATACTTGCGAGTAGTTAAGTATGACACTTTTGCATTTTACACTTATTAAAAGCGCGAAGAAAATCTAAAGCAACATTGAGACATAGATTCATTATTATAGTCTTTTTCAATTTGAAATAGTAAATTGTATCATATGGGAGCAAAATAATATTTTTTACGGCGAGGGCGCTTTTTTGAATCCAGAGCGAAGTGAGGGATTCTTTAGTAGAATCCTGAACGTAGCGAGGTATTCAAAGTACGTCGCCCGAGCCAAAAATATATTTTGCGCCCGAGTGGTACACTCTACTTTTCATCACCTCAATGAAAAAATAAAAAGCGCCCCATATTTATTATTATTTAATAAAACGTAGAGTAACAACTAAATTGCAATTAAATGGTATCTCATAATAAAACAAATAAAAACTTAAGTATATTTACATTCATTTTCTTGGCGCTGAACAGTAACATTACAAGTACTTCCAAATTGAAAGATCATTCCATCGCATTTATTTGTTCCAAATTCAAAAAGTGCGCAGCAAAGATAATTCCGGCGCACTTATAAAGTTCCTTATAGAAAACCGCAACTTTGGGCGCACTTAAAGGCGAACCAAGTAGTCCTTTTCGAATAGATGTGATGAAAAGTAGTTTTTATATCAATGGGAAAATACTAGAGATCTTACAAAATCCTACAAAACTTTTTACTTATCATGAAAGATATATGACCACTAAAATTATACTCTACAAATTGTGTTCACAGTTTTACATATCATTCAACAAATATAAAAGTCTGTCCGTTCGGAACGACGACGTATTCATACAAAATGGATTTATTCATTGGATACATTGATCCCGACGCATCAGATTTAATATGAGTTTCATCTGAAGTACCGTTTTGTTTTCGACTAAAAATCGAATTGAATTTTAAATTGTAACTGCATAATAAGATAGGTACTTGCACACGGCGCACGTAAAGTATACCCAGATCGAGACACGAGTCCTGAAGAAGATGGAACGTTGAACAAGCAATTGACGCATGTACCATTGATACAGCAACAGGCAGATATTAAATGTGGCCAGTTTATTTTACTTTTGTGATAATGCACCTGCTCAAATAATCTGCACGAGAAGTGTACTGGTATGTGTGCGAGATCCGAAATTCGCGCGATTGTGGGAGTTCGTGCATACTGCTTATATGTATTGATAATGTTACGATTCTGGATTTTTTTCGCACAAGCAGTTTTGTACCGTTGTAGCCCACCTGGACACTTCCATGGACCTGTGGCACATAAAATCAATCATTTATGGCTTTGATTGCTCAGGTCAATCGTTTTTAAACTACAAAATCCGTAGACACATATTTCTAGTCAAATATCGACCGACTAGTCTTTCGACACGCATCAACTGTTTTATATTACATATCTACCTCTTATGCTACAAATAAAAATTAATAAAACCGCACATTAAAAAACCAGCCAATCTTGTTAATTATAATAAACTAAACAAACCTAAACCCGTTCCAAAACTTTACAAGCGCGACTAGGTAACGGGGTGGCCGATATCATCTATAGAGGAAAATTACCCAAAATTCAATAACCAGTGAGGTTGACACTTTTGAAAGATATATGGTATGTTATAACTGTTGCAGGTGTAACGAAGTAAATTAAATATAAGAATTATTGGCATATTAAACTGGAAATAGCAAATTAGAATGAGATTGATTGGCTCGAGCACTAGTTGCGAAAGCAACGGCACTTGTTAATTTATAGGTTTTTAAGAGCCATCACTTCTGAATATTTACATTATTAATAACGTAGTACAAGCTGTATCGTTTTGTAGCATTTGACATTTGCTGAGAATATCTTACAAAAGGCTATCGTATGCAATACGAAACTCAACAAAAAACCCTGTCATTTTTTGAAGAGAATGTTATCAAGAATAGTAAACGGATTATCACGCAATCTGAGGTACTTTTATTAAGCTATCGACTACATGCACCTCGACTGTGAGAAAACTCTTGATAACACAAATTCCTCCATAAATGAGATCAAACATTCTGAATCGATTTATACTTGTATCAATTGTGAAAGAAAAAAATGAGTTGACCGCATCTTGTTAGCAGTTTACACGCAATAGGTCAGCTAAGCAATCAAGTGGCGCTTGGCGAGTTTTTGCCAAGTATGCCCGAACAAAGCAATGGATCACTTTTGTAATAAAGCTATAATGGTTTATTAGGTATCGACGGCATCACGTACGCGATTCAATTTCGCGGGACGGCTGGGTCGTCTGGACCATAGAGCATATAACTAGAGAAACATCACCTACATCCAAGAACAATCTCTTAACACACGTCTTAAAAACTGTTCAAAAGTTTCATGTCGGATAAGGCGGTGGCTTTTGCATAAAAAATGCAATGCGTCATAAATATTTAATATTTTAATATTTATTCTATAAATATTCCAAATATTGCGCATCACATAAATCAACAATTTATTCCAGGGCCTCAGAGCTAATAAAAAAATCAAGAGAGAATGTTGTGAACAAACAAGTGAAGCCAACCAAAACTACGCCTCGCCGTGTACAGACAATTACACACACATCCAGGTAACTATGAAACTACGCCTTGGCTTGTCAGTCAAACTATGGCGGCGCAACAGCGACGCACTCACACATGAATAAAAAACCGGCTTCAATTGACTGTTCAACGACGTTCCCTCTGGATTTTTTTATTTGCTCCGAGTCCAGGGCTTACAATAGTTTGAAATATGACGTAGCTCGAAATAAACACTACAACTTGATTTCATCAACCCGTACTATTTTATAGATCAATCAAAATATACCGATTTGTTGAATCTTTTGCTTTCCTTTTAAAATGTCAAACACACAAAGTAGTTCGAATTAGGTGTTTCAATTCGTACCATTGTGATGCTTAGCGAGCTTTTCATAATGTTTATGAGGAAGATTGACGTATCTCTCTATATGTACCTATCTCATCTGAACAGTTCGAGCTGAACCGATGTTAGGTAACACGTTCATCTTGATTACAAGCTACAACTGACAAACACGACTCAACGAGACTATAGTTACCATGTGTAAGATTTTCCTTATAGTTTGGGTTTCTAGAAATAGTTCGTTAAGGTTTTATTGTGAGCGTGACAGGAATAATGTGGTAGATTTGTTTGATTGTGTTTAACATGGACTGAGATTGCGCAGTCTTGATTAGGCTAGCAAGTTACATGTAAGCTGATAATGAACACGATTTTACGCATGTTTACTTTAATAACATAATAATTATTATTGCATGTATTCAGAGAAATATACGGTTTTCATTTTGATATAGGTATTAACGTGAGTAAATCACGCGTTATCATAATAACATTTGTGAAAACAACATGTAAATAAATGTAATTAAACGTAATAACAGTAATAAAACAATTTTGAAGCTCCGTGAAATTACGCAATGTAATGAATAAGAAAGTTTAAAAGTTGGTTAATATTAATCACTTCTGTATAACCATAGAGTATGAAAGTTTTTCATAAGCTTAAGTAGGTACACTTATATCCTTATAATTTTTATTTTTTTTTATTTCAGATAGGTTCGCGTTTGACTACACACTGCCTGATGTTAAGCAGATGTGCGGTCTAGGGTGTAGCACGCTTACCTAGAAGATACCTATTTACTCGGGATTTGAAGACACTCACGTTGTACTTTAACGGGAAGACAGACCCAAATTAGAATAAAATTAATTAATTAAAATTAATTTATTTTATTTTTATTTATTAATTAATTTTATCTTTTAAAATTAATAAAATAAAATTAATTAATTTTATTTTATTAATTAATTTTATTTTTTATTTATTAATTTTAATTAATTTATGTCTAATTTTAATTAATTAATTAAAATTAGACACAAAACTCCATAAATAAAAATAACTCTGAGTTTGTATCTGATTATAAACTACTATGTATTAACTATCACGGTTACAGTGATTTGGGCCATGCTTAAAAATATACCATTGACATCTACTTAGCGCGGATGTCATAATAGTTAGAGCTTTCAAATTACACCAACACGGAGAATGGCGGAAGCTAGTCAGACAGAAAATCTAATTTGCTCATAGATTAGACAGTCCAAACATTCTTTGCTGATAAGATTACAATTAAATTAAACTAGCGGCTTACCCCGATTTCGTTCGAGTTAAATAGCCGTGTATTTTAGGCAGGTAAAATAATTTAAACCTGAAACGCGGTCTTTTATACAGTGAGTTAACTTTCTCTAAAATACGTGCGTAGAATACTAAGAACATATGAATAAGTATAGTTATAAATATAGTACAAATAAAGTAACATTTCACTTACAGTTACAGTTAATTACAGTTACTTACAAAGTTACTTACACTTACAGTTAATTACAAAGCTTTTTAGGTACGAGGCACATACATATAAGACAACGTAGATACCATATTATAGCTTAATATGTTCTTGTCATGTACAGTGATAAAGCCTAAAACACCAGAAGAAAATATGTCCAGTAAAGTACCCTGGGGCATTCTCGTATTAAGTATTGAGAGCAGTGAAATATTAAAAGTCACACCGTGGCCGAGGGGTACGAAGGTGAGCGTTAAGTGCATTCCTGTGTCGGTCTAGGGTTTCATTGTCCTCATCGTGTCCTCGAAGGTTATATAGAAAATGCCTGCCATGTTGGCCACGGGACAATATAGACAAGGGATACCCACCCGGGCCCATTATTTGTTTGAGCTGTTTATTATCTCGTGCACAGAAGATGGTACGTTATGCCACTTCTAATATTATGTAGTTACGCTATCAAATAGCTATTAGTAGCTTTATCTGAGTTTTTTCAGTGCTTGTGCCAGCCCTAGAGCTTGTGCCACGAAATTACTGAATGTCACTAAATATCGATCAATACCCTTACAGCAGACAATCACGTCGACAAGTGTCGATAAATTGGCACAGAACAATTCGTAGAAAGAACTCAGCTGAAGTTACTATTTATTCTGTGACACAGATCACGAATGAAAATCAGACTTACATTCAAAGAGCCATTTTTAGAAACGGTTAAAATCCAGAAACGAAACCACGTAGAGAATAATTAGTTTCGTGCACCAGTGGGACAGTTATGCAAGTTTTTCAGATGAGTGGTGAGTCTGTAGTTTTTTGCACTAAAATCGTGCGAAATAAACGAGGGCTCATTATTATGCAAACGAGCACGGGCGAGACGGTGAAAATAGTTGCGTCACATGCAGTCACGAGAACTTATGACGAGTAATGGGAGTGTGACGGAAATTCCCGTGCTAAGGGTACGAGAGCAGCCAACTTCTTAAAAAATGTAGCGTTTCGCTCATTTTAATGCTTCTCGTAAATCAGTGGAACGGAAGGAAGCGATTAGAATGACTGGAGAAAGAAAGTATAGAAACAAACAATGTTATAAAACATTTGTATACTTGGAGAGGCAAAGACGCTTATATTTAGGTACAGCTGTATGGTTTACCCTTGAAGCTACTATGAACCGATTCAAAGAAGAGATTTGTACGATATGTCTATCACAGTACATCCAGCAACATACAATTAGAAACATTATCTTCGAACTACTAATAAGAGCCACTATTTAAATTTTACAACATACATCAAATCACCAAACCAAAATCTAGCGTTAATTCAAACGATAAATTGCACATTACGTTGTAACAATTAAATATATCACGTGCCTAAGTTTGCACTTACGAGTTTCTTACACTAATAATACTCATGAATATAATATATATTGGTACTTTACTTACAAGCAACAAACGTAAAACATGTATTATTTTTATTCCAAAAAGATTACGCATTTTTCTGCATAAAATATTTTAAATTCATTTCTTGAACTCGCGTATCGCCATAACACGTTTTTAATTAAAACGCCAGGAAGTGTAAAAATAATATACGCGATAAAACCCGTACAAATGTTATTGATTAAAATTCAGAGCATCACTTATTTTTTATATACCGACCTGCTTAATAGCAAATTAATAAAACTACAGAGTGGTAGATAATAAATATAATTATCAGATCCGAGACTTAAACCTGTTTTAATTAAAAATTAACAGATTTGAATTAAAGTATAATAATGTATACTTAAGTATCCGATAGGTAATGATGTTTCTATGAAAGCATAAAATGATAAACACACACGGTCACAGAAGCTGTTAAGTATTGGAATATAAAATATAATTGCTGTTAACGATACCTCTAGTTTTAAAATATAAATAATATAGAGAAAACGTATAAAGTTCTTGTAGTATCGTTCACCCTACGAATTAAACTTTTGAGTAGCACCATAATATTTTAATGAACCATCGAAGGAAGTTGGCAGACCGGTCTGCAGTTGCCGACAACGTTTCCTGTTTAAAAAATTATCGCTATGCGCTCTACCTAGTACTTCTACGTCCTTGGAAATATCCTGGGCAGGTGTTAATCGCAAACTAAGAGTACGTAGGTAAAACATTTGAGTGTAGTTTTTCGTAGCAAAATTTTCCGAAGCGACTTTTACGTAGCAATGTTGTTCTTTATTAAAGGAGATGTGTTCGTGTTTAACCTCATTCTGACTGAAGTAAGCAGATATTTAAAAAAATATCACGTTTGGCTAGAGCGTGTTAGAGTAACCTGAAGATCAGTCAAGACTGCTGAAAAGGCAATGTAACATAGATAAAGGACTGACATTGGTTTATTCGGTGAGTTAGGTTTAAACACTTATATCCATTAGAAATTCTGGCATTTTAATGACCTACAGTTGGTACAAGGGCATCGCGTGACAAATTGACATTATGTACAACAGCATGTACAAGTTTGTTCGCACTGCGTAACGCAAGGCTGTTCATCGTGAATTACCTGCGAGGCTAATATTAACTTGGGATATTAATGGTGTTCTACTTAAATTCTGTGTAAAAATCCCGGACCCGAGAACGTAGCAATTTCGATGTCATACCGAAATCTAACTCAGTGGTCCTAATTATAATTATATAAGTATACTGTAAAGCAGCTTAAACCTTTCAATTTCAGTCCGCGGACTTCTAGAAAATTAAGACAATTTCAAGGACCCCCTTAATACTACTAGTTCTCCTAACAGTAGATCTCCCATCTGTTTAACTAAATTTTCATAAGCCTATATCTAGACTCGCTCTTGCTGATTCAAACTCACAAACTTGTGGCTCGCGCGCGGTATAGTGGCGCAGGGGGTTTATTGCGGAACTTGCTGGCATTTACTAATTCAAATGTTCATAGATAAGACGACGGACCCCATGCACATACTCACTCGGAGAAACGATGCTCTAAAGAAAAATCCATTATGTCTAAAATAGATAGCTCTAGATTAATTTTAACAATTCAATCCTTTGTCAAATTATCACTTAAGCCACAATCTACACGAAGAAGGAAGTTATCGCAAAGCGACGTCAGTAAAGTCCGAAAAGGTCACTCTATCGCAACGTCTTTTATAGTCCTGAAGTTTCCAAGTAGAAACAATGAGAGACATCGTATCAGATGGCCTTCTAAGTTTCGCGACAAACTTTCAGTTTCGTATTAAAGTTGGACCTTCGTGCGGTAATCCACGGAGACAGGGAGCCGACAATTTTTTACGAGTAACTAAAGCCACATTCTACGAAAACAATCGACAATTACCCCGGCGTATATTCCCAAGCGTCGTTTTTGTAAGCATATATGACATGTCATTCATTCTTGAGCAACAAAAGGACAAGTGAAGGCATAAATAATAAACAATGTCGACCGCAGAGTCCACGAGCGTCCTTGGTCGCGGCGTGTCCGTTGTGACATCGATGGTGAATTGAGGATATCAACGAGTTCCATGAATATGGAACCGCAATGGAGATTCAATCACGACTCTAACCGTTCATTGAAAATAATTTAAAAATGCTTGGCCGAGTACCGTGAATGGAACGTGAGCGGTGCGATAATGTGGACCGAGCCTCAGCCGAGATAATCTCAGTGTCAGGAGAACAAAAAATAGTGGTTAAGTAAAGCATGTTTGGATTTACTTTACACGGCACGGATCTGTAAAAGGCGTAGACCCCACGCTGTGTACACGAGATAGATGTTCGTAGCGTGTCGCTTCAAGGTCTCATTTAACGATATGAAGACAAACAAGCGGTATCATTAGCTTTACGATCATCCGATGTATCTGCTCAGATACCATTAATATAGAACTTATTGTTGATCGATTTTATTTAAATCTTTTTTTATGAAAGAGCAAATTGATTCAGCGCTTTGTCACTGTCAATCGACAATCAGACAAAACAGTACACACACATGCAGCGTCGGTCAATGTGACTTTGCATCGTTCGACATTGAGTTGTCTTTCAGAAAAATCCCTGTATGATTTAAATCAGCGGTCGTTTGGAGAGTTGACTTTGGAGCGAGCGAAGTTAAAGCGGTCAACTGTGTCAGTGTACCTACCATATTCCAGTTAAGCCTACGTGCAGCCAGCAGATGGTACTTACCTGAAATGAAAAAAGGACCAGTTTACTCTTCGATTCTTAGTAAGCGCAATTGCAAGACACTAAGCTGAGCCAATTAGAATCAGCAAAGAAAAATATGTGACAGGGTAAATAATGTTATGAGCGCCGCTGCACTCGTTTCGCGCTTAGAAAACTAGCAGAGTTGTATGCGATTACTGGTATAAGCTGAATGTCACTTAGTGAAGCAATAGAGGAATCGTAACATGTTTTGTTGCAAAATCATAAGCCAAGTGAAATATTCTTCGGTGTTGCGGCACGGCATGGCACTGCGGTTCGTGAGAGGTTAGATTGGTTCGATCCGAGTTGCTCCTCGGCAGTTTCAATTATATTTAATCGTCTCGCAACGACAAACATAGAGCTGGCTGCGGCGCTACGTCTACCTACTTTATAGATATCGATGACGTTTCCTAATTGCTCCGAATAGTTCAGAGGCAGCGAGCGGTTCTCGCATATATTAAAATTTTACTGCAGAAGCCTGCAATTTCATTAGCATATCAGCGACATTTAATTTGTGCTGAAATAGAATTGAGTGTTATATTTACTCGGTAATTGACTGAGAAAGGAACAGGAGTATAAATCAAAATTGGTAAATCGATTCCTAATGGAGTATGTATTTCTGGAGTATTACTTGCTGTCACTGATCGTAAATAAAGAAATGTTAAAAGTGCAGGTGCGTAGGACTTGGACGTCACTACCGGCCGCCGATGCTGATAAGGGAATGTGTGCCGGCCGTTCACCTGTGCGCCCACTGACACACTACTACCTCTCTTTCACTCCCAACATTTGCACAAAGCGCATGAAAGAGACGGCCGTATCAAACTATGAAATGTTCAAGTACGAACAATGCACAAACAATTCCACTTTAGCGTCAACGACACGTCATGCTATATTTCCAATTTGCACGCCAAACTACTGCATTGTAGTAATTAGTGTAGCGTGCTCCCACGGAATACGATAAACGAGCAAATAATATAATAGACGTGTAATAAAAAACCCTATAAGTAAGTTCGTATAGGCTTGATGTCTAGCGTATTTAAGCCGCTTGAAGTTCTCTGACATGGCTAAACGGTTAATACAACCGGGGACTACAATTTAACGTATCATCCAAGCCACGGTTGGCTCTCAGTTGTAAATGCCATAGCTGCGGTCACCCATCCGAAGACTGATTGACTAAAAAACCGTATACAAGTAGGGTTCTTTCTTATTCATTTATGATTCTTCGTTGCAAAGAATAATAGACATTGATTTATTTGTTTAATCTAATGACGGAACTCTAGAAACAAAATTGTAATAGCTGATTTTGAACGCGGAATAGAAAGTAGAGTAATCCTTTAAGACTAACGAGGTATTCGGCCACAAACTCAAATAATGGGAATACACTAACATCCTATTGACTTACGACTAAAATATCGGTGAACTTTAAAAGGTATAATATAATAAGATAATATTATTACAAGAGAACGTATACATGATAATGATAAAAGTGTCGTAAATCACAATTAATATCAATACTGAACTCGAGCGTCTTCGAGTGATTTAACATACGGATGTACAAAGTTAACAAGTTCTTGTGATCCGTCAGTTTTATATTTATTGCTAACCGTTCAAAGATTTCACTTTTACAATGTCCAATTAGATACCCACGATTCGACTACGAGGGCTTTAAAAGACGTCGTGAGTCTTTTATCGCCTATTTTGTGCAAACAATGTTGTTGCTAGGTATGAAGCATTCGTAGGGACATTAGACGTGATACTGATGTAAATAGAACTCCAACATCACGTTTGCAATTCTAAAATCAAGCAAACAGCTCATCATGTCTAAATACATCTCAAATAAGACTTAACACGACTTAAGAAATTATCTCCCTTAAAAGCTTCAAAAATGGCATGTATCAAGAGACTTGCATCGGACGCGTTTTCGCTGTACACGAGTATTTTCTAGTATAGTTATGGTACCTTTGAATTGACACATTAGTTATCAATGTACAACTAAAATATCAGGGTATTTCTAATTCGAGGTTTCTCTCTTTTCGAAATAATGTGCGAATTGTTAATAGCACTAATAACCGGAACAGGAAATGATTGTGAGAAATCCTGCTCGTTTGTGAGTTTGCCATAATCTCGAAGTGCAATGGGAAGTGCTAAATGCACTGATTCCAGCATGATTGACTATGGGCACAAGCACAATACTCGAATATTCGTAACTAATACAAGGTCGCTAAGGAAGCAATTCGCTACCAATTAGCAAATTAACCTTTTATAAGTTGCGAAAAATCAACACAGATAGGATAATGGATAAATCTAATATTTCTAGCAACTGTTTATGTGATAAATGAACTGTGCCATAAATCCAAACAGTCATACATTTCACACTCTCTGTAAATAGCAAAGAAGAAGTAAGAAGGCAGCGTTCAATCACTGTGTACCAAAGCAAGTATACAGTTTGAGCACGTGTATGGCGAAGTAGAATCATGACTTTCTCCGACTCAATAAATATTGATTCCGAGATGATGGCACCGTTTGACAAATGGGTGATAATAAAAATGTTTTGTTCGTGACAGACGCGGCGCGAATAAAAACTTTCAATGTAAGTGCTACGTCTGACAAAGTAACGAAAGTACACGTCGGAGAGTAAATTGTAAGTAGCACATAACTTTCCTCAAAATTCAAAGTTATTTTTACACACGGTAATGGGAAATATATTTAATAAATTAAGATAATTATATTGTCGGACAGGTGATGTAAATAAAGCTTAAAACAGGATCTACATGTGATCGGGTGAGGGTGTAAGTCAGACACTACAAGAGGTCAACATCACATCATCATCTCTCCAGTAGGAGTTACACCGTTCCACAAAGAATTAAAAAAGAAACTTTTAGAAATTGTTGTTTTTAAACTATCGCGATTTGAACACATTATTATTATACTAGTTTATACCCGCGGCTTCGCCCGCATACGCTATATATCATTATAATTTATAGCCTATGTGTTATTCTGATATATAAGCTATATTATTGCAAAGTTTCATCTCGCTCCGTTCAGTAGTTTTTGCGTGAAAGAGTAACAAACATCCATACATCCATCCATCCATCCGCACAAACTTTCGCGTTTATAATATTATTAAAGTAAGTAGGATTAGTAGGATACTACGGGACTAATCGCGCTCTAAAATTACGAGATAAACAAATACCTCATCATCCCGACGTTTCGGCCGAGTTGCATTGACCGTTTTAGAAATTGGTCACGCCGAGTGTCCTTTTCAGAAGGACCGTGTCTACAATACGTTGTCAGTGTTGCCGGTCGGAGATTTCTATTTAAGAATTTAACTATGTCCTATTGCCCTATAGACCATCACTTACATGTTAAATGCCCTGCCTATAGCTAATTCGCTAAGCAATGTCTGTAACTTTCGTTCGTATACGAATCTCCTCATTAGCATCTAGTTGCCAAGTATAAATCTACGTGATTAATAACAACACAAGTGGGGTATCTATCCAATTGGTCACAATATTAGTCAAAACAAGTTTTATCAGCGTTGATAACCCAAATAAACGAAACGATTCCGATTGAATTGAGCCGGCGGCGCTGGTTGACTCTGTAACTGTAGTCCGTACGTCTCGCATGGAGTTATAAAACGATTACATCTTAATACACGGAAAGTAGATTTTGATGTGAAAGCTGTCGACTCTCTCATTATTCTCCAGGAATTTATGTTTACGATGTATTTGACATCCGTGTGGCTTTATTTCAATGAGATCTTCGCAGCCATAAACTAAGTGGTAAGGAAATAGACCTATAAGATATTTTATGACCCATTACTCGTATCGTATCCAATACACGTCTTAAGGTAATCGATTTAGAATTAATACTGTTCATCACGCGTATGTTATTTCATTAGGCTGCCGTTGTTAATGTAGTGAACCTTGAATACATAAATAACAATACGGTCCATAGATACGAATACCAATACATAGATATGAATTACTTCATATTATTATGCTATTAGGAGACAGAAAGCAAAAAAGTCGATTACTCGAGTCGATAGGCCCATGAGTACCTATAGAATAATTTCCGAAGTAGGTATCTTGTAAATTTTCTGTATTTTTTATTTCTTAAATGTAACACGCTACTAAAATTACATTTTACAAAACAAAATAGGTAGGTCGAGTAAATTAAACTGAAAATGACTATGGTGTACCGACCTAACAGCAATAAAGAAAGTTAGTTATAGTCTTAATGTAAATTTTTAAGTCGCTTGAATGTCTCTACCATGGTCAAGTTGTTAACGTACATTTTACAATATTTTTTCTGCTTGATCTTTAAAAAGAAATGATAGAGGCCAGCGAAAATCCATTGTACATCTGTCAGTAGGTACTTGTTCTGCAATGTTGTTATTATTATAACCCTCATTAGTGCCTCGGCAGCGATGTGTCCTAACGAGCGGCCGGGTGCAACAGTTTTCGAAACTCCGCGTTGCCGGCCGGCGCTTGCGCAAGCGCCGCCGTCGCTGCCGCGGGCGCGCTGCCGATTCCCACGCGGATTTCATACAAACAGGTGCCTCAGAGCCGTTCCATTGCAATCATTACAACGCGAATGTTGGCCAATTATTATTGCTCCTTTGTGTATTAGTCGAGACAAATTGTTTTAAAATTCAAACTATTCTTATTGAACCCACGTAGGAAGTAATCAATAAGTGTGTGTTACCACATTGATGGATCGATTTTATGACGCCGGAACGTGATCTCTTACTATGACACTTATTGATATGCTCGGAATAGCTCAACAAGCTATGGAGAGGGCTACACTCGGAGGTTCCCTGCGACACATAATCGTGACTCACAACGTAACAAATATGTAGTAAAAAATGTAAATCTGCACATCCAGCTCTAAACCTCATTAAAACTACCGTGAGTATTCATCATAAGTATAACAGAATACGGCTAAAACTCACGTTATAATTATACGATTACGATTAGTCGATCCGCAAGGAATCCAACAATTGTTGGATTCCTTGCGGATCGACCGTATAATTATAACGTGAGTTTTAGCCGTATTCTGTTATACTTATCCAGCTCTAAACTTTAAAATTAATTGCTGACCACCGTAATACGCGAAGTATTTCTATCACAGAACCGTTTTCCTTACCACATAAATATTACGAGAGTTGGAATACCAAGACTTAGTCTTGGCAAGATAAACCCAGCAGTTTCAATTGTAATTGTAACCCAATACGGAAAACGGATTTCGAAACTGTCGGATAATTTAAATGAGATCCCACAATGAATCCAGCATACAATAAAACACTGAATAGGATGCAATAAATATGTAACTAAGCTCACGAACTAAACACCCGAGAGGTCACCTGCTGCGCCTACAGATAAATAAAGTGGGGTCCAAGTACACGCTGCCAAGGAGTAGCACTATATCGCACAAAATATTCAGCTTCCCTACCAAATTCAAAAGATATTTTGAGTATTTTTATTGCGATACAGTACTACAAAGATAACATACTTGTGTAGTTGACTACGCAACACCACGCCTTTGCCCTTTGAGATTTACATTACATCTAAATAGATTCGTGAATGCCGCGAATGCAAGGCTACTTTTTGTTCGGTTTCAATATCACGTTTAATATAAAAACTATAATACCTTTATCAGAGCAATCGTTTTCGATTCCGGTCAAGTTCGAGCGTTGCGTAGGTTGGAAACGATTCAGTTTACGATATTTGTATTCGGGAAAGCTTTTCGCAGCGCCCCTCTCCAGAGCTTCAAGTTAAAAAGGGTCATGTCGAGTCGTAATGGATAGGCTGGGCTGGTTTGAATATTGAGATAGTTTGCTCTAGAAAATGTGGATCCTTACATCGATAAGTAACCTGATAAATATATACCTAACCTTTTAACGGGAGCCTAATTTTACGAAATCCTCAGAACGATTTCGGCGAAACAATTTTATGTCAATAAGCAAAACTTTTAATAGTCTCAGAAAATAAAAGCAGAAGGTTGCCAACGAATTACCATAGATGTTGCCTAACTACGGCATTCTTAATTCCATTTGCATAGAAGGTTAATGAAATAAACTTGGCTTGTAGATTAATTCGTAGCGTAGTGTAGACGTATCCGAGGCAGTCTACTCGTAAGTCTAGGGAGCACAGTAAGTAGAAAATTCTAAAAGATGATAATATAAATGGCAAGGGGAGATATAAGTTCCACTAACCAACAAAGGAGACCTCGGCCTCACTGTGACCTCCAGTTCGAATCGAATCATTCCCGTGTAAATTTAGAATACACAAATAGAGTTCCTTTGTATTACTTACTCTATAAGTACAATTTACTGCTGCTCCTTTTTTTGTAGCAAATGTTGCCAATACATTTGATGTGATTTGAATAATATAATTAATGTTTTTTTAACAACTATTTTTTTACCGACAAACGGACTGTGACAAGTTTATTAGATAAAATTAGCAGAGGCTGTATGATTAGATAAAAGGAGAAGCTTTTATAACTTTCGATGAGCAAAAATAAACGACCAATTTATAAATACAACAGTTGCCTTAATCGCGGTTATAATTATATGCTAGATTTATACTTTGCGACAGAAAGTATCTCAAAATGGACAAATCGAATGGTTCTAAACTTGCCATATAGCCCTAAAAACGAGCAGTTCGAATTACAATGTACCCCTAGGTGTCAGCGAATAGCGTTTAGGAGCAGTATAAAGGGCCGGAATGCAGCGGCGCAAATTACACGTCCTATCAGCTAGGTGCGCCGATAGACCTTCCATTCTCCGCCGCCTATGACACCAATGCCGATGGTGCTATTAAATATTAACAAGCCTCAATCGCTACCTAGTTTAAAGCGGTTCACGTCTTGCGATGCTGTTATATAAGACTAGCTATGATCCATGGTTTCTGTTGCAATTCTCTTCTTTTCTCGAGAAGTCTTATTTCTATATTTTAACTATCCTATTGGTTTATTTTTTTTTCAATCTATAAAGTCACATTATTATCTCGAACAAAGACTGAGTCTGACTGGTCTGAGACAGAAAAGATACCTCAGGCAGTTCTAAGTGACGACAATCAAGACAAAAAAGTTACTTAAGCGATTAGAAACTTAAGTGCATTAGATGTGTTAATATCTGTGAATCTATTGAGTGATTTCGAAGCTTTATAGTTATGTAAACGATTGCACGACTATATTACCATTGACACCTCGTTTCTGATCGGATAAAACGGGTCTAAGTGTCATTCCATGCAGCTAGAATACGTTGTTATGCGCAGGACTCGCAATATATTTTCCATATTTATGGACGATAAATATTTGCTTATCGTAAATCGTACGACACCTCTCGCGGTATCTTCTTCGAATGTTTCAATTATTTATTTCAATACTATCAATTAAATTGCAGCTGGTATAACCGAACAGTTTCCAAAATCAACAAACGAGGCTGTCTCGGCTTCGCGAGATAGACGTTTTGAGTGAAACCGGAAACCCCGTGGCCTCGATGGAGATGGCGACAAACTAAGCAAGCGTCTTGTTTACCCAAGGGAGGGAAATGGATGACAAATATCATGAAAGTAGCAAGGACACTTCGAAGTTTGTCCTAAGATAGATAAATGGCCGAATCTTTGGGCTGGGTAAGTTTAATCACTTATCTTATGGGCAACAGAGTTATACATATTCAAGCGTAGTCGAAAGGTCGAAACTTTATTTGACTTTGGATTAAAGATGTCGAAATCTGTTTGGTCAACATTGACCAAAATCTCGCGAGAAGCTTAGAAAAGTTTCCCACATAAATCAGTAAGCACTGTAAACAAATAAATCTAATCTATCAGTAAATTTAATATATGAGTGAACCTGTGAGTGAACCCATTTGTCAGCTGGGATGGGCGGAGTGGGAACGCGCCGACCTTGGCCCGAGGAGCACCGACGACAATGGTCGCACGTCAATCATATTCTATTAGTTCAAAGCCACATCTATAAAGTTCATTACCTCAATAAAAAGGAATGATTTGACGCGCGTCGAAGCAAAGGCCTTTAATGCAGTAGATACTGAAATACAATTACGTAAAGTAACAATGAAACTACTTACGTCGAAAGATAATAAAATTGTATAACGCTGTGGGGTTGTTGTAGGTGTAGGGATGAAGGTGGGGTGTGCCTACTGCTGAAACTGTCTACTTAACGAAAATTTTAAGTCTTCAAAAATATTTTTTGCCTAATATCTATGTTAATCTTCGAGGGAGCTACGGAACCTCCACCACTTTAATAAACTTCATATTTTAAGTCAGTTTTACGGCTAAAGGTACTTTTTTCGATGATTAAATTAAAGCCGCGCAAAAAATGTTAAGGTTTATTTCGTTACCATCTATCACACTACCAAGTCTGCTTCGTATTGCATATTCAAATCTGAACTTGAAAATACTTTAATTCGACAAAAAATGAATTTGGAAAAATTCAAAGCGAATCCAGTCCAACTCTACACGACCGATAAAGTCGAAAGGGATCCTTGGAAGCTCATCGAACCGCCTTGACACACACTCGTATCAGTATCGACGGAAGCGCGAAAGCAATCGGCAAACCGCTGGCTCTCGACCAAAAAGCTATTAACGAACAACGTCAATGTAATCTATTACGGGTAAATGTGGAATTTTGGGTCGGAGAACAAAGAAATGTTTGTTGAGGCTTGAACGGTTTCTGATATTAATGACGATCTTAAGAAATACGGCACCGAGAAAATTTCTTACGGCAGAATTTGGTTTAGTGTGTCGCATATTGCTTTTGTCTGGCTAGAACCGTTTAGATTGTCTCTAACTAGATTAATTATCTAAAAAAAACTTCTAAAGTAGACCGTGATATTTGACAGTGTGTTATTGTGCAACAACTTACAATTGAAACGCCGATGCTCTTGAATCGGTTCACATTTAATCTTTTTTCACGCCGGCTTTCATAATAAAATGGTCCACATTTACGTATGAAGGTATATATCCGAGTTCACGATCACCTCGCTCTCGTCTAGGTTGATAGAAAAACTGGTCCAATCATGAACAAGGCTGGTAACAACCCTAGCGATGGAGTCATGCCATCGCCTATTATGCCTGACCTACATACACATTTCTATGCCAACCTGATTTATCACAAGCTGACTTCTACAAAAGGAATGTTTTACATATCCGATCATTTATTCGCGGCTATAAGAAAGAATAAACTTGGTAAGTGGGTCGATAGACGTTTTACAATTAGATACAGTGAAATCCTTGACAAATTGATAGACTGCACAATGAAAGGTGTCGAAAAGACAACGAACTCAGATTTTAATCGATCAGCCTTGAGATCGATAGCAGTACAATAGATGTAAAAGCCACGGTTATTGCAGTGCCATCGTTTAATGAATCTATTGTGGCGCTAATGATAGTCATAAAGCCACAATTAACAATATTAACATAAGCAGCTATTCAACCTTAAATGATAATGCAGAGGGTTATGAAACATGAATAATAATAAATTGAAATAACCACAGGCGAAGGTTACTCTAATTTGATGTGTGTTCTACAGAAGCCGATATTTGCATGAGGGTCATATCAATAAAACGATTATTTTTAAATTACTACGGCCAGGCATAATAACACTGGCCGGAATATTCGTTTGTAATAAAGCCTACGTCCGACTAAACAATTTCATTTATGTAAATAGATTTTATCATAAGAGAGAACTTTTTAAAAGGATCAAGATTCGGAAAATAGTAGTGAACGTAGAGCGCCAGAAAATCTTATAAATAAATATCGCAGTACTCAAAAGCGTATTTAATAACAAGATAGAGGAATCAAGTTCTAAGTCAATAAATAAATTATTTCATCACTTGAACAGGACAAACGAGCGTATAGCGTGACTTAGGCGACATTTGCATTTCACAGTGACTAATTACGTTGATCATCATTAGGACAGGAATAAGAAACAAACATGACTCGCACGAAATTGTACGTGGGCGCGGCTGCTAGGCTGTCTATCCAAATTATATCAAAAAATAACAAATACATAAGTAAAACAATGCACAAAATATAAAGAAAAACATACCTTTGAACTAAATTAAACAAGTTATAAAACTGAAAGCAAGCTCTAACGAGATTATAATTGAAACGAAGAACAAAAGGCTACATACTGTACAAACAAAATTAAAGCAGTAGCCGTTTATAAGACAATTCAGCTTCATAATGAAGCAGTTCGGGGTCTTGGTTAATTATATTTTCAATTTCACAACGCGCCTGTCACGCCCGAGGCCATACGTAAACCAGTCAATTTATAAGCATACCTATTCTCAGGCTACAATTACAACTCGAGAGCTTCTTGAAAAAGAAATTGACTCGGAAATAAAATAAACGAACCGCGTGATAAGTTTATTACGAGGTGCGAGACAGATTTTAAATTGAGCCGTTGTAGAGATGGATGTTGATTATATGATAATTAGGTGAGCTGTACGATTTAAATTGGAATAGAATAATAATGCTACTGAACGTAAGGTAATCAGTTTAACTTACCTACTGGACAGGCCTGTGAACGTGCGTTCAAACAGAGTGAGCAAATCATCAAATTAGTTACCCGCTACCTCTACCTGCTTATTACGCGCAACAATTTGGTGAATATTTGCAAAGCAGCAGAGGCGGTCTGAAATTAGAGGGTGTAGCTCTAGCCAGACGGGTCCTACGCCATTACCATTATGAATGCCGTCAACGGGTTTAGCAAAAAATAATAAATTAGACTCCACACGATCGAACACTGTGGACATGGTCATGAGTTCAGTAAGCATCGCGGTGTAGACGACTTAATTATGGCGATGTTCTAAAACGCTGTACAATTTATGTTGAATAATTTAGAACTGTAAGGAGGCGAAGGTAGATAACTTAGGGATTAGGTACATTATGCCATATAATCATAATTGGAGTCACCAGGTTACAAGATCGTAAGGTTTATAGTCCTGAATATTTATTATGATTTATCTTTATTCTACCTCGGTGGTATAGAGGCTCTTTATTGTTTATTACAATTTATGGCATAATTTTCTGAAACATATCAGGGCTGTTAACTTAAGTCTACGTAATCATAATTGTATAATAAATATTTTTAGAATAGCCTGTCTCGTAATATTCAATTTATATTAATATGTCGTTTGATATTATAATCGGTAACCCAGCGGAATATAAAGTATAACGTAATATTTATAAAAATAAAACAATCAAAATCTTTAGAAGCCCACTATACGCTCAACTATAATTTAAAATACAAAAAAAAATAGATTCGGTGATAAAATACGATTTTCAATGAATCAGGACCCAGTGTCTCACTCAAGACAAACTTCAAATGTCATCAGATAATAAACGATGTAGATTAGGGAAAGGTGAAGCTTGCGGAAAATTTGCATTGGTCTTTACCTACTAAGTTGGCAAAGGAACCCTAACAACTGCTGTGTGTTCTTACGTTAGTTAGGTTAGGATGAGCATACAATTATCGACGAGAAACCGGTGTTGCAACACGGTCCGTTCTTATTAAGCTTTCAGTCAAGATATTTCTTCAATAATAAAGATGTGTTATTAGTGCAAAATTAAGTATTATGATGGCACTGGTCAAAGATCTCGCATCTCTATTATGATAATTATTGACGTCATTCTGAAATTCATTTTATAATTTAAGAGTGCGGCTCTTGTCGATGAAGCTACTTCCACTTCTGGCGGTCCTCAGTGTTTTCACCTCCCTGTACGACATGACATCTACCTTCTCCTTGATTTAATTCACAAATGCCCTCCGTGGTCTTCCCCTTCCTCTCTTTCCTTCAACCTTTCCTTCTATTATGGTTTTCATAAGATAATTAATAAATAAAGATTGTCACGTCATACAAGGTGGCCAAACATACTCATAAATTCTTTAGTTACGACTGACGTGAAAGAATACGTGATGATCGGGCCTAGAAACGTCTCCAACGCCCGTAGCGTTCACGTTCCAGCAAACGATTTAAATGTACATGGATAAAATACAAGAGTACCTACATTTGAAGCAAACCGCATATCACGAGGCGTAGAGCGTGGCTGCTTTACCCCGATTCGACAAATCACGTTCGTATCCCAGCCGGCCGCGCCGCGTGATCCAATGACGCACTAGGAAACTGGATTAAGGCCATCAAATGTGTGCCGATTTTGAGCGAGAGTTCGTTAGACAAGAGACATGTATGCCACCAAAAACGATTAGTGATGTTACTTTCATTGCCGATTGTGCTGGATGAATAGGTTGAGGTTGACAGGAAAAATGAATTCACTTTTTCAAAGTACAGAAGAGCGAGAAAATAAGTGGCGCGAACGGTGTTCCGTTAACCGCCATCGCGATCATAAAGTTCTGAGAACGTATGTAATGTCAATTAGTACAAGTAAAGTACGATTTAAGAGTTGGAATGAAACATAAAAGGAAGCAAGTTTACGTGCAAGCCCTGAGCGTCGCTGGACACGACACGCTCACCCAGTGACATGCTTCGTATCTTCGTGTCGTGCAACGGTGACGATGTGGCTCGCTTGCATTCTCACTCCACAGACCATTTTGTTAGCGAAGCAAGACAGGATTATGCAAAGTCTCAGTTGTTAGCCAATAAAGAACTAGTAAAGTTGTACTGGAATAGATAAATTATCGAGTCGTGCTTAATTAAGTACGAGTGACTAGTTTTGTTCGATTAACATTGCACTACTACTTGTGTGATGGTATAAGGTTGCCTTTGAACATTATCATTGCTCTAGGATTTCGGATCTAACTTTATCAGCGGTCTTGGTGTTAAAGTAATGTTTTAGGGATCCGTACCTCAAAAGGAATAAACGGAACCCTTATAGGATCACTTTGTTGTCCGTCTCTGTGTATGTCAAGACTCTTTATCTCGGGAACGCGTAAAGATATCGATTTGAAATTTAAACTATATACGTATATATATGGTCTCTTGCAGTTGTGTAAAATAAAAACTTCTCCGTTATCGTATAAATAAGTTAGAGCCGTTTATGTCGTAAAAATCGCATATTTAGACACAAAAGTCAAAACCTACAGGGTACTTCCCGTTGACATAGAACTATGAAATTTGGCGAGAAGAATTGTCTCAGAGTACACATACGGAATAAATCTGAAAACTGTTCTTACAGTTTTATTTAAATCACAAAAAAGTAGGGCCTCAAAATTCACAAAATATGGGTTCAAAATTCAAAGTGAGTAAATCGTATCATGTAAGGTATCATATAAAAAAACTTCATGAGCACATGCAAAAACAGGTTTTTAATTATTTTAGCAACGTGTTATTTTTGATGTATGACGAGAAAAATGAAAAAAACAAAACTTTTTGATGATGGGTAAAGTATAGAGATTTTAACAACTTACTTTCCAATTTTGTGATTTTTCTGGATTTGTGCGAAACCCTCGATGTGCGAGCCTGACTCGCACTTGTCCAATTTTTTGACATTCGTATTCGCAATCGCAAATTTTATGCGAATGCTTGGCGAATATGAACTTCCAAAAAAATTTCAATAAAAATTATTACAAATCTTGCATCTAGCTTATCAGTATCGGAGAGCTTAAAATATATCCACATTTCACTAGATACTCATTTTAAAATATCGTTAAACATAATTTTACCTCAAATCTCTTATATTTCTGTTTCATTAAATAAACATACGCAGGGCACGGCAAATGTACTTACATTCTTTTTAATCGCTTATCCGATACTCATAAGCAAAATATTAATATGTCATCGAAAACACTTGTTTTTCAGTGGTAATTTTGACGCGATGAGAAAAAAGAATTCGCCGTGTCCTTTCTCTCTTTAAATTTTGAGATGGATGCCTCACAAACTGACCAATGAGCAAAAATACCATTTGGTAGATTGTCGCAGATTTTCAATTATACAACTTGATAAAAAGAAGAAAAAAAACAATTATCATAAAAATATTAACTAGTATTACTAGAGTTTTGAAATACAGTGGCGCTAGTAAAAAAAAAGTAAGATTCAATCTGACTCATTATCATCATCAATCAGTCTGAGTGTTATGTTATTATTTGAGCTCTCAGCTCTGGAAGTATTACAAACTAGCTAGCGACAAGTGACTGAAGTTACAAATCTGGTGAAGTTTTTGGCACTACTAAATTGTGACGTTGCGCACTACTACTAATAAACTAACCTTCGTTATGTTTTATTGGCAAAATGGCTCTATCCTGCCTCACCTACGAGATTCTTTTAACTTTAAAAAAAGAGAGATACCTTCTAATTAATTCAGACCCTTAGAAAAGTGTGAACATCCTCAGGGTGAACTTTTTAATAAGATAGACACAAAAAATATCAAAAAGATTTTCGAGTATCTATCTTTTTGGCATGCCCCATGTACAACATCAGTCGGGCTTTTTCGAATCGGCTCTATAATGCATGCGTGTGACTGGTGGACTGACTAAGCCGTCAAATAAAGCCAAATCAAAACTGCAATATTCGCATTCGCATTCGCGAATATCGACGGCAGATATTCGCATCCGCATTCGCATTCGCGAATGTCTAAAAATTGACATTCGTTACATCACTAATATGTATTATATTAGACTGCTACTTTAGAAGCTTAAAGGGTTCGCACTTAATCCTTTCTACTCGCAAAGCCACATTAATCGAATTAACCGGGCGACGCGTGAGAAACAAAGCATAAAGTTACAAGCTAGCCTCGGTACAGGATGCCCTGTGTTCGAACTGAAGCCCCGCACTTGTTCGCAGCCCGGTTAACGGTGCGAACCAACACGTGAACGAAACTCAATACATGCTACGTAGTTATGCAATCATGGCGAATGATTTATACGCCCGCTTGACCCAATAAAAATCGACGTAAATGCAGAAGGCGTTCCGAGAACTTTTGTTTGTCGATTATGTGGAAGGCCATGAAATTTCAACTATTGACACAAAAACAAAGCATCGAAACCGCTTTTGCTACACCGAAATCAAACATGAATCATTTCTGGCAGAAGGTCAATAATGTGCACTACTAAACTGTTCAGTTCAGACGTTTATGACTGCGCAGATTGCAGGATAAGATCAGAGGCCAAGCACTGACAAACGATCCTTTCGTATATCAATATTTATGCGGTGAAATAGTCGTTACAATGTAATAATGACAAGGGACACGGAACATTGAGCGCTCGTGAAGATGTGGAGATTTGTTGAAAGAAATTAGACACCAATGGACAGGAGAAATTTGGAAACATGTTTGAGAAAGCAAAGGCTTTGCCTTGAAAGCTTTTAGCCCGAGAAGACGTTGATTTATCGTCGCACGTTAGACGCGGTCTCATTTATCACTAACAGTTTTACCGGCGAAGGCTCACAAAGGGTAATGCATTGCCGATTCGTTTATCGACATGACAATGACGAATTCGATGAGAGATAATACATGGCAAAACGTTGTCAACAGAATTTTCGCTGGAATATTTGTTATAATATCATGTGCCTACCTATCTCCCCTCATTTACGACGTCGATACAGACTGACAGTAATTTCGGAGGGCATAACAATTTATTAGACCGTACCCCAAGTTAAAACTTTTTATTACTACGCTTCCATTCCGATAGTAACAACGATCCCCCGAGCGGGGGGAAGCTTTGTAAGAATGTAGAGTAAGAGAAGTAAACATTAAAGATGTTTTTGTGTGTCGAAACTTGACTTGATAATTTGTTGCCGCTATAAATTCAATGGAGGCTCTAATGACCGTCGATATTTAGTCGGCATCGTCCTAAGAGCTTTTTTACATAGAAACCATTTATAAAGCACTGTGGTAATCAGAGCTGTATACGAGCTGAGTTTAATTAATCGGTTGGAGAAGTTTCATAGAACTGTGACGCAATAAAATAACAGTTGCTTGGGAACTTGGTATTATTTCTGTTGATCGTATTGGTTTATCTCAGGCTTTGGGTTCTAGAAATAGTTATGTAAATGAGCATGTCGGCGAAGTTAGCAGCCAAAACAAGCCAACTTATAAGGGATTTGTAACAATCCATTAGCGGAGGAGGTATCTTATATGGATTCACACGTGACGTTTCATGTTTTGAACCTTCAAAGTTTAAATAAGGCATTTGTAAGCAATTTAATAAGGTTTGTTGTTCAAGTTCACATGGATAAAAACAAATGTATACAATACGATTGTATAAGTTAGCAAACCGTAATTTATTCGAATGCAAACTAACTGTACGGCGGAGATTTCCTTCGGGAAGATATAAAAAAGCAACAAATAGATACGGGCGGAGACGAACCGACTGTGTTGTAATAAATCCTGGAAGCAGAGGCGAGTCAACCCCGAGGCAGCTCTAGTAAGTGTATCCAATTACCTGATAGTCCTGATGCCTCGGCCCAGCCCTAAACACTTTGATGTATCATAATTCTAGCCATATACTCGGTCGATAAAAATCTATGGCGCATAAATTAGGACAAAATCCAATAAAGACGTTCCAGGACACTCGATATATTTTTACTAGCGTAAGAAAGGATCAAATTCAATTGTAAAACCTTAGTCGTCCCATAAAATATTATCATATTGCTGTACAAGCATAATCTACTGTCAATGAATACTGCTGCGATAAAAGTGTATCGTAATCTTGTATTTTTTTTTTGTATGGCGATGGACAAGTTTTTATCGTCATGTTCAATTGCTTCATTTTAGATTACTTTATGATCCAAGAAAACTTTGCACGGAAACAAGTGTCATAGAACTTGATTATTTATGTTAATACGGACAAGATTCGATTAGATTCCTCTTACGTGCCTTTCATAAAAACTGGCACATAGAGTCGAGACTTGGCATATTACTAGTCAATATTTTATGCGAAGGGTATTTGCTGCTTCGTATCACGCGATGTCACGATTAAGGATTTGCATTCTCGCGCTGACCGACTATCACCAAGGCAATGCTGCAGACGGGATGGCTACAGTTTATCTTGCCAGGTTAGTGATTTAAGGGTAACGTTCATATAATTTATTAAGATTCTGTACCTAAAAAGTAGGCGTTTTTGGGTGGATCTCAAGATTTTTGTAGAGCTAATAGCTTATATTCGTCGCACAATCACCGAGCGTGCGTAGATATTATATACGCACTGTTAACCTTTTTCCCATTGCGGTGCGCGTCTCGTTTTACACGAGAAACCGTTGGGTGAGTTAATAATTAATTCTGTCCTGGGCTACTTATGTTGCCGGCCCAGTAGAAACCGCAGCAACCGCCCTGTATTGGTCAAAGAACATGTTCGAACGGACTCAGTCAGACGGTATCAGTCATTTAACTTTGCCCCAATTTCCTCATAGCGTTTTCCGACGGTGTTGTGGAGTGCGGCCGTTTCGCAAACATTAAAATTAATGTCGTAATTGCGATGAGCTCCGGATTTTCCAGTTGGGTGAGCCGTAGAGTGGGCTTAGATCGATATTCTTTAGCGGCCTAGTCTAATTTAATCGCCTAATCAGTGAGCTCTTTAAAGTGAAAGTCTTTTTACGGTCTTTTTTATCGTCTCCTCGGAATCATCCCGAGTCTGTGTAAAGCCTTCCAGACTACGTCAAATACAGGCGCTCCTTTGTTAGGATTGTTAGGACAAAATTTAGGTACCGGAAATAATATTTCGAATAAATTTTCAACGCCATTCAAACAATAACCTTATTTAAAGGCTGACATTTAACCGGATCTCGAGTAAATTTGACCGGTAACATTGAAACAATACAACTCTCAGACTACAATCAAAGAACTTAACTACATGCGTAGCTTCACAGGTAAGCGCATTAACTCTACCCTAGCAGTAAGCAGGTAGGTTTACAACGCAAGGGGTATTTATCCGCGGTTTAAAAGGGTTTCTCCAATATCCGTGCGGTCACCGTCAGCAGACTTTGCGGAAGAGCTCCGGTATCCAGCGAACATAAATCAAGCTAGCACATCGCCCCCGGCTCGCCCTGACCCTGCCTATGCCGCCTTTGTTTACTCGCCTGACTGTTTCAAGTAATCACCTTGAGATAATCATGTATCAAGTATACAGAATTTAAATGATATCCTATTGAATATTTATAGGAACCATATCGGATTTTACGATCTTCGGACAGCGATAAACCCTTTTAACATGAGAATGGATTCAAGGCATTCAAAGGTTTTTTGTGGGAACTGAACTGACCTCGACAAGTTTTCGATAATCACGTCACAGAGGATACAATCGCCACGTAAAAGGCTATAATGGGAGCTTTACATCGGTGCGATCGCAATCACGAGCCGGCTGCGCGGGCACACCGCTCGGTGCTCGTGTTCTTCGCACCGCTGTTGTACGTTTCAACTTGGTCAGATTGTAATGTTCGCTGAATCGGCTGCGTGCTGATTCAGATCGAGGCGTATCGGTCGCCTAGAACAGGTTGACTGCATTGATTAAAACACAATCCAAACATTCTATTGAAAACACTTACTGCGATAGAACCGTGTTCTTATAAATCATCCATGATCTATATTTCGCGCAATGGTAGGAAACACTCGGATAATTCAATATTGATGCTAGAGGCGTTCCGAGAACAATAAACGTTTAGACTTTTCATTAGCAGTAACTTAACTCAGGTAGGTTAAGATACATAATTGCGAGTGAGCTCGTGATGTTTTCTTCGAGCGGGCGCTGCAATATCGCGAACTACATAGTTATAAGTGAACGCGCCGGAGTCAATCAAAACAGTAGAGCGAGCTCATCGAGATATTATCTCTCTCGTAAGAAGGATCACGTAGCAATAACCATTAACAATCAATCAGGCGGATAGGATGGCAATCAATGCCCCAAAGCATCTTTTACATTGTAATGGTACCTTATCCCACACTGGATTATACGAGGAGCCCAGGAAAATATATACCGCCTAGCGCCTGTGGACAGGCCGATGTCATTTCGAATCGCCGGGCCAGGCCTCGGGACGGTATCAATGAATATTACAGTCCGCATCGGAGTGCCGTGTGTGTCCGGTATCATTCGTAAATGGCGTCCCTGGAGCTATCCACATCCGTTTATTGTTGTTTGCAAATAAACGGTTTAGTGCGGAATATGTAACTAATGTTAGCCGTCATGTTCGGCGTCAGTTCGGACAGCAGCCCGGGGCTTGCGTAACAGCGTAACAATAGTCATTAGCAATCAATCAGACTGCGGTGGGTTGACGGAGGGCAAATATTTCGAAATTGCCCTCGGCGATTGCTTTGGAAAACAGCCTTTTAGTATTGGTACCGAATCCTAATATGGCGCATGGCGGAAATTGTGAACTGTTCAGGCATTCAATTTCGGTAAGCGCTAAACTATTCATCGCCGACCGCAGAGTTCAAAAGACTTAAAGTTGAAGAGGGGGTTTTATCGAAATTGTGGGCAGCGCAGCGCTGTGGTTGGCGGCACGCGTGGCGAACACGTACGGGCAATTGAAAATAGCGCGAGTTATTGCGGGAAATCGAGCCGCAATTGCAGCTGCCGGGCAAGCCACACAATGTGCCGGCGAGATAACGACGCCGCTGTCTCGGTGTCGCTTTACCGACTTCTCAGGTCACGCCTTGTATTTAGCCCTGAGCGACTGCATCTCAGGGAACACTCGCTAAATAATGTTGTTCAATTTCGGAAAACACTTCGTATTGCGTGACGGGTTAGGTCACGGTTGAGCTAAACGCATGTGACGAATTAAAAGAAGGCTCGCTTCCATAATAATGATTTTATTGTGTTAGGAATATCCCGGAGGCTGAGCTCTCCGTCGGTTATTAACCCACAACGTTTCATTACGAACGTCCGGCGGTCACGCAGTGCGTATCGAGGTATATGGGATATTGCGACACCAACTGTTAATGTCCATGAAAATACATTTACGGTAAAAAATGTCCAGAATAAGAAATAATGCCAGCTTCCCAAAAATGGAGGATCGCGTCGTGGAATTTTAATCGTCGTCATGGCTCGAATGTAGGGACTGATGAGTTTTTCTGTTCGGCTCTCTCGAGACTTGACGGCCTCCCGCCATCGTGGAGCATCGATTCAAAGGATTACCTGTCGAATTTTGATGTTAGTATTACGAAACTGATTTATGAAATGAGGCAAGGCAGGTAGGTATCGTACAATTCTTTATTTGGTGCGAGGACGGTGACGGCACCGATGCAATGGTTGCCTCAATCAGTTTTTGTGATAGATTGTGAATAAGATTACACCGATATTGATTCAACTCAATTGTAAGTAAATGGACGATTTAAAGGCCAGATTTATATGAGTTCATAACGCATGCTTAAAAAAGTTACAAGGAGTATCTGGGAGCGTCTGATTGAAAATGATTATAACCAAGACCAACATTATCACTTACAAATCACTAAAACATAAGATCGATTATATTATCCTAAATAACTGCACCATTGAAGTAGTTCATAATCTTAATTAACTTCAACTTGACCTTCTTGGTTTATTTGACGACCGAGGATCTCTGAAACAGATCGCATGACGAAAACCGAAATGTTTTCGAATAGTTTCCTTCGCTGCACAGGATTAAGACCGCATTAATGCACTAAGGAGATGCAAACAGCTCACAAACGGCCTAGAGCACGTCATAATACTGAGGTTACGAAGGTCAAAATAATCCAATACTAAATAAAATGGTATTTGAGACCTTTCATCAACCCATTTTAGTACGCGTCTATTAAAACATTTTTCCACGTGCACCACTATTTATGGCCGTCATGAGATATGGCTTTATTCATAGTCATGAATGATTCATGAGTGACACATTTATTGTCGTAATAGATCCGTTGTGTTATTGTTTTTGTTGTAGATTTCTTGATATGATGCTTTATGGCAGCATTTCTCAAACTATGCTATACACCTTCTTGTGGGCGCGGAGGGCTTTAGAAGCTTTAAATTATACATGTACTAGAAATTAAGTGGGTTTTATTGTCACATATTAGGGATAAGGGAAACCAAATTTAACTTATAATAAGATATAATTAACTATCTAACTAATTCACTCTGCCGTGAAATCGGTCACTCTCCTCGGTATTTCAAACAATAGCTCTAATGATTTGTTTGACGTAAAATACTGATAGCTACTTATCTAGATAAAATTAAATTAGCAAGGTAGAAAATTAGCTTAAAATTGAAAAACAACCTATTACGGACACACAAATACTGAAGTTCTTATTTTTTAGGTCGCCCGGTCGCGGAACTCAACGTTAGGGGAAGGGGCACTATATTTTGTCATCCTGAGTGTGTGCTCCTTTTCCTGAGTGAGGCCGAAAAAGTTTGAGAATCTGTGGTTTACGGAATAGACAATAGGAGCGGCGTGGTCGCCGTGGGAAGATGTACGATAGCACCACAATCGTACTTTCATCCGATCACGCATGATTTAAGTGTGAACACACACAACACAACAATACGAAGAAACTGACAAACAAAAAGTATGTGTGTCACGGACTGACACAAACATACTAGGCAGTATTCCTGCTACATTGTACTATGCCTGAGAGTATACACATGGAGGTGGACTCTATTAGAATGTACATATTTTGATTAGAACAGCACACGGGGTACCATATGATGATGATGATGACCATATTTATCAAAATACATCACAGTACCTAGCGTCTACTTCCGAATTCAAATTGTGATTTTACAACTACGAGTACTTAAATATATTTAAGCATTTTGTATAGGCGCATTATTTTATCACACCGTGTAAACGATAAGTTCATATTATTATTATTGTATCAAAACTAAAAAGAAACAAAAGCGAAGTAGTATGTACACGATCGCATAAATAACGCGTAAGAAAAAATATGCAAAGAATATACCCACTAAGACCAAAACGTAAAGTCAAATTGTAGATCTTGCTTTTTAAAGTCGATTTTATTTAGCAGCTTTATTCATTCATGCCACGAAGAATTTCAAAGGCTTATTCTATAAAAGAAGTCAAACAGTTTTGACAATAGCGTAGTCGTCACTTTCAGAAAACCAATTTCATTTAATGCGACTACATTTAAGTTTAAACATTTCCAATGACTCACTTTTAAATCAGAAAGGAGCCGAATAAGTATGGCACAGTTAGCGTCTCTGAAATATCGGCGAATAGAAGGTGAAGAGAGACAATAGATTTTTATCGATATTTCTGCTCTACAGATACGAGGTTCCGTGCCCTTAATAAATTTAAGGTTTTACAATTAATAAAATATCTACGACTATGGAGAAATTATATTAGGCCCAATCCATGCATCTGTATTTAAAGATATATAATGCAGGTTTTGTTGTTTATATAGTAAGATCGGTAATTAATGTTACTTAGTGTAGGTTAAATTTGCATACTTGCTTATACATAATAGTTTTATTAATGATACAAAACTCTATATTTATTTATATTTGAATTATTTATAAAAGCCCGATCTATATTTTATTTGTAATCTAAATTCAAAATATTTTTTATGCTAGAAGTGAATGCAATAAGGGCTGTAAGCCGAAACACAGGCCACTGGCCTAGTTCGGCAACTGACATAAATTAATTTTATCTTATTCTAGCTAATTACGTAATAGAAGTGTTCTTTATTACTGAAATGTTTTAGAAATTTGAAATAAAGAATTTATGTATTTAATAATTCCGGTACAGTACGAAAGGCCACGACAATAGAAATTTAAAATACCAATGAAGTAAAACTATCAGTCAGTTTTTTGAAATCGATAATTCATCGAAGGATTTCATCAATTGAATGTGAATTGAGTATTGACACAAAGTATACTTACAAACTATTCGATACTCATGCTACGTCCTCAATAAAATATTGTCATTTTGAATACAATGGCCATTATGATCAATCAATCTTGACAAAGTAAATATGACAAATTAGTATAACTTGTAGCAGTAGTGCACGAAATCAGAGATTAAAATGTATCAAGCTTGCTTTCTTGGTAACAGACAAGAGATACCTAGTAAAGGCCAAGTCAAACTTCTTGGTGACAAGCTGCGCGAAACCCCATCCTCGCGCATCAGCTATCCTACTAATATTATAAACGTGAAAGTTTGTGAGGATGGATGGATGGATGGATGGATGGATGGATGTTTGTTACTCTTTCACGCAAAAACTACTGAACTGATTGAGATGAAACTTTGCAATAATATAGCTTATATATCAGAATAACACATAGGCCATAAATTATAATGATATGTTGCGTATGCGGGCGAAGCCGCGGGTAAAAACTAGTACTCTATAAAATTTAACTTGATCTCTGCGACAGCTGTCAGAAAAATCACGCCTATGAAGTCCTGAATTTCTTAATAGTACAGACATTACCTGTCAATGTCATACTTTAAGGGCATGCCGATTAGTGATGGGCGACGAATGATCGTGACCACAGAGTTTTAGATAGAGTTTTAATTAAAATATCGATAGTTTATACTGACGATATTTTAAATAAAACTTAATTTATCATTAATTTTATTGTCATAACATTTTTTACATGTGTAATTAAATTAAACCCAATTATATGTTACATTAGCATCGACAATAGTGAAAAACGTCGATAAATACTATCGTTACATTATTATGAGTATTTAATTAATATCATAACATTATTTACATGTGTACATACTTGATCTTAAGTAATAGTAAGTAAATAAAATCCAATTTCTCACCTTCAACTACTCATTCGATTTCATTACAACATTGTTTGAAAATCGATTATTTCCACCACTATCTCAACTCTAAATATGTCAATATGTAACTGTCGCAGAGATCAAGTTAAATTTTATAGAGTATAAGTGAGCTTCAGAATCTCACTCCTGAGATTGGGTTATACGCAGCTTGTAGCTAACATCACAGCTACCAAGATGTTTAATTCGGCCTATAGTAAAAGAAACCTATCTATAGAAAGCTACATAATTTATGTACTAACTACATAATATGTAGCTTCACTATCACTACATAGTATAAAACAAAGTCGCTTACCGCTGTCTGTCCCAATGTACTGTACTGTACTGTGTCAGCCTTTTAATAGTCCACTGCAGGATGTAGGCCTACCCACGAAGGGTGATTGGGCCATATCCACCACGCTGGCCCAGTGCGGGTTGGTGGATTCGCATACGCCATCGAATTTCTTCTACGGAATTATGCAGGTTGCCTCATGATGTTTTCCTTCACCGAAAAGCCAGTGGTGTGAAATTCCGTACATAACTTCCAAAGAACTCATTGGTACGGGACCGGGATTTGAACCCACGACCTCACGATTGCAAGGCGGGTGTCACTACCTCTATGCCACCATGTTTTTTTGTCCCAATGTATGCTTATATTTTTAAAACTACCTAACCGATTTTGATGCGTTTTTTTTAATATATAAAGTGATTAAAGAGGTAGGTTTATAGTTATGTATAATACACCTGTGCGAAGCCGGGGCGGGTCGCTAGTTCTAATACATATATAGCGAGTTATAACTCGCTACCCGCCGCCAGTCGCACCACTCGCTTCCCGAGCGGAGATATCCCCGAGCTCGTCACCCCTCGTGCGGTGATATTGTGTCAAATCACGCGACTCGGGAAGGAAAACACCGCAGGCTCGAGCCATATGCAGATGATGGATTTCTTCGACTTGATTTTGTTTTCATGATTCACAGTCACAGCTATAGTTGCCTCTATGAATAGAGTTTTAGGCTCAAAGTAGTAACTTTGAAACAATGTTTTATGCTCGCATGTTCGATACCAAAACGAAATATGTATGTTTATTGTACAGTAGAACCTCGTTAAGTCGAACCTCGATAAGTCAAAAACCTCCAAATCTCGAAAAAATGTTTTGTTCCCTTCCCTTAAAACACCAAAACCTCCATTACTTGAAATCTTGACCCTCTGTTAATCGAAATAATCACCGAGTCCCTCCAAGCCATTTTGGTACATATTTTCACTCTATAACTCGAAAAATTAAATTTGACCTCTGTATCTCGAACATAGGACCGTTTTATTTTACAACCTTTACAACTTGATCATTTGGAATTTATTATCTCTATTGTTCGAACAAAAATAAGTTACCGACTTTAAGAACTTGCCGACAATGTGAGTACACTATTGTTTCTTAGAAAACATTTTAGGAGTATACAATAATAAATGTATGACTCATGGAAACACGTGTTTGCTTGTTTTGTGTCAGGTGTTCAATTTTGATTCCCTTTGAAATTTAGCTAAGCCAGTCATTTGTTTTCGACTTAAATACCGTCAGAAGTAGTTTGGTTCTACTGCAATACACATCAATTAGTACAACAGTTAACATGAGTGCTGTGAAACGTAAACTAAAAACTTTGAGTCTTGCTGAAAAATTAGAAGTGCTCGAAGCTGTGAAGAGCTGTCAAAAAAAAAAGATGTTGCTGAACAATTTGGCCTGCCAATGCTATAGATAGAGAACAACCAAATTATCTAAAGCAAAAAAAAATACTGACTTTTATTAATGTTATATTTGTTATTTTAAAATGATTTGAAATAATGTTGATTTATAATATGTAAATAAAAATATGTTTGTCACCTCTGCAAGTTGAATTTTTATTTATTTTACCTCTCTAACTCAAAATTTATAAGAATAAACCTCAAACTCTTTATGTCGAATCAAAATCCGCCTAAGTCGAAATCCTCCATAAGTTGAAAACTCTATAACTCGATTTTTTTGGCGTCTCTCTTGATGTTTGACTTATAGAGGTTCTACTGTATTTGGATTCGATAGATTCGACAGAACATTCGATCGATTTTCCTATAAATTAAAGTTCGTTTCTGTAAAGTGTAAGGAAAGGTGTAAAGTAGAAAGTAAGTAGTATATACATACTCGTAATGTTGGATGACTTTGACGATGAGAGCAACCCGTAAATCGCAGAAAAAAATAGCTTGTTGCATTTGCATACATTTTTTGCAGGTCTTCGAACATTTTGTATGGAACAGCTTTTTGCGATTTTTCTAGATTGACCCCCAATGTTGTTCATATCATATAATATCATAACATTTATAACATTATCGACATCATGACAATCAGCCATATGACGTCCTCTGCTGGACATAGGCCTCTCCTATGGATCTCCAATAAAACTGGTTGGAAGCGGCTTGCATCCAGTGAGATCCTGCGGTATTGATGACATTATCTGTCCACCTCGTAGGTGGAGGTCCAACGCTGCGCTTGTCGGTACGTGACAATACTATTTATTTGTCTGTATTTTTATATATTTCGTTTGTCTGTCTAGCGATCATAAACCATTGTATCAATTTGAATCTACTCACTGACTGAATGAAGCACCGTAAGTATCAAGATTTACTCTTAATCGAAGCCTTGAAATAGCTCTAGAAATAATAATAACCTTTAATAACAAATCATTAATAGTAACTATAATTCTACTGGTAAGTAGTTAGTGTTAACGAGTTTCAAATTGATTATTTGACATGAGTAGCGAATACAACGCAATTAATTCAAACTATAAGTCATAATAGGATGTTATCAGAAGCTATAATAAATATTAATGGCTTTGAAATAATATATGCTTTATTGGTAGGCAATTAGGCACTCGATACTGCTCAGAGATAATTTATTGACGTTTTCCTACACATTCCTTTGGTCAGAAGTGGAACGAGTGTCAAGACAAAATAATTACACAATTTTTAAAGAACACAATTATAAGTCTTCACAAAACATAATTATTATGGTTTAAGATAAGATATATTTTACGTTAGAACTCTATTGAGACAGACGGAAGTTACAATTAATTGGTAACGGTACAGACTGAACATTTCAACATTTCGTACGAACTGAACATTTCACAATCTGATAAAAGTGCCGGTAATTAAGATCGCGCTTACGATTCAAAACTATAACTCTTTACACAAGATCATCTACTTTAAGCTGGTATATAAGAAACTAGAGGAATCGTAAACGGGAAGATATAATACGCTATACGCGAGAAACTACAACTTTTACCGCAACTTACAGCAACTTCCGCGCTCCAACTAACTTCGCCATTAAACATTGTATGTCGCGAAAGTTCTTCGGATTTGCGCTTGATCGGTGAATTTTTCACGTAAGCCGCGGAGGACGTGATAAGGCAAAGACTCTACCAAACTGGAGCGGGGCGGATATGTGTGGAGCTGAGGGTTCGTACAGTAACGTAAATTGAAACTATAATTATTGTTTCCTTATGGCTCTATACATTTGTGTAAATCGCCTCTGGCGGAAACGAGGAAGAACGAACCAAAATGTATGGAGCCACACGCGAACGCGAAAGTTTAAGTGAACTACGCAAAATCTGGACTAGGTAAGTAAATTCGTATAGGCCGGATGGCTAGGCCTGGTGTCAGAGTTTACCTGGACTAAGGGCTCTGGACACAGCGTTGTACTCCGTAAGCGCAGAAATGCCACATTTACTCATCTCACGATAATATGCAACAGACTTGTAGCAAAAAAATCATACACCGTAAAATGCACATATACGAAACGTACATTTCAAAATTCAGTGTTGTGTGAGCGCATATGAATAGGTGACTTGTTGTGCTGTAACCCAAGTTTAAAGTGGAAGCAACACATTGACATGACTTGTCAAAAAATGTCAAAAGGGATATACGCACTGAAACAACTTAAAGCAATTACTACACGAGATAACTTAAAACAAATATACTATGCGTATATTCACTCCATTCTGTCGTATGGCATAATTTTATGGGGTAATTCAACTGATTACGAGAGGGTATTAAAGATGCAAATGCGTGCAATAAGAGTACTAATTGGTGGAAAATTTAGAGAGACGAAACATGCAGAGGACATTTTAAAGAGTTAGGGATACTAACTTACTTCAGTGTCGGTATATATTTTAGAGGTCCTTAAATATATTAAAAAACATATTCACGAATGCAAAATAAAGACAGTTAATAGCAAGCGGACTGTAAGGAATACCTAATAGATTACTACTTGACATAACTCTTCCTCGACTGAAGATGGCCGAAAAATTACCTATGACAATGGGTCAATTGTTATTTAATAAACTTCCAGAACATATAAAGACAATTACAAATGATAATCGATTTTTCAACGCCGTCAGGGTACTTCTGTTAGACAGGACTATTTACACAATTAAAGAGTATTTTGACAGTGACTACAGTAAATTAAAATTGACTACATAATAAATATAATAAGTAAACTGTGATTAAGTAAATGTTAAGTAGGTTAATTTTAATAGATATAGTTAATGAATTTAATAAAAATAATTAAATTACATTAAAAATATATATATGCCCCTTTACAGCTAAAATGTTATAACAATTTGAATGATTTCTGTTTTTAATTTTTTTTATTATGTATTTTGATAATGTAATCGATTTATTGTTAAATTTATTGTTTTTATTTTATGATTTATTGTATCATATATGACGAGATATTGTCTGATGCTCAACACTGACTATTAATTTAAGAAGTGGTTGTAACTCGACATATTAATAAATGATTTGATTTGATTTGTATGAATGAAATGATTGTATAATTATCGGGTTTACACACGTAGTGCTAATTGTTTAATTAGGTCCCCGCTATCGAGACTAGATGATAGAGATCTGTGGAAGTTATGCAGTGAATTCACGATCTACAAAGCTCTCCCTGTCTCCGGCATCGCTCCGCCATGGTGGCGTCTTGGCCTAAGAGATGATATTTTGTGCATCGAAGTAATAAATCGCGGCCGAGCAAGCAAGGGTGGCCGTTATTTGTGAGCACTTTGTTGCTCGTAGGTTATTGTGGTAACGAGCGATAAATCAACGCGGGGATCATCGGCTATCGCTACCGGCTTGTGATTACAACGTCAGCTCGGGAAACCTTTCGGATATCAAGACCTTCTAGTATGGGAGGTATTCAGTACTAAGATAGAAAAGCTCTGCTACAAAGTAAAATAAGGCATTTTAAGGTTTACTTTAGATAAAAATTGCGCAGATTTTAAAGGTCAGCCAAATCCCTTTCAATATAGGTATAATCAAAGACGGGGATACTGATGAAACTTTTATAAAATTACAAAGTAGTTGTTGCTCTAGAATGCCGTTATTCTTTTTATTTTATATGTTATATTACGTAACATTAGATATCAGTGACATTTAAAGATATACACATTCATGAGTTCCAGAAACGAATGCAGCCGAAATAACACAAATGGAATCTATACGAGGTATTTGATGGTCTAGGCCAGGGTTTCTCAAAGTTATCGCTCCAGCGTGCCTCTGTTCAATTTCCTCCCACAAAGATGGGTAGGCTTGTCAGTCAGTGTCAGTGTCAGACTTTGGACGGTTTGGATTTTAATTTTCAGTTTTGACACTGAGGATTATATCGATTTCTGTGATTTGGATTCTATAATGATAAGGTATACTGCCCTCTGTCTTGTTTGCGTCGCACACACTTGCCAGCCATCCACACATGGTTACGTAAGTCTTTTCGCGAACCTCTTACTGTCCACTAAGGAAGCTCTAGGGCTCTAGTACCCATTTTGAGAAACGCTAGTATACGCGGAAGATTGATCGATCACGTATCATTAGTTCTATTGTCCTCATTCCATTCTATTGTTTTATTTTTTACCGCGAATCTGGGACATTGTTTCTCATAGCAAATAATAATTATGTTTGACATCATCTTACATCTTAAATCTTTCTAAGTGATATTGTTTCTCGTAGCAAATAACAATTATGTTTGACATCATCTTAACTCTTAAATCTTTCTATATAGAGATATTGTTTGTCGTAGCAAATTATATATATATAACATTCATATTCATTTTATTCGTAAAGAAATAAATAAATAAATGATTTATTAACACCAATTACAAATCACTATTAAATATAACTTATGTTGGAAGTTCCTAAATACTAGTCGTAATTATACAAAATCCAGAATCAAACATAGATTACAAACAATCTATCAATCAATCAATCTAAATATTAAATGGTTATAGTACCTATAGAGATTTTAACAACTTCCCAATTTTGTAAAATTTTCTGGATTCGTCGAACTGAACTTCGCTGGACTCACACTTGTCCGGTTTTTTTTATTATCATACTGACCACCGAAATGTATTTTTCCTCTTCAATTCTTGATGAAAATACTTGCGACACTCGCTATCACTTTCACCGAAACTAGATAAGCTTCATCAAAGTCGGATTAAGGAGACAAAAATAAACCGTCTATTCTACAAGTGAAATCTAAATACGCCCACACGCCAAATTTCAAGTAGGCACGCATATTCAAACACAACATTCTTTATCTAGAAGGAAAAATATCAGTAATGGGTACACCCATATGCGGCAATAGTGCTAATCCGGCCTATGTAAAAGATACGAACGTGTACACACAGCGATAATGCTTACATGCGAGCTTTCATTACGTGTATCCGATATACGGTGAAATCAGTAATCTAACATGTTCAACGCAATGTATGTTCAAGTGCAATAACTATAGAGTTTGTTTTCGCGACTTGCAACTGTAGGCATTGAACTGTTACATAACACATTCGATATCAAGTTACGGGGTAAACGATACGACCTTACGCACGCTTCTCTGGGCTTTCGCAGCGACTGTTTAGCGTGTTTATAACAGGACTTCACTTCAGCTGTGATTTGTGCTAATAGGTTCACTAGGAACACTAATGACATTCTATATAACACAAGTCCTAGACTCTATAACTAGTAGTACTCCGAATAGTAGACCTCTCATCTGATTAACTAATATACATAAGCCTACATTTCGACTCGCTCTTCACCGACTTGGTTCATGCTCGTAAATATTGTCAAGATTTAGATACCAAACGATCTTGCCAAATATTATCGTAATCGGTTGATAAATAGCGTTGCAGCAAATTTCCCTTTATTAAATCCCTCAAATATCAACCAAAACTCGCCGACTTCAAAAAAATCATTAATATATAGAACCTGTGTACCAAGTATCGCCGAGATTCTTTGAAAAATGTGACATGGAGAGAATCAACATCAGATTTCGTCTGTCCGAAAGCAAAATAGTCGAGTTAAAACGGAGACCTCTCTCATTTTGTTCTCACGTTGCCACCTTTAATGCAACTCTATTATGAATTCACGATGACAGACTTCCTATGATATCTGTCAATTTGACTTTAACTATGACCTGAAAAAATTCATATTTTCGTTTGACAGCTGTCACTTTGACACCTGTCATGCAACTCTAGCATGACATGTCCTATTTTGTTTCTTTTTGTTGTTTTAGTTTTACGATAGTAATACAGGTAATTTATTTTTACTGTTCTAACAACTTTCAACTGCAGTAGTAACAACGGTAATTCATTTACCGTCCTTACTACTGGTGTAAGATTGGTAGCAACACTGGGAATAAATCAATAAATCGATTCGGGATAGCTTCTTTGCTTCTTTCATCTGATTCAAATTATTAAAAAGTTCGAATACAATTAATTCCCAGCTCCTATTGAATTCCAACATAAAGAGCTAAACGCCATCTAAAGTGTGTATTGGTTTAAGAGCCCGATCCATTACTAGGCGTCAGTAATAATCTTTCTAGGTCGAGCATGCAAGGCCCAAGGCAATTCAATTAAAAGCACCTCATTCGCACCTGTCATAAATAGAAAGTCGTCCACATAAATTGTAATGAAGTAATTTAACAACACATTAAGTTTAGACTCGACTACTGTGTTACTTGAAGTGCAAACTTGTGAATTATTATAAAGTTTAAATAAGAATGTTGTTTTTAAACTTTCGCGATTTGAACACATTATTATTATATACTACGGGACTAATGGTGCACTAAAATTACGAGGGAAATATTTTTTTTACTATTATTTAAATAAGATTTTTACCTACTCAAATTATAATTTTGTTTTTTATTTTGTTAGAGTTGGGTGAAAAATTGCACAAAACCTGGACATTACTAAAGTCTTTATTGTTTGTACACAGACTGTTTTTTTTAACTATGGACAAAATCTCTTCCTTTTCGAGGTATACACAATATTTATAAAGTTAAAATTAATTTTACTCAGCTCGTATTAATTTTATCAGTTACGTTGATATGTCTTAGTTTATTATAATGTCTAAGTAAATTACAAATGAAATAGAGTTAGATGTTCAACAAGTAACTGCTACGAGGAGGTGCTAGACCATCGGAGTGTTTTATTTGGCAAATCTTAAAAAAGAATCACGTGTGCGCCTTCATTGGTCCCCCACGCGGGGCTAGTGTTGCGTACAATATCAGTACTCAAACTTTACATTATCTTTTTTTTTTATTTCGAATAGGTTCGCGTTTGACTACACACTGCCTGATGTTAAGCAGATGTGCGGTCTAGGATGTAACACGCTACCTATCCGAATCGTTTTGAAAACCGTTTGAAGAGCTAATAAAGGCAGTGGATGTTATTGAGATTAGGATATGACGACATTTGCGATACACTGAATATCAGAAAATGCTGATGACTAAAAATGCATCGACTTGTCATTTTTAGGGTTCCGTACCTCAAACGGAAAAAACGGAACCCTTATAGTATCACTTTGTTGTCCGTCTGTATGTATATCAAGACTCTTTATCTCGGAAACGCGTAAAGATATCGAGTTGAAATTTAAACTGTATAAGTACGTATATCTATGATCTCTTGCAGTTGTATAAAAGAAAAACTTCTAATTAAGGTAGGTAAAACTTTTAAAAACTTCTAGGTAATTATTTTAACAATGTGTAATTTTCGATGTATGATGAAAAAGCAAAAAAAAACTATTATGTCGATGGTTATAGTCCATAACCAGATTTTAACAACTTACTTCCCAATTTTGTGAAATTTTCTGGATTTGTACGGAACCCTCGATGTGCGAGCCTGACTCGCACTTGTACAGTTCTTTTATGCTAAAAATAAAAATGATAAAAATAAAGTTGTCAATAAAAGTTTTACGGGAAAACCTTCAGTTTTACGTAAACAAGGAGTTGTTAGTTGTTGGTAAGGACTTTCAAGACGTATACTTATAATACACCCCAGCACCCCGCATAACTTTAATGATTTTCAAATACAGCGTGTTCGTGTATATAGATATAGGTACCTATATTTATTTCTCATAAAACATTACCTACTAAATCCACAGCTAAGAAATGTGTAACATCTTGTCTCTACATTAGCTTAGCTCCTCTCAGCTCCGTAACATCTGACGTAAAGGATTAAGATGAAGCAGATAGGTGGATAAGGATGTTGGACCGGATTTACCGCGTAAAGGAAAATCTCAAACAAGATAGTAAGAGGTAAGAGGCAACCAAGCCGTAAACCTCCATCACTGTCTTCCATCAAGTGTACGGACATCGTCACGTGCATTCTATTAGCGGCAGGAGCCGAATTGAATCTATTTTTGTTCGGCTCTCCTTATTTATTGCTCTATCCCAGGACGTGAATCTCGACGAAAACTTTATCTGTACAATGGTGGGGGGCTGTCGTTGTTTCGACTTTAGCGATACCCGAAGAATCTTCATTGACGTGGACCATTAATTTTATACAATCGATAATAACGCTCTAATAAATATAACAACACTCTAAAATACAAATAAATTCCAGCCTTTACAATCCTTATCATGTTGTGATGTAGAACGAAAGTATTATTTTATTGTTTATTTATTGACAATTTATTATTTCTGTCTAACAGTTGATAGCAGTTTATTTACCGTAGGTATAGTTGAAAAACAAGCCTCAAAATAACAATAAAATGAAAAACGTAATTTTTTCGTGGCGATTCTGCGTAATGTTTAATTTTTTAACGAAAAAAAAGGAGGTTAAATCTTTCTTCCATATGATGGCCATCGCTTTGTATTGCGTCATACAAAAACGCTACCCCAAATGAAATCGAAAAATAGAAGAGAGTTAAATATTTATTATCCCAGTCCCATTGTAGTGCTCTTGTTGAAAGCATTAAAAGAAACTCGCAATACGTGTACGAAGAAAGGGCACGAAATTCATTTTGATGATAAACCTGTTGCTCACAATCTCATTAAAGGCTACATTAACAAAGATCTGAATTATGATAAAGAACCGTTCGGCTTGTTAAAAGGGGAATAATCGCTTGGCACGTTTCTTTAAAATTAAATACACACATGTTATCACGCACTTATTTCTCGGTAATATACGAAAGTCGACCTCAAATCAAATAAGGAAGAAGATAACTGTGACCTCCTCCGGTCTTTTATCACAGTTTTATCTCACATGTTGTCTTGCGGCAACATAGCAGTAATCTCCCGGCTGTTCCGTAAAGCTTCGCCTTTATCTGGGCGAGCCTTCCGACTGTATTTTGATAATGATTTCGTCTCCATTTTACTGCATGGCGCAATGTCGCTTCTCGCAGGAAACGTCCTGTGCGTAGGAAAATCCCGATAATCCTCCACGACAGCCGGCTACTTTGCAATGTTATTTCTCAACATATACAAACCCATAGCTGGCGATGTGGCCGCAGATTTAAGTGCAATAAAATGTTTCCTTACAAATACAACGTGGTAACTGTTCCTTTTTAGCATCTTTGAATATAAATTGGTAGCGAACAGTTATGTAACTAAAGCAATAACTCCTAATAAGGCAATTTCTTTATCACGTATTGTGCCACCACAGCTAGCAAACTTGTATCGGAGTTGCGTAGGCGCAAATTGGCCATTGTATTTGAAAGCGAACCCTTCGGAAATGAAGAAGCTTATGCCATCGACCGATTAATGCTCTGCGGCACGCGTGAGGCGATTATAAAAGGAAACGAGGTGAAATATGGCCCGACTGATACTGGCGCTTTGACACTGCCGCTGTGGAGGCCCTTGTTTCCTATCAACAATGCACCAACCCTCTGCGGAACTCGACGGTATTGAAGTCTTTTAAAATTAGTTTTGTATTCTAGAATATTTATTCAAGTATAGGATATCTTTTACTAGAGTACGGAGTATAATGTTTACCAGGAGAGATCTCGATATGTAAAAGAATAAACTGTTACGTATATTCCTATAATATATGTGATCTGATTGGAGTTTCTCATCCCCCCCCCTTCCCCTTTGCAAAGATGAATATTAAATCATCTTTGCAAAGGGATGATTATTCATGATTATTTTATTGTACATAAAAAAATGTTCTTTGTAAATGTACGTCTGACTTAAACCTAAAAAAATATGTTTAAGAGGTTTCATTAGCATTTTTAAAAAACTTCCAGACGTAAACTGCATACAGCAATTTTTACCTTACAGCACATTGAATAATATATATAGGAAAAACACGTCCGAGTATGAGGCGATGTCTACGAGATCATCGCACCGGGAGACGAGAGAGCAGCCGCGCAACTTTCTCGCCGATCTGGTATCGACGAGCGCGGCTCCGTGCGGCCGTGGTGTGATCTACTAGTGGCTTAAGGCAAAGAATGTAAGCGACGCTAATGCGGCGATACTATAGCAGCCATTCTTAAAGTGTGCTCCGCGGAGCCCTAGGGTTCCGCGAAGCCTTTGTCCCTACAGAGAGCTCACGAGAATATTGATGTTAACGTGATTTCACTAGGTCAGCGCACTAAATTCATTAATTTATTAATTATGATTAAATATCTCATTTAATGCTCGCTTCTTTTGGGTCATTTTTCGCAACAGTAAAAAAAATTGTGCGAGGAGTCCCTCCGCGCGGAAGAAGTGAAACTTCGACGCAATAGTGCTTTCATACCCCCTCCATGCTAGCGTTAAACGTTTAACGCAACCTTGTTGGCAGTCGCATAAGAAGTTTCACTTCAAAAATTATTTATTTTAGGGCTCTGTCAAATATTTTACTTTCCAAAAAGGTTCCGTCACAAAATAAGTGTCAGAGCCTCTGCTCTACATGCATAGCATTATCCTATGAATAATTACAACATCCTATTATTTATGTCATGTCCCAGCGCTGAGAGCATCATAAGTCATCAGGGTATCAACTTCTCTTGCACGAAAACGGCGACGGCAACAATAAGCTAATATGTAATGACGAAAACTGCAGCATATCGGACATAATTTATAAATTTTCTATTCACATTATTCAGTTCTTGTTTAAGACATCAAGTCTGGTTTAATTTACATATTTCGTTTATAGCAATTTAATAGTTCGAATTTTGCATAATATCATTGATTACAAGCGTCTACTATATTACATCAGCATAATAACATAATCATGAGATAAGATTTTTTATTCAACCTAATGACTAGGCACGTAAGACGCTAGTTTTTGTAGAACACGTCATTCTAAAATCTGTCGCAACATTTAATTTTAAAATGAAAGAGATGAATAAATACAGCTATAAATAAAATTAGCAATTTATATTTTTAAAATGCAAAAACAAGTTCGCAGGATCGCGTTAGTCGCAAGTCGCTTCTAATTGGCCTTAATATAAATCTAGGAGAGGCGCATGCGTCCAGCAGTGGACATTCTACGGCTGAAACAACGTCAGCGACTCTAAAACGCTAGTTACAAAAACGCTAACCGTTTGTTAATTGCCCCAGTGGAGTACAAGAACATCGGGAAATGCAACACCATATCGGCTTTCTCTCGCGCTGCCACCAACATCTGTCTCGAGTTTTACCGTGGAAACCGACGCCCGAGGGAGAAAATTAAGAAATCATTCACACCCACGTTTTTAAATTACAGAGGAAACTTGAAATTAAGACTGACTCCCGCTCCGGGTGATTCTTGATGCAAAGGATGTCTCGATAATGCTGCTCGCGGCATGCTACTAGCTCTATGAGTATGGGCCGAATCATTCAAGTCGGCGAAAGTGAAGTTATCTACAAGCTACGCAATATCCAATCTTGACCGAACATAGAGCTGCGCGTTGATTGGATATTGCGCAGCTTGTAGCTAACTTCACATCCGTCGACTTGTATGGTTCGGCCTATACGTTTGTGCCAGGAACCGTAAGGGGCTGGTTCGTATATTTGTTTCGAATTGACTTTTATTTCTTAGATTTTACATAAACCATTTTCTTATTTTAATAAATAATAAAAATAAAAAAAGCTTAAAATTTCCTTAAAAAATAAACAATTTACATAACATTAATCAAACTATAGTATAAGGACCGCAATTAGCGGTAAAAGCCTCCTCCTTCCTGTACAGCTTCCATTCCTCTCTCTTCCGCGCAATTCTGGACCATAGCTTCCCAGCAACTTTGACAATGTCGTCATGCCATCTTTGGCACGGTCTTCCTGTCTTCCGTTTCGTGCCTCTAGGGACCCAGTTTGTGACGATTTGTGCGCACCTTTTTGGCTCAAGTCTTTGTATATGCCCAGCTCATTTCCATTTCAATTTCACTATTTCTTTTATGACATCTCTAGCTTTGGTTTTTTTCCTAATCGTAGTGGCCTTTACTCTATCTTTGAGTTTAAGGTTCATAAAACTTCTTTCTATGCTTCTCTGACAGACTCAGAGATTTTTTCATTTGCTTCTTGGTGAGTGGCCAGGTTTGACTAGCATAGGTAAGGCACGGTATTAGGCATATGTTCATTGCTTTTAATTTTAGTTTTATTGGTAGAGTTCCTTTAAAAAATTCTTTCTTACTTTAAGTACGTAGAAGTTCGAACAGATGTCTTTCAGATTGAATATATTCCAATTACTAGTATAATAAAGCAGATGGCGCACGACCTTTCGATAAAACTTTGTAAAAACTATTTTGAAGCTTTCAGCACTGCTTTCAGCTTTGAAATGGCTTGCCTAGAAAATTATTAGACATTAGCTAATGCACACGACTTGTACGAAGCGATTTAAAGCTTAAGGCTTTTAGTCTAGCAAACATTGATAAACTTGGTTAACCTCTACACCAAGTCGGATCCCTTATTTCATATATTTGGAAGCATGATAAAAATATACCGATTTTCAAATTTCTCGTTTGTGGTCCCACCGGTTTAGACTGTGTTTTATCTGTCCGTCGTAAAAATTTTACTACTCATCCCACGTCTGGATGAGACGGAGACAAAAACCTAAAAGATCTAAATTAATCTTTAATTGTTACGAGTCTCCTGATTAAGCCATCTCCTATAACCAGCCACACTAAACCTTCCAATTTGTAATGGCCTACGAGGCATTACGCTCGTCTGTCCTGAATCCCGCGAGTCTGTAATTTCAACGAATATTATGAAAGGAGTTGAAAAAGCTCATTTGTCTGTCTAGAACGTCGACATAGAGGACGGTTATAATAAAACAATTTCAAAAGGTAATGCTAAAGTTAGAGCGTATATTAGTCTAAATATACTTTAGCCAAATTGATGTTATTCGCGACATTTAGTCTAGCAAGTTAACGTTCAGTGAACAAAAACGTAATTGAATGTACCTCTAGATGATTTCATCTAATAATTACATAGTAACGTTAAAATACATGTTTAACTCTAATAATGCGAGAGTTGAACGCACGATTAATGTGGAGTTCGAAGAAAAGTTTGCGATGTATTTTAGTACGGCAATTTGCATTAAAAAATATATTGTAATTACTAGATCATCCCATTTTTAACTTGAAACATAACATTGCCAAGGTAAAAATGACGTATATTCCGTATGCAAAATATGGATCTTTGGTCTTTTTTTCTCTGCAGAAATAATATTTTACAGTCGAGACAAAGAATTGCCCACGCGCAATTTCTGGTCGCGTAAATCATTTCAGAGACTCGAACAAAACATTACGTAATTGTCAGGTCAGTAATATAAACAGACTATAAATTACAATCATAGCGCAACGCTTAAAATACAGCAATGACAGAATATTAATGGAAAATTAACAGGAAATAATACACAGTGAAGAAGAATGGGAGTAACCGCTTTAACTTTGAAGTTAAATGCCAATATACATTTATTTATAAGAAACGACAACATTCGAGGATACCTACTAAAATTAGTATGTATAAGTTGCCATCAAACGTATGCAATCGGAAAGCTTAGAATATAAATGAAGCATAAAAGGCCATATCGTCACATTATCACGCGATGTCAACTATCAGCAACGAAGTTTAGAGTCACGTGAGAACACCCGCGAGTGAAATATGGGCGAGAACCGAGCTACATATAAATCAACGTACAATAGAAAAGATGATTTGTTACTAAAATGGATCGAACGCAACCAGTGCCTGCATACTACACCCTGAATACTTCATTAGATGACTAAACGAATTATTAATAATAAGTGGACGGAGAGGTGCAATAATCGCTAACAAAGCATTTGCACATCATCTTCGAGAAGAGCTTATAATATTGTGCTCTATATTAAAGCTGAGAATTTAATAATGGCTTATATGGAAAATAGAAGTAATCAGACGAATAACTCCACCAGTTATCAGATGAAGTATTTCATTAACTTTATACCAATTGACCCAAATTGATACGCGACCCCACGACCCTTATAATCTACAAAACCTAAGTCGATTTTGCTCAATTCCAAATATTTGAATAGACAATATTATGTTTAATCGACGTACATTTTAAAATTCAGATGCCTTCGTTTCGCTCGCTAAGTATTATTACAAGTAGTTAATAGAACGCTCAAGCAGTAATCCTATAAAAAGACATAAAAGCCAAAATGTTCAAAATAGAAAGAGTTCTTATGAGCACGTTAATTCCAAGAAAATTTCAGACGACCAAACGAATCGTGACGGATTTATCGATCCTTCCCGCAATTAGGTGTAAAGCATAAGGAAAAATGTTAAATATTGCCAATTGGCGAAATTATAAATCATCAGAGTATTAAACATTAATCGTACGAAGACACGCGATTAAGCACACGGCGATACAAATCGTCCGTTTGTATGAAGAAATAAATACTGAGCGAGTTATTTTTTCATTTTCTTCAGGCAGATTTGTTCGATCGTCTTCCGTACGACGACCTGGTGCTATATCCAGAGCTTAAGCCATTTTAAATTAGAATATCATCGCCGTTGCCGTTTGGGCTTCAATAAAGGCGAAGTTACGTTCGGTGTCAATGGAAGCGGGCTTATTGTTTGGAGCGCTGAGGTCAACAGCATCGGGATCGCATGCGGAGCTGGTGACAATGGAAATTATTTTGGCGACATCGGTGTTTTTATAAAAGGCAAGCCTGTCCAACGCTATCAATTTATGCCAGCCTAGTCTGACTTTTACGAGTGGTGTACCACCTGGAGAAAAGCATATATGGAATTGAAAACATTAAATCTATTTTATTATTTGTACATTTTTCACCAACTTTTTGTCTCTTTAATAGTTACCTATTAAGGATATGTCTTGTTTAAACATTTTAATCATTCTGTGGAATGGAACGATAGATTGGGTCAAACATGCATGCTGAATACGAGTATGGTCATAGCTTTAAAATTTTCTGTAGTAAAAGTCGTGTGAAAGTTTAAAACAGTACCTATATGTGAACTGGGCCAAATTTTCAGAATATAAACGTACCGCTTACGTACTCTGCGAGCCAAGTTTAGATAATCCCGACAAAGTTCCAGCCAAATCCCAATAATCTGAGGTGCTCTACATCTGCTTTAAATAAACCTCTACAAAATGTTAAGACGAGGCACCGGGCCGAGAAACACGAAAACGGCAAAAACGAGTACTTTTGAATGCGCGATGTGAGAGGATGAATGATATCGATTCAAATTTAAAAAATGTCATAGATAAGGGAAAATCTTAATAAATTGAATGAACCGGACAAAATTTTGAAAAGTAACCGGCTTTATTAAAAAAAAAATAAAACAAATTGCTCACCAAAAAAATTTTAGTAATTCGAATGCTCAGAATTATCAGCGACAACACCCCATTATTTTTTACGAATAAAATAGCCAGATCCCTTTTCTTTATTATAAACCGAGAATTTTTTTTTTTTAAATTGTATATTATGAGTAATTAATTAAAAACTCAATCAAATCTCTTCGCGCCTACTCTAGTTTAGCTTTTACTCTACAGTGTTTGCTCAGAATATTTGATCCGGCACTATCTGGGCCGCCGCCGCCGTACCGGTGCGACGTTGCGACTCCGACGAGCGCATGATTCGCTCAGCGTCGGGCTGGCAACGCCGCAAAGTACGGACGGCGCGAGATGCGTGCTGTTTGTTTTTGGTTATTGTCTTCTAGGTACTCTGTGCGACGACAACCGAGTAATTTACTTCAGAATTATTTTCAAAATTATAAGTTAGACTTTAGTGTACTATATTATATTGTAGCTTTAGAACATTATTATAGTAGGTAGTAAGTTAGGTACTTAGTATTTTTATTTGGTAGTGTGTAAATAGTAGTGAACAAGTGTGCATAGAAAATGGGGAGGAAAAATAAGCGGAAAGAATTGTTTTTACAAAAACGAAAAAGAAAACCTAAAAAAAATGACGGAATGTTTGGGTAAGTCGAATTACATATATAATAAACTTGCAATAAATAGTTGCACTCTAATGCCCTAATAATAAAGTCTATATTTGGCAAATACACATTCGTCTACAGATTATGGATTATCACATTCTTACTACCTAGGTACTTCAATTTTTCTGCATTTACCTATATTTACAATTTTTTTAGGTCAAAAAAACGGAAACTGCAACCTGACGATTGTCAATCCACATCCTCAACAGGGCCAGTAGATAGAGAGTGAGTCCATGCCAAGTACCTATCTATCATGTCAGCAATCAATTTAAAGTATCTAGTAATAATACTCCGTCTATTCTTTATTTTCAAGTGTGTACCTACTAAGATTTGTCTGTACAAACTAACCATACTGTAGGAAACAAATATCAGAACAAAAAGCTATGGAGTCGTCTCTTGATATTTTAGAAACCTATCTAAAATAATGATATTTATTAGGTGATGTTCTATCACCTAAATAATTGTGTTAGCTTTAACTTTTTAATAATTATATAATTACATCATTTTATTTTGTAGCCACCCAGAAATATCACCAACATACGCAGAGTTACACAACGTGTTGCCGACATCTGGGGATTCAGAGGAAACGGTAAATTTAAACACTTTTTTTAAATTATCACGGTTATAGTATTGTCTTTTACCGACTTCAAAAAAGAGGAAGTTGTCGATAGGGTTATTATTTTTTCTTCTTTTAAATAAACGAAATTAAAATTATTCTCCCTGCTTTATCACAAAGATTTTCCAGGTATTTAGTGAGTAGTTAGTACCTATACCTCCGCCACTGTACTCCATTTTGTACATGTCTAATTCCTTTAATAGTAATGTAAGTAATTTAATTTCAGTTAAAAGAACCAAATCCTGAAAATGAAGAGTTACAAAATGTGTTGCCCACATCAGAGGATTCGGTGGAAACGGTAAACTTAAGTACCTTTTTAAACTATCGCGATTATTGTCTTGTCTTTTTACCGACTTCAAAAAAGAGGATGTTGTCGATTTGGTTATATTTTGAAAATGTCGTTTTTTACTTCGTCTGCAAGTTGAACTTGTGTAATTTTGTTTCAGTTAAATGAACAAAACCCTGAAAATGAAGATATTCCATACATATTCGAAAGTACCTCTGAAACTACAGTAAGGATTTTGTTATAGCTAAGGCATGTTTACATAATAAGAAATTCAAACTAAATAAATACTAAAATATGTGCTTAAATTTCAGATTCATACAGAAATACCCGACTTGGGGCATCGAGTAATAGATGTTAATCATTTTACATCACAACTAATACAACTCTCTCAACATGAATCTCTGTTTGACTGCGGATTAGCCTCAATGAAATTAGTTTCTGAACATCGAATTGGATTACAATCGGAATTTACATTTGTCTGCTCTATGTGTAATTATAAAAACAAAATAAAATCATCTTTGGCTGATGTAAACAAAGATGTTGTTGCAGGAATAATGGCAGCAGGTTGTGGTCACGCGCAACTGAAGCAGTTTTCCGCAGCAGTAGGATTACCCATTATGTCTGAACACACTTACAATAAAATGCAGGACGATGTTTGTGACGATTGGGAAGAAACTGCCTGGGAGGAAATGAAAATAGCCGGAGAAAAAGAGAAAGAAGCAGCTGTTATTGAAGGCAGGGTTACAAAAGATGGCATTCCCATGATTGATGTCATTGTAGATGGGTGTTGGAGCAAACGCTCATACAGAACAAACTATGCTGCATTATCGGGTGCTGCAGCCATAATTGGCAGACGTTTTGGCCAACTGCTTCTGAAACCTAAGATGTTGAGCCCTACAAAGCACTGAATAACGCATTTTGTGCGTCGCTAACACACCAATAAATTATAAATTTAGTCGCATCTGGCGGCAGTATTATTCGGTTCAAAATTAAAATTTTAACGATGGAACCAAGTTTGATGAAAAATCAGTGAAAGTTATCTTGGCCGATTACTTTGATTTATTGTTAACAATATTGTCGTTACTGTTGATGCTAATTTTATTAGTGGTGCAATGGTACATAGACTTTATTGGTGTTATTCTATGGTTTATTGGTTTCATTTCTCAAAACTAACAACTTTTGTTCTGCAACATTTCTCAAAATTAAAAAAAAAAAGCTGTTCCATACATTTTGTTGCGGGTCACGGGTAGACTCACTATTCTACGGAGTGTCTACCCTTGACCACGGTTGATGCAACTCGGACGAAACGTCGGGATGATGAGTTATTTATTTATCTCGTAATTTCAGAGCGCGATAAGTCCCGTAGTATATAATAATAATGTGTTCAAATCGCGAAAGTTTAAAAACAGCAGTTGAAATAACCCTGTATTGTATGAAAAAAAAAAACATTAAAAAGATCAAAATAATTTTTGCCTTTTTTTTAAATTGTTGATTAAGGACAAGGCGACTCCATGATTATCTATGCTCTAGGCAAATTGAGTTGACGCGTGCCGCCGCCGCGCCGTTAGCAGCGCCACGTACGCTAGCCCAGCGTTGCCGCCCGCCGCTCTGGCGTGATCCTGTCAAGTGAGACCGCGTAAAATTTTGTCCGAGTGAAGGGGCGCGGTACTCGATTTTGAAACTATAGTTTATCAATGCGTCACCTTAAAGCGTGAACATTATCCCCGAGTTTTCTATAAGCCGCGGATCTAATCAGCTCGAGCATATAATATTCATCCGACGTTGCGGCAAAGCCGGTAACGGCATAGTCGGAGATGCGGAGGTCAGTTTGAGTGAGGTTTAGTGGTTCTTCGCTGATAGATCAGTTTGAGTTAGGTGCAGTGGTTAAATTGTACTGAATAATTTATAGCGGATTTATTAAAAACAAAGCACACTTATTTAGTTTACTAATTGTTATGGTTGATTTAATTGGCACGCATAACGTTGGTCTTCACAAATCTTACCATACCAATATGAAGGTAGTTTGACTTGTGATGTGCAAAAAAATAATTATACTCTTTTTTCACAGTACATTTTTCGAAACAGAGTTTAAATGTATAAGGGATGATTTATAATAGAACGGGACGGGCCCGGACGATGTATGTTCCATACATTTTAAAGTATATAAGGGCACGTCCGGGTGTTGCGTCGTACGGGTCACTACTTACACAAAATGTATAGAACGTACGAAGTTCGGGCGCCGCGTGCCGCCGGCGCCGTCCCATGCCCGTACCGTTCTAGCAAAACATCCCTAACTTCAAGTAGTGAAATTATTACAATGTAAGTCCGGTGATTACATGTATCAATCGATGCAGTTCCTGATTAGCAAATACTTGAAAGAATTTTTGATTGATTGATTTGATATCGATATTGTTTTCGTCGAAATAACATGTTTTACAATTTTTATAATGCTATCTACATCAAAATAATCTATTGAAAAAGTACCCCCAGAAACTAAAATATCGTCAAAGAGTAAAATAAAAGTACGCACAGTAGTGAAATCCGCCGCCGTCTCTCCGCGTACTATTCAGGCAGTGGAGTGCGTCATATCTGGTCGGGTGCTAGTGAAAGCCCGAGAAACTTCCGAACGGAAGCGAGCGGCTTTCTACCCCGCCTCCAGCCGCAGCTCGAGAAACTAACCCTGCCTCTACTGACTACGACTCAGACTAGATCTTTACTACTGTCGGTAAAAGAACTTCAGATTTTTGACAAAAATAAGACTCATCGGCGTTTCTCGAAAGATATAAATAATCTTGAACTTCAAGATAGTCAAAGCGTATAGGTCTATAGGCATACCGAGTAAAATAAACAGACGTTCCATAACAGAAACTTTTTTTAGCCACTTTCGAGGTGGTAGGGCCATAGTAAAAGTTGGTGATAATGATGAGTATAACAATATAATTCGATATGAACATTAAGTTTTAACAGGATTTTCATCACGTAGAGAAAAAAAAAGATTAACTTTTTTGTAAAGCTATTGCAGAGTACTATTAAAATTATGATTTGGAAATGCTAGTTTAGTACATTGATAACGGGCGGCTCGTTTCAGGTAAAAATGTACATAAATGTATTAATTTACCTAACTTTACGAACAAAGTCGAAGGCAGCAAGCAGGCGGTAAGTCAATATTTATCTACAGGGGCGTGAACAGTTTAACGTTTTACTACCTATTAAATGTTAACTCTCGTTGTTGTTGTTTACTTTACCTGAATTATTGTAGCTCTCCAAGAACACCGAAGGGAAAATTCTTAGCATTAGATGGTATGTTTAAATAACACAACGAAGTAATAAAATCTCCAGTATCACCTTACAAGAGGGAGTAAACCTCGCTACCGAGCCGTTGCAGCTGTAAATCGGCTTTAAAGTGAACGCCGTAAAACAGGGCATAACATTAATCAATGTTCGTCGCGGCCAAGGAAACATCATAAAACATGTTAACAGCGCGTATGTCTTCCACGGTCGTTACAGCCTCGGGTGCCGGGTACGCGGCTACATTGTCGGCCGTGTCGGTGTGTTTGCCTTACTATACATTGTACTGTACACAGAGCAAGAGCGTGGTTTCTATAGCACCGTTCGCAAGGTCGCCTGCACGCCACGTGCCGCCATGGTATTGTCTCATGTGTGAACAGCATTTGTTATGCCGCTTTGAGGCATTTACATCAACATACATTTAAATATAAAGCAATTCGAACACTTCAATTTAAAAACAGTGTGGAATTAGCGCCGCTCAATTATGACTCTCGCTCTCCCACAGATCTTAACCCATATGTGCAACTTAATGATGATACATGAAATTTAGAAGCTTTTAAATCGGTAAATGTCGAAGTCAATTAAGTTAAAGCCGTTCTTAAAGCTATTGATTACAATTTGGATATTTATGGCTATCACGGTAACAGCGAGTGCGATGATTGTTTAAAATGTAAAAAGGCTGATAACAGAGGTGTTTGTTTTTATTACGAAGCTCGCGGCGACGGCGTTACATTTTACGCGGAGCAAGTGTAGCAAACATAAAACTGTTATAATGTTCTCGTGGAACAGTAACGCGACGCAATAAAATAACGAGTGACATGTGAAGTTACGCAAACGAATAACGTGACTGGCGTCTGAGGGGATTTACGAGCGAAGCTAAAATTGTGCTCCAGATTAGAGGCACACGGACGAGACGACCTACTCTATACGGGGACAATACAACGCCTACGCTTGCGGTGTATTTCTAGAATTTAGGAAAATTTGGAAGGACAAGGAGCTCATTTGAGTACCTAGTACAGAGAGGTTAATTTCGTGACGTACAAAGAGATGAAATTGTACAAAGGGAATTGTCATGCGTGGAAATTAATCAATCTCAACAAAAGATATGCAGAAATGTCGTGAATTTATCAATCCGTGAAATATACCTACTAAAATATATCGAATATATTTTTTTCGTGAGATGGCAGCTAGTCTTGATTATATTTATTAATTTGCAGTCAAATAAAATCTTTGGATATTGTTTTATACACAAGTACATATATTAAAACCGAAACATGAGTGACTAGAGAGAGAGAGAGAGAGAGAATGTAAAAATCTGAAAATAAAAGTACGTATAATGCACACAATTTTATTGCCAAACTAACGTAAGCGAGCAAATAACCGTCATTAACTCGGACATGTAAACAATTTATCATTCGAGATAGTCATCAAAGTGGAAAGAAGATGTAATCACCTAAGCGTAGCTGAAAAAATATACAATGTAAAAGATAGGTAGGTACATCTGTGATCTGCGCAGTTTCATAAAACGTCCATAAAGATTGGAAAATAAACAGCCATGACATTGACCGAAGCGATGTCCTTGCGGGAGAGCATATCCGATGAATAATAAAGACGTAGCGAAGCGCTTTGTGCGCGCCAAAGTTAGGATAAGTCATTAGCGTACAGCAAACGATTTTTTAAACAAACTTCAGTGAAGTCAATATACTACAAATAGAGATAATTTTGCGTTTGCTCACGATATTTTTTAACGCTTCCTACTAGCTATTATGGTGTTTACATGAACAAAATGACTAGGTACATATTTATACGATTTACCGCATACGATCAATGAGCGCTTAAATATACTGTTTTATAAGGCTTTGTAATACAATTGTAAACTTTGTTTCCAAGGCAACTAAAATGAACCGTCTTCGCTGCTTTGTTGAGAGCAATTTGCATATTTACGACAAACGGAAGATTCTGTTTCCGGTTTCTCCTTTGTAAGCATTTGCTCGCATGAACTCTGTTCGAGCACAAGTCGCGCTCAAACTCGTCCGTCGCGAATAAGAGCACAATGGTGCGCGCGTAACAGGCCAACAGCTGTTCGGTCACAATAGAAAGCCGCGTTCAGAGTTACGCAAACGCCCCGAGCGTGTTTACCAAACACGTTTTTGAATTTTCAAATGCGCTTCCACCGTTCACACCTCTTTCCTTATTATGCTGAAATATGATTCACGACCAGAACATCAAACGGCTTCAAGTGTTTTAAGAAGATGAGTCGGCTCTCATGAATATGCAACAGTGTTCGACGTTGTTATGTAACTTGGCAAAAGTGGTAAGCTAATAACTGTCGAGTTAAGGAACTTTCGCGGGTTCGATCGAGCGTACGGAAACATCATTTGCATCTCATGTCAGATTTCTAATACATAACTGAATCAAACTTGGTTACGCAAGTGGCGGAAATACACACACATCTATCTACCTAGTCGTAACAATCTAATAGGTATGACCATTAACTCGTACAGACCTTATAATCTAGACTGAATACGCCTAAATATCGATTTCTTAATTTTTTTGTAAATTATGTATTTACAATCCGAGAGCATCAGTAGAGAAAAATCAATGAAACAACAGCCTTTTATATCAGGACATGGTATTTATTGTACAAAAATAGTGTGCCAGCAAGTAAGACATGCCTCACGACATACAAAAAAAACAAATATTTAAACCTAAGGTTTTCATTTTATAAAATGCAATCACTCGTAAGTTATAGACATAGCCTATTTAGTATTATAGTGAGGAGTATCGTTGAGTTTTACAGCCAAGTCTGGTGCCACGCCCCGAATGTATCCCGAGAATATGACAGGCTCGGTCGGGACAATCCCACTGCATTTGTACGGTATCTTACACAAACAACACAACTTTTGGCTAAAACAATTCTGACGAAGAGACACACATTTTAATACTGTACCATCGAACTAAGCCAAATTTTGTATTGAGTTACGTGTAGTGTAGATATTTCAAAATGATTGAAACGAGCTCTACAGATACAATTTATTCTAGGATATTCAAGAGAATAAAAGTTTATATCGTTAATTGCCATAATTTCGTCATTTATAGAGGTTAATGAAACGTCGATGGAAAATTTCTACTTTATTGTGGGCAATGACAATTTTCGACTATCTTATCGTCATAAGTCAAATAGAAGTTATCGACGTAATAAAGAAGCTATTGCCGCCTTCCTTTTAGATAAAAGTATACATTACACGAAGGAGGCAGAACTTCGGCATCTCTGTAAACACAGATTTATGAGCATGTCAAGTATCGGGACACAAAGTCGCAGAGAATCGACACTTTCAAATCGGAATTCAACAAATGATAAGGGATTGTAATAACTTCTCGTCTACGCCAAGCCTGTCGTATAGAAAAAAAGATAGTGAAGCAAGAACCAATTTATCTTGTCGTCCCACGCACTCGCCCAGCAATATAAGCAAATACGACACAGAAATAAAAATGTAAAACATAGGATCAGCGCATGGAGTGTAAAACCCAATGATAGAGACTGCTTACAACTCTCGGTACAGTCCATGAATAACTTAGATATTCACATTATCTACATAATGGAACTTTATCTGGCGTGACCCACACCCTTGGACCCTCGCTTAAAAAGATTCAGAACACACATTCGAAAAAGGAAACTCCGTATTCGCCGTTTATCAATGGACATTTACGATTCTATATCATAATAACTTTCTTTATTTATTTAAGCTGTTAAATTCAAAATTCAAGTTTCTTGTATTGAATTCAGGATACAAAAGTTTATTTTTATGATTTTGACGCGGCTTTGGTACGTTTACGATGAAGCACAATTTATGACTCTAGTCAAATAACAATATTGATATCGGTTTCGCTTCTATATTACATGGAATTAGATCGATCGTAAAGAATCGTGACGTGAGCTGGCAGAGTAACGCCAGTCACGTAATTTCAATTAATGCCGGCAATTCTAAATGTGGGTAAGATAATTGAAATAAAGGCAGTCGTGATTAATGCTGAGAAACGGACCATCGTACGTGATCTAAGTGAAAATAACTATTAATATAATGATAACAGATTTCAATGAAATCACTACGAACGGTGGGCATGCACGAACTGCTGATGATTCGGTAATGAAATATGAAAACGTGTTACGATGTGAACTAGTAAATCGTGGGAACTAATTTTAATTGCGATGTTATAGAAAGTGGTAATAGAAAATGTCGATAGAGCAAAACCGAGAAATGCATCTAAGGCATTTAGTATTTCAATTTATATCTTTCAAACTTTAATGGTCAGAGAAAGCTAAACGATGAAAAAACTCATTAGGAGAATGAACCGGGTGGCGGCACGCGGCGGAGCGCCACCCGGAACGGCGCGCGCGGAGAAAACCGCGGGAAACCGCAATCGCAACAACGCTACAACCGCCACTCGCGAGAACCGTGTCAGTAGTGTGAAACGCTAATTGCACTCGGCGAGCCATCGCACCGCTGCACATCGCGCAATGTGTTTCTACCTGCGCTTCTACTCATTTATACTGTTTTATTTCGAACGAATCACGCTTTTAGGTCTATCATTGTTGTGACCATGTGCATCGACGCGATCGCCGAGATGACTTGCGTTTTACTGTACAAGATCACGATACAAATACGTTTCTTATAGCTTTCGTCAACATAAATATTTACAATCTGTTTATTACTCGTACGACTCGTAAATTTCGTATAGTACAAAAATGATAAACGGCGAAATTCCAAACATTCTCACGTGTATCCAGATAAAGTTCCCCGTCAGCTTCCTACGCTATTGTTAATAATAAATTAATTATAGAATCTACAGGAAACCGAATCGGAGATCTCATTGTTTTAGTGGGCCGCTTTGAGACGCTCCGTGCATGCCTCGCTGTGACGATTTGAGTCCAGCTCAAATGGCGAGCGTAGAGTTCTCTGGACTTTTCGACAACACTAATCCACTACTCTAACGCGTAACTCGACAACGTACACCTCAGGCAGTAACTAAGGCTAAATCACAAATGGTGCGCGAGGTTTCGCCGGCTACGAATGCCGAGGAACACCCCGAATCGGACATATCATCACTCTTTTTGCCGTCTGTTTTAACATCAGAGTCGACTCTGTTGTTGTGCACCACACTGTTCACTTTAAGATCATAGCTCGCGATTATGCATTTGTTCACAGCACTTTCACTTTTGTCGGCAAAGAAGGAACGTCGCTCGGAGTTCGCCGAGGGCGAGGTCGAAAACAACTTGATTTCCAGATCACGGTGGCCGTTCATGGAAGTGACGATCTCGGAAGATATCTCCAGGGCGAGAGGCGCACGAGGCTCGGGCGAGCTGGCCCTTCTCGCCGGCGGGAACAGTGAGTACAGGTTAGGCGCCGAATTGGCTTCACCACTGTTCGCCTCCCGGCGTTCGGGGATCCTAGATGAAGGGTCGCTCCAGCTCCGTCGCAGCGTCGTATCGGCTCCTCGCCTTCCCAGAGGTCCAACCACTTTCATAGATTCTTCCAATTTAGTGGGAGCGAAATCGCCACTAGAATTCTCGTCGAGCAAATCCGCAATCGAATGAGCATCCCAGATTTGCCCGACAGGATCACAAAGCCGACACTGACACGAGCTGACGGCGGACTCGGCCGGCGAAGCTGCTTCCGCCAAACCGAAACGAGTAGCTTCTAAAGCCTCGCCTAGTGCTGCGACACGATACGTCTCCGGCACTTGATCAGAGTATTCCAGCACTTTCACGTCCAACCGGTACGGTAGAGACATTTCTCGGCAGTAAGAATCTTCATAAATGCCGTGAGATGAAGTGATCCCTGAAACCGCACAATGATCGACTTCGCCGAGGTCCAAAGTAGCAGCTGTTAAATCGTGCGACGCGATATTGTTAGGTTTTCTATCCTTTTTACGTCGTTTTCTCGGTTTTATAATCCTGGGCAACATGGTTTCAGAGTTCGTCGAGCCGGAACTTTCATCGCTCGCGACACTGACCGCATCCGTGTTGTTATTGCGTCCGGCCCGCGTGGCTCGCGCTTGTTGTTGCAAATTGCGAGGTCTGCTTCCTTCGGCCGGCTCACACCTATCCCTGGTCGCGTGCTCCGTCGGCCCCAGGGGCCGGTGGTTGCGCTGTTCAGGTGCAGCGGTAAACTTTCTTCGGTCGTGTCTGTTTTGGATGATAAGAGGGGCGCCCTGCGCTTGCATCGCTAGCTTGGAGACGGGCGTGTTGCGAGGATGCGGTGGTGCCCTACCCGCCATGGATATGAGCGGTGCGCCGAGCCATGCATTCGGGTGCGGCACACCATAGGGCGGGTAGTAGGGCGGCGGGAAGCCCGATGCGGTGGAGGCATATTGAGGGCGGCCGGGTTCGCGGCGCCCGTGAGTGGCGCGCTCGCCCGGACTCATAACGTCACTGGGGACGTTTAACCCATATTCAAAAAAGTTCCCTTCACTGTCACGGTAAATATCCAAGAGTCGTCGCGATGTCGTAATCGTACACTAACATCGGAGGCGCGTGGAGGCGCACGTTCGCTCGCCGCGACAGCCGGCAGAGAACTGGAGTGAATGAGTTCGCGGGGCGGCCGGCGGCGGCGGCCGCGGTGCCGAGTGGGAGTGCCTCCGGCCTACGACACGCGACTGTCGCTCCCTCGTTGCACCGGAAAACTACAACCCTAATCGCTTTACAATTAACCGGCCGCCGCCAATGTTTACTTTCCACGCACTTCAAAAAAGAAAACCTCTGCAACGCAATCATAGAACCCGTCGAGCAAGTGCTGCTCGCGATGCAAAAAGCTTAATTGGAGCTTAATTAGACGTTTAAACGTGTTGAAATACACATAATGATTTATAATTGCCCCATGGAGGGAACAAAATAACTATGTTTAATTTGTGTGCCATGTAAAAGAGTTGAATGATAACGAAAGCGAAAAGGTACTTACCGAGGAATAACAGGAATGAGCAGTTACCGATTACTTTCTCCTCCAGTATCGTGTATAACTTACACTTACCTGCAACAATAAAATATGCTCATTAATACCGTGCTAATGTAACAAATCCGGAAACGTAAACATGGGCACAAAATATCTTTTGATAAACTCGATACAAACTTAACAGGTGATAAAATACTTTTACTGCTCATTAAAAACTGAACGATTTTGAGATTTTTAAAATACTCGGTGCTTAATATGCCACAAGAGGTTTGAAATGTTCGCATGCCAAAAGTAAAAATAAAAAATGCATATTTCACGGAAGTGCTTTTAAAGAGTACTTTTTATTTTCCTTAAAATGTTGGAGTCGTGAGCGGTCTAGTGGGTATGCATTAACGGCGATGGTATAAAAACTAAAATGAGAGCTTAACCATATTTTTCGAATATAAAATTCTCTCAACAAATCTTTTCAAAGCAAATATCACATTTATGTTTTAATAACAATACAAATCGCAATTATCAGTCTTATCAAGATAGAATTGAAGTTAGCTACACTAGCTAATTGGCATAATATGTGTTTATCGAGGGAAATAGATTGAGGCAATTAGGTTGAGGTTTAAGCAAGAGGTTTAAATCTTTTCCGCTCTCCTCAGATGTAAAGGTCAGTTAATCCTCCCGAAGGATCTCATCAGTGACGCACGAAGCGGCCTTCCTCTCAGCCCACGAGGGCGGGTGAAAGTGAACCTGATGACTCATCGCCTTCTCTACAAACTTCCATTCGGCAAACACATCACCGCCGACTGTTTAACGTCTCTGCGGTTAAAAACTAAACTCATCAACCATTACCAAACACAGCTTTATTACCATAGCAATAAGATTCACAGAGATCGTTACCGCGAAGGGACTTTAACCGCAGCAGATTGCGTTCAGTCGATACGTGTATGTGAATTCGTTTAGCATATTCATATTGCAACAGCGAACTTTCAACGCGAAGGAAAGTTTGGAGGCGTTCCCCTTTGCGCGTGATTGTGCAACTATTGTAAACAATGCGATTTTAATATGCCAACATGCACACATATTTTGATTTTGTAATGATACATTTTCATATTCATTATTCTGATATTATTTATCAGCTTTCATTGAGAAAATTTACTATTACATAATGCGTGAGTAAAAAATTAGTATTGCTATTCAGCAAGGCAAGGCAAGGCTGCCAGCATTCTGGCCACGTTACCCTCTGCCACGGGTCTTTTAGATTAGTTTTTTTTTCTTTTGTATAAGTTTTAGTGTAAGTTTTTTAGTATAAGTTTTTAATTTAAGTAGGTTTAATTTTTATTTTTGACCGACGAACCACCGGAGGATGTATACAATTCGACGCGTATATATTATTTTTTTTATGTATAACCATGCATAACTTTTTTTATAGTAGTCCGATTTCAATAATTATTTTTTTATTGGAAAGAGTACACTTCGAAATTGGTCCCATTTTAATTTCATCGAAATCGGCTAAGCCATTTTTGATAAATCAATAAAAAAAATGCTATATCGATCCGTGCATAAAATTTGCGTTTCAGCGATGCGCCCTGGCTTCGCACAGGTGTATTATACATATAAACATTTCTCTTGAATTACTCTATCTATTAAAACTGCATCAAAATCCGTTGCGTAGTTTTAAAGATATTAGCATACACGGGGACAGACAGCTGAAAGCGACTTTGTTTTATACTATGTAATTATTCTGTACACGGGTTAAGTCGGTCATGCTATTTTTTGCAAAAAATAATTATTGAAATAAATAGTTATATGCGTGAAGACATTTGCATCACAGTTAGGTAAGCATCTGTGTTTGATTTAAATCAAATAGCCTAAACTACTAATTCACATATAATAATTCACATTATTTGGAGCATTGATTCATTTTTCAGAATTTCATAATTTTGAAATGGTATCACGCAAAAAAAATATTTTAAGAGATATGATAGCAGAAACAGTACTTGTTGATAGTTAAGATGAGAAACAAGCATTGAAACGCAAATGAAATTGTTATTTTACAGATAGAGAAGACACAGAAATGCATCGATGGGTAAAGAGAAACGAGGTCACAGACTTAAAAACAGATAGGACATTTATCAAATGGAAGTTCATTGAAACGGTCACACATCTCATTTTTATAGCCCGAACTGTCATCGCCAGATACAAAATTGGTGCCCGTTTTAAAACTGACGATTTATAAAATGGCACGAAAAATGTCGACCTTCGTTACTGGACTGATTTTATTTTGTTGTTTTGCTAAAATCATTTGAGTACAAAAAGTAACCCTGCCCCTTGTGATGATAAAAGGTTATATTGAGTTATTTGTTTTCTGAATTTAGAGTTAGTTTTTTTTTTAATTCACGAAAAGCTAACATTTCAACTGAATCGTTTTCAATGCGTCTTTCGTCGTTGACTATGGAAACCGTAGATGGAAAAAAATAGAAGTATGTTCATTGTCAGTTCCACGATATGATACCAGCTTAATCGAATCCAACTGAACCTAATGTTAAAACACAATATTTTGTAAATCTTCTGTTCTAAGTGCGAAAAGCGAAAGAAAGAAAAAATTCGCTCCACAGAAGCCTCGCCTTAGCAAATACAGTTGAAAACACCTCCGTCAAAATGGAGCTGAGGAGATCTGCCAAAACAACAAACATTACATAACCACACCACATCTGGTTTCTCGGGCGCCACGTCTTAATAACTTTCCCTTCAAAACTGTAATCATGTAACAGCAATACGTAATGACGAACGGTTAACGCATCTAGTAGAGAGCGAGAGTGGTCCATTTGATTTTGTCTTGGCACGCCACTGCTCAAGGGTCATTGAATCTGCGCTTTCTACCATCTCAGTGCATTAGCACGATCTTGGATATGCAATTCGTACACGCAATATTAGAGAGACTGGCAAACACGTCTGCGTATATCTAGTCTGACTGTCTGATAGACATTATGCAAACATTATACACAGATTGGCTAAATTATTATTACATACTACGGGACTAATCGCGCACTAAAATTACTAATTTGCTTGACGGAGGTACTGGTCATAGGATCGAGCTCCACGACCCAAAAGTCCTCTCCACGGATCGACACTATTTTCAAAAATAGTTCGTGAAGCGGTAGAAATCAAAAAACATAACAATTTCAACCGGGAGGATGGATTTAAGTTATCGGCGTCGTGGAATCCTGTTGTCAACAGATGTAAATCGCGTAGTGTAGAGAGAAGGATATTATCGGATACCGTCAGTGTTGTGTGTCGTAGTGACAATTATTCAAGTCCAGGTTCAATTGGCGGTACCAGCTGTCTCACATTCCAGTCTACCCGTGACCACGATCGATGCAACTCGGCCGAAACGTCGGGATGATAAGGTATTTATTTATCTCGTAATTTTAGTGCGCGATTAGTCCCGTATGATATAATAATAATGTGTTCAAATCGCGAAAGTTTAAAAACAACAGATTGGCTAAATGTGGACCAGAGCCAAATATGGCGGCGTAGATGTTAGATAGCAATAGCATAAACCGATAATGGGTATAATATTTTAGGGTAATTAACGTGGCCCGAACTAATTGGTCTGTTCAATATTTTAACTTAGATGGTTATTGTTGAAGAAATAGCGTTTAAAATGCGGTCCCGCTGTGTTACGATATCCTTTTGTTTTTAATTTGCTTTGCATAATAACATAATTGTGTTAGCATTTAAACTCACGGACCAATATATATTTTTATTTAAGTTTCGTTCAAAACATTGCAGTAAGAGCTAATTGAAGCAGCAAGTTATGCTTGTCGATTGATACCGTTAGTTATAAGAAAGAAAAAAAATATTGTAAAAAAAAATAGTGCTTCCCTACGTGAAAAAACCGGCCAAGTGCGAGTCAGGCTCGCACACCGAGGGTTCCGTACAAATCCAGAACATTTCACAAAATTGGGAAGTAAATTGTTAATATCTCTATACTATAATCATCGATATTTTTATTTTTACATTTCTCGTCATAAACCGAAAATTACACATTGTCAAAATAATTAAAAACCTATTTTAGCATGTACTAATGAAGCTCTTTTATATGATGTTTTATGTGAATCTAGGCCCTATTTTATTGTGATACAAATAAAAATGTTCGGTTTTCAGATTTATTCCTATATGTGTACTCTGAGACAATGCTTCTGGCCAAATTTCACAGTTATATGTCAACGGGAAGCACCCTGTAGGTTTTGGTTTTTGTGAGTGTCGAAATATGCGGTTTTTTACGACATAAACGGCTCTAACTTTTTTATACGATAACTGAGAAGTTTTTCTTTCACACAACTGCAAGAAATCATAGATATACGTATACAATTTAAATTTCAACTCGATATCTTTACGCGTTCCCGAGATAAAGAGTTTTGACATACACACAGACGGACAGACGGACAACAAAGTGATCCTATAAGGGTTCCGTTTTTTCCTTTTGAGGTACGGAACCCTAAAAACGAGAATGAAAAAACCCCTTCCCGAGAGACACCTAATGTGAAAATAGGGTGATCCCCTTCCGTTTACTGTCGTTTAGTTTAAATGTATAAAGCGTGGAAAATGCAACTGGAAAAGTACTACTCTAATTTACATTCATGACTTGTATGTTTCATTGGTTTTCAAACACTACAGTCTAAATGAATTGCGTTCTTGTAAAATGTATTATTAACTTATTTCTACAGGGTTATTATTAATCAATTAACATCCTCTTAGGGGCTTATTCTGTACATCAAAACTAACAACTTTTGTTCTGCGAATTTTGTCGAAACTCAAAAATAAAAGTCTATTGTTCCATAGAAAAATATCGTTTACCCGCTACTAAAAGTATGGAACAGCAGATTTCTTTTTTAGTTTTGACAAAAGTTGAAGAACAATAGTTGTGAGTTTTGATGTACAGAATAAGGCCCTAAATGATCGAATCGCTGACTCGAAAAGAAAGAAGAAGGCCCTAAAAGGATGCTAATTGATTAGAAATAACCCTGTATACAATTGAGAGAAGACAGATCATATAACAATATTATAACAAACAAATATCACAACACCTCAGTTCGTTTACGATTTACGAATATATAAACAGGTAAGGTAAAGGTAACAGGTTAAGTTTTGGTGTGGCAATAAAGAATTTATATATCTATCTAAGCCATGGTGGCCTAGAGGTAGTGACACCCGCCTTACAATCGAAACCAACGAGTTCTTTGGAATTTATGTACGGAATTTCACACCACTGGCTTTTCGGTGAAGGAAAACATCGTGTGGCAACCTGCATATGTCCGTAAAGTAAAGATGGCGTATGTGAATCCCCAACCCGCATTGGGCCACCGTGGAGGATATGGCCCAATCATTTTTCGTGAGTAGGCCTACGACCTACGTCTTGCAGTGGACTATTAAAAGGCTAATACAGTACAGTACAGTAAACAGTCAAATCAAACAACACTGTCTGCGTGGGGGGGACAAACAACAATTTGATAGATGAGCAAATGCAAGAGAAATTGACCACAAAATCAACATAAAGTAATAAAGTAAGATCCAATAAACAAAGTAAACAACATCTGAACGAAAAAGTTTATTTTTGCGACTGCCTATGTTAACAAAAATGTTTGTGACTGCGACCTTCCATTTAACGTGTTAATGCGTTACAACCAGTTCGTAACCGCGAGGAGAGAAGAAAGATAAACATTACGTTATGGCTGCTATTTAAATGGTCAGCAGAAAAAACATGTTCCGGTCAGTTTATAAAAATGATCAGCAAAAAAGCTAAGCAATTATCAACTTAATCATCCAAGAATAAATAGCCATCAAATTAAGATATGATAACGAAGCGAAAATGTTATAATTAATCACCAAATCGTAGCACATGGGCCAGTTTTAAGGTCATAACAAAAAAAAGTGCATGAACTATTGAAATAAGGGGCTATCTTTTAAACTTCAAATGTATCTTCCTAATTTTGTTTTTACTTTGGGTAGTATTATTATTATACAGGGTTATTTCTAATCAATTAGCATCCTCGTAGGGGCTTATTCAGTACATCAAAACTAACAACTTTTGATCTACAAAGTTTCTTAAACGTCAAAAAAAATTATGTTGATCCATAGAAAAATGTCGTTCATCCGCGACAAAATGTATGGAACAGATGTTTTTTTTTTCGAGTTTTGACACATATGTAGAACAAAAGTTGTTAGTTTTGATGCACAGAATAAGCCCCTGAAAGGATGCTAATTGATTAGAAATAACCCTGTATATTTTTGGTATAGGTTCATGTTTCGTCATATGTATTATCCGAGTTAATTATTAGTTATACGAATCATAACTAACCTGACCACACCACACAGACATTTATCATAACAAATATTGCCGACCAGAGTCAATTTCCAGCGAACCATTAAATTAATTCCCAAACATTACTACGGCATTACATTCGAAAGTAGTCAAATATCGTATTTGCGAGTTAATTATCGTGATTTACGAGGGCCACTTTCAGTTTTCATTGCTTTCGATTTTTTATCAGAGGAAATTACGAGTGGTGCTAAATAACGCCACCGAGAGTTGTAAAAGATTTCGAAATTCATCAAAGCAACGGGAATTCATTTAAACAATTAATTTTACTTTATGAAAATTGAATTTCGAGATAACTCGGCGACTCAATTATGACGACCAAAAGTTATTCGTTCCAATTTAAACTTGTCCGAATAACAGCGTAAACTTCCTTTGTATATTCCGATTGATAATTTACAAAATAAGCGGATGGTTACTACTAATGTTTAGAAGCATAGAAATGAATGGAATGCGTTGTTATTTTTTCTTTTACCCGGCAAAATAGTTAGTACCGAAAAGTTTACAAATCTCTCAGTTTAAAATTGTACACCTCTCCATTAGACGTGACATGTTTTAATATTACTTTGGAGGTTTTGGTATTGCATCTTTTTACTTAATTTTGTGTAAAGTAACATATTGAAGATATGACATCCACGAGAGAGTCGTGCATGGATTCTAAACGTAGGTAACAAAGTTTAAGATATAATATGAATAGTAACGATAAATACGAATTAAAAAAAAAACTTGGTGCTGGGAAGTATTTATCAACTGGAAGTCCGATCTGTCCAACTTGTATTACGATCGAGACGTCCTACGCTAATTTGTTCCTCTATGAATCTCCTTATTACTAGACCGATCTTGCACGTAACTAGATCCCATATCAACTAATCATCTAACCGATTCTAACTTTCTAAGCCATAGAGCTCTATCCGACCGTCCCTTCGAACTTTGTTGCATTTACACCAAACAAAAACAAATAAAATTCTCAAAGAACTACTAAAGAAAGTTAATAACTTAATAGAGTAGGATAATAACTACTATCGAGGTTAAGAGGAGGTTAATCGCGGCATTAAAGCTCGGCCCGCGCGTGAGGTCCGGCCATTAAAAGATAAAAGTGACGCGGACACCATAAAGTAACAGGTATCTTGGAACTACTACGTCTTCTAGATCACCTGCCTTGTCATTATGAGACAGGACTACGGATCACGCAAGATGCGATATGTACAACGCGTTCACATTTTCTAGACGCTTGACCATGTGACGTTATTTTGGCGCTCGAGTACGGTGTGCAAAAAAAACCGGCCAAGTGCGAGTCGGACTCCCGCACGAAAGGTTCCTATAAAAGATAAGTTTCTACCTGTTAATTAAGATCGAGTAAAAATTGCAAAAAAAAACAGCGATGCGTCGAGTTAATGTGACCGCGTTGTAGGTACGCTTCGATCTAGCGAGGACCTAAATTCGCTCGAAAGGCTTTGCTTATTCACAACTGGTGGGCAGGGCATATAGCACAGAGTACTGATGACCGATGAAACATGTAGAGAGGCTCCCCAGGTTGTTGACGTCAGCCGTCGCAGCAAATTATTGCAAGATTCTATTGCCATGAATGTTTTATGTCAATGTTTTTTACAGGTACTCAACTACTAATAAAATAAAGGAACCAAAACTAAAAAAGAATGTAAAAAGTGTTACGAGCAAAATAAGGCTTGAAGTCTTTCTCCTTTTCTACAACATCTTTGACGGATGTTGTAGAAAAGGAGTCCAAACACAAATCGGCAAGATCATAGTCAGTCTATACCGTCTACATTATGCAGACCAACACAGTACCGACAGTGCACATACATCGCATACGTAATACGTTCCACTTTTTAAATTAAACAAACGAAGCTAAAGTAAAATCATCTGCGATTTCTTTCGGTTCAATATACCGGTTCGGATCGGTTTGGTACGGATCGGTTATATTCGATTCGGTTTCGGTTGAATACATTATTTCATTTTATTTCAATATGAGGAAAAAATTGCAATTGTAGAGCGGTAAAATGAAATTCTGATCATTACATTGCAACCACGGGTTTTAATAATGAAAAACCAATGAACGCAAAAATTGTCTACTTGATTTCACTGGTTCAGGTCCTAGAGTAGAAGCAACTCTAAATAGTATAAAATAAATTCGCGAGCAAAAGTGTGCAATGTAAGTACTTTATTGGGGTTTCTTCTATCTTCATAAACGAATACAAGTGTAAAACATCCTAAGTTTTACCTGTGCGAAGGTTCGCGGGTCGCTAGTTAAATATAAAACATTGGGATCCCTCAAAACTTTCAGAGTAGAAATAAGCATCAGTGAGGATGGTATTAACTTTACGTAGGTACCTACTTACTTTAAACATAACGTTTTATTAACTCTACACTCGGCATTACTATTTAAAAGACCCTACGTTAGCAAAACGTATAGACTCTAAAAGTTTTGCTAACGTTACGAACGTATAGAGTACTATATAGTTGGAAATTCGAATTTGCAATATTGCACATTTGTTAGAAATCTATTGAAAAACAAGGCGAAAACTTTTCCACAGAATTTCTGCCATCTATGAACCTAAAAACTATAAAGCACTCTATTTATCGAGTTCTGTGGCATTATGAATTTGCATAGTAAATGGAAACTATTATTCGCGTGGCTCCGTACATATTGTTAGTTATTTCTCGGAATAAAAACACGGAAACTACGGTAGTTTTCGTTTGCGTGTAATCTCACACTAACTCCCCTGTTTGAATACAAAATATTGAATAGGACGAGCGGGACGCTTCGTTCTCCTCATCGGCTAATTAAGCTCACAGCGTTTCAATGAGCCAAATGGACCGTAAAACGCTCTGTCAAAGGCGATTCACACACGACCGATTAGCGTAAAGCGTAAACAATGGCCAGTTATCGCTATTCGCTAGAGCTGCCGAACTAAGTAGACAGAAACACAACTGTACTGAAAAATATGAAATGCTTTTTTGTGTGTCGTTATTGACCGACGAAACGGAGGTACTCAATTCGACGGGTATTTTTTTTATGTATCACCACGCATAACTTTTTACGTATAGAGGTCCGATGTCGATAATTCTTCGAAATTGTTCCCATTTAAATTTTATCGAAATCGGCTGAGCCATTTTTGATATATCAACAAGGTGAAAAATGTTACATCGATTCGTGCGAAATATTCTCGAATTCTGTACACGGTTGAAGTCGGTCATGATATTTTTTGCAAAAAATAATTAAATTGAAATACGAAATAAGGACAGGAAATATTTTCGTTGCGCAGCTCATGCCACAGTTAATAGTTAAGTAAGTACTAAGTATGTATACATAAATCTATTTTCTGCTGCATAAAATAGAATCTATCTATAGGGGAGGCCTATGTCCAGCAGTGGACGTCTCACCGCTGATAGATGCATGGATGGATGGAAAATAAAACCCATGATCGTAGAATAAAGATCCACATTAATTACGGCACAATTTTAGGGTTCTGTACCCAAAGGGTAAAAACGGGACCCTATTACTAAGACTCCGCTGTCCGCCTGTCTTTCTGTATGTCACCAGGCTGTATTTCATGAAACGTAATAGCTAGATCGTTGAAATATTCACTGACAATACTAAAAATAGAAAAAATGATAATTTAAGTGGGGGTTCCTGAAACAAACAAACCTGAATTTTTAGACGTTTTTTGCTCGATATTAATAAAAGTGACAAGTAGATGCTTGAAATATTCACAGAATACATAGTTAAAAATGCACTTTAAAACTAAATAAATAAATTAAAATGAAATATGTATATTAAAATTAAAATATATATTTTATTTATTAATAACGGCAACAGGAAGATGCTTGAAATATTAAGTGGTACATGTATTATTTTTCTTAGAAAAATAATTAATAAATTAAAATAAAATATACTAAGGGGGGCTTCCATAAGGTGCGGAACCCTTCGTGCGCGAGCCCGACTCGCGCTTGGCCAATTATTTTTATTTAATAACTTATCAATAACTCAAAATAAACTAACAAACTATCGTTTCAGTCTTGAATACATATTGTTCCCGACTGTTGATAGGTGTTAAATTTATCCCCAAGAGATGTTTTAGTTCCGATGTTAACGTAGGGTTTTGAAAGACGCCATTATTTTATCTAGAGTTACTAATTTGAGCTTTTATAATCTGCGGGTAGTCGCAGCGCGCCGTCACGCGGCGCTCGGTGGCGCCAAACGGAAGCGCAATTACGCGGCGTTCGCCGGAAGCATGCAAGCGCAAATGACACGGTGAGCGCTTAATCGCGGTTAAGTTTTGTACTTCGTAAATACACTTTCAAATAAAAGATCAAAAATTGAAAAAACTTTAAGGGGGCGCCTAATGCCAAAATCGACCATAAATATCCATATTAAAAAAATACTATAGGAAAGGAAAGAACCTAGCAGAGTAATCGCGTAGAATTTTGGAAAATAATATGGTTACCTTAGAAAAAAAATATTTTTGACACAAACCACGACAACACCACATTATTTTTGACAAATTACGTAGCTAGACTGTAATCGATTAGTTTATTTAATATATGCCTAAATTTTGAATAAATAAATAAAATGTCACTTAAAAATGTAAGCTGGCGCTGGAAGCCAAATTTATCATGAACTGTGTCATGCGATTTCCGACTCTAAACAAAGCACCATAGATGATAGCGGGCGATGCAAGAAGCGCGGGTGAAATCTGTTTTTTTCATGGCATTAGGCGCACTTTTAAAGGTGCATTACATTTACATGTTAAATGGCAGTACGAAATACGGCGAAAAATTAGTTTGGGACGTCAGAAGCGTATTATCGTAGCTAAAGATTTAGGGGCGCAACTGCCTACTTTTGCCCATCCTAAAAATAAAATTTAAATTTTTCTGAGGTTGGGCAAGGGACATCCGCACCCCGAGCTATGCCCATGCGGAACTGTAGCAATCAAGTGGAATTGGGAAGGTAGCAAGCAAGGCGAAGTGACGACACGCGGAAAATGACTTTCACAGAATGGTAGTTTAGGCAAGGTAAGTCGAGCGTTAGGCGTCCGTCATCGAGATGGGTCGACGAAATAATCGAAATTGTGGGTCGAACTTGAACACTATTTATACAGGAGTCGGGAGTGTCGGGACCGAGGTCCCAAGTACGAGAGAACCCTATAAACTGTAGTGTACTGTATCAGCCTTATAATAGTCCACTGCAGGATGTAGGCCTACCCACGAAAGATGATTGGGCCATATCCACCACGCTGGCCCACTGCGGGTTGATGGATTCACATACGCCATTGAAATTCTTTTCCGGACATATGCAGGTTGCCTCACGATGTTTTCCTTCACCGAAAAGCCAGTGGTGTGAAATTCCGTACATAAATCCCAAAGAACTCATTGGTACGGGACCGGGATTTGAACCCACGACCTCACGATTGTAAAGCGGGTGTCATTACCTCTAGACCACTACGGCTTTACCCTATAAACAGCAGTGGAAAAAAGAACAAAAGGCTGATGATGAGGATGAATATATAATATATTTTTTTTATTTCAAGTTTTCCTCGCACGCCTGATTGTAAGCGTCGCACTTGTCGATAACAATCCACTCAAGAGTTCTGGAGAAAACTGCGAACAATTTTTATACTCGAGTCGTGATTTTTGGTCGCACTTTATATTAACTATCAATTTCACACAAAAAAATAACTTAATTGAACGCATACTAAAGGCGAGTGATTTTGATCATGATAGGAGTGTGTAGTGTGTGTTACCAGTCTAATACTGTTTAAAGTAAAGTATTTTTTTTTTTACTCTATTTTTTTTACTATATTTTGTTTAATTGAATTCGTTTATACAGGGTTATTTCTAATCAATTAGCACCCTTTTAAGGGCTTATTCTGTATATCAAAACTAACAACTATTGTTCTACGACTTTTGTCAAAACTCAAAAAAAACTTTGTCGTTCCTTAGAAAAATATCGTTTACCCGCGACAAATGTATGGAACAGCAATTTTTTTTTGAGTTTTGACAAATAAATTAGAACAAAAGGTGTTAGTTTTGATGTACAGCATAAGCCCCTAAAAGGATGCTATATTGATTAGAAATAACCCTGTATAAAGCTTTGTTTTGATGAAGTTATGTAAAAAAATGGCACGGGAATAATATATTTGAAGATAACTTGAAATTCCAAAACTATAAGGTTCCTGTTGGATATAGTAAAACCGCCGGACGGTGCTAGTATTTACTGAACGATATCAACAACGAAACCCGACATAAAAAGCGGCGTCATTTAGATGCGCTTGCGCCGCTTAGGGCAGTAATGCGTTTTTGATTGTCCGCGCTCGAAGCCTGCACTTTCACTAACGTTTAACGTCAGCCGTTTACCTTATGGACTTTGATATACGTCTGGTACGTTCACAAAACCACGTTCTGTTTGAGCGCAAACAAACGTCAGTCCAGATATAAACCACAAGACTGCAATAATGAACCTTGGCTCTACGAAATTAAAGTCCAAGTATTTTAGTGCCAGTAAAATTAAACAAAGCCACAGAATAGATAAAAGTATCCCGCGGCTTATCATTTTGTCTAGCCTGGCATGACTTACATATCCAAATATTCACTTTCCATTGTTACTTTTACGAATATTTTTTTTGTTTTTAATTCCAACTCGGCGAGTCGAGGATTTCGCAAAGTTAGCAGTTAGGGTGGCTAGTTTACATAAAATTTTCTCCCTCAGTGTTTCTTCCCCCTCTATGTTAGGCTAACCCTTTCCAGCTGGCCTGTGAATATTTTATTGATAAAGCTTCATTTGGGTTTATATTACAGCTCGCATAATAGATGAAGTAGATTAGATAACGCCTATAAAATAATTGCGTATTGTTCAGGTTACCTAGAGAGGTCATAAATTGTCTGGTTATTTGGGCATACTATTTTATGAGCCTTTGTTTGACAACTATCATAATAATAGATTTTATCATAACTAATTTTCTAACAAAAAATATTATTACTGACTTTGCCAGGGTGGCAATAGGATCACTAGGCTCTGACTGAGTCTGTTTATCTGAATGTATCTCATTTATTAACGAATAATAACAGCTTATATACTAAATTATATATCTACATTGTGTGCCATCTATATCACGTAAAACATCACGAACTAATTAATCGTGTCATATCTATAACATTCCATCGAGCTGCAACACTAACAACTTTTATAGATGAGCGGTTTAGATCAGTGATTTTTTCTTTAATAATGACTAGTCACTGTCACTTTCATGAAACTAATCATGACGTTGTCAAGCTCAGTAGACAAAATAGTAGACTGAAAAGTTAGAATGTAAGAACTCTACGGAATAGACTATAAAGCGAAGAATTTACGAAACAAAACCTTCAGTGCCAAAATCCACGTTGGTTTTGTACTCTGCATGTAAAACAAGAGTACAATTTATTGGTCTGCAGTAGCCAAACGCCTCGGGCGCATTTCGGACCAAGGTTCACCCGGCACCGCCGAACCGGATAGCTAAATAGGTAAGCTGGTTAGCCTTTAAATGCTACCTCAAATGTAAATTTTAAACTCGGTTCACTTGGAGGACAAAATTTAAAATCAAATATCGATACTTGTTTCACAGTAATTATTATTTTTTATATTATAACAGAATTATCATAAGAATCGCGTCATTTGTATAACTCCGATCTAGAACTTACGTCATCATCATTATTTTCAGCCTGTAATCGCCCACTGCAGAGAGAAGGCTTCTCTTCTTGTACGCCATTTACCTCGTTCCATAGTGGTCTCGAACGAAAAATACGAAATCGGTATAACTATCAAGAAAAATCGGTTATTTGCACCGAAAATCGGTATGAAAGGATGTTCAGGTTTAAAACTATAAATAACGTATTTACTTTATATAGCCTGAAATGATCTAATTTTGGAGCGGAGTCTCCAACGGACTATCAGCGGACTCACGCTCGGATCACCACACAAACAGTACCTAGTCATATCCTCATTTTTTTGTCTCGGCTCGGTAAAATCGGATAATTCGGTAGAAATTGTACCATTTTGTTTTTCACTGGTGCCAAATCGGTAGGTTCGTGACCACTGCCGCGGTCTTGTGCCAATCTGGTCCAAATATGTAATAAGGTATGGATAGGAATAGAAAATGGGCAAACAAAATATCATTATGTAGTCAAATATTCATCATATCAGCCATAGAACGTCCACTGCTGGACATAGGCCTCCCCTAATGATTTCCAATAAGACCGGTTGATAGCGGTTTGCATCCAGCGCGATCCTGCGGTCCTAATAAGGTCATCCGTCCACCTTGTGGGTGGACGTCCTACGCTGCGCTTGCCGGTACGTGGTCTCCACTCAAGAACTTTTCGACCCCATCGGTCATCAGTTCTCCGCGCTATGTGCCCTGCCCATTGCCACTTCAACTTGCCAATCCGCTGGGCTATGTCGGTAACCTTGGTTCTTCTACGGATCTCCTCATGAGCCATGGAGAGGGCTATGCTCGGAGTTTCTCTGCGAGATCGAATCAGGAATGAAGTCAAATATTACGCAGTGCAAATTGCAAATAGTAAATGCAAAGTATGCGATCGATTCACGATGAAAATAAATGCTAAAGTATTCCAACTTCACTTAAAGACTATCCTATACAGTTTGATAGCTTTATTCAAATTAATTAAAACTTGTTGCGAACGAGCAAAGTTTTACCCACTGACCTCCAAAGTTAATTACGAAGACGCCACTCGATTACAATGGCGAAATCGAAAGTAGATTAAAGCACGAAAACTTACAAAATGCTAAGGTTAAGGATCCTTAGCAACGTTAACGACTACGACCATCAGCTTGAGCAATCTGGTCTTATTCAATTCAGTGACAAAACTACATGAATATTCTGAATATTTTCCATTGGCAACAGTGATGAAAATATTGTAGCATTCATATTCATAGATTTACGCCGCTCCCTGCCACAATATATCTGCAACTAATGACATTTGAGAAGATGACCACCGCAACTCCAGGAATTTATGCGTGAATACAAAATAAGGATTGAGTGGATAGTTTCTTAATATTGGCCACTCATAGGCTCGGCGCGGTTAGGTTTATAGCCTCGTAAAGTTGACTCGTGCCGAGAAATAGCATAACTCTGCGTTAAGTTACAATTTCATTGTAACCCCTGTCTGCTGTAACTATGCGCTTAGGTTTCATAGCTTATATCGAGAGTTATGTCTACAATTAGCCCTTTGGTTACGTTAAATTTCTGCTCTCTAGTGATATTTTGGGATGTTAGTGAGACTAGGTCCTTTCAATTAGTTTCGAGGAGTCGAAGGTGCGTAATCTTGCATGGGGCATCAGTTCATTTGGTTTTTCTGTCTGTTTGCAGATTCAGTTTAGTATAATATTGGAATATAAATAAATACCACTAACATTAAACAGTTACACTAAATGATTCACACCACTGGCTTTTCGGTGAAGGAAAACATCGTGAGGCAACCTGCATATGTCCGGAGAAGAATTTCAATGGCGTATGAGAATCCATCAACCCGCACTGGGCCAGCATGGTGAATATGGCCCAATCACCCTTCGTGGGTAGGCCTACGTCCTGCAGTGGACTATTATAAGGCTGATACAGTACAGTACAGTACAGTACTAAATGATTTATCATAACAATCTTAAAACAGCCAAACAATTGAAATAAATAATTCAAAGAAATAATTTAAAAACCGGGAGCTGTTAGCAGCCGTCACTTTCATCGTTTATTTAACTCTCCTTTAAACGATGAATGAATAATGAAAGTGGATTAAATAATAAGAAAGGCGTTTTGAATGCTAGTCGTCCCATCATCAAAAGTAAAGGAGAAAGTGCATAATCGATTCGATACGGCATGTCTTGCCGTGCCGCGTGTGACTTGAACTTGATTCCGACCGAGAAATACTGTTTACCTGCTCTTAATTTACTGTTTGGTTTGTGAATGGTACGTGTAACCAGTTGAATTGGAGAGAACACTAAACTAGTTGAAGATAGGGGAATACTAAACCAGTTAAAATTTTGACACTACACACTGTTGTAGCTTCTATTTCTATATGCCCGCCTTATGACAAAATTTAAGAAGTTCTATCAAAATATGAGACGGGTATTGGGAATATTCTCATGTGGATGATGTGTACCTACTTATGTATGGTATATCCATGGATATAAGGGTTTTCAGTTTCCGTCCAGCCTTCAGTTTTCCATTGAAACGTGATTTCGTGATTCAGGAACCACAGGAAAAATGTTAGCTTTCTGAAAATACTTTTACTCGATTTTTTTTTTCAACGGATTTTTTCTCGAACCTTTCTCCCTGTAACGGCAGTACAATAGCAAACACTGAAGGAAAAACGAAATGAAAAGTTTGAATAAAAACGTCGACTGCATGACACCGAATTCAAACAGTTCTTGAAGAATACCACTTGCTTTATATTGGATAGCCACTAAAACTGTTCTTTAACAGAACAAAACAACAATACATCACAATTTTACACACGTAACTGTGTAAAACATTGTGGCAATAAAACTATTGTCTATTTTATATTCTGACACAAACCAGTTGTACAAAGTTGTAAATAACTCTAACTTTCAAAGTTTCTATCAATGATAAATTCCAGAGTCGTCTCAGCAGCACTTTTCGCTTTCAACCTTCAAAAATCTAGGTGTCATCGTATATGGACTATGATCGGTCGACTTTTATTGGCGGCAATAATCGAGTTGTAGGCAGAAAGTTGCGTGGAAGGGACGAAATAAGGGTACATCCGCGACCTCCAGACTGCGCCCCGTCAGACCAAGGGCGAGGGGTGCCCTTGCATTGCGAGCCGCGCGCCCTTCGTCTAACCAGCATGATTTACTGGTGCACGCCGCATAGCGTAATCTCTTCATTGTCTAACTATAAACAGATTCAATGTTTTGTTTCGAACTTTAAAGTATTGAACACACAGACGATTGTATTGTTGTTTGTCTGTAGAGACGAAAAACATTGCGTAACATATTTTGATGCCGGCAACGTTCTCGATATAATAAAGCCTTTCGAATAGCGCACGTGTTCAAATATGTCGAAGACGTAATATAAATAGATATCATTGTCGTAGAGCCACTTAAAAGAACAAGTAAGGTGCACCTGTGATATTAAGATTACAAGATGATATTTGCAGGGTAGGCGTTTATCATGATATTCAATGTAGGGGTTAAAATATGCATAAGCCAATCTCTCTGCATCAGAGAGTACGCGCGTTCAGCGTATTTATTTTTCCTCTTTGTCGAGGTGTGCGCCGACTCCCCGTGATGTAATCAACTAAAACGATCAGATAAAGAGGGCGTACGGAGCATTAATTAAATTGCTAAAATCTTCTCAGATGACACAACAAGCTGAAAATTTAATTAAAAACGATTTTTTATTCAACGCGCACGTGACACTGATGGGTATACAGATTTGGTCCTGTTATTACTTACGAGCAATAAAACAGAGACGAAATTTAGTAAGACTAATGATGTGGAGGTAAAAAGTGCGCGAGTTGGTTCGCAAATTTTTCATTTGCGAAGAAATATAAGAGCACTCAAGTATTTGAACAATGAAACAATTCGAAACGTATTTTCCACTACAATTTATTTTCGGTAGATTACTTTCTAGTGTTGACTAGTGCCTACTTAACACTAGCTGATTGCTTGATTGCAAGAAAACGTTCATATTATTGGTATCATTAGTCAAAAAGAACGAGACAGTCGATAAATGATAGTCAATTTTAAGTTACGAATGTTATGATTATGTAACTATCATCTACTTAATTACGTAGTAAAGAATCGTTTGACAATCAATAATCGGAATAATAAATAAATAAATATTTTAGGACATCTAAACACACGGCCTCTAACCCCAAACTAAGCAAAGCTTGTGATATGGCTGCCATAGACTGATATACTACTTATACTTATTTAAAATACATCCTATCCTACTAATCCTACTATAATATTATAAATGAATGATTGATACACAGTTCTGATACGACAAATCTTGTTCAGATTGCTAGCCTGAATATGTTTTTGAAAATGTCATCAACGAATAGTGATTTCATTTGCATAGACTAGGTAATCTTTATTAATACGGGAAAATGAGTTAGTAAAAAGTAAGTTTGACTAGGCCGGGTGGTTAGCTACTAACTGACACTAGTATCAGTTGGAAAGTGCCACCGGCGGTCACCTATTTAAAGACTGACCGTACGGAACGTTGCATCGCTGACAAATACCTATCCAAACTTCGCTATCCTACTTATAATATTATAAACGTGAAAGTTTGTGAGGATGGATGGATGGATGAATGGATGTATGGATGTTTGTTACTCTTTCACGCAAAAACTACTGAACGGATTGAGATGAAACTTTGCAATAATGTAGCTTATATATCAGAATAACACATCGGCTATAAAATATATTGCGTATGCGGACGAAGCCGCGGGTAAAAACTAGTATTTATATAGATAGTAACTAAATAACACCCAGACACAGAGCAAACACTTATGTTCATCACATAAATTTTTGCCCTGGGTGGGGATCGAACCCACGTCTCTTTGATCCAGAAATTAGGGTTGACCATTGAGCCACCGAGGCAGTCTAATCGCACCCCGTACAGTATACGGCGCACGCACAAATAGACAAAAAAAATTAAGATTCTTCCGCTCTTTAGAAGTCATCGAAAATGTAGCTAACATCAAGTAGAAATCACAAAAAAACCAGCGCAGCTTTAGGCATTAGACTAATAACTCTCGGTGGAGGTGGTCGTGTCACCGAACATCTAAACGTTCTCCAGATGAATCTCTAGCAACGGCGTCCACGGACCACAATCATTGAATATGTAAGAAATCAGAAGAACTTCTTAGAATACTCAAAATTGACATCGACCTTAACCGACGGTAGGGCAGGCGGACAGGGTCGGACCTCGAACCGCCAAATAAAAAAATATTATCAATGAATAGATATACTCAGAAAAATATGAAAATTGCAAGAAACTAGATATCATTGGGTAGTACGTTTGGCTCGACATACGTATCTATCTCCAAGATGATTTTTCTAAAAAATAAATATCGAGAGTGTTAATTCGAAACGTCTACCTAGAAGACACATTTTGAATTTACTGTTCCTCTCGAGAATCGATCTATAAAAAACTGGTTCAAGACCGTCTGTGCAGTAACTCACAAGGTAAAATTTAATTATTACAAGTCTATTATCTGGAAATCGTTAAAAAAAATCTGACAGCATCCGGACCCCTACAACAATAACTTGCCGACCTCTACACTAAACTCTGCTTCTGAAGATAGGAAGAAAGCTCTACAGGCTACTCTATTTTATAATAGTTTTGGTGGCTACACTTTTCAAGCGCGACAGTCCTTCTTGTTTTTCCTTGTTCGTATACGACAATTTATCTCTAGCCGCGTAATGGCCCGGTTCATTTACATGGAAATTAGCAAAAAACGCCAGTTGATACGTGCCTGACGTTTTTATTGAGTGGTAGGCCGTTTTTTGCTCAGGACGAAATAAATATGATTTGTTATTAGAGCCTGCGGTTGTCTTGCATGTGACAGAATTCTTTGTAGCCATAGCATAATTTTTTGTGGGTTTTACTTACATGCCGTTAAAATAAATGTGTAGTCCTCAGATATATGAAGTAGTTTGAAGAGTTATTTTCTTACATCGTGATGGGAATGAGTTTGACCACCTTTTTCCCTGGTGGGAAGTCTCAACGTAATTGATAGCAATGATAACGCAGGAGATCTATAATAAGCGTCCGACATTAGAAATAAAATATATTTCTGAATTAATGTCACAAGATTATATTTCGAAAAAAAAATGAAGAACTTACTTAAACGAGCAATTTACACGAGCTATTCAAACTGCGCAATTTTTTTAAAATACATTAATTATTTTTTTGTAAAAAAAATGGCATGACTGACTTTATGTTTGTGTTCCGTGTATACAGAATTCACGAATAGTTCACACGGATCGATGTAACAATTTTCACATTATTATTGATTTATCCAAAATGGCTCAGCCGTTTTCAATAATATTTAAATGGACCAAATTAGAAGTATATACTCTTTCAAATAAAAAAAAATATTGAAATCGGACCACTATGTAAAAAGTTATGCGTGGTTATACATAAAAAAAAATACGCGTCGAATTGAGTAAGTATCTCCTCCGTTTCGTCGGTCAAAAAGAGGTGTAAGACCAAATACATACACATAAATATTATATAGTACCAAAATGACGTTTGGTATTAGACCGCTACCATCAGTCTAGCAACTCTAGCATATTACTAGTGAAAAGCTCCAAAAACGCGTGCCAGAACTGGTATAATGTATTCATGAGCGAGCCGTATTCTTGCGGCAGACTAACATCAACGCAGGTGAAGGCAAACTCGTAGAGCCGCCGAGCGGTCCCATGTGGTGCTTTACGACTGTCTCACACGAGACAACCGCAAACTAAACTCGTTGGCAACGAACGCTGAGCGACCATTGCAACGCCATTGAAAACTAGTAGGTATTCGACAAATTGAGAACGTATAGGACCCTAATCTGAACGCCTCGAGTAACCTTTCAAAAACTAAATTTCTAAAACGGCGATGCAACCGGCGGAGTCTAGATACAGTATAGTCTTTTAAGTTACATTACGTGTCAAGTTAAGGAATCTATGTGAAATTGTTAACGAACGCTGCAGATACACATACAGTATACCGAAATTTTACATAGATTTTTCAATAAACTTCTTAGCACATAACGAAACTTTAAAAAAAATAATCGGTCAAGTGCGAGTCGATCTCGCGCACGAAGGATTCCGTACCGTATGGAAGCACTTAATATATTTAATTTTATTTTAATTATTTATTTTTGAAGAGAATATACAACTTTAACAATATTCTGTGAATCTTTCAAGAATTTTTCTGTTGCAGTTATTAATATCGAACAAAAAAATAACGGTACTTGTATGGGAGCCCCCATTAAATATCTATTTCATATTTATTAATAAAGTGTATATTTAACTCAATATTCTGTGAATATGTTTACATGTCACCGCTATTCACATCGAGCGAAAAACGGCTAAAAATTCAGGTATTTTTACATGGCAGCCCCCTTGACATATTTTTTTTCTGATTTTAGTGTTTGTTGTTATAGCGGCAACAGAAATACATCATCTGTGAAAACAGGGTAACAGGGTCCCGTTTTTATAATGGGTACGGAACCCTGAAAATAACCAAGAGCCCGACTTGAAGAGCCTATTAATTAATTATTATAGTAAAGGTAGCTCAAGCGTCGCCGTCGGTTGTCAACATCAATATGGCCAGCAGCCAGCATCAACCAGTTTACATAGATTGAATTGCTGTTGCCTCGTGTGAGATTGGAGTTACTCGCACTGTTTCCTCACAACTACAAGTAAACACCGCCAGGTAAAACCAGAGGATAAAAGTTTAAAAATCCCCGTTTATTTTGGGTTTTCACTGCGGGAGAGCGACGGACAAAATAGTACGTAACGTCGTCGTACTAAAAGGAGCAGTCTATTTGTGTAGGGTTAATAAACAACCTTTAAACTGCTCAAGGAGCTTTTTAAAGTTTTTAAATGGCATTCGTGACTATAAAGTCACGTTAGATAAATATTTCAACGTGCTGGTATGCCGCTGTGGTGGTGGTACGGGACAAATTTTCACAAAATTTAAAACTAAAATTTTAAACGTGTTTTTTTTTAATATTGTTTTCTATGTTTCGTTTAGCTGTTTTTGACAAAAAAAATTAAATGTGATGTTGTGTTATTGTGTCTTATAGAAAAAATAAACTTTAAATATTATAAAGAAGCGCATGTATATTTTAAAATATATCTACTTTTAAGTCAACATTTTTATTTTTTAATCGATATATTTTGGCTATGAGAACCTAGTAGGGTAACATAAACAAAGAAAAAAAATACAGAATAAAAGTAACTTTTAAGTCTGACAAAAGTTGTATTACATATTTATGTTTCGTTGTTAAAGGTAATGTGAGCAAGGGGAGCTTTGTTTTCACCTTAAAGATACAATAAGATATCTTTGAAAGTCACAAAGTTACATTCAAGATGTTTGAAGACACATTTATAAATGAAAACAAATATACCTCACTATTTTAAAACAAAATCCCTAAAATAAAATTGTAAGTACAAATTGTACAATATGTTCACCTCCTTCGTCCCCGTCGTCTTTAGCTTCACGATCCTCCCCAATGTAGTCTGCTATTTATATTTTAGAACCTATCAAAACGATCGCAATAAAGAGAAAAAAGTTAGAAACATCGAAGGGCGTGCCGCGGAACCAGTTAAACAACATCAAAATGACTTCATCGTATCTAAAGCTACATAACATTACATGCGTCCACGCGTCATACATAAAACAGCAAGTAACGTATCCTCAATCCCGACAATGAGGCGAAAACAGATACAAGATAACATTTCGCAACTCGCCATGGGCGGTGGGTGTTGCGCAAATCCGCGTGACGTCACCGTTCCGGCTTCACTTTCGCGAATACTTTCACCGGCAGCGGCGCCCGCGGACTCGGACGTGTGTTGAACCGTAGAGCGGCCAAGGAGCGCAGTGACCGAGCTTGCAAGGCTTGCATTCGAACTATGATCTTTGACAAGGCACGGGCTTGTTAGAATGAAATTCTAACTGAGTTGGGAAGAGCCCACTATTCCTCGAGATTGTGATAATGACGGATAGATCTCTAAGGTATCCGTATAGTACAAACGCTATAAGGATCGTAGAAGTATGCGCAAGCGTCCCCGTAATCCTGACTACTGCGCGCACGACAATATTTAGAACGTCTAGTTGACGCCAAGCAATTTGTTGGTTTGCAAAATATAATTTACAAAAAAAACATGACGTAAATAATTAATTATATTGCAACAGTGACATTAACTTATAGGAACTGAAACTTTTACGTAATGGACTTTATATTAAACGACATGAAAATACTACTGATTAGAAGTCTCAATACATTGAAACAATAGTAAAGTCACGCAAACCCAACATATCCTGACAAATTCAAGATACTGTTTCCTACTAGAATCTACGGCGTCAAAGATCCATTACGATTCTGTGCGCGACCGATGCCCGGTCAAAAATCGGTCTCGATTATTCATGAGCAACACACTTCAGGGGAGTTGCTAAGGGAAAATCGTGTCGAATGATGATTTTTCATTGGTTGAGCATACTAATAAACATGATATATTGGTTTTACACTACAGAGCCCTTAGTCCAGGTTTGGCGTAGTTTACTTAAACTTTCGCGTTCGAGTGGCTTCATACATTTTGGTTAGTTCTTCCTCGTTCCTTCCAGGAGCGCTGTACAAAAATGTATAGAGCCAGATGGAAACAGCTGTAGTTTCTTTATGTGTTAAACCTGCTATCGTCTAATAATCTAAGAAAAGGTAGTGTTTGAATGGCCTATCTGAATGTACCTTAATTGCCTAGACACGATTGGCAAAGGACAGAGGCAGATGGAACTATAAGAGAAAGGCCTATACCCAGCAGTGGGATAAAGAATGCTGCGGATGATGATGAATTGCCTCCGAGAGACATATCGCCATGTCATAACTACTGATTCTTTCGCCATCTCAGAGTTGCTAATTTTGAACACTAAATTAGGGACTACTCATAGTGTCGTGAAGATAAACAAAATCAACAATGGCTTTCAGAACCTTTGCAAAAAAGCTTTGCTTTAACAATTACACAAATTCAAGGAATTGTAATTTCAACATAACCGAGTATCCAACATTTTGGAACTCAACAATTTATCAGGGACTGGGTTCAGCCTTAGATATAAGAATTCAACATTTTGGCAACTTCAACTTTTACGAGATAGAATGTATAAACATGTTATACTCTATAAAATTTAACTTGATCTCTGCGACAGTGACATTGACATAGAAGATTGACATTTTTAGAGTTGAGATAATGGTGGAAAAAATCGATTTTCAAACAATGTTGTAATGAAATCGAATGAGTAGTTGAAGGTGAGAAATTGGATTTTATTTACTTACTATTATTTAAGTTAAAGTATGTAGACATGTAAATAATGTTATGATATTAATTAAATACTCATAATAATGTAACGACAGTATTTATCGAGGTTTTTCACTATTATCGATGCTAACGTAACATATAATTGGGTTTAATTTAATTACGCATGTAAAAAATGCTATGATATTAAAATATACGATAAAATTAATGATAAATTAAGTTTTATTTAAAATGTCGTTAGTATACACTATCGATATTTGAAATAAAACTCTATCTAACTCTGTAGTCACGATCATTCGTCGCCCATCACTAATAGGCATGCCCATAAATTATGACATTGACAGGTACTGTCTGTACTATTAAGAAATTCAGGACTTCATATGTGTGATATTTCTGACAGCTGTCGCAGAGATCAAGTTAAGTTTTACAGAGTATAGGAGCCCTTGACGTAAGCAATACGAGTTTTCACAAACGAAGCTTCAGATGTCGGTCTATATTACGTGGCCTTTGAGAATACCGAAATAGCGCAGTTAAAGCCAGCAATAAGCTTGATGTAACGGTAGTGTACCTTTCTTGTTGCGCAACATATTGAAAGTCCTAAAACAATATCGGTGGAGCTCTCTACTTTGGCCCGAGAAAGGGCAATTTCACCGGATCTTATCGGGGCGATTGCGTAAGGAATGAAGTCATACAATGTGTCATGTTGTGTACACGACCTGCGTATATTGGTCTTATGTAGTCTTGGAAAGGTTTAGGTAATCAGGTGAAGGATCCATAAATGTCAGTGATGGAGAAATATGCCTTGGTTAAGTGCTGGGATCAAGATATCGGATACGTATGGGATAAGGTCATAAACTTCATTGAATGATAAATAAGCGTAAAAAAATTCAGCAACTAGTATAGTGACGTCATATGAGACAAATGTTTATAGATTTGCTCGTATTCCCAATCATTTTCTTAATAATAAGCCCATTACAATAATATTGGACGCCCAGCTGCGAGATGAATCGTCGATATTGTCACTCTCAAGTCGAACATGGGCAAGAATTATAAGGACCGAAGCAGATGGTTTATTGGTTAGATTTATATGGTTGGGTGGTGGTTGAATGGATATGGTCAGGAGAAGAAAGGCTGACCCGCAATGAAGACGATTACGTATACTTTTAACTAACAGACTGGCCGACTATTTCAGAATGACAACGGTGACACAGTATTGACTTTTCAAGAAGCCTTGTTTTCAGCTTTGATGGAGTCATCTTCCGAAGCGTCGCTATTGAAAAAGGAACTACAGACTGACCAAATAAAGGCTACCATCCACCCGAATTCGGTGGGCGAATTTCACCGGAACTTCTCTCCTCTGCGTTGCGTAACAGAAATGAAGTCACTGCCATTTGTCATTCCGCTCACGTAACGCGGCAAATGTTCCGTTTGATAGCCGCTTTTACAGTTCCGTTTAATTGAATCCGAGACTTACGAGAACATAAAACGTATGTTAAGTAGTTATCGGATGATTTTTACGGTTAATCACCGGCCACTGGGTAAGTAGAAGCATCATAATAATGAATTTATTATGTTTCATGAACATTAATATGACTGCCTCGAGGGCCTTGTGAGATTTAGTGCAGTTACGGTTTTATGGACACGATTTATTGGTGTGTTTGTGATTGTGTAACAGTCTTATCAGATTTCCAATTTGGTATTCGTGATTCGGTGTGTTTTCTACACGTTAACGAGGTAACAAAATTGTTTGTATAATTTCAGATATGTGCTGATTGGGAGCACTAACATCTGAGTCGGAGTGATATCATCTGGTAGCCAAGCCGTTACGAGGCGCGTGGTAGCGAAAGCTAAAAACTACCCAACTGCATACATGTATAATACGATAAGCATATCTACAGATTTAACATTTTGCTTTGAGTAAACGTTAAGCTAAAGGAAGTAATCTTAATTACAAAGAATAATAAGTGACTATCATTGTAACTTGTCATCAGAAGTGGGGACTAGCGACTTGACACCATTTTATTGCTTAGTATAATTCTTTCGTTTCTGTTTTTCCTTTGTACTAACAAGACCCCAATCCGTTTCTTATAAAACACGAATATTACAAAAGCGAAAGTAGCTTTGTCACTATGCCTTTCTGTCTGTTACCTTCTCACGACTAAACAACTGAAGTGTGCATCATGATGAGACATCCGAGTTATTTCTTATCTCAGTAATGAGGAGAATAACGTAAGGTTACTTTCTATACGGAGACGTACAAAGAGAATCCTATTATGAATTCGCGGTCTTGACCCAAAGGCAAAACTTCAAGAGGGTCCAAGACGGCCGAGAAGGAAATGCTGGATGACGTAAAACTCGAGTTTTCTTTTTTCAACTAGTACTCGTAAGTCGCTCCGACTTTGTTCAAGTTGTATTTATAGTCAATGAAAAAGAAAAGTTTTAGTATGTTTAGGTATTTATTCGAAACGATGATGACTATAGCCAATGCTGTCTCTGACAGCCATATCACAAGCTTTGCTTTGGGGTTAGAGAGCGTGTGTAAGATGGTAACATTATAATTTGTAATATAAATAAATAATGAAAGATTTCACGATACTGAAAGATCAACATAAATGCAGCGGTTCCAAAGGTACCCAGTTGGAACACATAAACAAAATCGGATTTATCTCTTGCCAATATTACGTAAAGAACAGTATATGTACATACATCAGCTTTTAACAACCATGACCACCTAACCTATGCCACATACATAGTAAGCGACTATAAAAGAGTCTGTACTATACTCCTTGCAATTGATGAACTAGGTATAAAATCGTGATAGAAGCTAGCTTTATTCCGAAAAAAAATACTCAATAATAATGATAATGTGCGAAAAAATGGGAAAACGCGGCTAAAACCACAAGATGAAGCCCACAAACAATAAAACAAAACAACAGAGCCAGGGCACGTCTCCCATCCGTCTCAACAAACATTTCCCAACGACCTCGCCAATATGAACCGAGAAACGCTAAAACAATTATAATCATTATCGTTCTCACACTTTCTAACGCCATTGTATCCGAGCGAGACAATAGTATATTTTATTGTCACGGACTGAAATCACGAGGTTACTTTTTGTTGGTAAAAAAATGTATTTTGTTCGTCTGGGTGGTACTTTCGTTTATTGTCTGCGCGACCTTCGGGCGTGAACCTTTTTGGAGTAGGGCAGTGTAATGGGACAGTAATGTTTACGAGGATAGGCACAATAAAAGGCGAGTGATCGATACGTCTGCTCTAATATTTACTGTTTGATATTTTCCGTTCGAGTCGTCGACCGGATAACGTTGAAGTTTTGCTGGAAATATTCCATGAGGCCGGGAAGGGAAAGTACTTTCCTACGGAAACAAGTCAACTAAGTATAATAATCTAATATGACTTGTAATATAAACGAGATTTCACATTTTATAATCCTAAAGTATCAAGCGTAGTGTTATACTGAGCAGAATATTGAAGAATAGAATAGTGTAGAGTTCAATGTTCATACTGAGCAGAATATTGAAGAATAGAATAGTGTAGAGTTCAATGTTCCGAATTGCAGTGATCTGTTATAAAGACAAGTTCTTTCTTTTAATATCAGAGATTTGTTTATTTCTGCACTCGGCCTCGGTAGCCCCGTGGTTGGTGACCCTAACTACTGTGCCAAGGAGGCGTGTGTTTAATTCCCACCCAAGCATTTTGAGGTGAACATAGGTGTTTGCTCAGTGTCTGGATGTTACTATCTACGAGTATATATGTATTAAAAACATGTATATAATATAGTACATCAGTCGCTGGCAGCCATATCTATCAAGATATGCTTATATCAAGATAAGTTTGGGGTCAGAGACCGTGTGTAAAGATGTCTCCTAATATTTATAAGAATCTGTCAAACAAACATTTTATTCCATCTTCGCTCCTATTCTTTCTAGTATACTGAGCGCCACACAAATTGAAAGATAGGAAGTTAACCGCAGATGACACTTCGCCGTGATTCGCTAATTATTGCGCATGTGTGCACAATGCCTATACGATTTGGCGAAGTAGTGAGCTCGGGCGTAGTGAGCGCGCGGGAGGCACGAGGTTGGCGGGCGGGTGTGCGCCGGCGTCTCGTCTCTCTGGCACCCGCTAACGTCTATATTTTGGCGTTTGCGCAGCTCTCTGCGGCTAATTTCCCATCTTTCAATTTGTGTGGCGCTCAGTATACCTAACATGTCACAAGTCACAACACAGGCCTTGAGCCTACTGTAATTCCTGATTTATAAAATAGTTTAGAGCTCAAATTAAATTTATTTGGAGGAGGAAAACTTAAACGAAATCTTCTATCCGTCATCATCCTTCGACTGCACGTACTATAGGAAAGTACTAGATCATGGGTAGGTACTTATTGTCAGTCTTTTGTGACAAAGATGGACTTAACAAATATGGTGACACCAATTAAGAAGATACATTTTTGGTTTATTTGGCAAGTGTCAAGTGTTTCGAGTTTTATAAAAAGCGCAAGTTGTTTCTTTAATGGCACGCCTTAAATGGAGAGGTCATTAAGGGAAAATAATCTTGTTACCTTTTAAGGCGGGGAGCATGTTCCAGCTAAGTGGTCATTTGTATAGTATTAGGAACATAATATGAAAATTATGATTACACACTAATATGGAGAGGATTAGTAGAGTCAATTTAGTAAATTGGAACTGAAGGAATATGTATGTATACTTGTCCCCAGATTTAGTAACGGTATACGTCAGAGAAAGGAAGGGAAGGAATTGAGGGAGACATTTGTCCAGCAGTGGGACAGAACAGGTTAAATTAAAAATAATCGGCCAAGTGCGAGTCGTACTCACGCGCGAAGGGTTCCGTACCGTATTGGAGCCCCCTTAGCCCCTTTTGCCGTTATTCATAGCGAACAAAAGATTCCTAAAAAAATCACGTTTGTTGTATGAGAGGCTACCTTAAATATTGATTTTATTCTGTTTAGTATTTGTTGTTGTAGCGGCAACAGAAATGCATCATCTGTGAATTTCAGCTGTCTAGCTATCACGGTTCATAAGATACAGCCTGGTGACAGACAGACGGACATCGGAGTCTTATTAACAGGGTCCCGTTACCCTTTGGGTACGGAACCTTAAAAAATACGCCAGAGTTCGGACACAAGGACGTTCAAGTAAAAAAAAAATATTGTTGATCTGTTTTCAAAATTCATCATGATCATATGGCTGTTTTGTAACTGCGGGTTATGTCAAAGCTTCCTATCTAAGATGCCATAAGTAAGCTCGTATAGGCCGGGTGGCTAGCCCTGGCCCCCTACCGCCTAAGCAATAGCAATCGTAATAGCAATCGTTTATGACTTCATTTTAGTAATTTGGCACCGCCTATGTGACGTTAGCCATCAATTGCTTTGCGCGGATTGCGAAAGCAATCGTTGAATGAACAACTTTGATGACTAACGTTACATAGGCGGTGCCAAATGACTAAAATGAAGTCATAAACGATTGCTATTACGATTGCTATTGCTTTAGGCGGTAGGGGGGCTGGTGTCAGTTATTAATCCACCTAAAGGCCTCTGACATGGCTAAACGGATGTTGCTGATGCCATTGTTCCCTTTCTCTCTTATGACGTCGACCATCCCACCAATTTCAGTATTATTTTTTTCTACCAACATCATCATCATAGCATTCAACTTGCCATGGCCGTCAGTGTGGCTTTCTTAGATAAATCGCTAAGGCACCGAGACGGAAATTCAAAATGCGAGTCAGTTATCCTAAATCCTGGATCAAGTTCTTTTTGAATTGTTACCACAAAAAGAACTCTGTATTATCTTACAGTCCATGATCGCTCACTGCTGAGCATAGGCCTTTTTTTGTACGCCACATTGCGGTCCTGTGCCAATATTTTCCAGCACGGCTAGCATGCGCACCACTACATAATTTTATCGACGTGTGAACACGTGACAGACCACGCGACTTAGGGTAGTAGAGCAACCACAGAGGCTTATTTTTTTTAATCAAAATCTGTGATTAGTTGGCAAAAATAAAATATATGATAACGCAAATTGTAGCCAGAGGTCGCCTCAGTGTAGGGGACGCTTTATGAATTCCATTTTGACCTTCTTTCAGACGGCATTGCCATTTAATAATTTATTTCCAGGGAATTGAACAGTCTTCCTGATTTCCTGTCTCCTAAGAGATATAATCTAAAGCTTTTCAAGATCAGAGTGAATCGTCAAGTCTGCTTTATCTTCGACCACAACGTCGCTTACCATCGGGCGAGATGGTGGTCAAGCGTCGGTGGACTTATTTGCGTTAAAAAGAATCTAAAGATAAATGTAAAAATGATAATATATCAGCTGTATTCAATTTCGAAACACAAAAACCATCACGTCCTTCAAAATTTGGTAGAAACGAGGCATTTTCATTTTCAGCACAAAAATATCTAATTATCTCTGCTTTTCAATGGAAACAGGACGGTTTCGTGACGTCATCGCATGCTAATTTATGATCTCGCAAATGACTGACCTACCCAAATCTAAAAATAATTCAGCCTCTGTGTGGTACTACGTGTACGTAGTAATTAATTTAGGTATTTCAGAACCTCTGTCAAATAATCAGTTTACTTCTCATAATTTTTTTATTAGTGCATAAGATGTTAATTTTATTGTGAAAGTATTTATTCTGTTAGTTAATAGTTTGACGAACTACGGTACTACTACGGTATCACGAAATGCGACTTATAGCGCCATCTACCAGACTTGTAAGGAAAATAAAGTATCTAAGAATAGTCAATAGATGGCAGCTCTTGTCTGAAATCGCCGCTCGGATTCAGCAAGGTTTTGTAAATTCCGAGTAGCGAAAAATGAGTTGTTATAATATTACAACTATAAAATATAAATATTATAGCACTACACTGCACTGAGTTCTTTAGTGCGTAGGTAATTTTCATTTTTGGCGGTTTTGCGTGGGTTCATATCATAATGAATGAAACTCTATTACCAAATACTATTTTGATAATTCTGTAGACTTAGTACATCGCGAATTCGCGATAAAAACTAGTCCGCAAATATCAACGCATATCCACGCAATTCCGTAAAAATATTTGGCTACACATCGGGATAACTTGCATAATTATTCTCGTGATCGCGAATACGTCTAACCGCATCCCCATAATAGGCATGATGACTAAACAAGATCATTTTTTGCAAAAAATAGCATGACTGACTTCACCCGTGTATAGAATTCGCTAATATTTCGCACGGATCGATGTAGCATTTCTCACATTATTGTTGATTTATCAAAAATGGCTCAGCCGATTTCGATAAAATTTAAATAGAACCAATTTCGAAGTATATTCTTTCCAATAAAAAAAGAATTATTGAAATCGGACTAATACGAAAAAAGTTATTCGTGGTTATACATAAAAAATATATATATATATATATACGCGTCGAATTGTATACCTCCTCCGGTGGTTCGTCGGTCAAAAAATATAATTAGCCCGTCAGATAGAATATAAAAAAATATTAGATACGTATTTTTTTCTTTTGTCATTTAAAAAATAATTGATGACTATAGCCCGTTAAAGTTCCGCGTGACGTCACAAGTCACATACAAACGTAGATAATTCTGTCAAAGATGTGACGTCACGACCCCCACTCCTACACTTTGACAAGGTTTATCTTTGTTATTTGATTATTGACAAAAGAAAAAATACGTCCAATATTTTTTGATAACCTAACTGACTAACTATACTCATGTTTCTAACACGCATTTATTAGTTTCACCTGTATGTTTGCTTGCTTGTAACCAAACCCTTTGAGCTCGATTTTGACCTACTTTGAGCATTAAGTACCTAACCAAAAAGAGTCAACGCTGCAAAGCGTACCCCTCTGCCAAAAGTACGCGACCGGCGTTCATGCACTATATATAAATATATCGGTCTGGTTGCGCTTGTGTTGCGTTAATTTTCAACTAGTGTTAGTTAATTACATCTGTGTGCGTGTAAACTTGCTTATATTTTGGTTTGTGTGCGTTTCTTCAACCCCCACCCCACTGACTTGGCAGACTTCGGTGCTTAGGCGTGTCGACTCCTTTTAGTTATGTAGTTAATGACTTTAAGCGCTCAATTTTCTTGAAACTTTGCACACCTATCAAAGACCGATGACAAAGCTTTTATAAAAAAAAATGATGAATTTAACCCAGTCATCATGCCTATTGTAATAAAGCACGTACCTTGCAAGTTGTCGAGCATATACGTCAGCAGCTTGGCGGTCCCGTTGCTGTCGTTGTAGATGGAGAGCATCTCTTTGCTGAGCGGGTTGCCCTGGAGGCCCAGCATCTGCAGGTGGAACAGCTTGCCCAGCTCGTACGGCAGCGTCCGGAGGTAGTTGTTGTGCAAGTGCAGTTCTCTGAAAGAAAACAAGTAAATAGTTGTAATAATTATTTTTCGCCAAGAATGGCACTTACAATCGCCTTTAATCGTGTACAGAATTCGGATAGTTCGCAGGGATGGATATATCATTGACGTAGTAATTGTACATTGTGATTTTTTCAGAAACGGCGCTACTAGTTTCGATAAAATTTATATGGGACCACCTCTGAAGTATGATCTACCGTTATTATTACATACTACGGGACTAATCGTAATTTTAGTGCGCGATTATTCCCGTAGTATATAATAATAATGTGTTCAAATCGCGAAAGTTTAAAAACAAAATATGATCTACCGAATAAAATAATCATCAAAATCGGTTCATCATTGGCGGAGTAATTGCGTAAAATACAATATCATACAGCCGAATTTGATAACATCTTCTTTAGAGGCCGGTTAATAAAATGGAAAATAGGCTGAAGGGTCTTTCACTGTGGGCTTTATCATCATCATCATCATCAGCCTGTTTCAACCCACAGCTGGGTATAGACCTCCCCTCTTATGTGCCATTCTACCCTATCTTGGGGCAATCTCATCCACGCCTGACCAGCGATGAGTTTGATGTCAAATCTTTGTTTTGGGTCAGATGTCATCGACCCATCGGTCGGGCTGGTGGTCTTATGGTCATGCTTAGAGCAGCCCAACATGCATGTCATCGGCTTTGCTCGGAGTTTCTTTGCGAGATCGAATCAGAAATGAGGGGATTCACAGACTAATCAAAGTTACCGACATAGCCCAGAGGATTAGCAAGTTGAAATGGCAGTGGGTAGAGCACTTAGTTCAAAGAAGGGATGGCCAATGGATGGCGGATGACGTAAGTTAATAAAGGCACTCACTGCCCAGTAAAAGAAAACAAACAAAATTAAGTGTGCGTCAACATATTATTACATCTGAAATATTTTAAAAAATCTTTGTAAATGTGACGGTATTTTTATTTATTTTGTCCTGATTAGGTACTTTGATAAATAAAGGTGTACTATTATTGAGTTATTATATCAAACATGACATCAGTCCAAGGAAAACGATAAATTTGCTACATTTAATACAAACATATCTCTAACTTCAAGGATAAGTTAAGATAAAACGTAAATAAATATTAGTAATGTAACTATCTATAGCTTCTGGTATAATAAGACATATACGAGTACAAACTGTTTCCAACCAGTATGTTAAGTACTGTACTGCAACTGCCTTTTAATAGTCCACTGCAGGACGTAGGCCTACCCACGAAGAGTGATTGGGCCATATACACCACGCTGGCCCAGTGCGGGTTGGTGGATTCACATACGCCATCGGATTTTTTCGATGGACGTATGCAGGTTTCCTCACGATGTTTTCCCTTACCCAAAAGCCAATGGTGTTAAATTCCGTACATAAATTCCGAAGAATTCATTGGTACGGGACCGGGATTTGAACCCACGACCTTACAATAGTAAGGCGGGTGTCACTACCACTAGACCACCACGGCTATGTTAGTAAAACTCATTAATTTATATCAACTCATAACATCTAAATCGGTATAGACTCGAATCAGGCACTAGAATTGTAATGAACGCTATTTTCAAGACCGAAGGTCAGTCTGGAGTGGTATAAGCAACGAGAGACAAATGTCCAGCTCAGCAGTGGGTCATCAAAGACAAATAATAATATTGATTATACGAATACTTGGAAACCTACTTTCATCCACTAAAAATATTCTCATCTCATCTTATAGTCAGTCACTCACGAACATTCAACTCCGCAAAGAAAACTCCGAGGTCATTGCTCTTTTCCCAGCAGGAATGAAAACTAAAACAACAACCTAAACTGAAAAATACTAAACGGTTATTAGCAGCCATACGTGAATTGTTTACAAATACAGCTCAATTCACTTATTTATCATAACAGGCCCGAGTTCAAAGACCTTGGTTCGATCACCTACACAGTATTATTTATTTGACAATATTTAACAAAACCAGATTTTAGTTTTACAATCAATTTTCGATGTTGCCAAGTGTTTCAAGCTTTAAGTCGCCCAAAATTTGTCGTAAAGTGACTTAAATGGAATTCTCTTACAAATCAAAGTATGTAGTTTAAATTAAAGATATTATTACTGCAATAATTATGTTGTTTTTAAACTTTCGCGATTTGAACACATTATTATTATAGTATACTACGGGACTAATCGCGCACTACAATTACGAGATAAACACGTGACTAAAATAATCAGTCTACCAGTGACCACGGTCGATGCAACTTGGCCGAAACGTCGGGATGAGGAGGTATTTATTTATCTCGTAATTTTAGTGCGCGATTAGTCCCGTAGTATATAATAATAATGCAATAATTATTTTCTAACAAATCAAAGTACATGGTTTAAATTGCCGACCTTACACTGTCAAAATTATTCCCGAGATAAAGAGCCTTGGCATACACACAGACGGACAGACGGACAACAAAGTGATCCTATAAGGGTTCCGTTTTTTCCTTTTGAGGTACGGAACCCGAAAAACACGCTTAGGATCAATCTTTTTTTTAAATGCATTTTCATGGTCTTTGATTGGTGTGCAAAGTTTAAAGAAAATCTGATCACTCAAAGTAGGTAAATCGAGCTCAAAGGGGCTGGTTACATGAAAGCAAGCAAACAAGGTGAAACTAATAAAATCGTGTTAAAAAAACATACAATCGAATTGAGAACCTTTTTTGAAGTTAATCACGATTTTTTGTCAGACTCATTCAAGTCGCCTAAATGGCGATAAATAGCCGAAATTGGAAACACTGTCATGTTTGGCGAGAATTCGCAAATACGTCGTTTGCTTATTTTTAGCTCAGTTTCGTTTCGATTTCCCCCAAACCATGACGAGTGCTTATGCAATTAATTTCATTACGAACCTTGACTTACAAGTATCAAGGTCCGTTTTGTAACAAGTTACTCTTGGCATACAAAATTATATGAATAGCCTACCTATAAACCATATCGGATATTTTTAGGCCCACTGATCCCATAAAAGTAAACAGAGAAAGTAAAGGTACTTTACGTTCCAAAGGTGATGTCCACAAGTGGTACATTATTCAGAGAAAAATCGAACCAAGATGATGTATACATAATTTGAAAGCTTGTTTTATGGGCTTCCAAAAAATACTTAATTAAGATTTTTTCACCCCTCCATTTTTTTTTAAATGCGAAATATAAAATGTATGAAAAATAACCATACAGCTTATTACTTTTTCTAGTTTAGCAATGATAAAGTGCTTCTATCGTTATTTTACTTGCATTTAAAGCTGATTCTTCCACATTTATCGTTAATTTGCTAAAATTAAAAATTATAACCTATCAGTGAGACCAGTCAGTAGGTACAATGTGACAAACAAACACTTTAAAAGTGTGTCTTATTGGTAAAAATGCTTTTAATTAACAATTTGGGGGTTACTTAATCAGGGTTGATAGAGATAAACTACTTATTGAGCCAAATATATTTATTTATCCTAATAAATTCAAAATTAGTTTTAAAAAAATCGGAGGGCTCTTTTTATTTTTTAACTGTTGTAATAGACTCAGAAAAATATGAACTTTCTCGAAATGTAACGAGTGTTGTGGTTAGAATTTTTGATTATTATTATACCAGCCTTCATACATTTTGTGGACATGTCCTTTAAGATATTGTACAAATATCTAGATATGTTGAACTTATCTAGTTATGTAAGTATAGGGCGCATCAAACAAGTCGGCGGATGTGAAGTTAGCTACAAGTTGCGCAATATCCAATCAACGTGTAGCTTTATGTGAGATTCAGTCGGGATTGGATATTTCGCAGCATGTAGCTAACTTCACATACACCGACTTGTATGATACCTATACATTTTTAGGGTTCCGTACCTCAAACGGAAAAACGGAACCCTTATAGGATCACTTTGTTGTCCGTCTGTGTGTGTGTCAAGTCTCTTTATCTCGGGAACGCGTAAAGATATCGAGTTGAAATTTAAACTGTATACGTATATCTATGGTATCTTGCAATTGTGTAAAAGAAAAACTTCTCAGTTATCGTGAAAAAAAGTTAGAACCGTTTATGTCGTAAAAAACCGCATATTTCGACACTCACAAAAATCAAAACCTACAGGTACTTCCCGTTGACATAGAACTATGAAATTTGGCGAAAAGCATTGTCTCAGAGTACACATATATGAATAAATCTGAAAACTGTACATTTTTATTTAAATCATAAAAATAGGGCCTCAAATATCACAAAATATGGGTTCAAAATTCGAAGTGAGTAAATCGTATCATATAAGGAATCATATAAAAGAACTTCATTAGCACATGCTAAAACAGGTTTTTAATTATTTTAACGACGCGTTTGAACGGAACCCTCGATGTGCGAGCCTGACTTGCACTTGTCTGGTTTTATTTTTTACTATAGGCCTATAAATATTTTTTTTTGTTTATGCACCTGTTCTATTTTTACGTGGAATGGTTTTATTCCGTTTTTTTTTGTACAGTATACAATTTGAAGAAAAATTATTATGTAGCTACTACGTATTATGTATGTATTTATAGTTTTCACTAACCAAAGACAAACGCGCTACCTTTTAACAGTTTTAACCTTTAAACTGCACGCTACTAATTATATTCATATGTAAATGTGTAACCAATGGACAACATTTATTATTAGGCATTTATTTTAATACGAAGTATAATTGCGGCATCAAAAGTCGCATCCGAGGTCAATACACAAAGTCTCCGAGTAAATAAAGCACACCATATTAGCATAGTGAGATTACATAGAAGGTCGGCGTTTGTCAGTAATACAAACAGATGATTCGAAAATTCTTTTCAGAGAATGCTATGATCATCATCATCACATCAGCTGCACGAAATCCACTTTTAGATTACATTATTAGATTTCTATTTCTTTTTTAAGTGTCAATAAAAATATTATTGATTTCGTAAAAGAACTACGGACTTGAATAACAATATTAAGAGCGTTCCTTTAGCGTTTTTAAGGTTCCGTACCTCAAACAGAACCCTTATAGGATCACTTTATTGTCCGTCTGTCTGTCTGTGTGTATGTCAAGACTCTTTATCTCGGGAACGCGTAAAGCTATCGAGTTGAAATTTAAACTGTATACGTATATCTATGGTATCTTGCAGTTTTGTAAAATAAAAACTTCTCCGTTATCGTTTAAAAAAGTTAGAGCCGTTTATGTCGTAAAAACCGTATATTTCGACACTCACAAAAATCAAAACCTACAGGGTACATAAACCATGATTTTATCAATAAATAACAACCTAAAATCCTCAATAATTTGTAATTATGATCGCCTTTGTCAGTGGATTGGGTATATTATGCTGTGCAATCAGTAGCCAGCGCTAGTAAAATCACAAATGTATATGCCCTAGTCTGAAAGGCCTCGATGTATCAAACGAGGTCAAAACGATCGGAATTAATGTGATCTAGGCAGTTAATGTCCTTACTGTAACGGTCACTATCAAACGACGATAGCTAACTCTACCCAGATTGAATACATTAACAGTATGCCTTCTCTAAACGAGCAACATCTGTATTTGGTTTCATTTTAATTGTACTGCAATTTGCATTGCTTTACAGATACATGCAGTTTGTTTTGCAAAGCAACCACTTTGCAGTGATTTATAGATAAAGGTTGCGGCATATAAGTTTAGCGCTGAGCGAAGTGTGGAGAGGAAATCTGCGCAGGGGTTTAGTTGGTATGGCAGTCACCATGCGCAGCCATCTCCTCCACACTTCGCTCAGCGCTAAACTTACATGCCGCTACTTGTACATGCTGTTTCTGCAAAGTGAAGGGACTTTCGAGGTATAAATACTTATCATTATAAACAATATTTTTAATATAAGAGAGAGTGCGCCCAGGAGTTGCACAATCTGGTCCCCCCTGCCCCTTTCTTCTATCGTACGGCTAGACAGACGCGACCAAAGCGCCACCCTTTTATATGGTCGACATTCCGCTCGTTGGAACCAAGCGTTTTGAATCCTCTTTCCTCATACGAACAGCCAGAATGTGGAACGCTTTGCCTGGGTCTGTCTTCCCGTTAAAGTACAACGTGGGTGTCTTCAAATCCCGAGTAAATAGGTAACTTCTAGGTAAGCGTGCTACACCCTAGACCGCACATCTGCTCAACATCACGCAGTGTGTAGTCAAACGCATAGTCGAACGTGTAGTCGAACCTATTCCTTTTTTTTTTATTTCGAATAGGTTCGCGTTTGACTACACACTGCCTGATGTTGAGCAGATGTGCGGTCTAGGGTGTAGCACGCTTACCTAGAAGATACCTATTTACTCGGGATTTGAAGACACCCACGTTGTACTTTCAAAAGTAAAAATAAAATAGAATAAGATAAATCAGCTGTTCCATATATTTTGCCGAGAGTCGATCAACTTTTTGGACAGCTAATTTTTTTTTCACATTTTGTGGGTGGCCCCGTAGTAAAATATGTTAATAATGATGAGACAATTATACTTGAAACATAAATATACTAACGAAGCTAGACAAAACAGTTTTAAAATAAGTTTAATAGGCTTATCTACATTTATCCAAAACAGTAGACCACATCCTACATAATGCGGTCATACCTTATCTTCAATTCTTCGTAACACAATGGTTGTTGGAAAGATTTTGTAGAATCATATTTGTCTAGAAACTCTAGAATTTGAGTTTTGTCATAATAAATTGTGCACACTCTTCAACGAGCGACGTAGTTGTCGAAGATTAAGCACGCAGACATAGGAAGATTTATTCACTCTGAGTATGGAAATCTCTTAGGAAACAGGAAAGCCGGCAGTTTTTTCCTTTTAATGGTAGTACGGGTAAGAAAGGTTGAGTAGGCGTACGTACGTATAACTTTCTACCTGTTTGCGTTAAAAAAAAGTAAAAATAAGGATAGTCAATGGAAACACTCTGTCTGCGGACTGAGTACTTGTAACAATTTACGTTCATTATTTCCTCAAAGTTTTACATTGGCCTAATTTAAAAGGAAGTTACCTCAATTTTATAAGGTTTCTACTTTTGAAGAACATTTTATAAGGTTTCTACTTTTGAAGAACATTTTATAAGGTTTCTACTTTTAAAGAACATTTTATAAGATTTCTACTTTTTAAAGAACATTTTATAAGGTTTCTACTTTTGAAGAACATTTTAATGACGAAGATTTTTAATTAATTAAGATTTTTTTTTTATTTCCAATAGGTTTGAAATATTTTTTTCAAAATTATTTCAAGATGTCAAAATCCCAGCATCCGACATCATAGGAAATGTTTAACTCAATGTTCAATTACAAAATCACCCTTCGTGGATAGGCCTAGGTCCTGCAGTGGACTATTAAAAAGGCTGGTACAGTACAGTGCCAAAATCAACTTCTTTCACGCATCTAGCCAGCAATAGAGCAACCGTCTATCCGTTGTTCAAGGCAAACAGAAAAGCAAAGAAGTTCTACTGCACACATATGTTACCTCAACTGTATAAGGTCCCCAAGCTCAGCTGGCAGTGATCTCAGTTTGTTGTTGGAGGCGTCCAGGGTGTGGAGGTTGACGAGATGGCTGATGTCGGGCGGGATCCGCTGCAGCGAGTTGTCGTTCAGATACAGCGCGGTCAGGTGGCTCAGCTGGAACAGGGGCGGCGCTAGAGCGCGCACACCTCCTGTTACCTGCAATATCAAACTTTGTGCTGAAGTAAGGGGGTCTAAGTCTAAGGGGGTTATATTAGAGAATAATGGCTATTTTTGTTTTACTATGGGGGTCTAATGACGTCATCGTTTCGCCTCTCGCTAAAAAGATGATGTTTTATGTAGACCATTAGTGGACTATGTCCAGTCCGGTATTTCTAGGGATAGTTGCCTTGGCCTCCACTATAAGAACAGTGCAAGCTGCTTACACCCAGCGTGATTCTGCCGTCTCATTGCGATCATCTGTCCACCTTTTGGGTGAACATAGAACATTCACTGTAGTTGTGTCCAGTCGAGACCTTTTTGACCCCTGTCATTCATTAATCAGTCCTCCATGCTCCAGTGCTTCGCCCACTGCCATTTCAACTTATCAATCAACTGGGTTATGTCAGTAGCTTTAGTTCTATGGTTCTCACAGGGCACATAGCTTCCAGGACTGATGACTGATGGGATCGTAATGTCAAATGGAGACCATACACTGGCAAACGCGGCTTAGGGCGTTCTCCCACAAGTGGGACAGACAATCTAATTAAAACCGCAAGACCACGGAGGCATCTGCCAGCTGCATACAACTAATCTTATAGGAAAACTTATAATCATTATAGACTTATCTCCTGTTGTTTTTAAACTTTCGCGATTTAAAAAGATTATTATTATAATACATAATAAGATTTATCTCTTATTAGATTTTCAATAAGACTGGACTTATAGGTTTGCGCTTGACTACATACTGCCTGATGATAAGCAGATTTACTCGAGATTTGATGACGCCTATATTGTAGGTACTTTAACAGAAAGACAGACTCAGGCAAAGCATTCCACATTCTGGCTGTTTGTATGAGAAATGTGCATTCGAAATGCTTGGTTCCGACGCAAAGAAAGTCTACGTTTGTCTAGCAGTATGATAGAAGCAGAAAAGGACAGTTGGGTGGGACTAGATTATGCAATTCCTATCTATCAGCCTCCTGGCTCGCCTTTCGATCGATGATGATTACCTCAAGCGTAGTCCAGCCCCCGCGGCGGCCTGACGCCCGCTCTGCCTCCGACATGATGTGGTAGGTGCGCCCGCTAGCGCCCTCATGCTTATCTTTGTTGCGAGACATACTGTCACCTGAAAACGTTTTCGTGAATATTACTTTTTGCTATAAATAACTGAAAGCTGTACCAATTTCTATTGTAAGCATCTTGTACTGTATGGGATCATAAATGACAAGAAATGATAAAATGGTAAAGAAAGTGATTGAAACTAAAATTGTCTGAAATAAAAGATTTTTGTTTATTTTTGGTAAACTGATCCTATTTGAAAAATATCAGCTCAATGGCTATGTATTTCCTACTTTAGCATAAAAAGTAGGCAATGCATAAGCAAATAAGTTGGTAATTGCCAATAGTTTTGCTATTAACAATTAGTAATGGTTAATAGCAAAACTTTTTCATCTTTATCTACAGTCAAGAGAGCAGGTTTGATGTCAAGCAAATAAGCCCTTAGAATAGCAAATATACCCCTCTTAGCATCCTTTCAGTAGGATTTACAGAACTCAAAAAATTAAACTAATTGTTATTATTTTAGATAAAATTAAATTAGCCATGGACATGACATAATGACAGAAACAGTATGTTTAAAATATCCGACATTGTTTCAAAGTCTATTAGCCTGCAACCACTATACAACTATAATTAGAAAAAATCTCAACAAAAGTAAAGTGCTGTACTCTACTTTTTACATTATTTTCAATAAATATCAATTTGGGTTTGAACATGTACTACCTGGAACCGAATAAATGAAATGAGTATGATAGGTATAGATTACAACTGTATAAATCTCTACTGTATATGTATATCCAACTTAATAAAACTAAATCAAATGCAATTACCTACAGTGTTTTTACTTCTGTCAGAAAAGGATAGCAATCATTTTACAAGCATCCTTCAAATTTAGAAGAAATGTACAAAAACATTAAAATCCAGCTACATTTGCAATTATAATAACATTTGCATACATTATTGTTTATTATGCTACTTCTTATCACACCAAACAAGTTTGGCTCTAATCTTAAAAACAAGATTGCAATGTTTTCAATTTGGTAGAATATTTTGTTATTGTAATCTATGTATTTTTAGTGAAATGTGACATCAACCTGATTGCATAAAACTGTTGAAAACTTGAACAATGGGTACTTTGAATGGATCTAGGTCAATTTCTAATCCATTCAGTCATAGCTAAATTTGAGAGCTGTTGCTTAGTGGCATTTAGTTATAACAGCTAGCTAATACAAGAGGTATAGAACAACTTGGCGGCGTTGTTGTTAGCAACAAGCTGTGGATAGCCAAATCCTGAAGCTCACTTAACAGCTACGCAGGATTGGGGCACCAGCCCCCCGACTGCCTAAGCAATAGTAATCGTTTATGACTTCATTTTAGTCATTTGTCACCGCTTATGTGACGTTAGCCTTAGTTAGTTAGTTAGTAATCCTGCGCAGCTGTTAAGTGAGCTTCAGGATTGGGCTATCCGCATCTTGTTGCTAACAACAATGCCGCCAAGTTGTTCAATTATATGATTCAGCCTATACTAGACAAGGAATTTATATTCTTAACATTTATTGGAATAAGGCAAGATTCATAAAAGTTAGGTTGTTTTTCATAAGTTTCTTGTCAAACTATGCTATGTGCGCTACATTTTATAGAATTATATCTTTAATTGAACATCATGATGCATCTTTATTATTTATAAATATTTCTGAGCACATTTGTAACTATTTAAGTGGTGAAAAATTAGCAAATGAACTAATGAACATATTTATTATTGGATGAATAATATTAGGTTGAATCTAGCACAAGAATTTTGTGTCAGTGAAAAATATGACTCATGTGTTTATTTTAGAAGTGATATTGGATAACTACCACTGTATTCTAAGGTTCTGATGTATTTCTGTATATGACATGAATTTAGGAGTTTTCTTATGGAGATTATGATATTTATTGGAATAGTAAGTTGATGGCTTTTACATTTAGTGTTACTTGGCTCTTATATTATACTCATGCTTAGGCTGAATAATACAAGACTACAAGCTGAGCGAAACCTAATCAATGTGCAGCTTTATGTGAGCTTTGCAGTCAGGATTGGATACAGCGCAGCAGGTAGCTAATTCCACAACCACCAATTTGTATAATTCGGCCTATATCAAATAATAGGCCAAATTATGAATGCACTATCGTAAATTTAATAGCAACAAAATGTGTTCTCTCTATTGAAAGCCTGAAGTGAAACAGAAACAGAACTGTTCTAAATTACTAATATAACTGCAATGGCGCCTTCATAATTGGGCCTACTGTATTGGTACAAAATCTATAGTTCTCTGTTAAGAAATAAAAGCAGTGCATCATGATGATTCATACTATATTGTATTGAATATTGTATGAATTGTAACGAAACATCATACAATTTTACTAATTTTGTCTGAGTATGTTTCACTATATAGTTATACTAGCAACCCGCCCCGGGTTCGCACAGGGTGTATTATACATAGAAATCTTCTTCTTGAATGTTTTTTTTCAGTGGTATGTTATGGATGATTTTTAGAAGCAATACAACTTTCATATAACTGTAAGTATGGATTGATCAAGTTCCTATCACATTTATTGGTAATTAATGTAGTTGTTTGTATGTTTACATGTTCGATATGCCTAAATTTAATACAATTTATATGTGTAAACATATTTTTAAAGGGCAATTACTCAATTAAGCCTTTGCTTACATTGATATAGCTTTATAGACAACAAATAAAGTTTTATCAGCATTAACCTTAATGTTCAATAACAAAGGATATAATTTAACATAAGGAAATATGTAACATATCGAGAATTCACCTTGGTACTTATCAACTACATTTGAAGTAAATGTAGGATTAAACATGTGTGAGAAACTGTATGAATTAGACATTAAGGACATGAAGAAGGTTGCCTGAAGAGATTACTTTATTTGGAAACATCCAATAAGCTAGTAAATGCTATAAAGTTAACATAGAATAAGGGCTTTTATAAGTCTTTATGTCTTAAGTATGAAAATGAAAAAATCACATTTTATCTACTTTTACTGTTTACATTTATTTTATGTTTATGGATAAGATCAACTAATTGTTTGCCCTAAGTTCTATTCTATACATTGCAGGATTATTTCCCATGAATACAATACCAATTCTAAGTACAGAACTACCGAAAAACGAATATAAATGAGTCAGTGTGCTCAAAATATGATTGACCAATATGTTCTCTGATTACTTCTATCAACATTCAAAGAGTTATCTACGTAAACAACTGATACAGTTGTTTTCGTACGGCGCCAAGTCTAGATTTCAAAAGCAATTGCGATGACAAAAATATACCTGAGTAACACCTCGAGGGGTCATTAGTTGACTTAAAACATCTGCGTTCGATAAATTCACTCCTTTTGAAAAATCAGGACAACACAGTTCCATAACCTCAGCCGTACGGGAGAGAAACCTATGAAATGGCAATTGTATTATCACTGTTACGCTTTCGACAGCTGAACAAATCTTATTTCATGGAAAAAGTAAAGATTTAATTCATTAATTTCTCGATTAGTGAGTAAATGCGTAGCATCTTTGTGTACAGCTGACATGATTCGACTCAAAGCGAAGTAGACTCGGACGGAGCGCCAGATCACCGAACATAATTGGATCCGATAAATCTATGAACTAACAACAGAAAAATTTAACTCTTACCTTCATCTACTCCTTAATACGTTTTACTTCAATTAGGATTATACTAACAGGGAAAAGAAACACTGTAAACACACAAATAACACAATCTTGACAAACAACCACATCAAACGTCCATTTACCGACTGCAGCGACATTCGACACTTGCGACTTGCGACAAATTCTAGAACTTTATTTTGTCTTGTGGCGGATACAGATAAAATAATGATTCGTAGCCTGTCCATTGCTAGTTCATTCACACCATCAGTCTAGCACAGAGCTATTAAGGCTCCTTTACACAAAGGCGGTACGAGCGGTATAGCAGACGGGCGGGCATCTGTATTGTACTGGTTATATAAGAAGGGCTCACACAGGTCCGGTCGCGGTACTGCCGTACCGCCGTACCGCCCTTTACCGCTCGTACCGCTCTACCGCTCGTACCGCCTGTGTTTGATGGAGCCTTTACGTCTTTAGGGATGCCATCGCATTTCGTAAATGCATAGAGCTACACTCTGTGCGATATCAAAGAAGATATAATAATACAACGTATAGAACGGCCACTCGTTAAAATCGTCATTCTTTAGATACTTCCTCGTGATATTTTGTTTCAAATGAAATAAATCGTTTACTTTTAGTTATAATGCTTTCAAATTATTATGAATTCAGTATACTTTAAAAGAACTAGAATGGTTTTCATTTTTGTAAACTTATTTCGCATCTATCTCACTTCCGCATGAAAGTATGGCGGATCGGTCGTAGAGTAAGCAGTGATAATTCTGCGCGCGGCCAAAATTGGGAACTAATTCAATGCTGATAGAGAATTCCTAATGCTACCAACATAACGTACGTGGCGCCACCACTTGCGCGCATAATCTATCGTTCGCTCGTCGTGCTGATCACAGAGAGTTGCCACGGGCATGGGCGTGAAAATAATAGTTATCGCAACGCAACTGTTGCAGAATATCGGTATCGGTACCGCCCTGTCCTTAATCATCCCTCAACGGGCTATATCATAAACAATTTTTAAATCATTGCTTTGAATAAATATTTAGTGCTACTTAATTGACATAAGAAAAAAAAATCGTGTCTAATATTATTTAAACAAATATTAATAATAATCTATCTGGCGGACAAATATTAGTTTATAAATTATATTTTTTAGGGTTCCGTACCTCAAACGAAAAAAACGGAACTCTTATAGGATCACTTTGTTGTCCGTCTGTCCGTCTGTGTGTATGTCAAGACTCTTTATCTCGGGAACGAGTAAAGATATCGAGTTGAAATTTAAACTGTGTACGTATATCTATAGTCTCTTGCAGTTGTGTAAAAAAAAATCTCTGTTATCATTTAAAAAGTTAGAGCCATTTATGTCGTAAAAAACCGCATATTTCGACACTCACAAAAATCAAATCTACAGGGTACTTCCCGTTGACATAGAACTATGAAATTTGGCGAGAAGCATTGTCTCAGAGTACACATATAAGAATTAATCTGAAAACTGTACATTTTTATTTAAATCACAAAAAATAGGGCCTCACAATTCACAAAATATGAGTTCAAAATTCAAAGTGAGTAAATCGTATCATGTAAGGTATTATATAAAATAAATTCATTAGCACATGCTAAAACAGGTTTTTAGTAATATTAACAATGTGTAATTATTCCCAAAATAAAAAAAAATTAAGAAAAATACCTCTGTAAATATGACTACTAAAATTCTAATATTATATTCTAAAAAGTCGACAGAGATACCGAAAAAATACCCTTAAAAATTCTGGATTCTCATCACACTGGTACAAGACATTTACTGTAGGTAGTATTATTATATCTTCTTTGATACAGATTCAGTTAAGCTAAAAATTAGGCAAATAAGAACATCGTGATAAACTCTTATCTCCCTTTTTGCGTCAAGGGCTAAAAATATTTTTTGAAATTATTCGGAAAAGAAACAGTTATAAAAACCAGCAACGATCCCGCAACCGCTATTTAACCAGTGAGGCCCCGCGTAGGTGTATGAAATTAGGTACTTCCCTCAGTTCACCATCGGTGCGCTTCGCGCGTGATTTAGTTAATCGTTAATTACTATATCTTTTGTTTATATTATGGGATGATTTGACAAATATACATAATCGAGTGGTGCGTGTTCATATTATTGGATACTGCAGCAATATGTGAAAAAATTAAGTGAATTTCGTAACAGTGCCGTCTTTGAATATGTTCTATGTAAGTAAATTAGTAATTTCGTCTAAATAAGTGTATGTACGATTTTATTTGAAACCTGCAGCGGCTAGTACATGGTATTAGTGCTCACATAACTTCTTGGTAAGTCAGAATTACAATTCATACGGTCGACATGGGTCGTTGACAACCATAGGCGTTCTACACACAAATACCCGTGTAGCGTTCGTGCGTATGAGTGGTGTCTGTGAGTAAAATGTAGTGTTGTGTGCGTAAGACAGCAGATTTTGTATGAATAATCGCGGAGTTTCCGGGCAGTGCCGAAATGTAGATCTCGTCGAACTGTATCACTTTTGTGATGACAGCAGTAATTTAGAATCGATAATAACAAAATTAAATCACGTTGAAGTTTGACAGCTATCATCCTAAATTTAGATCTCGTTGAGTTCTATCACTTTTGTGAAAACAGCAATCGTCTAGAATAATATTGTAATATCGTTGATAATGACCGAGATAAATCACTTTGAAGTTTGACAGCTGTCACTTGGCTGTTACTGTGACACTCGTCGTGATAAATCACACGAGTCCATACTATATGGGGTTATGAGATATTTTTCATGTCTTTTTTCTAACGCGTGCCATATTAAATCAATGCATCTCATTCAGATATTATCGATCGATTACATTATTCCTCTAGTATACCTGTAATCAAACGAAAAACCAACAAATTCACATTCTGATTTATAATATTAGTGAGAGTTAGCAAGGAAAAAGTTAGACCGCTGACGCTACACACGATCCGATTTCGCGGTTGGCTCCGTAAAGTAGTTCGCTGTTCTGTGGTTGGCTCACACAAAATCAAAATGTATACCAGAGATTTTACTCATCTTCAGCTTAAGGTTGAACGGTTATCCCTAAAACCTTTTTTCCGCTAACTGTCTAGATGTCATCAGTGTGGCAACACTGGTTTCCGCGGTGTCACCGCGACGACACCGCCCGTCTGCATACAATTATTTTTTTAACTTTATTTTTTCTACTCAGAGCAATGATGTTTAATGTCTAGATAAGCAGACTCAAACAACTGCGTTGCTAGGCATGGCGACACATTAACCGCCCGAATATCGTTGGTAGGTAATCAAAGAATCATATCTCTATCCCTGTTACACTAGTTGCTAAAGTACGGTAAGACGTTGAAAATGACAGAAATAGCAATATTTTTAAATTTTGTCGGACAATGCCTACTTAGGGTGCTAGTTCATTAGATTGAAATTTCCCCAAAATATTACGATATCTTCTCAATGTCAGTGATACAAACCGATATTTTTAATAATCAACATTTTAGTAATAACATTATGAATTTGAGTCATTAATCAAAATCAAATATAATATGATGTAATTATGAATAAAGTTATAATACAAAGAATATTTTATTCATTTATCCGACCAATATTTATTCGTTCTTGATAATTAAAATAATTATCGCCATAAAAATACTTAATTATCAAAAACGTGTCATATTGTAGGACAGGATATTCCTTAAGAAAATTCGAAAGCATTGCATGGAGAATCTACAATATATTGTTTTGAAAATTGCAGTGATGTTTTTTTTATTCTGGAACCGTTGGAGTAAACAATTATAATAAACAATAATAAATATAGCAGACTAACAGCTAGCATAGCCACACCGCCACCCGCGCCCGAGTTAGTAAGCTCTTACCACTAGTTACCACGCACCCCGCACGGCCCGCGTGCAGTCTGTGTCACTCATACATACCTATATCACGCAGCGCGCGCTTTTTCAGTATCTCTGTATCACATAAAACTTCTTTGAAAATTGTATACTATACCTGTACTTCAATCTCCGGACATAGATACCTGTTGCCGTCGAGCTATTTGATTAAACTAATAATTACAAAACGTAACCTATTTAAGCCTGATTCTGCTGCTTGATTCATAACTATCAATAATTATAAAAATAGTCATGATTATTAGTATTATTTAAAATCGCTGTAGACGTTAATGCCGCCCATTAATCTAGGTACCGGATTTGTTATTATCTTTGTACTCTTGTATTTTTAGTATTTATTGAAGTTATATTGTAATCTATTGTAATTTTACTATTTCACTATTTACTATTATTATCCAGTCAGTTTCTTTTCGTAATATTCTAATAGCTTTTATCCATTATTTATCGTTATCTTTACGTATTTTGTCTGCGGATATCCTATAGTATCAAAAAAGTAATTATCGATTAGTCGAAATCTCCCATAATTATGGGGAAACAAAATCATGTTTCACCTGGCATCACCAACTGTAAAATTATTTACTTTTAAAATCATGATATTATATGTGATAGTTTCAATTAATACGAATAGTGTAAACCGTATTTACTTGTGGAAATAAAATTCCAGAAGCTTTATGAAGAAATTGAGAACGGGATTAAAAGGTTTTGACTACACATTTCCCCATTTTTAATTTTTTAAATAATATTTTGACGTCTGATATATTCAACCATTTTGTTTAATCGCGACTAAGGCCGGTCGGCGCGCTTCGCCGGCGTACGCCGGCAGTTGGCTGACGTCGTCATAGACAACAATCTTCAGTTCTCGTGTATTATACTTCAATGACTCAGAGCAAATCAAAAAATCAGGAGAGAACGTCGTTGATCAGTCAAGTGAGGCTGGTTTTTTATACATGTGTGAGTGCGTCGCTGTTGCGCCGCCATAGTTTGAATGACAAGCCAAGGCGTAGTTTCCTTGTACGTGGATGTGTGTACAATTATCTGTACACGGCGAGGCGTAGTTTTGGTCGGCCTCACTTGTTTGTTCACAGAATTCTGTCTTTATTTTTTTATTTGGTCTGAGTCCAGGTAAAATTAACTAGTCTTTATACCTATTTATAACGGACTATTGCGAGTAACTACGTTCTTGCGCCATTTTTCGAGGCGTTATAACGTTTGTGCGAAATGAGAAGCGTCGTAAGTGAGGTCGCCCGTGTGCCATTTTACTAATGTTACGTTGACAGCACTGCTCTGTCATTGCTAGTAGCACTAAAAGTGTTTGATACTTGGTAGACACGACATCAATTCGGCTTTCATCACAGATATCTTGGCTTTCATCAGTAGACTCGCTTCTACCAAGTAGTCGGTACCTTGGTTGCTGATTAGAATCTTTTGTTAGTTCACCATAACGCCACGACAGCGGTTTTCTTTTTGCGCAAACTCCACACAATATTGAGATACTATCTAAATATTGTCTCAGCTTCTTCTTCGATTCCGTTTCCGGCCATCTCTTTTGCGTTATACCTAGTTTCGTCTAGCAACTAAAAATTGCAGCTTCAGGCCGCAATGTTCACCAGTAAGCACCCGAAAGAGTAGTCGAGAGTAAGAGGTAGCGAGTAATTCTGTGGTAATTTTATTACCCTTCATACATCCAATATACATATCGACGATACGCTGTTTGCTCGAAGAACTGATTAATTAACGCAATATCAAATAACATTTGTAATTTAAAGTAGGCTGCCAGCTGCTGAAAATGAACTTTGATCCTAAAATGACAAACATTTACATGAATAAAATTACATACCTACTTTAAATGATTACGGTTATTTATACAAGTAATGTGTAAGTAACAGTGGTCAGAATACATGAAATTGAGTGATATTTATAAACATGGTTGAAATCAGTAAATTTATGACGGACAAATCCGAAGTAATAGCATATCAAACGTGCTCCCAACTATTACATCCGTATACCACTAGTTGCACTGAGGCGTTTATAACAATGTTTTGTAACTGTGCTATTGGTTCCATAAAGTTTTATGCCCCTATTTATATGATCACTTTCATGGTGAGTATTAATATTAAAATATGCCAGTGTCCAATAATAATTAACGAGTAGGTATATAATTTCATTTTTAACTGACTTCAAAAAAAGAGGTTCTCAAATCGACTGTATGTTTTTTTGCATGTTAAGGGATTCATCCGCCAGGAACGATCAGGAATCAATTTTGATGATTATTTTTTTTTAGTAGATCGTACTTTATTGGTAATTTAGAGGTGGTCGGTCCCATTTAAATTTTAACAATAATCAGCCGAGTCGTTTATGAAAAATCAACCATAATGTAAAAATTGCATTGCATCTATGATACATTATTTTATCCGTGCAAACTATAAATTCAAATTCTGTACACGGTTGAAGTCTGTTAAGTATGTATTTTTAGTAACGCATAATAAAATTATTATCGTCTTCGATCGATAGTATAAGTATATAAGTTACTCTATGGATCGATACGAGACGATCTGACAAAATTTTAACAGTCCGAGCTCACAGTCAAAAATTATCTAATTTTTTTGCTAAGACTGGTGCCACACTGGCGTTGCCGCCGCGACGCGATGCCGCGGCGACGTTGCGGCGACACCGCGGCGACTAGTGTTGCCGGTGGCGTCTAAGACATTAAATTTAGAGTATTCGAGTATTCTATGAATAGTTAGCGGGGGAAAAAAAGGTTTTGAAGACAACCGTTCAGTAGATCTCGTCAAGCTCCATCACTTTTGTGAAGACAGCAGTAGTCTAGAATCGATAATTACTGAGATAAATAACTTTGAAATTTGACAGCTGTCACTTGGACAGCCGTTACTGTGACACTCGTCGTGACAAATCACACGAGTCCATACTCGATGGGGTTATGAGATATTTTTCATGTCACTTTCTAACGCGTGCCATATTAAATCAATGAATCTCTTTCAGATTTTATCGATCGACCACATTATTCCTCTAGTATATCTGTGATCAAACGAAAAACCAAAAAGTACACCTTCTGATCTATAATATTAGTAAGAGTTAAGCCGGAAACATACTATCGGACGCAGCTGACGGACGCGACTGACAGCCGCGACTTAGCAATGTCTTAAAACATCCGGTATGCCAGATCGCTTTCGGACGTCCGAACGCTTAAGGTCGTCCGAAGGTGACGCCCACGACTTATGTCCGATAGTGTCCACGGCTCAGTGTACTTTCATAGTCTAGAACTCTAGATACCTATCAGTTGCGTCCGTAAGCTGCGTCCGATAGTATGTTTCCAGCTTTAGCGAGGAAAAAGTTGACCCATTGACGCTACACACGATCCGATATCGCAATTGGCTCACACAAAATCAGAATGTATAAGAGAGATTTTACTCATCTTCAGCTTAAGGCTGAAAGGTTATCCTTAAAACCTTTTTTTCCGCTAACTGTCTAGATGTTTCAGTGTCTAAGATAAGATAACTTTATTGATATTCATGGAACCTAATATTACAAGAAATAATATTACATAATATAGATTCATGAACATGCTCGTCCAGTTAAACATATTTTCACATTTTTTTTAATAATGATACTAGATGCAGAAATGCAGTGTCATCCAAAAATACCACAAAATAATATTAAATTCATTGACAAAAATATACTTATTGTTAATATGTAAAACCTACCCAATAAATAATTACAAATACAAATTGCAGGCTGTATATAGGCTTACAATTTAAAATTAAATCAATAAATTAAAATTAGGTAATAATCAATGTAATAATTCGCTGTATAGGGGCTTCGTCAACACTGTAAGGCAACACTGGTCGCCACGGTGTCGCCGCGACGTCACCGCGGTGCAGCGGCAGTGCAGCGGCGGTGCCGCCGAGGCAGAGAGTAACTTATATATATAGGGATGCCCATCTCTCTTAGTACTATTTTACATGAAAATGTTATTAGCGAGATTTCACTTTTTTGTACATTAGCGCCTCTTTATCGCTTGTTCCGCGCTGTAGCTTGCACACCTCGGCGCAGGCCATCGATGTGATCTATAACATCCTTGGCTCAAGCGGAACGTAACAATGAGTATCAAAATAAGGGATGATTTATATTAGGACGGGGCGGGCGCGAGACGGGCCGGACGGGGCACATACGACGCCTGGACTTTGTTACCTTGGTTGCTGACTGCCAAGGATGTTGTTTGTATACAAACTTCATGCCTTTTCGTGTATGTAGCCGTTCATTGATTTATATGACGTTATCCCGTCAGAAATTGGTTGTTCGTAAAATCAGTTTACGAACAATAATTTAGTGTGATTACGTCATAAGAAAATGTTGTTGAACTAACAACTGAAATAAGCCGAACATTTCGATCGATAGTGCTTGTTCCGCGCTCTTGCTTGGCTTAGGCGGAACGTGACACTATTTTGTACGGGCATCCAGTGTTTATAGGTTTATAATAGGTTTATAAGACGTTACTATGTCTAGATGCAGATTTGGACATGACATTAAGTACCGGACCAAAAGGAGTCGACACTGTAAAGCTTATCTTACCCTTCTGCCAAAAGTACGCGACAAGTGGTCATGCTCTTTATATAAATATATCGGTCTGGTTGCGCTTGTGTTGCGTAAATTTTCAGCTAGTGTTAGTTAATTACATATTTGTGTGCATGTAAACTTGCTTATATTTTGGATTGTGTGCGTTTCTTCACCCCCCACTGACTAGGCAGACTTCGATGCTTATAATAGGCGTGTCGATTCCTTTTGGTTAGGTACTTAATGGGACATGGTAACGTCTTATGGTAAAGTGCTGGCCCTAACTTTGGACTTTAATGTTTGACCGTACCAGACAACACTAATGTGAGCGGGATCGACCGCAGCCTCAACCACAGCCCGGCCGCTGGGAACAAACCGCCGCAACTGGGGGACGCGTTTTTAATTAGGTTTATTCCCAGTGTTGTCATTCTTACTACCAGTAGTAAGAACGGTAAACGAATTACTCTTCTTACTACTACAGTTGAAAGTTGTTAGAACAGTAAAAAAAAAATACTTGTATTACTACCGTACAAGGAAGTTTCATACGAGAACTGGAATGATTACGTGCATCCCAAAAACGTTCCGAAGAGTAAAGCACCAACATTGGAATATATCTCTTTCTACTAGTGTATCCATACAGTAATTTAATTTAATAGGACAATCTACAAAACACTAAGTATATACCGTCGAAAGGTCAATAAAAGAATGAGGGAAATCATTTGTATTTCAGGTGGGATAAATCTGAAATTCAAATATTATTATAACAGGTTTATGCTTACCCTGTATTAAGTAAAAATTATTGGTTAATTAACACCATTATTACGAACGTTTACTATGAGACCAACCCGAAATTCGATAAAAAAGCAGCTGTTCCATGCAAAACTGAAACTCGGAATCGACAAAATGTATGTAACGGCAGATTTTTTTTCTCAAATTATAGTCTAGTCTCAACTATAGCCTTATAGTAAACCTGCTTTCGGCTGAGTACATCAGTTCATTATAATAATATTATCTCTACACCATCATCTTAATGCCCTCAGCGCCTTACACCCGCTAGTAGACATCTTTGCCGACGAATGGACAATAATAATTGCTAAAAATATTTTTTCATATTGCCAAGAAGTCAAATTGTGATCTCAAATATTCCTCAAATTAAACGGTAGGTATAGTTAGCGTAAAAAAATAATGACACGTTGTTGTTCTTATAACTTTTAATTCATGTTTGTATTTATTCTGTCCTATTTTATGTAATTTTTTAATTCGTAGTTTTTAAGGATGAAAAATATAAAGCCTAGTATTAAGTGCTGTAAGTATTTTTTTTCTATAAATAAACAAATTGAAAATCTCGACTCGCTTTTGACCAGTTTTGCTCATACTTACAAATCTTGTTAGAATATACTAAACCATCTTGCCAAATATTATAAAAATTAGCTGATAAATAGCGCGACAGCAAATTATATCTACCCGTAGTTACCGAGCTGTAGGTACTAGTTACTAAGTACAACACAGTTTATTATTTTGCTATTTTACAAGAAAAGTGCATAGTTCATAGAAGTGGGTTCTTAATTGATTACAATGACTCACTAACGTACGTAGTATTAGATTATATATAAGTGATAATTACTTCTCTCTACAACCTAACATCACATTCCCGAAATGTTTTGTTGTTGTTGTCACCCTACACAAGAAATTTGTAAATAAACCAAGAAACTTACCTAAAACATGAAATGCCACAACCAGCATAAGCTTCACTGTTACATCCTTTAACGCAACAATTTTTCACCATTTTTCAACTTATAAAAATATTAAGCAGCTAGCAGAATAACGACTTTTGCATAAATTATCAGCCATATTGTTTAATGAAGTTCCATATGTGTGGCCGTGCGTAGTTGTTAAATTACTACTAATTCTACTAATATGAAATAACTGTTTTTGTATTGCAAAAATAATTACGTACCAATTTTTAAATTAGAACATTTTCGAACTTATTACGTTAATTAGAATAAATTTTATGCTAATCTATTTATCAACTTGTACGATTAAATGTGATTTAATTATTACCAGACATATGAGATAAACTACCATCCAATAGTTTTATTAATACTGGTAAGTTTCGAGAAAGGGACAACGCCCAACAGTTGTTGCTGTCCTGCTCGGAATGTTTTTCCCATTTGATAAGTAAGAAACAAATATGAACCTTTTGTGTATAGAATGAAAGTCCATTTTTCTTATTAAAATTTTGCTTCGTAAGCGTTCCAGTTCTCGTATGAAACTTCCTTCCTACCGTAAAATTAAAATAACAAAAACAAACACAACATGACAGAACTATGGCTCGCTCAAATTCTGGTGCTGTCAAAATTGTCGAATCGTCTGTTCTCTCCATAGGGGCGCCCTAGCACGAAAATAACGTATCATAGCTACGTCATAGCATATCTCGGAAACATGGCGTCGATTTTGCCCCGCCCCCTTGAAGCGTTGCGCTAAATCAATACTTCGAAAATCGATTCGAAACTAGAATCGATAAAAATATCGATTTTTCCCAGAAATACCTGACTGCCCACAGAAAAGAGACCTTCGCTCTTCTGTGTGACTGCCGATGTACTAAACTTATAAAGCGTAGTTTTTAAGCTATACTAGGCCCAATTATGAAGGCGCTATCGTAAATTAAATAGCAAACTTAAAAAGTGTTCTCTCTATCAATGCCTAAAGTGAAAAAGAAACAGAAATATGCTAATTAGCTATTATAATTACGATGGCGCCTTCATGATTGACACGACACGTTTTAAATTTACTATCATAAATATGTATAACTTTCCTCATTACTTCGCACTTTCTTAACCACTCAAAAAGTCGTAGAACAAAAGTTGTTAGTTTTGATATACAGGACAAGCCCCTAAAACAATGCTAATTGATTAGAAATAACCCTGTTTAAAAGACATCATTCATTTTGGGCTATATCTGAAAGAGTGCCGACCAAAACAATTATTTAGGCAATAATATTCGTAGATACATAATATTATCCTGTACATTTTACCCCACATGACCAACCCTCTAGAATCACCTCCTGTGCAGTAGTTAGTTACCGAGTTTTGAAAACAATTATTTAAAAAAAAAGATTTTATCAACCAGCTATGAATGACTCTGAGACACTGTTTAATGTATCAACATACACTTAGGCCAGCGAACGAATATTTTGAAATATTTGATAGTAGACCCTTTTGTGTTCTCTATTGAACTTAAAAACATTTATTTGAATGACAATCATCAAAATCACTGAAGCCGTTTCAGAGATCCAAAATCAATATTAGGTAGTTTAGAAAATACTAAAAAACACGCTTTCTGGCATATCAAATAAAAAGAGTAAAATAAAAGAGTGTTTTTTAGGTTTTTTTTACCATATTTATTTTTCAATTATAGATTTTTTTCTATTTTTTTAATAAATGTGTTGTCATCCATCTTTGATAGGTGTGGAAATTTAAAGAAAATGTTATCACTCAAAGTAGGTCAAAATGAGCTCAAAGGGGTTGGTTACAAGCAAGCAAACATACAGGTTAAACTAATAAAACCATGTTAATAAAATAAATAAATGACAAGCCAACACATAATTATTAACTACAGTAAAAAGCGTCTAATACTACTGAATATGCAATGAACGGTTCTAATAACTTATTAGAAATAAGCAGGTAAATTGGTGAATATTTTTGTTAATATATGAAAATAATTAATTTCAAAATTCGATAACTACGCAGGGAGTGATCATAGATGGTTGGTCCCATGGTATAACATGTTGAGAATTATATGCATTAATACTATTTGGTCGGAATTATCAGGATTAGCCCAATATGAATGTTGTCTTTTACAAACCTAATAGTTAACCAAGATTCTACTTAAAAACATAGGTAGTCATTAATTGGTAGTCGGGTTAAAAGGAAGTTTGGCAAAAACGAGTACTATACAACCATAGATTTATTATGACTTCTACCGATTATGCACCGAGAGAAGTATCGAATAACATATTGCAATGCAATAAAATCGTAACTTTGTCCATCACTATTTGAAGTAATGTAAACATTCAATATATTTGCTTTTCTCAAAATTATCGTTTTATGCTGTGTTGTGAATTAAAATAGATAGTTTTAAACGTCATTTATAGTTCCTGCATTGAACACTTATTCATATTTCAAAAACATAGACGTGACAATACAAAAACTACGACTAACCTAAAAATTATAAACATTCGCTTTTGTTCTTAGAACACGATTCGCAGCCCCAAACACAGCAGGTAACCATGGTTGTTTTTTATTGTTTGTGCTCTTATAATGTTATAAATTCTATTTATTTACACGTTTAATACAATATTTGTAGAAATCACAATCAGCTTTGCTATAGCCAAAACATAAATATGAAGATAATTTCTTATTGGTTGGATGGTCTCAGAATAATGACGGCTACAACTGTCAAAAGCCTTTTGGGGTATAGTGGATGGCGGGAGGCGAAGAATTTGATTACATATTTTTAATGCCATAATCTTAAGACATAGGGAAGCAAACAATAAAATTAAAGCAATGAGGTGATGTAATGAGAGTTGAAGGGCAAAAATCAGAATATAATCCACGCCCTTCGTTCCTACAGGACCTCAAATTAGCCGACCACTATAAGGTCTGAATCTTTGCGGGAGGACATAAGAATTTACTTCGTATCTATTCCCTCTATAATCTAAGGTTCTCTCAACATTTCTCAGTGATGTCAGTGACAGACAAATGACAGATGTTCTCATGTTTTGTGTTGTCATTGTCATGTCATGTCTTATTAGAGTTGTTGCGATAGCAATAGTGTCGCTATCGATATTCAACCTTGAAAATCAGTTCCACTATCGATAGTTCTATCGAAAATTTCGAAACTCAGCAATATTTTGGATTGTTATGTTATGTTGTCTATACTCTCGATAGGATTGATGAACAAAATAATCGATACTATCTCTGATCTATCGCCATATATCGATAGTTTTGATTTAATAACATCCAACGATTCTTTAATACTATTGACTGATAATTAAACGACACCTATAAGCCTATAACTGTAAATATTCGTTATAGAAACGTAAAATTATCATTGATTTGCGAACGATAAAATATTATGAATGGTGTGAAATATGGACCACGTAAATACGGACCAGCTATTTTACGCCTTTGGAGTTTTGTTAGAATATCGGAAAAATCATGTAATAGCATTGTATAATGTTAAAAACGTGATGTAAGCACGCAGGCAAGCAATTGTACGCAAGTGATATAGTGTGGTCTGTGGTGTATAGTGCTGTTCCGTGTTGTTACTAAAACTCCATAGATGCCTCTTGTATAGTATCTATTACTTTACTGCGGAATAATTTGCACTGTGCTTGGACTTCACCGCAACTTTTTCTAATTATGATGTGACTACGTCTGTTACTAAAATATTGAAAACACTTGCTACTGCACATGCATAAACAATATGCGACGCAAAATTATAAAAAAGAAGATTATGCTTTTTGAGCTAATAACAGATGCGTACGGGTAGCCTACTGATGGCAAAATTAACAGTTAAAAACGCCAATAACAATTACATTGAGCATTGATTTTAAAACTGTGGGAACAAAAGTGGTATTATTAACTGTTTTCATTTACCGTTCGGATAGCTCAAAAACAGCTAAAAATGCCATCGAGAACTGCTACTTTTGACTCACATGTGTGTTCTTTGTGATCATTTTCTGACATTTAGCGCTCGTTTTGGGTAGCGAATAATTATTAGCGAAATGGGCGAAATCCCGAAACCAAACTGTTTACACTAACGCTTATTTTGCAAATGCCAAAATTGTCGTAATATAGCTATAGATAGGGTAAACCTATCGAGATAATCAATACTATCAAAAAGGATGACATCGATAATATCGATGGAATCGATACTATTGATATTTTGCGATCGTATTATTTGCTTTTATCAATACATATTAACGATATTATTGATATTTAGATACTTTTGTCTTGAGTGCATAGTTTCGATAGTACTATCCATTGTACGACTGAATTTCAAGACCACGATAATATTACGATACCATCGCTAGAATATCAATCACTAAGTACAACACTATTGCTTTCTGAGTGTCATTGCATTCTTTGTAAGCAGTGATCTCGAACCTACCGATTTTTCGGTATTTCTACCGATTCGGAACCTGTAAAGTTGTCTTTTGGGACAAACTTTCCCAAATTTCTACCGATTTTCACGATTTCAGCGAGCCGAGACGAAAAGGAGGTTATGACTATTGGCTGTTTGTGTGGTAATCAGAGTCCGCTGATACACTACTGGGAACCCCATTCCAGAATTTGATCATTTCAGGCTATATAAAGTACGTTATTTATTAGTTTTAAATCTGAAAATCTTTTCATAACGATTTTTGTTATCAATATATGGAGTTTTTTTGGTATTTCTACCGATTTCGCATTGTTTCGTTCGAGAACACTGTTTGTAAGTCCTGTGTATTAGCGCAATTTTTTATACATAAATATTTTATTATTGCCAAGATATTAATCTTGTGCTAATCGCGGTAATTTTCAGTTATCTTTCTTATGTGCGCGTGCTGTGTTGTTGTAGTCCGAATATATTTTTTTCAAGCAATCTGTTAGCTAGTGGCTATCAAACGAAAGGAACTCATACTCATTATTACTATTAAATTTTACTATCTTCGCGGTTTACTTAAGTTTATGAGTGATAATGGTTGAGGCTAGTAAACTGTGGTTCGAGAGAACCTGCAGTGGGTCAGAGTGCCGTGATCTGATCCACCCCTGGACTTCAACATGCTCAGATGCCACTGCCACGATGTTGATAAGTTGTATAAAGGGCAGTTATAAATTTTACGCCATGGTGTATCTAGTAAGTAAACAATAGTTTGATTGATAAGTTCAGAATTATCGTAAAGTTGATTTCCTCATGGTTCTAATTTATTATCTTGTGTAGAACTTTATTACCTACTTTGAATCTAAGTACTCAAGTCTTAGATCAAAGTCCATAGTAAACATTAGAATGGATATTGAGCAAACCAATTTTTTTTTATTTCTAAACCCTGAGTTCTGCTGTGACAAGTCACCTTCCCTTCCCTTTTTTTTTGGTGACCCATATGATAGAGAATAAGGTTATACAATTTATGGAATATGATAACACAACAGGTTAATTTATTTCCATAATTCCTATAGCTAAATTACAGCCTCTAAATGTACACAACTTTGATCGCAAAAAATCTGTTGGTGAAAGTTGTTAAAAATTTGACACCACCTGGCCAAAACAAACTTACATTTTAGATGATATTGATTCATACTTTTTGAAAAAATAAGCATTAAAGCTTTTTATGTTAAAGTTTAATTACTACATTTCACATAGATAACTATAGATATGCATTTATTTATGAACAAATCTGTTACTGATACAGTGGAATCTCTATAACTTATACCTCGATTAGTCGAAATTCTCAGAAAGTTGAAAAATAAATGTCATTCCCTTCCGCTGAACCCCCAAATATTCAGTATCTCGAATTATTTAGACTTTGTAACTCGAACAAAATGTTATTTACCTGCTTAGGCATTTTGGTACATTTGTATACTCGATAAATCGAATTTAATAAATCAGACTATAAGTCGAAATTAGAAAAAAATAATGACTTCCTACTTGCAATTCCTCGAACTCTGAGCAATAAACCTAAAAGGAATGTCCGGTGCCTTTGATCTATTGTTCATGTGCAATGAATGAATCTATTCATTAAACCTATCAAGTGTCAAAGCTGTGTTAAAGTTTATGATATACAGCTGTGTACCTTATACATTACACAGCTGTGTATCATAACAACATTACTTATTTAGTCAGTAACTAGTAATAACATGAGTCTTAAAAGGCAGTTAACAACTCTACTCGAAAAATTCATTGTAAAAAGTAAAGACAGTAAAAAGCGGCAGAAAAATACATGGAAGCTCAATACAATATTTCAAATGTGTGATTGATTTTTATAAATATGATAAAACTTAAATAGAGTTTTTTTGTTCAACACCTCGAAAAACATGCTCAAAAATCGCGTCTTAAGTCGAAATTTTAGCCAACAAATACTTCATATCTTGAACTTCTTGTTAAGTCGAAGACTCAATAAGTCGAAGTTTTTTGTATTTCCCTTGAAAGGATTTGTTCCGTTACCGGTATTAAAATAAATAAAAATTCTAACCAGATCAATGATTGCTGTTTTATAAAGAGCATTCAAAATGTAATTATTATCTAATAAAAACATATTTTTAAACCCCTGCGATATTTAGAAAATCGATAATATATATTTGGGGTATGTAACGTGAAACGGAACGGATAGCTCGTAAAGAAACACGTTAATCTGAAAAATATCAAAGCTAATTTAAAAAAAAAGTATAATAGAAATGTCAATGTCAAAAGAAATTGATTGATTAATTTGATTTTCAATCAGTGTTGCCACCTTAGCCCTTTTGGAGCTAGATTTAAGACTGTTTACTGTAGGTGAACCTGATGTGTAATGATTTAGCCCGGAAAGGGCTATCTAGCGCTTATTTGCCCTATTTATTTTCTTAGAAAATATGATTTTGAATTTCCAATATATTTTTTTAAAATAACAATTTAAAAAAAAATGCAGGGCTATATATTATTTTTTATTACTCCATGAAGCTTTAAACTTTAAGTACATTCCTAGAAAAAATAAATGATCTTGGTTAGAATTTTAATACCGAGTTCCTTGTAAATCAGGTACAACTCCTTTGAGTTATCGAGATTCTACTGTATATTATTACTGGATAAATACAAAGGGGCCACACAACAAAAACTCATGAGTTTTATTGTGAAATTCTGAATAATTGTGGCGATTCTTTTATGGTTGAAAATTACACTGACAATTCCCTTTCACTTTTAATCACTGATATATTGAAAGCTGACATGAGGGGAATCCCTTGATCAAATTATATTATTATGTGAAAAAAATGATACAGAACAAAATATATGACTGTAAACATGTTCTGATCTTTTGCTTGAAATATCATTTCTATCAATTTTTATTCTATACCTATTTTTTTTTAAATAATTTCCTTTTATTTTTTATTATTGTGAAATAAGCGAGAATTATTGTGTGGTACTATTTGTTATATGTAAATTGTTGTACATATCATTTTAGTATTAAGCTTAATATTTCAATAAAATGATTCTAATTCTAAAGCGAAGTCTACCCATGAAACATTATTTAGCCAAGTTCTAGAGCAAAAATATGTTTTTGATGTCAGATAAGGTAAGAATGTGAAAGTTGTGCATGGTAAAAGTCTTTCAATCTGGTTTTAAATTGTTGCCAAGACTTTGTTGGCAATGTAATGTTTATTATTCTGTAACAGGGTATCATAAAGTCGTGCTTTTTTTGTACTCAGAGATAGGTGCTTTATTGTACTCAGTTTGGGAATAGTGTTTGAATTAATCCTACTAATATTATAAACGCGAAAGTTTGTGAGTATGTATGGATGTTTGTTACTCTTTCACGCAAAAACTACTGAACAGATAGATGCTTATAAATACATCAGAATAACACACACTTTATAATTTATAAACATATCGCGTGAAACCAAGTTCACTGGGTCAGCTAGTAATGTATAATCTTGTGACAGTAAATATATTTTGTTAAATTTTATACAGAGATAAATAAAATAAAAGTTACACATTATGTATTATTCTAAAATAGTTGGCCTTTCAAGCAGGCAGAGCTTTGTCACTTACACATTGGCATGTTTCAGTACATAGACACTGAATTTCTGAAAACAATATATCTACATAACTTTATTTACATCGGAAACCATGATATAAATACACAAAAACAGCAAAAATACTCTATATACCATATCAATCCATCCATCGGCCATAGAAAGTCCACAATGCTCCCTATAGATTTTCAATAAGGTTAGGTAGCGGCTTGCATTTAGAAGGATCCTGCAGTCTCAATGAGGTCATCCATCCACCCTGGACACCCTTTGCTGCTGACGACTCCACCTGACGATTTATCAATCATGATACATATAATTCAATAAATTGAATTTCTCCTCGCGGAGTGGCAGTTGCGAGACGGTGGGAAAAAACCTTATAAATATATATTTGGATTATCGACACGACGAAGAAGAAGATTCAATAAATAAAAATTAGCTTTGATATCTCTATTTGATATCGACCTATGGAGAGGCCTATGCTTGGAGTCTCTCTGCAACATCGAATCAGGAATGAGGAGATCCGTAGACGAACCAAAGTTACCGACATAGCCCAGCGGATTGGCAAGTTGAAATGTCAATGGGCTGGGCACATAGCACGGAGAAATGATGACCGATGGTGTCGTAAAGTTCTTGAGTGGAGACCACATACCGGCAAGCGCAGCGTAGGATGGAAGCCGCCACCATCCGGTCTTATTGGAGATCGTTAGGGGAGGCCTATGTCCAGCAGTAGACGTCCTATGGCTGAAAAGATGAAGAAGAAGCTTTGATATCTTTATAACAAAAGAAAAAAAAATCTATTATTATTTTACACAGGTTCTAGAATTGCTATTTTTTTCAGATCCAAATATTAATGAGAGGCAAAAAACTCGGAAAGAAAGAGATCATAGAACAGTTGAAGCTATACCTAAAATCTGGAATCTTCGGACTCACAGTGGGCAGTTCATTTGTCACATTGAACTGTATATTCAGGTGTGTATTGAATTGATGATGTTCTCTGTGTTAATACATATTGAAAGGCAATAATTAAGAAGCGAGATTTTGGGCGACATTAAGATAAATATAAGAAAAAAATCTGATATCAATGATATTTGTACTGTATTGTAATATCGTCCCAAATGTCGCTTCGTAATTATTGCCTTTCGAGCGTCGATATTTTCCTAACTTTACTTGTATACCTATTAGCTGTTGTTTGCAATGTAGTAAGAATGAATAAGAATTTTTTAAGTCTGCGTGCTTCATCTTCGATTATAACATCGCATATCATCAGGCGAGTAGGAGATCAATCACAGACTTATTCGTGAAAAAAAAAGATGTCGTCTACGACAACCACGACTCACAAATGAATTAGTCAAAATTAGTTTCTAAGTAACTAGGTATTATATTCGGGCAGAATCTGGTCCCACTTGCCCCTTTCTTCTATCGTACGGCTAGACAGACGCGACTAAAGCGCTACCCTTTTATGGTGGACATTCCGCGCGTAGTAGTACAATGTGGGTGTCGGAGTAAATAGGTATCTTCTAGGTAAGCGTGCTACACCCTAGACCGCATATCTGCTTAACATCAGGCAGTAATTATGTAGTCAAGCGCAACGCAAACGCTAAAAGGATTAAAAAATAAAAGAAAGTAATGTGGGTAACCAAAATTATTATCATATAATTGTACAAACTATAATACCTGTAATTCATGGCTTATGATTATTATAAATCACTTTTACTATTGATAAGCCGTGATCGCTCAAACAACAGCAGATTATGTAACATTACGAGTACATGACTTAGATAACGTGATAGATTAAATACATAATTATTTAAACGTGATTACGACTGATATCGCGTAAAGTAGATAAGGCTAGAAACTTTCTTTAGAAAAAAAAATCGGACAAGTGCGAGTCAGGCTCGCACATCGAGGGTTCCGTGCAAATCTAGAAAATTTCGCAAAATTGGGAAGTAAGTTGTTAAAATCTCTATACTATAACAATCGACAAAAAAATTATTTTTTTCACTTTTCTCGTCATACATCGAAAATTACACATTATTAAAATAATTAAAAACCTGTTTTAGCATGTGCTAATGAAGTTCTTTTATATGATACCTTACATGATACGATTTACTCACTTTGAGTTTCGAACCCATATTTTGTGAATTTTGAGGCCCTATTTTTTGTGATTTAAATAAAAATGTACAGTTTTCAGATTTATTTCTATATGTGTACTCTGAGACAATGCTTCTCGCCAAATTTCATAGTTCTATGTCAACGGGAAGTACCCTGTAGGTTTTGATTTTTGTGAGTGTCAAAATTTGCGGTTTTTTACGACATAAACGGCTCTAACTTTTTTAAATGATAACTTAGATGTAATCAGTCGTTGGCAGCCATATCACAAGCTTTGCTTAGTTTGGGGTCAGAGGCCGTGTGTAAGATGTCCTCAAATATTTATTTTTATTGTATTATTAGTTGAAATGATTTTTATCGTGCTTCACACACTAGGTGTATAGAAACTTTCTTTTTGTGATAAACATTTCAAAAATTGACGCGTTCGCAGGATTTGATCCTGCATCTCTCTGGGATTCCGGCCCAGATGCTTTGTCCAAATTAAGCTAGAACGCTATCTGCGAAAACGTTGAATCATTGAAAGAAGAACTGCTTACCATTAACGAGTAAATGGCATTTTCTCGTAGCGAAGCAAAGTAAGAAGCGAAAGTAGAAGCGTTTTGAACAATAAAAAAGAAAACAACGGAATTCTCTATATTTGTACTGGCTTCCTGGCTTACTGCATGTTGCTATGATGTTGTGTGTTTGTCGCCAGGAAGCTGTTCTTCAGCCAGTTCTCGTACTACACCACGGTGCTGCTGCCGTGCACCGTCAGCGGTCTCGCAGTGTACTTCGAGCCGCCCTACAGAAGAGTCATGGTCGTCAATCTCTTTGTCAATCTGGTGAGCTAGCATTTCGATCATAGAAGTTGGCATTGGACGTTAAATCGTAGGCCCCAGTTGCATTAACCGATAGTGAAGTATAACTAGACAGGGCGCTAAATAATAATAATTACCAAGTAAGAGGGCGAGATGTGCAAGTATGAAAGTGTGAACAGGACGAAACTAATATCTTTTGTCTCTGTTTGCGTACGTTTTTTTTTGTCTGACTACAACGCACGGCCTAGACTAGACGTTGTATTTTTGATGAGATGCTTAAGTTAATCAACATATTTATAAACTATTATCTATTTTTTATCACTTCTATTAGTATTATGCAGGTTTTTACTATTATCTAGAGTCTGAAATGATAAAATCATAACAACATCTTTTTTCTCACACCGTTTACGCCAGTAGCTTCTCCAGTACATACTTGCTCCAAGCATTAACCGTTTAGCCATGTCAGAGGTCATCAGATGGCTTAAAAATTCTGACAACACAAACTACAAACTTAACAATAGAAGAAAGAAACATGCAGGAAACGCATGAATGAAAATTCGTGGGTTTGATTATCGAAAACGCTTAGAAACTGCAATGTAATCAATAACATAACATGACTTATAGGCCGTATCAAACAAGTCGGCGGTTAGGTAGTTAGCTAAAGTTAGTTAGTTAAAGTCTTTCTGAGCGTTTGGTGGACGCGACGCGTGACCAAAATGCTGGTGTTTATTTGGCTCAACGTATAAGCATTGCCATTCAGCATGGCAATGCTGCCAGCATGCTGGGCACGCTGCCAACTGGCAGTGGGCTTGAGCACTTGGATTATCTTTAGACCTTCAAGGGTCTGTGGATGATCCAATTGCTTTCTATGTAGTAGTAGTGTAGTATTGTCATTTATTATTATTGTAAAAAAAAGGTAGTTAGCTATACAAGCTGCACTATATCCAATCAACGCGCAGCTTTATGTGAGCTTCAGTCTCGTTTAGTTCAGTTAGGTTTAGTTCTACGATTTCAACATTCTACGACTTGCAAAACTAGGTATTCTACTTTTGCCGTTCCTGAATCATGAATGTTCTACAGAATGGATCGGGTGTTTGAAATGAGATGGCATATTGCCATTGTTTGAAGAAAGTCGTAAGAGTTTATTTCAATGACTGCACAGCAGTCTTTTTATTGGGTTCTGTAGAATATCCCCTATATTTCTTAGATAAAGGGCATCCTACTAATATTATAAACGCGAAAGTTTGTGAGTTTGTGAGGATGGATGGATGGCTGGATGGATGAATGTTTGTTACTCTTTCACGCAAAAACTACTGAACGGATTGAGATTAAACTTTGCAATAATATAGCTTATATATCAGAATAACACATAGGCTATAGATATTGCGTCAAAAATCAAAATATCATGCGAGCGAAGCCGCGGGTAAAAACTAGTACGAAATAAATATGAGTGTCGACATATTTTTACATTCTTCATATCATTTAAATTAATTTACTTGTCAAAATAATCTTAATCCTACCACCAAGCGACCGATATACGTAAATTATCTACATATCTTATATCTCATAATCTTTTCTACTTCTAATAAGTATTATAAATTCAAAAGTGTTTGTTGGTTTCATTGTTACTTCTTCTCGCAGCAATCGAGGAGGGATCGACTTGATTTTTAGGGTTCCGTGCCTCAAACGGAAAAAACGGAACCCTTATATTGTACCGTATGTCTGTGTGTATGTAAATACTCTTTATTTCGGAAACGCGTAAAGATATCGAGTTGAAATTTAAACTGTATACGTATGTCTATAGTATCTTGCAGTTGTGTAAAAGAAAAAGTTCTCAGTTCTCGTAAAAAAAAGTTAGAGACGTTTATGTCTTAAAAAACCGCATATTTCGACACTCACGAAAATCAAAACCTACAGGGTACTTCCCGTTGACATAGAACTGTGAAATTTGGCGGGAAGCATTGTCTCAGAGTACACATATAGGAATAAATCTGAAAACTGTACATTTTTATTTAAATCACAAAAAATAGGGCCTCAAAATTTACAAAATATGGGTTCAAAATTCAAAGTGAGTAAATCGTATCAAGTAAGGTATACTAGAACTTCATCGTATCGAGTATCGTATCAAGTAAGGTATAAAAGAACTTCATTAGCACATGCTAAAATAGGTTTTTAATTATTTTAACAACGAGTAATTTTCGATAAAAAAAAAATTAAAAACAAACTTTTTTGGCGATGCGTTATAGTTTAGAGATTTTAACAATTTACTTCCCAGTTTTGTGAAATTTTCTGGATTTGTACGGAACCCTCGATGTGCGAGCCTGACTCGCATGATAGGTTTTTACGAAATAAAATGTAAAATATGTTCCTATGAGATATCTGGTTCTTGCCTCTGGTTCTTCTACCGAGGATGGAAAAATGTAGCGTAAAAAGTTGTATGCACAAAGAATAAATAGAGGAAAGGTTACAATCGTTATTTATAAATAAAACATTTTTTTTATTATGATCTACATGTCTTCAAGGCTAGTGTGAAAAAATGTATCTGCAACTCCGCGTTAAATTTTGGTTTCTTTTCCGGAAAAAGCGAGCTAGATAGTGTAGTAAGTAGTTAGTTCAGTGCATGCGAATAAATAGTGAACATAAGTGTAAAACTAAATGTAACAAAGACCCTGGAGTCTACGGAGTAGTAGATAATGTAAATTTATAAAAAATATAGATAGATAGATAAACGCTTTATTGCACACCAAGAAATAACCATAATAAGAAGAAATAAAGATACAAAAACAGTGTAACAAAGGGCGGCCTTATCGCTAATAGCGATCTCTGCCAGGCAACCTTAGGATGGAGAGGATAGATAGCGTATAAATAATGGACGGGGTGCGCATTAAATAAAAAAAAAATAGATATAGTTATACACATATAAATTAAATTATAGGTCATAAACCTACATACACTAAATAAAAGATATAAATACTTAAAATACGTAAAAATAAAATAAACCTATAACTAAATAATAAACTAATACATACAATTTATAATTTACATAGATTATTTATACATAAAAACAACAGAAAAACAACAACAACAGATTCAATTAAGGTCGATTCACACATATCAGTGAACCCACAGTTCCGGCACAGTACCGTTACACTTCCGTATCCGTGCTACAGTGGTGCATCAGTGCTTCAATTCACACATATCAGGCACAGTACAGTTCTCTGCGGGTCTTCGTGCACGACGTTCCCTTCAGACTAGCGTTGATGTCGATTGTTTTGATGGCACTCTTCAATAACACAGAATATATCATACAAAACAGTATTCTCACGAACTAATTCAATCAACATCTCGTCCTCCATTTTGTTTTTGATGCAGCGGCGTCAGTGATCCGTGATAAAATATCGTCGTCGCCGATCACGTCCGTGATGGCCGGTGCCGGCACTGACACTGACGGTACTGAGACGACACTGACACTGACAAGTGTGAATACATCCATAGAGAATATTTGAAAGAATAATTATCACTGATGCGGTACTGTGCCGGAACTGTGGGTTCACTGATATGTGTGAATCGACCTTTAAGCGACAGTTTCTGTAGATAATGGTTTTTAACCTGATCCTTAAATATGTTCAGTGATGGAGCTTTTCTAATGGTAAAATAAGTGAATTATTAATATCATTATTGATATTTTCGGTTTAATAGAGCGTTATCTTGTCTCACATCGCTGGTTTGTCCAACAGTGCTTTATGTGACAGGGATACCGCTCTACAAAGCTATCATCATTACTAGCCGATTATCTCAATTTACTGCCAGTACCACCAAAGGCCGATGTCCGTTATTTATTCGCTATTACTGTAATATCACATGTGCCTGTTAGGTACCTACATTCATAGATTAGATTACAAGCACTAAGAATATTACAAGTTATTTTTAAATTACAATTGTAATTATGTTCTAGCTGTGGTAAAAAATATTTCGTTACATAAAATAATGCTTTAAATGGAAATTTTAGGCTTGTTTTTTTACTATTATTCACGACAATGGAGAATAAATAATAAACGACAGAACAATTTACATAAATTATAAGACATTGTAGTTGTAATTAGTTCTAGAATATCTTAGAATTAATGTAAATTTATTAATTTAATTAATTTAGCCGTGGTGGTCCAGAGGTAGTGACACCCGCCTTACAATCGTGAGGTCGTGGGTTCAAATCCCCTGTCCCGTACCAATGAGTTCTTTGAAATTTATGTACGGAATTTCACACCACTGGCTTTTCGGTGAATGAAAACATCGTGAGGCAACCTGCATACGTTCGTAGAAGAAATTCGATGGCTTATGTGAATCCACCAACCCGCACTGGGCCAGCGTGGTGGATACGGCCCAATCACCCTTCGTGAGTAGGCCTACGTCCTGCAGTGGACTATTGAAAAGGCTGGTACAGTACAGTACAGTACAATGTAAATTTTATAGTGTTTAGTGTAGTAATGTGGCAAATTTTAAAGGTATTGTTTTCTCTATTAAATGCTCTCTCTTTCAAAAGGGCAAAAGAAACAGCAATATTTTCAATTGCTACTAAAATTACGATGGCGTATTTAAAATTGACCACAATGTGTGATTTTATTACTACCTACGTGACCAGTCGTCATATCGTAAAAAGTCTAAGAGAGATAAAAGGTCGGCCTTATTTTTTTTGGTTTAAACGCAAATAGATTTCAGAGGAAGGCTTGATTAATTCAGCAAGAATTAATTTGTTTGTTCGTAACAAATCAAAAACTTGAGATCTTGATCATTGTTGACTGCTTCGGTGGCTCAGTGGTTAGTGAACCTGACTTCTGGATCAAAGAGGCGTGGGTTCGATCCCCACCCAGGGCAAGCATTTATGTGGTGAACATATTTAGATACTATCTATATAAGTATGTATTTAAAATATGTATATGTAGTATATCAGTCTCTGGCAACCATATCACAAGCTTTGCTTAGTTTGGGGTCAGATACCGTGTGTAAGATGTCCCCCAATATTTATTTATTTATTTAATATTTATTTATTTATTGTAATACAATCAAAAATCTTAGAAGCGAGTTCAAGTTCAAGGAGTAACGCGTTAATTTATTTTTATCGCCTATTAAGAGATAAATTAGTACCTGCTGGAACTAATAAAAATAATGATGCTGATTTGGACTAAACAAATTATACCAAGGTTAATCTTATACAGGGTAATCCAGAGCTGGTGTATTAAGCCGATTAATCTTCGAAAGATGTGCCATAACAGCATTGTAAACATAGTACCTATATTTTTATATATTAAGTAATATTTTTAAACTATTTTCTGTGTGTAATTAAGTCTAAAATAAGTAACGTATTGGTTCTGACTGTAAAGTTACTTATTAAGGAAATAAAGAAATTGAAATTGAAAGCCGAAAGTAGGTGATTCAGACCATCATTATGAAAAACTTTTACTATCGCGCCAACCCTAAATTAGAGAAATACCCGGACAAGTACGAGTCAGGATCACCCACCGAGGGTTCCGTACAAAACCCATAAACTGTAAGAAACTGGTAACTAAGTTCTAAAAACTTTAGGGAAGAAAGAAAACACTTAGTTTATCGAATGCAGTCATGGACAAACTAAAACCTGTTATAGGTTGCGGAAAAAAAATCATTTTGAAGTACGGAACCCCAAAATTCAGCTGTTTTTTTCACAAGTTTTGTCGATTCCGAGTTGCAATTTGTCTTAATCACCCCCCTTCGGCTTAGTTTAGATTAAGCAGATAATACTGTATGTGGTTACGTTGGCCCTTAACTTTGAAATAAATATACAGGGCTATTTCTAATCAATTAGCATCCTTCTAGGAGCTTATTCTGTACATCAAAACTGACAACTTTTGTTCTACGACTTTCGTCAAAACTATAAAAATATATCAGCTGTTACATTTTGTCGCGGGTGAACTATATTTTTCTATGGAACAACAAAAAAATTTTTTGTATTTTGACAAAAGTCGCGGTACAAAAGTTATTAGTTACGAGTATGATGTACAGAATGAGCCCCTAAAAGGATGCTAATTGATTATAAATAACCCTGTATATAAGTACCTATATGCTATTATTTAGATTTTTAGATCAATGCAGGTCGTGCATGTGACCTACATACCGTGCCGTACGTTATAAACCGTATAAGCTATTGACCAGAATATTATTCATAAAGAACACGATTTTAAACCTTACTTAATTTTTTAAAAATTAATTTTGTACATTAAACCTTTTTAATTAGTAAATAATTAAGTATTATGTTCTACTTGGCCGATTATGACTAGCCCATGATATCAGTAAGTATTGTAAATTCAAATTTAGTAAATCCACGATCTGGAACGCTTTTTTCATATTATCATATTATTTGTAATTAGTATAATCACAATTAATACATCATACATACATTATATACACAACTACGTCTTGGCTTGGAAATTTAGGTACCTAATGTACATAATGTTATTTAAAAAATAATTACTGATTGATAGATTGATGTCGATGATTATAATATATTATCGGAAAATGCCACCCGCGGTCACCCATCCAAATACTGACCGTGCGGAACTTCGATTACTTATACCCGTATATATATAGGGTATAAGTGATCGAAGGTGCGGAACGTTGCTTAATTTCGGTGATCGCTGACAGACACCTAGTCAAACTACGCTACGAACGCTACATGGCTTGGATGACACGTTAAATTGTAGGTCCCGGTTGTTTTGACCGTTTAGTCATGTCAGAGGCCTTCAGGCGGCCTAAAAACTCTGACACCAGGGCTAGAGCCACCCGGCCTATACAAACTTGTACTGTACTGTACTGTACTGTACCAGCTTTTTTTTTAATAGTCCACTGCAGGACGTAGGCCTACCCACGAAGGTTGATTGGGCCATATCCACCACGCTGGCCCAGTACGGGTTGGTGGATTCACATACACCATCGAATTTCTTCTACGGACACATGCAGTTTGCCTCACGATGTTTTCCTTCACCGAAAAGCCCGTGGTGTGAAATTCCATACATAAATTCCAAGGAATTCATTGGTACGGGACCGGGATTTGAACCCACGACCTCACGATTGTAAGGCGAGTGTCATTACCACTAGACCACCACGGCTTCTACGAACTTACTTACTATTTATTATCGAAGTTACGTGCGTAAATATTGCAAATTGCATCGATCGGTCGGTAAAGGAAACGTGAGGGACTTGACATGCAGTTTGTAATATGATCTTTATGCGTGTGAACTACCAATGTGCAATGTGCATTATTAGGCCATCATAATGGTCTCACCCAGTGGTGCCCAAACTTGTCTAGGGTACGACCAATCTAATACAAGTTTACAAACCCGGGACCCACTTCTAGGAAAGGACATGTTCTTTTTTGTACGGGGCTTTGGCTCAATGACTGACGGTGAACCATAAATACGGAGAAAAAACACCTTAATTCGATGCGACATAGTGTTTCGTAATCAAACAGTTAATTAAAAACCACACATTTCATTAGTTTTACATTATTGCCATACTGCTTACCATTAGACACATCCACCATGTTGTGGATCCATGGATGTAAGAAAGAACTAAGTCAATCGGCAATAATGTTTAAAACCTGACGCCAAGATTTTATTTAAACAAATAAATATTATGGGTTGGCTCTCTAATATGTACAAAGCAGGACTTATTACCTGAAGACTTTACAACCTATCATATGCCATCGAAGCGTCCGTGGGGAATTTCCAAAGAGGTCGCATTGAGTTTCGCGAGAGGAATTACATCCATATGTATTTGTCACTGTCAAAATTATGTCACACACAGTGGTAAAATTCAAAACATGAGTTGCTAGGCCTCAGAGCAAATAAAAAAATCAAGAGAGAACGTCATAGAACAGTCAAGTGAGGCCGGTTTTTTATACATGTGTGAGTGCGTCGGTGTTGCGTCGCCATAGTTCGACTGACAAGCTAAGGCGTAGTTTTGGTTGGCTTCACTTGTTTGTTCACAACATTCTCTCTTGATTTTTTTAATTGCTCTGAGTGCTAGGCCTGTAATAGTTAGAAATATTGTGCATCTTTTGCAAAGCGTCTGAATTTTTTTCAGTATTTATTCGTGTTTCGTTATATTTTTTTACATGATCTGATTTTGTGTCAGACTTGAGCCAGGTTTGAGAACATCACCTTTACCAATATCAATAAAGACTTTAAACTGGACATGAATGGACATAACTGAACATGGAATGATGAAATTGTTTCCTAGGTTTTACCATTACAGTTTTGAAATCAACTTCAACTCGAGTTACTTTTAATCACATTGAATTTGATAAGTCTATTTTATTTCGGTATTTAGTTTTAATGTGGTGGCCCACTCAATATTCGATAATAGACCCATAGTTTCGGAAACCCTGGTCTAACCTGTCACATGATGAAAAGAGACTAGTGTTCAGCAGTGGCACACAGTGGCCCATATCCACCACGCTAGTCCAGTTCGCATACGCAATCATAATTATGTCTTCTCCGTACTTAAACCTACAAATTGCTTGATGTTTCGAGGGCATAATATGCTAATGTTCAGCAGTAGGTTATTATAGTATGATGCGGTATGGATGCATTTCTAGAATCGCCGGCAATTCATGATTTGGGCAACCATATCGCGATGTACCCGGTAAGAAGTCGGGTTTATCGACGAGAACAATGCATTTGTCGATATTCCCAGCTAACTCTGAGACAATCATGAAGTGGTTACCCGGCTGAATCCTGTATACGAGCCCACACAACAAAACAATACAGAATACAAGCGTAGCTTGAAGCAATCGAGCCTAAACTACTTCAAGCAATCCGCACAATCCGCCCATGCCTTTAAGGCACGATTTCAACATAATATTATTATTTTAAAGGCACGGGCCTTAGGCTTGAAACAACGGTTGTTAATTTGAATTCTGTTTTGTGTTACAGGTGTTCGAATACTGGCTGCGTACGTTAGAAATGAAAGGCTGGCTGCGGCGATCGCCGGGCAAAGAAACCCTCATCTTCATGCTCGGTAGCGCCGTCTTCTTCTATCTCATGCGGAGAGACAGAGAGAACGAAAGGCGGACGCCTATCTTCTGGTTAGTATAACACTTATTAGGAAAGTAGCTCTTAAAGCGTAGTTTGACTAGGTGTTTGTTTGTGATCATCGAAGTTAAGTTAGTCATAGGCCGAATGATAGTATAAGCTGCGCGAAACCCAATCAAGGCACAGCTTCTCATGAGACCCAATCGTACAATATACAATATATGTCGTACGGAAAAATTGTTGTTTATAGTGAAATGAAATGAAAATGCAATCATGCATTAAGCAATCTTAACTTTCATATTATTATAGGTTTACAAATTTCGCGTGCAATTTTTAAATATTAGGTAGACATATATTTTACAGCTTAGTCTTCAATTTTTTAGTAATGTATAAAACATTAGGTAGGTTTTTAGGTATTGTCGGATATATTGTTTATGTTATACTAGTACTAGTATTTTAGTTTGTTTTAGGTAGCAAATAGTTATTTTATTTATATATATTCTGCATTTTTTGCTCTTTTTCAGCCTGAACACAGGTTTAACCTAGGGCAATTATTATTGTGTATGTGTTTTTTATTAAATTGTTTTTGTTTTTAATTTTTTTTTTTAATTAGGATTGGATATTGCGCAGCTTGTAGTTAATTTCACATCCGTCGACTTGTATAATTTGGCTTATAAATAACGTTTAGCTCGGCCAATATTCGGATGGGTGACCGCGGGTGGCATTTACTTGGCTCGGATGACTCGTTAAATTGTAGGTCTCGGTTGTTATAACCGTTTAACCATGTCAGAGGTCTTCAAGCGGCTTTGAAAACTCTGTCGTCAAGTCACCCGGCCTATATGCATATTTATCTACTTACTTATTGGAAATAGTTGTATACAGGGTTATTTCTAATCAATTAACATTCTTTTAGGGACTTATTCTGTACCTCAAAACTAACAAATTTTGTTCTGCGACTTTTATCAAAACTAAAAAAAAAACAGCTGTTCCATACATTTGGTCGCGGGTGAACGATATTTTTCTATGGAACACCCAATTTTTGTTTTTGAGTTTTAACAAAAGTTGCAGAACAATGTATGAACTCATAAATTTGATGGAATATGATAAGGAAAACATCTTGCAATTTTCCTTGTTATTGTTATTCGATACTAAATTTACTTTATTTGTCACAGATTAACGATTTCTTATCGAAACGAGGATCTCCTCGATCGAATTATACGATGATTAAGTGCGGTTAGGCGTAATCTAAAAAAAACACACCAATTAGCCATAAACATTGATATGGACGGGAATGCCTCGAGATTGAACAATAAAAAACCGGACAAGTGCGAGTCAGGCTCGCACATCGAGGGTTCCGTACAAACACGTTGTTAAAATAATTAAAAACCTGTTTTGGCATGTGCTAATGAAGTTCTTTTATATGATACCTTACGTGATACGATTTACTGACTTTGAATTTTGAACCCATATTTTGTGAATTTCGAGGCCCTATTTTTTGTGATTTCATTAAAAATGTACAGTTTTCAGATTTATCCCTATACGTGTACTCTAAGACAATGCTTCTCGCCAAATTTCATAGTTCTATGCCAACGGGAAGTACCCTGTAGGTTTTGATTTTTGTGAGTGCGAAATATGAGGTTTTTACGACATAAACGGCTCGAACTGAACGATAACTGAAAAGTTGTTCTTATACACAACTGCAAGATACCATAGATATACGTATACAGTTTAAATTTCAACTCGATATCTTTACGCGTTCCCGAGATAAAGAGTCTTGACAGACGGACAGACGGACAACAAAGTGATCCTATTAGGGTTCCGTTTTTTCTGTTTGAGGTACGGAACCCTAAAAACAAATAGAACACACAATGCAAAAACACACCTTGCACCTGTGTACACGTGTATGTCTTTTGTCACTGAGGGCAAATTCATTTTCTGGATTTTTCCCATTTAGATACAGATAAACTATTCAATAAGTTTACAAAAACCAAATTAGCTCCCATAAATAGGTAGCGTTATCGAGGTACATACGTACCTACCCCTAAAACTAAAATAGTTGTCAGTCTATGCACAAAATGCATGTACTAATTTTAATTTTACCTTAGTTTTAGTTGATAAGTACACTTTGTGTATAGACCTTGGAGCAAGTATGTACTAGAGAAGCTACTAGCGTATAGGGTGTGAGAAAAAAGATGTTTATGTTTTTATCATATTCAGACTCTAGACCAGCGGTCGGCAACCTTTTGGCAGGCAAGGGCCACAAGGTGGCAAAATAAACTAAAGGCGGGCCGCAGTCATGATATTAACCCTATAAGCCCCATATACCTACGCATAATTGGTCATATTCCATAGGAAAAATAAAAATGCTATTAAAAATTGTTAAAAGATACGAAATTTAATTTGCACATGTAATCATTATATGTTTGGGCTGTATAGCTAGAAAAATAAGATACATATAAAGAAATTAAAACTACAAAATAGGTATCTAAATAGAAAACTGATTTTACACAAATTTTAGTGTGATGTCTGAGGTTGTATTTGAGAGGCTATTTCTTGTATGTGGCTATTTCTTGTATGTTAGCTGTCATATTTGTAGTCGCGATTCGTAGAATGGCTCTCAAATGCTCATCTGTGAGACGAGAAGCATATTTATTTTTTCTATAATTAACAATTGAAATAGTTTGTTCACATTTCTCAAAGTCACCAAATCTGTCGCTGAATTGAGTTTGCAGTTGTATTAAAATATCCTTCATTTTATCAGTTATCCAATGAAAATTAACTCCAGCTTCCTCGACAACCTTTTTACAATTCGGAAAATGATCTAACTTTTTTTTATCAATATGTTTTATAAAGAGTCTGTTTTCATTTGGAATCCCTTTACGTCTGTGTGCATATAAGAGATTAGTTTGTTTTTACCTTGAATCTTTACATTCAGCGTATTTAATTCATGAGTTATATCTGTCAAAAATCCAAGGTCTATTAACCATTGAGTATCTGTTAGCTGTTGAATAGGTTTACCTTTTTCATTCATAAAAGTGTTGATTTCTTTTCTGAGATCAAAAAATCTTTTCAGTACTGCACCTCTACTTAACCATCTCACCTCAGAATAATAAAGAACATCTCGATGATCTGCTTCCGTATCTGTCAGAAACTGCTGGAATTGACGATGAGTCAACCCATTTTATCTGATGTAGTTTACAGTAGATACCACGATGTCCATTACTTCTTTCTATGATACGACTTTGGAACATAATGCTTCTTGGTGGATAATGCAGTGAAAAAATAATGGGATGTCACATCCTATCTCTGCCAGTTTCGTTTTAATTAACCCTTATTTTGTCCACTCATGTTCCTGCCTCCGTCAGTTGTTACACTCACCAATTTTCCCCATGGTAATTGCATCGATTCTAGCGCTTGTTCTAATTTACAACACAAATCTTCCCATGTAGTCGTTCCCTTCAAACTACATAACTGTAAAAGCTCTTCATAGACATAAACTGTCTTACCACAAAAGTTTTACACACGCTTTAGACAATGTTTAACAGTACAAATTGCTCGGTATAACCGTGTTTAAAGCGAGTTTAAAACTTTTGTGGTAAGGCGGTAAAGTTCCTATCGATTCCGCGAACAAATATTAAAAGCTGAGCAGTATCTGAAACGTAATTACTTTCATCGGTAGCTACAAACAAAGAAGATATAATAATACTACCTAAAGAGAACCATTTAAATTGTTGTGCTTTTTCCCGAAGTTGGTGATATAAATTATCTCCCAAATTTCGCGCGTCGCTCATTTGTTCGTTCGCAGGCAGAGCCAAGTGCGTATTTTTAAGGCGCGCTTACTTAATGCGTTTATTTTGATAATAATTATTATTAATTATAACTTATTTACAAAACATTCACGGGCCGCAAGAAGGACGTCCGCGGGCCGCATGCGGCCCGCGGGCCGCGCGTTGCCGACCACTGCTCTAGACAATAGTAAAAACCTGCATAATACTAATAGAAGTGATAGAAAATGGATAATGGTTCATAAATATGTTGATTTACTTAAGTATCTCATCAAAAATTCAACAGTAGTTTTTTGTCTGACTACAACATCTAGGCCGTGCGTAGTAGTCAAACAAAAAAACGTATACGCAAACAGAGACAAAAGATATTTCTTTCGTCCTGTTCACTCTTTATACTTGCACATCTCGCCTTCTCTTACTTTTGTAATTATTATTATTTAGCGCCTTGTCTAGTTATATACTTCGCTATGGCATAGACTGATGATTTTGGTTTTTAAGTGTATCACGTACCTAAAAATTGAATTTCACGCCCTGACGCTGACGCATTATGATTCATCGTGCGATTTGTTATCAACACGTGCAAGCTATTATGCATTTAGATGATACCAGTTTTTGCCCCCAGCTTCGCCCGCGTAAAATTTTTACTTTTGTGCTTTTATTTTTGGATCTGGATATAAAGTAGCCTATGTCACTTTCCGACCTTTAATATCCATGCGAAAAATAAAGTCTATCCGTCGTACCGTTGCCGCGTGAAAGAGGAACAAACCGACAAACCAATAAGCCAACAAACACACTTTCCGATTTATAATATTAGTAAAGACATTAGTCATAGGCCAATTTATTACAACAAAATACAACACTTATGCTAAATCTACATAATTCAACTACAACTATATACAAATCAATTGAATCAACCAAATACCCTTTAGAATAGAATAGAAAACGCTTTATTGTTCATAAAACAATAATAGACTATATACAATATAAATAAAGTAGTGCAACAACCGGCGGCCTTATCGCTTAGAGCGATTCCTTCCAGGCAACCTGATTAAGAGAGGAAAGGATTATAGAGGAAGGTTAGGGACGGGGTGTACAATAATGGCGAAACCCTTTGAAGGTCTAAAGATAATCCAAATGCTCATAATTATAATAATATAAGATAATCTAAAACGCATTCTTACTGGGTATAAAAATCATAATTATAATTAGTCCGCTCAGACAAAATAAAAAAATAAAGACAATTCTGTCTTTATTTTATGTTGTGAACAAACAAGTGAGGCCGACGAAAACTACGCCTCGCCGTGTACAGACAATTACACACACATCAACGTTCAAGGAAACTACGCCTTGGCTTGTCAGTCAAACTATGGCGGCGCAACAGCGACGCACTCACACATGTATAAAAAACCGGCTTCACTTGACTGTTCAACGACTTTCCCTCTTGATTTTTTATTTGCTCTGAGTTAATCCGTTATTTAGATTATTAAAACATACTGGACACGTATTTTTTCTTCTGCCAATCAAACAATTAATGACAAAGATAAACCTTGTCAAATTTGAGGCTCGTGAGTCACGAGTCGTGACGTCACTAGCCGGTACCGGTAGGTACATTTGTATTAGGTTAGTGACGTCGCGTGGAACTTTAACGGGCTACGACAAGGAGCATATTAACCAGTGGAGAGAGTGCGCGGGGCGGCCTCGCTCACCATCGATAGGCGCTTTAGTTGACAACCGACTAGAGATGCTCGATCCAGGTGCTTTGTATCGATACTTTGGATTGCAATAGATCGCATCGCAGTGTATCGATCCAGGTATCGATCCGCTTGTTTCGATACGATATTTTGGATCGATCCGGTATCGTATTCAAAGTTTATTGTTTTAGGTACATAAACAATACTTATTTACGTCGGCCAATCTGTAAGTGGCGAAGTACACAGAAAAATATTTTCTGAAGTCGCTCTTTGTTAAGACGATACGATTGTGTGGTTCCGATACGATATATTTTGATCCAGTATCGTGTCAATAGTTAAAAAGATGTGTTGTTGCGATTCGATATTTTATTCAAAGTAGAACCAAGTCAAAAATATCGATATCGATATTTTGCTAGTAACATTTTTGGCACCACTACAAGAACTGTTGTCATTGCGTCATTTTGGCGTCAGCCAATTACAGCCAGCGGAGCTTACCTCTCCCCCCGCTTAAAATCGGTGACCTGTTGTTTCAACAAAAACGGGGCCCACGCGCTCTCCAGTCTCCTCCATGGGCTACTACTCTATCTTCATATTCATTTGTTAAATTAATAAAAGAAAAAATACATGACATTTTTTGATAATCTATTTGACGCACTAATAATTAATAAATTATAATTATAATAATAACTATTGTATCTGTATGTTCGTATTGTAGGTTCTTCACCCCGCCACGAGTGTCCAAGGAAGTGGGAGAGCCGGTAGAAGGCATCAAGGGCAGAAGCGACGCGTGTCCGCACAAAGGGACCTGTAAAAACTATATTCTAAAGGTAAAACACGAAAAAAGAAAACATTGATAACATCGTTACATGAAAAACGATTAGTTTTTGACATGATTATGGAATACTTCATCGGCAACTCGTACAACTTCTAATTAAAATATAGCGCAAGTTTTGCTCACGTTTCCCTAAGTAGTATCTACTCTATCTTTTTCAAGACTTGAGTACTAGCAGGCGGGCTCGTCTCGCATAGCACTTTTTTATGCAACAACAACTAATCTTATGCATAAGCATTAAGCATACAACTTTTCTTGTATAAAATCGTGCAAAATCTTCATAAAGTAAATTTTAACAAAGTTTTCTAAATATTTTTTTATAATTTGATAAGCAACACCTTGCATGTATAGGCCGAATGAGGGCCGAACGTTGGCGGATATGATGTTAGCAACAATCCGCGCAATATCCAATCCTATCTGGAGCTCACATAAAGCTGCCCGAAATTCAATCAACACGATTGGATTTCGGGCAGCTTGAAGCTAACTTCACATCCGCCGACTTGTATTCTCAGAGCAAATAAAGAAATCAAGAGTGAACGTCGTTGAACAGTTACGTGAAACCGGTTTTTTATACATGTGTGAGTGCGTCACTGCTGCGCCGCCATAGTTCGACTGACAGGCCAAGGCGTAGTTTCCTTGTACGTTGATATGAATGTTTAATACATGTGTGAGTGCGTCACTGCTGCGCCGCCATAGTTCGACTGACAGGCCAAGGCGTAGTTTCCTTGTACGTTGATATGAGTGTTTAATACATGTGTGAGTGCGTCACTGCTGCGCCGCCATAGTTCGACTGACAGGCCAAGGCGTAGTTTCCTTGTACGTTGATATGAGTGTTTAATTGTCTTTACACGGCGAGGCGTAGTTTTGGTCGACCTCACTTGTTTGTTCACAACATTTCTCTTGATTTTTTTATTTGCTCTGAGCTTGTATTATTATTCGGCTAATTTGTAAATTATTATCTATTACGTTTTTCAGGGCACAGCGCAACTGTTCGGTGTGGGATGTGCGATGACCATGCTACGAACCATCATTCCGAAAATCCTGACGCCAACGAAAGCGTTAAAATCCTTGAGGTTTTCTCATCTCAAGCTCGGCATCTTCTTTGGAGGATATATTGGAATCTATAGAGTAAGTGTAGCATATCGATAAACAAAGACGGAGATGTCGTTCAGCGTGGCAATGCTGCTATCATGCTGGGCACGCTGCCAACTGGCAGTGGGCTTGAGCATTTGGATTATCTTTAGACCTTCAAGGGTCTATGGATGATCCAATTGCTTGTTATTTAGTAGTTGTTTATGCAGTTTTAGATTATGTCTTGTATTTAGTGGTAGTTAAGACGGAGATAAAAGCAAACAAAAAATCGATTTCTATAGTGCTTTCACACACCATGTTTAACTCCAGAGTTCTTTTTGTGTTTTTCATCTATTTCAAGAGATGCCATAATATAGAAAAAAATATCACTTAGATCAGTCTGGTTCTACTATCGTCATAATTATGTAATGACTATTTCAGCTAAATAAAAATAAATTCTCTAGCATGCATCCTACTAATATATATAACGCGAAAGTTTGTGAGGATGGATGGATGGATGGCTAGATGTATGGATGTTTGTTACTCTTTCACGCAAAAACTACTGAACGGATTGAGATGAAACTTTGCAATAATATAGCTTATATATCAGAATAACACAGGCTATAAATTATAATGATATTGCGTCAAAAATCAAAATATGCGGGTAAAAACTAGTAAGTTATTATGATATGCAATGATCGTTGATGTTAGTTTCCCGTTATTTAGTTACTATCTATATAAGTATGTATTTAAAAATATGTATATGTAGTATATCAGTTTCTGGCAGCCATATCACAAGCTTTGCTTAGTTTGGGGTTAGAGACCGTGTGTAAGATGTCCCCCAATATTTATTTATATTTATTTATTATTTCTGAGTTGTTGTGTTTTTTTTTAATTTTGAATAAGTGCTTGTTTGACTGGTTTGCACTTGACTTTTGGAATATTCGCGCAGGTCACAGCGACGGAAGTCGTGCACCTTATTAAATAAGGTAAATAAAGTGCACGACTTCCGGTGCTGTGACCGAGTTTTTTTTTGTGCACTTTACGGCTAACGGATATACGATACTAATGTTGTTTACTTTAAGTTAAATTTTTACTCAATGGTTTGTTAAACCATTTCTGTGTTAGATATATCGATAAGTTATCTCAAATTTTATTTTGGACTTTGTTGTCGCTTTCATTACGTATATATTTCATTTTTTTCATATTTTCATTTCTTTTGTTTCATTTTAATTATCGTTGCATATATTAATTTTTTCAATATTTATTGTAAGAATGAAAAGGTAATGAGATACAAGAAATAAATAAAGTGCTTCCATTGAAAACAAGAATTATATTAAAAACCCTTTTTAAAAACAAGCTTTTACTGAACAAGTTCTCGCCAGGACCATTTAGAGCAGCCGAAACTCGATGGGATTGCGTCGTTTCATTACAGAGTTCTTATGACCACCTTTCAGCTCCGTCATCAGACCCTGGTTATCATTTAAAGAAACTACTCGCTAAGACGGAGAGAGAAGCCCAAACTCGATGAGTTTGTGTCTTTTCATTGCGAAGTTCCTTTGGCCACCTTCCGGCTCCATCATCAGATCAGCACCATGTTATCATAATATTTATTGCATTGTCACGCGATTTACACATGTATGCAAAATTTCAGCTCAAACGGTAACCTAGAAGTGGATCAAATTTAATTTGCGAGATTTGATTACAGACATCGGACAGGCGAAACTAAGTAAAAGCTTGTAAAAAAACAGGTTACCACGGGATGTAAAGACCGGGATTTTTGGGGTCAAATGCCGAAGGTTTCTATTTCCGGTCGTGTAGATGTTTGAATGACGAAATTTATTATTATTTCTAGGTTGGCGTGAGTGCTTGTGTGTTTGATCGTGTTAGTTGTAATTATCTTTTTGAGTAGGTATTTCATGACACATGTCATGAAATTGTAGAAAATCCTAGTTGGGAGCCAAGAATGTGAATGGATGTATAGTTTTATTTAAACATTTTAAAATGATGTTTTCTTATAAACATTCTATCTAACTTGTTCAAGGGCCCCAAAACAAGACATTTATATCATAATGAGCAAGTAAAAGGACAATGTTATCCTAGATTGCGTAAAGTGTTAAACAAGCAACTTCGTATAACAGAACGTGTAATATTTGATTACAGCTAGTAGTATGCCTCCTGTGCCGCGCGCACGGTCGCGACGCGGCGTGGTACGCGGCACCCGCTGGCTTCCTCTCAGGCGCTGCCTTCAGAGCTTCGCCATCCACGCCGATCGCCCTAGCTCCAGTAACCTCCGCGCTGCAGGTACCGTACTGTCGTTACAATAAGGATCAATATCGCACGGCCGCGACGTGTCCTCCGCCAGTTTCCTTTCTCACCTTCTGCTCCCAACGCGCTGGCTCCGGTCACCTACGCGCTGCAGGTACCTTACTGCAACATAATAAGGTTCAATATTGCACAGTCGCGACGTGGCATTCACCGGCTTTCTTTCTAGAGCTGCCTTCCGCGCATTGGCCTCTATTCCCATCGCGCTAGCTCCGGTCACCTCAGCGCTGCAGGTACCTTATTGTAACACAATATAAGGTTCAATATCGCACAGTCGTGACGCGGTGTGATACGCGTGACTAGCCGCTGCAGCCTCCAAGCATAAAGCGCAGGTAAAGTTTATATCTCTGTTGTAGTTATCCTACTTTTGATGCAGATGCGTATTAAGCTTTTTGCCACGGTCGCAAGGGCTGTAAAGATATTCCCAGGTCTGTGTTATTTCCGGGCCTGGAAGAGATTGCTTCCAGCGATAAGATCGCCTGGTGTTACATTAGTGAAATAATTTCTTCGTATCATTTATACTGTTCATTTTATACTTTTGTTTACTGTATAAAGTGTTATTGATTATTGTGAAAATTAATCAATAGTTACTGTATTAATAGTAAGAATACTGTAGTTCTTACTGCTACTTCGTACTCGAGCTCCAAGATTCAAGTTTCGTGCTTAGCTTGGGGCACACGTTACCACTTCTACAATGGAATTATTTGCACAAACACATATTGATAACATAATTGTATTTATACTTATTTCTTTGTAAGTTTTAAAGTAATACATTTCCTTTCTTTCTATTTATTTCATAACTTCAATAGATCTTTTTTCCCTCCAGATTTTAGCGTCATGGGGTTGCCAGAAAGGCATGATCCCCACGAACTGGCCGCTGGTGGAGCTGCTGTACTGCGTGTGCCAGGGGCTGCTGTTCCACGCGCGCGTCATGCACGAGGACGTCTGCCCGCGGTACATCATCAACCTCATGCACACCGTCACGCAGAACAAGTGAGTCACACCCGGCTGTAAGCGCGAATCTTGGAGGATTTAGCTACTGGAGAAAAAAATAAGCGCGAGTCTGATCTGTCATGATATAAGGAAAATTGTACCTACATGTAAACGAGTTACCAGACATTTCATTGCACAATTTTAGAATTAAGCGTCTAAGCAATTGAGCTGAAAATGGATTATCAGCAATTGGGCTGCATTGTTCTCGCTCAAGCGGAAGCCGTGGTGGCTTAGAGAAGCCGTGGTGGCTTAGAGGTAGTGACACCCGCCTTACAATCGTGAGGTCGTGGGTTCAAATCCCGGTCCCGTACCAATGAGTTCTTTGGAATTTATGTACGGAATTTCACACCACTGGCTTTTCGGTGAAGGAAAACATCGTGAGGCAACCTGCATATGTCCGTAGAAGAAATTCGATGGCGTATGTGAATCCACCAACCCGCACCGGGCCAGCGTGGTGGAAATGGCCCAATCACCCTTCGTGGGTAGGCCTACGTCCTGCAGTGGAATGTTAAAAAAAGGCTGGTACAGTTCTCTCTCGCTCCGCTCCATAAACCCGTAACCCGTTAACAGTTCGACTTTATCCCCATATGTATTAGATCGAAACTTCAGTAAACACCTCCTCCCCCGCGCCTCACGTTAAGCTGACAGAATGTAGTAAATGCGAATCGTAGTGCGTTTCTAGTACGGAGATAAAACGTCCCTGGCGTGAATGAACGAACGAACCCTGTTTTTGTCCAGCGAAAAACTACGCCTCGAGGGCAGACGGGTAAATAATACCCACTAAAAACCTGCTCCACACTGTACTCCTCCGCGGCACCGCAAAGTTCAGCCCTAATTGGGCTCCACCTTGGAACTTGCGCTTTATTCCGCCACGACGACGATGTGTCGGATACCAGAACACCAGACACATTCACCACTCGGGACCAAAATCTTGAAGGGGCGGCCCCATATCTGATTTCCTTATCTTTAAAGCTTCAATTCACGGCTCCTAAGCCTTATGACAAGACGGAAACTCACGTGGGGGGTGAGAGAATAAGCCCTGGAACCGGGATCTTAGTATACGATTTCGGTATCCCGTGCCTGTCATAAAAGCCGACTAAATAGGGCCTTCGGAGCTCGAAGATGGTCTTATTTGGGAATCGTGACCAACCCAATGAGCTTTAGGACTGGGTACCGACAATGGCCCTGTGTGGCCAGCCTCCGTATTGTTCGCGTTCTGACGTTCGATTTCGCTTTTCCTCCCGCTCGCTCTCGTGACGCGAGTAACTGGTGCGAGTAGGAGAAATGGTGAAGCAGAACGTTAGAACGCGTACACAATAAGGCCACAACATCGTTGTACACAGGAAAGTTAGAAGCTCCTGCCCGGATAGCACGGCAAAGGGAGAAAACCATTGTATCCACTTTTAAATGTCAGTTGTCATTGTCAATCCATACCTTATTTCCACTTCGAGGGGACATAATGGTGGAAAGACTATTTGTCCCTCTACCATGCTCCCCGTGCTGGAGTGTCAAGGTAATGTTAAGGGCACTGGTGCGTTCATACGGAGTTTTCGTGCTCTCTGATAAGCACATAGCGGCTACCGAAGGGGTTTTAGTGGTAAAGTCCACATAACCCGGGAGCGCCCCAATGCATTTCGGGGGTATCTATTCTGTCTGTATGAATGTGGATTCCAAACGCTTGGTTCTAACGCAAGAAACATCTACTGTAAAAGGGTCCACTATAATCACTTTTAACCAGTCTTCTTCAAATTCAAAATTCAAAATTCAAAATGTATTTATTCAATTGACATTTTACATGTGCTTAGAATCGTCAATACAACAAAATAAAATTATAGAATGAAACAGAATAACTGAACACACAGTAATTATAGTCAAATTAACAATCAAAAGGTATCAGCAATAGCATCGTCAACAGTAATAATATCTAACTACAATAGTAAATTATAGAACTATTCTTAAACATATTCGTAAATATTCTTAAACAAAGTTTTATCAGATATAGCATCTGCTAATTTATAATAACTCTTCTGTAAAAGGTGCTTTTTCACAAAACTTAGGATATCATTCTTTGGACTTAGCTTGATACATTCTGGGATTTTGTTATAGAAATCAATTCCTAAGCAATAGAAACTATTTGATGTCTTTGTTAGTCGTCGTCGTGGCTGTACAATATTGTTTTTATATCTGCCATTGCGGCCATTAACACTAATCTTATCCAACTTTTCTAAGTTATCAGTAACGTATAATACGCTTTGGTACACAATTTCTCCCGTCATCGTCATAATTCCTAGTTCATTAAATACGTTCCTGCATGAGTCCAATCTCTTAAGTCCTAGTATATTACGCACAGCACGTTTCTGCAGTATAAATATTCTATTGGTATGGCGTGCAGCAGCGGAACCCCAAAACAAGATACCGTAAGTTAAAAGTGAGTGGAAGTATGCAAAATAGACAGTTCTAGCCGCTGCTGAACCTGCTAGTTCCCTGATCTTTTTTATAGCATAAGTAGCTGGACTAAGTTTTTTGGTCAAATTGGCGACGTGAGTATTCCACATTAGTTTTTTATCAAGCCAAACTCCCAGAAATTTAACTTCGTTTGAAAGAGACAGGTTCAGTTCGTCCAGAGCATCTCTTACCCCAGGTTCTAAATGCAATTTTGGGTTGGTTGACAGGTTAAAATTAATTATGTGTGTTTTATCAACATTCAATAACATGTTATTAACGGCGAACCAGTATTTGATTTTTTCAATTGAATGTTTGATTTTAATGCCAACCTTATCAAAAGATTTATCTTTAACTACGAGGCTGGTATCGTCAGCAAATAGAACCACATCCACATCTTTTGTAACTGCTGACAAGTCATTTATGTATAAGATAAAGAGCAGTGGTCCTAAAATGGATCCCTGCGGTACACCTAGACTAAGTTTGCTCATGTTCGACCTACGCCCGTTCACTTCAGTTACTTGCTGTCGATCGCTTAAATAAGATTTCAGTAAATTTTCCTCTTTGCAGCGTATGCCATAGTGATTAAGTTTAGCTAGCAGAATCTCATGAGACACGCAGTCAAACGCTTTTGAGAGATCGCAAAAGATTCCAAAAGTCTTTTGTCCCCCCTCAAGTCCCTTAAGAATGTCTACAATGAGCTGAGTTATTGCATGTTTACATGATTTTGACTTTTGGAATCCAAATTGCCGCGCATTCAGGAGTTTTTCTTCTACCAAATATGACATAAGTTCATCAGCAATATACTTCTCGAAGATCTTACTGACACTGGGAAGAATAGATACTGGACGATAATTATTACAATTTGTAACTTCCCCTTTTTTGAACACTGGGACTACTTTAGCTACCTTCATGTCATCGGGAAAAAATCCACCGCTAATGCAGTCATTGATTACAGACGTAATAGGGTCCAAAATGACGTTCTCTAGTTTTTTAATCAGGTATGGCGAAATGTGCCAGAAGTCATTTGATTTTTTTGGTTTCAGTTGTCTTATTATTTTACTAACACGATTAACAGTAATAGGTCTCAAGATAAAATTAGATTGATGATAAGGTATAAAATTATTTAAGCATGTCAGAGATTCATTCATTGAATAGTTTAAATTTTTCGTCAGATTATTGGCTACGTTTATAAAATAATTATTAAAAATATTACAAATTTCATTTTGATCATCAATTAAGTCACCGTTGTCATTTAAAATCTTATCACAGTCAGTATCACAGGTTCCACCTTTCCCAGTTTCTTCTTTTATGATTTGCCATGCACATTTAATTTTATTGTTAGCTTTTTCGACCTTACGTTTTAGATGGAGCTTTTTGGCGGCATGGCATACCCGCTTAAATATCTTGCTATATTTATTTAAGTAAGTCCTTGAAATGTTACCACCGTTGTTATATAGAGCATATAATTCAAACAGTCTCTGTCTAGAAGTATAAATTCCTTTTGTTGCCCAGTCACAAAACTTGGTACTTTTGGTAGACAATTCTGTTACAGGCATAACTTTATTCAAGTTATTCAAGAAGATTTCAAAAAATGTGGAATAGTCACTAGAAACCCCAGGATTTCTTAGTGACTGTTCCAAGGAGAGTTTAAGCCGATCAATTTTTGCATCAGTAATTTTCCTAACTCGTCTTTTATGGATAGAAATATAGTCAATTGCTATTTCAAATTTAACCAGTTGTGCATAATGATCAGATTCAACCCCCGGCATGACTTTTGTGCTCAGGGTGCTATCAGAGTCAGTGAATATATTATCGATACAAGTTTTAGATTTGTCAGCAACTCTAGTATACTCATCAATCAGCTTTTTTAAGCAGAAGCTATCAAGAACATCGGTCAATAAATTTCTAGACACCGTGTCTAAAGCAAAGTCAACATTAAAATCGCCACATAATATTATAGTTTTGTTGTTATAACCAGTTAATTTATCCAAACATTTTTCCAAGTTAGCCGTAAACATATCCAAGTCTCCTGAGGGAGATCTATAGGTAACTAAAATAATACAGTTTTCCGTTTCTATGCAGCTAACTTCGAAATGCTTTTCTATTGACATTTTGTTGATGTCTTTCCTAGATTTACATTTTATTTCTTTTTTTGCTAATATCATACAGCCTCCTTGGGTGTGCTTAACTCTACAGTAAGAAGATGCTACTTTGTAACCTTGAACATTAAGTACATTTAATTTTGCTGCATTAAGAAAAGTCTCAGTCATACACATTATGTCTATAGATTCACCTTTCAAAAATAAACTTAAGGTATCAACTTTATTGAATACACCCCGTACATTTTGATGACACAATTTCATTTCATACTTTTTGGGGGCATTACTAACGGAAAATTTAAAGCAGGGCTTGACATTGTGTTATCTACTAGTACAGCCAAGTTACTTTTGTTTAGTCCGTACTGGCACGCAACAGCCGCATTTCGGGCAATATCATCATAATTATTTTTTGTTTTTTGGTCGTTAAGTTCCAAGATATGGAGACTATTGTACAAAGATGCCAGACTATAGAGTTTATTGTTTAATTTATATATTCTATGATCTAAATTGGAATTATTCTTGTATGTAATCGTTGATACTATAAGTTTCCTTCTATGCATCTTGAATGACCTAGCTAGTCTTTCTATCATATCTAAATATTTGCTAGGAGAGGAGCCAATGCTTTCGAACATTCCTATCATAATTAAGATAATGTTATCATCACTAACTTGAGTGTTAAGGTAATGTTCATTAACAATTACATCCCAGGTTCCATTGGGCTTGCAATCATTTACTAGGGAGTAGCCCTCAGTAAGATATTTAGAGATTATACTTGCTGTGTTTCTGCCGTAACTATCTGAATACATTTTTATTTTCTTATTTATGAGTACTTTCATATTTTCTGTACTATCAGTTCGATGTTCATTTGCTAGGCTTGTTTTTCTATCATATAGTCCCTGATTTCTGTTCATTAGGATTGGCTCCGTCTTCTTTCCAATTTCGATTTGGGATAAGTCCGCCTTACATCTCACTGAATTTTCTGCCAGCATGTTTTTTTCCAGATCTTCTATTACTTTTTGCAACTTTAAGAGCTGTGTCTCAATATATTGAACTTCTCTATGTGCCCGTTGTTCCTTTTTATGAGAATGTTCATAATCTTGGATTATTTCCAGAAACTTTTCATTTTCTTCTTCAAAGACTGTCACGTATTCTTCTCGCCTTTCTAGTTCTGACTCAAGTATTTTTATTGTAGCAATGAGCCTTGCTATCTTCTTAGAGTTTCGTCTCAATTTCGACTTTGTATTTCTTCTTTTATAACAGACTTTTTTCAGATGAGTGAAGCCTCTTCTGACGCATATTGGCTGAGTCAATTTTAGCAATAATTCACTGTATTTAATTTGAAGATCAGTGTACTCTTTTTCTTTTTCTTTTAGTTCTTTTTCGAACGTGCTACGCTTATAAATTATTTCACATGCATTCTGTTCTTCTAAGAGTGTGGTATTGTCAGATAGCAATTTGTTGATAGTGTCTTGTAAGTTATCATTCTTTTCCTCTTCTTCAGATATTTTCTTTTTTAGCGAATTTATTTGCTTGCACATTTTCTCAAATTCTTTCTCATTACTTTCTTGTTCTTCTAACAGAGTGTCTTTAAGTTTATTACAGTCATCAATTTGCTTCGTTAAGTTATTGATTGTTTTCTCATAATTCTTTAAGGTAGCCTCTTTGTCATGGTCATAATTTTCCACCAATGGTGTTTTCGCCTTTGTACGGCGAGGCCGGGTCGAACCAGCAGTAGTTTTGGCATTAGAATTCATTTTCTAACGTATTTATACACGATATAGTTGTATGTATAATTTTTCTAATTATTAATCCCTTGATGTATTAATTGGAACTTTTATATTTCATTTAATAATTATTTTCTATATTTTTCTGATCTTCTCTTCGTTCTGATGTTTTGTATGGAATATTTTGACTAAATATAGTTTATCTCATGTAGCACTTACTTTTGCTACACTTAAGTTGAAAATATCCAATTTATGCTAAAGTGCTAAAATGCGCTAAATCGCTATCTGAAATCGGCTAAGAGCTGGCATCTGCTAAACTGCTAAATAGCTAATTAGCTACTTTATTCAAGGTTATACATCCATGCCATCAACATCAGTTTATACTCTGTGGTTTTTGAAGTAAACACTTTTGACATTTCTCTGATTGTACGTCAAGTGTAATGTCATATCAGATTGTCATTCATTTGTCATTAGAGTCAAACATTTAATCATGTACCACTTCGGCAGTAGATGGAAATTCAAAATAAAATTGCCAAAACTCAAAATATTTTGTGTTCTGTTCAAAATAGTGATTAACGGTTTTATACTTCGTGAGATTCCATACAGTATATTGTCAATTTAGTATGAAAAACTGCTCACCAGGTATGATTTTTGTTGATGAATCGATTTAAGGTTATGTGCACTTTGTTTACTATTCCATTTCAGGCTTGCAGAATCACTTTAATCCACAGTTTATCAAAATAATCCGCACAGGTTTATAAGTTAACTGTTTACTTGGCCAGGGATACCAGGCCAAAAAAATTCTTTATCCCACTGTTAGGTGTAATCACTTTTAACCAGTCTTCTTTATCCCACTGTTAGGTGCAGGCCTTACTCTTATTGTGCTATCTGCCGCGGTACTGTGCCAATAGAAGAAAGAAAAAATCGCAAGTCGATGGCAAATAGGCATGATGACTGGGTCATTTGATTGACAAAAGAAAAAATACGTATTTTTTGATAAACTATCTGATGGACTAATTGATGTTTTTAATCATCTAGCCTAATGTGTCAAGGTTCCACACGTATGTAATTACTAAAAGTTACATGGGTTACATGGTTTTTAATTTTCTTTTGCAGGGCCGACGAAATCCAAGCCGCCTTCATAGAAAAAATGCTGAAAGCCAAGTGAGATGGACGCTGTAAAATCGTTTGAAAAACGACGTGATACATTCAATTACAAATAATTTAATTATTCTAATTATTTTTGTATTTAATTTATTGTTTAGGCGGATCTGTGATTATTACATTATCGTTATGGTGGTCCGCTCAAACCGAAAGATGAGAATTTTCCGATTATATTTAAAATTATGTTTTAAACTGATGTTTTAACTCAATCTGAAATGAACCGTTTTATAAAACTTATTTATGAACATACACTTAATCCTTAAGTATAATTTTTGATATTTTTTTACTGAAATGATGAATTATTATTATTGATACTGGTTTCAGTCCACGAATAATCACAAAAGAATCGGATGGTAGACTTTTGGCAACAACATGCATCATTGTGACTTAACCAACTTTTACTATGGGACAAGCCTCAAATCACGAAAAAAAATCAGAGTTGATGAACTTTTTGTACTGAACAGCTGTTTTTTTTCCTTTTTCCCGATTTTGGGGTTGTTTCGTTAGTAAACGTTGGTCATAATGATATCCTAGGTTCAAAGCATAATTTTAAATGTGACCGGAAAGTTCTTTGCAGATCGTGTCGGTTTCTGGGACAAATATAAATTAATCTGGTACAGGGTTTTGTACTAATATTTTTATATTATGGTTTCAGGGTGTTAGTTTAATTATGTTGATTAATTTATGTATTTTATGTTCGGAATATGGAAACAATAATCACCACACTTATAGATTATGAATAGTGGTCGATAGGAAATATTAGGGAATTATACATTGAATAATGTATCTTATGTTAAGAGTGAATGAAGTATGTTTTTCTGTAGCACACTGGGCCAAATAATGTTTAGTTTTGAAAGCGAAGAGGCTATAACTAAACTATTTATTTAAAAAAAATGAACTCATACAACCATCATTTATATGTTGCAGAGATATTCAAGACATTTGATCCAGTTTTTTTTTGAGAGCAAAATCGTTACTTTAGTATGAGCAAAGAAGATATAATAATACTACGTATAGAACGGCCACTCGTTACCCCCCACCCGTTTGAGTCTTCCTCACTTCCACCCCGCGTCAGGACACGATTGACTACTCTGCGCGCGGGCTGCACAAGCCGCTGCAAATACCCGTGTAGCGTTCGTGCGTATGTGTAGTGTATGTGAATAAATATAGTGTTGTGTGCGTAAGACAGCAGATTTTGTATGAAGAAACGCGGAGTGTCCGGGCTGTGGTATGAGATAACAATAAATCTTCTGCAGTTAATGTTATTTCAAATTAAAATTATCTTTGATTGGAGAAAAATAAACATTTACTTGAACCACGATTGCGTTCTACTTTTATTTAATTTTATGTATTTGAATCGGAATTTTGTTATAAATGTGTTATAAATTGATGCGAAATATTGGTTCAGAGCTTCGAGCAAAGTCCCTAAGTGAAAGTAGTAAAAAAAAGTCCGAGCGCCGTCATACATAGACTTAGATTTTTACATTAAATAATTCACAATGACCCGTTTTCCCGAATCTCGACTTTATGTCACCTAATCAGTGCTTGTAACTGAGTACTTTGGCATTGCTCGGCGTTGTAGTCGGCTTGCAATCGCCTTAAGACAAACTAAAAAGCCTGCCCATTACATAGCTTGGGCAGAGTTTTGGCTCGGACACTTTTTGCCTATTATGACTATAGATACTTGCTCGAAGGTTCAGAGAAAACAATCCAGAGTGCACATACGATACAAGATGTTGCTTAGCAGCAAGAAAAGTGCAGTCGAGAAAAAAAAATCAGCTGTTCTATACAAAGAGTTCATTGACCCTCGACAATATTGACAGCTGACTTTTTTTCGAGATTTCTCTGTTGGTCCCATGGTAAAAGTTGTTCATATTGATGTGTATACATGTTTATATTCATACTGTGCGACAGAAAAGAGTAGAATACATTTTTTGGGAACTAATAAGTCACTCTTTCTGTGGTTCCAGTAAAAGTCACTCTTGCTGTGGTTCCAGTAAAAGTCACTCTTGCTGTGGTTCCAGTAAAAGTCACTCTTGCTGTGGTTCCAGTAAAAGTCACTCTTGCTGTGGTTCCAGTAAAAGTCACTCTTGCTGTGGTTCCAGTAAAAGTCACTCTTGCTGTGGTTCCAGTAAAAGTGTGGTACCTAAGCTATGAGTCATTGTTAATTTTCTTACATTATACTTGCTTTGTGTTATTTTCTAGATTCTGAATAAAAACAGTCATGGTGAACAAAATTTTTCAAAATATTTTATGCTAACAAAGCGATGGTGGCGCCCTCATCTATTTTTTAACTCTTATGTCGTACTGTATCTCTGAGAGACTCCGTACTTTACAAACCAACATCTTGTACGACTACAAAATTCGAAATATGGGTTCAGACAAAATATTCCAAAGTGCGCATAGAATATGTGCATTTATTGCATTACTACATAGTAATAATAAAATAAAACAATATCGTCCGCACAATACAAATTAGTGCCTGTATCATAGACGTTCTCGCTTTAATCAAGTGCTTTATAGTATTCGCTAGGAGACACAATCACACTTAGACGTAATAGTAGAATTCTTTCATATCTACATATACTTGCACATACTAGAATTATCCAAATTATGGTGAATCTATTTATTTGTATATCAATATGTAAGGCAAGGGCAACGGATAAGGCAGGATTTCTCATTTTATAGACACGACATCGAATAGGCATGATGACTAAAAAAATATAATTAGCCCGTTAGATACAGTATCAAAAAATATGAGACACGTATTTTTTCTTTTGTCAATTAAACAAAATATGATATAGATATAGCCCGTTAAAGTTCCGTGTGACGTCACGAATCACGAATGTATAAACTTTTGTCAGAGAAATGACGTCACGACCCCCACTCCCAAACTTTGACAAGATATATCTTTGTCATTTGTTGTTGGATTGACAAAAGAAAAACTACGTGTTTAATATATTTTTTTTAATAAATAATCTTTCTCACCGACTAATTATAATATTTTTTTTAGCTAGTCATGTCTGTTCTCTGGCAAGTTATTGGTAGGATCATTCTACAGTCTGTAACTCTATACCTAGATATTCTAAGATGTCATTGTACTCCTCATTATGTACCAATAATAAGTTCGGGTGGCTAGCCCTGGTGTCAGGATTTTAAAGCCGCCTGAAAGCCTCTGACATGGCTAAACGGTTAAAAAGCCAGGACCGATTCATCCGAGCAATTCATCCGAGCCACGGTAGCACTCAGTTGGAAAATTATGACTAATGATTGCCTAGAGTATCGTTGTCTGGAGAAATACTATTTAAACGTCATATTTTGTACAACTATGAGTTCCATGAAACGAAAGTTCGTAGGCCAGAAGTCTTTTATATTAAGCGCCACACAAATCTGCGGATGGGAATTTATGCGCAGAACGCTGCGCAAAAGTCAAAATAATGGTATGCGCGGGAGCCAGAGAGATGAGACATCGGGGCACACCCGCTCGCTAACCTCATGCGTCCCGCGCGCTCCTTACGCCCGTGCTCGACTACGACACGCGGCACACATGCGCAATAATGAGCGAATCACGGCGAACTGTCTCCGCGGCTAACTTCTCATCCGCCGATTTATGTGGCGCTCAGTATAACAACCTGTGTAACTAAAGCAGTTATTAGAAAAAAATGCTTGTAAGTGCCCTTAGAAATAACATTCATAATTTTCGGATTATCTCTATGCTCGATATTATAATCTAGTCTTTCGTATCATTTTGGTCGAAAGTTTGGCATTTATTTTATTTTTCCAAAAAAATCTGTCGATTTACAAAACACGGTAAAATGGCAGGAAGTGAGAATTATAGCTTGGTATTGATAAATACTGAAATATCAAAATGATGAATTGAAATATTTTTATGATTTATTTTTGTTTAGTTAGTTGATTCGCTACCAATTTTTATTTCGTTTTTATTTATGAGTTTTAAGCAATTATTGTTGCATAATTATAGCGGTTACCTTTCTGCCATTTTTGCCGTGTAAATACGTTAATATATTATTATGTATTTCCTTCTGTAACATAGGAATCGGATTTTTCTAAAAATGATAGCATTTAATCCATGCACAAAATCGTAAATTAAGAAAGTGAGTTTTTACGATGATGTTATATTTTGTAATAAATTATTTGGGCAACCAATACTAGTATTTTATTACTTTTTATAGGCTACGAACACGGTATATACCTCTGTATACTCGTATACCTATACATAGAGCTATACAACTAGAGATGTAGGACTGTTGTCGCTTGAGGCAATTCTCAACCGCATAAAGGTCGATTCACACATATCAGTGAACCCACAGTTCCGGCACAGTACCGTTACAGTTCCGTATCCGTGCCACAGTGGTGCGTCAGTGCTTCAATTCACACATATCAGGCACAGTACAGTTCTCTGCGGGTCTTCGTGCACGACTATTCCCTTCAGACTAGCGTTGACGTAGATTGTTTTGATGGCACTCTTCAATAACACAGAATAAATCATACAAAACAGTATTCTCACGAACTAATTCAATCAACATCTCGTCCTCCATTTTGTTTTTGATGCAGCGGCGTCAGTGATCCGTGATAAAATATCGTCGTCGCCGATTACGTCCGTGATGGCCGGTGCCGGCACTGACACTGACGGTACTGAGACGACACTGACACTGACAAGTGTGAATACATCCATAGAGAATATTTGAAAGAATAATTATCACTGATGCGGTACTGTGCCGGAACTGTGGGTTCACTGATATGTGTGAATCGACCTTAAATGTATGGAAAATCTTTCTCAGCGCTGTCAAAACTGACAGATATGTATTGGAATTTGACATCACTGAGAAAAAACACGGCAATTAGCCTCCGCCACTGAATCGAGATATTTTTATGTCTCTTTCTAACTCATGCCATTTTAAATCATTGCATCTCTTTCTTTCTTTTTTCGATCGACCACATTATCCCTCTGGTAAATCAAATCGGTGTACCTATAGTTACATATCGGTGTACGAAGCCGTGGTGGTCTAGTGGTAGTGACACCCACCTTACAATCGTGAGGTCGTGGGTTCAAATCCCGGTCCTGTGTTTATGAGTTCTTTGGAATTTATGTACGGAATTTAACACCGCTGGCTTTTCGGTGATGGAAAACATTGTGAGGCAACCTGCATATGTCTGTAGAAGAAATTCGATGGCGTATGTGAATCCACCAACCCGCACTGGGCTAGCGTGGTGGTTTTGGCCCAAACAACTTTCGTGGGTAGGCCTACGTCCTGTAGTGGACTATAAAAAGCCTGATACAGTACATACAGTATAGGTTAGCCTTTAGCTATAGTTTGACAAATAATGATACCCTGTCTGTAACTTTTTGTTCAAAACCTTTTTCTATAACCATTCCTTTTCAACGCTTCAACCGAAACCTATGAGGAAGGAATCAGAATGGAGTTGCCCTAACGACGAGAAAAACCTGCATACCCACCGCACATAATACGGCGGATTAGTGTTGTTACTACCACACTACACTTATCGATTTCCCCGTACTTATTGATAAAACTATCGACACAAATTAATTTTAGCCGAATCAAACATAATGGCAAACTTTTATTTAAATCATGTCGCCTCATTGTATTATTTTGTTAAAGTTGTGTTTTTATCAGTGATAATTAGTGAAAAATTGTGGTATTTCATTGATTATGAGCTGAATTACGTGCATGAGTGTGGGCAAGTGATATAATGTGACGTATATCATGTCGTTCCGTGTTGTTACCAAAACTCCATAGACACCTCTAGAAAAGTCTCCACTGCTTTACTGAGGTATGACTTAGAATTAAAGTGATAGGACTTAATAAGAACTACATATCGGATGACAGCTGTCAAGCTTAAATGTGGAATATCTCCATAACTATCTATTATAGACCATTGCTTTCTTCACTAAACTGATATGAGATCTACATTTCGGATGACAGCTGTCAAACTTAAAAGTGGATTATCTCCGTCACTGTCGATGCTAGACCATTGCTGTCTTCACAAAAGTGATAAAGCTCAAAGAGAGATATGATATCTTTCAGATGACAGCTATCAATATTACGGAGATAATCCACTTTTAAGTTTGACAGGTGTCATTTAAAATATAGATCTAATTGCGCTCTGTCACTTTTGTGAAGTCAGCAGTAGTCTAACTTCGATAGTTACGGAGATAATTCACTTTTAAGCTTTGACAGCAGTCATTAGAACAATCTAATAGATCTCATTGAGTGTTATTACTGCTATTAAGACAGTAATGGTCTAGCTTCGATAGTTACGGAGATAATAATACTTCTTAGTTTGACAGCTGTTACTTTCACACCTGTCATGCCATTTTACTTGTATTAATTCTGGAATGACTGTTGTCGAATTTGACATGAAAATTGAAATGAAATAAAAATTCAAAATTTCAGCTAATCAATAACACAAATAAAAACTAACCAAAATATCGATAGTTTTTTTGATATAATAAGAACATCGCTATTGTTTTTCGACTCAATATGGCGGACCAGGCACGCGCGACACGTCACGAAAAATATAGACACTATAGCGAAACTGTGCTGTATAATGTTGGTCTATTCTTATTACGTACATTTGAAAGAGACGCCTATATGATTATTATTTCGGTTTTTAAACTATTACATGTCAAAGTATCTAAATGTCATTACACCATCTCCTTCTGATTCCTTCCTCAATGGACCAAATCTGACCTGAGACTCTGACCAAAGAGAAAGTAATATACTGACTACGAATACCTAATGTCAAAGTTGCTCTTTGGAACTTGTGTCAAACAACATGGAAATCGGTGGCATGTTATCGTAAAAATCAATAGTAAATATAATTCGTAACAAAATTACAAAATGCGTGTAAAGGTTAAAGAAAAATTATAGTTCTGCTTACTTATTACATTCTCCTTTGGTTCTGCTATCATAGGCAAGTACAAATAAATCATTGTTCTTTGTTAATAATTTCATCTAGGTATCATAAACTGGCTGGTCGATTTCATTGTAGATACCTACTGTAAGTACTTTTAAATAGTCCACGCTGTGTTGAACATAGGCCTACAAGAGCCACGAAGGCATTGGACCATATTATATCCCATACTAGATGATAACCCGGCTTCGCTCGGGTGAAATGTGACTCATAATACACACACTGATAATAATTTTGCTGTTACTTGATCACCATCTTAACGAAGAGCCCTTCGCTGCATCCAATTTCCACAATTATGAGAATGTTTACCAAATGCAAAGAGATTCAGCTGTTAACTAAATGATCTAGGTATCATCAAGCAAAACAATGATGAAAGATCAATGAAAGACATTCATTTTAAGAAATAGGTACTCACGATTTTTTATGTTTGTGTAATACAATAACCCAAAGTAAAATGTTTTGCTCAAAATTAAAATTACTCAAAAATAAATGATTAAGTAGGTCCCTACTACCGAAAATGTACAGTCTTATATTACGTAAAGAAAGTCAACTTCAACTGTAAAGATTTTAACCAGTATTATTTTTTAGATGGTTATCTATCTAGATAGATCAGCCGTAGGACATCCACTGCTGGACATAGGTCTCTCCCATGGATTTCCAATAAAGCCGGTTGGAAGCTGCCTGCATCCATAGTGTTCCTGCGATTTTTATTATATCGCTAATCCACCTAGTCGGTGGACATCCTACGCTGCGCTTGCTAGTCCGTGGTCCATTCGAGAACTTTACGGCCCCATCGGCCATCCGTTCTTCGAACAATGTGCCCTGCCCACTGCCACTTTAATTTGCTATTCCGCTGGGCTATGCCGGTAAGTTTGGTTCATCTAGGGATCTCCTCATTTATGATTCGATCCCGCAGAGATACACCGAGCATAGCCCTCTCCATAGCACGTTGGTACCTATGGTTATACCATCGACTTGGCATTTTTTCTTACATTCCATATTGATGGGTACATTCCATATACCCTTCTATAATCTAAGGGTTATTGATAAAATATTATCAAAAATTATCGTAACTTAATACTTTACACTGGCAAATGCACAACAATGCGACGCCAAAACATAAAAGTAGAAGAAGAATGACTGCTCAAGATATGTCATGTGTCTGACAATATGGAGACTGCGATTTATTTGTCAGAACCGTTATAATTTATTAAAATACTCGATAATCCGAATTTTCCGGATATATGTTGTCGACTCGAAATCATTATTTTTTTATGTTTTATCATTTAGGAAAGGTTTCAATCGAGTCTACCGTACCCCTTGACGAAATTATTAATATAGATAAGCCATGCTGCCTCAGTGCGTGTTGGTGTTGTCACATGCACCATAGAATTTGCTTGGCGCACGTATAGTTTTCCACACGATATTTTCCTTCACCCCCTCAGACCAAATAAAAAAATCAAGACAGAATGTTGTGAACAAACAAGTGAGACCGACCAAAACTACGCCTCGCCGTGTACAGACAATTTACACACACATCAACGTACAAGGAAACTACGCCTTGGCTTGACAGTCGAACTATGGCGGCGCAACAGCGACGCACTCACACATGTATAAAAAACCGGCTTCACTTGACTGTTCAACGACGTTCCCTCTTGGTTTTTTTATTTGCTCTGAGCTTCACCCATAGAATATTATTCTATGCCTGCAACGTAATTGTAGGTACATGAACTTAGTGCCTATGCACTTAAATATTATGAACAACCTTTTGTATTCTGATATTGCATAAAATATACCTAGTTGTACCACACATTTTTCGAGGAGAATCGTGATTCTCTAAACGTCCGCTATTTATACTGTTCCATTTGCATAAATAGAAACTTTAGCAGAGTATACTTATACTTTTTTCCTGTATTTAACTCATTGTTATCGGTCAGAAGGTTCACAATGGATATATTCAATCAGCCTTATACAAAGGACGGGCCATTCACTGACCCTATCGCGCACTACCGTTAAAGCCACGAAACGTTAACAGGCTCTGGGAACATAGAATAAGATTACCAGACCTTTTATTATGTAAAGGTGAACCCGCCAAATAAATTAGATCTTTTATTTGCATAGTTATTCGAGAATTTTATTTTCGTTCTTACGACTTGTTTATGATTTACGTAAGCCTGAAGTGTAGTTGTAGGTAGGGTAACTGTACCAGTGAATGAACACTTAAGCCGCTTCGAAGAATCAAGATACAATTGCTCTACCAGAACAGAAACTTACCTATATTTTTGGAACTCATATTGTATTTGTGTAACGAAGGAATCGAATAAAATAGCCGGTTTCATTATAAAATTGTTATATTAGTAATTACAAAAAAGAAATATTGAAATTTCGGAAATCACCCTTGAATGAACAAAATCGCCATTAAAGTGAACAAGTAAATCACCTATAAATGAACCTACATCAAGGACCATTTAAACGAAACAAATTGAAACGATTGAACTGTTTATCTTAATACAATCTAATTTTATCTTTGGTAAATTTTTGAGAGATCAATTGAGAGAATTAGAAAAAAAATGTACATAAACTTATTTCTACGAAAATTGAATATAGGTATATCCTATAGGAACCATAATAAAGAAAACTTATTTTGTTGATTAATCTTACTATCATCAATTTGGGCATTTAGTTAAATAATGATCATTGCACATTTTTCAAATCTTTGGTGAATATTATTTCGCCGCGTCGAGTCGTGTCTTTAACTATGAGAATATCCACAACTGATTCGATGTGTATCTCGTATACATCTTTTACTTGTGGATATACAAAAAGTTCACATTCGGTACTCTTCTGTCGTTTCTTTCTTAAAAAATCTACTTTTATTTTTTTTTCGTCATTATTGATCATGAGGACTTTTCCTGCAAAGAGTTTTGTGGACTTTGCTCCTTCAAATTTAACTAAAACGTAAGAATCAATGGAAACGTCAGCAAATTTAACTTTTGTTTCTGAATAAAACTGTTTATTGTTTACTTCTGTAGATTCTGTAGATGTAGTATCCGATTTGGTTGGCTGAGTTTCTTTTGTGAGATCGTTTTTATCAAAAGTACTATTTTTTCTCAATTCCTTATTTATTTTAAAATCTACGCCATCATTATTCAAAATGATGCTATCAACCTCTTTGTTTTCTTCTGTTTCTTTGTCAGTTGATATTTCAAGTTTTGGTTTATTTGGTCGCCTGTTTTTTTTCCGCAGTACAGTTTCTTTTGCGTCCTTTTTTGATACTTTCTCTAGTCTAAGTGCTTTTTTTCTTTGAATGTTTTCTTCTTTCTCTTTTTTCTTTGTGTCTTGTTCATTAAAATAGTCTTTCATTTTTAATGAAGTAATACCATATGGCATTATTGTTGTTTTTCTTTTTTGGGTATTTTTATTTAAAATGGGGATCGTTAAGAAAGTTTCAATGCCTTGGGCAGTTTTAGACTCCTTATTTATGCTTACGTTTGCGGAAACGTCATCCCGAGATTTTGTTCTCACCTCATCTGTGTTAAGCAGTGATGAATCATTTTCTATATCGTTAGCCATTTGTTCTTCATGAAATGAGGCGTTTGTCACATCAGAGTCACTTGCAGAACTTCCAACAATCATGGCATTGCAATGCCGATTGCCATGTGATTCTGTGATTGTGGCATCTGATTTTTGTATTGGCTCATTATTTGTAATTACGGAATTATCTTCGCGAAACTCAAATGTCAAATTTTCATCATTAAGTATTGCTTCCAATTCTAATCCAGTTATGTTTCTGTCCATCGGACTATTGATCCCGTCAAAAATTGCATCCAATCCGGTAACAATCGCTTCTGGGCAATTACCAGTTTCTGATAAATAGTTATGATGATCTATTACAGAGCATACATTTGTCGATGGCACAGTCAAGTCTTTTGAAGCAAGATAAGTTTTGCAAAAATGCCACAAGGAAAAATACGGATGATCGTGACTTTTATTTTCGTCTCTCGAAGCATTGAATTCTACTATGACAGACTCCGTTGTCAAATGTTCAATAACTTTAATGGTACTGTGGACATCTGAATCGCATAAAACATCAGGTTGTACAGTTTGCACATCAACATTACCGGCATCCGTACCTGTAACTTGTTCTCCAGCAACTTGATGTGATGTAACACATTTCGTGTAGTCTACGGAGTTTGGATCTAAAGGATATAATCCACATTTTCTGAAGCCATTAGAAATGACTTCCGTCTTTGAGATGCTGCTGTTGTACGCAATTTTAAAAACGCTTGCGAAATTAGATCGGTTCAATACTTTCGTCGGATTTTTAGCTTTAAAGTTTCTCACGGCATCTTTCCAGGCATTTTTTAACGATTTGAAAAATGATACATCACAAGGCTGTAGAATATGAGTTGCGTTTGGGAACAAACAATACAGCAATATTTTATTTTCTGTGCAATATTCAAAAAGCTCTTTATTGATGTGGGATTTGTGTCCATCCAGAAACATGATAACTGGCAATGCAATGTTTTTTTGAATGAGCCAAGGATGAAAAACGTTTTTCACATAATCTAAAAACGTTTCTGATATCATCCACCCCGAATCAGAACGACCAATACCCCATTCGTCCGGGACAGAGTTGATAATTTCCCGTGGTATCCTTTTATAAGGATAAACAAGCATGGGTGGTGCTGATTCGCCATTAGCGGATACATTGCATAGGACAGTGACTTGTTCTTTTTCTTTTCCCGTCGCGATTTGGTAGGAGTTTTTATAATTTTTGGGTGCTAGTAGGGCTCCAGATTTTGGACACATTTGTACACCCGTTTCATCGGCATTGAATATTCGCTCTGGGTGATTCATGACGTCATCAGCTTCATTTTCTTTTAAGAAGTTATTTAATTCTTCAAACCATTTACGTATGGAAGTTTCTGATACGGATGCACGGGCCCTGGAAATTACTTCAGCATTTCGTTTGCTTATTTCGGGATGCCGGGTAAGAAATAATTGCAACCATTTACGCCCCGGTTTATTATCGATGAAATTCGATTTCCTGTCATTTGAGTCTAAATATTTTTTTACAGTTAGTTGCAACTCTTCAGGATGCATAGGAAACCCACTTTTTGATTTTTTTACGATCCATATTGATAATGCATCTTCTTCGGCTTGTGTCAGTTGTGTATAAGGTCCCAATTTTCGTTGCATTGGCACTTTTTGGTTTATTTTATTGTGCAGAGTAGATTTGGGAATATTATAATGTTTATGTGCTTTATTAAGTGATAAAGTTCCAGAGACAACATCACGACAAGCGTCCTCCAGATCTTTTTCAGAATATTGAAACCGAACATATTTTTTATTCTTCTCCATTTTAACCTGTAACAATACAGTTAAAATACTACTTATATGAGTTTTTCTCTCTATATTAACAATTATTCATTTATACATTTTTTTATTCATAGACCAGTTTATCTTAAGTAATATTTAAATTAATAATATAGAATGCAATTATGAAGGTAGTTGGCATCAAGAACGTTGTTCAGTTTTAGGAACTTAGGTGCCAAGGAATGAACACCGCAATGTATGTTGTTGTTCAACATAAGGTGAGTGCCCCTAAATATGAACGAAAACTTTGAAACCCCGTTCATATATAGGCCTGATTATTATATTAAGAAAAAAACTTTATCAGATCAATACTGAACGTTATGTCCATCATAATAGAACATAAAATTGACTTATCATAATATTGACATATGCCCCAAACGTGAACGCCCCGTTCATTCACACGCACACGCCATCATTTACGTTCCTAAATATGAACACTAAGAAATAAACACTTATTAACAAAAACTGAATATATTCTTAAATGAAATCTTGTAAAACACATTATAATTCACACTACGAATATATCACATATCACCTTTATACTTACAGCGATGAGAAATCAACCGTTGCAGATACCTCTTTCCCTAGTTGTGCTAATATTTTTTTCCAACAACGCACGAACACAATCGACTGCACTGGAAAAAAATTCCACCATTTTGATTGTAACCGACCAATGGGAGACGTAGCTTCACTCAGTCAAACTAAAAAGTGTTGTCACGTTTTGGGCTAGGTTCCAGCTTGGTAGTTTTCACGGAATTCTTATTTTTTACGAAATTGCGCTAAGTGTTCATTCAATGGTTCTGTTCATTCAATGGTACAACTACCCTACTAGGTATAAGTTTCTACCTAGATAGTAACTAGACTATGTTTTCCGTCTGGTCGGGACGATACCTTTGTCATATGGATAGCTATTTTATGAGCTATTGTCAGAAATGCCATTTTGTTACCATAATAAGAGGCCAGTCATGTTAGTAGCTTCTGAATTAGTTTTCGGATCAGTTGCCATGAAAAACTCCAGTGGCGCACTAGACTAGGTAGGTTCTCTTCAATACCAGTTTGAACTAAAGTAATATTATTCAATCAAACGAAACGCTGAAACTTTTTAAAGTGACGCTGGCATTTTCCAATATTCGCTTTAAATCCATAGTTGCTGAAGCTTACCTACGTGCTTGTGAGGATATAGGTCAGTGAGCGCCGAAGATTCCTATTTAAGAATGCAGCTAAACGGGAATGTTTTCGAGTTCAATAAATAGTTTAGATTGGAACAAATTGTGCACCTTCCACGCTCGAGTAACACTAAGATCAACTTAGAGTGACTTGAGAAACTGCCGTAGATAGTAAAGAGGTCGTTTCCTCCTCGTCTGAAACTACGGGAAACTTTGTGTGTACCTACCTAAGTATTAGAATTTGTTACATTCGCTTTTCTCCACAGGACAAGTTCGTGTTTGTAAATGCAATACCTAGCTTAAATTATAAGCTTTTATATGTAGGTAAAGCTATATTCCATCGACTGTCCATGGTTACAAATATCTACACCACTACAGCTGAAATTATGCAGCTGCCGAAAACGCGGCTCGAATGCTGGTTTCATCAAATTCGCGACGTCGATGCTTTTAAATTAAATTTTTGATAGTAGGTAAATAATGTTAACACTAAATTAAATTCAGTTAGTATAATTTTCTTTTAGCCTTAATTTAAAGCAAAGCAATGTCTAAATCAACTATATACTTAAGTATATTATAATTTTATTTAGTAATATGCTTGGTATTTGTTATACCTACTATGTTTTGATTAATGTTTCTAAATTTCACTTACTTATCAAAATTGTATGTATTATAAATTATATGTACCTAGGTCAATTAGATAGAGAAGAATTAAATTTGATATGGTATAATAAGTCTATAATCGCGCCAATTCAGCTCTTAGCAATTAATTTGATGGGCCACCAAGAGACTGGCTTAGCCGAGTTTGGGGGCCCGCTGTTAATCCAACTGATGTGAATGAATCTAACGATAATGTTGTTTCGTGGACAATTTGTACCGATTTCTTAATCAGTTTATAAACTTTCTTTCTTTCTTTAAAAATTTAAGGCGCCATAGTATCAGCGTATTTTTCATGTGAGGGTGTGAAAACCAAACAACCTGCAGTTTTGCTGGATTTTTGCATTCAAAAATCAATATAAAATTGGTATCACCACTATTTGTAAAATTTTATGGATGAGAGCTAAAGTTCCATTCATGACCATAAATAACGAATAAAAAAAATGTGAACGCGTAGAAAAGTGCTCAAAAGTACAATAAACTTTATAAGAAAACATGAATTTGATCTAAAAAAAGCCGTGTTTACGCATTTATTTTCTATCGAGCGAAGTTTTTAAATTGTTTATTCGAGTAATTAAATTCTTTACCGTGTAGTTTTGAGAATATTGTGTATTTTTTTCTATTCGACAACTTCAAGGTTTGATGGAGAAAAGTGAGTTTAACTGGGGCTCTATACAGGTATTTTGAGATTGGATAGCGGCTTAAATCCTGAAAACATGTTAGGCACGGCTTTATTGTTGAACTGTTGTTTCTTGCAGTATATAAGGATGGCGCCTGCGGTGGGCATCGACCTGGGGACCACCTACTCGTGCGTAGGCGTGTTCCAGCACAGTAAAGTGGAGATCATAGCCAACGACCAGGGTAACAGAACCACCCCCTCCTATGTCGCCTTCACGGAAACCGAGCGGCTCATCGGTGACGCCGCCAAAAATCAGGCAAGTTACAGCCAGAATAGTTCAAAACTTCCTAACTTTATACCATCATTAAAAGTTAGGGAACTTCGCTTTGAGCTCCACTGAGTCGTAATTTCTGTTTAAGGGCCAAATTCAGCATCTAATTTTCCACAAAACTTTGACTCTCCTAGTCTTGAAGAGCACCTTTTTTGTTTTATTTCTCGGACGAACAAGTTTTACAAGGCCTAGAAAAGTTTGTTAACAATTTACGAAAAGTCTAATGCTTATAAAGAAACTATACCTACTACTATACCTATACTTAGGTAAAGATAATCACATGATCAAAAGGTTTTCTTTCAATTTGTACTTCAGAGCTTCTCATATTTCGAACGGAATTATTACAAATACTTATGAGAATACATTGAAAATAATGAAAGTAGTTTTGTATTACAGATTGCAATGAACCCGAGAAATACAGTCTTCGATGCAAAACGCTTGATAGGTCGCAAATTCGATGATCCAAAAGTGCAAGGAGACATGAAACACTGGCCTTTCCAAGTTGTTTCTGAAGGCGGCGTACCTAGAATAGTAGTTGAATACAAAAAAGAAAAGAAGAAGTTTTCCCCGGAAGAAATATCATCCATGGTGTTGACCAAAATGATGGAAACAGCCGAAACATTTCTTGGTGGAAAAGTAAAAGATGCTGTAGTAACAGTGCCTGCGTATTTTAATGATTCGCAACGGCAGGCCACTAAAGATGCTGGTGTTATTGCAGGGCTAAACGTCCTGAGAATAATCAATGAACCTACAGCTGCCGCATTAGCCTATGGATTAGACAAAGATCTAAAAGGCGATAAAAATGTGTTGATTTTTGATCTCGGAGGTGGAACTTTCGATGTTTCTATACTAACAATCGCTGAAGGATCTTTATTCGAAGTTAGATCTACTGCAGGAGACACTCATTTGGGTGGAGAAGACTTTGACAATAGAATGGTCGACCATTTCAGCCAAGAATTTGAGAGAAAATTTAAGAAAAATATCAAGGATAATCCCAAAGCTTTAAGAAGACTTCGAACATCATGTGAAAGAGCGAAGAGAACCTTATCTTCGAGTACAGAAGCTAGCATTGAAGTCGACGCTTTGCATGAAGGCATAGACTTTTACTCGAAAATCACAAGAGCTAGATTCGAAGAACTGTGTTCTGATTTATTCCGTCAAACCATCGGTCCCGTCGAAAGGGCTTTAAAAGACGCTAATCTGAACACTAGAGAAATTCATGATGTGGTTATGGTTGGGGGATCTACTCGCATTCCAAAAGTACAGAGGCTATTGCAGGTAACAAAATATTTCTGTATTCTGTGAATTAATCAATAAATAAATAAAGTATTGCAAATAATATTTGTAAAAATTAAATATTCTATATAGGAATTCTTCAGCGGAAAATCATTAAATATGTCCATAAATCCCGACGAAGCAGTGGCTTACGGAGCTGCAGTACAAGCCGCTATTCTAAGTGGTTCCAAAGACACTAGGATCCAAGACGTATTGCTGGTTGACGTGACCCCTTTGTCACTGGGCATCGAAACAGCTGGTGGTGTCATGACGAAACTAGTTGAAAGAAACACCAGGATTCCGATTGCTCAAAAGCAAATTTTCACTACTTACTCCGATAATCAACCTGCTGTAACAATACAGGTATATTTTTTCACGTGAGTTACTATTTCTATATCCTTTGTTTACTAAAATTTTCAAGAATGCGTGTGGACTTTCAGATTTATGAAGGTGAACGTGCTATGACGAGAGATAATAATCTGTTGGGGACATTTAACTTGACAGGACTTCCGCCAGTTCCTAGAGGAGTGCCACAGATAGAGGTATTTTTTATTGCAATGAAACTGACGTTCTGCAACCAATTTTGGGCTCTATTTAATGATATTTACAGGTCACTTTTGACATCGATGCCAATGGCATTTTAAACGTGAGCGCTCAAGACCGCAGCACGGGAAGATCTGAAGGCATCAGAATATCAAATGACAAGGGTCGCCTCAGCAAGAAGGATATTGAAAAAATGCTCCACGATGCAGAAAAATTCAAGAATGAGGACGAGAGTGTAAGGAAAACGGTGGAAGCTAGGAATCATCTCGAGAGTTACTTGTACGGATGCAAAACGGTTAGTTTTGTATGCAATGATAGATAGTTATTTTTTGGAATATCTTGATTTTATATTTTATACTACGTAAAGGCATAATTAATTATGTCTGTCAATTTAGTTATGTTGTTTTGTCATATACTTATTCAATATCAATAATTTTTGTGATTTAGTCTTTGCCCTGAAGGTGTTCACCGCAGAGAAAAATAAAGTAGTGCGATTTAGAGATTTCAGCTGAATTCCGTTTTTATAGGCCGGTAGGCTAGCCCTGCATGCGACCACGAAAAGAACTCGTATGAAAAAGTGACAGATATATTACTTCGCCATAACTCTATCTCGTTAAAACACTCGAAAGAAATATTGCGTGGTGCGCATACTAGCTGCCTGAAAGTCTCTGAGACGGCTAATATGTAGGGCATAATATTATATGTATAGGGCTTACCTATTATAGACGATTATTACATTTCGGCTTCTGTACCAAAATAAAAAAAAAAAAACAAATTCCAAACGTGCTATTTCACAGGCAGCTGAAAACGCAAACGCACGTCTCACAAACGATGAGCGAGAAGCCGTCCTAAAAGAATGTAACACGCAGCTCCAATGGCTTGAGCGTAACCCGACAGCAGACAGAGCAGAGCTGGAACGCAGACTGCAGAACGCTCAGAAGGTCTGCCAGCCGTCGATGATGAAGCTGGCTGGAGGTGGCGGGGGCCCGAGCTGTGCCCGCCCTGAGAGTCCTGGAGGTCCTCGGGTCACGGAAGTTGATTAAAATTAATTATCCTTTTTACCATCAAAGTGGCCTACCTTGACGAGCATGTTTAGGCGCAAACCAATAAAAAAACATAAATTAAGGCGTGGTTAGAAATCGATAGTCAGCATTTGTCCAATATGTCCATGCTATGGAAATCTATGTAGTTAGCAATAAGTAATTTGCTCGTAATTGAAGTACACCTTTAGCGCGGTAGAAAAGATAACGCAAAGTTTCGCTTACAGTAATCGACTTAAAGTGCGCACGTGTTATTTGGTAGGCAAATATTAACTTAATAAAGATTCACCAAAACAATGATTGTCTAGTTTTCAAAACTGTTGATATTTTAGACTTGAGTACGGGTTTTATAAAAGTCGCATAGTCTAATTAAAGCTATCTACCTAGCTACAACTTAATGGGATAATTTCTACTGATACCTTAAATATTAAACAATTAAAACATCACAAAGCCTTATCAAGGTTTAATGTAAAAGGAAAACATAATTCACTGCAACTAAAAATAACTCGAAACTTGTTTGATTATGGAAACAAGCGCGGTTTTTTCACATTATAATTAAAACATGGACATGTACAGGTAAATTTGCTATTGAAAGCATCATTATTTCTTGCCCTTCTTTTTCTTCTTATTAAAATCTGGAGGATGGAAGCCTCTAGAGGCAAGCAGTTCTTGCACATTGTGGCACGCGTAGTAGACATTTTCCATCGCGGAATCAGTCAGCATATCCACGTTGCACCTTCCTTTGGACTTTCCCTTCTTCCCTCCACCACCACCGCCTTTCTTTGCTTTCCCGCCTTCCCCGCCTTCTTCTTTTTTCTTCCCTTTACCCGCCATTTTTGGAAGATATTATTAACAATGCCAGTTTTCACTTTCAGAGTTTTCAGTTTTCTCTACGAGCCAAATTTTGCTTGTACCGTAAATCCTTGGTTACCTCTGAAAGCTATTGATTTAACAAACTTTGGGGCGTCGTGTTGTATACGTAAACGTTAGGTATTTACATTCTATCTATGTGGTTATCTACGTTGTGAAATAATAACTTAGGAAAGGTAACTGTACCAAAACTTCCAGACTAACTACAGCATGTATCTATGCGTTCCTTGTGGAGCAAGATCAATGTAAATATCATCATCGCGAGCTATCTTTCTAAAACTAGAGAAAAAAACACTGTAAAAGGCAAGAGTAATGAAATTTCTCTTACTTTTTGGGCCACGTGTCTGCCCTGAACCGCAAATGGATATTACACACGATCATATAGCACGCATGTTCTACATATAGGTACGTAGCACATACCTCTCTAAATAGACTCGGGAGTCTAATGTGCATGGATTTTAATTGGTCCCTAATCTAAAATAGGATCTTATTTAAGGGTCAGATCATGTTTGTATTGAATCAGTTAATGATGCGAGAAATTAAGACGAGGCACCGGGCCGAGAAACACGAAAACGGCAAAAACGAGTACTTTTGAATGCGCGATGTGAGAGGATGAATGATATCGATTCAAATTTAAAAAATGTCATAGATAAGGGAAAATCTTAATAAATTGAATGAACCGGACAAAATTTTGAAAAGTAACCGGCTTTATTAAAAAAAAAATAAAACAAATTGCTCACCAAAAAAATTTTAGTAATTCGAATGCTCAGAATTATCAGCGACAACACCCCATTATTTTTTACGAATAAAATAGCCAGATCCCTTTTCTTTATTATAAACCGAGAATTTTTTTTTTTTAAATTGTATATTATGAGTAATTAATTAAAAACTCAATCAAATCTCTTCGCGCCTACTCTAGTTTAGCTTTTACTCTACAGTGTTTGCTCAGAATATTTGATCCGGCACTATCTGGGCCGCCGCCGCCGTACCGGTGCGACGTTGCGACTCCGACGAGCGCATGATTCGCTCAGCGTCGGGCTGGCAACGCCGCAAAGTACGGACGGCGCGAGATGCGTGCTGTTTGTTTTTGGTTATTGTCTTCTAGGTACTCTGTGCGACGACAACCGAGTAATTTACTTCAGAATTATTTTCAAAATTATAAGTTAGACTTTAGTGTACTATATTATATTGTAGCTTTAGAACATTATTATAGTAGGTAGTAAGTTAGGTACTTAGTATTTTTATTTGGTAGTGTGTAAATAGTAGTGAACAAGTGTGCATAGAAAATGGGGAGGAAAAATAAGCGGAAAGAATTGTTTTTACAAAAACGAAAAAGAAAACCTAAAAAAAATGACGGAATGTTTGGGTAAGTCGAATTACATATATAATAAACTTGCAATAAATAGTTGCACTCTAATGCCCTAATAATAAAGTCTATATTTGGCAAATACACATTCGTCTACAGATTATGGATTATCACATTCTTACTACCTAGGTACTTCAATTTTTCTGCATTTACCTATATTTACAATTTTTTTAGGTCAAAAAAACGGAAACTGCAACCTGACGATTGTCAATCCACATCCTCAACAGGGCCAGTAGATAGAGAGTGAGTCCATGCCAAGTACCTATCTATCATGTCAGCAATCAATTTAAAGTATCTAGTAATAATACTCCGTCTATTCTTTATTTTCAAGTGTGTACCTACTAAGATTTGTCTGTACAAACTAACCATACTGTAGGAAACAAATATCAGAACAAAAAGCTATGGAGTCGTCTCTTGATATTTTAGAAACCTATCTAAAATAATGATATTTATTAGGTGATGTTCTATCACCTAAATAATTGTGTTAGCTTTAACTTTTTAATAATTATATAATTACATCATTTTATTTTGTAGCCACCCAGAAATATCACCAACATACGCAGAGTTACACAACGTGTTGCCGACATCTGGGGATTCAGAGGAAACGGTAAATTTAAACACTTTTTTTAAATTATCACGGTTATAGTATTGTCTTTTACCGACTTCAAAAAAGAGGAAGTTGTCGATAGGGTTATTATTTTTTCTTCTTTTAAATAAACGAAATTAAAATTATTCTCCCTGCTTTATCACAAAGATTTTCCAGGTATTTAGTGAGTAGTTAGTACCTATACCTCCGCCACTGTACTCCATTTTGTACATGTCTAATTCCTTTAATAGTAATGTAAGTAATTTAATTTCAGTTAAAAGAACCAAATCCTGAAAATGAAGAGTTACAAAATGTGTTGCCCACATCAGAGGATTCGGTGGAAACGGTAAACTTAAGTACCTTTTTAAACTATCGCGATTATTGTCTTGTCTTTTTACCGACTTCAAAAAAGAGGATGTTGTCGATTTGGTTATATTTTGAAAATGTCGTTTTTTACTTCGTCTGCAAGTTGAACTTGTGTAATTTTGTTTCAGTTAAATGAACAAAACCCTGAAAATGAAGATATTCCATACATATTCGAAAGTACCTCTGAAACTACAGTAAGGATTTTGTTATAGCTAAGGCATGTTTACATAATAAGAAATTCAAACTAAATAAATACTAAAATATGTGCTTAAATTTCAGATTCATACAGAAATACCCGACTTGGGGCATCGAGTAATAGATGTTAATCATTTTACATCACAACTAATACAACTCTCTCAACATGAATCTCTGTTTGACTGCGGATTAGCCTCAATGAAATTAGTTTCTGAACATCGAATTGGATTACAATCGGAATTTACATTTGTCTGCTCTATGTGTAATTATAAAAACAAAATAAAATCATCTTTGGCTGATGTAAACAAAGATGTTGTTGCAGGAATAATGGCAGCAGGTTGTGGTCACGCGCAACTGAAGCAGTTTTCCGCAGCAGTAGGATTACCCATTATGTCTGAACACACTTACAATAAAATGCAGGACGATGTTTGTGACGATTGGGAAGAAACTGCCTGGGAGGAAATGAAAATAGCCGGAGAAAAAGAGAAAGAAGCAGCTGTTATTGAAGGCAGGGTTACAAAAGATGGCATTCCCATGATTGATGTCATTGTAGATGGGTGTTGGAGCAAACGCTCATACAGAACAAACTATGCTGCATTATCGGGTGCTGCAGCCATAATTGGCAGACGTTTTGGCCAAGTTTTGTACATGTGTGTCAAAAATAAGTATTGTTGTATTTGTGCCCGAGCTCAAAACAAAAAAGAAAGTCCCAAAGAACATGTCTGTTATAAAAACTTTGAAGGGGCTTCTACTGCTATGGAATCCCAAATAATAACTGAGGGGTTTAAACAATCCATTGAAATGCACGGTATAATATACGCGCGACTTATTGCTGATGGCGACAGTAGCACCTATGCCAAAATAATAAATGCTCGGCCATACCCAGGCTTAACAGTGTCAAAAATTTTCTGTCGGAATCATTTACTGAGGAACTATTGCAATAAGTTACAGCAACTTACTTCAGACACTCACTTCAACGTTACAGACAGGAAATATTTGACACAAGAGAAAATAATGCGCTCCAGGAAATATATTTGCGACGCTATAAAACTTCACAAGGAGAGCCAAAATACAGATGGTTTATATAAAGATATAAACGCATCTATTGGCCATGCGTTTAACTCTCATGAAACTTGCAACCAGTTATTATGCAAAAAACATATGCAAATAGACGCTCCTAATCCGTTTTTTGGGAGTTTGCTTTGGCAAAAAATAAAAACTCATGTCGCACGATTGGCTGAAAAAGCCCATAGTTTAATTGAAGATGTCGACAGTAATGTAGTGGAAAGATTTAACGGAGTCATTGCCAAACTTGTTGGTGGAAAAAGGGTAAATTATTCTCAAAGAAGAGCTTACCAAGCAAGATGCTCTGGTGCAGTAATATCTTTTAACACCGGCAACTTGCTGTCGACTGTCCACCGTAATATTTATGGAAATAGCCCAAAAAAAACTATTACAAAATACGAAAGAGCTGTAAATGAAAAAAAGAATAGAACAAAACAAAACTGCAAGAGGAAAAAAAATCGTACTTTGGTGCCGCGTACATTAAATCTAGATTATGGAGAAATTGTGGATAAGCCAGACTTGGATGACGACACATTAAAAAAGGCCAAAGACACCTTCATCCAGAATTTGACGAAAACCGAAGAACAGCGAAAAGACGTAGAAAAACGAACTATACTACAAAGTGAATCTGGAGAATGGTTGGAATTAAGGCGAAGCATGTTAACTGCATCAAACTTCGGTAAAATTGTAAAAAGAAAAGAGTCGAATACATGCCGAAACGTAGTAAAAAATTTACTTTACAAGCCAAATATTGACAACGTGTCATCAATAACTCACGGAAAAAAGCACGAAAAAATTGCAATCGAACAATTATCGGTTATGGTAGACACAAAAATTAGAAAATGCGGTCTATTTATAGATGAGCAATATCCATTTTTGGGGGCAACGCCTGATGGGATTACCGATGACAACAAAATAGTCGAAATAAAATGTCCCATAGCACCATTTAAAATGGGTATAGACGAGGCGATTGAACAGAATAAGATGCATTTTTATAAAAAAAATAAAGACGGCGAAATAGTAGTCAACAAAAAATCAGACTGGTATTTTCAAGTCCAAGGCCAGTTACATATTTGCAGAAAACAGGAGGCCTTACTTGGAATATGGTATGGAGACAAAAAAATGAAAATAGAAATCATAGAAAGAGACGATAAATTTTGGTCAGATATAATGGAGCCAAAACTGCTTAAATTTTACTATGATTGTCTTCTTCCCGAGTTGGTTGACCCTAGACACATAAGGAACAGGCCAATTCGTGACCCAGAATACGTGATTTCAAAAGGGAAAGAAAATGATTCAGCTACCATTTCAATAGAAAAAAATACTGGTGACGTTGACGATTGTTCGGTCGGGGATTCCATAGATTATGTGATGCCATTTTCAGAATATTGATATATTTTTCACAAAAAGCGTTAGTTTTAACATTAAGATACCTACACTTTTCAACACTATAGTAGTTGATAAAAATGATAAACACTTTACTAATTTGGCAGCTTCGCAGATAGCGTTCTAGCTTAATCAGACAAAGCAGAGCCGGAATTTCAGAGAGATGCAGGTTCATATCCTACGAGCTCGAGAGCCATAAAGGACTTTATCGTGGCTGACTCTCTGCTTAGATTCGCAAGTGAAGTAATAATTGCGAATATTTTCTCAAAATTGGACGCAATTTATGTTGGAAGAAGTATTGATGGCTCTAAGAAAAGGACATCACTCACAGTCCATATATATTTGAGCTAATTCTGTGTAAGAAGTAAACGTGCTGACCAAAGCGATTAATTGGGAGATGATCTACAAAAAGATGAGCCCCTTCATCAAACATTTCGAAATGTTTAATGAACTGGTTTCGAATACTGCTGCAGCAACTGCAAACTAGACGAAGCAGATAAGTTCACTATCTATGAGGCTACCGGAGAGTAAATTATGATGCTGTGATATATGGCAAATGGCAATAGTCATTGAGAAGCTAGCTTGAGGAGACATCCCCGACTTAAATAAAATCGTCACGTAGATGGAAAATGAATGATATAAAACGAATGCGGAAAAGACGATGACCAGAGTTTTCTGAAAATCTCGATGAATATTCTCCAGGATAAGCTGTAAACAAATTATACATACGACGCAGAAACTTAAACCTGTAAATTCTAATTTGCGAACTTGGAATATTGATGGAGTACAACATTAAAGGAAAAAGTGTCTAGCTTGCTATTATTTGCGACGGAAGAGACAAAAAAGAAAACGAGCCAATGAAGTTTTCTAAAGCAATTGAATGCGCAAGCTTATAAGTACAAATAAACTTTTTGTATCAGGGTTGATGATCAAAAGTGAAAATTACAAATATTTACGGAATGTTGACACAAAACCCGAACATATGGTTCTATGGCTAAAATAGACTTTTACAACACAAAAAAGGCGATAATAAAAGTAACACTTCAAGTGATGACGCCCAAGATCGTGCTAAGAGAATGCTACAGGACGTTCTGTTTCGTCCAGAAATCCCACTTAGATGAAATAGACAGCAGCAGACCGGTATGACAATGACAGTCATTTTGGCAAACCTGGCGAGGAACAGGTACATAAAACGCAAAAGGTAAAGCGATGGAAATGGGTGAGTTTTTGAACACATATTTTGATCAGGCATAACTCAGTTGAGATATTTGCTTTTATTCTTTGATAGCTCATTAAATAGAGGCGTAAATAAAAAAAAATGGCCAAATTGTTGGATATTAATCCACATTGGCAAAGCAAATTATATGTTAAAAAGCAAAGTAATGTTCACTGATTGAGAGCGAATACGATAAATTCGACAGAATGATAAACTTTGCAAAGTATATACGTATTAATGGTGAATTAATAATGTAACCGATCAAAGAGGTTTAATATAAAACACCCTTTATTTGACGTGCATACAGTTATGTGATCTATAGTCCTTCCGATATTTCCGAAATTATTTTGCTAAGCTCAATATAATTTAAAGTTAAAAATTGTCAATGGTGTAAATAATGGTGTTGAGTTTGTCAAATGAATAATTGATAATGATAATGAGTTCTGTTTGCAATATTATAGCGGGTATTTGGCTACCACTAAACAGTGCATCATATTGACAAATAAATGGTATGATAAATAGTACGTATTACGTACGGAGAATAAAGAACGTATTGTATGAAACGTTCAGAAGTAAGGTCTCGGAAAATAATCTAGGTGAAGTCAGTGACAACTGCTTCTGAAACCTAAGATGTTGAGCCCTACAAAGCACTGAATAACGCATTTTGTGCGTCGCTAACACACCAATAAATTATAAATTTAGTCGCATCTGGCGGCAGTATTATTCGGTTCAAAATTAAAATTTTAACGATGGAACCAAGTTTGATGAAAAATCAGTGAAAGTTATCTTGGCCGATTACTTTGATTTATTGTTAACAATATTGTCGTTACTGTTGATGCTAATTTTATTAGTGGTGCAATGGTACATAGACTTTATTGGTGTTATTCTATGGTTTATTGGTATCGATTTCGTTGTTGTTATTGTTGATGCTAATTTTATTAGTGGTGCAATGATACAATGACTTTATTGGTATATGTAACCAGGTATACACAAAAAAAAAAATGTAATCATAAAATAATGTACTTTAATCTTGACTTCTATTCTATTGAAGACTATTTTTTTTTGTTTAAATTACTAATTTATTAAGTTTAATGAATTTATTTTTATTAATTTATTGAAGTCAAGAGATATTGTAAGTAAGTTCACTAAATTAGTATGAACCGAATTAATACAAGGTGTGAGATGTGGTAAACGAAAGGTTTATAAAGCCAGTGGTCAATAGAGTGAACTCTATAGAACCAGGAAATAGATGAGAGACAATTAGCTCTTATCTGGTAGATCGTTACGATCTAGCGATAACGATAGTAGAATAGATAGTATAGAAGTTCTAACGATAATACAAAAGCCCGTTGTAGAATCAACCGACATAATGTTGTAAACATCCAGCAGATTTGATAACAATAACAATCATTTGATACATTTTAAAAAGGGACCTACTCGTACGATACTTGAAAGAGTTGAAAGGGACCACAGATTTAATTTAAAAAGGACATTTGAGAACTGAGCCAAATATTTATGTCACGAGAAGTAATGTTGTTATGATATTTATAGTGGTAGTGTATTAGAACAATCATCAAAGCACACTATTTGTTTGAATTCTTTGAACAATATGAATCAGAGTACAATACTATACCTTATTGAAAAGGTAGTTTCAATTACTGAAGCCTATGTAACTCACTGTATGCATAAATAAATAACATTTTGATATTTAAATTGTAGAGTTACTGAAACAGTATATTTAAGATGAATAATTGGTTTGATTGGGTTTTTCTGGGTTTTCCCCAATCCTGCGCAACAAATGTTGAACCAATTTGAATGTATCCCCAGACAAGGTAGGAAGGTGTGTTGTGTTATTTTAATTGTATAAAATTTCGTTATCAAAATAGGAATTGATTTTTAAATAGATTAATTTTTGAGGGGGCGTGTTGGAATATGATACAAAAACTAATCTATCTCACTCTAACATGTAATGTATGTGAGTGTTTCTCTTTCCTTCACGACGTTTACATTATAGTAAAATACCCCTTTGTTCTACAACTTTAATGCTTATTATGAATTCCTCACCACTGTTCTTATAGAGCTGTGCTAGACCGCACTCGCACCTATCCTACCAAATATCGGTAAATAAATGATTTATATTTTAAACCGATTAACTAAATATTTTATTTCTGGCATCCAAACCCTTTTCTAAGTGTGTGAAGCACGATAAAAATAAGTTCATTGATTATGATACCTGTACATAATCAACATTAATTTGTATACAGGGTTATTTCTAATCAATTAGCATCCTTTTAGAGGTTTATTCTGTATATGTACATCAAAACTAACAACTTTTGTTCTGCAACATTTCTCAAAACTAACAACTTTTGTTCTGCAACATTTCTCAAAATTAAAAAAAAAAAGCTGTTCCATACATTTTGTTGCGGGTCACGGGTAGACTCACTATTCTACGGAGTGTCTACCCTTGACCACGGTTGATGCAACTCGGACGAAACGTCGGGATGATGAGTTATTTATTTATCTCGTAATTTCAGAGCGCGATAAGTCCCGTAGTATATAATAATAATGTGTTCAAATCGCGAAAGTTTAAAAACAGCAGTTGAAATAACCCTGTATTGTATGAAAAAAAAAAACATTAAAAAGATCAAAATAATTTTTGCCTTTTTTTTAAATTGTTGATTAAGGACAAGGCGACTCCATGATTATCTATGCTCTAGGCAAATTGAGTTGACGCGTGCCGCCGCCGCGCCGTTAGCAGCGCCACGTACGCTAGCCCAGCGTTGCCGCCCGCCGCTCTGGCGTGATCCTGTCAAGTGAGACCGCGTAAAATTTTGTCCGAGTGAAGGGGCGCGGTACTCGATTTTGAAACTATAGTTTATCAATGCGTCACCTTAACTCTCATATAGAGTTCGCACTTGTAGACCGCTCGGCTCTATGCTAGCCTAGGACATTTTAAGTTATGGCCAGTAACATAATCCGTATCAGAAAGTGGATTGTGAATCTTTAATACAGTTGTGTAACAGAAATTTATTTATAGAATTCATAAAAAGTACACAATGAGAAAAAGAATTTAAAATTCCGAGTGTTTTTAAACCTTCAAAATTCTCGAGCTGTCCCTTCGTAAATCTAATAATGAACCTAATTTCTTGTAAAGTAAATAAAGTTATATCTCGTATTTTTTTTAAAAGCACCGTGTTGCGTTGAACGCTAGTCTTATAACAAGTATGTTCTTACCTAGGTATGTATTTTGCTAAGTTTAATGAATACCTACTTACCTACGTTGAGTTAATATTAATTCTATTGCCTGACATTCCTTAGTTACACATTTACACTGAGTCAGAAAAAAACTCATTCCACTTCAACCTTTTCTACTTTAGGTTGAAGCTGAGCGAATATTTTGTTTACACCAAACAAAAGAATTTCAAAGCACCCAGGTTACTGTACTCCTCAAATCCAGACATTTCGCGGAATCACTTTGTTTGGGGTATTTCCCTCGTTGTATAGAGATCACCTAATTATTCGCTTTTAGATTTTATTTTAGTGCGGGCGACCGGTGATTTGGCTCTCACCCAAACTGTAAAATAACCTGGACGCCAAAGTAATGATGGTGCAAATTATTTTCTATTGTCAGGTTTGTAAAACACTAACACATTCTAGCTTATTATACGAGTACGTAATCACTGAGATTCATGATCCTAGTATGATTTACCTATAATGACCTACAAAGGTTACCATTTCATTTCTTTAAGTAGGTACTTGTATAGGTAGAATCATACAAGTCGGCGGGTGTGAAGTTAGCTACAAGGCCTACAAGAGCTACGCAATGTCCAATCAACGCGCAGCTTTGAGTGTGCTGCAGTCAGAGTGTCAAGTGGGAGATTTGCAAATCATATTGAGATACTTTTACGTCGCGTTGACCGAGCGCGCCGTGCACACACGCGAGCACATTGACACACACGCTTGAATTAGCCAATCACAGACGTTGCCGCGCTAGTGTTCGATCGGTTTGGCGCTCGTTACATTACCGTAAAAATACTCACACTAGCTATTAAGTTTTCTGTACGTGACACAAGATGGCGCTGTGCCATTTCCATACAAATCACATCAAACGTTAACGCGATCGAGCTCGAGCGAAAATCTCGCACTTAGCCCTCTGGATTGTTTGTTGCGCAGCTTGTAGCTAACGCCAAATTCTATGATTGAGAAAAATGAAATGCGAAAGTATAAATTAACAAAACATTTATTTACATTACATCTCACAATTGAAAAATAAATGCCACGATGTAGAATAATCCTTTAACAATAATAAATTAGACAACAGCAGGCAGAGTCGAAGAGACCACGTTCGTAGCAGAGAAGAAATTATATCCGCAGCCAATGAGCATAATTATTACGATACGTAGTACTTGAATCTAGACACGAGGCAGCGTGTTCAGCCAAGACAAAGAAAAAGGAACTGGCGACGCGACGTGTGTAATATTACACGAACCATTTCGAGCCACTATTGACCCCTTCATAACTTGAAAACTATTTAACTTAAATAAATTTAATTTAACCTATTTATTAAAGTTCTTTAGCTAGCCTAGAATACAACAACACTTTCATTAATTTTGCGTTAGTAGTTTATGATATATTCACGTTTAAAAACCAGGGTTTTATTAACTAATTCACTGACTCACTCACTGATTCACACTCACTGACTCAGTCACTGACTTATAGATCAAAAACCTAACCCACTTTCAGATGACTTAAAAACTTGAAATGTGGTATCAATCAAGGTAGACTATTACGCATATAGAAGGGAAAAAATCTTAAACTTCGATTTTTTACCCTCCAACCCCATGAACTAGGGGATGAAAGCTTGTATAAGATTTTCACTAATTTTCGTTCTAAACGACTAAAAATTGATACAAAGACTCTTTATATCAATTTTTGGTCTTGTCTTGGCTATATTCACATGAAAAAATTTCCATTTCGAGATCTCCATACATTTAGTCTATTACGTACTGAACATTAATTCGAGAAATATATTTTGTGCCAGCTATACAGTTCCGTAAAACGCCGACTAAGCTTAATAGCAAGGTCGATCAAAATACGATTAAGGCTCGAGTCGATAAGTATGCTACGACTAAAGTCTCTACGAAAAATATTTCGTGCAAATGAAAGGGGTCCCGCAGTTGCAATGCGAGATATGGCCTACTATACTGGTTTTCTTTCTTTTATTTGCCAACTATCTAATTAAAGTCTATAAATATTAATAACAACGTTTTGTATGGATTAAAATAACAATAAGATTCATTATGCCACACGACGCGACGCCCTTGCGAGAATAAATTAGGCTTTGCTATGAGCGAGTGCGGGATCGCCCGCTCATTTTTAATAGAATTTACGGGATTCATTTCGCGTTTGTAATTTGAGTGACGTCTTGGTTTTTCGGTATGCTAATGGATTTCGGCATAATAACTAAAGAAAGTGCGGACAGATGAAATGTAAAAGTACCTACCTAAAAACAGTCTACCTGCGAGATCTGTTGTCTACCCTCTTTCTCATTTCTTACACTACGAATGTGGTTCCTATCTCTACCGTTTGTACGACATTTGATATAGAGTTTATTTGATGTTGTAAAGTGGTTCTTTGAGCACGTGTTCGACTTCTCTCCTGTGAAGTGTGGCGGCGCCCACCGCCGGCGTCGCAGCCTCGCTGCGTCCCGCGTACACCAACTATACAAGGGGTTGTTTATTAATCAATAATCACATGATGTTTTTTAATTTTATTAACCTCCTCCTTCCCCCCTGATATTTTAGGCGAGATTATTTAGACTACCCTACCTAACATACAATTTTTTTTTTTTAATTAGAGATAATAGTAAAAAGTTTAAATTCGTTTAAAAATCATGTCGAATAATTAACAATATTTGAAGGTAAACTTTAAGTTGAACATTTTATCTGTTTAAAAAGAATTTTTAAATATATAGTATTTATAAAATAGGTTTAACATGTATTTTAATAAATACGGAAACTCATAGTATATCAGTCGATCGCATCTCTAAAATCAATCAGCAATCACTAAAATAGTTAAAGACAACAGTTATCGAGATCCAGTGTTAATTCTTTAGGCAAAAGTCAAACAAGAGATGCAATTTTGCTACGTACGTATTTATAATACGTAGTAATGCTACGTACGTATTATAAATACGTACGTAGCGGGTATTCTACAGAAGCGTAGCACAACTGTTTACTCTCATAGTTTTGTAGAGTTCTACACAACCACAACTTTTTGTGTTTTAGCTCTTGCATACATTGGTCAAATTACAATTTTAAGGCTCTTTTTCACATCTCTTTTTAATTAATTCCCATTTTGATGTTATCTAAAATCTTGTAATATTTAAGTCTTAGTTCTTATGCGTACATTATTTAAATGCCAATTTTAATTCTATAATTTCTCCTTTCCTTTTACTAATCCAATGTTATTATTTAAATTAATTTATAATACATTTTGCCAGAAATAAAAACTTAGTAAGAGAGACAGAGATGTAAGTCAGGCAAATATTAAAACTGGCTTGATTTGTTATGGTCAACCGAGCTATAAACTTTTCAATCAAAACAAAGTACTCGCACATTTCTCTGAGTAAAAAATAATTAAAAATGTCTACATAAAACTTAAGTACTCTTTTAGAGTAAGGTTGGCATGAATAGATTAAAACTTTGTTAGATCTGCTAGTGGAAGTTTGAACAAGACAAGCTTCCAGTTTGAAGTACAATCTTAGGAGCAACTAAAGTTTTATAGCTTGTAAGTTTATTCGCAAAAAAACTTAAGACCAAGGAATTATTAAAGAGATGAAAGGAAATATTTTGTAGCTTCGATAAATCGAGAAAACTAAGCTTCTAAGTTAGAAGACTTTGTGTTTGATGGACAAGGTGTTACAAAAAATGAAAATTAGCCTCTTAAAAAACTTGTAACATCGATTAAGATGGATTTGACGTTTAAATAAAGTTGTATTTGCCAAAGAAATATTTGAAATACAATAATGTTTTAAAAGTACCTCTAACAATGCTAAAAATAAATACGTTTAAAAGTCATGTTATGTTCTTACGTCATGTTACTTCTGGGAGCTTTCAGTAACCAAATCAAGGGGTATTTTTGAGTATGCGTACTGCTTCTTAAGCCGCATCTTGGCTTTACGTCATGTAAGATTTGGACTTACGCAAGCATATCGCAAATAAAAAAACTCTGAAAATTTATTCTCGGAAAAATGCTTCATAGATTCATACACATTTCATAGTCATCTAAATTAAATCTACTATTAAATTCTCAAGAAAAATATCCTGAATAGAGAAAACGAGAAGGTTTGTAAATAATTTACCTGTTTCCCGAGCAGATTGTCAAACCGGGGCTTGACGAAGCCCCACGCGCCCATATTGCGGTGCTCCTCCTGGCTCCAAATAAACTCTGCAAGCAGGCGCCAATTTAACATCTCCTTTCATGAATATCAAGTGCTATTTCAGGCCGTTTCCCTTTTTTCGCATCATTTGAAATTTAAATTTCATTTATGAAGGCGATTGGGGTGGTTGTACACGAGGACTTGACTTGCGCAAGTTTAAAGTACTATAATCATCCATCGTAAGCAAATATACAATAATAGAAGTCAGTTAGTTCCCAGTTAGATTCCCAAAAAATATTCCATCCTTTTTTTTTCTTTGCAAATTAAACAAAAAATAAATAGCCCGTTGAATAATCGCACACAAAAAGTGGAGCTAGATAGATAGCTGCACTTTTTGTATAGAAATGACGTAAAGAGCTCTTGCTCTCAACTGTGACACTATCTTTGTCATTTCTTATTTAGCAAAACAATAATACGTTTATCCAGGCATCATGCCTATTATCCCCGTCCTGTGCCTTTATAATTCAGTTTGTCTAAAAGTGATGTAAAGTCCACTGCAGAAATATAAATTTCCTTTTTGATTTGTAAAATGGACTCTAATTTATAGGTGTTAGTTGTTTAGTTTTTCTAAACTTGGAGAAAATGTGTGTTCTGTTAGAAATCAGTTTAAGCGATGATAATAATATGGTGACGATGATATTTTCAACTGAAGCTTCCAAAGTTGAATTCCGTAGTGACTTGCGCAAGTTACAAGTAAAGTGTAAAATCATCCTTAAGGTCGAGTTCCAAGAAGGTCGGGAATTCTGTAACTTTGTTTGAACTTGGCCCGATTTAAGGGATAAGGATAGATCCTTGGTTTATTTTATCTCCGAAGTAGACATGGGTAGTAAATGGTATGTACATGCATCTCATTAGGAGTTATCAAAGTGAATGAGTGAGTGAGTGCCTGCAATAAAATTGTAGATATTTTTTGGGATTTGGGGTATTTCAGAACGGCCTGGTTTATGATATTACTATTAATTCTTGCGAGGTTGTTGGTGTTTTACAAATGACCAAACCCGAGATAGGACAGCTTGGCCAATATAGTCCAATAGGCATGATGAAAATAAAAATATGTCGGAGAAACATTGATCCCGCTGACATCGTCATTAGTGGTTGCGGGCTTAGTGGGCGTCATCAGGGTAAAATGCGAGCACAAAACACTATATCACAAGTTCACACCATTTATTTTATGTTTTACAGTTAAGTTCTGGCAAATTCACTATAGTACAGGTAGGAAATTAATAGTTAACACCGAGCAGCGAGTTCGGGGCACCGATCTTACTTATTCACTCAACAACGATCCAACTCGATCGCTAGCTCACCCGCCAATGAATCCGCAAAAACTGTCGACTCAAGAAAACCAAGCCAAGATGGCGCCTCGACCTCGCTCGAGGCACGTGCTCTGCTCTGATTGGTCGTTACGTACAAAGTGTACTACAATAATCATAACTTTTATTAAATTATTAAGATTTCAAGTTTGAAAATAATGTAACAAATCAATAGGAATTAAAATAAGAATTTTCAAAGTAATTACAATGTAAACAAACAATATTATGCTTTACGAATGCAAACAACAATCAACTCGACTCGTAGCTTCCTCCGACAAATATATAATTAGTCCGTCAGATACACCATCAAAAAATATCAGACACGTATTTTTTCTTTTGCCAATGAAACAAAAATTGATGAAGATATAGTCTGTCGAAATTCCGCGTGACGTCACAAGTGCCATACAAATGTATAGACTTTTCTAAGAGAAGTGACGTCACGACCCCCACTCCCAAACATTGACAAGGTTTATCTTTGTCATATGTTGTATAATTGACAAAAGAAAAAAATACATGTCCAATATTTTTTGATTATCTAACTCACTGACTAATTATAATAATGATTTTATTACCCAGTCATCATGCCTATTGCTCTCCGTGAGTAGGCTTATATTCAGCAGTGGACTATTAAAAGGCCACTATGGTAATTATTATTGTGGGCCAAAACCTGTACAATGTGGGCACCTAACATCAAGGGAACCTTAGACGAAACGAGCTTGATTCCAAAGAGTTATCTTTGTGATAAGCATCTCAAAAATATGAAGCGAACGCAGGATTCGAACCATGCCCCTTCGGATCACTAGCCCGACGCTCTAACCACTGAGCTAGCTCGCCTCCTACGCAACCTTCAAATTTCTGAGTGCTTACATTTCCAACTTATAGCGTTGGTGGCGCCACCTGTGATACCCGTATTAGACAGGTTATCACTCAACTAGAAGTTATTAGAACTTCTAAGATTGACGAGAGATGACACACTGCTTAATCACTGTTATGATGTTTATTTTAAGTGCTTTCCACACTAGATTTTTATCTCAAAGAGTTATCTTTGTGATAAGCATCTCAAAAATATGAAGCGAACGCAGGATTCGAACCATGCCCCTTCGGATCACTAGCCCGACGCTCTAACCACTGAGCTAGCTCGCCTCCTACGCAACCTTCAAATTTCTGAGTGCTTACATTTCCAACTTATAGCGTTGGTGGCGCCACCTGTGATACCCGTATTAGACAGGTTATCACTCAACTAGAAGTTATTAGAACTTCTAAGATTGACGAGAGATGACACACTGCTTAATCACTGTTATGATGTTTATTTTAAGTGCTTTCCACACTAGATTTTTATCTCAAAGAGTTATCTTTGTGATAAGCATCTCAAAAATATGAAGCGAACGCAGGATTCGAACCATGCCCCTTCGGATCACTAGCCCGACGCTCTAACCACTGAGCTAGCTCGCCTCCTACGCAACCTTCAAATTTCTGAGTGCTTACATTTCCAACTTATAGCGTTGGTGGCGCCACCTGTGATACCCGTATTAGACAGGTTATCACTCAACTAGAAGTTATTAGAACTTCTAAGATTGACGAGAGATGACACACTGCTTAATCACTGTTATGATGTTTATTTTAAGTGCTTTCCACACTAGATTTTTATCTCAAAGAGTTATCTTTGTGATAAGCATCTCAAAAATATGAAGCGAACGCAGGATTCGAACCATGCCCCTTCGGATCACTAGCCCGACGCTCTAACCACTGAGCTAGCTCGCCTCCTACGCAACCTTCAAATTTCTGAGTGCTTACATTTCCAACTTATAGCGTTGGTGGCGCCACCTGTGATACCCGTATTAGACAGGTTATCACTCAACTAGAGCTTGATTCCCACTACAGTGGGTGGAACACGAATGCTCTCGATCGAAATTGAAAGAGAGAAGGAAGACCCTGCAGTGAGACGATAACGGCTAAAATAATACTTAATAAAACGGTACTTACTTCTAGCATTCTTGTATTTTTCCAGTTCAGCCTGGAGACCAGTCAATGGGAAGGGTGCTAAGGACTCCACTCGAATAATGGCGACATCTTCAATATTGGCTTTCACACGTTCCTTGTGCAGTTCGTAGTAATGTTTGCCGCTCACCAAGATTACGCGCTTTACCTTCAACGGATCTGCTATGGGGTCCCCTGAAATATTTTGTTAGATTTTATGAATATGAGTTGGGTACAAGTGACTTAACCTAATTGTATCAAGCGTCTGGAACGGTATTCCAAAGATGCAGGTTAAAATCCTGCATTCGCGGCAATTTTTTTAAATTTTTATCACTAATATAACTGATAAATATAAAACTTCCAAGTTTCGCGTAATGCTAATCTCATAATTCATTGCTGCTTGATGCCCCGTGATTGTCTGATATTAATAACGTCACATCAGTATGCCTAAATAGGTCAAAATCACAGAACAGCAGATTTCTCTCTTCTGTGTCAGAACCGCCTAAAAATACGAGATGAAAAAAAAAAAACTAAATACTATGCAGCATACTGCTCCCAGGAATTCTGATTTCTCAATATAAAGATGTTATATTTCCTGTTTCCTAAAATACTTTAAACCACCCTGCCTTCCTATTCGAAACAAAGTAAAGTCTACACGTAACTGCTTGCCAAGTTCATATTCCCTCGTGTTTTGAAAGTTGAATTAACTCGTGATAAGTTCAACTGGTTTTAGTTAGTTTTTATGGCTCACCTATGACTGTTTTGAAATGCGTCCCGGGCGTGAAGTCTGACAGAGGAGATACAGCATCAGCTAATCTTAAGAGAATTTTAGGAGCCACCACCACCAGGGGCTTCCTGTAATTTCTCACCACCTGAAACAAACCGATTGCTGCGAATGCTAACTAAGGTTCAACGCACACAGTCATGTCCGCGACACAAGAGCCGCACGCATCGCGGTTGTCAAAAGTCGAAAGCATTTGGGAGAAAAAACTCTCACAGCGTGGACAGGTACGTAATTTTGCATAGTGGAAATTCAAGACTTCTTCAGAAGTGGATACAGTTCAACACAAGGTCGTCAATACGACTTTTCGCTTTTTCTTTACCTATATCCTAAGCAGGTGGTAATACTACGCAGGCGTGGTAGGATTAATCACATTAAGACACACATCCCTCCAGTGGTAGAGGTCGCTCCACAGGACAGGAGAAATGTTTTAAGCCGAAACAGGCCTGTCCTTTAAGCAGGTGATAATACTGTTCAGGAGTGGTAGGATTGGTCACATGGAGACACACGGAATCAGACACACGGACTCCGAGTCCGCCGCGGTCTCAGCGCTGTTCGACAGTTGTAAGAACCAATATACATCACAGGAAGAATGCTTATTAGCATTACTATGCCTTTGCTACAGAACCCTTATTCAATCAGCATCGTAGACTATGTTCAGATCCTTTTTGTTATTATATGTGGCTCGCTCGTCTTCAAAAGTTTTGTGTTTAATTCAAGGTCGACAATGACCTAATTTTTGGATTGTTTTCCTACCTGTCTCCAAAGCAGACAGCGCAGGCGTGGTAGGAGTTGCCACGTGGAGACACACAGCCTCTGAGTCCGGCGTGGCTTCAGATTTGCTTTTTAGCTGTAGCATCCACTCCTCACGGGAGGAGGAATGTTTTAAGAATTCCTAAGCCGTTGCTGCAAACCTCTCTTTCGTATAGTATGGTAGACTATGGCCCGACAGCCCGACACTTCTCGTAATAATATGAGGCTTGTCTTCAGAAATGTGATTTAGTTTGATTCATGGTCGACAATAATCACCTAATTTTTGGATTGTTTCCCTACCTGTCTCCTAAGCAGGTGATAATACTGCGCAGGCGTGGTAGGGTTGGCCACATGGAGACACACGGCCTCTGAGTCCGGCGTGGCTTCAGCGCTGTCCGTCAGCTGTAGGAACCGCTCCACTCGGCAGGAGGAATGCTCCGAGGCCGCGCCGTCGTACCCGTGGGGGAGAAGCATTACTAGACCGTTGCTTCGAACCCATTTTGCTGGAGATATGAGAGAAAGTCGAATTAAAGAAAAAAAATAGTGCGTGGAGTCCCTCCGCGCGGAAGAAGTGAAACTTCGTAACTATTCCCCCTCCCCAGGAGAGTTGAACGTTTAACGCAACAGTGCTTTCATACCCCCTCCATGGTAGTGTTAAACGTTTAATGCAACCTTGTTGGAAGACGAATTAGAAAGGTGACGTCCACAAGTGGTATATTATTCAGAGAAAAATCGAACCAAGATGATATATACATCATTTGAAAGCTTGTTTTATGGGCTTCCCAAAAATATTTAATTTAGATTTTTTCACCCCTCCATTTTTTTTAAATGTGAAAAATAAATTGTATGAAAAATAACAATACAGCTTATTACTTTTTCTAGTTTAGCGATGATAAAGTGCTTCTATCGTTATTTTACTTGCATTCATAGCTGATTCTTCCACATTCATCACTTAATTTGCTAAAATTAAAAATTATAACCTACCAGTGTGACCAGTTAGTAGGTACAACGTGACAAAAACACTTCAAAAGTGTGTCTAATCGGCAAAAATGCTTTTATTTAACAATTTGGACCTTAATTAATCAGGGTTGCTAGAGATAAACTACCTATTAAGCCAAATATATTTATTTATCCTAATAATTTCAAAATAAATTTAAAAAAAATCGGAGGGCTGTTTTTTGTTTTTAACTGTTGTAATAGACTCAGAAAAACATGAACTTTCTCGAAATGTAACGAGTGTTGTGGTTAGAATTTTTGATTATTATTATACCAGCCTCCATACATTTTGTGGACATGTCCTTTCACTTCAAAAAAAGGATTGTCACATATGACTGATGGATAAAGATTGTCGGACATACTTGATTATTTTATAATGTACTATTGATGTACTACTTTACTATAGCAATTTATATTATATTTACTATTTTACTATATAACAACTACTAATTTCTATGCCACTCAAAGATTGTTACTTCTCTAAAAAAACGCGACTGTATATAATATAGGTATTTTGATTGTTTAACAAGTACTGGGTATTTTTTTAGTTTTCCGATCTGTGAATGAAAAAAAAATAAGAAAAGAAATAATATGTGAAAATGGCTTCATCATAATCATCTGCCGTCTGCTGGGTCTCTGTCTCCAACTAAATGTCATAGTTATAATAAGGTTTATTTTACACCAAATCAATAGATCCTTACATTCTCCAGAAGCGATAAATGCGTCCACGATAATTTGCGCGCCGTTGTAGAAGTCCCCAAACTGCGCCTCCCAAATGAACAGGTTCTGAGGATTGTCGTACGCCATGCCGTACTCGAACCCGAGCACTGCCTCTTCGGATAGGATTGAGTTTGCTACCTGCACAATACAACAAAGTTCGTCAAACGGCGGAATGGCTGAGATACGGGTGCTTAGCTGTGCCTACTTCGCTACAGTAAAATTATGTGCCCCTGTCTCAGTTCAGAACTTTTGATCGCCACGCCTTAATTTTTTGCTTCGTGTTATGTATATACAAAAACCTGACTAAGGTTTTTGTCCCCTATATGTAAACATCGTTTACACCCGGCAGTGCTGGTTAAGTGTAGGTGAATAGCAAAAAGCAGGCAAAACGTTTATGACTTTGATAATAGAGATCTTTGAACTTAAAAAGAAAAAAATAATGCTTGAACATGCATTACCTACACTTTCCCAAAGATTATCGTGAAAATATTTTTGAAATACGTCTTTCTCCAAAATATTTAAATTGTATTGCATCGTGATTCCTAATTTAATGAACCGATGTTGGCTTAGTACTTAAGTGCCTACGGCACATTTTTTTTTCTAGGAGGAAATGATAGAAGTTATTTGCCCTCTGGTTGTACTTTAAACGTATAAAAATCTAAAAGGAAAAATCGACGTAATATCTCCTTTGAACGATTCCCCATTCGATGATTCTGCGGGATCGTGAAGCAAAGTACATACAGTAATAGCGAATAAACGATGGACATCAGCCTTTGGAATTAGACGATTGGATAGTTAAACGGCATTGTAGAGCGTTATTCCTGTCTCACGAACTTACGAACTTAACGGACGTTTGAACCTGGTTTATTCAATAGTGGCTCGTGAAACAATGACCAATTAGCCGATCATCTCTTTCTGATCATAGATTTTAATTATTCATTTGCGTGTACTGTACGAGCAAGTACCTATGTCCCATTTTTTGATGACATCCTGGAGCTGTCGCAATTTACCCTCGCTGACGCCGCGGGAGGCCGATATCTGAGTGTGTGGAGTGACAGTTTCAGGGGTGTCATTGAAAATAAATGCCGATATTCAGTAATAACCGCCTTTGTCAATAGCTGCCTAAGCGTTATGATTGCGTTAAATACATTTAAATTTTGTAGCGCTCCTAGCGTAGTTTGACTAGGTGTTCGTTATCGATCATCGAAGTTCAACAATGTTCAGCACGGTCAGTCTTTAGATGGGCGACCGGGGGTGGCTTGGTTCGGATGACACGTAAAATTGTAGGTCCCGGTTGTTTTAACCGTTTAGCCATGTCAGAGAACTTCGGGCGGCTTAACGTCCCTGACACCAAGGCTGGCCACCCGACCTAACTAATTTTAATTTTGTTAAAAATATAATCTAAAAAAAATTCTGAGTGTGTGCGCTTCACAAAATTAAATATATTATCGTGTACTTGCTTACTGACTGCAAACGCGTATAGATATAGAGATTTCAAGAGACGCTATTACCCGGAGCAAATAGATATCGTTCCACGATAGAGCTCACGTTGCGGTGAGGCACTTACCGCTTGTTATTTTATTTGAGTTTCACAGTACCGTACTGAAACCCGTATAAAGCCGTTATACTCATCAAAAGAAAAGTCTTATAATGGTTAGTCAAACTCGTAGGACTGCTACGGATTTGCTACGCGTATTTCGCGTCTCGAATTTCGTCCGTCATTACAACTATAAATATGCGTACCATACCTTACCTAATTCGTAAGCGTAGATTAATGATAGCTAAATCCTACTAATACATATTATATACGCGAAAGTTTGTGAGTATGTAGGGATGTTTGTTACACTTTTGCGAACAAACGGTTGAACAGATTTAGATGAAAGGACATGTCCACAAAATGTATGGAGTATAATAATCAAATCAATCAAAAATCAAAAATCAATTTATTTCAAAACTTTGTACAAACATGGATAGTGCAACCATAGCCATACAAACTAGGTGAGTTCACACCTGTGTTTTGATGGATAGCCTTCCCTAGAGTGAAGCTTATTATTGTACAGATGATGATGTATACAAGATATATTACAACTAGACAAATTTTGTTTTAGTTTTACATTTTGCAAATTTATAAATGTTAACAATTAAAATGTATTCATGAAATTATCTGAGAGTCAAAATTCTAGTCATAATAATGTTAGTAAAAAGAAATAATACATATTTTATTGTTTCATTCGTAAAAAGGTATTTGAGTTTATAAAGTATTTGACTTGTTTAATTAATTATTCATTACAAACAAAGCATCTATCTATGTAAAGTCCATTTTTAAAATAATATATTAATTATGCAGCGTGTGTGTGTGTGTGTGTGTGTGTGTGTGTGTGTGTGTGTGTGTGTGTGTGTGTGTGTGTGTGTGTGTGTGTGTTTGTGTGTGTGTGTGTGTGTTTGTGGATTTCATTGCCAGTCAAGGTTAAGTGCATAGTTTTGCTGCTCGATGGGTCTCAGGAGAGCTTCAGTCTCTTCATAGGATATACTTTTGAGCCATTCCACTAGCATAAACTTACAGTTTGCCGATGAAAGAGGGTATATATTTAGATGTTTATTTGCTCGGTTATACAGCAAGCTACCATTTCTTTCAAACTGGCGCCCTGTAAGGTCAAGTCTATGAGGCCTATAATCACAAACACTATGGCCTTTGCGCTTGTCATAATAGCTGGGATCGAAACAAATCTGAGCGTGCTTACGGAGAATCGTTTGTTGTATGTAGAGTTGGCGAACCGTCAAGACTGAGCATTCGCTATATAGTAGGTTGGTAGGATATTTTATAGGTTTTTGCGTCATGACTTTGAGAACCGCTCTCTGCGCCACCTCAAGTCGCTTTAGGTCTGTGGTATATGTACCACCCCACACAGTGATGCAGTAGGAGATAATTGACTGTACCAAGGCAAAGTACACGGTTTTGAGGAGGTCAAAAGAAGCAACTGTTCTTAGTGTTTTAAAAACACTCATTACCCTTCTCACTCGTGGAATTAAAGCCTGAATTTGTCCGTTCCAGCTCAGGGTGCTATCCATGACTACGCCCATGTATTTTTGTTCACATGTTCTTGTTAGGTGCATACATGTACACGACCCAGCTGTTTGATCATCACCGCAGCTGTGGGCTCTAATAGTGAAACCTGAAGAAGGTTGTGATCGAAAGTTGGCTGTGAATACTACATAATTAGTTTTCTCGATATTTAATGTTAATAAATGTTCTGCCAGCCATTTCATCACTGCTTTTAATACCTTCTCCGCATTTTTTTGTGTTTCTTCCCAGGTTTCACCGTGGACCAGTATAGCTGTATCGTCTGCGTATGTAAAGATCTTACAGTTTTCTAAAGCCAGTTTGCATAGACCATTTATGTAATCGAGGAAAAGAGTTGGTCCCACCACACTACCCTGAGGGACACCATGAGTTATTATTTCATTTGAACTGACGTAATCGTCAATTTTACCGATTGTGTTCTTCCCGTAAGGTAGTCCTCGTACATCTCAAACGCAAGTCCTCGAATTCCGTCGTCTTCCATCTGTTGAAGTAAGATGGGGATAGAGACAGTATCAAATGCTTTTGACAGGTCCAAAAACATGCACAGAACTTTCTTTTTCGAGTCCAGTAGTTGTACAATATTACTTGTCAGATCAAGCACTGCATCTTCGGTCGTCTTTCCTTTACGGAAACCGTATTGATTACTAGCAAGTTCTTTGTTCTTTTCAAAAAATTCAACTAATCTCTTATTCAGAATTTTTTCAAGTATTTTAGACATAGCAGTAAGCACTGAGATAGGCCTATAATTATTTACATTGTCTCTATCACCAGTCTTGTAGATGGGATGGATAAGAGCTTTTTTAAAGGCTCGAGGGAAGACTCCGCTTGAGATGCAGAGGTTAAACACATGAGTTAGTGGAGGTGTTAAATAGACACTAGCATGCTTTAAAACGCTAGCTGGGATATTATCCCAGCCAACAGCACAATCAGCTCTAAGACCTTTAATAATAGTATCCACTTCCCCATAGTCTGTAGGAAGCAAAGCCATGGAGTTCACTAATTTCTTTGAACTTCTAATCGCATCAAAATCTATTGCTGAATTTTTATTTGTTTGAGTGACTTTTTTTGCCAATTCACCACCTATCTTAGCAAAAAAACTGTTTACCGAGTCTATAGTTTTCTGAGGATCATCTTTTCCATCAAGCAAGTCCGATGCTGAGGATGATTTTGGAACAATACCAGCGATGTGTTTTATGGCTTTCCAGGTGGCTCTTGGATTTCGTTTCGCCCTTTCAAGTTCATGGCGCTCATGAGCGTACTTCAGCTTACGGAGCAAATTAGTACAGAAGTTGCGGTAACGACAGTAAACAAGTTTAAGAATCATGTCATCAGGCCTTTTTTTAACTTTCATGTGTAATTTGTCTCTATGTCTTATGCATCTAAGAGCCCCTGGTGTTACCCAAGGCTTAATGATCCTTTTAGTATGTGAAAATTTGATCAATCTTGTGTGATTTTGGATGACTGATGAAATAATTGAAATCAATTTATCCGTAGCAGCATTAGCATCATCACAGTTGTATATGGTTGTAAAATCTGTTTTTGATAAGTCTGACGTAATAGAAGTATAGTCGAGGCGTCGATTTACTTGCTTTTCTTTTTTGGTGGGTTTTGAACAAGTCATATAAAAGAGGATAGGCGCATGGTCGGTTATGAGAGAAGAGGCAAGTACAAGAGTAGTAGCATTTACATTATCAGCTTTTAATAAAACATGGTCTATGCAATTCCCTTCTCTAGTTGGCAAATTATGTGCAGGAAGAAGTCCATGCTGCGCAGTAATATTTAAGTAATCATCGACAGATGCAGTGTCGGGATTTCCCGAGGCAATGTTAATGTTTATGTCTCCGACTAAAATTATATGTTTATACGAGCCTAAGGATACTAAGAGGTCATTCAGACTGCTTACAAAGTTATCGACTTTTCTGAAAGAAGGAGATCTATAAATTGCAACTATGGCCGTATGTGTACCAATTTTAGTGACAATGCAATTACAGTCAGCAATTTTGGGTTGAAAGCTATGATGTTTAATGTTGTCATTGATATAAACCACCACACCGTCGTTTTGTGTAGAAAATTCAGATTTATAACCAATGTAGTTGTCTAGTATAGGCAATGTACTAATTTTACTAAGCCAGCACTCACTCAAAACAATGACATCTAGGGTTACTTCTATTCTGGTCATAAGTACAACCATGTCGTCAAAATTGCAACTAATGCTACGAATGTTGGTATGCAGTAGAGTTATAGAGTCATTTGTTTTACTTATAAATTTTTTACAGTCATCTGCAGAGCACATTAGTGAATCCGACATGCTTAAGTTTTCTATTTCGTCATTTAGTTTAAGAAGATCATCCATTATGGAGAGAGTATAAAAAATGAGTCTGACTGTGGGAGCAATTGTGTAGAATATAATCGTTGATTATGAATAGAAATATGTCAGAGACAATATTGCAGCTATATGAAGACTGGCAGTCTTGTAGGTCTCCCAATAAGGTGAAGCAGGCTGAGCGCTTAGAACTGATTGAGAGAATGGCAAAGAGGTTGAGTTGTAATTGTTTTGAAATGTGTGAAAAGTGTGTAGCATATGTTTTGCTGCTTGAGTTTATAAAATGGACATAATGTATTTTCAAATATAGTTCACTACTTGAAATATTAGTATGGTTTACACGAATAGGCATGCAAGGCAAATTTATAAGTGGATACGCAACATATAGTCATTTGGCTTCCCCCAGCTTTACAAGGTCCGTTTCAGAGTTGATTCTGAATAAGGAGGCTCCGTCACTCTTCCTTATATATATTTTACCATGCGCCGGCCAACAGTACCTAAACTTATTGGCCTTGGCATATTCTCGAGCCGCGTGGAAAACTTTTTTCATTTTTGTAGTTAGATTTTCAGAGATGAAAACTGGTCTAGGCGGCCCTTCTATCCTGAGGTTACTTGTATTAAGCTTATTGTTTCTATATGTCATATTGTAAGTTTTAACGGATTGTAAAAATTTCTCTTTATATATTACACTGCTAAAGTCCACAATAATGAGCTTGTTGGGTGTGTTCGTATTTATACGGAAAATATCTCTGATATCGGTTGATTTTAATGTAATGTTGATAGTTTTCGAAATTCTTGAAACCATGTCCGACAAATCGTCTTTACTTTCCGACTTATTAGCAGGCTTCGGGATGTTTCTAATTTCGACACTACTAGCACGCTGATGTTTTTCTGAAATTTCAAGTTTTTCTTCTAAGGATTGAATTGTAGCTAAATAAGACTTCCTTTCTTTTTCTAGACTATTAACTCTCTGCACGACGGCCTCATACTGGTTTGCCATGAAGTCTATAGTGGCGTGAACGCAGTGTTGCCGTTTTAGTGACTTTGTCACTAGATCTAGTGAGTTTTCGGTGTCTATGGTGACTTTATTTTATGATTTAGTGACAAAAAATATCTGGTGACTTTTAGTGACTTCCTCAGATCTACACAGCAGTTTTGTTATATTTAATTTTCTAACGCAATCTATAATAACTACTTCTAACTAGCCATAAAAGTTTCAAATTTATGCAGCAACACCAAATGTTCATATGACTAACCCAGGGGATTGGGGATTCCCCTATAACAAACGTTCCTCGTTACATTATTTCGTCCGAATAAACGCATTATTGTACATCTCACTCTCTCGAGAGATAATATATACTCGTATTAATATTGCTATCTCATTCCACAATGCGTAGAATATAGACACGATTTATACTGTGGTATAGAGATGGATATTTATGTAGTTTATCGCTCTATATCCTCTGAGTGAAACGTTAACGTCAGTAAACGTAGTATATCCTTTTATTTCCAAATTTGATTAGTGTTGAGTTGCAATGGAAGTGCCTTTAAAGAAGAAGGCGTATAATCAAAAGTTCAGACCTGAGTGGGAACATCAAGAAGAGTTCAAAAACTGGTTGAAACCCGTTCCAAGTGATCCGTATAAAGCCTTTTGCTTGTTTTGTCACAGTGAATTTTCGCCTAGAATAGCCGATATAAAAAATATAAGAATACACGCAGATACAAAAAAGCACAAACAGAAATGTGAAACAGCATTGAAGTATAATACACGAGAACTGAAGATTGTTGTCTATGACGACGTCAGCCAACTGCCGGCGTACGCCGGCGAAGCGCGCCGACCGGCCTTAGTCGCGATTAAACAAGATAGTTGAATATATCAGACGTCAAAATATTATTTAAAAAATTAAAAATGTGGAAATGTGTAGTCAAAACCTTTTAATCCCGTTCCCAATTTCTTCATAAAGCTTCTGGAATTTATTTCCACAGGTAAATACGGTTTACACTATTCGTATTAATTGAAATTATCACATAAAAAATCATGATTTTAAAAGTAAATAATTTTACATTTGGTGATACCAGGTGAAACATGATTTTGTTTGCCCATAATTATGGGAGATTTCGACTAATCGATAATTACTTTTTTGATACTATAGGATATCCGCAGACGAAATACGTAAAGATAACGATAAATAATGGATAAAAGCCATTAGAATATTACGAAAAGAAACTGACTGGATAATAATAGTAAAAAGTGAAATAGTAAAATTAAAATAGATAACAATATAACTTCAATAAATACTAAAAATACAACAGTACAAAGATAATAACAAATCCGGTACCTAGATTAATGGGCGGCATTAACGTCTACAGCGATTTTAAATAATACTAATAATCATTACTATTTTTATAATTATTGATAGTTATGAATCAAGCAGCAGAATCAGGCTTAAATAGGTTACGTTTTGTAATTATTAGTTTAATCAAATAGCTCGACGGCAACAGGTATCTATGTCCGGAGATTGAAGTACAGGTATAGTATAACATATTAGGCTACAATTTTCAAAGAAATTTTACGTGATACAGTGATACTGAAAAAGCGCGCGCTGCGTGGTATAGGTATGTATGAGTGACACAGACTGCACGCGGGCCGTGCGGGGTGCGTGGTAACTAGTGGTAAGAGCTTGCGAACTCGGGCGCGGGTGGCGGTGTGGCTATGCTAGCTGTTAGTCTGCTATATTTATAATTGTTTATTGTTTATTATAATTGTTTACTCCAACGGTTCCAGAATAAAAAAACATCACTGCAATTTTCAAAACAATATATTGTAGATTCTTCATGCAATGCTTTCGAATTTTCTTAAGGAATATCCTGTCGTACAATATGACACGTTTTTGATAATTAAGTATTATTATGGCGATAATTATTTTAATTATCAAGAACGAATAAATATTGGTCGGATAAATGAATAAAATATTCTTTGTATTATATACGTTATTCATAATTACATCATATTATATTTGATTTTGATTAATGACTCAAATTCATAATGTTATTACTAAAATGTTGGTTATTAAAAATATCGGTTTGTATCACTGACATTGAGAAGATATCGTAACATTTTGGGGAAATTTCAATCTAATGAACTGGCACCCTGAGTAGGCATTGTCCGACTAAATTTAAAAATGTTGCTATCTCTGTCTTTTTCAACGTCTTACCGTACTTTAGCAACTAGTGTAACAGGGATAGAGATATGATTCTTTGATTACCTACCAACGATATTCGGGCGGTTAATGTGTCGCCATGCCTAGCAACGCAGTTGTTTGAGTCTGCTTATCTAGACATTAAACATCATTGTGAAACAGTGTCAAAAAATCAGCAAATAAGTTTTGGGCCAGCTCCCAAAGAAAACAGGTTTGTCCAAAAGGCTGAATGCAAACTTGCCTTATACATTACTGAACACGGTGCAATTTCTCAAATAGATCATTTGACAGATTTGTGCAAAGATGTATTTGCAGATTCAAAATCTGCCGATCTAAAAATGCATAGAACAAAATGCACGCAGATTATTAATCAGGTACTAGCACCACACTTTAGAGAAAACCTTTTAAAAGATATAGGCAACCAGAAGTACAGCATCATCATAGATGAATCTACAGACATCAGTGTGACTAAATTCATGGGAATTGTTGTCAGATATTTTAGTTTTGCTCAGGGTGCTATAGTATCTGCCTTTCTCTCACTGCAAGCGGCCGTCTCTTCTTTAGTAAAATGTCTACAATTTCATGGGTTACCAACTCAAAATATGGTCGGTATAGGAACCGACAATGCTGCAGTAATGACTGGACGGCACAATAGCGTTTACGAATTACTCCGAACGCAGTACAATCTCCCGAATTTGATACTCATAAGATGCGTTTGCCACTCCCTCCAGTTGGCTGTCAGCCATGCATCACAGCAAACTATTCCAAGCCATATTGAATTTTTGATCCGAGACACATACAAGTGGTTTTCAACTTCGGCTAAACGCCAACACGAATATAAAGAAATTTACAGTCTTATTAATTGCGGGGAAGAACCTCTTAAAATTCTCAAATTGTGTGATACACGTTGGCTATCCATAGAACCGGCAGTTGTCCGGATTTTGACGCAATGGGAAGAACTGAAGTTGCATTTTGCACTGACAAAAGATAAATGCCATACTGCTGATTTACTGAGTGCACTGAGTGTACGAAAATGAGGCTAATCGATTACATTTACTGTACCTGAAAAGTATACTGAATGATGTACAAATTGGAATAAAAACTTTTGAAGGAGAGAACATAGTGGGCGCCACTCACCGCGTAAACATTGCCTCCGTGCTAAATCGTAATTATTAAATAAATAGTGATCTCAAATGGACTAGCAGTGCAATAAATATTATCATAAGACTACCCCCTACAAGTACTAGTGTTATCTATCAAGAACTTCGTCGTGTATAAGTGTAAAACTAAATTCTAAAGTGAAAGTGAACCCGCCAAATATCTTTCTACAGAAACAGTGAAAAAATTGGCTTTCAATAAACTATCTTGCTTCAAATTAATGAACATACCAACACATACCCAGTCTAGTTAATATTGATACGCTTACTAAATAATTATCAATCCCAAGAAGAAATACAATTTATTTTGGCTATTATTATTCTGGACTCTAAACACGCCCAAGGACACGGCACGGTGCAAGCGCGCGAACGCGTCTCCTAGCAACGCTGCGGTCGCTGACCCAACATCGAATTTCGCCGAATTAGAGCTGCCCTATAGAAATACAAGGTGTTTATACAACAATTTTATTTGTATAAATTGAATTAAAGTTAACTACTATGTCCGAGACTAAAAAGAGAAACTGCAAAGTTTGCTGCAAATATATTAGAGTAAACGAACTCTTGAACTGCACAAAATGCAGCAGCCAGTACCACTACCATTGTACAAAAATTACCAAGGACGACTACTTAAACCAGCTTCACATCTACCAACGACAATGGACCTGCCCCGAGTGCTGTATCTCAATGCGACGAACTAGGAACGATAATACACCAGTTCGTGCCATCACCCAAGTATTGCCAACAACACAAGACTTAGCAGGTACTAACATGATATTAAGGCCAAAACCTGCGAAAAATCCAAACCGAAATAATAAGTGTCCAAATGTAACGTTTAACATTAGCAACTCCGAAAATGACGATTCTGTTGACGAGATCATGGGTAATACCATGATAACAGATTGTAACACTCAAAATAGTATCACTCACAATAAGAGGCCAGTAACAAAAGACGACATGCCAGTTGCACAGCAAACCACACCCACACAAGTAACACTTGAACAGTTCAGCCAATTGCTTGACACCAAACTAGATGAAATGAGAGCGTCAATACTAGCTGACCTAAAAAACGCAATACAAGTCGAACTTAACGATGGTATAAAAAAATTACAAGCAGATATAGACACCAAAACATCTCAGTTATCATCCCGGCAAGAAAAATTAGAAGAGGAAATCAATGCTACAAATGAAAAATTAGAGAATATCAAACAGGAACTCCAAAAAATCGAAACCTCCCGAAAAATAGTAATGTACGGATTAACTGAAGAACCAAACGAAACAGAAAATGACCTTTATGCTCGAGTATCTGAAGCCTTCAATGGAATCATGAACATCAATATTAACCCCTATATAGACGAAATAAAACGTATTGGTAAATATGGGAAAAGAAGACCACTAGAAATTGAACTAGCTAATAAAAGAATTACCAAATACATTATGGAAAATGCTCGAGTATTCAGGAACAGTGGGTTGGCAGTAGGAAATTTTTTATCTGGAATAACATTGCAAGAAAGAAATGAATTAAGAAAAGCCATGCAGTTAGCAAGGAAAAATGGAGACCATGCAGTTATAAAAAGCAATAAATTATTTATCAATGGGGAAAAAGTCTCGATAGATAAAGAGTCCTCAGTTAATCCATGTCTATCTCAGAAGACAGAAGAGGTACAAAATAATGCAAATGAAAAATCACCAAAAGTATCCAAATCTAACCAACAAACTAAAAACCATCAAACAACCAACACCTTTTTTCGATAAGAAGTTTACTGTAATTTTCCAGAACATACGAAGCATAGGAAATAAAATTGACCTATTGGAACATATTTTATCTGAGGTTCAACCAGACATAATATCACTGTCTGAAGTATGGAGAAATGAAGATTTTTGCCGATCTATCGTTATTCCCGGTTATAAAATAGCATCACTGTTTTGCAGGAAAGATCGCGGTGGGGGAGGAGCATGTATAATAGTGAAAGAAGATTTAAATTATATTGAAAGATTAGACATAGTTAAAGATTCCAAAGAATATATATTAGATATAAGTGCTATAGAAGTTCCTAAATTAGATTGTATTTTCATAGGATTGTATAGAGGAGATCGCAATATAAATATATTTTTTGAACAGTTATCTAAAATTCTATCCAGGTTAAATAAAAAAGATAAAACTAAACAAATAATTATTGGAGGGGATTTCAATATCAATATCTTAGATAAAAACAATCATACTACGCAAGAGCTCTTACATCTTATGAACTCTTTTAATATGGTAAATGTTATACGTGAGCCCACTCGAGTAACTGATGCCACTGCCACGTGCATTGATCTATTATTTACCAACCATAAAGCCTTAATACATAAAAAATGTGTTAAAAACTATGGTCTATCAGACCATAAGGCAATCAATATAGAAATTGATTCTCAAAATATACTGTATAACAAAAAAAGATTTAGGTACAAACAGAAAAGAATATTTACGAAAAATAATATAGACCTATTCAAAAATTCGCTGAAAAATATTAATTGGGAAAAAATAATCGATGAAAATAAAAATTTCACTGAAAATTTTGATATGTTCCAGTCCATAATAACACAATCTTTAAACAACTATATACCGAAGAAGAGAGTTAAAATAAAAATTCAATTAAAAAAAGGTTGGTTAACGAAAGGTCTAAGAAAATCGTGTAAGCACAAAAGAATATTAAGAATTATATTAAATGAAAGTAGAAGTTCTGTGATAAAAGAATATTTACAGAAATATAGTAAAATATTGAAACAAAGTGTTAAAATTTCAAAAAAAATAGGTTTTATTAAACAAATGCAAAAATCCGATAACAAAACCAAGACTATGTGGAATATAATAAATACAAAGACAGGGAAAATTAAGACAAATCAGGCGAAAAACCTAAAATTAAAACAAGACAGAGAAATGATTGATTGCCCAATAAAAATTTCTAACATGTTCAATGAATATTTTTCTTCAATAGGCCAAAGCAATAGCAACGATAAAAAAATAGGCGACCCCGTTATAAATCCACCCAACAACTCTATGTATTTACACTGTATAAACCAAAAAGACACTCTTAATATTATAAAAAAATTAAAAAACAAGCAGAGCTGTGGGCTAGATGATATACCACCGTCACTTATAAAACTATGCGCCGAAGAATTTTCTATTCCCTTGACATATCTAATTAACCAAAGCTTCCGCGATGGCCAATTCCCAGAACAACTCAAAATAGCATTAGTGAAACCAGTTCACAAAAAAGGTGATACAACAACCCCTAAACACTATAGGCCGATATCGCTACTACCAACTTTTTCCAAAATTTTCGAAAAAGCAATGTACATTCAGTTATACACATTCCTGGAAAAATATCAAATACTAGATGACAGTCAAAATGGCTTTAGAAAGTCAAAATCCACTACATCTGCAGTATTTAAATATGTACAAACTGCCCTCCAACACATAAATGATAAAGATATTTCTCTGGGTCTACTGCTTGATATGACTAAAGCATATGACAAGGTCTCACACAAAATACTTCTTTCAAAGCTTTACGGATCTGGCGTTCGTGGGCCAGCCTATCAATGGTTAAAATCTTTCTTAAGCAACAGAAAACAAATAGTCCAGATTGAACATTTTGACCCTAAAAGCAATGAAAAACATATAATAAGATCAAAACAAATAAATCTGACTTGCTCAATTCCTCAAGGCAGCGTGTTAGGATGCATCCTATTTCTCCTGTACATTAATGATCTCCCAAAAATATTTAACCAAAATGAACAACCTGTACTGTTTGCTGATGACATATCGATACTGGTAAAGACAGAAAAAAATCAAGACCCAAATAAAATTCTAAAGGAAAGTCTTGAAAAGGTTTCCAGTTGGCTCCACCGCCATAATTTGGAAATAAACTGTGAAAAAACAAGAATTATGCAGTTCAAGTCCAATAACAGTCCCTCACTAGATGTAACAATTAACTATAGAAATACACTAATTGAAAAAGTAGAGTCGCTTAGCCTTCTAGGAATAAACATAGATACACATATAAACTGGAAAACTCATATAGAATTCATTAAGACAAAGTTATCAAGATTTACATATGCACTCTTTGAAATTAAAACCAGCACTGACATAAAAACAGCTATATCAGCTTATTACGGGTATGCCCACTCCTGGCTTAAATATGGTTTAATGTTATGGGGCAACAGTGTCAATGCTGAGCAATTATTTATTATGCAAAAGAAATGCATTAGGATCATTTCACAAATAGAAAATACTGACAGTTGTAGACCATTCTTCAAAAAATACAACATACTGCCCTTACCCTCCCTTTATATCCAGGAATTGTGCACATACGTATATAAAAACAACAACACATTTCTTAAAACAAAAGAAACCCATAATTTAAACACTAGATATAAAGATAACTTAAGTTTGCCATCATCTAGAATAAAAATGTTAAATGAAAGCCCATATTATATGGCAGTCAAAATATATAATAAACTACCAATCACCATACGAAATGAACAAAAATTTACTTCATTTAATTCTAAATTAAAACAATTTTTAGTATTACATTGCTTTTATTCGTTAGATGAATACTTTGAAGTCACCACCTACAAGAGTAATAAATAAGTTTATTGCCAAGTAGGTATTTAAATTATTTGATTATTTGTATGACGATCTCTTAATAGTTCTATAATTGCTTGCTACTAAATATTTAAGTAACTATTCTTAAACTTAGATCTTAAGAATATAATGTAATTATTTGATAAATATATTTAGAGAGCGCCCTAGCAAGTTATAATTTTGCAATGCCCGACAAGGGCGACTAAGTTGTAAGCACATAATATCCTAATTAAGACCTCAAATGTAACACTTAGTGGCAATAAATAAATATGAATATGAATATGAATATGAACATAGATCCAGTTCAATTAATAAATTCATTGATGAATTTATTACGATCTATTTGTAATCGAGTTTTAATACCAAATACTGCCATAACCGAGAAAGACTACTTAACGTTAAACATTGAAAACCACCTAAGTCCTGTACCTCACCTAGGATACCTATTTGAATCCCATATTGACAAAACCAAATTAACAACTCAAATAGTTGCCTCTGTCAGAAAAAGCTGTATAGATTTCACTGTTAAATTAGCAAAGGAAATACAAAACCGTTTGCCAAGCAATTATATGGCTCTTCAAAAAATGACACAATTCACAATTATCAGTAAGAAATACTTTAAGACAAATAAAGGACAATTCAATAGCTGAACTTGCTGTCGAACTTGGATTTTCTGAAGACAAAATAGATAAGATGTTACATCAATGGAATAATATCAATTTTGTCAAATGGGACATACCTGCAGGTGAAGATACAATAAAATTTTGGGCTCAAGTGAACAAATACAAAAATGCTGCAGGTATTAACACATATCAAGATTTAGCAGATTTAGCTATTGCAGTTTTGTCGCTGCCACACTCGAACGCGGAAGTAGAGCGAACGTTCAGTATAATGAACATTGTTAATTCGAAACTACGAAACAGATTAGCAACAACAACTCTCAATTCAATACTCTTTATAAGGAACCAACTGAAAATTTTAAAAGAAACCTGTAAAGCTTATGTTTTTCCTACTGAAGTCCTGTCGAAAATTACGAAAACTGTTGAAAACATAAATAGAATAATTGCGCCATCTACTTCCTTCACGTCCACTTCCACCATGCCGGGCGAAGATGATACAGTTATAATAGATGAGAATTTATTCCAACTTATTAATTTTTGAACCTATTTTTGATTAATTGAAATGTGTATTTCGTATCATAATAAACAACTGATTTTTCATATTTGCTTTTAATTACCTTTTGTTAATAAAGACCTGATCAAAAATTTTAGTGATTTCTAGTGACTTTTTAAATAATATTTTGCCCAATATCTAGTGACATATTAGTAAAAGTTTGGTGAGTTTAATGTTTCCTAAGCGGCAACACTGCGTGAACGGCAGTAACTTGAGAGCTAATCTCCTTAACGTTATTTTGCAGGGAGGAAAAATTCTGCTCTTGACTTTTTTTGAAATCTTCGAACATTTTTTTCATGTCTGTCATAAATGTTTTCATAGAATTGGTGTTAGATCTCTTCCTCTTCCTTGACTCGTTCGATGATCCAGGAGCAGAGAGAGTAATTTTTTCAGAAGGTTCGGAGTCTGACATTTGTGAGACAGGTAATGGAGAGCGGACTAAAGGCATATTTATGTAGCTTGTTTGTTTTCTCGAAAATTTGAAGAAGCCGCATTAACCCCTGACCTGTGCACTAGGGAAACAGAGTTCGATAGGAACACTCGCGCTTATCTTTTAAACAGTGTTCCTTAACACTTATCCAAGTGTCACTGTCAACCCTGCTGCAAGCACTAGGAGAACAGAGTTCATGAAGAGACACACTTTTCTATAATTTCACAGAGCGCACTTGCAATCCCTCCAAACTCAGAAACGCACCCGCAATAATAATCAAAAATTCTAACCACAAAACTCGTTACATTTCGAGGAAGTTCATATTTTTCTGAGTCTATTACATCAGTTGAAAACAAAAAAGAACCCTCCGATTTTCTTAAAATTATTTTCGAATTTATTAGGATAAATAAATATATTTGGCTCAATAGGTAGTTTATCTCTTGCAACCCTGATTAAGTAACCTCTGAATTGTTAAATAGAAGCATTTTTACAAATTAGACACAGTTTTTAAGTGTTTTTTTGTCACCTTGTACCTACTAACTGGTCACACTGGTAGGTTACAATTTTTAATTTTAGCAAATTAAGAAATGAATGTGGAAGATTCAGCTACAAATGCAAGTGAAATAACGATAGAAGCACTTTTATTATTTCTAAACTAGAAAAATACAGAGCTGTATTGTTGTTTTACATACAATTAGATTTTTCACTTTTAAAAAAAACGGAGGGAAAAGAAATCTAAATTAGATTTTTTTGTGAAGCCCATAAATCAAGCTTTCAAATGATGTATATAACATCTCGGTTCGATTTTTCTCTGAATAATATACCACTTGTGGACGTCACCTTTGGTAAGGAGGTAGCTTAGACCTTGGATTAAAGGCTACTTTTTATATCGGGTTCACGCGGGGCACACCGCGGGGCGCAGCTAGTGTATGATAATTGGTGGTTTCCAAATTCAATATCAAATTAACCAATACATACATTTAGTTGCCGTTATGCGACAACAGGGTCAACATATTTTCACTAAAACAACATTTAAGTTATAGTATGGCAACTAAAGTAATTATGAATTTGAGTCAATTCTTTTACGTATAATCATTTTGTGATACCGTGAAATTTTGGTGTGTAATTTAGAACAACGAACTACGCGCAAAGATTAACTATTAAATATTGCAGTTATAATCTACGTTTATAGTACGATGTCGATCATATAGATAGGAGAGTCATAAATGATTAGGAAAATTAGGGTTTACGAGGGTCCGACAAATTCCTGAAAAGGATTTCGTATGACCTACTTACCGGGCATTTTTGCTGCCCGTTTTAAAAGGGTTTTTCGAGGCGTCAACTTAGGTTTAGTTGGTTTTCCCTGGGAGCAAAATTGTCCTTATCTATTTATCGGAAATTGTTAACACGGCGTAGAATTTCGACGACATTTTTATACAAAATAAGCAAGATAAGAGTCGCTGTAAGCAGCAAAAATGTTGCTCAACTCTTACTTTTTCTCTCCTACCTTTTGCTTTAATCGTCTACAAAGAAAAAAGAAGAAGAGAGAAAAACTGATATCAGCAAAAACGCCAAGAGGGATGGCAAATTTTCGAATGAGTGTCGTGGGTGCCAAAATCCGCTGTCAGATTAGGGTGGCTACAACGTTGTTCCATTTTTGTGACGAAAGCGACTTGGTTCTGAAACATTCACACCTAACAATCATCCAATTAGAACTGGAGATTATTTTTTGAGTTAAAAAGTAATCTACGTTACTTTTTGGTTATATTTATTTATCCGTAAGAATTATTACGTCAATCTGTTGTTTTGTCGCTACGTGGAAGAGTAACGCCCACCTAATTTCATCCGTATTTACATTCTTTGTTGGGATTCATGTTTTTCACCATTACATTTTGATGTAAACAACAACGTGAATTGTGTATATACCCTGCTCGAGTAGAGTTAAAATTGGCTGTACCTGCATATTACTTAATTACTAAGTAAAAAGGCTTAGTTAATTAAATGCTATTAGTTGCTCTAAAAAATAGGCACTTTATAATATTGAAATATTTATATCTATCATTCTGTACCTGTACTGTACTATCTATCTATTAGTTTTTATTATATCGTCAGTCCACCTAGTCGGTGGACGTCCTAAGCTGCGCTTGCTGCTCCGTGGTCTCCATTCGAGAACTTTACTGCTCCAACATGTACTGTACTGCACCAGCCTTTTTAATAGTCCATTGCACGACGTAGGTCTATCCACGAAGGGTGATTGGACAATATCCACCACGCTGGCCCAGTGCGGGTTGGTGGATTCACATACGCCATAGGATATCTTCTACGGACATCAGCACGTTTCCTCACGATGTTTTCTTTTACCGAAAAGCCAGTGGTGTGAAAATCCGTACATAAATTCCAAAGAACTCTATCATTCAGATCGACTTAAAAACTAAAGTATACAAGCCGGGTGGCTAGCCCTAGTGTCATAGTTTTGAGGCCGCCTGAAGACCTCTGACATAGCTAAACGGTTGAAACAACCGGGACTTACAATTAACGTGTCATCCGAGCCACGGTAGCGCTCAGTTAGAAAATGCCACCCGCGGTCACCCATCCAAATACTGACCATGCGGAACGTTGCTTTAATTTCGGTAATAGCTGACAAACACCTAGTCAAACTACGCTACGAGCGCTACACCTAAAAAAACTAGACAGACACAACAAGTTGTTATTTAATTAGGTAAGTACTTTGGAAGATTTTCTGTAGATAAAGATATTTCTATTTCGATGGAACATGAGGTCAACATGTCTATAAAAATATTGTTTTCAAGCAACGTTATGGTCATAAAGATATCGTTTTAAAGCTATTATCCTACCAGCTATCCTATGTTCACCCACCGTGACGTCACAACAGAGCTATAGCAAAGGAGCTTTTGAACACAAGGCTGTGTTTATACAAATCACTAAGCGAGACGCGAGTAGCAAGGGTTTAATGAAAACTACTTTTTCTGGGGCTTTGATGAAACCAACAATAAATGAATATAAAGCAGCATTAAATCTTTTTTCGAATGTGAACTATTGAGGCTTCATCATCATCATTATCAGCCGTAGGACGTCCACTGCTAGACATAAGCCACCCTTGTGGATTTCCTATAAGCCCGGTTGGAAGCAGCCTGCATCCAGCGCGTTCCTGTTGTCTTAACAGAGGGGTTACGAGTATGATATTTGTCTGTTCAGTCATGGCTTCTAAAAACGAGTGAAATGAAAAGGCTTTATATTAGTTATCTTTATGTTAGTTATTTTTCACAAAAAATACCTACAAGCAGATATAAGTATAATAAAAGCGCTTGTTCACGGCAATTTGTTTCACCGGACAACTGACAGTTTTTTTCACCGGATCCGCGGTGGTGTATGGTATTTAATAAACGTGTATTGACGCACCGGATACCTCTCTTCTGTGATCCATCCAGCGAAAAAAGTAAACATTTGTTTATCCTTGGTCCGTACGACGATCTGACGGTACGACTGTCCGGTGAAAAAAACGGCCTTGAAACCTTGAACAAACACTTTAAAGAAGGATTTTTTTTCTTTAGTTTGACTGACCCAAAAAAAGAACGAGTATTTTTATAATCGCATCTCTTTACTCGCTCCGCTGGCAGCTAAGATTGAAAACGCAGCCTTAAAGACGTAATAGACGAGAAGTGTTCTAATTCAAGCTTTTATTTCTAAAGCTCTTTTGAAAGCGTGTCGTAAAAGGTTTGGTGGTCCACTTTTCTTCGGTAAAAGCGACGCTTAGTGGTCCTATGTACTTATTTGTGCTGAGAATGTTCATTTGAAATGCTAATCGGTACAATATTCAAAGTTAATGGATATTTCTAAAAAATATACACATTGCATCCCAGAATGAATCCAGATATAATTTAACTTGGAAATTTAGTTACCAATGTCGCTAAATAAATCCAAAGTTTAAGTTTATTACTTAAAGTTTCAAGTACATATGTTGGTACTAACTGCTATAATTGGGTTCAATGTTCTAGTCAAGGTTAGTTCTCATATCTTAATATATATAAATCTCGTGTCACAATGTTTGTCCTCAATGGACTCCTAAACCACTTAACCGATTATAATAAAATTCGCACACCATGTGCAGTTCGATCCAACTTGAGAGATAGGATAGTTTAAATCTCAAATTATAGTCGCAATTTTAATTTATTTAGCCACAGCAACGCGTGGCCGGGTCAGCTAGTGATATTATATGATATAGGTACCCAAACGAGCCACGTTACGCCACGCTGCGTAGGGATGCTACGTGGTGCGTAGCTATGTAGCGAGCATCTCCCGACGTTTTAACTTATTTTTGAACGTGTAGTACATGGTTGAGCAGTATAATGTGCCCATGTCCCTCAGTCGGTTAGTTCACCAACGTCACATGGTAGAACATGGCAGAATAAATGAATTATGAACATTCCCTGGCTGACATCTAAGTTAGACAGTCTCACGCTACGCTCTTCTATGAAAATAGACTCAGAAATACTCGACGGTAGCACTAGTTTCTAGAAATCCTTTCTGTCCCTGATGTATCCTTTCTGTATATGATTAAGCGGCATGTACTTATCCTCAGTCTATTGGACCATCAAAGTTAATACTTTAGGGAAAGTTCTCCGGTCGATATCTTCTACCTTTATACTGGCGTCACTTTCCTCTATGACCCTGAAAACTTACTTAGCACTAACCTCCAGCAAAAGCAAAAGCTCGATAAAACTGGAAACAAAAGGCGAACCCTTTCTTTACACAGAGGTGTCCGGCAAGGAGACCCTTTGTCTGCCAATCTATTTACAGCAGTATTGGAGAGCATCTTTAGAAATTTGGAATGGGATAACTTTGGGTTAAATAATAATAATAAATAATAATAAATCATTTATTGACTATAAACTTTTTGACAATATTCTTGCTTAATTATTAAGCATGAAGAACTGGCTGGCGCCCATACTAGTAATTAAACTGTATTACAGGCGCCAGAGCCCTCCGACGAAATTTGACAACTTAAAAAAAAATGTACATATAAGAATCAGAGAATTACAATTATTACATTTATTAATTTTGAAGAGAAAAAAATAAAATAAAATAATACTTACAATTTTTGTTTAAAAAGAAAGATTTGATTTAGTTAATTATACTACATAAAGTCAATTTAAGCATTTCAATCTATAAACCTTACAGATACACTTATTACACACAGTTTTTACTCTTGCACAGTAAGGTGTCAAATTAATATCAATTAAATAATAATTAATAATTCAACGCAAGACGGTTCCGTGTGTGTGTGCGTGTGTTTGTGTGTCTGAGTGTGTGTGTGTGAGTGTGTGTGTGTGTGTGTGTGCGTATGTGTGTAACGCTGCAATACACGAGATCTCATGAGAGTCAAGGTTTGCAGCGCTACTCGTGTGTAATGTATGAGTAATAATGTTGTTATGTGTGTGTTATTATCTAGAATAACTGTTAACTTGCGATGCGCAGTAGTGTTTCGGTCTCAGCATATGAAAGCGTTTTAAGCCACTCTTCAACGGTTTGTTTAAGTTTATAGTTCGGAAGAGGATAGATGCAAAGCTTTTTGTGAATAGCATTGTAGAGGTGATTGCTAAGATGTACGAAGGCTCTGCTAGCAGATTTGGTTCGATGTGTTTGGGTCGGGCAGACTCCTTTGCTTCTTCTTTTTACTTTATCTGGATCAAAGGCCAGCTGCCTGTGTTTACGCATCACTATATGCAAGAAAACCAATTGCCTGACCGTCAGCACATTAGACTCTTGAAATAAAGCACTGGTCGAGAACCAAATAGGTTTCTTCAACATTACCTTGAGGATAGCTCTTTGTGCTCTTTCAAGCCTTAGCAGAGTTTCAGTAGAAGCTCCTCCCCATACCGTGTCGCAATAGGACAGTATAGATTGAGCCAAGGAAAAATAAACAAGTTTGAGAGTGTTCGTGTCTGCTGATGACCTGAGTTTCTTGAAAACATATATAAGCCTTCTAGCTCTGTTAGCGAGATTATCTATTTGAGGCTTCCAACTAAAGGTGCTATCTATCTGTACTCCAAGATAACGGATATTGTCTGTCCTACTTAATGTGGTGCAATCACAGGCAGATTGAAGAAGTGGGTTACATTTATGAGCTGTAATTGAAAAGGAGTCTGGTTGTAAGTTTGTTCTCAAAGAGAAAGTGACATATTTAGTTTTTGAAATGTTTAATGTAAGTAAATTAGAGGTAAGCCATTCCATAATGATTCTAAGAGCATCCTCAGCGCGCATCCTGGCCTCGGCCCAAGTTCTTCCCTGTACTATTACAGCAGTGTCGTCTGCATAGGTAATAATAGTGGAATTAGGTATATCAAGAAGACAGAGATTGTTGACGTAAATGAGGAAAAGAACTGGGCCTAAAATGCTGCCCTGAGGTACCCCGTAGGATAAGAACATGTCGTCACTTACATGTCCGTCAATTTTGACACGCTGAGAGCGATCAGTGAGATAGTCTTTAAAAATTTCCAGAGAAATACCTCTTATACCTAGTTTTTCTAGTTTCGCGATTAGCTTTGGAACAGAAACTGTGTCAAATGCCTTCGATAAATCGAGAAAAATAGCTATGGCCTTGCGTTTGGTATCTAAAAAATTTGTGACAGTATTTGTTAAGTCCAATACTGCATCCTCTGTGGATTTTCCTTTACGAAAACCATACTGATTATTCGCTAATAAATTAAATTTATCCAAATACTTTGTGAGTCTCACATTTATAATTTTTTCTAAAATTTTTGATAAAGACGTTAATATAGAGATGGGTCTATAGTTGTTGACACAGTCTCTGTCCCCATTCTTGAAAACAGGAAGCACCAGTGCCTTTTTCAAAGATTTAGGAAAGGTTCCTGTGGCGAGGCAAAGATTGAAGATGTAGGTCAAAGGAGGAGCAAGCACATCACAAGCATCCATGATCAAACTAGAGGGAATGCCATCCCAACCAACTGCACAATTTCTTTTTAACCCTCGTATGATGTTGACCACCTCTGCGCAGTCAGTTTCAAACATTGCCATACTATTGGGGCAAGAGTTATCATTTGCGGTGTCCCTACCAATAGAGCTATCTCCAGGCATGTGTGAAAAATTATTAGCTAATTTGCTACCTATACTGACAAAGAATTCATTAACCTTATTAGTAGATGTTTTATGGTCACCAGATGGGTCAATTAATGCAGAAGCAGATGTTTGTGATTGGGTTAGGTTTGTTATATTTTTAATTACTTTCCAAGTTTCTCTTGGACTTCCCTTCGCCTTTTTTAATTCGTTGCTTTCATGTTCTTTTTTCAATTTTTTAAGTACATAAATTGTTACAAAAGTTTCGATATCGGAAATAGGTGATTTTATTGACATGGTTCTTAACATCGGCTTTATGAGTTAGGTGTAACATATCTCGATTTCGAATGCATTTTAATAGACCCGGTGTAATCCAAGGTTTAATAATATTTTTACGCCTTGGAATTCTCACTATTTTAGTATTAGACTTAATTATGGTAGAAATAGTATCAATTAAGGTGTCCATAGAAAGGTTCGGATCTTGGATTTGATAAATATGTTCGAAATTTGTACTTTTCAACTCAGAAATGACAGCAAAAAAATTAGTTTTGGGAAGGGAGTTTTGTCGTTTATTATTATCTATGAAACCAAAATCACAACATAGTAGAGTGGCCGCATGATCAGTAACCGTATTATCAATTATAAAAGTGTACGCTGGCTTTTGAATACGTAAAATCACGTGATCCAAGCAGTTTGAACCGCGAGTTGGATATGAGTGCGCGGGCAGCATGCCATGTGAAGACAGCATAGATAGATAAAGATCGCAGTATTTATTTTGATGATTTTCATTTTGTTTGGATATTGTACTTAAATTTATATCGCCCAAGATTGCGACGGACTGACACACTGATAAACTATTTATTAAGTCGTTCAAACTATTTATAAATGGATCTAATATAAACTGCGATGGGGATCTATACACGGCAATTATGGCTAAGTTTTTACTATGACAGGTAATTAATAAACAGTTAGCGTGTGTCAGCGCCTTTTCTGTAATAGTACATTGGATATGCGATTTGACATATACTATTATTCCATCATTTTGATTAGTAAACCCTGACCTGTGGCTAACGTATCCATCTAGGGTGGGGGTGTGAGGGGCTGATTTTAGCCAGCATTCGGTAAAAATTAGTATATCACAGTCCGTATCCATTCTAGTCAAAAGCGTTTGTGTTTCATCAAAATTACGGCCAATACTACGAATATTCAAATGAAAAACTTTTAGAGACTGAAGTAGGTTATTTTCTTTTACGTACTTGTTACAAAACTCTGGGGAGCATTTAAAAGATTTGGATACACTAATTAAATCGAGCTCGTTTATGATATTGTCGCATTTATCCATAGTAGATGATGATGAAATAGTTATGTACCATTGTTAGAATCCCTGCCCTATTATAAGGACAAATTGCCAGTGAATAAGGTTCAGTATTCCTGTATAAATGATTGGTCTTGGTATTACCGGTTTTACGACAAACAATAACATTGATCTTATGCAATTCTTTGTAAAGATAACAGTTATTCGAATGCGCTCGATTGATGTAGTTGTGTGTAATAGTCAGCAATGTTTGCGGTGGTGTGTGTATGTGATTGACGGAAAATGTGAAGTGATATAACTGTGTCTGTGTGTGTAAAAAGTGTCCCGTTTTACAATGATTGTTTGAAAAAACAATGGTAAGTATGCATTTATTAGTAATTAAGAAAACATTCAAAATATATTTTAGTAGTAGAAACGCAGAAACATGAACGCATATAATAAAGTATATTGACACGAATAGTCACTTTTCTGCTAAGTTCTTCAAATCTTTTTCGCTATTTACGCGGACTGCGGGAGATTTATCTTTTTTCCTTAAGTATACCTTCCCGTGGGCTACCCAACAATAAGAATAACGATTTGCTTTTGCGAATTCTTTAGCCAAGTAATGCAATTTTTTTACTTTGGGGGTAAGTAATTCCGAGACGTATACAGCATTTTTCGGGCAGTTTAGTCCGATATGTGTGGTGTTAAATCGATTTCCATGGGACTTCCTGTTAAATTTTTTTGCGGCATTTAAAAATACCTCCTTCTTGATAACGCTGCAGAACTCGATAATTATTGGTCTAGTAGCGCCGGGCTTGGCATATGAGCGGTAAATGTCCTTGATCTCTGAAGGTTGAAGGTCGCAATTAAATGTTTTCCCAGCTCTGATTAGAAGTTCAAGTAAACTATTTTTAGACTCTGGCTTATCTTGAAAGGTGGGAACATCTCTTATCTCGACACACGCAGCTCTCGACCTATTCTGGAGCTTCTCGATCTCATTTTCCAGCACCTGGGTGCGAGCTGTGAGCAGATCTTTTTCCTTCTGGAGGTTGTCATAATTTTCTTTTAAATCCTCGTACTGTTTTGTGATGAAAGCGAATGATGCCCTAAATTGGTTACAATTTTCTTTGAACTCATCAGCAACGTTCTGAAAGATCCTTAGTTTTTCTTCCTGCTTCACCTGCCACGCCTCAAACATATTTTTCATCTCGGCCATGCATGTCCCGAAGTCCGGGTCATCCCTCTTCCTCTTATCCCTTGCTTTCCTTAATTTCGCTCGATCTTCAGAGTCGCTTAGTGAAGTCATACTAGTACACGATCCAGAGGGATTCATTTTGGAAGCAGGTGGAGATCGCTGGACCGACATTTTTAGGAAACAATGCAATCCGTCGGCTTAAATTACGGAAACGTAGGCCTATTTTATGCTCGAGCAGCTGATGAACCGGTAGACGGTATTTATATATGTGTCTGTCACCTGTGTTAGTAGTAGTAAACGATCGTAAACATCGATTAGGGCACGCTGGTAAAAATATGTAGTACTCTTTTATCCTGTTGCTAAGATGCATTAGAGTATCTCACTCGCACATTCAGTATGTTGTCGTACCTGTTTCGATGTATTGTCCTCGCAAGCGCAGTGGGAGTACACTCGATGGCTGATTTACGTCGAAACGCGCTTTATTTAAACGACACTAAGATTCTTTTTTAGTTGAGAGACTAATTTTAATCTATTTATTTAGAGCAAGAGACCGCGTACAGACGTCCGGTCGCGTTCGCGGTTCGATCGGAAGAGAAAATGTAAATGGTACTCGCTTAAATCACTTAAGATTTGCAGATGATCTCATTTTATTAGAAGAAGATCCTAACAAATTGCAAACTATGGTACAAACTCTAGCTGATAAAAGTAAAGAAGTTGGATTAGAAATCAATGAAAATAAAACAAAACTAATGACTACCTGTTCAGAAGCCAATATAGAATTGAACGGAAACAGGCTGCAATATGTGAACGAGTATATTTATGTAGGACAAATAATTGCTCCCACTGATATGATGTCCAAAGAAATAGACAAAATAGCATGTGGGTGGAAAAAGTTTTGGTCTCTCAAAGAAATTATGAAGAGTAAGGAATTAGGTGCAAATATTAAAAGAAAAACTTTTAACACTTGTATCCTTCCCTGCATAACATATGGTTGCGAAACTTGGTCTCTTACTGAGAATCAAAGGCAAAAACTAGCCACGTGCGAACGAGCAATGGAAAGGAGCATGCTAGGAATAAAATTAAAAGATAAAATTCCAAACACAACCATAAGACAAAAAACCAAAGTCGTTGATATACTTGCCCGTATAGATCACCTGAAATGGGGCTGGACAGGTCACATGTTGCGTTGCAAAGCAAACAAATGGTGTAAACTAGTCACACGATATCAAACTAACCTTGGGACCATACTGGACAAGAGTCGCTGAAGATAGACCACATTGGAGACAGTTGGAGGAGGCCTATGCCAAAAGGCACACTGAGCTGAGGGACATTTTATAACAATAATAACCAGAATGCATTCAACCAAAACTCGCTCAGAATAAAAGGCTAATAATAATAACCTCCAGAAAACCTTTCTGTTGGCTGTTTATGTCATCAGTCCGTTGGTCCACCAACATCACGCGGCGGTGGGAAAATGTCACTCGACCGATATCTTCGCCACATTTCTCCATATATTCTTCTATGACCCTGAAAAAGGCAGCACTAACCTCCAGAAACCCTTTCTGTTCGGGATGTATATGGTTGAGCGGTATGTGTATGCCCTCAGTCCGCTGGTCCACCAACATCACATGTCGGTGCGAGAATGTCCCGCGCCCGACATCTTCTCCGCTCAATCTCACGCTTCGGCCTTCCATTAGGAGAGATCCTGAAATAAAGGTTTAGCTTAGAAAGAATTAAAATAACAATGTTTGCTTGCAATGCTTTGCAATTTTTGTAATTTATGAATGAATGTGTGCCTTTTCCCTTGCTCTTGTATTGTCATTCCTAGGAGCCAAACTGCACAAGTTTTGGTAAATATAAGTTCGAAACCTCACTAATTTTATTTAAAAAAAAAACTTTATTTGCTCTTTTATGATTAGCTCTGCACTGCAATACACGTGTGATATAGAGGGTTAAATCTGTGAGGGGGATGAGAAGCTCTACGTGTAATAATGTATTATACAAATGGTGAAGGATTATGATGAAGCGATGTTTGATGTGGCCGGGTGTGGAGATTAGTGCAGCGTGCTGCGAAATTAATTATAATCTACACCAACATTAAAATTAAGTTTGTATATGCCTAGTGGCTAGCCCTGGTGTTAGTTTTTAAATCGACTGATAAGAGTAGCCCACTTAAAGTCCCTGACTATGCTTTCGGAAGCGTGATTACCTAGAATTTTGTTTTAGATTTTTGATTCGGCCAAACAACAATCCAAGAATACTGGATAATATAAGTCTTTGGCATATTTTTAATTACAGCCAAAAAGCATATTCCTTGGCTTGAAAAGTTTTAAAAGTAGATTTAAGGTTTGGTGGAAATGAGATGCTTAGATTGAACTTCACTTGAGCTTGACGTTGTTTGAAGTACCTACCTATTTAACCACAAAAATTGGACGGACTAGGTTTTTGGAAGTACATACTACTGAGTTTGACATAAAAGAGATTTACCAAACGCTAGTGCTTCAGCTGTGGCCCAATCCAGGTCTCTTCCTTCTGCAATCTTCGTTATTCTATTCTTGACATGTGTTTTTGCTAAATGTGGATGGACGTTCTGTAATATAAAACAATATTATTGAGACAAATACATAATAAAATAGAGAAAAACACAAACTCGACTGCATAAATGATATGTTTACTTCGCGAGAAACAAACTACCGTGAGCGAAACGAAGCTTTTGATTTGTTTTTCTCTAAGCAAATATGGTATTTCTGTAATGGGCATACGTTCGACTAAACTTACACAAGTCTTTAAAACTCCGCTTGACTCCATATCTGTGAAGTATGGACCAAAATCCCATAAAATCAGTTGAATACACACGTTTCATAGTTTTATTTTTTGCATTTAAACTTATCACTCGTCTACTTGCAAAAATTACTGCAAAACAAGATAGTACCTATACATTTTCGTCTATGGAAAAAATCACACGCATCAAAATGATAATTTTCCCATATTAATTTTCCATTACTAAGTATACAATAATCTTCCTTTTATTTCATCTTTATATCTTCCCAACATGACCCAAAATCCCTAATGCAAACGATGCCTAAATTAAGGTCACAGCACAAAGCGCGCTTATTAACCATATAAATATGATCGTTAAGTGCGAGCTGACCTTTAGGCAGTAAACTTAGGCCAAACGACCCTTGAAGAGGCTCCTTTTAAAAGATGGGCAATTAAAATTATGGCGCCTGATATAGGATTGTAGGCGGCGACAACAGAGAGGTTTTGTAACGACAAATTTTATGAAATAAAATATGACTTGGGGCATATGTGTCCCAAATGTGCAGCAGCACTGGACGCTACTATTCAAATCTCTACTCTCTACTATTTTATTCTATTTAACTCGACGTTATTAATTTAAGAAGCTGGAAACACTTTCAGATTCTTGAAATAGTAGAGCGCTATTCTGGTCTGCATAACTACTCAAATGGTTTGTTTGTATGATGTATGGCTATGTCGTTGAAATTTTTTACCTGAATATATAATAATATAGCAGGACAAATTTATATTTATGAATCAAATAATCCAGTCCAGCAGTGAACGTCCTATAGCTGATGAATGGATGGTTCCAAATGTTCCAATGGAAAGTATTGGAAATCGTTGTCACTGTTTTTTAGTAGATTGGACGACTACTGTTCATCGTAGATTGGTCGACAAAAACTTTTTGTAGAAATCATAAAATACGTATAACTTACAAAATCTTTTGGAGTTTTAACCGAGGCCTGTCCAACAAGCTTGAGGGTGGCTTCATTAACACCGGTGTCCCAAGTCTCGATCGCTTTTGGGGCAGCGCTCATTGACGACCATTGTTCTTGGTAATATGACACCTGAGAATTAGGTACCTTATTAGACAGTGAAGGTAAAATTATAATAAACTAACGAACCGCCCCGGCTTCGCACAGGTGTATTATAAATATACACCGTCCTCTTGAATCACTATATCTATTAAAAAACAGCATACGTTGTTACAAATACAATGCTTAGTTTTAAAGATATTAGCATACATAGGCACAGACAGACAGCGGGAAGCGACTTTGTTTTATACTATGTAGTGATAAAACATATTGATATTTAAAAAAATTCAGAGGCTTACTACAAGAAACTTCGTTACCTGGTGCATCGCCGTAGGGTTGCGAGTCTCTCCATTTTCTATAGGATTCATTTCGGAGAGTGTGCATCTGAGCTACACGACCTTATCCTACCACCCCCTTTTTACTTGCTACATTACCACCCCTACACTGTCGATTTTCCTTCGATACGTACGAAGCGGCTTGACTCAACATTCGTACCGCCAGGGAATGGAACAGGCGAGTAGGTAGTAGCGCGGACTTCCTCGCGATAAAAAAAAAGAAAAAAAAAACGATTGTTAGTTCTGTCTCGTTTACGCCAGAGCACGGTACAATAGTGCATGGTATGCTGTACGGAAACTACTGTATTTTCGTTAACGTGTATTTTCATACTATCCTTACAGTTAAAATCTTGCGCAGATATTGTATAAAACCTCTTCAGGACAGAATTCAGGTTAGTGACTTGGGCCCCGAAGCAAGTTCATCTTCAAATGCAGTTAAACACGACGTTGACTTTCACAAATAAGTAGCAATCTTTATGGAATATCTAGATTCAACTCACCTATATCCTACACTATAATACTTACCTCCGGCGTATAAGAGCTGACGGCTTCATACTGCGACTGTAAATACTTTGTATACTCGGTGAGGATGTTGGTAACCTCTTCGCTAGTCACCGCCCCGGAGGAAACTAGCGTCTCGGCGTATACGTCGGGGATTGATCTGGAAGTGTGTTTAGATAAGGCTTCTTGAAGTTCAATGATTTATTGCAACAAGTTTTCAGCAGAGTAAAATAATCTCGTATAGCGGGTGTCTAGCCTTGGTGTCTTTTAAGCCGTTTAAAGGCCTCTCACATGGCTAAACAGTTAATAAAACTGCGAGGACTTCAATTTAACGTATTATTCGAGACAAGGTAGTTCTCAGTTGTAAATACCACACGCGGTCACCCACCCCAAGACTGACTGTGATCCGTGATCGGTGATCACTGACAAACATCTAGTCAAACTACGCTATGAGCGCAAATTCAGCAGAGCGATTCTCTATGGAACCCCGCGTGTTTCGTTTATTTTTTAGATTTTTGTTTTAAATATATTTCTATTTCCAACATTCTAACGTTAACTTAGTGTTCGTATAATATTAACGTCATAATAGTCCTTAAAATATATATAACTAGTTTTTACCCGCGGCTTCGCCCGCATGATATTTTGATTTTTGTGCTATGCCATGGGAACCCTTTATTTATCCGGGATAAAAAGTAGACTATGTCACGATCCGTCTTTCAAACCCGATCCAAAAAATTAAACAAAAAACGATTTGACGGTTGTTCGATTCGACAGTTGATTTTTTTTGACATTTCTTGAAGCGCACTCTAGAATAGCTTCTCAGAGTTCTCAGATCTTACTTAACACTTATCGTTATATTATGAACAATTTACGCAATATCATTATAATTTATAGCCTATGTGTTATTCTGATATATAAGCTATGTTATTGCAAAGTTTCATCTCAATCCGTTCAGTAGTTTTTGCGTGAAAGAGTAACAAACATCCATACATCCATCCATCCATCCATCCATCCTCACAAACTTTCGCGTTTATAATATTAGTAGGATGTTATTGCAAAGTTTCATCTCAATCCGTTCAGTAGTTTTTGCGTGAAAGAGTAACAAACATCCATACATCCATCCATCCATCCATCCATCCTCACAAACTTTCGCGTTTATAATATTAGTAGGATAGGAAGTAGGATATTCCAAACAAAGTTCGCGCTACGTTACGTTATAAATACCTGCAATGCGAGTTACGTTACGTTATGTCGATAGGAAATGAGTCGTGATAGAATAAATACTTAAACGTAAAGTAAGTAACTGAAGTGAAATGTACAGTTGTATTGGTAGGTACTTATTTTTATTTCAGATCTCCAGTACAAAGTCACGTATTGCAAAGAGTACAAAACTTACTGAAATATTTATGGATGCTTTGGAAAATGTAAGGTACAATTTATAGAGTTGTATTAATGTATACTGGTTATGTACAATTTTTACTATTGGACCAACTTTAAATCCTATTGTCCACTTGTAAATGATATGAACTACTAAAATTAGTTCCTTAGAGTTGTAAACAGAAGTAATGCCATTTATGCCATTATCAAACTAATTTTTAATTTATAGCATGTCTGTTTAATAATCCCAACTAACAGTAAAACAGATCCCAACTAACAACAACAAAATAGGTATAGCTATTTAATATTAACGCATATAGACTTTTGGTCAATCAAAGTTTTATGAAAATTACGTGTTGGGTTGAGGCCTTTGAGGCCTCTAAAAGTTTTGTGCGGGCTTACAAAGTAGGTCATCGTTTTATGTGATAGAGCCCGTACTTAATTTATGGCTTTTCCACCCTTAGAGAAAGGTACACGTTATATTAAATGCAATTATATAACTCACGTATCGAGGCTAAAGCTAAGGGAGAAAGTCAACAGGGCGCATTGATGGCCCATTAAAGTAAAAGGTAGCTGTACCATTTAATTAGTCCACTGCTGAACATAGGCCTATCTACGAAGGATGATTGAGCAATATCTAATACGCTGGCCAGTATGGGTCACTGGATTCACATACACCATCGAATTCTTCTACCCGTGTACGAAGGTTGCCTCACGATGTTTTCCTTCACCGAAAAGCCAGTGGCGTGAAGTTCCGTACATACGTTCCAAAGAAACTTATTGGTACGGGATCGGAATTTGAACCCACGACCTTACGATTGTAGGGCGGGTGTTACTATCTACTAATGTAGGACCACAATGTGGCAGCCGTATTCGTACAGATTTAGATTTTAAATGCTAAATCTGTATATGGTTTGCTTTAACTAAAAGCTAGAATGGTGGCCCCGTGACGGGAAGCGCAGTCCCAGTAGTCCCATAAAATAGTGGCTTGATGACATCCAAAAGTTTTGCGGCAACACCTGCCCCCCGCCTAAAGCAATAGCAATCGTAATAGCAATCGTTTATGACTTCATTTTAGTCATTTGGCACCGCCTATGTGACGTTAGCCATCAAAGTTGTTCATTCAACGATTGCTTTCGCAATCCGCGCAAAGCAATTAATGGCTAACGTCAAATAGGCGGTGCCAAATAACTAAAATGAAGTCATAAACGATTGCTATTACGATTGCTATTGCTTAGGCGGTAGGGGGGCTGGATGAGACTAGCATAGGACAAGAATAATTGGTGTAAGGGGGAGGAGGCTTATGCCCTGCAGTAGGGCGAAATAAGCTGATGATGATGATAAAAAGTAAAGTAAGTAAGTTCGTATAGGCCGGGTGGCTAGCCCTGGTGTCAGAGTTTTTAGGCCGCCTGAAGGCCTCTGACATGGCTAAACGGTTAAAGCAGATGATGATGATAAAAAGCTAGAAAACTAGGCTAGAGAAGGCCTATTATTAAATTATGTTCTAGGTGGACGTTCTGAGGCTGAAAAAAGTACAAGATTATTTTATCCTATTCTACTCACTTTCTACTATGTATGAGCTGGTATAGGAGAGGGTTGGTGAAGGTAGGATCGTCCAGTTCGTTGTGTCCCCAGCGGCGGAAGCAGTTGTAGTCAATAAACACGTCCTTCCGAAACCGACGTTGATACTCGAATGCGATGTTTGTTGCTCGAGCCACTAACTAAAAACATCAATGATCTTTTATGAAAACATAGGGAAAAGAGATGTCCACAAGAGGTATATTATTCAGAGAAAAATCTAACCAAGATATGCATTATAAGAAAGTTTGTTTTTTAGGCTTCTCAAAAATATTGAATTCAGATTTTTTCATCCCTCCATTTTTTTTTCAATGTGAAAAATAAATAATTAATACAGCTTATTATTTTTTCTAGTTTAACAATAATAAAGTGCTTCTATCGTTATTTTACTTGCATTAGCAGCTGATTCTTCCACATCCAGATCTTAATTTGCTAAAATTAATAATTATAACCTACCAGTGTGACCAGTTAGTAGGTACAATGTGACAATAACACTTCATAAGTGTGTATTATTGGTAAAAATGTTTTTATTTAACAATTTGAAGGTTATTTAATCAGGATTGCTAGCGATAAACGACCTACTGAGCCAAATATATTTATTAACGAAAATAAATTCAAAATTAATTTTATTAAATTCGGAGGGCTCTTTTTTGTTTTTAACTGATGTAATAGACTAAAAAAAAATGAACTTTCTCGAAATGTAACAATTGAATTTTTGATTATTATTGTACCAGCCTCTATACATTTTGTGGACATGTCCTTTGCTCGCATCATACCTAAGCAAAATTTGCCACGAAACTGGACATCTTTGCTAAGAAACTGTTCTTTTTGCACCTTGCCGAAATTAAATTTAATTTCGGCAAGGTGCAAAAAGAATGACTCACTATAATTTAGCAAAAATATCAGATGATTAAAAAAGGTCAAAGGTATATAATATAATCTATGAACGAGGATTCGGACCTGCGCTTTAAAGCTAAACGTGGATAATTATGTCTCCTCCGCAGGGGACGAACGCGCCGCAACCATCAATTTCTGTATGAAATAGTTGTTTAAGTTTTAATAGTTGTTTTTAAGTGTACCTAAATGTTTCTACTGTGTTAACCATTTTTGTAAAGTTTTATGAAAATAAATTATCTTTGTCATTAATTGTTTGATAGACAAAAGGAAAAATACGTGTCCAATATTTTTTATTAATCTAACTTTACAGACTAATTATAATAATGATTTTATACCCAGTAAACATGCTTATTGTATGCAACCTGTCCGTGCTGATTGACTTGCGTAAGTAGTGTCGAAAACTCTAAAATTAAGACGCTATTCATAAAATAATTTTGGGACTTTTTAAAACGCAATTTTTGCTACAAGAGAAGGATGTAATGAAAGAAGCGCGCTTACCTCAGGGTAGTCTCCGTTGACGTGTATGACGGGGACCGATATTGCTTTTGCTAGATCCGTGACGTAGCGGCACGAGCGACCGCGGTACGCGGGCAGGGTGAAACCGACCTACGAGAGTAAACACGTAAGGCTTAATTTTGAACGCTTTTGTTAGATAATGAAATGAAGTGAAGACAGTGAAGTGACGCTAGGAAGTGAAGTGAAGCGGTTTCAAGCAAGCAATGTGAAGTAAAGTCAAATAACGTGATGTAAAGTGAGGTCAAGTAAGGTGATGTGAAGTGTTTTAAAGTAAGTGAAGTGAAGTAAATTAGGAAGGCACTGCAGTTAGTACCGCAATATACCCATAGCAGTAAAAAGCCGTGGTGGTCTAGTGGTTATAACGCTGACCGGTCATTCTTAAGATCGTGGGTTCAAATCCCGGCCCCGTACCAATGAGTTTCTTGGGAACTTATGAACGGAATATCACACCACTGGCTTTTCGGTGAAGGAAAATATCGTGAGGCAACCTGCATACGTCCGTAGAAGAAATACGATGGCGTATGTGAAACCAACAATCCGCACTAGGCCAGCGTGGTGGATATGCCTCAATCGCCCTTCGTGGTTAGGCCTACGTCCTGCAGTGGACTATTTAAATGGCTAGTACAGTACCCAGTAGTAAAACAGAAGTGAGGTGAAGTGAATTCAAATAAAATCTAGTGAATTGTGCGGATGATATGAAGTGAATTGAAGGAAGGTGAAGTAAATTGAAATGAGGAAAACTGAATTGAATAGCTTTAAATCTATTAGTAATATAAGAGAAGTAATATAAGTTAATCAATGTAAAGGCAAAAGGAACCTGGTTGTTGACTACGATGTGGAGAGAGCCTCCGACATCAAAATGTGGCGCCCGAGACAACATGAGCGTCTCTTGGTTCACGCCCTGCCCTGTGAACGCTGCATCACCGTGGATCTAAACACAATAATAATAAGAGCGAATATTCTATAATTATTTTCCGCCAAAAGTGGCATAACCGACTTCGACAGTGTACATAATTGGAATAGTTGGCACGAATCAATGTGAATAATAAATAAAAAATAAAATCAGTTTATTTGCAAGAATATTGTCTAATTACATAGATAGTATCAAATATTCTACCTTTGCAGGTGTACAAGTATTGTTTTTTTTTTCAAGGACAAATATACACGCTTGTCAAATTTAATTATTATTTACTTGTTAGTTTAAGCCACTCTTTTAAAAATTATTAATCATTAGAAGTCGGTTAAAAACATCCGAACATATACATATAGTTATCCAGAACTGGTGTATCAACTAAGACGAAAGGAGGTGGTTCAGGCCATCATTATAAACGTACTGGGTATTACGTATTATTGCGTTAGTCCGAAATTCGAAAAAAAAACAGGACAAGTGCGAGTCAGGCTCGCACATCGAGAGTTCCGTACAAACACATTGTTAAAATAATTAAAAATCTGTTTTAGCATGTGCTAATGAAGCTCTTTTTTATGATACCTTACATGATACGATTTACTCACTTTGAATTTTAAACCCATATTTTGTGAATTTATTATTAAGGCCCTATTTTTTTGTAATTTAAATAAAAATGTACGGTTTTCAGATTAATTCCTATATGTGTACTCTGAGAAAATGGTTTACGCCAAATTTCATAGTTCTATGTCAACGGGAAGTACCCTGTAGGTTTCGATTGTTGTGAGTGTCGAAATATGCAGTTTTTTACGACATAAACGGCTCTAACTTTTTAAAAGATAACTGAGAAGTTTTTCTTTTACACAACTGCAAGAGTCTATAGATATACGTATACAGTTTAAATTTCAACTCGATATCTTTACGCGTTCCCGAGATAAAGAGTCTTGACATATACACAGACGGACAGACGGACAACAAAGTGATCCTATAAGGGTTCCGTTTTTTCCGTTTGAGGTACGGAACCCTAACAATGAACTGTTCCATACATTTTGTCGAATCGGAGTTACTATTTTGTATGATCGATGATAATGGTGGACTTAATCGCCCTCTTTCAGCTTAGCAGTACAGGGCAAGCAGATAACCCTTTTTATTCAGAAGAATAAAATGGGGATACCCCCTTTCGGCTTAGTACAGGGCAGGCATAGCCATGCCATGTACTTGCTTACAAACTTAGGACTTTTAAAAATTTTGTAGGTTAGCAGGATAGTTTACCTGTACGTTGAGGACTCTATCACCCATTCTGGAGGAGTCGTCCTCAGAGTAATCGCCTTCCTTTAGTTGCATTTGTCTCGATCTCGCCTTGCCCATTGATACTGGATTCGCTGACTGAAAAACATTTTTCATCACATCTATTCGAAAAGGACTACTTGGTTCGCCTTTAAGTGCGCCCAATGGAGGTGTTTTCTATAAGGAACTTATAAGTGCGACGGAATTATCTTTGCCGCGCACTTTTTGAATTTGGAACAAATAAGTGCGACGGAATGATCTTTGCCGCGCACTTTTTGAATTTGGAAGTATTTGTAATGTTAATGTTCAGCGCTAAGAAAATGAATGAAAAGTATATAATATAAAATATATGTTTTCATTTGTTTTATTATTAGACACCATTTAATTTCAATTTAGTTGTCACTCTACGTTTTATTAAATAATAATATTATAGTATAATATGAGGCGCCTTTTGTTTTCTCATAGAGGTGATGAAAAGTAGAGTGTATCACTCGGGCGCAAATATATTTTTGGCTCGGGCGACGTACTTTGAATCCCTCGCTACGTTCAGGATTCTACTAAAGAATTCTACTCTAGGTTCCTCACTTCGCTCTGGTTTCAAAAAAGCGCCCTCGCCGTAAAAATAGTATTTTGCTCCCATATGACACAATCTACTATTCTAATATATAGTACTACAATATTGATTTTTGTTTACACGGATAAAACTAATGCGTCTATTTGGCCGAAAATGATAAGAAATTAACCGTATAAACTAAACAAGTGGCTTGACTTTTTTAGAAAGAAATCTTTATGAAATAGCGGCTCATTTCATTGAATCCGACCTTAAAATAATGAAAAATAATCAGGTCCAAAAAGTAAAAAAGTACGAGTACTTTAAAATGTGATATCATCAATCTAAATTATTTGGGAGAAACACGACGCACCTTTCGACAGCCGTGAAAAAATGTTGAATAGAATTTCACAGACGCACCAAAATACATAAAAAAGCTCTCCGCTCGAGTGCTTTAAATGTTTATTGGGATTTATTGTTTGATACGGATTTTATTAGTTCTAACTACGTAAGTATGTTTGTTAAGAATGTTTTTCAAACAACCTGTCTTCTAGGTAAATTATTGTTTCTGCTCGCTTTATATATTTATTTATTTAAGTAAATATAGGTATGCCGTAAATATTATTAATTAATCCTACTAATATTATAAACGCGAAAGTTTGTGAGGATGGATGGATGGATGGATGGATGGATGGATGGATGGATGGATGGATGGATGGATGGATGGATGGATGGATGTATGGATGTTTGTTACTCTTTCACGCAAAAACTACTGAACGGATTGAGATGAAACTTTGTAATAATATAGCTTATACATCAGAATAACACATAGGCTACAATTTATAAAGATATTTTGTGAATTGTCCAAAAAATAACGATAAATGTTGAGTAAGTAGGAAAATTCTGCCATCTGCGAGCTACTGAGCATGCGCTGCAAGAATGTCAAAATAAACAACTGTCGATCATACTGATATTATATTATCCTTACTATTTTAATATTATAAATGCGAAAGTAACTCTGTCTGTCTGTCTATCTGTCTGTCTGTCTGTCTGTCGCGCTTTCACGCCAAAACTAATGAACCGATCTCAATGAAATTTGGTACACAGATAGTCTAGAGCCTGAGAAAGGACATAGACTACATTTTATCCCGAAAATTGCATGATTCCCGTAGGATAGGACAAAATCTTGCGTTAGCAAAACTGTCACCTATCACAACGACACTAAAAGGCCCAATTTTGAAGAAACCATCGTAATTGTAACAGTTAATTAGACTATTTCTGTTTCTTTTTCACTTTCGGCATTCGATAGAGAGAACACTTTTTACGTTGCTAATAAATTTACTATGGCGCGTTCATAATTGGGTTGATTGGGCCTAACATGGATTCACAAAACGTAATTAGATGACAGGTGACATACATTGACTGCAGACTTTTATAAATGTCTCGCTTAGCATAGCAAAGGGACAAATTGTCTTTCCACCATTATAGCTCCTCGAAGAGGAAATAAAGTATGAATTGACAATGATAACTGACATTAAAATTGGACAAAATAGTTTTCCCTTTGCCATGCTAAATATTACAATGACGTTTAATTACTGGGCCGTCATTTAGTCTGACATTAAAAATATTTTTAAATATACCACCATTAGAGGTTAAACATATTTCTTTATTCTACCTTTATGGTAGAGAATCCATGCTAATATACGAAGAAACGGATCGATTTGATTTTTAAAAGTAGTATGGCATGAGTATGAATATCTTGACACTAAGGTTATTAACCTTGATTCTGAGTTGTGACCTTGACACTAAGCCTTGACACGAACATAAATTTCTGTTAGGTTGGTTAGGATTGAACAGTGATAAAAGTGCAGCCCGGCTCAGTTGCGGCACTCCTCATGAGGCACGCAACTTGCCGGTCAGCCTCTAAGCTGCTATATTTAAAAACCCCAGAAAATCGGCCTAACCTCGAGTTCAAACTTCTAAACTGCCTAGGGGGAAAAGACCAAAAAGAATCGGGAGACCTCGAGCGCCGCCTTCTCAGCTGTCTCAGAAAAAACCCAGAGAAGCGGCTCTACCTGGGATTCCCGCGCCGTCCATAGGCCTCGGCTATTAAGTTCTCCTGTCACGACAAGGCGGAAACCTATGGGCGGGTACACTCTAACCTTATCTTAATCAACAGAAGCATTTATAAGTATAAGGTATTTTGATATCGGGATAGGTCTGAACAGTGACAACAAGGTGCAAGGTATTTGATTTTTTTACAGAGCAAGTGCTTAAGTGATTAACTACCACTAAATACAGACTTATAATGTAAAACTTCATAAACTACTACTACATAACAAGCAATTGGATCATCCACAGACCCTTGGAGGTCTAAAGATATTCTAAATGCTCAAGCCCACTGCCAGTTAGCAGCGTGCCCAACATGCTGGCAGCATTGCCAATCAGCTTGGCAATGCTGCTTATACGTTGAGCCAAATAAACACCAGCATTTTGGTCACGCGGCGGGTACACGAGACGCTCAGAAAGACTTTTGAAAACAAGATGAGCTCCCGGCCAACACGCGCACAATGTCTCAATTTCAAACGGCTCAAATATGCCAACAAATAACCACTGCCGAGGTTAGCATATTTGCGCCGTTTGTGCTGCTCCGCTGACGGCTCCAAAGTATCGACGCAAGTGGCGTCCCATACTAAGGGCCGTCTACACTTCCATGGGACCAGCTTCATACCGTCAGGCCTTTTGCCATCACCACGCGCAAACCCATTCGGTTAGAGTACGGCTGCGATATTGGCGGTCGCAAAAGCCCTGCGTATGACATCGTTCACAATGGCGTGGCAACTAATTCGACCAGCGCTTCTTGACCAAGAAAGATGACCAAGCTGGTCAACTAGGGTACTTGAATAGGTGAGAGCGCTCAGCTATGTGCGGCGCGGCAGCAAGGTGGGTCGACTATCTCGACGATATCATCAATACCGCCGGTCGAGCCTGGTCACGACCGGCAAAGAGCCGAGGCAGATGGCACTGCAAGAGAGAGGCCTATACCCAACAGTGGGTCAAAGAAAGCTGCGGATGATAACGATGACGAAACATATTAGTTAAGATTGGCTGTTTTTTGGGTTTGAAATGATTATTTGCTACAATATTTGTGTACCGTTTCACATTGAATTGGGGCTAATATTTTGTGGCGCACTTACTGTATTAGTTACCATATTTTTTTGACAAGATAAACATAAATTAAATTATATCGCGGGCAAAGCCGCGGGTAAAAGCTAGTATTATAATAAACTTGACGAGTATAAGTACTAATAAAATGTAATTATATAAGTAAGTTTATTTTTGTTTATGTGTCTAGGTAGGCATATATATTTATGTCAATAAATATTATTTATTTATTGCTTAGGTTAGGTTAGCTTATTTTTGTTTGTTATAAGTGTTCCTTGTTTATTTTTAAATTCTTTTTTGCTAAGGCCGCTGTTTTAGTTAATGAGCTATTTCCTGTCCGTTCATGGTTGCCTGGAAGAAATCGCTTGAAGCGATAAGGCCGCCATTTAGTATTACTAATTTTTAATGTTTTTATTTTTCATGTGTTTGTATTGTATTTGGTTAAGCTAATAAAGAATTATCTATGTATCTATCTAAGTAGGTACTTTTACAATTAAATTCGTTGATAAGTATCTGATAAATTTATTTTTTTGTGACTATAACTTAACAGAGCATTAAAACGTAATATTTTTTCTTCTCAGATATAGGATGTCCACTGTTAATAAATTAATAAGTAAATATTTTGGGACATCTTACACACGGCCTCTGACCCCAAACTAAGCAATGCTTGTGATATGGCTGCCAGAGACTGATATACTACATATACTAATTTTAAATACATCCTTACATAGGTAGTAGACTAAATAACACCCAGACACAGAGCAAACACTTATGTTCATCACATAAGTATTTGCCCTGGGTGGGGATCGAACCCACGCCTCTATGACCCAGAAGTTAGGGTCACTAACCACTGAGCCACCGAGGCAGTCGAGCGAGTAACGGCACGCGCAGCGTCCACCTACAAGGTGAACGTCCTACGCTACGCGTCCACCTTATAGGCGGACGTCCTACGCTGCGCGTGCCGTTACGTGATCTCCACTACGGAAATTTTCGACATATCCAGGCATCAGTCTTCTGTGCTATGCGCCCTACCCACTGATAGTAACCAGAGTAACCTCATGAAAACCGCAGAATTGCGCTATATGTAAACCGATCCGGTCTGATTAGACGTATGTAGGGGACGCCTACGTCCAACAGTGGACATGTGGCGCGTGCCGTTACGTGATCTCCACTACGGAAATTTTCGACATATCTAGGCATCAGTCTTCTGTGCTATGTGCCCTACCCACTGATATTTCAACAATCTGCAAGATTGTCGCTTTGGTTCTACTTAACGGATCTCGTCATTTCTGATACGATCTCGCAAAAAGACTCCAAGCATAACCCTTAATAGCACATAATTTTTATTGGGTATAAGGAAGGCAGAAAGATTTACAAATATCTAGATTACTAATATCTATAAATATGAGGCAAATACTTATATATGGCCAAGTAAATAGGCTTGCGGTCTGTTTGGACTGAAGCTTATTTTGTACTGTATTCAACATGAACTAATTTTTGACCGACGAACCACCGGATGAGGTATACAATTCGACGCGTATATATATTGTTTTATGTATAACCACGCATAACTTTTTTCATAGTACTCAGATTTCAATAATTAATATTTATAATATTTTTTCATTGGAAAGAGTATACTTAGAAATTGGTCCCATTTAAATTTTACAAAAATCGGCTAAGCCATTTTTGATAAATCAACAATATTGTGAAAAATGTTATTTCGATCCGCACAAAATATTCGCGAATTCTGTACGGTCATGCTATTTTTTGCAAAAACTAATTTTAAAATATAGCTGTGGAGTCAATTTTTAAAACCCTCTCACTTGGAGTTCATTTTAAATTAACTCAATTCGGCAAAGAAAAGTTAAATTGCAAATTTCATCACGCAGAACCAAAGTGAAATATTTGGCACAAATATTTCTTTGGCCATTTTCCTTTATCTCCTTCAATATTCGTGTCTGAAAGGAATTGAATTGAAGGTTCGCGAAATTACGTTATTCTGGGTCACCGAACAAATACAAAAATTAGACGCAATTTCAACCCACGTTGCACAAATAGGTAACTAGCCAGTGTTAGCATAAATTTCTCTTAGAAAATTATTGTACATAGGTTAGGTTACTACTTGTTATATAATAATAAATAAATAATTGAATATGAATAAAACATATTACAAAAAAAATGTAACTGGAGAATTGATCCTGAAATGGTGAAGAAGTCAAGTTTTTTATACTATGTGTTAGTGCTTAGCTATCTACAATATCTACAGAATATATTCCTAAGCGACCATCCAAAACCATATTTTGGTATGTGATCAATCTTGAAATCAGTAAAAATAATTAATCTGTGTGATACATTCTGTAGTCATAGAAGTTTTTGTACGGAACAGCTGATTATTTTTCGAGAATGTTACCATAGAATTATAATCAATAGATCCACCCCGTATTTCGAGGATGGTATTTTTCTTTAACATTTTAAGAGAAGTAGTTTTTTGCGATCCCAGTGTTAGCATTTATCGAATAAACACAAAATTGGATAAAAAAAACGTGTTGCCCAAAAATGTTCATAAATAGTTCATAAAAAATCTTACTCGTATAAGCACTTGATTAAATTTTCGTAATGTTTTCTTACCACTGGTTTGTAAAAGATTTTAATTAATTAATTAGATTATATCTCACCTCTAAATGCGAAGGGTTATTCAGGAGTGAAAATCTCACGGATTTGTTTTCCACGGCTATTTCCACGGAGGCGCCTGTAACCGAAAGGAAATTAATTAATTCAATGCCAATATCAAAGGGCTTCAATGTGATGAGCAATGGGCAGTTCTACAAGATTAATGTTTCAATAGGCCGACGACGTCTCAGTGATGTTTGCTTTCAAGAATTTTTGGAAATTATCGTGCAAGTACGAGTAACATAATAGTGTGTAGTTTCGTTAGTAGTTGTAGGTTCGCAGAAAGGCAATAAGGCTTTTTCTTTTTTATGTAATTAGTTTATTTTCATAATGTATACAGGGTTATTTATTTCTAATCAATTAGCATCCTTCTAGGGGCTTATTCTGTGCATCAAAACTAACAAGTTTTGTTCTACGACTTTCGTCAAAACTCAAAAAAAAATTTTTTTTGTTCCATAGAAAAATTTAGTTCACCCGCGACAAAATGTATGGAACAGCTGATTTTTTTTTGAATTTTGACTTATAGGTTTTTTACAAACACTTCCCTCGCTACGCAGCCTAAAAAGGTATTGGTACGTTTAAGTTTTAAGATCTTGTTTACGCAGTTTTGTGTAAAGAAACTTTTTATTCTGTATTTTTTACCGTCGACTTGTATGTCACCGTTTTAGACAAAGTAACAGACACTAATAATGTACCCATAATTTCCAAGTAAAATCACGAAGACTTGTAATTAAATTGTGAGGTCGTGTGTGAAGTCAAAGTAAGATCAAAACACCCCATGGTACAAAGTGCTTTAGTAAATTTCCTTGAACTCTTCGCTCTTTGTTTACTAAGTACCTATTACACTTTTTGGATCAATGGTATTTTGTATCATAAATATATTAACATAAGTATTATTGTACCTAATAACTGTTTTTTACTAACATATTACATTATGCATGTATCATTTTCAATTGGTTATACTTTTCAACTGCTCACCGGTTTTTCTACCTCGGAATAAAAATAACACATATTTGTGTAATTTTATTTTACAACAAAAAACAACGAAATCATACTTCATACTAATATTATAAATCCGAAAAGTTTGTTGGTTTGTTTCTTTTTCACGCAGCAACAGAGCAACGTATCGACTAGATTTTTGGCATGGATATAGTTCAAGGGCCGGAAAGTGACATAGGCTAGTTTTATTCCGAAAAAATAACAGGTTCCTGTGGGATAGCACAAAAGGCAAATTCCACGAGGGCGTAGTGATTAGTTGATAAATGTCAATCATTTTACAGTTAGCCTAAAAGTGTTAGCAATGAAACAGAGCAGCAGCAGTGTGTCCGAGTTTTATGTAAAGAATCAGTTGGAAAAAAATATACCCATTGAAAAATTGGTTCTGTAATTACTTCATACAAAGAAAATCTGTACAAATGGCATGTCTAAATATAATTTATGTTTGTAAACAAGGACGTAATCTACCTATTACGACTTCCTTATGATGTTATTTCCGGCCGGATATCGTATGAAAATGACAATTTAATTATTTGTCATCAAAATCTGTTAGCAATTTTTGCAGAAATATAAACCAATAATAGTCTTTCATGTAGATCTATAGAATACATGTCAATAACATAATTACAATCACTACATAGTATAAAACAAAGTCTATCTGTCTGTCTGTCCCTATGTATGCTTCTATCTTTAAAGCTACGCAACGGATTTTGATGCGGTTTTTTAATAGATATAATGATTCAAGAGGAAGGTTTATTTGTATAATACACCTGTGCAAAGGGGCGGTCGCTAGTATGTTTATAAGTTACAGCGAATTTCGCTGGCTATACAGCGCGGCAACTCCGCAAGTGTGCTAGGGACTTTCGGTCAGGGCTCGGCGCGCGGGGGACCATTTGATTAGGAAACAAAATAGTTAAGTGAATGTAGAATATCAGCACAAGTTTAATTTTTAATGTTATAGTTATCGAGTAGCTGACACTCGATCTCGATCTCGATTGACACTCGTCGATTGTTGTATTATTAATAATCATATATCTATTTAAAGCCGGAAACATACTATCGGACGCGGCTGACGGACGCGACTGACAGCCGCGACTTAGCAATGTGCACAGTCTTTAAACATCCGATGCGCCAGATCGCTCTCGGACGTCCGAACGCTCAAGGTCGTCCGAAGGTGACGTCCGCAACTTATGTCCGATAGTGTGCATGGCTCAGTGAACTTTCATAGTCTAGATACCTATCAGTCGCGGCTGTCAGTCGCGTCCGTAAGCCGCGTCCGATAGTATGTTTCCAGCTTTATTGATATCAAAGTGACAAAAAGAAATGTATATGACAAATTTAATGTACTTGACAAATTATGGAGACAGCTGTATTTTGCGAAAATAAACAATTATATTCCATTAGTTACAGTTTGCTGGAAAGAGTTTGACTTTCTTGAGTCTGAGAACCCTGATTCAGCAGATGAAGCTGAACTGGAATGGTTGTAAATCTTACCCTATTATTTCGAAAGCTGTTAAAAACGTTCCGAAACGAAACGTTCCGTCAAAAAACGAAACTGTGAATGCTTACTGAGATGTGTAGAGATGTCACAAGCGGCGTTAGCCTCCGCAGGGAACTCGGGCTGTCCGCTGAACTTATGGAAGATCTTGACGGGCGGGCACTGTAAGACGCCCGTGAGCGCATTCAGCTTGCCGCGGTGACCCATAGCTAGGATCACTTGCTCTACGCCTTCTGTTGGTTAAATCATACTGGTTTACAGGATGATCAGTTTATGTGCTTTGAACTTGACTGTTAAAAACCAATTGAGAGTTTGATTTGAATTGTATGGTAATATCTGTGCCATGTTTGAAAATCCATTTTCCAAATAAAAAAATCAAGGCAGAATGTTGAAAAAGGAACAAGTAAGGCTGGCAAAACAACGCCTCGCCGTGTACAGACAAAATTACAAACACAAACACCACATGTACAAAAACTGGCCTCACTTGTCTGTTCACGTCGTTCTGTCTTGATTTTTTATTTGGTCTGAGTTTCGACATTTGAAAGTACGTGTCCTACATTAATTTAGGCTCTTGATTTTATTTGTTATTTAACTGATTGTAAAATATTTTCATCCATGTGACAGTTAATTTAGTTTCCTTAACTACTAAAGTACCTACTTAACAATGCGTTAAACAAAAAATGACTGGAAGCAATCACGTTATGTGATAAAGCCGCCAATTGCTTCTATGCTTAAGCATCTGTTTTCTCTGTAACTACATAATATGTGTAAGTCAACAATGATTGTTTTTAAGCTTTCGCGATTTGAACACATTGTTATTAATACTACGGCACTAATCATCGGGACTAGTCTACCCGTGACCACGGTCGATACAACTCGGCCGAAACGTCGGGATGAGGAAGTATTTATTTGTCTCGTAATTTTAGTGCGAAATTAGTCCCGTAGTATATAATAATAAAGTCAACAATGAGTTTATGTAAGACGGACAACAAACTGTTACGAGGATGAAGAATGAAGATATTTTACATACAGTAGAATAGCAAATAAAATCAAGAGCCTAAATGAATATAGCGCTCGTACTTTCAAATGCTTAAAAATGGAAAACAAATTAACAGACCTACACATTCAAATTACAGTCTCAATTGGTTTTAAACAGCAAAGCTCAAAGCGCTCGATCCCCATCGAGTTACATTCAGCGCATTCAATCTGAAACTCTCCATGCAAAGTCACTGCTTTACGCTGGAGACTTGAAATTAAATACATTTAAACAGGTCAAAGAGAGTTCCTGAAAAGAGACAGGCTCAAGGTTTCTCTACGAGATCAAATCCGTAGGCAAACGAAAGTTACCAACATAACAAAGTAGATTAGCAACTTATGAGCTTTTTTTCAACATGTTATTTTACTTTTGTTTCCTATTAAATTATTGCGGTTGTGTTTCTCTCTTTCATAAGACTATTCCTGAGCACAAGTTAAGGATAAACTTTGAAAAAATAGTTATTTAAACCTTCGCTTAATCTAGAATTTGTATATATTTTTATGTATTTGTTTGTATGTATTTGTAATTTGTTCTAGATCTTTTTTCGAGGATACGAGATGAAAATCCTGCTATCACCGTACAGTGCGAATAGAAACGCAATCTATGCCAATCTCGATTCAAACTAATCTGATGGAACTCGATTGAGCTGGGATTCCCGCTGCCAACACGTTACGCCAATTCAACGCTGCATCCAATCATATAGATATTCGCGGCTCATTCGATTTGTTCGATGGAATCGATGGCCTCCGGAATAGATTGCTTCTTTATACCTAAGTATGTACAAGCACAGATCATGTACATGTGCTATTTATGTAGACAAGGAATTATCGATAATAACCATACAGCGTGTTTTGCTGTTAATGCGAACGGTCATATTGTAGGATAGGTATATTTCTATCATTTTGATTAACTTTTATGATAAAATCAAATTTTCAAATCCTGAAACAAAAATGAGTTCCATGTTCTAATTCTTCAATATGTTCTGGTAGTAAGAATGATAGTAACACTGGGAACAAACCATATTTTGACGAAATCCAATTTAATTGTCTATGGAACAGCCGAGTTTTTTCGTGGTTTTCAGATTATTGAAGTCTAAAGCTCGAAACATACTATCGGACGCGGCTTACGGACGCGACTGAGAGCCGCGACCTAGACTATGAAAGTACACTGAGCCGTGCACACTATCGGACATAAGTCGCGGACGTCACCTTCGGACGACCTTGAGCGTTCGGACGTCCGAGAGCGATCTGGCACACCGGAAGTTTTAAGACTGTGCACATTGCTAAGTCGCGGCTGTCAGTCGCGTCCGTCAGCCGCGTCCGATAGTATGATTCCTGCTTAATTTCACGTCGAATAGAGTTCCATAGAGCCAGCTAACTCTATATTCAAAAATTCCAGAATTCTTACTACCAACACGACATATAGTTTCTTGAGTATAAATCACTGTTTTGCTTAAGATATTTGTTTTTTTCGTCTACTTCAGGGTTCCATAGCCCAGACCATGGGCGTAGCCAGGTTCAATACAAAATGAGAGTAAGAGAAGTTTAGCGACGAGCGTGCGCGGAACCACCAAATACTCTAGCTAGAAAACTCGAAAGAATACATCTCAGTGGCGACACGGCAAATAGTAAATCTAAGCAGTATCTACTGTGGCTCAGTTTGTACTGGTTACCTATTTGTTTCAACCGTTTATCCATGTCAAAAGTTAGTATAGACGGCTTAAAAATTTGACCCAAAATCTAATCTCTCGGTCTAAAAGACCTGCAAAATCGTATCACAAACCTGAGGTAGTAAGCCTGAACAGAGTGGAGAAGAATGTGAGCAGAGATTCAGCTCCCTCGCCGCAGTACCTCTTCACCGTGGGGTACTTGACGCTCAGGAACTTGTCCCACGCCTGGGAATGGAGCAGTTCCTTCAAGATCTCTCTTCTTCGAGCGTTGTCGACGGAGTCTGAGCCGCTTTCTATGCGCTGTGCGAACCATTCTCGTTCTGCTTCTGTCTGGGAAGGAGATTAGTTATGTGAAAAGTTGAAGAAGTTTTAAGGAGAGGGTTATCTATCCAAAAATGAGGAGGTAGATAAATGCATTCGTCAAACAATGTGACATTCTGTAGTTCATAAGCTTTCGGCTAATAAAGTTAAGGAAATGCTAGAGATCGTTCCTCTAGCAGCAGTAGTATTCGGTTGTTTGTCCGGTTGACCGAACTACTGAAACTTGTCAGTTGAAATCGTTCGGTTTTAACTAAACACTGAACCATCGATACCCTCTAGTAGCTAAGTTACTTAGAAGACCCATAGGTCCCGTAGTGGATACGGAATCAGTGTCAATCTCGCAATAAATTGGTTATATTTTTTACGATTTTAGATTCTTAATCAACTTATGCTGTCAAAAGTCAATAAGTAAATTATGAAAAATTAATATGAAAATATTTTAAAATGCAACATAACATTATTTAGGTAATAGTGAAATAGTCTCACGTTCCAGTAAGAAAAACAAAACAAAGTAAATAAACAGCGCACTTCCTTTCCAAGTATTTTTCCGATAGTTCACAAGTAAACAATATGTATTTACGAAAAGATACTTAGCTAAATAAATACGATCATAAACAGCTACACAAATAGGCAATATCGATACCTACATATTGCAAAAAGCATTGTTTGTTGAAGCGTATTATTTTCACTTTGCCTGCTGTATTTTCTCGGAATACAATGTAAAAAACCGGCCAAGTGCGAGTCAGGCTTACACATCGAGGGTTCCGTACAAACACATTGTTAAAATAATTAAAAACCTGTTTTAGCATGTGCTAATGAAGTTCTTTTATATGACACCTTACATGATCAATTTACTCACTTTTAATTTTGAACCCATATTTTGTAAATTTCGAGGCCCTATTTTTTTGTGATCTAAATAAAAATGTAAGTACAGTTTCAGATTTATTCCTATATGTGTTCTCTGAGACAATGCTTCTCGCCAAATTTCATAGTTCTATGTCAACGGGAAGTGCCCTGTAGGTTTAGATTTTTGTGAGTGTCGAGATATGCGGTTTTTTGCGACATAAACAGCTCTAACTTTTTTATATGGTAACTGAGACGTTTTTCTTTTACACAACTGCAAGAAACCATAGATATACGTATACAGTTTAAATTTCAACTCTATATCTTTACGCGTTTCCGAGGTAAAGAGTCTTGACATATACACCGACGGACAGACGGACAGACGGACAGACGGACAGACGGACAGACGGACAGACGGACAGACGGACAGACGGACAGACGGATTATATTACATTTTACTATCCGCGTTACGTAATTTACTTTAACCTAAACCTACCTTACCTTGCCTAATCAATACAATCGATTAACTTACGACTTATTATACAAACTTCATACAAACAAAACAAGCAAAAATGTTATACCTACCTCTAAATATGAAAATTCATAGGAGATGGGACCGCAGTATATTTTCTCTAGTTCTTGTACTAAACTTTTCACGGGCTGTTTACCGTTGTATCCGTATAATAATCCAGCATCCACTGCATCGTGCTCCGATAAGCCATATCTCGATAATTCCAGCTCTTTGATATTTCTAAAAAGATTAAAAATGAGACGTAAGTTGCGGTTTGCTGCACCTAACTTTTTTAATTTACAAAAACGCCTCTGTTGCTAGTTTTCTTCGGAGTTTTCTGAATAATTAATATGGCGTTTCCCGCTAAAAACTTTTTTGATATTTTACTACCGACCAATGAAAAAAGTATAAAGTATGTCAACCTGTTTTCCCAGATTTATTTTTCAGTGAGTGAATTATTTAGCAAAGAAGTTTTTATGTTTTACGAGGAGTTCCTTTCAAAACTTATTTTCAGCAAAAAGTTTGGATGGGTACTAAATGAATAAACTATTTTGGTTGAAACTTTTCCACTTTCCATTGGGAGTTTGTACTGTACATTGAGGACTTCCTCAATGGTACTGTACTGTGCCGTAATGACTGTTTAAATAGTTTTTATTTGGTACGTTCTATTCACGTTGATTCTGTTGTAGAATTGTATTGACGTTTGTGAGGAAAAAATATTAATTTATTGATTTAATTTTAAATTGTAAGCCTCTATACAGCCTGCAATTTGTATTTGTAATTATTATTATTTTTAGGTAGGTTTTACATATTAACAATAAGTATATTTTTGTCAATGAATTTAATATTATTTTGTGATATTTTTTGCATGACACTGCATTTCTGCATCTAGTACAATCTAGTATCATTATTAAGAAAAATGTGAAAAAATATTTAACTGGACGAGCATGTTCATGAATCTATATTATGTAATATTAGGTTCCATGAATATCAATAAAGTTATCTTAACTTAATAAAAAAAAGTCCACTGCTGATCATAGGTTTAACTACATCCACCACGCTGTCCCAGTGAGCCTTGGTGGATTGACGTAGATATAAACTTGAATTTCTACTTTACACGGTTATTCCTAATCAAGTAGCACCCTTTTAGGGGCTTCTTCTGTACATCAAAACTAACAACTTTAGTGCAAAGACTTTTTTTTTAAAACTCAAAAATAAAAAAAATTGTACCATAGAAAAAATCGTTCACCCTCGACTTTTGTCGAGTATTGTTGGCTGTATGGAACAGCTGATTTCTTTTTTGAGTCTTGACAAAAGTCGTAGAACAACAGTTGTTAGTTTTGATGTACCTATAGAATAAGCCCCTAAAAGGATGCTAATGGATTAGGAATAGGGAATGCAATAACCGGATCCCGAAATACTGGGATCCCGGCTGCTATTACCGGGATTGAATCCTAGTCGAAATTTGACCGGGATCCCGGTGATTGACGGGATTACCGAAAATCAAAGATACGAGTATGACGCATAATGAAGCCAATTCGCGCGGAATTTAGTGTATTAGACGGCTCTTACAATAGAGCTTGAAAGGTTATTTCTATTTCAGTTCAGATTTAGCACATTTGGATATGCGCTTACGTTGTATGTGAAACACACACCATAGTATGAATATTGAATATTGTACTGAAAAAATGTACGCCACCAGACTCTAGTTATTTATTGAGCTACTGTGACCCAATGAACCTTAAAAATATTGTGTAGGAATTATGAACTAGAACGCCTATTTATTTGCATTCCGGACTAAATACTGGCTTCTGGATTAGCTACTGGACTACAATCGAGTATAATTAAAGTTTTGAATCATTATAAATGATTCTACTAAAAATGAAAGATTTTTGTGTGTAGGTACACATCCATTAATCTGTGCACGATTTTGAGTCTAAAGGTACGATTCATTAGCTAACTTCGCACGGCAGCAGCAGACTACAGTAAAACTACGACTGGTAACGCCTAATTTATAGCAACGTTTGTCTTCGTGATGATACCATTGTCTGCTGCTGCTGCTGCTGCGTACAGTCGGCTACGAGATTGAACTTTATTGAATGTAGCAAAACATGACTAAATGTAGAAAACCAGTGAAAAACTATCATTAATGCCACAGAATTGTTACTCTCGGGTGCACATGGCACACACTTACATAATTTACCATAGTCAAAAGCTTTAAATTATGTCTTTCTTATGATTTTTGAAAAAAATACCTCAAACTGACGATTAGGTTGGTCAATCCCGCCAATACCGGAATTGAAAATATCGACCGGGATTGCATTCCCTAATTAGGAATAACCCTGTATAATACATGTTCTCCTTCACCTAAAAGCCAGTGCTGAGACAATTTGTACATAAGTTTCAAAGAACTCATAGGTACATGATTATTTGACCTTAAATTGTATTCTATTTTGCTTTTTAATCCACTCGATTTTGTTTCATATCTCACGATGCCTGTGCCAGATCAGAATCAAACAGAACCAAGCAATGATCTGTATTGTGGCTCTAAACTTGAGCTCAAGGCTCTGTGCGGCAAAGTTTCTCCTAAAAATAAATCTTTTCTCCTAATAATAATGATGTACTTTTACGAAAACTAATATTTTTTTACCTCTCTTCTTCAAATCTTTGTTTTGAACAAATATTTAGTGTATTTTCGCTATCTTATTGTAGGCAAACAAGTTTAATAGCATTTAAAAAAAATGCAGACACTTCACTAATAAATAACACCCTTATTCTCACTGCACTACACTCTGTTCGACACGTGTTTCGCCTCTCAACAAGGCATCTTCAGAACGTGTGACTCTTCGAGGTCGCTCGCAAGCAACTTTTTTTTAAAATGCCCTTAACTTATTTGCCTACAACAAGATAGCGGAAATACACTAAATACTTATTCAAAACAAAGATTTGAAGATGAATTTCCGCAAAGTAACGCCTGATTCAATCAACTACCTCTCTTCTTTCCTGTATTCCACATTGTCTATTGTGGCTTTCAGGTGACCATGGGTCCGATACGCGTTTACTAGTTGTTGCGCGCGGCAGTTCTCGTAACGCCTCACCACTACTTCTGCGGGTATATCTGAAACAGTAATATTTAATACTAAGATTTTTTCTTAACCTATGCTGTCCTAGGCTGTCCCACTGATAAGAAATAGTCTTACCCACTTACTTCTATCTTTTGCGTTCCAAATATATCAATGGCTCCAAAGCTACTATTATATTGAAAAAAAAAGCAAATTTTATTACGTACCTAAGTCCGAAAGTTCTTGAGTGGAGACTACGTACCGGCAAGAGCAGCGTAGGACGTCCACTGTCGTCCACCCGCAAGGTGGACGGATGACCTCATCAAGACCGCAGGAACACGCTGGATGTAAGCCGCTACCAACCGGTCTTATTGGCAATCGTTTGGGGAGGCCTATGTCCAGCAGTGGACGTCCTATGGCTGATAAGAAGAAGAAGCAGTACTAAGGCAGTTCTCACAATTGTTATTTTCGAACTTACGCGATTTGAGCACATTATATACGAGTACTACTATTTAATACGGGACTTATCGCGCAATAAAACATGAGATTTATTAATTAAATAAGTACCTTTTTTTTCTTTTTCTCCCGACGTTTCGACCAAGTTGCATTGGTCGTGGTCACGGGCAGACTGGTAAGTAAGTAAGATAAGTCCCGTATTAATATATAGCAGTATAGTTCTCACAATCTTGGCCAAAGCAGTGGAAAGGAGATTAGCGCTCATCATCACTAATTATTATTAAAATTACATACAACCCTAAATTCATGAAAAAATATTATAGGTAAATGTAAAAACTAGGTATATAATGTTCTATAGTTTCAATTAAGTTTTCACCGAAATTAAGCAACGTTCCGCACGGTCAGTATTTGGATGGGTGACCGCGGGTGGCATTTTTCAGCTGAGCGCTACCGTGACTCGGATGACACGTAAAATTGTAGGTTACGGTTGTTTTAACCGATTACCTATGTCAAAGGCCTTCAAGCGGCCTAGAAACTCTGGTGTCAAAGTTTTTAGGGCACTGGCCCGGCAGCAACTTTATTCTGGACTGCCTCGGTGGATCAGTGGTTAGTGACCCTAACTTCTGGATCAAAGAGGCTTGGGTTCTCGATCCCCATCCAGGGCAAATATTTATGTAAAAAACATAAATGTTTGCTCTGTGTCTGGGTGTTATTTAGTTACTATCTATATATAAGTATGTATTTAAAAATAAGTAAGTATATGTAGTATATCAGTCTCTGGCAGCTATTTCATAAGCTTTGCTTAGTTTGGGGTCAGAGGCCGTGTGTAAGATGTCCCTAAAATATTTATTTATTATTTTATAATAAGTGTTTGCATTATATGGGACAGTTAAGTTGGTCCCACCGTAATAGTCATTTAACGGGACTAGTGGAAATACCTCTTTTTGTTTGTTTAAATATAATGTATCATACGTGTATACGTACCGTGTTTAGTAGGTATTTAGGTATAAGTATTGTGAAGTGTGTTCAATACGCGAAACAATGAGAAAATTGACTACAACTGTTGCTTCTGATAACGTATGTATTTGTATATTACCTCCGATATACCTAATTAAGTAGGTTAGTAGTAAGTAGGTGAACATTATTTTATTTGACTATGTGTAAAACGCATTATTATTATACAGATTAAGTAAACATTTTATTTGTGTTGCTCAAATAAATGCTTCATTTCTTGGTGTGGTTTATATTTTTAAAAGTATGTTGTCACGACTCACGCTAGTTCTCGAGTTTACTATCAGTATTATCACAACATCACATATGGCTACCAGACACTGCTACCTAATCTGCCAACATACCGGCTTCATTCACTCTCCTGGGTCGATGTCCGAACACTCCGAGCCCAGAATGATACTTCCGACAATAATTGCTCCACCTTGCCACCTTCTCCACTCCAGTTTTATTTAAAACGAACATTTTTAACACTATTCCATATTCAAATTATCAAAAACAAAAGAGTTGTCAATGTCAATGTTATTTTAAATTTAGAACGCGTGCGCGGGAGTGGCCGGCGACGCTGCTCGGCGCTTACTGGTTGGATAGAGATGGAAGATTGTGTTGATAACGATGTTGTCTTGTAAATAGGACAGTATTGTCAATAAGTTGTTCCAGTTAGAAGTACTACAATGCAATTTATTTAGGTTGCCAATTCACATTTTGGTAGATATTTTATAAGTAGTAATTTTGTGTAATTACTATTGTGCCGTGCAAGATGTTAATAGAATTATAATTTAATTACCTATTGATTTTGAGTAGGTTTCTTTTGAGCTTTATTTGCTTATTCAGAAAAAAACACGCTCACTAATTCACTGTATCTGATTTAGTCAACCTTAACTTCAATTATGCGATTAATAATATTTTTGAGTGACAATATAAGCATGGAATCATTACGTAGTATAAAAAAAAGTCGCTTTCCTGTCTGTCTGTCCCTATGTATGCTTATATCTTGAAAATTACGCAACGGATTTTGATGCGTTTTTTTTATAGATAGAGTATTTCAAGAGGAAGGCTTATACAGCCTTGGCCATAAGTATTAGGCACCTTTAAAAAATCTAAATGCATGTTTACTACTTAACCAATAACTGAGTGCTTATCTTAAATGACTTACCAGGGTCATAAATAACTTAGAATATCAAGCGGCGCTTTGTTAAGGTCATAAAACACCTTCAGTCAATGTTTGGTCACTTGTGTTCTGGACTCTAACAAGTAAACAAGCTTTCATTTCTGTTGAAGTGATTAAATTGACACCTAATTTGTTAAAAATGCCAAAAAGGAGTGAAAATAGTTTAGAAGATAGAGTGAAAATACAGGGTGCCTAATACTTTTGGCCAAGGCTGTAAGCAGGTAATAGGTATAATACACCTGTGCGAAGCCGGGGCGAGTCGCTAGTTATAAAATATAAGAAACTATCTCCTAATTTTTTCTAAAAAAATATTATTTCACAATTAATTTAAGTAATCAGTTCATTTCTAGGCTTGAATCAATCAGTTCATTCTTGGTTTGAATTTCTGTGTTCAACTTACTCGACCTAGGTATTTGAACGAGTTTAAACATTCTTACTTAACATAAGATAGGTACGTAATTTGTGATAAAGATTACATATTACTGCTTAATTGGCTGCTGATAAGATATGAGCAAAAATACTTAACCACTCGTTTGTTGAGCAAGTCATAATTAAATTATTTTATCAAGAAAAACATTATGAAAAATGATTATTGATTATTTTGTCCATAAGATATATCTATAATGTATCTATATATAACGGGACTAAACTCACGTGTAGGGATAGTCGTAACGACTATACTCGCCAACTTGAGAAAGGTTGCCGAATGCGGCCGAAACTATAGTCGTTACGACTATCCCTACACGTGAGTTTAGTCCCGTTATTTATAGTAAGTATAAAAAGTGTGAAAACCACGTTAATTTAAATAGTAAAATAATGTATCTAGGTCACGGACATTAAGTACTTAATTTTATTAATTTCAATGTTTTTATTTATTATTAAAATGTAAGGTAAATAATAATAATATATTGATAAAATATTTTAAATGGTTCTTTTCTTCTAGTTTTGTTGCCCTCGACGGGGTCCGTACGCCACTCTGTACCCAAAATGATATGTACTACCACGTACAAATAAACTCTTTATTGTACACACAAAATAAAAATAACAATAAACACAACAGTGAAATTATAAAAGGTAGTGTAACACTAGGCGGCCTTATCGCAGGAAACGATGCCTTCCAGGCAACCCATGTACGGATAGGAATGTGCTAAAATATTTGACGGGGAGTACAATAAACGTACTGTGAGGAAGCATTATAAATTATACCACACGCGAATTTTGTCCGTGACGAAAATGACAATAAGATAAAATATTCGTCGGTATATAATGATATCAGTGGCAGGCAAGGCAAATCACAGGTTATCAAATTAGACGCGCGAAACTTGTATGATAAGTGATATTTACTGATAGCGCTCGATGATATTGTTGTTTGATAACTAAAAAGCATAGCAACTAAAGATCTTTGAGACGTAAATAGTAGTGTAAAGTGTAGCATGTTTGCCACGAGTTACTTCTACTTTTTAGTCCAATTAGGTTTGTGTGTCGACTCCATTTGGTTAGGTACTTAATGTAAATATATAACTCCGTACAGTACTATTGGTAGGTACCCTAGACAAACCTACTCAAGGTACTACGTAGTAAGTAGTTAGCATATATGTTGGGTATCTGCTTTCAGATAGATTAGATATCCTGGTTTATTTAAGTAATGTACATCGCATGAGGAATAATTCATTCACGTAGCTTCGCTTAAATTAACATACAATATAATGATTGAATTTCACTATCAGACGACATTGGTGGTAACGAACAAGTTAAATACATTAGTTACTATGATTAATTGCTGAACACATGCGATATCCATAATATTCGAAGGTTTCCACATATATTATGCCAGTCCATCATCAAATAAGATTCAGTATCAGAATTATTTCCTACGATTCCTACGATTCGTATTTCATTTCCCACTCAGGAAAAATTGTCATAAAATACAACGCAATAGGCATTAGTGGTCTTAATATACGGGGATAGAGATGGATTTATTTTGGCAAAGGAATATGGAAAGGTTTAGTGAAATATTGAGGACAAATCGAGAGGTATTCGTTATGAAGATCAGGACGAGGATTCAATATTTCAGCGATAACAGCAGCCTGAAAAGCGTCGGCTATGTGATATCTTTGACGCGAACGTCCCTGTTTAAGAGGTAAAGATGTATACTTTATCTTCGATGTCTGTGACCTTGGGAATATAATACACGGGAGGTAGAGTACTAAAGTGTTTTTTTGAAGACGAAATAAAGATTTAAATGCAACTCTGATTAAGCTCTAAGCTATATGTCTATTTCTTCTTGGCTGAATTTAGAACTCATAGAAAAAATACCGGAAAAGTGCGAGTCAGGCTCGCACATCCAGGGTTCCGTACAAACACGTTGTTAAAATAATTGTAAACTTGTTTTAGCATTGCAAATGAAGTCCTTTATAATAATACTTCACTCACTTTGAATTTGTTCGAGTCAGGACTTGGATTTACATGATTGCACTTTAACATCATCTCCGGAACACCTCGTACATCGACGGAGAAAGTTAATACCGCGGGCTAAATTGACGCCAACGCCATCTAGTTTAGATATGAGTAAATACTGAGATTTAAACTGTTGCTTTAAGAATTGATTTTATAACTTATTTGATTTGATTGCTATTAAGTTTGATGTTTTATATTTATACTATTATACATTTACATATAAAGTTATATTTGAACTTATTTTCAGTTTAGACAGAATTTTGAACCATTTTTTTGTGAATTTTGAGGCCCTATTTTTTGTGATGTAAATAAAAATGTACAGTTTCTGATTTATTCCTATATGTATACTCTGAGACAATGCTCTTCGCCAAATTTCATAGTTCTATGTCAACGGGAAGTACCCTGTAGGTTTTGATTTTTGTGAGTGCAAAATATGCAGTTTTTTTACGACATAAACGGCTCGAACTTTTTTATACGGTAACAGCTTTTCTTTTACACAACTGCAAGAATTCATAGGTTTACGTATATAGTTTAAATTTCAACTCGATATCTTTACGCGTTCCCGAGATAAAGAGTCTTGACATACACATAGACGGACAGACGGACAGACGGACAATAAAGTGATCCTATAAGGATTCCGTTTTTTCCTTTTGAGGTACGGAACCCTAAAAATGGCCTCGTAAAAGTTTTAATTCCATGTTCCTTTCGGCTTAGTACTTAGACTTAGGACATGCAGATTACCTGTAAGTACTGGTATAGGCATCATTTTAGACAACTTTTAAAGCGCCAACCACGAAACCCAGCTGTTTCATACAAAGTAATGTGTTTCACCTAATAATAAGCCGTGGTGGCCTAGAAGTAGTGACTAGTGACACCCGCCTTGCAATCGTGAGGTCGTGGGATCAAATCCCGGTCCCGTACCAATGAGTTCTTTGGAATTTATGTACGGAATTTAACACCACTGGAGAATAAATCTGAAAACTATACATTTTTATTTAAATCACATAAAAATAGGGCCTCAAAATTCACAAAATATGGGTTCAAAATTAAGAGTGAGTAAATCATATCATGTAAGGTATTATATAAAATAACTTCATTAGCACATGCTAAAACAGGTTTTTAATTTTTTTAACAATATATTTGTACGGGACCCTCGATGTGCGAGCCTGACTCGCACTTGTCGGTTTTTTTGTGATGGGGCAACTCAAAATTCGAGTAAAAGAATTAGCTGTTCCATACAAAATTACAATTCGGAATCGTATGGACATGTATGAAACAGCTGACTTTTTTCTCGAATTCCGGGTTAGCCCAGTAAAAAAGTCGTTCATAATGATGGCCTGAGTCACCTTTTGGCTTAGTTTTTGTCTAGTTCTGGATAACCCTGTATAATACCCATAGGTCTGTAAATTTCTGCATTTTGCATGACAATGTTAGTTACATCCTGTATTTTTATTGTATTTATAAGGATTGCCTTTTTATTGGTAAATAGGAAAGCGGTTATGATTCATCTTTGACTCGAAATTCTCTGTTTTAGTAAAGGTAAATTAAAAAAGACACATTTACCTTTGAACTTTCTGACTATGGTAACAAACAGTACAAAAACAAAATGAATAAAGATAACGATAGAACAACAAACTCAGGACGCCATTAAGATAAGGATGCCCAAAGCTTTCTACAAATAGCTGGCTTTCAACGAATACCAAAAACTCTAAACTAATGATATTTTTTAAAAGTTTTGCTTTTCTACCATTTGTTATATTTAACAAAGCTATGTATTTATTGTAAATGTTTCCAGCCGTATGATTTATTTTAGAGTTTATCTTTGCAGTTTATTTAATTATTGACTGTTCCAATGGTATAGTGGTTAGTTTTCATTACCCCTTTACAACTGGCACAAAATAGGCGTAAAACCAACAAAAAAACCTGAAAACCATATTGTTTTTTTTGAACGCAATTCTACCGGTCTCATACGATCGTGCGGAATAAGTAGATAACCGCATGTGATTGAGCAGACCGATGTGTTTACAGGATCATTATTGTTTTCGTGTCAATTTTTAGGATTCTCACGATTGTATTGAGCCGGTTATAAAGGGATAATCTTGTGCCAGTTGGCGTGGGTATATGATTCTTAGTCAGAAGAACCTTTGTGTTGAATCTAGATCTCTGTACTGTATGAGGTCTGTGTCTATGTTATATTCTGAATAAGTAGGTATTTAAAGAAGCCGTGGTGGCCTAGAGGTAGTGACATCTGCCTTGCAATCGTGAGGTCGTGGGTTCAAATCCCGGTCCCGTACCAATGAGTTCTTTGAAATTTATGTACGCAATTTCACACCACTGGCTTTTCGGTGAAGGAAAACATCGTGAGGCAACCTGCATACTTCCGTAGAAGAAATTCGATGGCGTATACGAATCCACCAACCCGCTATGGGCCAGCGTGGTGGAAATGGCCCAATCACCCTTCGTGGTTAGGCCTACGTCCTGCAGTGAACTATTAAATGGCTGATACAGATACAGGTATTTAAAAATATAAATGTACGATAGTGTCCGGCAACTACGAGTACATGTAATCTTTTTTTAGTTTGGCGTCATAAGCTGTGTGTAAGATATTCCTTAACTTATAAAGGATTATTCAGAACTGGTGTACTAAGCTGAAAGAGAGCGATTAAGACCATCATAATAAACCACTTGTATTTTAGAACCAACCCAAAATTCGTGAAAAAATCAGCTGTTTCATACATTTTGTCGATTTTGAGTTGCAATTATATTTAACGAAAAGCTGATAATTTTCTAAATTTTATTTTTATAACTTAAGTAACATTGAAATTTAATTCTTACCTTCCTTATACCTATATAAATACATCGTACCTATATACTAAAAAAAAAGACTAAAAATCGAAACAAAGACTGTGTCCGTGCCAAGGGTGCCAAGATCGCTGGCTGCATTCCCACGCTGAATGGCTAAAGAGATTCTCTGTGCGAGAAAGCTGATTATTTATCTCAAATTGTAGGTTGTTTCTACAGTAAATGTTGTATGATGGTCTGAATCACCCTCTTTCAGCCTAGTACAGGACAAGCAGATAGCCCTGTATTACATTTTCACGTTCTCATTTTCCCATCAGGTTGTTCTGGCTAGTCACCCTTTCAGCGTGTTGTTTTGGCTTTGCGACCGTTCTGCGCGGTGCTCTACGGCTCTACATCCAGGACGCAGTCTCCTACTCCGTGGAAACAGACTACTTGAACTGGGACACTCCTTTCCCGGCCGTCTCAATATGTGAACAGCTGAATAACGTGAAAATTAAAAATATTATTGAGTGAGTACCTATTATGTAATTGTTAGTATGTGTGGCCGAGGTGGTCTAGAGCTAGTGACACCTGCCTTACAATCGTAAGGTCGTGGGTTCAAATCCCGATCAATGAATGAAATGAGTTCTTTGGAATTTCTGTACGGAATTTTACACCACTGGCTTTTTGGTGAAGGAAAACATTGTGAGGCAATCTGTATAATGTATATGTCCGTTGAAGAAATTCGATGACATATATGTCGTCCAATATAAAAACGCTTTCAGAATGCTGATGCGGCTCCCACCGTTTTGCAGCGCGTCATCTATGTTTGCGGAGGCACGCACTGATGGCTTTGCAGCTATCATGCGCAAAAAAATTGCCTCGCTGATGAGCAGGACGCGAGCGAGCGGCAACAGCATTCTGGTAGCCATCACCGACAACTTTAGCTGTCCAATTTTGATGCACCACATTAAGGTGCTGTTATAATAAATGATTAGCTGTGACATGCTGAATTTAATAACTTGTGACATGCCTAATTTTAATGAGTTAAATTAATTTTATTTAATTTTATAATCAAGTTTTAATTTTAATTTCAATTATGGATCCTATGTGTCTGATAATAAAGTATTTTTGATTTTTTTGATTTGATTTGAAATGTGTATTCACCAACCCGCACTAGGCCAGCGTGGTGAAAACCGTGAAAAGCGTGATGGTCAGCGTTGAAGCATGGCCCAATCATCCTTCGTGGGTAGGCCTACGTCTGAAGTGGACTATTAAAAAGGCTGGTACAGTACAGTACCTATTATGAAATGAGTAGGTAGGTATATTTTATTGAAATGGCAGTAGGTACGTAGGGTACCTACATAGCACGAAGGACTGATAACCGATGATGTTGAAAAGTTAACGAGTGAGAACTAAGTGACAGTAAGCGCACCGTATAGGATGGCCTTCCACGAGATGAACATCTTCAAGACCGCAGGATCACGCTAGATGCAAGCCGCTTCCACCTGGTCTTATTGGAAATCCATATCATCCATAGGGAAGGCATAGGCCTTCCCTATGGATGATATGGATATATATATATATATATATATATATATATATATATATATATATATTCCTTCCTATATTCAGCAGTGGACGTCCTACGGTAGATGAAACGATGGGCGAAGTAAAAATTTAATACAATAACATTATACAGCTTATGATAAATTGAAAGTACGATATTATGTTTTATGTTGCTTTTTATGTTATATTTTTTTTTTTTATTTCAATTAGGTTTGCGTTTGACTACACACTGCCTGATGTAAAGCAGATATGCGGTCTAGGATGTAGCACGCTTACCTAGAAGATACCTATTTACTCGAGATTTGAAGACACCTACATTGTACTTTAATGGAAAAAAAATTTAAATTAATTTAATAATTTTAATTTAATTTTTTTAATTTAATTTAATTTTATTTTGACTTAGGCAAAGCGTTCCACATTCTGGCAGTTCGTATGAGGAATGTGGACTCAAAACGCTTTGTTCTAACACGTGGGATGTCCACCATAAAAGGGTGGCGCTTTGGTCGCGTCTGTCTAGCCGTACGATAGAAGAAAGGGGCAGGTGGGACCAGATCGTGCAACTCTTGGGCGCACTCACCGAAGTGTATCCGATAGTAAGCAGACAGACACGCCACCCTACGTCGATGCTCAAGACTTTGCAGCTTCGACTCAGTCAAGGTTTCGTTGCCTATCAGCCTCCTGGCTCGCCTTTCAATGGACTCCAAAGCCTCCAACTGGTATTTGGCAGAGCCATCCCAAAGGTGAGAGCAGTATTCCATGCAAGACCTGACTTGCGCTTTATAAAGACTAAGCAAAAACTATAGACTATTTCCTGTGATGACAGAATATAGAATTGATTTTTACTTTCCCTTGCTTTCTTTGGCTCGCTACCCGTTCACCCACTGGCTAACCCACTAGTGGGTGTAGGGGTAATTTCAGTTTACCCGTGTACCCACTGCGCCAAGGTTGGAATTAATTATAAAAAATCGATTCATTTTGTCGATAACGTTAAAATGAAATCAGGCGTTAAGTACTTTGCGGAAGTTCATCTTCAAACCTTTGCTTCGAAAAATATTTAGTGTATCATGTAATAACTACAGAAATACGCTACTACAGAAGTAATTAAATATTTTTTTTAATTTTTTTTTATTTTATTTAAATGACCAAAATGCTGGTGTTTATTTGGCTCAACGTATAAGCATTGCCATTCAGCGTGGCAATGCTGCCAGCATGCTGGGCACGCTGCCAACTGGCAGTGGGCTTGAGCACTTGGATTATCTTTAGACCTTCAAGGGTCTGTGGATGATCCAATTGCTTTCTATGTAGTAGTAGTGTAGTATTGTCATTAAATTTATAATTTTGCAGGAAACAGTACAATAACAATACATCACTGAGTGAATTTATGAAACAAGTCGCATTTTGGAACAAAGAGTATTGCAAGACGTGCTCAAGCTGTAAAATAAATGTGAGCTGTGTGGAAGACTTCATACCGATCGTGGACCAAACCAGGTCTACTTGTGAGGAAATCATGGGCCACTGTTCTTTTAACGGAGTGGACTTTCCGTGCTGTGAAAGGTATAATACTATCGATTGGCGTAGCATTGATTAATAGTAGGTAATAACAAATCTGTCTTACATATTTGATACGATATATGTAAGTAGGTGCATCACATGATAGTAAAAAAATAATGAAGCATATAAGAATATTCAGATTTGAAAAAGAGGCCTCGCGAGGCCAATGCGCCATTGAGACAATTAAGCGATTATTTTCAAGCGACTTCCAAAAACAGAGTAGGTTCTCAATTCGATTGTATTTTTTTTCTAGGTTCAAGCCAATGGAAACAGAGTATGGAGTCTGCTACGTGTTCAATTCTCACGTAACAAGCGACCAGCTGGAACATGTTAACAGAATAATCGGCCTCCCCACCCTGACCTTAACCACCAATATAAAATCTTACGTAACTAAGCAAAACACTGTGATATTTCCACAACACATTTTCTATCATTTATATACATTTTATAGTAAAAACTTACATATTACATAAATAAGTTCCTTATAAATAAACTTAAAATAACTAGGTACTCCTCAAAAATCTAAAGAGCTTTATTTTTTTTTTGTCTTGTCTTCAACTCTTATCAGCGGGATAATTCAAATTGGACAAGCTTTTCTTAGTACGAGAAAGGATTTTATATATAATATGTTAAATATCTGACTTTGGTCTAGGTACACAATGTTCGTGATGGGTTGGAATTAAATATGTTACAGATAAAAGTGCATTCACCAGAAGAAAGGGTCTCTGTTGTAACGGAGAACATTTTAGGATTACATTGCTACAAGTTGGTTGGTGGAATAAATATCGAAATTAACGTTGTGGTAAGGATGCTATTAGCCTCTACCTAAGCAGTTTACCTAAGAAACGTGGATGTATTTACATCCATTCGCAATATTTTATTAAGAGGCAATCCGTCGCTGTGTGCTTGCATCCTAACTTAATAGATATTATAAATCTGAAAGTGTATTTGATGGTTTGTTCCTCTTTCATGCAGCAACGAAGCAACGGATTGAAAATATCATGCGGGCAAACGGTAGGGGTAGATGTACCTAAGTCTATTTGCCGTTTGCGGATTGGTTCAGAGATAGAGTAGAGATTGAGTAAAAATTTTTTTTCGGAATTGCAGCTGCAATAACGCCGAGAAAAAATCAGATGTTTCATACATTTTGTCGATTCCGAGTTGCAATTTTGTATGGAATGGCTGTATTTTTTTCTCGAATTCCGAGTCCGATGGTCCCATAATAAAGTTGTTCATTAAGATTAATCACCTCCACTTGGTTTAGTACAGAGCAACCCTTCATATTGGCAGTGACTGATACTATCGATTCAAACCCAACTTTGCTAGACTTTATGAACATTGTTGGTTGTGATCGGCAATCTGAGGGGTTGGTCCAGGTTTACACGTAAATTAAAATTACAGTCGTTTCCGTATGACTCTATACATTTTTGTACAGTGGTGGCGGAAACGAGGAAGAACTAACCAAAATGTATGGAGCCACACGGGAACGCGAAAGTTTAAGTAAACTACGCAAATCCTGAACTAAGGGCTCTGTTTTAGTAAAAATTGTAATATGTTTCTAGGCAGAAGAAGTGCCTAGCGACGCATCAGTGCGCTCGATAGCATTGAGGAACTCGATTGTCTGTTCGAGGACGAAGTGCCTTCAGTATCTAATAGACGGCTGGCCTTTTGAGGAGTGTTCATACATAGGCGATGCCTGACACTACCGATTCAAACCCAACTTTGCTAGACTGTATAAACTATGCTGGTTGTGATTGACAATAAGTTTTAGAAAAAAATTGTAACATTTTTCTAGGCAGAAGAAGTAATAAACGACGCATCAGTGCGCTCAATAGCGCCAAGGAGCCGCGATTGTCTGTTCGAGGACGAGGTGCCTGCAGAACTGGAAGGCTGGCCATTTGAGGAGTATTCGTACAGCGGCTGCGTCTGGTACTGTCGCGCCCGGGCGCAGGCAGCAGCTTGCAACTGCACTACGCATTTCATGCCTAAGATCGGTAATACTACTGTTCCACCTGCGTCTCTACGTTCTACGCGACGTCCACTATCATCTACGTGTTACGGTCGGTTCAAATATAGTCATATGGTCACCGTATGAGCGACTGTTCAGATAACACAGTATTCTGACACTGCCTCATGTGTGAAGTTGTTCATATATCTCCATACGCCATCGTTGAAAAAAACTTATTAGACAAAACGAAACCGTAAAACGGGGACCATGTATGAACCGGCCGTTACCATAATTGATTGATGTTGATGTAACAACGTTTTAACGCGTAAAAACGCGTTGGCCTAATTAGCGCACTAATTTACGCGTTAAGACGCAGGTAGAGCAGTAGCATAAGAAATCTAAGTTGTTGCTTTAAAAACTTAAACATAATTTATCCAGATGTTCAGATCCGTGGTGGTCAAGAGGTAGTGACACCCGCCTTACAATCGTGAGGTCGTGGGTTCAAATCCCCGGCTCCGTACCAATGAGTTCTTTGGAGTTTATGTACGGAATTTCACACCTCTGGCTTTTCGGTGAAGGAAAACGTCGTGAGGCAACCTGCATACGTCCGTAGAAGATATTCGATGGCGTATGTGAATCCACCAACCCGCACTAGGCCAGCGTGGTGGATATGGCCCAATCACCCTTCGTAGGTAGGCCTATGTCCTGCAGTGGACTATTAAAAAAAAGGGTGGTACATCCAGATGTTCACCGACATCTGCAGGAAAATACGAGTACAGCCGTGATGGTCTAGTGGTAGTGACACCTGCGTTACAATCTTGAGGTCGTGGGTTCAAATCCCGGTCCCGCACTAATCTTTAGAATTTATGTACGGAATTTCACACTGGTTTTTCAGTGAAGGAAAACATAGTCAGGCAACTTGCATATGTTTGTGGAAGAAATTGGATGGCGTATGTGAATCCACCAACCCGCACTGGGCCAGCGAGGTGGGTATGGCCCAATCACCCTTCGTGGGTAGGCTAACGTCCTGCAGTCAACTATTAAAAGGCTGATACAGTACAGAACATCATGAAATTTTAAAGCTTTTCAGGAATATTATATTACAGGTAAGATTCCGGTATGCAACCTTCAAGGACTGAAATGTCTTTATACAAAATCTAAAAGTAAGTACATAAAGTAAGTAGTATATATTTAAGGCATGAATAACAGCAACAAAATTTAATGGAAATGATTACATTTGCATTTTTCTAGAGTCTATCGAAACAGATAAAGCTTGCAAGTGCCCTATGAGTTGTTATGAGGTGACATACAACCCTGTTCGTGTTAAATGTCCGTAAGTATTGATGCAAAAAATATAATAAATAAATAAATATTAGCGGACATCTTACACAGACTCATCATTACTTGTCGTCCACTTATTTCACGTCCCGTCATTAGAGTTCTGTAGAATAGGGTTGCCGTTTTAGCACCTAGACCCAGAAAAAACATTTAAATTCAATATTAATCGCCCAATAAAGCCCAGCTGGGAATATAATCCCAGCTAGTTGTTACAAAGATTATTTACCTAAGGATATATTACTCAAGTAACGTAACGTAACGTAAGTAAGGATATATAACGCAAGTATAATATTGGATAATATTATACTTGCGTTATAATATTATCCAATATTGCAGTCAGCGGAACGACTCTCAAGAGATGAAAGCACAAGTGAAGATCGGACAACTTCCCCACCTGCGCGTGCGTCGGCAGGCCATCAGGGATATGCTTGGATTAGTTGGTAACGACATACTAGTCGTTAGCCTTTTAATAGTTTACAGCTGAACATAGGCCTATCTGCGAAAGGTTCATTGGATTAAATCCACCGTGCTGGTTCAGTTGTTGGATGCAGGACTCCGTCGATTTTCTTCTCCAGACGTATGCAGGTTGGCCTCACGATGATTTTCTTCACCTTCTCAAAAGCTAGTTGTGTGACCATATGTAAATAGTATCAATACTTACGAGCCACATAACGTCAACGCCAACTACAAAACACAAAAGCGGCTTGCGGTCTACGCCTTCTGTACAAAATCCACGTAAATGGAGACTAGAGGCAACCTCGGGCCAAGCTGTAGCCACGACCCGAAGCAGCACAAGTGGATATGCGATACTCAGCCGGAAAAAGTTTGATAAGACCGCCTCAAGTAGAGGCTGCTCGGCCTGAGGATGCTCAAATGGATATATGAACTTTATGAATCATGTCGTTGTTGGTGTATTATCGCCGCGTTCCGGGTCTGTGGCGTGGCGCCCATATTCGGCTGTCCTAGGTTTTAGAAAATTTGAGCCCATGATTATGAGGCGAGCATTCTGCCACTAGATAATCCCAGCTGCATGTTACAGCAGGTATGATAAATTGATTGGTGTGTTTCAGTGGACGTCGGTGGTGTCGTTGGAGTATTTTTCGGGGCATCACTCCTGAGCTTCATAGAGATCACCTATATTTTCTGTATGCGAAAGTACAATTAATTAAATTATTTATTTTAGCTTTGCTTAAAATTAAACTTTCTTCATATTCGTTTGCCCACGTTTCACAGATTCGCTTATTTGGTACCTATTGCTCCAGTAAATTGAATGATTGATTTTATTAAATAAAAAATGTAAACAACATTCACATAGTTTCCGTGCAATAAATTTACTAAAAATGAGTAAAAATACTTAGATTAATGACAGGGTGAATTGTCATTTTCGTAGATTATCATTGATAATTGATAATGAATTCATCCAATCAATAATGTAAATTAAAATTTTACAAGACGAATATCAAACGGACCGACGTTTGGGAAAAAAAAAATGAATAAATAATGGGAAATAATCGGTCAATTGCGAGTTGGACTCGCGCACTGAGGGTTCCGTACTATATGAAAGCTCCGTTTAGTATCATCATTATCATCATCATCAGCCTGTGTCGACCCACTGCTGGGTATAGGCCTCCTCTCTTATGTGCCATTCTTCCCTATCCTGGGCCAAGTATATTTTAGTATATTTTATATTAATTTAATTATTTATTTTTGAAGAGAATATACAACTTAATATTCTGTGAATATTTCAAACATCTTCCTGTTGCCGTTATTATTGTCAAGCAAAACAATCTTGTTTTGGGGGCAGCCCCCCTTAATTATTTTATTTGTTTTTGAAGTGAAAATTTAAATAAATATTCTGTGAATATTTCAAGCATCTAACTGTCACCGTTATCAATTTCGACCGAAAAACGGCTAAAAATTCAGATTTGTTGTATGGGAGCCCCCTAATTTTTTCCTGTTTTATTATTTGTTGTTATAGCAGCAACAGAAATACATCATGTGAGAAAATATCAATGTTCTAGCTATCACCGTTCATGAGATACAGCCTGGTGACAGACAGACGGACGGACAGCGGAGTCTTAGTAATAGGGTCCCATTTGTACCCTTTGGGTATGGACCCTAAAAGACCAATCATTAATCTGAGTCAAAAAATAGAAGGACTTTGGCAGGTCTTTATATTTTCTTTGCTGCCAAAATCCTTATGAAGAAAAATATTACTTTAACTTTATAGAAAACAATTTTGAAACCTTAGATTAATGACTGGTCTCGCTGCGATTGAATGATTAATCTAAGATTGAAAAACCTTATTAAATCAGACTTTTTTAAATTCAAATGACACACTTCACATTACAAGAAGTTTTTGGTTTTCGACAAGTTTTCGATTGAATAAATTCTCTAAATCTTTAGATTCTCGCAAATAGAAGTAAATTAAAGAGTTTACAGACTTATTATATATAATACCTAGAGGCAATATCACAACATGATGAATAAATGGTTCATTATAATTTCTGCGCTTATGTTTTATAGTTCTGTGAAGGCCACTGAGCTCATATGGGCGGATTACCAAGATCGTTATAAAAAAGGTAAGGCACACCGTAAAGTAAGAAGTTTTTCTGCGTAATCGAATCAGAAATGAGGAAATTCATATCTACTGCTCCTGATAGTTGAAAAGGCGCATCTACCGTTTTTCCTCATGCACTTTTGTGTGAATAGCTCAATCGCGAAAAAAATATGATGTAAGTACTTTTTAACTATTGGAGGCAGCATAAGAATCAACATTACCGAAATTAGAGAGGTTTCAATTGGCAGTGGGCAAGGCACAGAGCAGGTAGGACTGACAACAAGAAATCGCAGAAAATGATTAGCCGTCCCCTCAGAGCAAATAAAAAAAATAAGAGAGAACGTCGTTGAACAGTCAAGTGAGGCTGGTTTTTTATACATGTGTGAGTGCGACGGTGTTGCGCCGCCATAGTTCATAGGTCTTGATTTTTTATTAAGCAGAGCAATTAAAAAAATCAAGAGAGAATGTTGTGAACAAACAAGTGAAGCCAACCAAAACTACGCCTCGCTGTGTACAGACAATTACACACACATCAACGTACAAGGAAACTACGCCTTGGCTTGACAGTCGAACTATGGCGGCGCAACAGCGACGCACTCACACATGTATAAAAAACCGGCATGACTTGACTGTTCAACGACGTTCCCTCTTGATTTTTTTATTTGCTTTGAGCTCGTAATTGATAAAATGGATGTATGAAACAGCGAGTTTTTTTCTTAAATTCCGGGCTGCCCCTTAGTAAAAATTGTACATAATGATGGCCTGAATCAACATCTATCAGCTTATCTACTCCATTCTGTCTGAATAACCCTGAATAAAGCATCAATAAATACAAATATTAGAAAGATAATCTGGGAGTTCCACATTTTCGAGGTGCTCGACAATTCGATATTACATTTTGTTCATAGAAATATTTTATTGAAGGGAAATTGGAGTTCCGACTCCTTCGGATTATTTCCGTTTTCCTTAGTTTTCTTCGCGGAGTTGTAACTCGGTAAAGTAGAGGATTTGCCTGTTTTGCCTTCCATCGTGTACAAAATTCGAATATTTCGCTCGAATGTTTACACTATTGTTGATTGTTCAAAAACGGCTCAGCCGATTTCTGTAAAATTTACATGGGACTACCTCAGGAGGAAAAAAAATATTAGTATTAGTATGGGTATACCCAAACTAATAATTTTTCGATTCGGTTCACAATTGGCGAAATTATCGATGAACATACACAAAAAAATACTTACAGAACATAGAACCTCCTTTTTTGGAATTCGGTTAAAATGGCAAACATCGATTCGAGCAAACTATTTAATTAAAAAATTAAATTTACGTAAAAACGTTAATTACAATAGTTGAAGTTATTTGGGCCGAAGTTACGATGACTTATGGCACGGAAACGTGGTCTCTCACTTATTAATAAGCTCCAAGTAGCCCAACGAGCCATGGAGAGGGCTATGCTTGGAGTCTCTCTGCGAGATCGAATCAGAAATGAGGAGATCCGTAGAAGAACGAAAATTACCGACATAGCCCAGCGCATTGGCAAGTTGAAATGGCAGTAGACATAGCACGGAGAACTGATGATCAATGGAGTTGAAAGGTTCTCGCACTCGAGAACACTGAGACCACGTACCAGCAAGTGCAGCGTAGGACGTCCACCCACAAGGTGGACGGATGACCTCATTAAGAACGCAGGATCGCGCTGGATGCAAGCCGCTACCAACCGGTCTTATTGGAGATCTTTAGGGGAGGCCTATGTCCAGCAGTGTACTTCCTATGGCTGAAACAATGATGACGACGGAATTAAATGATTATAATTTGAGTGATAAACTTAAATTGCAGCATTATCCTACTAATATTATAAACGCGAAAGTTTGTGAGGATGGATGGATGGATGGATGTTTGTTACTCTTTCACGCAAAAACTACTAAATGGATTGAGATGAAACTTTGCAATAATATAGCTTATATATCAGAATAACACATAGGCTATAAATTATAATGATATTGCGTCAAAATCAAAATATAATGCGGACGAAGCCGCGGGTAAAAACTAGTACTACTATATTAATACGAGACTTATAGCGCAATAAAACTTGACCACGACCAATGCAAGTTGGTCGAAACGTCGGGAGAAAAAGAATAAGAGGTATTTAATTAATATATCTCATGTTTTATTTCGCGATAAGTCCCGTATTTAATATAGTAGTAAAATGTGCTCAAATCGCGAAAATTTGAAAATAACATTAAATTGCAGCAGCGACTCCCGATCCGTCGGACAGATGTAACGGGACGTATTGCACCGAGCCCTGCCCGGGGTCCACGCCGCCCCCGTACTGCCCCGCGTACATGCCTCGATGTGAATCTGACTGCGTTTGCATGCACTTATGCCAATACAGAATGTATTTCTGTTTCTTGTCTCAATACTGCAATGAAACTAGGAGGTGAGTTACTGACGCCAGCGTGGATATTGACATCATAACTTTTTTTTATTTAGGTCTCGAACTAAATATAAAAGTCACTACTGGCCTTTGCCCAGCGTGTATTACAGGTTAAATAAATAAAAAATTGGTACAGTTTCTTAGGTACTTACTTGTCACATGTTGCATGTGACGAGTAAGTAACATAATAGTCGTAAAATTAAAAATTGTACCGATTCGTACCTATTCATACAATCATAAGCCAGCAGTGGTCGTCTTACAGCGAATAATGATGATACAATTATACATTAATAGAATATTTATACATTTTTAGGGTTCCGTACCCAAAGGGTAAAAACGGGACCCTATTACCAAGACTTCGCTGTCCGACCGTCTGTCTGTCTGTCTGTCACCAGGCTGTCTAGATTGACAAAATATGGGTTCAACATTCACAGTGAGTAATTCGTATCATGTAAATTGTAAGGTATCATTTAAAAGAGCTTCATTAGCACATGTTAAAATAGGTTTTTAATTATTTTAACAATGTGTAATTTTCAATGGATGACGAGAAAAGTGAAAAATGTTTTTTTTGATGATTATAGTAAAAAGTTTTTACAATTTACTTCCCAATTTAGTGAAATTTTCTGGATTTGTACGGAACCCTCGGTGTGCGAGCTTGACTTGCACTTGTCCGGTTTCTTTTTTCGTGCTGATTTTTCTTAATATTTTCTTTGTTTGTGCGCCAGTCAGCGATTTTTTTCTAATATAAGTACATATTAGACAGATGTAATCTTCTTCTACAAAAGAACTACGAGTATGATCCTTTAAAATTATGATTTACTTCGGGTTAGTAGTTTTTACAGAAAGTTGGCAAAATTGCAGCGGCTTCAGAAAATGAATAGCCAAATCAATAGTAAAAATAAGGTGCAAAGAAATCGCTTTTATCAAGGTTTTTTTTTTCGTTTTATGGGTACTTCTTCGAAGACAAAATTTTGGACGTCTATGGGTTTTTTTCTGAAACCAACAAACAAAGCAGTGTGTAATTTTTTTTCTATACAGTTTACCTTTAACTCTACCTGGGACAAGTGATATTTTTCAAATCATTGCAGTCCAAGTATAAATTAAAAATATTTGAAGTTTGTTCTCCTGATTCATATACCGCGTCCGCTTGCCATTTTTCGAAAGAAAATGGTCGATATCGCATTTTCCCTTTGGTAAATCATTATAAATTATAATTATATCAAAAGGAAATTAATTGTACTCTTACAAAAAAAATGTGCATTAGTTATAACTACCTTAGTATGTTTATAAATAGGCTAATAAGAAGTGTCCGGCATATAATACTGATTAATGTGACGTATGCTGCGCTTGACCGTGCTTGGTCGGGTGATGATGATGAGAGCCTGACTTCTCGCGCAGGGGGAAGCCAGTCGTGCAACAGACGAGCCAGAAGGTGGATATACGGCTGGTTCGCTTGGATCCCGGAGTTATAAAGATAAATGTCTGATTCATCTGTGCTTAGTTCAGGTGGCATTATGATTACAATGCCTGTTTTATAAAATTTATTTTATGATTTTACAACTTCAATCTGTATTTCGTGTAATGCTTTTGGGTTATAGATTCAAGTAGAAAAATGACAATACTGAATTCAGTATATATGATGAGTTATGCATGTATTACGGCAAAATCCTGATTCATCTGGCCTGATTCATATGGTCAAAACGCCATATAAATCATAAAATTCATACTGAAAAAGCTTTGAATATAGCTTATATAGCCCAACAAGACCTCGATGACGACAGTTTTTGGATAGAAACTTCGTCAATCGATGAAAAAAATAATTACTCCAAAATTCACCAGAGATGTCTTATCGAACCTTCTTCAGAAAAACGTGGATGATTGTACAGAATCAAACGATGAGGGCATTTTTGTGTTTAAAAAGCTTCAGTAAACTAAACTTACAAAAGAGTCTGGTGAAGGTATGATTACTCAATCTTCCATTAAAAAATCAAGATCTCGTCAACAAGAAAAAGGTTTTAAAGATGACATTGAAAGTAGCTCGGGCCCTTGCAAAAAGCCAAAGATTTATTTCTTGTAGTACTTAAATGTGACTTCATTATTTATAGTTAACGATACTAAGAAAAATTATGTTTCTGTGATAGTTACGAGGGGGTTAGATCTGGTGAATAGGGGGGGTGATCCACCAGCTCAAAGCCCGCTTCCTGAATGGCAGCCATGGCAATTGCAGCTTTGTGCACCGGTGCGTTGTCTTGATGGAACAGCACTCCAGCCCGCAGTTTGCCTCGCCTTTTCTCCTTAATAGCCTCCCGCAATCTTCTTATTTGTTCTGCATAGTAAGAGCCTGTAATAGTGGCCCCCTTTTCCAAGTAGTCCACCATGATTATTCCTTCAGCGTCCCAAAAAACAGACGCCATAACCTTCCCTGCTGAGCTTGACACTTTGAATTTCTTCGGCGTCGGTTCATCGGATCGTTTCCATGTCATCGATTGTTGTTTTGTTTCAGGATCAAAATGGTGGATCCAGGTCTCGTCCATGGTCACAAAATGTGACAAAAAATTATCCTTGTCTGCCTGGAAATTTTCGAGATTTGCTCTTGACATGTCAACTCGTTTCTTCTTTTGCTCGTCGTTTAACATTTTCGGTACCCAACGCGCGGAGACCTTTCTCATATGCAATTCGTTCGCAAGGATTCTTTGAATGCTGCCATATGAGATCCCTGTGACCTCAGCTACATGCCTGATAGTCACTCTTCGATCTTCCAATACAACTTCTTCAACTTTTTTCACATTTTCTTCAGTGAGGGACGTCGATGGGCGTCCTTCGCGGTGTTCGTCTTCCGTCGATGTTCTTCCCAGCTTAAACTCCTTAGCCCAGCGTGCAACTGTGGAATATGGAGGAGAAGAGTCCCCTAATGTTTCCACCAAGTCGCTATGTATGTCTTCGGTAGACATTTTTTTCAAGCAGAGGTATTTAATGACAGCTCTGATTTCGTGTTTTTCCATTTTGATGTTCACTCCTTGACAGTCCGTATTCAAATGAATGTAGCTCCCAGGAATCGTGGCCTATTTATATGATTTTTTTTTCCTGAACTAGTTGGTAATTGAGCAAGTGACTGATATTTTTTTGTATTTTTGTGTGCAGTAGAAATAACTGATTATCATTACTTTTGGATCACCCCTCGTACCAAGGAAGGTTACTGTCAAAAATTCCATTTAATTGAAGTTGATCTCATGTTTCTTACTTTAATCTTATTTTTTTCATTATATATAATAAACAGGATTCGTGAATTGTACATGGAAAAAAATAAACAGAGAGAATAATATAATGTATCAATTACTATACTTACTATTAGTTCAGTTCATTTATTGTCACATAGGTACAATAATGCACACTTATGAATGTCAAAAGTAAACAATAAATATAAATTAACATAAAACAATAAAACTAACAGAATGAATACATTTTCATTTACAAATACTGTCACATGTCAGGTTACGCAATTAATTTTTGTCACACATAAAATCTTTTACACTATAGTATGCTTTTTGTATAAGAAAATCTTTGATAATATTTTTTAAACATTGTTTCATTTTTCTTAATTATTAACTTTCATGTACCTATTTATCAGTAACAAATATTAGTAATAGTTCATTTATGTAATTTAAAATGTTTTCGTTTACCCAGGTAATATAAGAATTATAATTAAGTATTACAATTTTTAGATTTCTAAAATGTAATACAAGAAATATTGTTCATTCGTCAACTTTTTTTCGTGCTATAGTGTTAAAATTTTATGTACGTATGTAAAATATGATTAGATTTCCCTATTACACAGCCAAATTATATAGTTTTTAATTCTCAGTTCTGTTTTGATTCATCTGTAATCAATTCTGATTCATCTGGGCACAAAATATTTGAACGTAGATATCTTAAAAACTACTTAATAAAAACAAGTCCCTCATTGAAATATATGTTCTTTGGTTACCTTTTTTACATATGAACATGTGCGACAGAGCTGAAAGTGAAATAAAATTTTGGCCAGATGAATCAGTCAAAGAATGAAATTTCGAAGAAGTACCCTTATATTGATTGCACGAATTTGGTTGTTACGTTTTTGTCACAAAATAAAACAAATATTACGTGCGCATCATCTTTAAAAAATTGAAATTTTAATTCCCAGGTTCCTGAAGAAGGTGCCATTTGTGCCTATATTGACCCCTAAAACTATGGACGACGAGCTGACTGACGACCAAATCTGATTGGCAATATATTTAACAGAATTTTCCAGCAGCATTTGCTATTTTGATTCAAAGTGCTAAGTTATTGTTTTGCCGAAAAAACATTTCAAAGTTAGATACGAAAAGATACCTAAGTCAATACAAAATTAATGATGTCGTTATAAAGTGTTATTTTTTATGTGTTTGATTTCTTTAAATTTCTACAGTTTCTGTACATGTTCTTTTTAATAAATATTTATTAAATTCAGCCATTGTTTCATCTCTTTTCGAATTAAATAATAACACTACGGTGTTAAGCTCGAAACATACTATCGGACGCGGCTGACGGTCGCAACCTACCACTGTGCACGTCTTAGAACATCCGGCGCGCTGGATCGCTCTCGGGCGTCCGAACGCTCAAAGTCAACTCAAGGTGACGTCCACGACTGATGTGCACGGCTCAGATTCAGTATCTAGATACCATTGAGGAAGGAATCAGAAGGAGATGGTGTAATGACATTTAGATACTTTGACATGTAATAGTTTAAAAACCGAAATAATAATCATATAGGCGTCTCTTTCAAATGTACGTAATAAGAATAGACCAACATTATACAGCACAGTTTCGCTATAGTGTCTATATTTTTCGTGACGTGTCGCGCGTGCCTGGTCCGCCATATTGAGTCGAAAAACAATAGCGATGTTTAAGAACATCGCTATTGTTTTTCGACTCAATAACGTCATCATATAATAAGTTATATCAAAAAAAACTATCGATATTTTGGTTAGTTTTTATTTGTGTTATTGATTATCTGAAATTTTGAATTTTTATTTCATTTCACTTTTCATGTCAAATTTGACAACTGTCATTCCAGAATTAATACAAGTAAAATGGCATGACAGGTGTGAAAGTAACAGCTGTCAAACTAAGAAGTATTATTATCTCCGTAACTATCGAAGCTAGACCATTACTGTCTTAATAGCAGTAATAACACTCAATGAGATCTATTAGATTGTTCTAATGACTGCTGTCAAAGCTTAAAAGTGAATTATCTCCGTAACTATCGAAGTTAGACTACTGCTAACTTCACAAAAGTGACAGAGCGCAATTAGATCTATATTTTAAACAAGGACTTTGTATACTATCTGGACTGCGCACAGACGAAATTTGGCTCAAAGTTAGTTTAGGAAAATTCAACCTTAATGCGTTGTAACAAAACATATATTCCTTTGAAATGGCATAAGAGAGACGCTGTGCCGAGTGAGACTTCCCAAAGTGATGAAGTTGTCCCGCTCGCACTATTGCCATTTCGAAACGACACTTATGTATGGTAGAATTATTATCTGTAAAGCCGCGACTGTCTTAACCAATTCTTAGTTTTTATAACAATGTATTTTGATAAGATTTTAGTTAAAATTGCAAATAGATGCTAATAAAACAGAGTTTTTATTTATTTGGATGAATATACTACGTCTTTATGATTAATGGTTATTTTTTATTTTTGCTTAGAGTATCACCGTTGATTGCAAATGGCGTACTATGGTGTATACAAAGAAGTGTGGTAGGGTGACTATGCTGAACATATTTCTTAGACATGCTGGGTGTACAATTAGGTGTATATTCGTGGGTGTCGTTTTTATTTTTATTTGGGTTGTAGATTTCAAAAATGGCATCCATTTTTAAATTAAAGATGGCGGACGTCACTTTTTAGAATAAGTCGTCTTTGGTGTCGTTTTCTAGGTTTTTGGGGGTGTAGATTTCAAAAATGGCATCCATTTTGAACTTAAAGATGGCGGATGTCACTTTTTGCAAAAAGTCGTCATGGGTGTCGTTTAATAGGTTTTTGGGGGTGTAGATTTCAAAAATGGCATCCATTTTGAACTTAAAGATGGCGGATGTCACTGTTTGCAAAAGTCGTCATGGGTGTCGTTTAATAGGTTTTTGGGGGTGTAGATTTCAAAAATGGCATCCATTTTGAACTTAAAGATGGCGGATGTCACTTTTTGCAAAAAGTCGTCATGGGTGTCGTTTAATAGGTTTTTGGGGGTGTAGATTTCAAAAATGGCATCCATTTTGAACTTAAAGATGGCGGATGTCACTTTTTGCAAAAAGTCGTCATGGGTGTCGTTTAATAGGTTTTTGGGGGTGTAGATTTCAAAAATGGCATCCATTTTGAACTTAAAGATGGCGGATGTCACTTTTTGCAAAAAGTCGTCATGGGTGTCGTTTAATAGGTTTTTGGGGGTGTAGATTTAAAAAATGGCATCTATTTTGGAATAAGATATGGCGGGTATTGCTTTTTTAAAAAGTCGTCATGGGTGTCGTTTTTGAAAATTTGGGGGTGTATATTGCAAAATTGGCATTCATTTTGAAATTGAAGATGGCACCCCCAGGTAAAAACCTCGAAAACTACAACCGTGACGACTTTTTCAAAAAAGTAAGTCCGCCATTTTTTATTTCAAAATGGATGCCTTGTTTACTACGGAAGCCTAAAAATGATTGTGACTTTTCGTAATAAAGTCTATTAAGATTTTTCGTGACAAAGTCTATTCGTGGAAAAGTTTTCGTGATTAAGATTTTACGTGATAAGATCTTTTCGTGATAAAGTCTATTTGTGACAAAGTTTTTCGTGAAAAAGTTTTTCGTGGTTAAGTACTGACACGGATTGCATGATATGTGTTAAGATTACATCTATAAAAGTTAAACGTTGTTTAACACCGTAAATATGGATTCCAGACCATTACTGTCATCACAAAAGTGAAAGTACTCATTGAGACTTACATTTCCGACGACAGTTGTCAAACTTAAAAGTGGTTTATCTCCATCATTATCAATTGTAGACTATAAGTGTAATAACTCTTCGAGATCTACATTTCCGATAACAGCTGTCAAACTTGAAACTGAATTATCTCCGTATATATTATTTCTAGACCATTGCTTTTATGGGAATTGGTTTTATAGAGATCTTTAGGGAAGGCCTATGCCCAGCAGTAGCGTCCTATTGCTAAAACGACGACGATGACGAAATACGACGATTTAGGGGTAAGATAACTGCGATTCCTGCGTGCAGTAACATTCCAAAGAAATATTATATCCCGAGATGATCGAGATGTTTTGGTCATCCTACTTGGAAAAGAGACACAATCATCTGATGTGGTATCCTTGTCGGCACGTTTTTCATTGCCAGTACTCAATCCTGTTTATATGATAAATCCATGATTTTAAATGACACCTGTCAAACTTAAAAGTGGATTATCTCCGTAACCATCGAAGTTCGACTATTGCTGTCTTCACAAAAGTGATAGAACTCAACGAGATCTAAATTTCGGATGACAGCTGTCAAACTAAAAAGTGGAATACCTTCGTAACTATTAAAGCTAGACTATTGCTGTCTTCACATAAGTGATAGAGCTCAACGAGACCTACATTTCGGATGACAGCTGTCAAACTTAAAAGTGGAATATCTCCATAACTATTAAAGCTAGACTATTGCTGTCTTGATACAAGTGATAGAGCTCAACGAGACCTACATTACGGATGACAGCTGTCAAACTTAAAAGTGGAATATCTCCGTAACTAATAAAGCTAGACTATTGCTGACGTGACACAAGTGATAGAACTCAACGAGACCTACATTTCAGATGAAAGCTTTAAAGTGAAAAATCTGTGTAACTATTGACCCTAGACCATTGCTGTGCTTACAAAAGTGATAAAGCTTAAAAAGATCTACATTTGATGTGACAGCTCAAACTTAAAAGTTGATTATTTCCGTAATATTGATAGCTGTCATCTGAAAGATATCATATCTCTCTTTGAGCTTTATCACTTTTGTGAAGACAGCAATGGTCTAGCATCGACAGTGACGGAGATAATCCACTTTTAAGTTTGACAGCTGTCATCCGAAATGTAGATCTCATATCAGTTTAGTGAAGAAAGCAATGGTCTATAATAGATAGTTATGGAGATATTCCACATTTCCATCCGATATGTAGTTCTTATTAAGTCCTATCACTTTAATTCTAAGTCCTACCTCAGTAAAGCAGTGGAGACTTTTCTAGAGGTGTCTATGGAGTTTTGGTAACAACACGGAACGACATGATACGTCACATTATATCACTTGCCCACACTCATGCACGTAATTTAGCTCATAATCAATGAAATACCACAATTTTTCACTAATTATCACTGATAAAAACACAACTTTAACAAAATAATACAATGAGGCGACATGTCTTTTCCGCGTTCCCGCCAAAAAACTCGTCCTACCATTCTAGTGTGGATTCTTGAATATGACAGCTGCAACCTTGACATCTGTAATTTTTAGGGTTCTGTACCTCAAAAGGAAAAAACGGAACCCTTATAGGATCACTTTGTTGTCCGTCTGTCCGTCTGTGTGTCTGTCAAGACTCCTTATCTAGAGAACGCGTAAAGATATCGAGTTGAAATTTAAACTGTATACGTACATTAATGAACTCTTGCTGTTGTGTAAAAGAAAAACTTCTCAGTTGTCGTTTAAAAAAGTTAGAGTCGTTTATATCGTAAAAAACAGCATATTTCGACACTCACAAAAATCAAAACCTACCGGGTACTTCCCGTTGACATAGAACTATGAAATTTGGCGAAAAGCATTGTCTCAGAATACATTTATAGGATTAAATCTGAAAACTGCACATTTTTATTTACATCACAAAAAATAGGGCCTCAAAATTCACAAAATATGGGCTTAAAATTCAAAGTGAGTAAATCGTATCATGAAAGGTGTCATATAAAAGAACTTCATTAGCACATGCTAAAACAGTTTTTTAATTACTTTAACAATGTGTTTGTACGGAACCCTCGATGTGCGAGTCTGACTCGCACTTGTCCGGTTTTTTAAATAAAAGTTTGCCATTATGTTTGATTCGGCTAAAATTAATTTGTGTCGATAGTTTTGTCGATAAGTACGGGGAAATCGATAAGTGTAGTGTGGTAGTAACAACACTAATCCGCCGTATTATGTGCGGTGGGTATGCAGGTTTTTCTCGTCGTTAGGGCAACTCCATTCTTATTCCTTCCTCAATGCTAGATACCTATCAGTCGCGGCTGTCAGTCGCGTCCGTCAGCCGCGTCCGATAGTATGTTTCCGGCTTTATTGGTCGATTAGCATGAATCGAGACAGAAGAACCTTATTAAAATATTGATTCATCGCGTCTTATCCCTGAGGTAGTTTTGGGCCAATCATAATTTTTATTTTCAATTATTATTATTGTTAAATTTTTAATGTCATACTTAAATTTTGATTTTGTAATGTTTTTGATGAGTAATGTTTTATAATTTGTAATTTGTTTTTTAACGTTGGACGTAAGTCTAAACAATATACATTTTCATTTCATTTCATTTCATATAATTAGCAGGGACATATGCATATGTCACACTTTTACATTAGTTATAATTATAGTAGGTATTGTGAATATTGTGATATTCAGGTGTGATTATGAACACCACTTGATCGTGGTAATACGATAATTTGGGGGACTTTCGCGTCAAATTATTTGTTGTAGAGACTAATACATTCAGGCCAGCGTCATATTTCAACTCAGCTAAACGCGGCTATAAACTATGGGCTTAGCAGAACTTCCTCAAACCTTTTTTGTTTTATTCCTCCCGCTTCCTGAGGTGGTTCAGTATTTCACGAGAGACGGGAATATCCGCTCTCCGACCTAATGCGAAATGCTACTTTGTTTCATTAGCCAAGAAATCCGAGAGGACTACTGCCATTTCTTTTCGTTTCTGTGGGTAGCAGAGCCGGGATTACTTCTGGAAGTTTAGATATTGGATTGGTGCTGTAGTAAATCCTTACTTAATATGATTGATACCTACTGTAAACTTAATTAGTTACAGCTACATGAAAGACGCACCCAACCGATTTCTTTGGATGTTTGTAATAATTACACCTACGTTTGTATATAATGATTAATCTTGGATTGTTTTTCTAAACAGCGGACATAGATACTTAGCTAACTAACAATTTCTAAAAGTCAGGTTGCCACAAGACATGTTCATTTGATCAAAATATGGATGTTTTCCTAGACGAAGCCGACAGAGACATTCTAGGATGTAATTATACTTTACTCGCTATCATTGTCTAATTTTAACTATGGGCGTAAGCCTAACCCTAAAGTACCTAAAATATAAATAAATAAAATAAATGAATGACTCTTTATTATACACGCAAAATAAAAAGAACAATAATATGTACAAAAATGAAATTCTTAAGCTAGTCCAATACTCAAACCAAATAATGTCCAAAACTAGGCAGTCTTATCGCTGGAAGCGATGTCTTTCAGGCAACCCATGTTAGTATAATACAATATTAAATCTATCAATTGCAGTCGAGTTGTAGACTTATACCCAGACTACTTTTGAATTGAATCCATTTTACTCGCTAAATGAATTCATGAAATTACGTCTCACAGAATCTTCATTCTCGCATGAACGTAGCAAAAATAATCAAAAAATGTAATTTGGTAAAATATTAGCTTAATGAATAGCTTAATATTATTCTCATATACTGACATTTTATACAAGTAATAAGTAAATAATTGAAATCCATTGTTTATATCAATTGTTTTAGTAATTCAATTAAGTTTTGACGTCAATTTTAAAAATATCATTGAAGTTTTAAGTTTATTAGTTCAATTACTGTAATTGATTTGCTAAATATGCCGAGATGTTATGTGGCCATTAAATTACTTTACTACGTTCGTCATCCTTTCATGGATAGCTACCCCTTTTCACAGAAATCATTTATAGATTTTACGCAAAATTTCTCTGAGTGATAGGTATTCCTTTGTGCTCGGGTTATTAATGAAAGCCGTTATTTACGTCGAGCCAGCGGTAAATCGCATCGTCAACGTAGGAAACGTCCAAAAAGAGCCATAAATAAGACGGAACATGGAAAGTCGCACAACACGCGCCTGAAATGAGTATTTCACGAACTGTGAAGCCCAATTTTCAACAGCTACGCGACCGGCTTCTGTTGATTTATCGTGCAAATAAAAGTATTAATATGGATTAAGCTATATGTACCTACGTATATGAATGTTAAGGATTAGGGCGGTTTCAATAAGCACTAAAACATGTTCCTTAATAGGTCCTGAATTATGTGATGTGTTACTTTAACTTTATTTACTAATACAAATACGTATATTTAGAAATCATAAGTAAGGTGTAATCAGCAGTGCTCAGTTTGTAATAGCAAAATAATTAGATACATTTGTTGATTGCACATTAAAGTTACATTAGTATTGTACAGTTGTACTTGAATAACTCTAATTATTAGTAGGGATAAAATTTAACACAACGTTTAAAGAAAAATAAACTTTGCAAAGTGTCAGTGTAGCCTCTGCGTTGTTGAAGTACACATTTTATCATAACTGGATGAATTTGAAATTTACTCTTAGTATGTTTTGTTATGGACGATGTAATAAAGGGGTTTGAATATTTTTGTATGGAAGCTGGCATATTTGTATGGCTTTATGGACTCTGTCTGAAGTAAATAAATAAATAAAATATCCCACCTACCCCCATTATGTTGTTTTTATAAATTTCCGCGCACAATGAAAGTAGTATATATGGGTAGGGGACACTTCAAAAAACAGTAGATGTTAGTACTATGATACCCTAAATTATCACGTTCTCGAGATATTTTGATGTAAAGATCGCGAAGTTCTCGTACAGCGAAATTTACATCCAAATATCTCGAGAACGTGACACTTTAGGGTACCATACTACGAAACATTTATTGTGTGTATAAGTGTACTCATATGTACTACTTTCACCGTGCGCGGAAAAACATAATGGCGGCGGGTGGATATGCCACAAATGTTCAAACTCCTTTACCTTGGTTATATTTCTTGTAAAACTGATGTGATTTTTAAGTATGTCGGTACCTACGTAAATAAATACCTACCGGTATCTTTCTATAGTTATCAACAAAATGCTTTACGACTGTGTGCCATACTTAAAATCGCAATATTATGATTGCAAACCGAATCGCTTCGCTATTTTATGACTATCATAAACAGAGATATTAATTCCTACATAATGTTAGGTGGAAACGTTAAGAGAAATGACTGCATTGACGGGCAAGAAAACATTTGACTAAGATTTAATTTTAGAGGCTGCAATGGTTAAAAATAATCTCATGCGAGGTAACCTATTTTGAGATCTTTGTTGCGAGGGCATAAACTACAATACATAATGATGGGCAATACGGGGCGAACCATTGAGGAAGGATGGGGCGAACATCTTATCGACTGACATGTTTTAAGATAGAGTTTGTGCTAAAAGAGAAGTGTCGTAGGTACGTGAGGTCGCCCCTTTGAGGAAGGAATCAAGAATGGAGTTGCCCTAACGACGAAAAAAACCTGGATACCCACCGCACATAATACGGCGGATTAGTGTTGTTACTACCACACTACACTTATCGATTTCCCCGTACCTATCGATAAAACTATCGACACAAATTAATGGACATGTCCACAAAATGTATGAAGGCTGGTATAATAATAATCAAAAATTCTAACCACAGCACTTGTTACATTTCGAGAAACTTCATATTTTTTGAGTCTATTACATCAGTTCAAAATATAAAAGAGTAGACCATTGCTGTCTTCACAAAAGTGATAAAGCTCAAAGAGAGATATGATATCTTTCAGATGACAGCTATCAATATTACGGAAATAATCAACTTTTAAGTTTGAGCTGTCACATCAAATGTAGATCTTTTTAAGCTCTATCACTTTTGTAATCACAGCAATGGTCTAGGGTCAATAGTTACACAGATTTTGCACTTTAAAGTTTGACAGCTGTCATCTGAAATGTAGGTCTCGTTGAGTTCTATCACTTGTGTCAAGTCAGCAATAGTCTAGCTTTAATAGTTACGGAGATATTCCACTTTTAAGTTTGACAGCTGTCATCCGAAATGTAGGTCTCATTGAGCTCTATCACTTGTATCAAGAGAGCAATAGTCTAGCTTTAATAGTTACGGAGATATTCCACTTTTAAGTTTGACAGCTGTCATCCGAAATGTAGGTCTCGTTGAGCTCTATCACTTTTGTGAAGACAGCAATAGTCTAGCTTTAATAATTACGAAGGTATTTCACTTTTTAGTTTGACAGCTGTCATCCGAAATGTAGATCTCGTTGAGTTCTATCACTTTTGTGAAGACAGCAATAGTCGAACTTCGATGGTTACGGAGATAATCCACTTTTAAGTTTTACAGCTGTCATTTAAAATATAGATCTAATTGCGCTCTGTCACTTTTGTGAAGTCAACAGTAGTCTAACTTCGATAGTTACGGAGATAATTCACTTTTAAGCTTTGACAGCAGTCATTAAAACAATCTAATAGATCTCATTGAGTGTTATTACTGCTATTAAGACAGTAATGGTCTAGCTTCGATAGTCACGGAGATAATAATACTTCTAAGTTTGACGGCTGTTACTTTCACACCTGTCATACCATTTTACTTGTATTAATTCTGGAATGACAGTTGTCAAATTTGACATGAAAAGTGAAATGAAATAAAAATTCAAAATTTTAGCAAATCAATAAAAACTAACCAAAATATCGATAGTTTTTTTGATATAATAAGAACATCGCTATTGTTTTTCGACTCAATATGGCGGACCAGGCACGCGCGACAAGTCACGAAAAATATAGACACAGTAGCGAAACTGTGCTGTATAATGTTGGTCTATTCTTATTACGTACATTTGAAAGAGACGCCTATATGATTATTATTTCGGTTTTTAAACTATTACATGTCAAAGTAACTAATGTCATTACACCATCTCCATTCTTGATTCCTTCCTCATTGGGTCGCCCGCGTGCCAATTTACTAATTTTGTTACGTTGACAACATTGATCTGTCATTGCCTTAGGTCATTGCAAGTACAACTATGCTCTATAAAATTTAACTTGATCTCTGCGACAGCTGTCAGAAAAATCACGTACGAAGTCCTGAATTTCTTAATAGTACAGACAGTACGTATCAATGTCATACTTTATGGGCATGCCGATTAGTGATGGGCGACGAATGATCGTGACCACAGAGTTTTAGATAGAGTTTTAATTAAAATATCAATAGTTTATACTGACGATATTTTAAATAAAACTTAATTTATCATTAATTTTATTGTATATTTTAATATCATAACATTGTTTACATGTGTAATTAAATTAAACCCAATTATATGTTACATTAGCATCTATAATAGTGAAAAACGTCGATAAATACTATCGTTACATTATTATGAGCATTTAATTGATATCATAACATTATTCACATGTGGACATACTTGATCTTAAATAATAGTAAGGAAATAAAATCCAATTTCTCACCTTCAACTACTCATTCGATTACATTACAACATTGTTTGAAAATCGATTTTTTCCACCACTATCTCAACTCTAAATACTCGTATGTCAATCTTCTATGTCAATGTCACTGTCGCAGAGATCAAGTTAAATTTTATAGAGTATAAAAGTGTTTGATACTTGGTCTTACTTGGTGGTATAACCAATTAGGTTTTCAACAATACTCGCGTCTACCAGGTATAGTTGTTATAGGCCGCGTCACACAAGTTGGCGGAAATGAAGTTAGCTACAAGCTGCGCAATATTCAATCCTAACTGAAGCTAACACAAAGCCGCGCGTTGATTTGATATTGCTCAACTTGTAGATTTATTTTCACCAACTTTTGTGGCGCGGCCTGTACCTTGGCTGCTGATTAAAATCATATTGTTAGTTCACCGTAACGCCACGACGGTTCTCTTTTTGCACTTACTCTGTCACTATACTCATCGAAATGGGCAACTTTTAATACAGGGCCAATCGCAAAACAGTTGTTCCATATAATTTGTCGAGAGGTAAGTAATATACGTATTATTATAGGTTGATATTTCTATTTTTGCGATTTTGAGGGTTTCACCGTAAATGGCAACGTCTTTCATATATCCAAATTTTCATAGTATAAGATTTTTCTCATAACCTTTTTCCCAAAATCTAATATTCATCTTATTAAATACCTGCTCTTACAGTAATATTATCTGCTTATATCTCTATACCTACGACGTCGTGAGGCACAATTTTATCTTAGCAACATATTTTCAAAATTGAAACAGGTATGATATGGCTTAAAATATATGCTCTAAATTGTTCAAAGTTGTTACAATATTCATCGGTTATTATTAAAAAAATATTTGGCACAGGATTACGGTATGCTTTAGCACAGATTTCGCACATTTTTTACACACGGATTATGCCACATATTACTCTGCCAAAATATCAAATAACGTACACGTGTAAAATATAAACCAAAAAGTACACGTGTAGAAATTTTACCTATATTTTGTTAGCTATTGATCTATGAGACACTCAGTATTAGATCCATAGGCATTAGAGCTTGAAAAAGCGGCTGTGATGTATCAAAGTCAAGGTATATTATTTTCCTGGAACAAAATCGAATGTTTGATCAAGATAGAGTTTTGAATGATTAGATTTGATGATAGGAAAATTGCTTGTAGAGATATTAAAGTTGAAACGTTGGATGCTTTATGATTATAGGATCGGTTAACGTATTGAAATACGTGGTGTTGAATTAAGATAAATTGATTTTAAGAACTCGTATGGTCAATCAGGACCACCCAAGCTTTGACCATTCGTTGTATTATATCATATTGTTATGAAATTCTATGAAATGTTTTTAAAAAGATTTGAATCTCAGGTTTAATTTTTCATTGCTTTGCCAACGACTAATATTGCGTTAAAATTTCTGAACAGTATTATTACAATACCCTTGATTTTCAGAGGTTGACATGGTATTTTTATTTCTAACAACTTAATACCCACGTAAAAAATAAACAAACATTTCACGCCGCGTCCAATTGCGAGCTCCCCGAACTGTCCGCGAAATTGAATTTTTCATCTGACCTACATTTTACGTGTTCTACCCGTTGCGGTATAAATTAATCATGAAAAGATTTTTGCTTTTTGTTAATGTTTCTTTTCAAAAAAGCAATAATATTAGCGTTCTACAGCGTGAATATAATTTATTGCATAAAGGGTTGATGTAAAAAGGTAAGTATAGAGAGATGCAGATTGCGAAATAATCCAAAGCGAATACCTAGCTTATTTCCACGCGCAGCATAGGTCCTTCGAACACGGAAAAAGCCTTAGGCGCTCAAAAATGAAGCCACTAAAACTATTTTTAATAGAGTAATTTGTAGAGCGCTCTTCCTTTTTTTCAAATCGGTGTGAAGGGTCGATGTAAATTTACATTTAGAATTTGCAGCTCATTATTGCATTCAAATTCATATAATGCCCACTAACTAGGCCACTAACCGTAAGAACTTACTTAGATGCAAGCCGCTTATCTAGCCGCCAACTTATCTAAGTGAAAATTCATAGGAGAGGCATGTGTTCAGCTCAGGACGTCCTACAGCTGCTGATGGATGGATACTTAAAGAAAATTTCATCAAAAGACGTACTTAGACGTGAACGTATTTAAAGGTAAAGTTAGGTACAAGAAGTACAAAAAAACACTTTTGTAAAGTATAAAGATTAGAGATTGGGCTCATTTTTGCTGCTTTAAAGAAAATACATCGTGACTTTCAACTCGATCAATTGATCGGACGGTTCATTCTACTTCAAATACGATGATCGGAAGGCCCATTCATTAATGTTAGATGGATAATTTCAAGATACCCTTTTTATGAAAGCGTCCGTAAATCACCCTTGAAAGCACGATTTTCCTGGGTGGAACCTAAAATATACTTTGGCACTCCTCTCTAAGGTCCAAGTCTTATTAAATCTTTCACAGTCAGTAGCCCTGGCAAGTGGCACTTATGTCATTGTTATCTACAGAGTTATATAGAAAGGGTATAAGCCGATGAGAGGTGAGTTAATAATAATTTTCACTACGAGGCTAACCCGGAAATTGACAAAAAACATCGACAGTTAGGTTCATAATATTAGATTTGACTTTATGTGATAGTTGATTTATTTTTATCGATTTTTGGTTCAGAACAATATTAAAAGTTGTCCATAATGGTGATCGCAGCCACGACTACTTAGGGCAAAAAAATGCAACAGTGTTAGTAGAAGATGAACCCTAAAAAAACATCGAAAAGTCTGTTTTAAACGGAAAGATTTATCGTGCACAATAAATTAATGTTTTAAGTTGTTATATTGTGTAGTTCGTTCATGTCAAGATGTAATTTGTGATAAACATACATACTAATAATATTGATATAAATACTTAAAATACCTAAAAATAAAGACAACAATACATAAAAAAAACCTTTTTACCTTTGTAGAGCCGAAAGTATTTTAATAACCTCTGTCGAACATTGCCTGAATTGGCTTACGGCCGAATCTTGTAAAAACTCGAGTCTATTTGTAGTCATAAATTGCTTTTTTCATTAAGTAGATCCTTCTCCTTCATAAGGAAAAAGGTGTAATGGATGCTAATAAATTTATTTCATGAAAAATTCCTTTTCTATTAAATTTGGTTCAATTTAATAAACTATTTCTTATTTATTTAAATTACGTTTTTTTTAAATGACAATGAGTATCTTGGCCTGGCAATCGGCTCGCGTTGTTTTTCTTTTTATACAATTCTGTATCTCCAGTCTAGTGTTGGCACTATTCCGTATTCTACTCTGAAGTAGAAAAGTTTCCTTCTTCAGAGGTAGTATTCTGTGTTAGTACTGATAAAATTAAATGGAGTTTGATTTTATTAAATTTGTTTCACTGAATTTAAATTTTCCATTAATATCCCGAACGACACAATTCATTTTGAGTGTTTCTTCTTATCAATTCTATTCTATTTTTATAACTATTTAATATAAAATTATGGTTACTATTCCGTATTCTGTGCTAGTACTGATACTGAATAAATGATTAGAGTTTGATGTTATTAAATTTGTTTCACTGAATTTATTTTCTATTAATATCCCAGACGACACGACACAACTAATTCAGAGATTTTTTTCTCATCAATTCTTTTTTATTTTTATAACGAATTAATAGGACCAATTATGGTTGTTATCCTTTCTTTGCGTTACGGTTTCGTCTTGTTTTTCTCGTCCTTATTCCGCTTTGTTTATCTAAGTACTGGGATGATTTAAGTTAGAAGCCATACAAATCCTATTCCTTTATTTACGTTGGTTCAGGGGGATTTGTAGCAGTTTCATAAATTCTCGTGTAAATACGAGAGCCAAGGAAATCTCTCTGATTATACCTAACGGTGTCGGGGGACCCATGGCTCATATCGTCTCAATTTATTGATTCGCGTTGCCAAATCTGTCTTGGGAAACTTTTATGTGACGCAGAAAAGCATTTCGTTCTATTTCAGATAAAATCTTTCTATAAGTACAGGTTTACTAGTCATCAATTATCATCATTTTAAGGGCATATTCTGTAAATCAAAACAAACATCTTTTGCTGTAGAACTTATTTTGTATTTATTTTACCATATAAAATTAAAAAATAATTTGACCGGTCTAAGCATAAATAAATCTATGTAAAAAGTCCTGTTATTGTGTACGGAATTGATGTACAGAATATTATGCCCTTAACCCTTAAATGCATGACTTTAAAAATTTCGCCTTTTTTATTTTACAGAATTAATGTACTTATTGCTGATATTGGTTTCAATCCACAAATTAAAAAAAACATTGAGTTAGTAGACTTTTGGCAACAAAATGCATTTAAGGGAAGAATGCAAATTGATTAGGTACCAATAACCTGTATAAGTAGGTAGTGTTACTTCTTTCTACATACAGGGTGTTACTTTATAAAGTGCAAAAACTTTCAGAGGTGTATTATAATAAGGAACAACTTTTACTATGATGCCACCTGCGCAATCTCAAAAAAAGCTGTTCCACACAAAAAGTCCACTGACACTGGTTGGATAAAATGTTTGGAACAGCTGATGTTAAAAGTTGTTCATAATGATTAGTAGATACATATGGGGTTATCTGTTTATCATGTACCTAGCCGAAAAAGGTAATCACCTTAACCATAAGACCATCATTGTGAACAACTTTTACTATGGCTAACGCGAAATTCGAGAAGTCAGCTGTTTTATACAAAATTGTTACTAGGAATCGACAAAATGCATTTTGCAATGCAATTTTTTTAATCGAAACCCGGGTTGCCCCCTTAGTAAAAGATGTTCATAATGATAGTCGGAATCGCCACCTTTCGACTTAGAACATCGGGTCTGAATAACCCCCTTTGTGTCAGAAGTACCATTGATTTGTACCATTAATGGTACTAGTGACAATTATTTAGGATCAGTAGTACCATCATAAAAATTGATGTATGTACTATGAATTGTACAACTAAACATTGAAGTACCGTGGAGTGAGTGGGCCCAGGAAGTGAATTGTCGCAATTAATAAATACTATACTTACGATAATAATATCTTTACTTTTCTTTAATGGTAGTACAGTAAAGTTGTATCACTAGATCCATAGTTATCGGTTAACATTACGGGGGAATATCCTCATTTTTCTTTACTGGTACTAAAGATACAAAGTTGTGTCACTTGTACAATCAATGGTACAAATCAAAGGTACTTCTGACACAAAGGCGAATAACCCTGTATACCTCTGATAGTATGTGCCAATATTTTTCGGCAAGTTCTAAAGAGTAAAATGCATTTTATAAAGACGCAAATTCGACCACTTTTCCATATTTCGGTAATATTGACAGCCCTGGTAACAAAAGTGGGTGAATCCATGAAACAGGAACGCATAGCCGTTTCCGCAAAGGTGATTTCAATAATTTACGAACACGCGGGATACCGATTTATGTTCATAACAAATACCGTTATTTATATGCTGCTCTCTTCACTAGTATTTTGATATTGAAATGAAATATTGCTGGCGGGATACTTCACCGAGACTAGATTGATTGTCTGATAAACTAAACTATTTGTGGAGAGAATGTTAGACTTACATGCTAACTTGACCTAATTTTTGGATTTTCTCGTAAGATTTTGTAGAGTTACTTTTGTCGTTCACCTACCACTAATTTTTTTTGCCGACTTGTTTTTATGTGCATTTATTTGCCAAAACTTGTGACCAAGTCAAATCAACTATTGGTAAGTACCTAATAGTATAGTTATTGTGGCGAACTGATTCTTCTAGTACTTAATTCTATTTTATTAAATAAATGTTCCATCAGCTAACTACCTAAGTACTTACTGCAACTATACTAACTACTGTCACCTTGGTAGCAAAAGGTAAAAGTTTATTTCTTTTATTAGCTATCTCATAAATAAAGTTAAATAGCCTGTAAATTTGAACCCACGGCCTCACGATTGTAAGGTGAGTGTCACTACCACTAGACCACCACGGCTCGTGGCGTTTCTTTGGTGTTTTGGTTCTTCGGAATTTATGTACGGAATTTAACACCACTGGCTTTTCGGTGAAGGAAAACATCGAGAGGCAACCTGCATACGTCTGTAGAAGAAATCGCCCGATGGCGTATGTAAATCTACCAACCTGCACTGGGCCAGCGTGGTGGATATGGCCCAATCACCCTTCGTGGGTAGGCTATGTCCTGCAGTGGACTATTAAAATGCTGATACAGTACAGTACAGCCTGTAAATATTAAAACTGTTGTTGATATTATACTGTTAGTTGAATATAAAAATAATTTTACTAAACAAAGCTGCAGATTGTTTTTCTAATTAATTAACCATAATATCAAGTAACAAGGCTGTTATCCAAAATTAACTAGCTAATAAATTCGTTTACGAAGAAGGTTAGAATGAAACCAGTGAAAAATTAAATAAAACAAAAGATAATCATAAAAATGTAGGTACATTACTGCAGGGACGTATTACGGATTGCAGTCAGGGGTAGAGCACGTTTATAAGTTCGCCCTATCAACTTGATGCCGGAATAAATCTAAAAATGTGAAAAGAATTTGACAGCGGTCCTCTATAAGAATGGGATCAAGTATTGATTCTGATAGACTTGTAGAGACTTCAGATAAAAGAGTCTGTAAAACTAAAAAAAAAAATTGGCAATGTTTTTACTATTTTAATTAAAATGATTTTTATCATGCTTCACACACTAGGTTTATAGAAACTATCTTTTTGTGATAACATTCCAAAAATTGACGCGCTATTAAATAAATGTAACTATTTTAGTTAAAATAAATAAATAATAAATTCATAATGATGGTCTTAATCACCCGCTTTCGGTTTATTACAGGACAAGCAGATAGCCCTCTATAAAATAGCATTTACCCCATTAGCACTTATCACACAATCCCTTAATACGTTCATAATGTACGCTATCGATGTTACTGTGCATGTAAACCATTCCAAGGAAATCGTTTTAACACTCATTTAAATTCACGATACATTGGCCGTGATTGGAAATATTGGTTCTAAATAGCAATATTTGTTATTCTCGAAATCCGATGTTTGTTATTGGTTTGAAAGCTTAATACAGACTGGAAATGTTTAGGCACTATTCTGGGAATCTATGTGTGTGTATTTGTGTAACCTAAATTAGCAATGTAAAGGTCTGATTCAGTTGAAGGCATGCATCAGTGTTATTGCCTAGACCATATGAAGCTTATTAAGTCAAATAATTGAATTGGTCTCATCAGCTGCCAAATTTCGTTAGGTAATTATTGGCATTTGCACATCTCTGTGACCACTCTACCGATTTGGATGACATTTTTTATATATTGGTAAATACAGTAGCCAAAAAAATCAATAAAATATGGTGAAGAAATTCGCAGAAAAAGCAATAATAAAATTTGAATGCTTAATTATTTTATAATCGGTTGCGTAGTTTTATAGATATAGGCATACATAGGGACAGACAGACAGGGAAGCCACTTTGTTTTATACTATGTAGTGATAGTGATATTTTCACTTTGATTTTCGTAGGTAAGACAAGGCCGCCTTATTTTAAGATCACAAGAATATAAACTTACTTTAAATGGAGATAGTAATTACAAAAAATAGGAAATTCATTTCCCAAAACAAATAAGGCAAATAATTAGATACTGTACAATAATGGCTTAAGCTCTACATATTTTGCATCATGTCCTTTAGATACCTCACTTTTAATGACCGAAGTCTTTGGTAATGAACTAATGACCTTTTATTCATTGACATGTTATGTGTTCAAAAGAAAATTATATTTAAATTTTGTTAAACATTTATTTCATTTTTGACGTGATAACTTCAACGATGTTTTCTTAGGCACATGCCACACGGGCGTTGACGCCGCGTAATTGCATCGCGGCGTCACCGCCGCTGCACCGCCGCGGTGCAGCGGCGGTGCTGAGCGTCGTCGCGGCGACACCGCGGCGCCCAGTGTTGCCTTAGACACTGATGACATCTAGGCAGTTAGCGGAAAAAAGGTTTTAGGGATAACCGGCTAAAGATAAGTAAAATCTCTCATATACAGTCTGATTTTGTGTGAGCCAACCGCAGAAATTTGTTCAGCAGAAATTACGTTTGTTCTTCGTTTGATATATTAGAGAAATAATGTGGCCGATCGATAAAATCTGAAATAGATGCATTGATTTGTGCAAAGTGACATGAAAAATATCTCATAAGCCCATCGAGTATGGACTTGTGTGATTTGTCACGACGAGTGGCACAGTAACAGCTGTCAAACTTTAAAGTGATTTATCTCGGTCATTATCGATTCTAGACTACTGCTGTCTTCACAAAAGTAATAGAACTCGACAAGATCTACATTTCGGATGACAGCTGTCAAACTTCAAAGTGAGTTTATCTCGGTTATTATTGATTCTAGACCATTAATGTCTTCACAAAAGTGATAGAACTCAACGAGATCTACATTTCAGATGACAGCTGTCAAACTTAAAAGTGATTTATCTCGGTTATTATCGATTCTAGACTACTGCTCTTTTCACAAAAGTAATAAAGCTCGACGAGATCTACATTTCGGATGACAGCTGTCAAACTTCAAAGTGATCCGAAATGTAGATCTCGTCGAGCTTTATTACTTTTGTGAAGAGAGCAGTAGTCTAGAATTTATAATATCCGAGATAAATCACTTTTACGTTTGACAGCTGTCATCTGAAATGTAGATCTCGTTAAGCTCTATCACTTTTGTGAATACAGCAGTAGTCTAGAATCAATAATTACCGAGATAAATCACATTTAAGTTTGACAGCTGTCATCCGAAATATAGATCTCGTCAAGCTCTATTACTTTTGTGAAGAGAGCAGTAGTCTAGAATTTATAATAACCGAGATAAATCACTTTTACGTTTGACAGCTGTCATCTGAAATGTAGATCTCGTTAAGCTCTATCACTTTTGTGAATACAGCAGTAGTCTAGAATCAATAATTACCGAGATAAATCACATTTAAGTTTGACAGCTGTCATCCGAAATGTAGATTTCGTCGAGCTCTATTACTTTTGTCAAGAGAGCAATAGTCTAGAATCGATAATAACCGAGATAAATCACTTTTAAGTTTGACAGCTGTCATCTGAAATATAGATCTCGTCGAGCTCTATTACTTTTGTGAAGAGAGCAGTAGTCTAGAATCAATAATTACCGAGATAAATCACTTTTAAGTTTGACAGCTGTCATCCGAAATATAGATCTCGTCGAGCTCTATTACTTTTGTGAAGAGAGCAGTAGTCTAGAATTTATAATATCCGAGATAAATCACTTTTACGTTTGACAGCTGTCATCTGAAATGTAGATCTCGTTAAGCTCTATCACTTTTGTGAATACAGCAGTAGTCTAGAATCAATAATTACCGAGATAAATCACATTTAAGTTTGACAGCTGTCATCCGAAATATAGATCTCGTCAAGCTCTATTACTTTTGTGAAGAGAGCAGTAGTCTAGAATTTATAATAACCGAGATAAATCACTTTTACGTTTGACAGCTGTCATCTGAAATGTAGATCTCGTTAAGCTCTATCACTTTTGTGAATACAGCAGTAGTCTAGAATCAATAATTACCGAGATAAATCACATTTAAGTTTGACAGCTGTCATCCGAAATGTAGATTTCGTCGAGCTCTATTACTTTTGTCAAGAGAGCAATAGTCTAGAATCGATAATAACCGAGATAAATCACTTTTACGTTTGACAGCTGTCATCCGAAATGTAGATCTTGTCGAGTTCTATCTTTTTTATGAAAACAACAGTAGTCTAGAATTGATAATGACCGAGATAAATCACTTTGAAGTTTGACAGCTGTCACTTGGAAAGCTGTTACTGTGACATTCGTCGTGACAAATTACACGATCTGATTTCTAACGTGTACGAGGGATTTTTCTCATCTTCAGTTTAAGATTGAACGGTTGTCGTCAAAACCTTTTTTCCCGCTAAAAATTCATAGAATACTCGAATACTCTAGATTTAATGTCTAAATCGCTACCGGCAACACTGGTCACCGCGGTGACGCCGCGACGACGCTCAGCACCGCCGCTGCACCGCGGCGGTGCAGCGGCGGTGACGCCGCGGTGCAATTACGCGGCGTCAACGCTCGTGTGGCATGTCTGTTATGATGTGATCACGTAATATTATCGTCCGTGAACCAAATTTACTGACCACCAATTTTTCTTTGATTGATTTTATTTTTGAGCAAAATATTTTAAATTTTCACGCTAATCCAAATACTTTTCGATTTTGTTTTCATCACTCAATGCAGCCCACATTATTATCTACTAAATTATGTATGTTTGGTAGAGCTAAGGGTTTGATTGATTGTTTTTATATAGAATACTGTTTAAACTTAATCAGACATTATAGTTATATATAAGTTATAGTTTTATTAATAGTTTCAATTAACATCGAGCTGATAATATAGGTATGTTAATTATATTATTTTAGTACCTAAATCTTGTTTGAGCAAAATTTGTAGTACCAGCCGTTTGAAACTATCAATTAATTAATTTATTGACGAGAAATGGATTAGAATATTATGCCTGCCGATCTAATTATAGAGATCTGTCAGTAGGACTTGGTACAATTTTGCAAGATCAGTATAATGTTAAAATTGGATTTTAAAAAACCGGACAAGTGCGCACACCGAGGGTTCCGTACAAATCCAGAAAATTTCACAAAATTGAGAAGTAAGTCGTTAAAATCTGTATACTATAACCATCGACCAAAAAGTTTTTTTTTTTTCACTTTTCTCGTCATACATCGAAAATTTCACATTGTTAAAATAATTAAAAACCTGTTTTAGCATGTGCTAATGAAGTTCTTTTAGATACCTTACATGATACGATTTACTCACTTTGAATTTTGAACCCATATTTTGTGAATTTTGAGGCCCTATATTTTTGACATTTAAAGATTTATTCCTGTGTACTTTGAGATAATGCTTGTCGCCAAATTTCATAGTTCTATGTCGACGGGAAGTACCCTGTAGGTTTTGACTTTTGTGAGTGTCGAAATATGCGGTTTTTACGACATAAACGGCTCTAACTTTCTTAAACGATAACTGAGAAGTTTTTCATTTACACAACTGCAAGAGTCTATAGATATACGTATACAGTTTAAATGTCAACTCGATATCTTTACGCGTTCCCAAGATAAAGAGTCTTGACATACACACAGGCGGACAGACGGACAGACGTACAACAAAGTGATCCAATAAGGGTTCCGTTTTTCCTTTAGAGGTACGGAACCCTAAATATGCTACATTTTCGTGTTAGGAACCTAGATTGATCTCTTTCGAAGAAGTTCGCCTCTTCCACCGTATTAGACCACTAGACTAATAAGAGATCAATGTACTTAGGTATTTAACACAAAAATATAACCTACTTTAAACAGGTTCTTTTTCGATTTTCAGCCTCATCAAAATAAAAAATAAATCACCAAATAAAAACTTCACGTATGGTTGTATTATTTTCGCAATTACCGAGATGATCCCGTTCATAACAATCACTATAATACTTCATCCATCCATCAGTCGTGTGACGTTCACTGCTGAACATAGGCCTCCCCTACGGATCTCTAATAAGACTGGTTGGAAGCGGCTTGTATCCAGCTTGATCCTGCGGTCTTGATGAAATCATCTGCCCACCTCTTAGGTGGACTAACTTTATCTTACACTTCTGCAAATGCATTGCTTTGCAAATAGCAACACTTGTTTGTCAAATTCTTTAAGTCTCAGATTTTCAGTAATATACTATTATCATGACTCCCTTCCTTAACAAATAAATAGACAAACTTGCCTCAATAAACTTGGGGTAACCTACTTTGGGAATAAAAGAAATGTCTAGTGCTCAATCAACTTTGCCTATAGAAACAGAAGATTGAATGTTCTAGAGAACAACAACCACTTGAAAAAGGACTACAATATGATGTATTATTTTATTGTAGTACCTCCCTATATTTACTGTAGGTATTTCAAGTAGAGGTATAAATAGAGAAAATATTACTGAATCGAAATAACTTATCTAGAATAAGTTATTATATAAACGAAAGAAGTTTATTGAGTTTATTTGTTTGAAGCGTAATGAAAAGCTAAAATTAACAAACTATGTATTCAAACCTCAATGACTGCCTCGTTGGTTAAGTGGTTAGTGACCCTAAAACTTCTGGATCAAAGAAGCGTGGGTTCGATCCCCACCCAGGGCAAATATTTATGTGATGAACATAAGTGTTTGCTCTGTATCTGGGTGTTATTTAGTTACTATATATATATATCAGTCTCTGGCAGCCATATCACAATCTTTGCTTAGTTTGGGGTCAGAGGCCGTGTGTAAGATGTCCCAAAATATTTATTATTATCATAAATAAAGCGATTTTGATTCTTTTCAATGGAAAAATAATAATACAACGGCTTATTAGAAGGCTTTAGCATCACTTTATTTACACCTGGACAGTTCATATAAAAAGCTTGTTACAATTAGGTAATTTATTATTAAAACATTGATAAGTTATTGTTTAAAATAGTGTACAATTATTTATAAAATATAAAATACTTTACAGCAAAAAAGAGCCTTAGATTAATAACACTTTTTTCCACAAAATAATACGAAAAATTCGAACTAAAATTGACTAGATTTTGGATAAAATCTTAACTTATAAACCAAGTGAGTACTTCTTACGAATTTATGTTACAGTTATTTATCACAATTTACCTAAAAGTTTGATTGAAAGTGGTACAAACTTAGTAACTGGTAGGGTGCTTGCTTTTACACTTTTTCAAAGTTATTTGCATAAAAAATCCTTTCAAAACATCTCAAATATATGTAAATGAATCAAATATTTGAGATGCAAGTTTTTGATCAAAAACTCAGAGCAAATAATAAAATCAAGACAGAATGTTGAGAAACAAACAAGTGAGGCCGGCCAAACTAAGTCTCGCCGTTTACTGACACAATTACACACACAAACACGTACCATGAAACTACGCCTTGGCTCGTCAATCGAACTAAGGCGGCGCAACACCGACGCACTGTTTACGGTGTTGTCTTGATTTTTTTTGTTCTGAGATTAAAAAGTAAAAAAAACACCATCTGTTCACAAGAGCACCAAACCTTAAACTGAAAATTAAGTAACATTCAAAAAGGTTAGCTACTTACATTTAAGACAACATGCAATAAATCTTTTTTATGTTCAGAGATCTTTCTATAGTTTATAAAATAAAATAGACTTGTGTTTGCCTCCATGAATTTACCATGAGTTGGTACAGCAAAGGTTTAGGAAATTAAAAATTAACTAGTATTCAAATTTATCAAAACCGCGAGCTTAATACCAGACACGAAACTGATCTGATCTTTGTGGACCTCCGAATAAGGATGTATTTTTTTGATGTATGTTTGATGAGATAAAGTTTTCACGAATTACGACTGATGTTATTGGAATTGACTAGGAACTGCCATAATAAAAATCAGATATGAATACAGAAAACTTATCAGATACAAACGTGACAGATCTTAGCTAAGCTTTACACTAATACACAGTCTATCAAGTAGAGTTTATTTAGTTCGTTCAGTCCAGCGTAGGGCTTCACGCCCACGCGTTAGTGCATCAAGTGGGCGGGTGGTGGGTTGGCAGCTCTCGGTCTTTCCCCTGCGGGCTGCCCCCGGGGTCGCCCTCACCGCTGTTGCCGCTGTTGATGGCCACTGATGTTAGGGGAACCTGGGGAAACAGATTGACAAAAATATATGTTAGGCCAATTATTCAATTGAACTATGAAGAGGGCTTTGCTCGATGGGGTCCAGTGGAGACCACCTACCAGCAAGCGCACCATAGGACCAGTCCAGTCTTATTGGAGTTCTATGGGAAGGCCTATACTCCTATATAGTATAGCCTATGGTCCTATGACTAATGGATGGATGGACCAAAATTATAATACTCCGTTCCGTCATACTTACCTAGATTTCAATTATATTATAATTATCCAGTATTACATGCGGGAGAAAGTCCTGGTGGTCTAGTGGTAGTGAAGCCTGCCATACAATCGTGAGGTCATGGGTTCAAATCCCGGTCCCGTACCAATGAGTTCTTTGGAATTTATGTACGGAATTCAACACCACTGGCTTTTCGGTGAAGGAAAACATCGTGAGGCCACCAGCATAATATGTCCGTAGAAGAATATCGATGGCGTATGTGAATCCATAAACCCGCACTGGGTTAGCGTGGTGGATAAAGCCTAATCACCCTTCATGGGTAGGCCTACGTCCTGCAGTGGACTATTAAATAGGTTGATACAGTACAGTAAATCACAGTCTCCAGTATTGCGATGAGTCGCTATTTTAAATTTTCTCCTATGGAGAGAGAAATATACACGACCTTTAAAGCGTTACTTAGTTACATGTAAAGTACTCGTAATTGTTTTACTATTGGCTTTGGCACACAAACATTGCCGATATTGTTTACCAGCTACATTAGACATATTGGCAAAAGCCTGTAAGCTTTTGCATCCGCGTATTGAGCCCTGAGCTTATCAGCGGACGTATTTAGAATTATTGAATTCCTAGCTTTACTCGCAGCTTAAACATGATCCTGGTTTTTTTTTTTTTAAAAGTAGCCTATGACTACGACCTTTTTCCATGCCCAAAATCAAGTCCATCCGTTGCTTTGTTACTTTGCGAAAGAGTAAAAAACAAACCAACAAATGTACTTTTGGATTTATGATGAGTTAGGATTTTATGACGCTTGTACTGTACTTGATCAACTCTTGTTTTTAGGGTTCCGTACCTCAAACTGGAAAAAACGGAACCCTTATAGAATCACTTTGTTGTCCGGCTGTGTGTATGTCAGGAATCTTTATTCGTTTTTTTCTTTCGAGGTACGGAAACCTAAATACGGTCTATTATGCGGTGAAAAAAACGGACGTATATTAGTATTATAGGAGTATACAAGCGCTCTTATTTTACGATCTCGACTGACCCTAAACCGAAAGCCTTAGCGTAGCCATGCATCTGACACATCCTACTACCTATTATAAACGCGAAAGTTTGTGAGTTTGTGAGGATAGATGGATGGATGGATGTTTGTTACTCTTTCACGCAAAAAGTACTGAACGGACTGAGATTAAACTTTGCAATAATATAGCTTATATATCAGAATAACACATAGGCTATAAATTATAATGATATTGCGTAAATATTCCATAATATAACGATAAGTGTTAAGTAGGAAAAATTCTGCTATCTGCGAGATATTCTAGAGTGCGCTTTAAGAAATGTCAAAAAAACAACTGTCGAATCGAACCACCGTCAAAACGTTTTTTTTAATTTTCGTGATTTTCCACCTCCTTTATTATGGGTAAGGAAGGGCCTCAGGTTTAAAAGACGGAAAGTGTCGTAGTCTACTTTTTATCCCGGATAAATAAAGGCTTCCCATGGGATAGCACAAAAATCAAAATATCATGCGGGCGAAGCCACGGGTAAAAACTAGTTCCAAATAATATGTTAATTCGCAAAAAGCCACAATAGATGTAAATCATATTCGCAGCTACGAGAACATTGAATTATATTCTGCAAACGGTCGCGAGAGCTTCAGGAGTTATAAATCAAGACGTCAAGTTGCTTAATCCAGACAATTTCAATTATACCATCGAACGTCGGGAGTTGATTTAGATGTTTCCAAGTAATTAATAAAACGGTGAAATGGGGGAATCGTGTCTGGTACTGAGTTCAATCAAGGTCTATTTTAAAACTGTTTAAATTGAACGATGTTTATCGTTTTTAAAGCTCATTAAGAGGGCCTTTGTTTTGTAACGTCTGAACTTTGGATGGATCTAGATTACGCGCGAGTTTAAGAAACCAAAGTACTTTTATTTTCAGAAATAGAGACGGTGACATTATCAGATGATTTCCGTTTATAATACCAAGAAATCTCGATTAAAGTATGTTATTGGCCAAATTTCTCTGTACTGTACCAGCCTTTTTAATAGTCCACTGCAGGACGTAGGCCTACCCTATAAAGGGTGAAATTTTTCTATTGACACGATTTTCTTAAGCCTTTTTTATGTGCTTTGGGGCTTAACATATTTCATTTCTTTAGGTATCTTGAAGTGATGTATATTTATAATAGGCGATAATAATTTCCATTGTAGCCCATTCAATATAAACTTCATCCAAAACAAAAGAAAATTTCTGTTGGCCAAATTATATCCGACCGATAGTCATAATTATGTTATCCATATTAGTTTCAATACCTGCCTACACTCGATGAAATGTTCAAAAAAACCTACAAACACCTACATCGTAGAACTCAAAAGATAACAGATAGGTAATATTTACCGTTTCATATAAATTGTTTACCTAACGTTTGATATGTAAATGTGTTATTTTGCGAATTCAATATGAATATCGGGAGCGCGCTCGCTTGAAATGTTCTCTAGAAAATTATATGCGCTGTACTCGTAACAGTGTTACAGATACAGCATCGCAGACCAAAATTGCTTTTCTTATTGTTCTCAGAGCAATAAAAGGGCGAAATCAAAGTGCTCTATAAAATTAAAGAACGTTATTTATTTACTGTAGCAAAACCTTGGGTAAATTGTCAATTCTTCGTAGCTGTTAACATAAATGTCTTGATTGTGGTCGAATATTTAAGCTCGCCGGGGTAATGGGGCGAGAGGAACCACTCTACGCAGCCGTAGCTATAAGACTGGTGGTTGTAAATTTTATTGAAGCTTTAGAATAGGAGATTAAAGCACGTAATGAGGAGAGAGCGATACTTGGGCACGATTCGACATACACTTTGGTTTTAAATCTTTGCATTACATGGACATGTACTGTACTGTACCAGCCTTTTTAATAGTCCACTGCAGGACGTAGGCCTACCCACGAAGGGGTGATTGTGCCATATCCACCACGCTGGCCCAGTGCGGGTTGGTGGATTCACATTACGCCATCGAATTTCTTCTACGGACGCATGTAGGTTGCCTCACGATGTTTTCCTTCACCGAAAAGCCAGTGGTGTTAACACGTTCATCGCCATGGTGGGTCAAAATGACCGGCACTTAATCTACCCATTGGGGCCATGGGGGGTCAAAATGACCGGCACGCCAGACCCTACTTTGCGAAGCCCGTTCGCGCCGCAGAATGCAAAAGCTGCGTATTCAACCATACAATATGACCGGCGCGGCCCCAATGAACACCTGTAACCACTTGGTTTTTTGATTTTTTGATGGCATACCTATTTTTAGGACTTCTAGGAAAAAAGTTTAAGAAAAACCACAGTATTTCGAATCTAATATTTTTATTTTCGTTAGAAGTTGCATTTATGCAAAAAAACGAACGAACTTATTTTAATCAAAACTACGTTACGTTCGTCGTTGTTACGTTCCTTTTTTTAAATCAAAATCAAAAAAATAACTAGGGGTTTGCCCCGAACTGATGACTAACTTCACGACGACTATGTTAGTGGCATTTGTCAAAACATTGACGACATAAATGGGGATTTCCGGGACAAACAGAGCAAAACCAAGAAACCTTCTTTGTACGTAAGTACGTTGACCGGCATTGTGACCGGCACGGCCTGAATGTGTTAATTATTCCGTTTAGGCCACGCCGGGTCGTAATGACCGGCACTTAAAAAAACCTAAAATAAAGCCAAAACAACCAAATATCACTGTAAAACTTGTATATACGAACAAATAGAACTGAAAATAATCATAAAAACCAATGACATTTTTTAAGATTTTGTAAAATATTAGTCGGCGATGAACGTGTTAAATTCCGTACATAAATTCCAAAGAACTCATTGGTACAGGACTGGGATTTGAACCCACGACCTCACGATTCTAAGGCGAGTGTCAATACCTCTAGGCCACCACGACAAGGACATGATTTCTGGTAAATGCGACTGACGATATCTAATTTGTAAATTAGTGTAGCTGAACATTTGGCTGCATCGCTATTATTGTACTTTCCTACTAATAAAAAACTTTAGAAAAAATTAGGTGACGCTAAAAAAAAATCACCGTAACAGTTTATTTTCACTAAAAATGCAAGTTTATAAAGCAGTATATGTAGTAATATGTATGTTATATTTATTAATCCATTAAATTGTTGTAGTATGTACCTAGTTGGAACGTAAGAAATATTTGTACCCTCTTTGCTAATTATTTCATTTGTCGCGGCCATGTGTTACCTACTAAAAGCTGGAATGGAACAGATGCTTTTCTCAACAGTTACATCATCATTAGTCTTGTCTATTACTTAATGAAAATGAGAGCCAGCAATTTCAAGACAAAAGCTTTCTTAGTTAGGACGTATAAAATATTTTTATAAAAACTGGAGAGCGATGCATAAACTTCAAATGCGGCTTGTTGAACGGCTAATCAAGCTAGTTGTCTGTGACCGTGGATGTTTTACATAAAAAACCCTTTTACTGTGACATATACACGACAGTGGCACAGCTAGTGCCTGCTTGTCAAGCTTTATCTTTTAACTAGAGGTTGTCTGGAAGAAATCGCTTTTAGCGATAAGACCGCCTTTTGTGCCTTTTCTGTCTTTGTTTCTTTTGTTATGTTTTCTTGTTGGTGTCAATAAAGTGTTGTTGTATTGTATTGTATTGTATCTTTCATACCATAGACACGGTAGTGCAAATCGATGCGCCGCACTTACTTGATGGCGGCAACAGCGATGCGTCAATTCGCAGATATAGTTACAGCATGAGCACCGCTACTGATAGCTGCACTCTCTTTACTGGTATATCATCACTGAGAATAGGATATTTAAAAATAGCGCGTACCATAGAAACAGCAGAACAGATCTGTGCGTCAGACTGTATCGGGGGTGACGAAAGTGACGTGACTGACTTGAACATTGCTGGTACAAGCACCGCCGGCAACATTAGTAGCTGCACCTTCGCTACTATAATGTATCATCACTTAGATTAGGACATTAAAAATCAATGCGTACCATAGAAACAGCAGTGCAGATCTGTGCGTCGGATTGCCTCGGCGGCGGCGAGAGAGACGCATCAAACCGCAGGTCTAGTTGCAGCATGAACACTGCTGCTGCAAGCGTCGTTATTGACACTGATAGCTGCGCCCCCGCCACTCCTATACACGTTGTACTGCCGCATCTGATCAGAAAAATATGTAGTATTAGAAAAAGAGGATACGAGAGAAACATTTGTTCTAAAAAGTTGTACAGCCTTTAGAAGATAAGCATAATCATAAGGCTTTTAGGCGAATCGATGGTGTTTGTTAGCATTTTGGGAGCGTTTGCTTATAAACTTTGGTGATTTCATTGAACGTCAAATTATCAAACTTGTCCTCCCCCAACACTACGAAGTAACGACCATATATCGGTAAATGCAGCATAGGATGTCCGCTCACAAGGTGGACAGGATGATCTCACTAAGACCGCAAGATGTGACTACGCTGGGTGCAAGCCTCTTCCTACCGATTTTATTGGAGATTTATTGGGAAGGTCTATGGCCAGCAATGGACGTCCTATGGCTAAAATGATGTAGAGTAATTATTCTCAAGATTGCAAAAAGCAAAGTACTACTATCAGATATTCCCATCAGGCACCGTCATTTTTTCTGCTTGACCTGGATGGGGTCAAAGGCAAACCTATCTATGAATATAACTAGGACGTCAGCGACAAAGCTATAAAAAGTAAGATATGATTTGGAATGATCCAAGAGCAAAAAACAAGGAAAAATTCTGCCCATGGATCCTGCTAAGATATTTGCAATAGTTATTTGTATGGATATAAAATACAAGACGCCTCATGAAAGTGAGCGTTTGTCACGCAATTGAAGTTTCCGTTCCGTTTCCCACTTCCCACGTCGCTGACGTCTGTCTGATAAATGGCATACCATGGAATTCTTTCGCACATTACGGCGCCATGGTTATAAATGCGATAGGATAAGACAAACAATTCGGGTCCCGGAAACTGCTCAAGCGATTTACATGTAATTTGATATCTAGAAAGAAAAAATCTTTATGAGTTTATCTGTATAGGTGGCACTTCCGAGGCTCGAGAAATGAAAAGCGAAAGCAGAGCTTGGTCACTCTCTAGTAATATTTTAATCCACAATGAACTCTACACATCAGATCTCTAAGCAAATGACTTGGTTTTCCAACTGGTTAAATATAGGAGAGAACGATTGAAACGTAAAAATTATGCCTAAACTACCCTAGAAAAAAATACCCATCCGATGGGACTGAAACTATGAACTTCTTTTTTCGTGCCAATGTAGAAAATAAAGATGACAATAACTGACCTCGAGTGGGTATAATCTTTGAATTTCATAGAAATGGCCAAAGGCGATGAGCTTACATTTTATTATCATAATGATAAGTATAATTATTTTCACCTGCACTTATATTTTAGTATACGCTCTTGGAATAATATATATTCCTTGATAGCTATAACGCACAATGGATTGAAAACACACCATATATTTGAGATCCCCACATGAATTTCCTGACCCTCACAATGATAGTTATGTGATGTGATGTATAACTCTCCAGCTCATTGACAGGTCCGAAAATAACTTCGGGTCTTTTCCCATCTGGATATTACATTGATAGAGTACCTACTTATAAGGGTACCTATTGAATTGAGATGATAAAGAGACTTTGTACCGCACCCTCTTTGAAACGGCGCGCGGCGCTTAGCTACTATATCTGCTTTGTATACTTAAACTGGGTGACTGGATGAATGCTTTGCAAACGATATCATGTAGCGGATTGGATGTAAGTCTGTCAAGCTATATTTATTGTAAATAAATAAATTTGAATTTGAATCATTTTACACAATATAATTCTGAACAACTTTCGATATTACGAAAAATGAGACGTTAAGCTTATTTTATGCAATTTCTCACTTACGAATGACAATAAGGAATTATCGGTAAGTATTTTAAACGGTTTTATTTAGCTCACCCCGTTTGTTTTATTATTTATTCTTGGGTCAAATTTAGTAATTCGAATTTCACCCTCTTCCTGTCAACCGATTAATCTGAAATTTTGTGTACATTTTGGATTTTGGTGACAATACAATTATGTTTATTCATTATCATTATAAATTCAAGATGGCCGCCGCTAAAAAATGGCGGATAATTTATGTTTTATTAATCCCATCAAGATGGGTATCAAATGAAAGGGCTCAACAAGCAGAATACAATATACTATAAAAAAATTGAAATCCAAGATGGCGGCCTCTACAAAATGGCGGATAACTTAGGTTTTATCAATCCCATCAACATGGGTATCAAATGAAAGGTCTCAACAAGTAGAATACAATTTACTATGCAAAATTGAAATCTAAGATGGCCGCCGCTACCAAATGGCTGATAACAATTTTTTATCAATCCCACCAATATGGGTATCAAATAAAAGGGCTTGACAAGAAGAATACAGTGCACTATACAACCTCAATATTTAAGATGGGCGCAGCCACTAAATGGCGTATAATAATAAGATTTAAATTTAGAAATTGAATCTGTAATTTAGGTATCTGATTAATCCAGCCTGAATCCACCACCCAAGTCAAGATTTTGTATCGTGTTGAGGACTGTGTGGCGTTAGGGTGGCTAAAGATGAGATGATGGATAGTAATGACCTCCTGCGTGTTTGTGCCGTGCGCAGGGACCCATACGGAAGGATGAGGGGATCCTGGTGGCTGAGCCGATGAGCGTAGGCGGTTTAACGTCTCTGAGGCAACACTCCACTTTGGCCCGGATTTCTTCTCACAAGGGAGGCCGTAGACTAGCCAGCTACGGTCAATCGGCTACGGGGTCCGGTCAGACGGCCCCCAGGCGAGTTCACTCCCATTGGGGGCTTGCAGGCGGCGGCGCTCGCTCGCATCGCTAGTGGTAGCGGTGTGAGTTGGTGTCGTGCGGTCTCGTGGGCAACTAATGTGGGGGGAGCTATATCACTCGACTAATCCCTGGTGCTACCGCAGCATCGCCACTTGAGCACTCCATGGCGGGTGGGGAAAGTCGAGGGATGAAACAAGTATCGGGATTTTTAAATGGATTTGAATTCCAAAAAAAACCACAAGGCGAAAGGACCGGCGAAAGCTGGGACTGCGCAACAAAAGGCGGGACCGGCGAAAGCTGGGACTGCACACCAGACGGCGGGACCGGCGCAAGCCGGGACTGCATCTTCCCTGGCAGGAACGTCCAGAGGTGATACTGCAGTGGGATTGTCTCGCGGTGGGGCTGTGGTGGGACTGTCGAATGACGGGACTGTTGCGGCACTGTCGAGGGCCGGCACTGCTGTGGGACCACCAAAGGGCGGAACTGCAAACCAGCCTACCGGGCTTAAGGGTTCTGCCAAAGCTAGCGTGACACGAGACCCTTGCGTTAGAGGTCAAATGATCTCGGACCTTGCGGCCTCGGACACGACCGGCAAAGGCAGCACCTCGTCCACTCCCGGCGGCCAGCCTGATTTAGGCGGGCATCCGGTTGGACGATCTGGGGCGCGTAGGAAAAAGCGCCAAAAGCTGAGACAACAGGCGGCTCTAGAGGGGACTCCTACGGAGGGCCCATCAAAGAGACCGCGTGCTGTTCTCAGCAGCGACAGCGGGGACATGGTGGCCAAGAGGATGAAGACCCAAGGGCAATCACCCTCAACCGGATCCTTTAGGGATGCGGTGGCGGCTGTGAAACTTGCTGTCGTCACAGTCAAGTACCCGGAGGAGTACTTGAAGGCGGTGGACTTGGTGCCAATCCAGGAGCTCATAATTGAGAAACTGGAAGTGGCGCCGGATCCCCTGCCTGTTCTCACGGTTGCTCCCGGAGTCGTCGCAGGTGCAATTCATGTATCCTGCGAGGACTCCGATGCAGCTAGCTGGTTTCGGGGCGCCATCCACAATGTGGAACTTGGATCCCTG